>JAQPPZ010016831.1:2609107-5218214 GCA_028583015.1 Wollemia nobilis
GATTTTCTCCAACCCTATAGCCTCTCTCTACAATACATAAAAATGAAGGTGACACAAATATATATCTGGGGTTTCAAATGAGAAGCGGGAAAGCTCGACCAACTTCTACGATATACAGTTAACTCAAAATTAGGATTTCCTTCCAATCACCAAATTGATTGATAATTTCAACTACCAGTAATTAATGTGAATGAAACGGGATCTGATGAATGATGTAGTATATTGATTTGTTAGACGTGTCAAATATGGTTTAATTTACTAAAACTATGCTTTGAATAATTAGTAGAATGAATTTTATCCATAGATAAAAATATCGTGTGCCAAAGGTTGCCATTGCAGTAGGATATTCCATCATAAAGTGACAAGAAAAATGTAAAAATCAATTATGAAAATGAGGGTTTCAAGCTAAAATTTTAAATTGAACTTCAATACATGTTATAGTTTAATCTGAGTTGTCATGTTATGTGCATGTATTATCTGAATGTGATTTAATTTTACATCATACATGAAGTGTATATAATCCCAATGTGATTTACGTTTGCATTTGACATAATGTGTACGATAATTCTGATTTGAGTTTGCATGGTAGGGTGATTTTGGAAATATAACAAAAATAGAAAATATTTAAAAAAATTAAATAAAAAATATGACATGGAGGTAATTTTTTAAATCTCGTAAAGCTCAAAAAATATTTGAAAAAATATAGAAACAAAATTTGAACATAATTGGTGAATAATATTGTTTAAATTTATGTGATCTTGATCATTATGTATATGTTCAATTACATTCCTTTTTTTTTCCAATGAAATTTTATTTTAATTGACTTTCCTATTTACAAAATTCATATGATTGAAATATTAGAAAAAACTTAAGAGATTTCAACATAAAATTTAAATGCTAGAAAAAACTTGCAAAATAATGTGTATATGAAAGGGATATTTCTTTCTTGGAATAAAAATCTATTGTTTGTTATTATTTTAAGAAAATGAGCTTATGAATTAGTGGGTAGAAAAGAAAACATAAAGGAAATACAAAGTACTTTCCCTATCAAGAGGCTCACATTTCGATGAATTAAGCCACCTGCATCTGAACCCAATTCTCCATGGGCACGAATATCAAAATATTTTACCCAGGTGTTTTAGGTGAGTTGGAGAGGAGAGGGAAATCCTCCAAGGGAGGTCCTAGGTTCAAATATCCACCCTACCAAAAAGTTGAATTGGGTACCCAAAATCCAATTGATAATATTGGTGCGGGTAGGGTCGTGCGTGACTCCCAGGTGACTTTAACAGTGTAGAACCCCCTATTTGTGGTCTCTTAGACCAAGGCAGCCCCACAAGGGGTTTTTTGCTTCAAAAAGAATGAGCTTATGAATTATAATTAGTTGTTACTTACTATTATTTTAAATAAATGATTTATTATATGACGTAATTTTACACTAATTTAAGTTGATGAGTTTATGGATTTAAATTTAGTTGTCACATACTATTATTTTAAGCTAATGATTTATTATTATCTGGTGTAATTTTATACTAATGAGTTTAAACAATCAATTCTAGTTACTACATAATGTTCTTTTATACAGATATGTGTTTATGGATTCAATTCTAAATGCTACATAATATTATTTTATACTATTGTTGTATACTAGTATAAATGATATTTATACTATTGTAATAATAACTATTCTTGTTGCTCTTGTAATAAAAAATGGTTTATTTTTGGGTTACATAGTTACTTCCTAGCGATTATTAATGATGAAAATAAGATTATTACACTCTATTTATACCTTTTAAATATATTAACAAGAAAATAAGTTATTAATTATAGAAATTACTTATTACAAATCAAAATGGATTATGTGGAAAACATCATGTTGTTCCTAGAATGAAAGGACGGGGATACAAAATGTTGATGTTACTTCAATGATAAAAATAAGACATTAAAAGTTACTGAAGATCATAGAATGATTATGAATGCATATATCATAAAAAACATGACAAGAACATGATAGGACTCCAAAGACTTTATCAAAAAGTTATAAATTGATATTGAGTCATCCAAAATAAAATTTTAAATCAATAGATTAGTTTTTTAATTTTTTGATTTAAAATTATGGATGGACACAACTTACTCCTAAATATAGATTATGAAGTTTTAAAAAAATATAGCTATTTATGAAAATGGAAACTAAAATTAATTTTTAAAAGCTTACATATCAACCTTGCACTTTTAACAACCATTATATTATGCTTGAACATATCATACTTGATAATAAATTTTACTACATCATCTACTACATAGATCAGAATTGCCATACATTGAATCTTTCTTTTATCTCCAACTTGGGCATTCACACTTCTAGCTAGGGAGTCCTTGTGTCCAATTAGGTCACTCCAATTAAGCATTTCCTTCCATTCTACTTATATTTTCTTCATTTGAATCCTTTATTATCTATTTTCCTAAAGATCTAAAGTAAGAAAAGATGAGGTTCTCTCTTTGTCCTCAATTATTTACTATTTGCACTCTTTGCTTCCTCTTCCCCAAAGATCTAAAACAAAAAAGGTAAAGCTCACTCTTGATTTCAAACATGGGACCTAGCATCTGTCAATATGATATCTTAAATTTTTTTATGTTCACATACTAATAATTAATGTGACTTATTGATTCTACACTTTTTCCTATACACTTGAATTTTCACTATTACACATCATAAAATGACACACAAAATTTTTACATAATCAACCACTTCTAATTTTTATTTTAAAACTAGAGTGCCTTTATCAAAAATCAAATATTATGACAACTTGTATTATATTACAATGCATAGTACCTACACACAATCAAATACACTTTAATACTAAATCAAACACCCGATGGTAGCTTTACAAAATTAATTACGCTTCATTCACCATTAAAAATTTATATTCCAATACTTGATGAGGTATTCAAAAGGTACATCATATCATCATACATAGTCATATATGTCCTCATCAACTTTAATAGCAATTAGACATTGCATGACTATATACTCTTTAATCAACAACTAATTATTGTTTTTAAAATATGATTTATACTTGATGTTAGTTTAGTATGTTACCGTGATTTGGTACAAGCATTTAACTACACCATTTCACCATTTATAAATTTGACTCAAAAACACAAGTCTCATATTTACGTTCCTCAATATTTTTGTTAATGACATAGATGAGCCTTACCTTGTTACCAATGTTTACATATAAAACCATTATTTTTATAAAATAATATATGTAAATAACTTTAAAGGTGAACACATGACAACAAAAGTTAGAAACCTCATGAATTACATTGAATTATCATATGTTTTCATCTATTTTTAAAATAAAGTCTTTTATTGATAATCCTTTAGATGTTAGAATACTACCAATGCTTATCTATAGGAATTTAAAAGTAAAGTGTAATACAATATAAAGGCCACCATTTTAAATATTTTATGATACATAACAACCTTGAATTTCGAGATCTGCAAATGAATAGTGAATAGTTGAACGGGTTTTTTTCTGAGCTCTGGCGTTTTGGCGGGAAACTGTCTGTGCAGGCACCGGGCGAAACTCTAGGGTCTCTGGTTGGAGGTCTCTTCCAGATCCTCCTGTGGATTGATTCTACACCTCTTTGAAGGATTGCTCGTTGCCTTGGGAGGGCCCAATGGGGTCTCCTCCAGGTTCTTCCGATGGGCAGAAAAGCTCATATGCCGATATATTAAAAGAAAACCCCGCATCTTCCTCCGATGAAGCTCAACGCAGTTTTTATCAAATGCTATTTAAGAATGCTCGGAAAGGGTTTATCTCGCAAACAGAGTTAACGGCTGCCTTCCACAATCTCGCGTCCGAGGCCAAAGATTGTCATAGAACCAAAACCCGGTTGAGGATACGATTATATACCGTGCTACCCATGATCCGATCTCGCAAATTCATGGGTATTCGGCCCACTCGAACTTTCTACACACCCGGGTGAGACAGAACTGGGAGCCCATTGGTGAGTACTCTCTATGGCCTATAAGCAATGGGTATTTTATTATTAGTTTCTCTTCTCTAGCAGATAGAAATAGAGCATTTGAATCAGAGAAGAGGAGCCACGGCCCGACAGGATTATTTGTCCAACCGTGGAGAGTGGGTTTTGACCCTCGCATTGAGCCCACGACTGTCCCGGTCTGGATACGGCTGTATGCTCTCCCAATGGAGTTTTGGGGTGAGCAAATCCTTGAGTTGATTGGTAATTCTCTAGGTAGATTTTTGGGAGTTTCAAGAGATACCATGGAAGGAAATACCGCTGTCTTTGCTAGAATATGCGTAGAAATGGACATTAGCCACCACTTTCAGCCGAGGTGGAATTGGAGTTGGCAGGACTAACTCCGGATACAGCAGACTAGACTATGAAGCCTTACCTTTCGGATGCGTGAGTCTGCCATAAGCATGGCCATTTGGCTAGGTTCTGCCCAAATAGCCTGACCACAAAAGCGGAAGCTCCGTCGGGAGCGTCAAATCGCCCCAGAGAGGGTAAGTTCACTTCGGTCAAAGAACCCCTCAATATCCCCCAGGGTTCTGATGCCCAGAAAGATGGCTTTGAACAGCAGAAGCGGAGGAAAAACAAAAGGAGAAATGGCAAAGAGCAGTCCCAAACCAAGCCAACCAATCGATATGAAATCTTCAAATCCCTTGTAGACCAAGAAGACCAAGTCATGGAAGGAGTGGTTGGGAATGATGGGGATTCTAACACCCACTCTCATGCTCCTCTATCATCTACTCCTGTCTTAGAACAGGTGATTGAAACCCCTGAGATTTTGCAGTCAGAGAACCTAGGGGCTATGGTAATTCATTCCCCTGCACAACCAGTTATTAAGGATGTCCACATGGGAAGTGCAGAAAAGAACAGAGAAAGACCAGCGTTGGGGATCACCTAGGTGGAAAAGAGGTCTAAGAATAGTAATTCCCAAGGAGCTGGTAGAAAATCCAATAAGGATCTAATAGTAGCGCAAGGGGACAAGCTGATCAATGGAGGATCGGTGAGAACAATTGACTCGTATTGCTCCCAAGGTTTCCAATGATTATACAATCCTGGAATGTAAGGGGTTTAAACAGTAGAACCCATCAATCTGCTGTTCAAAGACTTTTAGGAAGACACAAAACAGAATTTTTGCTCCTTCAGGAAACAAAAATGTCTTCAGATCTTATGTGTAAAATTGCTAGTAGAATATGGAGGGGCACTGGATATATGGATGTGGCGGCCCAAGGAGCTTCGGGGGAATTGTTACTTTGTGGAATCCTCTGGTGTGGATAGCAATAGAACATACAGCTTGGAGGGGGGTTCTCACATCTCTCTTTAAGAACATTGTTACAATCGAACGAGTTTTAATTACAAACTTCTATGGGGCTCAAAGCATTGATGGCCAGCGGCTTCAATGGAATGCTGTTCATTCAATGAGATCCTCCCGGAAGATTGCGATTGGATTGTTGTCGGGGATTTTAATGCCAAATTATCTCGCAGTGATCGAGAAGGTGGTTTCCCAGCTTTGGATCCAGGGGATAGGCTTCTGATTGCTCAAGTCCAGGCCTTTCACCTTGTTGATATCAAAGGTCCTGGTACTTATTTTACGTGGACTAATAAGAGAAGAGAGCCACACAGTAGGAAGGTAAAACTAGACCGGTTTTTGGTCTCGGAGGAAGCATTTGTGAAATGGAATATTAAATTTCAGATTTTGGAAGGCCCAGTTTTAGACCACTTTCCCATTGTTCTGGAGGGAGGGGCTAGGACAGGGCAGTACCATAAACCTTTTAAATTTGAAAATTTTTGGTTGCAAAAAGAAGATCTCCGAAGAAAAATTCCTCAGTGGTGGGAAGATGGCCGCCCACCTTTTGGGACTGCAATGTTCAAATTTCACAAACAGCTTCAATTCGTCAAGTGTAAATTGAAACAAAGGAGGCAAACTAACAAATCGGACTTCCAGCTCCAACGGGCCCCCTTGTTGGCCAGATGGGATGAGGTGCAAAAACATTTCAGGGAAGGAAACATTTCCGAGCACCTTAAATCCGAGGATGATGCTTTGCGCAAAGCGGTTGAGGATATTGATAACCAAGAAGAGATTTACCGGAAACAGAGAGCAAGAAATACTTGGTTACTAGAAGGAGACAGAAATACAAAATTTTTTCAGCGCTCGGCTTGTGCTAGGAGACAAATGAATACTATGGATTTCCTTCAAGATGAGAATGGATACTCTTTTGACACTCTTCCTGGTATGCACTCCCACTCAATGGAATATTTCTCAAAACTCTTTACGAAAAGTATGGAGCAAGATGGGGCAGCCCAAGATGAAGTTATTGTTGTCATTCCTTCTTTAATCTCTCCTGAAGAAAACCAGGCTCTACTTAGACCTATAGATAAAGATGAACTTAAGAAGGTGGTCTTTGGGATGAGTACTGGTAAATCGCCTGGTCCTGATGGCTTCCCTATTGAGTTCTTCCAGGCCTTTTGGGATTCTCTGGAGGAAGATGTTCTGGCTGTCACTGAGGAGTCCAGAACCAATAAAAGAATGCTCAAGGCTCTAAATCATACATTCATTACTTTAATTCCAAAAGGAGCAGTGGGGGTTCATTTATCCGATTTTAGACCTATTGCCTTATGCAATGTGATCTATAAAATAATTACGAAGATTATGGCTGAAAGGTTAAAACCTATTCTGCATAATATAATTTCTCCGGAGCAAGGGGGTTTTGTTGAAGGGAGGCAAATTTTGGATGGAGTGATTCTTGCTCAGGAGGCTATCCATACAATGCACCAAACTGGGAACAAAGGAATGTTCATTAAACTGGATATGTCCAAGGCTTATGACAGGGTGGAGTGGGGCTTCTTGGCAAAGATGTTGGATCGCCTTTGGTTTCTCTCGAGATCGGACAGACCGGGTCATGAGCCGTATTTCTTCGCCTTCATACTCTGTTCTTATCAAGGGACTTCCCTCGCCTCCTTTTGGTGCCTCTCGAGGATTGCGGCAAGGAGATCCTTGCTCTCCTTATCTCTTCCTCATCTTGGCTGAAGGATTGGGTAGACTCTTTCTGAAAAGAAGACTTCAAGGTCAGATAACGAGTTTTAAGGTCGGGCTGAAGTTTTGACTCATTTACAGTTTGTAGATGATACTTGATTGGTGGGAGTGGCCAGCCTTAGGGAAGCAAGAAGAATCGGAGATACTCTAAATGTCTACCTCCGGGCCTCTAATCAAGTCATCAATGACAATAAATCCAAAGTGATCTTCTTCAATATTGATCAACGGTTACAGGACAGAGTTATTGAGATTTTAGGTTTCACTCGGACCTCTCTCCCAGTAGTCTATCTGGGGGTCCCTCTCCATTTCAAAAAACTAAAAATTGATGTTTGGAAGGACCTTTTGGATGGCATCAAAGATAGAATGAACCATTGGTCTAATAGATGGTTAAGTTATGGGGGTCGTCTAACTTTTCTACAGTCAATTATTCAGGCCATGCCAATTTACAAATTCTCCGTCCTGGCTGCTCCCCAGTCTATTTGGAAAGAGCTGGATAAAATGGCTAGAAGATTTCTATGGGAAGGTGCCAAGGGAGAGAGGAAATGGGCCTTGGTTGGCTGGGACAAGGTTACCCAACCCAAGGAAAAAGGGGGTTTGGGACTAAGAAGCTCCAAGTTTAACAACAAGGCTTTGGCTGGCAAACTGTATTGGAGGTGGATTTCTCAGCCAACATCCCTCTTCAGCAGAATTCTCTCTAGCAAATACCTGGGTTCTGTCCATCCTAATGATGTGGGCCGCTTTCCACTGGAAGGTTTTGGATCTCCAGTGTGGCAGGCGCTCAAGCTTGGAGCTCAACTCATCAAAGATCAACTATTTTGGAAAGTGGGGCGAGGGGATAAGGCTCGGTTCTGGACTGATTCTTGGGACCAGAATCCTCCCATTATTGCTGTTTTTCCTGAATTGCAACCGATAAAATCTTCTTTAGAAGATAAGGGATGGATTCGAATTGAGAGCTACTTTAACACTAGTCAATTGGGGGACTACAAGATCATAAAGTTTAAGCGGTTGGATGAGTGGCCAATACCTATCCCTCCGGAGTTGGCACCTACTTTGGGAAAAATCTTGGCAGAACGGTTTCTTACTGGGAGAGATGAGGAGGATGAATTGGCCTGGGGCTATGGAAGCCTTGGGGTTTATACTGTGAAAGAAGGATATGGTGAGATCCTCCCAGAGCCCCCTCCACCCTTTTTTTTGGTTCATGACTGGAGAAAGATATGGCATCCCCAGGGCTGGTCGAAAGTGAACTTCTTCGCCTGGCAATTTTTGCATAATGGAATTCTCACCTATGACAATCTCAGACTCAGAGGCATCATTGGCCCTTCCCAATGTGTGTTATGCCATAAGCAGGAGGAAACGACGGATCATCTAATGTTTGAATGTTCTTTCACATGATAGATCTGGAAGCGCTGGTTCTCCCACTTTAATCTTCAGGCTAATGGGGTCTTGTCTCGAAACAACATATGGATAAGCTGGAAGAAAGGTAGATTTAAATCCAATGCTCTCCGAATTGGCTGGGAGCTTGGTTTATTTTTTATCTGGTGGCAGGTTTGGTTGGAGAGAAATGCCCGTATTTTTCGTGAAACCTTCTCCTCTCTAGAAGGAATATGGCAAGTCATTTGGAGCAAAGTGGCGGAAACGGTTGCCATTCATACCGAGGGGGAAATTCAGTCTGCTTCTGAGCCTTTGGACGAGGGAGTTGTTTTTCAACAAAGGCAGGTGAGTGGTAGTTGGAAACCTCCTCCTGAAGGATGGATCAAAATCAATACTGATGGAGCGGCTAGAGGCAATCCGGGAAGTGCTGGAATTGGAGTTGTGTGTCGCGATCATGTTGGGTCTTTGCTCTATTGGGAACTGCAGGGTCTGGGATGTGCCACAAACAATGAAGCTGAGGCCTTTGCCATTAAATCTGCCTCCTTCTGGGCAGCCAAAAAGGGACACAGGAAGATTATTATTGAGTCTGACTCCCAAATTTTGGTGGGTGCTCTTGATTGTATGAGAAACTTTGTCTCGAAAGCTTGGAGGTTGCGGATCCTAGTTTCCCAAATCAAAGAGCTTTGGAGGGAATTAGATGATGTGATACCTGTCTATGTGAATCGAGATCTCAATAAGGCGGCCGATTTCCTTGCTAAGATGGGTGCTGAAAGGGAGGTTGGGATGCAGCTGCACAGTGACATGCCTGTGGAGGATGCAGAGATTCGACAAGGCCTTGAACATTTTCTGAAATGATGTGCAGTGTTTTTTTGCTAAGGATGGTTTCTGTCGCGATATCGCGACATGTCGCGATATCGCGACAGGTTGCGCCCTTTCGGCCTTTATCGGGTTTTTGTCGCGATATCGCGACAGGTTGTGCCCTCTCGGCCTTTGACGGGTTTTTGTCGCGATTTCGCGACATGTCGCGCCATCGCGGCCCTAGGGGAAGGCGCTTGGTTAAATTGTCGCGATATCGCGACAGTTTTGGCAATTTGGTGCTTACTGGTAAAACTGTCGCGATTTCGCGACACTTTTGCAGTTGGAGAGCAAAGTGGAAAATTCGTCGCGATATCGCGACAGTTTTGAGAACTGGGTGCCGAGAGGATATTTCGTCGCGATTTCGCGACAGTTTTGAGAACTGGGCGCCGAAAGGAAATACCGTCGCGATTTCGCGACACTTTTGGCGGTCTGGTGTCATAAGGGAAACCTGTCGCGAAATCGTGACATTTTTGGCTTTCCAGCGGATTGGCGAAAACTGTCGCGATTTCGCGACGCTTTTGTGTTCTGGTTGTCATATGGTGAATTCGTCGCGATTTCGTGACACTTTTGTCGAAGGGTTGCTGGTGGGTGCTGTCGTCGCGACTTTGCGACATGTCGCGATTCCGCGACATGTCGCGATTTCGCGACATGTCGCGATTTCGCAACATGTCACGTTTTCGCGACTGTTGGCACCGCAGTGGGGGAGTCGGGGTTGACTGTCGCGATCTCGTGACATGTCGCGATTTCGTGACATGTCATTTTTTCGCGCCCAGTTGACTTCTTTGCTTTGTGTTGTGCTGGGTTGCCTTTGTGCTCCTCTCTTGTTGTGCTGTTTGTTGTTCTTGGTTGGGATGTGTTCTCTCCCGCTTGTAATTGTTCTTTGTATTAATACAAGTTTTTCATTTTTTTCAAAAAAAAACAACCTTGAATTTCAATACTTGATAACCTTTGATGACCTTTTTGTACCATCTTGCAAACATTTTAATTTATTTGGTAATGACATTATTCTAGATTTATTTGTTTGTTTAGGGAGTATTATGGTTTTTTCCTTACTATTTATTTTGTCTACCCATTACAAAAAAGAACTTATTTCTAGGGTTATGCATAAGAGATTGGACTCAAAATATACTTGTAAAAAAATGGTGAATTATAATAAAAATCAAGGTGAATCATGGTGAATCCAAATCAAATCAAATCTATCATTTTCACACCAAAAATTGGGGTATTTGAATCCCTAAAAAGTAATGTCATATTTGGGATAAATTTTGACCTATTAAATCACCTTATAACTTCATAAAAATACCACCATTATATCAGGTTCGAAAAGAGGTTTCCAATGAGTACAAATATGACTATGTTTGGATATATTGTGGCGAATTGACCCTAAGAAAAACATTGGTCCTAAAAATTTTAGGTGAATGGGTCAACGTCGAGGGTCCTCATATTCACCAATTTCCAATTTTGAAAATCCTAATATTTGCCCAATTGGTGAATATTCACCACTATGCATAACCCTGCTTCTTTCATCATTGATTAAGAGGCTGAAAAGGTGCTCACCCTCAATAATATTTTCATCATCCTCTTATTCACAACTTGAATTGTATCTCTCTTTTTTTATCTTCTCAATATGACTTAAACATGAAAGCACAATGAAGAAAAATAAATATTTCATTCATATCATATTATCACAAAACACAAAATATGAGAACCTGATTATTTTATCAAAATTCATCCCTTTTGTAGGCTTTCTAGACTCTATAAAGCATATTACCATATACAATTTTTAAGCATTTTTGACATAGAATTTTAATATAGGGTATACATTAAATGATAAATAAGACTCAAACATAAAATAGGTATCCCTATATTTAGTCTTAATAGATCATGCTCTTGATCTCAAACTCTCAATATAATACTATAGGTGCTTGTTAGAGCTACTCATATCCATTCATAGGATGCTAAGTTATCAAGCATACTCTCTATTATCATTCACCAAGGATGACCTAGTATAATATGGTGTTGAACTTAAACAACTGGTTATAATATTAAATAACATTTTAAAACAAAGTATTGAGGGGATTTTTACTCATATATTATCTAGACATTATGTAGCCCATGAAGATAACTAACCACAAGAAGAGTATATACATAATAAATATAATTAAAGAAGGTATAGATATCTATAACCATATCATATCAAATAATTTTTATACCAAACATTATGTTATAGAAATTGCAAATCCTAATCAATAAGATAAATTACAAAAAAAATAGATAAAAGATACAAATAATATCACACATCATTACTTACATTTTTATTCATTCAAGAATAAGTGTTTATAGAATTTTATAGCACATATGGTAATTCCCAAAAGGTAATCTATTTTTTCAACTACCTAGTCAATGGTTTGGAGTAAATACATATGTTTGTTGAATAAAGTTTTCAATCATCAATATTTACGTTTGTGTCTTGGCATATCAAATACATGCCACAAATTTAAATTTCATAGAGTTGCATGTGATAAAGATTTCATTGCTATATGGACCTAATAAAATAGTTTTAAAATATTTACATATATTAAATTAATGTTAACTATATAAATTTGTCTGTCACATATGCCTATTTTTCTTGGAAGTATATATTTATGGGATATGAAAAGGTTATACATTACTAAAATCCCAAATCACACACAAAATAATAGAATTTAAAATCTAAATAATTTTTGATTTTATAATAATTTATTATCAATGAAGGACTAAGTCAAAGTCTTATTATGCCTATAGTATCATCTTATTTTGACTTGCACTATGGTGTGTATAGTTCATGAACAATTAATGTAGATATGCTATCAATTCAAAGACACCCCATGAATAATAATATCAATAATAAAATATACTAATGTAGGTTCTAGTTATCTATTTTGAATGTAATACAAGTGATAAATATTGGTAAAAATACATCTTATTATAGTAGAGGAATGGCAAAAGCAAGCAAATATCAAGCATATGAGATAAACTATAATCTAATTTCAATGATAATACCATAATAAATGATAATTAGATCCTCCTTGGAGATACGTGAGCCTGTTACATTCCTCTATATTGAACTTAAAATTTTTTAAGGCAAGTTGGTTGTAAGAAGATAAATTAATTTTGTAAGGTACAATATTGCTAATGGATTTATTACATCCTCCTACTCATTGACCTTGTATTTAGGTGGATGAAGAAGTTATGAAAGGATCCATATTTTCTATAACACTATATATATTTAGGACCAATGATAAATCAAAGAAAGACAATTGTGTGACATATTTTATTGTTTATCCATTTTCATTTATCTTGTTTATCTATGTCTAATTATAGTGATTGTGTAGGGTGTTGTTTGAGCATATTTTTGTGTTCTCCAATATAATAGTGGTGCTAGAGCTATGAGATATTGGGTATGCATTATTTTTCTTAATTGCTTCTAAATTTTCTTGTGTTAGAATTGGAATGCTACATCTAAAACTATTACATAGTCATTCATGATGCTACTCATGGATAAGAGATATAATTATTAGACAAGTTTTTATGTATATTTTTTAGAGGGTTATGTTTTAGTAATGAGTAGTTACTATTAGTATGTATTATATAAATAATATTCTTCCACCATATTCATTGACCATCCCATAAAGTGATGATAAATAATCCTCCTCTTGTTTCCAACATATACATGGCTCACAGTGATTGCATTGTCAATAATATGATAATAATGAATCCATCACCTCATTGGAAAGGTTAATAGGTATCTCCTCATATCTTCATCATTTTAGTAATTCTCCATTTTCTTCTCATGTATATCCTTTAACTATACAGGATTTTAACCTTACCTCACCAAGTTAAAAATATATCTCTTTGTATTTCATCTCTCCAATTCACCAATCAATCATTCTTTATTGCTATCATATTTTATTATATTTTATTGATGGAGAAATTTTATATGTTATATTAATCAATAAGATAAGACACACTACAATAGCATATACAAATGACCATTAGTCCCTCCCTTTTTTCATCTCCTTTTCCTTACCTTATTAACTTTTTTTATTTTTGATGGGAAGATGCAGTGTAGGCTAGATACCTAGTGAATTGTATTTTAAGATGTTTGTTAGTCCATTGGTTATTATATAAGTATATTTTGTTTGTTAATATGTTAACTAGGAATTTTCATATCTCCTCCCCATATTTCTCTTATTCTTAAGTTAGAAAGAGCATGAGGGTAGGATATGCTTACTTATTAATATTTACATATTATCAGGCAATTATATGCTACAACATTTATTTCTTTCATATCTAATTTACCCATGTTCATGATTATAATGCTCCTCTTTTAATAAATTTTCTCATTTTCATCCATGTATTCCAAAAAAATGGAATGTGCCACCTCTCATGATGGATTTATGTTTTTGCACATATCTTTATAGTATAGTTGATAAATTACAATTGTTAGGACTCATTGAGTATGCTATATCTCCCTTCCTCTTATCATATTTGTCAATCCCTCTTCACTCATTGATCATAATTGTTTATATCAACCTTTTTTGCTCATTCTATATAGTATTTATAAATATTTTGTACATAGCACAAGTTCTATAGATCTTAACTAGTTGCTGCTATTTTTGCTTATTTATAGACCTTAACTAATCATTATTCCTACAAGCCTTTGCTAGATGCTTACCATATTAGGAATTCACTAGCTATGAACCATTTTACATATTTACTATATTATATACATATATGCTCATAGAGACGTTATTTGGTCATTTTTCATTATGTTCATATAAACCTTAACTAGTTGTTACTCATTTATAGACCTTATGTGGTCATTTCTCAAATAGATTTTCATTGGTCATTGACCATCTGAGGTCTTAATTGGTCATGGACTATTGCACTTGTTGTATTTTATTCTAATCATACAAGTGCCTATTTTTTAGGTGTACCATATGATAATAAATTTTATTTAGTTATATATATATATATATAATATAGTAATAGAGGATTTATATCTTTATGTGGTTTAAAGTTATTGATTAAAATGAAAAGATTTACATCCTAAATCAAGATTCAAATTTTATGGTGAATCTTACTATAAGATTTTAATTTAAATTTTCAAATATCTCATACATATTTATACTTTTCATTAGATAACTTATATTTAACATTGATCTAAATATAATCATACCTATTTTTATGAGTTCATCAATAGATAAATTTTATCCTTAAACTTGTATATTAAATATATTTTTATGACACAATTTAAAATCACTAAACAACCAAATGATTGTAGTGCCTCACATGCACATGATAGATCAATATTTTATTTGATGACAATCCCAATCCCATGTGAAGTTTTTAACTTAACTAATCCAAGATTTTATTCATTCAAACTAAAGTATGATTTTATCTAGCTTATATGTGACCATGTATATAACAAAATAGGAATTGCTAGAAAACTAAAATTATTATCCTTTCAACATGAATAAAAAGTAAAGTTTGACAAATATATATTTTTTAAGATGTGTCTTCTTGTGATGTCATGTGATAATATGTTCCGTTATTTTCATTTATCTATTGATAATGTTTTATGCATAGATATTTTAGTGGTGAACTATTTATTTGTAGAAAGGATGTTGAATGCGAACACCAAGCTTCCCTTTACATTCTTGTATTGATATCATAGAATAGATGTTGGATGTTAATACTAAGCATACCTTTGCATTACTTTATTAATTCCATAGGATTTCATGTTATATTTGAAATAATCACTAGGATTTTTGGTGTCAAGTACACTCTTATTACCATATTAAAGTATATAACTAAATTGCTACATCAAAATCTAAGCATGTATTATAATATAATAAACCTAGATTGTATTGAACTAGATTGTCTTTGCATTAGTAAACCTAGTGAAAGGATGTGATATATAATTGTATGTTTTAAATATTTATATTTTAGCTTTTGATAATGTATGCTATGGGAGAATGCAATCACAGGATGCAAGATATGAAAAAATGTAAGATAATAGAATTTTGTAATAATACTAGAATATGCTATAAATGGAAAGTAATGAAAATGTTACAATGCAATATGGAGGAAATGAACACTCCATAACTGATGCTAAAGAAATACATTGTACTCCATCACCAATATATATGGTGATCTACACACTATACCTACTACTACATACAATGATATATGATCGCTCACTATGAGACCCTTTATATAGGAAGATGGATTCCTTAGCCAACACTCTACCTAGTTTTACAAGGGAACACATTGCACATTGACACTTGTACATTTATTATATTACTTGAAGTAACTAGCTAACTACCCCCTAAAGTAAGATTATACTCTAGCTATGTACCAAGGGTGGTACATTTACATGATCCAAATGATGTAATATACTCCAATACCCCCATGTATTACATTGTTAATGTATTGAAGTCTTTAGTCTCTAATATGGATCTTCTTATCCTTTTCATGTACCCTTTTCAAGAAAGTAGTTAGTATATTCCATGTTACCCTTGTTGTAAGATCTTTGAGTTCTTGATCATCTGTATTATCTTTGAGTTCTTCAATTTATTCAACCCTCTAAGATAGATGTCCTTCTTGATTCCCTTATCGATATTCCAATTATGGATCATTATTGCTATCGAATATTATTTTGATATTACCTTGGTTGGAATACCCTATTTGGTTGGCTTCCATACTTCATCTAGTTTCCTTGATTCTTATTTCTTGGATTGAATCTATAATAACCAGTACTATGAACTTTTCTACTATATATATGACAATATATGTTATTCCATGGTATTCAAACTTTTGATGATGAAGCAATGTTTCCCTATGGATTATCTTTTGAGACCAATGCATTGTGGGTCATTTCATCTTTCACTATATTTTCTACCTAATATTCTTGAGGAATGTTGATAAGTTTATCAAATATTGTATCTTTACATAGAATCTATAAATATATAACTAAATTCTTGTAGCTATCTAGAAGTTCTCTCAAGGTTACTTTAAAAAGGAATTTATCTTTAACATTTTCTCCTAGGATTAATAATTTTTATTTGATATCTACTATATTCCTTAATTATAGTGTTATACTTTCAGAATTGTTCATTTTTAGGGAAATTAATTGAGTTTGAAGATTTAAGATAATGGTTTTATATTTCCCTTCAAATATTTTCTCTAATATTTTTCAAGCATTTGTAGATGTTCCTACTGAACTAATGTAAGTGTGTATTTCATCTATGATGGTAAAATTTATTATCATTAATACCTTAGCATCATTTTATTCAAACTTTTAAATCTTTGTTTCTACTGTAGATGGTTTAGTTTTTGGTCCTTTGACAATATTTAATTTTTTTTCAAATATCAAAATAACTCTCAATTTATTTTTCCATGAGAATAAATTTGGACCCTTAAGTAGTTGAGATTCTCTAAGGATGGATTTATTTGTACTCATGATGATTTTTATGTGCTACCTTATGAATCCCTAGTTATGTGAACTAATTTTACAGCACCTTTCTTAGAGTAGGCTTCCTTATATCTCCCAAGTAATTTAGAGTATGCTATAGAATTTAATATAAATATTAGAAATACTTTGTTCACCTTCTTATTTATCCTAATGAGCTTATACACTTATCAAATTTTAAAACAAAATTTCTATGATTTGAATTTTATCTCTTTAATATGAGGGTGAGACAAGTGTATCCAATTGATTCCCTCTTAATGATGCATTAATAAATATCCTTATTATACTTTCAATAATTTTATTCTAATTTTCTAAATTCCAAAAATACCTAGATTTGATGTAGTATACCTTATGTCTCCCTAATTTGGAATGTTAGAAAATAATGATAATAATATTTACAAAAATGAGTTTTCTTCAATTATAACACTTTGAAATGAGCTTGCTTAATAAGCTACTAATGCTTAGTAAATGATTTTTATCCCAATGAAATAGTAAATTGATTATATCCCTTATAAATCAAATGTCACTTTGATTTAAAGCAACAAAAATTAGTATGGACTTTACGTTAACAATTCTTATGGATAAACATATCCTTGAGTAGATTGAGTCTTCAATTTATTCGTTGGCTAGTGTAGATGAGCATCCAATGCTATTTTACTTGCATTCAATGCTACTCCTTCACTGCTTTGACCATACTATATAAAATATTTGTGTTGTAGACACTTGTGTGCTTCCTCCTTTGAAATTCATGCTTCTACTATACTATTCTTGCTTGGTATTTCCCTCAAATGATGCTTATGATATTAAAAAATTTAAGCTCTTCTCCAACGTAGGTTTATAATAGCATTTGGATACAAATAAATATTACATCTTCTCCTTTGAATATTACTTGATTTTATCAAGCTTTACTTGTATTATTCACCTTGGAATTGGATGTTTATGTAGTTGTGATTTCCTTAAGATGAATTTCACATGGCATAAGATTATTTGAATAATTCTTGAGATGATTTGAACACCTCTTGAGATGGTGTCCATACCTCTTTTAATATTCAATGTACTATGAGATGATACCTATATAGCTTGAGATGTTGTAATGTTTCCTTCCTGATAGATATGCTTTGTAACCCCCACATAATTACTCTAACACTCAAGGAGTGAGAATTAAATTTCTTGAGGGTATTAGGGAATATGAGCATTCCTTTTCAGATGTGACAAGTTGGAAAACATATGAAATATTCCCTCCAATACCTTCCTTAACATATATACTCTTCTTGCCTACATAAATCCATATGGTTTATTTATCTCAATGCTTCTTCCAAGAAAACAAAGGTTGGATCTTGATTCAATGGAGATACTAGGCACTTTCGATATGGTTCTATGATGCTCCTTTAGTGATTATAAAGTGCTACAATTGAATTATTTGATGTATTTCCTCCTATTTTGATGCTATATAGAGGTGATATTTTGTACCTTTCACTTTGCTTCAATGTAAATTTCCTCACCTTTGTTCTATGTTGCTTTCATATAGATGTTTATGGTGTTGTTCTTCCTTAATTTGTAATGGGATTGTAACATATGCAAAATTTTATTTGTTGCTATAAATGGATGTCATTTTGAGATACTTGTTTTGGTGATTTTAATGGTATTCCTAGACATTTAAACTCCAATGCTTGTAAATCCTGGAATGATTATTTTCTATCTTCATTTATGGGCCAATAGTAGACGTAGAATACTTGATATATTTAGTGTCTTGGGAAACTCAATAATATATCCTCTTTTTAGAGGTTTATGGAGCTCAAATGTATTATGAATAAGAGACCTTTTTTTACATCAAATTTTAGTATATTTCTTATCTCTTTTAGATGTTATTTCATTCCTTTATATGAAGGATCCTAACTGTATAGGTTGAGGACTTATGTAGAGTGATCCAAAGATTTATTTTGGCTTCTAGGATATAGTCACTACTTGCTCTGTTCTTTTGAGAGTAATGTATTGTTTTCTTTCTCATTAGACAATACTAGTATCTAAAGTTTTCACTTGGATAGTTTAGTAACAATTAATCTAAGATAATAATCATATAATCAACATGGTAGAGAGATTAATCCTTTTTGTAGTAACTTTCACTTTCACTGAAATATTTAGTTCACTTCTAATAAGCTTTAAGAGAAACTAATATAGTGCAAATTCGATCTTCATATTACTTCTTAAAAGTAACTTGTAATATTCACTAATTCTAAATATTAAATAATTTCTTATAATCTCTACAAATTAATGTAATATTTTTCTCTGTAATTAGGAATAATGTATCTAACTCCTATTCAATATGAAGGTAATAAGCCTTAAAAAAACTATATTTTCCATTCCTTTGAAGACTTACAATGCAACCTTCTATTTTATAACTTTTGAATTCTAATAAGGTTCTTAATGAAGCTAAGTAGTTATCCAAATAAGTTTTCAATTAATGAATCCTTTGCACCTAAGTTGCTTACCTTTTATGAACTTTATAGATGATGAATATGTTGATAATTTAATTCACTAAGTTTATATATAGAATGGTAGTTGCTCGTAGCTATGAACTCTTCTAGTTGCTTGCCTTGAAACTGGAGTATATGACTTCAATTTCTCCTTTAGGATGTAACCTAGAATTCTAAATTTTTATAGCTAGAAATACTATATTGATTGTTACCCTATAGTATATAATCTATCCACTGTAATGATGTCCTTGAATATCCTTCTCAAACTCTGACTTCAAAAAAGACTTTCTTCTCAAGAATATAAGTGTCTTGAGGTCTTCACTAGTCTCCTCTAAAATTTGATAATATACTTACCAAATTTTTCTTTTTTTTGGGTTTGTTGTTATATGGGAACAATCATCCTAATTATTTTACTATAAGGAGTTTTTCCTTGGTAGTGAATTTCTCCAATGAGTTATCCTAGGAACTTCTTTGATAACTTCTCCAAATTCTACAATAAGGATCTCCAAGCCTTCTCCTTGTTTCTCCTTGAGATTTCTCCAATGTCTTTAGTATTGCAGATTATTAGATCTTTCCAATGAAATATTTCTTCAACCATCTAGTATGGAACTGTTGGCAATGAAATCTTTCTCATGGATCTCTAAAATATGGAACATGATCTTGATAGTATTTATCTTTCAATATTTGAAGTTCTTTATCAAGACCATTGATGTATCTCTTTAGCTTCTTTTGGAAGAAGTCTTCAATCAACACAATAGATCACCAATCTCCCATCCCTTCATAAACTCGTAGGAGTATTTTTTCAAATTTATAATAAGGCTTCTACGAGATTCTCTTCTGCAATGTGCAATTCTACAGAAGGGCTTCCCTCAATTTTTTTTTCCTGCAACAAAGTATTAGTATGATGAATGTAAATATAGTAATGATGAATCTTCACTAGTTGATTTTTCAATCTAGTGAGACAAACTTTAAGCCCTAATATTCATTATTTTTTTTGCAACTTTGTGGGAAGACTAGACATATTCAATATAATTTTTTTTAGAACTGATATTTACTTCTCCTCTCAATATCTCTTGTGGATTTTCATATTTCTAATTATTTATCATGGATCTTTCTATCAAACAATCCCTCGTAACAATATTTACATGTAGTGACATACAATGTCATATCCAATTTGTAAAGATACAATAGAGTTTAGGTCTATAATAATTTTGGTACCTTGTGGCTCTCCCTATTCCTATATAGATCCACCGTGGCTATGATAATATATGTTATAGGAAAATACAATCACAGGATGCAAGATATGCAAAAATGTAAGATAATAGAATTTTGTAATAAAACTAAAATATGCTATAAATTAAAAGTGAAAAACAAATTACAATGCAATATGGAGGAAATGAACACTCCAAAAATAATTCTAAAGAATTATATTGTACTCCATCACCAATAGAAAAGGTGATATACACACCATACCTAATGTAGACACCAAAACAGAACCAAACCGATTATGTGACTGCAAACACTGATCGCATTGACACACACAGCCCCAAGGGCAGCTCCCAGAGGTCAAACAGTGGTCCTAACCACTCTCATAGTAGTTTTGGAAGGTTAGGAGTAAATTTGGCACCTTTAGGCCCTTTGCTCAGTACTCATTTCACCCAGGGACAATTTCAAATTGGGATACACCCTACCTAGGGATGAATACCAGTATTCACTCCAGGGTGGGGCAAATTGCAGGTTTGACGAGAAAAAAGTCAAATATTGACAAATGGTAGCTTAGATCCACCACTTAATACTTCCTTCATCACATGGGAGCATGAGTGAGTTTTTTAGAGCATTAGAGGCAATTACAAGGACAGTCATGAAGCCCCTAGTCAGGAAGGAATCTTCCCTCCCCTGGAGAGGTATGATTGCCAAGTGGCACCTCTGCATGCTCATCCAACGAGACCATCAGGTCTATAAATTGGTGAGTCTTCTCACCCCAAAATATACAGAGAAGGAGAATTTTAGAGAAATGAAGTGCTATCATTTTACTTTCATACCTCACACCATTTCGAGTTGTGCCTTTTGCATCCTTGATCTCTTTTGGAAAGGAGGTCATAGGGTGGTTATTGGAAGCACAAATCCAGAACCAAAACCCGACATTTGGCCACAATATCCCATCCAATTTGTCGATAATACCCCACAAGATATTTTGGTCCATCCCAAGTGGATTGGTTCCAAAATCATGCCCCAAACAGTGGGCAGCCTATCCGGGCGTCCCGCACTGCTGCAGGTCTAATCATCCCTTTTAGGAATGATTAGGAATCTGTGGCCGATTTCTTTTTTTGTCTTTTTCATTTTTTTTGTACTTGACATTTATGCTGCTTAGATAGTTTGCAATTTTGATTTCATAACGTTTGATCAATTTTTGTCATGTTTTATCATTTCTCCACCTTTACTAACTTGTAGAAGGCATATTAGAAATTTGGGTGTCAGAGGCCAAATTGGGGAAATATGACCATCTAGGTAATCCCAAAATGCCCCCAATTAGCTAACCCACACTTTTATAGGAGATTTGGAGCTGTATAGATGTGACATTTTGAGTGGTGCTATCTGGAATTTTGTTGTAGGTCAATTCATCCTGCCCCAGAGCAAATTCAAATCGATGAGGAATTTCCTAACTGTTCCATTTGCAGTGTCTTCTTTGTGAGGTCTTAATGCCCCTGTCAAGTTTTTAGGTTATTTGGATACATGTTAGTCATCATTTTATTTATATCTTGCATGCATTAATCGAAGGCTTGGGGATTGCATGTTTCATCTCATCTGTAGGTGCTATTGACCATTTATTATTTCCTTGAGTGCAGGTTCTAGACGTTAGAGCAAAAAAAAGAAGTCAAGACTCATAAATGCAAGTGGTGGTGATGTTTTGGTCCGCCAATATTACATGTGGGCACGCGGAAGAAGGATGGCTATCCATGGATGTAACCAACAAACAAATTTAACGCTCCCAAGCCTAAGGGGTACAAGGAGGACTTGTACTGTAGGTTCCACAGGTGACAGGGACGTGACCTAAATGCCTGCTAGAAGTTTAAGGACTTGGTGCTAGACCTAATTGATAACAAGACACTAGAAGTGGATAGTCTCATGGAACCAAGCAATCAGTAGATGGGGGTCTTTAAAGACCCCTTGCCTTCTCATGCTCCATAGGCAAAAAACCTACAAGTCAATGAGGTCACACAGAACTTCTCGATGTAGGGGTACATAGGGATGATCAGTATAGTGACTTGGAATAGGAGGTACGCAAGTAAAAATTCTCCTGTGGTAGCTGCATGAGAGGTGCCAACAACGTTGCAACCACAACAACACCTTGCACAACCTCCTCTGCCTAAGCCAATGGCCACACTTCAGACCAAGCTCACTCAGATTTTGAGGACCACCTTGGCTAGGCTCTCCATATACGAGCTCATACAACAATCAATGCCCCATCGGGAGGCTCTAATGGAGATATTGAAATCCATCGAGTTGCAGCCCCATGAAACAAATTCTTTCAACAAATTCATGGGACACGTCAAACAATGCACTAAGCCAGTCATCACATTTCAATAATATGAAGTGAAATCAGTGGCCGATGACATGGCGGATCCACCCCTGCATGTTATCGTGCGGGTCAATGGGATCCCATATAAGAGGGTGTTGATAGACACTGGCTCATCTAGTAATATCATCACAACAGTGGACCTAAAACATTTGAAGTTGCCCGTAACTCACATCATAGCTTCCACCTACACTTTGCGAGCATTCAATGATGTGATATGCTTGATAGTT
Source organism: Wollemia nobilis (assembly GCA_028583015.1). NCBI lineage: Eukaryota > Viridiplantae > Streptophyta > Pinopsida > Araucariales > Araucariaceae > Wollemia > Wollemia nobilis. The sequence continues at coordinate 2,632,203 of JAQPPZ010016831.1, forward strand.
GGCATGATTGTCCTACCCATCTAGGTGGGGCAAAATACTATACCTACATTGTGCCATATTTTTGAAGGTGAGATGGCCTACAACATTTTGCTGGGCCGGCCATGGGCCAGGGACATGAAGTGTGTCCCTTCGATAGCTTACCAGTGCTTAAAGTATACATTTGAAGGGGAAGTGCATGTAGTCCCGGTAGACTTATAACCCTTCAAGTATTGTAATGCGGTGCAACTGATGTCGCAATCGACCCTTCCATCAACACATTTGGATTACTAATTGAATCCATCTAAGCAGGGTCTGATTTCGTAGGCATCTCTATTAGCAAGTTCTTCAATAGTCGGGTCCATCTTCATCGTCGGGTCACCTATGGGGGCCAAACATAATGACAAAGGGAAGAAACCCCTAGAAGAGGTGCAACCTTTGGAAGAGACGCTGCCATCAATATCAACTATCTCTACTAAGGAGATGCCTAGTCGGATGGAAGTCGAGGATCCTAGTTCACCCGACATGGAGTGGACTCAGGGAGAACTTCCATTACCCCCACCTCAACCACCAACGATCACTATTGAGATGGCCAACAACAATGCAGAGTATGAAGCCTTGCTCATAGGTCTTCAGACATCAATCACCATGAACATCAAATGATTGAACATCTTTGGTGATTCGCTATTAATTTTCAACCAAGTGAAAGGGGTATTCCAATGCAAATGCCCAGTTCTGCAGGCCTACAAAGCCCTTGTGGTCAAATTCTTGGAAAATATTGAATGGTATGACATCGAGGCACTCCCTCGGTCATCGAATCATTTTGCGAACACTATGGCCTCCTTGGGGTCATTAATCTCACAAGATATTTTTGGTGATATGACAACCATTCAAGTAAAAACACTATCACAATCCACGATAGAGTGTGCAAGCTCTAATTTAATGCCAAGAATCCACTTGATCTAGATTGAACCATCCTCGGATAAGTTCTCTCAAATCCATGATCATTTGAATCATGCCAACTAAGGGTCCTTGTTCTCCCCTACTCCCCTTAATAGCAACACAACGCTATTCTTACAAGTTCTTTCCCACTCAGTGTTTGCTAGGGGTGAACTTCAAGAGGGATTTGTTGTTCATACTATCAAAGTTTCTGATCAACAGGATTGGTATTCACCCATAAGGGACTACCTCAGGTTAGGTAATCTCCCACTTGGATTGATGCATGCCACAAAATGAGTATTCAAGAAAAAAGTGGCTAAGTATGTCTTGTTAGGAGACATTTTGTACCGTCGTAGCTACAAAGGAATCCTCCTTCATTGCTTGGACCAGCAGGAGTCCACTTGGGCAATCACCCAAGGACACGATGGTACGTGTGGTGGCCACTTCAGTGGTAAGGCCATCACAAAGCACATTCTCTGCATGGGCTATTACTGGCCATATTTAGAGCGAGACTGTTGCACATATGTGAGGAAGTATGTGAAATGTCAACACCATGCTAATTTGACACACGTACCTTCCCAGGCCTTGCAACCGATTGAATCAGCTTGGCCATTTTCATAGTGGGGCTTAGATCTGATTAGAAAGATCTCCCCTGCATTTTTATGTCATCACATATTTACCATAACGGCCACATAGTACTTCACCAAGTGGGTGGAAACAATCCCGCTTACCTCTACGACTAGAACCCAAATTGTGGATTTCATTTTACATATCATCATATCTCATTTTGGTATTCCATCCAAGATAATTTTGGATAATGGGACATCATTCAAGAACAAATACATGCGTGCTTTGACCACAAAGTACAAAATTTAGCATAGTTTTTCAACACCCTATTATCCGTAGGCAAATGGGCAAGCAGAGATGTCAAACAAAATACTAGTTGCCATCCTCAAAAATATAGTTGCAGATATTCATAAGGATTGGCACATTCAAATCCCACTTGCCCTATGGAATTATCGCACTAGCATTCGAACGCCCACTGGGGCAACTCCATTTTTGCTCGTGTATGGCTCCGAGGCAGTCATGCCTATCAAGTTGGAAATTCCTTCCCTACGCATATCAGTGCAAGAGTTCATCATTGATGACACTGCATGGTAGGCCTTGTTAGACTAGCTTACATTGCTTGATGAGCGACGCGTTAATGCTTTTGAGCATTTACATATCTATCAAGAGCGACTTAAGAAAGCATACAACATGAAATTTCACTTGAGGGATTTTCAGGTTGGTGACTTGGTCTTAAAAGAGAACCAACATAACTCTAGTTTGCCATCCCATCTAAGGGACAAGTTCACGGTAAATTGGTTAGGTCCCTATGTAATTGATAGTAAAATAGGACCTAGAACATACCGGCTAGCCTCTCTTGATGGAATCAAGGAACTAGAACCCTTGAACATCAGTCATTTACAACAATTCGATGTTTAGAAGAGCCATAGACCAAACTAAATGCTCCAAGGATTCCCATAATCGCTTGGTCAATCCCAAAAAGCTCCAAGGATTCCCACAATTGCTTGGTCAATCCCAAAATGCCCCAAGGATTCTCATAGTCGCTTGGTCATCCCCAAAATGCCCCAAAGGTACCCATTACCACTGGGTCAACCAAAAAGCTCCAAGGATTCCCACAATCGCTTGGTCAAAAATAAGAAAATTCAAAAACAACAAAATCATCAAGAATAACCAAAATTCGCATCTCATTTCCATGCATGCTCAAAATCATCACAACAATAAAGATATCTTTTTGCATCTCATCTTCATATTCACAAAAATCAATCCCTCAAAAACACAAAAATAATAGTTGCATTAGGCATCACATCCAAACATTGCATATTTGTGGTCATACAGGTCAAAGGCACCATAGACTCTAATTACTCCGCTAATCCATCTTGTTCCACATTTCTCCATTCTATAAGTAGTCCATCAAAAATAAACGCCATTCACTTCTTTTTACCATACCAGAGTCAGTGGTCTTCTAATGTATCAAGAGTTTTCATCCTTCAGTCATCATTTTATTTCTAGCCACATACTATACCAAGTCAGACAAACTTTATAAAGGTAGATTTCTAGTTGGATCACACCTTGTTACGTAGCATCCCAACACAAATTAAAACACATAAAAATTCCCAAGTTGTGTGAATGAAAGATGAAACCTGCAAAGAAATCCAGGTCACCATAAGAAAAATGATTATCTTGTTCATCCCCCTATGCAAATGACCCCAAGAATGCTGAGAGTTGTCAAAAGGACAAGCATCTTCCCTACCCAATTCCCCAAGAATCCCAAGTTCTCAAAAAGTTGCAAACATCATAAAATGTTGCAAAAGTCAAAACTCCAAAAAAATTGACATCACCACCAAAAGTGCATACATCAAAAGGCACATACAATAGTGATTCTCATCACTCGAAAATTCAAATCCCTTGCTCAAAAGAAAAATAAAAAATAAACAGTGATTTTTATCACTACAAAAGAGCAAGTATTCCAATACAATTGAAGAAAATAAGGGAGTCGAACTTGAATCCCTGGAACTCTCATCATTCAGAAGGTCATGAGACAAACCTCAGCACTGGTTTTGTGGATAGCCTATCCATCATCGATGGTAAACCTCTCGCATGACGATATATCTATCACATTAACTCATGTACAGATCAATGTTTGCATGTGGATGAGCTAGCTTATGGTATCCTAGATAGCACCATAGATTAATATGACTAAATACAACGAAGGAGTTAGTGGAGCTAATTAGGTGATCCTCAGTACATGTTTGGTTGACAACCTATCTGGCACTAGTGGTATCCTGACAAATACCACATAAATAAACTCAATTGCACACACAGGGATGTGAAATAACTTGGTCAAAGACAAGTCCGATTCATACCTTGTTCAAAAGTCTTATAAGATAAAGTACAGTCGTGGCTAGTTAGTTAAAAACATTTGAGTCTTAGAAAACCTTAACTACATTCTAAACCAACTGTGCTATCTTTCATCCTCGCATTACCATCAAAAAATACATAAACATGTATACATGAAAAGTCATTTACCACAGCAATCGCTTAGGAAAAAAAGCCATAAAGTTCTAAACAGTCTATGGTGCCCTCGCCAAACAACACAAATTCAATTCATCCATTCCATTTGCATAAAACATTTGCATTCATCATAACATATGCATCCATCAATATAAACTAACATGCATAAATCCATATTCATCAATCATCATGCATTACATCAAATCATCGCACGCGCATAAATAAAATAAAGTCACCTGTATATATATCATCAAAAATACCCACAAGCTAAAATAGACCGGTCCTATGACCCCGCAAAAAATCCATAAACTCAAAAATCCCTAAATCCTAAGGCATCGACCACCATGATCATGCAGGATCGGTGCAACGAGAACTACCCCCCATGGTGTGGGTCCTACGGGACCCCTCAGGGCGGTTGCTGCTAGCCCCCGCATCATGCCTACTATCCCCTTCGTCATCAAATCGCCTGCGATGAGATGATGCTGACTACTCAGTATCACTGCCCCTCATCTGGTGTGAAGAGGCACCTCCAGAGGGCTCAGGTACCCACCCCCTGAGGTGGATGATCTCTCCCTCCAAATCCATCCAGTGCCAGCACCACTCCACCTCCTGACGATGTTACATCACTACTACATCGTCACGCTATGCCAACTGTGTTTGTAGGAGGTCTCTCTCCCATGCAACATCGGTATTACCCTCCTATCGACGGTGCACAACCCATGCATTCTCTCACTTCTCTAGTTGGGCCCGTAAGAGATCCCTCTATTGCAAAGCCTCCCCCAACTCCTCATCTCACCTCTGCAGTAGCCCCACCAACTATGCATTCTCAGCATGCACCCCTGCCTCTACATCCTCTTCCACTGCCTGGTGCATAGGCAAATCTAAGACTGTAGCCTGCTCTAGCTCCCACTACTTCGGGGCATCCTGTATCTTTGATTGATCTAAAGCACCATAATCCGCACCCACATCATATACCTCCACCATGTCTGCATCCTCCAATGGAGCTCCCCAATCATCTCCTGGTGCCTCGGCACCTCCCTGCCTGCTGCTACTATCTTTGTGCCTCCCAATGGCCCCTTTCCCCACCATCACTGTAGTATCCACCACTGGTCAGACTCCACAGTCCTCACCAAGTGGCATGATGACTGGCCGGTCCAGAGTCCTCTCGTCACCCCGATGTCGATAGACCACGGGCTCAGCAGGCAACCCCTGGAACACCCTAAATTGTTGTGTCACCCGACTATAAGGGAAGAACTCCTGCTCAGTCCCATGCCACCCAATCAGCCATCGCTCCCTGTGTACCCACCAGAGCCACTCTCTAGCCTTAATCCAGGCTGGACAGTCTCGATAATGGCACCAAAACACGTCCCCTAGAGCAAGCCAAGTGAAGGCATTGACATAGTGCCCTATGGCACTTGCCCACCGTCGACTCTATCCCTGCTCCTCAAATCATCGCCATAGATCCACATAACCTATATCCTTATCCACCATCTCTGCTTGAGTCGTCCATGGTAACCCCATTGGCATCTCCACTACTATGTGTTGCCAAGCCCAGATCTACAATAGAAAGTTGTACCTAATCCCATTCCACCTCTGATAGTGGACCTCGTATAGCTTACCATAGAGCTATGCTAGCAGCGTCTGTCCCCACCTCATGATCAATGGCTCATGCATCGAACACTCTACTAGTTGATAGACCACATCCAGCAGGTTCCATAGAACCTCACGCCTCACGAGTCAGGTATTAGCATGTTGGAAATGAGGCCCATGAGTAATGCATGCCTCACTCCCAACACACCCCTCTCTAGCCACCATCAAACCAGTATGCCACCCATCTGGTAGTCGCCCTTTGCCCTCTCCACTGGGCTCTCCACACCCAACTCCTCCCCATGCCCGAAATAGCATATCGTACTGCTGTCCTCCGATCCCGTGGCATTGTTCAGATCGACAGTCTATCTATTGGAATCCGAAGAATCCGATACACATCCTCCAAGGTCACCGTCATCTCCCCTATTGGGATATGGAATGTGTTGGTCCGGGGATCCCATAGGTTGATCAGGGCCATCAGATGGGCCCGATCCCTGACCACCAGTTCCATCCGAGTCACTTGCTTGAACCCAAGGGCGTCAAGCCAGTCCCAGTCATCCAAAGTCAGTGCCGCACGTGCTTCAGTGAAAACTGTGGGCACATGGTACCGGCTCTTCACAACTTGCAAAAGAAAACAACATAAATACATTAAAATAAGTAAAAATTGTACAACACTAACATTGAATATATAGCAATGCATCAAAATGTATAGCCAAAAACATAACAAAAAATTTAAAAAAAACCTAATTTCTCAGTTTTAGGATTGTAACTTTCAACTGATAAATTCAACAAAAAAAAACATAACAAAATTCACACAAACTAATTTTTCAGTTCTAGGGTCTTAACCCTACACTGCTAAATTACAAAAACATCACAAAATTCATAAAATAAGTTGTCAGTCCTAGGGTTTTTAACTCTAACTGATAAATTAACAAAAAAACAAACAAAAAACAAAACAAACACAACAGATAACTAGGGTTCAAACTACGTTTTACGCTTAGTTTTGATCTTGGTTCAATTCGGGTTAGGGGAGGTTTTAGGGTTATGTTCTAAACTCAGTTTTTAGCTCAGTTTTAAACTAAACTTTTGATCTTTTTTTAACTAGGGTTATACTAAGTTTTAAACTAAGTATTCATTTTGATAAACTAGGGTTTCATTTTTAACTTTAAACAACAAAATAAACAAAAATAAACCAAAAAAAAAAAAAAACACAAGACAAAAACAACTTGCGGTTTTCAAATTGCAACACAAAATAATGAGGGAAGACAAATTTTTGAGAATTTCATCCCCAAACGACATCACCAAAAAGGGTTGAAACCCAACCAAAAATAGCAATACCATTGCCGAACGAAGGCGTCTTTGCGCCTAACATTCTTGGCATCCAAAATCGACGTTGGGGCTACAAATTGTCACTACCCTACTCCCTAAGAAGACCACCATGGCTGGACCGCTCCACGGGAAAATGGATTTTTGCCATTTCATCCCCGAAAAAGCATCACAAAAAGGGTTAACACCCACCAAAAATAGGTCTAAATGTTGAGAAACTGCACACCGTTCAACGATAAGCATCGAAAGGCACCCTTACTTAAGTCATCTTGGGTCAAGCGACTCGTTGTTTTTCTCATGCAGGTCATTCTCTCATTGATTCATCGCTTGAGGGGGTAGTCACACTTAGTCACCAATCAACATATACACACCCAATCATGGGAATGACACGCATTCAAAGGATCATTGACAAAGACAATTACGTTCCTTCTTGGGGTAGTAAACAAGTAATAATCACAAGCTGATCAAAAACTTGGCATTCATGAATCATGAACTCAAGGTTCTCATAGATAAAAGGTTGCGCCCTTTTCCTATTCACGACTGATCAATGTCCAAGCTCAAGTAACACCTCACCAGAAAATATTAACACTTGAATTGAGCTTCTTTGCTCGTCAGAAGCAAGGATCCAAGAATGCATGCCATTTCCATACTTGGGGCATAAAAAGTTGGTTAGGTTACTAAGAAACCCTAATAATTAGTGCTTTGGTTATCTATTTTTTCTCGATGATGCGCCTTGCACAACACATCCCAAAAAGGGGCATCTATAGACACCAAAATAACACCAATCCAATTACGTGACTGCAAACACTGATCACATCGACACACAGCCCCAAGGGCAGCCCCCAAAGGTTAAACAGTGGTCCTAGCCACTTCCAAAAGTAGTTTGAAATGTTAGAGGTCAATTTGACACCTTTTTGGTACTTTGCTCTCTACTTGTCCCACCCTGGGACGAATACAAACTGGTGTTCATTCCACCCAGGGACAAATATCAAAATTCATCCCAGCATGGGGTGAATTGCAGGTTTGACTGGAAAAAAGTCAAATTTTGACAAATGGTTGCTCAGATCTGCCACTTAATCCTTCCTTCATCGCATGGGAGCATTAGTGAGTGTTTTCGAGCATTAGAGGCAGTTACAAGGGCAGTCATGAAGCCCCTAATCAGGGAGGAATCTTCCCTCCCCTGGAGAGACATGATTGCCAAGTGGCACCTCTGCATGCTCATCCAAAGAGACCATCAGGTCTATAAAATGGTGAGTCTTCTCACCCCAAGATATACAGAGAAGGAGCATTTTGGAGCAACAAAGTGTTGTCGTTTTACTTTCATACCTCACACCCTTTCGAGTTGTGCCTTTTGCATCCTTGATCTCTTTTGGAAAGGAGGTCATAGGGTGGTTATTGGAAGCACAAATCCGGAACCAAAACCTGAAATTTGGCCACAATATCCCATCCAATTTGTTGAAAATACCCCATAAGATATTTTGGGCCATCCCAAGTGCATTGGTGTCGAAATCGAGCCCCAAACGACGGGCGGATTGTCCGGGTGCCCCACACTACTGCAGGTCTAATCGTCCCTTTTAGGAATGATTAGGAATTTGTGGCCGATTTATCTTTCTGTCATTTTCATTTTTTGTATTTGACCTTTATGCTGATTAGATAGTTTGCAATTTTGATTTCATATCGTTTGATCAATTTTTGTCATGTTTTATCATTTCTTCGCCTTTACTAACTTGCAGAAGGCATCATCAAAATCTGGGTGTTAGAGGCCAAATTGGGGAAATCTGACCATCTGGGTCATCCCAAAATGCCCCCAATTAGCTAACCCCCACTTTTTTGGAGATTTGGAGCTATCCAGATGTGACATTTTGAGCGGTGCTATCTGGCGTTTTGTTGTAAGTCAATTCATGCCGCCCCGGAGTGAATTCAAATCGGTGAGGAATTTCTTGACTATTCCATTTGTAGTGTCTTCTTTGTGAGGTATTAATGCCCTTGTCAAGTTTTTAGGTTATTTGGATACATGTTAGTCATCATTTTATTTATATCTTGCATGCATTAATCATAGGCTTGGGGATTGCATGTTTCATCTCATATGCAGGTGCTACTAACCATTTCTTGTTTTCTTGAGCACAAGGTCTAGACGTTAGAGGAGCAGCAATAATTCAAGACTCATCAACGCAAGCAAAGGTGAAATTTTGGTCCGCCCATATTACATGTTGGCACGCAGAAGAAAGATGGCTATCCATGGATGTAACCAAGAAACAAATTTAACGCTCCTCGCCCCTAAAAATGGAAGAGGCGAATTGTAACCGAATTCCAAAACATATCAATAAAATAAAGGGTTGTTTTTCGCATTGGCTTTTCGTTTGCGTTTCAATTCGTTCATGCTTTCCCCATTTCATGCATTTTCAATTCGTAGGATTTAGCGTTAAGTTTAGTTCCACTTTTGCATCGTACTTGGAGCTCTTTCCCTTTTTGTTTTCGTATCCTCGTGCTTTCACCTAATACTACTTATAGTGATATATAATCACTCACTATGAGATCCTTTATATAGGAAGATTGATTCCTTGGCCAACACTCTACCTAGCTGTACAAGGGGACACCTTGCATATTTACAACTTGCACATTGATACTTGTGCATTTATTATATTACTTGAAGTAACAAGCTAATTATCCCCTAAATTAATCTTCTAATCTATCTATGTACCAAGTGTGGTACTTATCTAAAGATAAAAAATTATTTTTAAATTTCAATATATATATATATATATATATATATATATATATATATATATATATATATATATATATATATTAACGGAAAAATATAGATGAATTTTTTATACAAATAAATTCAAAATATTTTCAAATGATAAACTCAATGGAAAATAATTTGATAACTTTAATTAATAATATTTTGAAATATATAAGAATTAGATTAATGATACTCAAACATCGTATTTATGGCTATAGTACTTGAATTTTACTCTCATATGATATTATTTTTTTGTAACATGCTCACTTACACACATGCATACACACCCTAATGTGGTTTGAACCTAGGTATCCTAGAAGACAACCCAAAGCTAAATTACTACAATGTCCCACGGGGATTCATAAGATATTAGTGGTAAATAGTATACACCAATTTTATTTTATATTATTGAGGAAGAGTATACACCAATTCAACATCATTTACAAGATTTGACCTTTAAATTTGACTATGTGTTCTTGAATTCCTTACATCATGGTATTAAATAATTAATATTCATGAATTTTTTAAACTTTTGGGTATAATTGATGAAAATTCACTACAAGAGACCGTTAATGGACTCCAAGGATGAAATTGCAAGATAAGACATCATATAAAATACACCAATAAAAGAAACCTACAAATGCTTCTTTTTATTAACTGAATTTCCATCCCCTTACAATAGAGTCTCCCACTTCTTATACTCCCAAAAAAGAAAAACCCTAGCCTATGCTACCCCCTTACTATTTTTAGTAACTTTCTATTTTTAGCAACTCACTTGCTATTTTTAGTAACCCTAAAAAAATCGAATGGAATCATGCACCCGTTATTCAATAAAATCCACTACCCCAAGATAGCAACCCCATTGTAGCTCTACACTAATATATATAATAACTTTCTAGTTTTAAAAACTAAAAATTACATTAAAAGCTAATTTTGGGCCTCCTAGAGGCATTTTTGCATCAAATAACATACGAGCCACTTTCCTTAGGTTCTCTATTCCATTAAGCACATTCTAAAAAAAGAATGGGGTAAAACAGACACTCGGAGAAAAATTTATGGCCCTAGCAAGGTGCATCAATAAATTTTGTCTTAGATAGGTGAAATGTATACAAATTTTATAATAAGTTGACAGGTTTCATGGATAGGTTTACATTATTTTGTATTACAATAAAATAACTTTGAATACATTCAATATAGATGGAGGAGGAAGGCATTTATTTGATGTATACTAGAGCTTAGAGAAGTTCTAGATGGATAATGCTCATAGGATATGCTCATGTTTTTATATCATATATTTCTAAAGTTATGAATATGATGTAGAAGGGTGAAAGAAAATATTGTTTTATATAAGGAACTTGCATCTATGAAGAAGAATTTTGACTTGACTTTAGAATATAGTGAAAGTAAAAGTATGAGTATTTTTTCAAGTCCAAAATAAAATATAATTTGATTTATATTGTAAATATTATTTTTTAAGTTCTCTTCAAAAAATTATACTAGTATCAATTAGACCAGTCCACTAGAATAAGAATTGCTTATGATATGTTCAAAAATAAAATGTATTTTATGTACTTATAAATATCATAAAATCACCCAAGTGTTGTAGGTGATTTAGAGAGGAGAGGAAAATCCTCCAAGGGATGTCCTACGTTTGAATATCCACCCTACCAAAAAGTTGAATTGGGTACCCAAAATCCAATTGATAATGTTGGTGTAGGAAGGGCCAAGTGCGACTCCCAGGTGACTGTGATGATGTAGAACCCCATGGTCATGGTCTCTCAGACAAAGGCAACCTTGCAAGGGGTTTTTCGCTTTAAAAAAATATCACAAAAATAAAGCACCTTTATTTTTGTGATATATTCTACCTAACCAATAATTTATTAAAAAAATTTAACCATAAGAGGATTACAATGTCAAATATTCCCAAACTTAGGTCATTATTTGATCAATAAAAATATTAAAAACTATATATATATATATATATATATATATATATATATATATATATATATATATTAGTGACACATTTAAAAATTAAAGGGTGAGAAAATTTAAAATTTAAAAGGAGATAATGTCCTATATAAAATGTTATCCATGTAACTTAATAGTTAAGGGATCATCCATACGAGATATCTTTACACTAGAATAAATAAATAGTTAGTCCTTAAAATTGAAGTGTGGCTCATACAAATAATTGGGTTACAAATAATTCATTAAGGTTTAATACATGTAATTATAATTAAATTTAAACATAATATTTTAATTACTAAGGCTACTGAGGGGATGATTTTAAATTTTAAAATAACCTATGTAATAAGTATTTGAAAGATATTTGATCTAAGAAGAGAGTATTTTATAATTATAATAAAATGTTTTAAAATATTCAATATTAAATAAATATTAAGCTTAGTTATTAATAATTATAATTATAAATGAAATATAATATTTTAATTATTTATTATAAAAATAACTCATAATTATTAAGTTAAATAGATTCTTTGGAAAATTGAACAAATTTAGCAACCCTTTCTCTGATTTAGTTTTAAGGAGAAGAAGTTTTTCCTTGTGGTGTGGGATCAGTTGTGTAGTAGGAAAGAGTTGGGAGGTATGGGGTTAAGAATAATAAAAATGTTAAACAAATAACTAATAACTAAATAGGGCTACATATTGGTTAAAAAATATTAAGTTAATTGGGTTAAAATATTGTTAGCCAAAAATTTAGGTAACACTTGTAATTTTCTCATACACCCAAGTCCTACCCTTGGCTCAGCATTCTGGCACAACATTGTTAACAATCGCTTTGATATCGTAAATGGGAGAATATCAATGTTAGGTAATGGGTAATTGATAAACCTTTAGAATCATATCATCACCTGAGTCTGGTGGAACCAATCACAAGCTAAGCTTTTAGGTCCAACATAGGTGACTTCATTATCTTTGTTAATGATAGAAAATACTAAAAATTATTTATTTATTTTTATTTTTTTAGGAAGATGAAATTACATTCAAAGCTCTAACACACATCCTAAAGTGAATGGTTATTCCTAACTAGGATAGGCCACACATTTTTGTATGGGGGACTAAGAAGGATGATTGCTTTTCTATTAAGTTAGCCTACCTACTATTAGATGTTCCCTTTCATCCCTAGTTTCCCATTAGTAATATCTGGTTGAAGTTACTACCTCCAAAGTTAATGTTTTATTTTGGTTGGCAGCTCAAGGGAAGTGCCTCACATTGGATAATTTTTAAAAAAGGGGATTGGTTATCCCAAACAGATTCTACCTATGTGGTTGTGCTAAAGAATCACATGTGTATATGTTGTTTGAGTATCCATTTTCTCAGTCCATCTTCTCCTAGTTCTTGAGGACCATTAATGTGGTTTGAATTTTTTTGAATTTGTTGTCTAACTTGATTGTTTAATGGAGATCTCCCTTTCTATATTTACATTTTCAAGCCTTTGGTCCTTTGGTTTATCTCATGTTTGATGACATATTTGGAAGATGAGGAATTATACCATTGTTGAGAATGTAGATTTTATTCCTTTAGATAATGTGACTTTTATTAGTGAGTTAATGGTGGAGTCAGCTCTTGGATTTAGATATTATTCTCCAAACATCTTTCTAAAGCTCTTGCTAGACATACTACTATTTGGGAACCTCCTCCTCCTAGTTGGTTGAAGCTAAATTTTGATAGAGCTTCTAAATATAATCTAAGACCAACCACTATAGGGGGATTGGTTAGAGACTCTGAAAATAGGATTGTGTTGGCTTTTACTAAGAAAATTAGATCATGAAATTGGTCATTTTACGGAGGTATGAGCTATATTTCACGGGGTTTGCCAACTAGAAATTTTTAATGGTAGGAAGGTAATTATCAAATGGGATTTTAACCCTCGAAGCACTTGAGATTAAGTATATTTACAAGGAAGGAAATAGATCGGTGGATTTTTTTAGCATATTTGGGACTTTTGTAGGAAATATTCACAATTTGGTAGTAGGGTTTCCCAAATGGATTAAATCAAATAGAGAATAAAATCTCAAAAAAATAATTTGCGTTTTCAAATGGCTCTGATATTTTTGAAGTCCTCAAGTAACCTAAGGAACATCGGTAAGGTGAAAAGATGATTTTTCATAGCCTACATGAGATATGAGGTCTATTTTTGAGGCTCTAGTTGTTGAGAGAGAAAGCTCTAGTGTATTGATAGTTTTATTTTGGGTTGGCCATACATGACTATTATGCAGCTTTGTTGTTTATCTATTTTGTGGATCCTTTTTTGGTTTTCTACGTTGATCTCTATATTTCCTCTTTCTAATTGATTGGTTGATAACTCTTATAAAATGTTTAGGAGACCTTTTAAAACCCCTTTGTTCTTCTTATAAAAAAATATTATAATTATAATAAAAACAATTTAAATATTAACTATTAAATTTAGTTATTAATTATAATAATAATTTAGATATAACATTTTAATCATTCACTATGAATATAATTAATTAATTATGATTTATATTATAACTTTCTTTATCATTCTTAAAGGTCTAAAGACTCCAAAATTATCAAATTCATTGTCTTTGTAATTTTAAAAAGATACTTGATCTCCAATAATAATAATTATTTAAAAGTAATAAAATAAAAAATATACAAATAATAAATAATAAATAAATAATATATTATAATTATTATTAAACACGAAAATAAAATTAAAAATATATATGTTCTTAATAAAGAAGAATATGTTAATAAACGTGAAAAGCTTATATGAAATAAAAAGAAAAACAAAGGTTTACACTCGAACAGAAGCAAGATTTGCCTTAGGTGACTTAACATATCAATATCGTGTCGTGTATGCTAACAACTTAGATTCCTTTTTATTAATGAGTTGAGGCGAAAATATTAAATATATATTGAGTCTGCAATGGAACATAACGCATATAATAATAATACCAAGAGTATGTTTCAATTCAAGTCAAATACAAACTTTGAACTGGAAGGCGGATAAAACCGCATGGCTCTACTGATGAAACGGTCCGGATTTATTCAAGATACGTGGAGCTAAGCAAAAGAAGATCGCATTGAATTTTACGCGGATTACAGATCATACATCGAGCTTATGTTTGGAATTTTTGACATTGTTTAGGCATTTGACAATAGACAACTATGGGGCTTCTCACTGTGTAATTCCCATAGCTCCATATTAATGCGCCCGAGAAGAACGTACAGTGGCTACAACTCCACCTTCAATTGTAACATTGAATGATAGTTTTTGGTTAGTATATGTGAAAAACAGTGTATCTGGTTTCACCGTTACGTTCATTCCAGAAGGAGCATTCACTATGACCTTGTATTTTGATTCTCCAGGCCCTACATTTGTCAATGTTCGTGATAAGTATAGCTTTCAATTTACAGCAATTATGGTTGGGAGGAAACTGCTCAGGGTCATAAAGTTTCTCACAATAACCAAATAAAAAAACCAAATATTTGTTAAATAAATTTTTATTAAGTTTAATAATAAATATTTTTATTATATTTTTTTTCCAAAATTTTTAACTAGTTAAGATTCAAATGGCATCTTTATTATATTATAATTGGTTAGTTTTAAAAGTTGTGATATATTTAATTAGATAAACCATAGCATTTGATAATTATTTTTTATTATAAACAATGAACATCGTGAATCCCAGATGAGAATAAGTAGAACAAAATTCGCCCCATTAAAAAAAATATATAAACAAATTTAAAAAAGAGACAGCAAGCATATCTCCAAGATTGTAATATCGTCGAACCTTAACCATTTCAAAAGGTCGTAATAGAAAGAGTGGAGGCTACCTCAATCATATAAAAAAATAAAAAATTAGACCTCCATGTCTTCGTAATGTAATAAAGGAGATAAAACCCCAATGTCGTAGAAAAAGTACTAAAGGAGATGTTTGTTATTAAAGGTTTGTGTTCTTCTCAGTTTCATTTCTTGTATATATAAACTCATATCACAACTCTACTGCACCGCATACTATCGCATAAGGAAAGATCCCCGTGAACACGGTTTCCTACGTTGAACCCACGTTACCTTAAGGACATTGAAGAATTTATGCGGCCCTTACGTTGGCTACGTCCAGGCTCCATTTTCATTGAAAAACAATGAAGATTCGTAAGATATTTGCAATACGGAAAAAGATCTATCATCTAGGTTAGAGTTCTACATTTAAATAAATTATATTTATTTAATTCATTCATTCCAACGAGAATTAAGATTTGAACCTTGGACCTCCAACGACCCTCTTACGAGGTTTAGAGGGACTAGTATTAATATTTTATTGTTATAAATTATATTACTTTTAATTTTTTTATATGATTGTAGGTTATGAAGTTGTTAATTAATATACGGTGTTTGTCAAATTTTGATAGACCATATAAAAAAAATATGGTAAAGCTTTTAAACATTGGAAATTAAAATCACTTTATAAGCTCTCTTTAATGTCATGTTTATAAGTTAAAAGATGATACTATTAACTAATATTTACCCAAGGTTTAGTTATAAATTTTAATGTATGGATTCTATATATCCTTTTTTATTTTAATCTTAACCTTCTTCTTTGAAGTGTCAAATCCTTAAAATTTTAAAGTCGCAATGTTTCTTTAGCATTTTAACTATGTTTAATTTCCCAAAATCCTATCATACAATTATTGTATGAAAAGTTCTTATGTTATTTTTATTGTGATCCTTATACCTCTATGTAATGGGTACTCCTCTATTTTTTAGGCTTTTTTTTTTTTATTAATATTGAAATATTTCCTATTTTTTCAATAAAAGGTTGTAATGACTTTAGCAAAGTCCTAAAGAAAATATATAGGTTGATATTCACAAAAGAATTTATCTCTTTTATTCAACAAATATTTTTGGGTAAAAATTTCTTAATGGTATTAAGGAAGATATGAGCCTCAAATTGTTGCCCTTATAAATATCATGAAATACTTTTAATTTGATAAAGTTTGATTCCAAATTTTATTTATGAGATTTATTTATCAAATGCTTAAATATTTAAAGTTTATCTATTTATAAAATTTTAAGCTCACAAATATTTTACTTGACATGATCATGAAAGAAATTTATCCTTAAAGTAAATATTGAGAATTGGTCATGTTGAGGCATAAGATGATGATATTATTTTAATAATGTTATCCTCCTTGTATAGTAATATTGAGTGGCATGATCTTCCGAAATACATCTATATCTAGTAACAATACAAATAGAAAAGACCAAATACTAAGGCATCAAAATTTGTCTAGATCCTCCTTTAGAAAAATGTCAATTTCTTTGAGAATTATATTCTTTCAAAAATCATCATGATATTGAGAGATCCAAATTGGAGGAGGGATGTTTTTCGTATGACTTTACAAACTATCAAACATGTTTCAGTCATAATTCACTTATCTAGACTCAGACTGAGCTGAAATTTTAAGGGTAGATGCCTAAAAACCCTCAAAATGTCTCCACCATTTTTTAGATCATTTAAAGAAACATAGATCCTAGCACATATCTATGTGTGAATGAGATTTTTGGCAAGTGGATGTGTGAGGTTTTCATTTACGTTGAGTGCAAGCAGCTCCAGAGGTTGGTTTTTAGGGCCTTCATGCCCTAGTGGCTAATATCTTTGTGCTTTATACTTAATATTTTAGAAAAAATATGTTGTAGGGGATCCAATATGGGTTAGAAATATATCTTTCAATAGATCATGTTGTGAACTTGAGTGACAATGACTTCTAATTTGCTGCAAAAAATAAAAGTGAAAACTATACCTTTCCATAACTTCTAGGTCAAGGATTAAAGAGATTGTGAAATAAGTTTCAAGCAACTTATCAAAAAATGACTTAGATATCAAGTGAATTTAGTGCTAAGGTGCATGTACAAAATAAATCTACTATCAAAACCCTTGTCAAGGGTATGAATTTTGAAGACTCAATCCCAAAAATAAATTTTAGGGATGCCCTTTGTGGTGGATAGCCTCAGCCTAATGCTAATATTAATCTTAGTGCTTCCCATAAACCTCTAATAATATCTAATATTGATCCTATAAAAATAAAGTTAGGATGGCTTAAAGCAACTCATGGAACTCCTATTATTAAACTTGATATGGGTAACGTTCAAACTAACATTGAAGATCTGGAAAAAAAAGACTAATTTCTTAATTCATGGGTTTTCGTCCAAGCATATTTGCATTCAAAGTTTGAGCTAAAAAAATCTAGAAAACTAAATATGAGTTACAAATATCTATTTATCCAAAGGGTTATTCTCTCGTTTAATTTGCTAATCATGAAGATAGAGGAAAAACTTTTCAAGGGGATCCCTAGTTTTTTAGAAGGGCAAGGCTTTTCATGAACCCATGGCATACTAAATTTAAATCCAAAGAAGATATGTCTTCTACAACTCTCGTGTGGGTTAGAATCTTTGGCCTCCCTATTAAATTTTGAAATCCTACAATTTTTTCTTCAATTAGAAACTCTTTAGCAACTTTTATGATGACTTTTGATTGTACTTAAAATTTTAAACATATTATTTATGCTCGAATTTGTGTTTTAATGGATTTTGAAAAATCCCTACCTAAAAATATCACATTACAATTTGGGAAAGACACTTGGGAGCAAGTAGTGGACTACAAGAACATTCATTTTTATTGTATAATTTGGCATGAATATGATCATTTATCTAGTGTTTTCCCAAATAAAATTCTTGATCAAAAGAAAGAAGATATAAACTTAGCAGGTTTCCAAATTCCCAAGACGACCACTAAAAAAAAAATTAGTTATGAAGGAGTAATCAAAGTCATATGCTAATATGTGTGAAATCCTTTCCACAAATAATGTCTTAAGTGAGGCAGAGGAAATAATGGAAAAAAAATCTTATAAATACAATTTAAAGATGAAGGGAAGAACTCAAAGATAAACCAACAAATCAAAGGTTTTCAACAAAAAAGGAAGAACAATTACAAAAGAAAAACAACCTTTTAAATGTCAAAACTTCAAATAATACAGGTCCCAATATAGAATCTATTGAACTCTCTAGTAAAATTTTGGTTGTGTACGAGCATTCTTCATGGTTAGAAGCCATCTCAGATTCAATTAGAGTAAGTCAAGAAATAGGAAAAAAAACTGAATATGGATTCTAATCAAAAGGTAGGTCGTAAGACCAATCAATATCATAGGGTAAAAAAAGGTGAAAAGCTTGTAGAGGAAGGTAATATTAATGCCCTTCCCAACTTTTTTAACCTTGGTATTAATGAAGATCATCACTTGGAATATTAGAGGACTCAAAGGGAGTCTTTCAAAATAAAATAAAACTAGAAGAATAATTAAGATAAATCCCCCACATCTTATTTTTATTTAAGAAATGAAGATGTCAATGGAGGACATGGACTCAATTGCTAGTAAAATTTGGCCAGCTAGAAAAGTGGTTTTCCTCAGTTCCTAGGGGACTTTGGGTGGTATTGCTTGTCTTTGGGACCCAAAAGAGGTATTTATTCACCATATGGTTGGAATTTGGGGTCTTTTGGCTATAGCTATTTAATGTTGACATTTCAACCAAATTATGCTCTACATCATTATTTATGCTTCAATTACTTTCAAAGAAAAAAGAATATAGTGGAAGGATATAACTCATATTTTCTCTCATTTCTTGAACCTTGTATATTGATCAGAGGATATTTTAATACCATCTTCTCTGGATAAGAAAATGGGAGAAATAGAAATTTAGACAAAATCACTGACCTCATGAGCGAATATATTGCAAAGCTCCATCTTGTTGACATCAAAGCAAATAATTACCTTATGACTTAGTCTAACAGAAGGTAAGGCTTAAATTGTATAATGGAAAGATTGGATAGGTTTTTGCTCTCTAAAAATTCCTTAATCCATGGTCACATTTCTACAGTGAAGACTCTTAATAATGCTAGTTAAGATCACTGGCCAATCATGGTGGAAATATGGAAAACCAATGTGAATTTCTCTCCTTTTCATTTTCAATTAATGTGGCTCAGAGATAATTCCTTTAGAAATCATGTGCAACAATAGTGGAAGGAAGGTAAGCCTAGGTATGGTACTAAGATGTTCTATTTTACCAAAATATTGCAATACATTACATCCAAAATCAAGACTTAGAACTGGAAGGAGTTTGGGGATGTTCATAAAAAAACATGAAGTTATTGCTCAAATTAAAAATTTAAATAATAAAATCCGTTTAGATGGCCTCATAGAGAACAAAAGTGCAGATGAAATTAAACTCACAACTCAGTTAGAGGAATGGGAAAAGAGAGAAGAACTCTTTTTTTTTTTTTTTTTAAATAAAGGGGTAAAAATTTATTGATAAAAAGTTTGGATTACAAAGTATAGCTGAGCCCCCACCCAGGACTCAAATAAGCAACAAGACAGGCTAAATCACCAGACAAGGTCAACTCCCAAAGAAAACCAAAAAAAACAAACCACATTAAGTCTGAACATCCTTATGGATCAACTCCTGTAGGTGTTGAGAATCCCTAGACAGGAGACTCTCCCAGTTATCAATACTTTGAGTATCCAATAGCTCAGAAGCCCTTTTGGCCAGGTAATCAGCAACCCCATTCCATTCCCTTGGAATTTACACAAAGGATATAAATTCGAACTCTTCACTCATTCTGAGAATCTGAATGGTCACAAAGGCCAACTGCCAATTAACATACTCCACTCTTTTGCTGTTTGAAAGATTAACCAAAATTTGAGAGTCAGACTCACAAAGAATCCTGTGCCAGCCAAGAGAAAAACCCCTTTGCAAGGCCTCAAGTATCGCCAGAGCTTCCATAATATTGTTGGAGTGAACACCTTTATAAATGGAAAATAAAAAACTGACCATGCCAGTAGAATCTCTCCCAACACCACCAATTCCAGCATGTCCATGATTGCCCCTAGATGACCCATCAGTATTAATTTTTAAAACTCCTCTAGGGGGCAGTCTCCATCTACGCTCTCTCCTAACCTTCTTGCTAAGCTGAGGAATCCTACTAGGGCTAGAAGAATTCACACAAACCCCAAACAAACCAAGGGCCTGTCGTACCTTCTCCTCATTAGAGTCCAAATGAGGGTCCACATCACATTTACTATGGATAGTTTCTTGAACCATACACAGTATCCTTTGCTAGATCTGTTGAACAGCCAAATGACTTCCCTCAAAAATGCGTCAGTTTTGTTTGAGCCAAATCTGCCAGATGATGCAAGAAGGGCCCAAATTCCAAGCCACTTGGAGGAAGGGGGCCTTGGTTGGAGGTCTTCCCAGACTACTCCAAAACTCCACTATGGAGAGCACATGAAAACAAGGATGGTTCCAGGCACTCCACCAATAGTGCCAAATGTCTCTGGCAAGGGAGCATTGGAAAAATAAATGAGAAGAGTCATCCTCATTCTTACCACAAAGGACACATAAAGAGGGACCCTGAAATCCCCTATTCCTCAAGTTATCCCAAGTGAGGCATTTATTATGAGCTACCAGCCAAAGAAAAAAGTTACATTTCGGCCAAGAAAATCTATTCCACACCTTTTTCCACCATGTGACAAGGAGACTCCTGAACTTTTGCTTATCAAGAACTTGATAACCATAGGCTACAGAGTAGGTTCCCTTGGGATTAGGGTTCCAAGCTAGAATGTCTTTATCCCTTAATGAAGAACAGTACCTCCCTGCAATAATAAGAGCAAGCACCTCTCTATCCTCTGCCAATCCCCCTTGGGGCCATTCCTGTGGATCTTTCCATTTGTACATCTCCATATTTCCAAAATACTAAATTTTTTTAAAGTCCTCCACATGAGACCAACCTGCTTCCAAGAAACAAATGCTTAGGGAATGTAACCTGGGATATTGAGTCAATATAGGAGGGTGGCCATCCCAAGAATCCTCCCAAAAAATAACATCTGATCCCCGATTGCAAATCCAGAACAAACCCTACTTAATTAGATTAGCTCCTCTTTTCAGAGTGTCCCAGATAACAGAACCTTTCCCAACCAAACTGGCTCTAGGGATATATGCCTTAGAAATAACTCTCAAGTATTTATAAGATAATATTTTAGCCCAAATTTGATCTTGAGAGGTACACCATCTCCAATAAAGTTTTGTAGCCAAAGCCTGCCCAGAAAGAGTTGCCTGTCGCAACCCAAGGCCTCCCTCTTGAACTGGCCTACAAATGGAATCCCATCTAACCAAACTCCATTTAGATTGATCAAGTTTGCCAGACCACAAAAATTGTCTTGACAGAGCATCCATGTCCTTGATGAAATGAGAAGGAGCTATTTGCACAAAACATCTGTAAATGGGTAAAGCTTGAATAATAGATTTTAAAAGCAATACTCTACCTGCAGAGGATAGCCATCTGACAGTCCAGTGATTTACCTTCCTTCTAAACTTATCAAGTATAGACTGCCAAGAAGATCTAGGTTGAGGATGAGATGAAATCGGGATCCCAAGATAAATGAAGGGGGGAGTCCCGACTTGGAATCTTAGAATGCCAGCAATCCTGGCTTGAATAAGAGGGGGGGTATTGAAGAAGAAAATAAAGGACTTGTCCTCATTAATCACCTATCCAGAAGCACCAAGATATATGTCAAGAGACTGTCTAATGTTTCCAGCTTCCTTGATAGTGGCAACTCCCAACAAAGCAGTATCATCAACAAATTGAAGGTGGGAAAGAGGTGGCAAACTGTTATCCCACTTCCACCCCTGAATGAGACCATGCCTGACCTGAGACTTGAGTAATCTACCCATCCCTTCTGCCATAATGATAAACAAATAAGGAGATAGAAGATCTCCTTGCCTCAATCCCCTTGAGGCCTCAAATAGCTCTGTAGTCTCGTTATTAACAAGAACAAGGAATGAGGAAGAAGAAATACAGCTCATCACCCATCTAATCCATTCCTCCTCAAAGAAAAAAGCAGTAAGAACTTTTTGAAGAAAGGACCATCTAACTCTGTCATAGGATTTTGCCATGTCCAACTTAATGAACATAGTTTTCTTCTTAGAAGTTTCCATTGAGTGAATAGCTTCTGTAGCAATAACAACCCCATCCATGATTTGTCGGCCGACAACAAACCCACCTTGCTCCTCAGAGATGATTTTGCTCAACCATATCTTTAGCCTCTCAGCAATAATTTTTGTGATGATCTTATATACAACATTACAGAGAGCAATAGGCCTCGAACATATCCAAGGAATTCGCTCCCTCTTTCTTGGGAATAAGCACCACAAAGGTAGCATTTAGGGCCCTTAGCATCTGTTTGTTCTTTTGGGACTCATGGACCACTTCCAAAAGGTCAAATTTGATTAACTCCCAAAACTCTTGATAAAACTCAATCGGGGAATCCATCCGGACCTGGGGCTTTCCCCTTTTCATCTTGAATACAACACTTTTCAGCTCCTCAAGGGCAATTGGATCCATAAAGTGCTCATTCATATCTCTAGAAACAATCGAGGGAATACAGTTTAGAATAAGTTTTTCTTCCTCATCATCTAAGAGGGCATCCTCCTTGAAGAGAGGAAAAATACCTCTTAGTCTCTTCTGAAATATCCCTAAAAGAAGAAAGCAGGGCACCCTAAGAATTAACAAGAGAGGTAATCAGGTTACCATTACGACGAGCCTTAACAGAGTTATAAAATAAGGTTGTGTTCCTATCCCCTTCCTGAAGCCAATATACTTGAGATTTTTGTTTCCAAAAAATTTCTTCCCTCAGTTCCCATTCAGCAAGGTCTTTTATAGCTTTAGATTCCTCAACAAGAAGCTCCTCTGTGAGTCCCTGATCTCTAATATACCTTGAGGCTTCTTCCACCCTCCTAAGAGTTGCCAGCTTAGCCAAGGAAAGGTTCCCAAAATTTAGTCTATTCCATCTCTTCAATTTATGCTTAACAAATTGAAGCCGCTTCATAAAGGAGTACATAGGAGTGCCATGAGGAGGTTTGCCATTAGTCCACCAGCCTCGCATAAAATCATGAAGCTTAGGATCTCGCAGCCATATAAGTTGAAACTTAAATGAGGGATTCTTTTTTAGCCCTAAATCCAGAGCAGAGAGTTTGATAGGCCAATGATCAGATCCTCTACCCTCCAGAATCACAGAACTAGTGCTTCTATTATTGCCAATCCAAAAACTAGAGATCAGAAACCTATCCAGTCTCTCTGAAATGGAATATTCCCCACATCTTCTATTATGCTAGGTAAATATCCCATTATCCGGCTTGATGTCAACCAAGTTCAAGGCCTAGATATGAGCATTGAAGACAGAAGAAAAAGGCTCAAGACGATCAATCCCACCACGTTTTTCCTCTAGACAAGTGATAGAATTGAAGTCTCCAGCCAAAATCCATGGGTATAGGGGAGCCAGACTTCTCACAAAGCCAATGTGCTCCCATAAATTCACTTTACCATTGTAATCAATAGGAGCATACACGTTTGTAAGTAGGATGGTCTCACCAGATTCATTATCATGCCCGATCATCGAAATAGATCACCTGCTAGAAATCCAGGTAAGAGGAGAGATCTTAACTGGATCCCATAAACAAGCAAGGCCACCAAAATATCCACATGCACCAATACACTGACATTGCCCCTTTCTACACAACTTGGGAGCAATATTGAACAAAATATCAATAGCTAATTTAGTCTCCTGAATAAAAACCACATCCGAAGAATGAACACAAATCAAATCATGAACAACTTTTTGTCTAGGGATGCTGTTCAACCCCCTTACATTCCATGAAAGTACTATCATTTTTGGGGGTTATAAAAATGGGAGTCCAATGTTCTCACCAAACCTGACTCTACCAAAGTCTCCCCTATTAACTTAATTTTATCCTGGTCTTTCTTCTGACCCACCTTCATATTCTTATCTAAAGCATTTTTTTTTATTATTTTATGCTGCAATCCCAGCACCGTAGGAGTTTTACAGTCCATGGATGACTGCATAAGTGCCTGGGTAGGAGAGGGCATGTCTAAATCTGTGCCATTTTCTAAGATAACTTCACTTCCAAGGCTAGGGCCAACCATATCACCTATACTCGAAACCAAAGCCCTCTATTCTTCATTTAAACCCCCTATATCTGGTTCCCTTGGTTCCACTTCATGAAGAGACAACTGATTTGGTCCTGTTATATCTATAACGGGTAGCGATGTTTCAGGTATCTCCACGCATTGATCAAGATTCTCTAGAATTTCAAAACGGTTGAGCTGAGCATCTGGCTGGTTATCCTTAATGTCTCTTTTTGCCTTTCTTCCTTTTTTTTGAGGTTTTACTGTAACAAAGCCTTCCTTATCTTGATCCCCCTCCTTTATCGGGGCTTTTTGTTTATCCATATTTTGTACAGCTTGAGAGGGCCCAAGATTTGAAGCCACAGGCAGGACAAACTTAGGACATTTTCTTTGTAAGTGGCCATATTCATGGCAAATCTGGCAACGAAATGGGAGAGCTTCATAGTCATGTTTTTGAACCCATTTGGTTGATCCGAACTGTATTTCAATAGAATCTGGAATAGGATTTTTTATATCAATTTCAACATAGATACGGGCAACAGAGATTACCTATTTATCCAGCGTTTGTCGTGACGGCCCAACCGGCTTCCCAAGTAGAAGGGAAATCATATGCAAGATGTCATTTCTCCAAAATTCCAATGGGAGCCACGAAAGTCGAACCCACACTGGAACCCGTGACGGCCGCTCCTCTGATGGGTTGAAACCCACATGCCAGGGTTTAAGAAAGAGTCCCGCTTGGTTACAAAAATAGGGACCTCCTTCAAATGCTTTGTTACAATCCGCAAGACAAGAAAAAACCACCATAAATAGCTGTTTGCACTCAGCATCACCTCCACATCACCTTCAAGGTTCCAAGTCTTCCTAACCCAAGCCTCCACAAAGGGAAGAGAAATTTGGATGCCCATAAATTTACCAATAAGAGCATGTTTGGTTAAATACTCCACATCTTCTGCCACCGAGTCTGGTTGAACCACTAGAACCGGCCTGGCTTCACATCGTTCCAAACATCCATTGTTCTTTAACAAATGATTCTTGGCATGCAATGGGAAATCCTGTTCCTTTCAATAATTTTTAAAAGAAATACTAGCCCTAGCATGCACGCTCTGTGACGGACCTGATGCCATCACTACATTCCTCCAGTTGTTCATACCTCCTCCAGAAACTACTGCCATCCTCGCAAAGCCCACCAGATAGGTCTCAAAAAAATTCCAGCAAAGCAACTTTCCTCCTTTTGGAGCTACTTCACTTGGCCATAAGAGAGAATAACTCTTATGGAAGCAAAAATTTAGAATTCAATGGCTCAAAGAAGCAAATCGAAACATAAATTTATTCTACAAATGTCTTCTACTCTAAAGATCTCACAACTTTATTTCTTCACTGAAATCAGATTCTGGAGATGTTGTCTATACTTGGGATGGCATGAATTCTATTATTGTCAATTGCTTTTCTAATTTTTTTGGTGCTACTCCTCTTGACTGAGATTATTAACAAAATTTTATTCAAGCAATCCCTTTTCTTATCACTTCTGAGGAGAAATCTACTTTGACTACTCCTGTTACTATCAATGAGGTTCAATAGGTAGTTTTTAAAATATAAAAAGAGAAAACCTTAGCTCCTAATGGTTTTTCCATTGAGTTCTTACAATATTTCTAGGATATCCTTCATGCTAATTTATTAGAGGTGGTGGAAGAAGCTATGAAATCCAAATAAATTTTGAAGGTTATCAATAAAACTCATATTACTCTTGTTCCAAAAGCTAAAGAGGTTGATCATATCTTAGTTTTTAGACCTATTACTTTATGTAATATTCTTATCATAATTATTACTAAGTTCATGATATAAAGGTTGAAGCCTCTTTTGCATTATATTATTTCCCCTGAAAAATGGGTTTATGTGAAAGGGCATAAAATAGTAGATGAAATAGTTCTTGCTCAGGAAGCCATCCATTCCATGGATATGCAAAAATCTCCTTCAATGTTCTTTCGGTTAGACTTATCCAAAGCTTATGATAGAGTGGATTGACACTTCCTTATCAAAGTTTTGAGGCAATTTGGTTTCTCTAAGGTTTGGATGGATTGGATTATGGGATGTATCTCTTCACTTTCCTACTTAGTTCTTATCAATGGTAGACCTTCTAAGTCATTCCCATCTTCCAAAGTTATTAGGCAAGGTGACCCATTATCCCCTTATTTATTCATCATTCTTATTTAATGCTTGGGTAGGACTATAACCAAAAAGAGGGAAAATAAAACCCTTGAGGGAGTTACCATTGCTCATGGAGCTAGACCTATCTCTCATCTTAAATTTTTTTATGGCTCTACTCTTTTAGGTAAAGCTACAGTTAAGGAAGCTTATAATATTAAGCAAATCATTAGCTATTTTTCTAAGGCTACTTGGAAGTTTATCAATAAATACAGATCTAAAGTTATTTTCTTGCACTAATCTGCTAGATAGGAATCCATGGTATTGGATAAATTAAGATATAATAAAACCTCCATTCTGATCACTTATTTAGGTATTCCCTTCAATATTCAAAGGTTAAAAAAAATTATTGGAATTGGTTGCTAGACAAAGTCAAGAAGAAAATTGGAAATTGAACCAATACATGGCTTTCTTTTGGGGGTAGAATCACCTTGGTAAAATCAGTCCTTCCAGATATTTCTATTTAAGTTTCTTTCATTTTGAATATCCCAAAGGTTTTTCTTTGAGAATTGGATCAAATCAGTCATCGATTCCTCTAGAGTGGTACTAAGGAGAAAAGAAAATGGGCCTTGGTGAAATGGGATACTTTATATCTTCCTAAGAATGAAGGGGGGTTATATTTTTGGTCTTCAATTAATAATAACAAAGCTTTAGCTGCTAAATTATATTGGAGGATGTTGCATAATCCCAATGCTCTTTGGGCCAATAATATTCATGCTATAGATGTTGAGAACAAAAGTCTTGAAGACCTTGTTAGCTATCATCTTCCTACCAAAGGTTCTCCCATTTTAGCAATTATTAAGACTACTGATGATTTGATAAAGAAAATTTTATTTTGGATCATTCATAATGGTCGACAAATAATTTTTTTGTAGATTATTGGGATGGTCACAAGCATTTGATAACTTAGTTTCCCAATTGGAGGCCTTGGATGGAGGAGCTTCATCGAGCTAATTGGATAAATGTGGCTAATTATTGTTTGTACCATACTGGTAGTTCAAAGGTTGGTAGATATTGGATACTTATTGAGGACTAGCCTATTCAAATCCTAGAAAGGCAAATACAAGATATCCAAGGCATTCTTCATATGATACCTCTCCCTTGGTCCCATGAAAAATATTATTTTGGATGGAAAAAAACTACTAAGGGTGAGTATTCAATTGCTCAAGGTTATTTGACCTTATGCTATAATAATCACAACCAATCTTCTAATATATTTTCTTAGTTGTGGACTCAAAAGCTCTGGCCAAAGGTGAGATTTTTTACTTGGCTTTTATTGCATCGTAGGGTGCTTACTGGTGAGCAACTTATGAAGCATGGTTTTCATGGCCATTTTAGATGTGCAATGTATGGAGAGAATGTAGAAACTCTTAGCCATATTTTTATTGAGTGTACTTTAGCCTTTGAGCTATGGAGAAGAATTACCACTTTACTTGGTTTACAATGGTCCAATTTTTTACTTTTGATCAGCTTTGGAGGGATTGGTATAAACAAGAGGGCGTTGATCACTTTATTAGGTAGTTAGTTTGGATGGATTCTACCATTCTTATTTGAAATATCTGGAATGAAAGGAACAACCAAATTTTTAATCAAGATAGGAGTATGTTCACTATATTTGCTAAAATACCATAGCCAACTTAGTTGAATCAGTCCATCAACTCCTTCATCACCCCTAAAACTCCCACCAAAGATGGGATCAAGTGATGCAAATATTGAAAATTAAATCTTCTAAGGGCAACCAACATAAAGGGAATGTAAGTATTTGTAAGATGGATAGTACAAGAAATTGGCAACCTCCTCCTAAGGATTTTGGAAAAGTCAATACTAATGGAGCCTCAAGAGGGAACCCTAGAAAAGCTAATGTGGGAGGAATTGGTAGACTTTCAAATGGCTCCCTAGTTTTTACTTTTTCTCCCACATGATTATAATGTATGCTCTCTCTTGCTGGTTACATCGCTTCTCCTTGTGATAGGTTTAGTCTTACTGCCCACTACGTGGTTTTTTCCTTCTTTATTTGAGAATGGCCATTTTCTCCAAATGGCTAGTCCCAAGACCTTTTGTTTTTCCTTTTCGGGGTCTCCCAAGCCCTTATTTGGTGCTAGTTTGTTGACTTTGGGGGTGAGGTTTCTATTTTTTAACTTTTTTATGGCCTGGGCTGCCCTTTTTTGGAGTTCTCTTGCTGTTGGAAGTTTTTTTGTTCAGGTTTTCTCCCTCTTATTTGTATCTGAGTTTTTCTGGTTTATTGTTATTATGGGTAAAGCGATGATCTACCTGGCTAATCTTAAATTGAGTAAATTCTATCTTGAGCTTGTGTTTGTATCCTTTGATGAGGAGGTCAAAAATATCTTTGCGGATGATGGTCTTCTGGAATGCATTCATAAGTTTCTTGGTCATATCCTGGTGCTTACAAAATGGATGGTTTGTTCTTGGAATGATGGTTGGATCAGTATTGGATATTGGTCATTTCAAGTCTCGATGAAGCTCATTAGCAAAACTATCGAATTGGTGTTGGATGATGTCTATCACAACCGTGATAGACATTCTCTATTGCAGGAGATTAGTTTATTTTAGACAAGGAAGAATTCTTATTGATGTTAATCAAAGAAATATTTGGTGTTCATTGAAATCGGTGTTGGATATGTCTGAGAATGTTTCGCGTTTAGTTTCTACTATTGCTCAGGGTATGGAGAAGCTGGTGTAGAACTATCTCAGTTCCCCCCTTCTTTGGTGCCTTGTGCACTTGTTGTTAGCATTTTTTTTGTCTGCCTCATTTCTATCTAGTGAGGCTTTGGTCTATGTTTTTGCTCTTGTAGCCTTTTCTGTAATGGTTGTGGGACCCCGATAAAATGCTCTTCATTTTAATATTACCAAAAAGATAATATAGATGTAACATTTTAATCATTTAGTATGAATATAATTAATTTATTATGATTTATATTCTAACTTTCTTTGTCATTCTTAAAGCTCTAAAGACTCCAAAATTATAATTTTAATTGTCTTCATGATTTAAAAAAGATACTTGATCTCCAATAATAATAATTATCTAAAAATAATAAAATATATAAATATTAAATATGTAATTAAATAATATATTATAATTATTATTAAATTTCAAAATAAAATTAAAAATATATATGTTCTTAATAAATTTATTTATAAATTATTTTATAATATGTTAATAAACGTTAAAAACTTATATGAAATAAAAAGAAAAACAAAGGTTTACGCTCAAACAGAAGCAAGATTTGTCTTGGGTGACTTAACATATCAATATCGTGTCGTGTATGTTAACAGCTTAGATTCTTTTTTATTAATGAGTTGTGGCGAAAATACGAAATATATATTGAGTCTGCAAAGGATGCAAGTCAAATACAAACTTTGAACTGGAGAACGGATAAAACCGCATGGCTCTACCGGATGAAACGGTCCGGATTTATTCAAGATACGTGGAACTAAGCAAAGGAAGTTCGCATTGAATTTTACGCGGATTACAGATCATACATCCAGCTTATGTTTATAATTTTTGACATTGTTTAGGCATTTGAAAATAGACAACTATGGGGCTTCTCACTGTGTAATTCCCATAGCTCCATGTTAATGCGCCCGAGAAGAACGTACCTGTGGCTACAACTCCACCCTCAATTGTAACAGTGTATGATAGTTTTTGGTTAGTATATTTGAAAAACAGTGTATCTGGTTTCACCGTTACCTTCATTCCAGAAGGAGCGTTCACTATGACCTTGTATTTTGATTCTCCAGGCCCTACATTTGTCACTGTTCTTGTAAATCTAGCAGAAACTGGCTTGCCCGGGCTGGAAACAGCCATTATGGAAGGGTAATTGAGCTGCCGCACTCCTCGCTTCGGTACTTTATCAGAGCAGCCCGAGAAATCTCCTGCAACTAAACGCAAAGTGGTGTCATTGTAGCCCTCGCTACAAAGCATGGAGATATAAGAGTCTGGATCGGTGTCATACACAAGCCCTGGATCGACAGCCTTAGCAGGATGAATTTGCCCTGCTCCATATCCAAATTCTGCATGGCCGTTGCCAATCAAGGTTGGATCCATGCTATATGCTACACCAAATATCACAATTTCGAGATTTAGCACTTGTACGAAAAATTAACAGTTTATACATCGGTTTCTATTTTGGGGGTGATGGAGCTAAGCATGGGGCATGAATACCTGTGGTCATGAGAGCGGACTTGATAGCAGCTGGAGACCAAGGCAGCAGCTCCAGAGGCATGAGGGCATGACATAGACGTTCCCGATATTATGTTATAATCGGAAAACCTTGTATCCTCTGGTTCTTCGCTGATTGAGTTATGTTTTGACCAAGAAGCCAGAATGTTCAAGTCCGGTGCGGTGATATCAGGCTGGTAAATATGAAGCATGGAGTTAAACTTAACTTTCTTTGTGACTCATTGGCTATAAGTTTAGTATTTATGACTATCTAAAGTTTTAGTGTGATTTTCTATAAATATATTTTTATAAAGCTATTCAGATGTATAGATAAATTTAACAAATGATGTTACCTTAAGAATATCTGGTGTGATTAGGTTGGGACCTCGAGACGAGAATGAAGCGACTACAGGTGCAGGTATATCGTTTGGAGTAGTGGTTTTCCGAATTTTTGCAACAGGAGAGCTGACAGAAAACGTGAGATTCTCATGAATAAGTACTTATCTATGTTGGATCATGACATTCAGTTTGAAATGAAATTTATTCTTTTCCACAATTCACAAAATGCTTTCTTTTCCACGTTAAAGCTCAGGTTATTGGTAAGCAATGTTGAACCAAATATTGCATAAGGACTGCTAGTCTACTCTGATTTAATTTACCTGGTAGAGTTTATGTACGATTTGACAAACTCTCCTTGTGCATCTGATATCTCTGTTAAAGGAATTACCCACGAGAAGGCTGTATCGTTATATTCAAGTGACGATACTCTTATCACACCTGCCCCGCCAGAGTAAAACACCACTTCATCTGGAAAATTGCCACCTGGGTAGCAAAGCACAATTTTCTCTTCGATCTTGATGCGATCCAGGGAATTCATAGCGCAATACCTGAGCAATTCACAGCAACATTAGCCGCGTCTCCTGCAGGCTCCAAACATAATTTTTAACTCATAGTCAGTTAAGATTTTGTTTCTCACCTCGATTTCTCGGACGTAAAACCGCCAGAAACATTAGTAGCGTCCCCTCCATATATCAAAGGATACCACTCCTTCTCCATCGTAAATGTGTTTATCGACAGCCCCTGCGCCACCCTTAAATTAGTGCTTCAGTATGAAGGGTGACTATTATCATGTAAATCGTTATGTCTGCGTAGGTTTCGTAAAAATCACATTAAAACTTTACTTAGATGCGCATGAAACTTAAAGTGTCCCAAACACTCGCAAGCAAAGAAAAGAAGGTTTCTTTCCAAACAAAATTCACCTCAAAAGACTTCCCATTTCCGAGAACAACTTGGGCAATCATCTGACGGTCAATGGTGCTGGCAGCCACAGTCAGAGCCCAAGGAGCATAATTGTAAACCGATCCGAGGCTGGGTCCATCGTTTCCAGCGGCCATTGACGTCAAGATACCCCTCTTCATGGCGTGGAATGATCCAATGGCGACGGAATCCTTAAAGTAGTCAATACACGTACCAAATCCAAGGGAGAGAGAAATGACATCCACACCGTCATAGATGGCGTCATCAAAAGCAGCAAGAACATTCGCCTCACCGCAACCTTCGGCAAAGCAAACCTTGTACATGGCAATCCTTGCACCGGGAACACCACCACGGGCATCTCCTTGAGCAATTCCATAAAGACTCACATTTTTCACAACATTTCCAGCGGCAGTGGAGGACGTGTGTGTACCGTGGCCCTGAGCATCTCTTGCAGATATAAATTCCCCGTGAGGTGGAATAACAGAACCGCTATGATAGTACCGTGCACCTACAACTTTCCTATGAGCATTAACAGTACATTAAGTCACACAATTATACCATCGTTGCTAATTGACCAAAACAGAGTTTTTAGATATATATATCCTAGAATAAAATCCGCAAATTTAGAGGTTAACTTGTTGCAAGCCGGGAAGTCCGATGTTGTTTGGCAGACGCCCCTCCATTTGGATGGCACAGGACCAAATCCTACGTCGTTGAAGCTCTCTGACTCTGGCCAGATTCCTACAAAGCCAGGTTAAGGTGAAAATTAGCAAACACAAACGGGAAAACAAAACCTCTTTGGATTAAGGCTTTCTTTTCCTTCGGTAATTTCACCTGTGTCTATAACGCCAACAATAACGTCGCTTTGATAAGACAAATCCAAATTATTGCCTTGAGAAGATGGAGGAAGCCCGACGAAATCCCACGATCTGGTGGTAAGGGGTTTCAGTATTTTGCTCTCGAAAACCGACACGACACCCTCCATATCTAATTGTTCAAAACAAATAAATATGTCAAACGTGCCGTCCATTTCTCTATTTGGTTTTTAGACAACAAAAATCGAGTTGTTGCTTGCAGTGGTAGCGTTGTGATCTTTGCCCCCGTTTTGGGGCTGTATCTTGGGACATCTAGTAATATACATAAATGTTGAGAAGAGTCTTGTATCTTTTACAAGATTCACTAACTAAAATTTTAAGTAGGAAGTGGAAAACGTGGATTTACAAGGGATCAAATTACAAGGTATTTCTAAATCATTAATTTTTTTATTGCAGAGTTACAAATTTCTCACAAAGTTTGGAGTATTTATTTGAAAGCTGTTGCACGAGCGATGGAGAAAGCCGAGCTGCAAACCCACTAAAGCTCTTGCCATAACTATGCGTCAAAGACTCTTGCGCTGCCTCACGGCTGAAACCGACATTGCAACAAACTACTGCATCAGATCTTAGAAAATCTCTAATGATCAGCCTATGATTAAGATATATTATGGAGAATATATAGTGACAAGATTTATCTTAAATGATCAGCATATGAATAATGATAGATTATGGGGAATATATAGTGACCTTCCAAGGACAGACGCAAGCATATCATGGTGCAATGAAGCAGCGGCTATATGGGAATTTCCTTCATTTGGGGATGGAACCTCGCCCATGTAGACAATATAAATCTAATTTGACATTAAAAAAACCTATCTAGTCATTAGTCACTGTTTAACAAATCTCACACCCTATTGAATGTAAAAAGATTTAAATAAAGTTCTAGTTCAAGAATTACCTTTGGATCTGATTCTTGCGACGCGGAAATAGTGGGCGCTTTACTCTCTATAATTATCAGCACTAATATAGTCAATAGCAGAAGACATGTTGGCCTGAGAGCTGCCATTGCAGAAGCAATGTTAACTCCACCAGTGACGATTTCCTACTCACCACAAACAACTGTCATTATAGAGATCATTCATGACGAACAAAAAAAGGCCATAAATAATGCTCTGTAAATTGGCCCCGAGAGTCATCAACCGTTCACTTTCTTAACCATAATAGCTATATTAAAATCTTCGCCATTGCCAGTTTTAACCCAAATGGACATTGCAAGATTTCAATTCCGTTATAAGGATTCAGGTAGATGTGTTTTAGTACGAATGTGAAGATTTTCTTAACAGTATTATGGACAATTGTGGTCGTAGTCGCAGTAGTTGTACCTCAGATTTAAGTGTTTTCTAAGTTTAGAGACTAAAAATTTGTTGCATTTGGTAAATGTAAGGTAAGTCTATAATCCTATTGCAAAGGTAAGTCGATTGCTTAGTTGGGCAATCTACAGATCTCCAGGGATTTCTTTCGCATTCTACAAATGCATTCAATCATTTTATATATAAATATATAAACTTCTGTATTAATAATTCAAAGGGTTCTACAAGGATATATAATGGTAAATTCTGGGTTTTATCATATATTTAAGATCACTCTATGTTTTATTTTAGACTTTTAGTTCGATAAGGATAGGGTAATTTTGAGGTATTAGTTTTTCTTTGGAAAGGTTTAAGGTGTAAGATAGCGTAATTTTTAGGGTATTAGTTTTTTTAGGAGATCTAAGGTGTTTGAACCTTTCCAAATATTTGTTAAATAAATTTTTATCTTATTTAATAATAAAAAAATTTAATATATTATTTTTTTCCCAAATTTTTTTTAATTAGTTAAGAATGAAAAGGCATCTTTGTTATATTATAATTGATTAGTTTTGAAAGGTAAAAGTGATATATTTAATTAGATAAACTCTAGTATTTGATATTTATTTTTTATCATAAACTATGAACATCGTGAATCCCAGATGAGAATACGTAGGACAAAATTCAGCCATTAAAAAAAATATAAACGGGAAACTCCGTCCACAATTAGAATTATTGTTTAGAAATTTAGAAAAGGGACACCCATGTGGTTCGACTTCTTTATTACAGCGAAATTTACCCGACGACATTTACCAAGGAAATAACTAGATAATGTATTTTAGAAATTAAATCAGATTTTAATTAAGAGATCTTCTGATGCAATTATTTGATGTTGAAGCGACGGAAGTTATTACCTATAATTGTAGGCACCATATTTTTAAATTAGAAGGTTGGTGATCCTTTCCTTTCTCTCCATCCCAGTTATAAATATGATCTGCTGGAGCCTGAAAATATGTTAAGTCTCTAAATTGTACTTTTTGTTTTGGACTGGTAGTAACGGAAACGTTCAGTCTTTGGGATTGTTTTTTTTGCGTATGATAAATTTTTATGTTTGATTGGATTCAACTTGAGAATGATTGGTATTATTAATGGATTTGAGATTGGGAAATAGGATCTGATTCAGTTTCAAGTTTATTTCAATTGCAGATTGTATCGTATAAAAGCTAATGTGAATTACCGAAAAATAAATGTATGTTCCATTGTATTTTCGGTGAGAAAAATTATGACGAACGAAAAAAGTTTATGCTCTGTAAATTGGCCCCGAGAGTCATTGACCGTTCACTTTCTTAACCATAATAGCTATATTAAAATCTTCACCATTGTCAGTTTTAACCCAAATGAACACTGCAAGATTTCAATTCCGTTATAACGATTCAGGTATATGTGTTTTAGTACGAATGTGAAGATTTTCTTAACAGTATTATGGACAATTGTGGTCGTAGTCGCAGTAGTTGTACCCAGATTTAAGTGTTTTCTATGTTTAGAGACTAAAAATTTGTTACATTTGTTAAATGGAAGGTAAGTCTATAATCCTATTGCAAAGGTAAGTCGATTGCTTAGTTGGGCAATCTACAGATCTCCAGGGATTTCTTTCACATTCTACAAATGCATTCAATCATTTTATATATAAATATATAAACTTCTGTATTAATAATTCAAAGGGTTCTATAAGAATATATAATGGTAAATTCTGGGTTTTATTATATATTTAAGATCACTCTAAGTTTTATTTTAGACTTTTAGTCCGATAAGGACAGGGTAATTTTGAGGTATTGGTTTTTTTTTTTTTTTTTTTTGGTTGAAAGATTTAAGGTGTAAGATATTGGTTTTTTTTAATAGAAGAAAACATAGTTTAAACCTTTCCAAATATTTGTTAAATAAATTTTTATCTTACTTAATAAGAAAAAAAATTAATATATTATTTTTTTCCAAAAAAAATTAATTAGTTAAAATTGAAAAGGCATCTTTGTTATATTATAATTGATTAATTAGTTTTAAAAGGTAAAAGTGATATATTTAATTAGATAAACTCTAGCATTTGATATTTATTTTTTATCATAAACTATGAAAATCGTGAATCCCAGATGAGAATACGTAGGGCAAAATTCAGCCATTAAAAAAAAATATAAACGGAAACTCCGTCCACAATTAGAATTATTGTTTAGAAATTTAGAAAAGGGACACCCATGTTGTTCGACTTCTTTATTACAGTGAAATTTACCCGACGACATTTGCCAAGAAAATAATTAGATAATATATTTTAGAAATTAAATCAGATTTTAATTAAGAGATCTTCTGATGCAATTACTTGATGTTTAAGTGACGGAAGTTATTACCTATAATTGTAGGTACCATATTTTTAAATTAGAAGGTTGGTGATCCTTTCTCTCCATCCCAGTTATAAATATGATCTGCTGGAGCCTGAAAATATGTTTAAGTCTCTAAATTGTACTTTTTGTTTTGGACCGGTAGTAACGGAAACGGTCAGTCATTGGGATTGTTTTTTTTGGGTATGATAAATTTTTATGATTGATTGGATTCAACTTGAGAATGATTGGTATTATTAATGGATTTGAGATTGGGAAATAGGATCTGATTCAGTTTCAAGTTTTTTTGAATTGTAGATTGTATCGTATAAACTAGTGTGAATTATTGAAAAATAAATGTATGTTGTTAGAAATATTAACTCAGATTTCATGCCTCCGCCAGACTGCGCTCAAAACATGGGCGAAGCCGGACTGCACTCACGCAGTTGGGGATCTCGGCAAAAAGTTCTGACATGACGTCGCATCTACCCTTTGACAGATGTGACGTCTGACAGATTCGATCGCCGCAGAAGTTAATATCAGTTCGGCGATTTAATGCAAGTATAGCGATTGGTCAGAAACTCTAGTTGAGGGCCTGTCAGAACCTGTCAGAGGACAAACCCTAATCCTCCTCTCTCCGTGGCTATATAAGTCAGCTTGGGTATTTCAGACAAAATGGTGCAGTAGAGCAAAGAGGAGTGAGGAGAAGAAGAGTATCTCAGTGAGTAGTGTGGCTCATCTGATTAATGTTCGAGCAGCCGACTCAACATTTTGTCTTTTAGTTTATCCTGCAGCCTAGCCTGCAGATGTTATTTCCTCAGTTGAGGACCTCTGTAACCCCCGTTTCATATAAATAAAATTTGCTGTTTATTTTAGGCATCTTTAAGGTTTATAGTTAATTTGTGTGTGTTAAAGCTTGCTGCTCTCTATACAAATTGCCTCAAAGTGATTGTGTTCGGGTTCTAATAGTTAGAGCTCAGATTCGAGACTCAGATCATAGTTTCGGTGTTTCTCTCCTCCCAACCAAGCAAGCAGTTGTCACAGCAACGCAACCCTCCCAAGAAGAAAATACTGCAGAGCCAAAGTTGGCTAAGTAGGAAGAAGCCTTCCGAGTTCGCTACCACAACCCGACTATGCCCGAAATCTGAGCGTAGCCCAAGTGCACAAGAGATGTGCAAAGTCACCCCATCTGCACTTCACCAGGCAAAATCTGTACTTCGTCATGTGCTAAGTGAAGTTCGTACTTCACCCTTAAAGTCAGACTTCGGAAAACCGTTGTGCGAAGTTTAAAGTTGGGGAAATCTCCCCTATTACGCCCTGTGCCCTACGTAGTTTGTCTTGCACCCTCGAAAACCACACTGCGTTGTTTGGTGAGCGACGTTTGCACTGCGCCCCTGACGTTCGCACTGCGCCATCGATTGAGCAAAGTCTACACTTCACCCCTAACTTTTGGACTTCGACAAAACAATGCGCTGTGCACACTTCGCTCATCTAGACTTCGACAAGAATCAGTAAAAAGAAAATTAATTTCTTCAATTTGGTATCAGACCTACTGATCCCTTGACGCGGAGACTGAAGCAGAATGGCTTCCATTAGCAACAATTTGTAGTTGCAGATCCCGTGCTTCAACAGGAAAAATTACGATTACTGGAGCATCCAAATGAAGATCCTGTTTAGATCTCAGGAGCTATGGGAGTTGGTCGAGAACGACTACCCAAAATCGGTAGATGCAACAGCACTGGTCGCCCTCTTTCAAGTAGACAAGGATCTATTGAAAGAGAATAAGAAGGACCAGAAGGCCCTCTTCTACATCATGCAAGCGGTTGGCGAGACCATCTTCCCACGGATCGCGTAAGCCACCAAAGCGAAGCAGGACTAGGAGATTCTGGCCAGCTCGTACCAGGGCACCAACAAGGTAAAGTTGGTGAAACTATAGATGCTCAGGAGGGAGTTTGAAAATCTGCAGATGTGTGAGTCCAAGTCCATGAGTGATTTCTTCACCCGGACGATGGACATTATCAACTAGATGCGGTTGAACAGAGAAACTATTTAGAGCTAGAGAATCGTGGAGAAGATTATCAAAATTTTTCTTACCAAGTTTGACTCAGTTGTGATAGCAATCGAAGACAAATCCCCCTCTCGATAGATGAACTCATGGGTTCATTACAAACCCATGAATAGAGGCTGAGCCATTCTTCTCAGACCTCTTTGGATCAAGCATTCAGGGCTTAGGTCTCATTTTGAGATAGTTACAAACAAGATTCCCACCACGTTGCCTCTAGTTCTCAAGGAGGAAGAGGCAAAGGCAGGCATGGGAAAGGCAACAAGCAAGGAGGATGGTCAAAACCTAGTGAAGGGGAGACCAACTGTAATTTCCATGAGCAAGGTGGAAGAGGTAGTTCAAGAAATTAGAAAGCTAGATCTGGTCAGAAGTACATGTCAAAGGTCCAGTGCTATTTCTATAAGAAGTTCAGCCATTACATCTCATAGTGCAAAAAATGGATGGCCACAGAGAACTAGTAGCAGGCCTATTACACAGATGAAACTAGAAATGTGGCAGGAGGAAATGTGTTGTTGACTTACAACATTGAGGAGGAGTGCCAGAAGAATGTCTGGTACTTAGACAGTGGGTTCAGCAACCACATGACGGGGAACAAGGAGATGTTCTCCCAACTGGATGAAACAGTCCAGTCTGAAGTGAATATGAGGAACAACAACAAGGTTCCCATGATGGGGAAAGTAAAAATCCTCATCCACACCAGGAACGACGAACATAAGCATATCTATGACATCTACTATGTGCCTGGCCTGAAGCACAACCTGTTGAGCATTGGACAACTCGTGTAGAAGGGACATATGGTCTGATTCAAATACAGAGCTTGCACCATCAGAGACAAGTATCATGGGTAGATTCCTACAGTGTCCATGATGAAGAAAAAAATGTTTTCAATGCAGATTCAAAATGAATCATTGATGTCTCTGAGTGCAATTGTGAAAGATGCTACCTGGTTGTGGCATCTCAGATTCGGTCACCTGAGCTTTAGTGGCCTAAATCAACTGCACAAGATGCAAATGGTGAAGGGTTTACCCCTTATTGAGCAACCGAACCAAGTTTGTGAAGGTTGCCTAGTCGACAAGCAACACAGGGATGCATTCCCTATAGGACAGTCTTGGAGAGCATCACAGCCCTTAGAGCTGGTGCACTCAGACATTTGTGGTCCGATGTAGACCACCATGTTTGTCGGCAACAAATACTTATTGACGTTTATAGATGACTTCAATCGAAAGACTTGGATCTACGCCATCAAGTTGAAGTCAGAAGCACTTGCCAGATTTAAGGATTTCAAGGCTCTGGTGGAGAAACAGAGCGGATATCAGATCAAGACTATCAGGACAGATGGTGGAGGTGAATACGTCTCCAATGAATTCCATAACTATTGCAAGCAACATAAAATTCAAAGGCAATTCACTGCCAGATACATGCCACAGTAGAATGGCATAGCTGAGAGGAAGAACCGAACCATCATGGAAATGGCATGAAGCATGATGAAGGCGAAGGGATTATCACACAAATTTTGGGCAGAGCTTGTAACATGTGCAGTCTACCTGCTAAACAGATGTCCCACCAAAAGCATGAAGGACAAAATCCCTCAGGAGGCCTAAAGCGGTGTGAAGCCAAGTGTGGCTCACTTACGTGTGTTCAGGTGCATTGCATATACACATGTTCCAGAAGAGAAGTGGCAAAAGTTGGATGATCAAGCCGAGAAGTGCATTTTCATAGGGTACAATGAGCAGGAGAAGGCATATAGGTTGTACAACCCTATGACAAAGAAGCTCATCATCAACTATGATGTAAAATTTCTTGAAGATAAAGCTTGTAATGGGAAGTCAGATACTGGCCAGTTAGAGCTAGCAGTAGTACAGTCTGTTGACTTGGAAGAAGGAAGTGTGCAACCACCTACAACTTCCAGAAGCAACAGTGGTTCCAGTAGTAGCATAGCCACTCCATCTCGGTCGCCTCCACTTGCAAGTAGAATCCAGAACCTAGTGATGCCAATGAAGACAAGGAGCTTGCAAGAAATCTATGAGGCAACCCAAACCCACATAGATGAAGAGAACTCTGACTTTGCATTCTTTACTGAAGTTGATCCAGTAGAGTTCGAAGACACAAGTAAAAATTAGAAGTGGGTGCATATGATGGATGAGGAGATAGCAAGCATTGAAATGAATGAGACATGGCAGCTAACAGATCTTCTAGTAGGGAAGAAGACCATTGGGGTCAAATGGGTGTATAAGACAAAGTTCAACGCCCAAGGAGACATTGACAAGCATAAGGCTAGACTGGTGGCGAAGGGTTACAAGAAAAATTTAGGCATCAATTACCATGAGGTATATGCGCCTATAGCCCAACTTGACACAGTCAGGATGATCCTGGCATTGGCAGCCCAACAAGGTTGGAAGATGTACTAGATGGATGTCAAGTCAGCCTTCCTCAATGGAGTGTTGGAGGAAGAGGTCTACATAGACTAGCCACCAGGTTATGAAATTGAAGGCCAGGAGGGCAAATTCCTAAAGCTGAAGAAGGCCCTGTATGGTTTGAAGCAGGCACCACGAGCTTGGTACAACCAGATTGATAGCTATTTTTAGGAAAATGGGTTTGTCAAATGCCCATATGAGCATACCCTGTACATGAATATAAATGAAGCAGGTGAGCTCATTATCATCTGCCTGTATGTGAACGATCTGATTTATACTAGCAACAACAATGTCCTGTTCGACTAGTTCAGAATAGCCATGAAGGAGTTTGAGATGACAAACTTAGGGCTAATGAAGTATTTTTTTGGTATTGAAGTTGACCAATCGACAGATGGCATATTCATTTCTTAGGGCAAGTATGCGAAGGATGTCCTGAAGCGGTTCAAGATGGAGGACAGTAAACCTACCATCACACCTACAGCCATAGGTTTGAAGCTAAGCAAGTTGGATTCAAGGAGGAATGTAGATCCAACCTTTTTCAAGAGGCTAGTTGGAAGTCTGATGTATTTGACTGCAACTCGATCATATCTGATGTTCAGAGTCAGTATGATTAGTCGTTTCATGGAGAATCCGAAGGACACACACTAGCAAACAGGCAAGAGGATCTTGTGCTATGTCAACGGGATGCGAAACCATGGCCTATTTTACACCAGACATGACTAGTTGGACCTGGTCGGCTTCACAGATAGTGATTGGGCTGGCAGTATCGACGATCGGAAGAGCACCTCCGGGTATGCTTTCCATATCGGATCAGGGGCAGTCTTATGGGCATCCAACAAACAACCCATCGTTGCATTGTCCATAGTAGAAGCAAAGTACGTTGCTGCCACCTCATCCGCCTTCCAGGAAGTCTGGATGAGAAGAGTTCTGTATGAACTACATCATCCACCTGAAGCAGCGACAACAATATTTTGCAACAATAACTCTACAATCGCACTATCAAAGGATCCTGTCTTCCACAGTCAGACGAAGCACATTGACATTCAATATCATTTCATCAGAGAGCTAGTGAAATTTGGTGAGGTACAATTATAGTTTTACAGATCCAAGGAGCAATTGGCAGATATCTTCACAAAGCCTTTGAAGGAGGAAGACTTCAACAGATTACGAGAGCAACTTGGAGTCAAAGCGCTCATGAAATCAGGCTTAATGGAGGGTGTTAGAAATATTAACCTAGATTTCACGCCTCCACCAGACTGCGCTCCAAAAATGGGCGAAGCCTGACTACGCTCGCATAGTTGGGGATCTTGGCAAAAAGGTTTGACAAGACATCGCACCTACCCTCTGACAGATGTGACATCTGACAGATCCGATCGTCGCAGAAGTTAATTCTAGTTCGGCAATTTAATGCCAATACAACGATTGGTCAGAAACCCTAGTTGAGGGCCTGTTAGAACTTGTCAAAGGACAAACCCTAATCCTCCTCTCCCCGCAGCTATATAAGTCAGTTTAGGTATTTCAAACAAAATGGTGCAGTAGAGCAAAGAGGAGTGAGGAGAAGAAGAGTATCTCAGTGAGCAGTGTGGCTCATCTAATTAATGTCCGACCATCCGACTTGAAATTTTGTCTTTTAGTTTATCCTGCAACTTGGCCTATAGATGTTATTTCCTCAGTTGAGGACCTCTGTAACCCCTATTTCATATAAATAAAGTTTTATGTTTGTTTTAGGTATCTTTAAGGTTTACCGTTAATTTGTGTGTTAAAGCTTGCTGCTCTCTGTACAAATCGCCTCAGAGCGGTTGTGTTCGGGTTCTAATAGTTAGAGCTCAGATCCGAGACTCAGATCATAGTTTCGGTGTTTCTCTCCTCCCAGCAAAGCAAGCAGTTGCCGCAGCCGCGCAAGCCTTCCGAGAAAAAAATACTGCAGAGCCAAAGTTGGCTAAGTCGGAAGAAGCCTTCCGAGTTCGCTGCCGCAACCCGACTACGCCCGAAATCCTAGCGCAGCACGATTGCGCAAGCGAAGTGCGAAGTCACCCCGCCCGCACTTCGTCGGGAGCAATCCACACTTCATCGTGTGCTGAGCGAAGTTCGTACTTCGCCCCCAAAGTCAAACTTCGGCAAATCGTTGTGCGAAGTTTGAAGTTGAGGAAATCTCCCCTGTTGCGCCCTGTGCCCTGCGCAGTTCGTCTTGCGCCCCCGACAACCGCACTGCGCTGTTTGGTGAGCGAAGTCCGCACTTCGCCCCCGACTTTCGGACTTCGGCGAAACATTCGCTGTTCGCACTTCACCCGTCCGGACTTCGGCGAGAATCAGTAAAAAGAAAATTAATTTCTTCATATGTTCCATTATATTTTCGGTGAGAAAAATTATGACGAACAAAAAAGTTTATGCTCTGTAAATTGGCCCTGAGAGTCATTGACCGTTCACTTTCTTAACCATAATAGCTATATTAAAATCTTCACCATTGTCAGTTTTAACCCAAATGAACACTGCAAGATTTCAATTCCGTTATAACGATTCAGGTAGATGTGTTTTAGTATGAATGTGAAGATTTTCTTAACAGTATTATGGACAATTGTGGTCTTAGTCGCAGTAGTTGTACCCCAGATTTAAGTGTTCTCTAAGTTTAGAGACTAACAATTTGTTACATTTGGTAAATGGAAGGTAAGTCTATAATCCTATTGCAAAGAGACTTTTATTCAACTCGGTCGATTGCTTAGTTGGGCAAGCTACAGACCTCGAGGGATTTCTTTTACATTATACGAATGCATACGATCATTTTATTATCTGTATTAATAATTCAAAGGGTTCTATAAGGATATATAATGGTAAATTTGGGGTTTTATTATATATTTAAGATCTTTTAAAAATTTAAGGTAATTTTGAGGGTATTGGTTTTTTTTTTTTTAAATATTTAAGGTTAAGACTATAATTTTTAAGGTATTGGTTTTTTAAGAGGTTTAAGATGCAAGAAAAAACATAATTTGAAATTTGAATATAACCACCAAA
Source organism: Wollemia nobilis (assembly GCA_028583015.1). NCBI lineage: Eukaryota > Viridiplantae > Streptophyta > Pinopsida > Araucariales > Araucariaceae > Wollemia > Wollemia nobilis. The sequence goes on from JAQPPZ010016831.1 coordinate 2,676,532, forward strand.
TGTTCGTTAAATAAATTTTTATCTTATTTAATAATAAATATTTTTATTATATTATTTTTTCCAATTAAGATTGAAAAGGCATCTTTATTATATTATAATTGATTAGTTTTAAAAGTTAAAAGCGATATATTTAATTAGATAAACTCTAGCATTTGATATTTATTTTTTATCATAAACTATGTACATCGCGAATCCCAGATGAGAATACGTAGGACAAAATTCACCCCATTAAAAAAAAATATAAACAGGAAACTCAGTCCACATTAGAATTATCGTTTAGAAATTTAGAAAAGGGACACCCATGTTGTTCGACTTCTTTATTACAGCGAAATTTACCCGACGGCATTTGCCAAGAAAATAATTAGATAATATATTTTAGAAATTAAATCAGATTTTAATTAACAAATCGTAATTATTTGATGTTGAAGTGACCGAAGTTATTACCTATAATTGTAATTGTTCGGTGATTGGATAAACATCATATTTTTAAATTAGAAGTATGGTGAACCTTTCTCTCCATCCCAACTATAAATGTGATCTGCTTGATAAGTTTGGAGCTTGATAATATGCTAAGTCTTGAAATTGTACTTTTTGTTTTGAATCGGCAGTAACGGAAAAAGGCAATTATCTCATTGATATGATTGAGGATTGTTTTCTGGGGGTATGGCAAATTTCTATGATTGATTGAACTCAATCTGGGAATAATTTGCAGTATGATTAGTGGATCTGAGATTAGGAGATAGGATTTGATTAAGTTTCATGTTACTTGAGTTGCAAATTGTATCGTATAAAAGTTAGTGTGAATTGTTGAGAGGAAGAGGAGTGTATGTTCCATTGTATTTTTGGTGATAAAAATTGCAGTAGAGTTTTGTTGTAGAAAGATTTCCATTGAGGATAATACAAGTGGACTGGATATTTGATGGTGGACATATCCCACACTGGGTGACCCACCTTATATGTTGTGTCTTCTCATTTGTGTGATTGTTTTGTCTTTGAATTTTTAGGAATTTATTTCTTGTACAATCTAAAATTTTACTCTATATTATTTATTATTAATAATTAGTAAGAAGAAATCCCAACAATTGGTATTAGAGCTTATTATTGGGTGCTTAGAAACAGGGAGGATTAATTTTGAATGGTAGCAATGGTAGAGGATTCAAAGTTTTGGGTAGACAAGTTTAATGGGCATAACTTTACATTATGGAAAATGCAAATTGAAGATTATGTATTACTGAAAGATTTGTATCTTCCTTTGGGTGAAAAAGGAAAGCAATCATATGATGTAACATATGAGGCTTGGGAGCTGCTAGAAAGAAAGGATTTGGGGATAATACACTTATGCTTGGGAAGCCAGGTGGCTTTCAACATCTCAAAGGAGAAAACAACAAAATATGTAATGGATGCCCTTACCAGGTTGTATGAAAAACCTTTTGCATCTAACAAAGTTTTCTTGATGAAAAATTATTCAATATGAAAATGAATGAAGGTGAGTCCGTGCAGGACCATTTTAATAATTTTAATGAGGTAACAAATCAATTATGCTCTTTTCAAATTGAATTTTATGAAGTCAGATATCTGCTTATTTTATGCTCTTTGTCGGATAGTTGGAACAATCATGTTATGGTAGTTAGTAATTATGTATCTGGTTCTAATAAAATGATATTTGATGATATTGTTCAAGTAATTATAAATGAGAATATGCAAAGAAAATCTTTAGGTGAAGCAACTTCATCAACTACATTAATAGTGGGGAACAGAGGAAGACAAAAAGAGAGGGGTAAAAGACAAGCATAGGAAGATCAAAGTTAAGAGGAAAGAGCAAAGTGGAGTGCTAGTATTGTAAGAAGAAAGGGCACTAGAAAAGGGACTATTGGAAAAGGAACAATTATGGAGAAGGGGATGGAAAAAATATACATAATCAATAAGTAAACATAGCAGGTGAGGTTCTTCAAGATTCTTTGATTATATCACTAGGTAAAAATGATGATTACTAGGTTTTGGATTCTAGAGACTCCTTCCATTCAACATCTCACCATGAGTATTTTATTGAGTATGTTAAAGGTAATTAAGGCCAGGTACATCTGGAAGTTGATCATCCCTATAGTATAGTTGACCTAGGTAAAATAATATTAAAAATACCAAATGGGAACTACTGGGTTTTGAATGATGTCAAACATATTCTAGAATTAAGGAAGAATTTAATTTCAGCCAACAAGCTTGATAAAGAGGGGTACATCATCACTTTTGAAAATTAGTCTTGGAGAGTTTCCAAGCATTCGTTTATAGCAGCCAGAGGTAAAATTTTGGGTACGTTATATTTACTTTCAAATATTTCTAATTGTGAATTAAATTTTGTGACTACAAAAGAAAGTGTGGAGTTGTCGCATCAAATATTAGGCCACATGAGTGAAAAATCAATGAAGTTACTTCACTCAAGGAAGCTGATTCCAAAACTAAAGAGGTTGATTTAGGAATTTTTGAGTTGTGTCTACAGTATGTAGAAAAGGGTGAGATTTCTAAAAACTAGAAACGATAACAAAAGGGAGAAGTTGGAGTTGGTGCATAGTGATGTGTGTGGACCAGCCCAGGTAACATCTCTAAATGGTTGTAATTATTATGTCACATTTATTGATGATGCTATTCGTAAGACATGGATTTATTGCATAAGAAATAAATTAGATGTTTTTGATACCTTTCAGAAATGGAAGGCATTAGTTGAAAATTAAATTAAAAATAACGTAAACTTTTTAAAATTAGATAATAGTGGTGAGTACTGTTCAAATTATTTTGATAATTATTGCTATTTAAATGGTATAAGAAGGATTAATATCACACCCAAAATACCTCAAGATAATGAGGTGTCTAAGAGGATGAATATGACAATCCTTGAGCTTGCAAGGTGCCTTAAATCACATGCAGGTTTACCATTATTTCTTTGGGCATATTGTATTGATACTACAGTTTACTTGATAAACAAGGGGCCATCAAGTGCATTGGATGGTGGTATTCTAGAGGAGCTATGAAGTGGTAAAGCTTCTAATTATTATTTCTTGAGAGTTTTTGGTTGTGAGGCTTTTGCCCAAATAGATAAATAAAATAGAAATAAATTATATTCCAAGGCTCATAAGTGTTACTTCACTGGATATGGAGTGGATAGATTGGGCTACTGGTTATGGGATAACATAAACTAGACAATTATGCGAAGTAGAGATGTGGTGTTTAATAAAAAAATATTTTTACAAAGACAAGAATTTGCAGGTCAAAGAAGAAAAATCAGAAGTTATTGAGCTTGATGTGGATACCAATGTGCCTAGATTTTAAGTAGATGTTCAGGAACAAGATCCACAAAATCCATCACAAAATGATCAACAACATCAACAACAAGCACCTCCATCTCCTGTAGGTGATGTTAGAAAATCTATTAGGACAAGTAGGGTACCTCAACAATTTTTTGATTATGTTATGTCTACAAGGGTAAGTACGTTACCAGACAATTATTTCCTTGTACTTCATCATGTATTACATACAGATGTTGGTGATCCAGAGTTCTTGGATGAAGCTTTACAGATGAGTACCAAAAAGAAGAGGGAGTTGGAAATGAATGAGGAAATGGAGTCTCTTCTTCACAACCAAACATGGGAATTGGTTAAGCTACCTATATGAAAAATGGCACTACACAACAAATGGGTGTACAATATCAAGGAAGAGGCAAGTGGAAATAAGAGGTATAAGACTAGACTCATAGTAAAAGGTTTTCCATAAAATAAGGGTATTTATTGAGATTTTCTCACCGGTTGTTCAGGTGACATCTATAAGGACTATATTAAATTTAGTTGCTATTAAAAATTTGTATTTGGAGGAACTTGATGTAAAAACAACTTTCCTTCATGGTAACTTGGAGGAGGAAATTTACATGTAGCAAATGGAAGGATATGAGGTAAACGGTAAGAGAAATATTTTTTGTAAATTGAATAAGAGTCTATATGGCCTCAAGCAGGCACCAAGGCAGTGATACCAGAGGTTTGATAGCTTCACGGTTGAAAAATATTTTAGTAGATGTCAATCAGATCACTGTGTTTATTTCAAGAAGAATAAAGATGGTGATTTCATTATTTTATTGTTGTATGTAGATGACATTATTGTTGTAGGGTCTAACATGCATGGCATTAATAGCTTAAAAAAGAAATTGGCAAACACATTTACCATGAAGGATTTGGGAGTTGCAAAATAAATCCTTGGAATGAGAATATTAAGAGAGAAAAAACAATCTACTAAAACTATCATAAGAAGACTATGTTGATAAGGTGTTGCAGAGATTTAGCATGGCTAATTCAAAATCAATAGGTACACCATTGGCAAGGCATTTTAAGTTGAGCACGGATTTATGTCCAAGAACATAGAATGAAAAATATTATATAGCAAGGGTTCCCTATGCGTCTACGATGGGAAGCTAGATGTATGCAGGTTCATGAATAATTTAGGAAAGGGGTATTGGCAAGTCTTTAACTGGATATTTAGATATCTAAGGTGTACTTTTTTTTTGTGGTACTGACTTGAAGTTGCAAGGTTTTGTAGAATAAAACATGGTAAGAGATCTTGATAAAGGAAGGAGCACAACTGATTATATTTTCATTTTAGGTAGTGGAGCAGTGATTTGGATTTCAAAACTCCAACTAGTAGTGTCTCTTTCAACAATGGAAGTTGAGTACATTGTTATGATAGAAGCAAGCAAGGAGATAATATGGTTGCAAAGGCTTTTGGAAGAGTTGGAGAGAAATCAAGATGATAATACACTATGGAGTTATAGCCAGATTGATATCCACATAGAAAATAACTCGACCTTTCATTCCAAAACCAGACACATTTAGCTAAAATTCCACTTCATTCATTCAGTATTGGGAGATGGATCTCTAAAGATTGATAAGATTCATACTTCTAAGAATCCTACAGATATATTCACTAAAGTTATCCAAAGGAAGAAGTTGACCATTTGCTCAACTTTGATTGGTATTAGTTTTTAGATCAATGGTTTGAATATCTAGTCCTAGGTTGTAGGGTTGTTGTAGAATTTCATTCTCCAAGGGGGAGATTGACAATTTTAGAGCCTAAAAATATGCTAAGTCTCAAAATTGTACTCTCTATTTTTAACCAATAGTAACGAAAATAAGTAGTCATATCATTGATATAACTCGGAATTGTTTCTTGGGGGTATGTCAAATTTCCATGATTGATTGGACTCAATATAGGAATGATTTACAGCATGATCAATGGATCTGAGATTGGGAGATAGGATCTAATTCAGTTTGAAGTTTATTTGAGTTCCATATTATATCATATAAAAGTTAGTGTGAATTGCTAAGAGGAAGAGGAGTGTATGTTCCATTGTATTTTTGGAGAGAAAAATTATAGCAAGGTTTTGTTGTAGGAATATTTCCATTGAGGATAATATAAGTGGATTGGATATTCGATGGTGGATGTAGCCCACACTAGGTGAACCGTCTTATATGTTGTGTCTACTCATTTGTGTGATTGTTTTGTCTTTGAATGTTTTGTAATTTATTTCTTCTACAATCTAAAATTTTGCTTTGGATTATTTGTTATTAATAATCAACAAGAAGAAATTCCAACACTGATGGAATCATTTTGCGAGTGATATTGAATTTTGATAAAATGCAAATGAAGAAGGTGAATGTCGGAGAGCTGAAGATTGAAGTTGTAGTCTTTAGAAATCTTCTAGCTTGATTTATCCTGCAATTTGTTTTTAACTTACAGATGTATGTGGATGTATTTCCATATTAAGCAATATAATACCTTTAGTGTATTTTTTTCACATGATATTGAAATATATTTAATAAATATACTTTGCAAAGTTAGGGTTTCATATTATTTGACTCGTGGATGTCCTTTAAAATATTTTATTGAAACTTTATTCCACTCGTACTCTCTCTATTTTGGTGAGAAGATTTGTTCTTATAGGGTTGGATAAACTAAGTTCCAGAATACATTTGCCTTTGTTAAAATATTTGCTCGAGTAAATTTCTTGAAACACTTTTCTTTGTTAAATTTTGTAAAAATCACCTCCTTTGTTAAAATCCGCTTGCAAAAAAAAAAATTCAAGCATTTTTTTATTTTTCGCTTGTGAAATTAGGTTTAGGGAAGATTTCATATCTTGGTTAATTTCCATTGGAAGTTTTTTTATTAATTTCACTGGAAAAACTTTGATTAATTTTCACTTATATATTGCCATGTTAATTTCTGCTCCATTCAAATTATGCTCCTCAATTTTAGAAAAATGCATTCGCAAAATTTGAATTTCATTGAGTTTTTACAAAGTGATTTTTATCACCCTTCCTTTACTCCATATTTATTTTGATGTGCTCATTTCTAGATTTATTATGTTGTGTGTGTTCTTTCAATCTGGTATCAAGCACCATTAGTAGAATGTTGAAGAAGCAATGGCTTCCAGCAATAATTCTTTGTTGTTGCAAATCCCACGATTCAATCCAAGAATTATGATTACTAGAGCATCTAGATAAAGATATTATTTGGGTCTCAGGATCTATGGGACCTAGTGGAGAATGGTTACACTGAACTACAAATGTAGTAGCATTAAGTGCTCTTTCCCAAGCCAATAAGGATATATTGAAGGAAAATTGGAAGAAGGATCAAAAGGTATTATTTTACATAATCCAAGAAGTTGAGGATACTATCTTCTCGAGAATTGTAGAAACAACCAAATCAAATGAGGCATGAGATATTTTATTTAGCACCTTCCAAGGAACAAAAAAAGTGAAGTTAGTGAGGTTGTATATGTTGAGAAGGGAGTTCAAAAATCTACAGATGATTGAATCAGAGTCCATGAATGACTTCTTTACCCCTACTATGGGTATCATCAACCAGATGCAGTTGAATGGTGAGAATTTTGAAAACCAGAGGATAGTGAAAAAATAACTAAGGAGCCTACCAATAAGGTTTGACTCAGTCACAACTTAGTTGAATCAGTCCATCAATTCCTTAATCACCCCAGAAACTCCCACAAAATATGGGATTAAGTGATGCAAATATTGAAGATTAAACCTTCTAAGGGCAACCAACTTAAAGGGAATGTGAGTATTAGTAAGATGGATAGGACTAGAAATTGGAAACCTCCTCTTAAGAATTTTGGAAAAGTCAATACTGATGGAGCCTCTAGAGGGAACCCTGGAAAATCTAGTGTGGGAGAAATTGGTAGACTTTCAGATGGCTCCCTGGTTTTTACTTTTGCTAAGAATTTGGGTATTCTTTCCAATAACCTTGCTGAGGGGTATGGTATCCTCAAAGGTCTTCAGGAGGCTACTAAGGTTGGATGGGAAAATGTGTTAGTTGATTCTGACTCTTAACTTATGATTAATCTTTTGAAGACTCCTTCTAAGAATCATAAGGTGGATTGGAGAATAAAAATAATTATTGAGAAGATTCAGTTAATCTAGATGGGATTTTTGAAAGTTGATTACAATCATGTGGTTAGAGATCAAAACAAGAGTGCTAATGCTTTGTCTAATTGGGCTTTGGACAAAGGTGATCTTACTTGTTATGGCCACCCTCCTATATGGTGGGCTTCTCAAATTAGGGAAGCTCTTCTTTCTATCATTTCTTTGGATGGCTCCAGTTCTGAAGGTACCTAGTTTCTTTTTGTTTTTGTTTTGCTTCTCTTTGGTTCATTCAATTTTTTTTTAGTTCCCTAGCTCATTCTATTCTTTATTTTGTCTCCTCTATTGATTCTTGCCCTAATAGTCTTATGATCTAGATAGGTCATTGTTTTGTTCATTTTTTTTGCTTTTTTCTTTTTTCTTTTTTTGTTTAGTTTCTTAAGGTGGGTGGGTTCTTTTTTTTTGTTTTGATTTTGTGTTTTTTGTGTTGTTTTTTGTTGTTCTTATGTTTTTGTTGTTTTGTTTTTTTTTTTTTATGTTTTTTGTTATTGTTCTTGTTTTTTTTTCGTTCTTGTTCTTGGTTTTCTCTTTGTTTGTGTTATTTCATGTTTTTATGTGTGAGTTTTTTCCATGTATTTTGTTTTTGTTTATTGTATTTTGTTGGTTGTTTTTTATTTTTATTTTTATTTTATTTTTTTAATATTTTAGGTTTTGGTTGTGTTTATTTTTCATGTATTTTTGGGTTATGTCTTTGTAGTGTTCTGTTGCTTTTGTCTTGTTTGTGTTTTGTTATGTGGTTCTTGTGTTTTTCTATGTGGTTTGTGTTGTAGTTTATTTTATCTTATTGTGCGTGTTTGGTTGTGCTTTTGTTTTTGACACACTCAAGGAGCATGTTTTTTATTTTATTTTATTATTTTTGTTGTTATTTACTTATTTTTAATTTTGTTTTGTGTGTTTGTTTGCTCCTTGAGTATGTCAAATATGGTATGCTAGGTCTGAGTCCTAGGTGTTTTTTGCAGAATGGATACCCCTGCATCCTTTGGTCTTACCCGAAAGTGGCATCCCTTTTGGGATGTTTTCCACAAAAAAAAAAGTTTGACTCAGTCATGATAGTGATTGAAGAATTGAGGTATTTAACAATCCTCTTAGTAGATGAACTCATGGATTCTCTACAAATATATGAGTAGATGTTCATTAGAGAAAACATTAATATGCATGTCTCATTTTGACACAATAGTAGAAGAGAAGAATTCAATAAATTTACCTCTAGTTATCAAGAAGGAAGAGGACAAATTAATAGAGGCAATCATGGAAGAGGCCATAAGAGAGGAGGAAGGTCAAAATAAAATGAAGGTGAGAAAAGATATAATTTCCATCAAGCAGGAGGAAGAGGTAAATGCAAGAATCAACAAATATAATCAAATCAGAGGTATGATAAATCAAAGATCCATGATAGTAATGAGTGCATAAAGAAGCTAGCCAAGAAAAATAGGTAGCAATCCCACTATACAAATAAAAATGATAATCAAGAAAGTAGAGATGTATGTGGATCCATGATGCTAACATGCAACACTAATGAAGAAATCCAAAAGAATATCTGGTATCTTGAGAGTGGATGAAATATCACATGTCTAAAAAAAGAGAAATATTCTCACAATTGGATGAAACCATCAAATCTGAGGTGAATATGGGAAAAAATAGTAAGGTACTTATCATGGGCAAAAGAAAATTCATAATATGCACCAACTAAAGTGAAATAAAGCACATCCCTGATGTGTATTATATGACTGGGTTAAAACATAATTTTATAAGATTTGGTCAACTTGTGTAGGAGGGGCACATTGTGCAATTTAAAAATAGATCCTATATCATCAAATACAAGGAGAATAGACACTTAGTAAATGTGTCCATGACAAAGAGAAAATGTTTCCCCTATAGATTCAAAATGAACTACTTCTCTCATTTAGTGCAGTTGTTAGAGACACTACATGGTTGTGGCACCTCAGATATGGTCACTTGAGTTTTAGTGGCCTGAACCTATTGTAAAAGAAATAGATGGTGAAGGGATTACCTCTTATAGAGTAACCCAATCAAGCATGTGAAGGTTTCCTAGTCGGTAATATGCATATGGATGCATTCCCTATAGGACATTCATTGAGAGCTTCACAACCATTGAAGCTGGTACATTTAGATATTTGCAATGCTATGCAAACCAGCTCATTTTCCAATAATAAATACTTTCTAACTTTTATAGATTATTCAATAGAAGGACATGGGTATATCCTGTCAGATAAAATTTAGAAGCTTTCAACAAATTTAAGGAGTTCAAAGATTTTGTTTAAAAACAAAGTGGTTTTTATGCGAAAACTCTTAGAATAGAAGGAGGAGGTGAGTACATCTCCAATGAATTCCATAATTTCTACAAAGCAAATGGAACTAGAAGGTAGTTCACATCTGGATACACACCATAATAAAATGGTGTTGTAGAGAGGAAGAACATAACCATAATGGAGATGTCTAGGAGTATGTTGAAGGCAAAGGTATTACCACATGAGTTCTAAGTAGAAGTTGTAGCTTGTGTAGTCTATTTACTAAATAGGTGTCCTACAGAGAGTGTGAAGGACAAGAAAGAAGCATGGATAAAATAGAAGCCCAATGTTGCTCACTTAAGAATTTTTGGGTGCATAACATTTGCACATGTTCCATATGAGAAATAAAGAAGCTAGATGATAAGGTAGAAAAATGCATCTTTACTAGATAAATTTTAAAGTCAAAGGCTTAAAGGTTGTATAACCCTATCACAAACAAGTTAATTATGAGCTAAGATATGAATTTCTTGAAATATGAAGTTTGAAACTAGAAATCCAAGACTGATCAACAAGAGCCAATTATTATTGATTCTAAGGACTTGGAAGAAAACAAAGTGCATCCATAAATAGATTCAAGCAGTATTGTTGGTACTAGTAGTAGCACAAGCTCATCATCATAGTTACCTCCAATTGCAAGAATGATATCCAACTTGAAAACATCATAAAAGATAAGGATCTTGCAAGACATATATGAGGTAACTAGAAACAAAATTTAAGAGGAAGAACATTCTAATTTGATTTCTTTTCTGAGTGTGATCCAATTTTATTTGAAGAAGCAATTTAGAATAGAACTTGGATGAAATCCATAAATGATGAGATAAAATCCATAGAGAATAATTAGACCTAAGAATTAATGGATCTTCCAACAAACTAATACCATTTGAGTGAAATGGATATATAAAACTAATTTTAATACCCAAGGTGAAGTTGGAAGGTATAAAGATGTACTAGTTGCAAAAGGCTACAAGTAGAATTTTGGGATTCACTATGATGAGGTATATGCACTTGTAGCGAGACTTGACATGGTCAAATTAATTTTAGGACTGGTAGCCCAAAAAGGGTGGAATATGTACCAGATGGATGTCAACTCTACTTTCCTAAATGGAGTGTTAGAAGAAGAGTTCTACATAGACCAGCCACCCAACTATGAGCTGGAGGGGCAAGAAGGCAAGGTCTTGAATTTGAAGAAAGCCTTGTATGGGTTGAAGCAAACGTCAAAGGCTTGGTATGGCTAAATTAATGCATATTTTTAGGAGAATGGTTTTATCAAATGTCCATATGAGCACACTCTCTACATGAAGATAAATAAAGAGAGAGAGATGATAATATTCTACTTGTATATAGATGATCTGATTTATACTGGTAATAGCAATATGCTATGTGAGCAATTTAGAAATTCCATGAAGCAAGAGTTTGAGATGATAGACTTAGGTTTGATACAATATTTTCTTGGCATTAAAGTTACCCAATCTTAGGATGGTATTTTCATATCTCAATACAAATATTCTAAGGATATCTTGAATATGTTTAAAATGGATGACAACAAACTAGCAATTACACCAGTTGCAATAGGTCTAAAATTCAGCAAGAATGATTGCGATAGCAATGTTGATCCAACTTTATACAAAAGGTTAGTTGGAAGTGTAGGACATTTTGAGTCAAGGTTGTCATTGATGTCAATGATAAATTGTCATTGATGTCAAAAGGTCAAAAGGTGTAATGCAAAAGGTTTATGGTAAAATAAGATTCATAATATTTATTTTTAAATATTATATAAAAGGTTTTTATTTAAAACCATGGCTAGGAAAAATAAAAGGTTTTATTAAAAACATAAGTGGGAAAATTAAAAATATTTTTCTAAAAATCTGAGGCTTTAATTTTTAAAAAATCCCAAAGACAATGTAAAATATTAAATTTATAATATTTAAATTCTATTGAATTTAAATAATTATAAATTAAAATATTATCAAGGCAAATGTTAGTGTCGAATCCCAATGCATTATCCTCCACTGACACGCATGGTAAAGAGGGCATAAGGTATTTATACCTTAGCCAAACAAAATTTTGACATTCGATTAAAAGGTGTGCATCCAAAATATTTGAAACTCATGCAAAATTTAATCAAGTACCTCTGAATTGCAAGTGTGGTAACGAACATCACATCGAAGAAAGAGCCAAAGGCTCTTGAGGGTCATGAAGAGGTCAAAGCGCATATTGTGCTTTAAGTCATCAAAGGAGAACGTGGCTCACGTGGCGTAGAAGACATGGCCAAGGCATTGTGGACAGAGTGGTACAATTTTAAGCCTCGTGGATTGTGAAAAGGGTAATTTTTTTTTGAAATTATCTTAATTTGCATGTATTAAGGTCTTAGGAGGAATAAGGTGAAAGTTAGAAATTATATTTGCATATTTCTAAGGTCTTACGAGGAATAATGCGGAAGTTAGGTTATGATATTATCCTAAGTATTGAAAGGTTATTTTGGCTAGGGTAAATTTGTTTTACCTTAGAAAAATTGGAAATTGATTTATTGCATTATTTTAGAATGTGATTTACTTAATTAATGCAATATTAAGTAGGGAGTCATAAGTAGACGTTGGATTATTTTTTAGATATATTTCTAAAAAGGGTTATGATGAAATTAAAATGATAAAAGGTTCTTTTGATGAGTTAAAGTTTTGGAAAAAGCATTTTGATTGAATATTTGTGTTGTTAGATGTTATTTTAAGAAGGAGAAACAAGGTGTAATTAAGTTTTATTATTTTTGTAATTGAGAATTATTTTGAGAGAATTTTAGTGTAATATTTTATCATCTAACCATTGAGATTGGAAAAAGAGAAAATTGTGATTAAGATAGGTTTTCCAAGGCCACTTTTACATCAAATAAAGGTATGGGCATATTATTCCTAGTGAGTGATTGTTGAAAGTTGTGAATGCAAAGTTGAAGTGAAAAGGATTGTTTGATAAGCATTGTTGAGTGTGTTTTGAATTAATGCTTCAAGGTTTTCTAAAATTGAGAGTTATTTATAAAACCTTGTTTTATAAGCATTGTTGTTGAAGTGATTGATTGAGTGAAGAACTTGAACTAGGGTTTGCAAAGATAATGAGTATCATTATTATGTGAAGATTTTTTTATAAGCATTGTTGTTGAAGTGAATGATTGAGTGAAGAACTTGAACTAGGGTTTTAAAAGATAATGAGTATCATTTTTATGTGATATTGGTTGATGAGCATTGTTGAAAAAATTTGAGTGAGTGTTCATATGATTGGACTAGGGTTTATGAGCAAGGATTATTTCATGGAGTGATTGGTTGAGTAGAGTTGGTTGTGCCTAGTCAAGTGGATGTGTAAACTAATAGTTCAAGTTCTATGGAACAAATTATTCTATATTCTGAATTGATTTTAGAAAGAGGTTGAGCACTGATGAGTGTGAAACATACTAAGTCTCTAACAATTATCTATATGTTTTTGTAATAAAAGAAAGATTGCAAGTTATTGAGAGTTTGTGAGTTTGAAGCATATTGAGTCTCTAAAAATTCTCTATGTGTTTCTAAAAGGGTGATTGAAAGTAATTGAGCATTGTAAGTGTGAAGCATATTGAGTCTCTAACAATTCTCTATATGTTTCTAAAAAGAGTGAGTGAAAGTGATTGAGCATTAAGGTAAATGTGAAGCATATTGAGTCTCTAGAAATTCTCTATATGTTTCTAAAATAGTGATTGAAAGTGATTGAGCATTGTGATGAATGTGAAGCATATTGAGTCTCTAGCAATTCTCTTTATGTTTCCATGAGATTGGACAAGTTCCAGTGTGGAATTGTTGAGCATATTTGAGGTAAGTCTTAGAGAAGACTTGTGGATGGATTTGTGTGACCTTTTGTGGAAGCTTACAATATAGATTGAGAGTAGATTTGGACAATTTCTAGCGAGGAATTGTTAAGAGAAGATTGGAAAAGTTCAAGAGAGAACTTGTGAATAGATTAGTGTGAGATTTTTTAGAAGCTTACAAGGCATATTTGAGACAAATCTTTGAGAAGACTTGTAAGAAGAATTTATTGATTGATTTTTTCAAACCTTAAGTGAAGGTTTGGGGTAGATATAGTAGTATTGATTTGTGATTGGATCAAGCTTTGTGTTAAGGCTTGACGATAGATATTGAGGATAGGTTTGTGTTAGACTAAAGGACTATGTTTAGTACATATCAAAGGATAGATATTGAGAACATATTTGTGCTAGAACGAAGGACTATGTTTAGTGTAGATCAAAGGATAGATATTGAGGACATATTTGTGCTAGACTTAAGGACTATGTTTAGTACAAATTTGAGGATAGATTTTGGTGTAGATTTGAGGATAGGTTTGTGTCACACTAGACATAGATATTGAGCATATTTTTGCTAGACCAAATGACTATATTTAGTATATATTTGAGATAGAGCTTTAAATGTGATAGAGTATAGAGGACGATAGTCTCTAGTGGATAGAGATCCATAAGCCATGGCAGTGAGGATAGGTGTCTTCAATGGATAGAGATACATTACCCAAAGCAATGGGGATAACAGTTCTCCTATGGAGAGAGATCCATTAGCCAGAGCATGAGGAGAAATGAGTTCTCCTATGGATAGAGATCCATGAACTTGATTAGGGTATTAGTGTCTCCTTTGGATAGAGGTCCATAAAAATTATAATAGGGAAAGGATTCCAAGTAGATTGATTGAGGAAATTTTAGTAAAATATTTTCTCTATGGAGTAGCTCACATTGGGTGAACCACATAAAATTGGTGTCTCTATTGTGTGTGGTGATTTGTACTTTGATTTGATTATTGCTATTGATATTGCTATCTATACATTGCATAATATTTATAAGGAAATAAAAGTAAAAAGTGGTATTATACTGTTCACCCCCCTCTTAGTATAAGCTTATGTTTTTCAATTGGTATTAGAGTGGGTTCCTTCAGAAGAGTTTAACAACTTGAACAAAAATCTTTCAAGAACATAATAGATTTTAAGAATGTGTCCTCAAATAATTCAACACCAATATTTTATGAAAGTGATTATATATTTTGGAGTATGAGAATGAAAATTCACTTGATGGCACTTGACAATATAAAATTTTGGAAGCAGCTGAAAATGGATACATACCACCAAATGATCCACCTATAGATAAGTAAGTTAAGATTCTACAACATTACAATTCAAAATAAATGAATGCAATTTTGAGAGGCTTGCATAGAACAAAATAAATAAAAGTTATGCATTGTAAATATGCAAAATGAATATGGGATAAGTTGCAAAGCATATATGAAGGAAATAAATGTGTTAAAAAGATAAAGATACAAAATATCAAAGGGTAATTTAAAGAATTAATATTGAAGGATGAGGAAAATATTAGGACTTATCTAATTTAGATAGATGAATTTGTTAATGCCATGCAAGTACTTGGACTTAATATTGAATAATAAGATGTTTGTGATAAGGTATTAAGATCTCTTCCAAAAATATTAGTGAAAATGTTTTTGCTATAGAAAAATCAAAAGATGGTGATTCTTTGACAAGAGATATATTACTTGGTATTCTCACAGCATTTGAGTTGAGATCAAAATAGGAACCTAATATTCAAAAGGAAGCAACCTTCAAAGGAATTAAGAATATAAAGGGTAAGAAGTTAGAATCGAGCATTGAATCATGCAGTGATGAAGAAGCTAATTATGGTAGAAGTAATAAGCATTCAAGAATATTTAAAGATACAAAATCTATTAGATTTTTCAATTGTGGAAAGTATGGTCACTATGCAACTTATTTTCAAGAAGCTAAAAATAACAATAATGAAGAAAAACATGATCACAAGAATAGAGAATCAAAAAAATATAGGTATAAAAATAAAGGTAAGGATGGACAAGGTATACAAGAATAAAATTTCTTTCAAAGATAAAAGAGGATCTACTATGCAGACAAGGCAATTAAGTACTCAAGTGATAGTGATAATAGTTTTCAGATAATTATAAATATGAAGTCTTATTTCTGATTGAAGAAAAAGAAGAAGTCAAGAAAAGGTCACCAATAATTCTCAAGTGTTTTAGATGTGGTAATTTTGGACATCTTGAAGATAGTTTTACAATGAATGGTTTTAGTTTTAGTGATGATGAATATGAGGATGCACTTGAAGGACCATAAGAGAATATTCTAATGGAACTAGAAGAATAATAAGATGATCCTATAGAAGACAAGTCAAAAGAAAATGAAGATGCTGACAAAGGCAAACAAATAAAGGAAGAATCTAAAAAAAGAGGAGTTGATCTTGAGGGAGAACTTATTTATTCTCTTAATAATTTAAAGAAGGTAAGAAAGCAAAAATCCCAACTTGAGATTCAATTTCAAAAATATGATGAAGAAAGAGGAAATCTTATAGAGGATCTAAACAAGTCAATGACTAAGACAAATATGTTCAAAGATAAGCTAGAAGCAAAGGTATTAGAATGTGAAAAGTTAGAACAATAAGTAGCTCTACCAAGAAATAAGAAGAAGAGTCAACCTCAAGTTCTAAAGAAGAAGAAACTTCAGAAGAAGAAAATTCATAAGAAGATAGTGTAAGAGAAAGTGAGGCTTCTGAAGATGAGTTGAACAACAAAGAGTTCAAAAAGGAAAGGAACAATGCACAAAGAAGAAATGGATGGAATAAAAATCAAAATATGTTAAGAGAGACTAAAATACCAATGAGGTCAAGGTAAGGAAACTTCAATGGAAGATGTTTCTCATGTCACAGATTTGGACACAAGGGTTCAGAATGTAGTACACATGAAATATAAGAATATGGAAACTTTAGAAGGAGGCAACTCTTTCATGGGTATTGATACTCATGTAATCAGTTTGGTCACAAGATAATGAATTGCAGGGTTCATGACAAAAAAGGATATGGCTTCACAAGGAGAAATCCCAAGACATTTGTACCTCCAAGGAATAATAGCATTAAGTGTTATAAGTACAATATTTAGGACATACAACAAAGTAGTGTAGAGCAGACATTCTAGAATCAAGCATGAATAGAAACATAAACATGAATATGGATATGAATAGCAACAAAAATATGGATATGGATATAAACAGGAATAGGAACATGGACATGAACATGAATAGTCAAAGGAATCAGAAGGATCAAATGAGAAGGAAAAAGGACAAAGGTAAAGACCAGTGCTTGCTAGGAGTAGAAATACACCCACCCTAGAATTAACCACCACAAGAGGAGGTGGGAGAGGGGATAAGCTAAGAGACTCATTATTAGCCTGGAGCCCCAAAGGTGACCCTTTGCCATCAATGTAAAAGAGGGAGATATTAGAGTAAGGGGATATATCTATGTTTGAAGGAAAGCATTCAGTCAGGGGGAGCAGTTTCCCAGGGGGAGAAAAATGAAAAGGTCAAGAAAATGGTAAAAATTTATTGGGTTGCCATCAATGAAAAATGGGGATATTGTTGGACATTTTGATTCAAAGTTGTCATTGATGTCAAGGATAAATTTTCATTGATTTCAAAAGGTCAAAAAGATTAATACAAAAGTTTGAAGGTAAAATAAGCTTCATAGTATTTATTTTTAAATATTATGTAAAAGAATTTTATTTAAAACTATGGTTGGGAAAAATAAAATGTTTTATTAAAACCATAGGTGGGCTAATTAAAAAGGTTATTCTAAAAAACCTAAGGAGGCTTTAATTTTTAATAAAGCCCAAAGAGGATGTAAAATATTGAATTTTTTATATTTAAATTCTATTGAATTTAAATAATTATAAATTAAAATATTAACAAGGTAAATGTTAGCGTTGACTCCCAATGCATTATCCTCCACTAATGTGCATGGTACAGAGGGCATAAGGTATTTATACATTAGCCAAACCAAATTTTGTTATGCTATTTAAAGGTGTGCATCTAAAATATTCGAAGATCATGAAAAAATTAATCAAGCACCTCTAAATTGCAAGTGAAAGCACTAGGATATGGAAGCAATGGCATACCGGGTGTGATGCAAACAAAAAAAAATGTAACACTAGCTCCTACAAATGAAGAAAGGACTAAAGTGCATGAAAAGGGAAAACAAACAAACTAAAATGAGATATAAAGCAAATGTAAAGTGCAACCCTTTTTTTTATTAATTTTTCTTTGAGATCAGGTTATAATATGTCTCCTTCCTTTTTAGGGGCTAGGAGCGTTAGATATAGTTTTGTTACACCACGGATGGTACGCTTCCCTTCGAGATATTTTGCGTGCCCACATTTGAAATGGGCAGGCCAAACATCACCGCCACTTGTGTGAATGCATCTATAGTTCCTTGCTACCCCTTCGATGTTGAGATCCTTCATTTAGAGAAATAACAAATGATTAATAGCACCTATGGATGGAGGGAAACATGCAATCCCCAAGGCCTCTAGTTAATGCATGCATGAAATAATTAAAATGGTAATAAAAACATGTCATAATAAGATTAAATTTGGAAAAAATAATGCAAACACCATCGTGAACACACTGCAAAAGGAACAGTCAAGAAATCTACTATAGATTTCTAATCGCTCCAGGGTGGGACGATTAGGATTGTCTTAAAATATCAGAAAGCAACCTCCTAAATTTCCCATCTAGAGGCCTCCAAAACACCTGTAAAGTTGGGGTTAGGAAAAATAGGGAATTTTGAGACGACCCAAAATTTTGGATTTTGCATATTCGGTCCCGATCACCCTGTATCGAAATATGCTCCCTGTATGTTAGTGAAAGCAAAAAACAATGAAAAAACAGTCAAAACTCATCAAAATGGCATGAAATTTGAATGGCAGCATATATGAATGACATAAAATAATATGCAAAATATATAGTGAAGAAATCTTCTATATATTTCTAATCGCTTCGCGGTGGGGCGATTAGGACTACAATAGTGCGGGGGGCGCCCGGGGGCAGGACGCCCACCGTTTGGGGTTTTGTTTCAATGCCAATCCACTTGGTATGGGTCCAAAACATCCTAGGGGGTTGTGTTGGAAAATTAGGTGGGGTATTGTGGCAAAATTTTTGGGTTTTGGGTCCGGATTGCACTTCCAATGTTAACCCAATAATATCCCTTCCAAAAGAGAGATCAAGGATGTAAGAAGCACAAGTGAGGGGTGAGGATGTAATTTTGTAGCACTCTATTGCTCCAAATTCTCCAAATCTATTGTCCTATTTGGGTGAGAAGACTCACCATTTTATAGACCTTAATGTCTGCTTTGAATGTGCATGCAGGGGCACCACTTGGCCATCATGCCTTCCCAGGGGAGAGAAGATTCCTCTTTGATTAAGGGCTCCATGACTGCATCTATGATTACCTCTTTGAGATAAAAAATGCTCACTTGTACTCCCATGCATTGAAGGTGGAGTTGAGTGGTAGATCTAAGCTACCATTTGTCAAGTTTTGACCTTTTGCCCATCAAAATTGCTATTCGCCCCACCCTGGAGCGATTGCTGCTAATCATCCCGGGGTGGGGTGAATAACATTCTATTCACCCAAGGGTGGAATGAGTAAGGAGCAGGGTGCTTGAAAGGTGCCAAATTGACCTATGACCTTCCAAAAATACTTTGGGAGTGGTTAGGACCACTGTTTAACCTCTAGGGGCTACCCTAGGGGCTATGTATGCCAATTTAGTCAGTTCTTGTATCCACATGATCAGATTGTTGTTTTGGTGTCTATATATGCCCCTTTTTGGGATGCACTATGTGTGGTGCAGTGCTAACCAAAAAATAGTTAACCAAAGCACTTAATGATTAGGGTTTCTTGGTAACCTAACCAATTTTTGATGGCCCAAGTATGGAAATGGCATACATTCTTGAATCCTTTCTTCTGATGAGCTAATGAGCTTAATTCAAGTGTTAACCTTTTTCAATGAGGTGTCACTTGATCTTGGACATCGTTCAGTCATGAATAGGCAAAGAGTGCAACCTTTTGTCTATGGGAACCTTGAGTTCATGATTATATAATGCCATGTGTTTGATCAGCTTGTGATTATTGCTTTTTTGCTGCCCCAAGAAGGAGCGTTATTGTTTTTGTCAATGATTCTTTGAATGCATGCCATTTCCTTGATTGGGTGTGTATTTGTTGATTAGTGACTAAATCTGACTACCCCCTCAAATGACGAATCGATGATGGAATGACCAAAATGAGAAAATTGATGAGTCGCTTGACCCAAGATGACTTTTGTAAAGGTGCCTTCATTTGTTTTGTGTTGAATGCTTATGCAGTTTCCCAACAATCGGACCCATTTTTGGTGGGTTTTAACCCTTTTTGTGACACCTTTTGGGGCTGAAATTGTCAAAAATACGTCTTCCCGTGGAGTGGTCCAGCTATGGTAGCATTTTTAGGGAGTATGATATTGATAATTTGTGGCCCCGACATCGGTTTTGTATGCCAAGAATTTTAGGCACAAAGGTGCCTTTGTTCAGTAATTTTATTGCTATTTTTGGGTGGGTTTGGACCCTTTTGTGACGCCTATTGGGGATGAAATTACCAAAAATCCTTCCTCTTGTGGATCATTACGGATATGGTAGTCTTCTTAGGGAGTAGGATAGTGAGGATTTGTAACCCCAATGTTGGTTTTGGATGCCTTGAAGTGCAGACACAAAGGTGCCTTTTTTCGGTAGTGTTATTGCTATTTTTGGGTGGGTTTGGACCCTTATGGACGTCGTTTGGGATGAAATTATCAAAAATACTTCCTCTCGTGGAGTGGTCTTGCTATGGTAGCCTTCTTAGGGAGTAGGATAGTGAGGATTTGTGACCCCAATGTTATTTTTTGATACTTTGAAGCGTAGACGCAAAGGTGCCTTTGTTCAATAGTTTTATTACCGTTTTTGGTGCATGTTGGATGCAGTTTTGGTTGTTTTTGTTTTTCTTGCTCTCTAATCATCCCAGGGTGGGATGAATACCAGTTTTGTAATCGTTCCAAGGTGGGATGAGTGCTATCTAGAGTTCTCATCCAAGGGTAGAACGATTACAGGCCTAAGAGCCTATGTAATGGCCAAAATTAGGTTTTAGGATCATTTACAATTGAGCATTGTCGAGATTTCATAGATACCATGACTATAGGGACTAGATATTCGAGTGGTGGAGCCGAGGCAAGACCGGTAGGTGCTCCTTCACTTTATTTGTTTTTTTTTTTTTTTTCCATTTAAACTAAGATCAAAACCCTAGTTTAATTGTTTTGTATTTGTATTTTGTGTGGCGTTGTTTAAACTAAGATCAAAACCCTAGTTTTAAAAAATTATTTTTATTTTGTTTTTTTGTTTAAACTAGAGTTAAAAACCCTAGATTAAAAATTTTGTTGTTATTTATTTATTTTTTTTAGTTTACACTAAGGTTAAAAAACCGAGGTTAAAAATTTTGTTTTATTTTGTTTTTTTGTTTTTTAGTTTAAACTAGAGTTAAAAACCCTAGGTTAAAATTTTATTTTTATTTTGTTTTTTTGTTTTTGAGTTTAAACTAAGGTTAAAAACCCTAGGTTAATTTTTTTTTTTTTTTTTTTAGTTTAAACTAGAGTTAAAAACCCTAGGTTAAAATTTTTGTTTTTATTTTGTTTTTTGTTTTTTAGTTTAAACTAAGGTTAAAAACCCTAGGTTAAAATTTTTGTTTTATTTTGTTTTTTAGTTTAAACTAGAGTTAAAAACTCTAGGTTAAATTTTTTTTGTTATTTTGTTTTTTTGTTTTTGAGTTTAAACTAAGGTCTACTATAGAAGGTGAAAGGGGATTGGGTGCAACTACCTGTTGCAGTGCTGCGGATGGCAGCACATAGCTATGGAGCGACCATAGGGGTTGCCTTGGACCACTTGATGAGAGATGGTGGATAGGGATATTGGCTATGCTACCCTATGGCAGAGGTTCGAGGAGTAGGGGTAGATTCGGTGATGGGCAGATGTCGTGGGGCACTATGTTGATGCCTTATCGTGTCTTGCTCTAGGAGAGGTATTCTAGCGGTCATACCGGGACTATCTAACCTAGCCTAAGGCTAGGGAGTCACTTTGATGGGCTTGTAGGGGGATGTGGCTAATCGGGTGGCACGGGATCGAGTAGGAGTACTTCCCGTACATCTGGGTGACTCGACACTTTGGGTTGCACCAAGGATTGTCGGGTGAGCCCTTGATCTATCAACATTGGGGTGATGAGAGGACTTTGGCCTGGCTAATCATTGAGCCACTGGGTGAGGAGTCAGATGTAGTGATTGATTTCCTTGATGTGGACAATGTCAGGTCGATAACATAGTATGACTAGTGGTGGACGATGCTACGATGGTGGGGTGAGGGGCCTCTAGGAGGTTCAAATGTAGTAGTAGCAGGCAGTGGGGTTGTTATGGCACCAGGGGAGGGTTGGGGGGCTCCGATCGATGATGTGGATATGTTGGAGGTAGATGACTTAGGGGTTCTAAAGCAGTTGGATACATAGGACATCCTAGAATAGTGGGTGCGAGAGCATCCTGCCATCCCATAGATGCCCATGCCTCAGGCAGTTCTAGGGGATATGGAGGCTAAGTTTCATGCTGAGATAGTATGATTGGAGGAGCTACTACAGAGATGGGATGAGGATCATAGAATCGAGAGGGATCACCTGCGGGCTTAGTTGGCACAATGGGATGAAGCATTGGCTGCATACCACCGACAAGATGTGGAGTGGGGTCGATTTCAAGTGGAGTTAGAGGCCAAGATTATCTGCCTTGGTGGATAGTTACCTGAGCTCACTAGAGGTGGATCTTCGTGTTGAACGAGAGATAGTGAGATTGAGTAGTCTGCTTCCTCTCATCGCAGGTAGGTGGGTGAGGGTAGCGCTAGTGGGTGTGATGCTAGGGCTAGCAGCAACCATCGTAATATGTCCCATAGGACCCACACCACTGGGGGTAGTTCCAGTCGCACCGATCCTACGTGATCATGGTGGCTGACTTCCTAGGATTGGGGTTTTTTATTTTTTTATTTTGTTGTGAGGTCATAGGACCGACTCATTTTATCCTGTAGACATTTTTGGTGATATATATATGACTTTATTTTTACTTTTATGCACATTTATTTATGTTGATGTATGCATGGGTTATTATGAATGCGATTTTTCTAATTATATGATGTATGCATATGTAATGGATGAAATTATTTGTTGATAACTTGAAAATGGCACCATAGATTGTATAGGATTTACTAGCTTTCTATACTATGTGATGACTTTGCATGTATATATATATTTTTTTGTATTTTTTGATGGTGATGTAAGAATGGAATGTACCATAGGTGTTCTAGAATGTAGTTAAGATTTTCCCAAGACTTAGATGTTTTAACTAACTAGCCAATACTGTATATTTATCTTACAATACTTTTGAACAAGGTATGAATTAGACTTGAGTTTGACCAAGTTATTTCACCTCCTTGTGTGTGCGATTGAATTTGTTTATGTGGTAGTTGTGAAGATATCGCCAGTGCCAGATAGGCTATCAACCAAACTTGTACTGAGGATCACCTAACTAGCTCCACTAACTCCTTTGTTGTATTTAGTAAGATTAATCTATGGTGCAATCTAGGATACCATAAGCTAGATCATCCACATGCAAACATTTATTTGTACATAGTTTTAATGCGACAAATAAATCGTCATGCGGGAGGTTTGCCACTAGTGACTAGCAAGCTATCCACCAAACCGGTACTAAGGATCACCTCATGACTTTTTATTGTGCTTTTTGATGTATGCACTATGTGGGTTTTAATGTCAAACTTTAGATTTTGTACTTTGAATTTTTGTAATTTTTGATGTTTACAAACCTTTGAGAATTTTGGGATTTTTGAAAGTTGTAAAAACCACTATTTATTTTGGGGGAACTGGGTAGGGAAGATTCATGTCCTTTTGCAAACTCTCAGCATTCTTGGGGTCATTCACATAACCTTTTCGGTAATGGTAACCTAGCCTGCTATGTAGGTTTCATATTTTGTTCACACAACTTGGGAATTTTTATGTATTTTAACTTGTTTTGGGATGCTACGTAACAAGGTGTGATCCATGGAAAATTCTACCTTTGTAAAAATATGTCTGACTTTGTATATTTTTTAGCTAGAAATCGAAAGACAGCTAAATGACGAAAGCCTAGAATACATTAGAAGACATTGATTATGATATGGTGAAAAATGTGAATGGCGTTTATTTTTGTTGGACTATTTATGAAGTGGAAAAGTACGAAAAATGTTGGAATTGTCAAGTAATTACAATCTATGATGCATTTGACCTGTATGACCAACAAATGTGTAATGTATGTTTATGATGCCTAATGCAGCTTATTTTTCTATGTTTTGATTTTTAAGGGTATGCATGGAAGTGAGATGCAATTTTTTTGTTATTTTTGATTATCTTTGTTTTTTTTTTTGTTCTTGAATATTTGTTTTTGACCAAGCTATTGTGGTAACCCTTGGAGCTTTTGGCTTGAAAAAAGGGTTTATGGATACCTTTGGGGTGTTTTAGGTTGACCAAGATATTGTGGGAATCCTTGGAGCTTTTGGTTTGACCAAAGGGATTTATAGATACCTTTGGGGCATTTTAGGTTGACCAAGAAATTGTGGGAATCCTTGGAGCTTTTGGGTGACCAAGCGGTGGTGATAACCCTTGGAGCTTTTGGTTTGACGACAAGGATTATCGATACCTATGGGGCGTTTTAGGTTGACCAAGCAATTACAGGAATCCTTGGGGATTTTTGGCTTGACCAAAGGGATTATAGATACCTTTGGGGTGTTTTAGGTTGACCAAGTGATTGCAGGAATCCTTGGGGCTTTTGGTTTGACCAAAGGGGTGATAGATACCTTTGGGGCATTTTAGGTTGACCAAGCGATTATGGGAACCCTTGGAGATTTTTGGGTGGGCGATGGCTCTTTTAAATGTGGAATGGCCTCAAATGACTGATGTTCAAGGGTTCTAGTTCCTTGATTCCTTCAAGAGAGGTGAACCAGTATGTTCCAAGTATTATTTTACTATCAATGACATAAGGACCTAACCAATTTGTTGCAAAATTATCCCTTAAATGGGTCAGTAAGTTAGAATTTTGTTGGTTCTCTTTTAAAAACAAGTCACCAACCTAAAAGTCCCTCAGGTGAACTTTCATGTTATATGCTTTCTTAAGTCGCCCTTGATAGATACGTAAATGCTTGAGAGCATTGATACATCATTCATCGAGCAACGTAAGCTGGTCTAACTAGGCCTACCACGTAGTGTCATCATCGATGAACTCTTGCATTGATATGCACAGGGAAGGTATTTCCAACTCGAGAGGCATGACTACCTCGAAGCCATACACTAATGAAAATGGAGTTGCCCCAGTGGGCATCCGAATGCTAGTGTGATAAGCCCAAAGAGAAAGTGGGATTTGAATGTGCCAATCCTTATGACTATCTATGACCATATTTTTAAGGATGGCAACTAGAATTTTGTTTGACACCTCTGCTTGCCCATTTAAGCACACACGTCTTTGTTCTTAAATGAAGTCCCATTATCTGAGATGATCTTGGATGGAATACCAAAATGACATATGATGTTATGTAAAATAAACTCCGCAATGTGGGTCCCAGTCATAGAGGTGAGCGGAATTGCTTCCACCCACTTGGTGAAGTACTCAGTGGCCGTTATGATAAATGTGTGATGACTTGATGACACAAGGGAGATCTTTTTGATTAGATCTAAGCCCCACTACAAAAATTGCCAAGCCGATTGGATCGGCTACAATGCCTAAGAAGGTACATGTCTCAAATTAGCATGATGTTGACATTTCATGCAATTCCTTACATACATGCAACAATCTCGCTCTAAATATGGACAATAATAGCCTATGCGAAGGATGCACTTTACAATGGCCATACCGCTGAAGTGACTAGCACATGTACCATCGTGCACTTGGATGATCGCCCAAGTGGACTCCTACTAGTCCAAGCAATGGAGGAGGATCCCTTTTTAGCTCTGAAGGTACAAAATGTCTCCTAGCAAGACATGTTTTGCTACTTTCTATTTTAATGATCTTTTTGCAATGTGGATCAATCCAAGTGGGAGGTTACCTAGCTTGAGGTAGTCTTTTATGGGTGTGTACCAATCCTGCTGATCAGAAATCTCAATGGTATGAACAACCAATCCCTCTTGAAGTTTGTCCCTAGCAAACGTTGAGTAGGAAAGAACTTGTAAGAATAGCATTGTGTTGCTATTAAAGGTAATAGGGGAGAAAAAGGACCCCTAGTTGGCGTGATTCGGGCTATCATGAATTTGAGAGAACTTATCTGAAGATGGTTCTATATGGATTGGGTGGATTCCTGGCATTATGTCAGAGCGTGTATGCTCCATCGTAGATTGTGATAATGTTTTGACTTGAATGGTTGCCATATCATCAGAAGGGTCTTGCGAGATTAGTGACCCCAAAGAGACCATAGTTTTCGCAAAATGATTTTATGATTGAGGGAATGCCTCGATGTCGTACCATTCAAGTTTTTCCAAGAATTTATCCATAAGGTCTTTGTATGCCTATATAACTGGGCATTTACATTGGAATACCCCTTTAACTTGGTTGATGATTAATAATGAATCACCAAATATGTTCAAGCATTTGATGTTCATGGTGATTGTTGTCTGAAGACCTATGAGCAAGGCTTCGTATTTGGCATTGTTTTTGGTGCATGGGAAATCAAATTTAAATGATATAGGTATTGGAGCCCCTTATGGTGTGAAGAATATGATTCCCACGCCACCCCCTTACTCACATTTAGAACCATCGAAGAATATGGTTATGGCATCCTATGACTCAGGATCATCAAGATCTAGCGATTATGAGACATGGAAGACCCCATAATCGGGCAGCTCTATGGTCAAATACTGATCATATTTGAGAGGAGCCTCTGCTAGTTGATCAGTGATGACTTGACATTTCATGGACTTCAATCCAATGAATTCGATGTCAAACTCTGTCAACAACATGATCCATTTTGTCAGGCAGCTAATATGATAAGTATGACTCATCATGTACCACAATGGATTCTCCTTAGACACAACATACATCGTATTTATTAGCATATAGTGGCATAGCTTTTTGGTGGCAAATACCACTGCTAAGCATAGCTTCTCAATGTATGCATAGTTAAGTTCATAATTAACCAGGGTGCAACTAAGATAGTAAGTAGTTTGTTCTTTATGTAGTTCATTTTTATCGGCTAGCATGGCACCCAGTGCCCCCTCAATATTTGAGATGTATAAATAGAATGACACTCCTAGTCTAGGTGGTGCCAATACTAGCGACGAAGCCAAGTATTGTTTAATGTCATCAAAGGTTAACTGGAACTCATCATCTCAATGAAATGCTATCCCCTTGTGTAATAATTTATTCACGGGTCGAAACTTGTTAGATAATTGCGCTATGAAGTGCTTGATTAATGTGACCTTTCCCTACAATATTTTGAGCTTCTTTATGGTGGTTGGGGGAAGCATTTCAAGGATTACCTTGACATTATGTGGATCTACCTCGATGCCTCGTTTTAAGACTATGAAACCCAAGAGTTTTCCAGATGTGATGCCAAATATGCAATTCTTAGGGTTTAGTATGACTTTGTGTTCAATGAGGCGATCAAGGATCTTGCTTAAGTCATCCATATGATCTGGGCACAAAAGAGATTTGGTCAACAAATCATCCATATAGTCTTCCAAAGTTTTATGCATGTGATCATTGAAGATGTATGTCATAGCGCGTTGGTAGGTGGCTCCAACATTTTTAATGCCAAAGGGCATGACCTTATAACAAAATGTCCCCCATGGCATCATGAATGCAATATTGAGTTGATCATCGAGATTGATATGAATCTGGTTGTATCCCAAGAAACCATCCATGAGGGAAAGCATTTTGTGGCCTGTTGTAGTGTCTACCAATGCATCAATCTTGGACAAGGGGAAATTGTCCTTGGGACTCGCTTTGTTTAAATCTCGAAAGTGGGTACATATGTGAATCCTCTCGTTCGACTTCTTGATGGGTACCATGTTGGACAGCCATGGTGGGTAATCCATGCAGATGAAAAACTATGCATCCAATAGCTTTTGTAGCTTGTATTTGACAGTTAAGGCTACTGTTGGGTGTATATTACATAGTTTTTGCTTGACTGGATTGACTTTCTGATCAAGCGTTAGATTATGCATGGGTAGCTGTGGGTCTAGCCCCAACATGTCTTTGTAGGACCATGCAAAAACCTCCTTCTTCTCTTTGATAAGGGTAATGTAATCAACTTGCTCTTTTGGGGATAGACGTACCCCCAGCATAATTATTCATTGATTCATTAGATTAGAGCCGATGTCTACGTTAGTTGTCTCTTTGACTAAAATGTGGGACCCATCTTCCAACTAGTGTGGAGTTGGGATCAGGTGGATATCATTCTCTAAATTTAGATCTACATTTGGAATGTCAGGTTCCTATTCAGCATGGAAGATATCCTGAGGTGGTCTTGGGGTGAAATGAAGCATCTCACCGCAAGGCCAATACTCTTATGGGGATGGTGGTGAGTTAGTGTGATCCCAGTCTACGGCATCTAGGTTTAGATACAATGGTCATGCTGGATCGGTTGGATTGCAAATGGGGGTAGTTAAGTCAATGGGGATCATGTTGATGAAGTGAATTTGGTCTCCATTACTACATGGGTGGTGACTCCGACATCCTTGGTGATATTTGTGCTCTGGATCTAGCTCTATGGGTATTGGCACAAATGGATCGGCCCTATGTGTGGATAACAGGATAGGGTCTGCCCTTGGCACTAATGGCTCTATAGGGTCTCTAGGCAGAAGATGCTCTCTGTATGCCTGAAGTGGTGGGTGCAGAACTTGGTCTAATCATGCTTGGTTTAGGTGCCACCTATGCCTTGGCCTCATGTTTAGTTATTCAAACATATCATCAATGTCTATGGGTATTCTCATTGTTTTTGCCACATGTGATTGAGATATGCCATCTTAGTCTCATCTTCATAATCGCTATCAGAGATCCATAGGCCTTCATTAGCTTTGACAACTATTTGCAGCATGTGAGGCTCATTCTGCTCAAGGAAGATGATTTGGTCCCATCAGGGTTGCTTCACTCTCTATGGGAGGACCTGATTCTCTTGAGGTGGCATTTGCTTGATTGGAGCATTGAAGGGGAACATTGTCATGAAGTTCTCCTGATAGTCATCTATGGGTGTCACTTGCGAGTGATTGCTATCGAACTCAAAAGGGTCCCAAGGTGCTACCTCATACTCTGACTCATCTTCTGAAGATCCTTCTTGGCCTTGTCTATATCCCTTTTAGAGGCAAGTTCTTGAACTTTCCCCTTTCTTGATCAAATGGGAGGAATTTTTAAGGCCCACAAGGTTGGTTGTTAACAATGGGAGATAATCCCCCAATGTGTATGTTGTGTTAGGATTGGCATATGTATCTTGTGCCAACCCATCCTTGTTGCCTAGCCCTAGGCCTTGCATGTTCTCTACCAATATTTCAATGGGTAGAAGGTGGTTGAACCATACTCTTGATTTGTTTTACGTCATCTGATATCTTGGTTGACAAAGAATGTGCACCCCTTGTTCATATCTGCCTAATCCATATCCATGCCAATTACATTGGCCAAGTTATTTCAAAGCAAAGTTTGGTTTGGACAGATAGTTGATGTTCTCAGAAAAGGGATCTTCGTCCTCTTCCTCTTGCAAGTAAGGTTAAATACCATTGTCGAGGCCCCCATATATAAAATTTGTCTTATTTGGTGGGTAGCCCAAAGTGACAATAGTGTCGATGGGGAGGTGAGGTCTCCCCATGTCCTACATGGACTCAAGCGTAGGTGTTGTCAAAATGTTCTACACTAGATACTCCCCTAGGCATGTATTTTCCACCTCAATGGTGATCATTGGTGATTGAGGGGGAGGGAATGGGAGTTCTTCCTGAGTCCACTCCATGTTGGGTGAACCAGGCATCTCGACTTCCATTTGACTGGGCCTCTCTTCGATAGATATGGTTGAGACCAATGGGGGTATCTCTTCCAAGGGCTTCTTCCCATTGTCCTTCGATGTGGCCACTGTATATGGTGTTGTTGGTGAAGGACAAAATGATGAAGATGGGCCCGATTGGTGATTTTATGGACTTAATAGTGAGGATGTATGTGGAATCAGACCCTATTTGTACAGATTCAATTGAAAGTTCAAATGTGTCAATGGGAGGGTTGACTGTGGCATTAGTTGCATTGCATTGCAATACTAGAAGGGCTCTAAGTCTGTCGGGACTACATGAACTTGCCCTTTGTATGTGTACTTTAGGCATTGATGGGCTATCGAAGGGACACACTTCATGTCCCTAATCCAAGGCTGGCCTAGCAAGATGTTGTAGGCCATATCACATTCTAGGATGTGGCACAACATAGGAATAGTCTTTTGTCCCACTTGGATGGGCAAGACAATTGTGCCAACCATCAAGCATATCATGTCATTGAATGCTTAAATAGTATAGGTGGAGGCCACAATGTGAGATGCTGGTAGCTTCAGGTGTTTCAATGTCGTTGTTGTGATTATATTGTTGTATGAGCTAGTGTCCACCAACACCCTCTTAAATGGAATCTTGTTGACCCATGTAATGACGTGTAGGGGTGGATCCACCATATCACCAGTCATCGATTTCAATTCATCTTCTCTAAAGGTGATGACTGGTTTTGTACATCATTTTACATGTCCCACAAAGTTGTTGAAAGATTTTGCTTCGTGGGTTTATAGCTCGATGGCTTTGAGTATCTCCATTAGAGCCTCTTGATGGGGCGATGATTGTTGGATGAGCTCGTAGATGGAGAGCCTATTCGATGTGGTCCTTAAACTTTGGGTAATTTTAGTTCGAATCATGGCCATTGGTATAGGCGAGGGAGGTAGCATAGGGTGTTGTTGAGGGTGTGACATTGATGGAACCTATCCTATAGCCACAGTAGGGGCAGTTGTGCTTGGGTACCTCTTGTTCCGTGTCACTATGCTTATCATCCCTACATACCCCTGCATGGGGTAGTTATTTGTCACCTCATTGACTTGTAGAGTCTTTTCCTACACATCATGGGTAGGCAGGGGGTCTTTGAAGATCTCCATCTAGTGGTTTCTTGGTGTTACAGGATTATCCACCGCTAGCATCTTGTTGTCTATTAGGTCTTGCACTAAGCTTTTGAACTTCCAACATTCGTAAAGGACATGTCCTTTTTGTCAATGAAATCTACAATATAGATATTCCCTATAGCCCTTGGGTTTTGGTGCATTGGGGTATATGGGTCAACTTTCTAGTAGGTTTATCAAATTTACCATGGACAAACAGTCAAACAAGGAGTCTTTAGACTTTTTGAAGGGTGTGAATTATCACCTAGGGTGACGTCACTAATTTTTCTCTTGCCTATGATTTTCCTTCTCATAGCTGCCAAGAGGGACTGCCTAATAATTAGCCTTTGGAGGTTGTGTCATCTATGCAGGTTTTCGTATGTTTATGGCAACCTGATTGATCGTAGCAGGTTTTGGTTGTGCGGACCAATTTTTGGCATTTTTGGGCCACTCTTTCTTGTGTGGCTTGGCAATCTCGCCATATTGTATCTTGATCTCCTCGATTATTCTGGCTTGCACCAGGGCTTCCTCGAGAGTGGCATATTGTAATAGCTACAATAGCACGGATATTGACCTTAGGCAACTCTTTGAGAACATTTGGGTCAGATCAGCCATGGGAGGAAGGTAAGGAAGATTTGAAAGCAATGTTCTCCATTGATTTCCATAGGTCACCATGGTCTCCTCCCCATACCGTCTGAGGCTAGCTAGGTCATTTAATGTTGCCTTCTTCTTGGTGTTGAAGGCTAAATGTTCAAGGAATGCATCCCCTATCCAGTCCAGGTTGCTGATGCTATGCTTTGGCAACTAGGTAAACTAATCTGAGGTAGGGCCTATGAATGTGGTTATAAATTTCTTAGAAGCAAAACATCATTGTCCTGAATTCCAAAGCATTGGCTCAGAAATCTTGTCACGTGCTCTTGAGCATCCTCATCCCCTCTAAATATTACCAATTGAGGCATTTTCAAGTGTTTAGGGTATGGGGGTGTCGGTACTGAAGGATGCACCAGGTGACTATGGAGCTAGCATAAAGTGGGCTTTTGGGGCCCATATGTCTTGGTCTCCATAGACTCTAAGTGCTCTAGCAGTGCTTTGTATGCATCGGAATATTTGATCTCTTCCTCCTTAGTTTGTTTCCATTGTGAAATACAAGGAACTTGAGGCATATGGAGGGGCAACTGGGTAGCGCCCCCCTACCTTGGTAGGGAATTTCAGCCCTCTATTATTCTTGCTTGAATTCCTCATAGGCTTCTTGAGGAGTTCCTGGGGGTAACCTATAAACATGGGTGGGTTCCCGCGGAGGGTGCCCATCATTGGCTCTAGGGGTGGTCTCCCATTCATGTCTAGGAGGTCTTGGAGGTAACACTTGATAAGGTCATGGAGACTTGTCTTGCACTAAGGGGTTGTGCCTCTCATACAACTCTATATTATGCATGTGAGGGGTTAGGACCCTCTCAGGCATAGTGTTCTAGATCAACTCATATGTCTGACGCCGAATGTGCTCTTTGCTAAGGTGATACAGGTGCTCTAACTATTGTTGGTATTGCTCAAGCTACATGATTTGTGCTTGGAGGGTGGCATGTTTTGCAAATGCCAAGTCAATTTCTTCTACCATATTGAGTCTAGGAGGCCTAGATGTCTCCCCTACACATCTATATTGGTCATGGTGATCTGAGATATCTATAGGTTACTTTCCTCTGTTGAGGTTAGTGACATTCACCCAAGGCTCTAGCCTCAGTAGGTGATCCTGATAAATAGTATGTGTGGAAGTGCATTTTTCATGCACTGTGTATTGCTCTTGATAAATGTAGTGGTTTTCCTCATGCTCCATTTTGTATATGTGAAAGGGATGGCCAGAGTTGGCCCAAATTGTCTAAAGAGCCTTGTGCTCTAGATTTGGCCTATTGTTTCTGATAGTAATAAGGGGTAGAGGAGGGATGATGTAATCATGTGGTCCCTCCTTATGGAGCCTATGTTGTTCTAGCACTTCATCGCACGGTGGCCACTCATAATGAGTATCTAAGGGAGCCCTCCTATCTATGTTGAGTGCCACGTGTATCGAATCCTTTTGAAACGATCTATGTTGCATGGGTGTGCCCCACGAAGTGGTGCCTCTATAGTCTCATTTTTTCATGGTATGATGTGGACTATTTTGTGGGTCAAACCACCAAGATGGTATGACCAAGTCCTTGGGGCTATAGCGGAGGTGACTTGTACCTACTTGTACACTTTTCGCAACTTTTGCCCATGATTGGGCGTGGCTACAGGTGTACACCATGGTGGTGTCTCTCTCCAATATATGTAGGTTTTTATCTTCTTTACAATTTTTTTATGCTACAATAAACAAAAGGGGACCACACAATCAAAGCAATGATTATATCGTTTATAGATTAAATGTGTGCCCTAGATCTGGTTTAGTGTGTTTTTATTTTTGTTTTGAAAGCCTTGTAAAGAAAAAAATTTTGTACATGCAATATGAGGGCTATTATGTCTCCCAGAATGGTCGCCCCTTCAATATACCACTGCCAGGTTATTATACCGAACCTCTCAATATGCCCGCCCTTATGTGAGGGAAACTATTGGTACACGAGAGCAGAACAGTACATGGAACATAGGCGGTATGAAAGAGGAATCACTCTATTTTTGACACCTACCATAGAAGACTTATCCTCATACACTAGGAATCACCCCTGCTACACTTGGTCAGCTTTCATCAGGATTTACATCTAGCAAGAGTCACGATCGGGGTTATGTATGCAAAATTCAAGCCAAGTTGGTGATGAAATCCATTGTTGGTCTTGATCAAGTGTTGGGGTTTTACGACCAACTCCTTGATGTTTATATTATCATGTGGTGTGTGTGATTCTTTTTACTTGCACAAAGAAAGGAAACATGTAGTAAAATTTTCTATGCAAGCAAAGAAACCAAAAAAAAAAATCACAGAAACAGAGATAGAAAATTATAGAGTGTTTAGACAACCTACCTCTTCTCTGCCCACACTAGATGCCCCTGATTTTATGCTTAAAAATTGCACAGGGAGCTAATCATTCCGATGTGGGATGAATAGAAAATTTGTATTCATCACAAGGTAGGATGAATGCCTATTCGTCCCTATGTGGCATGAATTTCAATCTGTATTCATCACAGGGTGGCACGAGCAGCAGTCCAATGCTTGAAGGATTAACACTTGCAAGAAAAAACACAAAGTTTTGATTAGAAAATTGATCCCAAAATTAGGGGATAGGGTCCCACTATGATCACCAGTGAAAACACTAGGATACATAATCAATGGCATACCAGGTGCGATGCAAAAAAAATCAAATGTAACGCTAGCTCCTACGAATGAAGAAAGGACTAAAGTGCATGAAAAGGGAAAACAAACGAACTGAAATGAGATATAAAGCAAATGTAAAGTGCAGCCTTTATTTTTATTAGTTTTTCTTTGATATTAGGTTACAATACGTCTCCTTCATTTTTAGGGGCTACGAGCGTTAGATATAGTTTTGTTACACCATGGATGGTATGCTTCCCTTCGGGATCTTTCGCGTGGCCACATTTGAAATGGGTGGGT
This sequence comes from Wollemia nobilis, assembly GCA_028583015.1. Taxonomy (NCBI): domain Eukaryota; kingdom Viridiplantae; phylum Streptophyta; class Pinopsida; order Araucariales; family Araucariaceae; genus Wollemia; species Wollemia nobilis. The sequence continues at coordinate 2,710,980 of JAQPPZ010016831.1, forward strand.
CAAACTTCACCACAACTTGCATGAATGTATTTGTATTTTCTTTCTACCCCTCTGATTTCAATATCCTACATTCAAATAAATAGCAAATGATTAATAGCACCTACGGATGAAGGGAAACATGCAATCCCCAAGGCCTTCGGTTAATTCATGCATGAAATAATTAAAACGGTAATCAAAAAATGTCATAATAAGATGAAATTTGGATAGAAGCATGCAAAAACCATCATGAACACACTATAAAAGGAACATTGAAGAAATATATTGTAGATTTCTAATCACTCCGGGGTGGGACGATTAGGATTGTCATAAAATGTCAAAAATCAACCTCCTAAATATCCCATATAGAGGCCTCCAAAAAACTTTCAATGTTGGGGTTAGGTAAAATAGGGAATTTTGAGATGACCCAGAAGGTATGATTTTGTAGATTCAGCACAGATCACCCTGTATCTGAAGATGCTCCCTGTATGTTATTGAAAGCAAAAAGCAATGAAAACACAGTCAAAATTCATCAGAATGGAATGAAATTTGAATGGAAGTATATGTGAATGACATAAAATAATATGAAAAAAAAATATTCAAGAAATATAGTACATATTTCTAATCACTCCAGGGTGGGGCGATTAGGACTATAGCAATTCGGGGGGCACCCGGGGGCAGGACGCCCACTGTTTGGGGCTTGGTTTTGACACCAATCCACATGGGATGGATAAAAAACCTCTTAGGGGGTTGTGTTAGCAAATTGGGTGGTGTATTGTGGCCAAATGTTTAGGTTTTGGGTTCGTATTGCACTTCCAATGTTCACCCAATAACCTCCCTTCCAAAAGAGAGATCAAGGATGTAAGAAGCACAAGTGAGGGGTGAAGATGTAATTCGATAGCACTCTATTGCTCAAAATGCTCTTGCTCTATCTTCCTGTTGGGGTGAGAAGACTCATCATTTTATAGACCTGAAGGTCTGCTTTGAATGTGCATGTAGGGCCGCCACTTGGCCATCATGCCTTCCTAGGGGAGAGAAGATTCCTCCTTGATTAAGGGCTCCATGACTGCCTCTATGACTGCATCTTTGAGCTCAAAAATGCTCACTCACACTCCCATGTATTGAATGTGGGTTTAAGTTGTGGATATGAGCTACCATTTATCAAGGTTTGACCTTTTTCTCATCAAACCTGCTACTTGCCCCACCCTAGAGCGATTGCTGCTAATCGTCCCAGGGTGGGGTGAATAGCATTCTATTCACCACAGGTTGGAACAAGTAAGGATTAGGGTGCTTAAAATGTGCCAAATTTACCTTTGACCTTCCAAAACTGCTTTGGGAGTGGTTAGGACCACTTTTTAACCTCTAGGAGCTGCCCTAGGGGCTATGTATGCCAATTCGGTCAGTGCTTGTATCCACATGATCAGAATGGTGTTGTTTTGGTGTCTACAGCAAGTGTGGTACTAGACATCATATCGAATCGAAGGAAGATACAAATACTATTGAGGGTTGCGAGGAGGTCAAAGCACATATTGCACTTTAAGGCATAAAAGGAGTATGTGGTTAACACAGTTTAGAAGCCAAGGCCAAGGCACTATGGAGAGAGTGGTGCAATTTTGAGCCCAGTGGATTGTGAAAATGGTAATAAAGTTTTTGAAATTATTTTAATTTTCATGTGCTAAGGTCTTAGGAGGAATAAGGTGAAAGTTAAAAATTATATTTTCATATTTCTAAGGTCTTAGGAAGAATAAGGTGGAAGTTAGGTTATGATATTAACCTAAGTATTGAAAGGTTATTTTGGCTAGGGTAAATTTGTTTTACCTTAGAAAAATTGAAATGATTTATTGCATTATTTTATAATGTGATTTATTTAATTAATGCACTATTAAGTAGGGAGTCATAATTAGAGTTTGGATTATTTTTGAAATATATTTCTAAAAAGGGTTACGATGAAATTAAAATGATAAGAGGTTCTTTTGATGAGTTAGAGTTTTGAAAGAAGTGTTTTGATTGAAGATTTGTGTTGTTGGATATTATTTTTAAGAAGGAGAAATAAGGTGTAATTAAGTTTGATTTTTTTTGTAATTGAGAATTATATTAAGAGAAAGTTAGTGTGATATTTTATCATCTAACCATTGAGATTCGCAAAAGAGAAAATTGTGATTGAGACAAGTTTTCCAAGGTCACTTCTACATCAAATAAAGGTATGGGCATAATGTTCCTAGTGAGTGATTGTTGAAAGTTATGAATACAAAATTGGAGTGAAAATGATTGTTTGATAAGCATTGTTGAGTGTGTTTTGAATTAATGCTTCAAGGTTTCTAAATTTGAGAATTATTGATAAAACCTTGTTTTATAAGAATTTTTTTGAAGTGATTGATTGAGTGAAGAACTTGAAATAGGTTTTTCAAATATCGTGAGTATCATTGTTATGTGAAGATTATTTTATAAGAATTTTTGTTGAAGTGAATGACTAAGTGAAGAACTTGAACTAGAGTTTGTAAAGATCATGAGTATCATTGTTATGTGAGATTGGTTTATGAGCATTATTGGAAATATTTGAGTGAGTGTTCATATGCTTGCACTAGGGTTTGTGATCAAGGATTATTTCACTGAGTGATTGGTTTAGTAGATTTGGTTGTGCCTAGTCAAGTGGATGTGTAAACTGATAGTTCAAGTTATATGAAAAAATTGTTTTATATTCTGAATTCATTTTAGAAAGAGGTTGAGTGTTGATGAGTGAAACATATTGAGTCTAACAATTATCTATATGTTTTTGTAATAAAATAAATATTGAAAGTGATTGATATTTTGTGAGTGTGAAGCATATTATGTCTCCAACAATTCTCTATATGTTTCTAAAAGAGTGATTGAAAGTAATTGAGCATTGTAAGTGTGAAGCATATTGAGTCTTTAACAATTCTCTATATGTTTATAAAAGGAGTGAGTGAAAGTGACTGAGCATTGAGGTGAATGTGAAACATATTGAGTCTTTAACAATTCTCTATATGTTTCTAAAAGAGATTAAAATTGATTGAGCATTGTTATGAATGTGAAGCATATTGAATCTCTAAAAATTATATTTATGTTTCCATGAGATTGGAAAAGTTCTAGTATGGACTTGTTGAGAAAATTTAAGGTATGTATTAAAGAATAATTATGGATATATTTATCTGAGATTTTGTGGAAGCTTACAATACATATTGAGAGAATATTTGGATAAGTTCTAGTGAAGACTTGTTGAGAGAATATTGGACAAGTTCTAGAGAGAAATTATGGATAGATGAGATTTTGTGGAAGCTTACAAGGAATATTTTAGACATGTCTTTGAGAAGACTTGTGAGTAGAATTTATTGATTGATTTGTTCAAAACTTGAGTAAATATTTGGGGTAGATCTAGTAGTATTGATTTATGATTGAATTAAGCTTTGTGTTAAGGCTTGAGGATAGATTTGTGCTAGATTGAAGGACTATGTTTAGTGTAGATTAGAGGATATAGATTTATGATAGATTTGTGCTAGATCGAAGGACTATATTTAGTGAAGGTCAGAGGATAGATATTGAGGATAGATTTGTGCTATACTGAAGGACTATTTTTAGTATATATTTAAGGATAAATTTTGGTGCACATTTGAGGATAGGTTTGTGCTAGACCAGAGATAGAGATTAAGCAAATTTATGTTAGACCAAAGGACTATGTTTAGTATAGATTTGAGATAGAGCTTTGAAGGTGATATATTATAGAGGATGATAGTCTCCACTAGATAGATATCCATAAGCCATGTTCGTGAGGATGGGTGTCTTCAGTGGATAGAGATCCATTAGCTAGAGTAGTGGAGATAACAGTTCTTCTAGAATATCACCAACCAGAGCAAGAGGAGAAAATATTTCTCTTGTGGATAGAGATCTATGAACTTTATTAGATGATTGATGTCTCCTTTGGATAAAGGTCCATAAATATTTTAATAGGGAAAGGATTCCCAAGATATTTATTGAGGAAATTTTAGTAAAATATTTTCTCCATGGAGTAGCCCACATTGGGTGAACCACGTAAAATTGGTGTCTCTATTGTGTGTGGTGATTTATGCATTGATTTGATTACTACTATTGATATTGCTATCTATACATTGCAATCTATACATTGTCTTATACTGTTCTTAGTATAAGTTTGTGTTCTTTAGGAAGCCTGATGTATTTGACCACATCTAGACCAAAATTGATGTTTACAGTTTTTTTGATCAACAGATTTATGGAGGCACCAAACAACACTCACTTGTAGGTAGAAAAGAGAATTTTATAGTATGTTAATGGGAATAGAAACCATGGAATCTTTTATGCAAGAAAAAACTAGCTTGCACTTATTGGATACACATATAGTGATTGGATTGGCAATATAGATGATAGGAAGAGCACTTATGGTTATGCTTTCCATATTGGATCAAGAGCAGTTTTATAGTCATCCAAGAAGTAACCAATTATTGCATTATCAACTACTAAGTCATAGTATGTTATTACCACTTCAGTCACATGCCAGGCAGATTGTCTTAGAAGTATTCTAGGTGAGTTGTATAATCCATTAGAAAGGGAAACAACTATATATTGTGATCTGTCAAAGGATCTAGTGTTTCATGGGAGGACCAAGTATGTCAACATATGCTACCACTTCATCATAGAACTAGAAAAAACTAATGAAATTGAGATATTATTTTGCAGATACAAAGACTAAGTTAAAGATATTTTCACAAAACCTTTGAAAGAGGAAGATATTAAAAATATAAGGGAAATACTTTATGTCGAAGTTTTCATGAAATCTAATTTTAAGAAGGAGGTTAGAAATTCAATCAATTTTAACCTAACATATCCTCTGATGCAATCGTCTGATGTTGAATTAACCAAAGTTATTACCGGTAGTTGCAATTATTCAAGAATTGGATAGGCACCATACTTTTAAATTTAATCCATGTCTGAAGGTTGATGAGCCTTTCCCTCCATACCAACTATAAATATGATCTGTTGATATCATTTTGTGAGTGATATTGAAGTTGGAGAAAATATGGATAAAGAAGGTGAATATCGAAGAGCCAAATATTGAAGTTGGAGTATTTAGAAATTTTCTAGTTTGATTTATCCTACAATTATGTTTTAATTTGTAGATGCATGTGGATGTATTTCCATATTGAGCAATATAATACATTTAGTGTATTTTTGTTTCCACATGATATTGAAATATATTGAATAAATTTACTTTGCAAAGTTAGGGTTTCATTTTATTTCGCTCGTGGATGTCCTTTGAAATATTTTGCTAAAATTTTATTTACCTCATAATCTTTCTATTTTGGTGAGCAAATTTAATCTTTTACGATTGGATAAATTAAGTTTTGTGAGTGTGAAGCATATTATGTCTCCAACAATTCTCTATATTTTTCTAAAAGAGTGATTGAAAGTAATTGAGCATTGTAAGTGTGAAGCATATTGAGTCTTTAACAATTCTCTATATGTTTATAAAAGGAGTGAGTGAAAGTGACTGAGCATTGAGGTGAATGTGAAACATATTGAGTCTTTAAAAATTCTCTATATGTTTCTAAAAGAGATTAAAATTGATTGAGCATTGTTATGAATGTGAAGCATATTGAATCTCTAAAAATTATATTTATGTTTCCATGAGATTGGAAAAGTTCTAGTATGGACTTGTTGAGCAAATTTAAGGTATGTCTTAAAGAATAATTATGGATATATTTATTTGAGATTTTGTGGAAGCTTACAATACATATTGAGAGAATATTTGGATAAGTTCTAGTGAAGACTTGTTGAGAGAATATTGGACAAGTTCTAGAGAGAAATTATGGATAGATGAGATTTTGTGGAAGCTTACAAGGAATATTTTAGACAAGTCTTTGAGTAGACTTGTGAGTAGAATTTATTGATTGATTTGTTCAAAACTTGAGTAAATATTTGGGGTAGATCTAGTAGTATTGATTTATGATTGAATTAAGCTTTGTGTTAAGGCTTGAGGATAGATTTGTGCTAGATTGAAGGACTATGTTTAGTGTAGATTAGAGGATATAGATTTATGATAGATTTGTGCTAGATCGAAGGACTATATTTAGTGAAGGTCAGAGGATAGATATTGAGGATAGATTTGTGCTATATCGAAGGACTATTTTTAGTATATATTTAAGGATAAATTTTGGTGCACATTTGAGGATAGGTTTGTGCTAGACCAGAGATAGAGATTAAGCAAATTTATGTTAGACCAAAGGACTATGTTTAGTATAGATTTGAGATAGAGCTTTGAAGGTGATATATTATAGAGGATGATAGTCTCCACTAGATAGATATCCATAAGCCATGTTCGTGAGGATAGGTGTCTTCAGTGGATAGAGATCCATTAGCTAGAGTAGTGGAGATAACAGTTCTTCTAGAATATCACCAACCAGAGCAAGAGGAGAAAATATTTATCTTGTGGATAGAGATCTATGAACTTTATTAGATGATTGATGTCTCCTTTGGATAAAGGTCCATAAATATTGTAATAGGGAAAGGATTCCCAAGATATTTATTGAGGAAATTTTAGTAAAATATTTTCTCCATGGAGTAGCCCACATTGGGTGAACCACGTAAAATTGGTGTCTCTATTGTGTGTGGTGATTTATGCATTGATTTGATTACTACTATTGATATTGCTATCTATACATTGCTATCTATGCATTGTCTTATACTGTTCTTAGTATAAGTTTGTGTTCTTTAGGAAGCCTAATGTATTTGACCACATCTAGACCAAAATTGATGTTTACAGTTTTTTTGATCAACAGATTTATGGAGGCACCAAACAACACTCACTTGTAGGTAGAAAAGAGAATTTTATAGTATGTTAATGGGAATAGAAACCATGGAATCTTTTATGCAAGAAAAAACTAGCTTGCACTTATTGGATACACATATAGTGATTGGATTGGCAATATAGATGATAGGAAGAGCACTTATGGTTATGCTTTCCATATTGGATCAAGAGCAGTTTTATAGTCATCCAAGAAGCAACCAATTATTGCATTATCAACTACTAAGACATAGTATGTTATTACCACTTCAGTCACATGCCAGGCAAATTGGCTTAGAAGTATTCTAGGTGAGTTGTATAATCCATTAGAAAGGGAAACAACTATATATTGTGATCTGTCAAAGGATCTAGTGTTTCATGGGAGGACCAAGTATGTCAACATATGCTACCACTTCATCATAGAACTAGAAAAAACTAATGAAATTTAAATATTATTTTGCAGATACAAAGACTAAGTTAAAGATATTTTCACAAAACCTTTGAAAGAGGAAGATATTAAAAATATAAGGGAAATACTTTATGTCGAAGTTTTCATGAAATCTAATTTTAAGGAGGTTAGAAATTCAATCAATTTTAACCTAACATATCCTCTGATGCAATCGTCTGATGTTGAATTAACCAAAGTTATTACCGGTAGTTGCAATTATTCAAGAATTGGATAGGCACCATACTTTTAAATTTAATCCATGTCTGAAGGTTGATGAGCCTTTCCCTCCATACCAACTATAAATATGATCTGTTGATATCATTTTGTGAGTGATATTGAAGTTGGAGAAAATATGGATAAAGAAGGTGAATATCGAAGAGCCAAATATTGAATTTGGAGTATTTAGAAATTTTCTAGTTTGATTTATCCTACAATTATGTTCTAATTTGTAGATGCATGTGGATGTATTTCCATATTGAGCAATATAATACATTTAGTGTATTTTTGTTTCCACATGATATTGAAATATATTGAATAAATTTACTTTGCAAAGTTAGGGTTTCATTTTATTTCGCTCGTGGATGTCCTTTGAAATATTTTGCTAAAATTTTATTTACCTCATAATCTTTCTATTCTGGTGAGCAAATTTAATCTTTTACGATTGGATAAATTAAGTTTTTCAAATATATTTACATTTTTTAAAATTTTGGGAGCCCATTCATTGTTAAACTATGTTCAAGTAAATTTTTGGAAACACTCTCCTTTGTTAAATTCCGCTCGTAGAAAATTCCAATCAAGCAATTTTTATTTTTTTCTTGTGGAATTAGGTTTAGGAAGGATTTCGCATCTTTGATAATTTCAATTGGCAAAACTTTTATTAATTTTCACCCATATATTGCCTTGTTAATTTCCACTCCGTTCAAATTTTTCTCCTCGATTTTCAAAAAAAGCATTTGCGGAATTTCAAATTGCAAAATTTGAATTCAGTCAAACTTTTCCAAATTAATTTTTATCAGAATCCATTTATTCCATATTTATTCCGCTACGCTCATAGCCAAATTTATTCCATTGTGTGCGTTATTTCAATATAACCATACAAGGAGCTATCCCAGATGCAGAAGATGTCACAACTTATGAGCAACATGTATTCTACCAAGCATTCCAAGGTGAGTCAACTATGGTCCTCATCAATGGAATCTGGTTTGCAGTAATATATATGAAGGATGCACTGCCCTAGTCTCTTTGAATAGCTACTAGCAGTGTGTCAACAAAGAAGATAACTTTCCTCCTACTCCTTGATCTTTATTTATTGATTATGTCTTGGGATGTATGTGTAATAATTACTCATAGAAATGTGTAATAATATTTTGGTCTCTGTTTCTAATATGGAAGTGTGATTTCCTCCACCTAACAACTTTTATGGTTTGTGGGGTGTCCTAATTCCACCCACTTTTTTGTATGATTAATTTTAATTAATATAAAAAAAAATCATTCAAAAATTATAACCATACTAGTGAAAAAATAAATGTTTTGTAAAGTTCCACTAAAGCCAAAATATTATAAATAATATTTTAAAAGTCTCTTTAACGAGTAATTCAAAAATGTTTTCTAGACCGATAGGAATTTTAGAAAGCATATCTCCAAGATTGTAATATCGTCAAACCATAACCATTCCAAAAGGTTGTAATATAAATAGTGGAGGCTACCTTAATCATATAAAATAAATTAATTAATAAAGTTAAAACTCCATGTCTTCATAATGTAATAAAGGAGATAAAACCCCATGTCTAGGAAAAAGTACTACTAGAAATATTCATTATTAAAGGTTTGAGTTCTTATTAGTTTCATTTATTGTATATATAAACTCATCATATATATATAAATAATGTTCCTTATCATATCACAACTCTTCTGCACTGCATAATATCGCATAAAACATATATAAAAGTTCTTCGTATGGAAAGATCCTTGTGAACACGGTTTCCTACGTTGAACCCACATTACCTTAAGAACATTGAACAATTTATGCAGCCCTTAAGTTGGCTACGTGGATGCTCAATTTTCATTGAAAAACAATGAACATCCGTAAGATATTTGCACTACCGATAAACATTGGCATTAAGAGTCATGGAACTTAGTTTCTATCTTCTATGTTAGAGTGCTACATCTAAATATATCTAACTATTAATTTATATAATTTGTATACTTGTAATAATTATAATATAAAAACAATTTAGATAATATTTATTAATATTTATAATAGATGTTTTTTTATTTTTAATACTTTTATTGTTATAAATTATATTAGTTTTATTTTATTCATTTATTTAAAAAAAAAAAAAATTATGGTTGCAGGTTTTGAAGTTGTTAATTAAGTTCCGCTGCCATAGGTAGAAGGATATTGGATGTAGCTACCTATTGCAGTGCTAAGGTTGGTAGCACATAGCTATGGAGAGGCCACAGGTTTTGCCATGGACTACTCGGGTAGAGATGGTGGACAGGGAGATAGGGTATGCGACACTATGGCATAGGTTGGAGGAGCATGGGCATAGTCGGCGATGGTAAAGTGACATTAGTCACTACACTGATGCCTTCTCATGGCTTGCTCCTGGGGAGGTGGTCTGGCGGTCATATCTGGACTGTCCAGCCTAGCCTGAGGCTAGGGAGTGGCTCTGACGAGTGCACAGGGGGAGATGGCTGATCGGGCGACATGGGACCGAGTAGGAGTACTTATCATACATCTAGGTGACTTGATAGTTTAGGGTGTGCTAGGGATTACTTGGTGAGCCCTTGATCGATCGACATTAGGGTGACGAGAGGACTCTAGCATGGCTGATCATCGAGCCACTATGTGAGGATTCGAATATAGCGATTGAAATCCTTGATGTGGACAACATCGGGATGACTACCGAGTACGACTAGTGGTGGACGATGCTACAATGGCAAGGAGTGGGGCCTCTAGGAGGTCCAAACATAGCAGCAGTATGTGGTTAGGGTGCAAAGGCATCAAGGGAGGGTTGGGGGGCTCCGCTAGAGGATGCAAAAATGGTAGAGATTGTCAACTTGACTGGGGATGACCTAGGGGTTCTGGAGCAGCCAGATATATAGGATGCTCCAGAGTAGTGGGCGCCAAAAAAACCCATCATCCTGAAGATGCCCATGCCCTAGGCTATCCTAGGGGACATGGAGGTTAGGTATTGTGTTGATATAGCATGATTGGAGGATCTATCGTGGAGACAAGATGAGGAGCACGGGGTGGTTCTATAGGAGAGGTATCTCCTACGGACTTAGTTGACATAGTAGGAGAATGCATTGGTTGTGTACCACCAGCAGGATGGGGACACAGATGCTTTGCGAGAGAGGGATCTCCTAAGGACTCAGTTGGAACAGTGCGATGATGCATTGGCTGCATACCATCAGTGGGAGATGGATTTGGCCTAGCATGATATGGAGTTGGAGGCAGATATTATCCACACCGATGGGAGGTTACTTGAGCTCATTGGAGGTGGATCTTCATGCAAAACGAGAGACAGTAAGACTGAGTAGTCTTCTTCCTCTTGTCATATGTGGGTGGATGAGGGTAGCACTAGTGGGTGTGATGAAGGGGCTGGCAACAGCCATCCTAAGAGGTCCCATAGGACCCACACTACTGGGGGTAGTTGTAGTCACACTGATCCTACGTGATCATGGTGGCCGATGGCCTAGGCCTAGGGTTTTTTGAGTTTTTAATTTTGTTTGCGAGGTTCGATGACCATTTTATTGTAGCCTGAGGGCCTTTTTGACAATATATATACATGACTTTCTTTGTGTTTATACACTTGTTATGTTTTAACTTTATGCACATTTTAGTTAGTTGATGTAGGCATGTGTTATTATGAATGCGATGTTTCTAATTATATGATGTATGCATATGGAATGGATGGAATGATTTGTTGATAACTTGGTGGTGGCACCATAGACTGTACATGATTCACTAGATTTTTGTATTATGTGATGACTTTGCATGTGTAATATTTTTTTTTTGTTTTGTATTTTTTGATGGTGATGCAAGAATGGACATGTACAACATTTATTTTAGAATGTAGTTAAGGTTTTTCTGAGACTCAGATGCTTTAACTTAACTAGCCAAGACTATACATTTATCTTACAAGAATTTTGAACAAGGTACGAATCAGACTTGAGTTTGACCAAGTTATTTCACATCCCTGTGTGTGCGATTGAATTCATTCATGTGGTATTTTTTAGGATGCCACCAGTTCCAGGTAGGATGTCCACCAAACCTATATTGAGGATCACCTAATTAGCTCCACTAACTCCTTTGTTGTATTTTAGTAAGATTAATCCATAGGACAATCTAAGGTACCATAAGCTAGCTCATCCACATGCAAACATTGGTCTGATCACATACAAAGCTAATGTGATAGACATATCATCATGCGTTTAGGATACCTCCATTGTCAGGTAGGATGTCCACCAAACCCATAATGAGGATCACCTAGATGGTTTTTCGAATGCTGAGGATTCTAGGGATTCAAGCTCGGACGTCTTTCGGGTGCTTGACTTGTTGGGATACTTGCTCTCACACATAGTGATAAAAATCACTGTTTTTTTTTCTCTTTTATTTTTTTTTTGAGCAAGGAGTTTGAATAGTGGTGATAACCACTATTATTTGATTTTGCATTTTTAGGTTTCAAAGTTGGGCTCATGGGTTTTTGGCTTGTGAATGGGATTGATCCTTGTTGGCTTTGGGGATGACTACCCATCCTGTTTAGGGATGTGTAGTATGAATCCTTACGACTTTGGGGACCAAAGGTGATTGGGGATATGATTATGGAATGGCATTGATCTTTTAGGCCTTGGGGATGACTACCCATCCTTGTCAAGGACATGTAGTACAAATATTTATGACTTTGGGGATAAAATGTGATTGGGGACATGATTATGGAATGGCATTGATATTTTAGGCCTTGAGTATGACTTCCTATCCTTGTCAGGGGTGTGTAGTACAAATCCTTATGACTTTGGGGACCAAAGGTGATTTGAGATATGATTATGGAATGATATTGTTCTTTTAGGCCTTGGGGATGACTACCCATCCTTGTCAAGGATGTCTAGTACAAATTCTTATGACTTTGGGGACCAAAGGTGATTGTGATTTTTTTTAGTGGTGAAGACCACTATTTATTATGGGAAATTGAATGGGGAAGAGATGGTCTTTTTGCCAATTCTCAGTATTCTTGAACTATTCACACATGGGGATGAATAGGCTAACCTTTCACCTATGGTACCCCAGACTACTTTGTAGGTTTCTCTTGCATTCACACAACTTGGGATTTTTTTTTATGCATTTTAACTTGTGTTGGGATGCTATGTAACAAGGCGTGATCCAAGTAAAACTCTACCTTGTAAAAATTGGTCTGACTTTGTACAGTTTTTGGCTAGAAATCTAAAGACAGTTGAATGACAAAACCCATAAAGGCATTAGCAGACAACTGAATATGATAAAAAATGTGGATGGCATTATTATGGATGGATGTGTTTACAAAATGGACTGAATGTGGAAAATGATGGAATTTCCTAGCAATTACAGTCTATGGTGGTTATGACGTGTATGGCCAGAAAATATGCCATGTGTGGATATGATTCCTAAATGCAGTTTATTATATTTTTGTGTTTTGATTTTTAAGAGTATGCATGGAAGTGAGATGCAATTTTTTTGTTATTTTTTATTATATTTTGTTTTTGTTTGTTTTTGAATATTTATTTTTTGACCAAGCGATTGTGGGAACCCTTGGAGCTTTTGGTTTGACCAAAGAGTTTATGGATACCTTTGGGGCATTTTAGGTTGACCAAGTGATTGTAGGAATCCTTGGAGTGTTTGGTTTGACCAAGTGATTATGAGAATCCTTGGAGCTTTTGGTTTGACCAAAGGGTTTATGGACACCTTTGGGGCATTTTTGGGGTTGACCAAGCGATTATGGGAATCCTTGGGGCTTTTGGTTTGACCAAAGGGTTTATGGACACCTTTGGGATGTTTTTGGGGTTGACCAAGTGATTATGGGAATCCTTGGGGCTTTTGGTTTGACCAAAGGGTTTATGGACACCTTTGGGGCATTTTTGGGGTTGACCAAGTGATTATGGGAATCCTAGGGGCTTTTGGTTTGACCAAAGGTTTTATGGACACCTTTGGGGTATTTTTGTGGTTGACCAAGTGATTATGGGAATCCTTGGGGCTTTTGGTTTGACCAAAGGGTTTATGGACACCTTTGGGGCATTTTTGGGGTTGACCAAGCGATTATGGGAATCCTTGGGGCTTTTGGTTTGACCAAAGGGTTTATGGACACCTTTGGGGAATTTTTGGGGTTGACCAAGTGATTATAGGAATCCTTGGAGCTTTTTGGTTTGAAAAAAGGTTTTATGGACACCTTTGGGGCATTTTTGTGTTTGACCAAGCGATTATGGGAATCCTTGGCACTTTTGGTTTAAGCTATGGATCTCTTAAATATGGAATGGACTCAAATGATTGATGTTCAAGGGTTCTAGTTCCTTTATTCCATCAAGAGAGGATAGCCGATATGTCCTAGGTCCTATTTTATTATTAATTACATAAGGACCCAACCAGTTTGCCATGAAATTGTCCCTTATTTGGGGGAGAAAGATAGAGTTTTGTTAGTAATTTTTTAAGACCAAGTCACCAACCTGAAAGTCCCTCAGGTGAACTTTCATGTTGTATGCTTTATTAAGTCACTCCTGGTAGATACGCAAATTCTCGAGAGCATTGATGCATCATTCGTTAAGCAACATAAGCTAGTCTAACTCAGCCTATCGTGCAGTGTCATCATCGATGAACTCTTGCATTGATATGCATAGGGAAGGAATTTCCAACTTGAGAGGCATGACTGCCTCGGAGCCAGACACTAGCAAAAATAGAGTTACCCCAATGGGCATCCGAATGCTAGTGCGATAAGCCCATAGAGCAAGTGTTATTTGAATGTGCCAATCCTTATGACTATATATAACCATATTTTTAAGGATGGCCACTAGCATTTTGTTTGATGCCTCTACTTTCCCAATTGCCTGTGGATAATAGGGTGTTGAAAAATAGTGCTAAATTTTGTACTTTGTTGTCAAAGCACGCACATCTTTGTTTTTAAATGATGTCCCATTATCCGAGATGATCTTGGATGGAATACCAAAATGACATATGATGTTATGTAAAATAAACTCCGCAATGTGGGTTCTAGTCATAGATATAAGCTAAATTGCTTCCACCCACTTGGTGAAGTACTCTATGGCCATGATGATAAATGTGTGACAACCTAACGATACAAGGGAGATATTTTTTGATTAGATCTAAGCCCCACTGTGAAAATGGCCAAGCTGATTAGATCGACTTTAAGGCCTAAGAAGGTACGTGTGTCAAATTGGCATGGTGTTGGCACTTTATGCACTTCCTTACATACGTGCAACAATCTTGCTCTAAATATGGCCAATAATAGCCCATGCAAAGAATACGCTTTATGATGGCCATACCGCTAAAGTGGCCATCGCATGTACCATCGTGCACTTGGGTGATCACCCAAGTAGACTATTGTTGGTCCAAGCAATGGAGGAGGATTCCTTCATAGCTCTAACGGTACAAAATGTCTCCTAGCAAGACATGTTTTGCTACTTTTTGTTTGAATGATATTTTCACGGCATGCATCAATCCAAGTGGGAGGTTACCTAGCTTGAGGTAGTCTCTTATGGGTGTGTACCAATCTTGCTAATCAGAAACCTAAATGGTATGAAATACCAATCCCTCTTGAAGTTTGTCCCTAGAAAAATCTGAGTGGGAATGGACCTGTAAGAATAGCGTGATGTTACTATTAACAAGGGTTGATGAGAACAAAGACCCCCAGTTGGCATGATTCAGACTATCATGGATTTGATAGAACTTATCCTGAGATGGTTCAATATAAATCAGGTGGATACTTGGTGTTAGATTAGAGCTTGCACGCTCCATCACAGATTGTGATAGTGTTTTGACTTGAATGGTTGTCATCTCATCAGAATGGTCTTACGGGATTAGTGACCCCAAGGAGGCCATAGTGTCCACAAAATAATTCGATGATCGAGGGAGTGCCTCGATGTTGTACCATTCAATATTTGCCAAAAAATTGTCCACAAGGGCTTTGTAGGCCTATAGAATTGGGCATTTGCATTGGAATACCCCTTTTACTTGGTTGAAAATTAACAACGAATCACCAAAGATGTTCAAGAATTTGATTTTCATGGTGATTGCTATCTGAAGACCTATGAGAAAGGCATTGGAGCCCCTTGTGGTGTGAATAATACAATTACCATGCCACCTTCTTTCTCACATTTAGAACCATCAAAGAATAAGGTTATGTCAACCTGTGACTCAGGCACATCAAAAGCTAGAAATTCTGAGACATGGAAGACCCCATCATTGGGTAGCTCTATGATCAGAGGTTGATAATCTTCGAGAGGAGCCTCTGCTAGTTGATCGATGATGACTTGACATTTCATGGACTTTTGTCCAATGAATTTGATGTCAAACTCTGTCAACAACATGATTCATTTCACCATGTGACTACTATGATAAGTACGACTCATCATGTACCACAATGGATTCTCCTTAGACACAACATACGTCATTTTTCTTAGCATGTAATGGCATAGGTTTTTGGTAGAAAACACCACTTCCAAGCATAACTTCTCAACATATGCATAGTTAAGTTCATAACTGACTAGGGTGCAGCTAAGATAGTAAGTAGCCTATTGTTTGTGTAATTCATTTTTCTAGGCTAGCATGGCACCCAATGCCACCTCAGTAGCTGAGATGTATAAGTAGAACGACACTCCTGGTCTAGGTGGTGCCAATACTAGCAACGAAGCCAAGTATTATTTTATGTCATCGAAGGCAAACTGGCACTCGTAATCCCAGTGAAATGCTACCCCCTTGTGCAATAATTTATTCATGGGTCGACACTTGTCAGATAGCTACACTATGAAGCGCTTGATTGATATGACTTTCCCTGTAGGCTTCTGAGATACTTGATGGTAGTGGGGGGGAGCAATACAAGGATTACCTTGACTTTATGTGGATCCACATCGATTCCTCATTTTGAGACTATGAAACCCAAGAGTTTTCCAGATGTGATGCCAAATACACACTTCTTGGGGTTTAGTCTGACTTTGTGTTCAATGAGGTGATCGAGGATCTTGCTTAAGTTATCGATATGATCTAAACACAAGAGATTTGGCCAACAAATCATCTATGTAATATTCCAAATTTTTATGCATGTGATCATGGAATATGTATGTAATGACACGTTGGTAGGTGGCACCAATATTTTTAAGCCCAAAGGGCATGACTTTATAACAAAATGTTCCCCAAGGCATTATGAACGCTATTTTTAGTTGGTCCTTACGATTGATACAAATCTAATTGTATCCTAAGAAACCATCCATGAGGGATAGAATTTCATGGCCCGTTGTAGTTTCTACCAATGCATCGATGCTAGGCAAGTGGAAATCATCCTTAGGACTTGCTTTGTTTAGATCTCAAAAATTGATGCATATGTGAATCCTCCCGTCAGGTTTATTTATGGGTACCATGTTGGACAACCATGGTGGGTAATCCATGTAGATGACAAATTGTGCATCCAAAAAAATTTATAGCTTGTATTTTACCATTAAGGCTATTGTTGGGTGCATCTTACGTAGTTTTTTCTTGACTGGCTTGACTATCGGATCAAGCGTTAGATTATGCATGACTAGCTGTGGGTCTATCCCCGGCATGTCTTTGTAGGACCATGCAAAAACATCCTTCTTCTCTTTGAGAAGGGCAATGTAGTTGGCTTGCTCTTCGGGGGATAGACTTACCCCCAACTTGATTATCTATGGATTCATTGGATCAGAGTCGATGTCTACATCAGTCGTCTCCTCGACTGACATGTGGTACCCATCCTCCAACTGGTATGGAATTGGGATCAAGTGGATATCATTCACTGAATTCAGATCTACATTAGGAACTTCGGGTCCCTCTTCAACATGGAAGATATCTTGAGTTGGTCCTGGGGTGAAATGAAGCATCTCACCACAATGCCAGTACTCTAATGGGGATGGTGGTGAATTAACATGATCCTAGTATATGGCATCTATGTCTAGATACAATGATCATGATATATTGATTAGATTGCGGATGGGGGTGGTTAAGTCAATGGAGTTGATGAAATTATTTTGGTCTCCATTACTATGGGGGTGGTGACTCAGACTTCCTTGATGATTTTTGTGCTCTAGATCTGGCTCTGGGGGTATTGGCACAAATGGATCAGCCCTATGTGTGGATATAAGGACTGGTTCTATCCTTGGCACTGATAACGCTATAGGTTCTTTGGGTGGAAAGTGCTATCTGTATGCCCAAAGTGGCAGATGTAACACTTGGTCCAACTGTGCTGGGTTTAGGTGCCACATATGCCTTGTTCCCATGTTTAGGTGTTGAAACATGTCGTCAATGTCCATGGGGTATTTTTGCTACCGCATATGATTGAGATATGCCATATTAGTTTCATATTCATAGTTATTTTTAGATATCCATAGCCCTTCATTGGCTCTGACAACTATTTACTACATGTGAGGCTCGTCTTACTTGAGCAAATTGATTTGGTCCCATCAGGTTTGTTTCGCTCTCTATGGGGAGACCTGATTTGCTTGAGGTTGCACTTTCTCGATTGGATCATTTAAGGGGAACATTGCCAATAAGCTTTCTTGATAGTCATCCATGGGGGTTACTTGCGAATGATTGCTATCATATTCAAAAGGGTCCCATAGTGCTACCCCATACTCTGACTCATCTTATGAATATCCTTCTTGACCTTGTCTATATCCCTCTTGTAGGTGAGTCCTCAAAATTTCTCCTTTCTCAATCAAAGGGAAGGGGTTTTTGAGGTCAACAAGGTTGGTTGTCAACAATGTGAAATAATCCCCCAATGTATATGTTGTGTTAGGATTGGCATATGGATCTAATTCCAACCCATCCTTGTTTCCTATCCCTAGGCCTTGCATATTCTCTACCAAAATGTCCAGGGGCAGAGGGTGGTTGAACCCTACTCCTGACTTGTCGTATGGCATCTGATATCTTGGTTGGCAAAGAATGCACACTCCTTGCTCATATATGCCCAACCCATATCCATGCCAATTGCATTGGCCAAGATATCTCAAAACGAAGTTTGGGTTGGACAAATAGTTGACGTCCTCAACAAAGGGATCTTCATCTTCTTCTTCTTGCATGTAAGGTTCTATGCCATTATCGAGGCCCCCATATACAAAGTTCATCTGATATTGTGAGTAGCCTAGAGAAACAATAGTACCGATGGGGAGGTGAGGTCTCCCCATGTCCTGCATGGACTCAATTGTAGGTGTTGCTAAAATTTTATGCACTAGGTACTCCCCCAAGCCCATATTAACGATCTCAATGATGATCATTGGTGTTTGAGGGGGAGGGAATGGGAGTTCTTCCTGAGTCCACTCCATGTCGAGTGAACTAGGTGTCTTGACTTCCATTCATTTAGGCATATCTTCGATAGATATGGTTGATACTGATGGTGGTACCTCTTCCAAGGGTTTCTTCACATTGTCCTTCGATGTGACCACTGTAGGTGGCATCATTGGTGAAGGACCAGATGATGAAGATGGACCCAGCTAGAGATTTGAGGGACTTAACAGTGGGGATGCATGTGGAATCAGACCCTATTTAGATAGATTCAACTAAAAATCCAAATGTGTCGATGGAAGGGTCAATTGCGGCATTAGCTACATTGTATTGTAATACTTGAAGGGCTCTAAGTCTGTTGGGACTACATGCACCTGCCATTCGAATGTGTACTTTAGGCACTGATGAGCTATCGAAGGGACACACTTCATGTCCCTGATCCAAGGTTTGCCCAACAAGATATTATAGGCCATATCACCTTCCAAGATGTGGCACAACATAGGAATAGTCTTTTGTCCCACTTGGATGGGCAGGACAATTGTACCAACCGTCGAGCATGTCACATTATTGAATGCTCATAGAGTATAGGTGGAGGCCATGATGTGAGATGTTGGTAACTTTAGGTGTTTCAAATATGCTATTTTAATTATATTATTGGATGAGCTAGTGTCCACCAACACCCTCTTATACGAATCCCGTTGACCCATGCAATGACGTGCAGGGGTGGATCTGCCATGTTACCAGCCACTGATTTTAGCTTGTCCTCTCTAAAGGTGATGACTGACTTGGTGCATCATTTGACATGTCCCACAAAGTTGTTGAAAGAGTTTGTTTAGTGGCGCTGCAACTCGATGGATTTTAGTATCTCCATTAGAGCCTCTCGATGGGGCGATGATTGTTGTATGAGCTCATAAATGGAGAGCCTAGCCAACGTGGTCCTCAAAATTTGGATAAGTTTGGTCTGAATCATGGCAACTGGTCTAGGTGAAGGAGGTTGTGTAGGGTGTTGTTGAGGTTGTGACATTTATGGAACCTCTCCTGTAGCTATAGCATGGGCATCTATGCTTGGGTACCTCTTGTTCCCAGTCATGATGCTTATCATCCCTACATATCCCTGCATGGGGTAGTTCTGTGTCACCTCATTGACTTGTAGGGTCTTTACCTACACATCATGGGCAAGCAGGGGGTCTTTGAAGACCTCCATCTATTGGTTGTTTGGCATAATGGGATTATCCACCACTAGTGTCTTGTTGTCTATTAGGTCTTACACTAAGCTTTTGAATTTCCAACATGCATAAAGGTCATGTTCCTTCTATCAATGAAATATACAATACAAGTCTTCCCTATAACCTTTAGGTTTTGGTGCGTTGGGGTCTACAGGTCGAATATTTGGTAGGTTTATCAAGTTTAACACTAAAAAACAATAAAAAAATGAGTCTTTAGACTCTGTAAACGGTGTGAATTGTCACCTAGGGTGACGCTGCTAATTTTGCTCTTGTCGATGATTTTCTCTTTCATAGCTATCAAGAGGCACTACCTGATAATTAGCCTTTTGGGGCTGTGTTGCTTGTGCAGGCTTAGGCATGTTTATAGCAACCTGATTGACCGTAGTGGGTTTCGGTTGCGTGGTCCCTATTTTGGAATTGTTAGGCCACTCTTTCTTCTATGGCTTGGCAATATCGACATCCTATATCTTGATCTCATCAATGATTCTGGCTTACACCAGGGCTTCCTCAAGAGTGGCATATTGCTATAGCTGCAATAGCATGAATATCGACCTCAAATAGCTCTTTGAGAACATTTGGGTTAGGTCAGCCATGGGAGGGAGGTAGGGCAGCTTGTAATCATCCTAGGGGTGGAACGAATAAGGAGCAGGGTGCCTAAAAGGTTCCAAATTGACCTCTGACCTTCCAAAACTCCTATGGGAGTGGTTAGGACCACTATTTAACCTTTGGGGGCTGCCCTGGGGGCTGTGTATGCCAATCCGGTCAGTGTTTGTAGCCACATAATCAGATTGGTGTTGTTTTGGTGTCTACAGATTACACACACTCTTACTATTTTGAATAGTTTCTCTGTATTTATATTGATAGACATTACCACTCTACATAGCTTTGACTCATACACAATAATACATACATACTATCATATATATCATGGAATATATATATATATGTGTGTGTGTGTGTGTGTGTGTGTGTTTCAAGCACCTTGTGAATAGCATAATATCATTAATGTTTGTTATAACCATAAATATATTCTATTCTGCCATAAATGGAAACTCCTACCTGGATTGAGCATTCTTTGCACAATGCATTGAAAATCCCAATAACTCCATCTGTCGTCATTATTAACATGGGCTATTGCTGTTATGTTTTCCTTGCTATGTAAAAATTGGTGAATCAGGCTCCATTCCAACAATTTCCTACTTGGATACCGATACACTGCTCTGTACAATAGCAAGGTACTAAAAATTTCTCATCCTGGCATCTTACTCCTTGAGACCAATAGCAATTGAGTAATAGCTCAATTTATTCTTTGTCACAACTTTTTTCAACATGTTTGTTGAATTGTGAGAGGTAAATTTTGTCAAGTTTTATTAAACCATCCTCTAATGTTGACCTGATGAAATGATATCTCCACTAAATTTGCTTGGTCCTAGAGTGAAATACCAAGTTCTTTACAAGGTGAATAGTGCTTTGGCTATCATACCATAGAGTTGCATTTTCCTAATCCTTACCCAACTAATTCATCAATCTTTTTAACCATATCAGCTCCTTGCGTACCTTAGTAGAAGCAACATACTCTGTTTCAGTAGTAGATAAAGCCACAACTTGTTGGATTTTTTAAATCCAACTCACCGTTGTTCCACCAATAGTAAATACATATCATGTGGTACTCCTTCCACCATCTCAATCACATACCATATTGAAATATACAAAACCTTTCAAGAAAATATTAGATCCTCCAAAATGTAATGCATATTTGGATGTACCTCTCAAATATCTGAGAACACATTTTACCGCTTGCCAATGCTCTTTATATGGATTGCTCATATACCTAATCATCACTCCCACTGCTTGTGCAATATCTGATCTAGTGCGCACCATTGCATACATCAAGCTTCCAACCGCTGAAGCATAGGGAATATTCTTCATATGATCTTGTTCCTCTTGTGTTCTTGGACACAATTCCTTTGAAATATTGAATTGAGATCCCAAGGGTTGTGTAGCACTCTTTGCATTATTCATGTTGAACCTCTTTAACACCTTTTCAATGTAGTCTTCTTGGGATAATGTGAGAGTGTGGTTTTCTCTATCTCTTGTGTTATTCATACCAAGGATTTTTCGTGCCTCACCCAAATTCTTCATGTTAAATATTTTAGACAAATTTTCCTTGAGATCATCAATGTCATTTTTTTCTAGTTCATACAACAAGCATGTTATCCACATACAAGATCAAAATAACATAATTTTCTTTAATTGTTCTTTTGAAATAAACACAATGGTCTAATTCACATCTCATAAAATTTTGTTTTCCCATGAATGTATCAAAATTCAAATACCATTGCCTTGGAGCTTGTTTGAGGACATACAAGACCCTCTTTACCTTTTACCTAAAACCCCTCAGGTTGTTGCATATAGATTTCCTCCTCCAAATATCCATGAAGGAATGTTGTTTTCACATCCAATTATTCAAGAAACAAGTTTTCTAAAGCAACAATACCAATAATTGTTCTAATTGAGGTCATCTTGACAACCGATGAGATAATTTCACCATAATCAATTCCTTTCTTTTGAGAAAAACATTTTACCACAAGCCTAGCCTTATACATTTTCTTCCAATTTCCTTCATCCCTTAACATGTACACCCATTTGTTTGTCAAGGCTCTCTTGCCATTAGGAAGCTTCACCAAATCCCATGTTTTATTTTGAATTAATGAGTCCATTTCTTCCTTTATAGCAAGCTACCATTTATCCCATGTACTCAATTTTTTTGCTTCATAAAAACACTCAGGTTCATTAGCAACCGTATATAACACATAATGAAGTTCAAGGTAAAACAGATCTGGTGACTTACTTACCCTTGTAGACATTGCATAATCAAAGAAACATTGAGATTTTTTACTTGTCCTTGAGGATCTCCTCATAGTTACAAGTGGATTGTGTGGTTCTTATTCTTGTTCTTGTTCTTGTGGTTGTGGTTGTGGTTTTGGAGGAGCTTCTATTTGAAGCTTAGGCTTGCTTTGCTCTTCATCATCATCAAGAATCACATATTTTGGTTTTTCCCTTTTCTTTTGATTCTCCTGCAATCTGTCTTTATATAAGGACCTTTCATTGAAAATTACATCTCTACTCCTAATGACTTTATGATTATCTTTATCCCATAATATATATCCCAAGCCATCAAAAACATACCCAATGAAATAGCACTTTTGAGACTTTACATCTAATTTATTTCTATATTCCTTAACAATATGTGCATAAGCCTCACAACCAAATACTCTTAGGAAAGAATAATTCATATTTTTACCTGTCCATGCTTCCTCTGGAATTCCTCCATCCAAAGTAGTAGAAGGACTCCTGTTAATTAAATACATAGTAGTATCAACCATATTAGCCCAAATAAACAAAGGTAAACCAACATGTATCCTCATGCTTCTTGCCCTTTCCAAGATAGTCATGTTCATCCTTTCAGCCACCCCATTTTATTGAGGTGTTCTAAGAACTTCCTTAATTCTTCTAATGTCATTTTGTGAATAAAAGTGATAAAATTATTTGCTATAAAATTTACCACCATTATCCGATTTGAGACATTTAACCCTTTTATTAGTTTCATTTTCTACCAATGCTTTCCAAACCTTAAATGCCTAAACACATCATTTTTCCTTTTGAGAGGAAATACCCATGTTTTTCTAGTGCAATCATCAATAAATATCACAAAGTAAGATGGGCCTCCAAGTGATGTTGTTTGTGAAGGTCCCCATAAATCAATGTTTACAAGTTCAAAATTTTCTTTCTTTCTTTATTTACCCACATTTAAGAAACTCACTCTTCTTTGTTTTCCATAAACACAATCTTCACAAATACCAAATCAACCTCTTTAAAATTTGGAAGCAACTTTCTAGAGTGTAATATTTTCATACCCCTTTCACTCATATGTCCAAGTCTATTATGACATATGGCTGCACTCTCTTCTGCTGAAACAAGATTCATAGAATAGCTCAAGATATTGGTAAGTAAATACAAAGTGCCTACCATGGAACCTTTTGCTACTACTAATGAGCCTTTAGTTACTTTCAAAGAGAGATTACCAAATAAAATCATATACCCTTCCTTATCCAATTTGCTAGCTGAAATGAGATTTCTTTTTAAATATGGAATGTGTCTTGTTTCATACAATGTCCATTGTGTGCCATTGTGGAGTTTCATTGCTATTGTACCAATTCCAAAAAATTTACAGGGCAAGTCATTACCAATCAACACTTCACCATAGTCACTCACTTTATAATCAACAAAGTACTCTCTATGATAAGTAGCATGAAAAGAGGCATCAGAATCAATGACCCAATATTCACTATTTTTATCAAGAGATAATATCAATGCATATTGTAATATTTCATTTGAAATATTGGCTTCTTGACTCCCAATTGAACAAGAATTACCATCATTGCCATATTTATTCTTTCTATTTCTACATTATCTCTTTAGATGACCCTTTTTGCCACAATACCAACATTCAAAATTCTTTTTACCTCTACCTGATTGATATTGATATCTACATCTTGACTTACCTCTTGATATACTCCTTCCATTTTCTCTTGATATCCCTCTAGTTTTAGTATTGAGAGCTGAACTAGATTTAGAAGTTTCACATGAGGATCTCCTCCTCATATCCTCACTAAGTATTGTACCAATAACTTCATCAAGCACAAGATTTTAGTTAGAAGAAACATTACTAACATCCATAAAAAATGTATTCCAAATTTCAGGAAGAGAGCACAAAATTAACAATGCTTTGATCTCATCATCAAAATCAATCATTATTGAATTTAATTGAGATGTCATAGTATTGATATTATTCACATGGTCTTGAATATTTCCACCTTCATTTATTTTCAATGTAAACAACTTTTTCATAAGATGTACCTTATTAGAGGTTGAAGGCTTCTCATACATATTCTCTAATGCATCCATGACACATTTGGATGACTTCTCTTTGGAGATATTAAAGGCCACACTTGAGCTAAGATGTAACCATATATCTCCCAATGCATTCCAGTCCAAAAGTTCCCAATCAGCATCACTCACTGTATTGGGTTTCTTTACTTTATCCAAGAGAGGCAAATAGAGATCTCTTTGATACAAATAATATTCCATTTGCATTTTCCAATACTAGAAATTTGTGCCATTAAATTTGTCTACCCTTAGTCTTTCTTCTGCCATATTGCTTTGCTTGATCAATCAGAAACTCACACACAATTGTTAAGAACCAACACAAACGCTCTAATACCACTTGGAACCAAACAAAAATTCATTATTTGAGCAATATGAATCAATAACTATAATATGAAATTCTTATGTTACTTTGTGCATGAAGAAATAAACTCAGAACAGTAAACAAGAATGCAAACCACAAAAAGGGAGAGACACAGAAATATAATGAGGTTCACCTAGTGTGGGTTACATCCCCGAAGAAGGTTCCAATCCTTGTGCTTGGATCCATTAAATCAAGAAAGAAATACAACAACAACACCTCCTTGTTGTTCTATCTCTGATGAATGGTCAATGCCAAAGATTACACACTCTTACTATTTTGAACAGTCTCTCTGTATTTCTCCTGACAGACATTACCACTCTACATAGCTCCGACTCATACACAACAATACATACATACTATCATATATATATATATATATATATATATATATATATATATATATATATATATATATGTCAGGCACCCTGTGAATAGCATAATATCATTAATGTTTGTTATAACCATAACTATATTCTATTTCATCATAAATGGAAACTCCTGCTGGCTTGAGCCTTCTTCGTACAATGCATTGAAACTTCCAACAACTTCACTTGTCGACATTCTCAATATAGGCTATTGTTGTTAAATTTTACTTGCTATGTGAACATTGGTGAATTGGGCTCCATTCCAACATAAAGGAGATAGAGTGCCTACTCCTATAGCCTTGAGAAATAGCAGTGGTGTTAGTAGTAGCACAACCTCATCATCCTTGTCACCCCCACTTGCAACCATAATTGTTGGCAATTTTGGGTACCTTGGGTACATTGCCTTTGCTCTAAGTATAGATGTTGTCATTGATGTCAAGAAGGTCTTGAAGCAATTTGGTTTGATGTCAAAGAATGTGTTTTGATGAAGGTTTCAGTTTGCATAGTGAGTTTCCAAGAATATCAGAGTAGCCCAGTTGCAAAAGATCAAGAAAAAAACAAGTAAAAAAAAGTATGCAGGCAGCTGGAAAAACTATCACGATTTTGTGACATGTTTTAGGAGAGATAAAGTGTTGGCAAAACTGTCATGATTTCGTGACATGTTTCAGGAGAGAGAAAGTGCTAGCAAAACTGTCATGATTTCGCGACATGTTTTAGGAGAGAGAAAGTGCTGGCAAAACTATCATGATTTTGCAACATGTTTTAGGAGAGAGAAATTACTGACAAAACTGTTGTGATTTCGTGACATGTTTGAGGAGAGAGAAAGTTCTAGCAAAAGTGTCACGATTTCACGACATGCTGGAAGACAGAGACGAAGCTGGCAAAACTGTCACGATTTTGTGACATGTTGGTAGAGAAAGAGAGCAAGTTGGAAAGTGTCACGATTTCACGACATGTCGCATTTTCGTGACTCGAAAAGTGTAGGAAGGTAGAGAAGGAAAAGTGTCACAATTTTGTGACACATTGCCAAGAAAGTTGTATGGACAAAAAGGTGTCACGATTTCGCGACATATTGCAGAAATGAGAGTCCACAGTGTGAACTGTCACGATTTTGTGACAAGATCAAAGAGAGAGAGTTATTCAGGAACTGTCATGATTTTGCGACATGATGTAAAGTTCCAAGTGAGGACTGTCACATTTTTACGACATGCTGTAGAGGTCAAGTTGAGGACTGTCATGATTTCATGACATGCTAAAAATCTTGAAGTGAGAACTGTCGCGATTTCATGACATACAGGAAAGGGAAGAGTCTGAAAGGAGAAGCATCATGATTTCATGATAGGTTGCAAGGAAAGCTTTCAAAAGTTGAAAGCGTCACAATTTCATGACAGGATGAAAAAATATAGCATACGGATGTAGGAAGTGTCGTGATTTCATGACAGGCAAAAGTGAAGAAGCCAACGGATGAAGTTGTAGCGATTTTGCGATAGGCTGAAAGAAAAGCATACAGATGGTGAAAGAGTCACGATTTCATGACAAAAACTGGAAGCAGGTCTTCTATAGGAGAAGTGTCATGATTTCGCGACAGAAGCTAAGAGGAAGGCCTTGAAGACAAAAGGGTCGTGATTTTGTGATAGAGTTAAAGATGATGTCAGCATAAGCAGATGTGTCATGATTTTACGACAAAAGCAGAGAAGAAGGCAATGAAGACTAAAGTGTCATGATTTCACGATAGGAGTGAAGATGACGTCAACAAAATACAAAAGTGTCATGATTTTGCGACAAGGACGCAGTCAAGGTAGACAAAGGCAAAAAGTGTCATGATTTCGTGATAGCAGGCAAAAGAAGGTGTACGACAAGCAAAGGTGTCACGATATTGTGACATGTTGTAGTTTCGTAGGAAAAGCTACAGAACCAGAGGTGATTGAAGGACAGAGTTAACTTTGAGCCGACAGAGTTAAATCTAGGCCGACACAACGTAGGGTTTTGTAGCCGACATAGTTTGAGGGTTACAACCGACTAAGTTTGAGAGTTTTTATCATGAAATTTATTCTATAAAAGGAGGGCTATTTCGAGATTGAAGGATCGAATGTGTGAATTGAACTTGCACAAGAAATGTCTATGGTGCACAGAGATCATGTCGAATCGATCAAAGTGTGCATTTCGAAGTGTGATATTCGTAGATAGAGTGCTGGGGAGAAGTTTGATCGTCGAGAAGCAGAGTGTGAAAATACTGTAATGCTGTGTTTGCATAGAGGTGCATAAGTTGATATTCGATCGAGTGCTACTGTGTTTGCACGTTTAGTGCAAAAGTTGGTTTCGACCAAGTGTGGCTGTAATAGAACAGAAAGAGATAAGAGGATAGAT
The DNA here is from genome assembly GCA_028583015.1 of Wollemia nobilis. Classification (NCBI taxonomy): domain Eukaryota; kingdom Viridiplantae; phylum Streptophyta; class Pinopsida; order Araucariales; family Araucariaceae; genus Wollemia; species Wollemia nobilis. Next base: position 2,738,987 of record JAQPPZ010016831.1, read on the forward strand.
TTGTGCCAGACCGAAGGACTATGTTTGGTGTAGACCAAAGATAGAGGACATATGTGCTAGACCAAAGGACTGTGTTTAGTGCATATTCGAGGACCAGCTTTGCGATGATAGAGTTGAGGACAGAGATCTCCAGCTAGAGCAGGGAAGACATGTGTCTTCTATGGATAGAGTTCCACTTGCTAAGGGCAGAGGAGGTAGAGGTCTTCTAGAGGATCACTAATCAGAGCAGAGCTAGGGGAAGGTATCTCCTTTGGGTTGGTGCCCATAAACATTGTAATAGGGAAAGGTTTTCCCAGAGGTTGAATTGATAAAATTTAGAGAGAAATTTTATCCGTGGAGTAGCCCACTTTGGGTGAACCACGTAAATTGTTGTGTCTCTTTTGTGGATGGTGTTTTGTGCATTGCTTTGATTACTGCTATTAATACTACTATCTTTACACTGCATAATACTGATTTGAAAACTATTTTGAAGCAAAAGTAAAAAGTGGTCTTATACTGTTCACCCCCCCTCTCAGTATAAGCTTGTGTTCTTCAATTGGTATTAGAGCGGGTTCCTTTGGAAAGGTTTAACAGCTTGAAGGAAGAACTGATTAAGAACACAATGGATTATTCAAGTGGCAATGCAGCACCTATCCTTGATGGATCAAATTTTGGTCTATGGAGTGCTAGAATGAAGGTTTATCTAATGGCACTTGGTAATGAGGTATGGGAAGTAATTGAAGATGGGTACACTATCCCTATAAATGGTCCATACACTAAAGAAGATAGGCTCCTACATCATAGCAATTCAAAAGCTATGAATGCAATTCTGAAAGGCTTATAGAAAGTAGATCTTACCAAGGTGATTCACTGCAAGACAGCTAGTGAAATGTGGAAACAGCTGCAAGTGGTTCATACAGGTGATGCAAATGTCCGAAAGGCCAAATTGAGACACTTTAAAGGTATGTTTGAACAACTCAAAATGAATGATGATGAAAATATCAGTGACTACATGCTTCGTATGGATGATATTGTTAACTCCATGAAAGACTTAGGTCTTGAACTTGCTGAAAATGATGTGTGTGATAAGATTTTAAGATCTCTTCCTAATAGATTTAGTGAAAATATTTCTACCATTGAGGAAGCTAAAGATCTAGATAAATTGAAAAAGGATGAGCTCCATAGTATACTTGCAGCATTTGAGCTGAGAACTCAAGTGAAAGTTGATGTCAAGAAAGAGGCAGCCTTCAAAGCTACCAAGAAATCAAAGAGCAAACATATTCAAGAGAGTGATGAGTCCTCTAGTGATGAAGAGGCATATTACAGCAAGAAAGGCAAGTTTTCTAGAAAGCACAAGAGCATGAAAAACATAAGATGTTTCAACTGTGGGAAGTTTGGTCATTATGCTACTGACTGTACTATTTCAAAGAATGAAAGTGATGAAGATATACAAGATTCTAAGAGCAAGGATTCTGAAAAGCACAAGCATCACAGGAAGAGCAAAGATGAGTACAACAATCACGGAAAGAGGCATTCTCACAAACACAAGAAGAGCTTCTACCTAGACAAAGCAAGTAAGTGTTCTAGCAGTGATAGTGAAAGCTCTTCTAGTGATAATGAAAATGAGATGCTGTTCATTTTAGAAAAGGAGGAAGAACCGAAACATAAATTCATTGTCATGAAATGTTTTAGATGTGGAAATTTTGGGCACCTTGAGGATAATTGCAAAAATAATGATTTGGTTGCTAGTATGTATGAGGATGCTTCAGAAAACTACAATGAAGATGCATGTATGGTGTTTGAAAAGGGTAGCACCTCTAGTGATAAGAAATTTGAAAAAGGCCTTGATAATTCAAAATGCAATCAAATAGAGGATCTTGAATGTGAACTTACTAATGCTCTTAGTGTTTTGAAAAAGGAAAGAAAGAAGAATGCTAGACTCAAGGATAAGTTAGATGAATGTTGTATGGAGAGAGATGAGCTTATAGAAAGTCTTGACATCTCTATGGCTAAGACACAAGAACTCAAGAATGAGTTAGATTCTAAGATTCTGGAGTATAGTGAGTTAGAATAGGAAATGGCTTCTTTGGAAGAGGAAACTAAAAAATACAAGGATAAACTGTATAGGTTTCAAGAAAGCTCCAAAAAATTTAAGTCTCTCATCAAAGGTCAAAGAAAACCAATAGATAAAACAGGTCTCGGTTTTGTTGAGCCACACAAGGAACAGGTTGGGGAATCTAGCAAGAGATTTCAAAAGGAAGAGAGTTCTAATGAAGAAAGTACTTCAGATCATGAGTCCATAAGTGATAAATGTGCAAAAATAGAAAATAGAATTCTGAATGCCAAGAAGAAGGTTTTGGGACCCAAGAGGTCGAATAAAAGAAAATTTCACGATAGATGTTTTGCGTGTCACAGGTTTGGTCACATGGCTGTACATTGCATGACTCAAGTGAAGAGAGTAAATGATAGTTTCAGGGGCCATAATTTCTTTCAAGGGTATTGCTACTCTTGTCAATAGTTTGGGCACAAGGCAATTTTTTGCAAGGCAAATAACAGGAACTGGGTTAGTCAAAACAGGCGGATTCAAAGAACAGCTATGCCTGAAAGAAATAATATTGTTACTTGTTATAAGTGCAACAATGCAGGTCACACAACCAGACAGTGCAAAGCTGATCTTCCAAGGTACAAGAACATGAACAGTGATATAAATAGGTCCAAGGATCAAGGTGTGGACAAGAAAAGAGATGAAAACAAGAACAAGATAAGTGACAAGAACAGAAACATTGACAAAGAGTTCAAGAGAAGGCCCGACAAAGAAATTGTAGACACTGATGATGATGAGTGCCTAATGGGAGTTTCACTCCCACCCTTATTTTAAATCACCTCATCAGGAGGTGGGGGAGGGACTAAGCTAAGAAGCTCATTCTTAGTCCCAAGCCCCAAAGGTGACCCTTTGCCATTGATGACAAAGGGGGAGAGATATGAGTAAGGGGGAGAGCTTCATAGTGAAGAAGAGAGCTTCAAGTCAGGGGGAGCAAAAACTTCAAAGGCATATTCTCAGTTGTTGGATCAGTTGGTTTCAATTTTGGCTCTTGACTAGTGTTTTCAGTTAAGGTTTGCCATCAATGACAAAGGGGGAGATTGTTGGCAATTTTGGGTACCTTGGGTACATTGCCTTTGCTCTAAGTGTAGATGTTGTCATTGATGTCAAGAAGGTCTTGAAGCAATTTGGTTTGATGTCAAAGAATGTGTTTTGATGAAGGTTTCGGTTTGGACAGTGAGTTTCCAAGAAGATTAGAGTAGCCCAGTTGCAAAAGATCAAGAAAAAGAAAAGTAAGAAAAAGTATGCAGGCAGCTGGAAAACATGTCGTGATTTTGTGACATGTTTAAGGAGAGAGAAAGTGCTGGAAAAACTGTCATGATTTCGTGACATGTTTTAGGAGAGAGAAAGTGCTGGCAAAACTGTCATGATTTTGCGACATGTTTTAGGAGAGAGAAAGTGTTGGCAAAACTGTCGTGATTTCGCGACATGTTTGAGGAGAGAGAAAGTGCTGGAAAAATTGTCATGATTTCGTGACATGTTTGAGGAGAGAGAAAGTTCTAGCAAAAGTGTCACGATTTCGTGACACGCTGGAAGAAAGAGACGAAACTGGCAAAGCTATCACGATTTTGTGACATGTTGGCAGAGAAATAGAGCAAGTTGGAAAGTGTCACGATTTTGTGACATGTCACATTTTCGTGACTCGAAAAGTGCAGGAAGGCAGAGAAGGAAAAGTGTCACGATTTCGCGACACATTGCCAGGAAAGTTTTATAGGCAAAAAGGTGTCATGATTTCATGACATAATGTAGAAAAGAGAGTTCGTAGTGTGAACTGTCGTGATTTCACAACAAGATCAAAGAGAGAGAAAGTTATTCAGGAACTGTCATGATTTTGCGACATGATGCAAAGTTCCAAGTGAGGACTATCGCGTTTTCATGACATGCTATAGAGGTCAAGTTGAGGACTGTCATGATTTTGTGACATGCTAAAAAGCTCAAAGTGAGAACTGTCGTGATTTCATGACATGCAGCAAAGGGAAGAGTCTGAAAGGAGAAGCATCACGATTTCGTGACAGGTTGCAAGGAAAGCTTTCGAAAGCTGAAAGCATCGCGATTTCGTGACAGGCAGAAAAGATAGCATACGGATGCAGGAAGTGTCACGATTTTGCGACAGGCAGAAGTGAAGAAGCCAATGGATGAAGTTGTAGCGATTTCGTGACAGGCTGAAAGAAAAGCGTATGGATGGTGAAAGAGTCACGATTTCGTGATAGAAATTGGAAGCAGGTCTTCTATAGGAGAAGTGCCATGATTTCATGACAGAAGCTGAGAGGAAGGCCTTGAAGACAAAAGGGTCATGATTTAACGACAGAGTTAAATATGACTTCAGCATAAGCAGATGTGTCACGATTTCACGACAAAAGCAGAGAAGAAGGCAATGAAGACTAAAGTGTCACGATTTCATGATAGGAGTGAAGATGACGTTAGCAAAAGATAGAAGTGTCGTGATTTCATGACAAGGACGCAGTCAAGGCAAACAAAGGCAAAAAGTGTCACGATTTTGTGACAACAGGCAAAAGAAGGTGTACGACAGGCAAAGGTGTCGCGATATCATGACATGTTATAGTTTCATAGGAAAAGCTATAGAACCAGAGGCGGTTGAAGGACAGAGTTAACTTTGAGCCAACAGAGTTAAATCTGGGCTGACGTAGCGTAGGGTTTTGCAGCCAACGTAGTTTGAGGGTTACAGTCGACTAAGTTTGAGAGTTTTGATCATGAAATTTATTCTATAAAAGGAGGTATGTTTCGAGATTGAAGGATCGAATGTGTGAATCAAACTTGCGCAAGAAAAGTCCATGGTGCACAGAGAGTCGTGTCGAATCGATTGAAGTGTGCATTTTGAAGTGCGATATTCATAGATAGAGTGCTGGGGAGAAGTTTGATCATCGAGAAGTAGAGTGTGTGAAGACTATGCTGCTGTGTTTGCGTAGAGGTGCATAAGTTGATATTTGATTGAGTGCTACTGTGTTTGCGTGACCAGTGCAAAAGTTGGTTTTGACCAAGTGCGGCTGTAACAAAATAGAAAGAGATAAGAGGACAGATTTGTGCCAGACCGAAGGACTATGTTTGGTGCAGACCAGAGATAGAGGACATATGTGCTAGATCGAAGGACTGTGTTTAGTGCATATTCGAGGACCAACTTTGCGGTGATAGAGTTGAGGACAGATATCTCTAGCCAGAGCAGGGAAGATAGGTGTATTCTACGGATAGAGTTCCACTTACTAAGGGTAGAGGAGGTAGAGGTCTTCTAGAGGATCACCAGTCAGAGTAGAGCTAGGGGAAGGTATCTCCTTTGGGTTGGTGCCCATAAACATTGTAACAGGGAAAGGTTTTCCCAAAGGTTGAATTGATAAAATTTAGAGAGAAATTTTATCCGTGGAGTAGCCCGCTTTGGGTGAACCACGTAAATTATTGTGTCTCTTTTGTGGATGGTGTTTTGTGCATTGCTTTTATTACTGCTATTAATACTGCTATCTTTACACTGCATAATACTGAGTTGAAAACTGTTTTGAAGCAAAAGTAAAAAGTGGTCTTATACTGTTCACCCCCCCTCTCAGTATAAGCTTGTGTTCTTCAATAATATCCAACTCAAAGACACCATCAAATATAAGGAGCTTGCAAGATATTTATGAGGTAACCAAAATTGAAATTGATGAAGAACATCCTAATTTTGCTTTATTTTTTGAGTGTAATCCAATTACATTTGAATAAGCAATTCAGAATTAGAAATGGATAAAGGTAATTGATGATGAGATAGAGGCCATAGAGAAAATTAGACATGGGAGCTAATGAATCTTCCAGTTGGTACGAATACCATTGGGGTCAAATGGATATATAAAACTAAGTTTAATGTCTAAGGAGAAGTAGAAAAATATAAATCCAGGTTAGTTATAAAAGGCTACAAGTAAAAGTTAGGGATTGACTATCATGAATTTTATGCACTTGTAGCCCGACTTGATATAGAGAATGATCCTAGCATTGGTAGTCCAAAAAGATTAGAATGTTTACCAGATGAATTCCAAGTCTTCCTTCTTGAATGGAGTACTAGAAGAAGAGGTCTATATAGACCAACCACACAACTATGAGCTACAAGGGCAAGAAGACAATATCCTAAAATTGAAGAAATCTCTATATGGGTTAAAGCAAGCACTTAGATTTTGGTATAACAAAATTGATGCCTACTTTCAGGAGAATGAGTTTATCAAATGACCATATGAGCACACTCTGTATATGAAGACAAATTCAAAGAGTGAGATGATAATTTTTTACTTGTATGTAGATGATTTGATTTATACTAGAAATAGTAGTAAGCTATTTTATTAGTTTAGAACAACCATGAAGAAGGAGTTCGATATGGACTTGGGACTGATGAAGTATTTTCTAGGCATTAAAATTGACCAATCAATGCATGATATCTTCATCTATCAAGGCAAGTATGTTAAGTATATCTTGAAGAGGTTTAAGATGAAGAACAACAAACACTATCACACCTGTTGCTATAGGTTTGAAGTTGAGAAAATCTGACTGCAGCAAAAATGTTGATCTAATTCTCTATAAAAGGTTAGTTGGAAGCCTAATGTATTTGATTGCAAGCTAGACTTAATGTTTACAATGAGTTTAATCAGTAGTTTTATGGAGTCCCCAAAGGACACTCACTAGAAAATAGGAAAAAGGATTTTACGGCATGTCAATGGAACTAGAAATCATGGAATCCATTATGCCAGAAAAGACTAGTTTAAATTGGTTGGCTACACAGACAGTGACTGGGTTGGTAGTATAGATGATAGGAAGAGCACTTCTAGATACACCTTTCATCTTGGATCTGGAGTAGTTTCATGTTCCTCGAAGAAATAACCAATTGTTGCTCTCTCCACTGTCAAGGCAAAGTATGTTACCGCCACCTCAACCGCATGCCAGGCAGTATGGCTACAAAGAATATTTAGTGAGATCAATCATCACCAAGAAGGAGTAACAATAATTTTTTGTGATAATAATTTTACCATAGCACTGTCGAAGGATCTAGTGTTTCACGGCAGGACCAAGCACATCAATATCCACTACCACTTCATCAAGGGGCTGGTAGAATTTCACGAAATTGAGTTATTGTTTTGCAGGTCCAAAGACCAAGTTGTAGATATCTTCACAAAACCATTGAAGGGAAAAGATTTTAACATATTAAGGGAAAAACTAGGTATCAAAATCTTTGTGAAATCTTATTTAAAGGAGGATGTTAGAAATTAAACTTGATTTCACATCTGATAGATCTTATCGCCCAGATCCATTCACCATATTTTAAGTGCAGTTATTACCGATAGTTGAAACTGTCAGTTTGTTTGGCGAATGGAAGGAACTCCTAATTTTTAGTTAAATGCATGTCAAAAATTTGGTGGAGCTTTCCCGCTTCTTACTTGAAACCTCAGATATATGTTTGTATCGCCTTCATTTTATGCATGAAGATGTTAGAAGGTTGGAGAAGAAGGAGAAAGGAACACAACAACGTGAAAGAGCAGAAAAGATAAAAGGCCAGTGAAGTCGAAGAGTGAAGCAGCCAAGTCTATTTTTCTTCCATGATTATACACTACATATTTCAAACTTGCATCCTTGTGGATGTATTTCCAGAGATAAGTAAAATATAATTATATGAATGTGTTTCTGCCTTCCTTATATTGATTGGTTAAACATAAAAAAGCTTAGCAAAGCTTATGTTTATCTTAGTGTAATAAACCTCATCCCGAATTAATATCTTTGTCAAGTCTTCCGAGTTTGATTCTCTTCAAGTCCGCTCAAATCATTTATAATATTTTATGGCTTCTCTCAAATCTGCTCTAGCTCAAGGTTTAACTCCATTCCGGACTTTGTATTCCTTGCGGATTGGAATCTCTATTCTTTGTTTCTCGCTGACCAACTTGTCTCAATCCAAAACATTTTACTTGTGTTTGCCAGCGGATTGCAATCCGCTTACATTCCTTTATATTTTAAAGCGGATTGCATTCCGCTCTCCGTCCTTTGTTAAAAACAGCGGATTTCCATTCCGCTTAAAGACTACATAATCATGACGTCATTTGTATAATTTCTCCGGATCAGAAGCCCTTGCACTATTCCGCGCCAGATTGAACGTTGAAAGTTCTGGATTGCATCTCCGCTGTTCCGCCTATCAACACACCTCCCGGATTACATCAATCCACTGCCAAATTGGTCTCTTTGCCCGGTTTGAAGCGTGTGTGTTCCGGATTCTGGATTCCGCTGCGGTTTGCCTTATAATAGCTCCGGTTTGCAGCATATACTCCAATTCGGAGTCTTTACCGCCCGGATCGAGTTAAGAAACCGCCATTATAGAAGGGTTGTTTAATGCCCATACTCCATGTTTGGGTATCTGATAAGGACATCAAGAGAAATCTGGTAAGACTAAACGCAAAGAGGTTTCATTGTAACCTTCCCTAATATGAATGGCGTTCGTCATAATACCTATATTCATAAGACATAATACCTGTTGTCATAAGAGCAGACTTGATAGCAGCAGGAGACAAATCCGGATGATACGACTTTACGAATGCCGCAGCTCCCAAGACATGAGGACATGACATGGATGTTCCCGATATTATATTATAGTCGGGGAACATTGTGTCCTCCGGCAATCCTGTCATTGATGCGTTTTTAGACCAATCAGCGATGATGTCCACACCCGGTGCGGTGATATCCGGCTAGCAGAAGGACCAGAAAAAAAACAAAATAAAGCAGAAAAAACTACGTTCGTACTGGATTTGCCAAATCAATTGCATCTAATACTATGAGTTTATCTCCCTTCGAAATGTCTATCGTGATATAGCTGGGACCTCTGGATGAGAACGAAGCCACTACGGGTGCAGGTATATCGCTCGGAGTAGAAGTTTTGCGAATTTTCGCAACGGTAGAGCTGATAGAAAACGTGAGATTCAAACGAGTAATTATTTAATTTTTGTTAGATTATGAAACTGAGGGCAAATTAAATGTGACTCTTTTTTCAATTCATTCATTGCATTGTTACAAGGGTGTTTCCACAATATTCTTCAACGAGATATGACATGCAATTATTGCAATGGATTTTACCTAGTAGAGTTTACGTAAGATTTGATGAAATCTCCTTGTGCAGTTGGCTGGAATTAGCCAAGGGTATGCTGTATCATTAAGTTCGTCAAACATTATTATGACATCTACGTCGCCAGAGAGATAGACCACTTCGTCCGAGAGAGCAACCATAGAGCAAGCAAGCCTTGTAGATTGCAATCCTCGCACCAGGGACTCCACCACGAGAATCGCCTTGGGCAATTCCATAAAGACTCACATTTCTCACAAAATTCCCGGCAGCAGTTGAACACGTGTGAATTCCGGTGGCCATTCGAATCTCTTGAAGAGAAGTACTCCCTTCCGGAGGAGTGTCGAATTCGGTATGATAGACTCGTGCGCCTACAACCTTCCTGAAAGTAGTAACAGTATTTTTAGACGGACAGAAATTTAAAACCTATTAGTTTAAATTGAATCTGCATATATATGGCATTTGAAGAATAGAATGGTCGAAAATGAGTGTAACTTGTTGCAAGAAGTGAAGTCTGGTGTTTTTTGGCACACGCCTTTCCATTTCGATGGAACGGTCAGTCACTGAAACTCTCTGATTCCGGCCATTTCCTATAGAATTAATAAACCTTCTGTGAGGTCAATATTCTTAAAAGACAGGACAAGGGTAATTCAATGTAACAACATGATGAAAAAAAGTTGAAAGTTCTCCGGAACGATACTAAACCCAATGTCACCTGAGTCTATAACACCAACTATAACGTCGCTTTGAACGGATTTAGAATAACACCAACGATAACGTCGCTTTGAAATTCCAAATTATTGCTTTGAGCAGATGGAGTTAAGCCAACAAAATCCCACGATCTAGTTGTCATTAGCTTCAGTTTTCTGTTTTCAAAGACCGACACGACACCATCCATATCTATGGTTGAAGAACATCCTTCATGAGAAAAATAATTTTTATAAATTATGACATACCCTACCAGAAATTAATTTATATTAACTATGAGTTCATTGGTATCTCTGCACCGTCATCCAGGAAGAAGAAATAACTAAATTTATACAATTTATTCGTCAAAGTTCATACTGGAAATTTGCTGTACATTGAATGAAGAAAGCCGGGCTGCGAATCCGTTAAAGCTTTTCCCATAACTATAAGCCAAGGCCCTCTCCACTGCCTCATTGCATAAGAAAAACAATGCAATAGAAACTATGTATCAGACAATATTATACAACTGAATGACATGAGGTTTTATAATTAGGAGAAAAAAGATGAGTAGGCAACACATCATAACCTTCCAAGTACAAATTTAAGCATCTTACGGTGCAACGAAGCAGTTGTTATGTGGGAATCTCCTTCGCCTTCGGTTGGAAGCTCGCCCAAGTAGACAATATAAACCTGATTTACATAAGGTTATTTGTTTAGTCAATGAACATCTTGTTAGAAAATTAAATCAGATTTGATAACTTTCACAAATCGATCTAATGCACCATTCACCGGATCCTATTTCATTCAGATTAATTACCGGTAGATCGAATGTAAACACTATCGTATTTTTGCATTGAAGACATGTCAGAAGTTCGTGGAGCCTTTTCCGTCTCATCCTTCAATCCCTAGCATATATTTGTGTTACGGCTTCATTATGCCAGATTAGAGCAGAGAAGAGAGAGTGCATCAGCGTGGAAGAGCATAGCAGTAGCAGAAAGCCAAGTTCGAAGTTGAAGATGAAGCTCTCAGAATTTCCTTCGTGATTGTACACTGCATATTTCAATCTTGCAGTCCAGTGGGTGTATTCCCAAGTATTGTATGTGGATGTATTTCCAATATTTACAATATAAGATTGTTCTATGTATTTCTCTCCTGTGAAATATTGTGTGTTTGTATTTAACTAACTTAGCAAAGTTAGCCTTTGGTTTACTGTTATTTATTCCAATCTGTAAGAATTCCTTTGTAAATTGTGTGGTTGAAGAATGTGGCTCTTATCCACTCACTTCTCTTTCTCAATCCGCAACATACTTCAAGTGCAAAGGTTTCCTTCCTCAATCTGTGGATTCCAAATCTGTTAAAGTCCATGGTATTGTTTATTTCGCATAAGCTTTCCTCCAATTCACTGAAATAGCTTTGTATCACTTTGCAGATTAAAATTTCTCTCATTCCGCTTGTCCCTTCATATGAATCAAAGTGGATTGCAATCCGTTGTCATCTTAGTGAAAAATAATAGATTGCAAATCCGTTAATGTTCCTTTTTTTTTCCCATGAAACTCTATTCTGCTGAAATACTTTCAACATAAGTGAGATCAGCTCAAGTTTTCCTCATCCATTGTTTCATTCGTTAATTATTAGGTAGTTCACAATTATTAATGAGTTAAGTTGAGTGGAATAGAATTCGCTTCCTTCATGTGTTAAATATAGGAGAATAGAATCCGCTCCTACCCCATTTTTTTTTGTTAATATTTGGCTATGGTCCATTGTTTTACTTGGGTTTCCACCTTGCAGATATCTCTCTTGCATCCGACCAGAGACCCCCTAATTTTACTGCATATAAAACATTCAAATTGGTATTAGATTTTGTGCCTACCTGTGGAAGATAGAAGCAATGACTTTAAAAAATAACTCTTTGCAGTTGTAGATCCCATAGTTTAATGGTAAAAATTATGATTACTAGAGCATCTAGATGAAGATCTTATTCGGGTCTCAAGAGCTATGGGACTTAGTTGAGAATGGTTATGCAAAACTAGTGGATGTAGTAGCATTGGTCGCTCTCTCCCAAACAGATTTAGACCTGTTGAAGGAGAATCATAAGAAATATCAAAAAGCTCTATTTTATATAATGCAAGCGATTGAAGAGACCATCTTCCTATGAATTGCTGCAGCAACCAAAGCAAAACAAGCTTGGAAAATACTTGTCAATTCTTATCAAGGCACTAATAATGTGAAGTTGGTGAAGTTACATATATTGAGAAGGGAGTTTGAGAACCTGCAGCTGATTGAATCAGAGTCCATGAGCGATTTCTTCACTTGGATAATGGATGTCATCAACCAAATGAGGTTGAATGGAGAGAATGTGGAAAATCATAGGATAGTAGATAAAATACTGAGGAGCCTACTGAAAACATGAGATTCTGGAAGAAAAACAATACTAAGATGCAATAAAAACAAAGCTAACTGGATGCATGAAATACACCGAATGTAATCGAATCAACACCAAACGTAAAAGAGGAAAGCAAGAGCATAGCCCTTTTTATTAATATGATTCCAGATTCAATTACAATCCATCTCCTCCCCTTCCCGGGGCTAGGAGCATTAGCATGTATTGGTTACAATCGTCTTTAGTAGTTCTCCTTCCGCGTGCCCACATGTAAAATGGGTGGGCCAAAGTGTTGCCGCCGCTTGTGTTGAAGAGTCCTCGATCCTTGCCGCTTCTCCTACGTTCAAAGAAACAACAAAGAAAGAGTTAGTAGCACCTATGTTAAAATGAAGCATTTGTGAGAGTGAAATGAAATAAAACCTGCATGTTGATATGCTTGCAATCAAAATCCCGAAGTCATTATGCAAAAGAAATAAAAACAGAACGGTAAGCTTTGTCAAAATTGATAGATCCATGGATCCGGATTCACGTTCTCCATAAACACCCAATGACCTCCCTTGCAGAAGAGATCACGGATGCGGTAAGAGTGAATCGAAGGCAGAGCGTCTGGCGATAAACAGGCAGGGCTTCGCTGCTCCAAACGTTTCTTTCTTTCTCCCCTGCTTCCTTTTTTTTCTTGGTGAGAGAACTCTATAATTTATAGAATTCCCAGGGTGTAGTTGTTATGGGCATGCAAGGATGCTAGTTGGTGTTCATGCTAGTGCGTGATGGGGGAAATTCTTCCTGTCTGGCCTGCCCATGCTTTTCTGTGTGACAGTTCACTGGTCGTCCACTCATGCGCATGAGAGGCAGGGAGCCATAATTGACTGACTTCCACTACCAATTGTTTAATTTCCACCTTTATTTGTTTAATGTCCACTTTCGTTGTTTAATGTCCACCTTTATTTGTTTAATGTCCACCTTTAATTGTTTAATGTCAAGCCAAGCGCAAAGGCAGGAGTTTGTCACAATATCGCGACATCACGATATCGCGACACCAAGAAGAAGCCAGGGCGCAAAGGCAGAAGGTTGTCGCGATATCACGACGTCACGATATCATGACAAAAAAACAAAACTATGGCGCAAGGCGAAAGGTTGTTGCGATATCACGACATCGCGATATCACAACATCTCGATATCATGACGTCGTGATATCGTGACAAAAAAAAAAAAAGCTGGCACAAGGCAGAAGGTTGTCGTGATATCGCAACATCGCGATATCGTGACAACAAACAAAACCATGGCACAAAGCGAAAGGTTGTCGCGATATCGTGACAAATAAACAAAACTATGGCGCAAAGGTAGAAGGTTGTCACGATATCGCAACATCACGATATCGTGACAATAAATGAAACCATGGCGCAAAGGTGGAAGGTTGTTGTGATATCGTGATGTCACGATATCATGACGTCGCGATATCGCGACAACAAACAAAACCATGGCGCAAAGACGGAAGGTTGTCACGATATCGCGACAACAAACGAAACCATAGTGTAAAGGTGAAAGGTTGTCACGATATCGCGACAACAAACGAAACCATGGCGCAAATGTGAAAGGGTCGCGATATCGCGATGTTGCGATATCGCGACATAAAACAAAAGAAAGGGCCTGATGGTGGATTTGAAGCAAAATGTCTGGAGGTGCCAAATTACTTTTTGACCTTCCAAAACTACTGTGTAAGTGGCTAGGACCACTACTTGACATCTGAGGGCTGCCCTAAAGGCTGTTTGTGTCAATGCGATCAGTGTTTGCAATCACATAATCGGATTGGTGCTATTTTGGTGTCTATAGATGCCCCTTTTTGGAAAGCACTGTGGGTGATGTAGTGCTGAACAAAAATAGATAACCAAAGCACTAATGATTAGGGTTTCTTGGTAACCTAACCAACTTGTGATGCCCCAAGCATGGAAAGGGGATGCATTCTTGAATCCTTGCTTCTTACGAGCTAAGGAATTTGATTTCAAGTATTAACCTATTTTTGTGAGGTGTGACTTGAACTTAGACATTGATCAGTCATGAATAGGCAAAGGGCGCAACCTTTTATCAATGGGGGAACCTTGAGTTCATGCTTCGGGAATGCCAAGCATTTTATCACGTTTGATCGATTTGTGATTGTTGCTTGTTTACTGCCCCAAGCAGGAGCATGATTGTCTTTGTCAATGATTCTTTGAATGCATGTCAATGCCTTGATTGGGTGTGTGTTTGTTGATTGGTGACTAAGTGTGACTACGCCCTCAAGCGAAGAATCGATGAGGGAATGACTACCATGAGAAAAGTGACAAGTCGCTTGACCCAAGATGACTTAGGTGAGGGTGCCTTCAGATAATTGTCCGTTGAATGTGCAAGCAGTTTTTTGACTTTTGAACCTATTTTTGGTGGGTAAAAACCCTTTTGGTGATGCCATAATGGGGTGAAAGTGTCAACAATCCGTCGTCCCATGGAGAGGTCCAGCTATGGTAGCCTTCTTAGGGAGTAGAATAGCGACCATTTGCACCCCGACATCAATTTTCTATGCCAAGAGGTTAAGTGCAAGAGCACTCTTGTCTGGCAATGTTTATTGTTGTGTTTTTGTGTTGCATTTTTTGTGTTTTTTTTTTTGTTGTTTTTGTGACACCATTTAGGATTAAAATTGGCAAAAATCCGACCTCCCGTGGATCGGTCCGGCTATGGTAGCCTTCTTAGGGAGTAGGATAGTGACAATGTAAACCCCGACATCATATTTGCTATGCCAAGAGGTTAAGTGCAAGAACACTCTTGTCTGGCAATGTTTATTGTTGTGTTTTTGTGTTGCATTTTTTGTGGTTTTTGTTGTTTTGTTGTTTTTGTGATGCCATTTGGGATTAAAATTGGTGAAAATCCGACCTCTCGTGGAGCGGTCCAGCTATGGTAGCCTTCTTAGGGAGTAGGATAGTGACAATGTAAACCCCGACATTAGTTTTTCTATGCCAAGAGGTTAAGTGCAAGAGCACTCTTGTCTGGCAATGTTTATTGTTGTGTTTTTGTGTTGCATTTTTTGTGTTTTTTTTTTTTGTTATTTTTGTGACGCCATTTAGGATTAAAATTGGCAAAAATTTGACCTCCCATGGAGCGGTCCGGCTATGGTAGCATTCTTAGGAAGTAGGATAGTGACAATGTAAACCCCGACATCAGTTTTGCTATGCAAAGAGGTTAAGTGCAAGAGCACTCTTGTCTGGCAATGTTTATTGCTATGTTTTTGTGTTGCATTTTTTGTGGTTTTTGTTATTTTGTTGTTTTTGTGACTCCATTTGGGATTAAAATTGTCAAAAATCCAACCTCCCATGGAGCGGTACGGCTATGGTAGCCTTCTTAGGGAGTAGGATAGTGACAATGTAAACCCCGACATAAGTTTTGCTATGCCAAAAGGTTAAGTGCAAGAGCACTCTTGTCTGGAAATGTTTATTGCTGTGTTTTTGTGTTGCATTTTTTGTGTTTTTTTTTTTTGTTGTTTTTGTGACGCCATTTAGGATTAAAATTGGAAAAAATTCGACCTCCCATGGAGCAGTCCGACTATGGTAGCCTTCTTAGGGAGTAGGATAGTTACAATGTAAACCCCGACATCAGATTTGCTATGCCAAGAGGTTAAGTGCAAGAGCACTCTTGTCTGGCAATGTTTATTGCTATGTTTTTGTGTTGCATTTTTTGTGGTTTTTGTTGTTTTGTTGTTTTTGTGATGCCATTTGGGATTAAAATTGGCAAAAATCCGACCTCCCATGGAGCGGTCCGGCTATGGTAGCCTTCTTAGGGAGTAGGATAGTGACAATGTAAACCCCGACATCAGTTTTGCTATGCCAAAAGGTTAAGTGCAAGAGCACTCTTGTCTGGCAATGTTTATTGCTGTGTTTTTGTGTTGCATTTTTTTTTTTTTGGTTGTTTTTGTGACGCCATTTAGGATTAAAATTGGCAAAAATTCGACCTCCCATGGAGCAGTCCGACTATGGTAGCCTTCTTAGGGAGTAGGATAGTGACAATGTAAACCCCGACATCAGATTTGCTATGCCAAGAGGTTAAGTGCAAGAGCACTCTTGTCTGGCAATGTTTATTGCTCTTTTGTGTTGCATTTTTGTGATGTTTTTGTTGTTTTGATTGTTTTGCTTTGTGTATATGTCATGATTTTATGTTATGCACAATGATTGATGTTGATGGATGCATGTTTATGGTGATGAATGCATATGGTATGATAAATGCGCATGTTGTTGATTTATATGACAAGTAATGGAATGGATGAAATGATTTCTTGATAACATTACATTGGCACCATAGACTATACATGACTTATGACTTTATGTACTGGGTGATTGCTGTGGTAAATGACTTTTGTGTATATACGTTGTTTTTTTTTTTTTTTGGATGGCGATGTAGGAATGGATTATATGCAATGGTTGGCGTAGAATGTAGCTAGGTTTTTTTGAGATTCAGTTGTTTTAACTAACTAGCCAAGACTGTACCGTTATCTTACAAGATGTCTGACCAAGGTATGAATCGCACTTGTTTTCGACCAAGTTATTTCGCATCCCTGTGTATGCAATTGAGTTTGTTTATGTGGTATGTGTCAGGATACCACCAGTGCCAAATAGGCTTTCAACCAAACCCGTACTAAGGATCACCTAATTAATTCCACTAACTCCTTTGTTGTATTTTGTTAGATTAATCTATTTTGTGATCTAGGAGACCATAAGCTAGCGCATCCACATGCAAACATTGATCTGCACACAAGTAAATGTGATAGATATATCGTCATGCGGGAGGTTTGCCACCAGTGACCGATAGGTTATCCACCAAACTAGTACTGAGGTTCCCCTCATGACCTTTTGAATGCTGAGAGTTCCAGGGATTCAAGTTTGACTCCCTTCTTTTCTTCATTTGTATTGGGATACTTGCTCGTTTATAGTGATGAAAATCACTATTTATTTTTGTTTTTTTCTTTTTGAGCAAGGGATTTGAATTTTGAAGTGATGAGAATCACTATTGCTTGTGCCTTTTGTGTGTGCACTTTATGGGATTTGATGTCGATGTTTTGGAGTATTGACTTTGTGCAAATTTTTTATGTTTTTGCAATGTTTTGAGGACTTGGGATTCTTGGGGAATTGGGTGGGGAAGATTCTTGTCCTTTTGCCAACTCTCAGCATTGTTGGGGTCATGCGCACAGGGGGATGAGCGAGATAATTTTTTTGTTGTTTGGTATCCTAAATTGCTTTACAGGTTTCATCCTTCATTGACACAACTTAGGAATTGTTTTTATGTGTTTTTGAATTTATGATGGGATGCTACGTAACAAGGTTTATTTCAAGTAAGACTCTACCATTGTAACATCAGTTTGAATTTTGTACAGTTTTGGCTAGAAACCTAAAGACAGCTAAATGACGAAAACTCTAGATATGTTTAGATGACAACTGATTTATGATATGGTGAAATGGTGATTGGCATTTATTTTGGTGTACTTTTGTTCAAAGTGGAAAATGTGAAAAGGTGGTGGTTTTGCCAAGTAATGACAGTCTATGGTGCTTTTGCCTTGTGTGATCAACAAACATGGATGTGATGCCTAATGCAACTATTTTTTTTTTTTGGATTTTCTTGACCAAGCGATTATGATAATCCTTGGAGCTTTTGAGGTTGACCAAGAGATTGCGATAATCCTTGGAGCTTTTTGGTGGTGACCAAGGGATTTAGGAATCCTTGGAGCTTTTTGGTTTGACCAAGTGATTGCGATGATCCTTGGGGCTTTTTGGTTTGACCAAGTGATTGTGATAATCCTTGGGGCTTTTTGGGTTGACCAAGTGATTGCGACAATCCTTGGAGCTTTGGGGGTGACCAAGGGATTTAGGAATCCTTGGAGCTTTTTGGTTTGACCAAGTGATTGCGATAATCCTTGGGGCTTTTTGGGGTGACCAAGGGATTGCGATAATTCTTGGAGCATTTTTGGGATTGACCAAGCGATTTTAGGAATCCTTGGAGCTTTTTGGTTTGACCAAGTGATTGCGATAATCCTTGGGGTTTTTTTGTTTGACCAAGTGATTATGATAATCCTTGGGGCTTTTTTGTTTGACCAAGCGATTATGATAATCCTTGGGGATTTTGGGGTGACCAAGCGATTGTGGTAATCCTTAGGGCTTTTTGGGTTGACCAAGTGATTGTGATAATCCTTGGGGCTTTTTGGGTTGACCAAGTGATTGCGGTAATCCTTGGAGCTTTTCAGGGGATAGATGTACCCCCAGCTTGATGATATTTGTGCTTTGGATCTGGATTTGGAGGGATTGGCACGAATGGATCGGCCATATGTACAGATAAAAGGATAGGGTCTGCCTTTGGCACTGTTGTTGCTATGAGGTCTCTGGGCAGAAGTGGAAGACTCAGCGTTTGATTCCAGTGGGCTAGGTTAACGTGCCACTCATGCCCTAGCCTTATGTTTAGATGTTGAAGTGCGTCATCCATATGCATGGGGTGTTGATGTTGCCGCATGTTATTGAGGTGGGCCTCTCTGTGTCGTCTTTATAATCACTGTCAGAGATCCAAAGGCCTTCGTTGGCTCCAACAGCTGTTTGTGATATGTGAGGCTCTTCTTGTTCGAGCAGATTGATGTGGTCCTCATGGGGTTGTTTTGCTTGTTGTGGGGGGACCTGATTGCTTTGATGTGGCATTTGCTTGATTGGCACCTCTAAGGGGGATATTTCCATTAAGCTCTCTTGGTAGTCATCCATGGGAATTATTTGTGAATGATTAATGTCAAATTTGATCGATTCCCATGGTGTTACCTCACATTCTGACTCATCTTTTCTTAGTGAATCAGGCTCATCAGAATTTGGTGATTCTGAGACATGGGAGACCACATCATCAGGTATCTCTATGGTCAGAGGCTGATCTTCCTCGAAAGGAACCTCTTGTAATTTGGGATTTTTGGGTCAGAGGTATCTCTATAGTAGCACATTGCACATATCGGGGGATTTGAGCTCCTCTGCTTTGGTTGGTTCCTGTTGAAGAACATGGGTCCTATTGAAGAACATGGGGCATATGGAGGGGTAGCTGGATAGCACCCCCCTACCTTGGTAGTGCATTTTAGTCCACTCATTTTCTTGCTCAGATTCCATAGAGGCTTCTTGAGGGATTTCTGAGGGTGGCCCATGAACTTGGGTGGGTGTCTGAGGAATCAGGGGAGTAGCCTCCTGCTCCTATCTAGGAGGCATTGGGGGTAGTGCTTGATAAGGTCGCGATGACCTATCTCACCCCTAGGGGTTGTGTCCCTCATAATGTTTTGTCTTATGCATGTGAGGGGTTGGAGTCCTCTCCTGCATAGTGTGTTGGAACAACTCATCCTTCTGGCGCTGAAGGTGCTCTTGATTTTGAAGATACCATTGCTCTAACTATTGTTGTTCTAGCTCAAGTAGCGCAAGTTGCATCCGATGTGTGATATGCTCAACAGATTCTAAGATAGTTTGTCCCACCGTCTCATGTCTAGAAGGGCTAGATGCCTCTCCTACATATCTATCTCGGTCATGGTGATCCGAGATCTCTATAAGCCGCCTCCCTCTATTGGGGGTAGCAGCATTCTCTCGGGGCTTTGGCCTTAGTAAGTGGTTCTTATAGATAGCAGGTGTGGAGGTGTATTGTTCCTATACTATATATTGCTCTCGAGGAAGGTAGGGGTCTTCCTCATGCTCTCTTTCATAAGTGAAAAAGGGACGGACGAAGTTGGCTCACCCTGCCTAAGGAGCCTTGTGCTCTGGAGGGGTCCTTGTAGTCTTGACAACTAGAAGGGGTGGAGGGGTAGTGTAATCATGTGGTTCCTTTTGGCGAACCCTATGTTGACTTAGCGCTTCATCACATGGTGACCGCTCATAGTGAGCATCTAAGGGAGCTCTCCTACAAATGTACCCCTCATGGAAGGGTGTGTGCTGAGTTAGGTGATCCTGATAGCTAGCAGGCGTGGGGGCGCATTGCTCCCATGCTATGTATTGCTCTTGAGGAATGTAGTGGTCTTCCTCGTACCCCATTTCATAAGTGAAAGAGGGACAGGTGGTGTTGGCTTGCCCCACCTGAGGAGCCTTGTGCTCTGGATTTGTCCTTGTAGTCCTGAAAACTAGAGGGGGTGAAGGAGGGATAGTGTAATCATGTGGTTCCTCCAGTCGAACCATATGTTGACCTAGCGCTTCATCGTGTGGTGACAACTCATAGCGAGCATCTAAGGTAGCTCTCCTATGGATGTACCCCTCATTGAATGGTGTGTGCTGGGTGCTATGCTGAACAAGAGTGCCCCTCGAAGAGGTGCCCCTATAGTCCTTTTTTGTTAAGGTGTGGAGGGGTCTTCCTTGTGTGTCAGGCCGCCAAGGTGGTATGACCAAATCCTTGGGGCTATACCGGAGGTGACTTGTGCCTCCTTGGATATTCCCCATAGTGTTCACCTATTATTGGGCTTGGCTATGGGTGAGCACCATGACGATGTCTCTCTAAAAACCCTAAAATTGAAATGAGTCAGATGGGGCCCAAAATTGGGGTGCACATCCCTCTTACAATAGATAAGCCATAAATAAAGTTTCAAGTCCTAACTCTAAATACATTAGGAGAGATTAACCTTCGAACAACTCAAAAGGCATTAAAAATTAGGTGAGCAATTTTAAAACCTAATTTCGGGGCACTAGATGATGGAATTTGGCCTCGAAAACTAGTTTTTTGGGGAAATACAACTCTAGGGAGTTAGGACACACAAGTTATGGCAATCGGAGCTATGGTTGAGAAGTTATGGCCCCGACAAGATGCACTAAAATTTAGGGAAAAATATAGGATTTCCCATATTTTGTTGGATGCTCCTGCATCACTTATGGTTTAGGTTAGATTTCTGATCTGAAATTGCTTATTTTGATTACAGGTACCTTTTTTTCAATCATCAGACTATTATTCATTTCTATCAGTGACGATTACAGAATTGGGATTCGTTTCTCCCAGGGACGAATAGGCATTCATCTTACCCTGGAATGAATACTGTTATGATATTTGCCTCACCCAGGGAGGAGTATAATTTTGTGCATTTTTCAGAGCAACCAATCAGAAACATCTTTTTGGGCAGAGAAGAGGTAGGGGTTTTTAACAAGCCTCTATCAAATTTCTGTTTTCTAATTTTTGGTTTTCAGTTTTTGTATGGCTTAGGGAAAGTTTCCTTTTTGTTTGCCTGTTCTAATTTTTGCAAATTAAAATGAACCATACACACCCTGTGAAGGATGAGCATAAAATCCTGATAACACTTATAAGGGATAAATCCCACTCAATTTAGGATCTTGTTGGATATCCAAGGTGTGAGTTACAGAGTTGGGTCAAATGTCTATTCACTTTTTTTTGCTTCCAGAATAGTTTCAAGTGGACTATCTGTTTACCTTACAATGGGTTCGACCTAGGTTCAGTATTGTTTTTTAGAGTTGATAGTTGTCTTGGTGGGCAATTGGAATTTGCAATTAATTGTTTGATCTAACTCTTTGTGTTTTAGCAGATTAAATGAGAAGACAAATTTTAAAGAAAATAAAAGGGTGGATCATTTAACAGGAAAACTAGAGAGAGTAAGGTAGGGTAGAAAAGAGAAGCTTATTTAACTTAGTTGTAGAATCAAAACACCAATCTCAGTTACACTGTTTAGCTTCGCAATAAGGCTCAATCAAAGAGGAAGGTATCCAGCTTTCTAAGACCACCTTCTACTAAAAGCATAAGACAAGAAGAAACAGATTCGAAGGAAAATCATAAAACAAGAAAGAATTTTGTGTCAACTGATATCTCTCACCAGAAGAGGTGCCCTTATAGTCCTTTTCCGTTAAGGTGTGGAGGGGTCGGCCTTGTGTGTCAGGCCGCCAAGGTGGTATGACCAAATCCTTGGGGCTATACCAGAGGCGACTTGTGCCTCCTTGGATATTCCCCACAGCATTCGCCCATGATTGGGCTTGGCTGTGGGTGAGCATAATGATGATGTCTCTCTAAAAACCCTAAAATTGAAATGAGTCAGATGGGGCCCAAAATTGGGGTGTGCATCCCTCTTATAATAGATAATCCATTTTAGAAATTTCATCCTACAAAAGTTTTATTTATTTTATGTTGTAAATCTATGATACCAAGATCGGATGCATTACTAGGCTTCATTTTCGTTTGATGTATGCTAGGGAAAATTAGAAGATTTAAGGTTAGGGTTTGTATTTGATTGCTCTGTCCTCACTACGTGAGCTAAGCTGTTGGTGAGAGATATCAGTTGACACAAACTTCCTTTCTATTTTATGATTTTCCTCCAGATATGTTTCTTCTTGTCTTATGCTCTTAGTAGAAGGTGGTCTTAGAAATATGGATACCTTCCTCTTTGATTGAGCCTTATTACGAAGCTAAATAGTGTAACTGAGATTGGTGTTTTGATTTTGCAACTAAGTTAAATAAGCTTCTCTTTTCTGCCCTACCTTACTCTCTCTGGTTTTCTTGTTAAATGATCCACCCTTTTATTTTCTTTAAAATTTGTCTTCTCATTTAATCTGCTGAAACACAAAGAGTTAGATCAAACAATTAATTGCAAAATCTGATTGCCCACCAAGACAACTATCAACTCCGAAAAACAATACTGAACCTAGGTCGAACCCGTTGTAAGGTAAACAGACAGTCCACTTGAAACTATTCCAAAAGCGGAAAAAAGTGAATAGACATTTGACCCAACTCTGTAACTCACACCTTGGATATCCAACAAGATCCTAAAGTGAGTGGGATTTATCCCTTATAAGTGTTATCAGGATTTTATGCTCATTCTTCATAGGATTTCATGCATCCAATTAGCTTTGTTTGTATTGCATCTTAGTATTGTTTTTCTTTTGAAATCTCGTGTTTTCAATGGCGATCATGGTGGGAAAAGTAGGAGCATAGTCCTTTTTATTAATATGATTCTATATTTGGTTACAATCCATCTCCTCCCCTTCTCGGGGCTAGGAGCGTTAGCATGTTTTGGTTACAATCGTCTTTAGTAGTTCTCCTTTCGCGTGCCCACATGTAAAATGGGGCCAAAGTGTTACCGTCTCTTGTGTTGAAGAGTCCTCAATCCTTGCCACTTCTCCTGCATTCAAAGAAACAACAAAGAAAGAGTTAGTAGCACCTGTGTTAAAATGAAGCATTCGTGAGAGTGAAATGAAATAAAACCTGCATGTTGATATGCTTGCAATCAAAATCTTGAAGTCATTATGCAAAAGAAATAAAAACAGAATGGTAAGCTTTGTCGACAAATTGATAGATCCATGGATCCGAATTCGCGTTCTCCATAAACACCCAATGACCTCCCTTGCAGAAGATATCATGGATGTGGTAAGAGTGAATCAAAGGTAGAGTGTCTGGCAATAAACAGGCAGGGCTTCGCTGCTCCAAATGTTTCGTTCTTTCTCCCTTTTCTCCTCTCCTTTCTTTTTCTTGGTGAGAGAACTCTGTAATTTATAGAATTCCCAGGGTGCAATTGTTATGGGCATGCAGGGATGCTAGTTGGTGTTCATGCTAGTGCATTATGGGGGAAATTCTTCCTGTCTGGCCTGCCCATGCTTGTTGGCATGATAGTTCGTTGGTCATCCACTCGCGTGCATGCGAGGCAAGGAGCTGTAATTGACTGACTTCCACTACCAATTGTTTAATGTCCACCTTTATTTTTTTAATGTCCACTTTCATTGTTTAATGTCCACCTTTATTTGTTTAATGTCCACCTTTATTTGTTTAATGTCCACCTTTAATTGTTTAACGTCAAGCCAGGTGCAAAGGTAGGAGTTTGTCGTGATATCGCGACACCAAGAAGAAGCCAGGGCACAAAGGTAGAAGGTTGTCACGATATCGTGACAAACAAACAAAACTATGGCGCAAGGCGAAAGGTTGTCATGATATCGCGATGTCACGATATCACGACGTCTTGATATCATGACAAACAAACAAAACCCTGGTGCAAGGCAGAAGGTTGTCGTGATATCGCGACGTCATGATATCGTGACAACAAATGAAACCATGGCACAAAGTAGAAGGTTGTCGCGATATCGCGACGTCGCGATATCATGACAAACAAACAAAACTATGGCACAAAGGTGAAAGGTTGTCACGATATCATGACGTCGTGATATCGCAACAACAAACGAAACCATGGTGCAAAGGCGAAAGGTTGTCATGATATCGTGACGTTGTGATATCATGACATCGTGATATCACGACAACAAAAGAAACCATGGCACAAATGCGAAAGGTTGTCGTGATATCGTGACAACAAACAAAACCATGGCGCAAAGGTGAAAGGTTGTCACGACGTCGTGATATCGCGACGTCATGATATCACGACAACAAACAAAACCATGGCGCAAAGGCAGAAGGGTCACGATATCACGATATTGCGACAACAAAAAAAACCATGGCGCAAAGGCGGAAGGTTGTCACGATATTATGACATCGCGATATCGTGACATTGCGATATCACGACAACAAACGAAACCATGGCACAAAGGTGAAAGGGTCACGATATCGCGACGTTGTGATATCATGACATCACGATATCATGACATAAAACAAAATAAAGGGCCTGATGATAGATTTGAAGCAGAATGTCTGGAGGTGCCAAATTACTTTTTGACCTTCCAAAACTATTGTGTAAGTGGCTAGGACCATTTTTTGACCTCTGAGGGCTACCCTGAAGGCTGTGTGTGTCAATGCGATCAGTGTTTGCAATCACATAATCGGATTGGTGCTGTTTTGGTGTCTACACCTACCAACAAGGTATGACTCGATAGTAATTGAAATAGAAAAATAGATGGATTTGAAAACCCTCTCTATATATGAGCTCATGCATTCTCTGCAAACACATGAGCCAAGGCTAAGTCGGTCCTCTTAGTCTTCTCTAGAGCAAGCGTTCAAGATGTAGGTATTGTTTCAAGATAGTTGCAGAAGAGAAGAATCCCACTAGAGTGCCTCAAGTTCTCAAGGAGGAAGAGGCCATAAGTAAGGAGGAAGATCAAACTCCAATGTCGAAGAGAATAGCTCCAACTTCCATAAGGGAGGAGAAAGAGAAAATGGAAAAAATAAGCAAGCTGGATCTAATCAAAGGTATGACAAATCAAAGATCCAATGCTATTACTACAATAATTTTAGCCATTACAACTATGAGTGTAGAAATAAATTGGCCAAAGATAACAAACAACAATCCCACTACATAAATGAAGCTAGAAATGCAGTGTAGATATGCTTGTGGGAACATATTGTTAACATGCAATACTAGGAGGAGAGCCAGAAGAACACCTGGTATCTCTATAGTAGGTGCAGCAACCACATGTTTGGAAACAAAGAAATATTCTCACAACTTGATAAAATAATCAAGTCCTAAGTGAATATGGGAAACAACAACAAAGTATCTATCATAGGAAAAGGAAAAATTAGTATCTGCACCAGGAAAGGTGAAGGGAAGCAAATACAAGATGTCTATTATGTGTTTGGGTTTAAACATAACTTGTTGAGCATTGGATAACATGTGCAGAAGGGGCACATTGTTTAATTTAAAGACGGATACTATACCATCAAAGACAAATAGCATGGGTAAATTGCAACTATATCAATGACAAAGAGGAATATGTTTTCCCTATAAATTCAAAATTAATTGCTGCTTTCACTTAGCAAAGTGGTGAATGATGATACCTAGTTGTGGCATCTCATATTTTGTCACCTAAGTTTCAGTGGCCTGAACTTGTTGCACAAGAAGCAAATGGTGAAGGATTTATCTCTCAAAAAGCAACCAAATCATGTTTGTGAAGATTTCCTGGTCTACAAGTATCATAGGGATGTGTTCCCTATAGGTTAGTATTCAATAGCTTCACAACCATTAGAGCTACTGCATTCTGATATTTGTGGTCCAATATAGACCAACACATTTGCTGAAAATAAATATCTTTTTATTTTCATTAATGACTTTAGTCGAACGATATAGGTTTATCCCATCAAACATAAGTCAAAAGCTTTCAAATAATTTAAGGATTTCAAGGCCCTGGTTGAGAAACAAAATGGCTATTATGTGAAGAATCTTAGGACATATGGAGGATATGAGTATATATCCAATGAATTCCACATTTTTTGCAAAGTAAATAGAATTCGTAGATAGTTTATTTTCAAATATACACTACAACATAATGGTTTTGTAGAAATAAAGAATATAACCATTATGGAGATGGCACAAAGTATGCTAAAGGTAAATAATTTGCCACATATATTCAGGGTAGAAGGTGTATATTGTGCTATTTATCTACTGAATAGATGTCCCAACAAGAGTGTGAAGGATAAAATTTTTCAAGAGGTATGGAGCAATCAGAAGCCTAGTGTGGCTCACTTAAGAGTTTTCGGGTGCATAGCATATGCACATATCCTAGATGAGAAAATAAAGAATATGGATGAAAAAGTAGAGAAGTGTGTCTTTATAGGGTACAATGAACAAGCAAAATCTTACAGATTGTATAATATTGTAACAAACAAGATGATAATCAAACGTGATGTAAAGTTCCTGGAGGCTAAAGCATGGAACTTGAAGTCAAATACTAGCCATCCAAAGCTAATAATTATTGAATTTGAGGATTCAAAAGAAGATAGAGTGGCTACTCATGTAGCTTCAAATAGTAACAGTGATGCCAGTAGTAGCACAGCCTCATCATCCCAGTCACCTCCACTTACTACAAGGATCTCCAACTTAAAGACACCAACAAAAATAATGAGCTTGCAAGATATTGATGAGGTAACCAAAAATTAAACTAATGATGAACATTATGATTTTAAATCTGCCTTCGTCAATGGAGTGTTAGAAGAAGAGGTCTACATACACCATACACCTAGATATGACCTAGAAGGATAAAAAGAGAAGGTCTTGAAATTAAAGAAAGCATTGTATGGGTTAAAGTAAGCATCCAAAGCTTGGTATAGCAGAATTGATGCTTACTTTCAGGAGAATGGGTTCATCAAATGCCCATATGAGCACACTCTATACATGAAGACAAACACATATGAGGAGATGATAATCATCTACTTGTATGTAGATGATCTTATATATACTGGAAACAAAAATATGATTTTTGAGCAATTCAGAACAACCATGAAAAAGAAGTTTGAGATGACGGACTTGGGGTTGATGAAGTATTTTCTTGGCATTGAAGTT
The DNA here is from genome assembly GCA_028583015.1 of Wollemia nobilis. NCBI lineage: Eukaryota > Viridiplantae > Streptophyta > Pinopsida > Araucariales > Araucariaceae > Wollemia > Wollemia nobilis. The sequence continues at coordinate 2,766,411 of JAQPPZ010016831.1, forward strand.
GATCAATCTATGGATGACATCTTCATTTCTTAGGGTAAGTATACAAAGGATATCTTTAAGAGGTTTAATATGAAGGACATCAAACCTATCATTACACTTGTAGACACAGATCTGAAGTTGATAAAAACAAATTACTACAAAAATGTTGATCCAAATCTCTATAAAAGGTTAGTTGAAATCTTGATGTGTTTGACTGCAACCAGGCCAAATTTGATGTTTACAATGACATTAATCAATAGTTTTATAGATTCACCCAAAGACACTCACTAGCAAGCAGGAAAAAGGATTTTACAATATGTCAATGGAACCAAAAACCATGGAATTCATTATGCTAGAAAAGACTAGCTTGAACTGGTTGGCTACATAGATAGCGATTGGGCTGATAGCATATATAATCTAAAGAGCACTTCTAGATATGCCTTTCATCTTGGATTTGGAGTATTTTTGTGGTCCTCGAAGAAATAGCTAATTTTTGCACTATAAACTACTAACATAGAGTATGTTGTCACCACGTTAGCCGCATGCTAGGTAGTTTAGCTGAGAAGAGTTATGAGTGAACTAAATCATCCATTGAAAGTAGAAACAACTGTATTTTGTGACAATAATTTTGCCATAGAAATATCAAAGAATCCAGTATTTTATGGCAGGACCAAGCACATTGACATCTAGTACCATTACATCAAAGAGCTAGTGAAATTTAACAAGATTGAATTACTATTTTGCATGTCAAAAAAATATGTTGCTAATATTTTCACAAAACCTTTGAAGGAGGAAGACTTCAATAGGCTGAGGGAGATGCTCGGTGTCAAAGTTTTTATGAATTCTTGTTTAAAGGAGGGTGTTAAAAAATTAAACCAGATTTGATATCTCAGACAAATTGACCTACTACACCTTTCACTAGATCTTGTTTCATTCAGATTAATTACTGGTAGATTAAAAGTAAATACTATCATATTTTTACATTGAAGACATGTCAAAATTTTGTGGAGCCTTTCCTACCTCATCCTTGAATCCCTAGCATATATTTGTGTTACGGCTTCATTTTTCTAGATTAGAGCAGAGAAGAGAGAGCACAACAACATGGAAGAGTAGGGTAGTAGCATAAAGCCAAGTTCGAAGTTGAAGATGAAGCTCTAAAAATTTTCTACGTGATTTTACACTGCATATTTTAATCTTGTAGCCCAGTGGATGTATTCCCAAGTATTGTATGTAGATGTATTTCTAATATTTGCAATATACGATTTTTCTATGTATTTCTCTCCTATGAAATCTTGTGTGTATTTAACTAACTCAACAAAGTTTACCTTTGGTTTACTATTTTTTATTACAATAAGGAAGAAATCCTTTATAAATTGTGCGGTTGAAGAATGTGGCTCTCATCCACTCACTTCCCTTTCTCAATCCATAATATACTTCAAGTACAAAGGTTTCCCTACTCAATTTGCAGATTCCAAATCTGTTAAAGTCCATGGTATTGTTTATTTTGCATAAGCTTTCATCCAATTCACTAAAATAGCTTTGTATCACTTTACGGATTAAAATTTCTCTCATTCCACTTGTCCCTTCATATAATCAAAGAGGATTGTAATCCATTGTCATCTTAGTGTTAAAATTAGCATATTGCAAATCTGCTAATGTTCCTTTGTTTTCTCTACAGATTTTTAGTCCGCTGAAATACTTTCAACATAATTGATGTCAGCACAAGTTTTTCCCCATTTCTTGTTTCATTCACAAATCATTGGGTAGTTTGCAACTGTTAATGAGTTAAGTAGAGCAAAATAGAAACCACTTCCTTAATGTGTTAAATAGAGAAAAATAGAATCTGCTCCTGCCCTATTTATTTTGTTAATATTTGGCTATGGTCCACTATTCTACTTAGGTTTCCACCTTGTAAATCTCCCTCCTGTGTCGGACCGGAGCCTCCCTGATTTTGCTAAGTTTAAAAATTTCAAATTTATATCATATTTTGTGCCTACCCAGGGAAGATAGAAGAAATGGCTTCCAAAAATAACTCTTTGCAATTGCAGATACCATGGTTCAGTGGAAAAGATTATGATTACTAGAGAATCCAAATGAAGATTTTTTTGGGTCTCAAGAGCTATGGGACTTGGTCAAGAATGGTTCTGTAGAACCAGTGGATGTAGCAGCATTGGTTGCTTTCTCACAAATGGATTCAGACCTATTGAAGGAGAATCGAAAGAAAAATAAAAAAACTCTATTTTAAATTATGCAAGTAATTGAAGAGACCATCTTCCCATTGATTGCAGCAATAACCAAAGATAAGCAAGCTTGGGAAATACTTGTCAGTCCTTATCAAGGCACCAATAAGGTGAAGTTGGTGAATATACAGATGTTGAGAAGGGAGTTCGAGAACCTACATATGAATGAATCAGAGTCCATGAGTGATTTTTTTATCCAAACAATGGATGTCATCAACTAGATGAGGTTGAATGGGGAGAATGTGGAAAACCAGAGGATAGTAGAGAAAATATTGAGGAGCCTACCAGTAAGGTTCGAATCAATAGTGATTACAATAAAAGAATCAAGGGTTTTGACAACCCTCTCTGTAGATTATCTCATGGGTTCTCTACAAATACATGGTCTGAGGCTAAGACAATCATCTCAATCTTCTCTAGAGTAAGTGTTCAAGATACAGGTCTCATTTTGAGATAGTGATAGAAGAGAATAATCCCACTAGAGTGCCTCAAGTTCTCAAGGAGGAAGAAGACAAAGCAATTGAGGTAAACATGGAAGAGGCCATAAACGAGGAGGAACATCAAACCCCAATATCGAAGAGAATAGCTGCAACTTCCATCAGGGAGGAGGAAGAGGAAATAGCATAAATCAACAAGCTGGATCTAATTAGAGGTATGAAAAATCAAAGGTACAATGTTATTACTATAAGAAATTTGGCCATTACAGCCAAAGAAATTAGCCAAAGATAACAAACAACAAGTCCACTACATAAATAAAGCTGGAAATACAGAGTGTAGAGATTCTTGTGGGAATATGTTTTTAATGTGCAGTATTGAAATGAGATCCATAATAACACCTTGTATCTCTATAGTGGGTGCAAAAACCACATGTCTGGGAATAGAGAAATGTTCTCACAACCTGATGAAATAGTCAAGTTCGAAGTGAAGATGATAAACAATAGCAAAGTACCTATCATGGGAAAAGGAAAAATTACTATCCGCACTAGGCAAGGTGAAAGAAAGCAAATACAAGATGTATATTATATGCCTGGGATGAAACATAACTTGTTGAGTATTGGAAAGCTTGTGTGGAAGGAGCACACTATTCAATTTAAGGACAAAGCCTATACCATCAAAGACAAAGAGCATGGGAAAATTCCAACTGTGTCAATGACAAACAACTATATGTTTCCCCTACAAATTCAAGATGAATTGTTGCTTTCACTTAGTGCAGTGGTGAAGGATGCTACCTGACTATGGCATCTTAGATTCGGTCACTTGAGTTTTAGTGGCCTGAACCTACTACACAAGAAGAAAATGGTGAAGGGTTTACCCCTCATAGAGCAACCAAATCAAGTTTGTGAAGGTTGTCTGGTCAGCAAGCAACATAGGGATGCATTCCCTATAGGGCAGTCTTGGAGAGCTTCACAACCATTAGAGCTAGTGCATTTTGATATCTACAGTCCAATGCAGACCAACACATTTTCTAAAATGATTATTTTTTTACTTTCATTGATGACTTCAGTCGGAGGACATGGGATTATCACATCAAGAAATCAGAATCTTTCAGCAAATTTAAGGATTTCAAGGCTCTGGTTGAGAAATAGAGCGACTATTATGTGAAGACTCCCATAATTTCCTCTGTGATTGTACACTGCATATTTCAATCTTGCAGTCTAGTGGCCGTATTTCCAATATTTGCAATATAATATTTTTCTATCTATTTCTCTCCTGTGAAATATTGTATGTATTGAACTAACTCAGCAAAGTTAGCCTTTGGTTTACTGTTATTTACTCCAATCCGGAAGAAATCCCTTTTAAATTGTGCGGTTGAAGAACGTCGCTTTCATCCGCTCACTTCGCTTTCTCAATCCACAACATACTTCAAATGTAAAGTTGTTTATTCTGCATAAGCTTTCCTCCAATTCGCTGAAATAGCTTTGTAGGATTAAAATTTCTCTCAATCCGCTTATCTCTTCATATAAATCAAAGTGGATTGCAATCCGTTGTCATCTTAGTGTTAAAATTAGCAGATTGCAAATCCACTAATGTTCCTTTGTTTTCCCCGCGGATCTCTATTCCGCTGAAATACTTTCAACATAAGTGATGTCAGCTCAAATTTTTCCCCGTCCGCTGTTTCGTCCCCTAATAATTTGGGTAGTCCGCATTTGTTAATCAGTTAAGTTGAGTGGAATAGAATCCGCGTCTTTTATGTCTTAAAAAGAGCGGAATAGAATCCGCTTCCGCCCCATTTGTTTTTTTAATATTTGGCTGTGGTCCGCTGTTCTGCTTGGGTTTTCACCTTGTGGATCTCCCTCCTGCGCCGGACCGGAGCCTCCCTGATTCCGCTGCGTTTAAAACTTTCACATCTTTGGCACAGTGGTTTACCGTACATCATTATCAAACAGAAAATCGTCCATAACTGAAGATAGTTTGTGCCGGTGTTCGCCATTCCACCACTGATTCTTTATCCAGTAATGACGATTTCTTACACACACAAAAAAAATCTTGTGGACCCATTCTTAATGACGATTTCTTACCACTGAGTCTGTTCTTCGTTAATAAATATACTAGAACCATGCAGGCCACCCTGATAACTCCGTTGCACGTTCTTGGTATCTCCTGCGTAATTGCTAACCAAATTAAAGACAAAAATGCATGTTAGGGATGTAAACGTAATTGTATATGGTGCTCACCCTTAAGTATCACTCAGCAGAAATATTTTGATAAAAATGGTTTTCTGCCGCTACAGGACTCTTTATCTCGTAATTTTTTGCCTGTAGCTTAGCTTTATGACATTGTAATGGTGATTTATTCTTTCTAGCTCCAAGATTCTTAGCTTGGCGATATTTTGCTTGTACTGTCTATCACATTTTTCCTTATTTTTAAAATATTCTATCTCTTTCCTTATTTTTAAAATATAAATGTGAAAGGAAACTTACAAATGTTTTTGTGTCAAGAGGTATAAAATTGTATTTTCAAAATCCTATCTAAACATAAAATCCAGAAGAATGTGAGCCATATGTACAATCTTTTTTGGATGTCAAAGGCTACATAATGTTTTATATATGAAATCAAGTTAACAATCAAAAGGAATATGAGTCAATCCTATGATTATTTTTGAAGAGATGTTTTTACATTTATATTATTATTAGAAATTTATAATTAGTCATAGGAAATCTAATTATTTTAATTATAATTTTTATAAAAATGTCTATTATAATTATTTAATAGATACATTTAATAAAAATATTTATCATTTTCATGGTTTAGAAGAAATATTCTTAGTTATCACCTTTTTAAATATAGTAGTATGTAAACTTTGGGGTTCAAGAACCCTATCTTTTTTAATGCATGGAGGACACTTTAAATTTATTTTATATATATATATATATATATTGAAGACCAAGTACAATAGGTAGTACAACTGAAACTATATTTTTCGTGGCACAATTGGGGCTACACTCTCCAAGGGTATAGCAATAGGGGTCCTTCCTCTCCATAATTTAAATTTAAATTGAGGATACGAAGATGAAACACAAATGACATATGTTGATGTGTTCCCCATAAGGACAATTTAATTATTATTTATTTATTTATTATTGTTTTACATATATAAGGTATATTGATGTAATTCATCTTTGATTTTACTATTTAAAAAAAAATCTATTTCATATTTATTTCATTAGAAAGAAAATATCTATATGATATTTATCCTCATTAAAACTCGAGTGATCTCTTTCAATTTGAAATTGGGATAACTTTTCTTAAATTGGGCAACATGTATCTTTTTGAAGGGCTATTTACAAGGTGTATTTAGTGACCTTCATATTCTAGTTAAGTTCTTTGATAACGTCATACAAAAAGACACTAATAGAATTACCAAATCTAATATCCTTAATTAAGATAAAAATTCCATTCAAATTAGATATAACATAAATTAAAATTTAACCCAAGGAGTCTCCATCATACAATACTTTCACCATGATATTCCACTTTTTGGATATGGAATATCACTACTATCCATGTCAAGTCATAAAACATTTTATTTTATTTTATTACATACAATCATTACTTTGAACAAATAGGTCCCCATAGCACTTCCATCATATGCTTGCACACCAAATTCATATTCATGTCTTAATGCAAGTCAAACTCTTTCATTACCAAATAGGGTTATCCATAGTCACTAATTATAGTTAATTAACAAATATTTGAATTTTTAAAATTTAGAGTTGGTTAATATGGGAACCCTTGATAGGGTCCATTAGCTTAAATTTTCTAGGTACAATTTTGTTTTTGGGTTGGCTACCCTAACTTTATAATAATTTTACCATTTTAAGTTTAAATCACTAGCATTATTATAAAGAAATTTAGTTACACTATACAAAAATACTCCTATATCTTAAACATTTTGTTAGGTACGTAAGTATATACATGTGAAAAATATATCATAATATTTTATTATAGCATGGGTCACACATAAAATTATATTAATATTTAACATAATTTCATATTATAATATTATGCACATTGTGATTCATGGAAGGTGAACCATCACATTCTTATTTAAAGAGAGATGTACCCCTATTGTAAAATGTAAGTTATATAAGAAGTACTCTTGTAGGAATCTTGGCTCGTGGAGTTGAGAATATTATGGAGTGGATTCCTTCCAATAAAGAGTAGTGTAGAAATTTGCCCTACCTTAAGGATATTATCAATATTTATTTTATTGTGTGGATTATCAGTATGCAATTTATTTATGGATGTGATGCGCCTTGCCAAAGCCATAACTTGTGAACTGTACGCCCGTTGGCCTTGAAATTTAACAAGTGGTTTTGTGTGTGTGTTCTACATCAGGTGAATCTTTTATTGGCCTGACTCTCAAAAAAAGTATTTTCGAGACCTAACTCCTCCATATTGTCTCCCAAAATAAGCTTTTAGAATAGGTTCTCAGGTTTTTTGGGGTTTTTTGGCTGTTTGAAATTCATTATATTTTGTTATACCTTAATTTGAGACATAATATTTTAAATTAAGGTTTGTTATTGTAATAGAGATGTGTGCACTAAATTTGGGTGTAATCCGATTGATTTCTATTTTTAGAAGTTTTTAGAAAGAAGATCTATTTTTAGCAATTTTAGAAAAAATATGTTTTTAGGGTTTCTTTGGTTTTCGATTGCTATATGATGGATTGTAATATTTTGTAGCTGTGGTGTGAATTCAAAAATGAGAAGAATATCAATTTACAGTTTTCTTCAATTATTGCAATTGTGTTATGTGATTGGAGTCCTTTTTGTTGGTCTCTTGTAGCTGAGTTTACACCATTTGGTATTAGAGCGGGTGTGATCTTGATAGTGAAGGGAAGGTGCCACCTAGAAGATATTCTCAGATTAATAGGTAAATCAAGGATCTAAATGCAAAAATAGCACGGCTGACTAGTGTGATTGATTGCATGCGAGAGAGACATCCCAGGGTACATGCATATCAAAGATCTGATGATAAAAATATACCTAAGGAATTTGGATATGAGGTCCTTGCAGAAATAGAACTAGAGGGCCCAGAGGAAGAAGAGAACGATTTTGAAAATCTACTGATACAAGATCTAGAGGGGCTTAAGAAGAATCACGATGGGATCAAGATTGAGGTTCCTGAGTATGCTGGTGGATTGAAACCAGAGGAGTTGATCGATTGGATCAATAGCCTAGAAAAATGTTTTTATTGGAGTAACCTTGCTGAAGAGAAGAAGGTTAAGATTGCATGCACAAAGCTGAAGGACATGCATTTATTTGGTGGGATCATTTATAGACTACATGAGAAACGAATGGAAAGGAAAAGACCAGGGATTGGACAAAGATGAAGAATAATTTATAGAAAAAATTTAAACTTGTAGACTAGTCCCAAACTCTATTTCATAGATTTTAGAATCTCCAATAGAAGGATTAAAGCATTGAGGACTATACTGATGAATTCTACAAGCTATCCATTCGAGTGGAGCACAATGAGATGGAGGATCAAAAGGATGTCAGGTATGTAAATGGCCTATGTTTTTTTGTTCAAGATGAGATGACCATGCATCACACTCTTACAATGGAGGATGTGTATCAAATGGCCCTCAAGGCAGAGGAGAAATTAAAAAGGATTAATAGAAGAGGTAAGAAGGGATTGACGCCCTCTTCAGGTCGGGGTCAAAGTGGATCTATTTTTCTCAAGGGATAATCCTCAATACATGCTAAATAAGAAGAAGATGGGCATAACCTGAGAAGAAGAGGATACCAACGAGGTAAAGGTTACGGTGGTAGACGAAATAAGAATGATTCGAGGAGGTCATATACCTATTATGGATGTGGTGAGGAGAGTCATAGAGTATTTGAGTATCCCCAACTGATATCCAACAAAGGGGCCAAGGAGGACAAGGAAGGGTCAATCTAGTTGAGATGGAAGAGCAAGATGAGGATGAAGTTGCTACTGACATGGGGGAAGCCCTTATGATAAGGAGGATGTTTATTACTCCTAAGAAAGAGATGGTGCAGAGCAAAGAAAAGGGGTAGACCATAAATGGTGAATATTCTTGGCTGCGAATGAACATATTTTGAACAAGGTGTACATTAGGAGGGAAGGTATGTAACATTGTCATTGATGGTGGTAGTTGTGAGAATATGGTGTCAAATGTCATGGTTGAAAAAATGCACCTGAAATATGAAAAAAATCCTTATCTATATCGCATCTCATGGGTTAAGAAGAGGAAAGAGGTAACAGTAGATCAAAGGTGTTTAATTAATTTTTCAATTAGGAGCACTTACAAGGATGAAGTGTGGTGTGATGTGATCTCGATGGATGCATGTCACATTCTATTAGGAATACCTTGGTAGTATGGAAGGGATACTAACCATAATGGGAGAAAGAATACTTACACATTTTGGAAGGATTGTATAAAGGTAGTTTTTGTGCCTCTAAAGTAGGATGGGCCAAGTGAGAGCTTGTTGACGATGAAGGAGTTTCTTGTAAATATCAGGGATGCTAGCTTATGTTATGCCTTAATAGCTAGGAAGCTAGAAAAAGAGGAAGTGGTTATACCTACAATAGTAACTAAGTTGCTAAGTGAATATAAAGATGTCACACCATAGGAGTTACCAGATGGGCTACCACCAAAAAGGGATATCCAGCATCACATGGATTTGATTCTAGGATCAGCGCTCCCAAATCAGATAGCTTATCGGTTGAACCCAACATAGAATGTAGAATTGAGTAGGTAAGTGACAAAGTTTATAAAGAAGGTATTAGTTAGGGAGAATATGATTCCATGTGTGACTCCAGCATAGTTGACCCCGAAGAAAGATGGTGATTGACAGATGTGTGTGGATAGTAGAGCCATAAACAAGATCATAATAAAGTATTGGTATCCTATGTCGAGAGTGGATGATATGATGGATAGATTAGCTGGAGCTAAATATTTCAGTAAAATTGATCTACGAAGTGGCTACTACCAGATCAAAATTTGAGAACGGTATGAATAGAAGACAAATTTTAAGACAAAATATGGATTGTACGAGTGGATGATGATCCCATTTGGGTTGTCTAATGCTCCTAGTACATTTATGCAGTTGATAAACAGAGTACTACGGGAATATAACGATAAGTTAGTGGTTGTGTATTTTGATGATATTTTGATTTATAGTAAAAGTGAAGAAGAACATTTGTTACACCTGAAATTAGTGTTAGAAGTGCTTAAGAAGGAGAAATTGCATGTCAACCTGAAGAAATGTAGATTTCTTCAAGATAGTTTAGTGTTTTTAGGATTTGTAATCTCAAGAGATGGCATGAGGATGGATAATGAGAAAGTGAAGGTGATTCTAGAATGGCCTCTTCCACGATCTATAACAAAAGTAAGGAGCTTTCATGAACTATTTGCCCCTATAACTGAGTGCATGAAGGGGAAAGAGTTTGTATGGACTATGACAACAATAGAGAGTTTTGAACTCTTGAAGAAGAAAGTGTCGAAAATCCCTGTTCTAGTGTTACTATATTTTAGTAAGGTGTTTGAGGTTGATTGTGATGCCTCATTTGTTGGGATTGGTGGTGTCTTAAGTCAAGAGGGTCGACCTATAGCATTTTTTAGTGAGAAGTTGAATGATGTAAGGAAGAATTATTCTACATATGATGTGGAATTTTATGCAATTGTGCAAGCATTGCAACATTGGAGGCACTACTTAATCTCAAAGAAGTTTGTGTTGTTTACTGATCATGAAGCATTGACGTATGTAAATTCTTAGAAAAAGTTAAATAGCAGGCATTCCAAATGGTTTCATTTTTGCAACATATACATTTGTCCTGAAACACAAGTCGGGAAAATAGAATAAGGTTTCTGATGCATTAAGTATGAGAGTCTTGTTGTTGACCACTATGGAGAAAGTTGTTGACCACTATGGAGAATGAAGTGGTAGGATTTGAGGGGATTAAAGATCTATATGAATATGATGCGGATTTTGGGAATATTGTGCAATAGTGCAAAAGTGCGGTAGGGGGAGAGTCTCGTACTATTTTTGAAGAGTATTTTTTTTAGAATGGTTACTTGTTTAAGGGTAATAAATTATGCATTCCCAATGGATCTATGAGAGAGAACATCTTGAGGGAATTACATAGTGGGGGTTTGGCTGGTCATTTTGGAGTAGCCGAAACTACCACTCTAGTAGAGGAGAAGTACTATTGGCCAAAAATGAAGAGAGACATAATCAAGTTTATCTCTAGATGTAGATTATGTCAAATGGCTAAGGGCCATGTACAAAATATAGGGTTGTATATGCCATTGTCGGTTTCTACAGGACCATGGACCGATCTGAGTATGGATTTTGTGTTGGGGTTGCCCAAGACAATGAGGGGTAAGGATTCAATTTTTTTTGTGGTAGAAAGATTTTTAAAAATGGTGCATTTTATTGCTTGCCAGAAAACTAATGATGCAACTAGGACTGCAGTCTTATTCTTTGATGAAATTGTGTGGTTGCATTGTGTTCCAAATACTATTACTTATGATCAGGATACTAAGTTCTTGAGTCACTTTTGGAGGACATTGTGTTAAAATTTGAACACCAAACTGTAGTTCAATAGTTCTTACCACCCACAGACCGATGGGTAAATAGAGGTAGTTAATAGAATCTTGGGAAACCTCTTATGATGCATAGTTGGAGAAAAACCAAAATAATGGGATTTAGCCTTGTCACAAGCTGAATTTGCATACAATAGTTCAGTGAACAGGTCGACAGGTAAATCTCCTTTTCAAATTATTTATGGTAAAAATACTAGAGATTTATTATATTTGGTTGAGTTACCAATTGGGGAACAAGTTAGTGATGATGCAAAAGCATTTGTTGAGAATATATAGAAAGTGCAAGATTCAGTGAGGGAAAAATTGTAGAGTAGTAATTCTCACTACAAAGAGTCTGTTGATGCACATAGAAGGGTGAAAGTGTCTGAAGAGGGTGATATGGTCATGGTTCATCATATAAAAGAAATATTTCCTAAGGGGATGTATAACAAACTAAAACTTAAGCAAATTGGGCCATGTAGGATTTTGAAGAAGATCAATGATAATGCCTATAAAGTGGAGGTGCCTGATGAATTTGATATTTCACCCATTTTTAATGTTTCTAATTTATTTCAGTATCTTGATACTTATGAGGATGGAGAATTACAATAGACAGTAAATTGGGCACGACAGATGCCTAAGAAGAAAAAATATAGAGTTGCACAGGTTCTCGATAAGAAGGTGATCACCACCAGACATGGGAGCTACAATAAATTCCTAGTTTAGTGGGAAGGATTACCACAATCAAATAACACTTGGGTTTGAGAGTCAAAGCTAAAGAAATTTGATAACCAAAAGCTACAGGATTTGAATTCAGCTGAACTCATAGGAGCTGAGTTCTTTTTTACCATAGGAGAATGATGCACCTTACTGGAGCCATAACTTGTGAACTGTACGCCCATTGGCCTTGAAATTTAACAGGTGGTTTTGTATGTGTGTTCTACATCAGGAAAATATTTTATTGGCCTAAATCTCTAAAAAAAGTGTTTTCAGGACCTAAATCCTCCATCTAGTGTCCCAAAATTAGCTTTTAGAATAGGTTCCCGAGTTTTTGGGTTTTTTTGGCTGTTAGAAGTTTATTATCTTTTATTATACCTTAATTTGAGACCTAATATTTTAAAGTAAATTTTTTTATTTTAATAGGGATGTGTGCACCGAATTTGGGTGCAATCCGACTCATTTCTATTTTTAGAAGTTTTTAGAAAGAAGATCTATTTTTAGCAATTTTAGAAAAAAGACGGTTTTAGGGTTTCTTTGGTTTTTGGTTGCTATATGATGGATTGTAATCTTTTGTAGAAGGGGTGTGAATTCAAAAATGAGAAGAATATCAATTTGTAGTTTTCTTCCATTATTGCATTTGTGTTATGTGATTGGAGTTCATTTTGTTGGTCTCTTGTAGCTGAGTTTACACCAGGATACATGTTGAATATTTCTACATATTGATGAATGATTTATGGTAATGAGAAGAGAGATTATTAATATTTGGATTATTATTACAAATCTTAGATTTTTTAGCTAGAGATCTTGTGAAGTGGCTTCCTTCCAATGAGGAACATTGTATGATGTTGTCCTACCTCAAGGATATTATCAATATCTATTTTATCATGTGAATTATTACTGTGCTATTTATTTATGGATGCATATTGAATACTTTTGCATATTGGTGAATTTTTTATTGTTGATTATAAGTTGTTAACATTTGTTAGAGTATATTTTTTTGAGCTAGGGCATCTTTTTTTATAAAAAAATATTACATTTTGTGGGAGTCGTATTGTTTTAGTAGTCATTTTTAGAAGAATTTTACACCATTATGTAGATATTTTTGAGTACTACAACAATAACTGCACGAGTTTTTGAGAAATTTAAGGTTATTTGAAGTTGGGTTATTCATACTATTTTTGGTCACATGATTTTTTTTCAAAATAATAAAAAAATGTATTAAAACTTTTACTAGTCATTTTTAGAAGAATTTTGCACTAGCTTATAGATTATTTTGAGTACTACAAAAACAACTAGTCATCTGGTAAGTTTTTGATAAGTATTGAGAGAGTTACAACTATTTGAATTGGATATATTTGTGTTGTTTTTTGGCTATGCATTTTTTTCAAAGGAAAAAGTTCATATTAAATTTTTTAGTCATCATTTTTAGAATTTTTTGCATCAGAATATAGTTTATTTTGATTACTATGAAAATGATTGATCACTTGTTACATTTTGATAATTATTGAGGGAGTTGCAACTATTGCAAGTTGAGATTTTGATGTTTTTTCTGGGCTACATAAAAAAATCATGCAAAAAGAAAAAAATCATCTTTTCATTTGAATAAGCAAATAATTTATCATTTGATTTATTTTGAAGCAAATTTGTAGATTTCATGGTTTGAAGTAAGGAATAGGTAATATTTGAGAAATTTTAAGTTTTGAAATTTTTTGGCTATTTAAAACCCTAGATGCTTTGAAAAATATCCTACAGTTGCCAAAATTATTTGAAAACATTGATATTGATGCAAGGGAATGGTTGAAAATCTTTAAATATTTTAAATTATGTGATTTAGAATGGAAAATTGAGCTTTGCAATGCTTTGAAAGGGGAAGTTTTTTCTTGGTTTTCAAACTTTGGTCAAGCCCATAATTATACATTCACATGGGAAGAATTTGAAGTTGCATTTTTAAGCAAATGGAAATTGAAGGAAAATGATAAGGATATGCAAGCCAAGGAAATCACACATTGATGTCACACAATGTTCAAACAAAATTGTTTAAATATCAAAAATTAATTTTACAATTTTATAGTTGCATCCAAAATAAATATTTTATTGTCTCCATAAACCATAACAACACTGATTATAAATTACGAGGGATATGGTTAATAGTTTGCCTGTTCCAATAACAAAAATTTAAAAAAATAAAGCTTGAGGATGAGGATGTTCATGTTTTGAATATTTGAAGATCATCATCGGTAAATATTTTTTATTGTTATATTTTTATGATATTGATATGGGTGATATATATTATTCTTAGCTATCCTTGGTTTTATTATTTGAGAACTATTGACATAAATGTGTAAAATAAATTTATGAAATCATGGTATAGAAGAAATATGATAACTTTGCATGATATTTCTTAGCTTAGAGAGCATGGATCAACGGAAAATCAAGAAACCATTGTAAGAGAATAAATTTAAGAACATATGAAGGGAATTGTAATAGAATATGAGAAAGCTGTGGCAAAAATCAAAGATGAAGTTAAACCAAAAAAAAAAAAATATCCAAAAGGAGTATGAGAGAAGAAAATAAAATAGAGGTATAAAATATTAGATCATATCATCATCCACATCACCATGAGATGCAACAATCATGGAAATAGGGATATGCTTAAAACTAGAAGAACAAAAACTATGGATATTCAAATGGAATAAGGGAACCTGACATCACTAGAGAAAAACACCAACCAAAGTTTCATTAGTACAGATGGATGATCAATACTGGTACCAATTCTTATATTCATTAGAATATCATATTATTTAGTTTCTTCCTACATTTTGAGGATGAAACATTTTTTAAGGGAGATACAATGTTAGGTACCTAATCATATCCATGTAAGGATATAATATAATATTTTATTATGGTATGGATAACACAAAATTATTATAAAATTTAACATAATGTCATTTAATAATATTATACATTTTTTAACTCATAGAATATGAACCACCACATAGGTAACCTTGTAACTCATAGAATGTGAACCATCATATTCTTGTATAAGGAGAGATATACCCCTATTGTAAAAAGTAATTCATATATTAAGTGTTTTTATATAAGTATTTGTTTTAGGAGTTGGAGATATTATGGAGTGGCTTCTTCCCAATAAATTACATTGTATGATGTTGCCCTACCTCAAGTGTATTATCAATCTTTATTTTATTATATGGATTATTATTGTGTAATTTATTTTTGGATGCATGTTGTATATTTCTTAATATTGGTTAATGATTTATGGTAATGATAAGAAAGGTTCTTAACAAATTAATTTTTCTTGAGAAAAATGGTAGTAGGAATAGATTCCTATTAGTAGTAATAGATGACCAATAGCAATAAAAGACGATAAAAGAGTAGTAGTAGGAATAGATAACTAACTACTAGTAACATGAAGAGATGACATTTTTAGTTTTTACAAGTTTTTTCAAATAATATTATAAATTCGCCATATTTTTATATAATTTTGGTAGAAAAAGGGTAATTCATCATGTCTTCTACATGATTTTGGATAATATTTTCCTATATTTTAAAATTTATTTTGGCTGACCCCTTATGCATAACCCTATTACCAAAGTAATTCATCCTCTAATCTATGTATATTGAGATAAATATTGAAGGTGGAAAGGACGAAAAGTATAAAAACATTAATGGTCTTTACATGTGCTCATATATACCTTGAAGATATCCTCCCATGTAACTAATAATATAACATAATTCTCATAGTAAAGTTAGATTTAAAGTAAAGTTCCAAGCAAAGTGCTTCCAAATAGTCACAAATTAGCCAAAATTTTGAACATAATAAAAATAATTTAAAGTCACATTCTATGGTATTCATGGGGCATATAATTATTATGTTATTGCTCCAATTGAATATTATCTCTAAGTTTAATATTATTTTCATAAACCATCTACCATATTTCTAGTTTAATTTTACACTTACACATTGAAATTGAAAATATTAATATATGAATTCATTTTACTATACAATATGAATAGTTAGTTAGCTTTTAAATTTTTCATAAGAGATATTTTTCTATGTATATTAGTTTTTTAATGTCTAACATCTATGGATTAGTGTATTTCATAATATGTGTTAGAGCAAAGCAAAAAATATATTCTTCAAATTTCATAGATATGGAAATATCACCCTTAGATACCCAAACAAAAAATAAAATCAAATAATCATATCGACATAAAAGACCCAAGGAAATAAGAAGACAAAGTGTCTTCAAGCAAGGTTGTGACGCAACGCTTGAAGAGTTTCTAACTTCCACCACCACCTTAATTAAGCACTACTCCCAAACAAGAAGGAAGGAGAAATAAAATCATATTTCATTAACTTAAGGTGGCTCCACCATTACCATAAAAAGGTATTAAGTGCACCACCACCAAGGTTAAAGGTGGTCCATCATTAGCCACAAACAAGCATAAAGCAAATGTTTGAAACTAAAAACTCAAGGCTTTCTTTAATGGATTATTTACCAACCTTAGGTAAACAAAAATTAACATCAACCAATTAATCCTTCAAGAACA
Organism: Wollemia nobilis; assembly: GCA_028583015.1. Taxonomy (NCBI): domain Eukaryota; kingdom Viridiplantae; phylum Streptophyta; class Pinopsida; order Araucariales; family Araucariaceae; genus Wollemia; species Wollemia nobilis. The sequence continues at coordinate 2,782,977 of JAQPPZ010016831.1, forward strand.
CAAGGAGATAATAAAAAACCATCATGCCAAAAGCAAGAAAAAATACGCTTCTTTGATATTGTGTACTATCATTTTATCCTCAAGTTAATAGCTCCTTATTTAAGATAGACTTAAGATATCAATGACTCATGTTAAGGAGACTCATTGCAGGCAACTTTCTTGGTCCAATGGTATGAACATGAGCACAAGAAGAACTATAATGTACCTATATGAAATATTATTCATCCGTGTTATCCAAAGTTGTTTGAGAAATAATTCATTATCATTATTTCTCTTTAATATGGTCTCTCATTCACATTGATACTTTTGGTCCATGCAATACATGCAGAGCATGTCTTCCAGGATTTGGTTTACCTTTTCTATTTTTCCATATATTTTTAGATGATATATAGGGCTAATATTTAACTTCATGCCAACTACACAATAAAGATCCTACTAAAATACATGTGAATTTGGAGACGCTATCTAAAATAATAACCATAGGAAAACCATGAAGCTAAATAATTCTTTGGTGAATATATTTGCCACTATCAACGCATCGTCCTTAGTGTTTTCTAGAATAAAATGCAAAACCTTGGTCCATATATCAAACACTACTAGGATTGTGTTATGTTGGTATCAGGTCTTAGGTAAACCCACTATGAAGTCCATATGTATCATTTTCCACTTTCAACTGGTATGTCATGTGGGTATAATTATCCATATGGATGTCTATGCTCAATGTTAACTTTTGATATTCCAAACATTGAGACACAAAGTCAATGATATCCTTCTTCATACCCAACCAGAATAAGGATTTCTTCATATTATTCCTCATTTGTGTCCCTCTAGGGTAAGCAAAGTAAGGAGTTCTTTGCACCTATTACATGATCAATATCCTTAAATTACTAGTTTTAGGGATCACCACCCTTTCCTTAAAATATAAAAGTCCATTATTTATACCAAATCCTTATTCTCTTTACAATTCCACTCTATCTTGGTCTGATATCACTATAATACTAATTATATGCTTACAATTCTCTGACTTGGTCCATTAAGTCCACATGACTATGGGTCAAAGTGGCTATATACATTATCCTACTCAAGGAATCAACAAACTTGTTTTGTTTGCATTTTATATAATGTAATACCAAAATAATATTTTACAAGAACTCGATCCACCTTCATTATCGCGCATTTACCATTGGTTTGATAAAGATATATCTCGAGCTTTGATGGTTGGTTATCAAATCAAAATACTTCCATAGAAGATAATGTCATAAAATATTAAGGGTGTGTACAATAGTTGCTAGTTCCAGATAATGCATAGCATAGTTCACCTCAAGCTTCTTGACTTTCCTTGACTCATATAATTTATATTGGGATATAACTCCTCCCAAACCTTTCGAAAAATATTAATATAGACTAAAAAATTCCCTTGTAGGTTTGGAATCTTGAGAACAAATATAGTAGTACGCCTCTACTTAAGCAACTCAAAAGGTTAGTAATGGGGTAGGCTATTTTGGAATAATCATTTAAAAATCATCTATAACACCCTATCAATCCCATGAAGATCTACACTTTAGGCATATCAGTAGGTGGTGACTAGCTCAAAATGATCTCTATCTTCTTTGGATCTACTGCTATCCCCTCTACATATATGATATGTTCTAGATATTGTACCTTAAGAACATAAATTTTACATTTTTATAGATTCGCATGGAGTTGGTTCCTTCTCAATAACATGAGCATAATACTTAACTACTTATTGTGATCTTCCTTATTCAAAAAACATATCAAAATATCATCCAAGAATACTAGGACAAACTCATCTAAATGCTCCCTGAAAAAAATATTCAATAGATTCATGAATGCTACTAGGACATTGGTCAATGCAAAAGGTAATATAGTAAACTCGTAATGCCAATACCTAGTCTTAAATGTAGTCTTGTGGGTATCCTCCCCATGGATTCTCAACTAATGGCATCCTGATATTAAGTCAATATTTTAAAAGATAATGGCATGCTTGATTTGATCAAATAAATCCTTGATCTTGGGCAAAGGGTACCTATTCTTAATATGTGCTTTATTCAGTATTTTGTAACATATACACAACCTCAATAACCCATCCTTATTTTAAACAAAAAGAATAGGGGTACCCCAAGGTGACACACTAGGTTTAATCAATCTATTCTCTAGAAACCTTGAAAGTTATACTTTTAACTCCTACATCTCAATAGGATTCATCTTATAATCAATTATATATATGGATTCTAATGCTAGCAAGAACTCAATAGTGAATTCAAAATCACTCTTAGGTGGTAGGCCAAGAAGGTCTTCAAGAAAAACATCACCAAACTCTTGGAAAATTAGATGCTCCTTCAAAAATTCCTTCTTCCTATCATCTTTGGTCTTGTGGTTTAACTTAATGACATAGACCATGCCACATTTCCTAATAGCTTTTATTATCTACAATATTGATATCATATAAGGGAAAAATTACCCTTTCTCACTATGTATTCTCAATCTCTACTTGTCCTTACCTATAAATTCTATCCATCTATCTTGAAAATTAAATTATGGCTTCATGATCCCTTAACCAGTCCATTCCCAAGATGATGTCAAAGAAATGTAGTTATGCTACATATAAGTTCCATAGGGTAGATCCATTGGGTAAGGTGATCTTAGCTATGGTAAAACATTGATCAACTATGTAGGTCTATCTAGACCCATACTCGACTTTTTACCCTTATGCCAAAAAAACTAGTCTTTATGGAAAATCCTCAACTATACTAGAAGAAATAAAACAATCTATAGCTCCACTATCTACCAAAATTTTAACTTCATTATCAAGCAACTTACCATTCAAAATTATAGGTATGGCTTGGCCATCAAAATTCTTGTTTCTAGTTTTTGCATAGATTATGTGGTTGGGTTCCTCTATATTTTTGCTTGGTCCTATTTGATTTGGAAATTTGTTTGCATAGAGAGGTTTCCCACAATAATAGCAAACTCATTTGGGATTGAGGTATCTTTCCTATTTCTTCTTCCCTATCTACTCTACTTGATATGGTTCAAATTGTTTATGTGCATGATGGGTACTATGATTCTTCTTATTTTGGAACTTCTTGGAATTCCCTTGTTTTCAATCATTTTTATTTTCCAGCATTGGATTATCTTGGACCTTCTTTCTTTGTTCTTGTTACCATTTTATAAAACCAACACTCTTCCTTTTCATTAAGGCTTATTGATCTCTTTCTAACAATAACACATAGTTAAAGTGGGTCTTGTTCAATTGTAGGTTGGACTAATATTGATAGGCTAGGTCATATACCTTTTTTAGTGTCTCAATAAAATGTATATTTACTACCAATATTATCTTAGGATCCACTCTCAATATAAACGTATGTACCTTCATATTTCATCCTACTCCTAGAGTGGTACATACTTAAGAAGTTTTACAATTTTTTTTTAGTAAACCTCTACTATCATTGTTACTTGTAAAAGTGTGGAAAATTACTTGAATTTCTCCACATAATATTTTTCAATGACAATTATTTTCTTAAATGCCTTCACAAACCCTTCCCATCATAGATTATTTGCCTAATTTATTTTATTGTATTTAGAGGTATCCCACCACTCCAATCGATTTTACTGCAAATAAAGAGTGGCCCAAACCATCTAGGTTACTAAATAATAGTTTTCATGGATAAATAGGTCTCTATACCATTCACCTAAGCTTCCATTAAATCACCTCCATCCTTTTTGATGAATTTAGAGGTCTTAAAATTCTTTATATCCTTGGCTAATTCTTCCTCTATAAGAGCCCTAACCTCTTTTTTATATGAAGGAGGGTTTCCTTCCCATATAACCTTAGGATTTCTAGTTTGACTCACTAGCATCTAGAATCTACCTCTATTGATCCATGTGTTCCCTTGGTTGCTCTATTTTCTCTTACAAAAGTGAGACAACAATAGTGAGGTTCTCCACCTCTCTACTAGAATTCTAAAAACTCTCTCCTGGGGATCTAGCCTCGACACTATCTTGCCTAGCCCATCTTGGTGATATGGAAGATCCTCTTCTTCCTATCCTTAATTTGGGTTCCATATATTCTTGGCCACACAAAATTTTCTAGGTTAGGTTATAGTTACCCTCCACAATGCCTCTTACCTACCATTTAGTTACATTTTCCAAATGTACTAATAATTAAATAATATCATCCACTAATAGTATTGATGGATACTCTAAATTTCACATAAAATTCCATCTCCCAAGAGAATATATTTATTCCCATAATTCATCCATCAATTCAAACATCTCTAAGTCATTTCTAGAAGATATTCTAGTCCTATGACCTAGATATATGATACCAAATGTAACAACCCAAAATCTATCCAACCCAAGAGATATTTTTTTAAATAACATATTAATTTTCTCATGAATATCCATAGAATACATTTATTGACTAGACATACCCACATTTTAGAGACCAAGCTCTCATAGGTACTAGGGTTTACCTCGTATACCCTTGTGGTATAGAGGATGTTCTTAAAATATCTCTCCATATTTCTAGTATTCTCCATTGATGTAGACTTATTGACCTTAGAATTAGGATTATATCATATTATTCCTTAGAGAGGGGGACACAAATTCTTTCCACTAGACATAAGTCAGTCTATTATGGGTCCTTCGACATAATGCCTTGATCTACTTTAATTGCACCTCCATGGTGATCCCTTAAACTTCTTGCTCATCTCCACGATGGGTATCTAAGCATCAATAACTATGCATGATTTTCTTCTCATGGACATAGAAACTAGGTGTTGTTACCCCACAACAACCCAAGTTGAAAATGAGGGTTTAGACAAGGTTACTTTTAGAGCCCTTCCTAAAGAACCCCCTAAGACCAAATATAATTTTCTCTATCTCTCTCTCACTTTCTACAAGGAATAAAACAAGAGCAACTTCTATAATAGAAACAAAATACTATATTATATTAATCTTATGAATAAATATAACAAAGCCTTTAAATTTTAAGCATTAGCTCCAATAACATGGATAAAACCATAAAATCAATAATCAATATGGCACCATGATAACATTCAATTAAAGGTTTAGATTTACATATGAATAGTCTTTGCTTCTATTACAATAAATCCTCTTTCTCCAAGAGATATTTCCATCTAAATTCTTCATAGGATTCTAAGAATAAATGTTTAACCAAATAGCATGATCATACATATTTCCTCAACCTCTATAGTGGCTTGATAGGATGGTGGGGATTAGAACAACTCATATGTAGGTTTGAATGCATTTCTATATGAATTATTGCATAAAAACCACAAGCAAAGAAGCCCATACTTCTTTCCAAAAATATTTTCCACAAATATTTAAAATTCATTTTCCATTTCCAAAACCATGCATTTCTATATGAATCAATTCAATACAACAACACAAGTAAAAAAAGCCCATACTTCTTTCCAAAAATATTTTCCACAAATATTTAAAATTCCTTTTCCATTTCCAAAACCATGAATTTCTATATGAATAAATTCAATACAACAACACAAAAAGAATCCCATACTCCTTTTCCAAAACTATTTTCCACAAATATTTAGAATTCAAAGGTAAGCACACCATCTAAAGATTATCTTCCACTAATGCAGTGTTAGTTATCCTTCAAAATATTAACAACAATCTAAAGAGTGCAATGCTAAATAATTTAGCCATGAAAACTAACATTAGCATAATATTCAATCTAGAAGGGTTAACTCCAATAAAACCAACACAGATTTGTCTCATGAGTAATCCCTTAGGTCCATCATTGGATTACTTCCCAACACTAAATATTAGATCATTTAAATCCAACATTTAGATTAACACCAAATCTAAGATTCCATTAATCTATCATTAGATTAATTTGAGACTAAGGTATTAGGTTAATCTTAGATTAATTCCAAAACTAAATAATTTAATTAACCCATCATTAGATTAATCTCCAAAACTATCCTTAGATTAATTTCAAATCTAAAGCATTAAATTAATCTATCCTTTGATTAATTTCAAAACTAAAGAATGCATTAGATTGATCCATTGTTAGGCTAATACCAAGTCAAAGATTGCATTAATCCTTCATGAGATTAATTCTTATTAAGATTCCAATAAATTAATCTGCCATTAGATTAATTTCAAAACTAAGACTATATTAAATTAGTCCATCATTAAATTAATCCCAAACCTTAAGATTCCTTTAAAATAATATATCAATAGCAAATCTAAAGTTTACATTACAATAATCTATCATTTTTTTGGTAGATAGTAGATAGGTTAAAAGTGGGTTTTGAAAGGTTCCCAAAACCTTATTACAGGGGATACAATATTACAACCATAAAACCATAATGCAATAGATACATCGTTACAACCATAAACAGGCAAAAAATTTAAAATGATTGTACCACAAGGGTGGACCTAGCTACCAAAGGCAGTCAAAAATAAGGGATAAACCTAAACAAACTAGAAAAAATAGAGCTAGGCAAAGCAAAGTAGGGCATCACCCTTTAATGATTTCCATGTGATCTTCCTGGTCGTCATATTCATTACTAAAAAGTTATTTAAGTTGCACATTTAGATTATCCAAGGTTTTGGCTACTTGATTGTAGATATTCCAAATAGCTCTAGTAACATTAGCAATAACAAAAAGGTTGATTGTGGTGTTTGAAACCAAAGTCATAATCGAGTTCTAAAGTGCAGTGGTAGAGTTCATCCTAATCACTTTATCATCATCAAACATGTGGGTAGGGGTCAAATTTGAAGGATTCCCCTTAGTATTCACCTTTTTGGACCTTACAAAGCCCTGAGCCTTGCTCACACTCTCCTCTTATATGAGTTTCATTATAAATCAATGCCTTAGTTCAAACCCTTAGTAGTCAGAATAAATCTTGGCAGAACTAGAGGATCTATACTTAGGTTCAGGAAAACAAAAGCAGGATCATCCTCATCATTGGGCTTGTTAGTGACAAGGTTGATGTGACGAGGACTATTCATGGGAATCTCAAAAAGGCTACTCGTAATCATGATAATATTGGTGTACTCATAAAATTCATGTTTGTAAATAATTAAATGCAATCCCTAATGGTTCGGGTGGGTAGATTTTTACTTCCTGAATCTTTTTTATGGAAATTTCAATGGAGTGATATAGGTAATCAAGGATATTTATGAGCTTGACATATCTAATATGATTTAGGAAAGCTAAATAGAAACTACAAATTTGGAGGTTGATGTTATAAACTATCAGGTACTGTAAAAAAGTTATCATCATCCAATCCTAGGGCGAGGAAAGAACAGTCCTAAATATACCATTATTTTATCAAATTAAAGTCTTACCTTTATCCATGAAATACTCCATTTCCACTATAAAATTGTGTCTATACCTTCTGATAGTGCACCCTTAATCCAGAATGCCAATGATCTTTGCCAAAAAATGAAAATTGATGATGAAATCCAAGCCATGAGCAATGATGCTCCTTTTGTACCATGAATTGACAATGTCATTTGTGCCTTCTTCATGAGTACCACAAAATTTCTTCAAGACAGATAAGAATCCATGGAATCCCAAAATTTATTCATTTATAGGATCAAATTGGAGTGATTCAAGCTCAAGGAGGGCCATGGTAGCATTGCAAAAACTAGGCTAGGGATAGGGGAGCAATATGGAATAATGAGTTAAAATACCCAAATCATCATATTTAAAGATGTCACATGGGTGGATGATTTTGGATTGAGAAGAATCTAGAGATCAATGTAGACATCGATTGGTGGAGAGCATGAATTTGTGTGCCCTGGTGTGATGAATGGTTCTCATTAGGGAAAGGTATCATCGAGGATGGCATGATTCATCCTTCACATCAGTAGAAGTAGAAAAAATGATGCCTTAGAACCGGTAGTTTTCAAGGATGACAAATGAGCTGCTTCAGCTAGAGGAACTTCTGGTGATTGGGATGAAAAAAATATTGGGGTGGTTGCCAGACACAGGATTACTAGTAGGTCTAGGGTGGTGACACATGGATTGATGGGATATGGTAATTGGGTGACATGGTCAGGTGAAACGGTAAGACTAGAAAATTATATGAAGCTTATGTAGATGGTGCAAATGGAAAGGCACAATGGTAGGAAAAATCCTACAAGACATTATCTAGGTTGCAATTTTGGATAAAATTATCGGGTTAATTTTTGGTATGGTAGTTCACGTTATATTTCGGGTTAATCTCATGATAAAGAGGTTGGGATCATTAATCCTTGTAAGAAAAAACTATGTAAGTTCAAAGGTGGGTCTCCCAACCCAATTAACCAATAGAAAGATTTTGAACAATATGTGGGTCATCACAGATAGAAATGTTGATGAGGGTCTAAGAAAATTCATTGTTCCAAATGGTTAAGGATTCCATATTGGTCCCTAGGTTGGCCATAGTATCAGTAGCTCTATTGGATTCTATGAAAACATGCTAAAATGTGGACTCATATAGTTGATGCAGAGATATTTTGGCTTATGATATTACATTGTTGATCTTCCATGTAGGAGCCTTATATTTTCTGATGCAATTGGTTACATTCAAGGAGTCACTCTCAACAATGATTCTACATCGAAGGTTTTCCATAATAATTAGGCCAGGGAGGAGAGATTTCATTTTAGAAATATGGTTGGTCTAAGTGCCTAAGTTTTCAACATAGGAAATGATGATTCTACCATTATGATCATATATGAATCCCCCTCCTCAAACTATACAAAGGTTACCTCTAGAAGATCCATAAAAGTTTAGCTTGAGCCAACCTTTAGGAGGAGTACACTTGGAATTGGCTTGGTTGATAGCTTGGGATGAGGTAATGAAAGGTAGAGGATCAAGTTTAGAGAGGTATCAATGAAGGCTTTAATTTTAGGATTGGGTGCTTTTGTGCAAGAAACAAGTTGGGCATTCTTAGTGGTGAAATAAAGCAATTTATTACCAATAGATATGGGATCCTTGAAAAGGCTATAAAAAACTCTATTATTGTGCTCTAGACACACTTTCCATAGGAAATGATGAAGGCAATAGGTACATAGAACCTTTAGTCTGGTATTATAGATAGTATTGGACCATTAGGTAAATAACTCCCCAAGGGAGTTATGATAGACCCAAATAATTATTAAAGTGTTTCAAAGGAAACTTAGAATAGTTGTAGAGAATTTGTAATCGATAAAAAGGTGGTGTGTGGATTTCCAATTAGATAAGAAAAGATAGAATCAGTTAGGTATGATGAACCCATGCTTTGAAAGACTTTTAATAGTTAGAATTTTGTTTTGGGTGGTAAGCCAAGAAAAAAAGCAACTTTGGGAACAAGTCTCTTTTGCCACAAAATATTGAAAAGGATTGGGTAAGCACGGATGGTTTCTTGCAACAAGTAGGTAGACTTGATAGAAAATAAACCACTATCACATTTTATCCAAAAGGGTTGGTTAAGATGGAAATAAAAGGAAATAAAACATGAGTTGAGCAATTGGGATAAGGAATAAGTTGCTTGGGAAAGCTATTTTCTAATGGAGGTATAAGGGATGGGTTTCCAAGAGGGAAATCCTTGAGTGTAAGATATAAATTTACAAACTTTATTGTCAAAAATATGATCAGTGAGATTTTTAAGACCTACAAGGATGGGATCATCTATAAAAGAGTAATCATGGACCCAAGGGTCCTTCTAGAATTCAATAGTTTTACCATTACCAAGTTGCCATATGATTCCTTTCTTGATGATGGATCTAGATTGGACGACATAGTTCTAGAATGCAAAACCAAGTTGAGGGACTCCACCGATGAAGCTATGGTGTTGAAGATATTTCATTTTTACAATGGATACCCGCTCAAAGTTAGCATTGGTGAATAATTTCCAAGCCTATTTTGCAATGAAGGTCTTGTTCATATTGGTGATCCTTCTAAAACCAAGACCTTGAACTTTAGAAGTGCAAACTTTAACCTGGGCCACTAAAGGTAACCTTCGATTTCTATCATATCATGACCATATTTTTTTTTCAATTTGCTCAATTTTAGAGAAAACAATAGTAGGAGCTTTGAATATGGAAAAAAAATAAATAGGAAAGATCTGGAGGTAGGCTAAGACAAAGGTAGCTTCGGTAGCTTGACTAAGGAGTGCTCCCTTCCACTTTGCAATATTTTTATGGTGTCTTTCAAGAATATTGTTCCACATGGATTCATTGGGGTTACCTAAGAATAGGAGAAGGCCTAAGTATGAATATGAAAGATCAACTATGGTGCATTCAAGGATTCAGATGATTTTTGCTTGCTGAGCTACAAGAGTGTTTAGGAAATAAATTTTAATTTTGATGTAATTAACATTTTGACCTGCATATTCTTCATAAATGTTAAAGATAATCTTAATATTTTTAGCTTCAACTATGAATGTGAAGGTAGCTAAGATGGTATCATCTATGAATTTTTTATGGTGATAAGTCTTAGAAAGAAAACAGCTTTGATTCTTGAAATAGCACTGAAGGAACAAGTAGCTTTAAAACTCAAAATAGGAACTCGACAAGTATAATGAATAACATAGGATATAAGGGATCACCTTGTATAAGTCCTCTCGTACTTGTAAAGTAGTCAACAGTGGATCCATTGATAATGATATAAAACCACGTTGAGCTTATGCAAGATTTAATGATGTTGATCCACTCATGATGAAAGCTAAACTTATTAAGGATGGCAAAAATAAAATCCCAAGAAACTCTATCAAATGCTTTATTCATATCCAACTTGAGGAAAAAACCTGGTTTTTTATTTCGAGATATAAAATTCATGAGTTCATGAATGGTGATGACTCCATGAGTGATGAATCTTTATTAGATAGTACTCCCTTGATAGTGTTCAATGATGTAGGGAAGGATCTCCTTCAATCTATTGGCTAGGACTTTGCTTAAAATTTTGTAGAGCACATTGCACAGGCTAATAGGCCAAAAATTGACCATGGATTTGCAAACAGTTTTTTTGGGAATGAGGGCAATAAAGGTTGAGTTTACATACTTGGGAATGGATTTGGTCTATTGGACATTCTTAATAGCTCTTCTAATATCCTCACTTACAATATCCTAGAAATTTTGAAAGAATATGGATAAAAATCCATCAAAACCTGGGGCTTTGTTAGGTTGCACGAAAAAAGTGCATGTTTAATCTCATCATGGAATAAGGGTTTTATAATTTGATCATTCAGCTCATGGCTGAGAAGGTTGGGGATGTGATGGATTAAAGCTTCATAGGAGAAATAAAAAATAATATTTTGAGTGTTAAGGATATATTCAAAATGGTTAATGGCTTCATACATGATTTCATGAATGCATGATGTGATATAGTTGTCACTCTTGACAAGCTCTTTGATTTTGTTAGATATTATATGCTTCAAATTTGATGCATGGAATAATGTAGAATTAGCATCACATTCCTTGAGCCACAAGGCTCTATATTTTTGCCTCCAAAAAATGTCCTCCTTAGCAATAATTTTGTGATAGTCAACCAACAATTGCCTTTATTCATGTTTGATTTGGCTATCATCCTGTCCTTGCTGAATTTGATTTTTGATGATTAGTAATATCTCTTTGATTGCCTACTTATTTTAAAAAATAATACCAAAGACTTCCTTATTCCACAACTTGAGGTTGTTCTTGATAAATCGAAGCTTGTTTGCAACTTGGACCATGGGTGGTCTTGAAAATTTCTGGCCCCACCATTTTTATATTCACTCCCTCAGGTCAAGGTGTTGGATCAAAATCACTTCAAACCAAAAAAGGGGTTTTAAAAGGAAGGGCCTTGAGACCTTCGAAAATAAAAAGGTTATGATAAAAATCTATTTTGGGAAGATATTGGAGGGACACATCCCCTAGGAATGGAAAAACCTTTTTGGAGAGAAGGAATTTATTGAGCCCTAGTTGGATATGTTGGGTTCTAATTCTCCTATTGCTCCAAGTGAACTTTATTCCTTTAATTTCGACATCCATTAGTTCATTTTTTTCAATGAGTTGTTGAAATATTTATAATTTCTCGGGGAGATGGCAGCCCCTCCATTTCTATTATATGGATATAGGGAGAGTTTAAGTTTCCCACAAGGATCCAATAATGGTTGGTAAACATTTGTCTTAGAGTGTTCCATAGATTTACTCTTCCTTGAGGGGTATTGGGAGTATACAAATTTGAGAGGATCCAACTTGCATTAGTATCTTTGCTAAGAAAATAACATTGTTAATTCTTTCAGAAAAATAAATGAGCCTTCCTTCTACTTTAGATGGATCCCAGAGATATAGAAGTCCTCTTGAAAAACCATGAGCTATGTTTGCAGTGAATTCACTACTATTCCAAATAATTCTAGCATTTTCTATGATGGATTCATCAATTTTAGCTTCATGCATGATGAAAATAGTAGGTTTTACTTCTTTCCTTGTGGTGGTATCCAGTCTTTTTTTGACGTGACCATTGAGGCCTCTCACATTCTATGAGAGGACTCTCATATTAAATTTTTTTTGGAATATTTCCTCCCACCTTTGCCTTACTGCTAGGAGGTTTTGATTCTCTTTGCTTCATATTTATTCTATGCAAACACATATGAGAGTAGAGTTGTTTGAGTGTCATTCGCAATATTATCCTTGATGGCCTTTTTTATTTTCAATAAGTTAGGGAGTCTTCCCTTTTTTTTGTCACTTCCAACATCATTAGAATATTTTTTTAAGCTTTTGGTATGAATAGGGATGAAGCCTTCACAGGTTGGCGAGTCATGAGGGTGGATTGGGCTACAAACCCTATCTAGGCTCTAAATATCAGGATTAGGAGAGGATGTCTTAAGAGTAGTGGATGGATATTTGGGGTGCAATGACAAGGGGAGGAAATGATATTCTCGATCTAGTTGGTGAATGATGATCATGAACTTGGGAAAGGATAATAGATTCAAAGAATAGAAAGCCATCTCTGATGTTGGATTCAAAAACATTTGTTTTAGAGAGGATACCAAAGTGATTAGGATAGGCAAATAGGGAACATACTTTTTTTTAGAATATTGATGCAAAGGAGTGGCTACTTACTTCCCTTTGATGTGATCTATAGGGGACAAACCTTCAGGGTGACCTAGAGTAGTGGTGGCATGATGAGCAGTGGATTGTTTGTCATCACTCTAGGTTGGTTTAAAGAGAGCTTTCTTAGAAGGGTGATCATGTTTTTGATAGCCTCACAATGACTTAGCTTGTTGGTCTATTTTATTCTTGTCTACTTATTTTATTGGTTTAAGCCTTGGGCATTGGACCCTAATGTGGCATTGAGTGTGAAAGTCAACCTAAAATATTGGTTTGTTCTCATATTCCATAGATTGGCATCTAATATAGGAAACATAGATCAAGTTAATGTACATAGGGAACTCAAATTACAAGTTGGCATTGATGCAAATATGAGCGTGAACCAGTTAGGATCTAGCTCTAGTTGTAGGGTCAATAGAAACCAAGTCAAATAATACCACAAGTGATCCTAGCTAGGATTTCTTCATGTCAAAATTAACTTGGGGGATTTGGGAGATAAACCCATATTGGTACCAAATTGATGCTCTAAGTATCTGGGTTGAAATCCTCTACCCATTTTCTAAGGAATAAACTCCTACGCCTAAATAACCATGATACACTAGTAAGGATGTGATAAGAATATTTTGGGTTATTGAGTCTGATGGAAAATAATCCTCTAGAGAGAGCAACAAAATCCATACTGCTAGAGGTATTTCATTTTAAAAATACCCATTTATGAATTGATTTCATTTTCAATATCCCACCAATAAATTTTACCACCAGTGACATGGATTCTACAGACACATATTCGGTCATTAAAATTTCATAAATGACCAAATAACATCCATTGGGGATAAAGAAAACAAGGAGTTTGTGGGAGAGAGGAACATTTGCCTTGAGGCCATTCCACATTATCTTCATAAAGGACACATGTCCAAATTTTTGGATAATTGTCGAAGGGTTGCCTATGACATCCATGACTTCAATTATTTTATCGAGAGATTTTTAGGACCATAATCCATCAGTTCCATCATCAGGGATGATCCCATCAGTATCATCACCATATAAAAATCCCCCACTATTACCCGCTTCTCCTAAAAAAAAAATTCCATTCGCAAAAATTTTGAATTTGGAGTTCTCCATGAGCACTGTATCAAATTTTACTTCATCACTTGATGCATCAATGGTTTGAAAGAATGGTTATGCATCAATAATCTATCATTTGATTATTTATAAAACTATAGAATATATTGCATTAATCCATCTTTTGATTAATTTGCAAAACTAAATATTAAGTTAATCTAACATTAGATTAATAGAAGATTGCATTAATCCATATTTTGATTAATTTGCAAAACTAAATATTAAATTAATCTACATTATATTAATTAAGGGTCAATTCCAGTAAACCCAAAACCAAACAATATTAGAAAGAATTAACCCCTTTATTCTAACAAGCTTAAAGCAACCTGAAAGTGCACTTCAACTAAACCAAAAACCAAATAAAACAATGGAAGAAAATATCCTTGAAAATCTAACCTTAGCTTTATCAAAACAAAGAAATACTCCAACCAACCCTAAATCTTGGAAATGTGCTGCAAAAAAATTATTTAATCAAGCTATAAAAATATGATTCAAGAGTCTTATGCATGCTATAAACCTAGGTACATGCTACACAACAAATGACTTCAGGCTAATAAGGGTATAGGTTTTGCATCTAATACAAGGTATACATGGCATTAAAGCTATGGTCAATAATGAAGTCCACCAATAGGGATTTTTTAAGATCATAATAGCCTCTCCACTATGCTCTTCATCACACAATGAGAACAAGTTCTAGGCTAATGAAATTGAGCACCTAAATATTAGCTCAAACATTAAGAAAAAACCTATGAGCAAAGGCAAAATAAAATGTAACTCATCAGAATAGAAAGGAGAATGCAAGAATCTAGAGGGTATACATAGTCAACCAACAAACAATGATAGAAAAAACATGAAATATATTGTCTAGTATAATGAAAAAAAAAGCACAACAATCACCAAAGCCATGGTTAACACCTAACGACAAGTAAGATGATTTTTTGGCATGTGATCCTTCACCCTTTTCACTCCCTACTCTAATTTCCCATGTGTTGTGCATCAATGAATGTTCTCTCCTTTGTGTTCCTAATACTCACAATGTGTCCCACCTCTCTTTCCAATTAATGACTTCTTAAAATACTAAAATAAATGAGAAGATAATGTGTCTTTGAGCAAGGTTGTTATGTAACGCTAGAAGCATTTCCCAATGTCCACTACCACCTTAATCAAGCACTGCTCCTGAACAATAAGCAAGGAGGATAAAAGTATATTTTCTTAACTTAATGTGGATAAACCATTGCCATAAAAAGCTATTAAGTGCACCATCACCAAGGTTAAACATGGCCCATCATTAGCTACAAATAAGCATGAAGCAAACATTTGATTCTTAAAACTTAAGGTATTCCTTAATGGATTATTTACCAACCTTAGGCAAACCAGAATTTAACATCAACCTATTAATCTTTCAAGAACCATCATTCCAAATGCAAGAAAAAATACACTTCCTTGATATTTTGTACCATTTTTTATTCTTAAGTGAGTGGCTCCTTACTTAAGATAGACTTAAGCTATCACCAAATCATGTTAAGGAAACTCATTACAGATAATTTTCTTGTTCCAATGGTATGAGCATAAGCAAAACTATAATGCACCTACATTAAAGGGTATTCATCCATGCTACCCTAAGTTGTTTGAGGAACAATTCATCATGATAATTTCCCTTCAATATGGTCTCTCATTCCTTGTGGCCAATTATCTTGTCCATCCACAGGAGTACCTAATATTGCTATAGGTAAATTTCTTGGTCCAATGGTGTGAACATGAACATAAGAAAAACTATAATACACCTACATGAAAGGGTATTCATCAATGTTACCTAGTTTTTTTTATGAACATGTCATCGTCATAATTTCCCCTTCAATATGGTCTCTCATTCGTTGTGGCCAATTCTCTTGTCCACCCACAAGAGTACCTAATATTACTATCATGCAGAGCATCAATGGTAACATATTCTTATATATGAAATGGATACAATATTAGAAGCATATATCCATAAAAAAATAGTAAACCTAAGCATTAAATATTATTCACTAATACATAGTCCAATTTGAGTAGCAAGTCCTACCAAGGTGGGTTGTGACACCTTGGGATTGTACACTTGGAGTTGGACTTTTGGGAGGAGGACCAAGGGATTTAAAATAGGTGGAGAGGTTGGAAATCTTAGAGGTTCGTAAAGATATATCTAATGCCTTAGGATGGGATGGACGATACCATAGATTGGATACGTTATAAGGTGATGAGTGGTGGAGGGGAGACTAGGACAACATAGATGGGAAAGATGATATAAGGGGTACTTTGGGAGGATTTTTTTGGAATGGAAGCAACAAGTGATAAGGTGGATAACACTCTAACCAATGGGATGACCTTTTTCTATGTCGATGGAATAACCTTATGGGATACTTTTTATGGTGGAAGTAGGGTATTTTTGGAATAGATTTTGCTCCTATTTTGATTTATGGGTGATTATATTTTTGGGGATGTATTTCAATTATTTTTAGAAAAATTGCCCTATTTTGGCTCTTCCCATGATTTTATTTCTCAATATGATGTCGGTTAGGACAAAATAGTTGAATGAGCAGTTCTAGGATGTGTTGTTGTCATTGCACAACTCACCCCAATTAGGGACCCACTTGAGATTTTAATTTGAATGAAATAATGATTTGAACTATGTTTTCTTGCATCCATTTTTTTTTTTTGATAATTATGTGTTTGTATTTATAGCGGGGTTTTAACAAGGATCCCAAAACCTGATTACATAAGCAATGGGCCTAGGGCATCAATCCCTTGAAACTGAACACCAAAATAGAAATCTCACCAGTGGTAACAGTAAGCATGAAACAAACCCTCTCGGCGAGAAACAAACAAATAAGAAAAAAAGTAGTTTTGGAGATCCCGCTCAACGGGGAGTAGCCAAAAACCACCATCGAGAAGATCCCGCCCAGCAGGAAGTAAAGAAAAACCGTTACAATAAAATCTTGCCTCACGGGAAGCAGTCAAAACCACCACAAATAGTCCCGCCTAGCGGGAAGCAACAGGGAAATCTCGCCATTTGGGAAGAAACAGGGAAATCCCGCCATTTGGGAAACCAGCAGAAAATAAAGGATACCGCCTCGCGGGAAAACCGACGGATTTGGTGGATCCCGCCCTATGGAGAAACCATCCCGCCCACCGGGAAAACATTCAGTTCAGCGAGAGCCATCCTGTAGGAAGCCGACAGCCAACACAGAGAGGATCCAGTCCATCAGGAAGTGACCAGAGAGTTGCACCACAAGGAACCCGCCCCGGAAAACAGAAGAGGATCCCAGCAGCAGGGACCAAGAATCCCGTCTAAGCACGTAGCCCGTCGAGGATTCACAAGAAAAATGGGGAAGCTGTCCAAACCCTAAACTGTCACCTCCACCGCACCGAGAAACGCAGGGACCGGATCCATGCGAATCACTCGCAAAAACCCCGTGGGGAAGCCTGAGGGAAAAGGGAAGGGATCCCCAACCAAACAGGGATCCCTGGGAAGCACCAGTCCGAAAAAACAACCAAGGAAACCCTAGCCGGCCGGGAGGGGCACAGATAGTGGAGAAGGATCTCCCCCCAGGAGATCATCTGCAAACAACCACTCCCCGGGAGGGATGACCTGGGTTGAGCCAAGGACTGGGCAGAAACCAGGAGCCATGGGAGGGGGAGCAGGGGAGGGACCAGAGCCCTCCCCTCTCAACCCTATCTAGTCGCGTATATATTCAAAGGAGACGATGGAGTATGATTCTAGCACCTCCTGGAAGCAATTTTCGGTCTAGGAAAGCAGAAAATTCATCTTGCATCCATTTTTTACTCTTTGCTTGCTTTGGATATTTTACAAAGTATTGAGCTTTAATTACACTAGTTTTATGATTCCAATAATGAAAATTATGTTCTCCATTCGATTAATGTCTACCACCAAGATCATCCAAAAAAATTGAAAGTTTAGATTTACCAACAACTTAATAATATTTCATGCTTTTGGAAATCCTAGCTTTTCGAGGTAATAAGATTGAATTCTATGCACTCAAGAATTAATTCTAAATTCAATGGGAATTATTTTCAAGCATTGAAAAGCAATGCCAAATAATTAAAACTCATTTTGTGACATGTGATAATCATTTTCGGACATATGAAAATCAATATCTGCTGATCAAAATGCCTTTTTAGACATACGATGATCATTTTTGGGAACATAAAAAATCAATTCAGGTTTAGCGGAGTTCCCTTCCAAGTAATGTAATCTTGATTCTAAACTATGGTAATTATTTTTGAACACATTTGAATCAATCCTGGTCCATCAAGAATCACTTTCAACCTATTGTATTTCATTCTTGGATAATACAAATTCATTTATGAGCTATTTATAGTCATTCTATAAAAAAAATATTTCCCTCTTGGGCAATTAAGAATTAACTCCAAGTGCTCAAATATTAGTTTTATATTTATAAAATATTTGCAAGTAATTAAAGATTGATAAAATCTACTCCCGGATTATTGGAAGCATGTAGATGTCATTCATCAACAATATAATGATTGTTTCCAAGCTCTTATAATGTATTCTTGAGCAATAAAATTAATTAAAGGCCTTCAAGATTTATTTCCAAACATGTGAAAATCAATTCTGAACCATATAAAATTCCTTCCAGGTCATATAAAATTGATTCCAGGCATATGAAAATTATTTCCGAACAATAAATCAATTTTGAACATTGAAATCCATTTCTAGGCACATGTAAGTCAATTTCAAACAATAAAAAAATATATATAGATACTTCCAAAGATCATTTCTGATCCATTGAAAATTAATTTCAAGCCATTTTAGTTCATTTTCGGGTAGTAAGATCTTATTCTGGGTAATAAAGAATTGATTTTGGGCAGAAGAATCCATTTTAGATAATCAAAATTCATTTGTAGGTATTGGAAAATCATTTTTGCACTTATGATAATTATTCCTGGTAACCAAAGGTTAATTTCAGGTATGTGGAATTCATTTTTTAGTGGTATTATCTCCAACGTACTAAAAAATCTCTTTTGAGTGATGAATATCATCTTCAAACTTGGAAAATCAATGCCAGATAATGAGAAACCATAAGAAGTAAGATATTTAAAGTGAAAAGATGTAAAGTTAATATGCAATATCAAACCCTAAATTTTTCTAAGTCTTGGTCTTCCCAGAGATAAGAAATAATGGACCATGCCAGAGTGAGCGGTGGTGCAAAATATCTAGTGCATACCAAAAAAAAAAAAAAAGGAAATTTAAAATTTTTCTTAAATGCAAAGATTATAGGAAATAATGTACCCTACCGAAGCCCAAAGCCCAAGGAGGTGCAAAATATTTGGTAAACATACCAGATTCAATTTCTAAAAAAAATTGGTCAAGTATTTGTACGACCGCAAATAATTTACCCAGAGTCATCTAAAGTGGTGCAAAATATCCAAAAAATTTACGGGAAATGTGTCATTTATTTGAAATTTTCTAACTGTAGAACTTGTCAGATTGAAATTTCTAAAGATTGTTGGAACATTGGTATTGATAATGTCAAATGATAAAATTAAAAATCCGATAATTAAAAACAAGCATTCAGATATGAAGGTAATTTTACCCAACAAATAAAAATGAGACCCAAAAATTGGAAATGCATTCCATACTCCAAGGTGAAGGTAATGAAACCCATTATTAATAAATCTTGATAAATTAGAAATGAAGCTAGACCAATGGAAAATGAAACTTAAAAATAAATAAAATATGTATAGCAATGAGTCCCACCAATAAGAATTTAACATCCAGATAATGAATGTCCAACATTTGGCAACGAGAAATATAAATCTAGATCAAAGGATCTAAAATTTTTCTAAGTGATAATTTATTAGAAATAGTGGACCATCGTCTAAATTTGCTAAGTATTGGTCTTACCAAAAATATTGCACCAGGTCAAAATATGAATGTATATCAAAATACGGGTAGTTCTTCGGATTGAAAAATTTTGAAGTGTAAAAGATCACCGGAACATTGGTATTGCTAATGTCAAGAAATAAAATCAAAATTAAATTAAATTGTATCTAACAAATGGAAACCAATCCTTACTATCAGAAATAAATTTTAGGTTAAATTTTAGGTCATTTAAAATTTTAACTGGTACTTTAATTTGGTGAAAGCAATGAAACCCAGTAATAGAATAGACAATCTGGTAATTAAAATCTGAAGTAGGATACTAAAATAAAACAAAGTTAATAAATACGACAATGAAAAGTTGTATCGTACAAATCAAAATCAAATCTTGAAATTGAAAATGAAGTAGGCTTTGAAAATGAAATTAGCACCTTCACCTCCTCTCACCTATCCCACCCGTGCCAAACCCCTGATATCTTTAGCCATGACTCTCCCATTTAGGAGGTGTCCAATAATGACTCTAACCTTTCTTGCCCCGTCCAATCCTAAAGTCAAGCCCCACACTGATTTTGAGTCCAAACCCAGAGTCGTGAAGCGATCTTAATCTAAGTTTATCAAGAACTCCAATCCTTACCACACTCAAGTATCTCCACATCTGAAGAAACTCAAGGTGGAAATGATATCCCCTATAAAGACCAGTGATTCGACCAAGGAAACCATTGGTGAGGAGGTGAAAGTGAACGCAAAAAATGGATTAGGAGCTGGTCAAGGAGTATGGTAATAAAGTTGGCCTGCGCAATGCAGTGCTTACCCACCTTGCCATTTTGGTGACCACCATGGCTGCGGTGGCTGAAAATGTTAAATTTATGTGGATAATTTTTAATCAAGTGGCTAAAGACCTTGAGTCCCGAACTACCTCGGATGGCAACCAATTTTTTGGTTCCTATTGTGGGATCTCCTTTTGGGATGGGTCCAGTTTCCTGGATGGGATCTTCCCCTCTATTTTTCTTTCATGCTTTATTTTTTTGTGGGATGTCCACTAATTTTGATTGATCCCCTTGGGGTTTTTTTGTTGATTCGGTTATAAATCCTAGTTCATGTTATTTTCATTTTGGTTGTACTAATATTTTGGGGTTTCTTTCAAAATCTATCTATTAATAAAATCTTATTTTATTGATAAAAAAAATTAGAACAGATAGTTATTCAGATTGATTCTCAAAGAGTAACAAAGGAAAAACGTGATTTAAATTTAGAAAATATATTTTTGCAATATTGAAGATAAGTTGATATAAAAAAATAAAAAATTAAATTATTAAAGAATTAAATATGAGATTTTTTTACAAAGTTGTTTAAACTAATTTCCTCTTTATTCCATGATATTGAAGGCAACAAATTGAGAAAATGAAGGACAAGGGATATTACAAAGGATATTGTGAATCCGAACTAAATCAAAGTGCCCTCAAATACATAATAACCTAATAGAAAAGATACACTAAACCTAGACCCTAACCAACTGGTGCATGACAATTCAGAATACCTAGAGTATGACGATTCAACTACCCAATATTTAGGAATACAAAGGCTAAAATTGAAGATCAGGATTAGGAAGAAGCACAAAGTGACCCATCATTCATAGAAATCTCAACAATACAACTATAAACCCTTGAAAAATACAATTGTAAACCACTGAAGTAAAATTGTACAACACTACAAATTTAAAATTGTAAAGCTTTAAATAGCCATTGAGACCCCATTCTAAAGGGCTGGATTCCACTTTTAGCAATACGATTGTTAGAATTTTTGCTTTCTTTGTATATGGTGGATATATGTGCCCTTGACATTGTACCTTGGATATTTAGTCTTGCAATCACATGATGTCATAGCAAATATGAAAATGTAATGATTGAACATCTTTATCAATGCAATATACTAGAATTATTGGTGTAATATATGCATGTTGATGGTGGTTGCATTTAATAAAATTCTAGTATGTTGTTTCCTTTTCATTTGAAGATGGTACCACTTTGATCTAGGATTCTGAAAAGGCTAGTTATGTTAGAACTAGTTTAAATTCATATTTGTTGCTTAAAAATATTCAGTTTAAATTTTCAAGGATTCAATGGCTTGTTTTATTTTTCCCTTTAACATTATTCTTTTGAATTTTATTTTGAAATATTATTAGTGGACTAGATTAGTTGTATTTCATTTATGAAGTTCATTTTACATGTTATATTTTTACAAGTTTAGAATATACATTGCTTTGTGCTATAATTATCATGATTATAATGCAATCTATGCTAATATATATTTATATATTGATGCTTATTTGAACAATTAAATAAGATTTTTTTAGTCTCACAATGACACTGAGAGGGGGGGTGAATCGGTGTAGCTCTTAAAAACTTAAATCTTCAATTCTTAATGCCTAAACAATGAAAACTTAAAAGCCAATAAAGCAAATATAACAAAAGAGCATCACACAACACAAGATGTACCGAGGTTCACCAGTTTTGGCTACTCCTCAAAATTGACTGTTTGGACTCCCATCCAAATCCAGCCTTTGCAAAATACCAATTTTACAATCAATTTACCAGCACCCACTAGAAGGAGCACCAACCCCTGATTTATTTGCACCAACAGAAAGGAGCACCAACCCCTGATTTATCTGCGCACCACACGAAAGGAGCACCAACCCCTGATTTATCTACACCAGAGAAAGGAGCACCAACCCCCTGATTTACCTAGCACCAACTGGAAGGAGCACCAACCCCTTGATGCCAAGCACCAACTTGGACTTCTATTCTGAAACTAGAAGATTGACATAAAGATGCCTTCACTTTTACAAGACCCTGAATGGTCTATTGCTTTCTCAACATCGCCCACTCTTCACACAACACCACACCCCCCCTTTCTCCTCTTGCTCTCTTCGCAAGATTAAATCCGCCTCGCTTTAATCCCGAGCTTTCACTCTTTTTTAGTAGCACTTTAATTCTCCACGTAGACCTCCTTTTATAACAAAGTTCTGACTCTATTTTTAACTTCCATATTTTTGCATGCAACCCGTAACTGGCCCTGTAACTGTCGTTCTGACTTCAGTTCACTGTTCTTATTTTAGCTGCATGATTTTTCTCTGTAACTGCACCTGTAACTATCGTACTGACTTCAATTAACTCTTCTTATTTTAGCTGCATGATTTTCTTCTAACTGCACCTGTAACTGTCGTATAACTTTAGTTAACTATCACATATCTTATTTCGGTTGGGTTCTCTTCTTAGCTCGCACCAAAGCGACCTGTCACGAAATCGTGACACTTCTGCCTCTTTGTCCTCTTCTCGATATCCGCCATGAAAACACAACATGTCGCGATATCGTGACACTTTCGCCTCCTTGCTACTTTACTTGGCTTGTACCCACAAAAACACATGTCACGATATCGTGACACTTTCACCTCTGTACTCTTCCTCTTTACTTTTGTCATGATATCGTGACACTTCTGCCTTCTTACTTTCTCTCTCCTCCTTTAGTCGCAAAAATGCGACATGTCGCGATATCGTGACACTTTTTCTCCTTTGCTCTTTCTCTTTTCAAGTCGCGAAAATGTGACATGTCGCGATATCGTGACACTTTTTCTCCTTTGCTCTTTCTCTTTTCAAGTCATGAAAATGTGACATGTCGCGATATCACGACACTTTTTCATTCTCTTCCTTCCTGCCCTTTTCAAGTCGCAAAAATGTGACATGTCGTGATATCGTGACACTTTTCCTTCTCTGCCTTCCTGCTCTTTTCAAGTCGTGAAAATGTGACATGTCACGATATCGTGACACTTTTCCTTCTCTGCCTTCCTTCTCTTTTCAAGTCGCAAAAATGCGACATGTCACGATATCGTGACACTTTTCTCCTTCTGCTCTTTTCAGTCGAAAATGTGACATGTCGCGATATCGTGACACTTTTCTTTCTCTTCTCTCTTAATGCAACATGTCACGAAATCTGACACTTTTTCTTTCTACATCTCTCTTGCATAAATGTCCGAAATGTGACACTTTTTCTTCCTAATCTCTCTTGCAATATGTCGCGAAATCGTGACACTTTTTCTACTTGCATTTTTCTCTTCCAACATGTCATGAAATCGTGACACTTTTTCTTCCATACTATCTCTCTTGCAATATGTCACAAAATCGTGACACTTTTTCTACTTGCCTTTTTCTCTTCCAACATGTCACGAAATCGTGACACTTTTTCTTCCGTACTATCTCTCTTGCAATATGTCACAAAATCGTGACACTTTTTCTACTTGCCTTTTTCTCTTCCAACATGTCACGAAATCGTGACAGTTTTTCTTGCTTGCGCTTTCTCTTCGAACATGTCATGAAATCATGACAGTTTTTCTTGCTTTTTCTCTAACATGTCACGAAATCGTCGACATTTTTCTTTCTTCTTCATTTCTTAACATTTCTATCTTATAACATTCCTTTTTCTTTCTTCTGAACATGTCGCGATATCGCGACGCTTTTCTTTCTTGCTCAACATGTCACGATATCACCTTTTTTTCCTTCTCAACATGTCTATATCGTTTTTCTTTCTTCTCAACATGTCGCGATATCGTGACAATTTTCTTCCTTGCTCAACATGTCGCGATATCGCGATAGTTTTCTTCCTTGTGATTTTCTTTTGATTTTTAGCATATGGGCCACTTTGATCTTTTGGATAATCACTGTACATACTCTGAAGAACCTCTTAACTCCTATCCATTGCATCAACCGATCTGTCTGACTGTGTTGACAACAATGACAATACTGTTGTTGCACCTTGCTCAACAATCTCCCCCTTTGGAATTGTTGGCAACACACGTGCAATTTCCTGTAATTCTTCTCCCCCTTTGACAATAATACCAAAGGGCTGCTGCAGACTCCCCCTGAGTCCATGCACAACATTCTCAGGCACAAATTATTACAGTTAGCAAAAATTACAAACATGAGCAAAAAGATAAACAAATTGACCACTCCCAAATTATTACGAAGGTACTCAATGACTTCCTTGGGCAACGGTTTTGAGAAGATATCCGCTACTTGCTCTATTGTTGGAACGAAATCCAACTTAACCTCACCTTCCATAACTTTCTCCTACGTACAACACATTGTCGCTGTAATATATTCTCCCTCTGTTGTGAATAAGGAGACTGACTCTGGTTTCTTACTGTGCCACGCGACCAACCTGTCTCCAAGATAGAATGCACCTCCACTGGTACTCTTTCTGTCATAAAGTCTTCTTGGATAAGCACTCTAATCTCTGCTCATCATATTATAATTCTTGTTGTACCTTGCTTTCACTTATTTAGTATAGCTTGATCCTTTTGACTGCCACCTCCTCCGTGACTGACGACTTTGCCTCGCATCCATTGTGCAGTTCAATGTCTCTGGTTTCTAATGGCTGCCATGAATGTTTTCATCGCCTACGCAGGTATTGACAGTGGACCGTTACCTCTAGCGTTGGAACCTCAATCTACGCGTAGTCATCAACACTCAGTATTCTGCTTCTTGCTAGGGCATATGTCAGGGCTACTCAATGTCTTAGGCGAACGTTCTTCACGTGATTCCAGGGAGCATTTCTCCTCACTGCGATCAAGGGATTCCTCGGGCAATATCTCGCATTCCTCAAATAATGCAAGACTTTCTTAGGTGCATAGGCATCTTGTCCTCCTTGGCGCTTCACCACCTGGGCGCTATTCTCTCAACGTCTCTGCCTTGCATGTGCCACTTGGCACTCTTGACGAACTGGGTGCTAGTGCTACTATTTGCTTTGACTCTAGCATCTCTTTGATAACGGCTACTTCTTTAGAGAAAATTAATGCTCTCTTATACCAAACGATGTGTTGTATTTTTGGTTAAGAAACGCACGCCTTCCCAGCTACACGTTGGCAGTAATTTTCATAATGATCATGAAGAGCTTTACCATAGTCCTCCCTCGATATTGGTAGATGAATCGAGACATACTCACAACATGGATTCTATGTTATCTGTAGATTGGGAATGTTACAGGCTTCAAAACCAGCACCTGCCAACTTATGCTTCCATGACACGATGACCTGTACTGCATGTTCTATCTCAGATAATGCCTATCAGCTGCTGCATCAAAAACCTAGCTATTCACCATGTTGTTCTATTGAAGCACATCAGTTTGACACTATCTGCTATTGTAACCACCATCACCAGAGAGATTTCACAATAATAAAAAATTGGCTCTATCAAGCCAACGTCTCATGCTCCTGCTTATTACCTCCACAAACAACTACATGAACTGAAACACATTTTGACAACTATACGACAACTCCCCCTGACTACTTGCCTTTCATCCTCAGATAACCAAACAACATAGGAGCATTAAAATAAAACTTTAAGATTGCTCCCCCTGAGGATGTGCTACCTGGAGCTGCTTAGTGCAATAGAGGAGTAATCTCCTTCAATCCAAGGAGACACGATTTCCTCTCTTCTTTCTTTCTCCAACCTTTCTTGAACTTGGGCTTGAGTTTTTCAACTGCATCCCTATTTTGAACCTTTTCGTGAACTTGAACATTTCTCTTGGGTGGTTGTCTCTTGTGCATCCTTGATGGATGATTATTTTCCTTTCTTTGATGCACATGATTTCTTCCCTATCTGTGTTTCATTCTTTGTGTCTGATGAAATCTGTTGTCTTGCCTTAGATTAGATACAAAAGTTCTTGGACAAAACCTTGCTATGTGCCCATGACCATTACATTTAAAACATTGCACATGGTGTTCAATCAGAAAAGCAGATGTATTTCTATCATCATAACTCTTTGATCTATTATTCAATCCATAATAAATTGCCTTGTGACCATAATGGTTGCATCTAAAACAATAGCCATTAAAAGCATTATTATGAATAGAGTGAGAGTGATAGAACCTCTTTTGTTGTGGTTGCTTTGTTGTAGATCTCCTTTGATATTTTCTTCCTTTTGAAGATTCAGCTTCAGACTTTTCTTGCTTCGATCCTTCAACAGTGAACTTCTTCTTCTCTGCATATTTGGAAGATGAAGGTTGTTCAACTTTACATCCAAGACCAAGCTTAGACATGGGGCTTCTTTGTTGCCTTATCATTTCATCTAGCAACTCTGTGCTTTTCTCAAATTTGAGATTTGTATTGGCCTCTTCTAGTTGTTTCTTCAATAAAACAATCTCCTCTTCTTGTTTGCAGCAAACAATCTCTTTCTTATTGATCTGTGACCTGAGAGTTTCTTCAATCCTTTTGGACTCTTCTTCTTGCAGCTTTAGATCACTAATAACTTTGTTAGATTCCTCTTCACGTTTGCTACATACATCGACTTTATCATCCAGGTGTGACTTCAAGGCTTCTTCTATTTTCTTGGCTTTATGAATTTGTAAGAAGAGATCTTCAATCTTATCCCCATATTCTTCCAACTTCTTGGACAGTATTTTGTTCTTTTTCTTTTCTATATTCAACTCTTCAAGTGCAGCGATCAACTCACCTTCTAGATATACTTCACCCTCAAGGTTTTCATCACATACTTCAGAATTCACTCCTATCTTTTCTAGTTCAATTTTCT
This sequence comes from Wollemia nobilis, assembly GCA_028583015.1. Lineage (NCBI taxonomy): Eukaryota > Viridiplantae > Streptophyta > Pinopsida > Araucariales > Araucariaceae > Wollemia > Wollemia nobilis. Next base: position 2,810,651 of record JAQPPZ010016831.1, read on the forward strand.
CTTCCACAAGAACTGAAACTGACTGAGATGCCTTATTTGAGGAGGATCTATTCTTCTTACCCATTGCATACTAATCCAAGATCAACCCTAGCTGATTTAGCCTGATAAGGGAAGCTGGCTCTGATACCAATTGTTAGTCTCACAATGACACTGAGAGGGGGGGTGAATCAGTGTAGCTCTTAAAAACTTAAATCTTCAACTCTTAATGCCGAAACAATGAAAACTTAAAACCCAATAAAGCAAATATACCAAAAGAGCATCACACAACACAAGATGTACCGAGGTTCACCAATTTTGGCTACTCCTCAAAAATTGACTGTTTGGACTCCCATCCAAATCCAGCCTTTGCAAAATACCAATTTTACAATCAATTTACCAACACCCACTAGAAGGAGCACCAACCCCTGATTTATCTACACCAACAGAAAGGAGCACCAACCCCTGATTTATCTACACCAATAGAAAGGAGCACCAACCCCTGATTTATCTCTACACCAACGAAAGGAGCACCAACCCGATCACAACCCGATTTACCAGCACCAACTGGAAGGAGCACCAACCCATGATGCCAAGCACCAACTTGGACTTCTATTCTGAAACTAGAAGATTGACATAAAGATGCCTTCACTTTTACAAGACCCTAACTGGTCTATTGCTTTCTCAACATCGCCCACTCTTCACACAACACACACCCGCTCGCTCGCCTCCCACGCACTCTCGCTCTCCTCTTGCTCTCTTCGCAAGATTAAATCTGCCTCGCTTTAATCCCAAGCGCTTTCACTCTTTTTTATAGCACTTTAATTCTCCACATAGACCTCCTTTTATAACAAAGTTCTGACTCTATTTTTAACTTCCATATTTTTGCATGCAACCCGTAACTAGCCCTGTAACTGTCATTCTGACTTCAGTTCACTATTCTTATTTTAGCTGCATGATTTTTCTCTATAACTGCACCTGTAACTATCGTACTAACTTTAGTTAACTCTTCTTATTTTAGCTGCATGATTTTTCTCTATAACTGCCCCTGTAACTATCGTATAACTTTAGTTAACTGTCACATATCTTATTTCAGTTGGGTTCTCTTCTTAGCTCGTGCCAAAGTGACTTGTCATGAAATCATGACACTTCTGCCTCTTTGTCCTCTTCTCAGATTTTACCCATGAAAACACATGTCGTGATATCGTGACACTTTCGCCTCCTTGCTACTTTACTTGGTTTGTACCCATGAAAACACATGTCGCGATATCGTGACACTTTCGCCTCCGTACTCTTCCTCTTTACTTTTGTCACGATATCATGACACTTCTACCTTCTTACTTTCTCTCTCCTCCTTTAGTCGTGAAAATGCGACATGTCGCGATATCGCGACACTTTTTCTCCTTTGCTCTTTCTCTTTTCAGTCGCAAAATGACATGTCGCGATATCATGACACTTTTTCTCCTTTACTTTCTCTTTTAAGTCACGAAAATGTGACATGTCGTGATATCGTGACACTTTTTCATTCTCTTCCTTCCTGCCCTTTTCAAGTCACAAAAATGTGACATGTCGCGATATCGTGACACTTTTCCTTCTCTGCCTTCCTGCTCTTTTCAAGTCACGAAAATGCGACATGTCGCGATATCGTGACACTTTTCCTTCTCTGCCTTCCTGCTCTTTTCAAGTCGCGAAAATGCGACATGTCGCGATATCGTGACACTTTTCCTTCTCTGCCTTCCTACTCTTCTTCAGTCCGAAAATGTGACATGTCGCGATATCACGACACTTTTTCTTCTTTCCTTCTCTCTTTTCAGTCGTAAAATGTGACATGTCACGAAATCGTGACACTTTTTTTTTCATACAATCTTTCTTGCAATATGTCGCAAAATCGTGACACTTTTTCTACTTGCCTTTTTCTCTTCAACATGTCACGAAATCGCGACACTTTTTCTTCCGTACTATCTCTCTTGCAATATGTCGCGAAATCGTGACACTTTTTCTACTTGCCTTTCTCTCTTCCAACATGTCGTGAAATCGTGACACTTTTTCTTCCGTACTATCTCTCTTGCAATATGTCACGAAATCGTGACACTTTTTCTACTTGCCTTTTTCTCTTCCAACATGTCATGAAATCGTGACACTTTTTCTTTCGTACTATCTCTCTTGCAATATGTCATGAAATCGTGACACTTTTTCTACTTGCCTTTTTCTCTTCCAACATGTCGTGAAATCGTGACAGTTTTTCTTGCTTGCGCTTTCTCTTCGAACATGTCACGAAATCGCGACAGTTTTTCTTGCTTGCGCTTTCTCTTCGAACATGTCACGAAATCGTGACAGTTTTCTTTCTTCTCACGCTTTTCTTTCTTCTCAACATGTCACGATATCGCGACAATTTTTCTTTCTTGCTCAACATGTCACGATATCGCAACAGTTTTCTTCCTTGCTCAACATGTCGCGATATCGCGACAGTTTTCTTCCTTGCTCAACATGTCGCGATATCGCGACAGTTTTCTTCCTTGTGATTTTCTTTTGATTTTTAGCATATGGGCCACTTCGATCTTTTGGATAATCACCGTACATACTCTGAAGAACCTCTTAACTCCTGTCCACTGCATCAACCGATCTGTCTGACTGTGTTGACAACAATGAAAATACTGTTGCTGCACCTTGCTCAATAGATTTATGTGTCTTAAATCCTAAATAGTGAATTTAATATTTGCCCTTGTAACAGTCATATAGAACCCTGAGTTATCCATTTTTCTTCTATATTTATTTTTTATTTAAGACTTGATAATAACACACCTTATCACCTGAACCTTGGGGGATCAATGTTCCCTTTCAAGAGAGAATAATTATTGTTCTAACCATTGGTGTATGTTGGAAATTGGGATGATGTATCACTCAACAAGAAATGGTGCTAGAAGAAGGGCCTAAATGTGTTCAATTCAATTTCTGAAAATTTTTAATTAAATATTAATGATATTTTATTCACTGATTACTATAGGTTTAATCTTCTTGATAACCTTAACCATAAGATCTGATTCCTTTTGGTTATAGATCATTTAATTTTGAGCTTATTTTTTATTTTCTTTAACTTTATATTATGTAATTCACACCATTTTTCATTTTCATATAGCATACTACTTGATTGTTAAATCTGGAACCTAGGGTCATTATCACCAGGTCCAAGGCCTCTGAAAGTGGTACTAAATTTCATAGTATTTCTCCTCCTAAGAGACCCAAAATAGGTAAAGGTCAGTCAAACACTCTTTCATCCATTAATACTTCACCTCAACACATCACACTATAATCAATCCATGTGTCACTCCATTAACTACACCCATGAAAGCATTTACACCTTGGTTAGATGTTAGTAGTCCACTAAGTATCCCTAGACCAGCACATGACATACCTAAGAATACAAAGATATATTTTCCTAGGTACAAACATGATGGATGTAGAATAGTTGAAGAACACATTCAAGCATATAAAAATACTTTTATAAGATTGCAAGTTGAACATGAAGATGTTGCCTTCAAAATATTTTCTCTTACTTTGAATGAACTAGAATATGGCTATTATATCAGTCTACCTACCAATTCCATCACTTCATTGGTTGAACTAGAGATAACTATTTTTAATCAATTTAGGCTACCCATAAATCCTACTATTATATATCATCAATTTTCCTCAGCTATAATGTATTCCAATGAGCCTCTAAGACTATTCAATACCATATTTTACAAGTTGTATAATAGGCTGACTCCACCCTACACAATAAATGTAGATGCAATCATACAAATGTATTTTAGATCTTTAGAATCTTAGATCCTCTTACATCCATATTTTTAAGAAGAGCTCCTCAAATTACCACTCTACACATGGCATACAGTGAAGTATTGAACATAGAATAATAGTTGATACCTCAATGTTTTAGAATTAGTCAATTACCTTCATTACAACAACTACGTGCACTTAACCAAATCCTAGTAATTAATCAAGCCCTTACCTAATAGATGTCAATGTTGAATACTCTACCATATACAAACATTTAATCAGCCATATAATCCTATTAATGTCCCTACTCACCCTATTACTCCACCATATTTACATAATCAATTTACTACCCATAAGAATGTCAAAATTAATATGCAGACTACACCAGTATTTCTGAACACTACACCTACTCAGAATATGCTAACATTTCAAAATGTCAATCCTAATTAGAATACCCCAATATTTTTGAATGCTACTCAAAACCAAAATGTACCTACTTTCTTCAATTCCACTACACCTTCAAATAATGCAACAAATCAAACAACTGTACGATAGAATAATAACACCAATTTTCAATTAGATAATTTATAGATATTAGTCTTGAAACTTAGCAGTGATATGATTAAATTGTATAATAAGGTATGTCAAAACTTGCCTCCCAATAATCCACCACATAATAAAAATTTCAATTTTTGGAGAACTAACTACCAATGGAACACTCATTCAAACAATGGAGGATTTCCCAATCCAATAATTAGTTAGCCTAACACTATGACCAATCAAAATTAGGCCAATACCATAGTAAATATTTTATATATTTCCTTAAATAATTGGTATAGAGTTCATTCCACCACATAACACAGTGAGAATGAATGTCTTGAATTCAAAACTATTTTCGCTATGCTCCAAAAAGAAATCGAAAATATGGAGATAGTTCCTAATTTAGATAACACTAATTAGGCTAGCACTAGTAATGGAATAACTTTAGTGGTAGAAACCTTTGAGTCATAATAAAGATATGAAAAAGGATATGATGGATCCTTAGAAGAATTTCAAGCCTTTAGGCAGTTCAAAAAAGAGAATCATAATTATATGTTGAGAAGCAAAGGTAAAGTTCCTCTCACTTATTCTACACCACCAAATAATATCATTGTTTCTTCTGATGTTCAAGGCAATAATAATCATACTCCACCTAAGGCTAACATTCCACCACAACCATACAATATTTTAGAACAGGATAAACCTAAATATAACATTGTGGATGATTTAAATAAAACAAAAGCAAACATATCATTTTTTGGAGTTGACCATCTTAATGACCAGTAAGAATTATTGATTAAATAATTTAGTGATCAAAATAAATTTTAATCTAAGAAAACCATGGATGTCCAATTTGTATCATGAAAAGAAAAATGGGAATCCCCTCCTTTCCTCTTGACTATCAAAATTACAAGTAAGAATTTACACAACTATTTTGTTGATTTAGGAGCCTCAGGTAACATCATGTCACATGTTGTTTTTCATAAGTTATGAATAAAACCTACTCCTTCTAATAAAGTGGTAGTGCAGTTAGATCAAACAAAAGTAAATATAGTTGGTGTGCTAAAAAAAATTCATATACAGTTAGAATCAAAACCCAATATTCAGTAGTACATAGACATGTAAGTTGTAGATATCCCAGATGGATATGGAATGTTACTTAGTAAATATTGATCCAAAAATCTAATGGATATATGATGACTAATTTTTATCACATGTGGTTGCCTTGGCAAGGAGTTGCATATCAGGTTAGAATATAAAGAGAACCCTAAATTAAAGAGCTCATTACAAATTATAATAATACTAATAAAGTTTTTTAATAATGAACCAGAACCAGGAGTTTACACTGTCAAAACCAAACATATCACAGATAATTCTAAAATTGAGATACCATCCAATAACCAGAATAAATATAAAAATATGTTTTGGACTCTTAAATTTGATGGATCTAAGTATAGGAAAGGTATTGGATCAAGATTTGAACTAATTAGTCCCAAATGAAAATATTTTCTAGCAGCATATAGATTGTAGTTTCCTTGTACTTGCAACACTGCATAATATGAAGCATTCATATATAGACTATAGTTATCTCTAAGAAAGAATATTAAATTCTTAAAAGTGCTAGGATATTATGAGTTGGTGGTTAAGCAAGTTAGAGGCCAATATGCCTATCATGATAAAATTTTAATCCATTACATAATTAGAGTAAGAGTTTTAATTGATTAATTTCGTACTTTTAACATTATACTAATTTCCAGAAAGGGCAATAGAATTGTAGATTCATTAGCTATGGAAATAAGTACACTAAAACCTATGGATAATAGAATACTTAAGATTTTTTTCATAGAATTAGTAGCTTGCCCATCCATACCTGATAATGTGTAAAGTTTCCAAGTGTTTGAATATGATAGACATTTTTTATTTTGTTACTAATTCTGGTATTTTTGAAAATCATGTTATTAATGAAGAAGAAAAGATACAAGGTTAATCCGAAGAAGACCAAGAGGTAAAACTAAAAATGAATTCAATTCCTAAAGGTATGGTCTCTCTTGAAGAACTATTTGATATTGATTATAAAATTAAGAAATGTAGTAAATTTTCATTTCAAATTGATGCATGTGATACTGTCAATATATAAACTAGTGAAAATTTATAGAATGTATTAATAGGAGAAGCTTTCACTAGAAAATAAAAAGACGGAATTATACAAGTGCTTAAATATTATGGATATGCCATAGCTTGGAGCTATGAAGATCTAAAAATGTATAATCAAAAATTTATAATGCATACTATCCTATTAAAAAAAGAAACAAAGCCATTTAGACAGAAGCTAAGACCCGTCAATCCATTGTTAGAACCTCTTATCGAGAAGGAAGCCCAAAATCTCTTCGACACATGTATTATTTTTCCATTAGAAATTCCACTTGGGTAGTTATTATATTACCTGTTTGCAAGAAAACTAGATATATTCACCTATGTATTGATTTCAAAATTATTAATAATGTTTCTTAGAAATATAATTATCCTTTGCCTTCCATAGATCACATTTTACCAAAAGTAAATGTATATGAAATAATGTATTTCTTAGATGGGTATTCTTAATATAACCATATTATGATAGACCCTAAGGATAGAATAAAAACTGCATTTACCACTAAATGGAGCACCTTTACTGATTGGAAAATGCCATTCGAATTGATTAGCGTAGGTGGTACCTTTCAAAGATCATTGGATTATGCCTTTAGAGACATAATTGGCAAATACATAATCATTTATATTGATGATATTCCTAGGTTTTCAAATAAATATGCCAATCATGTGAATTATTTAAGAAAAGTATTTTATTATTGTAGAGAACATGGTATTTCATTAAATCCTACGAAATGCATTTTTGAGGTAATCGAAGGAAAACTTTTAGGGCATGTTATTTCTAAAGATGTCATTTCAATTGATCCTGAAAGAGTAGAGGTAATACATAAAATCCTTCTCCTATATTGTAATAAATAATTTAGATAAGTATTTGGAAAGATTAATTTCTTTATAAAATTCATCTCGGGATTTGCTGAAATAGTCAAGCCACTAAATTATATGCTCAAAAAATATGTTGGTATTTCTTAGATTCTTGAAGCCCAAGTAGCCTTTCAAGGAATTAAATATGATATATCTAATGCTCTAGTAGTGAGTCTATATTATACTATTATAATATTATAATGTGCACTATGCCTCAGTTTGACACTCGTCTTTTACCACTTGTCTTATATCTTCAGTTTGAGTTCTCCAACTAAGGTTATGTGTCTTCTGCATGAAACTTGGAGTGGATATTATGACACTTGTGATATCTACCTCATAGGATATATGTCTATATACTATAATAATTTTGTAAATACAATTGCACCTTTTTTTCATGTCCCAATATATGTTATCAAAGCGGTGAGATATGTCTGTGGGGACTCTTAGTTTTTATTTTTATTTTTACGTATGGAGTCAGGGAGTATGCTCTCCACTCATTGAGTGGATCAGAAACCAAAAGCTCCTCCTTTTTTTTTTTAATTTCCCCAAAACTGATCCATTGTGAAATGCCCATAGCGAAAACCCCCATGCATTTTCATATTTAAGTTGTTCATGTTGTAGCCATTTGCTCTCTACATTAAAAAGGAGTTTGAGTCATATGCAATGATTTCTACAATTATTCAAGTTGTAAGTTGACCTTGGAGAGCACGCATTTGAGTTTGAGTTATCCTCTGCTTGTTATAAATAGGTTATAAATATTTTAATGGTGAAAAATTATGAAGTTGTGGATACCGAGCATCATTGAACAAACTCTAGTGATCATGGAGGCCTAGTTTTCTATGGTCTTGGCATGATATCGTCAAGACGATCATCATATCCGTGGTCCACTATTTTTTTTTGAGAACTATGCGAGGTTCACCTACTACTATTTTTTGTTAGAGCAGAGGCACAAACCTTCTGTGGTGCACACCTGAACTTCATGTACGTTGCTCCAAATATGAGAATGAAGTTGACTTCGACACATGAGAAGATGTCACTATTTTTTTGTTTTGATGAAGAAACATTATTGCGCTAGAAAATTTAACATGCTTACCATTAGAGTGATTAGAGTGAAAAGACTATTGGATATGAACATGAAAATATTAAGAGCCATTCTCGCTTCACTGTAACATTTCGTTGCACCAGATTCTTCTTGTTACCCAAATAACGAGTAGCAAAATTAGAAGAAACGCTATATAATAATTTGTGAATCTTTGTTTCAATTTTTTTTGACGGTTTACCCCACCACCTCCCGATGTCACATTGCCTGTAGTGGTGGCACATACAAAAAATTATATGCTAGGTTTTTACGTATTGTTCCATGTTTAACAATCTGCAACCGTCTACACCAGCTGCACAAGCCCCTCTTCCTTTGGTGTGCTTTGAATCTTGTAAGAGAAAACTTTCTTGATTTTTTTTAAAACCAATGATGAAGTATTTTTGAGTCACTTGAATGATTCTAGTGGATTGCATTGGCTTGGAGGGAAAGTTATGAATAGATCCTGAACTATGCACAACATGGGGGGTGATTTCTGAATATATCCTAAACTAGAGTCATGTCCAATAGTGCCCCCATACCCTTGTTGTATAGCTTTCCCCATTCATGTACAAAATGCAAAGATACCGTATATCTTATATTATTAACAATGGAGGCCATGGCATTCACACAAATATTGCAAGTCAGACTGAAAGTGATGCTAGTGTAATATTTCTCATAGTTTTTTGTGTTGTGGACCATGATTGTAACCACAAAGGAGGACGTTTAAAAATCAGATATTATTCCCACAAATGACTATGGTTTTTTCTGCACCATTCCACAATAGATTAAGATCCTGATGACTGCACTTGTTCTTGTTTATTAAAGTCATGTCTATCATGATGCTAGTTTCAAAAAATTTCAATGGCTTGTTGTTGCTCATTGTGGCCATCTCTTCTAGTTTCCTGCTAGCTAGTTCAAACATTGCGTGTCGTGCCTATTGTGCCTCACCGAAATAAAAATTTATGATTTTTTTGTCGTAAAGCAATGAAAATAAAACTGTGATATAATGAATATCATTTTATTAATTTTCTAACATATGAATATCATTTTTATTGCTATTTTCTAACTTTGGTACGGTCGAGTGATCTAGGCTTGAAATTCCAGAAGGAGTTCTTGAGACTCAAGCCTGGAACCCATGAAACTATTTCTTGTGGGTTTGTGCACTCTGCTTAGCATAAGATAGTCAACCCTATAGACTGTTGCAACTAAAAATGACTATTGTGGTGAAAGCACGAGGATACAAAAACAAAAAGGAAAAGCCAATATGTGATGTAAACGAAATGAAAGATAACACTAAATCCTATGAATTGAAAGTGCATGAAAGGAAAGAAGCATAAATGAATCAAAACCAAATTAAAATCCAATATGAAAGACAACCATTTTTATTAATTCGTCTCCTCAATTTTTAGGGGCTAGGAGCGTTAAATGTGTTTTCGTCACAACAATGGATGCCATTCCTTATTCCGCGTGCCCACATGTAAAGTGGGTGGACCAAATGTCGTTACCACTTGTGTTGATGAGTATTGACTCCTTGCTACTCCTCTGATGTTAAGACCCTATGTTCAAGAAAATAGGAAACAATCAGTAGCACTTGGACATAAAATAAAACATGCAATCCCCAGCCTATGATTAGCAAATGTGAAAAAATGAATAAAATGGTAACTGAAATAGATCCAAATGAACTAAAAACTTGATAGGGGCATGAGGACATTATCGGGAGGGCACTACAAATGGAACAGTTAGAAAATTTTCCACATATTCGTATTCGCTTCGGGACGGGACGAATAGACCTACAACAAAGTGTAAAAAAGCATAATCCCAAATGTCACATCCGGGAAGCTCCAAATCACCTGCAAAATTGGGGGTTAGCTAATTGGGGGTATTTTGGGAAGACCCAAAAGGTCAGATTTTCCCAATTTGGCCTCTATCACCAGGAATTTTATGATGCTACCTACATGTTAGTAAAGGCGAGAAATGATAAAAACATGATCAAAAATGCTCAGAACGATGTGAAATTTGAATGAAAACCTATATAAGCAGCATATAATCATATGCAAAAATAACAAAAATAAAATTTGCTATAGATTTCTAAACGCTCTGGGGTAGGGCGATTAGAACTACAGTAGTGTGGGGGGCGCCCGGGGGCAGGACGCCCACCGTTTGGGGCTCGATTTTGGCACCAATCCACTTGGGATGGGTCCAAAACTTCTTGTAGGGTGTTTTTAGATAATTTTGTGGTATGCTATGGCCAAATTTTAGGTTTTTGGTTTCGTATTTTCCCTTCCAATAGTCACCCAATGACCTCCTCTCTAAAAGATATCAAGGATGTGAAAGGCACAAATCAAAAGGTGTAAGGTTATAAAATGGCAGCACTTCGTTGCTCAAAATGCTCCTTCTCTGTCTATTTTGGGGAGAGAAAAATCACCAATTTATAGAGCTGGAGGTCTCTTGTGATTGAGCATGCAGAGGCACCACTTGGCAATCATGCCTTCCAAGGGGGGAGGAGATTCCTCCCTGATTAGGGGCTTCATGACTGCCCCTATAACTACCTATAACACTCGAAAATGCTCACTCACACTCCCATGCAATGAAGGAAGAGTTAAGTGGCGGATCTGAGCTACCATTTGTCAATATTTGACTTTTTTCCCATCAAACCTGCTATTCGCCCCACCCAGGAATGAATACTGCTAATCATTCCATGGTGAGATGAATACCAGTTTTTCATCGTCCCTAGGTGTAATGAGTATGAAGCAGAGTGCCTGAAGGTGCCAAATTGACTCCTGACCTTCCAAAACTATTGTGTGAGTGGTTAGGACCACTATTTAACCTCTGGGGGCTGCCCTGGGGGATGTGTGTGTCAATGCGATCAGTGTTTGCAGTCACATAATCATATTGGTGTTGTTTTGGTGTCTATAGATGCCCCTTTTTGGGAAGCACTATGCGTGGCGCAGTGCTAAGGAAAAATAGATAACCAAAGCACTAATGATTAGTGTTTCTCAGTAACCTAACAAAATTTAGATACCCCAAGTATGGAAAGGGCATGCATTCTTGAATCCTTTCTTCTGACAAGCGAAGGAACTCAATTCAAGTGTTAACCTTTTTTGGTGAGGTGTTACTTGATCTTGGTCGTTGATCAGTCATGAATAGGAAAAGGGCACAACCTTTTGTCTGTGGGAACCTTGAGTTCATGATTTACAAATGCCAAGTGTTTTATTAGCTTACGATTATTGCTTGTTTTCTACCCCAAGTAGGAGTGTGATTGTCTTTGTCAATGATTCTTTGAATGCATGTCATTTCCTTGATTGGGTGTGTATTTGTTGATTGGTGACTAAGTGTGACTACCCCCTCAAGCGACGAATCAATGATGGAATGACCTAAATGAGAAAATCTATGATTCACTTGACCCAATATGACTTGTGTAAGTGTGCCTTCAGATTTTTATCATTGAATGTGTGTGTAGTTTTCCGATATTTAGACCTGTTTTTGGTGGGTTTTAACCCTTTTTGTGACACATTTTGGAGCTAAAATTATCAAAAATCCGTCCGCCCGTGGAGTGGTCCGGCTATGGTAGCCTTCTTAGGGAGTATTATAGTGACAATTTGTGACCCCAACGTCTATTTTGGATGCCAATAATGTCAGGCACAAAGGCACCTTTGGTGGCAATTTTATTGCTATTTTTGGGTGGATTTTGACCCTTTTTGGGATGCTATTCTGGGATGAAATTCTCAACAATTCGTCCTCCCGTGGAGTGGTCCGGCTATAGTAGCCTTCTTAGGGAGTAGTATAGTGAGTATGTGTGACCCCGACATCAGTTTTTCATGCCCATAATGTCTAGTGCAAAAGCACTCATATTGGACAATTTTATTGCTTGTTTTTGTTCATTGTTGTGCAGTTTTTGTTGTTTTTGAAATTTTTGCTTTGTAATTGTCCTTGGGTGGGGTGAATACCAGTTTAGTAATCATCCCAGGGTGGTAAAAGTTGTAAATAGAGTGCTCATCCCAGGGATGAATGATTATAGACCTAAAAATCCTATTTAAGGGCCAAAACAAGGGTTTGGGCTCATTTACATTCAATTTTTTTGGCAATTTGGAGCTCTGAGGAGGAGGAGGTTGATTCTGCGAAGCGAAGCACTAACGAATCCTTCCTACCACCATGATTGCATGAACTGGATCGATTTGTGGAGCCGAAGTGAGACCGATGAGTGCTCTTCCTCATTATTATTTTGCATTGTTTGTTACAGTTTGTTCTTTTTTTTTTTGAAACCATAATTTGGTTGTTTTTTCTTTTGTATTTGTATTTCAAATTAAAATGAAAACCGCACATTCAGATCCCACTTGCCCTAGTGGTCATCTAAATTCTAGTACGATATGCCCATAGAGAAAGTGGGATCTAAATGTGCCAATCCTTATGACTGTCTACGACTATCTTTTTGAGGATGACAACTAGCATTTTGTTTGATGCCTCTACTTGCCCATTTGCCTACATATAATAGGGTGTCAAAGAACACACGTCTTTGTTATTGAATGATGTCCCATTATCCGAGATTATTTTTGATGGAATACCAAAACGACATATGATATTATGTAAAATAAACTCCGAAATGCGGGTTCCAGTCGTAGAGGTAAGCGGAATTGCTTCCACCCATTTTGTGAAGTACTCTGTGGTCGTTATGATAAACGTGTGATGGCCTAACGACATAGGGTAGATCTTTCTGATTAGATATAAGCCCCACTATGAAAATGGACAAGCTGATTAGATCAGCTGCAAGTCCTGAGAAGGCATGTGTGTCAAATTTGCATGGTGTTGACACTTCATGCACTTCCTTACATATGTGCAACAATCTCGCTCTAAAGATGTCCAATAATAGTCGATGCAAAGAATGCACTTTGCGATGGCCATATCACTGAAGTGGCCACCACATGTACCATCGTGCGCTTGGGTGATCGCCCAAGTGGAATCCTGTTGGTCCAAGCAACGAAGGAGGATTCCTTCGTAGTTGTGACAGTACAAAATGTCTCCTAACAAGATATGTTTAGCCGCTTTCTGTTTGAATGATCATTTTGTGGTATGCATAAATCCAAGTGGGAGGTTACCTAACTTGAGGTAGTCCCTTATGGGTGTATACCAATCCTGCTGATTGGAAACCTTGATGGTATGAATAGCAAATCCCTCTTGAAGTTCATCCCTAGCAAAAGCTAAGCGGGAAAGAACTTGTAAAAATAATATTGTGTTGCTATTAATGGGAGTAGGGGAGAACAAGGACCCCCAATTAGCATGATTCAAACAATCATGGATTCAAGAGAACTTGTCCATGGATGGTTCAATCTAGATCAAGTGGATTCCTGGCGTTAAGTTAGAGCTTGCACGCTCCATCACTAATTGCGATAATGTTTTGAATTGAATGGTTGTCATATCACCAAAAATATCTTACGAGATTAGTGACCCCAAAGAGGCCATAGTATCTGCAAAATGATTCGATGACCGAGGGAGTACCTTGATGTCGTACCATTCAATATTTTCTAGGAATTTGTCCACAAGGGCTTTGTAGGCCTGCAGAACTGGGCATTTACATTGGAATACCCCTTTGACTTGGTTGATAATTAATAGCAAATCACCAAAGATGTTTAATCATTTTATGTTCATGGCGATTGATGTCTGAAGACCTATGAGAAAGGCTTCGTATTTTGCATTATTTTTGGTGCACGGGAAATTTAATTTAAATGATAGAGGCATTGGAGCCCCTTGTGGTGTGAAGAATACAATTCTTGCACCACCTCCTTGCTTGTATTTAGAACCATCAAAAAATAGGGTTATTTCGGCCTGTGACTCAGGCTTATCATAATCTGGTGATTCTGAGACATGGAAGACCCCATCATTGGGTAGTTCTATGATCAGAGGCTGATCTTCTTCGAGAGGAGCCTCTGCTAGTTGATCGGCTATGACTTGACCTTTGATGGATTTCTATCCAATGAACTCTATGTCAAATTTTGTCAACAACATGATCCATTTTTCCGTATGGCTACTATGATAAGTATGACTCATCATGTACCACAATGGATTCTATTTAGACATAACATACGTCTTGTTGCTCAGCATGTAATGGCATAGCTTTTTGGTAGCAAACACCACTACTAAGAAGAGCTTCTCGACGTATGCATAGTTAAGTTCATAACTAACCGGGGTGCGACTAAGATAGTAAGTATCTTGTTCTTTGTGAAGTTCATTATTTTGGGCTAACATGGAGCCCAGTGCCACCTCAGTAGCTGAGATGTATAAGTAGAATGACACTCCTGGTCTAGGTGGTACCAATACTGGCAATGAAACCAAGTATTGTTTAATTTCATCGAAGGTTGACTGGCACTCATCATCCCAGTGAAATGCGACCCCCTTGTGCAATAATTTATTCATGGGTTGACACTTTTTAGATAGCTATGCTATGAAGCGCTTGATTGACACGACCTTTCCCTGCAAGATTCTGAGCTACTTGATGGTAGTTGGGAGAAGAATTTTGAGGATTGCATTTTGTTTGGGTCCACATCGATGCCTCGTTTTGAGACTATGAAACCCAAGATTTTTCCAGATGTGATGCCAAATACGCACTTCTTGGGATTCAGTCTGACTTTATGTTCCATGAGGTGATCGAGGATCTTGCTTAAGTCATCGAGATGATCTGGGCGCAACAGAGATTTGTCCAATAAATCATCCATGTAATCTTCCAAATTTTTATGCATGTGATCATGGAAGATGTACGACATGGCACGTTGGTAGGTGGCACCAGGATTTTTAAGGCCAAAGGGCATGACCTTATAGCAAAATGTCCCCCAAGGTGTTGTGAATATTTTTTTTAGTTGGTCCTCAGGATTTATACAAAATAATTTCATGGCCTTCTGTAGCATCTACCAATGCATCGATGCTAGGCAAGGGAAAATCATCCTTAGGACTCACTTTGTTTAGATCTCGAAAATCAGTGCATATGCAAATCCTCCCATCCGACTTTTTGATGGGCACCATGTTGGAAAACCATGGTGGATAATCCACACAGATGACAAACTATGCATCCAACAACTTTTGTAATTCGTATTTGACCATTAAGGCCACTGTTGGGTGCATCTTACGTAGTTTTTTCTTAACTAGATTGACTATCATATCAAGAATCATATTATGCATGACTAGCTGTGGATCTAGTCCCGACATGTCTTTTTAGGACCATGCAAAAACCTCCTTATTATCTTTGAGAAGGGTAATGTAGTAGGCTTGCTCTTTAGGGTATAGAATTACCCCCAGCTTGATAATCTATGGATTCATTGGATCAGAGTCGATGTCTACGTCAGTCATCTCCTCGACCGACATGTGGGATCCGTCCTCCAAATGGTGTGGAGTTGGGATCAAGTGGATATCATTTGCTGAGTTAAGATCATCGTTAGGAACCTCGGGTCCCCCTTCAGCATGGAAGATATCCTAAGTTGGCCCTGGGGTGAAATGAAGCATTTCATCGAAAGGCTAGTACTCTGATGGGGATGGTGGTGAATTGACATGATTCCAGTCTATGGCATCTATGTCTAGATACAATGACTATGCTGGATTAGCCGTATTGCAGATGGGGTCGGTTAAGTCAATGGAGATCATGTTGATGAAATTATTTTGGTCTCCATTACCGTGGGTGTGATGACTCAAACATTCTAGATGATCTTTGTGCTTTGGATCTGACTCTGGAGGTATTGGCACGAATGGATTGTCCCTATGTGTGGATAGGAAGATAGGTTCTGCCCTCGGTACTAATATCGCTATAGGGTCTCTGGGTGAAAGGTGTTCTTTGTATGCCCAAAGTGGCCAATTCAATACTTGGTCCCACTATGCTGGGTTTATGTGCCACTCATGCCCTGGCACTATGTTTAGTTGTTCAAGCATATCATCAATATCCAAGGGGTATTTTTGATGCATCTGGTGCATGTGATTGAGATATGCCATCTCATTTTCATCTTCATAATAACCGTTGGAGAACCAAAGGCCTTCGTTGGTTCTAACAACTGTTTGTGACACTAGGGGCTTGTCTTGCTCGAGAAAATTGATCTTGCCCCATTGGGGTTGTTCCGCTCTCTGCGATGGGTCATGATTTTATTGTGGTGGAACTTGCTTGATTGGGGCCACCAAAGGGAACATTGCCAAGAGGCTTTCCTGATAATCATCCATGGGGGTCACTTGTGAGTGATTGCTATCTAATTCGAAGGGGTCCCATGGTGCTATCTCATATTTTGATTCATCTTTTGAAGATCCTTCTTGACCTTGTCTATACCTCTCTTGTAGGTGAGCTCTCGAGATTTCTCCTCTCTTGAGCGAAGGGAAAGGTTTGTTGAGGTCAACAAGGTTGGTCATCAACAATAGGAGATAATCCCCCAGTTTATATGTCATATTAGGGTTGGCATATGGATATAATGCCAATCCCCCCTTATTGCCTATTCGTAGGCCTTGCATGTTCTCTACCAAGATGTCCAAGGGCAGAGGATGGTTGAACCCTACTCTTGACTTGTCGTATGGCATATGGTATCTTGGTTGGCAAATGACACGCACTCCTTGCTCATATCTTCCTAACCCATATCCATGCCAATTGCATTGGCCAAGGTATCTCAAAGTGAAGTCTGGGTTGGACAAATAATTGACGTCTTCAGTAAAAGGCTCTTCATTTTCATCCTCTTGCATGCATGGTTCAATACCATGATCAAGGCCCCCATACATAAAATTTGTCTGGTTTTGCTGGTAGCCTAGAGGAACAATGGTACCGATGGGGAGGCAAGGTCTCCCCATGTCTTGCATGGACTCTAGACAATATTCCACACGAGATACTCCCCCAGGCCCGTATTGGCCATCTCAATGGTGATTCTTGGTGATTGATCAGGATGGAACGAAAGTTCTTGCTTAGTCCACTCCATGTTGGGTGAAATAGGAGCCTCGACTTCCATTATTCTAGGCATCTCCTCAGTAGAGATGGTTGAGACTATTGGTAGTTCTTCTTCTAGAGGTTGTGCCTCTTCCAGAGGTTTCTTCCCTTTGTCCTTCTATTTGGCCATCATAGGTGGCCTCATTGGTGAAGGACCAGACGATGAAGATGGACCCAGCTGGGGTTTTGATGGACTTGTCAATGGGGATGCCTACGAAATCGAACCCTGTTTAGATGGATTCAATTGAAAATCCAAATGCATTGAAGGAATGGTCTATTGCGGCATCAGCTACACCGTATTGCAATACTTGAAGGGTTCTAGGTCCACTAGGACTACATGCACCTACCCTTCAAATGTATACTTTAAGCACTAATGAGCTATCAAAGGGACACACTTCATGTCCCTGATCCATGGCCGACCTAGCAAGATGTTACAGGCCATCTCACCTTCCAAGATATGGCACAATGTAGGTATAGTCTTTTGTCCCACTTGGATGGGTAGGACAATTGTGCCAACTATCAAGCATATTACATCATTGAATGCTCGTAGAGTGTAGGTCGAAGCCGTGATGTGAGATGTTTGTAACTTTAGGTGTTTCAATTCCACTGTTGTAATGATATTACTAGACAAGCCAGTATCCACCAATACCCTTTTGTACAGAATCATGTTGACCTGCACGATGATGTGTAGGGGTGGATCCACCATGTCACCAGCCACTAATTTCAATTCGTCTTCTCAAAAGGTGATTATTGGCTCAGTGCATCATTTGACATGTCCCACAAAGTTGTTGGAGTTTGCTTCATGGGGTTGCAACTCGATGGCTTTTAGTATCTCCATTAGATCCTCCCAATGGGTCATTTATTATTGTATGAGCTCGTAGATGGAGAGCCTAGTCGATGTGGTCCTCAAACTCTAGGTGAGTTTGGTTCAAATTGTGGCCACTGGTCTAGGCAGAGGAGGTGGTGCAAGGTGTTGTTGTGGTTGTGATGATGTTGTCACCTCTCCTACAGCTACCGCGGGATTAGTTGTGCTCGAGTACCTCCTATTTCGATTCACTATACTGATCATCCTTACATACCCCTTCATGGGGTAGTTCTGTGTGACCTCTTTGACTTGTAGGGTCGTTGCTTGCGCATCATGGGTATGCAAGGGGTCTTTGAAGACCTACATTTGTTGATTTTTTGGTGCCACAGGATTATCTACCACTAATGTCTTGTTATCAATTAGGTCTTGCACCAAGCCTTTAAAATTCTAATATGCATTAAGGTCATGTCTCTTCCGTCTATGGAACCTGTAGTACAAGTCTTACCAGTAGCCCTTAGGTTTTTGCGCATTGGTGTCTATGGGTTGAATCTCAAGCAGGTTAATCAAGTTTTCCACTGACAAGCGGTCAAATAGGAAGGCTCTGAACGCTGTGTAAGGTGTGAATTTTTGCCTAGGGTGACGCTACTGATTTTTTTCTTGCCTCTGATTTTCTCTATCTTAACTGTTAATAGGAACCATCTGATAGTTAGCCTTTTGGGGTTGTGTTGCTTATGTAGGATTAGGGACATTTATAGCAACTTGATTGATCGCAGTGGGTTTCTGTTGCATGGTCCCTATTTTGGTGTTCTTAGACCATTCTTTCTTCTTTGGCTTGGCTATCTCGCCATCCTAAATATTGATCTCCTCAATGATTCTAGCTTGCACCAGAGCTTCTTCTAAAGTGGCATATTGCTATAGCTGCAATAGCATACAGATCAATCTCAAACAACTCTTTGAGAACATTTGGGTGAGCTCGGACATAGGAGGGAGGTAGGGCAACTTTGAAAGCAAAGTCCTCCATCGGTTCCCATAGGCCGCCATGGTTTCTTCCTCATATTTCTTGAGGCTGGCTAGGTCACTTAGTGATACCTTCTTCTTGGTGTTGAATGCGAAGCATTCGAGGAACGCATCCACTAGATGATCTAAGTTACTAATGCCGTGCTTTGGAAATTGAGTGAACCAATCTAAGGTAGGGCTTGCGAACGTGGTAATGAATTTTCTTAGGAGCAAAGCATCATTGTCCTAAATGCCAAAGTATTGGCTCAAGAATGTAGTCACGTGCTCTTGGGCATCCTTCTCACCTCTAAAGATTGCCAACTGAGACAATTTAAAGTGTTCAGGGTAAGGGGGTGTCGGCACTGACGGATGCACAGGATGACTACGAATTTGGTGTAAATTGGGCTTTTGGGACCAAAAAGTCTTGGTCTCCACAGACTCCAAGCGCTCTAGCAGCACTTTATATGCATCGAAATATTTAATTTCTTCCTCCTTAGTTTGCTCCCATTCTAGGTTGTGGGAAACTTGATGCCTATGGAGGGGTGGTTGGAGAGCAGCCCCTTCGCCTTGGTAGGGCATTTTGACCCTCTTCTTCTTGATCATACTCCTCATAGGATTCTTGAGGAGTTTTTGGATGAGACCTATGACCATGGGTGGGTCCCCGCAAAGGGTGCCCATCATTTTTCCTGGGATTGGCCTCCTGCTCAGGTCTAGGAGGCCTCAGAGGCAACACTTGGTAAGGTCATGCAAACTTGTCTCATACCAAGGGATTGCACCTCTCATATAGTTCTTCTCTTTGGGTGTGAGGTGTTGGAACCCTCTCAGGCACAGTGTTATGGAGAAGCTCATTTGTTTGGCACCGAATGCGCTCTTTACTAAGGTGATATAGATGCTCTAGCTATTGTTGGTCTTGCTCAAGCTACATAATCTACGCTTGGTGGATGGCATGTCTAGCGACTGCTAGGTCAATTTGTTCTGCCATCTTGAGTCTAGGAGGCCTAGATGCCTCTCCTATGCATTTATCTTGGTCATGATGATCTGAGATCTCTATAGGTTGCTTCCCTCTATCGAGGTTGGCAACATTCACTTGAGGCTCTGGCCTCAATAGGTGATCTTGGTAGATAGCAGGTGTAGAAGCGCATTGCTCCCACACTGTATATTGCTCTTGAGGAATGTAATGGTCTTCCTCATTCTCCCTTTCATATATGTGAAAGGGGTTGGTAGAGTTGGCTCACTCTATTTGAAGAACCTTGTGCTCTAGATTTTTCCTATTGTTCCTGATAGTGATGGGGGGTAAAGGGGGGATGACATAATCATGTGGCATCTCCTCATGGACCCTATGCTTTTCTAGCACTTCATCGTGAGGTGGACACTCATACCAAGCTTCTAAGGGAGAATTCCCATTTATATTGAGTTCCATGTGTAAGGAATACTCCTGAAATGGTATGAAAGCACGAGGATACGGAAGCAAAAAGGAAAGCGAATATGCGAAATGCAAATGAAGAACCGGACTCAGCGCTAAATCCTAGAAACTTGAAAGTGCATGAAAAGAGGGAAAAGCACGAGCGAATCGAAATGAAACAAATAGGAATAAAGAAGACAGCCCTTTTTATTGATATGTTTCAAACTCGGTTACAATGCGCATCCTCCCCTTCCAAGGGCTAGGAGCGTTTAAGCATGAGTTCTTGTTACATCCATGGGCGCCTTTCCTTCTTCCGCGTGCCCACATGTAAAATGGGCGGACCAAAACGTCGCCGCCACTTGGAATGATGAGTCTTGACTCCTCGCTGCTCCTCCGATGTCCAAACCCTATGTTCAAAGGAACAAGAAATGGTCAGTAGCACCTGCGGATGAAACAAAGCATGCAATCCCCAAGCCTACGATAAGTAAATGAGAAAAATGAATTAAACTATGACTAAAATAGGTCCAAATGCTCTGAAAATTTGACAGGGGCATCAAGATACCACCAGGAAGGTTCTGCAAAAAGAACAGTCAAGAAATTCCTCACCAATTTGAATTCGCTCCGGGCGGGACGAATTCACCTACAACAAAATGCCGAAAAGATACTATCCCAATGTCCTACCTAGGAAGCTCCAAAAGACCTGCAAACTTGGGATTAGCTAATTGGGGGCATTTTGGGAAGACCCAGATGGTCAGATTTTCCCAATTTGGCCTCCATCAATGGGAATTTGATGATGCTACCTGCAGGTTAGTAAAAGCGAACAAAGCTAGAAATATGATCAAAATTGCTCAAAATGAGACGAAATTCGAATGACAACCTATTTAAACATCATAGAATTGAATGCAAAAATGAAAGAAAGCAAATCTGCCATGGAATTCCCATCACTCCGAAAGGGGGCGATTAGGATTGTGGCAGTGTGGGAGGGGGCGCCCATGGGGCAAGCCGCCCATCGTTTGAGGCCTGATTTCGACACCAATCCACTTGGGATGGGTCCAAAACCTCTTGTGTGGTATTGTCGACAAATTTGGTGGGATATTGTGGCCAAATGTCAGGTTTTGGGATCGAGATTTGTCCTCCCAATAGTCACCCAATGACCTCCCTTCTAAAGGAGATCAAGGATGTGAAAGGCGCAAATCCAAAAGGTGTGAGATGTGTAAATAAAATGACAGCACTTCATTGCTCTAAAATGCTACTTCTCTCCATATTTTGGGGTGAGGAAACTCACCAATTTATAGACCTGGAGGTCTCTTGAAATGGGCATGCAGAGGCGCCACTTGGCAATCATGCCTTCCCAGGGGGAAGGAGATTCCTCCCTGAATAGGGACTCCATGACTCGACCTTGCAAATGCCTCTAACGCTCGAAAACGCTCACCCATACTCCCATGCGATGAAGGAAGCGTTGAGTGGCGGACCTGAGCTACCATTTGTCAAGATTTGACTTTTTGCCCATCAAACCTACAATTCGCCCCACCCTAGAGCGAATTCAGAATTCGTCCCTGGGTGGGGCGAATCCCATTTTGAATTCGTCCCAGGGTGGGACGGATACTGAGCAAAGTGCCTGAATGTGCCAAATTGATCTCTGACCTTTCAAAACTACTGTGAGAGTGGTTAGGACCACTGTTTGACCTCTAGGGGCTGCCCTTGGGGCTGTGTGTGTCAATGCGATCAGTGTTTGCAGTCACATAATCGGATTGGTGTTGTTTTGGTGTCTATAGATGCCCCTTTTTGGGATGCGCTATGCATGGCGCAACGCCGAGCAAAAATAGATAACCAAAGCATTAATGATTAGGGTTTCTTAGTAACCTAACCAAATTTTGATGCCCCAAGTATGGAAAGGGCATGCATTCTTGAATCCTTGCTTCTGACGAGCGAAGGAACTCAATTCAAGTGTTAACCTTTTTTGGTGAGGTGTTACTTGATCTTGGACATTGATCGGTCATGAATAGGCAAAGGGCGCAACCTTTTGTCTGTGAGAACCTTGAGTTCATGATTCACGAAATGCCAAGTGATTTGATCAAGGTTGTGATTATTGCTTGTTTACTGCCCCAAGCAGGAGCGTAATTGTCTTTGTCAATGATTCTTTGAATGCATGTCATTTTCCTTAATTGGGTGTGTGTTTGTTGATTGGTGACTAAGTGTGACTACCCCCTCAAGCGACGAATCGATGAGGGAATGACCTTCATGAGAAAAGCGACGAGTCGCTTGACCCAAGATGACTTGTGCAAGGGTGCCTTTAGATGTTTTAGCGTTAAGTGTGTGCAGTTTTCCGACATTTAGACCTATTTTTGGTGGGTGGTAACCCTTTTTGCGATGCTTTTTGGAGCTAAAATTGGCAAAAATCCGTCCTCCCATGGAGCGGTCCGGCTATGGTAGCCTTCTTAGGGAGTAGGATAGTGACAATTTGTAACCCCAACATCTATTTTTGCATGCCCGGGATGTCAAGTGCAACAACACTCTCATCGGGCAAGTTTATTAGCTGTTTTAGTGCATTTTTGTTCAATTTTTGTTGTTTTTTGAAATTTTTGCCCTGAATTCATCCCAGGGTGGGACGAATACCAGCTTAGTATTCATCCCAGGGTGGGACGAGCGCTAACCAGAGTGCTCATCCCAAGGGGGAATGAATATAAGCTCAAAAGGCCTATTTAAAGGTCAAAACTAGGGTTTGGGCTCATTTGCATTCGAATTTTCTTGCGATTTGGAGCTCTGGGGAGGAGGAGGTTAATTCTGCGAAGCGAAGCGCTGCCAAATTTCTCCTGACATCATGAGTGCACAAACCGGATCGAGCAGTGGAGCCGAAGCGAGACCAGTAAGTGCTCCCTAGTGTTATTGCTTTTGTTATACGTTTTAAAACTGCAAGTGTTTTGTTTAATTTTCTTTGTGATGATGTTTTCCAAAATTTAAAATTGAAACCCTAAAACTGAGCTGAACACAACCAAGACTTAGTTTACAACTGAATGACAAACGTAGTTAAAACCTAGGTAAAGAATTGTTATTTTGCTTTTAACTAAAACCCTAGGATAAACGGAACGTAAAACCCTAGTTCTTAGGTTGAGCTGGTCAGTTTTAAAACGTAGGTTAAAAGCCTAGGTTTAAAACTGTTATTTTAATTTTATTTTGTTTGTGCAGACTTTTTAAACTTAGAATACAGAAATCCTAAAGACTGACAATAGGACTGACAAATTATTTGTGTTTTTGTTAATTAATCAGTTAGAGTTTAAAAAACCCTAGGACTGACAAATTAATTTTTTTTGAATTTTTCATTTTGTTTTTAAATTTATCAGTTAGGATTAGAAACCCTAGGACTGACAAATTAATTTTTTGAATTTTTGTTTTGTTTTTAAATTTATCAGTTAGGATTAGAAACCCTAGGACTGACAAATTAATTTTTTTTGAATTTTTTGTTTTTGGTTGTACATTGGTAGGCAATGTTGTATATTCATGTTATTGTTGTACATTTTTTTTTATGATTTTAATGTTTTTGTGTTGTTTTCTTTTGCAGGTTGTGAAGAGCCGGTACCGTGTACCTACTACTTTTGCTGAAGCACGAGGGGCACTAACTATGGCTGACTGGGAGTGGCTTGATGCCCTTGGGCTCAAGCAGGTGGCTCGACTGGAGCCTGTGGTTGGGGATCGGGCTTATCTGATGGCCCTGATCAATCTATGGGATCCCCGGACCAACACCTTCCATCTCCCAACAAGGGAGATGATAGTGACCTTGGAGGATGTCTATCGGCTTCTACGGATTTCGATAGATGGACTACCGATCAGGACGTCATCGCGTGATCAGTGGATAGCTATACTGATGCGATGCTTTGGGCATGGGGAGGAACTGGGTGTGGAGGATCCAGTGGAGAGGGCAGAGGGCGACTGCCAGATTGGCAAGATTTTGGTCCGATGGTGGCTGGAGAGGGGGGTGTTGGGAGTGAGGCACGCATTCCTTATGGGCCTCATTTCCAACATGTTGCTGCCTGACTCGTCAGGTGCGAGGTTCCCGTGGAACCTGCTGGATTTGGTCTGGCGGTTGGTAGAGTGCCCGACGGAGGCACCACTAATCATGAGGTGGGGACAGACGTTGCTGGCATAGCTCTATGGTGAGTTGTACGAGGTCCGCTGTCGAAAGCGGAAGGGGATTAGCTGCAGCTATCTATTGCAGAGCTGGGCTTGGCAGCACATAGCGGTGGAGAGGCCAACCGGGTTACCGTGGATGACTCGGGCAGAGATGGAGGATAGGGAGATAGGCTATGCGGTTCTGTGGCGGTGGTCTGGGGAGCAGGGACAGAGTCGACGGTGGGCAGGTGTCATAGGGCACTATGTCGATGCCCTCACTCGGCTTACTCTAGGGGAGGTGTTCTGGCACCCTTATCGAGACTGTCCAGCCTAGTCGGAGGCTGGAGAGTGGCTCCGATGGGTACGTAGGGAGCGGTGGCTGATTGGGTGGCATGGGACCAAGCATGAGTTCTTCCCCTATAGTCGGGTGACACGATAGTTTGGGGTGCGCCAGGGGTTTCCTGGTGAGCCCGTGGTCTATCGACATCGGGGGGACGAGAGAACTCTGGACCGATCGGTCATCGCGCCACTGGGCGAGGATTCAGACGTGGTGATCGACGTCCCAGACATGGATGACGTCGAGACTACCGTAGAGTACGACCAGTGGTGGGTACTATGGCGATGGTGGGGAGAGGGGCCACTGGGAGGCACGGAGGTGGCAATAGTGGGCGGGGAGGGTGTCGAGGCACCAGGAGATGATTGGGGAGCTCCTCGGGAGGATGCAGACATGGTGGAGGTGGAGGATGAGGATGTGGATTTGGGGGTTCCGGATCAGCCGGAGATGCAGGACATCACGGAGCAGTGGGAGCCAGAGCAGGCTGCTGTTCCAGAGATGCCCATGCCTCAGGTGGATGCGAAGGACACGGAGTCCGGGTTACGCACTGAGAATGCATGGTTGGAGGGGCTATTGTGGAGGCACGATGAGGAGTTGGGGGATGCACTACAGGAGAGGGATCTCCTACGCATGCAGCTGGCAGAGCGAGAGAATGCATTGGCTGCTTACCACCGGTAGGATGGGGGTACTGATGCTGCATGGGAGAGGGATCTCCTACGGATGTAGCTGGCGGAGAGGGATAGGGCTTTGGCATGGTGCGAGGAGAACTTGGTGACGTATCACCAGTGGGAGATGGACTCGGTGCGACAGTGGTTAGAGCTGGAGGTAGAGATTATCCACCTTGGTGGGTGGGTCCCTACATTCAACGTAGGTGGATCGTCATGCCGCTCGAGAGGGAGTGAGATTGAGCAGTCAGCATCCTCTCGATGCAGGTGACTGGATGAGGGGGGGCGAGTAGGCGTGATGCGAGGGCTAGCAGTAGCCGCCTTGAGGGGTCTCATAGGACCCACACCACGGGGGGTAGTTCCCATCGCACCGATCCTACGTGATCATGGTGGCCGATGCCCTAGGCTTGGGGGTTTTTGAGCTTTTAGATTGTGCGGGGTCAGATGACCGGTTCATTGTAGCCTGTGGGCATTTTTGATGATATATACAGATGACTTTATTTTGTTTATGCGAGTGATGATTTGATTTTATGCATGATGAGTGATGAGTATGGATGTATGCATGTTAATTTATTTTGATGGATGCATATGTTATGATGAATGCAAATGTTTTTGATTTATATGTGATATGCAAAATGGAATGGATGAATTGAATTTGTGTTGTTTGGCGAGAGCACCATAGACTATTTAGAACTTTGTGGCTTTTTGTCCTAGGTGATTGCTGATGGCAATGCGAGGATGAATGATAGCGCAGTTGGTTTAGAAATGTAGCTAAGGTTTTCTGAGACTCAGACGGTTTTAACTCACTAGCCATGACTGTACTTTATCTTACAAGACTTTTGAACAAGGTATGAATCGGACTTGTCTTTGACCAAGCTATTTCACATCCCTGTGTGTGCAATTGAGTTCATTTATGTGGTATTTGTCAGGATACCGCCAGTGCCAGATAGGCTGTCAACCAAACCTATACTGAGGATCACCTAATTAGCTCCACTAACTCCTTTGTTGTATTTAGTCAGATTAATCTACGGTGCTATCTAGGATACCATAAGCTAGCTCATCCACATGCAAACATTGATCTGTACACGAGTTAATGTGACAGATATATCATCATGCGGGAGGTTTACCACCAGTGACCGATAGGCTATCCACCAAACCGGTACTAAGGTTTGCCTCATGACCTGTCGGAATGCTGAGAGTTCCAGGGATTCAAGTTTGACTCCCTTCTTTTCTTCAATTGTATTGGGATACTTGCTCGTTTGTAGTGATAAAAATCACTGTTTATTTTTATATATTTTTCTTTTGAGCAAGGGATTTGAATTTTGAGTGATAAGAATCACTATTGTATGTGCCTTTTGATGTATGCACTCTGGTGGTGATGTCAAATTTTTGGAGTTTTGACTTTTTGCAAAATTTTGATGTTTGCAACTTTTTTGAGAACTTGGGATTCTTGGGGAATTGGGTAGGGAAGATGCTTGTCCTTTTGCCAACTCTCAACATTCTTGGGGTCATTCGCACAGGGGGATGAGCAAGATAACCATTTCGCTTATGGTGACCTGGATTGCTGTGCAGGTTTCATCTTTCATTCACACAACTTGGGAATTTTTATGTGTTTTAATTTGTGTTGGGATGCTACGTAACAAGGTGTGATCCAAGTAGAACTCTACCTTCGTAAAATCTGTCTGACTTGGTACAGTATGTGGCTAGAAAGCTACATGACGACTGAAAGACGAAAACTCTTGATACATTAGAAGACCACTGACTCTGGTGTGGTAAAAAGTAGTGAATGGCATTTTTTTTTTTTGATGGACTGCTTATAAAATGGAGAAATGTGGAACAAGATGGACTAGCGGAGTAATTACAGTCTATGGTGCCTTTGACCTATAAGACCACAAATATGCAATGTATGGATGCGATGCTTAATGCAACTACATATTTTTGTATTTTTGATGGATTTATTTTTGTGAATATGAAGATGAGATGCGAGAAGAGCTTTTTATTGATGAATTTGAGCATGCCTGGAAATGAGATGCAAATTTTTGTTGTTTTTGATGATTTTACTGTTTTTGAATTTTCTTATTTTTGACCAAGCGATTGTGGGAATCCTTGGAGCATTTTGGGATTGACCAAGCGATTGTAGGAATCCTTGGAGCATTTTGGGATTGACCAAGTGATTGTAGGAATCCTTGGAGCATTTTGGGATTGACCAAGCGATTGTAGGAATCCTTGGAGCATTTTGGGATTGACCAAGCGATTGTAGGAATCCTTGGAGCATTTTGGGATTGACCAAGCGATTGTAGGAATCCTTGGAGAATTTTGGGATTGACCAAGCGATTGTAGGAATCCTTGGAGCATTTGTATTGACCAAGCGATTGTAGGAATCCTTGGAGCATTTTGGGATTGACCAAGCAATTGTAAGAATCCTTGGAGCATTTTGTTTGGGATATGGCTCTCTTAGATATGGAATGGTCGCAAATGACTGATGTTCAAGGGTTCTGGTTCCTTGATTCCATCAAGAGAGGCTAGCCGGTATGTCCCGGGTCCTATTTTGCTATCAATTACATATGGACCTAACCAATTTGCCATGAACTTGTCCCTATTCATTACCATGATCAAGGCCCACATACATAAAATTTGTCTGGTTTGGCGGGTAGCCTAGAGGAACAATGGTACCGATGGGGAGGTGAGGTCTCCCCATGTCTTGCATGGACTCTAGACAATATTCCACACGAGATACTCCCCCAGGCCCGTATTGGCCATCTCAATGGTGATTCTTGGTGATTGATGAGGATGGAATGAAAGTTCTTCCTTAGTCCACTCCATGTCGGGTGAACTAGGAGCCTCGACTTCCATTCTTCTAGGCATCTCCTCAGTAGAGATGGTTGAGACTATTGGTGGCGCTTCTTCTAGAGGTTGTGCCTCTTCTAGGATTTACTTCCCTTTGTCCTTTTGTTTGGCCACCATAGGTGGCCTCGTTGGTGAAGGACCAGATGATGAAGATGGACCCGGCTGGGGTTTTGATGGACTTATCAATGGGGATGCCTATGAAATCAGACCCTGTCTAGATGGATTCAATTGAAAATCCAAATGCATCGATGGAAGGGTCTATTACGGCATCAACTGCATTGCATTGCAATATTTGAAGGGTTCCAAGTCCGCTAGGACTACATGTACCTCCCCTTAAAATGTATACTTCAAGCACTAATGAGCTATCGAAGGGACACAC
This sequence comes from Wollemia nobilis, assembly GCA_028583015.1. Taxonomy (NCBI): domain Eukaryota; kingdom Viridiplantae; phylum Streptophyta; class Pinopsida; order Araucariales; family Araucariaceae; genus Wollemia; species Wollemia nobilis. Next base: position 2,839,501 of record JAQPPZ010016831.1, read on the forward strand.
TTCATGTCCCCGATCCATGGCTGACCCAGCAAGATGTTATAAGCCATCTCACCTTCCAAGATATGGCACAATGTAGGTATAGTCTTTTGTCCCACTTGGATGGGTAGGACAATTGTGCCAACTATCGAGCATATTACATCATTGAATGCTCGCAGAGTGTAGGTCAAAGCCGTGATGTGAGATGTTCACAACTTCAGGTGTTTCAATGCCGCTATTGTAATGATATTACAGGACAAGCCAGTATCCACCAATACCCTCTGCTACAGAATCCCATTGACCCACACGATGATGTGCAGGGGCAGATTCACCATGTCACCAGCCATTGATTTCAATTCATCTTCTCAAAAGGTGATGATTGGCTCAGTGCATCGTTTGACATGTCCCACAAAGTTGTTGAAGGAGTTTACTTCATGGGGTTGCAACTCGATGGCTTTTAGTATCTCCATTAGGGCCTCCCGATGGGGCATTGATTATTGTATGAGCTCATAGATGGAGAGCCTAGCCGATGTGGTCCTCAAACTCTAGGTGAGTTTGGTCCAAATTATGGCCACTGGTCTAGGAAGTGGAGGTGGTGCAAGGTGTTGTTGTGGTTGTGACGTTGTTTTCACCTCTCCTGCAGCTACCATGGGAGTAGTTGTGCTCGAGTACCTCCTATTTTGAGTCACTATACTGATCATCCCTAAATACCCCTTCATGGGGTAGTTTTGTGTGACCTCATTGACTTGTAGGGTCTTTGCTTGCGCATCATGGGTAGGCAAGGGGTCTTTGAAGACCTCCATTTGTTGATTTCTTGGTGCCATGGGATTATCTACCACTAATGTCTTGTTATCAATTAGGTCTTGCACCAATCCTTTGAAATTCCAACATGCATTTAGGTCATGTCCCTTCCATCTATGGAACCTACAGTACAAGTCTTCGCTGTAGCCCTTAGGTTTTGGTGCATTAGTGTCTATGGGTTGAATCTTGAGCAGGTTAATCAAGTTTTCTGTTGACAAGCGGTCAAATAGGGAGTCTCTGGATGCTGTGTAAGGTGTGAATTTTTGCTTAGGGTGATGCTGCTGATTTTGTTCTTACCTCTAATTTTCTCTATCATAACTGTTAAGAGGAACCGTCTGATAGTTAACCTTTTGGGGCTGTGTTGCTTGTGTAGGCTTAGGGACATTTATAGCAACCTGATTGACCGCAGTGGGTTTCTGTTGCATGGTCCCTATTTTGGTGTTCTTATACCATTCTTTCTTCTTTGGCTTGGCTATATCGCCATCCTAAATCTTGATCTCCTCAATTATTTTGGCTTGCACCAGAGCTTCTTCTAAAGTGGCATATTGCTACAGCTGTAATAGCATAGAGATCAATCTCAAACAACTCTTTGAGAAAATTTGGGTGAGGTCAGACATAGGAGGGAGGTAGGGTAGCTTTGAAAGCAAAGTCCTCCATCGGTTCCCATAGGCTGCCATGGTTTCTTCCTCATATTTCCTGAGGCTGGCTAGGTCACTTAATGATGCCTTCTTCTTAGTGTTGAAGCGAAGGAACGCATATACTAGATGATCTAAGTTACTAATGCCATGCTTTGGAAATTGAGTGAACCAATCTGAGGTAGGGCTTGCGAATGTGGTAATGAATGTTCTTAGGATCAAATCATCATTGTCCTGAATGCCAAAGCATTAGCTCAAGAATGTAGTCACGTGCTCTTGGGCATCCTTCTCACCTCTAAATATTTCCAACTGAGGTAGTTTAAAGTGTTCAGGGTAAGGGGGTGCCGGCACTAATGGATGCACAGGATGACTACGGATTTGGCATAAAGTGGGCTTTTGGGACTGAAAAGTCTTGGTCTCCACATAATCCAAGTGCTCTAGCAGCACTTTATATGCATCGAAAGATTTAATTTCTTCCTCCTTATTTTGCTCCCATTCTGGGTTGTGGTAAACTTGAGGCCTATAGAGGGGTGGCCAGATAGCAGCCCCTTCACCTTGGTAGGGCGTTTCGGCCCACTCTTCTTCTTGCTCATACTCCTCATAGGATTCTTGAGGAGTTTTTGGATGAGACCCATGACCATGGGTGGGTCCCTGTGGAGGGTGCCCATCGTTGTTCCTAGGATTGGCCTCCTGCTTAGGTCTAGGAGGCCTCGGAGGCAGCACTTGGTAAGGTCAAGGAGACCTGTCTCATACCAAGGGATTGCACCCCTCATACAGTTCTTCTCTTTGGGTGTGAGGGGTTGGAACCCTCTCAGGAATAGTTTTATGGAGAAGCTCATCTGTTTGGCACCGAATGCGCTCTTTACTAAGGCGATATAGATGCTCTAGCTATTGTTGGTCTTTCTCAAGTTGTATAATCTACGCTTGGCGGATGGCATGTCTAGCGACTGCCAGGTCAATTTATTCTGCCATATTGAGTCTATGAGGCCTAGATGCCACTCCTATGCATTTATCTTTGTCACGATGATTTGATATCTCTATAGGTTGCTTCCCTCTATCGAGGTTGGTAGCATTCACTCGAGGCTCTAGCCTCAATAGGTGATCCTGGTAGATAGTAGGTGCAGAAGCGCATTGCTCCCACACTATATATTGCTCTTGAGGAATGTAATGGTCTTCCTCATTCTCCCTTTCATATATGTGAAATGGGTGGGCAGAGTTGGCTCGCTCTATTTGAATAACCTTGTGCTCTGGATTTTGGCTATTGTTCCTGACAGTGATGGGGGGTAAAGGAGGGATGACATAATCATGTGGCCTCTCCTCATGGACCCTATGCTTTTCTAGCACTTCATCGTGATGTGGCCACTCATACCAAGCTTCTAAAGGAGCATTCCCATTTATATTGAGTTCCATGTGTAAGGAATCCTCATAAAAGTGTCTGAAAGCACGAGGATACGGAAGCAAAAAGGGAAAGCGAATATGCGAAATGCAAACAAAAACCGGACTCAACGCTAAATCCTAGAAACTTGAAAGTGCATGAAAAGAGGGAAAAGCACGAGCGAATCGAAATGAAACAAATGGGAATAAAGAAGACAACCCTTTTTATTGATATGTTTCAAACTCAGTTACAATGCGCATCCTCCCCTTCCAAGGGCTAGGAGCGTTTAAGCATGAGTTCTTGTTACATCCATGGGCGCCTTTCCTTCTTCCGCGTGCCCACATGTAAAATGGGCGGACCAAAATGTCGCCGCCACTTGGAATGATGAGTCTTGACTCCTCGCTGCTCCTCCGATGTCCAAACCCTACGTTCAAAGGAACAAGAAATGGTCAGTAGCACCTGCGGATGAAACAAAGCATGCAATCCCCAAGCCTACGATAAGTAAATGAGAAAAATGAATTAAACTATGACTAAAACAGGTCCAAATGCTCTAAAAATTTGACAGGGGCATCAAGATACCACCAGGAAGGTTCTGCAAAAAGAACAGTCAGGAAATTCCTCACCAATTTGAATTCGCTCCGGGGCGGGACGAATTCACCTACAACAAAATGCCGAAAAGATACTGTCCCAATGTCCTACCTAGGAAGCTCCAAAAGACCTGCAAACTTGGGATTAGCTAATTGGGGGCATTTTGGGAAGACCCGGATGGTCAGATTTTCCCAATTTGGCCTCCATCAATGGGAATTTGATGATGCTACCTGCAGATTAGTAAAAGCGAACAAAGCTAGAAATATGATCAAAATTGCTCAAAACGAGACGAAATTCGAATGACAACCTATTTAAACATCATAGAATTGAATGCAAAAATGAAAGAAAGCAAATCTGCCATGGAATTCCCATCACTCCGAAAGGGGGCGATTAGGATTGTGGCAGTGTGGGAGGGGGCGCCCATGGGGCAGGCCGCCCGTCGTTTGAGGCCTGATTTCGACACCAATCCACTTGGGATGGGTCCAAAACCTCTTGTGTGGTATTGTCAGAAAATTTGGTGGGATATTGTGGCCAAATTTCAGGTTTTGGGATCGAGATTCGTCCTCCCAATAGTCACCCAATGACCTCCCCTCTAAAGGAGATCAAGGATGTGAAAGGCGCAAATCCAAAAGGTGTGAGATGTGTAAATAAAATGATAGCACTTCGTTGCTCTAAAATGCTACTTCTCTCCATATTTTGGGGTGAGGAAACTCACCAATTTATAGACCTGGAGGTCTCTTGAAATGGGCATGCAGAGGCGCCACTTGGCAATCATGCCTTCCCAGGGGGAAGGAGATTCCTCCCTGAATTGGGACTTCATGACTGACCTTGCAAATGCCTCTAACGCTCGAAAACGCTCACCCATACTCCCATGCGATGAAGGAAGCGTTGAGTGGCGGATCTGAGCTGCCATTTGTCAAGATTTGACTTTTTGCCCGTCAAACCTGCAATTCGCCCCACCCCGGAGCGAATTCAGAATTCGTCCCTGGGTGGGGCGAATCCCAGTTTGAATTCGTCCCAGGGTGGGATGGATACTGAGCAAAGTGCCTGAATGTGCCAAATTGATCTCTGACCTTTCAAAACTACTGTGAGAGTGGTTAGGACCACTGTTTGACCTCTGGGGGCTGCCCTTGGGGCTGTGTGTGTCAAAGCGATCAGTGTTTGCAGTCACATAATCGGATTGGTGTTGTTTTGGTGTCTACAGATGCCCCTTTTTGGGATGCGTTGTGCATGGCGCAGCGTCGAGCAAAAATAGATAACCAAAGCACTAATGATTAGGGTTTCTCAGTAACCTAACCAACTTTTGATGCCCCAAGTATGGAAAGGGCATGCATTCTTGAATCCTTGCTTCCGACGAGCGAAGGAACTCAATTCAAGTGTTAACCTTTTTCGGTGAGGTGTTACTTGATCTTGGACATTGATCGGTCATGAATAGGCAAAGGGCGCAACCTTTTGTCTGTGAGAACCTTGAGTTCATGATTCACGAAATGCCAAGTGATTTGATCAGGTTGTGATTATTGCTTGTTTACTGCCCAAGCAGGAGCGTAATTGTCTTTGTCAATGATTCTTTGAATGCATGTCATTTTCCTTAATTGGGTGTGTGTTTGTTGATTGGTGACTAAGTGTGACTACCCCCTCAAGCGACGAATCGATGAGGGAATGACCTTCATGAGAAAAGCGACGAGTCGCTTGACCCAAGATGACTTGTGCAAGGGTGCCCTTAGATGTTTTAGCATTAAGTGTGTGCAGTTTTCTGACATTTAGACCTATTTTTGGTGGGTGGTAACCCTTTTTGCGACGCTTTTTGGAGCTAAAATTGGCGAAAATCCGTCCTCCCGTGGAGCGGTCCGGCTATGGTAGCCTTCTTAGGGAGTAGGATAGTGACAATTTGTAACCCCAACGTCTATTTTTGCATGCCCGAGATGTCAAGTGCAACAGCACTCTCATCGGGCAAGTTTATTAGCTGTTTTAGTGCATTTTTGTTCAATTTTTGTTGTTTTTTGAAATTTTTGCCCTAAATTCATCCCAGGGTGGGACGAGTGCTAACCAGAGTGCTCATCCTAGGGGGAATGAATATAAGCTCAAAAGGCCTATTTAAAGGTCAAAACTAGGGTTTGGGCTCATTTGCATTCGAATTTTCTTACGATTTGGAGCTCAGGGAGGAGGAGGTTAATTCTGCGAAGCGAAGTACCACCAAATTTCTCTTGACATCATGAGTGCACAAACCGGATCGAGCGGTGGAGCCGAAGCGAGACCAGTAAGTGCTCCCTAGTGTTATTGCTTTTGTTATACGTTTTAAAACTGCAAGTGTTTTGTTTAATTTTCTTTGTGATGATGTTTTCCAAAATTTAAAATTGAAACCCTAAAACCGAGCTGAACACAACCAAGACTTAGTTTACAACTGAATGACAAACGTAGTTAAAACCTAGGTAAAGAATTGTTATTTTGCTTTTAACTAAAACCCTAGGATAAACGGAACGTAAAACCCTAGTTCTTAGGTTGAGCTGGTCAGTTTTAAAACGTAGGTTAAAACCCTAGGTTTAAAACTATTATTTTAATTTTATTTTGTTTGTGCAGACTTTGTCAATTTTAACTTAGAATACAAAAATTCTAAGACTGACAACTATTTTTTTTTTTTTTGTTAATTAATCAGGTAGAGTTTAAAAACCCTAGGGCTGACAAATTAATTTTTTTTGAATTTTTGTTTTGTTTTTAAATTTATCAGTTAGGATTAGAAACCCTAGGACTAACAAATTAATTTTTTGAATTTTGTTTTGTTTTTAAATTTATCAGTTAAGATTAGAAACCCTAGGACTGACAAATTAATTTTTTCTTTTTGTTGTTTTGTACTTGTTTTTGTGATTAATTAATCAGTTAGAGTTTAAAAACCCTAGGGCTGACAAATTAATGTTTTTGAATTTTGTTTTGTTTTTGGCTGTACATTGGTAGGCAATGTTGTATATTCATGTTATTGTTGTACAGTTTTTTTTTTATGATTATAATGTTTTTGTGTTGTTTTCTTTTGCAGGTTGTGAAGAGCCGGTATCGTGTACCTACTGCTTTTGCTGAAGCACGAGGGGCGCTAACTGTGGCTGACTGGGAGTGGCTTGATGCCCTTGGGCTCAAGTAGGTGGCTCGACTGGAGCCTGTGGTCGGGGATCGGGCTTATCTGATGGCCCTGATCAATCTGTGGGATCCCTGGACCAACACCTTCCATCTCCCAATAGGGGAGATGACAGTGACCTTGGAGGATGTCTATCGGCTTCTACGGATTTCGATAGATGGACTACCGATCAGGACGTCGTCGCGTGATCAGCGGATAGCTATACTGATACGATGCTTCGGGCATGGGGAGGAACTGGGTGTGGAGGATCCAGTGGAGAGGGCAGAGGGCGACTGCTAGATTGGCGGGATTTTGGTCCGATGGTGGTTGGAGAGGGGGGTGTTGGGAGTGAGGCACGCATTCCTTATGGGCCTCATTTCCAACATGTTGCTACCTGACTCGTCAGGTGCGAGGTTCCCATGGAACCTGCTGGATTTGGTCTGGCGGTTGGTAGAGTGCCCGATGGAGGCACCGCTAATCATGAGGTGGGGACAAGCTGCTGGCATAGCTCTATGGTGAGTTGTACGAGGTCCGCTATCGAAAGTGGAAGGGGATTAGCTGCAGCTATCTATTGTAGAGCTGGGCTTGGCAGCACATAGCGGTGGAGAGGCCAGTCGGGTTACCGTGGATGACTCGGACGGAGATGGAGGACAAGGATATAGGCTATGCGGTTCTATGGTGGTGGTCTGGGGAGTAGGGACAGAGTCGATGGTGGGCAGGTGTCGTAGGGCACTATGTCGATGCCCTCGCTCGGCTTACTCCAAGGGAGGTGTTCTGGCACCCTTATCGGAGACTATCCAGCCTAGCCGGAGGCTGGAGAGTGGCTCCGACGGGTACGTAGGGAGCGATGGCTGATTGGGTGACATGGGACCGAGCATGAGTTCTTCCCCTATAGCCGAGTGACACGATAGTTTGGGGTGCACCAGGGGTTGCCTGGTGAGCCCGTGGTCTATCGACACTAGGGGGATGAGAGAACTCTGGACCGATCGGTCATCGTGCCACTAGGCGAGGATTCAGACGTGATGATCGATGTCTCGGACATGGATGACATCGGGACTACCGTAGAGTACGACCAGTGGTGGGTACTACGGTGATGGTGGGGAGAGGGGCCACTGGGAGGCATGGAGGTGGCAGCAGTGGGTGGGGAGGGTGCCGAGGCACCAGGAGATGATTGGGGAGCTCCTCGGGAGGATGCAGACATGGTGGAGGTGGAGGATGAGGATGTGGATTTGGGGGTTCTGGATCAGCTAGAGATGCAGGACATCACGGAGTAGTGGGAGCCAGAGTAGGCTACTGTTCTAGAGATGCCCATGCCTCAGGCGGATGCGGAGGACATGGAGTCTAGGTTACGCACTGAGAATGCATGGTTGGAGGGGCTATTGCGGAGGCATGATGAGGAGTTGGGGGATGCACTACAGGAGAGGGATCTCCTATGCATGTAGTTGGTAGAGTGAGAGAATGCATTGGCTGCTTACCGTCGGTAGGATGGGGGTACTGATGCTGCATGGGAGAGGGATCTCCTATGGACGTAGTTGGCGGAGAGGGATAGGGCTTTGGCGTGGTGCGAGGAGAACTTGGTGATGTATCGCCAATGAGAGATGGACTCGGTGCGATGGTTAGAGCTGGAGGCAGAGATTAGCCACCTTGGTGGGTGGGTCCCTACATTCAATGTAGGTGGATCATCACGTCGCTCGAGAGGGAGTGAGACTGAGCAGTCAACATCCTCTCGGTGCAGGCGACTGGATGAGGGGGGGCGAGTAGGCATGATGCGGGGGCTAGCAGTAGCTGCCCTGAGGGGTCTCATAGGACCCACACCATGGGGGGTAGTTCCCGTCGCACCGATCCTACATGATCATGGTGGCCGATGCCCTAGGCTTGGGGGTTTTGAGCTTTTGGATTGTTGTGGGGTCAGAGGACCAGTTCATTGTAGCCTACGGGCATTTTTGATGATATATACAGATGACTTTATTTTGTTTATGCGAGTGATGATTTGATTTTATGCATGATGAGTGATGAGTATGGATGTATGCATGTTAATTTATTTTGATGGATGCATATGTTATGATGAATGCAAATGTTTTTGATTTTTATGTGATATGCAAATGGAATGGATGAATTGAATTTGTGTTGTTTGGCGAGAGCACCATAGACTGTTTAGGACTTTTGTGTTTTGGTGATTGTTGATGGCAATGCGAGGATGAATGATAGCGCAGTTGGTTTAGAAATGTAGCTAAGGTTTTCTGAGACTCAGACGGTTTTAACTAACTAGCCATGACTGTACTTTATCTTACAAGACTTTTGAACAAGGTATGAATCGGACTTGTCTTTGACCAAGCTATTTCACATCCTTGTGTGTGCAATTGAGTTCATTTATGTGGTATTTGTCAGGATACCGCCAGTGCCAGATAGGTTGTCAACCAAACCTGTATTGAGGATCACCTAATTAGCTCCACTAACTCCTTTGTTGTATTTAGTCAGATTAATCTACGGTGCTATCTAGGATACCATAAGCTAGCTCATCCACATGCAAACATTGATCTGTACACGAGTTAATGTGACAGATATATCATCATGCGGGAGGTTTACCGCCAGTGACCGATAGGCTATCCACCAAACCGATAATTGAGGTTTGCCTCATGACCTGTCGGAATGCTGAGAGTTCCAGGGATTCAAGTTCGACTCCCTTCTTTTCTTCAATTGTATTGGGATACTTGCTCGTTTGTAGTGATAAAAATCACTGTTTATTTTTATATATTTTTCTTTTGAGCAAGGGATTTGAATTTTGAGTGATAAGAATCACTATTGTATGTGCCTTTTGATGTATGCACTCTGGTGGTGATGTCAAATTTTTGGAGTTTTGACTTTTTGCAAAATTTTGATGTTTGCAACTTTTTGAGAACTTGGGATTCTTGGGGAATTGGGTAGGGAAGATGCTTGTCCTTTTGCCAACTCTCAACATTCTTGGGGTCATTCGCACAGGGGGATGAGCAAGATAACCATTTCGCTTATGGTGACCTGGATTGTTGTGCAGGTTTCATCTTTCATTCACACAACTTGGGAATTTTTATGTGTTTTAATTTGTGTTGGGATGCTACGTAACAAGGTGTGATCCAAGTAGAACTCTACCTTCGTAAAATCTATTTGACTTGGTACAGTATGTGGCTAGAAAGCTACATGACGACCGAAAGACGAAAACTCTTGATACATTAGAAGACCACTGACTCTGGTGTGGTAAAAAGCAGTGAATGGCATTTTTTTTTTGATGGACTGCTTATAAAATGGAGAAATGTGGAACAAGATGGACTAGCGGAGTAATTACAATCTATGGTGCCTTTGACCTGTAAGACCACAAATATGCAATGTATGGATGTGATGCTTAATGCAGCTACATATTTTTGTATTTTTGATGGATTGATTTTTGTGAATATGAAGATGAGATGCGAGAAGAGCTCTTTATTGATGAATTTGAGCATGCCTGGAAATGAGATGCAAATTTTTGTTGTTTTTGATGATTTTACTATTTTTGAATTTTCTTATTTTTGACCAAGTGATTGTGGGAATCCTTGGAGCATTTTGGGATTGACCAAGCGATTGTAGGAATCCTTGGAGCATTTTGGGATTGACCAAGCGATTGTAGGAATCCTTGGAGCATTTTGGGATTGACCAAGCGATTGTAGGAATCCTTGGAGCATTTTGGGATTGACCAAGCGATTGTAGGAATCCTTGGAGCATTTTGGGATTGACCAAGCGATTGTAGGAATCCTTGGAGCATTTTTTTGGGATATGGCTCTCTTAGATATGGAATGGTCACAAATGACTGATGTTCAAGGGTTCTGGTTCCTTGATTCCATCAAGAGAGGCTAGCCGGTATGTCTTGGGTCCTATTTTGCTATCAATTACATATGGACCTAACCAATTTGCCATGAACTTGTCCCTTAGGTGGGACGACAAACTAGAGTTCTATTGGTTTTCTTTTAAGACCAAGTCACCAATCCGAAAGTCCCTCAGGTGAACTTTCATGTTGTAAGCTTTCTTAAGTCGCTCTTGATAGATACGTAAATGCTCGAGAGCATTAACGCGTCATTCATCAAGCAACGTAAGCTGGTCTAACCAGGCCTACCGCATGCAGCATCATCATCGATGAACTCTTGCATTGATATGCACAGGGAAGGAATTTCCAACTCGAGAGGCATGACTGCCTCGGAGCCATACACGAGCAAAAATGGAGTTGCCCCAGTGGGCGTCCGAATGCTAGTGCGATAAGCCCATAGGGCAAGTGGGATTTGGATGTGCCAATCCTTATGACTATCTACGATGGTCTTTTTAAGGATGGCAACTAGCATTTTGTTTGACGCCTCTGCTTGCCCATTTGCCTATGGATAATAGGGTGTCAAAAAACTATGCTGAATTTTGTACTTTGTGGTCAAAGCATGCACGTCTTTGTTCTTAAATGACGTCCCATTATCCGAGATTATTTTGGATGGAATACCAAAATGACATATGATGTTATGTAAAATGAACTCCACAATGCGGGGTCCTATCGTAGAGGTAAGCGGAACTGCTTCCACCCACTTGGTGAAATACTCTGTGGCCATTATGATAAACGTGTGATGGCCTGACGATGCAGGGGAGATCTTTCCAATTAGATCGAAGCCCCACTACAAAAATGGCCAAGCGGACTGGACTGTCTGCAAGGCCTGGGAAGGTACGTGCATCAAATTGGCATGATGTTGACACTTCATGCACTTCCTGACATATGCGCAACAATCTCGCTCTAAAGATGGCCAATAATAGCCCATGCGAAGAATGCACTTTGCGATGGCCATACCACTGAAGTGGCCACCACATGTACCATCGTGCGCTTGGGCGATCGCCCAAGTGGACTCTTGCTGGTCCAAGCAACGAAGGAGGATTCCTTCATAGCTGTGATGGTACAAAATGTCTCCTATCAAGACATACTTAGCCGCTTTCTGCTTGAATGCTCATTTTGTGGCATGCGTCAATCCAAGCGGGAGATTACCTAACTTGAGGTAGTCCCTAATGGGTAAATACCAATCCTGCTGATCGAAAGCCTCGACGGTATGAACAACCAATCCCTCTTGAAGTTCATCCCTAGCAAACGCTGAGTGGGAGAGAACTTGTAAGAATAGCATTGTGTTGCTATTAATGGGAGTAGGGGAGAACAAGGACCCCCAGTTGGCATGTTTCAGATGATCATGGATTCGAGAGAACTTATCCGAGGATGGTTCAATCTGGATCATGTGGATTCCTGGCATCAAGTCAGAGCTTGCACGCTCCATCATGGATTGCGATAGTGTTTTGACTTGAATGGTTGTCATATCACCAGAAAGGTCTTGCGGGATTAGTGACCCCAAGGAGGCCATAGTGTCCGCAAAATGATTCGATGATCGAGGGAGTGCCTCGATGTCGTACCACTCAAGTTTCGCCAAGAATTTGTCCACAAGGGCTTTATAAGCCTGCAGAACTGGGCATTTGCATTGGAATACCCCTTTGACTTGATTGACAATTAACAACGAATCACCAAAGATGTTCAGTCATTTGATGTTCATGGTGATTGTTGTTTGAAGACCTATGAGCAAGGCTTCATACTCTGCATTATTGTTGGTGCATGGGAAATTTAATTTAAATGATAGGGGCATTGGAGCACCCTGTGGTGTGAAGAATACTATTCCCATGCCACCACCTTGCTCACATTTAGAACCATCAAAAAATAGGGTTATGTCAACCTGTGACTCAAGCTCATCAGAATCTGGCGATTCTGAGACATGGAAGACCCCATCATCGGGTAGTTCTATGACCAGAGGCTGATCGTCTTCGAGAGGAGCCTCTGCTAGTTGATCGGCTATGACCTATCCTTTGATGGATTTTTGTCCAATAAACTCTATGTCAAATTCCATCAACAACATGATCCATTTCGTCGTGCGACTACTATGATAAGTACGACTCATCATGTATCGCAATGGATTCTCCTTAGACACAACATACGTAGTGTTGCTCAGCATGTAGTGGCATAGCTTTTTGGTAGCAAACACCACTGCCAAGCAGAGTTTCTCGACGTATGCATAGTTAAGTTCATAACTGACCAGGGTGCGGCTAAGATAGTAAGTAGCCTGTTCTTTGTGAAGTTCATTCTTCTGGGCTAGCATGGTGCCCAGTGCCACCTCAGTAGCTGAGATGTATAAGTAGAATGGCACTCCTGGTCTAGGTGGTGCCAATACTAGCGGTGAAGCCAAGTATCATTTGATGTCATCAAAGGCTGATTGGCACTCGTCATCCCAGTGAAATGCTACCCCCTTGTGCAATAATTTGTTCATGGGTCGGCACTTGTCAGATAGCTACGCTATGAAGCGCTTAATTGATGTGACCTTTCCCTGTAGACTTTTGAGCTGCTTAATGGTAGTTGGGGGAACCATTTCAAGGATTGCCTTGACTTTGTTTGGGTCCACTTCGATGCCTCGCTTTGAGACTATGAAACCCAAGAGTTTTCTAGATGTGATGCCAAATACGCACTTCTTGGGATTCAGTCTGACTTTATGCTCCATGAGGCGATCGAGGATCTTGCTTAAGTCATCGAGATGATCTGGGCGCAAAAGAGACTTGGCCAACAAATCATCCATGTAATCTTCCAAAGTTTTATGCATGTAATCATGGAAGATGTACGTCATGGCACGTTGGTAGGTGGCGCCAACATTTTTAAGGCCAAAGGGCATGACCTTATAACAAAATGTCCCCCAAGGCATTGTGAACGCCATTTTTAGTTGGTCCTCGGGATTGATACGAATTTGATTGTATCCTGAGAAACCATCCATGAGGGATAGCATTTCGTGACCTGTTGTAGCATCTACCAATGCGTCGATGCTTGGCAAGGGGAAATCATCCTTAGGACTCGCTTTGTTTAGATCTCAAAAATTAGTGCATATGTGAATCCTCCCATCGAGATTTTTGATGGGCACCATGTTGGACAGCCATGGCGGATAATCCACGTAGATGACAAACTGTGCATCCAACAGCTTTTGCAATTCATCTTTGACCATCAAGGCCACTGTTGGGTGCATCTTACGTAGTTTTTGCTTAACTGGCTTGATTGTCGGATCAAGCGTTAGATTATGCATGACTAGCTATGGATCTAGCCCCGGCATGTCTCTGTATGACCATGCAAAAACCTCCTTCTTCTCTTTGAGAAGGGCAATGTAGTCGGCTTGCTCTTCGGGGGATAAGCTTACCCCTAGCTTGATAATCTATGGATTCATTGGATCCAAGCCGATGTCTACGTCAGTCGTCTCCTCGATCGACATGTGGGATCCATCCTCCAACTGATGTGGAGTTGGGATCAAATGGATATCATTAGCTGAGTTTAAATCTGCGTTGGGAACCTCGGGTTCCTCTTTAGCATGAAAGATATCCTGAGTTGTCCCTGGGGTAAAATGAGGCATTTTACCGAAAGGCCATTACTCTGATGGGGATGGAGGTGAATTGACATGATCCCAGTCAATGGCATCTATGTCTAGATGCAAGGACCATGTTGGATCGGTCGGATTGTGGATGGGTGCGGTTAAGTCAATGGAGATCATGTGGATGAAATGATTTTGGTCTCCATTACCATGGGTGTGATGACTCAAACATTCTGGATGTTCTCTGTGTTCTGGATCTGGCTCTAGGGGTACTGGCATGAATGGATCGGCCCTATGTGCTAATAGGAGGACAGGGTCTACCCTCGACACTGATATCACCCTAGGGTCTCGGAGTGGAAGGTGCTCTTCGTGTACCTGGAGCAGTGGATCCAACACTTGATCCCACCCTGCTGGGTCTACGTACCACTCGTGCCCTGGCACTATGCCCATCTATTCAAATATGTCATTAATCTCCAAGGGGTATGGTTGTGGCCTCTACCGCATGTGATTAAGATATGTCATTTATATTTCATCTTCGTAATCACTATCGGAGATCCAAAAGCCCTCGTTGGCTCCGACAACTATTTGAGGCATTACAAGCTCATCCTGCTCAAGAAAATTAATCTGGCCCCATTGTGGTTGTTCCACTCTCCGTGGGGGGACCTGATTCTCTTGACGTGGCACTGGCTCGCTTGGAGCCTCTAGAGGGAACATTGTCAAGAGGGTCTCTTGACAGTTATTCATGGGAATCACTTGTGAGTGATCACTATCAGATTCGAAGGGATCATATGATGTTGGTTCATATTCTGATTCATCCTCCGAAGATCCTTCTTGACACTATTTATACTTTCCTTGAAAGTGAGTTCCCGAACTTTCGCCTCTCTCTAGCAAAGGAGAAGGGTTATTGATGTTAACAAGGGTGGTTGTTGACCATGGGAGGTAATCTCCCAATGTATATGTTGTGTTTGGGTTGGCATAAGGATCTGATGCCAATCCACCCTTGTTGCCTATTCCTAGGCCTTGCATGTTTTCCACCAAGATGTCCAAGGGCGGGGGTGGTTGAACCCTACTCCCGACTTGTCATAAGGCATTTGGTATCTTGGGTGGCAAAGGACATGCACTCCTTGCTCATACCTGCCTAGCCCGTATCCATGCCAATTGCATTGGCCAAGATATCTCAGAGCGAAGTCTGGGTTAGACAGATAGTTGACATCTTCTGCAAAAGGCTCTTCATCCTCGTCCTTTTGCATGCATGGCTCAGTACCATGATCAAGGCCCCCATACACAAAATTTGTCTGGTTCGATGGGTAGCCTAAAGGAACAATTGTACCGATGGGGAGGCGAGGTCTCCCCATGTCTTGCATGGACTCTAGCACGGTCGTTGCTACAACATTCCACACTAGATACTCCCCCAGGCCCGTACTGGCCATTTCAACAGTAATTGTTGGTGATTGAGAGGGAGGGAACGAAAGCTCTTCCTGAGTCCATTCCATGTTGGGTGGACTAGGAGCCTCAACTTCCATTGTGCTAGGCATCTCTTCGGTAGAGATGGTTGATATTGTTGGCAGCGCCTCTTCCAGGGGTTGAGCCTCTTCCAGGGTTTGCTTCCCTTTGTCCTTCTATTTAGCCATGATAGGTGGCATTGGTGGTGAAGGACCTGACGATGAAGATGCACCTGGCTGGGGTTTTGATGGATTTATCACCAGTGGTGCTTGCGGCATCGGACCCTGTCTAGATGGATTTAACTAAAAATCCAAGTGCATCGATGGGAGGGTCGATTGCGGCATCAACTGCACCGCATTGCAATATTTGAAGGGTTCTAAGTCCGTCGAGACTACATGTACTTCCCCTTCAAATGCATACTTCAAACACTGGTGAGCTATCGAAGGGACACACTTCATGTCCCTGATCCATGGCCGCCCTAGCAATATGTTATACGCCATCTCGCCTTCCAAAATATGGCACAATGTAGGTATCATCTTTTGTCCTACTTGAATGGGTAAGACAATTGTGCCAACTATCGAGCATATCGCATCATTGAATGCTCGCAGTGTATATGTGGAAGCCATGATGTGAGAGGCTAGCAACTTCAGATGTTTCAATGCTATTGTGGTAATGATGTTACTAGACGAGCCAGTGTCTATCAACACCCTCTTATACGGGATCCCGTTGACCCACGCGATAACATGCAAGGGTGGATCTGCCATGTCATCAGACACTGATTTAACTTCATCTTCTCAAAAGGTGATGACTAGCTCCATGCATCATTTGACATGTCCCACGAAGTTGTTGAAGGAATTCGCTTCATGGGGCTGCAACTCGATGGCTTTCAAAATCTCCATGAGAGCCTCCCGATGGGGCGTTGATTGTTGTATAAGCTCATATATGGAGAGCCTAGCCGACGTGGTCCTCAAAATCTACGTGAGTTTGGTCCGAATCATGGCCATGGGTCTAGGCGGAGGTAGCTGCATAGGGTGTTGTTGAGGTTGTGACATCGATGGAACCTCTCTTGTGGCTGCCTCGGGGGCAACTCCTGGGTATTTCTTGTTCCTAGTCACTATGCTTATCATTCCTACATACCCTTGCATGGGGAAATTCTATTGCACCTCATTGACTTGAAGGGGTTTTTCCTATGCCTCATGGGCAGGCAAGGGGTCCTTGAAAACCCCCATCTACTGGTTGTTTGGCGCTACGGGGTTGTCCACTACCAATGTCTTATTGTCAATCAGGTCTTGTATCAATCCTTTGAACTTCCAACATGCATTCAGGTCATGTCCCTTCCGCCTATGGAACCTACAATACAAGTCCTCTCTGTATCCCTTAGGCTTGGGAGCATTAGGATCTATGGTTTGAATCTCTGGAAGGGTGATCAAGTTCACCGTTGACAAGCGGTCAAATAGGGAGTCCCTAGACTCCGTATAAGGTGTGTACTATCACCTAGGGTGACGCTACTGATTTTGCTCCTGCTTCTAATTTTCTCTTTCATAATTGTTAGGAGGCACTGCCTGATAGTTAGCCTTTTGAGGCTGTATTTCTTGTGCAGGCTTAGGGACATTTATAGCAACTTGATTAACCGCAACGGGTTTTTGTTGCGTAGTCCCTATCTTTGTGTTCTTGTTCCATTCTTTCTTCTTAGGTTTGGCAATTTTGCCATCCTGTATCTTGATCTCTTCGATAATTCTGGCTTGTGCCAGAGCTTCCTCTAAGGTGGCATATTGCTGCAGCTGCAATAGCACAGAGATCGATCTCAAACAACTTTGTGAGAACATTTGTGTAAGGTCGGACATAGGGGGAAGGTAGGGTAGCTTGGAAAGCAGAGTCCTCCATCGATTCCCGTAGGCCGCCATGGTCTCTTCCTCATACTGCTTGAGGCTGGCCAGGTCACTTAGTGATGCCTTCTTCTTGGTGTTGAAGGTGAAGCGTTCGAGGAATGCATCCACTAACTGATCCAAGTTATTGATGTTGTGCTTCGACAATTGAGTGAACCAATCCGAGGTAGGGCCCACGAATGTGGTTATAAATGTCCTTAGCAACAATGCATCATTGTCTTGAATGCCAAAGCATTGGCTCAGGAATCTTGTCACATGCTCTTGGGCATCCTCTTCACCCTTAAAGACTGCCAACTGAGGCAGCTTGAAGTGTTCGGGGTAAGGGGGTGCAGGCACTGACGGATGCATAGGATGACTATGGAGTTGGCGTAACGTGGGCTTTTGGGGCCCAGAAGCTTTGGTTTCCATAGACTCCAAATGCTCTAGCAGTGCTTTGTATGCATCGAAAGATTTAATCTCTTCCTCTTTAGTTTGCTCCCATTGTGGGTTGTGGGAGACTTGAGGCCTATGGGGGGGTGGCCGGATAGCAACCCCTCCGCCTTGGTAGGGCATTTCGGCCCGCTCTACTTCTTGTTCATACTCCTCGTAAACTTCTTGAGGAGTCTCTGGGCGAGACCTATGACCCTGGGTGGGTCCCCGTGGAGGGTACCCATCGTTGTTCCGGGGAGTGGCCTCCCTCTCAGGTCTAGGGGGTCTCGGAGGCAAAACTTGATGAGGTCATGGAGACCTATCTCGCACCAAGGGATTATGCCTCTCATATGGTTCTGCTCTTTGGGTGTGAGGGGTTGGAACCCTCTCAGGTAGGTTATGAAGTAGCTCATCTATTTGGCACTGAATGCGCTCCTTGCTAAGGTGGTATAGATGCTCTAGCTGCTGTTGATCTTGCTCAAGCCGCATGATCTGGGCTTGGCGGGTGGCATGTCTGGTGACTGCCAGGTCAATTTGGTCTACCATCTTGAGCCTAGGAGGCCTGGATGCCTCTCCTATACATTTACCTCGGTCGTGATGATCCGAGATCTCAATGGGTTGCTTCCCTCTATCGAGGTTGGTGGCATTTACCCGAGGCTCTGGCCTCAGTGGGTAACCATGGTATCTAGCAGGTGCGGAAGCGCATGGCTCCCATGCTATACATTGCTCTCGAGGAATGTGATGGTCTTCCTCGTACTCCCTTTCGTATGTGTGAAAGGGGTGGGCGGAGTTAGCTCGCCCTGTTTGGAGAGCCCTGCGCTCTAGGGTTTGTCTATTGGTTCTAACAGTGATGGGGGGCAAAGGAGGGATGCCATAGTCATGTGGCCTCTCCTCATGGACACTATGCCGCTCTAGCACTTCATCGCATGGTGGCCACTCATATCTAGCTTCTAAGGGAGCTTTTTTATCTATGTTGAGTGCCACGTGTAAGGATTCTTCCTGAAAGGGGCTATGATGAATGGGCGTGTCCCCCAAAGGGGTGTCCCTATAATTCCACCTTGACATGGAATGATGTGGACTCTCTTGTGGGTCAGGCCGCCAAGGCGGTATGGCCAAGTCCTTAGGACTATAGCGGAGGTGACTTGTGCCCCCTCCTTGTACACTTTTCATAGCTTCTGCCCTTGATTGGGCTTGGCTACGGGTGTACACCATGGTGTTGCTCTTCTACAAGCTAAGCAGATTTTTATCTCTTTTATGATTTTTTATGCTACACTTAAACAGAAAAGAACACACACATACACAAACAGTGATTATCTCGTTTAAATATTGAGAGTGTGTCCTAAACCTGGTTTAGTGTGTTTTGTTGTTGTTTTTGAAGGTTTTTGTAAAGAACATTTAAATGCAAAATGAGGGCTCTTATGACTCCCAAAATTGGTCGCCCCTTCGATATACCATTGCCAGACCGATATACCAACCTCTCTATATACCCGCCCTTACGTGAGGGAAACTATAGGTACGTGAGAGCAGATGGTACATGGAACATAGGCGGTACGGAAGGGGAATCACCCTGTTTATGACACCTACCATAGAAGACTTATCCTCATGCACTGGGAATCACCCTAGCTACACTCGGTCAGCTTTCATCAGGATTTACGTCTAGCAACAGTAGCGATCGGGGTTTATGAATGCAAAATTCAAGCCAAGGTGGTGATGAAATCCACCGTTGGTCTTGATCAAGGGCTGGGGTTTTACGACCAGCTCCTTGGTGTTTAAGTTTCCACGTGGTGTGTGGGGTTCCTTTTATTATGCATGGAACAAAATAAACATGCAGCAAAACTTTTCCTAAGCACGCAAAAAGAAACCAAAAAAATAGAAAAACTGAAGACAAAAAATGACAGGAAAAGTGCAGAATTCTTACCTCTTCTCTGCCCAAATCTGTCGGTTCTGAGTTTCTACCCGAAAACCTCATAGGCTAGAATTCATCCCGGGGTGGAATGAATTACAGGACTGTATTCATCATAGGGTGGGGCGAATTCCCATTCGTCCCTGGGTGAGACGAATTACAGCTCTGCATTCGCCCTTTGCTGGAACGAACAACAGTCAGCGTATGAAAACGCGGTACCTGCAAGCAAAAAACCAAGTTTGGATCAGATATCTGATATTAAAAATAGAGGACAAGGTCCCACCATGATCACCACTGAAAGCACGAGGATACGGAAGCAAAAAGGAAAGCGAATATGCGAAATGCAAACAAAAACCGGACTCAACGCTAAATCCTAGAAACTTGAAAGTGCATGAAAAGAGGGAAAAGCATGAGTGAATCAAAATGAAACAAATGGGAATAAAGAAGACAGCCCTTTTTATTGATATGTTTCAAACTCGGTTACAATGCGCATCCTCCCCTTCCAAGGGCTAGGAGCGTTTAAGCATGAGTTCTTGTTACATCCATGGGCGCCTTTCCTTCTTCCGCGTGCCCACATGTAAAATGGGTGGACCAAAATGTCACCACCACTTGGAATGATGAGTCTTGACTCCTCTCTGCTCCTCCGATGTCCAAACCCTACGTTCAAAGGAACAAGAAATGGTCAGTAGCACCTGCGGATGAAACAAAGCATGCAATCCCCAAGCCTACGATAAGTAAATGAGAAAAATGAATTAAACTATGACTAAAATAGGTCCAAATGCTCTAAAAATTTGATAGGGGCATCAAGATACCACCAGGAAGGTTCTGCAAAAATAACAGTCAAGAAATTCCTCACCAATTTGAATTCGCTCCGGGGCAGGACGAATTCACCTACAACAAAATGCCGAAAAGATACTGTCCCAATGTCCTACCTAGGAAGCTCCAAAAGACCTACAAACTTGGGATTAGCTAATTGGGGGCATTTTGGGAAGACCCAGATGGTCATATTTTCCCAATTTGGCCTCCATCAATAGGAATTTGATGATGCTACCTGCAGATTAGTAAAAGCGAACAAAGCTAGAAATATGATCAAAATTGCTCAAAACGAGACGAAATTCGAATGACAACCTATTTAAACATCATAGAATTGAATGCAAAAATGAAAGAAAGCAAATCTGCCATGGAATTCCCATCGCTCCGAAAGGGGGCGATTAGGATTGTGGCAGTGTGGGAGGGGGCGCCCATGGGGCAGGCCGCCCACCGTTTGAGGCCTGATTTCGACACCAATCCACTTGGGATGGGTCCAAAACCTCTTGTGTGGTATTGTCGGAAAATTTGGTGGGATATTGTGGCCAAATGTCGGGTTTTGGGATCAAGATTCGTCCTCCCAATAGTCACCCAATGACCTCCCCTCTAAAGGAGATCAAGGATGTGAAAGGCGCAAATCCAAAAGGTGTGAGATGTGTAAATAAAATGACAGCACTTCGTTGCTCTAAAATGCTACTTCTCTCCATATTTTGGGGTGAGGAAACTCACCAATTTATAGACCTGGAGGTCTCTTGAAATGGGCATGCAGAGGCGCCACTTGGCAATCATGCCTTCCCAGGGGGAAGGAGATTCCTCCCTGAATAGGGACTTCATGACTGACCTTGCAAATGCCTCTAACGCTCGAAAATGCTCACCCATACTCCCATGCGATGAAGGAAGCATTGGGTGGTGGATCTGAGCTGCCATTTGTCAAGATTTGACTTTTTGCCCGTCAAACCTGCAATTCGCCCCACCTCGGAGCGAATTCAGAATTCGTCCCTGGGTGGGGCGAATCCCATTTTGAATTCATCCCAGGGTGGGATGGATACTGAGCAAAGTGCCTGAATGTGCCAAATTGATCTCTGACCTTTCAAAACTATTGTGAGAGTGGTTAGGACCACTTTTTGACCTCTGGGGGCTGCCCTTGGGGCTGTGTGTGTCAAAGCGATCAGTGTTTGCAGTCACATAATCGGATTGGTGCTATTTTGGTGTCTACGGGGTGTATGTTGGATGGGAGTGCCCCTCAAAGGGGTGCCTCTATAGTCCCATCCTAAAATGGCATGATGTGGACTCTCTTGTGGGTCGGGCCACCAAGGTGGTATGACCAAGTCCTTGGGGCTATAGCAGAGGCGACTCATGCCCCCTTGTACACTCTCCGTAGCTCCTTCTCGTGATTGGGCTTGGCTATGGGTGTACACCATGGTGGTGTTTTCCTACAAGATGCATAGATTTTTATCTCTTTTTATTATTTTTATGCTACACTAAATAGAAAATATCACACACACACACAAAGCAATGATTATCTTGTTTAAATATTAAAGGTGTGCCTTAAACCTAGTTTAGTGTGTTTTGATTTTTGTTTTGAAAGCTTTTGTAAAGAACATTTAAATGCAATATGATGGCTCTTATGACTCCCAAAAATGGTCACCCCTTCGATATACCATTTCCAGGCTGATATAACCACCCTTACATGAGGGAAAATATTGGTATGTGAGAGCATATGGTACGTGGAACGTAGGCTATACAAAAGGGGAATCACCCTATTTTTGACACCTACCATAGAATACTTATCCTCATGCATTGGGAATCGCCCCAACTACACTTTTTCAGATTTTGTCAAGATTAATGTCTAGAAACAGTAGCGATCGAGGTTGTGATTGCAAAAATTCAAGCCAATGTGGTGATGAAATCCATCGTTGATCTTGATCAAGGGCTGGGGTTTTACGACCAGCTCCTTGGTGTTTAAATTACCACGTGATGTGTGGGGTTATTTTTATTTTGCATAAAATAAAGCAACATGTAGTAAAAATAATTTTCCCTAAGCAAGAAAGTAACCAGAAAATAGAAAATTGAAAGCAAAAAATGACAGAAAGAGTTTAGGACCTCTACCTCTTCTCTGCCCAAATCTGTTGGTTCTGAGTTTCTATCATGAAACTGCATAGAGAGCTATTCGTCCCTGGGTGGGATGAATAACAGAACTATATTCATCATAGGGTGGGATGAATGCCCATTCATCCCTGGGTAATATGAATTCCATCTCTGTATTCATTATAGACTGGAACGAACATTAGTCCCGTGTTTGAAAACTTGGTACCTACAAGCAAAAAAAATCAAGTTTTGATCAGATTTCTGATATTAAAAATAGAGGACAAGCATCCCACCATGATCACCATTGAAAGCACGAGGATACAAAAACAAAAAGGAAAAGCCAATATGCGATGTAAATGAAATGAAAGATAACGCTAAATCCTATGAATTGAAAGTGCATGAAAGGAAAGAAGCATAAACGAATAAAAACCAAATTAAAAGCCAATATGAAAGACAAATTTTTTTATTAATATGCTTCTGATGAAATAAGAAATGGCTAACAAATTAATGTTTTTGAATGTTGTATTGTTTTTGGCTGTACATTAGTAGGCAATGTTGTATATTCATGTTATTGTTGTACAATTTTTTTTATGATTATAATTTTTTTGTGTTATTTTTTGTTGTAGGTTGTGAAGAGCCGATATCGTGTACCTACTACTTTTACTAAAACACGAGGGGCGCTAACTGTGGCTGACTGGGAGTGGATTGATGCCCTTGGGCTCAAGAAAGTGGCTCAACTGGAGCCTGTGGTCGAGGATCAGTCTTATCTGACTACCCTGATCAATCTATGGGATCCTTGGACCAAACCTTCCATCTCCCAACAAGGGAGATGACAGTGACCTTGGAGGATGTCTATCAGATTCTGTGGATTCTGATAGATGGACTGTCGATCAGGATGTCACCGCGTGATCAACAAAAAATTGTACTAATATGATGCTTCGAGCATGGGGAGGAACTGGGTGTGGAGGATCCAGTGGAGAGGGCAGAGGGCGACTGCCTGATTGGCAATATTTTGGTCCGATGGTGGCTGGAGAGGGGGGTGTTGGGAGTGAGGCACGCATTCCTTATGGGCCTCATTTCCAACATGCTGCTACCTGACTCATCAGGCATGAGGTTCTCGTGGAACCTACTGGATTTGGTCTGGCAGTTGGTAGAGTTCCCGACAGAGGCATCGCTAATCATGAGGTGGGGACAGACGCTACTGGCACAGCTCTATGGTGAGCTGTACGAGGTCCACTGTCAGAAGTAGAAGGGGATTAGTTGTAGCTATCTATTGCAGAGCTCATATTGGTAGCACATAGCAGTGGAGAGGCTATCCAGGTTATCGTGGATGACTTGGAAAGAGATGGAGGATAGGGATATAGGCTATGTGGTTATGTGGCGGCGGTCTAGGGAGTAGAGATAAAGTCAATGATAGGCAGGTGTCGTAGGGCACTATGTCGATGCCCTCATGATGAGGCCTGGAAATGCCTCAATCATAACATGTTTTGAACACTAAAATTGCCTATAAACTCTTATGTTTTATCTGATATGTTAGTTAAGTTGATTCAATATGTTGTATATTAACCATTTTGCATGATCAATGTATTTGGAATATTATATGCTGATTTTACAACTTTTTGCATAGTTTTGTGTTCTTTTTGCTATGACTTGCTAAAATGGGATATGCTTAGAATAATAGCAGCATTTCACTAATCATGTTTTGATTTGTCTCAAGCATTTATTTCACCTAAATCCGCAACAAGTGCAAGCAAACTATTGTTGTGCAAAGAAAACTGGTCTTTCCCATGTAAATTCCAGCCAATTGTCCATAAATAGCAAGGCATGGAATTCACATGTGGAAAGGGATGAAGACCATTGGAATTTGATCTTAGGAGATAACCCACCTGAGAGATGCAGAAGAAATCACTGGAAAAGCACACATTTGTTCATTCCAAAGTATCTTCGGAATGAACAGATATCTTCGAAATGAGAGAACACAACATCTTCGGAATGAGCGGATCTTCGAAATGAAGAATGCAGTATCTTCGGAATGAGCGGATCTTCGGAATGAGAATTGCAGTATCTTCGGAATGAGAACTGCAGTATCTTCGGAATGAGCGATCTTCGGAATGAGAATTGCATTGTCTTCGGAATGAAGCCACTTATCTTCGAAATGAAAATAGAGTGTGCTTTTTGACTTGTTGACCGATTTTTGAAGCCAAAAAAAGGGAAATAAAGGTTGGAAAAGGTAAAGGAAAAGATCTTCCATCTGTCTTTGCCGTCATTGCCGACCAAAGCCATCATTAAGGGAAAGATCAAGTTTTAATCTTCTTCTAGGATAAAACCAGAATTTGTTGCAAGATTGTAGGATTAGATCTTTTGAGATATTCTTTGTTTGTAATCAGACCTTAGGACATCTATAAATATTGCTCCCATTCAAGGTTGAGCTAGGTAGTAGTAGTAGTAGCAACAGGAAGTAGAAAGTAAGAAAGCTAGGAAGAAGCAAAAAATAGGTAGAATTTGACTGTTACAATCCTGTAACAGGTTTTCAGTAGAATTATTGTAATCATGTTCTTTAATCAATAAAGTGCACCAGTTCTATTTCATATTGCTTGTAAATGAGTGTGATTAAGATTTAGAGAGAGAGAGAGACTTATACCTTCTTCTGGACAAGGAGGCTGGCCACTTCCAGACCTAGGAGGAGGACTAACAACAGGTTTTATTCTGATTTTGCTGCAACAGAATGAGTTGTAGAACTTGTTATTTCAATTGCTTGTAAACAACTGACAATATCTGCAGTCTTAGTTTATTTATGCTTAGATTAATCTTGTGCTTAATGTTTTAGCTGTAATATTTACTTTCAGCAAAGCTTCCATTTTATTTTAGACTGTTATTTCTAGAATTTGTTGTTTTTCTGTAATTTCCTGCATTTTATGTTTTGCTGTCAACTCCTGCACAGAAGATTGACAACCTTCTATTACAGAGCCTTGACAGTTTTCATTTCCATGTTAGAATTAGACTTTCATTGCTGCAAAAGTAATTAGATTTCCTTTCTGCAATTAGGATCAGACTTTCAATTCTGCAACTGTTATTTCTGCAATATAATTAGGTCTCATTCTGCAATTGTAATTAGGACTTCATTTCTGTAGTTAATGATTAGTTTTCAATTCTGCAACTTAGATTAAGGTTTAATTCATGCAATTTAGAAATAGGAATGTCCTAAAACCCCCCACACAACCGGTTTCACCAATAAAACCTGTTGCTCTAGATTGACCTAAGTTATAGCTGTTTCGCCTCTTCTTTCGCATATAGCCTTGTACACTGCCCTGGATTGACAGATTCATTGAGAATTAATGATGGTATAACGACTACGCATCATTTTGGCACCGTTGTCGAGGAATAGTGTTGCCAGAAGAAAACAAATAGTCCAATAGCTGTAATCAGACTAAGCTATGAAAATTCAGGTTAAAATCTGAATACAACAGTTGAGGAAGATAACAACTATTGACTTAATTTATGTCATTTAGGAGTAAACATGAATGAGTAAGTCTAGGGATGAAAAAGGTAGAACTACCCCAAAGGATCCCTGGCTTGTTCCATTAAGGAGATCTTCACGCCTAAGGGGTGAATCACCTGTGTTTGAACTACCAGAAAGATTGATAGAAAAATCACCAGTCTCACCATCATTAGAACATTCTGAGAAAGGAAAATCACCAATTTTATCATCATCAGAATATCCTAAGAAAGACAATTCATCAGACTCATCATCAACAGAGAGGCTTGGACCTCTTGAGAGAACAATTTGGGAAGCTTTAACTTCTCCCAACAAACAGGAAACTATGGCAGAAGGAGGCAATATAGATGGCCAACATGGCTATGTTCATAATGAAGGAGATGATCAGGATATACTCCAACCTTCCAGAACATTTGAATATCCTATTCGTCTGAATCCAACACAAAACTCTCCCATGAAGACCATTTCACCTTCAATACTTCCAACCTTCCGAGGTGTTGTATCTCGAAGATCCTGATCAGTTTTTGTTTGAATTCAAGGTAGTGTGTCAGACCTATGATTATATAAATGACAATAAAAAACTTAAGTTTCCCTCAACACTCAAGGATTCAACATTGCGCTGGTTCATGAGCTTAGAGCCTAATTCCATAAGAACCTGGGATCAAATGGAAACTATCTTTTTAGACAAATATCAGGAATATTGCCATGTAAGGAATAGAAAAGATGAGTTATTCAGAATCAAGCAAGAAGATGATGAGACATTGGAAGATTATCTTGATAGGTTCTCCTTTGTTCAAAGGAGATGTGGACTTGTAGAACCAGAATTATGTAAAACCATATTTTTGAGAGGATTGCAAGATGAATCCAGAGAAGTTCTGGATTTGATGGGAAAAGGGGATGTAACCACTCTCAGTAATGAGGAAATTATGGATCTCTACAGGAATTACTCTCGCACTAAGCAGAGAAGAAGAAAAAGCTGCACAAATGGCACTGATGTAAAGGACCTGATAGAGGAACTTGCAAATTTCAAAACTGATATTCTAGTGCACCTAAACACTACTTTGGGGGAAATGTCTGCAAAAGCAAAAAACATAGAACCTTTGGCAATTTATTGCCCAAGATGTAGAAATAAACATGCTTTGCAGGAATGTCCTTTGAATAAAACATCTATCTCAACCATTTGTAGTATCTGTTCAAAAAGGCATTCAACTGATCAATGCCACCTGCTACCACAACTCAAAACTATGTTAGAAAATCAGACTGAGGAACTCAACTATATTGGACCAAAACAAGGGGAAATTTCTCTCAATACCAAAATCCCCCTCGTTTTCCTACAAATTGGGGGCATAATCCTGGTACTATGCCTTGGGGACAATCAGAACCACCCCAACGTCCTTGGAATTATCCTCAATGGACAAATTCCCAAGAATGGCCACAAGCAAATTGGAGTAACCCAGACCTAGAATCGGAATCAAAACAACCCCTCATGGAATCAAAACAACCCATCTTGGAATCAAAACAATCCAAACCTAGAATCAAAATCAGACTAATCCACATTGGATGCAAAACCAACCACAAGTGGAGTCAGCAATACCAAGTCCTATCCAAGGCAGCAAAGGAATCAAGGTCAAAATCAACATTTGTTGCCTGCACCTAATAAAAATTTTCAAGAAAAACAACAGCAAACACAACAAGTGAAACAACCTCAATTGCCAACTCAGCCAATCACTAATCCAAACTAGCATGAGACAGACACCTCCTGTCTATGTGGTCAAGTTGAAGAAAATGTTGAAATTAATGTTCTTGATTGTAGTAACATCCAACTTCGTTCAGGAAAAGTTGTACCTGAACCAGTTTCAAATGAAATCAAAGAAAATGAAGAGCAAGAATCATCAGAACCAGAGAGAATCCAACCAACAATGGAGACAGAAGAAAAATTGGAACCAGAGAGAATCCAACCAACAATAGAGAAAGAGACAAAAATAGAACCACAAGCAGAACAATTACCAAGGATAATTCCATATCCTGAAAGACTCAATGCAATACCAGAAAATTCTGAGTCAGAATTGGTCAAAGAACTCAAAAAGTTGACTATATCATTGCCCTTATTGCAAGCCATTAAGGAAATACCAGAGATTAACAGTATTGTCCAAAATTTGTGCATTAAAAGAACAGGAAGAAAGAAGAAAGCATTTCCCAAGACTATGCAGGTTGAAGGAAAGATAGCTGATCTCTTATCTGGAAAACTAGTACCTCCAAAGTATAGTGACCCAAGAAGTCCAGTTATCACAGTTACCATAGGTTCAATACCAATATCAAATGTTTTAGTAGATCTAGGAGCTGCAATAAATGTCATGACCAAGGATACAATGAAACAATTACAGCTCAAACATCTCAGCCCCACATTTACAGTTTTAGAAATGGCTGATAGGTCAGTTGCAAAACTCGAAGGTATCATTGAAGATGTCCCTATAGAAGTTTCTTCTTGGGAATTCCCTATAGATTTTTTGGTTTTACTAGCCAAGAAATTCAGCACATGGATATCCCATTATTTTGGGAAGACCTTGGCTTGCAACTGCAACAGCCTTCATAGACTGCAGATCCGGAAATATGACTATTTCAAATGGTATTGATCTCGAAACAAATTTCTTTATATCCTCCTGCAAAACCATCCAGCAAATTTTTAGGTCAGTTATGGTTTTCTGACTCAGAGGAAGAACCAGAAGAGGTCATTTCTACACTAGCTACCTTAGTAGTAAGAGAACACACAGAAGACCTCAGTGACATAGAAAATTTAGAAAATGAAACAATCCTGATGAATGTTCTGCATGAACAAGGTTTAGAAGGGGAAGCAACAAATATCCAACAGTTAAGTAATGAGGAGAATCAAAAATCTGAAGATGAACCATCTGTACTATCACAGGGAAACTCTGTTTCACTACCACATGGATGGCATCATCATCTGATTTTTCCTTCTCACTGTTCCATACAAGATATGCTTCCCTCAAGTAGCAATAAAATAGAAACTGCTTCTTTTCTCCCATCTCAGCAATGTCCTCTTAATCCCTTAATCACCAGGTATGAAGGAGTGAATTCAGTCCTTCTAAATACAAAACAAATAGAAGTCCAACCAGGCAAATTTTTGAACATTTACAGCCAGCTTACTAGGGAAGAGGAAGAAAAATTGATAGTTGTCTTGCAGAAGCATGTTCATGCTTTTGCTTGGAACTACAAAGATATGTCAGGAGTTCATCCTGATATATGTACCCACAGAATCTATACTGAAGAAGTCAAGCCAGTTAGACAACCCCAAAGAAGATTGAATCCTGCCTTAAGAGATATTGTGAAAGAAGAAATTGAAAAACTTCTGGAAGTAGGATTCATTTACCCAATTTTGATAGCCAATGGGTTTCTCCATTGGTAATAGTTCCTAAGAAAAATGGAAAAATGAGAGTATGTGTAGACTATAGAGAGTTGAATAAGGTGACATACAAAGACCATTTTCCATTACCTTTCATAGATCAGGTGTTAGATACTCTTGCTGGAAAAAGATACTTTTGTTTTCTTGATGGATTTAGTGGATATAATCAAATTCAGATTGCACCTGAAGATCAAGAGAAAACAACTTTTACATGTCCATGGGGAACATTTGCCTATAGGGTTTTACCTTTTGGTTTGTGTAATGCCCCAACAACTTTTCAGCGAGCAGTCCTAGCAATTTTTGCTGATCTGACCACCAAAAGTGTTGAAATATACATGGATGATTTCACAGTATGTGGACAAACTTTTGATTTTACATTGGAAAATCTTGACAAAGTCTTAACTCGTTGTGAAACATACCACTTATCCTTGAATCCAGAAAAATGCTTCATGATGATGAAGGAAGGGATAGTTCTTGGTCATCACATCTCTCCTGAAGGGATCCAAGTTGATCCAAAGAAGGTGGAAATTATCAAGAATCTCCTTCCTCCTAAAACTCAGACTAATGTCAGAAGCTTCCTAGGACACATTGGTTTTTACCGCAGGTTTATTCCCAACTTTAGTACAATAGCCAGTCCTATGTTTGCCCTATTGACTAAAGATTCTGAATTCTCCTGGACTGCAAAGTGTCAGGAAGCATTTGAAGCTCTGAAAGAGAAATTAATAACTCCACCTGTGCTCAGAGGACCTAATTGGACATTACCATTTCACATATAGATCGATGCCTCCAATACAACAATTGGAGCAGCATTAGGACAAATTGATAATGGTGAACATTATACCATCTACAACATTAGCAAGAACTTGACAGGAGCCGAGAAAAATTATACAACAACTGAGAAGGAATTCCTAGCAATAATTTATGCCATCAACAAATTCAGGCATTACATCACAGGTTATCAAATATTTATTCACACAGATCATACAACCATTAAGTATTTGATGAATAAACCTATGGTAAGTGCAAGAATTATTCATTGGTTGTTGTTGCTGCAAGAATTTGATATCACTATAATCAACAAACCAGGAAAAGCTAATGTTGTGGCAGATTTCTTGTCCAAGTTGCAGAACACAGATGAAGGGGAATTAGTTGATGACACTTTTCCTGATGAAAAACTATTTGCTATATCAGTCCAATCACCTTGGTTTGCAGATATAGCCAATTATTTGGTCACAGGGAAAGTTCCTCCACATTTCACTTCAAAACAAAAAAAAACAATTGATCAAACAGAGTTCTTCTTTTGAATGGATTAAGGGTATGCTTTTTAAGTGCAGTCCTGACCATGTGTTACGTAGGTGCATCCGAAAGGATGAAGTGTATGATATCCTTAGAGCTTGTCATGATGAACCCTCGGGTGGACACTATTCTGTAAAAAGCACAGTTAGGAAAATCTTAGGGACAGGATATTATTGGCCATCTCTTCACAAGGATGTGAAAAAGTACATCGGGCATTGTGATGCATGCCAAAGAATGGGGAAACCCACTCATACAAATGAGATGCCACTGCAGCCTCAAATGGTTTTAGAACCATTTGAGAGGTGGGGGCTTGATTTTGTAGGACCTATTGATCCACCTTCTCAAGGAAAGGTGCATATTCTAGTATGCACTGATTACCTGACAAAGTGGGTAGAGGTGCGTGCTTTCAAACATGCTCGTGAAGAGAAGGTCACTGATTTCTTGTATACTCAGATTTTTTAGAGATTTGGAGCTCCACGGTCTATCACCACAGACCAAGGACCCCAATTTGCATCCAAAGTCATAAAGGCATTTACAGAATTGTATGAAATCAAACATAGGAAATCATCACCTTACCACCCACAAGCAAATGGCCAGGTTGAAGTAACAAACAGGGAACTAGAACGCATCTTGACAAAAATAGTAGCTTTTCATAGGAGAAATTGGCTAGATAAATTACCTAAGCAGTTTGGGCCTACAATACTACTTGGAAGTCCACTACTGGATTCACACCTTATGAACTAGTCTTTGGTAAAAAGCCTCTCTTACCTATTGAATTTGAGCTACTAACATTGCGCACAACACTGGAAATTGGAATTGAATTGTCGTAGGCACAGACAGATAGGATTCTACAGCTGAATGCATTGGATGAACTTAGATTGGATGCTCTGCACCAAACCGAGGTAATTCAGGAGCAGAGGAAGCTGTGGCATGACAAGTCACATTCAAGAGAGGAAACTTCAACAAGGAGATTGGGCTTTATTGTTTGATTCTCGCTATGAAGACTTCCCTGGAAAACTGAGAACTAGATGGTTGGGACCTTACTGGATTGAGGAGGTATTTGACAATGGAGCAGCTCGTCTATCCCCTATTGATGGATCACAAAGGAAGTTGGTAGTGAATGGACATCGCCTCAGAGTGTACCATACACCTCTGACTAAAGAAGAATTCTTGCAGCAACTTGATAGTTTGGATACACAACAGGTGGAAGAGATTCCCTCTTCCACTTCAAAACAATCAACATGATCATGGATTTCAAGAAAAAGCAGAAAATACAAAAAAATTAAAAAAAATAGAAAACAAAAAGATGAATAAATTCTGAGTATGAATTCCTTCATGGGCATGGTTTCAGGGGAAATCATGAAATTCCTTCATGGGCATAGTCAGGATCAAGAAAAAAAAAAAGAAAAAAAAGAGAGAAAAGGAGAGGTAAAAATAAAAAAAAAAAAAAAAGAAAAAGGGGAAAATCAAGAAAAAAAAGAGAGAAAAATGAATAACTCAGCAGTGAAAACCTTTTCTTAAGGCACTACTAGGTTGGTATGCATGAAAACCAGTTTTCTGGCATGCATAACCTTGAGAAATTTCTGAACCATCATTGTACAAATTCACCAAGTGCACTTGTTTTGAAATGTTGCAGAAAATCTCAGTAGAATATCAACAAAGGCAGTCATTCTTCAAAACTAGCATTAACTATTTTTATCAGGTATATATTTCTTACATTTCTTCATTGTAAAATGATTGGTGTATAGTATATGACAATTAACCATTAGCATAAAAGGTATTCATAAGAGTTGGCATACTTAAGACATGTTTTGAAAATGAAAATATTGATTTCTGCCTAATCTTCGAACAAGAATGCCAAAAATAGTGCCTGCTGTATTATCTTCGGATTGAAATTGTCTTCGGAATGACAGCAAAATGAATGTTGCACTTTGTCTTCAGAAAGAAACTTTGTCTTTGGAATGACAATTTGTCTTCAGAATGAAACTTGGTCTTCGGAATGATGACTTGCTGCATCATCTTCGGAATGAGGATCTGTCTTCGAAATGAAGATCTTCTTTGGAATGAAGATCTGTCTTCAAATGAGGATCTGTCTTCGGAATGAAGATTTGTCTTTGAAATGATGATTTACCTTCGCAATATAGCCTGATCTTCAGAATGAGGATTGATCTTCGGAATGAAGATTTAAATTTGCAAAGAAGATTTGTCTTCGAAATGAAGACCTATCTTCGGAATGAAGTTATAATCTTTGGAATGAGGATTTGTCTTCGGAATGAAGACTCATCTTTGGAATGAAGTCATAATCTTTGGAATGAAGTTTTGTTTGTGCAATAAGTTATAATCTTCGGAAAGAGCATTTCCACGTGGCATCCAAGAAGACAAGGTACGACAAAATCAAACTCTTTTTTGCATGCGATGAAGGAACACGTGTCAGTCAGCACATGGTTTGTTTTTGCACCCATTGGAAAATACCAGAATTACGGAGGACGTGACCAACCATATGCCACCAATTTTTGATGCCAATAAACATGCACGTGAGAATCTGCAAAACTAATGAGGTGGATCTGACGGCAAGGACATCCATGCAATCATCAATGGACAGGTGTACAGTGCAAAAGTAGAAATGTGTGCCACCTTTCTTTTCGAAGACGTGTTTGCGAAGTACAGTGCACAGGTTACGGTTCATTTCAAAGAAGAAGACGAGAAACAGGGCAACGAAGATTTCGAACTAAAACCCTGCAAATCTGCAACATAAAAAAAATAGAGATCCAGCAGAGGAATAGCAGCAGCAGTGAACGGTTTTTAAACAGAAAATATGGGGCGAAAGATCAGAACAGAACCTGCAGATACCACCTACCTCCGAGAAAATCTGGTAGTCATGCAGATTTTTGAAGATGGAGGGTTTATGACATTTTTGGATAAATTTAATGGGTCTTCTGAAGATTTGGCTGGCATGTTCGCCCATACATTCAGAAACAACCGAGCACATGTTAACGACATGACTATTGAGGTAACCCCTAAAATTTTAAGTCAAATTACTGAGCTGCCATTAGAAGGGATTTCAATTTCTAGATCTGGCAAGAACACATTGGCAAATGTAGTTAATCAGTTTGTAGAAGAAAATGATAGAGAACCAGAGTATTTAACCCATAACAACACATGCAAAGGGTTAAAAAGGGCCAGCCTGCAGGAACCCTGGGATGAAGTAGCCACCTGGGTAATTAAATTCCTAACCTGTGAAGGGCAGTATGTGTTGTTGTCAGGGCATCATCTACGAATTTTGAACCATCTCAGACATGGTGAGCAACAACCAGAAGTTAGGGTAAATCTTCCCTTGTATCTGTATCAAGAATTAAAAAACATGGCAAAGAGATATCAGGAGGGTAAAGGAAGCCTTCGCCATCATGGCCTCATCAAACTAGTTTGCCAACACCATTTTAGAGGAAACCCTAGGAGTTTTGATAGGTTTTACTCTACCCTAAACGATGTCATTTTTAGGGATGAAGATGAGGAAGAAGAAGAACCAGATACTACTGATGTTGCTATAGAAGAAGAAACAACTGCTATAGAGAATGTTGCAGAAGATGCTATAGAGGAAACTATAGAAGGTGCCCCAGAAGCTGTTACAGAACCACACCCAGCAGCAGCAACAGAAAACCTTGCTCTTGAACCCTCAACTTCACGAACCAAGAAACAAAAGAGAAGAGGATCTGGAACTGGCAGCAGAATAGAAAGACAAAAAAAGGTTCATTTTTTTGAAGCTGCAACTGATTTTTCAGAACAGAGAAGTGAAGCACTTAACCAAACAGAGGCAAAAACAACAAGGGAAACAGAGGCATCTAAAACTGACCCCATGACCCCTACTGTCACCAGAAAATAGAGCAAAAAGAAGAAGTTTGCATCTAGAACTAGGAGGTCTACAAGAATCCATTTGAAAGAAACAACAGAATAGGTTATGGAGGAAGAAGATAGACCAAGCAGCCCAGATGTCACAGAGATACAACCAGCCTCTGAAAACTTTCCAGAATTCCCTGAACAGATAGCTGAGGCAAAAACTAAGCAGGATAATTTGGAGGAGGCTACAGTTCAACAGGCTACAGATATGGTAGATACCCTTATAGACAGTTTCATAGAGCCTCCTGAACAAGAACAAATTGTTGTAGAAGAGGAGATATTGGTTGAGCAACCAACTATAGCTGATTTGTCTGCATCAACTTCTGAAGCAGAAACAGAAGTGGAAGACATCACAGAGCAGCTGAGAGCAGCAAGGAGTGTTGTTAGAACACAAACCAAGTGGATTGAGGAGAAAGAAAGTATCATTGAGATACAGGAAAGAAAAATTGTAGAGTTACAGTAGGAAGTGGCAGCATTAAGAAGAATGTTGTCACAATCTAAAAAATAGCCAATTGTATCCATTGATGAAGACAATTTGGCTCAATTGCTTCTGGGTCTATCAAGGGCAGATGACTCTATTGAGACAAACATGGGTGTTCATTCTGAAGTAGCACCCCTTCATTCTGAAGAAGTGCCTGTTCATTCTGAAGTAGCACCATCTCATTCTGAAGCATTGCCTTCTTGTTCTGAAGATGCTTCAAAAATGGTAAAGAGCATAGCAGAGGATGTTGAAGATGAGCCACCAACACAAGAACAGTCCCAGTAGCAAGAAAATGTTCAAGTAAGTACTCCTATTGAGGTCCCTGCATTTCAACTTGTTACACTTTCAGTAGAAACAGCAGATAAGGGGGTACAAGTAGAATTACTATCTGATGACAACCCAATAGAAATAGCAAATAAGGGGGTGCAAGTAGAGTTATTGATAGATGAACAACCAGTGGAAGTGGCAAAAAAAGGAGTTCAGATAGATCTACTACCTAGGATCCCCCCTGTAGTCAGACCACCTAATACTGTGTCTCTAGAGCAGTACAATGCAGACATAGCTAGCTGGATGATTAGATATGAGCAGCTTGCCACTAAAACTGAAAAGTTCAAATTGGAAGCAAAACAACTAGAAGCCAAGGACACAAAAATTTAGGCATTGAAAGAAAAGGTGTCTGACTTATGCCAAATTGCTAAATTTTTAGTTCAATTTAGATGACCAGCCAGATTTTACAGCCTTATTTTGAAGGAAAAATACCTCAGATGGCAGGTCATGAGGATTAGTTCAAACCTCCCATATAAATTGGACACAACTGCAGATTTTCTGGAAGCATACTTTGACAGCCCTTTTGAGCAAAAAAATCTCCTGTGTGAACTATTTTTACATAGTTTCTTCATTCCAGAGGAAGTTGAGTCTCATCCTCAAATCTACATTGGAGATGTTCAATTGAGAGCATTCATGTCTACTTTGCAGAATCAGCTTTACTGGGATCAAGAGAAAAAGTAGAATAAAGAGATTGAAACAAGGGCTGAGTTGTTAGTCAGAGCAATCCAGCCAAACCACCTAGTTATCACCAGACAACACTTCTCAATGATGAACAGGGATGATATAAAGAGGATGTACTTGAACAACTTAAGGGACTGTGTGGCCAGATTCAACAATTTTTGTGATCATAATTTTTTCCCAGCATTGTCAGTGTGCAGAGACAGATGGGCTGAACTTTCCATGTCTTTGAGGAAAAGAGAACCTATCTCCCCCATCAACTTAGAATGGTCCAGAAGAAGAGCAGAAGGTGTAATCCAGTTGATTCAAATCATGCAACATAACTGGATAGGTCTCAGGTTTAGGCCTCCAACCATCATTACTCCAGTTCCATTCTACTTTGAGGAAGATGCCCAACCTGATGAACAATTTGAAGACTGGCTCAGAAACATTCAAGAAAACAAGGGGTATTATATAGGCAAGAAATTATTCTACAGGTCATGGAATCTAAACATGGACATATGTGATTCCATAGCCCAACAGAATGCATGAGGGCATGCATTAATATAAGTTGGGGGGAAAATGATGAGGCCTGGAAATGCCTCAATCATAACATGTTTTGAACACTAAAATTGCCTATAAACTCTTATGTTTTATCTGATATGTTAGTTAAGTTGATTCAATATGTTGTATATTAACCATTTTGCATGATCAATGTATTTGGAATATTATATGCTGATTTTTACAGCTTTTTGCATAGTTTTGTGTTCTTTTTGCTATGACTTGCTAAAATGGGATATGCTTAGAATAATAGCAGCATTTCACTAATCATGTTTTGATTTGTCTCAAGCATTTATTTCACCTAAATCTAGCAACAGTGCAAGCAAACTGTTGTTGTGCAACAAAAACTGGTCTTTCCCATGTAAATTCCAACCAGCTATCCATAAATAGCAAGGCATGGAATTCACATGTGGAAAGAGATGAAGACCATTGGAATTTGATCTTAGGAGATAACCCACCTGAGAGATGCAGAAGAAATCACTGGAAAAGCACACATTTGTTCATTCCGAAGTATCTTCGGAATGAACAGATATCTTCGAAATGAGAGAACACAACATCTTCGAAATGAGCGGATCTTCGGAATGAGTGAATCTTCAGAATGCAGTATCTTCAGAATGAGTGGATCTTCAGAATGAGAATTGCAGTATCTTCAGAATGAGAACTGCAGTATCTTCGGAATGAGCGATCTTCGGAATGAGAATTGCATTGTCTTCGAAATGAAGCCACTTATCTTCGGAATGAAAACAGAGTGTGCTTTTTGACTTGTTGACCGATTTTTGAAGCCGAAAAAAGGGAAATAAAGGTTGGAAAAGGTAAAGGAAAAGATCTTCCATCTGTCTTTGCCGTCATTGCCGACCAAAGCCATCATTAAGGGAAAGATCAAGTTTTAATCTTCTTCTAGGATAAAACCAGAATTTGTTGCAGCATTGTAGGATTAGATCTTTTGAGATATTCTTTGTTTGTAATCAGACCTTAGGACATCTATAAATATTGCTCCCATTCAGGTTGAGCTAGGTAGTAGTAGTAGTAGCAGTAGGAAGTAGAAAGTAAGGAAGCTAGGAAGAAGCAAAAAATAGGTAGAATTTGACTGTTACAGTCTTGTAACAGGTTTTCAGTAGAATTATTGTAATCATGTTCTTTAATCAATAAAGTGCACCAGTTCTATTTCATATTGCTTGTAAATGAGTGTGATTAAGATCTAGAGAGAGAGAGAGACTTATACCTTCTTCTGGACAAGGAGGCTGGCCACTTCCAGACCTAGGAGGAGGACTAACAACAGGTTTTATTCTGATTTTGCTGCAGCAGAATGAGTTGTAGAACTTGTTATTTCAATTGCTTGTAAACAGTTGACAATATCTGCAGTCTTAGTTTATTTATGCTTAGATTAATCTTGTGCTTAATGTTTTAGCTGTAATATTTACTTTCAACAAAGCTTCCATTTTATTTCAGACTGTTATTTCCAGAATTTGCTATTTTTCTGTAATTTCCTGCATTTTATGTTTTGCTGTCAACTCCTGCATAGAAGATTGACAACCTTCTATTACAGAGCCTTGACAGTTTTCATTTCCATGTTAGAATTAGACTTTCATTGCTGCAAAAGTAATTAGATTTCCTTTCTGCAATTAGGATCAGACTTTCAATTCTGCAACTGTTATTTTTGCAATATAATTAGGTCTCATTCTGCAATTGTAATTAGGACTTCATTTCTGTAGTTAATGATTAGTTTTCAATTCTGCAACTTAGATTAAGGTTTAATTCATGCAATTTAGAAATAGGAATGTCCTAAAACCCCCCACACAACCGGTTTCACCAATAAAACCTGTTGCTCTAGATTGACCTAAGTTATAGTTGTTTCGCCTCTTCTTTCGCATATAGCCTTGTACACTGCCCTGGATTGACAGATTCATTGAGAATTAATGATGGTATAACGACTACGCATCACCTCGCTCGGATTACTCCAGGGGAGGTTTTCTGGTGCCCTTATCAGGATTGTCTAGCCTGGATGGAGGCTGGAGAGTGGCTTCGATGGGTACGCAGGGAGCAGTGGCTGATTGGGCAACATGGGACCGAGCATGAGTTCTTCCCCTACAGTTGGGTGACATGATAGTTTGGGGTGCACTAGGGGTTGCCTAGTGAGACCATGGTCTATCGGCATCGAGGGGATGAAAAAAATTTGGACCAACCAGTCATCGTGCCACTGGGCAAGGATTTAGATGCAATGATCGATGTCCCAGACATGGATGACGTCGAGACTACCGTAGAGTACGACCAATGGTGGGTACTGTGGCGATGGTGGGGAGAGGGGCCATTGGGAGGCATGGAGGCGGTAGTAGTGGGTGGGGTGGGTGCCGAGGCACTAGGAGATGATTGGAGAGCTCCTCATGAGGATGCATACATGGTGGAGGTGGAGGATTAAGATGTGGATCTGGGGGTTCCAAATTAGCTGGAGATGTAGGACATCATGGAGCAGTGGGACCCAGAGCATGCTACTATTCCAAAAATGCACACACCTCAGGAAGATGCAAAGGACACAAATTTTGGGTTATGCACTGAGAATGCACAGTTGGAGGGGCTATTTTGGAGGTGCGATGAGGAGTTGGGGGATGCACTGCAGGAGAGGGATCTCCTACGCATGCAGCTGGCAGAGCGAGAGAATGCATTGGTTTCTTATCATTGACAGGATAGGGGTAATGATGCTGCATGGGAGAGGGATCTCCTATGAATGTAGCTAGCTAAGAGGGATATGGATTTTACATGGTGTAAGGAGAACTTGGCGACGTATCATCAGCGGGAGATGGACTCGATGCGGTAGCGGCTAAAGCTGGAGGTAGAGATTAGCCACCTTGGTGGGTGGGTCCCTACATTAAACATAGGTAGATCATCGTGCTACTTGAGAGGGAGTGAGACTGAGCAGTCAACATCCTATCGATGCAGGTGACTGGATGGGGGGGGTGAGTGGGCATGATGCAAGGGCTAGCAGCAGCCACACTGAGGGGTCTCATAGGACCCACACCATGGGGGGTAGTTCCCGTCGCACCGATCCTGCGTGATCATGGTGGCCGACACCCTAGGCTTGGCGATTTTTGAGCTTTTGGATTTTTTTGGGGTCACATGACCAATTCATTGTAGCCTACGGGCATTTTTGGTGATATATATAGATGACTTTATTTTATTTATGCGAGTGATGATTGTTGTGGCAATGCGAGGATGAATGATAGCGTAGTTGGTTTAGAAATGTAGCTAAGGTTTTCTGAGACTCAGACAGTTTTAACTAACTAGCCATGACTATACTTTATCTTACAAGACTTTTGAACAAGGTATGAATCGGACTTGTCTTTGACCAAGCTATTTCACATCCCTATGTGTGCAATTGAGTTCATTTATGTGGTATTTGTCAGGATACCGCCAGTGCCAGATAGGCTATCAACCAAACCTATACT
This sequence comes from Wollemia nobilis, assembly GCA_028583015.1. Lineage (NCBI taxonomy): Eukaryota > Viridiplantae > Streptophyta > Pinopsida > Araucariales > Araucariaceae > Wollemia > Wollemia nobilis. Next base: position 2,879,499 of record JAQPPZ010016831.1, read on the forward strand.
GAAGATCACCTAATTAGCTCCACAAACTCCTTTGTTGTATTTAGTCATATTAATCTGCAGTGCTATCTAGGATACCATAGGCTAGCTCATCCACATGCAAAAATTGATCTATACATGAGTTAATGTGATAGATATATCGTCATGCGGGAGGTTTACCGCCAATTACTGATAGGCTATCCACCAAACTGGTACTGAGGTTTGCCTCATGACCTATCGGCATGCTGAGATTTTCAAGGATTCAAGTTCAACTCCCTTCTTTTCTTCAATTGTATTGGGATACTTGCTCTGTTGTAGTGATAAAAATCACTATTTATTTTTATATATTTTTCTTTTGAGCAAGGGATTTGAATTTTGAGTGATAAGAATCACTATTGTATGTGTCTTTTGATGTATGCACTCTGGTGGTGATGTCAAATTTTTGGAGTTTTGACTTTTTGCAAAATTTTGATGTTTGCAACTTTTGAGAACTTGGGATTCTTGGGGAATTGGGTAGGGAAGATGCTTGTCCTTTTGCCAACTCTCAGCATTCTTGGGGTCATTCGCATAGGGGGATGAGCAAGATAACCATTTCACTTATGGTGACCTGGATTGCTATATAGGTTTCATCTTTCGTTCATACAACTTGGGAATTTTTATGTGTTTTAACTTGTGTTGGGATGCTACATAACAAGGTGTGATCCAAGTAGAACTCTACCTTCACAAAATCTGTCTGACTTGGTATAGTATGTGGCTAGAAAGCTACATGACAACTGAAAGATGAAAACTCTTGATACATTAGAAGATCACTGACTCTGGTGTGGTAACAAACAGTGAATGGCATCATTTTTTTTTGGATGGGCTGCTTATAAAATGGAGGAATGTGGAACAAGATGGACTAGCGGAGTAATTACAGTCTATGGTGCCTTTGACCTGTAAGACCACAAATATGCAATGTATTTATGTGATGCTTAATGCAGCTACACATTTTTTTATTTTTGGTGGATTTATTTTTGTGAATATGAAGATGAGATGTGAGAAAAGCTTTTTATTGATGAATTTGAGCATGCCTGAAAATGAGATGCAAATTTTTGTTGTTTTTGATGATTTTACTGTTTTTGAATTTTCTTAGTTTTGACCAAGTGATTGTGGAAATCCTTGGAACATTTTGGGATTGACCAAGCAATTATAGGAATCCTTAGAGTGTTTTGGGATTGACCAAGCGATTGTAGGAATCTTTGGAGCATTTTGGGATTGACCAAGCGATTGTAGGAATCCTTGGAGCATTTTGGGATTGACCAAGTGATTGTAGGAATCCTTGGAGCATTTTGGGATTGACCAAGCAATTGTAGGAATCCTTGGAGCATTTTTTTTGGGATATGGCTCTCTTAGATGTGGAATGGTTACAAATGACTGATGTTCAAGGGTTCTGGTTCCTTGATTCCATCAAGAGAGGCTAGCCAGTACATCTCGGGTCGTATTTTGCTATCAATTACATATGGACCTAACAAATTTGCCATGAAATTGTCCTTTAGGTGGGACGGAAAACTAGAGTTCAGTTGGTTTTCTTTTAAGACCAAGTCACCAATCCAAAAGTCCCTCAGGTGAAATTTCATGTTGTAAGCTTTCTTAAGTCACTTTTGATAGATACGTAAATGATCGAGAGCATTAACACGTCATTTTTCAAGCAACGTAAGATGGTCTGACCGGGCCTACCGCACAGCGTCATCATCAATGAACTCTTGCATTGATATGCGCAGGGAAGGAATTTCCAACTCAAGAGGCATGACTACGTCGAAGCCATACACGAGTGAAAACGGAGTTGCCCCAGTGGGCGTCCAAATGCTAGTGCGATAAGCCCACAGGTCAAGTGGGATCTAGATGTGCCAATCCTTATGACTATCTGTGATGGTCTTCTTAAGGATGGCAACTGTGATAAGCCTCATTTGCTTGCGGATAATAGGGTGTCGAAAAACTGTGCTGAATTTTGTACTTTGTTGTCAAAGCACGCACGTCTTTGTTCTTGAATGATGTCCCATTATCCGAGATTATTTTGGATGGAATACCAAAATGACATATGATGTTATGTAAAATGAACTCCACAATGCGGGGTCCTGTCGTAGAGGTAAGCGGAACTTCTTCCACCCACTTGGTGAAATACTCTGTGGCCATTATGATAAATGTGTGATGACCTGACGACGTAGGGGAGATATTTCCAATTAGATCGAAGCCCCACTGCAAAAATGGCCAAGTAGATTGGATTGTCTACAAGGCCTGGGAAGGTACATGCATCAAATTGGCATGATGTTGACACTTCACGCACTTCCTGACATATGCGCAACAATATCGCTCTAAATATGGCCAATAATAGCCCATGCAAAGAATGCACTTTGCGATGGCCATAACACTGAAATGGCCACCACATGTACCATCGTGCGCTTGGGCAATCGTCCAAGTGGACTCTTGCTGGTCCAAGAACCGAAGGAGGATTCCTTCATAGCTATGACGGTACAAAATGTCTCCTATCAAGACATACTTAGCCGCTTTCTGCTTGAATGCTTGTTTTGCGGCATGCGTCAATCCAAGTGGGAGATTACCTAACTTGAGGTAGTCCCTAATGGGTAAATACCAATATTGCTGATCGAAAGCCTCGACGGTATGAACAACCAATCCATCTTGAAGTTCATCCCTAGCAAACACTAAGCGGGAGAGAACTTGTAAGAATAGCGTTGTGTTGCTATTAATGGGAGTAGGGGAGAACAAGGACCCCCAGTTGGCATGTTTTAGATGATTGTGGATTCGAGAGAACTTATCCGAGGATGGTTCAATCTGGATCATGTGGATTCCTAGCGTCAAGTCAGAGCTTGCACACTCCATCATGAATTGCGATAGTGTTTTGACTTGAATGGTTGTCATATCACCAGAAAGGTCTTACGAGATTAGTGACCCCAAGGAGGCCATAGTGTCCGCAAAATGATTCAATGACCGAGGGAGTGCCTCGATGTCGTACCACTCAAGTTTCACTAGGAATTTGTCCACAAGGTATTTATAAGCCTACAGAACTAGGCATTTGCATTGGAATACCCCTTTGAATTGATTGACAATTAACAACAAATCACCAAAGATGTTCAATCGTTTGATGTTCATGGTGATTGTTGTTTGAAGACCTATGAGCAAGGCTTCATACTCTGCATTATTGTTGGTGCATGGGAAATTTAATTTAAATGATAGGGGCATTGGAGTGCCCTGTGGTGTGAAGAATACTATTCCTGTGCCACCACCTTGCTCACATTTAGAACCATCAAAAAATAGGGTTATGTTAGCCTGTGACTTAGGCTCATCATAATCTGGTGATTCTGAGACATGGAAGACCCCATCATCGGGTAGTTCTATGACCAGAGGCTGATCATCTTTGAGAGGAGCCTCTTCTAGTTGATCGGCTATGACCTATCCTTTGATGGATTTATGTACAATAAACTCTATTTCAAATTTTGTCAACAACATGATCCATTTTTCCATGCGACTACTATGATAAGTACGACTCATCATGTATCGCAATGGATTCTCCTTAGACACAACATACGTAGTGTTGCTCATTATGCAGTGGCATAGCTTTTTGGTAGCAAACACCATTGCTAAGTAGAGTTTCTTGACGTATGCATAGTTAAGTTCATAACTAACCAAGGTACGACTAAGATAGTAAGTAGCCTATTATTTGTGAAGTTCATTCTTCTGTGCCAGCATGGCATCTAGTGCCACCTCAGTAGTTGAGATGTATAAGTAGAATGACACTCCTGGTCTAGGTGGTGCCAATACTGGCGGTGAAGCCAAGTATCATTTGATGTCGTCAAAGGTTGACTGGCGCTCATCATCCGAGTGAAATGCTACCCCCTTGTGCAATAATTTGTTCATGGGTCAACACTTGTCAGATAGCTATGCTATGAAGCACTTAATTGACATGACCTTTCCCTATAGACTTCTAAGCTGCTTAATGGTAGTTGGGGTAACCATTTCAAGGATTTCCTTGAATTTGTTTGGGTCCACTTTGATGCCTCGCTTTGAGACTATGAATCCCAAGAGTTTTCCAAATGTGACACCAAATACGCACATCTTGGGATTTAGTCTGACTTTATGCTCCATGAAGCGATCGAGGATCTTGTTTAAGTCATCGAGATGATCTGGGCGTAGAAGAGACTTGGCCAACAAATCATCCATGTAATCTTCCAAATTTTTATGCATGTAATCATGGAAGATGTACGTCATGGCACGTTGGTAGGTGGCGCCAACATTTTTAAGGCCAAAGGGCATGACCTTGTAACAAAATTTCCCCCAAGGCGTTGTGAACACCATTTTTAGTTGGTCCTCGGGATTGATATGAATTTTATTGTATCCTAAGAAACCATCCATGAGGGATAGCATTTCGTGACCTACTATAGCATCTACCAATGCATCGATGCTTGGCAAGGGGAAATCATCCTTAGGACTTGCTTTTTTTAGATCTCAAAAATTAGTGCATATGCAAATCCTCCCATCGAGATTTTTTACGGGCACCATGTTGGACAGCCATGGCGGATAATCCATGCAGATGACAAACTGTGCATCCAACAACTTTTGCAATTCATCTTTGACCATCAAGGCCACTGTTGGGTGCATCTTACGTAGTTTTTGCTTAACTAGCTTGATTGTCGGATCAAGCGTTAGATTATGCATGACTAGCTACGGATCTAGCCTCGACATGTCTCTGTATGACCATGCAAAAACCTCATTCTATTTGAGAAGGGCAATGTAGTCGGCTTGCTCTTCGGGGGATAAGCTTACCCCCAGCTTGATAATATGTGGATTCATTAGATCCAAGTTGATGTCTACGTCAGTCGTCTCCTCGACCGACATCTGGGATCCATCCTCTAACTGATGTGGAGTTGGGATCAAATGGATATCATTAGTCGAGTTTAAATCTATGTTGGGAACCTCGGGTTCCTCTTCAGCATGAAAGATATCCTGAGTTGTACCTAGGGTAAAATGAGGCATTTCACCAAAAGGTCAGTACTCTGATGGGGATGGAGGTGAATTGACGTGATCCTAGTCAATGACATCTGTCTAGATGCAAGGACCATGCTCGATTGGGCGGATTGTGGATGGGTACATTTAAGTCAATGGAGATCATGTGGATGAAATGATTTTTGTCTCCATTACTGTAGGTGTGATGACTAAAACATTTTGGATGTTCTCTGTGTTCCAAATCTGGCTCTAGGGGTATTGGCATGAATGGATTGGCCCTATGTGCTAATAGGAGGATAGGGTCTACCCTCAGAATTGATATCACCCTAGGGTTTTAGAGTGGAAGATGCTCTTCGTGCACCTGGAGCAGTGGATCCAACAATTGATCCCACCTTGCCGGGTCTACGTACCACTCGTGCCCTAGCACTATGCCCATCTGTTAAAATATGTCATTAATCTCCAATAGGTATGGTTGCAGCCTCTTTCGCATGTTATTAAGATATGTCATTTCTATTTCATATTTGTAATCACTATCAGAGATCCAAAAGCCCTCGTTGGCTCTAATAACTATTTGAGGCATTACAGGCTCATCCTGCTCAAGCAAATTAATCTGGCCCCATTGTGGTTGTTCCATGCTCTATGGGGGGACCTAATTCTCTTGACGCGACACTAGATCACTTTGGGCCTCTAGAGGGAACATAGTCAAGAGGCTCTCTTGAAGGTCATTCATGGGGATCACTTGTGAGTGATCACTATCGGATTCGAAGGGATCATATGATGTTGGTTCATATTCTAAGTCATCCTCCGAAGATCCCTCTTGACACTGTTTATACTTTCCTTGAAAGTGAGTTCCCAAAATTTTGCCTCTCTCTAGCAAAGGAGAAGGGTTATTGATGTTAACAAGGGTGGTTGTTGACCATGGGAGGTAATCTCCCAATGTATATGTTGTTTTTGGGTTGGCATAAGGATCTGATGCCAATCCACCCTTGTTGCCTATTCCTAGGCCTTGCATGTTTTCGACCAAGATGTCCAAGGGAAGGGGGTGGTTGAACCCTACTCCCGACTTGTCATAAGGCATTTGGTATCTTGGCTGGAAAAGGACACGCACTCCTTGCTCATAACTACCTAGCCTATATCCATGTCAATTGCATTGGCCAAGATATCTCTGAGTGAAGTCCGAGTTAGATAGATAGTTGACATCTTCTGCAAAAGGCTCTTCATCCTCGTCCTTTTGCATTCATGGCTCAGTACCATGATCAAGGCCCCCATAAACAAAATTTGTCTGGTTCGATGGGTAGCCTAAAGGAAAAATTCTACCGATGGGGAGACGAGGTCTCCCCATGTCTTGCACGGACTCTAGCATGGTCGTTGCTACAACATTCCGTACTAGATACTCCCCCAGGCTTGTACTAGCCATTTCAACAGTAATTATTGGCGATTGAGAGGGAGGGAACATAAGCTCTTCTTGAGTCCATTCCATGTTGGGTGGACTAGGAGCCTCAACTTCCATTGTGGTAGCCATCTCTTTGATAGAGATGGTTGATATTGTTGGCAACACCTCTTCCAGGGGTTGAGCCTCTTCTAGGGTTTGCTTCCCTTTGTCCTTCTATTTAGCCACGATAGGTGGTGTTGGTGGTGAAGGACCTGATGATGAAGATGCACCTAGCTGGGGTTTTGATGGATTTATCACTAGTGGTGCTTGTGGCATCGGACCCTATCTAGATGGATTTAACTAAAAATACAAGTGCGTCGATGGGAGGGTTGATTGCGGCATCAACTGCACCGCATTGCAATATTTGAAGGGTTCTAAGTCCGTAGGGACTACATGTACTTCCCCTTCAAATGCATACTTCAAACATTGGTGAGCTATCGAAGGGACACACTTCATGTCCCTAATCCATGGCCGCCCTAGCAATATGTTATACGCCATCTCACCTTCCAAAATATGGCACAATGTAGGTATCGTCTTTTGTCCTACTTGAACGGGTAGAACAATTGTGCCAATTGTCGAGCATATCGCATCATTGAATGCTCGTAGTGTATATGTGGAAGCTATGATGTGAGAGGCTAGCAAATTTAGATGTTTCAATGCTATTGTGGTAATGATGTTACTAGACGAGCCAGTGTCTATCAACACTCTCTTATATGGGATCCCATTGACCCACGCGATAATGTGCAGGGGTGGATCTGCCATGTCATTAGACACTGATTTAACTTCATCTTCTCGAAAGGTGATGACTGGCTCTGTGCATCGTTTGACATGTCCCATGAAGTTGTTGAAGGAATTCACTTCATGGGGCTACAACACGATGGCTTTCAAAATCTCCATGAGAGCCTCCCGATGGGGCACTGATTGCTGTATAAGCTCATATATGGAGAGCCTAGCCGACATGGTCTGTAAAATCTACGTGAGTTTGGTCCGAATCATGGTCGTGGGTCTAGGCGGAGGTAGCTACATAGGGTGCTGTTGAGGTTGTGATGTTGATGGAACCTCTCTTGTGGCTACCTCGGGGGCAACTCCTGGGTATTTCTTGTTCCCACTCACTATGCTTATCATTCCTACATACCCTTGCATGGTAAAATTCTGTTGCACCTCATTGACTTGAAGGGGTTTTTCCTGTGCCTCATGGGTAGGCAAGGGGTCCTTGAAAACCCCCATCTGCTGGTTGTTTGGCACTATGGGGTTGTCTACTGCCAATGTTTTATTGTCAATTAGGTCTTGTATCAATCCTTTGAACTTCCAACATGCGTTCAGGTCATGTCCCTTTCGCCTGTGGAACCTACAATACAAGTCCTTTCTATATCCCTTAGGCTTGGGAGTGTTAGGATCTATGGTTTGAATCTCTGGAAGGGTGATCATGTTCGCCGCTGACAAGCGATCAAATAGGGAGTCCCTAGACTTCATATAAGCGGTGTACTGTCACCTAGGGTGACGCTGCTAATTTTGCTCCTAATTATGATTTTCTCTTTCATAATTGTTAGGAGGCACTGCATGATAGTTAGCCTTTTGAGGTTGTATTTATTGTGCAGGCTTGGGGACATTTATAGCAACTTGATTAACCATAGCGGGTTTTTGTTGTGTAGTCCCTGTCTTTGTGTTCTTGTTCCATTCTTTCTTCTTAGGTTTGGCAATCTTGCCATCCTGTATCTTGATCTCTTCAATAATTTTGGCTTGTGCCAGATCTCCCTCTAAGGTGGCATATTGTTACAGCTGCAATAGCACAGAGATCGATCTCAAACAATTTTGTGAGAACATTTGTGTAAGGTCAGACATAAGGGGAAGGTCGGGTAGCTTGGAAAGCAGAGTCCTCCACCGATTCCCATAGGTTGCCATGGTCTCTTCCTCATACTGCCTGAGGCTGGCCAGGTCACTTAGTGACACCTTCTTCTTGGTGTTGAAGGCAAAGCATTCGAGGAACGCATCCACCAACTGATCCAAGTTATTGATGTTGTGCTTCGGCAACTGAGTGAACCAATCCAAGGTAGGGCCCGTGAATGTGGTTATAAATTTCCTTAGCAACAACACATCATTGTCCTTAATACCAAAAAAATGGCTTAGGAATCTTGTCACATGCTCTTGGGCATCTTCTTCACCCTTAAAGACTGCCAACTGAGGTAGCTTGAAGTGTTCGGGGTAAGGGGATGTAGGCACTAATGGATGCATAGGATGACTGTGGAGTTGGTGTAACGTGGGCTTTTGGGGCCCAGAATCTTTGGTTTCCATAGACTCCAAACGCTCTAGCAACGCTTTGTATGCATCGGAAGATTTAATCTCTTCCTCTTTAGTTTACTCCCATTGTGGGTTGTGGGAGACTTGAGGCCTATGGGGGGGTGGCCGGATGGCAACCCCTCCGCCTTGGTAGGGCATTTTGGCCCGCTCTACTTCTTTTTCATACTCCTCATAAACTTTTTGAGGAGTCTCTGGGCGAGACCTATGACCCTGGGTGGGTCCCCGCGGAGGGTACCCATCGTTGTTCCGGGGAGTGGCCTCCCTCTCAGGTCTAGGGGGTCTTAGAGGCAAAACTTGATGAGGTCACGGAGACCTATCTCGCACCAAGGGATTATGCCTCTCATATGGTTCTGCTCTTTGGGTGTGAGGGGTTGGAACCCTCTCAAGTAGGTTATGAAGCAACTCATCTATTTGGCACTGAATGCGCTCCTTGCTAAGGTGGTATAGACCCTCTAGCTGTTGCTGATCTTGCTCAAGCCACATGATCTGGGCTTGGCGGGTGGCATGTCTGGCGACTGCCAGGTCAATTTGGTCTACCATCTTGAGCCTAGGAGGCCTGGATGCCTCTCCTATACATTTACCTCGCTCATGATGATTCAAGATCTCAATGGGTTGCTTCCCTCTGTCGAGGTTGGCGACATTTACCCGAGGCTCTGGCCTCAGTGGGTAACCATGGTATCTAGCAGGTGCGGAAGTGCATGGCTCCCGTGCTATACATTGCTCTTGAGGAATGTGATGGTCTTCCTCGTACTCCCTTTCATATGTGTGAAAGGGGTGGGCGGAGTTAGCTCGCCCTGTTTGGAGAGCCCTACGCTCTGGGGTTTGTCTATTGGTTCTAACAGTGATGGGGGGCAAATGAGGGATGCCATAGTCATGTGGCCTCTCCTCATGGACACTATGCCACTCTAGTGCTTCATCACATGGTGGCCACTCATATCTAGCTTCTAAGGGAGCTTTTCTATCTATGTTGAGTGCCACATGTAAGGATTCTTCTTGAAAGGGGCTGTGATGAATGGGTGTGTCCCCCAGAGGGGTGTCCCTATAATTCCACCTTGACATGGAATGATGTGGACTCTCTTGTGGGTCAAGCCACCAAGGCGGTATGGCCATGTCCTTAGGACTATAGCAGAGGCGACTCGTGCCCCCTCCTTGTACACTTTGTACAGCTTCTGCCCTTGATTGGGCTTGGCTATGGGTGTACACCATGGTGTTGCTCTTCTACAAGCTAAGTAGATTTTTATCTCTTTTATGATTTTTTTTTTATGCTACACTTAAACAGAAAAAAACACACACATACACAAACAGTGATTATCTCGTTTAAAGATTGAGAGTGTGTCCTAAACCTGGTTTAGTGTGTTTTGTTGTTGTTTTTGAAGGTTTTTGTAAAGAACATTTAAATGCAAAATGAGGGCTCTTATGACTCCCAAAATTGGTCACCCCTTCGATATACCATTTCCAGACCGATATACCAACCTCTCTATATACCCACCCTTACGTGAGGAAAACTATAGGTACATGAGAGTAGATGGTACGTGGAACATAGGCGGTATGGAAGGGGAATCACCCTGTTTATGACACCTACCATAGAAGACTTATCCTCATGCACTGGGAATCATCCTAGGTACACTCGTTCAGTTTTCGTCAGGATTTACGTCTAGCAACTGTAGCGATCAGGGTTTATGAATGCAAAATTCAAGCCAAGGTGGTGATGAAATCCACCGTTGGTATTGATCAAGGGCTAGGGTTTTACGACCAGCTCCTTGGTGTTTAAGTTTCCATGTGGTGTGTGGTGTTCCTTTTATTATGCATAGAACAAAATAAGCATGCAGCAAAAATTTTCCTAAGCACACAAAAAGAAACCAGAAAAATAGAAAAATTAAAGACAAAAAATGACAGGAAAAGTGCAGAATTCTTACTTCTTCTCTACCTGACTCTATCGGTTTTGAGTTTCTACCCAAAAACCTCATAGGCTAGAATTAATCCCGGGGTGGAATGAATTATAGGACTGTATTCATCATAGGGTGGGGCGAATTCCCATTCGTCCCTGGGTGAGACGAATTACAGCTCTGTATTCGCCCTTTGCTGGAACAAACAGCAGTCAGCGTATGAAAACACGGTACCTGCAAGCAAAAAACCAAGTTTGGATTAGATCTCTGATATTAAAAATAGAGGATATGGTACCACCGTGATCTCCACTAAAAGCACGAGGATATGGAAGAAAAAAGGGAAAGCTAAAATGCTATTTGCGAACAAAGAAACCAAATCTTAGCGCTAAATCCTAAAAAACTTGAAAGTGTGTGAAAAGAGGGAAAAGCACGATCGAATCGAAATGAAACAAATAGGAATAAATAAGACAGACATTTTTATTGATATGTTTCAAACTTAGTTACAATGCGCATCCTCCCATTCCAAGGGCTAGGAGCGTTTAAGCATGAGTTCTTGTTACATCCATGGGCGCCTTTCCTTCTTCCGCATGCCCACATGTAAAATTGGGCAGACCAAAACATCACCACCACTTGGAATGATGAGTATTGACTCCTAAATGCTCCTCCAATGTCAAAACCCTACATTCAAAGTAACAAGAAATGGTCAGTAGCACCTGCGGATGAAACAAAGCATGCAATCCCCAAGCCTACGATAAGTAAATGAGAAAATGAATTAAACTATGACTAAAATAGGTCCAAATGCTCTAAAAATTTGATAGGGGCATCAAGATACCACCAGGAAGGTTCTACAAAAATAAAATTCAGGAAATTCCTCACCAATTTGAATTTGATCCGGGGCGGGACGAATTCACCTACAACAAAATGTCGAAAATATACTGTCCCAATGTCCTGCCTAGGAAGCTCCAAAAGACCTACAAACTTGGTATTAGCTAATTGGGGGAATTTTGGGAAGACCCAGATGGTCATATTTTCCCAATTTGGCCTCAATCAATGGAAATTTGATGATGCTACCTACAGATTAGTAAAAGCGAACAAAGCTAGAAATATGATCAAAATTGCTCAAAACGAGACGAAATTTGAATGAAAACCTATTTAAACATCATAGAATTGAATAAAAAAATGAAAGAAAGCAAATCTGCCATGGAATTCCCATCGCTCCGAAATGGGGCGATTAGGATTGTGGCAGTGTGGGAGGGGGCACCCATGGGGTAGGTCGCCCACCATTTGAGGCCTGATTTCGACACCAATCCACTTGGGATGGGTCCAAAACCTCTTGTGTGGTATTGTCGATAAATTTGGTGGGATATTGTGGCCAAATGTCAAGTTTTGGGATTGAGATTCGTCCTCCCAATAGTCACCCAATGACCTCCCCTCTAAAGGAGATCAAGGATGTGAAAGGCACAAATCCAAAAGGTGTGAGATGTGTAAATAAAACAACAGAACTTTGTTGCTCTAAAATTCTACTTGTCTCCATATTTTGGGGTGAGGAAACTCACCAATTTATAGACCTAGAGGTCTCTTGAAATGGGCATGCAAAGGCGCCACTTGGCAATCATGCCTTCCCAGGGGGAAGGAGATTCCTCCCTAAATTGGGACTCCATGACTAGCCTTGCAAATGCCCCTAATGCTTAAAAATGCTCACCCATACTCCCATGCGATGAAGGAAGCGTTGAGTGGTGGATCTGAGCTGCCATTTGTCAAGATTTGACTTTTTGCTCATCAAACCTGCAATTCACCCCACCCCAAAGTGAATTCAGAATTCGTCCCTAGGTGGGACGAATCCCATTTTGAATTTGTCCCAGGGTGGGACAGATACTGAGAAAAGTTCCTGAATGTGCCAAATTGATCTCTGAACTTTCAAAACTATAGGACCACTGTTTGACCTCTGGGGGCTACCCTTGGGGCTATGTGTGTCAATGCGATCAGTTTTTGTAGTCACATAATTGGATTGGTGCTATTTTGGTGTCTATAGGGTCTATGTTGGATGGGAGTGCCCCTCAGAGGGGTGCCTCTATAGTCCCATCCTAAAATGGCACGATGTGGACTCTCTTGTGGGTCGGGCCACCAAGGTGGTATGACCAGGTCCTTGGGGCTATAGCGGAGGTGACTCATGTCCCCTTGTACACTCTTCGTAGCTCCTGCCCATGATTGGGCTTGGCTACGGGTGTACACCATGGTGGTGTTTCCCTATAAGATTCATAGATTTTTATCTCTTTTTATTACTTTTATGCTACACTAAATAGAAAAGATCACACACACACACAAAGCAATGATTATCTTGTTTAAATATTAAAGGTGTGCCTTAAACCCAGTTTAGTGTGTATTGATTTTTATTTTGAAAGCTTTTGTAAAGAACATTTAAATGCAATATGATGGCTCTTATGACTCCCAAAAATGGTCACCCCTTCGATATACCATTTCCAGGCCGATATAACCACCCTTACATGAGGGAAAATATTGGTATGTGAGAGCAGATGGTACGTGGAACGTAGGCTATACAAAAGGGGAATCACCCTATTTTTGACACCTACCATAGAATACTTATCCTCATGCACTGGGAATCACCCCAGCTACACTTGTTCAGATTTTTTTAGGATTTACATCCAGCAACAGTAGCGATCGGGGTTGTGATTGCAAAAATTCAAGCCAAGGTGGTGATGAAATCCATCGTTGATCTTGATCAAGGGCTGGGGTTTTATGACCAGATCCTTGGTGTTTAAATTACCATGTGATGTGTGGGGTTCTTTTTATTTTGCATAAAATAAAGCAACATGCAGTAAAAAGAACTTTCCCTAAGCAAGCAAGTAACCAAAAAATAGAAAACTAAAAGCAAAAAATGACAGAAAGAGTTCAGGACCTCTACCTCTTCTCTGCCCAAATATGCTGGTTCTGAGTTTCTATCATGAAACTGCATAGAGAGATATTCCTCCCTGGGTGGGATGAATAATAGAACTATATTCATCATAGGGTGGGATGAATGCCCATTCATCCTTGGGTAAGACGTATTCCATCTCTGTATTCATTACAGACTGGAACGAACATCAGTCCCGTGTTTGAAAACTTGGTACCTACAAGCAAAAAAAATCAATTTTTGATCAGATTTCTGATCTTAAAAATAGAGGACAAGCATCCCACCATGATCTCCATTGAAATCACGAGGATACAGAAACAAAAAGGAAAAGCCAATATGCGATGTAAATGAAACGAAAGATAACGCTAAATCCTATGAATTGAAAGTGCATGAAAGGAAAGAAGCATAAATGAATCAAAACAAAATTAAAAGCCAATATGAAAGACAAATTTTTTTATTAATATACTTCTAAACTCAGTTACAATTTGCCTCCTCCATTTTTAGGGGCTAGGAGCATTAAATGTGTTTTCGTCACAACAATGGATGCCATTCCTTCTTTCGTGTGCCCACATGTAAAGTGGGCGGACCAAACGACACCACCACTTGCATTGATGAGTATTGACTCCTTTCTAATCATCTAATGTTAATACCCTATGTTCAATGAAATAAGAAACAGTTAGTAGCACCTGTAGATAAAATAAAACATGCAATCCCCAAGCCTACGATTAGCGAATGTGAAAAATGAATAAAACAGTAACTAAAATAGATCCAAATGAACTAAAAACTTGATAGGGGCATGAGGAAATTACCAATAGGGTACTACAAATGGAACAGTCAGAAAATTCACCATAGATTCGTATTTACTCTGGGGTGGGATGAATAGACCTGCAACAAAGTGTCAAAAAACATAGTCCCAAATGTCACATAAGGGAAGCTTCAAATCACCTGCAAAGTTAGGGGTTACCTAATTGGGGGTATTTTGGGAAGACCCAGAAGGTCAGATTTTCCCAATTTGGCCTCTATCACCGGGAATTTGATGATGCTACCTGCATGTTAGTAAAGGCATGAAATGATAAAAACATGATCAAAAATGCTTAGAACGATGTGAAATTTGAATGACAACCTATATAAGAAACATAGAATTAGATGCAAAAATATCAGAAAGAAAATCTACTATAGATTTCTAAACTCTCCGGGACGGGGTGATTAGAACTGCAGTAGTGTGGGGGGCGCCCGGGGGCAGGACGCCCGCCGTTTGGGGCCCGATTTCAACACCAATCCACTTGGGATGGGTCCAAAACTTCTTGTAGTGTGTTTTTGGCAAATTTGATAGTATTCTCAAAATGCTCCTTCGTTGCTCAAAATGCTCCTTCTCTATCTATTTTGGGGTGAGAAAACTCACCAATTTATAGACCTAGAGGTCTCTTGTGATTGAGCATGCAGAGGTGCCACTTGGAAATCATGCCTTCCAAGGGGGGAGGAGATTCCTACCTGATTAGGGGCTTCATGAATGCCCCTGTAACTGCCTCTAATGCTCAAAAATGCTCACTCACACTCCCATGCAATGAAGGAAGAGTTAAGTGGCGGATCTGAACTGCCATTTGTCAAGATTTGACTTTTTGCCCGTCAAACATGCTATTCACCCCACCCAGGAGTGAATACTGCTATTCATCCCAAGGTGAGATGAATACCAGTTTGCCATTGTCCCTAGGTGGAACGAGTATGAAGTAGAATGCCTTAAGGTACCAAATTGACTCCTGACCTTCCAAAACTATTGTGTGAGTGGTTAGGACCACTGTTTAACCTCTAAGGCCCACCCTAGGGGTTGCGTGTATCAATGCAATCAGTGTTTGCAGTCACATAATCATATTGGTGCTATTTTGGTGTCTACATGTGGATGTTGAGATGGACCACTCCACATATTAAAATTTGGCACACATAGTGTTTAATACTGGAGGTACATGTGGGGGAAAACACACTCATTTAAGTGCCATTACAATTAGATTCATAGTCAAAACCAAAGGAGTGCATTCATATTGCACGATTGTTTGAAAACCAAGCTCTGCATCACCTTTAGTGCGATTATTTTTTGTTGTATTCAAACTTAGCATGGCATAGATCACTAGATAGACATGCATTGTTTTTATAAATTCAATGACTTTTTATTTAAAAGAAAGGAAATTCTGTATTTCATTTGATATTTCAAATTCCAATTTGACTGTTGCTTTGTTGATAGTAAATTTTATAAAAAATCCCAAGTTAAGAATTTCATGCTAGAGTAGCACTCGTATGAGTGGCCACTTGGGAAGTCTTGAAGCTGCACATATTTTTGAGGTTCATTGTTTTTTGACTTATTGAAGCAGCAATTTGTATCCGACTATAGTCTTATATATAGTTGTTGGAAAGGATTTTTTGAGGGGGGTCTATTGGTGCAGTCATTTTTTAGTTCTAAAACAATTTTCTAATCTGAAATTTATTTTGAAGTTCTCATTATAAAATAGAGTACATTTTTTGTTGCATCTGAAACTCTTGGGTGAAAATTTGGTAAACTTGTGAGGTGCTCAATTTTAAATTCATTGAGGGACGTTAGGCCAATTTATTCATTGAATTTGGCAAGTTTGGAGTCATTCTTGTAATTGGAGGTATTGATATTGTATCATCTTTTGAGGTACATTTGGGGCTATCTTTTAGCCAAAGTTTCTAATACAATCATCAAATCAAGGGGTGATTCAGGCCCCTTTTCCTGTGCTAGTGGAGTCCTCTTGTGGCATTGTATTGGCCACTTTGTATTTGGTGTTTTCATCTCATCATTTGGGTTTTTTCTTCATTTTGATACTTGTTATAACCCTTGCATGTTTTTTTTTGGGTTTCATATAATTGTAATTAAGTATTGTCACTTTACATATAAACACTTGACATTATGTAACATATACAAGAAAGAAAACACACAAGAACAATTTCATAAAGAACCTAAAAATTTGGCACCTCTATTGTAACAAAAAAAAGAAAGCATTGTAATAAGCACTTTCAATTCTTACTTTGTTTGTATGGAAAAGGGCACTTGTGTTCAAGTTATCCCCCCCACTGTTGGAACCACTTGATAATTCAGAGTGCAAAAACTAGGTGAACCATTCTGTATATTTTAAGTGGTGTACCCTATATTTTTTTGAGGGTTCTAATTTGTCATTTTTTTTCTTATTTCATCCTTTTTTGAGCTCCCTCTTCTTTCAATCCTTTTCTAAAACATGACTACTACAAATCTACTAAGTTGTCTCACTAAGAAGCTTGAAGAAGCTCACACTTTTGCAAATTGGAAATATGAAATGGAATCTATCCTGATAATGAATGACATGTGAGATTTTATGAGACATAGGAAATCTAATGAATACCCACTCACAACACCTGAAGACCCTAAAGAAAAATCATTATTTGAAAATAATTCCAATATAGCCTTAAGCCTCATCAAGCTAGCTATAGAATTAAATACAAGGAAACTGTAAGAGCTACAATTACACCTAAATAAGTTTTGAATGCTCTAATAATATTGTTTGATAGGCCAATTCAAGACAACATTTTGTATCTGAAATAAAAATTTTAAAATCTACATATAAAAGGTTCACTTACTGATTACCTTATGGAAGTGAATTCTATCAAGAATGATTTCTTAGCTATAATGAGTTGATTCCTATAATGTTTCATGGCCTTCCTTCAAAATTTCACTCCTATGCTACCATGTTAGACCTGAGTATAAAACAATGAATTCCACACTTGAAGAGATTGAAATTCTACTTCATAAATATAAGAAATCCCTAATCAAATATGAAGATATTGAATCCTCATCAAAAAATATTGCCACCAAGGCATCCTTATAGCCTAGAAAAAATAAGGGTTAAAATAAGTAGAATGAAAATCAGAGAGGTAGACATCATTAGAGATATGCATAGCAACCATGTTAGCAGTAGAATCAACAAAAACATAAGTAATACCAGTAGAAGCCACGTCAACAACAATCATAGCAGTATAATCAACAACCAAATTAACAGCCAAGATGGCAAACAATAACTCCTCAAGGGGGTCATCCTAATAGAGGGCCTCAAACCTACAATCAACAAGGGTGTGACTATTGTGGCAAATGGAATCATAATATCACTAATTTATATCAGAGGCAAAGAGATCAAAGGGGTCCACAAGATAATAATCTCAACACATTGTATGCAACAAACCAAGTTAATGTTGAAGATAAAAACTATTGGTATATTTATTTTGGGGTAGCAAAGCACATGACAGGAAGATAAGATTGGTTGATCAAGGTTCAACCTACTTCTAATAAATTCACTACTTTTGGTGATGAAAATACCCTTCCCATTGAAGGTGTTGGGGAGGCACCACTTTCTTTGCATTATGGGAATAATATTTCCATAATAGATGTTTTGTATGCACCTAGTATTAAAAGGAACCTTCTTTCTATTGGGAAGCATACAGATAAGGGCTATACAATCTATTTTCAAAAAGAGAAGTGCTATATTCAGGAACCAAATGGCACTGTAAAATCCATAGGAGTCAAAAAGGATGGTTTTTACTACCTCCTTACAAAATCAATAACACAAAAATATTTCCATACAACTACTTTTTCTTTTGAGTACATGTGGCATGAAAGAATGGGGCATCTAAATTTTCATAATCCTCAAATGATGGCAAGGAAAGGTTTGATAAAAGGACTTCCAATTCTTAAGGATTCAAAATATTTTTGTGAGTCATGTGTTATAGCCAAACATCATAGACAACCCTTTGAGTCAAGAAATACTTGTAGAGCCAATAGACCATTGCAATTGGTTCATTCAAAAATTTGAGGGCCAATGTCTGTTCAATCTTATACTGGGACCAAATACTACATCAAATTCATTTATTATTATAGTAAAAAGGTATGGATCTACCTAATTCAGTAAAAATGGCAAGCCCTTGATAAGTTTAAGGAATTCATAGCACTTGTTGAGAGAGAAAGTGGCTATAAAATTTCCACCTTAAGATCAGATAATGGTGGAGAATATGTATCCAATTAATTCTTCAATTTTTGTAATTACCATAGGATAAGGAGATAATTCACAACTCCTTATACCCGCCAAAAAATTGGAGTAGCTGAGAGGATGAATCAAACAATCACAAATAGGAAAAAATCAATGTTGCTACATTGCCTAACTCATTTTGGGGAGAAGTTTTTACTGTTGCAAACTTGACTAATAAGTCCTACAAAAAGGCCTTATATGAAAGAACAACTGAAGAAGAATGGAGTGGAAGGATGCCCTATGTGGGCCATTTGAAAGTCTTTGGATGTGATGCCTATGCTCATATTCCTAATAAGAAAAGGAAGAATTTTGATGGTAAGAGCTAAAAATACATCTTTATTGGCTATAGTGATAGTTCCAATGCCTACAAATTATATGAGCATACTTACAAGAGGATATTTCTATCTAGGTATGTTACCTTTTATATGTATATCCCATATAATCCTCCTATTATGGCCCCCACTTTGGAATTAACTAATTTAATTGTTTCTCCCTTGATACATACAATATCATCTAGTCCTTCCTCTTCAATTATAAATCAATAAATTCCTCCACATGAAGAACTTCACTTAAATGATCCATGTCCTCCATATCATCCTCAATATAATGATCAAGCCACATCATCCAATCATTTACCTAAGTGGGCTCAAGCCACCATAGATGAAGCCCAAAGTTATTTGCCAACTTATGTAGGTAAAATGCCTTTAGCCCTAAGACACCAAGTGAATTATGCCCTCATGGCCAAATTCCTTAGCCAAATTGAACCTTCTAATATCAAATAAGCACTTGGTGATCCTAAATGGATTCTTGCCATGGATCAAGAATTGGATTCCATTGAGAGGAATCATACTTGGGTTTTAGTTGATTTACCCCAAGGTAAATATACCATTGATACAAAATGGGTGTACATGACAAAGTATAAAGCATATGGCTCATTAGATCACTATAAGGATTGCCTAGTAGCTCAAGGTTACAAGTAAAAAGAGAGAATTTACTATGAGGAGACTTTTTCTCCTATGGCAAAGATGACTACAATCAGGATAGTTATTACTTTGGTAGCTCAAAACCATTGGCCTATATATCATATGGATGTCAAAATTACATTTATAAATGGTCACTTGAAGGAGGAAGTGTATGTGAACCAACCACCAAGGTACACAGTTGAATGCCAAGAACACAAAGTTTTTAGATTGAAGAAATATATATATGGGTTGAGCAAGCACCCTAATATTGGTATGCAAATATTGACTCATATTTCATCAACCTTGGTTTCACTAGATCTACAGCATAATTTACTCTCTATGTGAAACATTGGAAGAACCACATAATTTTGGTAACACTGTATGTGGATGATCTTCTCATTACAGGTGATGACATAGAAATAACAAGGTTGCTCAAGGAGGACTTATGTAAAACAAATTAGATGACAGACTTAGGCCTCCTCCACTATTGCTTAGGTATAGAGGTATGGCAACAACCTGGTAAGTTTTTTATCTCACATGATAAATAAATTCAGTATAAGGGTTGATAGAACCCTTTACAGGAAACTAGTTGGAAGTTTGATCTACTTAACTTCAACTAGACCAGATATTTCCTATTCAGTTTGCCTTGCTTTAAAATTCATGTAGGATCCTAAGAAGAGCCATTGGATAGTAGCTAAGAGGATTTTAAGATTCCTCAAGGCCACTCCTCATCATGGCATTATGTATACATCATGTGATGATTTTCCTTTGATTGGCTACACAGATTCAGGTTGGGCTAGTTGTCCTAAAACTAGAAGGTCCACATTAGGTTATTGTTTTCAGTTGGTCCGGGGATCTATTTCATGGACACCAAGAAGCATAACACAATTTTACTATCTTCAGTAGTGGTTGAATATAGAGGAGTAGTTGAGGCAACTAGAGATGCTATTTGGTTTAGGCAATTACTATAGGATATTGGGCTATTCATAGATGGTCCAACCTACATAAATTATGACAATCAAAGTACCATCAAGATGACCAAGAGTCTAGTTTTCCATGCCAGAATGAAGCACATTGAGATCCATCATCACTTCATCAAATAAATAGTCCAAGAAGACATTATTCACATGGAGTATGTATCAACTCAAAATCAAGTGGCTGACATCTTCACCAAATCACTTAGACAAGACAAGTTTTCTCAGTTAAGAAAATTGCTATGTATGTAATAGAAGTCAACATTAAGGGAGAATGTTATCTAATGTTGACTTTATTTTTTTCTATAGTTAGGATAGTGCACATTAAGGGGGAATGTTAGAATATTATATTGTGCACTATACCTCAGTTTGATACTTGTATTTTACCACTTTTCTTATGTCTATAGTTTGAGTTCTCCAACTAAGGTTATGTGTTTCTGCATGACACTTGGAGTGGAGATTATGACACTTGTCATATCTCCCTCATAGGATTTATGCCTATATATTGTAATAATTTTGTAAATACAATTGTATCTTTTGTTCATGTCCCAACATATATACAACCATTCTATATTTACTCATTCGCTTATGAACATTCAACTGTCAATGTCTTAACACTAAAATAAAAATAAAATTGAAGAAAATTTGATAGCTTTTATGAGATCCCCGCTAAAACATATCCAACTAAAATATACAGTTGTTGACAAACAAGCATATGTGTTAGTAAAGGCAATGAAGAAATTTAGGCATTATATTCTACATAGTAGAATATGTTGGACCTAGCTATTAAAACCATGTTAATGTAGAATGAATTAGGATAAAGAAGAGGCAAGTGGATGACAACTTTGTAGTACTTTGATTTAGAAATACAACCTATAAAATTGGTTAGATGCCAAGTCTTAAACAAAACATTAGCTGAAATAGATCCTCAAATCCTCTACCAACAATATTAAATGGATGATATCACAACTGATAAGTGGTATAAAGACATAGTATATTATCTAATCAATAGGAAATACCTATATTATTTCAATGTTACTCATTGAACATAATTATTTTTTAAGAGTGCCAACTTTATGATCAAAGTAGGTATACTGTATAGAAGAAACCATGAGGGAATTTATCTCAAGTGCTTAAACAAAGATGAAGTTGCTCGGTTCCTTAATGAATTCCATGACAAATATGAAATCAAAAATGGTTTAGTGAATGCCATTGCACATCAAATAGTGAGAGTTGGATACTACTAGCCTCATATTTCTAAATATTTCCATGCCCATATTAGATCCTGTTATACCTACCATATTGTTACGAATAGGAAAAGAAATGCTTCCATGAATTTAAAACTAGTATTTGAGGCTCAACCATTTTCCCAATGGGGATAAGAATTTGTAGGATTCATAAGTCCCAATTTATGAACCTGTCAAAAATACATTTTAACTATAAATGACTACTACACTCAATGGATAGAAGCTTTGCCTACTAAAAACTGCACCACAAATGTTGTCATCCAATTTTTAGAATATATTATTACCAGATTTTGTATACCTTACTTCATAGTTTGTGATAATCAAGGTTCCACAATCCTAGGTAATAGTGGGATGGGGGGATGGGGAGACGGGTTTAAAGGGATGGTGGGTGATGGCATGTCGATTTAACGGGATAACTCAAGGATGGTTGGGAGGACGACTAGTATAATATTATGATTTTTTTTTTAGAAATTTAGGTAAATCTACACATTCAAAATTACACACACAAAAAAAATGATATTAGGATATTCATGTTGATATTAATTACTAAGTGCAACCATTTAATTATTTCAACAAATATAACTTGAAGGTTTAGCCAAGGA
This sequence comes from Wollemia nobilis, assembly GCA_028583015.1. Lineage (NCBI taxonomy): Eukaryota > Viridiplantae > Streptophyta > Pinopsida > Araucariales > Araucariaceae > Wollemia > Wollemia nobilis. Next base: position 2,901,848 of record JAQPPZ010016831.1, read on the forward strand.
TATCAAGTGCAATTTGGAAATCTCTAAAAGTTAACCAAATTAGTTGCTATTGCTCAATTAATGAATGCCACATTATTTAGATTTTAATTTCTATGTTTTAAAAAATAAGTATAAGTTATAACTTATAAGTTTATGATAGTCATCATTTTTTCAGCCATCAAAGTTCAAGCAAAGACTATCATTTTTTAAATTGTTTTCAGTCACTAACTGTTCAAATGTGATAGCAATCATCATAAATGGTCAGCTACTATAAAAAGCATTGAATATTGAACATTTGAACAAAACTTTTTATACCTAAAATATTTTAACCTTTATTATTATACCGGTCATGTTGTATTTACAATTGTGCATCTATAATAGGGTTTTCATTCCTAGGGATATAATATTTTGCATATTACTATATCAAAAATCAAGGGATAATAATCAACATTTCATAATTTCAATACATATTTTATATTTATTCGATCTTATTAGGATTCTACATAGTAAATCGAGTGAAGCCTTTAGGTTTATGGATGTTATAAGTAGCCCCAATCATTTTAATTTAACACACAAGATTTTAAAAAGTTGTGCAAATGCAAATAAGTAAATGTTAATAGAACCAACTTGCAAACCATGACCTCTAAACCTAAGAATTGTTTCCACCTTATTCACCATATCAATTTTCTTCTCTTTATAGATTAATTAATAGTTGTTAATAGTTTATTGCATTGTTGTGTGTTGTCACAAGGTTTGAGTTTATATCAATTTTGGCAGGATTGAAATTCAAAATAAATTCAATATAATAAAATAATACATATAATATTTATAAAAAATGAGAAAAATGGCATGCATTAGGGCTTAAAGCTTAACTTATCCTTAAATTTTATCTATTTAATTTAATTCCTAGGTATTTTTTTTTTTGTTTTTCTTTTTGCTGAGGATGCCCAGCCATGGGGGATAGTTGGGTCCCTTTGGGGATTCTTAGACCATCCCTAGGGATGGTTGGATGTCCCCAAAGGGACCCAACCATCCTTGGGGATGGCTGGCCATCCCTAGGAATGCCCTAAAATAGAGAACATCCCAAGGATAGGAGGTCATAGGCCTTAGGAATTCTTGGGGATATTTCCCAGCTATCCCCCAAAAGGGGGATGGGGGGAAACATCCCCAATGTCATTCCCCCATGTTGGGGGATCCAAGGGATGGGGGGACACATCCCTTAGAGGAGGATGTATCCCCATGTAATAGTGGTGATAATAGTTCAACATGTACCTCACTTTCATTTGTAGAATAGGCTTATGATAACAAAGTGATCATAATTTTTTCTTCTAATTATTACCGAAAATGAAATGGTTTGTATGAGTCTATGAATAAAAGTCTACTGAATATAATCAAGAAGCTCCTAGAAAGGAATCCTAGATATCGGTACAATAAATCTAAATATGCTTTGTGGGTAGATAGGACAAGAATAAAAGCCTCAATAGGTACATCACCTTATCATTTTGTATGTGGTTAAAATCTCATCTTTCCCACTAATTTGAAATTGTTGACACTTCATTTTATAAAAAGACTACTTGGGAGTTGATAATAAAGTAGAATCTAGACCCATCAACTTTATGAACTTAGATGAAAAGAGAGAGGATGCTCTGCAAAACTTCAGTAAGCACCAAGGGATAGTAAAAATATGGTTTGTTAAAAGATATAGAATTAAAGCCTTCAAAATTATTCACTTAGTATTACTGTGGGATAAACCACATGAGAAAAAAGGAGACCATGATAAGTTCGATAACCTTTGGTTAGGTCTCTACCAAATTTTTGAGATACTTGGAGAAAATCCCTTTAGATTAAAGAATCGAAGTGGAGAAGACATCTATTTGCTTGCCAATGGGTAATTTCTAAATTATTACTTTCATCCCTAAGACAGTGCAATAAAATAGTTAGTGTACCATAGTTTTATGCTTATATATATATTATTTCACTTTGTTTTGATAAAGTTTTCATTGTTTGTTTTGTTTTATCTATTTTTGAAGTTCTTGTTTGTTTAGTGCTTTAGGTGTTTTTTTTGTTTAATTTTACCTATTTAAAATAGTTCATTCCCTTTCATGAACTATTGATTACTATAAATGGGAATGTGCTTGTGTAACTAGGATGAATTACTTGCTTTGAAATTAAGTGAAGTTGATGTTTAGTGAATCAGATTACTTGGTTTTATTCTTTGATTATGGGGCTAAAACAAATAAAGTTGAAATAGTGGAACATAATGCTGAAGCTACACATTTTAAGATAATTCTTAGGTTTTTAAGATTACATCATATTGGTTTGTTACTTAGGTGAAAATAGATACAGTCTACTTATAGCCTTATATATCCCTAACCCTAAGGGCACATATAATATTTACAATTTATAAAAATTACTTCTTAACCAAGAAGGAAAATATTAATAATGTAACAAGTTAAACTATCAGGGTGATTCAGATAACCTCTACTAGGGCTATAGATGTTAGGTCGGTAGTAGAGCAATGTCTAGAAGAGATCAAGGTCATCTCAAAAGCTATGAGTGCTTGAATGACAATAGAGCAATGCAAAGGTAAATTTTTTTATGAGTGACATATTTAGTACCCTAATTTCAAACCAAGTGATGAAATTATGACTGATTTAAGAATGGAAATGAATGCATTAGCACACACATTAAGCTTAAGCATCATGATATAATTATCTATAGAAAATTTTGTTTAACCTCATCCTAGAATGTTGTTAAATGATTTACATTTTTACTATTTGAGGTGTAATTGATTTCAAGTTGGGTTATTTATCCAAAATACTTAGGAGTGTTTTCCATCAAAATCACCATTTGTTTTTGTCGTTGCACAAGTCACCTCAATTGGGGACCCACATGAGATTTTTAATTTTGATAAAATTGTGATTTGAACTAAGTTTGCTTGCATTCATTTTTTCACTCTTTGCTTGCTTTAATTTTTTTAGAAAGGATTGAGCTTCATTTGCACTGGTTTTATCATTCCAATGAGAAAACATGTGTTCTCCATTCAATTCATGTCTGCCACCAAGATCATCCAATTGTTTTAAAAGTTTAGATTTACCGGTAACTTAATAATATTCCATGCTTTTGGAAACCCTAGCGTTTCGAGGTAATAAGATTCCATTCTATGCATTCAATAATTAATTCTAAATTCAATGGAAATTATTTTCAAGCATTGAAAATCAATGTCAAACAGTGATAATCATTTTTGGACATGAAAATCAAATACCGGATAATCGAAATGGCTTTCCAAGACATACGATGATCATTTTCGAGAACATAAGAAATCAGTTACTGGAGTTCAATTTCTGGTATGTGCAATTCCCTTTCGAGCAATTTAATCTTACTTCTAAACAGTGATAATCATTTCTGAATATAATTGAATCAATATTCGTCCATCGAGTATCACTTTTAACCTACTGTATTTCATTCGTGGATAATATGAATTCATTTCAAAGCCACTGACAATCATTCTAGAAAAAATATTTCCCTCCTAGGCAATTAAGAATTAACTCCAGGTGTTCAAAGATTAGTTTCAGATTTATAAAAATGTTTTTGGGTAATTAAAGATTGATTACACCAATATGATTGGAAGCATGTAGACGTCATTCACCAACAATATAATGATCATTGCCAAGTTGTTATAATGCATTCTCGAGCAAAAAAAATTAATTGAGGGCCTTCAATAATCATTTTCAAACATGTGAAAATCAATCTTGGACCATATAAACTTCCTTTGAGGTCATATAAAATTGATTATAGGCATATGAAAATTATTTGTGAACAATAAATCAATTTCGAATATTGAAATTCATTTTTGGGTGCATGTAAGTCAATTTCAAACAAAAAATAAAAAATAAATAGATACTTCCAAAGATCATTTCTCATTATTTAAAAATTGCTTTCAAGCAATTGTAGTTCCTTTTCGGGTAGTAATATCTTATTCGAGGTAATCAAGAATTGATTTTGGGTAAAAGAAATCCATTTTAGATAATCAAAATTCATTTGTGCGTATTGGAAAATTATTTTCGGGCTTATGAGAATTATTCCAGGTAACCAAAGATCAACTTCAAGTATGTGGAATTCCTTTTTTAGTGATCAATGCATTCCCAATCTATTAAAAAATCTCTTTTGAGCAACGAAAATCATCTTCAAACTTGGAAAATCAACGTCGGATAATGAGATACCATTCCTAGTGTTAATAACTAAAATATTCGAAGCCAGAAGATGTAAAATTAATATGTAAGTTAATATGTAATATCAAACCCTAAATTTTTCTATGTTTTGATCTTCCTAAAAATAATGGACCATGCCAGAGTTCCGCGTGGTGCAAAATATCCAACGCATGTCAATAAAAACAAATTTAAAAATTTTCTTAAGTGCAAAGATGATCAATAATAATGTACCCTATCGAATCCCAATGAGGTGCAAAATATCCAGTCAAATTCAATATCTCAAAAAATTGATCATATCTTTGTATGACCCGAAATAATTTACCGTATCTATCGGAGTTCGAAGTGGTGCAAAATGTACACAAAGCTTACGGAAAACAATGTATCATATATTTTAAATTTTCTAAGTGTAGAACAAGCCCGATTGAAATTTATTCTTTCCTATACGGGTAAAGATCGCTGGAACAATGGTATTGCTAATTTGAAATGATAAAATAAAAATTAAAAATTCGACAATTGAAAAGAAGCATTCGGATGTGAAGGTAATTTTACACAGCAATTAAAAATGAAACCCGAAAATTGGAAATGCATTCAGTACTCCAAGGTGAAGGTAATGAAACTTTGTCATTAATAATAAATCCCAGTAAATTAGAAATGAAGTCAAACCAATGGAAAATGAAACTTAAAATAAATAAAATATATATATATATATATTAAACCTCAAGTAGCAATGAGTCCCACCAATAAGAATTTAACACCCAAATAATGAAGGTCCAATATTTGGCAATGAGAAATATAAATCTGGATCAAAGGATCTAAAACTTTTCTAAGTGTTAATTTTACCAGAAATAGTGCACCATTCTCTAAATTTGCAAATTATTTATCTTGTCGAAAATATTGTATCAGGTCAGAATGTGGATGTGTATCAAAATACCAGTAGTTTTTTGGAACAAAATATTTCTAAATGGAAAAGATCACGTGAACATTGGTATTGCTAATGCAAATAAATTAAAATCAAGATAAAATTAAGGTAAATCAAAACCAAACCTTACTATTAGAAATGAGTTTTCGAACATTTAAAGTTTTACCCGGTATTTAATGTGGTGAAAGCAATGAAACCCGACAATAGAATAGACAATCCAAAAATTAAAATTTGAAGTTCGACACTTCAATCAGACAGAGAAAATAGATGAAGAAATTAAAAGTTGTATTCGACAAATTGAAGTCAAATCTGGCAATTGAAAATGGAGTATGCTTTGACAATGAAATTAGCACCCAGTAATTGAGAGCCACTTAGATTGATGGTGACGGAGGAAAATCCAGAAAATATACTGCTACAATGTTGAATATTAGTTGATATAAAAAAAATTAAAAATTAGATAAATAAAAAATTAAATGTGTGATATTTTTCTATAAAATTGTTTTAAACTAATTTCCTCTTTATTCCATGATTTTACAGGGAACATAATGACAAAATGAAGTTCAAGTGATATTACAAAGGATCAAACTAGATCAAAGTACCCTCAAATATGTGACAACTCAGCAAGAAAGATACACTAAACCTGGACCTGATTCTGATCAACCGGTGCATGACAAACTACCTGGAGTGTGACAATTCAACTACCCAATCTTCAAGAAGATCAAGATCAAGAAGAAGTACAAAATCAAGATCAAGATCAAGAAGAAGTACAAAATCAAGATCAAGATCAAGATCAAGAAGATCAAGAAGATCAAGATCAAGAAGAAGTACAAAATGACACATCATCTATAGATAGCTCAAAAATACAATTGTAAACCACTAAAAATACAACTGTAAACCATTGAATTACAACTGTACAACACTACAACTTTAAAATTGTAAGGTTTTAAATAGTCATTGAGACTCCATTCTAAAGGGTTAGATTCCACTTTTAGCAATAGGATTGTTACAATTTTTGCTTTGTTTGTAGATGATGGATATTTGTGCCCTTGACATTGTACCTTGAAGATTTAATCTTGCAGGTACATGATATTAGCACATCTAAAATGTAACGATTTAACACCTTTATCAATAAAATGTACTGGAATTCTTGGTGTGATCTGTGCATGCTCATGGTGGTTGCATTTAAGTCAATTCTAGTGTGTTGTTTCTTTTTTCTTTGAATATGGCACCACTTTGATCTTAGATTATGCAAAAACTGGTTGAGTTAGAGCTAGTTTAAATTCAGATTTGTTGCTTAAGTAGATTCAATTTAAAACATCATGGACTTAATTGTTGGTTTTATTTTTTCTTTTAATATTTTATTTTGAAATTTTGTTGAAATCTCGTTAGTGTAGGAGTAGATTAGTTGTATTTCAATTTTGAAGCTTATTTTTATATGATATATTTTTACAATTTTCAGAATATACATTGCTCTATGCTATAATGATCATGATTATAATGCAATCTATGATAAGAAATGTTTATATCTTGATATTTATATTTATGTGTCTTAAACCCTAGATAGTGAATTGAATACTCACCCTTGTAACAATTATATAGAACCCTGAGTTATCCATATGCCTTCTATTTTTATTTTTTATTTAAGACTTGACAATAACACACCTTATCACCCAAACCTTGGGGGATCAATGTTCCCTTTCAATAGAGAACAATTATTGTTTGTATGTTGGTAATTGGGTTGATGTATCACTCAACAAGATGGAAGCCTCAATAATATGTAACTTTAGTTTTGATGGTGTTCCAAGAGAATCTATATAATAGATAACCAAGTGTTTGGGACTAATTCCAAGTGTTCCAAAGACAAGCGATATATAAAGGCTAGAATGCTATCGAAATAATATAGCCCTTCATGGATTTTCTTAACTATGAAGGCACTGATGTCAAGAACCAACATCCTATCTTTGAGGATACTATTTCGCATATGCAGGTGATCAGAATAAATGATGTTATAAAAAGGTTGAGTCATGTTTACTAATGTCAATCCAAGAGTTCATAAACTTGTAAATTACTATGCAAAATATATCCCTATAGTGTGGGGAATGAGTCGCTCTATGCATAATGGTTTGATGGGCAAATATTTTTTGTATAGATTCAGTTCACTCAAACCTAGTAAAACTAAATATTTAAGCAAATCAGATAAAAATAACACAGGAAAAATAAATGAGTATGGAAAATAAATAATTAATACACTTGCAAAATTAAAATAACTAAAATGAAAAATGAATTAACATTTGAAATAAATAAATAAATAAGTTTACACACAAATAAAATAAATTGCATAAAATAAATAAAGCACACACACATTAAAAACTAAATATAACAAGAATAAAAAAAAACAGGGGAGGATTACTACCTAGAGTGGGCCTAAGCTCCTGTAGATGATTTTACTTGACTAGTTACTAAAAATCAGTCTCTTAAATAGAAAAAATCAAATATTTATTGATAAAATGAACTTACAATGTACAATAATTATTCTAAAATTCATAGATCTCCTCTTTAGAATTGCTTTATGTTTTTATAAATAACATAGAAAATTTTGTTACAACCATATATTACTAAAAATTTTAAATAAAAATACAGATCATTGGTCTATTACAATGGTTGCATGTGTTGCTACAATTTTTTCCATTGAAATATGGGTCATTCTTCAAAATATATCATCAGTGGCTAAGAACGATGATCTTTTGTATTTTACAACTATTTTGTGTCTTCCTAGAAATTATGCTATCTTTGATCAATGGTTTTGGTGTATGTATCTCCCAATGGAGTGTGGGTGCTATATTCTTGCAGAGTATAGGCACCATATTTCTTTGGTAGATGCATGTGCTTATTGTTTTTCATAAGTATTATAGTCTTGGGTAGAGCTTTGGTGCGTTCTTGCATTCATGAAGTAGGCATCTTCTTACATTTGAAAAGTAGGTACCTTCCTACATTTGAGACATAGGTGCCTTCCTGCATTCGGGATGTAGGGGCCTCTTTCTTATGGAATGTAGGTATTCTACCTTGGTGGGTGTAGGTACCTCTTGAAATTATTGCATAAGCCCTTTTAAAAAAAATTAACTTTAGAAAATATTATTTTTTTCACACAATGCTAGGTCCATATGGGATCTTGATGTAAAAACATGCAAGCATTAGTAAAAATTTGTAGGTACACACACATTCAACTAAAAATACCATTTAAATAGAAGTACCATATTTATCATTAACTCTACACAATAACAATACAAAAAATATATTTCTAATGTCAATTATACTAGTGCAAAGCCCTCACAAATATAAATAATATGAGTATTTTTGGTGCTCATAATACCCTCATACTTACTTTGTGGTATGTCCTCATGTCACCTTCTACCATTATCTGATGTTTTTATTGCACTACCCTTGGGCCTATGAACTACCTCTTGCTCAATTTCTTGCTTTTCATCTCTCTCATCTACGTCTATTCTACCATCTAGGATGTTTTGGAAGTGGTTACCAGGCAAGGGTGACTCTTCCTCATTAAATGTATGGCTTGGCCTACTACCATAGGAAACTATCCTCAAATAAGCACACTGCTTCCTCAACCTTCAGAGTCTCCCATGGATGAAACTATGATAACTCAACCAATTGAGATTTTGGTAGGGATGTTGCTTATGGGTCTCTTGTTGGTATTTCTTCTTCTATGATACCTTTAGGATTTGGACGGGGAGGAAGGGTGGACACATGGGCGTTTATCGTATAGTCCCATTCAATAAAAATACTTGATCATTAGTTATGGAGCTAGGAATAAAATACTTGGATATCCTTCAATAGGAGTGAGTGATTCTTTAACCTATTTTGGATTTTTGGGATGATGCAAATGGTTAATTCTCTACGTGTACACTTCCCAACCCATCTAGTTATTTTCTCCCACTTTAGATTTTCTTTAATATTAGCCATTTCTAGTGATGGGTATTCAAACATGTCAATGGAGGTATATCATTATTTATTAGAGCCAAGGTTTTTTATTTTCTTTTCTTGTTGATGCATCACTACATTAGAGCTACTTTGTGCTTCCTTTTATCTTTCTATTCATCATGTATTGCGGCCATGGGTGCTTTAGGGGTAGCTGCAAGGCTTTCCGCCTACATAACATCTCTTGATATGTAATTAGAGGACTCTCATACATACTGATCCTACATAGACTCTACAGTTTTATCTATGAAGAAATGTTTTGTATATCAAACAAATGTAGCATCCCATTATGGTTATTTTGGATTAACATGTTGTTCTACTCCTAAATGGTTTGGGCTAGTAGAATTTTCTACCTCTGACTAGTCTAGTGGAGAATATCCTGATGTAGGGTAATCTACTTTAGGCTATGTACCCTTACTATCAAATATTTCTACAATTATGAACCCTTCTTTAACTATAGGTCTCCCCTACCCCTCTAGTGATTTGACTTTAGTTTGTTCTTCTATAGTGGTAAATAATAGTTGTATGACTCATAAATTTTTTGCATGTTGAACCAAGATTGAAATGGGCCTATTTTGGGCTAGTATTTTCTAGGTACCTACCCTATATTTGCTATATTCATCCGATAGTGCACTTGCAAGATAGAATGGTATGTTTATATGGTCACCATATAGCAAATGATTCAAGAACCAAAGGTGATTTACATGGATGAATGAATACCTTCCATTGTAAATAAAGAATTGAGTCAACTACTTGAATACCAATTTCCACACATTTGATAGGCAATGCTTTGGAAACCCTGAGTGTGTCAAATGCATCATTACTTGGAAAAAAAAAATCTTGGTGTACAAGTCAATGTTATCACCCTTATATGTTCATTCTCATGTGCATAGTAGACTAGTAGTTATTGCAATATACACTTCTATTACTAGTATAACCAAAACCCTTATGCACATAGTCATATCTTCCATGGCTATTACAAATTTATGGGCCATAACAAAATCCTAACCTTTTCTAACCATGTTGTAGTAATTCGGCCAAATTGTAGCTTCAAATTATTCTTGGACTACTCATGCTATGGTGGCTAGGTCAGGGAGCTTGCTCTTCTTTTGAGTATGATTTCTCGATGGTCCTCACATGGTTGTTATACTCTAATATCTATATCACTAGTATTTAGTAATGACTACACCCTTTATGGTAATATGCTAAAGCATGCAACTATACCATATTATTTAGAAATAATTACCACATCCTCGTAATAAATATTTTTATTTTTGATACATGCACCTAGATGTAGTTATATTCCATTTCAAATTTTCCCATGCTTGATTGGTTCCATATGGTTGAATCTTGACATGAGTTTTGTATGATTGGATAGGAAAAATGTGGGGCACACATAAACATTTAACACAAAAATTATTTTTGAGATAATCATGAATATAATTAACAAAAAAGGGTAGATACCTATGCGTATTTTGCAAAACATGATATGTATCATACCAGGTGATGCAAAATAATTGGGTGTCACTGATTACACTATACCAAATAACTAGAGGCTTGTGGTAGTCTTTGCATGGTGAATTTTTATTGGTGGTTTTTTTTATTAGGCACTGCATCAATTTGGTTCTTGAGGTTTCTTGTTGAAAAAAAAAGCATAATTTAAAATTATTTATTTATTACAAGAGTAAGCATACTTCATTTTTTGAATATGGAAGTAGGTGTACCCACCATTAATATATTAGAAGTAGGTATACTCAATTCATCAAAATATAGATATATTCATGCTTGCATGGGTGTAGGTACCACCCTCTTGGTGGGAAGTGGGCACCTCTAGTTCTCACTTGAGTGTAGGATCCACCCTCAATGGAAGGTAGACATCTTTATACACTTTTTTGGATGTAGGCAACATCCTCCTAGTGGAAAATAGTCACCTCTAGTTATTTCCTGAGCGTAGGCACCACCTCTTAGTGGGAATCAGGCGCCTCTTACATTGGCTTGGATGTATGCATCATCCTCCTGTTGGGAAGTAGATGCCTATGGTTCTTGCTTGAGTGTATTCCTCCTGGTGGGAAGTAGATGCCTATGGTTCTTGCTTGAGTGTCATCCTCCTGGTGGAACTAGATATCCTTTTGAGTTTTCCTGGATATAGCACTACCCTCCTAGTGGGAAGTAGGCACCTTCTAGGTTGGTTCGGATGTAGGCATCATCCTCCTTATGGGAAGTAAATGCCTTCTCTATATCATCACACTCCTAAAAATGGGAAAATTGGATGGTATATATCTTGCCTAATAGTAATGGTAACCTATAGTCTACAACAGGTTCTACATGGCCATACAAAATGAAAACAAAAACAAAAGGAAACCTATCTAATACCGTTAAAAAAAAAACATATGTAAAAATATATATTTTTCTTTTTTTTTGGTGAACGTATTTGCATTCATAATGTTGTTAAAATTGATTATGATGATGGGTCCCCCCCCCCATGCTTGTATCTGAGCTAGCTTCATGTTTGAATTTATATTTAAATAATAAGGACCAATAATACCCTCCCTATAAAATTTATAGGTAGTTATTCTTCCTATAAAGCATCGAACACATGGCTCATCATGTAGAAAATTTGATATAAGTAAATATTCATATACCACATTTCCTACTTTACCAAGATCTATGGCTACACCCAAGTCCACCAAAGTATTAGATGAAATTAAACTTACAATTTTTATCATTAAAACTGGGCTTCTTGGGTCCAAATATTTGGAGTGGTAGGTATTTTCCAACATTAAATTAGCAAGTTGTCCTACCATCTGCACTGCTTTTGGTTGTAGCCTTTACCCTGGTATCTTAATAAATAGTTATTTTATGGGAATATCTCTAATATCTTGATATATAGGGTTAGTAATAGTAAGTTTTTTCAATTCATCCATTATATCAAACTCGGGTTATATCCTTTTTCTAATTTCTCGTAATATTTTGGGAAATGGTGGGATTTCTTCATTGTTTAGTTGTTCAACATGGTCTTTTTCCACTTCTATTTCCTCCACTATTTAAGATGTTTTTTTCTAATCTATCCTCTCTACCTGACCTAAATTGAATTAGACTATATTCTATGTCTTCTACACTAATATGATACATTGGGTACATTCTTGTTTCTACTTGCTAGGCTAGTGAATTTAATTTATTTCTATTAGGATTCAATGTTGGTTGAGCTAGCAACTATTGTGGTCTTGTAGTAGGTGGAGTTGATAAGCTTTGATGTGCTGGTAGTTGTATTTGTGGAGGTGAGGCCCAAATGTTAAAATTACTCCATTGTGTTTTGGGTTGTTGGTATGGGCTCCATAAATTTGGTGTATATTGAGGAGGATTTTTGATAGGATTCATCCAAGGTGGCTGGCCTCACCATCCTATGTTGGGTGGTTAGGTTTGTTCTTGATTCATAAAATTCAGGCCATCATATGGGAATGTTACTCTTGGCATTCCATATGATATGGGGGGTCGTTTCCAATTCCTTTTTTTTCCCATGAAGTAGGTTTCTAATTCTTCTGGATCTTCTTTCATTGTTGGTATTTTTGGATACAACCTAGTCTTATGATACAGGTGATATATCATGTAGACTCTCACTTTTTTTTTTGGATATTCATTTTTTACATATTTTTTCTACACGTTGGGCAGAAAAAGGCAAGTGTTGTTTTTATTTCTTGCTTCTTATTCTATAACTAGAATGTGTCTAATTGTAATGTAAGAGATGATAAAATATCATTCTTCATACCTTTTAGAAACGTTCCTATTTGATTCAAGAAACTAAATTAAGGAGAACAATTTTGATAAGGTTAAGAATACCATTTGGAAGGAAGTTTGTTATTATACAAGTCATGTTTCGAGATCTTTTGTGGGTTTAATGTATTTTTGGAATAATTAAAAAATTGAACACAAAGTGCTATGTTTTTTTATAGATTCATTTATATGTTTTTCTATTTCAGAGTTTCCAAAATATCCTAGGTTTTAACTAATGTGTGTTCTCCAAACTTAATTGTGGGAAGAGGAATACTATGGGAGAAGTTGAACATAAATAGAAATGCTTTCCTTGACCTTGTTTGGATGTTGGTTGAGGATTTTAATTGTATCCTTTTCCCCTAAAAAATAAAATAGGAAACCAATATCCATATAATGGTATGGAGGACTTTGAATTAGTTGTCAATACTAATGAGTTGATTGACTTCGATCTAAATGGAAATGAATTCACTTGGAGCAATAGAAGGCTAGGGGAACATCTTATCGAATTAAAACTAAATAGATTTTTTATTTCTAAATAAGGGCTTCATAGTTTTTTTAATTCTATTCTCTCTTCTATTCCATGAATAGGGTCAGCTCACAATCCTTTGGTACTAATGTTTTAGTTGGAAATAAAAATTTTAAGTTTTCCTTTCATTTTCAAGTTGTGGATAAAAAATGATATCCTTGAAGCCTTCATAGTTGATTGGAGGAGGGAATTTATAGGTCCCCTAATATCTCAAGTTAAAAATAAGTTAATATTTGTTAAGAGCAATTTAAAAGAATGGAATAATTTTTTTTTGGTCCTCATCTCACACTGGGTCAACAAGAACTAGATGGATAGGTTTATTGGGAGTAGTCCTTGTGGTTTGAAACCTACATTGACTAGTTACTAAATATAGTGGTTTTAACCAAATCTCCTATGTAATTAAAAAATTATTTTCCAATAGAAGAATTCCTTGAAAATGCAATTTTCATCCATTGAAGTTGCTATGGAATCATTTCCTCCATCAGAGGCTGACAAAGATATTAAAATGAGTTTATTGATAAAATTCCATAATGTATTGGCCTGTGAGGTATCCTACTAGAGATAGAACTCTAGGGATATCTGGTCGAAATATGAGGATAGAAATACCAATTTTTTTCATGCCACAAACTTGAGACATAGGAGTTTCAATAAGATTACTAAAATTGAAAATATTTTAGAAATTTATGAGGATGTTGTACAGTTTATTAAAAAACATTTAGGAGTGTAAAAACCAATAAATGAGCATGACTCCAATTATTTTTTGAATTTTATTCCTTATCTAATTTCTAGATAGATTAACTCTAGTCTTATCGCTTTGTTCAAAGAGGTAGTGTTTTGCATGGTTGGTAAGAAGGCCCCTAGACCTAATGGTTTTTATACATTTTTTAACCAATTTTATTGGGAAATTGTGGAGAAGGATATATATAATGCTATGGATAAAATTAAAAATACCCGTCATATTCCAAGTGACATCAATTCCATTTTTTTTATTATGATTCCCAAATCGGTAGGATCTTATTCCTTCAATAATTTTAGGTCCATAAGTCTATGTAATACTCTTTATAAAATATTGGCTAAATTCATAGCCAATCGAATGAAGACCATTCTTCCTCATATTATTGATCATTTCCAAGGTTTTTTGTTAAAGGGAGGCAAATAATGGATGTTGTGATTAATATTCATGAAATTCTACACTCCATATATAAAATGGGAAGAGATAGATTGATGTTGAAATTAGACATAAACAAGGAATATGATAGAGTATCCTGGGAATTTTTATTTAAACTTATGGGTAAATTTGGATTTCACCCTACTTGGATAGACCTCATCAAAGGATGTTTGTGCTTAGTCATGAATTCTATCCTAATTAATGGTTCTCCAATAGGTTATTTTAGAAGCCTCTAAGGCCTAAGACAAGGGGACCCATTGTCTCCTTATCTATTTCTTATTATGGATGAAGCCTTGGGCATATATATTCATATAACCTAGCCTAAGGGGTTACTTTTAGGGATAAATCCTGCCTCCTCATGCAACCCCATAATCCACCAAGAATTTGCAAATGATACTCTTCTTGCTTTAAGATCCTCTATTCTAGAAGCAAAATATATTATGTTTATTCCATATTCTTATGAGGTTACCTCTGGATAGAATATAAATTTCAATAAGAGAAAGATGTTTTTTTTAAATACCCCTTCAAAGTTAGTTAGATATTTCAAAAATATTTGAATGTTCCATTGGGAAGCTCCCTTCCATTTATCTAGGTTTACCACTTTTCAATGACATGTTACAAGATTATTTTTAGCTTCCTATGGTTGAGAGGATTACGAGAAAGTTAGCAAGCTAGAAAGGTGCCCTTCTTAGCCAAGCTAGTAAGGTATAAATCATTAAATGCACCCTCCAAAGTGTCTTGGTCTTATTTCTATTAGTATTTAAGATACCAAAGAAATATGCTAAAATATTGATAGTATTCAAAAGGCCTTTCTTTGGATAGGAATGAAAGAGAAACATAGATTTCCCCTAGTGTATTAGAAGTAGGTTTGTTATTGGAAGATCAAGGATGGATTAAGACTCATGAAACTAAAACAAATGAATTTTGCCCTTATTGCAAAATAGGGTTGGAAGTTTTTCAAAATGGATGAAGCTAGATGGGTAAATATTTTAATAACTAAATATCTTGGTAGAGATGGTAATTTTATTGATATTTAAGCCAATCCAAAGAGTTCTATTTTTTGGAAACACCTTCTTGATTCTAGGTTTATTATTCATAAAGGCTTGAGATGGAAAATTGGTGATGGTAGGAATTTCAACTTTTTGAATGATAGTTGGATTTGTAATGGGCCCTTGATTAGAGTCTAGCTTCTAAACCGCTTAGAGCCCTTTACTATGCAATCCTGTGGATCTAGAGTTGTGGAATTTATTAAGGTAAGGGATGGAAAAAGAACTTGGAAGACTTTATCTCTTGTTAAACCATCATCTAAGAAAATTCATGCTCTAAATTATTTATCCAATATTCTTAGAATTCATCTCCTTAATCCTAACCCATAAGTTAATTCCCCTATTTGGACAGTAGATAACAAGGGCCTATTCATGGTTAAATCTATGTACTTTCATCAATTTGATGAGGAAGAGGACTTTTTTCTAGCCAGTAAGATAAGATTCAAACACATCACATCTAAAGTTAATTTCTTCTTTTGGCTTGCCACCCAAAACAAAATCCGTACTACTGAAAACTTTCATAAAAGATGCTTACCCATTTTGAGTAGGTGTTATCTATGTGAAGTTGCTTGGGATAATACTAATAATTTGTTTATTGAGTGTCTCTTCTCCTTAGAATTTATTCATGTTATTATCATCAAATTCAATTTTACTTGGGTCATGCTTAATAATATTATGGACCTATGTTTGCAATGGGTTGCACCCTTCCATAATCTTCTGCTTAGAAATTATTGGTCTTTTCGTTTGCCTTATTTTCTTTGGGGTATTTGGAATAAAAAAATAATAGTGCCTTCAAGAATTTTAAAAAGGATACCTTGCATGTGGAAGTTAAAATTCTCAATTTATTGAAAGAAAATGTTTCCATAATCTCTATCAAAGATGATAAATGGTCCCATAGCGAAGGTAAGCTTACCAGCTAGCTAGGTATCCTGAATATGGAAGGTATTTGCAGTTTACCCATCCCTGATCCTAGATATCTTATGAAATGGTAGCATATTCCTTAGGTTTGGAAAAAAATGAACTTTGATGGGGTGGATAATGGTAACCCATGCATTGCAGGGGTTGGAGGAATCATCAGGAATGATAAGGAATTATTCTTTTGGTCTTTACTAACTTATTACGTGTTTAATCCAATTCTTTTTTTGAAGCTTGGATACTTTATCAAGGGTTCATGCAAAGGTGGATCTCTTTCTAATATTAATATTGCTAAATGAAATTATTCCCCCTACTGGTCCATTACAAATTTAATAGGAAAAATACTATTGCACTGAGAATTTGGAAGGTTTTGAATTCAAACACATATTTAGAGAAGAAAATAAGCAAGCTAACTGATTGGCCAACCAAGTAGTCAATAGGAATGCTCTTCAAATATGTATGAAGGATTTTCCTACTTTTTTAACTTAGTGTGTTTTAGTTTCGAATTTTGGTCTCTTTTAGTCCTAGTTTGATAAGGTGCTCCATCTTGCTTGTTGTTGAAGTCCTTTTCTTCCTTCTACCTATTTGTGGTTTTTTGTTGTATCCCCTTGTACTTTGGGGTTTTCCTCTTGATTCAATTACTATTTTTATTTATATTATGTATATCATTATAAAATTTTAAGGATCCTTTCAAAATCCTATGTTTTTATACCTAATAATAAAAAAAAAATCCTATTTTTACCTTAATTATAGAGGCTATTGTTTTTGTTCCTCATGTTGGTAATTTTTCTTTTCTCCTTGAATAATTATGACATAACTGTTAATTTTTCCCCATTTATGTCATCATTATGGTCATGATTATAGTTTTATCCACTAGTTATTCTATATAATAAGTTTTAAATACAAGGTGACTCAAGTAAAGGGGATTATCTCTCTTTAGGGGATATTTTCAACTATTTGGTAGGTATTTCTAGAGTAGCCTAAGCTTGTGGATCTAAGGTATATTCTATTCTCTTAATAAATTAATTGTTGGGTCTTATAGGCCTTGGTGGACTCATGCATCTCAGATAGTAGATCTATAGGTGAGGTAGTTTGAACATGCACTTTCAAACTATCTTACTCTATGGATCCTAAACACTACAATTTTGGCAACTCGCTAACAACTATGCCAAAATAATAGGTTGAAATAGTGTTCTAAAAAATGTTGACTCCTATCTACTCATGTCAATCCAAGAGTTCATAAACGTGTGAGTTACTATGCAAAATATATGCATGTAGTGTGGGGAATGAGTCCCTCTATGCCTAATGGTTTGGTGGGGGAATATTTTTTGTATATTTTTAGTTCAACCTAAACCAATTAAAAATAAATATTTAAGCAAAACAGATAAAACTAATGTAGGAAAAATAAATGAGTATTAAAAATAAATAATTAACACACTTGCAGAATTAAAATAACGAAAATGAAAACTAAATTAAAATTGTAAATAAATAAATAAATAAGTCTATACACAAATAAAATAAATTTCATAAAAAAAAAATAAAGCATACAAACACACTAAAAACTAGAAATAATCATATTAAAAATAAATGGAGAAGGATTACTGGTTGGAGTGGGTCTAAACTCCCGTAGATGATTTTTCCAACTAGTTATTAAACATTTGTCTCTTAGTCTACACAAAATAGAAACACTCGAATCTCTATTGATAAAATGAAATTATAGTATAGAATAATTATTCTAAAATTCACAAATATCCTCTTCAAAATTACTTTGTGTTTTTATATAGAACACAAGAAATTTTGTTACAACCATGTATTACCATAAATTCCAAATAAAAAGACAAATTGTTGATATGTTACAACAACCACACGTGTTGCTACAATTTTTGCCATTGAAATATGGGTAGTTCTTTAAAATAAATCATTAGTTGCTAAGAACAATGTTTTTTAATATTTTGCAACTATTTTCATGACTTCCTAGAAATTGTGTTATCTTTGGTTAATTGGTGTGGTGTAGGCATCTCCCATCGGAGTGTGGGTGCTACATTCCCATAGACCATAGGTACCATATTTATTTGGTATATACACATGCTTATTGCATTCCATAAGTGTTATACTCTGTCTTCCTACATTCGGAAAGTAGGTGCCTTCCTACATTCAAGAAGTTAGCACCTTCTTACATTTGGGATGTAGGTTCATTCCTACATTCAGGATGTAGGTACATATTCCTTGTGGAAAATAGGTGCCCTAACCTTGGAAGGGTGTAGGAACCTCCTACAATAATCATGTCAAACATTTTAAAATATATTTATATTCAATAAATATTATTCTTTCCCCACAATGGCAGGTTTGTATGGGACCTTGACATAAAATATACAAATATTAGCAAAAACCTATAACTACACACACATTCAACTAAAAAAACTATTCAAATATAAGTACCACATTTATCATTAACTATACACAATAATCATATAAAAATATATTTCTAGTATTAATCATACCAGTGCAATACCCTCACAAAAGTAAATAAAATGAGCAATTTTAGTGCTCATCAACAAATAACCTAATTGTTCTTGAGATGTATTTTTATCATCATATTGATCAAAGAGAAATATAACCATACTCAATATATTATGGATATAATTTTTGAAGGTTTTCCAACTCAAAGGAATTTCTAGCATGGAGGTTCCTTGTCCCTATGTTCTAAGGTTAGAGAACCTAATTTATCTTAGAGCTTATATTAATAGAAGTTGAATGATTTAGTATTTTTATCAAACTCTTTATGGACCATTAACATTTACCATGTGACTTTGGTTGACATGGTTTTTCTGAAGTGGTCATCGCATCCTCTAACTTCCTTATGTTACATGTTATAATGAGAAGCACACACCACCTCTGAATCATAATATTTATGCACGTGGGGAACCATGTACCAAGATATTTAGTTTCTAGAAATCCTTGAAATAATGGACTTAGTGCCTTTGTGTATACGCCTTTTGTAGGTACCTTCTTTCAAATTTTTGGTACTTTTTGATATCTTAGGGTTTACCACTCTTTCTACTACATCCATAATGAGGCATGGAGGTTGAACAAACTCAGACTTTATGTAGTTATTTCTCTTAGAGTGAAATCATGTTTCCCTTATAGCAAAATTTATATTTTTGAATTCCATGGTGGATGAGATCTATGCTATGACCTTATCTTTATGGATGCTTAATGGCATATTGTTTTTTAAGGCTCTCATATGCTCTATTTCTACTGGTATTATGAGGAAAATTGAGAGGAGGTGAAGGAATGAATAGGCTTCCTTTTGGTCATTATCAATATTTGTGGATGTTATTCCTCCTCAATATGGTTGGCTAGTGTGGTTAAAATTATTCCAAGTGATCAAGGTTTATTGGCTTGTTTACCCCTTCCTTGTGAATGGTTGATTTTAAAATAAATTATTAATACATGATCAACCTTTATTGCAATTTTTTTGGGCTAAGGAAGATTTTTCATCCTATCTCTTGAATATTAGATTGGATAGCTTGTATTTAAATTTCCCACAAACCCTCTTTTGATAATATATGTGGAGTTCTAGGTATCTCCCTTAGGGTGAATTTTTTGATAGATTTTATGTAGAGATTATTTAGCAATTTTCTTCCTAATGTTACCTCCTTGCCCTTGAACTAACTAGAGTGTATGAACATTTTTCTAAGCATTTTTCTTCTTGGTAGTCTAGTTTTGAAAAATATTTTTGGTTCTTAGTCTTGCACATACCTACTATAAAATACCAAATATGATCATCCATTCCACAACACACAATATTAACCAATCATATGGATTTGGTAAATAGAAGCTTTGATTTAAGACTAAAATGATTTTCTTCTAGCAAAAAATTGTGGGAACTTGATTTGCTCATGGATTTCACTCCTTATGAGATATTTTTGGTACATATTAGTAGTCCATATCATATGTTTTGTTTACCCAACATATTCCAACACTACCTCTTAACTTCCTTGTAGTATTTGAAGCTCTTTTTCCATTTTTATATGAAAGTTGTTTGTGTCTAGGATACATCATTGACAAGACTATGATATTATTCTCCTTGAGGTATTTAGGTTCCTTATAAATTTTAAAATTTTTTATTAATGAGCTCTAAAATTTTGGAGATACTTCAATCTCTATTATCAAGCTTCCTAGGGGATGCCAATAATATTTGTCAAATTCACCACCTATTCAATGTTGATCATATTTGAGTATATGGTGGGGTGGAAAATCTAATTGTCCCCTTAGAGATCTTATATGATGAGATCCACTAATGGGAAGCAATGAAAAGTTTAATTTCTAAGATTACATTCTTATTATTTCATGGGAATACATCAGTTTTCTTGGTCGAGCTTTCTGTTATATTTTCCTCATTTTGCATTAGTTTTATACCTCATTTAGCTATGTCTAATTGAGGTAGAAATTGGTACAATTTGGAAAAAACTCAATGAAATATTAAAATCCATACTTTACTCTCTCCTTCTATATTTCCCTATTATTATTTTTTTATAAAAAGTGAATGAAGTGGTTTTATAGGTACCTTTTTAGGTAAATATAATTTATTGGGAATGAGAGTTATTGCACACATTGCATGGATAGTTCAAATATGTTTCCATGAGTTTGGTGACAACATAAGGTCTACCCTAGATGGATTTAAATTTAGTATACCAACCCAATTTTTTGTGGTCTTCATCCCATTTGAGCACTAGGTCACCTACCCAGAATTATTTTTCTATATCCTTCTATTCAAACAACCATTTAAAAAATTCTAGTTTCTCTATAAGTTCTCTCTGGTTGTATCTTTTTCTCTTCATGCTTAAATATATCTCTTACTCTTAACAACATGATATCATTCTATTAGAGCTCTAGTTGATGTAACAATTAAAGTGTTAGTTGTGGATCCTGATTCACTCTCTAATTCAAAGGCCTTGTTTTTAGCCATAGTTGGACCCACTCCATGAGGGGCTGGGGGGGAAACACCCCCCATACTAGTGTCATCATGGGGGGTCTAGGGCGGTGATGGCCCTAAAGCCAAAAATAGATGTATTTTTATCTATATAAATTTGGACCATTTATTATTAGGTCACATATTGGATGATAGATTTTAGGCATGTGATTTTGCCCTAAATTGTAACTATATTTTTTATAAATAGGATTTTGCACGGTGGTTGAGATAGAATTGTAATTTATAGTGTGCATAATTGTGATTTATGGTGATAGAGCGAAGAGAAATTTATAGTTTATTTGTTGTAGGTTTTATCCCATCATGGTTTTTTGTACTGAATAAAAGGTATATATTCTCCATGGATGTATCCCACATTGGCTAAACCTTTATTCTTTTGCATTTTATTTTCATATTTAATTGTTACTTGCATTTTATTATTTAATCCTAAAATGAAGTGTAGGTAACTCAACGGATATGGAAAGCTTAGCCTTCTAACTATAGTCTAAGGAGTATAGTAAGAAATTTGTACCATTATGTAGGGTAATCTTATCTTTCCATAAGGATCACCTAATGTAAAAATACCATTATTGCTAGTTGTCATAAATAATACTATTTAGAATGTAAAGTAGATTCTTATTTGATGACTCTACTACACCATTACCTTATGGGTAATATTTAGAAAATTCTTTCATGTTGATGATATTTTGACATGTGAACTAGGTTACATCAGATCCAATGAATGTTGGGGCATCATCTATAATAAAAATTTTGGACACACCAAACTAGGTGATAATTTTCTCCAAGAAATTGACTATGACATTCATAGCTTATTTCAGTGGGATCACTTATATCCACCTCATGAAGTAAATAGTATCTATGAGGATCCATAAATGAAATTTAATAGAGGTTTGATTGATTATACCAATGAAACCAAACCCTCATGAAAATAAAATATCATCAACAATAATGGTTTTCAAGGGTAGAGAGATATTTTGATTTCTTCTAGTGAAGAATTTGTATTTGTCACATCCTCTTACCAATGTTTTTGAGTCATTGAACATGATTGGTCAATAATACCCAACCTACATTATTTATACCATATTTGTATGGGATAAGTAGTATCAATCAAATAATGTGTGGTGGAATTCCTTGACAATGAGGCAACTTGTCCATTTTGACACACATTACGATAATATCATTGGAGGTACTTTATAACAAGGCTCCCTCAATGAGATTGTAATGATTATTTTTCAACCTATAGATTCTCCTCTAGATTTGGCTCAAATTTGGTAGGTACCATCCCTATAATATGTGATCCTGTACCCAATCCTAAATTTCTTCAATAATAATGAAGCATAGTTTTTCTTCCTTCATTATGTTAGCAACATCTTGTTTAGGCTTTTGAAATAGTGCTTTATCTTAGATTAATTTAGTTATCTTGATTTCAATGTCATACTCAAGGATTCTTATGATCCTTCTTGATTTTGTTTCATTAATCTATCCATTCATAATAGTCTTTAATGCTTGGATGGATGATATTAGCAAAAAATATATTCTTTGAAATCAAGTTTTTGAAATTCTTTAGACTCGAGATTAGGGCATATACATACTTTCCAATATGAAATCTATATTTTCCTCTTAGACCTTTAGTATTTTACTCAAGAAGGCTATGGGGTTTTCATTGTTGTCATTGTACTTTTATGTAATGATAGTAATTATGATGATTTAACCTTCATAGGCATAAAGAACGAATTCTTTATCAAAATTTAGATTGAATAGTACCAAATATTCTACCATGGCCTATTTGATTTCCTAGAAAGATTCCTTACCTTAGGTCTATTTGGACTATTGTACATTCTTCAACATTTAGGTTATTGGATAGACAATGGTGAAAAAGTCTAGTATTAACCTACAAATAAATTTTATATTACCTAGGAATGACTAAAGAGATTTCTCATGTTGTAATAGTTAAAGGTTGACAATAGCCTTAACCTAGTTTAAATCTATGGCTATTCCTTTCCTTCAAATAATGTTCCCTATTATATTGACTTGTAGTGCATAAAATATACACTTATTTGTGTTCAAGCATACCCTAACTTTAGATTGCACTCAAAAAATTTCTCTAGGTGTGCCAAATAATATTATTTTTTGAGAAGGCCATGATATCATCTAGGTAGAATAGGATTATTTTGTTTAGGATATTGATAAATGCAATATCCATATCCCTCTAGAAAAATATCTTAATATTAGATAAACCAAAATGCATGTGTTGCTAAGAAAAAATGACCTACTTGGTAGTGAATGTTGTATTATATTGGCCTTAATATTTTATCCACACTATATTGTACCCTAAGAAACCATCCAATAAATATATCTATCAAACTTGACCACCATATACAAAATATGGTTCATGGAAGATGATGGATAGTGGTCCTTTAGTGATGGTTGGTTGATATCAATGGAATCTATGCACAACTAGATATCTCCATTCTTACTTCTAATAGGTAAAATATTTGACACCTAGGTGGTATGCTTAAGTGGGTGTTGGACATTTTGAGTTACTAATTCAAAGTTGTCATTGATGTCACCAGATGAAGTCAGCATTAATACCAAATGTTTTAGTAGGAAATAAAGGGGACAAGTATGGTTATTTGATATCCATAAAGAAGGCCAAAGATCAAGTTAAATAGTGCAAAAGACTAAAGTTAAAAAAGAGTTGTAATATTGCTTTTATAAATTATTTAAATTCAGTATGAATTTAAAATTTATAATTAAATATGAAAGGTACATTATCAAAGGTTAATATTATAATAATGGTTATTATAATATTAAAATGTGCCATGGTGAAAACCCAAATAAAACATTTATAATTTTTATTATAATATTTTAGAAGGCAAAATTGGGTTTTATAAATTCAAAAAATATTTTAATAAACCCAAAGGTTGGGTTTAAGACCAAAGGCCTTGATAATCCTCACTGACGTCATGAGTTTTAATTACGTTTTGAAGCACCGACGTTATAAGAAAATGAGGAAAGATTAGTATTTAAACCTATGCCTAAAGGACATTAAAATTATCCTTGCTAGATTGGAAAAGAATAGCATATGAATTAATGCAGAGCTCATGAACGAATGTGTGAATTTTCTGTTTGTCTTGACGGTGAATGTAAACAAAATAAAAAGCGTTGATTAGTTGGAAGCCAATAAGGCACCTTTGCCTAGTGGCAAGTGGACTTCAAGCTTACGTTTTGTGTGCAAGAGGACAATGTTTGAATCTTGATGGAAGCGCTTTGGTGGGTGTATTGAAAGTGCCAAACGTAAGGCACACCTTTTTACAATGCAAGGAAGGCATAATGTTTTGAATTACGTGGTGCTTCTTCCTCTCCAACGAGCGTGTAGCTTGTGTCGGTTGCGTTGAGAGTTCGAAACTCTCCAAAGGCAAAGGTAACATTTTATATTTTATTTTATTGAATACCTAAGTTGGAGGTATAAGGTGTTTGGTGGTTGAAATTTGGAAAGGTTGCTTTGTAATAAAGAGTGGTAGTTGAGAATTACCTTTAGGAGTTATAAGGAGAATTCTGTTTTTATTTCTTTAAAGTCTTAAAATTGCAATTGTGGAATATTGAAAGGTTAAGACTTTGTGAATGGTATGTTATTTTTAATTAAAGGTTTTTGTGACTATTGTGAGGATATTTATTATTATTCAAGTTGGAGTGATAAGGTGTAATTTTAATATTATTTTTGTGATATGTTTTATTTAAGAAAATTATCCTCTAACCCTTATTGAGATTGGAAAATAGAAATTTGTGAGTGTGGCAGATTTGTGAGATCAACTCCTCTTCAAGAAAAGGTATGGATAAAATTATTCTTTATTGAGTTGGTTGATTGACTTGATTTAAAATTAAGTTTGGAGTGAAAAGGATTTGATTAGGGTTTCATTTTCAAAAAAAATTGAGTTGATGCTTCAAGTTTTTCTGAATTGAGAGTTGTGATTAAACCTTGTTTGATAAACATTGTTTTTGAGACCATTGGTTGAGTGAAGTGTTTGAGTTAATGCTTCAAGGTTTTCTAGAATTAAGTGTTGTGATTAAAACCTTGTTTTATTAGCATTATTGTTGAATCCATTAAATTATGTGAGGAACTTGAGTTAGGGATTGAAAATAACATGAGTATCATTGTTATGTGAATATTGTTTTATGAGCATTGTTGTTGAAGTGAGTTGTTGTACAAAGAACTTGAGTTAGGATTTGAAAAGATCATGAGTATCATTGTTATATGAGATTTGTTGTTGAGCATTGTTGGAAACATTTTGAGTTGGATGATACATTCTTGGACTAGGGTTTGTAAGCAAGAGTTGTTTCTTGAAGTGATTGGTTGAGTAGAGTTGATTGAGCCTAGTCAAGTGGATATATGAAGTGGCTATTCTAGTTCCATAAAACAAACTATTTTATATTCTAATTCGAGTTGAGATTGAGTTGAGTTGACATTGAGTTTTTGAATATAGAACATATTGAGTCTCTAAAAATTCTCTTTATGCTTCTATGAGATTGAGTTGAGAAAGAGATTGAGTTTTAAGTATAGAACATATTGAGTCTCTAAAAATTCTCTTTATGCTTATATGAGATTGATTTGAGTTGATAAAGTGATTGATGAGATTTGGACAAGTTCTATGTGAGATTGTTGAGAAGATTTGGGCAAGTTTGGTGTGAACTTGTTCAACAGATTTGGACAAGTTCTATCTGAGCTTGTTTAGCATATTTAGACAAGTTCTGAGTGAGCTTATTGAGAAGATTTTGACAAGTTCTCTGTGAGCCTGAGAAAAGTTGAGCAAGTTCTATGTGGACCTATTGAGTAGAATTGAGCAGCATTTGTGTGGATCTGCTGAGCAAATTTGAGTAGGTTCTAAGTGGACCTGTTGAGCATATTTAAGCAGGGTCTGAGTGGACCTGTTGAAAATTTTGATAGGTTTTGAGTGGACCTATTGAGCAGATTTGGACATGTTCTGTGTGGACCTTTTGAGCTGATTTGAGTAGATTCTAAGTGGACCTATTGAGTAGATTTGTGCTAGAATAAATGAATTGTATTTAGTGTAAGAGATTAAGCAGAGTTGTGCTAGACCAAATGAACTATGTTTAGTGCAAGAGATTGAGAAGATGTGTGTTAGACCGAATATGCTATGTTTAGTGTAATATATTGAGCAGATCTATGCTATACTAACTAGAATGTGTTTAGTACAGTATTGAGATAGAGCTTTGGAGGTGACATAGTAGAGAGGATAGAGACTCTAGTGGATAGAGATCCATCAACAAGAACATTGAGGATAGGTCTTCTAAGTGAGGACAAGAGTCTTTAAGTGGAGAGATATCCATAGTTAGTGTAGTGGAGGCATTGTCTTCTAGAGGATCACCAACCAGAGTAGAGAAGGAGTTCTACTATGGATAGAGATCCAAAAACAAGATTTAGGGGATCAACATCTCCTTTGGACAGAGGTCCATAAACATTGTAATAGGGAAAGTATTACCAAGAGATAATTTGAGAAATATTTAGAAGAAATATTTTCTTCGTGGAGGTAGCCATATTTGGGTGAACCACGTTAAATTTGTGTCTCTATTGTGTGTGATGATTTGTGCATTGCTTTGGTTATTTCTATTGATATTTCCATTGATTATATTGATTAATACTATTTGGGAAATAAAATTAAAAAGTGGTCTTATATTGTTCACCCCCCTCTCTGTATAAGCTTGTGTTCTTTAGTGGGTATATGTTTTTTCTTCTATAATATTTATTAGATCCTTCCTTATAAAAGTTTTTATCTTTGGATTAACTAGCCTCTAATTTTACCTTATGGGCTTGGCACCTAGATATATCTTTTTCATATGTTGAATGTTCTCCTTGTCACATCCCTTCAGGTCATCATAGCTTCAAGATAATACCCAATCATAATTTTTGTATAGGTTGACAGAGATTTTTCTTTCCTCCAAGGTGGATAATTTTTCTATCTATAGTGTGTTATTGGTCATGATTTCTAGTTTCTAGTTGTCATATTTTTATATCATAATATATTATTTACCTTTGAATCGGTCATCCATGTTGAACAAGGATTCTAGTGTAACTAGTCCTTTAGAAAAATTATTGTCCTTAGGTTAAATAATTTTGTCTCTATAAAATACTTATATATTTGATACCAATTCCTTTACAAACTTGGCCTCTTGCTAGATAAAGTGAATGTTATGAAAATTGTTATCAAAGACTTGCCACTGTGTATTATTGTTTGGAACTATTGGTCTAATGATGAACTTGACATACTAATAATTACATAACAAGTCTTTCATTGGATTGAATTGGGAACTAATAAATATCATTTAGTAAACATATATATTTTGAAAACTTTGAATACCTATAGCAAGTCCTTGACTTTATTTCTATATGATTTTATTAATTGTTTTTTCTAGGCATTGGTATCTCATATTCCTATCAATGACCTTGATATCGCTTTATATTTTCAATTTCTTAATCCCATTCCTAGTTTTGAACTAGATACCATATACTAGTGCCTCATATTTAGATATATTTTTAGAGAAATTGAGTTACAACATATAAGCTTACAAAGTCTTCTCCACTTTGTATTTTAATAAATTAATACCAAACCTTTCTCTAGTCCATTACTTAGCTCAATAAAAATAGACCTTCTAAATTCTAGTTATATATTTTGAGGTTTTGGTAACCTTGGATATGAATATATTTTCATCCAAGATTAGGTTGGAGGAAATAATATGGATCTAAGTACCATATATTATATGCCCATTCATCTATTTGGTCATCAAAACTAAAGTGTGGACTTCATACCTTAGAAATTTGGACTTTGACAAGTTTTCTTCTACTAAAAATATTTTTTCCACTTTAGCCTTGATTGATGGTACATGCTCTACATGGTGGATATGAAGTGACTCAAAGGTAATATTTACTTTGATACCATAGTGGGTCCTCAAAATCATGTGCATATAATATAAGGATAGGTAGACTCCAATCTTGATAGTGAATTCATGGGATAGGAAGATGCCAAAAGAATTTGGTAGCTCAATCACTACTACTTTCTACAAGATGGTTATTTTGGGATAAGCTTGGAGTGTTAGTGAGAGGTCTCTTATAAGACCAAAAATTTTAATCAATATCATCAAGCTAAATAACCCTTTGATTAAATATATTATAAGTTGGTCCTAATGCATCTTCCACTTTCTTAGGCATGATCAAAGTGCTTAATAAGAAATTATAAATTAGTTTATACCCAAATGTAAGTATCAAGTAGAAAATTAGAGTTTGGATCTTACTGGTTTAGGATTGTATACCTAAAGTATAGTTAACACCTCTTCTTCCCGCTAATATATTTTCTCTCTAGGGATTCCTTTAGCTATTGCATCTATTCTAGAAGGGTGAGGACATACCAAAGTGGCATGGTACATGATGTACTTCTTCAATTGTTCCACTAAATCTAATGATTCAAGTGATTGGACCTTAGGTGTACCACTTGTAATCCATTGTGACCTCATAATTTCAATTATAGAATTGAGGGCTTTGGCCAATTCTAATATAAGTCATACCTACTATATTTGACTATCTGTTTAAGGTTACCTTGGTCCTTGGCTAGTGTTTTTTGATAAAATTATCAGAGCCACTTGGTTTTCCTCTTGTTACTTCTCTATATCTCTTCTTGCTCCGTGAGAGAAGATCAAATTGCACTTATAATTATTTGGATGTTAGTGTATATATTCTATCAAACATGATGAAAACTTATTCTTTCTACTACATCATCAACATCTACTTTGGTGGTCTAGTACTTATGATTAGAGATACATTGAAAGCTAGGCCTTGAGGGGTATGTTCCTTGTTCTTGTACAACTGGTTCTAAATATGTGGCCTATGATGTGTAATATGTTACCTACTGGGGTCTTAAAGGATAGGAAAGTAATTATTTGGGTAATGATATTACCAAGCATATGAATTGGCCACATAATTATTTTGGATAGATATGGTATCCCTAGCCAACATTTTTGGGGAACTATTACAAATATATTGTTATGGCTACAATTTATTTTCCTTAGTTTTGATGTTTTTACTGGACTCTCTATTAAATTGATACATATATATTTGCTATCCATTTGGGATAGGCCAATAAATTTGGTTTCTAATTTGTAAGAGAGGATTTTTATAATGTTCATAATAAGACCTCTAGGTATTTTATTATTTCTTGAGTTTTATTATCTCATTAGACATCATTCTTAACATATTCTTCATCTCATCCAACTTTGAATATTGTAAGCTAACAAAAGTTTGGGATATAGTAGGAAGGGGTGCTTGTATCAAGACTAGATTCAAGGCTTAAGTTGATTTAATGGTCATAAATTTTATAATCAGAGGAGGTTTATAAGATGATTGGATATTTGAAAATAGATGCATAGGAGTTCTAGGAGCCAATATACCTAACAAGTTGATGTATTTTTTAACTTATATGGCTATCACATAAGTTTCTAGTAGGATGTTTCCTCCCCTAGACTTTACCATCATGTCTATTTTTAAATCAAATGCTCTTAAGTAATAGATAAAGGCCATTAAAATTTTTGCAATTGAAAATATCCTGTAAAGTGATAAATTATGAGTACATAAATTGGAGGTGAATTATAAACATAATTTTATAAAGGCGTAGGAGACAGTATCAAGGAGAATATATCCCAGTTAGGAGGATCATAAGAATTGCTCAAAGAGGGAATGTGAAAAATGTTGAACACAATACACATGAACCAATAATAGAACAAGTATGGACATATGATGAAGAAGAAATTGAGAGGTTGGATGCATTGTTGATAAAAATGGAAGGAGAGGAGGAAGAAGCACCTATATTTGAGGAGAACATTGATGTAAGCAAATATGTTAATGATAAAACTATGCGAGATTGATGTGAGTGTATGGTAAAATATGAGAAAGTGGTAGATAGGTTTCAAAGGATTGCAATGAATAGGATTTAGGCACCAGAGCAACATCACAAGAGGTCTCAAGCAAAAATACCAAGGCCATAATCTACACACTAGAAAAGGAGATCATAAAGTGAATATGCACTAGATATTGGTAGATGAATATTTGGTGAGTATAATATTCCTTAAGTAGACAATTTTGATGAGGACCATAAAAATGAGTCACCTACTAGGTGGAATCAGTAAATAATTCTAGGAGATACTTCATCAAGTGAAGTGGAAGAACCACCAACAATGGTCCACGTAGGCAATCAAGAAAGAAAGAAAATATGCCCACCCTTTATGGGTGAAGGAAAGGAAGACCTAACAAGACACATCAAAACATGCATAACCATTTGGAGAGAAAATTATGTGGACCAACCAAATGAATGGTTGTGATTATTTCCTACTACATTACGAGGACTTGCCATAGATTGGTATTTAAAAATATAAAATACACAACATTTTCAGGTCTAGAATAAAATGAAGGATGTATTCATTGAGGAATTTTTTGCTTTAAAGGATGATGGGGATATTGTAACTGAAATATATACCACTATGCATAAATTTGATAAATATGTGAAATCATATAATCATCGATTGAAGTAGATGATGAACAAGATACAAATTCCTCTAACAAATGTGCTGGTAAAAGATGGTTTGTAAATGGATTGTTACCCAAATATAAGAAAAATATGAAGGCAGTTCCATAAGCCACATATGAAGAAGACTTAGATAATGCAAAGAATTATGAAAGCAAGGCTAAAATATCACTGGAATGATAACACATGTGAGGCACAACGATTTAGATAGTGATGAGGATGATACATTACAACATATGGTACAATCATTTGGAAATTTTTTTACAAGATAATTAAATAAGTGAAAGGCAAAGTCAAGTAATAATGGAAGGATATTTGGTGTACAAAATACAATTGTGAAGGTCACACGAATATCAATTGTTCTAGAAATTATTACTGCCACATTTACAATGTACTTAGATATGAAGTTATATAGTATCCATTTAATGCAAAGGTGCACCCACGAGTTCTCTCAATCCAAGAATATAAAGAGAAACCAAAACCTCAAGGGAGTGTCCAAAAAGACACCAATGGTAGTTATAGGAATAACTTAAGAGGGGGAAGATAATACCAAGGCAATCGGTAAGGTAGATAGATATGCTTGCAATATTATTTGAAAGGAATACCAATAATATAGTATCGTAATTGCTAGGAGTGGGGGTATTTTATAAATAGTTGTCCTTCACTGTAGAAACAAGAAAAACAATATACTAAAGATACACACATTTATAGATGGTGTGGTCCAAGGAACCACAAAGAGATGAATTGTCTAAAGTAAGCGAATTTTGGTAACCTAAAAAAATGAACCTTTTGTACTTAGAGGTACCTTCAGTTAGAGAGGAAACTGAAGAAGTATTAGTTTTGATAAGGAATCAGGATAAAAAGGATAAGTATCCTAAACTGGCCAAAGAAAAGAAATGATGGAAAGTGGCAAAGAGGGTACTTGAGGAAGAAGCATAGAAGGAAAAATAATTGAGACTAGTAGGAGAAAAAGAGTTAAAGAAACCATAAAAAGATAAAGTATTTGTGTGAAATTTGACAGCACAAGTCTTGAATACAACTGTTGATATTAAGGTGGAAAATTTGTTAGAAGCCATCCCATTGTTACATAAAGTGATGGTGGAAGATATACAACCTCATAATGTGATGGAATTTTAGAGCCAACCAAAAAAGGAAGAAGAAAAAAAGAACTATTTTATGGATCCTACCATATTTATGATTGATGTTGGGAAGAAATCCACATTAGTCCATATGGAGGATCCAGTGTTAATGTGTTACTTGGTAAGACTTGATGAGATATTTATGCTCTGTCATTATGGACACTGAACTTTTGATTGTATGGTGTTGACTAGTATGGTATAGAGACAAAGGGTATCTTGACTACAAAACAAGTTATAATAGCTGATCAAGAATTTATCTTTGATTTCATTGTGATCACCATGCAAAAGCTAGCATATGATGCTTTTTTTGGGAGAGTATGGCTACGAATAGCCAAAGTTAATCACAACTAGGGAAAATACTAGATTACCTTCAAGAAGGGACAACACAAATACATGATCAACTTGAAAAACCAGAGTATTAGTGAAGATGTGGCCATGATTGATGAGTGAAGTAGTTATTCTGGTGAAGAGGAGTATGAACCTAATGAAGAAGGGATGATGTACCCAGAATATTTTAGTGAATATGAAGCTTGATATGTTAGTAAAATTCTCCATTGGCAAATGGAGAAGTACGAGGCTTTTTAGCCCATCTACCTCTGTATTAATATAGAGGAGACCACAGAAAAACAAGATGATATGAAGGTCAACTCGAAACCAAAGAAAGAAGAAGGGGAGAAATAGATATTCCCTAAAATTTTTGCAGAAGTGGGAGATGCTAAAATTGATATGAGACCAGCACATCCAATGAATGTGGAAAATGTAGTAATAGAACCTACAAATATTAAGTACAAAGGACCTTGAATAGTGAATGTAAATCTAGGAATAAAGGAAGATCCTAGGATGATCCACTATGGAAATGACTAGAATATAGTACTAAAAGCAATAAATTTCAAAATATTCTTGGAGTACAAGGATGTCTTTGCTTGGATGTATAAGGACCTGAAAGGTGCACCACTAGAGTTATGTTTACACAAGATCACACTAATTCCTAGGGTACAACCAGTGAGATGTATGTTGCATTGGTAAATGCAAAAATTTAAAAGATGCTAGATGCAAAAACCATTTTCAGAGTCACTATTAGTGACTGGATTTCACCTATTATGGTCACCCTAAATAAGGAAGTGGATAAAATCTGAATATGCATAGATTTCATGAGTTTGAATGCACTAACGATCAAATATCACTTTCCTATTCTCTTAAAAGAATTAATTATGGAATAGGTTGTAGGACATGAAATTTATTCATTCTTTGATGGATTTTTTAGGTACAATCAAATAAGTATAGCTGACGAGGATAAGTTGAAGACCACATTTATTATGAAAAATGGCATCTATGCATATAATAAAATTCCATTCAAGGTATGTAATATCCCAACCACATTTCAGCATATTATTTTGTATATCTTTGATCAATTTACCAAAAGAAATTTCAAGGTATTTCTAGATTATTGGTCCATTTATGGTAATATCAAGGATCATATACTAGGTCTCAATGAAATTTTGAGCAGGTGTAGGAATGCACAAATATAGTTGAATCTAGGAAAGTATTTTTTTATGGTACTTTATGGGAAACTTTTGGGACATTTATTGTGCAGCGAAGGGTTGAAGAATGATCATGAAAAAATCCATGTTATATTACACATGGAAGAGCCATATGATATGAGATATTTAAAAATATTTCTTGGATCCATGAGATACTATTGAAGGTTTATTAGGAACTATGCATATGTTACCTACCCACTAGATTCTTTGACTAAGAATAATATTCCCTTCATATGGATGGAGAAGCACCAAGGATATTTTGAATAATTGAAAGCTAAATTGATCAGTAGTCCCATTCTAGTGTTCCCTATTTGGGATAAGGAATTCCATGCCTATATTGATACCTCAAACTTTGTGATTGGATGTACATTGGCACAAGAGGGTAAGTTTAAGCTACATCAGCCTATCTTTTTTACAAGTTACCTATTGTCAAGGGTAGAGATGAATTATAGTACCAAAGAGCGAGAAACTTTAGGAATGGTATATGTTGTATAAAAATTAGGTATTACCACCTGGAAAACCCTTTTGATTTCTAAGTAGATGATCAAGCTTAATTGTAATTGATAAATAAGCCAGTCATATAAGGATGGATCAACAGGTAGCTCATCACGTTACAAGAATTCATATTTTGAGTAGTAGTCTAATATGGTAATAAGCATATGATTGCAGACCAGTTATCTCAAATACAATCAAGATAACCTATAGGGATGGGGATTCCAGATGAATTACTTTATGCATAGTCATTTGAATTTAATATTATGCCATATTGGTACAATTTTATTGGATGGTACTTATCCATAGGTGAGTTACCACAAGATTTGATGGTAACAAAAAAATATAATCATAAAGTCAACACCTATTTAGTTGGTAGCTAGATTGCTATTTAAAATAGGTATTTATGGTATCCTATGAAGATGTGTGATGGGTGAGGAACTTAAAGCAATATTGAAAGAATATCATGAAGGATTTGTAGGACACATGGGACCTGATGCCACTACTCAAAAAATACTCTTAGAAGGATTATGGTGGCCCACATTGTATAATGATGCAGATAAATATGCATGAGCATGTGATACTTGCAATGGAGCAAGAAAACCAGTACGATGAGACTTTATGCCCTTACAACCATAAAACCCTTAGAAATATTTGAGATATGGGGATTGGACTTTGTCAGACCACTAAAAACTACTCATATATAAGTTTCGATATATCATGGTAGCTACTGAATACCTAACAAAATGGGTCGAAGCAAGAGCACTGCCATATAACACAGTAAAGATTACAACCTAATTCTTGTATGAGAAAGTAATTACAATATTCGATATTCCACTACAAATAAAAAGTGATTGAGGAGGTCTTTTTGTGAATGATATTATCAAAAAAACTAACAATTTATTTCAAGATTTTTCTTTCCTTGTCTAGTCCATATTACCCTAGAGCTAATAGGCAAGAGGAGGTGACTAACAAAGTCCTAGTGTCAAATTTGTATAAAACATGTGGGATAGAAGGAGAAAATTAGGAGGAAAGGTTACCATTTATTCTTTGGGCATATCAAACTACCTTTATGCAAACGATAGATCATACACCATTTTAGCTAATATATGGTTAGGAGGTAGTAGTTCCAGTGGATTTCTTGGTACCAAGTTTACGGGTAGCTATGGAGCATCACTTAGGTGACCAAGAGAGTCTAGAAGAAAGACTAATGACACTAATCAAGATGGATGAGAGAAGAATCATGGCACCGTGGGTGATTCGAAGTGGTCCAAAATATATGGAATTTGTGGCATGACAAGAACCTTAGAAAGTTAGAAACTAAGCAAGATGACTTAGTTCTAAAATTTAATGGAAAACAATAAATCAAGCTAGGAAAGTTGAAAACCTTATGGCTTGGTCTCTTAAAAATTGTATAAGTGAGGGACAATTGGGTAATTAAACTATAAAAAATGAATGGAACTAAAATACTATACACTATGAATGATTCCAAGTTGAAGCCATATAAAGTACAGTGTCTATTTATTTCTTTAGAAGAAGTTGAATGGACAGAGAAAACTCAATCCGATGAACCACAAAGAAGAATTCAAGTTCCATTATGAAAGGACCTTGACATAGGATTCACACACCTATTCATAGAAGGGTAGGAGGTAAGGTCAATTATTAACCAACAAGAATTGGTACCTAAATCTAGTGAGAGAAGATAGATACGAGTAAATGTAATGTTCATAGATGGTACATAATAGATCAAGGAATAATATAAATAATGGGTTTTCCAAATTAAATAATGAATCTAGAAGAACAAGTAATGGTGTATCCACAATTTGAGTATAGATAATTATCCCAATTAAAATATCAGCAAATAATGCAACTAATGGTCCAATATGTAGATAGGATGGATACTTTTGACATGGAAGCTCTAGAAAGGAATGAAGGTGAAAATATGGAAAAAAGGCTCATTGGAATTACTTGGTTAGCCTAGATAGATTATTGCAACATAATATGTGATTCCAAATTTAATAGTTGCAAGAAGAGTATGAAACATTGTAGGTTCACACTGTAAGACTTCATGAATAAACTATCCAAGACTTGGATGAGACGATTCAAAGGATGGATGAGTAAAGGATAGTAAGGTTACAATAATTATAAGTCAGATCAAAATAACATGAGGTGATACCACAAGTAAGCAATACACATCATGAGGGTGCAAGTATGAGTAAGGGAGAAACCTCACAAATAGCACCTCATGGGATACCCAATGACTCGTCAATGGTAGAAGAAGATACATATATAGCTTGGCAATATATTGAATAAGACATTACATCACCCAAACCATAAGGTAATATACATAAGGATATAAGTGAATCTAGTGAAAGAGAGTTACCTTGGCTAGTAAGAGATAAGAGTTGCAATAGTAGTGATGATGACTTCTTAATGCAACCATAGGTACCTTATGTTCATCCTGATCCTAAGACCTATGCAATATCCTATCAACAACTAAGGTATCAAATGAGATAAGTGCGTATACTTCAAAGGTTAATGAATTTGTTAGCCAATTGGTCAGAAAAAAGGGATGATGATCGTAATAATTCAATTTTTGAGTCTAATTTTTAAAACTATATAGGGAAACTTTGGCAACCGTATCTCCACAATTATACTTTTAGGAAAGGTGATAGACATGCCAAGTATTACGTGTAGATCATCAAATGCAAGCACTCTAAAAATTGTCACTCGTAATGAAAAGAAATGAAGGTCACTTGGCAAACATAGAATTTTGGGATATAACCCCTAGAAGGAACCAATAAGGATATCCAAGATAGTAGTAAGGCCATATAGGAGGAGTACACTCACTAAATACTAGAAGGGGTAGATAAGATATCCCACCTATAGGAGGTATATGATAATGGAGTATTTGAACCCCTACTTCTATATGGTTGAGAGATACACCACTAGCCTATTTGAAATGGACCAAAAACCTACAAGATATCCCCTGGTTGAGAGGGTATGTACCAAACCTCAAAGGAAGACAACCACATGGATGACCTCCATTTATCCAACAAGGACCAAGAAAAATAGAAACTAGAATATGATTGCTCTAGGAAAGATAAGTCCCACTTAATATTCAAATATGTCTTGTGTTGAGAGGGTTAGCTCAGGAGAGACCTATTCAAGGAAGAGGACTTTTTTACAGGGGAAGAGTACACTTCATCAATGAAAGAAGTCAAGGATGACAAAGGAATCATTCACCAAGCTCAAAAGCTAATTTTATCATAGGAGATAGGTTGAGGAGTCACTCAAATGGTAGAAGATCAATAAAAGCACCTTTACCTCATGATAAATCACTTGAATGATGGTATGAAGTATTACTAATAGAAAGTCCTACAAATTATAATTGTATAATTTCAAATTGTACACATGGAAATCAAATGAGTGTAAATGATATTGTAGACACCAAAATAACATCGATCCTATTATGTGATGATAAGCACTGATCGAATTGACATACATATCCCCTAGGGCAGCCCCCAAAGGTTAAACAGTGGTCCTAACCACTCCCATAGTAGTTTGGAAGGTTAGAGGTCAAATTTGCACCTTTTTAGCACTTTTCTCCCTACTCATCCCACCCTGGGATGATTACAAACCAGTATCCATCTCACCCCAGGATTATTATTAGCATTTGTCTCAAGATGGGATGATTAGTAGGTTTGACTAGCAAAAAGTCAAACCTCGATAGGTCCGCCACTTAACTGCACCTTCATGGCATGCAATTGGGAGGAACGGGTTCAAATAAATGAGAGGGACTTCATTCAAGCATACCTTTATCATGGAGGCCTCATGCAAAGAGACTCTAGATCAAGGAATAATATTTTCTCCCAAAATAGGGTAAGCAAGTCAAGTGGTGCCCTCGCATGCGCATTCAAAGAGAGAGACCCTAGGTATATAAATTGGTGAGTCTTCTCACCCCAAAAAGGAATAGAGTAGGAGCATTTGGAGCAATGGAGTGTTTCTGAATTACATCCTCACCCATCGTTTGTGCTTCTTACATCCTTGATCTCTCTTTTGGAAGGGAGGTTATTGGGTGATTATTGGAAGCGCAATCCAGATCCAAACCCAAACATTTGGCCACAATACACCACAAAATTTGCCAACACAACTCCCTAGGAGTTTTTGGACCCATCCCAAGTGGATTGGTAACAAAAATGAGCCCCAAACGATAGGCATCATATCCTCAGGTGCCCCCCACACTACTGCAGTTCTAATCGCCCCACCCCAGAGCAATTAGAAATTTGTTGTAGATTTCCCTACTATTTCATTTGAATTTCATTCTAGGTCATTTACATATGTTGCTATTCAAGTTTCGAGTTATATCTAGTAAAATTCTCTTGTGCATCAACTTGTGCCACATTAACTAGGCGCCATTCCCCTCAAAATTGAGCAATAAATAAGGTAGGGGAGGGTTTTGAAGAGTGATCGATTGAGTAGTTTTTTCGGATCCAGTGGCTTTGCTACGTCGAATCGGTCTCAGGCAAGAATGTAGGCACTTTTGAATCTTTTTTTTCCGTAGATTTTTATTTCATGTAAAGCAATTCACGTCGATATTAGGGGTTTGTGATGGTGTGGAAAAGGTGGAAATTTTTTCGGTGTTTTGGTGTAGTTGGATTGTAAACTTTGAATATTTTGTTTAGTGTTATTTATTTATTTATTGTTTGTGTGTTGTGTGGTTTTATGTCGAGTTTAAGTTTGGTCTGGGAAATTTATGTTGATTTTCAGGGAAAATGGTCGTGGGAGTGCTGTGGTTTTTCTCTGGTTTGGTTTGTTGTTTATGTTGGAAGTTCTTGGGTTCTGTTTTTTAAAGGTTTTTTTTTTAGCACCCAATTTGTCGAAACGTGGTCTTCAGTTCAATTTTGGAATAATTACTAGTGGAATACAATGCAGATTGCAGACCTCTTGTTTTGGAGTAGGGTGTTGATATTAGGGTTTTGTGTTTCGTGAAGATGGATCTTGTAAAGGATTTTAATGTATCTTTGCTTTTCTTGGGATGTAGATCGATGGAGGATTAACTTTGTAAATAATATGTAGTTTGTTTACTTGATTAAATAGGATCTCGATCGTGGTTCTTGTTTGTGTGGTGATATGGTAATTGTGTTTTAGATCAAGCTGAAGCTTACATGGAATTCCTTGTCTTTTCTTTTCTTGCTTGGGGTTTCATGGTTTTAGTGGTGCTGAAATAACCGATCGCCAGACCTTGAAAAAATTGGTTATTTTTGTTGAGAGCATGTGGTTTATGAACATCCATTGCATTGTAGAATCATTTTTCAAACAAATTGTGAACCTTTTATTCTTTGGGCGTTGATAAAACTATGAAAAAAAGTAAAACTGATTTTTGTGGTGCACCTTCTTGTTTTCCTTTTCTTATTTTGCCTCAAGGTCAGAAATCCTATTATGTCTTCTAGATTTTTAGACTTATCATCTCTAGTAGATCTAGTATGATAATGGAAGTTTCAGCTTGATCGAAGTAATATGTGGTGTATGCAATCATGCTAAAAAATGTGTAGTTACTTTAATTGTGCAGATAGCCGAGGCAAGAGTGTAGTGCACCAAAGAGTACTGTGGATGTGAAAAAGATTGAAAGGCTTGTACAATTTTCCAGAAACTTTTCTTGGAAGGCTTCTTATGAGATTTGCCTAAAGCTATTTTTCCTAGCTTTATGGTAAGTTGGTTATCTGATATTACAATGAAGAAATAACTTTTTTTTATTTTTATCAAGTTTATTGTCCTTAATATCACAAAAGCACAAATATTTCTTACTTAAAATATTGACATAGCAGATATGCTGAGTAAGAAATGTCGCTTTTAATTTCTAAGTAAGCAAGTATAAATATTTTAGCAGCATTAGAATCATATACTAGTCTTTTTCTAGGCTACATATAAACTCTTACTACATGATTTTGTTTAGTCTATTTTAATTTAAGCTATTCACCTGATAATTGTGCATGGGTTTATAGGAGTAAATGCATTATCACATTTATATGCCACAATGACAGGTCAACATTATTTATAATACTATAATATAATCTCTTCTTTGTAGCAAAACTCGTGTAGTTTCTGATGGTTTTTTATTTACATATCTTTTCGTAAAGATTGCTAATGGCTTTGTATTCTAGACTAAATCTTGGCCTATGGTGGATCTATTGTGATAGGCTGAAAATGAGAATCTTCCTCTCAAAGTAATAAAAGAAATTGCAAGAGAGCTAAGAAGTCTTGATGAAACACCTCCTCAAGACATTAATGTTGTTATGAATGAGGACAGTTTCTTAACCATATTTGCAGATATTGAAGGACCAAGTACATGTTGTGAGATTGCATTAAGCTATGGACAAAGATGTACTGCTTTTTCTATGCTTGAACATTAATTCAATCAGTCTAAATTTAAATATTTCTTTCCAATATAAGTTCAATTTGTGTTTTATTTTTTCAAAAATAGTCATTCCATTATCTCTTACATTATAGTTAATGGATTGTCATACATCTAGTTTAGTTTTTTATTTTATTAGTAGTTTTATCACAAAATTTGTCAATTTGTGAACATTGCTTTGTATTTATTGTTTTTGGGCCTTGCAGCTGGCACTTCATATGAAAATGTTGTTTTGCACATGAAACTGGTTCTAACTCTCAATTTTCTAGACTCACTACCGAAGGGTAACTTGTTAATTCTCATTAATTTTGTGTTAGAACTTAATATTAACATATTCCTATAAGGATATTTACTTTAAAAATCCACAATATAAATTTTACCCCTCACAAAGAGAGGACATTTTTTTGTGTTAGTATGTTTCCTATCATGTGCAAACCCACAAGTGCTTAGATACTCTATGTGAATTCTTAGAAGGGAGGTGCCATGTGTAAGTTATTGGATAATTTCTTGTACTGCAGGTTATTTTGTGATAAAAATCTTCCATCCTAACATTGCAAACAATGGAAATATCTTTTTCAACACTTTAAAGAAGGATTGGAGACCAAAACTAGAATTACATGTTCTTCTTGTTGCTTCTAGCCCTATCATATGATTCACAAAACTCACCTTTTTTGGTAAGGCATATGTCCTAATTTTCTAATAGATAAAATAGTTTAAAAGTTTACATAAATGTTTGTCTATATTTGGGTAAGCTTGACTATCGATGATGATTGGATTGATAGGTTTAAATCACTTTCAATAGCATTTTTATGCATGTGAACATTGTTAATCATAGATTGTAATTTTAATGTGGAGGTTCAACCAGAACACTAATTATTTGGGTCATTATTTAAAATTAGAACTATTTTGTTGGTTTTTTAGGGATTAGAGGTTTGTTGGATGCCCGTTGAAAATGTTCATTTTTATAACAATGATTCCGCTCCATATGTCTAAGGAAGAATATCATAGACCAACATGCATCAAATTTTTAATATCCAAATGAAATCACGAAGATGCAGAAACAAAAAGGAAAAGCTGAGATGCGATGTAAACGAAAACAAAAGACAACGCTAAATCCTATGAATTGAAAGTGCATGAAAGGAAAGAGGCATAAAAGAATCGAAACCAAATAGAAAGCCAATATGAAAGACAAACCTTTTTATTAATGTTCTTTAGAACTCGATTACAATACGTCTCCTCCCTTTTC
Organism: Wollemia nobilis; assembly: GCA_028583015.1. NCBI lineage: Eukaryota > Viridiplantae > Streptophyta > Pinopsida > Araucariales > Araucariaceae > Wollemia > Wollemia nobilis. Next base: position 2,943,789 of record JAQPPZ010016831.1, read on the forward strand.
ATGGGCTAGGAGCGTTAAATGTGTTCTTGTCACACCCATGGATGTGATTCCTTCTTCCGCGTGCCCACATGTAAAGTGGGCAGACCAAACGTCATCGTCACTTGTGTTGATGATTCTTGACTCCTTACTACTCCTCTGATGTTAAGACCCTACGTTCAAGGAAACATAAAATAGTCAATACCAAATGTAGATGAAATAAAACATGTAATCCCCAAGCCTACGATTAGTGATTGTGAAAAATGAATAAAATGGTAACTGAAATAGATCCAAATGAACTGAAAACTTGATAGGGGTATGAGGACATTACCAAGAGGGCACTGCAAATGGAACAATCAGAAAATTCTCCACAGATCTGTATTCGCTCCGGGGTGGGACGAATAGACCTGCAACAAAATGCCAAAAAGCACTGTCCCAAATGTCACATCCAGGAAGCTCCAAATCACCTACAAATTTGGGGTTAGCTAATTGGGGGTGTTTTGGGAAGACCCAGAAGGTTATATTTTCCCAATTTGGCCTCTATCACCAATAATTTGATGATTATACCTGCATGTTAGTAAAGGCAAGAAATGATAGAAATATGATCAAAATTGCTCAAAACAATGTGAAATTTAAATGACAACCTATCTAAGTAGCATAGAATCAAATGCAAAAATAATAGAAGGGAAATATACCACAGATTTCTAATTACTCCGGGGTGGGGTGATTAGAACTGTAGTAGTGTGGGGGGGGGCCCGGGGGCAGGACGCCAGTCGTTTGGGTCTCGATTTTGGCACCAATCCACTTGGGATGGGTCCAAAACTCTTGTGGGGTTTTTTCAAAAAATTTGGTAGAATGTTGTGGCTAAATGTCAGGTTTTTGTTCTGGGTTTGTGCGTCCAATAACCACCCTATAACCTCTCTTCCAAAAGAGATCAAGGATGTGAAAGGCACAAATCAAAAGGTGTGTGTGGATGTAAAATGGCAGCACTTCATTGATCAAAATGCTCCTTCTCTGTATATTTTGTGGTGAGAAAACTCACCAATTTATAGACCTGGAGGTCTCTTGTGATTGAGCATGCAGAGGCACCACTTGGAAATCATGCCTTCCCAGGGGGGAGAAGATTCCTCCCTGATTAGGGGCTCCATGACTGCCCCTGTAACTGCCTCTAATGCTCAAAAACACTCACTCACACTCCCATGCAAGGAAGGAAGAGTTAAGTGGTGGATCTGAGCTACCATTTTTTAAGATTTATCTTTTTCCCATCAAACCTGCTATTCGTCTCACCCTGGAGTGAATACTGCTAATCGTCCCTAGGTGGGACGAATAGAAGTTTGTAATCGTCCCTAGGTGTAACGAGTATGAAGCAGAGTGCCTGAAGGTGCCAAACTGAATCTTGACCTTCCAAAACTACTATGAGAGTGGTTAGGACCACTGTTTAACCTTTGGGGGCTGCCCTGGGGCCTGTGTGTGTCAATGTGATCGATGTTTGCAGTCACATAATTAGATTGGTGCTATTTTGGTGTCTACAAATGCCCATTTTTGGGATGCGCTACGCATGGCGTAGTGCTGAGCAAAAATAGATAACCAAAGCACTAATGATTAGGGTTTCTTAGTAACCTAACCAACTTTTGATGCCCCAAGTATGGAAAGGGCATGCATTCTTGAATCCCTACTTCTGACGAGCGAAGGAACTCAATTCAAGTGTTAATATTTTTCAGTGAGGTGTTACTTTAGTTTGGACATTGATCAGTCATGAATAGGCAAAGGGCACAACCTTTTATCTGTGGGAACCTTGAGTTCATGATTCACGAATGCCAAGTGTTTTATTAGCTTGTGATTGTTGCTTGTTTAATGCCCCAAGTAGGAGTGTGATTGTCTTTGTCAATGATTCTTTGTATGCATGTCATTTTCATGATTGGGTGTGTATTTGTTGATTGGTGACTAAGTGTGACTACCCCCTCAAGCGACGAATCGATGAGGGAATGACCTACATGAGAAAAGTGACGAGTCGCTTGACCTAATATGACTTGTTTAAGGGTGCCTTCAAATGTTTATCATTGAATTCTTAAGCAGTTTTTGAACATTCTAACCTATTTTTGATGGGTTTGAACCCTTTTTGTGATGCATTTTGAGGATGAAATTCTCAAAAATCTATCTTCTCGTGGAGCGGTCCGGCTATGGTAGCCTTCTTAGGGAATAGGATAATGAGGATTTGTGACCCCGACGTCTGTTTTGGATGCCACGAATGTCAAGCGTAGAGGCGCCTTCGTTCGGCAATGTTATTGCTTTGTTTTGGTTGAGTTTTGACCCATTTTGCGATGTCGTTTGGGGATGAAATTCTCAAAAATCCATCTTCCCATGGAGCGGTCCAGCTGTGGTAGCCTTCTTAGGGAATAGGATAGTGAAGATTTGTGACATGAATATTTGTGACCCTGATGTTTATTTTGCATGACCGGAATGTCAAGTGCAAAAGCACTCTTATCAGACACTTTTTTTGCTTGTTTTTGGTGCATTTTGTGCAGTTTTTGTTGTTTTTGAAAATTTTGCTTTGTAATCGTTCCTAGGTGGGACGAATACTAGTTCAATAATCGTCCAAGGGTTGGACGAGTGCTAAACAAAGTGCTTGTCCCAGTGAGGAACGATTACAGGCTCAAAAAGCCTATTTAAGGGCCAAAAATGGGTTTTGGGCTCATTTGCATTTGTTTTTCCTAGCGATTTGGAGCTCTAAGGAGGAGGAGGTCAAGTCTGTGAAGCGAAGCACTACCGAATTTCTCCCACCACTATGAGTTCATGGATCAGATCATCCAGCGACAGAGCCGAAGCGAGACCAGTGAGTGCTCTTCCTCTTTTTTGTGCAGTATTAAAAACCACAAGTTATTTGTTTTTTTCTTTTTGTATTTTGGTTTTTCAAATTTAAAAATGAAACCCTAAATAGAAAGTGTTTTGTTATTATGTGTGAATTTTTGTGTTATGGCTTCATTAAAACTGAGGTTGAAACCCTAGTGGAAACCATGTTGTTTTTGTATTTGGTGTAAACTAAAAGAAACCCTAATCTATCAAAAATTAACACTGAGCGGAAAACTTAGTTTAACCTTAGTTAAACAAAGATCAAAAGTTAGTTTAAAACTTGGCTAAAAAACTTAGTTTAGAACGTAACTTAAAACTTCGCTTAACCCTAATTTAACAAAGATCAAAACTTAGGTTAAAAACGTAGGGTAAAACTGAGTTTTAACAACGTAGCGCAACCCTAGTTATTGTTTTGTTGTTTTTGTTTGTGTTTCTAATTTATCAGTTGAGAGTTAAAACCCCTAGGAACTGAAAAATCGTTTTGTTTTTTGTTTTTTTGTTTTTTATTTTTTTTGTATTTTGTGTGTAATTTATCAGTTGACCGTTAGATGGAAAAATCCTAGGAACTGAAAATTATTTTTGAATGTTTTTGTTTGTTTTATTTATCAGGTAAACTTAGAGTTAAAACCCTAGGACTAACAAACGGTTTTTTTGAATTTTTTTGTATTTTGTGTGTAATTTATCAGTTGACCGTTAGATTGAAAAATCCTAGGAACTGAAAATTATTTTTGAAGTATTTGTTTGTTTAATTTATTAGTTTAGACTTAGAGTGAAAAACCCTAAGACTGACAAATTATTTTTGTGAATGTTTTTGTATTTTTGTGAATTTTGTCGCTCGTTATTTGTCTATTTTTAGCTATACATTGTTTTATGCATTGTTGTATATTCATGTTTTTGCTATACAATTTTTCATGGTTTTAATGTTTTTGTTTTATTTTCTATCACAGATTGTGAAGAGTTGGTATCGTGTGCTGATAGTTTTCACTAAAGCATGGGAGGCACTGACTTTTGCTGACTGGGAGTGGCTTGATGCCCTTAGGCTTAAGCAGGTGACTCGGTTGGAGCCGATGATCGGGGATCGGGCCTATCTAATGACCCTGATCAACTTGTGGGATCCTCAGACTAATACCTTCCATATCCCAATAGGGGAGATGATAGTTACTTTGGAGGATGTCTATCGGATTCTATGGATCTCGATAGACGGATTGCCAATCAGGACAATGCCACACGATCAGCGGACAACAATGCTGACATGCTATTTTTGGCATGGGGAAGATGTGGGTGTGGACAGCCCAGTGGAGAGGGTAGAGGGCAACTTCCAGATTGGTAGTATTATGGTACGGTGGTGGCTTGAGAGGGGTGTGTTGGGAGTGAGGCACGCAGTACTGATGGGCCTCATTTCCAACATGCTGCTACCTAACTCTTCGGGTGTGAGGTTCCCATGGAACCTACTGGAGGTGGTATTCAGGTTGGTGGAGTTTTTGACCACAGAGCCCCTAATTATGATATGGGATCAGACACTACTAGCATAGCTCTACGATGAGCTGTATGAGGTCCGCTGCAAGAGGTAGAAGGGTATTGGGTGCAGCTTCCTGTTGCAATGTTGGGCTTGGCAGCACATAGCTATGGAGAGGCCGATGTCATTATCATGGATGACATGGGCAAATATGGTAGATAGTAATATAGGTTACGTGGATCTATGGTGACAATCTGAGAAGCAGGGAAAAAGTCAGTGATGGGCAGGTGTTGTAGGGCACTATGCTGATGCCTTTGCTCGGCTTGCCCTAGGGGAGGTGTTCTGGCGCCCCTACCAAGATTTTCCAGCCTGGCCTGAGGTTGGAGAGTGGCTCTGATGGGTTTGTAGGGTGCGATGGCTGATTGGGTGGCATGGGATTGAGTAGGAGCTCTTCCATTATGGCTGGGTGACATGACAGTTCGAGGTGCACCAGGGGTTGTCTGGTGAGCCCGTGGTCTATCGACACTAGGGGAACAAGAGGACTCTAGCTTGGCCAGTCATTGCACCGCTGAGGGAGGATTTGGATACCACAATTGACATCCCAAATATGGATGATGTCAGGACTACCACAAAGTATGAATAATGGTGGACCTTGCAATGGTGGCGAGGTGAGGGGTCTCTAGGTGGTGGAGAGGCAGTAGTAGCAGGTGATGAGGGTGTAGAGGCAACAGGTGAGGGTTGGGGGGTTTTGCTGGAGGATGCGGATATGGTAGAGGTGGATGATTTTTAGGAGGATGATGTTGGGGTTCTAGAGTAGCCAAATATGCATGACTTTCTGGAGCAGTGGGAGCCAGAGCAGGATGCTATACCAGAGATGCCAATACCTCAGGTAGTTTTGAAGGACACAAAGGCAAGGTTGCGCATTAAGAATGCACGATTGGAGGGGCTACTCCAGAGGCAGGATGAGGAGCTCGAGGATGCACTACGGGAGAGGGATCTCCTATGAATGTAGCTGGTAGAGTGAGAGAATGCATGGGCTACGTACCGTCGATGGGATGGGGATACCGATGCTACATGGGAGAGGGATATCCTATGGATGCAGCTAGTACAGAGGGATAAGGTATTGGCACATCATGACAAGAACTTGGCCACAGTTTGTCAGTAGTATATGGACTTAATTTGGCATCGATTTGATATGGAGGCGAATATTATCTACCTCTGGGAGCAGATTCCTATGGCTAGTGTAGGCAGATCGTCGCACCGCATGAGAGGGAGCGATACTAAGCAGTCAGCATCCTCTTGGTACAGGTGACTAGATGAGGGAGGTGCTAGTAGGCATGATGCAGGGGCTAGCAGCAACCACCCTTAGGGGTCCCATAGGACCCACACCACGGGGGGTAGTTCCCATCGCACCGATCCTACGTGATCATGGTGGCTGACACCCTAGGCTTGGGAGTTTTTGAGCTTTTGGATTTTTGTGAGGCTAGGGAATCGATTGATTATAGCCTACGGGTATTTTTGATAATATATATACATATGACTTTATTTTATTTATCCACGTGTCGTGATTTGATGTTATGCACAATGATTGATGAATGTGTATGTATGCATGTTAATTTACTTTTGATGGATGCATAGGTTATGATGGATGCAAATGTTTCTAATTTATATGAGATGCAAATGGAATGGATGAATTAAATTAGTGATTTTTGGCAATGGCAACATAGACTGTTTAGAACTTATGGCTCTTTGTCGTATGCGATTGTTGTGGTAAAGGACTTTCTATGTATACATGTTATTTTTTTTGTATTTTCTGATGGTGATGTGAGGGTGAAAGATAGCACGGTTGGTTTGGAGTGTAGTTAAGTTTTTTTGAGACTCAGATGTTTTAACTAACTAGCCATGAATGTACTTTATTTGACAAGATTTTTGAACAAGGTATGAATCAAACTTGTCTTTGACCAAGTTATTTCACATCTCTGTGTGTGCAATTGATTTTGTTTATGTGGTATTTATCAGGATACCGCCAATGCCAGATAGGTTGTCAACCAAACATGTACTGAGGATCACCTAATTAGCTCCACTAACTCCTTTGTTCTATGTAGTTAGATTAATCTACGATACTATCTAGGATACCATAAGCTAGCTCATCCACATGCAAACATTGATCTGCACACAAGTTAATGTGATAGATATATTGTCATGCGGGAGGTTTGCCACCAGTGACCGATAGTTTATCCACCAAACCAATACTGAGGCTCACCTCATGACCTTCTGAATGTTGAGAGTTCTAGGGATTCAAGTTTGACTCCCTTATTTTCTTCAATTGTATTGGGATACTTGCTCTTTTGTAGTGATAAAAATCACTTTTTATTTTTGTTTTCTCTTTTAAGCAAGGGCTTTGAATATTGAGTGATGATAATCACTATTGTATGTGCCTTTTGATGTATGCACTTTAGTGGTGATGTCAAATTTTTGGACTTTTGACTTTTGCAAATTTGTGATGTTTTGCAACTTTTTGAGAACTTGGGATTCTTGGGGAATTGGGTAGGGAAGATGCTTTTCCTTTTGCCAACTCTCAGCATTCTTGGGGTCATTCGCACAGGGGGATGAGCAAGATAACTATTTCACTTATGGTGACCTGGATTACTTTACATATTTCATCCTTCATTCACACAACTTGGGAATTATTTTATGTGTTTTATTTGTGTTGGGATGGTACATAACAAGGTGTGATCCAAGTAGAACTATACCTTTGTAAAATCTATCTGAATTTGTATAGTACGTGTCTAGAAAGCTAAATGACAGTTGAATGATGAAAAATCTTAATACATTAGAAGACAACTAACTATGATATGGCAAAAATGATGTGCATGGCGTTTATTTTTGATGGGCTGTTTATAGAGTGGAGAAATGTGGAGGAAGATGGATTTACCGAATAATTATAGTCTATGGTGCTTTTGACCTTTATGACTGCAAATATGTAATGTATGGATGTGATGCTTAATGTGGATATTATTTTGGTGTTTTTGATGGATTTATTTGGGTGAGTATGAATATGAATGCAAAAATAGCTCTTTATTGTTGTGATGATTTTGAGCATGAATGGAGATGAGATGTAAATTTTTGTTCTTTTTGATGATTTTATTGTTTTGAACTTTCTTATTATTGACCAAGCGATTGTGGGAATCCTTGGAGATTTTTGGTTGACCAAGCGATCATGAGAATCCTTGGAGCTTTTGGTTTGACCAAAGGGGTAATGGGCACCTTTGGGGAATTTTGGGGTTGACCAAGCGATTATTGGAATCCTTGGAGCTTTTGGTTTGGGCTATGGCTCTCTAAATGTGGAATGGCCTCAAATGACTGATGTTCAAGGGTTCTAGCTCCTTGATTCCTTCAAGAGAGACGAGTCGGTATGTCCCAGGTCCCATTTTACTGTAGATGACATAAGGACCTAACCAGTTTGCCATGAACTTATCCCTTAGATGGGGCAGCAAGTTAGAATTTGGTTGGTTCTCTTTTAAAACCAAGTCACCAACCTGAAAGTCCCTTAGGTGAACCTTCATGTTGTATTATTTCTTAAATCACTCTTAATAGATACATAAATGCTCGAGAGTATTAATGCATCGTTCATCAAGCAACGTAAGCTAGTCTAATCGGGCCTGCCATACAACATCATCATCAATGAATGCTTGCATTGATATGCACAGGGAAGGAATTTCCAACTCAAGAGGCATGACTGCCTTGGAGCCATACACCAAAAAAAATGGAGTTACCCCAGTGGGCATCCAAATGCTATTACGATAAGCCCATAAGGTAAGTGGGATTTGAATGTACCAATTCTTATGACTGTCTGCGACTATCTTTTTGAGGATGGCAACTAGCATTTTGTTTGATGCCTCCACTTGTCCGTTTTCCTACGGATAATAGGGTGTCAAAAAACTATGCTAAATTTTGTACTTTTTGGTCAAAGCACACACATCTTTGTTCTTGAATGACATCCCATTATCTGATATTATCATGGATGAAATACCAAAATGACATATGAAATTATGTAAAATGAAGTCTAAAATGTGGGTTCTAGTCATAGAGGTAAGCGAAATTGCTTCCACCCATTTGGTGAAGTACTCTATGGCCGTTATGATAAACGTGTGATGGCCTGACGACGTAGGGGAGATCTTTCCAATTAGATCTAAGCCCCACTGTGAAAATGGCCAAATCGATTGGATCGACTGCAAGGCCTGGGAAGGTACATGTGTCAAATTGGCATGGTGTTGACACTTCACGCACTTCCTTACATACGTGCAACAATCTCATTCTAAATACGGCCAATAATATCCCATGCAGAGAATGTGCTTTATGATGGCCATACCACTAAAGTGGCCATCGCATGTACCATTGTGCACTTGGGTGATCGTCCAAGTGGACTCCTGCTGGTCTAGGAAATGAAGGAGGATTCCTTCATAGCTGCGACAATACAAAATGTCTCCTAACAAGACATGCTTTGCCACTTTTTATTTGAATGATAATTTTGCGGCAAGCGTCAATCCAAGTGGGAGGTTACCTAACTTGATGTAGTCCCTTATGGGTGTATACCAATCCTGCTGATCAAAAACCTTGACGGTATGAATAGCCAATCCCTCTTGAAGTTCATCCCTAGCAAAAGCTAAGCGGGAAAGAACTTGTAAGAATAGCGTTGTGTTGCTATTAATGGGAGTAGGGGAGAACAAGGACCCCCAGTTAGCATGATTCAAACAATCATGGATTCGAGAGAACTTGTCCATGGACGGTTCAATCTGGATCAGGTGGATTCTTGGCATTAATTCAGAGCTTGCACGCTCCATCGCTGATTGCAATCAAGTTTTGACTCGAAATGTTGTCATATCACCAGAAATGTCTTACGAGATTAGTGACCCCAAAGAGGCCATATTGTCTACAAAATGATTCGATGATCGAGGGAGTGCCTCAATGTCGTACCATTCAATATTTGCCAGGAATTTGTCCACAAGGGCTTTATAGGCCTGTAGAACTAGGCATTTACATTGGAATACCCCTTTGAATTGGTTGACAATTAACAACGAATCACCAAAGATGTTTAATTGTTTGATGTTCATGGTGATTGTTGTCTAAAGACCTATGAGCAAGGCTTCATATTCTGCATTGTTGTTGGTGCACGGGAAATTTAATTTAAATGACAGAGGCATTGGATCCCCTTGCGATGTGAAGAATACAATTCCCATGCCATCTCCTTGCTCACATTTAGAACCATCAAAAAATAGGGTTATGTCAGCCTGTGACTCAAGCTCATCAGAATCTAGCAATTCTGAGACATGGAAGACCCCATCATCGGGTAGTTCTATGATCAGATGTTGATCGTCTTCGATAGGAGCCTCTACTAGTTGATTGGCTGACTTGACCTTTGATGTATTTTTGTCCAATGAAATCTATGTCAAATTATGTCAACAACATGATCCATTTCGTCGTGCAGCTACTATGATAAGTATGACTCATCATGTACCATAATGGATTCTCCTTAGACACAACATACGTCTTATTTCCCAGCATGTAATGGCGTAGCTTTTTAGTAGCAAACACCACTGCCAAGTAGATACTTCTCAATGTATGCATAGTTAAGTTCATAACTGACCAGGGTGCGGCTAAGATAGTAAGTAGCCTATTCTTTGTGAAGTTCATTCTTCTGGGCTAACATGGCACCCAATTCCACCTCAATAGCTAAGATGTATAAGTAGAATGGCATTCCTGGTCTAGGTGGTGCCAATACTAGCGACGAAGCCAAGTATTGTTTAATGTCATCAAAGGTTGGTTGGAACTCATCATCCCAATGAAATTATACCCCCTTGTGTAATAATTTATTCATGGGTCAGCACTTTTCAGATAGCTGCACTATGAAGCGCTTGATTGACGCAACCTTTCCATGCAAGCTTTTGAGCTGCTTGATGGTAGTTGGGGGAAGCATTTCAAGGATTACCTTGAATTTGTTTGGGTCCACCTTGATGCCTCATTTTGAGACTATGAAACCCAAGAGTTTTCTAGATGTGACACCAAATATGCACTTCTTAGGATTCAGTCTGACTTTATGTTCCATGAGGTGATCGAGGATCTTGCTTAGGTCATCAAGATGATCTTGGCGTAAAAGAGATTTGGCCAACAAATCATCCATGTAATCTTCCAAAGTTTTATGCATGTAATCGTGGAAGATGTATGTCATGGCATGTTCGTAGGTGGCGCCAGCATTTTTAAGGCCAAAGGGCATGACCTTATAACAAAATGTCCCCCAAGGCATTGTGAAAGCCATTTTTAGTTGGTCCTTGGGATTGATACAAATTTGATTGTATCCTAAGAAACCATACATGAGGGATAGCATTTCATGACCTATTGTAGCGTCTACCAATGCATCGATTCTTGGCAATGGGAAATCATCCTTAGGACTTGCTTTGTTTAGATCTCAAAAATTAGTGCATATGCAAATCCTCCCGTCGGGCTTTTTGATGGGCACCATGTTGGACAACCATGGTGGTTAATCCATGCAGATGACAAAATGTGCATCCAAAAGCTTTTGTAATTCATATTTGACCATTAAGGCCATTATTGGGTGCATCTTATGTAACTTTTGCTTAATTGGATTGACTGTTAGATCAAGCATCAGATTATGCATGACTAGCTACGGATCTAGCCCTGACATGTCTTTGTAGGACCATGCAAAAACCTCCTTCTTCTCTTTGAGAAGGGAAATTTAGTCGGCTTGCTATTCAAGGGATAGAATTACCCCCAGCTTGATAATATGTGGATTCATTATATCAGAGCTGATGTCTACATTAGTCATCTCCTCGATCGACATGTGGGATCCGTCCTCCAACTGGTGTGGATTTGTGATCAAGTGGATATCATTGGCTAAGTTTAGATCATCGTTAGGAAACTCGGGTCCCTCTTCAGCATGGAAGACATCTTGAGTTGGCCCTGGGGTGAAATGAAGCATTTCATCAAAAGGCCAGTACTCTGATGGGGATGGTGGTGAATTGATGCGATCCCAGTCTATAGCATCTATGTCTAGATACAATGAATATGTTGGATCAGTAGGATTACATATGGGGGTGGTTAAGTCAATGGATATCATGTTGATGAAATGATTTTGGTCTCCATTACCGCGGGTGTGGTGGCTCAAATATTCTAGATGCTATTTGTGCTCTGGATCTAGCTCTGGAGGTATAGGGACGAATGGATTGACCCTATGTGCGGATAGGAAGACAGGGTCTACCCTCGGCATCAATTTTTTTATAGGGTCTCTAGGTGAAAGGTGTTCTCCGTATGCCCAGAATTGCGAATTCAAAACTTGGTCCCACTATGCTGGGTTTATGTGCCACTCATGCCCTGGCCTGATGTTTAGTTTTTTGAATATGTTGTCAATCTCCAAGGGGTATTGTTGATGTCGCATATGATTGAGATAGGCCATCTCAGTTTCATCTTCATAATCACTGTCAGAGATCCAAAGGCCTTCGTTGGCTCCAACAATTGTTTACGACATTAGAGGCTCATCTTGCTCGAGCAAATTGATCTGGCCCCATTAGGGTTGTTCTAATATCTGTGTTGGGGCCTGATTTTATTGTGGTGGCACTTGCTCGATGGGGGATGCCAAAGGGAACATTTCTAAGAGGCTTTCTTGATAATCATCCATGGGGGTCACTTGTGAGTGACTATTGTCTAATTCGAAGGGTCCCATGGTGCTACCTCATATTCTGACTCATCTTATGAAGACTCCTGACCTTTCCTAGGCCTCTCTTGTAGGTGAGATCTCAAGCTTTCTCCTCTCTCAAGTGAAGGGAAAGGGTTGTTGAGTTCAACAAGGTTGGTCATCAACAATAGGAGATAATCACCTAGTGTATATGTAGTCTTAGGGTTGTCATATGCATCTAATGCCAATCCCCCCTTGTTGCCTATCCCTAGGCCTTGCATGTTGTCTACCAAGATGTCCAAGGGCAGGGGATGGTTGAATCCTACTCCTGAATTGTCGTATGGCATTTGGTATCTTGGTTGGAAAAGAACACGTACTCCTTGCTCATATCTGCCTAATCCATATCCATGCCAATTCCATTGGCCAAGGTATCTTAAAACAAAATTTGGGTTGGACAAATAGTTGGCATCTTATTCAAAGGGCTCTTCATCTTCATCCTCTTGCATGTCTGGTTCAATACCATGATCAAGGCCCCCATACACAAAGTTTGTTTGATTCTATGGGTAGCCTAGAGGAAAAATGGTACCAATGGGGAGATGAGGTATCCCTATGTCCTACATGTGATGAGGGTCATTGATCATTCATCATTTAATCATTCTGTGTGTCAATCCAGGGTGGTGTCCAGAGGCTATATACGATAGGAAGTGTCACAGTTGCAAGTTTATTTTATCCAAGAATAGGTTTTATTGGTGGATCAGTTAGAATTTAGGGGTTTTGTTGTGACCTTTAACTCCTAATAATTGAAATTAACTCCTATTTACTTTTGCAAAAACAAAATTACAGAAAATGAAGTTACAAAATCTAAAAATGACAGAAAATGAAATGTTGCTAAATTGAAATGATAGGAAAGTAAAGTGCAAAATTTAGAACACACACACTCTTGCATGAAAGAAAATCAACTGGAGGATGTCAAAATGGAATTTCAACTACTGCAATACTGAATCAACAAAAACTGCCAAATTGCAAAATGACAAGATATTTGGAAATTGTTGTGTAATGCAAAATTGAATCAACAATTACTGTAAAACTACAAAATGACAAAATATCTAGGAATTGCTGTAAATACAGAAAATGTTGTCCACTACCAAAAACTATATTGAAAACTACTAAAGAAATGAAAACTAACAGAATTCTGCTAACATGCTGCAACAAGAATTTAGCAAAAAATTCTGTCAGGAACTGCCTTCCTCTGGTCTGCAAGTGACCCTTACTTCCAGAACCATAAGAAGGTGAGGAGTTATGCTAAGAGAATCTAGTTGTTAATCATCAACCTTAACATGCCAATTGAAAACTAAATATTGCACCTTTTTATTCAATCTGAAAATGCATTACAGTAATGCAAGAAAAACCTGCAAATTACTATTCTGCTATAGAAAACTTCACTCTATGCTATTTTTGGTATTCTATTGCCTATCTATCTATATGTCTATATCTCTGCTCGACCATCTGGGAGATTTATTATTTATAATACAATACTGATATGCTTGGTTACTGCTTTGTAGGGATTTACAACTGATTACATAACTATTTCCTAGACTGCAGGAATTTACTTTGTCAAAACTTTATCCATTCATTATTGTTGGGCTGCATTTGTTGAGGAAATCATGTTAAGATGAGTTGGGACAACCTCCTGGTCAATTTCCAATAATTTCCTCCACTGATTTATCACTTTTTGACCACTTTTAGTTGTTCCTGTGCTATTCCCTATTCCTGCGATGCTTATTCCTGCATTGCTCCGGAACAACAGGCAGGTGACCGTTTGTTGCTGATTTGTGGTCCAAACGCGTAGGGAGTAACGTGTTGACTTCTCCTCTCTCTTGCACACCCTTCTACATCGGTGGCATGTGCTAGAGTGACTAATTCCAAGCCCTGCTGTATATGTACAGCTGGCTGGAACTATCATAGTTACAGTCTATTTTCCTACATAGTCAACTATAGTGGACAAATTCTTGGTACCCTTTTCCATTTGAATTAGTTTAACCAAAGGAACACCATATTACCAAGCATCAGATATTCAAACAAGGTCTGAATTGCTATAAAAATACTAATTAATTAACTAAAAAATAGGTGAAATTGTAGTAAAAATAGTAAAACAGAGTATATGCACTTTGTCATTTCAGAATATGCAAACATCATTATATAATGCATTTTTTCCATAATTAATATAAAATCATAGTAAAAAGGGTAAGTCAAATAGTTAAAATGTATCAAAAAGTGTTCATGGATGAGGCAATTTTTGGCCTCATCAGCATGGAATCTAGTGCGGGTTTTGCTACAATATTCCGCACGAGATACTCCCCCAGGCACGTATTGGCTATTTCAATGGTGATTGTTGGAAATTTAGGGGAAGGGAATGGAAGTTCTTCCTAAGTCCACTCCATGTTGGGTGAACTAGGAGCCTTGACTTCCATTCTACTTGGCATCTCCTCAGTAGATATGGTCAATACTGATGGCGACAATTCTTCCAGAGGTTTCTTCCCTTTGTACTTTTGTTTGGCCACCATAGGTGGCATCATTGGCGAAGGACCAGATGATGAAGATGGACCCAGCTAGGGTTTTGATGGAATTTTTAATGGGTATGCCTATAGAATCAAACCTTATTTAGATGTATTCAACTAAAAATCCAAATACATTGATGGAAGGGTCAATTGCGACATCAGCTGCACCGCATTGCAATATTTGAAGGGTTCCAAGTTCATCGGGACTACATGCACCTACCCTTCAAATGTATACTTTAAGCACTGATGAGCTATCGAAGGGACACACTTCATGTCCCTGATCCATGGCTGACCCGACAAGATGTTATAGGTCATCTCACCTTCCAAGATGTGGCACAATGTAGGTATAGTCTTTTGCCCCACTTGGATGGGTAGGACAATTGTGCCAACTGTCGAGCATATTTCATCATTGAATGCTCGCAGTGTATAGGTGGAGGCCACTATGTGAGATGTGGGCAACTTTAGGTGTTTCAAGGCCACAGTTGTAATGATATTACTGGACGATCTAGTGTCCACCAATACCCTCTTGTACAAAATTCCATTGACCTGCATGATAACTTGCAGGGGTGGATCTGCCATGTCACCAGCCACTGATTTCAATTCGTATTCTCAAAAGGTGATGACTGGCTCAGTGCATTTTTTGACATGTCCCATGAAGTTGTTGAAGGATTTTGCTTCATGGGGCTGCAACTCAATGGATTTTAGTATCTCCATGAGAGCCTCCCGATGGGGCATTGACTATTGTATGATCTCATAAATGGATAGCCTAGCCGATGTGGTCCTCAAAATTTGGGTGAGTTTGGTCCAAATTTTGGCCACTGGTCTAGGTGGAGGAGGTGGTGCAAGGTGCTGTTATGGTTGTGATGTTGTTGGAACCTCTCCTACAACTACCACGGGAGCAGTTGTGATGTTCCAAGTCACTATATTGATCATCCCTACATACCCCTATATGGGGTAGTTTTGTGTGACCTCATTGACTTATAGGGTCTTTGCCTGTGCATCATGGGTAGGCAAGGGGTCTTTGAAGACCTCCATTTGTTGATTTCTTGGTGCCACGGGATTATCTACCGCTAATGTCTTGTTATCAATTAGGTCTTGCACCAAGCCTTTAAACTTCCAACATGCATTAAGGTCATGTCCCTTCCGCCTATGGAACTTTTAGTACAAGTCTTCCCCATAGCCCTTATGTTTTTGTGTGTTGGGGTCTATGGGTTGAATCTTAGGCAGGTTAATCAAGTTTACCACTGACAAGCGGTCAAACAGGGAGTCTCTGGACTCTATGTAAGGTGTGAATTGTCACCTAGGGTGACGCTACTAACATTGTTATTGCCTCTGATTTTCTTCATCATAACTGTTAAGAGGCACTGCCTAATAGTTAGCCTTTTGGAGTTGTGTTTCTTGTGCAAGCTTAGGGACATTTATAGCAACCTGATTGACCGTAGCAGGTTTCTATTACATGGTCCCTGTTTTGGTGTTCCTAGACCATTCTTTCTTCTTTGGCTTGGCTATCTCGCCATCTTGAATCTTGATCTCCTCAATGATTCTGGATTGCACCAGAGCTTCCTCTAAAGTGGCATATTTTTGCAGCTACAATAGCATGGAGATCGATCTCAAACAACTTTTTGAGAACATTTGGGTGAGGTCGGACATAGGAGGGAGATAGGGCAGATTTGAAAGCAAAGTCCCCCATCGATTCCCATAATATGCCATGGTTTCATCCTCATACTGCCTGATTCTAGATAGGTCACTTAGTTACACCTTATTATTGGTGTTGAATGCGAAGCATTCAAGGAATGCATCCACTAGCTAATCTAAGTTACTAATGATGTGCTTTGGTAATTGAGTGAACCAATCCGAGGTAGGGACTACGAACGTGGTGATGAATGTTCATAACAGCAAAGCATCATTGTCCTAAATTCCAAAGCATTGGCTCAGGAATCTAGTCACATGCTCCTGGGCATCTTCCTCCCATCTAAATATTGCCAACTGAGGCAGTTTAAAGTGTTCAGGGTAAGGGGGTGCCGGCACTGACGGATGCACAAGATGGCTGCGGAGTTGGCGTAAAGTGGGATTTTGGGGCCCAAAATTCTTGGTCTCCACAGACTCCAAGTGCTCTAGCAGTGCTTTATATGCATCGAAAGATTTAATTTCTTCCTCCTTAGTTTGCTCCTATTGGGGATTGTGGGAAACTTGAGGCCTGAGGGGTGGCCGGATAGCGGCCCCTCCGCCTTGGTAGGGCATTTCGGCCCACTTGTCTTCTTGCTCATACTCCTCATAGGCTTCTTGAGGAGTTTCTAGATGAGACCTATGAGCATGGGTGGGTACCTATGGAGGGTGCCCATCGTTGTTCCTAGGAGTGGCCTCCCACTCAGATCTAGGTGGTCTCGAAGGCAGCACTTGGTAAGGTCGTGGAGACCTGTCTCATACCAAGGGGTTGTGCCTCTCATATGGTTATGCTCTTTGGGTGTGAAGGGTTGGAACCCTTTCAGTCATAGTGTTATGGAGCAGCTCATATTTTTGGCACCGAATGTGCTTTTTGCTAAGGCGATATAGATGCTCTAGCTACTGTTGGTCTTGCTCAAGCTGCGTAATCTATGCTTGGTAGGTGGCATGTCTGACGACTTCCAAGTCAATTTGTTCCACCATATTGATTCTAGGATGCCTATATTCCTCTCCTATGCATTTATCTCGATCACGATGATCCCAGATCTCTATAGGTCACTTCCCTCTATCGAGGTTGGCGACATTCACTCGAGGCTCTAGCCTTAGTAGGTTATTCTGATAGATAGCAGGTGCAGAGGTGCATTGCTCGCACATTATTTATTGCTCTTGAGGAATTTAATGGTCTTCCTCATGCTCCATTTTATATATCTAAAAGGGGCAGGTAGAGTTGGCTTGCCCTGTTTGAAGCACCTTGTGCTCTAGATTTTGTCTATTGTTCCTAACAGTGATGGGGGGTAAAGGAGGGATGATATAATCATGTGGCCCTTCCTCATGGACCCTATGCTATTATAGCACTTCATTATGTAGTGGCCACTCATATCGAGCTTCTAAGGGAGCCTTCCCATTTATATTGAGTGCCATGTGTAAGGACTCCTCCTAAAAGGGTCTATGTTGGACGAGAGTGCCCCGCGAAGGGGTGCACCTATAGTCCCATTCTGAAATGGCACGATGTGGGCTCTCTTGTGGGCTAGGCTACCAAGGTGGAATGACAAAGTCCTTGGGTCTATAGCGGAGGTGACTTGTGCCCCCTTGTACACTCCCTGCAGCTTCCACCCTTGATTGGGCTTGGCTACGGGTGTACACCATGGTGGTGTTTTCCTAAAAGATGCATATATTTTTATTTATTTTTTATGATTTGTTATGCTACACTAAACAAAAAATATCACACACACAAAGCAATTATTATCTCGTTTAAAGATTAAAGGTGTGCTCTAAACCTGGTTTAGTGTGTTTTGATTTTTATTTTGATAGATTTTCTAAAGAATGTTTAAATGCAATATGATGGATCTTATGACTCCCAAAAATGGTCCCCCCTTCGATATACCATTGCCAGGACGATATACCAACCTCTCTATATACCCGCCCTTACGTGAGGGAAACTTTTGGTATGTGAGAGCAGATGGTACATGGAACGTAGGTGGTATGGAAGGGGAATCACCCTATTTTTGACACCTACCATAGAAGACTTATCCTCATGTGCTGGGAATCACCCCAGCTACACTCGATCAGATTTCGTTAGGATTTATGTCTAGCAATAATAGCGATCAGGGTTATGAATGGAAAAATTCAAGCCAAGGTGGTGATGAAATCCACCGTTGGTCTTGATCAAGGGTTGGGGTTTTATGACCAGCACCTTGGTGTTTAAATTGCCACATGATGTGTGGGGTTATTTTTATTTTGCATAAAATAAAGAAACATGCAGTAAAAATAACTTTCCCTAAGCAAGCAAGTAAGCAAAAAATAGAAAATTAGAAGCAGAAAATGACAGAAAGGGTTCAGGACCTCTACCTCTTCTCTGCCAAAATCTGCTGGTTCTGAGTTTTTGTCCTGAAACTACATAGAGAGCTATTCGTCCCTGGATTTGATGAAGAACATAACTATATTCTTCATAGGGTGGGGCAAATGCTCATTCATCCTTGGCTAAGACAAATTCCAACTCTGTATTCGCCATAGGATGGAACGAATAGCAGTTCGACACTTGAAACTTGGTACCTACAAGCAAGAACAAGCAATTTTTAATCAAATTTCTGATCTAAAAAAAATATAGGACAAGGTCCCACCATGATCACCACTGAAATAACGAGGATATGGAAACAAAAAGGAAAATCCAAGATGCGATGTAAATTAAAACAAAAGACAATGCTAAATCCCATGAATTGAAAGTGCATGAAAGGAAAGAGGCATAAACAAATTGAAACCAAATAGAAATCCAATATGAAATACAACCCTTTTTATTAATGTGCTTTAGAAATTGGTTACAATCCATCTCCTCCCTTTTCAGGGGCTAGGAGCATTAAATGTGTTCTTGTCACACCCATGGATGCGATTCCTTCTTTCGCGTGCCCACATGTAAAGTGGGCGGACCAAACATCACCGTCGCTTGCATTGATGAGTCTTGAATCCTTTCTGCTCCTCTGATGTTAAGACCCTATGTTCAAGGAAATAGAAAATAGTCAATAGCACCTGTAGATGAAATAAAACATGCAATCCCCAAGCCTATGATTAGTGAGTGTGAAAAATGAATAAAATGGTAACTGAAATAGATCTAAATGAACTAAAAACTTGATAGGGGAATGAGGACATTACTAGGAGGGTACCACAAATGGAACAGTCAAAAAATTTTCCATAGATCTGTATTTGCTCAGGGGTGGGATGAATAGACCTACAACAAAATGCCAAAAAGCATTGTCCCAAATCTCACATTTGGGAAGCTCCAAATCACCTGCAAAGTTGGGGTTATCTAATTGGGGGTGTTTTGGGAAGACCCAGAAGGTCATATTTTCCCAATTTGGCCTCTATCATAAAGAATTTTATGATGCTACCTGCATGTTAGTAAAGGCGAGAAATGATAGAAACATGATCAAAATTGCTCAAAACAATGTGAAAAATAAATGACAACCTATCTAAGTAGCATAGAATCAAATGCAAAAATAATATAAAGGAAATCTGCCATATATTTCTAATCACTCTGGGGTGGGGTGATTAGAACTGTAGCAGTGTGGGGGGGCACCTGAGGGCAGGACGCCCATTGTTTGGGGCCTGATTTTGGCACCAATCGACTTGGGATGGGTTTAAAATATCTTTTGGGGTGTTGTCAAAAAATTTGGTAGGATGTTGTGGCTAAATTTTTGGTTTTGGTTTCGGGTTTGCGCTTCCAATAGCCACCCTATGACCTCTCTTCCAAAAGATACCAAGGATGCGAAAGACACAAATCAAAAGGTGTGTGTGGAAGTAAAATGGTAGCACTTCATTGCTCAAAATGCTCCTTCTTTGTATATTTTATGGTGAGAAAACTCACCAATTTATAGACCAGGAGGTCTTTTGTGATTGAGCATGCAGAGGCACCACTTGAAAATCATGCTTTCCTATGGGGGAGAATATTCCTCCCTAATTAAGGGCTCCATTACTGCCCCTGTAACTGCCTCTAACGCTAAAAAATACTCACTCACACTCCCATGTAAGGAAGGAAGAGTTAAGTGGCAGATCTGAGCTGCCATTTGTCAAGATTTGATTTTTTGCTCGTTAAACTTGCTATTCACCTCACCCTGGAGTGAATACTGCTAATCGTCCCTAGGTGGGGCGAATAGAAGTTTGTAATCGTCCCTGGGTGGAACGAGTGTGAATTAGAGTGCTTGAAGGTGCCAAATTGACTCCTGAACTTCCAAAACTATTGTGAGAGTGGTTAGGACCACTGTTTAACCTCTAGGGGCTGCCCTGGGGGCTGTGTGTGTCAATGTGATCAGTGTTTGCAGTCACATAATTGGATTGGTGTTGTTTTGGTGTCTACACAAAAAAAATAAGTTTTAAGTTGAAATTTGGTAGGCATGTGTGAAATAATATTGAGAACCTTAAGTAAAAAAATAGTATTATTTGGAACTCTCTCGAGAGAAGAATAGGACTATACAATAGATTGGATTTTGTTATTTTATTGGTAAAATAGTTGTATTTTGGCATAAAATCTACATCAAACATAGCCCTATGAGTCCTCTTTTATCTTGAAAAATAATCACTCAATTTGGACTTGATTTGTTTGACTTATGCCCAAAATATTACTCATTGGTATTTACCATTATTTTCTAATTTTTGGGTTAGGTGATATATTTTGAGCTCAAATTATTTTATGAATATTTCTCTTATGTTAGGAACCTCCCTTTCAAGTTTCATTGAAATTTGATTTCATTTGAATAAGTTATGGTCAAAATATAATGTCACAGTATTTTGTATGCTTGTTGGGTCATCGTCACTTAACATTTTTTACTTGACATCAGCTTTTAAGGCTCCTAAAGGACCTGTTATGAATCAACATGGATTGTGTTTGGTATTCTCAACTTAGCATGTCTTGCTACACACAAGACAACTACATATTTTGTTTTGAAATTTTCCTTGAGAACAGTTTGCAAACATGAAGCAAATAAAGTGAATACTTTACCACAAAAATAATAGTTAACATAGGATACTTGGTAGTGGCTTGGTTTATGTTGTATCTAGTGTTCTTAAGTTAGAAAGCCTTGCTGGACACAATTCAGTCACCTACATTATTTTCAATTGCTTAGAGTTTGAAAATAAACGACAATGAGAAATGAATATTAAATTTCTTGAGCACTATATATCTTGTAATATTTGTAATATAGCTTAATATATCTTGCAATAGCAATGTTTATGTTTGATTTTGTATTCTTGAGTTATTATGGCTTGTTAACACAAGCAAGTTGGTCATTTTATTTTCATATTCTATAGGTTTATGACCTTGATTAGGCTTTGTGAACAAAATGTGTTCTAAAATGATTTCCCTACTTTTAAATTATACTTATGGGGTCCATAGTGAGTGTTCATATCAAGTTAAGCGTGCAACATGATCATGATTTTAGTGAATGTATAAAGAAGTGTAAGGCCTAATTATTATGTAGATAGTGTGGTAAATAACCTTATTTTTTTTGCAAAGGACCAGTTTACCATGTGGATAGTAAATCACCCAAAAATTATTTGAACTAAGTTAGGACATCAAGTAGTTCTTGAATCTTACGTTTATATTTAATTTTGTATTCTCAAGTTGTGAGGCCTTGTTGGACTCCAAATAGTCACTAATTTTATTTTCAATTTATATTAGTTCTTGTCCTTGAAAAATATTTGCAAACAAAATGTAAATTGAGTAGTGAATTGGTCAAGCATTATTTGACTTAGGCATAGTATATTTGGTAGCGACTATGTATATTTTAGGTTATTTATTCTAAAGTTCTTAGGCCTTGTTAAATATATTGGTTACCAAATTTTATTGGTATTCATTGTTGAATAATATTTGAAAATAAAATGCAGTGTGAAGTGAACCCCACCTATTTTTATATTATGTGTGTCAAATTCAATTCTCATAGTAAATTCTTATATCAATTACATTGGATGGAATAAGAAAAACCACTCCACACAGATCATGGTCGTAAATACTACATTAGGAGGGAGAATATGAGTAGCTTCTCATTACAACTTAAACCACATACTGTAATGAATTAAACCACATACAAATAATTTCACTAAGCCAATTTAGAACATAGTTGAATGAAATGTTGATGCTACATGGTTGTAATCAACTTAATTTTTGTTGGATATAAAAAAATTAGATAATTGTTAGTTTTAGTTGAAAAACCATAGATCTCAATTTCAACCTTTCACATTTTACAATAGCTATAAAATTTTGCAACTGTATAGTTTCTCTATGAATGTCACATTCATTGTGAATGGAACCTAGATATTTGTTTTGATACACACACACTTTAAAAATTTAAGCTAATATCATTTGATAATTTGATTTTCATCCTTCAATAAAGGTGGCAAAAAGATACAATTGGAGTGGATAATAAATTTCTTATGTAGTAGTTGACTTAACAAAGATGTTTTGTAGTGACTACATATGTTTAAAATTTTATCTATAGAATTTTATAAATATTTTGCAATGTTATTGAGATTGGGAGGGAGGCCAAGGGATGCACATAGAGTTAGAAAGATTTAAAATAAATTCTCAATAAATTCCTCATGAGTTACAGATATATTATTGCATTACTTACAATCACTTGGGAAATATTCTTAATATTCATAACTACAACAACTCCCTTTAACAAACCACATAACATTTTATCAATTTATCTCAATTTAAAAACCATTTGGAAGGTTCCATTCCATGACAACTATTTGCATATTACCATTGGGTTTAAAGGATGTCAAAAGACATCATTCATCATTCATTCATATAATGTTTGGAGATATAATATTACCACCATCCGTGAATATAGGGAACTATAAAACTGGATGTTAGAAAACTCATTATCATATATATGTTATTAAATTTAGAATATTTTGTATGTGTTTGAAGTACTTTTTTTTATATTTGTCAATGAAGTTAAAGGAATTGATAAATTTCAAGCATCAGAGTAGATGAACAGGTTTTATAAAAATATTACAATTTAAACCTATGTAATTTTCTATTTTTATAATTATTATAATCAAAACTTGCTCTTGTATATTACTAGTTAAATGAAATGTTTGAAGATCTAGAATATACATATTTTCATTTCAAATTAGAGCTCAAACCACTAACTTTTGTGATGCTTATAAATATTTGATATTTCAATGGAGTCAAACATGGTCAATGGATATACATAGATAAAATGGTAAAAATACCAATGGATATCAAAAATTGATTCAAAATATTTTTGACAAAATGGTAAGTTTTGAAAAGGGGTTATTATTTATTATATTGGGGTTTACTATTAAGAGTTTAATAAATTAATAGGGGAGGTGGTAAATTTAAAAAATAGGAGGTTTTTTAAGAATCCCATGAATGCACATGTTTTGAATAATTTCAACTAAGTGACCCCCTCGTGGGCCATCCATGTGCTCAATACCAAGGAATGGGTTGAGTCAAGAGTGAAGGGATACTTTGGTTTAATATTGTGGTAGTGGTAATCAAGGGAATAAAAACCATGATGATAAGGGACACCAAAATTGATCACAATAATGTTAGCATTCAATGAGCCAAAGTGAATTGGACCTCCAATCCTCTAGAGGTGCCAAAAGATTAAAAGTAGTTAATTCACCAGTTGTGGAGATTTGTGAGTTGCAAATTTGTCAGTGGAAGCGTAATATTGATTTATTGATGGTCAAGATGGATAATTTTGGACTTATGCTTGTTTAAGAAGCATGGTCCTTGATCCACAAGGTTGATGTGTCATATGGTATTGTGGCACATGTTGTGTAATATTATCCACAAGATGGTCACTCTTGTGTATAGTATGTGCAAGGAGATAGTGGTAATATAAAATCACATGGCTTCTACTCTTTGGTGTTAGGGGTAGCTAGAGAGGGTGGTTGCCATTAGGATTTATCTATGATGCAAGGAGTTCCTATAGAAGGAAATATGACTTGTGTTTTCTCTTGTGTATAGGGTGTGCATGGAGAGAATAGGTAAGACATGTGTAAGAGTATTTTTTTGAAGAGATAAGGAGTGTTATGGGTCCCTTGGTTCAATGTTGGATCAGTAAGGACCTTCTCCAAAGTTGATGAAGTAGTGGAAACTTCTACATAATCAATTTTAAGTGGAAGAGACTATGAGGGATGAGTGTCTTGACTTCCTTCCATGTATCAAGTGCCTTGAGGTGCTAGTATCATGAGTGGGCATATGGTAAGAATGGCAATGTGACATGAGATAGATGGCTTCCTAATATTGTAAAGTATTTAAGTGAAAAAGGGTGGTAAGCATTGTGTAGTGATTTTATCTACTTCTATGTTCCAAATCTCATTAAAATGCAATGGTTAAGCATAATTTTCTAGAGTAGTACTAAGATGTGTGACATTATAGGATGTCCTAATAGTGTACCCCAATTACTTATTCTTGATATACCAGATATTGTATGAGAAGGGTGGATGCTCTTTGTTATTATGTTGCATATTCATTAACTAAGACAATGAATACTAAGAATTTTTCTTGGTGCAAGGATATAATGGGCTTAGTTGTCCCAAGTGGCTAAATTTATAATTTTGTATAGGCTCCACTGCAAAGTATTCAACAAGTGGGATATTTTTGGATGTGTTGTATCCTTTGCATGAGAAAGAAAAAAGGAGAAAATAAAAAGGATAAACAAACAAAAAAATTAATGAAAAGCAGTGGGTGTCTTATTTTTGGGTGTCATGTGATATCTATACATATTTTAACTAACTTGTTAAAAGGACACAATAATATACACAAGAATAATAATAAATAAGATCAATATGTGTGACTTTGAGTTTTTTCTAGTCAAGGTTTTCCAAGACAAATATTCTCGTTCATTGTGTATGCATATTATTTTATGATTTTTTGTACATTCATAACTCTAGAATAGGTTTATCAATATCTTCACCAATGCCACTCATAGAAGATTTTTTTTTTTGCTAAAGGAAACTATTAGAGTAGAGATCTCCATCATCCACTTAGTAGAGAAGAAATTTTCACTTAGAACTTGTTTTAGTTCCTCTCATTCAACAAAGTTACTAAGCAAAATTCATGATATAGAATTGTTGCTCATATTGATATAATATTTAGCCTTTGTATCTTTACAAGCTAGGTATACCTCAACCAATGGTTTCTATTTTAAATAAAATATAAGAGGATAAGAATTAAAACAATAATTAGACCAAAAATTTGTATAATTCCCCTCATTGAATAACTATATAATATATTTGTTGATCAATGGGAGGGATTTTCCAAATATTAAATCTAATGTTCAATTCTAATATGTCCTATTTGTTCTAATATGTGGGCCTTCTGGTTTGTTTATATCTTCAAGATCCTAGTATGTTTTATATTTGGAGAGCCTCCAAAAACCTATGGTCCTCTCCTAGAGGCCTGATCTACTTATAGAAGGTTCTATGAGCCTTGATTTTTAATTTCATTTTTATTATTTAAGAAAGAATTTAAAATTTAAGTCATTTCGGTGCTCTTGGTTCTGTTTGGATGGTAAAACCAATGGTATTTTGCTTGAGGCTTTATCCACTTTTACAAGGGTTTGGAAGCCTTTTAAAACCTGATTTGTAAAGGTTTAGGATCCCTTCCAAAACTCACCTATGAGGTTAAAGGGGCCTTCGAAAACCTTGTGGTCCTCTGTTTGAGGTCTACCCTTTTTATAAGGTTTTAGGAGCCTTTCAAAATCCTTCTTAATGGTTTGGGGATCCTTCCAAAATCCTCTTGTTTGAGGTTTTAGGAGCCTTTAAAAATATCTTTGTTTAAGATTTGGGGAGCCTTTCAAAACCTCATATTTGGGTAGGATTCTAGTTTTCTATTTTCAAAGTGATTACTAAATGTGTTGGGTACCTATTGGTGGAGACCTGTATTTCCAGAATTAAGATTCCCATCCTTGGTGAGAAGACCTAATGTTTATATATATATATTTTTTTAGCACTCTTGATGTCTCAAGAATTTTTTTCCAAATTGAGCACTCTATTAAAATTTGAAAATTAATTTATCATCAGATAGCTTGGATGGTTATTCCATGTTCTTGATTTACTTCTCCCATGGTGGCTTGGGCAAGAATATCCTTTTCAGGTCTAATTTTACATTTTGACGTTTAGGTGGGAATGCTAGCTATTTTGGAAATGTGAGATCTGAGTATTTCGATTGCTGGATCAATATTTTTTGGATGGTGAATTAGTTTCCCTTAGGGATGCAATCCCATTGATGATCTTATTTGGATTTTTTAAAAATATTTTTGGTTTTTTAAAGGTTTGGGGGCTCTCCCAAAATAACTATGTAAAATATTTTGGGATCCTTACAAAACCCCTTCTTATATAAAATGAAATATATATATTTGTTGATCAATGACAAAATACCTATAATAAAACTTGATATTGATGATCATCTAGGTAGTTTTCTTTTGCTTAATAATTTTGTTGCATAAAGAGAACCTATATATTTTCAAAGATAGATTTTTTCCAAATCTTTTATTGATTTCTAAATAATCTATATTTTTCCCCTAAGACCAAACTCATAAGTGTGTACTTCTAAAAGTTTACTTCTCTAATATTATTTCCTTTACAAACCTTATTCCACTTACAAAGAGGAAACCTAAATATTTTCATGCATCCTTTCCAAATAAAATCTCTTTATATTTTATAAATTTTTGATACTATACCTATTGGCAATCTTGAAAGTGATATTTTATAAATAGAGCAAGTTCTTGAGAGGAATTGAAAGTATATTTGAGGTAAGTCTTGGTGAAGACTTGAGGACGGGTTTGAGCAAGTCTTGGTGAAGACTTGAAGGTAAATTTGAGGTAAGTCTTGGTGAAGACTTGAGAGAAGATTGAGCAAGTTCTAGAGAGGACTTGAAGGCATATTTGAGGCAAGTCTTGGTGAAGACTTGAGAGTATATTGAGAAAGTTCTAGAGAGGACTTGAAGATAGATTTGAGGCAAGTCTTGGTGAATATATGAGAGAATATTGATCAAGTTAAAGAGAGGACTTAGAGGTATATTTGAGGTAAGTCTTGGTGAAGACTTGAGAGCAGATTGAGAAATTTCTTGAGAGAACTTGAAAGTAGATTTGAGGTAATTATTTATGAAGACTTGAAAGCAGAATTTATTGATTGATTTTTTCAAGATTTGTGTAAGGCTTGGGGTAAATCTAAGTGGATATAATTTATAATTGGATCAAAATTTTTGTTAAGGCTTGAAGATATATTTGAGGATATATTTTGGTACATATTTATGGGTAAATTTGTGCTAGACCTAATATAGATTTAGAGCATATTTTTCCTACACTTGGAACAAATTTTGGTGTAGATCTGAGATAGAGTTGAGAGCAAGTTTTTGAGGTGATAGAGGAGAGGATAGGAGTCTCTAGTGGATAAATATCCATTAGCCACGGTTATGAGGATAGAGGTATTTTGTGGAGAGATATCCACAAGCTAGAGTAGTGAGGGCAAAAGTATTCTAGAAGATCATTAGCTAGAGAAAAGGCGAAAGAGCTATCCTATGGATAGAGATCCATGAACCAGAGCAAAGGGAAAGAGTTCTCCTATGGAGAGTGATTCGTGAACTAGCTATTAAGAAAGAGTTTTTCTATGGAGAGAGATCCATGAACCAGTTGAGGAGATAAAGATCTCCTGGATCAAGTTCAACGAACCAAAGAAAATGGGAAAGAGTATTCCTATGGAGATATATCCACAAATAAGAGCATAGGGGATTGGTGTCTCCTTTGTATAAAGTTCCATAAACATTATAATAGGGAATTGACCCACATTGGGTGAACCACGTTAAATTAGTGTCTCTATTGTGTGTGATTATTTGTGCATTTCTTTAATTACTGCAATTGATATTGCCATTGATAATATTGGATAATATTGTTTGGGAAAGAAAAGTAAAATTTGGTCTTATACTGTTCACCCCCCCTCTTAGTATAATCTTGTGTTCTTCAATTTTCAGATATAATAGACAAAACATAAATGAAGTCATAATATAGTTAAACATTGCTAAATAAATACACTTCTTTTAAAATTTATTTGCATGTAGATCATACTAATATGGTATAGCAAGCATACATATTTAACACAAAAACAACTCAAATATTCTACAATTTCTTTATATAAAAAGAATTTAACCCAAGCAACCATTTATTTTAGTCAGCAATATTACACCATTAATAATGTGATTAAGAAAATCCAGCCTAGATAAATATGTGGTTGACAGGCAATATTTTTAGTTCAAATAGTTTTTTTCCATGCATGTACAATAAGCTCTTTTTCCTTGTTTTCCAACTCAAAGGTCTAACAAGATGATTTTCCCCCTCTTTTTTCCAGATATACTAATAAAAAAAGGATAACAGCTAGATTCCCTCTCTTTCATTGAGATAACCTCAGAGGAACTTAAAATTTAATCACAAAAATTTCACCTCACTTCCTCCACTTCCAAAATCCACTGGTAACAACATAGCATATAGTGGAGAAAGTCCCCATTAGAATAATTAAATCAAATATGCTACCTTTATTTTCATCATATATTTTATTTTATATTATTTTTTATTAATAATTTATATTCTTCAATATTTACAAACCACTCAAGGGAAACATTAGGTAATTTCAATAATCATTTGGCTCCCATGCCTTTGGGCAATTTTATCACCAAACAAATATTATATGCATACTATCACTTAGACAACCATCAAACATAGTATTTTTCAAAAAAAACACTCACATAATGCAATTTCTTCATGATATCCTATATGAAATGCAACTTCTTGTGAGTTTCCATGTACTCACAAGCTGAATCATCACTTCCTTCTTACACGTTTTATTGACCACGCTGCTTGTCGAATGCATATATATGGTCCTACATACATAATGACTATCAAAAGTACCACATTCTATAGGCTGGGCTATTATAATTTTAATAATTTCTTTGGTAGACATGGTCATGTGAGGAGGGTTGGTACATCCTCCCCCACTAGAAATAAATACAATACCTATGTTTAATGCATGGTTAAACAACAAATACATTTCCTTATAACTTTCACATAAGGAAAATAATATTCATACCAATCCATTGTCCACACATAATTTATTATGCCACAATTTGTCATTGAATCATAAATCATTTGAACTTGAAAATATAATTTATCCACATAATTTTTCATATTGCATTCCATTAAATATCCATGCAGAAACCAAAACATATATCAACATACATCATAAGCTAGTATACTCAGTAGTCCAAACTCTCTCTATCTCTCTCTCTCTCACACACATATATATTCAATCCAAATAAAATATCTTAAAATGTTCATATTGACTCAAATAGATAGGGAAATTGTTCCATTTCTGCCACATTCTCCCACAAGGTGTTTTTCAAGTAGTGGTCTCATTGGATCCAGTAGTGCTTAATTACTCTTTCTTAGGTTCTTGGTCCTATAACCAAGTATATTGACATGCTGAACTTCAGTTCTCATTGGATATAACATCTATAAATTAGAAATATTTCAAATATGATTGGGGTCAACTATGTACTTTCTAAGGAGGGACACATGAAAGACATTATAGATTTTGGATAATCTTGGTGGTAGAGCAAGTTTGTATGCAACAAGGCTTTTTTTACCCTTAATTTCAAATGGAACCACATATCTAGGGTCAATTTTAGAAGATTTTATGGAGATTTTAGTTGGTTTCACCCTTAAAAATACTCTATCTCCCACAAAATATTTCCTTGGTATTGTTTTGAGTTTCATGTAGCTATTTTGGTGATTTGCAACCTCCTTTAGATTTTATTGAATTATTTTCAATTGATATTCCATTTCTTTTATAGTTTTTAGTTTGGTCACTACCCATTCTTCTAGATTATCCTATGATAATGGATCCCTGCATATTCATTTCTATTTTGGCATACTATGTGGGTACAAACATCCTACCAGATGTAAATGATCTAATTTTACTTTCTAGCACTCCAAGCACCTATCCACATAATCATTGATATCATTCTTCATTCTTAGCCAATAATAGGCCTTTCTCAAACTTTTATACATATTTTCCCATCCAAGATGCATCCAATAAGGGGTTCCATGTGTCTCCTTAAGGATTTTTTCCCTTAACACACCTATATAAGGAATAACTAATCTATCCTTATAATACAATAAGTCATCTCTATAAAAAAACCTGTATTTTTCCAAGTCTTTGCTCAATTTGAGCATTACAAGATGTACAAAATTTATATTTCTATTGCAAGTTATTAATACAATCTATCCATAATGATATTTTTTCATTGTAGCAATACAACCTATCCTAATTAAAGTATTAACAACCATATTATCTCTCCCCTTGAGGTACTCTATACCAAAATCATAATCTGCTAGAACCTCCATTCAATATCGTTGTCTAGCATTTAGCAAGGGTTGAGTAAATATGTATTTAAAAATTTTGGTGATTTGACTTAAGTTCAAATGATTTCTCAAGAAAATAGTACCTCCAAGCCTTAAGATCATGTACTAAAACTACCAACTCCAAGTCATGAGTGGTATACTTTACCTCATGTCTCTTAATTTTCCTAGACTTGAAAGTAATAACTACATCATATTGGGTAATAACCCCTCCTAATGCCTCAATAGATGCATTAGTGCAAACTATAAATCTCTTAGAAGTATTAGGTAGCTATAGAATTGGTGCAATTATGAATCTCTCTTTAAGAATTTGAAAGACTTCACACTACTTTGTCCATTTAAAATCCTTACCCTTTCTTCACAAATTATTAATATATTGATCAATTCTCAAGAAACCTTTTATAAATCATCTGTAACAACTAGTTAAACCCATAAAATATGTGTCTAAGTTATATTTATGAGTGCAGACCAATAAAATTTTGATTCTCTCTTCTTGGGATCAACCACAATCTCTTCATTCGAGATAATATATCCTAGATATTGTACTTATGTAATGTAAATATCACACTTTGATAAATTCCCAAATATCTAATTCTTCTTAAGAATCTCAAGCGCAGTTCTCATATGTTGATCATGTTCCTCCTTATTCCATGAATAGATCAATATATCATTAAGGAATGTGATCACAAAACACTCTAACTACTCTCTAAAAATACTATTCATGACATTCATGAATGCAGGTGGATCATTGGTCATCCCAAAAGGTAGGAATGTAAACTCATACTGTCCATAACTAGTCCTAATAGCAATTTTGAGAGTGTCTTCTTCTTGAATTATTAACTGATGATAGCCTGATTTTAGATAAATATTCAATAAGATGGTTGCTCCCTTAAACTAATCAAATATATCATCTATTCTATGTAATGAGTATATATTTTTGATGATAATCTTATTCAACATCCAATAGTCTATACACATTATCAGGGTTTTGTATTTCTGTTTAATAAATAGAATAAGAGCTCCCCATGGTGACATACTGGTATTTGTTAACCCTTTCTCCAATAAATATTGAAGTTGCACCTTGATCTCTTGTAGCTCAATAGGAGTTATTCTATATGGTTCCCTAGCAATGGATATAGCTCCAAGCAATAATTCAATAGAAAAATAAAACTCTCTTTGAGTATATAACCCTAAAAGCTCCTCCAAAAACACATCCTTAAATTATCCCAAGATAGGATGTTTTTTGAAGATGTCAGAATCCATTTCAATCTCTTATTTCTTATTCATTTTAACTACAAAAACCATTACTATCTTCCTAATGGCTTTCTTCATCTGCATTGCAGAAAATATATGTGGCTTAATTACACCACAATCACAATAAATTCTAATTCTTTGATTAGATTCATCCATAAAATCCAACCATATATCTTTGAATGATGTTAAAGGTGTGCAACAGTACCACATACAGTTTTTTACCTTAGGGTAAAATGATACAGGGATAAAATAAACATTGATTAATTTTGTGGGTGTATCTTGACCCATACTCCACTTTCCAACCATTAGCTAAAAATCCAAGACTTTGAAGTATGTCCCTCACTAAACTAGTGGAAATAAAACTATTATTTAATCCACTATCTATCAAAATATTTGCATCCCTATCATAATTTTTACCATTTAACAAAAAATGAGTCACTTGTCCATCAAGCATAGGACTACCTATCATCGCAAAGATCCTATGGGTGGTTTCTTCTAGATATTTTTATTAGAGATCAGCTATATGGGGGAACTTTTTGGTAAATTAGGGCCCATACATAACAACCGTTTGTAGGAGATATGCTTCCCTTATTTCTTCCATCACTCCTACCTTGAGGTACAAAATCCTTAGTCTTTTCCTGATCTAATGGCCTCTAATCATTCCTCCTAGGGTATCCTTTGTCAGATTTCCTGAACCTTTTACCTTGGAAGGTATTTTTGATTTTACCTTCCTATATTTTCTGATCTTCTCCTTTAGGTTTCTTGTTCTATTATTTGTCCCATTTTAGAAATCTAGCAGTAATTCACTTCCTAAGTTATCCTTTTATTTTTCAAAATAAATTTTTATAGTTAATGTATATATTTTTGGTCTCCTAATTTGCTTCTATTTGTCATGCTAAATCAAAAGTAGTAGGAACATCTACTAGGTCATGCATATTCACCACCATTTTAATCTTAGGATGCAATCCCATAATGATTTTTGAACTTTCATCTCTTCATTACTCTTATTTTGGGTGGCATATTTTAGCAATTGGACATACTTTTGATGGTAATCTTGGACTATCATATATTCTTGTTGTAAGAATCGACATTTTTCTACTTACTTAGTAAGGAATTTGTTCCTAAACTCATTAAAAAAATAGTTCCATCTAAATTCTACAACTTCAATACCCTACCCTCTCTTAAAGGTCTTCCACCAGTCTAGGGCTACTTCAACCATGTTCATGACAACCAAGGCATATTTTGATTTTGATGATAAAATTACCTAGGAAAAGTATAACTCTGGTTCATTCAACCAATTATTTGTTACATCACCATATCTTTTTCCATTAAATTTAGAGATGAAAACCCTATTTAGGTATTTGGCCAACTCTACGCTCACTCTAGCCCTACCAATACTGGATCCTGTAGGTTAACTAGGTGATTTTTTATCCTACCTACATTTTATCTTTCTTCATTCAAATCCTCATTAACTTTCTATTGTTGGACTATCAATTCTTGTTTTTGGGTCATGTGAGTTTTTTGTTGATCCATTTCTTCTCTTTGCTTCTCCATATGAGCTTGTAATAGTTGTACTACCTTTTCTAGGTTTCCTTCCTCCCTATGAGACTCATTTTGTGGAGGCTCATTTAACTGTTTCATACTTCTTTCCATTTGAGGATATCTTCTATTCCTTATTTGTGGTCCTCTTAAATGTATTACGATGTCCACCTCTTGTGAGATTCCTAAAAGTTCCACCCCGCAACATGTGTTCCATTAGATCTATAAGTAAAAGAAGTAATTTTACTTATTAGTTTAAATTTTTCTAAATAAATATTTATTTAGAGTCCTACAAGGCTCACTTATGCTCTGATACCACATGTAACAATCCAAGTCTACTCACCTAGTTGTACCACATAAATAACCCAAAAAATTTCTCAAGGTAATTGTTTTTTAAGCTTAATATTTAACTCTCAAAGCACTTTCATGATTACATCAATATGTTTTAACCAATGAGTCATTAGTTTAAATTTTTTATTAGTATAGGTATATCATACCACTTTTAGGGTTAGAACTACTGCAGACAATCACCCAAGTGGACAGGATTGGTCATCCTGTTAATGGTACCATTTTGTGAAATCAACTTGTCTTATTTAACATTATACTAGCATGAGGTTTGAACCATGGTAGGGATTATCCTCTAGGGCCCATAACAACTAGAGGGTGGACGCATACTCTCCCCATCCCTTAGCATACCAAACATCGAATAATCTGGTTGAATTGTTCTAAATCATGTATGAGAGGGGATTAGCTTACTTATTCCTAGTGTCTAGTTGATTATCCTACTACTCAAAGTCAGCTAGATCCATGTAATTTTACTAAAATTGGACTTAGTATCAAATACCCACTTTGATTCACAAGCGTTTACCCCATACCAAATGTTGTGGTAGAACTAACTTCCATTACCATGCTAGTCCTCTTTAACTAGATTGTAACATAGGCATATCATTGTACTCTTGGGAATCAACTTAAATGTGGCATTCCATACTGCCTCTTGTTACTAATTCTGATAAGGTCACTAGATTCAACCCATTCTATTAGAAAAATGGTTACTCTCGAGCCATGTTGAATACTTGCCTACATTCCAACAAATTGGGTGTTAAAGATATGTTTTCCATGAGGAACTCATATAATATTTTGTCTTCATGATTTTGAGTCAAGTTTGTGATTTATTAAGGTTTCATTTTTTCTTCACCAAAAACACATGTAACTTAAATCACAAGTAAGTCTTTCCCAACCAAAAAATGGGTTTCCTTAATTTATCTCAATAAGAACATTTTTAAATAAAGTTTAAGCCATTGCAACATAAAATCCTCCTCTTGGCTTAAGTAATATCAACGTAGTACTCTACTATTATTTTATTTTATTTTGTGGCTATGGTTCCCTTAGTTAAGCATTAATAGATTAAACTTAAGTTTTGATTAAGAATATACCCTACCCTACTAAAATTGTATGACCAAGCAACTCATTTATGATAAGTGTAATTATGGTTTAAAAAATACTTTTCAAGAAAGTTTAGCTAGATCAAACAATAATAGGGTTGGCTATTTCATATTTCATAACTAAATAGTAATTATTAATGTCTTAGGTAACCAAAACTTGCTCAACATAAAGTAAAAGGAATTTATTTGTCTAATTTATAATGGATAATATAAATGCCCTTCCATAGTTTATTACTAAATACTAGATAAATTTTGCCAAACCAATAAATTATTTAATAACAAAAATCATATCCAATACTTTCAAAAACATAATATATACATATATATTCTTGGGTGTACCATTTTATTATCCTACATAGCTTTGTGTTTACATACTTAAAACATTCACCAATAATTCTACATATAATATATCAACTAAATATGGCATGCAAAGCAACAATTTAGCTTAGTTACACAGTGTGTAGTTTTTCTCTTAAAATAGTAATTCATTTCATTAAAACTAGATCATTCATTTTACAAACTGACACATTAATAAGAGATTCATACTACGTTTTATATTAGTATAAATTCACATTTTTAGTTCTAAATTTGAACATTTAACAGGCTACTCCCCAACACATAGAGAGAATAGTAAATTATGATTATAAACTCTTTTGTCACAAATTCCAAGCAAGATGTTTCAAAAAATCACCATACCCAGTCATTTGGAAACTGTAACCAAGAATTAAATATAAATTTATTATAATTCAACATTCAAGATATATATAGCTCTATTTCTCATTCTAGATAGATTTTATAATAAAAGTTTAATCTTTCAGCTGGGTTACATTTGGAACACATTTAATACAAAATAAACTAATTTTAAATTGATTCTATCTCTAGACATACAACAATAATTTTACTAATATAAACCACGTACTAACTTATGTACATCAGCTATAACATTTATTTGTAGACACTAAAATCATGTCAATCCGATTAGACGACCAAGACAAGGTCTAATTGACACCATATGGCCCCCTTGGGCAACCCTCAGAGGTTACATAGTGGTCCTAACCACTTTTGGGAGGTTCTACCCCACTTTTGGGAAGTTTTGGGCCATGTAGGCATGGTTGTCCCACCCTGGGATGGCCATAGTTCATGGTCATCCCACCCAGGGACGACCACCAACGACCATCCCTGGGTGGGATGGCCATGGCCTTTGACCCCAAAAAGTTAAAATTAGGGATAAATGGCACCCAAAATATGCCATTTACCCTACCTATTCAAGCATGCAAGTATGAGGGTGCATAAATCTCATGCCAAGTTGCAAATTGGAGGCCTAAAATGGAGATTCCTTCCCCCTCCAATGCATGGCAAACTTTGGACAAATGGTGCCTCCTGCCTCGCATGTCCAAGCATGCCCATTTGACCATATGCCCTCTTGGGCTATAAAGTGGATCAATTTTCCACCCAATTTAGAGGAGAGGAGTCTTTACAACATTTGCAATGAAGTGTTGCCGAGATTTATCCCCAACCTATTCTGCATTTTTCCTTGAGATCTCTACCTAGCGAAGGAGGTTTTCAAGTGATTCCAAAATGTGCAATCTATTTACAAAACCAACCCATTTGAGTGAATCAGATCCCCAAATTTGATGATAATACCCCTAAGAGTATTTTGGACCAAATACCAGAGGAATTGGTGGTAGAAACCACCATATTTGGTGGTCGTCCCACCCCAGGATGACCCCTAAATTATGACAGTCCTAAATGGCCCACCCTGGTATGGCCAAAAATTGGAGTACAATTTTGTTACTTTTTTTGCATAGGTCCATTCTAGAGTAGAATATATTCTTTCTGTTCAAATTTGGTGCAATTTGGAGTTGTTTTGCTTTAGTTATCATGTTTTTTGTGTTTTGCAAGCCTAAATGGCTCACCCCGGGATGACCACAAATATGAGCATAATTTCCTTACTATTTTTAATTATATCATTTATAGAGCACATAATATGCATGAATCTCAATTTTTGTAGCATTTGGAGCAATTTTGAATAATCTATTGCACTTTTCCTCTTTCAAGCTTATTGATGCATGCACCTTCACGGTTTCATCTTAATCCACACATGCTATTAATCAATTTTAGTTTCTTGTGTGTAGATCCAGGTATCACAGTGCATGAGGAAGGAGAAGCAAGTTAGCACAGTGATAGAACACTTTGCGGTGGCATCGGAAGCCCACTCCCTTCAATTGTGAGTGCGAGGAAGACATTGGAAGCGTGCCTTGGATTCTTGAAAGGATTTGATCCTTTGATTACTGTAATGAGTGTATCAATTGAGAGCCCTCAAGGGGACATTTTGTAATCACATATTTGACATTTATATTAATATAAGGAGACCCACCCATTTCTTTCATATACTTGTCATTTTATGCTTGCTTAAAGTGTCGCTTTCGTAGTGCTTAGATCAAGTAGAACAATAGATGCATCTCATTTTCCCTTTCTAGGTGCACCATTTTTCTACTCTACAGTGGTGATCATGGTGGGATCCCTATCCCATTTCATTTTTGCAAGTTTTGACCCTATTTTTATCCTTTGAATATTGCAGGTTTTGGTCATTTTGGCCTGAAATGACCCCTGATTTCCTAATTGGAACACCCAGGGATGGCCACAACAGTCATCCTAGGTAGGGACAACCCCCAAATTTTTAGCCATACCACCCTAGGACGGCCACAAAATAGAGGGTTTTCTGCTCAAATTTCTAGAAATAACAACTTCTTAGGCTTTCAAGGTAAGTACCTGGACCTTTACTTTGCATTTTTACTATTAAAAAAAGCTTAAATTTGGTTTTTCTTGCTCTCTTTGTTTGCTTGAAAGGTAGATCTCACTTTTATTTAATCGCAAGAATAACAAAGAGAAGAAAAATAGAAAAATAACTAAGTAGGAATGCATATGAGTGGTTTGATTTCTTGTGACCTACCTAATGGGTAGGTTATCATATAGGACATGCATTTTGTAGGTTCCATTATTCATGCAATATTTCTGAAAGTGAAACATTCTTTTTGCATTTAGTGAACTAGCATTGAGTGCTCTCTTGTTTTACTTTCTTTAAGTATAAAAGGAACCACACACACCACGTTCCATTTAAACATTAGTGAGTTGGACTTCATCCCCAACCACTAATCGAGACCAATGATGGTGGGCTTCATCTCCATCCATTGGCTCACATGATTGATCGAACCTTGAAATCCTTTTAACATAAGAACATCATCCAACAACAGAAAAACACATGAGAAGAAGTCTCTTTGCAAAACAAAAAATCTAAACACACCAAACAACTTAGGGATTCACATCTAAAACTTAAAGGAGATAATCACATTGTTTGCTTGTGTGCTTCTTTGATCATTTGATTGTGTGTTTCTAAAATTTAAAAGAGATAATCATGTTGTCTACTTTGTGTGTTTCTTTATTGTTCGGGTAATCAACATAAGATCCTTGATCTAGGACCAAACATAAGATAAAAAAGTAAATTGCTACTTTTTGATTCTGCATCCAACGGATCAAAAATCATGCAAATCGGAGCTATAACAAAAAAGTTATGTTGGTTTTATGATTACTCTATTTTTGAGTGATTTTAAAGCCAAAAATAGGGGAAAACTGCACTAAAACAGTCATAAAAAGCCCTAGACAACCCCAAAAATTGCCAAATTTGTTTTTTTGTCTTAGTTAGCCCCTTGTGCACCTCTCACAAAAATTTTGAGTCCTAACTCTTTATTTCTCAAAATTTCCCAAAAATTCCTAAAATTGGGCATTTCTCCATGAGCCCCGGTTGGCCAAATATTCCAAAAATAAAATTTTTGACTAGGAAGTCATTTTTTGGAGCCCTAGCCCATTGTGATCATATACAACACCTATAATATTTTTGGAAGTTCAAATTTTCTACTATGGCCGAGGGACCCCCCTTTTATGGATTTGGTCCAAATACGGTTGAAAACAAGACCTCCAATTCAGAGAGAGAATCAAGCTCCATAACTAGAAAATATCTCCAAATAAGTCTAGAGGACATGCCCATCCCTGAATGGCATCCCAGGTTTTATCATAACAACAATACCATCCCTAGGGGGCAAACCTTCAAGATATCCCTACTAGGGAAGCACCCATAGGTCCTCTAGGAAACCTTCCTGACTTGGATACCCTGATGGAATTCTATATAGTGAATAATCTACCCATTGAGGGGTCTAGTAGGTCAATATCATGGATTCACACCCTAACTTGCTCTATACATCAATCAAAATATGAACATGAGAGTACACCATGGCCTAGCCTGGATGAGCAAACCACCCCATTTGATCGAGTAAGTCACCCCCATACTCCTCACAGAGAGAACTCAGCATGCACATGTCATGCTTCTGCATAACCTACATATATAGAGCTTACATCTAAACCTGAATATGAGTCTTTCCTCATAGATGAGGAAGAATACCCAAGTCATCCTCCTACTCCTCATGAAGAGTACTTGGTGCGACCACATTGTGGCTCTACATCATCGGACTATACAAAGTTGATTCATAAACTAGAGTATCAGGTCAATGCAACCTTTAGGGAGCATGGAAAATAAGCAATAGATCCTACTAGGGGGGAAAGACATGATAAACCCATCTATATTTCAAATATGAGGGCACACAAACCCCATGCAACTGAGCAACAAGATCATACTCATCAGGCACTTAGGCCAAATCTTAATAGGAAACAACATACAGATCAACTCCAATTGGATCAACAATAATTAAATCAATAATGGGTGGACTCACAATGAGCACACCTACAAAGGTTGTATCAATGAAAGATACAAGAACAACAAAATATACAACAAGAGCAATTGCAAAATGCATTACATGAAGTGGTGCTTACACCTAGCACCTATAGGATGCAACAACGTGCAAGGCATCCAATACAATCTCAAAATATTTCCCCTTGGCCATACCAAAATTATGTTCAACATCAAAGGCCATTATCTGGTTATCATCAAAAGCCTCATACTCCTCAATAATACCAAGATCAAGATGAGGAAGAATCATATGAAGAGTCCCAATGGGAACATCAAGATCAAATAGATGCTTACCCTGAATCCAGTTATGATGAGGTACCTAATGATCATACTTATCGTCCACCTCAACATCAAAATTGGCCTCCTCTATCTAATCAAGGGTGACAACAGGAAGATCATACCATTTTTCCAAGGGTATTCAAAGGGCTAAATGATCGGTTAAAGGTATTACAAAAGTAAGATCAAAGTTTGGGTTATCAAAAACCTACACTAAAGCAGCTTAGCAATCAGCCTTTGCATCCATAAGTATCATCACCGATATACCCATCAAATTTCAAGATGCCTAAACTTGAAAATTTCAAATATGATGAAGACGCACAAGAGCACATGACAAGCTTCATCCATATGTGCTCTCATATTCAAGACAATGACCCCTTGATGTTGAGAATATTCCTTACAAAATTAGCTGGGGATGCTTTGGAATGGTATAATCATCTACCACATCATAGCATAAACACCTTTGAGCAATTGGTTGATGCATTTCTGGGATGTTTTGCCTCTAGTGCTAAGGAAATGATAAACTTGACTGACTTGTCTAGCCTTCATCAACTTGATGATGAGCCAGTCATGGAGTATGGCAATAGATGGAGGAAGGTGATGTCAAAACTACCTTTCACCCTACCCATAATGGAACTCACCCAAATGTTTACTAGAAGTTTTTCAAAGTAGATTTCACTTCTCTTACAATTACAATAGTATCAAACATTCGAGGAGGCCTTAGCATAGGCCAAGATCATTGAGGACATCAAGGTCCAAGAGGGTGATGTTCAACTCCACAAAGGGGAATGGCCAAACAAGAATATTAAAGGTGGTAACATACAACAAAATATGGCCCCAATCAATCAAGTGGTTTTGAGTATCCCTGAACCCTCAAATTGGGCTCCACCACCGCAATTACCAGTGTAGCCTAATTACCAAGCTCAACCTCCATTGGCCAAAAATCATATGCAAAAAAATCAAAGACAAGGCCAACCGCATCGACCACCATGATAATATACTCATTTGTTAGAGCCCTTAGCATCAATCTTCAATCGATTATATGAGGCACAAA
This sequence comes from Wollemia nobilis, assembly GCA_028583015.1. Lineage (NCBI taxonomy): Eukaryota > Viridiplantae > Streptophyta > Pinopsida > Araucariales > Araucariaceae > Wollemia > Wollemia nobilis. The sequence goes on from JAQPPZ010016831.1 coordinate 2,984,788, forward strand.
CAATCATGCTTCTTGAGATCCATCCATTGAAACCTAATAAGCGTAGATCAAAGGTGCACAGGGTAAACCTATATTGTATTTACCATCGACAAAGGGGTCATGACATCCAGACATGTCATCCCTTTAGATATTTAATATAGGATATGATCGAGAGGCAAGAACTTCAGATAGGAGTCTTCCAAGACCCCTTTCCTGCACATGAAGCAAACATAACACCTATCAATCAAGTCAAATAACCTAATCAAGTGCATATTAATCTACCTTCCCAAGAGTTTGTGGGAATGATCAGTGTTGTAATAGAGAAATAAGAATATCAAAATCAATCTATGCAACCTGTGGCATCATCCAATGTTTCACCTTCACTCGTCTCATCTCAGTGGGACATTGGCACTGCATAAAATTACACATCATAGCAAGGGGGTTAGTTTCTACTACTCCTCCTAGCCAAGCCAATCACAATGCATCAAACACAATGCACATTGGGGGTCTTCAAGGTGTCACAACTTCCCCATCATCCACATCACGATCAATGAAGCAAAGTGAGACCTCCAAAGGTATCACACCTCCCTCACTTTCATTGAGTGGCACACACACTAGGGGTACCTAAGGTAGCGTACCTTCCCATTTAAAAACATAAAAACAAACAAAAATCATAAAATATAAAAATCCAAAAACATTCAAAATAATCAAAATTTAAAAAATAATTGAAAAATCATAAAATTTCAAAAACAATCGAAAACATTAAAAACACAAAAACATTTGCATTTACATTTTGCATATGCATTCATTTAATTGCATTACATTAGGTATTTTCATCCATTGCACTTGCATTAGGATAGGTTGTGTTTACAATCCTACAAATGACACCATGTTTGTATCTCAATCATGCATCTTTTCATCATCATCATCCATCACCCTTGTGAGTAATTGTGTTTTTCAACACAACCCTTCATATTGCTATAAGGTATATACTAGGGTTTTTTGGTCATTCAGCCATACCTAGTGATCTTCTCAGATTTTGTAGAAAGCTATCTTCACTTTTGGAGATGAGGTCTAGTTTTGATAGTACCTTGTATCTTTCAAAATCCCATCACAATTTAAACATTAACAATCCTAGTTTGGACAAGGGAAATATGAACACTACAAAGTGGTCCTAGTCACCTTAAGCGAAAGGTTTTTACTTGCTCACCTTGTGATGTGCATGGTCTAGGATGTTGGTCATTGAAAAAAGGACAAGCTCCCCCCTACCCAAAGAAATCCCTTGCTTTCATCAAAATAAGAAAAATCCCAAAAAGCAAAAATCAAAAGCAAAATAAACAATGATTTTCATCACTAAACAAATCCCTTGCTCAAAGAAAACAAAATACAAAATAAATAGTGATTTTCATCACTAAGCATGAGCAAGTATCCCACATCAATGTGAAGAAAATAAGGGGGTGAAGAGCTTGAATCCCTAGAATGGTCAGTATTTCAAAACCATCGAGTGATCCCCAATACAACAATGGGTTGAATGAATCTCACCTGGCATTGGGGTAGTTCTAAGCAATTTATAAAGTGAGCTAGCTTTAGGTGGCTTGTATCGCCTAGTGGTCTAATCCAACTAAGTCCAAACTTAGGATCATGATGAACATATGGTGATCCTCATTACAACAATGGGCTGAATGAATCCCACCTGGCAATGAGGTAGTCTTATATCTCATCTAATATATTCATTTGCACACACAAGGATAATGAATATCTTGGTCTTCATAACAAAAGATTTTATCTTTCAGGAGTCCTGTATAGTCATTATACAACTTTTGATTAATCAACTAGGGTGTTTGAGTCTCATGGAAAACCTCAAAAATTCCCTAATAGCAACAAATCATTTCATCAATCATACACATTTTTCTTTATGAACTTTTGTTTATTAAGGGGTGTTCATGAAATAGGATAGATACCAGATGGATATCAACAATGATATTTAGATGAACACTGACTATTTTGTGCATATTTTTTAATGTACAAAAGCTTGTAAGAAAATCCCATACATCCCACATCATATCATTTCACATATGGATGCTTAAATGATTAATTCTTATGATAAGAGTTATCATTTTCATTCATGATTTTCATACATTTTGTGGTGTCATCCATTAGTTTGTTAAACACATATTAATTGCATTCCTTATGTTTTAAGTGATTAAAGCATACAAGTTCATTTACATTAGATCATCATCATGTAAATAATGCATTACATACATTGCATTCACCATATCATATCAACATAACTTAAGTGCATAAACAATTGAAACAAATTAAACATGCATTTAACATTCACCATTGCATCCATATATGCATACATAGTAGAGCATCTACACATCTAGATCACAACATCTAATCATACATTTATCATCTAGCTAGTGCATGTCATCAATACATCACATACATATAGCATATTCACATCATCAATAGGCATTACATCCATTAATGCATCCATAAATCATAACACATAATGCATCTAATGGTCCAAAATCACAATTGCAAATCACACAAACATTTTTAAACATCAAGTGGGGCATTATTGGTATCATACCTCCCTTAATCAGCAATAAAATAGTTAAGCAATCAACCTCAAAAATCCCCAAAGGTATCCATAAACCCTTTGGTCACCCAAAAAGCCCCAAAGGTATCCATAAACCCTTTGGTCACCCAAAAACCCCAAAGGTATCCATAAACCCTTTGGTCACCCAAAAGGCCCCAAAGGTATCCATAAACCCTTTGGTCACCCCAAAAAGCCCCAAAGGTATCCATAAACCCTTTGGTCACCCAAAAATCCCCAAAGGTATCCATAAAATCTTTGGTCACCCAAAACACCCCAAAGGTATCCATAAACCCTTTGGTCACCCCAAAATTCCCCAAAGGTATCCATAAACCCTTTGGTCACCAAAAGCCCCAAAGGTATCCATAAACCCTTTGGTCACCCAAAAAATCCCAAAGGTATCCATAAACTCTTTGGTCACCCAAAAAGCCCCAAAGGGATCCATGAACCCTTTGGTCAGCCTAAAATGTTCCAAAGGTGTCTACGAACCCTTTGGTCACCCAAAATGCTCCAAAGGTATCTACAAACCCTTTGGTCACCCAAAAAGCCCCAAAGGTATCCATAAACCCTTTGGTCACCCAAAATACCCAAAGGTATCCATAAACCCTTTAGTCACCCAAAAAGCCCCAAAGGTATCCATGAACCCTTTGGTCACCCCAAAAAGTTCCAAAGGTGTCCATAAACCCTTTGGTCACCCCTAAAAGCTCCAAAGGTGTCTATAAAACCTTTGGTCACCCAAAAAGCACCAAAGGTATCCATAAACCCTTTGGTCACCCAAAAATCCCAAAGGTGTCTATGAACCCTTTGGTCACCCTAAAATGTTCCAAATGTGTCTATGAATCCTTTGGTCACCTTAAAATTTTCTAAAATGGGTCTTAGAACCCTTTGGTCACCCAAAAAGCCCCAAAGGTATCCATAAACCCTTTGGTCACCCAAAATTCCCCAAAGGTATCCATAAACTCTTTGGTCACCCAAAAAGCTCCAAAGGTATCTATAAACCATTTGGTCACCCAAAAAACTGCCAAAGGTATCCATAAACCCTTTGGTCACCCAAAAGTCCCCAAAGGTATCCATAAACCCTTTGGTCACCCAAAAAGGCCCAAAGGTATCCATAAACCCTTTGGTCACCCAAAAAGCCCCAAAGGTATCCATAAACTCTTTGGTCATCCAAAAATCCCCAAAGGTATCCATAAACCCTTTGGTCACCCAAAAATCCCCAAAGGTATCCATAAACTCTTTGGTCACCCAAAAATCCCCAAAGGTATCCATAAAACCTTTGGTCACCCAAAAGTTCCCAACGACATATATAATAACAACCTAAATACCATTCGTCATAATAACAACATATATAATACAAATAAAAAATCGATAACTTAATCAATTTAATCATGTTTGTCTTATGAATCATTATCGAAGATAATCATGCACCCTCATTTATTGGGGAAAATAAGCAAAAGATCAAAAGCAAATTCAAGCAAACCAGTAAGCTTGTCTCCTAATCGCCATCAAGGCTAGGATTTGAATTAAGATTATCTCCTACTCACCCTCAATTCTAGGAATTGAATTAATATTATCTCCTAATTATTGTCAAGGCTAGGATTTAACTTAAGCTTGTCTCCTAATCACCATCAAGGCTAGGATTTGACTTAAGCTTATCTCCTAATTGCCATCAAGGCTAGGATTTGACTTAAGCTTATATCCTAATTGCCGTCAAGGCTAGGATTTGACTTAAGCCTATATTCTTAAGCTTATCTCCTAATTGCCACCAAGGCTAGGATTAGACTTAAGCTTATTTGCCAATATCCCAAAGATTACCAAAATCAAGTTCCTTAACTTGTCGGAGGTAATGATTCTAAGATGTGCACCATTTCCATGATTGGGGTATCTAAAATTGACGAGGTATTCATTTTATTTATTCTATGAAATCTCATAAAAAATAAAAATTCAAAAACAATTAAAACACCTCAAAAATAGCAAAAAAAGCACCAAAAATGGCTTAAAAACCACCAAAAATAGGTCAAATCTGACAAAAATTCACTCTGGATCAAGATTGAATCAAATTTTTCATGGATGAAGGGAAAAGTATCTACTTAAATCCCCAATAAGTCCATTGTGGCTGGACCGCCCCATGGGAATGAGGTATTCGATTCTCTTCTTCCATGAAATATCAACAAAATCATCAAAATCCTCAAAACAAACATATTTTGCAATGGATAAAGCCGAAGGAAACCCAACCAAGTCATATGGGTCAAGTGAATCATCACTTTTATCACTGGTCATTCCCTCATCGACTCATCGCTTGAGGGGGTAGTCATAATTAACAAATTCATAATCAAAATCAACAATCAAACACTCAATCATGCAAATTGCATTCGTCCAATGAATCATTGACAAAGACAATCATACCCCTACTTGGGAAAGTAAAAAATAAAAATCTTGATTAAACAAAATTTTGGCTTTCTAGAAGCATGAAGGATCATGACCCTCACCTCTTCATGACTGAACAATATCCAAGATCAAGTAAGCCTTACAAGAGAGGTTGTACTTGAATCAAGTTCCTTAGCTCATCAGAAGAAAGGATTCAAGAATGCATGCTCTTTCCATGATTGGGGCATCTAAAGTTGGTTAGGTTATTGAATAACCTTAATCATTTGATATTTTAGTCATCTATTTTTTCTCAATATTGTGTTACACACAATGCATCCCAAAAAGGGGTATCTGTAGACACTAAAATCATGTCAATATGATTAGATGACCAAGACAAGGTCTAATTGACACCATATGGCCCTCTTGGGAAACCCTCAAAGGTTACATAGTGGTCCTAACCACTTTTTGGAGGTTCTACCCCACTTTTGGGAAGTTTTGGGCCATGTAGGCATGGTCGTCCCACCTTGGGATGACCATAGTTCATGGTCATCCCACCTAGGGATGGCCACCAGCAGTCATCCCTAGGTGGGATGGCCATGGCCTTGGACCCTCAAAAAGTCAAAGGTAGGACAAATGGCACATATAATATGCCATTTACCTCACCTATTCAAGAATGAAAGTATGAGGGTGCATAAATCTCATGCCAAGTTGCAAATTGGAGTCCTAAAAGAGAGATTCCTTCCCCCTCCAATGCATGCCAAGTTTTGGATAAATGGTACCTCCTACATCTCATGGCCTCGCATACCCATTTGACCATATGACCTCTTGGGCTATAAAGTGGATCAATTCCACCCAATTTAGAGGGAGGAGTCTTTGTAACATTCGCAATGAAGTGCTACCGAGATTTATCCCCATCCTACTGTGCATTTTCCCTTGAGATCTCCACCTAGTGAAGGAGGTTTTTAAGTGATTCAAAATGCGCAATCTATTTATAAAACCAACCCATTTGAGTGAATCAGGTCCCAAAATTTGATGAAAATACCCCTGAGAGTATTTTGGACCAAATCCTAGAGGAATTGGTGGCAAAAACCACCAGATTTGGTGGTCGTCCCACCCCAAGATGACCCCCAAATTATGATAGTCCTAAATGGCTCACCCTAGGATGGCCACAAATTGGAGCACAATTTTATTAATATTTTTGTATAGGTCAATTCTAGAGTAGAATATATGCTTGTTGTTCAAATTTGGTGCAATTTGGAGTTGTTTTGCTTCTATTATCATGCTTTTTATGTTTTGTAGGCCTGAATGGCTCACCCTAGGATGGTCACAAATCTGAGCATAATTTCCTTACTATTTTCAATTAGATCATTTATAGAGCACATAATATGCATGAATCTAAGTTTTTGTAGCATTTGGAGAAATTTTGAATAATCTATTGCACTTTTCCTCTTTCAAGCTTATTGATGCATGCACCTTCACGGTTTCATCTTAATATGCACATGCTACTAATCAATTTCAGTTTTCTTTTTTGTGTATATCCATGTATCATAGTGCATAAGGAAGGAGCAACAAGTTTAGCACAGTGATAGAAAACTTTGCGGCAACACTAGAAGCCCACTCCCTTCAATTGTGAGTGCGAGGAAGACACTGGAAGCACGCCTTGGATTCTTGAAAGGATTTGATCCTTTGATTGTTGTATTGAGTGTATCAATTGAGAGCCCTCAAGGGGAAATTTTTAACCGCATATTTGATATTTATATTAATATAAGGAGACCCACCCATTTATTTCATATACTTGTCATTTTATGCTTGCTTAAAGTATCACTTTTGTAGTGCTTAGATCAAGTAGAACAATAGATGCATCTCATTTTCCCTTTCTAGGTGCACCATTTTTTTGCTCTACATTATCTTTATATTACATGCCTTTTAATCCAAAGGATATTTAATAACAAGAACATATAGTATTCCTTTGGAAATACTTCATAAGCATACAATTAAGGACCTATTATGAATTATCTTTGAGTTCTTTTCTACTTGGCCATCCATTGAAGTTTTATAGTAAGTCACCACACTCTACTCCCAACTCAGCGTTGTTGACTGCTTGAGTTCATCTTTGTCCACAACCCATTTCAAAATCACAAGATTTTTTTTTTGTGATTATAGGTATCAGACATGGCCTTAGAGAAATGAATATGCATACTAATTAATTTTATAAAGCACTCATAGAATTCAAAATGCATGTCTTCATAAAATACATTTTCAAATGTAGTCATAGAATTCATATTACATTTCCCTGTATCATAATCTCAAAAACCATTCATGAATCATCTACAAACTAGACAATTAAGTGTAACACTTTTTCAATTTAATGAATTTACTATATAAAACAAAGAGAAATCATTTTCTGAGCAAGAATTTTCCAATGATGTTCGATTTGAACCTCGCATAACCTCAAGACTTCCTTTCGGGTTCTTTCCCATAGTACTAGGAATTCACCAAAAAAATTATTCTTCTCTTTTATAGCAACACAAAATATCGGTAATTGAGTTTAAATAAAAATATTACAAACCAAAGCATGCACATCAACTCTCAAAAATTGAGCTAAGTATATAAGCAATTCTTCTCCCAATTGTTTGATCTACAATTGGTTGTTTTCATATGTAACAACCAAAAAATAAACAAAGGCATAATATAGTTAAAAATTGCTAAAGAAACATTCTTATTTTAAAATTGATTTACATGCAGACCACACAAATATCATATGGCAAGCATACACATTTAACACAATAACAATTCAAACATTATGCAATTTATTCATGTAAAAATAATTCAATCCAAGCAACCATTTATTTTAGTCATCAATATTGCACCATTAATATAATGTGATTAAGCAATGTTGACTTGGGTAAATATGTGGTTGATAGAATATATTCTAGTCCAAATTTTTTTTTCTAGGCATGCATAGTAAGCTCTTTTTACTTGTTTTCCATCTCCAAGGTCTAACAATATGATCCCCCACCCCACTTGTTTCTAGACATATTAAGAAAAACAAGACAACACCCTGTAACAACCCTCCAAAACTCTACTTTCCTTTACACCAATTTTTTCTGCAAGAATGAGGTACTGCTAATGTATTTGTGGTTGTAGGAGATAGGTATTGCTACTGGAAAAGCAATTCAAAAGAAAGAGGTCTCCTCAACAAGTAAAAGGATTATAACAGTGCAAGATAAGTCAAGGGAGATGATGAGTGATGGTGCATTTTCTAGTTGATAGGGGAAAGAACCCCTATACGCAATACATTCACCAATGGTCCATGTAGTTTGCATATCATGTAGCTGCATTTGTAGGAGTGTTCGATGTCTGGTAATTTGTGAATTTGTGATGTTGGATGGCAATTAAAATGCTTAACGCATGGGAGCCATAGTTAAAAATTAATAAAACAAATATGGAGTAAATATATGATTAAGAGTGCTTTGATATTTAAAGGAAAATATGTGTTCATTTTTGAGGAATGGATTTATTTAAAAAATAATTAATTATATATATATATATATATATATATATATATATATATATGTAAATTAAAATACAACTAATTATATGAATATCAATATATATAAGTAGAATAAAAATAAATAATAATTATTTATTTTATGAATGTTTTAGAGGAAAGGTAAATAAAGGACTTTAAGCAAATATCATATTAAAATAAATATTAAAGGAAAAATAAAATAAACATTTTAATAGTACAAAACATCAAAGAGTAATATTTTGACATTATTTGCAATAGATAATTGGAGAAAATGTCAAGATTTCGGTGGAAGCTGATATGGTTGTTGAAAGGGGAGTAGTAGATACCACCTGGAAATTATTTCGAATAGACAAACTTAAAACTAACACTAGTTTCTACATACGGAGGATGGTGGAGGAAACCATATTCTAAATGGTGGATGGAGGAGAGGAGAGAGAGCAGAGTGTGGATGTCTGGTTTTGGGTGAAATATGAAGCGAAGCATGGAAGAACAAGGAGGAGAATTGAGTGCAGCAAAAGAAGAACAAGGAGCTAAAGGCGGGGAGTAAAATAGTAAGTGTTATTTGATATAAATATTTAAAAGAAACAAAGCAAATCAAATGGAAAGATTCGACTATGTTTAATTTAACAATTCTAGATAGCATATGCATTAAAGAAAAATCAAATGTTCTATGTGAGATGTATAAGCTAGTGTTGCATGCGCTCTTGAATAATTAATGCAATAACTTTATATATTTATGTATGATTGTAAGTCTATTTGGTTAGAAACTAAGTCCAAGTTAGTCCTTCTTGAATCATTGCTACTTCATGCAGTGTTAAATATGTTGTGATAGCTCGGAACAACAGTGAGTTGTTGTGTGATTGTTTGGTTATGAAGCAAGACTACTTTAATTCTTCTAAAAACAAATACTTGATGCTGCATGTTGTGTAATTTATTGCTAAGATGTATGAATTAGTTTTGAATGACTATTAAGAACAATGCATGATATTTTAAATTTTGAGATTGATGTTTGCATGTTAAAATTAGCTACACTACATAATAATTAAATCTTTCTGATCCTTGAAACCACTGGATAATCGTGTGAGGAGGGAAATATCTATGGAACATAGCAAATCAAGATGCATGCTATATTTTTATGGTTACTTGAGCATTCGGGTATCAATAATTGTGCATTTAAAGGGGAGAGTAATGTTGTGATATTTTATTTAAAGTATTTGGTAATTATACTCAGGAGTAGACTGATGCCTGAGTCATAAACGATTATAGAAAATCCATTGCATTCTATAGTACTGAAACATGTGGCTCTTGGGTGAAACACAAAGCATAATTTGTAGACCTTGTATTGATGTTTAGAATATAGCCTAGAAAAGTGCATGGTTGAACTATGGAACATAATGTATAAATTATATCTTTGGCTGTAGATACTGCTTATGTTTAATGTATAACCACCATTGATTATGAGAGCAATTTATATTAATATAAAAGTAGTTGTTTTACATAAAATATTACGATAGAATATCAAATGTTCAATTATTCCCTTGCATGTTGAGTTTATTTGCATTAGCGCAATATGTAATTACTAAGGATTGTGATAGATATAAAATAGTTATATTATTATGAAAGTCTTGATGCAAATGATGCGATTATTTTAATGTAAATTTTTTAGTTGAAATATGGATGTTCCTGACAATGGAAAACTCTTTCTACTTTGGAATTAATCTATATGCCTAATAAAATATTAGAAACTTATTCTCGTACTCTGTAAAGGTTCTCTTTTTTTATTTTCTCATACAATATGAAACTTACCTAGAATTCACGTTAGCACACCTGGTTCTAGCTTACTCCAATATAGATTGAAAATGAAATATTCTAGTTTTAAAATATCCTATTTAGTTTTTAAAATTGTATGGTGGATTGATGAAACGAGTAACCTATGGTAAGCAGAATAGGCTTATTTTGTCATTTTATTCATAGTTTTGTTACATATATTTGTACTCCTTATATCAAGTTAAGAGTATGGGTTTAAGCATAGGAATAGTTGAGACAGTTAGTAAGAATTTTTTGACATAGTAAACAATGGAAACCATATCATTGGTTGAAGGATATCCAACACACACCAAGATGAGGTCTCAAATTTTTTAGGTAAAACATTTTTGATTGAAACCATTGCAAGAGTTTGAAAGAGACAGTAGTTGGATACCTTATCATGAAAGTTGTAGATTATTATTGTCTAGTCAATATAGCAAGGGGATTAGTGAATAGTATCTTGCAATAATTACATATGATGTTAGGCTTCCTTAATCATATCAATTACAGTTAATTTTTTTTTTTAAAAGCTCTTTCAGATTGTACATTATGGAGTCTTTACCCAATAATTAATATGATGAGAGAAAATCACTTAATATCATGTTTATGTAGTGTAGGTTTTATGGAATAATATAGGGATGTTAGTCTTACAATGATACTGAGAGGGGGGCATAAATCAGTGTAGCTCTTTTAAACTTAAATCTTCAACAGTCAAAGCCAAAAAAATGAAAATATAAAACCAAATAAAGCAAGTATAACAAGAGAACATCACACAAAAAAAGATGTACCGAGGTTCACCGATTTGTCTACATCCCCAAAAATGACTCCCATCAAAATATAGCCTTTGCAAAGCACCAAATTTACAATCAATTTACCAGCACCCACTGGAAGGAGCACCAACCCTTGATTTATCTACACCAACAGAAAGGAGCACCAACCCCTCTACCAAGCACCCACTTGATTTTGATATTGATAATAAAATGACATATATGAATGTCTTAACTGAAACCAGAACCCTCTATGGTCTGTAAGCTCAAAATATAAAACTTTCTATTTCACCCAGTATAACATCCCTCTCTCTGCATTACTCAGAATTTGAATCTTCTCTTCTAAAAAAAAAATTGATTTTTCTCTTAGCTCGTTCTACCAATTGCTAAATGCTTTCTGGGTATTGTGCAAAACTTTGTCTGTGAACTCCTCTTAAAATTTAAGCCAAAATGGATATCATATGAGAAATTTATGTCCAAAATACTGAAGTGATGTTTTTCACCACTCTCCAAAAATCACGGATTTTCACTCTTTATTTTCTCCACACACCCTTCTCTCTTCACAAAATAAAGTTCCCCATTTTCAATAAAATCCTTGTCACTTAAAAAGCACACAGTTGCATTTTTTTTCCCTTTTCAAATTTTTAAATTTTTTTCTTTAATGAAGCTTCTTAAAACAATATAACTTCCTTTTTTTATTTTGAGAATGCATTCCGTCAAACACGTCACATGCAAATAATTGACAGCTTACTAGTTCTCTTACTTTAGAGCCAAGTGACACCTCAGACCAAAAACAAAATATGATCTATTTTATGCTTTGAAGGTGTAACAACATTGAAACTAAAACTATGGTGACTCTGCAAGGTCAAAATGGCCAACTGAAGGATTTTGCACAAGTGGAACAAATTGACATAAAAGTGACCTATACCGTTTTTACAACAATCATAACTCTCACCTCGTAACTCTGTTTTCTCTAAAATTTGAAATGTAGAATATTTTAAATTCTAAATACATCCAATATGAATATCGCTGCATAACTCATTACGATTCACCTGTACTACGTCCACAAAAACTGCTACTGACACACTTTTTCCAAAAAGAGCATTTTTGTGAAAGTCTTGAAATGCTTGTAACATTCACATAATTTCTTAATTTTGGTGGAAATGTAGAACACATGTTTTTGAAGATAACGAACACCTCCAGTTAGAATTTTTCTATCAAATTATTCTTGGTTTGCTCATAGTGCTTCTGACAAAAGTGCCATTTTTCAGCCTTTACAACCACTTGCCAAATCATCTGCCAAGATACCAGAAATGTCACCGATCAATACAAAAACTGTGTTGACACCTCCAATGATATTATTGAATGTTTCCTAACTTGATGGCATGTTCCAAACTGATCCATACTATCCAATTATGCCCATGATGACTTTTGCAATTTCTTTGACAACTTCCTGATGATTTTTTCAACTTTTGCAAATTTGCACGAACAGCCTGTAACAACTTCACCCAAACATCAAAAACATCTTCATAAGAATTTAACATCACTTTACATACTCTGAAAAACCTCTGAATAACTTTCCACTGCATCAACCTATCCATGTGAGTGTGTTGACAATAATGACAATACTGTCGTTGCACCTTGCTCAACAATCTCCCCCTTTGGAATTTTTGGCAACACACGCACAATTTCCTATAAATATTATCCTCATTTGATAACAAGAAAAAATGGCTATTGCAAAATCCCCCTGATTCCATGCACAACATTCTCAGGCAAAAATTATTACACTTAGCAAAAATCACAAATATGAGAAAAAAGATAAACAAATACACAAATGCTCCCCTTGAGAATGTGGCCCCACTAGCTAGTCAATTCTTGGGAAGTGTGACCACTCCCAATTTCTTGTGAAGGTACTCAAAGTCTTACTTAGGAAATGGTTTGGTGAATATATACGCTACTTGCTATATTTTTGAAACAAAATCCAACTTAACCTCACCTTCCACAACTTTCTCCTTTAAAAAATGATATCATATAGCAATATGTTTTGTGCGAGAATGCATAACCAGATTCTTTGAGATGTTAATGGCACTAGTGTTATCGCACTTAACTAAAATTGGCTCACTAAAATTAATACCAAGATCCTTTAGATTTTATTTCATGCATAACACCTGCGTACAACACGTTGTTGCTGCAATATATTCTACCTCTGCTGTGGATAAGGAGTTTGACTCCTATTTCTTACTGTGCCACATGACCAACCTATCTCCAGGATAGAATGCACCTCCACTAGTACTCTTATTCTCATCTAAACATCCTACCTAATCTGCATCTTAATATGGAATAAGGGTGAAGTCCTTACCTTTTGGATACCATAACCCATACTCCACAGTACCCTTGAGGTACCGAAGAATCCTCTTCACTACTGTCACATGAGTCTCCTTGGGACTAGCCTGAAATTATGCTACCATGCATACTACCTACAAAATATCTGGTATGGTAGTTTTCAAGTACAATAATCTCCCAATCATAGATCTATACATAGTTTGATCAACATGTGGAGATTTGTCATCCTTGCTCAACTTGCAACATGTCGTCATGGGAGTGCTAACTAGCTTACAATCCTCCATTGTGAAATTTTTCAGCATCTCTTTCACATATTTAATTTTAGAAATAAATATGTCCTCCTTTTGAGTATCTTGCAGTCCGAGGAAATACAAAAGTTCACCAATCATTGACATTTCAAATTCTTTTTGCATCTTATTTGTTAAATCTTTACACATCTCATATTTGCCACTGCCAAATATGATATCATCTACGTATACAACAAAAATAATATGATGAACATTTTATGTTTTGACATACAAATTACTATCCACCATACCTTTATTGAACCCTTACTGAGTAAGATAATTGTCTAGCCTTGCATACCATGCTCGGGGTGCCTGTTTTAAGCCATATAATGCTTTCTTCAACTTGCAAACCAAGTTTGGATCATCACCAAGTTGGAAACCATTTGGCTACTCAATATAAACCTCTTCTTCAAGTTTCCCATTCAAAAATGCTGATTTCACATCCATTTGATAAACTTTGAAATTCTTGTAAACTGCTAAATCCAAAAATATTCTAATTGCCTTAGTCTGGCCATAGGTGCAAATGTTTCCTCAAATTCAATACCTTCAACTTATGCATAGCCTTTGCATACCAACCTTTCTTTGTTCCTAACTACTTGTTCTTCTTCATTCAATTTATTTCAAAAGATCCATTTAGTACCGATTACATTTTTATCTATGGGTCTTGGTACTAACTCCCAAGTCTTGTTTTTATCGATATGATCTAATTCTTCATTTATTGCCTTTACCCAACTTTCATATTTTCTTGCATCAGCAACATTTTTGGGCTCAATGTTGGATAATAAAGAGTAGTTACTTACTAATATTCTTCTTGTCTGAACACCAACTATGGGGTCTCCAATTATTTTCTCTCTAGGATGATCTTTCTGCCAACTATCTATTTTGAATTTATTTTTTTCTTCCACTTCTGAATCACTCTTTGAATCCTCTGAGTCAATTTTTTGTTTCTTTTCCATTTCCTTTTCCTCATCTCCTTCAATGACCTCTTCATAAATTGGGTAGTTCTCTTCATAGCTAATTACTCGTTCCCTTCATTCATCAAATTTAACATTGGCACTATCCATAATTTTACTTAGCCTCTTGTTGTAGCATTTGTAAGCTTTTATTTTTGACAAATAGCCAAGAAAAATACCTTCATCTACTCTATATTCAAACTTACCATGGTTTTCTTCAGTTCTTTTGATGTAACACTTGTTACAAAAAATTTAAAGTATCTTGTTGTTGCCTTTTTACGGAACTACAACTCATAAGAATTTTTACTTTCATGCGTCCTCAACATGCACCTATTTTGGATATATACCGTAGTATGGACTGCCTCTTTCCAAAATATGTCTGCTACTTTGCTCTCAGTCAACGTAGTCCGTGCCATTTCCTGCATTGTCCTGTTATTTCTTTCTACCACACCATTCTGTTGAGGTGTCCTAGCTGCTAAAATATATTTCCTAATGCCATATTTTTCACAATACTATGTGAAATCCTCTGAAATGAACTCTCCTCCTCTGTCTGACCTTAAACATTTAATCCTTTTTCCTATTTTATTCTCAACTTGGTTTTTGAAAACCTTGAACATATCAATGAAGAACACAAGCTTATACTGAGAGGGGGGGTGAATAGTATAAGAGCTCTTTTTACTTTTTCATTTATACTTCAATACAGTAAAGCAATATACCCAAAGCAATATCAAAGCAATGCACAATATCATCCACAAAGTGACACCAATTTTAATGTGGTTCACCCAGAATGGCTGGGCTACGTCCACAAAAATTTTCTCTAAAAGTTATCTCAAAGTTCTTTGGGAATCCTTACTAATTACAATTTTTATGGGCCTCGGCCCAAATGAGATACCTTCCCCCAATCAGAATTTATGAGCCTCTGCTCAAAGGAGATACCTTCACCCAATCAGAATTTATGAGCCTCTGCTCAAAGGAGATACCTTCCCCTCAATCTAAATTTATGAGCCTCTACTCAAAGGAGATACCTTCCCCTCTATCTGAATTTATGAGCCTCTGCTCAAAGGAAATACCTTCCCCTCAATATGAATTTATGAGCCTCTACTCAAAGGAGATACCTTACCCTCTACTCTAGAAATGATCCCTCAGAAGATCAACTACCTTTACCTCTTGCCAGCACATGGAACTCCTTTCCACCGAAGACCTCCTGTCATTAATGCTTAGCCTAAGAGACCTCTGTATTCTATGATCATGTCCACAGCAGCTCAGCAACCTGTACCAAACATAGTCAGTCGATCTAGTACAAGTCTTCCTCTGTCTTTCAGATCTGTCCAACACTTGAACAAATCAATCCTCTACACACAAGCCTTCTCAAAGACTTGCCAAATTTGTCCTCAGGTTCTTCTCAAATAACTAGTTCTCCTCTATCCTCAAGTTATCTGATAGAACTATCAAAACTTAGCTCACAAGTCCTCTGCTAGGACCTATCCAAATCTGCTCACAAGTCCCCATCGGAACCTATCCAAAACTACTCACAAGTCCCCACCGAAACCTATCCAAAACCTGCTCACAAGTCCCCATCGAAACCTGTCCAAAACCTGCTCACAAGTCCCCATCGGAACCTATCCAAAACCTACTCACAAGTCCCCATAGGAACCTGTCCAAAACCTGCTCACAAGTCCCCACCGGAACATGTCCAAAACCTCAGCAAGCTCACCAAGAAAAACTTTCTTAGTAGGAAATCATAAGGTGAATTATTAGAGATCCAATGTGATTTGTCAAACTCATAGAAGAATAAAGAGAATTGTTAGAGACTCAATATGTTCTATACTCAAATCCTAATCTCAAAACTCAACTCAAATCAACTTAGCTCAAACTCAATCTCAAATCTGAAAACTCAACTCAAACTCAATCTCAAATCTGAAAACTCAACTCAAACTCAATCTCAAATCTGAAAACTCAACTCAAACTCAATCTCAAATCTGAAAACTCAACTCAATATCTGAAATGGATAGGATAGAATGCTTTCTTTCAAGAACATGAAACTCCAACAATTTCCAACTATGCAAAGAATCACATAACAATGATACTCATGTTATTTTCACCATCAATTAGGGCTTCAACAACAATGCTCATCAAACAAGGTTCAATCAACACCATTCAGATCAAAACACAACCTTGAAGCATTTCACAATCAACATTAAGTAGAACTCCTTTTCTCTCCAATATTGTTTGAACAAAAGCATCCACCAACTCAACTCACAATAGCACACACAACTTTTCAAATCATCAACAAAGGAGTAAGCTCAACACTTTAACCAAGTAAAGAATAGCTTGATTATTACCAATTTAATTAAAGCAAATATCAATCTCAAAGCTGCCCACTTAAGGTTTCACAACTTCACACAAGAAGCAATTGACCTTAAAACATCATGCTTTCATTTCCATAAACAAGCAAAAGCACTCTCAACATTACAAGAAAAATTTAACCCTTATACACCTTATTTTTCCCTTATAGTCTTATCACAAATAAAATTTATCTCTCATAAGAATGAAATAAGATATTTCAACAACATATTCAAAAATAATATTTTATCAAAATACAAACAAGATTTAAAATCCTTATAACTCCTAAGCTATTTTTCCCTCTAACAAACTTACTCCATCTGCAAAAAAACTTAGCAAAAATTAATTTTGAAAATACCTTAGCCACATAAAAAATCACTATGGGAAAATTTGTGCACAAATTCTAACACCACCTACTGCGTCCACTTCACGACGAAAAACCCTTTCACGATATTTGAACGCGGAACCTCCCGTTCGGGTAGCGCACCAACAGCCTAGCTGCTACCGGTGTGCCAAAGGCACCTGGTGAGGTTTAAACCTTATGCTGTTAACCTTGATCCTTTTGCACCAGGGATAAAATGAAACCACAGTCCCTTAATTTCCTCTGTCGCGACATGACGACAATAAAATTTACGATGGATTCAACAAACGACAAGTGCATACAAATGAACAATGGATCTACGAAAAACAACGAAGACACAAATGAATTTATAGCGAGAAACTCCTTTCAAAATTTGGATGGGATCAATATTTGTTTTCGTCGAGGGAGATTTATATGCAATTTACCATAAGCTCTTTTACGTCGACGAGGAGTTTAACACGTCGGTGGAGGTTTTGGCTAGCACCAACAATGTTAAAACATTTGCGTCATGGATTAGGAGAACCCATTGCAAATAATAATTTATTTATTTAAAAATAATTAAATGGAACCTTAACAAGGTTTTTAATTATTTAAATAAATACTTCCTCCTGGACCCAAATGCATTAAACCAATGCATCCACCTATAATCTCTAAACTTGCCAACTTGGGGTTTGTAAAAGACCTTTGAACCTGTCATGCCGTAACCTTCATCAAAACAAATTATTTGACATCAAATCAAATTCCTTCAAGAGCTTCGTGACATCAATGACAACTTATACACTTGAGCAAAGGCAATTTACCCAAAGTACCCAAAATTTCCAACAATCAAAAGCTTCTGATTTATGCTTTAAAAATAGTACCCATGTCATCCTGGAATAGTCATCTATACACAACATGAAATATTTGTCACCATTTATGCTTTACGTTCTCATGGGTCCACATAAATCAATATGTACTAGTTCCAAAGGTTTGCTTGTGTAGTACTCTTTTGTTTTAAATGAGACTCTAGTTTGCTTCCCATTTTGACATGAAGTACAAATGCTATTTGATGGTTTTCCAACGATGGGAATATCTCTCACTGCTTTCTTTGAGCTAGTTTTTACTAGATTGTCAAAACTGATATGACCGAGCCTTTTGTGCCACAACCAATTCTCTTATTCCTTTCCAATAAAGCAAGCTCCTTCTGAAGTCTCTAAGAGAGTGTACAAGTTTCTATATGTCCTTGATCCAGTTGCTAGCAACTTCCCATTGTTTACCTTTTTGACTTCACAACATTTCTTCTTAAAGATCACTTCATGACCTCTATCACAAATCTGACTTACACTCAAAAAGTTATGCTTTAGACCAACCACAAACAAGACTTCTTTTGACCTAATTTTTTTGTCACTAATCTTAACTGAATCTCTACAAACTATCTTAGCTCCATCATTGTTTCCAAAATTTACTGAACCACATTCATATTGCTGCAACTTCTCAAATTTTTGTTTGTCACCTGTCATATGACTGGAGCATCCACTATGAAGTATACATAGTGCAAATTTATTCTGCGCTTTAAATTCCATCTATACGATCAAGGATTCCTTTTCTTCCTTAGGTCACTATTTTTCTTTCAACTCAGGTTTGATTACAATTTTGGGCTCTTGTTTTGGTTTTTTTTTTAGTAGCTTGTGCATGTTTTTTGGGAAATTTTATATTTTGTCTTATTCCATTTAGCTAAAATTTTCTTCCCTGAAATTGATTTGATGTAAATATACTTCGACAATTTATTGCAATATACCCAAAATTATGACAGTTATAACATTCTACTGCATAATTCATCAAAGGTGAAAAAGCATTTCTATTGGTAAAAATCTTGGGTCCTACATTATACTTGCAATCTAAGATCTTATGTCCATAACCATTGCATTTAAAACAGTAACTAGAAAAGAGATGATTGAACCTGGGTGGTGGTCTTTGCCATGTTGTCGTAGGAGCCATAAATATTCTTCTTCTTTTATGTGTGACATTGGTGAAGCCATCATTGTCAATTCTCCTTTCATGCCTTGCATTATTTATTTCCTTTGCATGATTCATTTTTGCTTGATCAACTTGTTTCTTCTCTTCATTATTTGTGGATTCTTCATTTATGGCCTTTGCTCCATTTGATGATTATCCTTCATAAAAATCCAAAATAAATTTGATGCCTGTAGTCTTTTGGTTATTTATGATCCTATCTAGCTTCATAGAACTTTCTTCACGTTTGTGATAACAACTAATTTTCTAATTCATCTCTTCTAGCTGCATTCTTAAACCAACAATCTCTTCTTCTAGATTGCTGCAATAATCTATTTTCATGGTTATTTGCACTTCGAGATATTTGGAGATTTTCTTGGATTCTTCTATTTGTACTTTCAAATTTGTTATGATTTCATTTGCATCCTCAAGATTTCTTGAAATTTTCTTATTATTTTTCATTTCTATCTTCAATTCATATAGAGCTGCAATTAGTTCCTCTTCCAAATTCACTTATGCATCAATTTCTTCTTCATCACTTTCCTGTTATTTTTTTGTTTTTTCTTCTTTGAGTGCCATGAAAAGAGATTCACCTATTTCATTTTTAGAATCCTCACTGGAGCTATCTTCTGATGAACTGACATTCTTGGAGATGAAACTTTTCTTCTTGAAGTTGCCTTTTTTGAAATTTGTTTTTTTCTTCCAGTCACTTCTTTCTTCGTGTGATCCTTCATCACTTTTGTTCTTCTCATTAAGTGGACATTTAGCTGCAAAATACCCAATGCCTCCATATTTGAAACATTTAAACAGTAACTTTCCTCTGTATTTTCCTTTTGCCCTTTTTATTTTTTGAACAAGGTCTGCTTCTATTTCATCTGATGTCTCTTCTTCCTTGGATTCTTGTTTTGCTTTCATATTTTTATGGGATTTAAAAGTAGCTTCTCTATATGTGGGTTTAGATTTTCCTATTCTCATCTCATATGCAGTCAAAGAACCATGCATATCATTCATACTAAAATAATATAGATATTTAGCTTCTTCTATAGGTAAAAATTTAGAATCAAATCTTTGGGAAAGGGTTCTTAATACCTTTTTCATGATGATAGAATCTTTTATTTCTTCGTTGAGTCCTCTAATCACACTAATGACTTCATTAACTCTCAGCATATATACCTCTATATTCTCATTGTCATTCATCTTTAATACTTTGAACTAAGCTCGATGTGTTTGTAACTTGGCCTCCTTGATCTTAACATCTCCTTCATGAATGATTTTTAGTTTGTCTCATATTTCCTTTGTTGTTTTACAACCCATAATATTTATGTTGTCCACTAATCCACACATGATAGCATTCTTTGCTTTTAAGTCATTCTCAAACAGTTTCTTATCGAAAGCATCGGTTGGAGAAGTGGTGCGTATTGTGTATCCACTATCTATTGAATTCCAAATTTCACATCCCAAAGCACAAAAATATGTTTGCATCCAGAGTATCTAAAATACGTAATTACTTCCATCAAACAATGGTGCTTTGTTTGATGACAAGCCTTCACCACTTGCTATTGTGTCACTTCTAAGATCACCCTAGCCGGTTAAGCCTATTCAGGAACCTCACTCTGATACCAATTTTTAGTCTCACAAGGACACTGAGAGGGGGGGTGAATTAGTGTAGCTCTTTTAAACTTAAATATTCACAACTCAAAGCTAAAACAATGAAAATATAAAACTAAATAAAGTAATTATAACAAGAGAACATCACACAACACAAGATGTACTAAGGTTCATCAATTTGGCTACATCCTCAAAAATGATTGTTTGGACTCCCATCCAAATCTAGCCTTTGCAAAGCATCAACTTTACAATCAATTTATCATCACCCACTGGAAGGAGCACCAACCCCTCTACCAAACACCCACTTGATTTTGATATTGATAATAAAATGACATATATGAATGTCTTCACCAAAACCAAAACCCTCTATGATATGTAAGATCAAAATCTAAAACTTTCTATTTCACCCAGTATAACATCCCTCTCTGCATTACTTAGAATTTGAATCTTCTCTTCTAAAAAAAAAACCGATTGTTATATTAGCCCGTTCTACCAATTACTAAATGCTTTCTAGGTATTTTGTAACACTTTGTCTACAAAATCCTCTCAAAATTTTAGCCAAAATGGATATCATATGAGAAATTTATGCCTAAAATACTAAAGTGACATTTTTCACCACTCTCCAAAAATCATGGATTTTCACTCTTTATTTTTCTCCACACACCCTTCTCTCTTCACAAAATAAAGTTCCCAATTTTCAATAAAATCCCTTGTCACTTAAAAAGCACACTTGCATTATTTTTCCCTTTTAATTTTTTAAAAATATATTCTTTAATGATGCTTCTTAAAACAATATAACTTCTTTTTTTTATTTTGAGAAGGCATTTCGTCAAACACGTCACATGCAAAGAATTGACACCTTACTCATTTTATTACTTCGGAGCCACATGACACCTAAAAAAAAAACTAAAGATGCTCTATTTGATGCCTTGAAGGTGTAACAACACTAAAACCAAAACTCTGGTGACTCTACAAGGTCCAAATAGCCAACTGAAGGATTTTGCACAAGTGGAACAAATTGACATAAAAGTGACCTGTACCATTTTTTCAACAATCATAACTCTCACCTCGTAACTCTTTTTTCTCTAAAATTTAAAACTTAGAATATCTGCAATGTTGAATACATCCAATATGAATATCGTTACATAAATCCTTACGGTTCACCTGTACCACTTCCATAAAAATTGATGTTGACACTTTTTACAAAAAGAGCGTTTTTGTGAGTCTTGAAACACTTGTAACATTCACCTCGTTTCTTTATTTTGGTGAAAATTTGGAACACATGTTCTTGAAGATAACTACCACCTCGAGTTCAAATTTTACTATCAAATTCTTCTTTTTTTGCTTGCAGTGCTTCTGATAAAATTTCCCTTTTTTAGCCTATACAACCACTTGCCAAATCATCCGCCAAGATACCGAAAATGTCACCGATCAATCCAAAAACTATGCTGACACCTCCAATGCTGTTCTAGACTATTTCCTAACATGTTGGCATGTTCTAAAATGATCCATCCTATCCAACTATGCCCATGATGACTTTTACAATTTTTTTGACAACTTCTTGACGATTTTTTCAACTTTTGCAAATTTGCACGAACAACCTGTAACAACTTCACCCAAACATCAAAAACATCCTCATAAGCATTGAAAATCACTGTACATACTCCGAACAACCTCTGAATAACTATATACTATGTCAACCTGTCTATCTGAGTGTGTTGACAACAATGACAATATTATCGCTGCACCTTGCTCAACAAGGGACAGGAAATATCTTACCTTTAATTAATTTATAGGTAGCTTATATTGGTTAAAGAAAAGGTTTAAATAGAAATCTCAAAATAAAAAGGTATTGTGGTTTTGTAATTGCTTAATTGACTTAATACTTTTCTAAAATATTTTATTTTTAATCATCCTTAATGGAAGATCCGCACTAGAGAAAGGTGGAAACTAGATAACTCATATCATCTTATTAAATTTCAAGGCAATAGAAAATGGTGATTATTTAACCTTTAAATAGTCAAACCTTATAGTCAAATTCAACTATAGCTAAACCTGAGAAAAGTGAATTTCGGGATTGTGGATTAAATAATATTTAAATGCAACCTAAGGTTGTGGGTAGGACAACCTTGATAAAAATCAATATTGCGATGAGGACAATCTTACGGAGATGAATTAAATGATGATGCAGGTAGGCAATCACCATGATAAATAAGTTTTAATGATGATACGAGTAGGCATTCATAATGGATCAGGGTTCTAACTGAAAGCACGAGATTCCGGTCAAAGGAAATCATTCAAGTGCAATTGCATTCAAAATTAATCACGCCTAAGTCCTAGGAATGTACATTACATGAAACGGAAAAGAGACATGTTGTAAGAGACGCAATCAGATAAAGAAAAATAGCCCTTTCATTAATTTCTTTCGATCTCTGTTACAATAATGCCTCCTCCCTTTTCAGGGGCTAGGAGCGCAAATAAGGTTTGATTACAATCGTTGAATGGTTCCTCCTTCCGCGTGCCCACGATTGCCTTGGGCGGGCTAAGATGATGCCGCCGCTGATGTTGATGGGTTCTTCGCCTCTGCTTGCTTCTCCCGCAAACAAAGAAATGATCAAGACGTTAGTAGCACTCTGTTGCAAATGAAAATCATTCTCTCTCTAAAACTAACAAAATATGCATACGAATATTTGCCTGAAACCATGAAAACAGTGAATCCAAATTGCTTCAAAATCCGAAGAAGGTAAGAACAGTCACCAGAAGGCCACTGCCACTGAGGCAGCTGGCCAATTCACCTTAAACTGGAATTCGTCCCTGGGCAGGACGAATTCTGACTGTAATTCGTCCCTGGGTGGGACGAATTCTTCTGAATAGGAGAAATCGACCTGCTGCTGCTCCAATGTCGGATCCCGGGACCTGCAAAACTCCTGCAAACAGGGGGGTTAGGTAATTGGGGCCATTTTGGGACGACCCAGATGGTCGGATTTTCCCAATTTGGCCTCCTCCCTCGGGAATTTAACCTTGACACCTGCAAGTTAGCGAAACGATAAAGCAATACAAAACACCCTAAACTCTGACCAAAAGCTACAAAATTGCAATTATAGACTAATCAGACCTAGTAACACATAATGCAATCTAAAAATTAATCTAAAGTGCTCAAAAACTGAAATTAGAACTTGGGGGTGCGGGGGTGCCCAAGTGGGCCTCCCACCGTTGGCCCTCGATTTTGGAGCCAATCCACCAAGGATGGGCCCAAAACCTTTTAGGATTGGGGGGTCGGCGAATTGGTAGGTTCAGATGTCCATGCGTCGGATTTGAGTAAGGTTCGAGCTTCCAAAGGCCACCCAACAACCTCCCTTGCAAAAGAGATTGATGGATGTAGGAAGGTGAACAAAGGGGGATGCAAATGAGTCTTCGATTCGGCAAGCACTTCGTTGCTTGAACACTCCTTCTACCTGCATATTTTGGGTGAGAAAATTCCCACCTTTTATAGACCCAAGGGGTCTCTTTTGGGAGGGAAGCACAAAAGCCAAGTGTTGACCATGGGCGCCATGTGGCGGTCTTGTCTTCCCATGAGGGAGGGGAGTCCTTCCCTGACTTGAACTTTGATAAATGCTTCTTGTAACAGTCCTCTAACGGCCCCTCTGTCCACTTACACATGCGTGCAAGGTAGGAGCCCTTAACTGACTGTTCTGGGCTGCCACTTGGCACCATTTGCCCTTTTTCCCGTTAAGCTTAGAATTCGTCCCACCCAGGGACGGATTCAGAATTCGTCCTGGGGTGGGACGGATTCTATTTTGAATTCGTCTCTGGGTGAGACGAATACTGGGCAAAGTGCCCAAGTGTGCCAAATTGCTCCTTGACCTTACAAAACTGCTATGAAAGTGGTTAAGACCACTGTTTGACCTCTGAGGGCTGCCCTGGGGGCTGTGTTTGTCAAAGCGATCAGTGTTTGCAATCACATAATCGGATTGGTGCTGTTTTGGTGTCTACAGATGCCCCTTTTTGGGAAGCGCTGCAGGTGACGCAGATGCTGAGCAAAAATAGATAACCAAAGCACTAATGATTAGGGTTTCTTGGTAACCTAACCAACTTTTGATGCCCCAAGTATGGAAAGGGCATGCATTCTTGAATCCTTGCTTCTGACGAGCTAAGGAATTTGATTTCAAGTATTAACCTGTTTTGGTGAGGTGTAACTTGAACTTGGACATTGATCAGTCATGAACAAGTGAAGGGCGTTTTTATCCTCAGGGGGAACCTTGTGTTCATGATTCACGAAATGCCAAGTGTTTGATTGATTTGATTGTTGCTTGTTTACTGCCCCAAGCAGGAGCGTGATTGTCTTTGTCAATGATTCTTTGAATGCATGTCGTTTTCCTTAATTGGGTGTGTGATTGTTGGTTGGTGACTAAGTGTGACTACCCCCTCAAGCGACGAATCGATGAGGGAATGACCTTCGTGAGAGAAGCGACGAGTCGCTTGACCCAAGATGACTTGTGCAAGGTTTGCCTTTAGAGGGTTTACCGTTAAGCGTGTGCAATTTTTCCAACATATGGACCTATTTTTGGTGGGTGTTAGCCCTTTTGGTGACGTCATAATGAGGTGAAATCGTCGAAAACCTATTTCCCGTGGAGCGGTCCGGCTATGATAGCCTTCTTGGGGAACTAGGAGAGCGATAATTTGGACCTCGACATCGATTTTCTTTGCCTAGAGGTTAAGTGCATGAGCACTTATGCCCGGCAATGCTTTTGTTGTGTTTTTGTTAAATTTTGTACTTGTTTTTGTTGTTTTTGTGACATTATTTTGGGGATTAAATTTTCAAAATCTGTCTTCCCTTGGAGCGGTCCGGCTATGGAAGCCTTCTTAGGGAGTAGGATATTGATAATTTGTGACCCCGATGTCGATTTTGTATGCCCATGCTGTCAGTTGCATTTGCAATCCTGTCAGGCAGTTTTATTGTCTTTTTAGTGCATTTTTAGTCATTTTTCTTAATTTTTTTTTGTGCTGGCCTGAATTCGTCCCTGGGTGGGACGAATTCCAGTCTGGAGAATTCGTCCCTGGGTGGGACGAGCGCTAATCAGAGCGCTCGTCCCAGTCAAGGACGAATTCCAGTGCAAAAGGCCTATTTAAGGGCCAAAACTTGATTTTGGGCTCATTTGTGTCATTTTTTTCTTGCGATTTTGGAGCTCTGGGAGGAGGAAGTAATTCTGCGAAGCGAAGCGCTACTGGAATTCTCTCTGCCATCATGAGTGCACAAACTGGTTCGAGCGGCGGAGCCGAGGCGAGACTCTGTAAGTGACCCTAGGGCTTATTTTGCTTTAACTGAATGCATTGTTTTTGTGTTGCGCTTTTCAAAACCTTAAGAATTTTTTGTAATGTTTTTTGTTTAACAACTAAGGTTAGAAACCTTAGAATTGAAAATTTTATTTTTATTTTATTTATTATTATTATTATATATATTTTTTTTTTTGCTTGCAGGTTGTTAGGAGCCGGTACCGTGTACCCGTTGCCTTTACTGAGGCGCGGTTGGCCTTGACTGATGACGACTGGGAATGGCTTGATGCCCTTGGGCTTAAGCAGGTGGCTCGACTGGAGCCTGTGGTTTTGGATCAGGCCTATCTGACGGCCCTGATCAAGCTTTGGGATCCGAGGACCAATACTTTCCATCTCCCGAGAGGGGAGATGACTGTGACTCTTGAGGATGTCTATCGGCTGCTTCGGATTCGATAGATGGTCTGCCTATTAGGACATCTCCGTTCGATCAGCGGACTGCTATACTCACGAGATGTTTTGGGCATGGGGGGGAGCTGGGTGTAGCCTTGACTGGAAGCACGAGATTCCGGTCAAAGGAAATCATTCAAGTGCAATTGCATTCAAAATTAATCACGCTTAAGTCCTAGGAATGTACATTGCATGAAACGAAAAGAGACATGTTGTAAGAGACGCAATCAGATAAAGAAAAATAGCCCTTTCATTAATTTCTTTCGATCTCTGTTACAATAATGCCTCCTCCCTTTTCAGGGGCTAGGAGCGCAAATAAGGTTTGATTACAATCGTTGAATGGTTCCTCCTTCCGCGTGCCCACGATTGCATCGGGCGGGCTAAGATGATGCCGCCGCCGATGTTGATGGGTTCTTCGCCTCTGCTGCTTCTCCTCCAAACAAAGAAATGATCAAGACGTTAGTAGCACCTGTTGCAAATGAAAATCATTCTCTCTCTAAAACTAACAAAATATGCATACGAATATTTGCCTGAAACCATGAAAACAGTGAATCCAAATTGCTTCAAAATCTGACAGAAGGTAAGAACAGTCACCAGAAGGCCATCGCCACTGAGGCAGCTGGCCAATTCACCTTAAACTAGAATTCGTCCCTGGGCAGGACGAATTCTGACTGTAATTCGTCCCTGGGTGGGACGAATTCTTTTGAATAGGAGAAATCGACCTGCTGCTGCTCCAATGTCGGATCCCGGGACCTGCAAAACTCCTGCAAACAGGGGGGTTAGGTAATTGGGGCCATTTTGGGACGACCCAGATGGTCGGATTTTCCCAATTTGGCCTCCTCCCTCGGGAATTTAACCTTGACACCTGCAAGTTAGCGAAACGATAAAGCAATACAAAACACCCTAAACTCTGACCAAAAGCTACAAAATTGCAATTATAGACTAATCAGACCTAGTAACATAGAATGCAATCTAAAAATTAATCTAAAGTGCTCAAAAACTGAAATTAGAATTTGGGGGTGCGGGGGTGCCCAAGTGGGCCTCCCACCGTTGGCCCTCGATTTTGGAGCCAATCCACCAAGGATGGGCCCAAAACCTTTTAGGATTGGGGGGTCGGCGAATTGGTAGGTTCAGATGTCCATGCGTCGGATTTGAGTAAGGTTCGAGCTTCCAAAGGCCACCCAACAACCTCCCTTGCAAAAGAGATTGATGGATGTAGGAAGGTGAACAAAGGGGGATGCAAATGAGTCTTCGATTCGGCAGCACTTCGTTGCTTGAACACTCCTTCTACCTGCATATTTTGGGTGAGAAAATTCCCACCTTTTATAGACCCAAGGGGTCTCTTTTGGGAGGGAAGCACAAAAGCCAAGTGTTGACCATGGGCGCCATGTGGCGGTCTTGTCTTCCCATGAGGGAGGGGAGTCCTTCCCTGACTTGAACTTTGATAAATGCTTCTTGTAACAGTCCTCTAACGGCCCCTCCGTCCACTTACACATGCGTGCAAGGTAGGAGCCCTTAACTGACTGTTCTGGGCTGCCACTTGGCACCATTTGCCCTTTTGCCCGTTAAGCTTAGAATTCGTCCCACCCAGGGACGGATTCAGAATTCATCCTGGGGTGGGACGGATTCTATTTTGAATTCGTCTCTGGGTGAGACGAATACTGGGCAAAGTGCCCAAGTGTGCCAAATTGCTCCTTGACCTTACAAAACTGCTATGAAAGTGGTTAAGACCACTGTTTGACCTCTGAGGGCTGCCCTGGGAGCTGTGTTTGTCAAAGCGATCAGTGTTTGCAGTCACATAATCGGATTGGTGCTGTTTTGGTGTCTACAGATGCCCCTTTTTGGGAAGCGCTGCGGGTGACGCGATGCTGAGCAAAAATAGATAACCAAAGCACTACTGATTAGGGTTTCTTGGTAACCTAACCAAATTTTGATGCCCCAAGTATGGAAAGGGCATGCATTCTTGAATCCTTGCTTCTGACGAGCTAAGGAATTTGATTTCAAGTATTAACCTATTTTGGTGAGGTGTAACTTGAACTTGGACATTGATCTAGTCATGAACAAGTGAAGGGCGTTTTTATCCTCGGGGGGAACCTTGTGTTCATGATTCACGAAATGCCAAGTGTTTGATTGATTTGATTGTTGCTTGTTTATCGCCCCAAGCGAGGAGCGTGATTGTCTTTGTCAATGATTCTTTGAATGCATGTCGTTTTCCTTAATTGGGTGTGTGATTGTTGGTTGGTGACTAAGTGTGACTACCCCCTCAAGCGACGAATCGATGAGGGAATGACCTTCGTGAGAGAAGCGACGAGTCGCTTGACCCAAGATGACTTGTGCAAGGTTTGCCTTTAGAGGGTTTACCGTTAAGCGTGTGCAATTTTTCCAACATATGGACCTATTTTTGGTGGGTGTTAGCCCTTTTGGTGACGTCATAATGAGGTGAAATCGTCGAAAACCTATTTCCCGTGGAGCGGTCCGGCTATGATAGCCTTCTTGGGGAACTAGGAGAGCGATAATTTGGACCTCGACATCGATTTTCTTTTCCTAGAGGTTAAGTGCATGAGCACTTATGCATGGCAATGCTTTTGTTGTGTTTTTGTTAAATTTTGTACTGTTTTTGTTGTTTTTGTGACATTATTTTGGGGATTAAATTTTCAAAATATGTCTTCCCTTGGAGCGGTCCGGCTATGGAAGCCTTCTTAGGGAGTAGGATATTGATAATTTGTGACCCCGATGTCGATTTTGTATGCCCATGCTGTCAGTTGCATTTGCAATCCTGTCAGGCAGTTTTATTGTCTTTTTAGTGCATTTTTAGTCATTTTTCTTAATTTTTTTTTTGTGCTGGCCTGAATTCGTCCCTGGGTGGGACGAATTCCAGCTGGAGAATTCGTCCCTGGGTGGGACGAGCGCTAATCAGAGCGCTCGTCCCAGTCAAGGACGAATTCCAATGCAAAAGGCCTATTTAAGGGCCAAAACTTGATTTTGGGCTCATTTGTGTCATTTTTTTCTTGCGATTTTGGAGCTCTGGGAGGAGGAAGTAATTCTGCGAAGCGAAGCGCTACTGGAATTCTCTCTGCCATCATGAGTGCACAAACCGGTTCGAGCGGCGGAGCCGAGGCGAGTCCTGTAAGTGACCCTAGGGCTTATTTTGCTTTAACTGAATGCATTGTTTTTGTGTTGCGCTTTTCAAAACCTTAAGAATTTTTTGTAATGTTTTTTGTTTAACAACTAAGGTTAGAAACCTTAGAATTGAAAATTTTTATTTTTATTTTATTTATTATTTATTTATTTATTTTTTTTTTTTGCTTGCAGGTTGTTAGGAGCCGGTACCGTGTACCCGCTGCCTTTACTGAGGCGCGGTTGGCCTTGACTGATGACGACTGGGAATGGCTTGATGCCCTTGGGCTTAAGCAGGTGGCTCGACTGGAGCCTGTGGTTTCGGATCAGGCCTATCTGACGGCCCTGATCAAGCTTTGGGATCCGAGGACCAATACTTTCCATCTCCCGACAGGGGAGATGATTGTGACTCTTGAGGACGTCTATCGGTTGCTTCGGATTTCGATAGATGGTCTGCCTATTAGGACATCTCCGTTCGATCAGCGGACTGCTATACTCACGAGATGTTTTGGGCATGGGGGGGAGCTGGGTGTAGCAGACCCAGTGGAGACAGCCGAGGTGGATTGCCAGGCTGGCAGGATTTTGGTTGGCTGGTGGAAGGAGAGGGGGGTGTTAGGAGTGAGGCACGCATTCCTGATGGGCCTCATTTCTAACATTCTTCTCCCTAATTCGTCAGGCGCGAGGTTCCCGTGGAACCTGCTGGATTTGGTGTGGCAGTTGGCAGAGTGCCCGATAGAGGCACCGTTGATCCTGAGATGGGGACAGACTTTGTTGGCGCAGCTTTACGGAGAGTTGTACGGGGTCCGCTGTCGACAGCGGAAGGGTGTCAGTTGTAGCTTTTTGTTGCAGTGCTGGGGTTGGCAGCACATAGCTGTTGAGAGGCCTACCGGGTTACCGTGGACGACTCGGGTGGCGATGGAGGATGATGAGATTGGTTATGCAGCGTTGTGGCGACGGTATGCGGAGCAGGGACAGAGTCGGCGATGGGCAGGTGCAGTTGAGCACTACATTGATGCCTTTTCATGGCTCACTCCAGGGGAGGTGTTTTGGCGTCCCTATCGGGACTGTCCAGCTTGGCCTGAGGCTGGAGAGTGGCTCCGACGGGTACGGAGGGAGCGATGGTTGACTGGGCGGCACGGGACGGAGCATGAGTTCTTTCCGTACCGCCGGGTTACACGAAAGTTTGGGGTGCGCCAGGGGTTGCCTGGTGAACCCGTAGGCTATCGGCGTCGGGGATATGAGAGGGATCTGGAGCCACCTGTCCTCGTGCCACTGGGCGAGGAGTCAGATGCTGTTATTGAGGTGTTGGATGTGGATGACGTAGGTACTACCACTGAGTATGACTCGTGGTGGGTTTTGCGGCGCTGGAGAGGTGAGGGTCCTCTGGGAGGTGCGGAGGCGGCAGTGGAGGATGCTGAGGCGACAGGGGGTGATTGGGGAGGGCCGTTGGATGATGCAGACATGGCGGATGTGGACTTGGGTGTTCCGGAGCAGCCGGACATGCAGGATGTGGAGGAGCAGTTGGAGCCTGGGCAGGCTACTGTCCCCGGGAGTCCTATGCGTCCGATAGATACGGAGGGGGTGGGGTCGGATGTAGGCGATGAGGTTGCGCGGCTTACAGAGCTACTACGGATGCGGGATCTAGAGAGGGATCTTCTACGGGTTCAGTTGGCAGAGCGGGATAGCATTTTGGCGCAGCGCGATGATGCCTTGTCTATCTATCATCGGCGGGAGGCAGAGTGGTGTCTATACCGGATAGACTTGGAGAGGGAGGTCATCCGCCTTGGCGGGCGGCTCCCTAAGCCTTCTATCAGCATATCTTCTCGACGGACGAGGGATAGTTTGACTGAGCAGTCAGCATCATCTCGCCGCAGGCGGTTGGATGAGGGGGGTGGTAGTAGGCATGATGCGGAGGCTAGCAGTAGTCGCCCTGTAGGGTCCCGTAGGACCCACACCACGGGGGGTAGTTCCCGTCGCACCGATCCTGCGTGATCATGGTGGCCGACATCTTAGGTTGGGTTTTGGATATGATTGCGGGGTCTAAGGACCTATTTTTGTAGCCTGCGGGCATCTTTTTTTTTTTTTTTGACGATATATATATATATATATATATATATACCGGTTTTATTTTTGGATTTGTACATGTGATGATGTGATTGATTTTTGTTATGCATGTTTATTTGTTTGATGGATGCAGATGAATTGAATTGTTTTAGATGCCTATGTGATATGCAAAATGGATGAATGCTATTTTTATTTATCTGGTTTTTCTTTGCTATTTTTGTATTTTCTGATGGTATCATAAGAATGATAAGTAGGGCAGATGGTTTTCGGGATGAGTGTAAGATTTTCTGAGATTCAGACAGTTTTAACTCACTATCCACGACTGTACTTTATCTTACAAGACTTTTGAACAAGGTATGAATCAAACTTGTTTTTGACCGAGCTATTTCACATCCCTGTGTGTGCAATTGAGTTCATTTAGTGGTATTTGTTAGGATACCACCAATGCAGATGGGCTTTCAACCGAACCTATACTGAGGATCACCTAATTAGCTCCACGAATTCCTTTGTTGTATGTACTAAGATTAATCTGCGTTGTAATCCAGGTTGCCATAAGCTAGCTCATCCACATGCAAACATTGATCTGTACACAAGTTAATGTGACAGATATATCGTCATGCGGGAGGTTTACTTCTGTTACCGCGTTGGTATTGAAGCTTGCCTTATGACCTATAGAATCTTTGAGAGTTCCAGGGATTCAAGGTCAACTCCCTTCTTTTTTTTCAATTGTATTGGGATACTTGCTCTTTTGTAGTGATAAGATCATCTGTTTATTTTTATTGATTTTTCTTTTGAGCAAGGGATTGGGGATATGGAGTGACGAAAATCACTGTTGTTTGTGCCTTTTGATGTGTGCACTATATTTTGTCAAATTTTTGAGTTTTGACATTTTGCAAATTTTTGTGTTTTGCAGCTATTGAGAACTTTTGGGATTCTTAGGAAATTGGGTAGGGAGGAAGCTTGTCCTTTTGCCAACTCTCAGCATTCTAGGGGTCATTCGCACAGGGGGATGAGCAAGATAACCGTTTCGCTTGTGGTGACCTAGTTATTTTGTAGGTTTC
Organism: Wollemia nobilis; assembly: GCA_028583015.1. NCBI lineage: Eukaryota > Viridiplantae > Streptophyta > Pinopsida > Araucariales > Araucariaceae > Wollemia > Wollemia nobilis. The sequence goes on from JAQPPZ010016831.1 coordinate 3,017,691, forward strand.
ATCTTTCGTTCACACGATTTTGGGAATTTTAGTGTTTTAATTTGTGTTGGGATGTTACGTAACAAGGTGTATTTCGAGTATGACTCTACCTTTATAAAATCCGTTCGACTTGGTACACTACATGGCTAAAGAGGAAAATGATGACTGAATTACTGAAAGTCCTAGTACATTCCCAGACCACTGACTGTAGTGTGGTAAGATTTATGCATGGTGTTTTTGTTGGTTTTGATGAATTCGAGTATGCCTAGAATTGAGATGCAAATATTTTTTTTTTTTTTTTGATGATTTTTGTTGTTTTGTTTTTGTTGAATTTCTTGATTGTTTGACCAAGAGATTGCGATAATCCTTGGAGCTTTTGGGTTGACCAAGAGATTGCGATAATCCTTGGAGCTTTTTGTATTGACCAAGAGATTGCGATAATCCTTGGAGCTTTTTAGGTGACCAAGAGATTGCGATAATCCTTGGAGCTTTTTAGGTGACCAAGAGATTGCGATAATCCTTGGAGCTTTTTGTGTTGACCAAGAGATTGCGATAATCCTTGGAGCTTTTTGGGTTGACCAAGATATTGCGATAATCCTTTGAGCTTTTTGGGTTGACCAAGAGATTGCGATAATCCTTGGAGCTTTTTGGGTTGACCAAGAGATTGCGATAATCCTTGGAGCTTTTTGGGTTGACCAAGAGATTGCGATAATCCTTGGAGCTTTTTGGGTTGACCAAGAGATTGCGATAATCCTTGGAGCTTTTTGTTTGTTTGTTTTTGTTGAAATTTATTTTTTTTTTTTTTTTTTATTTTATTTTTTTTTTTTTTGGTACATGGTTGTCTTAGATATGAAATGGTCGTAAATGACTGATATTCAAGGGTTCCGTTTCCTTGATACCGTCAAGAGAAGCTAGCCTGTACGTTCCTGGTCCTATTTTGCTATCAATGACATACGGACCTAACCAATTTGCCGCAAATTTGTCCCTCATATGGGACGGAAAATTAGAGTTTTGTTGGTTTTCCTTCAGAACCAGATCACCAACCCGAAATTCTCTTAGGTGAACTTTCATGTTGTAAGCTCTCTTAAGCCGCTCTTGATAGATACGTAAGTGCTCGAGAGCATTAACGCGTCTTTCATCAAGCAACGTAAGCTGGTCTAACCGGGCCGTCGCGCAGGTGTCATCATCGATGAATTCCCGCATTGATATGCGGAGGGAAGGAATTTCCAACTCGAGAGGCATTCTGCCTCTGAGCCATACACTAGTGAAAACGGAGTTGCCCCAGTGGGCGTCCGAATGCTAGTGCGATAGGCCCAAAGGGCAAGTGGGATTTGTATGTGCCAATCCTTATGACTGTCTGCAATGGTATTTTTAAGGATGGCGACTAGCGTTTTGTTTGACGCCTCTGCTTGCCCATTTGCTTGCGGATAATATGGTGTTGAAAAGCTGTGCTGAATTTTGTACTTTGTGGTTAAAGCACGCACGTCTTTGTTCTTGAATGATGGCCCATTATCCGAGATTATTTTGGATGGAATACCAAAACGACATATGATGTAATGCAAAATGAACTCCGCAATGCGGGGTCCTATCGTAGAGGTTAACGGAATTGCTTCCACCCATTTGGTAAAATATTTTGTGGCCGTTATGATAAACGTGTGACGGCCTGACGATGCAGGGGAGATCTTTCCAATTAGATCGAGGCCCCACTGCGAAAATGGCCAAGCAGACTGGACTGTCTGTAGGGCCTGGGAAGGTGCATGCATCAGATTGGCATGATGTTGACATTTCACACACCTCTTGACATATGCGCAGCAATCTCGCTCTAAAGATGGCCAATAATAGCCCATGCGAAGAATGCGCTTTGCAATGGCCATACCACTAAAGTGGCCGCCACATGTACCGTCATGCACTTGGGTGACTGCCCAAGTGGGCTCTTGCTGGTCCAAGCAACGAAGAAGAATTCCGTCGTAGCTGCGACGATACAAAATGTCTCCTATCAAGACATATTTTTCCGCTTTATGTTTGAATGTTCGTTTTGTGGCTTGCGTCAATCCAAGGGGTAGATTACCTAACTTGAGGTAATCTCTTATGGGTAAATACCAATCCTATTGATTAGATACCTCGACAGTTTGAACAGCCAATCCCTTTTGGAGTTCTTCCCTAACAAATGCTGATTGGGATAAAACTTGTAAAAATAGCATTGTGTTGCTATTAATGGGAATTGGGGAGAACAAAGACCCCCAGTTGGCATGTTTCAAATAGTCTCGGATTCGAAAGAACTTATCCGAAGATGGTTTGATCTGGATCATGTGGATTCCTGGCGTCAAGTCTGAGCTTGCGCGCTCCATCGTGGGTTGCGATAAGGTTTTGACCTGAATGGTTGTTATATCACCGGAAAGGTCTTGCGGGATTAGTGACCCCAAGGAGGCCATTGTGTCCGCAAAATGATTCGATGATCGAGGGAGTGCCTCGATGTCATACCACTCAAATTTTGCCAAGAATTTATCCACGAGGGCTTTATAGGCCTTCAGAACTCGGGCATTTGCATTGATATACCCCTTTGACTTGATTGACGATTAACAGCGAATCGCCAAATATGTTCAGTATTTTGATGTTCATGGCGATTGTTGTCTGAAGACCTAGGAGCAAGGCTTCATATTCTGCATTGTTGTTGGTGCATCTGGAAGTTTAATTTAAATGACAGGGGCATTGGAGCGCCCTGCGGTGTGAAGAATACAATTCTTGCGCCACCACCTTGCTCGCATTTAGAACCATCAAAAAATAAGGTTGTCGGCCTGAGACTCAGGCTCTTCAGAATCTGGCGATTCTAAGACATGGAAGACCTCATCATCGGGTAGTTCTATGACCAGAGGCTGATCGTCTTCAAGAGGAGCCTCTGCTAGTTGATCGGCTATGACTTGTCCTTTTATAGATTTTTGTCCAATAAACTCAATGTCAAATTCCGTCAACAACATGATCCATTTCGCCGTGCGACTACTATGATAAGTACGACTCATCATGTATCGCAATGGATTCTCCTTAGACACAACATACGTCGTGTTGCTCAGCATATAGTGGCGTAGCCTTTTGGTGGCAAACACCACTGCCAAGCAGAGTTTCTCAACGTATGCATAGTTAAGTTCGTAACTGACCAGGGTGCGGCTAAGATAGTAAGTAGCCTGTTCTTTGTGAAGTTCATTCTTCTGGGCTAGCATTACGCCCAGTGCCACCTCGATGAGCTGAGATGTACAAGTAGAACGGCACACCTGGTCTAGGCGGTGCCAATACGGCGGTGAAGCCAAGTATTGTTTGATTTCATCAAAGGCTGACTGGCACTCGTCATCCCAATGAAATGTGACCCCTTTGTGCAATAATTTTTTCATTGGTCGGCATTTGTCAGATAATTGCGCTATGAAGCGTTTAATCGACACGACCTTTCCTTGTAGACTTTTGAGCTGCTTGATAGTGGTTGGGGAAGCCATTTCAAGGATTGCCTTGACTTTGTTTGGGTCCACTTCGATGCCTCTTTTGGAGACTATAAAACCCAAGAGTTTTCCAGATGTGATGTCGAACACGCACTTCTTGGGATTCAGTCTGACCTTATGCTCTATGAGGCGATCGAGGATCTTGCTTAAGTCACCAAGATGATCTGAGCGCAATTTAGACTTGGCTAACAAATCATCCATGTAATCTTCCAAAGTTTTGTGCATGTAATCATGGAAGATATACGTCATAGCACGTTGGTATGTAGCGCCAATATTTTTAAGGCCAAAAGGCATGACCTTATAACAAAATGTCCCCCAAGGCGTTGTGAATGCCGTTTTGAGTTGGTCTTCAGGATTGATACGAATTTGATTGTATCCTGAGAAACCGTCCATTAGGGAGAGCATTTCGTGACCTGCTATAGCGTCTACCAATGCGTCGATGCTTGGCAAGGGGAAATCATCCTTAGGACTCGCTTTGTTTAAGTCTCGAAAGTCGGTGCATATGCGAATCCTCCCATCGGGCTTCTTGACGGGAACCATGTTGGACAACCATGGCGGATAATCCACGCAGATGACAAATTGTGCATCCAACAACTTTTGTAATTCGTCTTTGACCATCAAGGCCACTGTTGGGTGCATCTTTCTTAGTTTTTGCTTTACCGGCTTGATTTTCGGATCAAGCGTTAAATTGTGCATGACTAGTTGTGGGTCTAGTCCTGGCATATCTTTGTATGACCATGCAAAAACCTCCTTCTTTTCTTTAAGAAGGGCCATGTAATCGGCTTGCTCTTCGGGGGAAAGGCCTACCCCTGACTTGAGAATCCGTGGATTCATTGGATCTGTGTCGATGTCTACGTCAGTCGTCTCTTCGACTGACATGTGAGATCCGTCCTCCAACTGATGTGGAGTTGGGATTAAATGGATATCATCAGCTGAGTTAAGATCTGCGTTGGGGACTTTGGGTCCCTCTTCAGCTTGAAAAATATCTTGAGTTGTCCTTGGGGTAAAATGAAGCATTTTACCGAAAGGCCAGTACTCTGATGGTGACAATGGTGAGTTGACGCGATCCCAAGTCAATGGCATCCGTGTTTAGATGTAATGACCATGATGGATCGGTCGGATTGCGGATGGGTGTGGTCAAATCAATGGAGATCATGTGGATGGAATGAATTTGGTCTCCAGAACCACGGGTGTGATGACTTGATTCTTTCAGATGTTCCCTATATTCTGGGTCTGGCTCTACGGGAACAGGCACGAATGGATCCTCTCTAGGTGCAAATTCGTCTCTAAGTGCGGAAAGGAAGGCGGGGTCTTCCCTTGGTACTGTTGTCTTGATGGGATCTTGAGGTGGACGATGCTCAACTTGAATTTGGAGCCATAGGCCTAGCACTTGGTCCCACCTCGTTGGGTCTAAGTGCCATTCATGTCCCAACCGTATACCCATTTGTCCCATTAGATCTTCATGGGTTAGAGCGTGGTGATGTCGTCGCGCATGTCTGAGATAGTCCATCTCAGTCTCGTCTTCTGAATCGCTTTCATAGATCCAAAATTGCTCATCCTCTTCGAAGATCCGTCGCTTCCGACATCGAGGACTCTTCTTGTTCCAGTGAATTAATCTGATCCCATTGCGGTTGTTCCACTCTTAGTGGAGGGACCTGATTCTTTTGAGACTACGTTATTTCGTCCGGAACCTCTAAGGGGAACAATTTCATAAAAATATTTGGAAGCCATTGTTGTTCTTTTTGAGGACTGCTCTCTGAACTTTCACCTCTCTCTAGCAAAGGAGAGGGATTATTGTTGTTACCAGGGGTGTTTGTAGACCACGGGAGATAATCCCCCAATGTGTACTCTGTGTTTGGATTGGCATATGGGTCTTGTGCCAATCCCCCCTGTTGCCTATTTCTAGGCCTTGCATGTTTTCAACCAAGATGTCTAATGGCAGGGGATGGTTGAACCCTACCCCCGACTTGTCGTATGGCATCTGATATCTTGGTTGACAAAGGATCCGCATCCCTTGCTCGTATCCGCCTAGCCCATACCCATGCCAATTGCATTGTTCGAGATATTTTAGGGCAAATTCGGGTTCGACAGATAATTGATGTTTTCGACAAAAGGTTCTTCATCTGTTTCCTTTTGTTCGCATGGTTCAGAACCATGATCAAGGCCCCCATACACAAAATTCGTTTGGTTCGGTGGGTAGCCTAAAGGGATGATTGTTCCAATGGGGAGGCGAGGTCTTCCCATGTCTTGTACTGACTCCAGTGTGGGGGTTGCCACAACATTTTGCACTATGTACTCTCCCAGGCCTGTACTGGCCATCTCAATAGTGATTGTTGATGATTGGGTAGGAGGAAACGGTAGTCCTTCCTGAGTCCATTCCATGTTTGGTTGTTCAGGAATCTTGGTTTCCGTTGCGTTGGGCGCTTCCTCTGTTGATATTGTTGAGATTGTGGGCAACCCCTCTTCTAGAGGCTTAACCTCCTCCATGATTTGCTTTCCCTTGTCCTTCTGTTGGGCCACGATAGGTGGCGCTGATGATGAAGGAGCCAATGATGACATCTCACCTGGCTGGGATTTTACCTTATTGGCCACCAGTTGTGCCTGCGGTATCGGACCCTGTTTAGATGGATTTAATTGAAAATCCACATGCGTTGATGGTAGGGTCGATTGAGGTATGAATTGTACCGCATTGCAATACTTGAAGGGCTCTAAGTCCATTGGGACTACATGTATTTGCCCTTCATAGGCATACTTCAAGCACTGGTGTGCGATCGAGGGGACACACTTCATGTCCCCGATCCAAGGCCGCCCAGCAGTATGTTATAAGCCATTTCGCCTTCCAGCACATGGCGCAGTGTGGGTATTGACTTTTGTCCTACCCGTATAGGCGGAACAACCGTGCCGATCGTCGAGCAAATTGCATCGTTAAAAGCTCGCAATGTGTACGTGGAAGCTGTGATGTGAGAGGTCGGCGATTTTAAATGCTTTAACGCGATAGTGGTTATAATGTTACTGGACGAGCCAGTATCTATCGACACTCTCTTGTACGGGATCCCGTTGACCCGCGCGATAACGTGCAGGGGTGGATCCGGCATGTCATTCGATATTGTTTTGACCTCATTTTCTTTGAATGTGATGACAAGCTCCGTACATTGTTTCACATGTCCCACGAAAGCGTTGAAAGAATTAGCTTTGTGGGGTTGTACTTCAATGGCTTTTAAGATGTCCATAAGAGCTTCTCTATGTGGAGTTGATTGTTGAATAAGCTCGTAGATGGACAGCCTAGCTAACGTGGTCCGCAAACTCTGCGTGAGTTTGGTTCGTATCGTGACCTCAGGTCTAGGCGGAGGTAACTGCATCGGGCGTTGTTGAGGCTGCGATGTCGACGGAACTTCCCTCGCAGGTACCTCGGGGGCAACTGCTGGGTATTTTCTGTTCCTTGTTACAATGCTAATCATTCCCACAAATCCTTGTGCGGGAAGATCTTGTCGCACCTCGTTTATTTGGAGCGGTTTTGTCCGCGCCTCGTGGGCAGGCAAGGGGTCCTTGAATACCCCCATTTGTTGGTTGTTAGGTGCGATGGGGTTGTCCACGACCAATGTTCGATTGTCGATCAAATCCTGGACTAGTTCTTTGAATTTCCAACACCCATTTAGGTCATGTCCTCTGCGTCTATGAAATCTGCAATACAATTCCTCCCTATACCCCTTAGGCTTAGGAACGCTAGGGTCAAAAATTTGGATTTCTGGCAGAGTAACTAGATTCGCCGCTGACAAGCGGTCAAATAAGGAGTCCCTAGACTCCGCATACGAGGTGAATTGTCGCCTAGGGCGACGCTGCTGATACTGTTCTTGTCTCCTGTTATCTCTTTCGTAAGCAGGAGGCACTGCCTGGTAGTTAGCATTTTGAGGCTGCGTTTCTTGCACAGGCGCTGGGACATTTATCGCAACTTGGTTGATTGCAGCGTGTTGTGGTTGCATTGTCCCAGTTTTAGTGGTTTTATTCCACTCTTTCTTCTTAGGCTTGGCAATTGCGCCTTCGCCTATCTTAATCTCTTCTATGACTCTGGCTTGCGCCAAAGCTTCTTCTAAGCTGTCGTATTGTCGCAGCAACAATAGACCAGAGATTGATTTTAAACAACTTTTCACGAACATTTGCGTGAGGTCCGACATGGGAGGACGGTAGGGTAACTTAGAAAGCAAAGCTCTCCATCGGTTCCCGTATGCTGCCATTGTTTCCTCCTCAAATTGTTTAAGGCTAGCAAGATCACTAAGTGATGCCTTCTTCCTTGTGTTGAAGGCGAAGCATTCAAGAAACGCATCTACTAGCTGATCTAAGCTGCTTATGCTGTGTTTGGGCAGCTGTGTGAACCAATCCGAGGCGGGGCCTATGAATGTGGTTATGAATGTTCTAAGCAATAACGCGTCATTATCTTGAATGCCGAAGCATTGGCTTAGAAACCGTGTAACATGTTCCTGTGCGTCCTCTTCACCTTTAAAAACTGCCAATTGAGGCAACTTAAAGTGTTCGGGGTAGAGAGGTGTAGGCACTGAGGGATGCACTGGATTATTGCGGAGTAGACGTAATGTGGGTTTTTGATGCCCAGCAGCTTTTGTCTCCACCGACTCTAAACGCTCCAATAGCGCTTGGTATGCATCGGAAGATTTTATTTCTTCCTCTCTTGTTCGCTCTTGTTGCAAGTTGTGGTAAACTGGAGGCCTATGGAGGGGTGGCCGAATGGCATCCTTCCTGCCTTGATGGGGAGTTTCGATATACTCCTCTTCTGGTTCATACTCCTCATAAAATTCTTGAGGAGTCTCGAGTGGCGAGACCTATGACCCTGATCAAGTTCTTGCTTAAGGTACCCATCATTGTTTCAGGGAGTTGCCTCCCTTTCAAATCTATGGGGTCTTGGAGGCGGAGTTTGACGAGGTCATGGAGACCTATCTTGCGCCAATGGATTACGCCTCTCATACTGTTCAGCCTCTTTGGATGCGAGGGGTTGGCTCCCTCTCAGGTATTTCATAGCGTAACTCATCCGCTTCGCGTTGCATGCGTTCTTTATCCAAGCGGTATTGATACTCTATCTCTTGTTGACTTTGTTTAAGCCGCATGATTTGGGCTTGACGGGTGGTATATCTGGCGACAGCCGGATCAATTTGTTCTACCCTATTTTGTTTGGGAGGTTCAAATGTTCCTCCTATGGGTCTACCTTGATTTTGATGCTCTAAGGTTTCAATGGGTCGCTTCCCTTTGTCGAGGTAGGTGGTATGTGCTCGAGGTTCTGGCCTCAAGGGGTGATCATGATATCCTGCTGGTGCGGAAATGCAAGGTTCCCGCATTGTTTGTTGCTCTCGAGGAATGTGATGGTTTTCCTCATACTCCCTTTCATGAGTGTAAATGGGATGGGCGGAGTTAGGTCGCCCTATGTAAGGAGCCCTGCGCTCCGGATGTGGTCTTTCTATTCTGATGATAGGTAAAGAAGGGACGCCATATCCATGTTGCCCCTCTAAATGGATAGTGTGCCTATTTAGCGCTTCATTGCACGATGGCCACTCATGCCTACCTTCAAGAGGTGATTCTCTATTTATGTCAAGGTCTACATGTAAGGCATCTTCCCGAAAGGGGCTGCTTTGAATAGGCATACCCCACCGAGGATTCTGAATTGGATTCTTTTGTAGGTTAGACCGATAAGGCGGTATAACCAAATCCTCAGGACTGAAGTGAAGGCAACTTGTGCCTGCTTTTTGTGTACCTCTCGGAGCTTCTGCCCTTGATTGGGCTTGACTACGGGTGTACACCATTGCGGTGCTTCTATGCTATCTAAATAATTTTTTATCTCGTTTTATGATTTTCTCTTTTTTTTTTTTTGTCTACTCTAAGCAGAATTAAACACACACATTCACAAGACCGTGATTATCTCTTTTAAGGATTCTTGGTGTGCCCTAAACTGGTTTAGTGCATTTTGATGTTTTGTTTTGTTTTTGTAAGTTTTGTAGAACGTTTAAATGCATCATGTAGGCTCTTATAACTCCAAAAAGGTCACCCCTTCAATATACCTGCCAGGCCGATATACCAACCTCTCTATATACCCGCCCTTACGAGAGGGAGACTATAGGTACGTGAGAGCAGAAGGTACGTGGTACATAGGCGGTACGGAAGGGGGATTGTCCTGTTAATGACACCTACCATAGAAGACTTATCCTCGCGCGCATGGGAATCACCCCAGCTACGCTCGGTCTGTCTTCGTCAGGATTTACGCCTAACAACAGTTGACAATCGGGAAATGGATGCAAATCAAGCCAATGCGGTGATTAAATCCACCAATGGTCTTGATCAAGGGATGGGGTCTTAAGACCAGCTCCTTGGTTTAAAGTTGTCTCGTGATGTGTGTGGGATTCATTTTATCCAATAAAATGAAACTAGCATACATGACTTTTCCTAATGCAATGCAAGATTAAATGAAAACAATTAACGAAGCAAAAACAGAAACAGAAACAGAAAATTATAACAGAGATCATGAAAATCCCTACCTCTTCTCTGCCTGCTCCTGTTATCTCTGAATTTCTGCTCTGAAAATCCACAGACAGGAATTCGTCCCTCTGGGAGACGAATTGCAGAACAGAATTCGTCCCACCCAGAGACGAATTTGAATTCGTCTCAGGGTCAGACGAATTGCAGAAAAGGATTCGTCCCTGTCAGAGACGAATAGCAGTCTGCAACAAAAAAAGTGTACCTGTCAAGCACAAACACAAAAATTTGATTAGTTTCTGTGATTTCAAAACCAGGGAACAGGGTCCCACCGTGATCGCCACTGGAAGCACGAGATTCCGATCAAAGGAAATCATTCAAGTGCAATTGCATTCAAAATTAATCACGCTTAAGTCCTAGGAATGTACATTGCATGAAACGAAAAGAGACATGTTGTAAGAGACGCAATAAGATAAAGAAAAATAGCCCTTTCATTAATTTCTTTCGATCTCTGTTACAATAATGCCTCCTCCCTTTTCAGGGGCTAGGAGCGCAAATAAGGTTTGATTACAATCGTTGAATGGTTCCTCCTTCCGCGTGCCCACGATTGCACTGGGTGGGCCAAGATGATGCCGCCGCTGATGTTGATGGGTTCTTCGCCTCTGCTGCTTCTCCTACAAACAAAGAAATGATCAAGACGTTAGTAGCACTCGTTGCAAATGAAAATCATTCTCTCTCTAAAACTAACAAAATATGTATACGAATATTTGCCTAAAACCATGAAAACAGTGAATCCAAATTGCTTCAAAATCGGACAGAAGGTAAGAACAGTCACCGGAAGGCCACACGCCACCGAGGCGACTGGCCAATTCACCTTAAACCGGAATTCGTCCCCGGGCGGGACGATCTCGACCGTAATTCGTCCCTGGGTGGGACGAATTCTTCTGAATAGGAGAAATCGACCTGCTGCTGCTCCAATTTTAGATCTCGGGACCTGCAAAACTCCTAAAAACATGGGGTTAGGTAATTGGGGCCATTTTGGGATGACCCAGATGGTCGGATTTTCCCAATTTGACCTCCTCCCTTGGGAATTTAACCTTGACACCTGCAAGTTAGCGAAACGATAAAGCAATACAAAACACCCTAAACTCTGACAAAAAGCTACAAAATTGTAATTATAGACTAATCAGACCTAGGCCTCCCACCGTTGGCCCTCGATTTTGGAGCCAATCCACCAAGGATGGGCCCAAAACCTTTTAGGATTGGGGGGTCGGCGAATTGATGGGTTCAAATGTCCATGCGTCGGATTTGAGTAAGGTTCGAGCTTCCAAAGGCCACCCAACAACCTCCTTTGCAAAAGATATTGATGGATGTAGGAAGGTGAACAAAGGGGGATGCAAATGAGTCTTCGATTCGGCAGCACTTCATTGCTTCAACACTCCTTCTACCTGCCTATTTTGGGTGAGGAAATTCCCACCTTTTATAGACCCAAGGGGTCTCTTTTGGGAGGGAAGCACAAAAGCCAAGTGTTGACCATGGGCGCCAGGTGGCGGTCTTGTCTTCCCATGAGGGAGGGGAGTCCTTCCCTGACTTGAACTTTGATAAATGCTTCTTGTAACAGTCCTCTAACGGCCCCTCTCTCCACTTACACATGCGTGCAAGGTAGGAGCCCTTAACTGATCGTTCTGGGCTGCCACTTGGCACCATTTGCCCTTTTGCCCGTTAAGCTTAGAATTCGTCCCACCCAGGGACGGATTTAGAATTCGTCCTGGGGTGGGACGAATTCTATTTTGAATTCGTCTCTGGGTGAGACGAATACTGGGCAAAGTGCCCAAGTGTGCCAAATTGCTCCTTGACCTTACAAAACTGCTATGAAAGTGGTTAAGACCATTGTTTGACCTCTGAGGGCTGCCCTGGGGGCTGTGTTTGTCAAAGCGATCAGTGTTTGCAGTCACATAATCGGATTGGTGCTGTTTTGGTGTCTACACTAACCATAATTTTGATAGAAAAGTATTATAATGATAGGTAAAAAAGGGTTGTATGGGCATATCTTCTAGGTTATCCCTACTAGTGATGAGTGGTGAATTGTGATAGAATAATCGTATCTAATAGCACGATAGTATGGGACATCATATTGGTTAATCTACACAAGATGTCAAGTGCTACCGGGGTATTGGTAAGACCTTAGATGATGCTCCAAAAAGAGTGGATGATCATCTAGATCAAGCATGTATGCGCTAAGTATTACATGACAAAGATACAAACTCATAAATTCATGTTAAGACACAAGAAAGTTATGCATCACACCTCTAGGTGTTATGGGTCCTATAGGAAAAGAAACCCACTACCTGAACTTGGAATCTTAGGAGGAGAGTGAATTTCAAAAGAGGTAACTATATAGGATTTGACCAATCTCGATCTCATGAGTATTTCAACTACAGAAAAATGGTACTCATGAAGATGAAATTAACATGCTCATACTAGAAAATAAAATAATAATAATAAAGGAATTTTACTTAAAAATGAAACCTTCAATGTTAGAAAACCAAGTGGGCAGACTTGGGGTGTTACATTTGTTATCAAAGCTAAGGTTGTGAATATTTTAAATACTAAAATTTTAGAAAATCCATGTCAAATATAATTTGATGTTACCCGTGTGTTCACATAAAACTTGAAACATTGACAAGGCTCTTATTTTTGTTGGGAAAGTAATGGCATCTGAACAAAAAGCTAGTTCATAAAAAATAACTATGATGGTTTAGTGGTAAGGGATGACTGAGAAATCTAGAAGGGTCATTCAAAAAGTTATGTGGATTGGGGCATCAAATAAAGTCACGGAACATCCTTAGGAAAAAATAAAGGAAAAATAACCAGTTAATAAAGAGGATAAAATGGTTCAGATGGTACAACTATTGTGGGAGCAAATGAGCCAACAAAAAGAATAAATGGAGCTGAAAATGCTCAAATGGTTGAACACATGTCACACCAAAATGCCCAAATGATAGAGCATATGGAGCAACAAAATACTCAGCTGGCTCAGCAGCAAGAAATGATTTTCGATAAATATAAAATAATATAAAATATGTCCAAGGAAAAAGAAACGATAATAGTTGAGGATGAGACAAATATTGACCCAGTAAGAAAAAAAGTAGTTTTATAATTGGAAAAGGGTATGTGAAGAATTGATATATCCAAATTTAATGGCAAGGGTTATGGGGATGAAGTTGAGAGGTGGTTGAATATTGTGGAATCATACTTTATGGTTAGGACCCTTTCATCTAAATTGAAAACCTCGTGGGAAGTATTTCGATTGACTGGAGCTACCGTTGACTGGTGGGATACATATAGAAAAACTCATAATGTGGAGGCTTTCGATGTTCATTGGGATATTTTTATTTTGGCATTTAAGGATAGGTTCCTAGCACCGCAATTTTACCTTGAAAGGATTATGGAATTTTCAAGGTTAACACAAGGCATATGTTTGTAATTGAGTACTACCAATGATTTGTGCAATTGCTCAAATACTTGCCCAACTATGAATAGAGGAATGAGATTAAAATTTAGAAATTTCTCCTAGGGTTACATCCAAAAATTGGACACTTGATTCTTATGTTAAAACCTGCTACCCTAACTATTGCCTATGGCTTGGCTCGACAAGAAGAAGATAATTTTAAAGCTAAGAAAGCTTATTATCTACAATATTTAAAAAAGGAAGAACCACAGAAGAATAAAAATGTAGACCCAACAAAAGGAGATAGGGGTTGGTACAAGAATCATGGAAATGGAAATAGAAACAAGTTTAACAATAATAAGAATAGATACCAAAGAAATAGGGAAAATTAAAATTTTCAGGATAGCTAGAGAAATTTTAGGGATAGGTATGAGAAATTTCACCAAATATTTTAAGGGACATACCAAAGACACCTGGATTTATGGATAATGGGTGGAAATTTGAGTATGGGTATGGGTAAACCTATACCATTAACCAGTATCTATTTGATCCTCAAATAGTGATACCTAAAGGACAAACACGATGCCACTTATACGTAGCTCCTTTGTATGCATTTGATATAATTTTAGGTACGGACTGACTCAAAGCACATAAAGCATTGTTAAATTTTAAATAAATATGGATAGAATTCACTGATGACACCAAACAAATAATTCGGGTACATTGTGGACGTGACTCAGTGGAACCACATTTTATAACTGCAATGCAAGATAAAAGAGTTGTGAAAAAGGGTAGTAGAGTATTTGTGGTTAAGCTAAATAAAAAGGAAGAAAATGAATTTGGAGTGAGTCTTTTCCAAACATATCCAATGTTAAATGACCTTTGTGATGTTTTTCCTAAAGAATTACCCGGTTTTACACCTCAGAGGGAGTTTGATTTTACTATAGAAATTTTTCCAAGAGCAACGCTAGTACCTCGAGCACCTTATAGGATGACCACAATAGAAATGCAAGAACTTAAAACTCAACTTTAGGATCTTCTAGATAAAGGACATATTAAACCTAGTGTTTCACCATGGGCTGCACCAGTGTTATTTGTGAAAAAAGAAAGATGGGACACTAAGGCTATGTATTTATTATAGAATGTTAAACAAGATGACTATTAAGAACAAGTACTCTCTACCGAGAATAGATGATTTGTTTGATCAACTAAAATGAGCCATAATTTTATCCAAAATTGATCTTAGATCTGGTTATCATCAATTGAGGATCCTAGAAGAAAACACTCATAAAACTTCTTTTCAAACTAGATATGATAATTATGAATTCACAATGTTACCTTTTGGTTTGACAAATGCTTCAACAGATTTTATGAATTTAATGAATAATTTGTTTCAGGAACAATTAGATTGGTTTGTGTTGGTGTTCCTGGATGACATACTGATCTACTCTAGAAGTAAATAAGAGCATGATATTCATATGATAACTGTTCTTGAAATACTTAGAAGGAATTAACTATATGGAAAGATGTCTAAGTGTGAGTTTTATGTGACCCAGGTACAATATTTAGGTCATATAATTTCTATTGAAGGAGTTTCTATTGAACCAAAGAAAATCGAGGTTGTTATTGATTGGTCTACCCCCACAAATGTTTCTTATGTGAGAAGTTTTATGGGGATGGCTGGATATTATTGCCGCTTTATCCAAAAAAATTCTAAAATAGCCTATTCAATAACCAATATTCAAAGAAAATGGAAAGCTTTTAAATGGATAGAGCGATGTGAAGAAACTTTCAACATACTTAAATATAAGCTAACATCAGCACCTATTCTCAAAAAAATAGATTCTAATCAACAATTTGTTGTATGTACAGATGCTTATTTAGAAGGATTAGGTGGTTTTCTCATGCAAGAGGATGGAATTATTGCCTATGAGTCCCAAAAACTTAAGAAATATTAATTAAATTATGCCACACATGACTTAGAATTGTCTACGGTGGTGCATGATTGAAAATGTGGTGACATTATTTACTTGGTAAATCCTTTGAGCTTATAACAGATCATCAAATCCTAAGATATATTTTTACTCAGCTAATGCTTAATGCTAGATAAATGGGCTGGATGGATTTTCTGGCAGAATATGACTTTGGTATAGAATATATCAAAGGAAAAGAGAATAAATTGGTAGATGCTTTAAGAAAAAGAAGGCATATCAATGCTATGTCACATTATCAATCTGCTATAACTTATAAAATAAGGCAATTGTAGATTCAACATGAATATTATCAGAGGTATCAAGAATTGGTTTAGCAAAATTTTGAAAAGGCAAAGGGATTTAGAATCTAAAAGGATACATTATTCTTTAAAAATAGGATGGTGGTACCAAGTGACCAGAATCTAAGAGATATAATACTACAAGAGGCACATAATGCACCATATTCTCCTCACCTAGCCTATGTGAAGATGTATAAAAATTTAAAAAAAGAGTATTATTGGCCAGGAATGAAAAAGGACATTGTTGAATTTGTGGCTAAATTTTTAGAATATCAAAAGGTGAAAGCAGAACATTTACATCCAGCTAGATGCTTATTTTCACACGACATTCCACAATAAAAATGGCAAGTGGAAACTATGGATTTTATAGTTGGATTACCTAAAAATAATTTTTAGCATGATGTCATTCTTGTAGTACTGGATAAATTGACTAAAGGGGCACATTTTATGCTCGAATATATAAAATATGGAGCTCTTGTTGTAGCCCAAAAATTTTCCAGGGAAGTGGTACGACTACATGGATTCCCTAAGGCAATTATATTAGATAGGGATTCTCATTTCACATTTGAATTTTGGTAGATATTGCACCATGCATGGGGAAAACAAATTAATATTAGTATTTCCTATCACCCAAAAATATATCGGCAAACTAAAAGGGTGAATCAAGTCTTAGAGGATATGTTTCACATGTATTGTATGGAAAATCAAACAAAGTGGGAAGATTATCTCTTTCTATTTGAGTTTACCTATAATAATAGTAATCATACTTCTTTAGGTATGGTTCCATTTGAGGCTCTGTATGGTAGGAGGTGCATAATGCCATTATTATGGAGTAATCCAAAGGATCGGGTGATGATTGAGCTAGATATGGTTAGAAAAATGGAAGACCAACTCAACAAAATTTGTCAAAGGCTTAAGGAAGCCTCAAGTAGATAAAAGATTTATGTATACCTAAGGAGAACACCACAAAAATTCTTTGTGGGAGACACAGTATTCCTAAGAGTTAAAACGACTAAAAGTTCTATCAAATCCTCTAAACTTAGTCCACGATTTGTAGGGCCTTTTGAAATTGTTGAAAATTTGAACCCAGTTGCCTACAAATTAGACTTGCCACCCAATTTGTCAAAAATTCATGATACATTCCATGTGTCCCTTCTCAAGAAATATGTTCCTAATCCTTCACATGTTTGGAATATTGATCAATTGCATATGGACGATCCCCTACACATTGAAGTACGACTAGTTAGGATCCTTGGATACCATACAAAATAGTTGAGAAAGAGAAATATTGAGTAGTGCAAGGTCTAATGGGACTATTTATTTGAAAATAGTGCCACATGGGAAGATGTGGACATCATGAAAAGATAGTTTTCATTATTACTTGAATAGTGTTTAAATATTTTTATCATCATGACATAGTTCTATTTTGGTTAAACAGTAACAGTATCATATCTTGGTTTGAGAAGTATGATACATATGCTTGATATTTGTGCATGTTTTATATCATAGTTTTATTTTGAATATTATCATATTTTGGGTTGTGAATAATAATACATGTATTTAGTATTTATGCATGTTTTGATAATAAATGATGAATCACATTGGAAAGAATGTAAATTTGATGATGTGTTGGATTGAATTTATGAGATTATGGCTTTAATTTATTTTTTATTTATGTTTTTTTAATGGTGAATGTAATAATAGGGACTGTGTTTAATATTACGGGTGAGTATTTAATAACCCTCCAAATATCTACTTTCCTTTATGCCAAATTTATCTGCAAGAATGAGATACTCCTAATGTATCTATGGTTGGAGAAGATAGGTATTGTTACTGGTAAAGCAATGCAAAAGAAAGAGGTCTCCTCAATAGGCAAAAGGATTATTTCGGTGCAAGGTAATTCAAGGGAGATGATGAGCGGTGGTGTATTCTCCAGTTGATAGGGGTAAGGAACCCTATAGGCAATGCATTCGCCAATGGTCCATGTAGTTTGCATATCATGTAGCTGCATTTGTAGGAGTGTTTGATGTCTGGTAATTTGTGAATTTGTGATGTTGGATGGCAATGAAAATGCTTAACGCATGGGAGCCATAGTTAAAAATTAATAAAACAAATATGGAGTAAAGATATGATTAAGAGTGCTTTGATATTTAAAGGAAAATATGTGTGCTCTTTTGAGGAATGGATTTATTTAAAAATTATATTATATATATATATAGATATATATATATACATATATATGACATTTTCTTAAAGTCCTTTTTTTCACTCCCCAACATTCATAAAAAAATAATTATATGTTTTATCTATATATATATTGATATTCATACATTAGTTGATTTAATAAAAAACAAGATAAAACAGATACAACAACATATATATATATATATATATATATATATATATATATATATATATATATGTAATGTATGTATCTATGTATATTTATAAATTAAAATACAACTAATTGTATGAATATCAATATATATAAGTAGAATAAAAACAAATAATAATTATTTGTTTTATGAATGTTTTGGAGGTAAGGTAAATAAAGGACTTTAAGAAAATGTCATATTAAAATAAATATTAAAGGAAAAACAAAATAAAAATATTAATAGTACGAACATCAAAGAGTAATGTTTTGACATTCTTTGCAAAATATAATTGGGAAAAATAACGGCATTTCGGTGGAAGCCGATATGGTTGTTGAAAGTGGAGTAGTGGAGACCACCTGGAAATTCTTTCAAATAGACAAACTTAAAATTAACACCAGTTTCTATGTATGGATTATGGTGGAAGAAACCATATTCTATATGGCGGATGGAGGAGAGGAGACAGAGCAGAGTGTGGATGTATGGTTTTTGGTGATATATGAAGAGAAGTGTGGAAGAACAAGGAGGGGAATTGAGTGCAATAAAATAAGAACAAGGATATGGAGGCAAGGAGTAAAACAATAAGTATTCTTTGATATATATATATTTAAAACAAACAAAGCAAATCAAATGGAAAGATTCGACTATGTTTAATTTAGGAATTATGGATATCATATGCATTAAAGAAAAATCAAATGTTCTATGTGAGATGTATAAGCTAGTGTTGCATGTGCTCTCGAAGAATTGTTGTGATATATTTATATATTGATGTATGACTGTAAGTATGTTTGGCTGGAAACTAAGTCCAAGTTAGCCCTTCTTGAATCACTGTTGCTTCATGTAGTGTTAAATATGTTGTGATAGCTCTGAACAACAGTGAGTTGTTGTGTGATTGTTTGGTTATGAACCAATACTACTTTTAATTCTTATTAAAACAAATAATTGATGTCGTATGTTGTGTAATAGATTGTTCAGATGTATAAATTAATGTTGGATGCCTATTAAGAACATTGCATGTTGTTTTAAATTTTGAGATTGATGTTTGCATGTTATAATTAGCTGCACTGCATAATAGTACAACCGTTCTAACCCTTGAAACCACCAGATAATCATGTGAGGAGTAAAATATCTATGGAACATAGAAAATCAAGATGCATGTTATATTTTTATGGTTACTTCAACATCTGGGTATCAAGAATCGTGCATGGAAAGGGGAGAGTAATGTTGTGATATTTTCTTTTAAGTATTTGGTAATTCTACTCAGGAGTAGATTGATGCCTGAGTCATAAAGGATTGTAGCAAATCCATTGCATGCTCTAGTATTGAAACATGTGGCTCTTGGGTGAAACACAAAGCATAATTTGTAGACCTTGTATTGATGTTGAGAATATAGCCTAGAAAAGTGCATGGTTGAACTCTGGAACATAATGTATAAATTATATCTTTGGTTGTATATACTACTTATGTTTAATTCATAACCACTATTGATGATGAGAGCAATTCTTATTAATATAAAAGCAGTTGTTTCACATAAAACCTTACGGCAGAATACCGAATGTTCAATTCTTCTCTTGCATGTTGAGTTTATTTGCATTAGCGCAATATGTAATTGCTAAGGATTGTGATAGATATAAAACAGTCATATGCTTATGAAAGCCTTGATGCAAAGGATGTGATTATTTTTAACATAAATTTTATAGTTAAAATATGGATGTTCCTGACAATGGAAAACTCTTTTTACTTTGGAATTAATCCAGATGCCTAATAAAATCTTAGAAACTTATTCTCGTACTCTGTAAATGTTGTCTTTTTTATTTTCTCATACAATATGAAACTTGCCTGGAATTCACGTTAGCACACCTGGTTCTAGCTTACTCCAGTACAAATTGAATATGAAATGTTCTAGTTTTAAAATACCCTATTTAGTTTTTAAAATTTTATGGTGGATTGAGGAAATGAGTAACCTGTGGTAAGCAGAATGGGCTGGATTTGTCATTTGATTCATAGTTTTTTTATGTCTATTTGTAATCCTTATATCAAGTTAAGAGTATGGGTTTAAGCATAGGCATCGTTGAGACAATTAGTAAGAATTTTTCAACATAGTAAACAATGGAAGCCTTATCCTTAGTTGAAGGATATCCAACACACACCAAGATCAGGTCTGAGAGTTTTTAGGTAAAGCATTTCTGATTGAAACCATTGCAAGAGTTTGAAAGAGACAATAGTTGGATACCTTAGCATGGAAGTTGTAGATTATTATTGTTTTAGTCAAGACAACAAGGGGATTAGCGAATAGTGTCTTGCAAGAATTACGTATGGTGTTAGGCTTCCTTAATCAAATTAATTAGAGTTAAAATTTCTTTTAAAATCTCTTTCATATTGTACATTATGGAGTCTTTACCCAATAATTAATATGATGAGAGCAAACCACTTAATATCATGTTTATGTAGTGTAGGATTTATGGAATAATATGGGGACATGAAATATCTTACCTTTAATTAATTTATAGGTAGCTTATATTGGTTAAAGAAAAGGTTTAAATAGCAATATCAAAACAAAAATGGTATTGTGGTTTTGTAATTCCTTAATTGACTTACTATTTTTCTAAAAATATTTTATTTTTAATCAACCTTAATGGAAGACCCGCACTAGAGAAAGGTGGAAACTAGATAACTCATATCATCTTATTAAATTTCAAGGCAATAGAAAATGGTGATTATTTAACCTTTAAATAGTCAAACCTTATAGTCAAATTCAACTATAGCTAAACCTAAGAAAAGTGAATTTTAGGATTGTGGATTAAACAATATTTAAACGTAACCTAAGGTTGTGGGTAGGACAACCTTGATAAAAATCAAGATTGTGGTGAGGACAATATTGTGGAGATGAATTAAATGGTGATGTGGGTAGGCAATCACCATGATAAATAAGTTTTAATGATGATGTGGGTAGGCATTCATCATGGATCAGGGCTCTAATCATACTTATGATGGAAAAGGGTTAGAATAGGAGGTAACGAAGGGTTGTATGGGCATCTCTTCTAGGTTATCCTTACTAATGATGAGTGGTGAATTATCATAGACTAGGTGTATCTGACAACACGATGGTATGGGATATCGTGTGGGTTAATCTACATAAGATATCAGGTGCTACCAGGGAATTGGTAAGACCTTAGATTATACTTCAAAAAGAGTGGATGATCATATAGCTTGAGCATGTATGTACTAAGTCTTAGATGATATAAAGATATAAATTCATAAATTCATTTTAATACATGGGAAAGTTATGCATCACACCTCTAGGTGTTATGGGACCTAGAGGAAAAGAAACCCACTACCTGAACTTGGAATCTCAGGAGGAGAGTGATGTTCAAAAGAGGTAACTATATGGGATTTGGCCAATCTTAATCTCATGAGTTTTTTGACTACAGAGAAATGACACTCATGAAGATGAAATTAACATTCTCATACTAGAAAATTAAAAAAAAAGAAAAAAATAGTAATTTTACTCAAAAGCGAAACCTTTGATGTTAGAAAACCAAGTGGGCATACTTGGGGTGAATGGACAACCAAGTGCATAGAATTGGGGTGTTACATACCCAGATTCCTTCTCTTTCATTGAGAGAACCTTAGAGGAGGTTGAAAAGTAATCATGGAAGTTTCACCTCACTTCCTTCACTTCCAACATCCACTGGTAACAACATATCATATAGTGGAGAAAGTCTCCATTAGAATAATTAAAACAAATATGCTATCTTTATTTTCATCATATATATTATTTTAAATTATTTTTTACTAATTATTGTTATTATTCAATGTTTGCAAACCACTCAAGGCAAAAATTAGGTAATTTTAATAATCATTTAGCTCCCATGCCTTTGGGTAATTTAATCATCAACCAGAGATTATATGCATACTATTACTTAGACAAGCATAAAACATAGTATTTTTTAAACAAAACACTCACATAATGCAATTCCTTCATGATATCTTATATGAAATGGAACTTCTCGTGAGATTCCATGTAGTAGCAACCTGAATCATCACTTCTCTCTTACCCGTTTTATCAATGATACGACTTGTCGAATGTATATACCTGGTCTTGCATACACAATGACTATCAACAATACCACATTCTATAAAAAGGGTAAGCATAATTTTAATAATATATTTGCTAACTTTGATCGTGCAAGGGGAGTCGTTACAATACTTGCTTCGAGTAAAGTAAGTTTACTACTATGTTACCAAGATTTCCTTCACATGAATCCTTTAGTTTTTATGTTTCTCATAAATCTTGAATAAGATGAAGTTATGCTCACTCATTTCTTGCACTTTGCTTCTTATTTCTTACTCATACTTCTTGCTTCTTGCTTCCTACTTACTCTTAGCTTACCCTCATTTTGTTATTATTTATTCATACTATTTTTACTAATTCTTATTTTTTTCTATTTTTCCTATATTTTTATATTTCTTTAATTTTATTTCTTACTGATTAATATTTTGTATTATTCATATATTAAACTTACACAATAACAATTATATATTTTAAAATTTATTATTTTTATTACACATAAAATGATAATTTACATATAAAATTTATTAATTATATAAAATAATTAGTACTAGTATTATGATATTCCACCAAAATATAATATTATCTACAAACAACATATAAGCATTACATAACCTAACAAAATATTATTTTAATTTTAATAAAATAATTTTATATACGAATAATATATTTTTTATATATTATTAATTAATTTTATTTTATATAATTAAATTTTATATTAAATTATAAATATAATATTATTTAATTATATTATTGTGATATTACAACCAAACATATTATTTTACGTTTGAGAGCTAAATAATTTTGTTTAATTCAAGTATATCACACAAGTTGAGCTTTCATGGCTATAGTGAACTTAAGCTTCATATCACATAAGGAGAACTCATGAATATAAAAACTGAATTTTGACTGTGCAGATTCAAATCATATACCTTTTTGATATAATCCATCACATATTCCTCAAACCTTGATAGAACACCTAATTTTTTGAATGCAAGAGTTAACTGATCACCCTTTTCCTTATTTACATCATTTTGTGTGAATTCTGTATGCAAAGCCAAATGTAACTCATCTAGGTCATTTGTATATACAAGGATTTTGGAATCATCTGATGCATGTGTCCACCATTTCAAAACCATACTAGCCATATGCTTTGTAGCAATTTCTACTATTTTACAATTGGGAAGATTATGTATTCCTTTTTGGGACCTGTAATGATTAATTTATATATAAATCGTATCTTTGCGATTAGGATTACCATAGATATTTATGATTATTGAACTTTCTCAGATATTAAAAGGAAATAAAAACTATTTTTGGGTAGATACACCTATATTTTTTGATATTCTAGCCATTTTAGCTTGAGATGTACCTTCTTCATTGGTTGGTATTTTTCCTGTTTTCTTTCTTATAGAATGATATCTTATTTGAATATATTTCCTAGCTTCTTGTTTATTTTTTGTTGCTTGTTGTTCCGTGAATATTTTAATAGCTTCCAAATTTTCATTAGCTATTTTAATTTTAGTAGCTATTTCAACTAATGATTCTTCCATTCCATCTATATGTGCTTCAGCTCTAATATAAATTTCTGTGGAATCAGACATTGTAACATTTTTT
This sequence comes from Wollemia nobilis, assembly GCA_028583015.1. Lineage (NCBI taxonomy): Eukaryota > Viridiplantae > Streptophyta > Pinopsida > Araucariales > Araucariaceae > Wollemia > Wollemia nobilis. Next base: position 3,041,410 of record JAQPPZ010016831.1, read on the forward strand.
TTTGTTTCAATGGCCATCTACTTCCTCTATGAAATGTTTTTCCTCCTTTATTCCATGTAATAGAAGAGGATGATCTCGACTTGATAGGATTAGGAGATCTTGAAGGAGATACCATAAACATTTTCATGTGCACTGATGTAGGCTGTACTTCAACAAATGGCTAAGGATATTTTGTTTGTATCACTATACTGGACATAATTTGAGGAAGAGATAATTCTTTGACATCTTTATTTTGTACATTATTATAGGATTAAATGCAGGATTCCTGAGGGACAGACTCTTGGTAACTATTGGCAAGGGCCTTGGAATTAGTAATTATTGGCTTCGTGAAAGGTACGACCTATGTGATGGATGATTTATAATAAATTTTACTTATTGCACATCATCAAAGCATTCAATTTGAATTTTTTTATTGAATTAGGAGCATTTTTTGATTGCATAGAGATTTCCCATTCTTTAGGAATATCAAAATCTAGGAAACTGATTATCATAGATATTACTCCTTCAAAAAATGGTCTGACTAGAACTGCTACTTGACTTTTACCCACTGGAAACTTTATAGGGACCAACGTATTAAATACCTGACACAAAATTTTACTACAATTGATAATTGAAAACTTCCTAGCTTTAAATCTAGACAATTAGTCTTGATTATCAGGATCCACATTTTTCCAAAATCATCCCTTTCCAAAGTATAAGTAAAATTAGGGTAAAATGTAATATATTGTGTACCATTTGCTAGAGTACACACTATCTACCCTACAATGGCTTGATGAAAAGTTGTAAATGTTGAGTCCAGCAAATCCACATAAGAACTACCAGGTAAACATATTTTGAATAAATATGTGATAATTATTTATACTACTCCAAAGTGAATATAATTATAGCCTTCTTATTTCAAAAATTTTAGAGCAGCCAATTTTGTAGATGTAAATAAATTAAGTTTTCTACAGGTCTTATTAGATATGACTTTGACACTTATTTTCACAGTATTGAATACTTACTTTATTTTAGGCCTATAAAAACTTAAGGGCAAATTCATTTTAACAACATTCTTTTTTGTTTTCTGTAAAAAAAATTTCTGTTCTACTAACTTATATACTTCCTTTTCATCCAATTTAGGGATTAATAGAGATAAATCATATTTTCCTACTACTTTTTCCTCAATAATATCATCAACTTGGCATGCATAATTTACAATATTTTCATCTGTAGAAGTAAAATGGTCAAAGTAATCCATGCTTACAAAGTAGTTTACTCCTCTTCTTAAACTATGCTTGATGAAGATATGCAAAATCACATATAGATGGAATGGAAGAATAATTAGCTTAAATAGCTACTGAAATTAAAATAACTAATGAAAATATAGAATCTGTTAAAATATTCAAGGAACAACAAACCACAAATAAGAAACAAGATGCTAGGAAAGAAAAAAGAGAAAAAAAATAAATCCAACTTCAAAAGGCTTCCAACCTTTTAATATTTATTCCAATATGATATCATGTTTTACAAAAGAAAGCAGGTACATATCAAGCTAAAATAGCTAGAGTTTCAAAAAATATAGGTGTATCTACCCAAAAAAAATTTTTGTTTCCTTTTAATCTTTAAGAAAGTGTAATAATTGTAAATATTGATGGTAATCATAATCCCAAAGATACCATTTATATATGGATTAATCATTACAGGTCCCTGCACGGAATACATAATCTTCTCAATAGTGAAATAGTAGAAATTGCTACAAGGCATATGGTTGGTATGGTTTTGAATTGGTGGACACATGAAAAAATATCAACAAAATAATGTGCTAGTACTGAAGGTGCATATACATTTTTCAAACATAAGCAAAGAAAAAATTTCAAAAAAACTAAGGCTAGAAAATTCAAGTCTTTCAGATATTTTCAAAGAAGAACTAGGAAAGCTAAGTCTTCCAAAAAAGTATGTTGTTATGCATGAAAAAATAAGGGACATTATGCTCATTCTTGTCTTGCAAAATCTCCAAAGAATATAAACACCTTATTCTTAAATCCATATATTGAAAATGAATGGAAAATATGTGAAACATCTTCTCAACTAGATGAATGGATAATGGAAGTTATATCAATTTACAAAATAGATGGGCTTGTTATGGAGGAGAAAAAACCAAAATTTGATGAATCAAAAGAAATTGATGAAAATGAAGTAGATGAAATCAATCATTTATTCATGATGTCACAATGTGATTCAGATAAACCTCTTTTAGAAGACATCACAAGTGATGAAGAGCCATCGAACAAAGAAACTGAAAAAGCCAAATATTATGCTTAGAAAAATAAACAAATAATGTATACCATCTCTTCAAAGGAAGGGAAAGAAGAACTAAATGAATCATCTAGATATTATTTTGATTTCTCCATTGAATTAGACATACAGTCTGGTTATAGCTTCCAAGACAATTAGTGTTTGCCATATAATCCTACAAAGGATCCACGGGATTTAAATCTCATAAAGAAACATGTCAGTATTTCAAAATTTGTGAAATTTTAGTATCAGAATTTTCCTTTGGCCGACAAATCTGCTTAGTTACAAATAAATAAAATGGTGCATAAATATAATACTATTCTTTGCCCAATCAGAATAACAGTAGATGACAACATACATTTTAAGAAAACAATTGCATTTATTGATACTAGATGTAATATTAACTTTTACCATGAGAAAATAATTACTGGGTGGGTTGAATCCAAAAATGAATATCAAGTATCCACAATGAATGGGTCTAGAGGCTTAAAATATTTTGCATTTGATATTCCAATTCAAATTAGAGAAAAAATTGTACATACAAATTTTATTCAGTTGAGTGATATAGGCTATGATGTGGAATTATGCAGTCCATTCCTTAATCAATATGAGTCATATACTGTAGTACAACATTGTATGATTCTAAATATTGATGGGTAAAAAATTACAGTTCCTAGAATTTTAACACTATTTCAAGCTCATAAAATGAAAGCTCAGTGGACAAATCCTTCCATTGAACAAATAGTTTTGCATGAGGCACAATTGCTTAAGAAAAAGAATAAAAAGAAAATATTGGAACAATATTCAGCCCTTTAATTAGAAATTAGTCCAACACTAATTGAAAATATTTCTAAATAAATATTGCAGTGTTGTGTTGAACATCCATTAGACAAATGGAGTATAGACTCTCCCATGTCCGGAATTCCCACAATTCATGACTTACCTATAATAAAAAATAAAATTATTTTGAACAAGCAAGATGATTAGGAAGCCAAAAGTCAAGTAAACGAACTCTTGCAAAAAGGATTGATTCGTCCTTCAGAATTTGCTTATTCATGTCTTGCTTTTATTATCCAAAAATATTCATAACAGAAAAGAGGTAAAGCCCGAATGTTATTTAATTACATTCCATTGAATGTTATCACATAAAACATTAAATGACCTTTACCTAATAAGCAACAGTTAATACAAAGAGTTGGATAGGGAAAAATTTTCTCTAAGTTTGATTGTATCTCTGGTTATCATCAAATTAAGATAAATCCTAAGGATGTGCATAAAAAAACTTTTTCAAGTCCTTTAGGATTATATGAATGGTTAGTGATCTCTTTTGGATTGAAGAATGCACTTGCTCCAATCCAAATGCATATGCATAAAATTTTCCAAAATTTTTATGGCTTTATTGCCAATTATATTGATGATTTTCTTGTATTTAGCCAAACAATCCATGATTATGAACAACATCTGCAGCAATTCAGATAAATTGTATTGAAACATGGAATTGGACTATCAACATATAAAAATAAATTTCAAATAGCTATCTCAGAGGTTGAATTTTTAGGTGTTATTTTACGGAATGGAAATATTGTAACACAACCACATGTTTTGGAAAAGATCAAGAACTTTCTAGATAGCTTAGAAAATAAATAAAATGTCAAATATTTTTAGGTTATCTTAATTATTTACATGATTACATTCCACACTTGCCTAAAGTTACGAAACCTATCAGGGACTGTATGAAGAAATATCCTTACAAAATGGAATAAAAATCCCTCTGAAGTAGTTAAAGAATTGAAAATATATTGTGAAGATCTTCCTCTTGAACCAAATTTTTTTGGCCCTTATGTGCTCCAAAAATATGCTTCTAAGGAATTGTGGGGCTGCATATTATTAGTAAAAAATGGAAAGGAAGAAAAAATAGCAGGTTATAAATAAGGGCATTTTAAGAAACATGAGTTAAATTATTGCCCTACTGAAAAATAAATATTATCTATTGTCAAAGGTATATCAAAATATAGAACATTATTATTGTTTGAAGAATTCATAATTCGTACTGATACCCAAAATTTTAAATGGTTCATGTCCAAAAAAATATCAGCCCAACATTGCAGAGGAAGATATGCATGGTGGCAAAAGTATTCTATCACAATACCAATTTTTTGTGGAATACATTCCAGGGAAAGAAAACTCTTTTCCAAACGCATTAACAATAAAATTAGCATAATGGAAATATTTAGTGGACAATCCTATCCATGGCAAAAGTGGGGGCTCAACACATCAGAATATTGTCACACATTTTGTCAACATATCATACAATATTTTCCTCTTGCATCTCAAATCACTTTCAGTTATATGCCATACATAGATTTCCTATATAATTATATAGGAAGATTAAATGTATTTGTAAACTCTACCTAATGGAGTGTTACGACATCAACAATAGTCCAATATGTGCTCAACAATGGCAAGCTAGATGATAACATTATTCTTTAACATACAACTCAATACATATCCACAATTTTCTTGGATTTCTTTAATACTTATGTTACTAATATTACTTGGCATGACAAGTTAAATTCTCATATTATTAGAATTAACTTCACGGAGGTCCCAGAAGTTTTTGTGTATGTAGATGAACAACCATTAGTTCCACCAAATGCACAACCAAGTTCATCCCAACAATATTTCTAAGATGCACAAGGAGAAAATTATAATCTTAAATCAACTAGTAGATTGGATGATTCAACATTGTACAAATTTTCAATGGGCTCCATATGGTGTTTGTAAACAACATAAATATTTCGTACATGGCATTTAATTTTATGTTGATTTCATCATGATGTAATCTCCTACCATGGTAGACACTGACACATAGAAGTGTTAAGACCCCGTGGTTTTGAGAAGGCCTCCAATACATGTAAATATTTTCCAGACTAAAAAAAAAAAGAGACACGGGTTATCTTCTAGAAATATGCTTTCTAAAACAATTATTTATATCCTACAAGGACCTTTACAAGTGTCTTCTCAAAAAAATGCTTATAGAATAGGTGTCTACTTTCTTATTCTCACTTTACATATGTCCACATTTACAATGTATATTCTATAGATGTATTTTCTCTCGAAGGCACCATATTACCTTAGACATTGTATATATATGAGGACTTCATACCTATTTTTTCATGAAGATTTTCCTTTGCCTTATGCTGTGAGCATACCTCTGGTGTCGAGGATAGAAGCACCATGTTCACGAGTGGACTGTTTCTATCAAATCTCTGTGTTAGTTAAGTACTCTGAGGACAACCTCCTACTAGGCTACGTTTTGCTAACTCAGAGAAAAAGTTAGATTATAGTCTGTAGAAAATCCTATGAGGACATCCCTTCACTAGTATTGAAAGACTAACTTGCAAAAAGCATACAATCCGTCTTTAGAGTGTCCCTCTTTACCATTTTGCCAAAACTACATTATTTTTAGTAACTGATAAGTGCACGATTCAAATCATAGGGGCTGCTTCCATCAAACCTATTTCGCTTTGTTATTGTTGAACCGACACAAATGTGACAACCGGTCGATTGGATCGGGACAACTGGTCGATTGGGATTTGTCCTCATCATCACGTGCACTAGAGGATTCATATTAGACTGCTACCTTTGCCAATGGGCTGCCCTAAGGTTTGAACTTGGGTATCTTATTAATAAATACCTGTCCAGACAAACACTTACCAAGGGTTAAGTTAAAATTTAAAATAATTTTTTACGAACGATGGTGGCCACCAAGAAAGTGACGAATGACGAAGATCCTTTCAATCAAAGTGCTTAATTTTTAGTCTTATTTATCTTCTGAATAGACAATAATTGGGTTTCTCACAGTATAATTCCCATAGCTCCATGTTATTGCACCAGAACGGAACGTCCCCGGAATTATATCTGCACCTGTAACTGTTACTCGACAAGACCTCTTTTGGTTGGTATGTTGAAAAGAGAGAGTATCTGGTTTTATCATCACATTCATTCTTGACGATGGCCTTGTATGTCTGGTTTGCACGCCCAACGTTTGTGACTGATTTTAAAAAACTAGCAGAAACCGTCTTGTTCATGCTGGAAACAGCCATTATAGAAGGGCTGTTGAGATTCTTACTTCCCTCTTTGATCTTTTAGCTGGGCATTCATTGAAATCTCTAGTCACCAATCGCAAAACTGTGGTATTGTAACCTCGGCTACAAAGCATAGTGATGTAAGAATTCACACCCGTGTCGTATACAAGCCCTGGGTCAATTTTTTTAACCGGATTAATCTGGCCAGCGCTATATCCAAATTCTCCCTCGCCATTGCCACTCAAAGATGCATCCAGCGTAGAAGCTAGATCACCAATCCAGTCCAAACATTGAGAGTTAAAATTTGCACATAAATAAAAACAAACTATAATTCCCCTTCTTTTACTTTGATGAAGCACAAGGCAATGAATACCTGTAGTCATGAGAGCTGATTTGATGGCAGCAGGAGATCAATCGGAATGATAGGACTAAACATAAGCAACAACTCCTGATATTATGTTGTAGTCATGAGGGCATGACATAGATGTTCCTGATATTATGTTGTAGTCAGGTCTCCTTCTATCCTCTGGTTCCTCGTCGTGAATTGTTGCATTTTTGGACTAATCAGCCAAAAGGTCAACTCCAGGTGCTGTGATGTCAGGCTGTCAACGGCCAGAACAATTAGAAGGCGCATTCAATTGAATTTGTCAATTCCAACTAATAGTGTATTCTCTTATTACCTTCAAAATGTTAGGGGTGATTGGGTTGGGACCTCTAGAAGAAAACGAAGCCACTATGGGTTCAGGGACGTAGTTTTTCCAATATCATCAATGGAATATTAGGGGTATGACATAAAACCATACAAGCATTTGCATTCCAGTAATTATGGAAATTAGTTATCACAAACATAAATAGATTATGTGGAAATTGTCATGTTGGTCTTAGAATGAAAGGACATGGGTACATAATGATGATGTTACTTCAATAATTGAAAAAATATATATTAAAAAGTAGTTGAAGGCCATATAATGATCATGAATGTACCTATCATAAAAGACATGACTAGAAAATTAGGACCGTAAAGATTTTATCAAAAAGTTATAAATTGATATTAAGTCATCTAAAATTAAGTTTTAACTTAATAGATTAGTTTTTTATTTTTTGATTTGAAATTATGAAAAGATATAATGTATTCCTAATTTTAGCTTATGAAGTTTTTAAAAAATATAGTTATTTAAAGAAATAGAAAATAAAATCATGTTTAAAAGTTTACATATTAACCTTTTACTTTTAAGAATCATTATATCATGCTTGAACATATCATTTTTGATAATCGCTTCCAATACAATATTTAATACTTGGATTAGACTTGCCATACATTGACTCTTTGTTTTATCTCCAACTTGGACATTCATACTTCTAGATAGGGAATCCTTACTTCTAATTAGGTCTTTGAAATATGGCTATCCTTCAATGCTACTTATCTTTTCCTCATATGAATCCTTTATTTTTTATTTTTCCAAATATCTAGACCATGAAAATATGAGGCTCTCTTGTTACCCTCAATTACTTCCTATTTGTACTCTTTCCTTCCTCTTTCCCTCATCTTGCAATATGATATCTTAAATTTTTTAGGTTCACATACTAATCATTAATGTGACTTCTCTATTCTACACTTTTTCCTATACACTTGAATTTTCACTATTACACATCATAAAATGACACATAGAATTTTAACATAATTGGTCACTCATAATTTTTTTTTTTTAAATTAGAGTTCCTTTATCAAACATAAAATATTATGATAACTTGTGTTATGTTACAATGCATAATACCTACAAAAAATAAAATACACTTCCATACTTCATCAAACACCCCATGGTAACTTTACCAAAAAATTGTGCTTCATTCACCATTAAAGATTTATATTCCAATACTTGAGGAGGTATTCAAAATGTATATCATATCATCATACATAGTCCTATATATCCTAATCAACTTTGATAGCAATTATAAATTACTTGACCATATACTCTCTAATCAACAACTAATTATTTTATTTAAAACAAGATTTATACTTGACATTGGTTGAGTATGGTACCTCCATTTGGTATAAGTATTTAACTACACCATTTCACCATTTATAAATTTGACTCAAAAATAAAAGTCTCATCTTTACATTCCTCAATATTTTTGTTAATGACATATATGGGGTTTCATATATATACCTTACCCCATTACCATTATTTTTATAAAATAACATATGTAAATCACTTTAAAGGTGAAAATATAGCAACATAAGTTAGAAGCGTCATGAATCACATTGAATTATCATATATTTTAATCTATTATTAAAATAAAAAATTTCTTTTATTGATAACCCATTAGATGTTAGAATTCTACCAATTCTCATCTATAGGGATTCAAAAGTAAAGTGTAGTACAATATAATGACCACCATTTTAAATATTTTATGACACATAACAACTTAGAATTTTGATACATGATAGCCTTTGATGATATTCTATAACATCTTGTAAACATATTACTTTATTTGGTAGTGATGTTCTAGATTGATTTATTTGTTTAGGGATTATTATGGTTGTTTTCATTACTATTTATTTTATCTACCCATTACAAATAAGAATTTACTTCATCATTTATTATGAGGTCAAAAAGGTGCTCACCCTCAGTAATATTTTCCTCATCTTCCTATTTAGAACTTGACTTGTATCACTTTTTTTTATCCTCTCAATATTATTTGAATATGAAGCCACAAAAAAGAAAAATAAATATTTTAGTCATACCATATTATATCAAAACACAAAACTTGAGAACTTGATTATTTTATGAAGACTCAACCCTTTTATAGGCTTCATAGACTCTATAAAGTATATTGCCATGTACAAATTTTAAGTAATTATGAGAAAGAATTTTAATATAGGGCACACATTAAACGATAAATAATACTCAAACTTAAGATAGATATACCCATATTTAGTGTTAATAGACCATGCTCTCAAACTCTCAATAGTTGCTTGTTAGACCTACTCATGTCCATTCATAGGGTGCTAATTCCTTAAGCATACTCTCTATTATCACTCACCAAGGATGACCTAGTATAAGAGGGTGTTGAACTTAAACAAGTGGTTATAATATTAAATAATATTTATAATAAAATTTGTAAGGGGATTTGTTCTCATATGTTATCTAGACAACATGTAGCCCATGAAGAGAAATAACCACAAGAAGCGTACATGCATAATAGATACATTTAGAAAAGTTATAGATATCCATAACCATATCCAATCTGAAATAATTTGTATACCATGTATTTTGTTATAGAAAGTGCAAATCCTAATCAATAAGATAAATTACTAAAGAAAAATGATAAAAGATACAATATACTATCACACATCATTACTTACTTTTTTATTCATTCAGGGATAAGTGTTTATAGAGTTTTATTGCACATATGGACCTTTCCAAAAGGTTATCCATCTTTCTAACTACCTATTCAATGGGTTGGAGGGTACAAATAATCCACCAACACTATAATTCCAAAATTGATTTTTCTCCCAATATATCTAAATATGGATGTTTGTTGAATGAAGTTTTCAATGGTTGAACACCACTAGATTTTTTTTTTTAAATTTGATAATAGGCATCAATATTTATGTTTATGTCTTGGTATCTCAAAGACATTCTACAAAATAAAATTTCATAGAGTTGCATGTGATAAAAATTTCATTGCTATATGGACTTAGGGAAATATATTAGAATTTTTCACATCTATCAAATTAATGTTAACTTTATAAATTTATCTCTCACATATGGCTATATTTATTTGAAGTATATAGTTATGGGATATGAAAATGTTATATATTATTGAAGACCTAACTCAAAAAAATAATAATAGAAGTTAAAATCTAATTAATATTTGATGTTAGAATAATTGGATATCAATGGAAGACTAAGTCAATGTCTTATGCATCCCAATAGTACCATATTCTTTAGACTTACATTATAGTGTGTATAGTTCATGAACAATCAATGTAGATATGCTATAAATTCAAAGACACCCCATGGATAATAATATCAATAATAATTAATGCTAATGTGGATTTTAGTTATATATTTCAAATGTAATAAAAGTGATAAATAATCATAAGAATACATCTGATTATAGTGGAGGAATAACAAAAGTAAAGATTAAGCATATGAGATAAGGTATTATCTTATTTCAATTATAATATCATAATAAATAATAATTAGCTCCTCCTTAGGGCTACTTGAGCATGTTATATTCCTCTGTATTGAACTTAAAAAGTTTTAAGGCAAGTTGGTTGTAAGAAGGTAAATTAATTTATAAGATACTATATTGCTAATTGATTTATTACATCCACCTACTTAGTGACCATGCATTTAGGTGTATAAATAAGTTATGAAAGGATGCATACTTTCTATAACACTATATATTTAGGACCCATGATAAATCAAAGAAAGCCAAGGTGTGTGACACATTTTATATTTTATCCATTTTTATCTATATTGTTTATCTATGTCTAATTATGGTGATTGTGTAGAGTCTTGTTTAAGAGTATTTTTGTGTCCTTCTATATAATAGTGATGCTAGAGCTATGATAGAATGGGTATGTGTTATTGTCATTAATTGGTTGTAAAATTTCCTTGTATTGGACTTGGAATGTTACGTTTGATACTGTTACATAGTCATTCATGATGCTACTCATGGATAAGAGATATAATCATTATGCAAGTTTTTTTATGGATTTTTAAGAGTATAATATTTTAAATAATGAGTTGTGACTATGGGTATGTATTATGTAAATAGTATTATGTAAATAATCTTCTTCCCTCATATTGATTGACCATCCTATAAAGTGATGGATCAATCATCCTTGTCTTGTTTCCCACACATACATAGCTTACAGTACTTGCATTGGATATTATATGATAACAATGAATCCATCACCTCATTAGAATGGTTACCAAGCATCTTCCCATATTTTAGAATTTTCAATAATTCTCTTGTTTATTCTTATATATATCTTTTAACTATGCAAACTTTTAACTTTTACCTCAACTATATGCATAAGCGCACAATTCCAAAATGTATTTATAAAAATAAGGTGAATATATTTTGAAATCAAGCTAAATTTTATATAAAATCATGTAGAAGACATGGTGAGTTATATTTTTTACCACCAAAAATTTTAAAAAATAGGGTGAATTAATTGGAAAATCTTGGTACCACATGTTTTAATATATTTTTGTGATAAAACAATAATATTTACCAAATCCATCATTTTAGGTTTTCAATATCTAGCATCCTTTAAGGGTTTCCACACATTACCCTTACTAGATCTCTACTTGCTTTTCTCTAGTATCGTAGTTTAGCAACTTCAATATTTTGGATGTCCTCTAAGGATTTATTTGAATATTTTACCAAGTTCCAAACTGATCATAGATCAATTTAAAGTGTAGATGTCATCAAGCTAGGTGGTTTAAAAAAATGAAAATAAAGCTCTAGATCAAAATTTATACCTTTTAGAAGATTTATTACTTCAAAAGTTAAAATAATATATCATCCATTCTGCCTATTGTCCCTCTTTTGGTTGTCTATCATCCATTGTCCATCATCCCCCTTTTTTTTATCCATCTTCCATTATCAATCATCCCAATTTTTATTGTTTTTCATATTCATTTTTTGTTGTCTATCATCCCATTTCTACTATCACTCATCCATCATTTTGTACCCTCCTTTTTATTGTTTGTTGTCCCCCTTTCTACTATCTATCATCCATCATCCATTTTTCATCCCCTTTCTACTATCGATCATCATACTCATTTTTTATATCAATCATCATCCCCCTTTTTGCTATCCATCATCCATATTTTTGTTGTCTATCATCCCCATTTCTAATTTTATTCATCTATCATCCATCATCCCTCTTTTTGTTGTTTTCCATCCTCCTTTTCCTTGTCAACCATTTGTCATCTATTATCCATGTTTCTATTATCGATCATCAATTATCTATCATACCTTTTTATTGTTGTTCATCCCCTTTCTAATGTTAGTTGTTTGTTGTCTATTTTATTCCTTTTTGTTGTCTATCGTCCCCATTTCTTCTATCGGTCATCCATCATCCATCATCTCTCTTTTTTCTATCTATCATCCCTATTTCTATTATTGATCATGCATCATTCATCATCCCTCTTTTAGTTGTTTGTTGTACCCCTTTTCTTCATCTGTCATCCCCATTTTTTGCCATCTATCATCTCCATTTCTATTGTTCATTATCCATTATTTGTCGTCTTCCTTTGTACTATCTATTGCAAGTTTTTTTATTGCTTCAAGTCCCTTTTCAAGGAGAATTAATGTTTTAGATGTAGGAGTATTGTTGTCACATTAGGTATATATAATGGTGGTATAAGAGGTAAATTTGGTGGGATAAATAAAATTATTTATAATTTGAAGGTGAAAAGGTGCATGGTTTAGGTAGGAGTGGTTGGCAATTTAAAATAAAAATGGTGAAATTATTATCAAAGGGGGTCAATCGACCCTAAAAAAAAATTAATCTAAATTTTTTTGGATGAATAGGTTGACATCTAGGGTCTCCATATTTGCCAATTTCCAATTTTAAAAATCCTAATATTCATAAATTATTGATGATTCACCACTATGCATAACCCTATTTTACCTCATCAGGTTGAAAAATATATTTTTCCTTGTCTTTCATGTCTTTAGATCACCCATCAATCATTATTTATTGTTATCATAGATTATTATCTTTTATTGGTAGAACAACTTTACATGTTATATTAATCAATAAAATAGGACATACTATGATAGCATAAACACATTACCGTTAGTCCCTCTATTTTATCATATCCTTTTCCTTACCTCGTTAACATTTTTAATTTTGAGATAGGCTAGATACCTAATGAATGTTATTTGTTGGTGTTTTTTAGGCCATTGATTATTCTAAAAGCATCTCTTGGTTGTTAATATTCTAACTAAGAATTTTCATCTTTCCTCTCCATATTTCTCATGTTCATAAATTAACAAGAGCATGAGGGTAGGATATGATTGTTTCTTAACATTTTATTATTATCACGCAATGATATGATACTATATTTATTTCCATTATATATTTTTTACCCCTTTGAATAATCATAATGCCCCTCTTCTAATCTATTTGCTCAATTTTCCTCTATGCATTCCAACAAGTTGGAATGCATCACCTCCCATGATGTATTTGTGTCTCTACACATATATAACTAGTGTAGTTGATAAATTATAATTATTGGGACTCATTCGGTATGCTATATCACTCTTCCTCTTGTCATATTTATCCATCCCTCTTCACTCATTAATCATCATTGTTTATATCAATATTTGTTGCTCATTGTATATAGAATTTATAAATATTTTATACAAAGCACAAGATCTATATACCTTAATTGGTAATTGATCATTTTTTCCCATTTAAAAATCTTAATTAATCATTATTCATATAGACCTTCACTAGTCACCTACCATCTTAGGCCTTCATCATACACTAATCATCTTAGGCCTCTACTAGCTATCAACCATTGTACATAGTTACAATATTATATATATGCTCATATAGAACTTAAATATTTTTTTCTAATTTATAGAGATTGCAATGACCCTCCTCACATGGATATTGGTTAACATGAAAAATTGATAATAATCTACCTTTTCTTGTAAAACATAGTACTGCTAAAAGTTGTTGTGAATGCAGGACTAGGTTCAAGGTCATCGATGAAGGAATGTAAATCAAAAGGAAAAGGTAAGAAGGAGAAGTGATGATTCAGCTCTTAAGGATATGGATGCTCGCATAATTGCATATCATGTAGATTTTATGATTACCTAATTTATGTTTTTGTTGCTATTTTTTAATAAAAATAAGGTATTCATATAGTTTATGTGGTGATGATGATGGGAGCCACTACTTTTATTTGAATGTGCACATAGCTTAGATTAGAAGAAAAATAAATATAAAGCATGAATGTAAATAAATAAATATGAGAATGGTTGAAAGGAATCTAAATGTGAGCTTAATATTTTGAATGTCAATTATGCTAAGTATAGGCAAATATATTATTTGTATATTTTCTTTGGGGTAAATGTTATGAGAAATACTAAGTGGCCAGTAAATACTTAAATAAATGAAAACATGGTTTTCTTCATCATGAGATGGAGGAGCATGGCGTGAAGTAGTGGTTGGTTAAACCACACCAAAGCTGAGTGTAAAGTGTCATTATGATCTTAAACCTTCTCCATATTCTAAAACTAAGAAAAGGGTTAGAGGCATAAATTCTTGTTGGAAGGAGTGTGATGAAAAAATAAGGGAAGAAAAATGGAATTAAGGAGTATAGTGGGAAGTGCAGCACTAACTGGTAATTGTAGAGTTTTCTAGAAGCCTTGAAAAACACTTGAAGTGGGAAGCATCATGAAAGACTTCGGGTACATTACTCATAATAATATTTCTAATTATTTTATTTCCTTTAAAAAGAAAGAAAAATAATTTGATTGAGTTGGAAATATTGCTTGTCTTGTTGTGTGGAATGAAACAAAAAGAAATTGTTGTATGCTCATGCATTATGATTTAGCTTGCTTGAATTGCTACTTTTCCATTTTATATTTGGATATGTGTTTTGCGTCAGGTTAGGATGTTGTTGATATCCAAGAAATTGTGGAAGGGTTAAATAAACTGCATGCATTAGTTTTGTTGAGTGTTGTGTGAACCTCTAGTATACTTTTGCATGTTAACTTGACTATGAGTCGGTAGAATTACATTCAATGGATTGTTTAACTAGAATCTGATCTCCAAATATTGAGTTTCCATTCCATAAAAAGCAAAGAGTGGCCTTGCTATAAACATGAATGAAGTCATTCAAGCATGATAGAAGATGATTATATACTAGGGGTAGCCAATAATAGTAGATAATTATAATATTTGCTCTTTTAGAATTTTTCCATATGTATTTGGGTAAATGTTAATGTATGTTGGTGGGCATTTCAGTCTAGAATGCCTGAAGATCTCTGTTTCATAGACCTAAAAATGAATGTAAAGGTAGAGTTGAACCACCTTGTCGGGTGTCGAGGGTAACCTCAATGCATACTATAGATTTAGAATTCTAAAGTTATACCTGTAGCAGTTGTTTCAATGTTATCATCAATAATTTTTGGAAAATAGAAATTACAAGTTAAACTTTGTTGGTGTCATTTACATCTATAGAATGGGGTTAAAGTTTATATTTATAGTGAACATTTAAATAATACCATCTAAATTAAATGCATAGAGTTGGTTTTGGTTTCATGCTTTGAGATACCAAACCTAGGTTTATCATAAATTCGTATTTGGATACTATTGCATAGGAAGATAAATAAATACTTGACTTGAATTCTGAGTTTGTTGGCTGAAATGGTATTGAAAAGTCTTTTCTTTTAAATTAATATTTAATATATACAACATCTACCATAATAGATTAATCAATCTTGGTGTGGTGGAGTTAAATCATTTTGGCAGTCCTTAGTGCACATTTTGAACCTGAGTTTGCCAAGCTCTTAGTAAAAATTTAAATTATTTATAATATATGTGGTTGCACTAGGAGAGCTACAAAAATGGAAGAATGTGGTAAATCCTACAATTTCTTAAAGGGAAAGCTATTTTAATAGATTCCTTAATAGGTGTTATGTCCAGCATGCATGCGTGTTAAAAGTTATGTTTGGTACATTATATTGCTCTTGAGTAGAAGACATAAATGCAATGGAAATACTGTGAAATATTTGGTCTATTGATTTAGAAGAAGAAAGATTTATTTTTATATACTATGTTTTAAAATTTCTAAAGGAAAGCTTAATCTACTTCTGGAAAAATATAAGTTAAATATTGAGATAGAGAATCCCTGAGTTAGTCTCTTATAAAGGGATTGGTATTTTATTTAGCTTGCAATATATAAATATGTTAGCTCTCCAACGATATCAGTGTTGACTCTTCATGCCGCACCATTGGAGGAAAATAAAGAAAATAAATATAGCATGATTGTATATAATTGGAATTCATAATCTAGTGCTTATTAATTTTAGAGTACTAAGTTTTTATAACCTTTATATATAAGATGTGAAATGTGTTGATCATATTCTTTTATAAGTTTAAGTTCAATGTGGTATTTGTGTTATTCATTTTGAAAATAAAAAACTAGCAATATATAAGAAGTGGGTATTAAATAAAATCTGATCACTTCCTCAAAGTTTTAAACCTTTTATGTATCCTAGGCTTTAGTTTATTATTAAATTATGGTTTACTTGGAAGACTTATATCCTTGTGGAAAATTTAAACTTAGATTAGATGGGACTTCGAAAAAAATACTTGAATTAGAATGTAAAATCTTAGAAAATAATTCAGGAGTCAAGCATCGAGAATAGAGGATGCTCAAGATTCACCTATTTATTGTTTGCAGGGGACGGGCCCAGACGCGCCACCACCTTTGTTCCACAGGAGCCGCCTCCACCCTTTATGGGGTTTGTATGAACCAATTGGTCTACACCTCGGACCTAATTCACCTATGTATTGTTAAGGTGAGAGTATGCACACAAAATATTTTGAGTGCAACTATAGACTAACAAAATTGGTAAAAAATAGTGACTTGGTTAGGTCTAGTAATGAGAGGTGGTATCAAATGCCTTCTCTAGGTTGCATATTGAATAGTATTATGATAAGTCTCATGTTATTCTAACCTAGCTGGTTAAGCCATGTTGTATGGTATGGGACATACAAACATGGGTCATAAAGAGCATGTGTGATCAAGACCAAGGCTAGGGTATTGGTATAGCTCTAATTGACCCTGGGTAGAGGATAATTAGCTAGACACTAGGAATATGTACATTATTTCTCTTTTCATTCATTAGTGGAATGTGGTCGATGAAAAATTCAAAGGTTTGAAATATCAAGAGATGGAGAAAGAAGCATCCACCCTCTAGGTGTTTATGGTCCCTAGATGATAAACCCTATCATGGATCGACCCTCAAGTTAGGACATGAGGACATTAAATGAGACAAGTTGACTCCACTAATGGTACCTTATGGGATTTGGCTAATCTCATCCACTTGGGTGACTATCTATAGTAGTTTTAAACCCAAAAGTGGTACAATATGCTTGTACTAATTTAAGCTTATGCTAATAATTTTATTTGGGTGAAACATATTTGCTATGAACTTAGAAGTAAGCTTATGACCAAGATTGTGATATTGAAACAAAAATAATACCCAATAATTTGCTTGTAAACTTTTAGTTGTACAACAAAGTGAGTAGACTTGGTATTAGAGCAAAAGTGGTTCTATGTTGTATACTTTGATTATAAAATTTATTTAGCGTAGTATAAAAAAATTAATAAAATCCCTTTTTCACCTACAGGTCAAATGACATGAATGTTGCGAGGTGGGTATTTAGGAAATCCTACGAGAGATAGGGAGGAAGAAATATCTGAAGGACCTACTAGGGGACCAAGCTTTGGTTTAATATGAGAAGGTCCTCAATGTGAAAGAAGGATGAAATGACTAAATGGACCACCTCCCAATGAACCTATCAGAGAGGGAGAAAATCTTGCAAAAGTTGTTCAATTATTGCAAACTCACATGGAACAACAAAGGGAAGAGATGGCCCAACAAAAAACCCATATGGCCCAGCAACAAGAATTTATTATCCAACAACAATAGGTCATAGAAGACCTAGCTAGGGGAAGATAAATTGGATTAGGTAGGGTAGAGGAGGCACCTAGAGAACCTGAGGGATCCAGTTCTGTAAGGATTAGGGTAAGTAAAGAATTGGATAGAAACCTAAAAAAAGTTGTAATCTCAAAGTTTAACAAGAAAAGGTGATGGGGATTCAGTAGAAAATTGGCTAAGTGAACTAGAGTCATACTTTTCTCTAGTAGTTTTATCCTTTGAATCTAAGACTACTCTAGTAGTTATGAACATGACTAAAATTGCCCTAGATTGGTGGAAATCCTATAAGAAAGGGAATAATATAGAAGCTATAGACCTTATATGGGAATATTTTGCTAAAGAATTTTGGGATAGATTCCTTATAAAACAATATTATGTGGATAAATCTAGGGAATTCTCCAATTTGTATTAGGAAAGCATGACAGTGTGTGATTACCACAAAAATTTCATTCAACTATTAAAATATGTATCTCAATACGAAAGCAATGAAGAAATGAAGACATAAAAATTCATTCTTGGGTTACATCCTAGAATCATGATGATGGTAAATATGCACAACCTTGTTAATCTACCTACAACCTTTGATCTGGCAAGAAAATAGGAAGTCATTCAGGAAACTAGAAAGACCTATTTTAACTATCAGAAATATGAACTCATGAAGTGGAAAAGTGCTGGATTTATGATATGGGAGAAATATCAAAACAAGAAACCCAAAGGGGAAGACCAGAATAGGTAAGGTGGTAGAAATAAACCTAACTACCAGGGTGGTAAGCCCAAGAGGGATGGTAGAGAGTTTTCCAAAAGGTAAGATTAGAAACTAGTAGGTTAAGAAAAATACTATAGAAATTGTGCTCTTGGATTGAAATGAGAGTGGTAACAGGGAAAATAGAGCTCCACCAAACGGATGTTATATATGTTAAGGATATCATTATGTAAAAAAATACCCATAGAGCTTATCGACGCTATAAAGCACCAAAGGAGGCCACCCATAGGATCTATGAAGCCACATGTAGTTCTTAAATTGATGGTCAAATTACTCCTTTCTTAATGAATGGAATTTTTTTGATAAAGATGTAAAATTTTTTATTGATAGTGGATCAAATAATAGCTTTATCTCTACTAGATTAGTGGGGGACATACCTATTAGACTTATATTTTTAGCCAATGGTTGGAAGGTAGAGTTCGGGTCAGGGTAAATCTACCATGTTAACCAATGCTTGTTTGACCCTCACAATTACTTTTCCACAAGGAGAAACTAATTGGCATTTGCATGTGGCACCTTTGTATGCATTTGATATCATTTTGGGAGTTGATTGGTTAAAGATTCATAAGGCTCTTTTGAATTTTGAGAGATGGGTGGAATTTATGGATGAGTTTAACTAAAGAATTAGGATTTGTTGTGGTCAAGGTGAAGTTAAACCACATTTACTATCTACAATGCAGATAAAGAAAGTCATAAGGAATAGGGGAATGATATTCATAGTTAAGATGAATAAGAAAGAAGAGATTGAAATAGAATTTGACCTTTTCCAAAAGCATCATGTATTGGGAGAATACAAGGATGTGTTTCCTGAGGATCTACCAGGATTACCTCCTCAGAGGGAATTTGATTTTTCAATTGAGTTTTTATCTAGAGCAACACCTATTGCAAGAGCACCATATAGAATGACACCTATAGAGCTAAAAGAGCTCAAAATGCAACTTCAAGATTTGTTGGAAAAAGGGCTAATTAAGCCAAGTGTGTTGCCTTGGGGAGCTCCTATCTTATTTATTAAGAAGAAATATGGTACCTTGAGGATGTGCATAGATTATCAGATGAATAATGTTACTATCAAAAATAGGTACTCATTACCTAGAATTGATGATTTGTTTGACCAACTAAGAGGAGCAAATATATTTTCAAAGGTTGAGTTAAGATCTGGTTATCATAAGTTGAAGATACGAGAAGAGGACACCTCTAAAATATAATTTAGAACAAGATATGGACATTTTGAATTTATTGTCCTACCTTTTGGGATAACCAATGCCCCAGCCCCATTCATGAATCTCATGAATAGCATTTTCAAAGTGCAGTTGGACCGATTTGTGCTCACATTATTAGATGACATACTGATCTATTCCAAGAACAAGAAGGAACATGATCAACATATGATAACTATGCTTGATATTTTGAGGAAGAATCAATTATATGGAAATTTATCAAAGTGTGAGTTTTATACTCCACAAGTACAGTATTTGGGACATGTTGTCTCCACAAAAGGGATTGTAGTGGATCCCAAGAAAATTGAAGCAATCATTGATTGGTCGACACCTACTAATGTGATAGAGGTGTGAAATTTTATGGGAATTGTAGGATATTATAGGCGATTCATCAAAGGATATTCAAGAATTTCCCAACCCATTACAAACCTTCAAAGGAAAGGAAATGTCTTCAAATGGACATAATAGTGTATTGAGGATTTTTGAGTTTTGAAATAAATGTTGACAACCGTACCAATTTTATAATTACCTGATCCAAATAGGTGGTTTAAAGTTTGTACTAATACCTCCATTGAAGGATTAGGAGGGGTTTTGACCCAGGATGATGCATTTATTGCCTATGATTCATGCAAACGTAAAAGGCACGAGGTAAACTATGCCACCCATGATTTGGAGTTGGTAGTGGTTGTACATGCCTTAAAAATTTGGAGATACTATTTTTTGGGAAAACCATTTGAACTAAAAATAGATCACCAGAGTTTAAGATACCTATTCACTCAACCCTTATTAAATATCAGGCAAAGATGTTGGATGGAATTTTTAGCTAAGTATGATTTTGGAATTGAGTATATTAAGGGTAAGGAGAATAAGGTAGTAGATTATTTAATTAGGAGAGGGCGTATTTCCACAATGAAAAAATGGCAATATGACTTGTTAGACCAAATTAATGTTTTGTGAGGAAAGGATAAATTTTTCTAATCTTATAATGCTCAGGTTGAGCAAGAACCTGGAAAGGAAATATATTTTGTGTTCAAGGATGATATGTTATTTTATATAAATGTGTTGGTAGTTCCAAGGACAAGTGGATTGAGGGAACTAATCCTTAAGGAGGCACATAACATGCCTTATTTGATGCACCAAAGAGGGGCAAAAATGCATGAAATTTTGAGAAAAAGTTACTTTTGTCTAGGAATGAAAAAGGATATCACTAATTATGTGGCTAGATGTTTATAATGTCAAAGAGTGAAAGCAAAACATCTACATCCATCTAGAAACTTGTACCCTCATGAGATAAGCACACAAAAATGACAAGTGGTATCAATGGATTTTATAGTGGGGTTGTCTAAAACAAGATTGAGACATGATGCAATATTGGTAGTTGTGTATAAGTTAACCAAGATAACACATTTTATCCTAGGTAATGTGCAATATATCGCTCCTTCAGTAGCAAGTAATTTTGTTAGAAAAGTGGTAAGATTGCACGAATTTTTGGAGGTCATGATCTCTGATAGAGATTGTCACTTTACCTATGAATTTTGGCAAGCATTACATGAAGTATTGAGAACCAAATTGAATATTAGTACTACTTATAACCCTAATATAGATGGAAATACTAAAAGGGTGAACCATGTATTGGAAGACATGTTAATAATGTACTATATGGATCAACATACAAAGTGGGAAGACTATTTATACCTAGTAGAGTTTGCATATAATAATAGTTACCATGCATCTCTAGGTATGGCATCTTTTGAGTACTTATATGGGAGATGTAGAACTCCCTTATCTTGGGACAATCCAAAGGATCAGGTAGTGATTGGATCGAAAATGATAAAATAAATGGAAGATCAATTGAAAAGAATTTAGTAGAATCTTAAAGAGGCCACAAATCACTAGAAGAGCTATGCGGACCTCAAAATATCACCAAGGGAATATCCTATAGGAGACAGGGTATTCTTAAGGGTGAAATCAACTAAAAGTTCCATAAAATCTTCCAAAATTGACTCCAGATATGTGGGTCCATTTGAAATTATGGCTAAGATAATAACTATTGCTTAAAGACTTGCTCTACCACCAAGCCTCTCCAAAATCCATAATGTCCTCCATGTGTCCCTTTTTAGAAAATATATTCCTGATCCTACTCATGTTTTGGATATTTCCAAATTGCATATGATCGACCCACTCAAAATTGAAGTTTGACCTATTCACATACTTGGTTTTAGAACCAAGAATCTGAGGAAAATAAGCATAGAGCAATGTCGGGTCCAATGGGACCACTACTCATATAAAAATGCAATGTGGGAAGACATGGCGGATATGTGCTAGAAATTCCCTTATTTGTTTGAGTAGAAATAAACTTTTTCAAAACGTTCATATGGTTTAATGATATATGTATATATATATAATATATATATATATATATATATATATATATATATATATATATATATATATATATATATATATATATATATTAGAAGAGAGATATATGCAAACATATGTGAAACTGGATACTAAGTAGAGTAGTTTATGTTGATTGAGTTACTGAATAGAGTAGCTTGTATATATTTTGCATTACTAAGCAAAGTGGTTTTGAACATGTGATGGTATATGTTTTGATTGAATGAAAAATGACATATTATATGAATTGGTTGTATGCCCAAATGTGAATAATTATGATTCTATTATTATTAGGATAATTGGGATATTTTGTGAAGTGGGAACATTGAATTAATTTGATTACTTTGGGTATTTGTTAAATATTTTAATGCAAATATATTTCTTGTTTAATTTTGAATAAAACACAGGGACTGTGTTTATTCCTAGTGGGGGAGTATGTAATGACCCTCCTCACATGGATATTTTTTAATAGGAAAATTTGATAATAACCTACCTTTTCTTGTGAAACATGGTACTGTTGAAAGTTATTGTGAATGGAGGACCAGGTTCAAGGTCATTGATGAAGGGAAGAAAATCAATAGGTAAAAGGTAAGAATGGGAAGTGATGATTCAGCTCGCAAGTACATGGAATCTCGCATACTTGCATATCATGTAGATTTCATGATTGTCTGGTTTATGTGTTTGTTGTTATTTGTTTAATACAAGTAAGGTATTCATATAGTTTATGTGGTGATGATGATGGAAGCCACTACTTTTATTTGAATGATCACATAGCTTATATTAGAAGAAAAATAAATATAAATCATGAATGTAAATAAAGAAATGTAAGCAAGGTTGAAAGGAATCCAAATTCGAGATTAATATTGTGAATGTCAAATATGTTAAGTATGGGAAAAATTATTAATTGTATGTTTTCTTTGGGGTAAATGTTATGAGCAATACTAAGTGGCTAGAAAATTACTTAATTCAAAGGAAACATTGTTTTCTTCATCATGAAATGGAGGAGCATTACATGAAGTAGTGGTCTATTAAACCGTATTAAAGTTGAGTGTAAAGTGTCATTATGATCTTAAACATATCCATATTCCAAAATAGAAAAAAAGGGGAAGAGGAAAATTTTTTGTGGAAGTAGTGTGGAGGAGGGGGAACTAGTATTGTTTTTTGGAAGCCTTGAACAACACTTGGAGTGTGAAGTATCATGAAAGACTTCAGGTAGATTACTCATAACAATATTTCTAATTCTTTAATAAAAATAAAAATAATTTGATTGAGCTAGAAAAATGCTTGTCTTTTTGTGTGGAATGAAATGGAAAGACATTGTTGTATGCTCATGCGTTATGATTTAGCTGGTTTGAATGGTTGCTTTTCCATTTTACATTTGGATATGTGTTTGCATCGGGTAAGGATGTTGTTGATATCCAAGGAATTGTGGAAGGGTTAAATAAACTGCATGCATTAGTTCTATTGAGTGTTGTGTGAACCTCTGGTATACTTTTGCATGTTAACTTGACTGTGAGTCAGTAGAATTGCATTCATTGGATTGTTGAGCTAGAATATGATCCCCAAATATTAAGTTCCCACTCCATAAAAGAGCGGAGAGTGGACCTCCTAGCGATGTGAACAAAGTCATTCAAGCATGACAGTAGATGATTATGGACCAGGGGAAGCCAAGAATAGTAGACTATTATAGTCTTTGCTCTTTTAAAATTTTTCCATATGTATTCGGGTAAATGTTAATGTATGTTGGTGGGCATTTCATTCTATAATGCTTAAATATATCTGTTTTGTAGACCTAAAATTGAATTTAAAGGTAGAGTTGAACCACCCTATCAGGTGTTCAATTTGAATCAACGATTTTTGGAAAATAAAAATTACAAGTTAAACTTTGTTGGTGTCTTTTATAGCTATAGAATGGGGTTAAATTTTATGTTTCCAGTGAAAATTGTGAATAATATCATCTAAATTAAAGACATAGATTTGGTTGTGGTTTCATGCTTTGAGATACAAAACTTGGGTTTATTGTAAATCTATACTTGGATACTATTGCGTAGTAAGAGAAATAAATAATTGAATTTAATGCTGAGTCTTTTCTTTTAAATTATTATTTAATATATAAAACATATACCATAATAGATTAATCAATCTTGGTGTGGTGGAGTTAAATTATTTTGGCAGTCCTTTGTGCATGTTTTGATCCTGAGTTTTCCAGGCTCTTAGTAAAAATTTAAATTATTTATAATATATGTGGTTGCATAGGGAGAGCGACAACAATGAAAGAATGTGGTAAAGCTTGTAATTTCTTAAAGGGAAAACTATTTTAATAGATTCCTTAATAGATGTTATGTCTAGCATACATGTGTGTTAAAATTTATGTTTGGTACATTATATTGCTCTTGAGTAGAAGCTGTAAATGCAATGGAAATATTGTGAAATATTTGCCTATATTGATTTAGAAGAACACTTTATTTTCATATGATATATTTTAAACTTTCTAAAGGAAAGCTTAATCTACTTCATGAAACAAATAAGCTAAATGTTGAGATAGAGAACCCTTGAGTTAGTCTCTTAAAAATGTATTAGACTTTTTTTTTAGCTTGAAATATATAAATAAGTTATCTATCCTATGATCTAAGAGTTTACTCTTCATGATGCAACATTGGAGGAAAATAAAGAAAATAAATATAGCATGATTGTATATAATTGTAATTCATAATCTAGTGCTTATTAATTTCAGAGTACTTTGGTTTTAGAACCTTTATATATAAGATGTAAAATGTGTTGAGCATATTCTTTTATAAGTTTAACTTCAATGTGATATTTGTGCTATTTTTTTTAAAAAACTAGCAATATATAAGAAGTGGGTATTAAATCAAATATTATCACTTCCTCAAACCTTTAAACCTTTGATATATCCTGGGCTTTAGTTTATTATTAAAGTCTAGTTTACTTGGAAGACTTATATCCTTGTGGAAACTTAAAACTTAGATTATATGGAACTTGGAACAAAATACTTGAATTAGAATGTAAAACCTTAGAAAAACTTTCAAGAGTCAAGCATCGAGAATGAAGGATGCTCAAGATTCACCCATTGATTATTGAGGTGTGAGTATGCACACAATAAATTTTGAGTGCAATTGTAGACTGATAGAATTGGTTGGAGAAAGTGACTTGGTTAGCTTGTAATGAGAGGTGGTATGGGACACCTTCTCTAGGTTTCATCTCGAATAGTATTGTGATAAGTCTTATGTTATTTTGACCTAGTTGGTTAAGCCACATTGTATGGTATGGGATATACAAACGTGGGTCATAAAGAGCATGTGTGATCAATACCAAGGCCAGGGTATTGGCATGGATCTAACTAACCTCGGGTAGAGGATAATAAACTAGACATCAGGTATATGTATGTTATTTCTCTTTTCATTCATTAGTAGAATATGGTCAATGAAAAAGTCAAAGGTTCAAACTGTCAAGATATGGGAAAGCAAATGTCCACTCTCTAGGTGTTATGGGCCCTAGAGGATAACCCCTATCATGGATCGAACCTCATGCTAGGACACGAGGACATTAAATGAGACAAGTTGACTCCACTAATGGCACCTTATGGGATTTGGCCGATCTCATCCACTTGGGTGATTGTCTACAGTAGTCTTGAACCCAAAAGTGGTGCAATATGCCAGTATTAATTTAAGCTTATGTTAATGATTTTATTTGGGTGAAACATATTTGCTATGAACCTGAAAGAAAACTTATGCCAAAACTATAGTATTGAAATGAAAAAAAAAATCCAGTAATTTGCTTGTAAATTTTTTGTGGTACAACCAAGTGAGTAGACTTGGGTTGTTACAAACCTTAACTGATCAATATTCATATGGGCATTCATTGGTCACTAACCATATTAGAACTTAATTGACCATAAATCATTATACATATTTAGTATATTATATACATATATTATTATATAGACCTTAAGTAGTCATCATTCATTATGCTTGTATAAACCTTAACTGGTTGTTTCTCATTTTTTCTCATTTATAGATCTTATCTTGTCATTGTTCATGGAGGCCTTCATTGGCTACTGACCATTTAAGGGCTTAATTAGTCATGGACTATTGTACGTTGTGTTTTATTCTAATAATACAAATGAGTATTTTTAAGGTATACCATGTATTAAGAAATTTTATTTAGTTATATATATTTTTATTTCTTTAATATAAAGTAATAAAGGATTTTATATCTTGATAAGGTTTAAAGTAATTGATTAA
Organism: Wollemia nobilis; assembly: GCA_028583015.1. Lineage (NCBI taxonomy): Eukaryota > Viridiplantae > Streptophyta > Pinopsida > Araucariales > Araucariaceae > Wollemia > Wollemia nobilis. The sequence goes on from JAQPPZ010016831.1 coordinate 3,068,135, forward strand.
AATGAACTTTTTTACATCTTAAACCAATATTTAAATTTTACGACAAATCTTACTATAAAATTAAATTTTTAGTTTTCATATGTCTCATACATATTTATACTTTTCATCATATAACTTATGTTTACCATTGATCTAAACATATCAATATGTCATTTTTATGAATCCATCAATAGATAGAATTTATCCTTAAACTTATATATTAAATTTATTTTTTATGACACAATTTAATATCACTATAAAATCAAATGATTGTAGTGCCTCATATGCATATGATAGATCAAGTTTTTATTTGATGATAATCCCAATCCCATGTGAATTTTTTGACTTCTCTAATCCAAGAGTTTACTCATTCAAACTAAAGTATGATAAGATCTAGCTTATAGGTGACCATATATATTACAATATAGGATTTTCTAGAAAAGTAAAACTATTATACTTTCAACAAGATTAAAAAGTAAATTTTATAAATATATATTGTTTAAGATATTATCTTCTTGCGGTGTCATGCTGCAATATGTTCCATTAGTTTAATATATCTATTAATAATGTTGGATGCATAGATATTTTAGTGGAGAAATATTTATTGTAAGGATGTCATTTATAATTGTATGTTTTTAAATTTGCTTGCTCATCTAAAGATAAAAGATTATTTTTATTTTTTATTTTAAACATACCTCTAATACTTTCTATATATAATAAAATTATATTAATTATTTTAATAATAAATCTAGATGTTGCTAAGGTGTGTTAGAGTAACCTATTTTTACCTATACAATATGTTTACATATGATGTAAATTCTAATACTATACTTATATTTATCCTTATGGTGGAAGCTTTGGGGAGATCCATTGCTCGAAGAAGTGAAATTTTTGGGTTATGTTTGACTTTGCCTTGCCCCCGATTTCTCATCAGCAATTTGCTGATGATACCCTGATTTCTTGTGCCACCTTGGTGTATCATGCTAGAGATGTGAAGGCATTGTTATATTGTTATGAGAAGGTGGTTGGGCAGCAAATTAGTTTTGACAAAAGCTAATTATTCTTTGTTAATACTCCGGAAGAGCGGCAATGTAAGATTGCTAGAATTTTAAATTGTAGAATTGCTACCTTACCTACAACTTACTTGGGCCTTCCGCTCTTTGTTGGCTGCATCAAAGACTCTTTATGGAATCCGGTGGTTGAAAGGGTTCAAAAAAAGTTAGCTTCTTGGAAAGGTGCCCTACTAAGCCAAGCTGGGAAAGAGGTGCTAGTCCAGAGTACTCTGCAGAGTATTCCTATTTACTTCTTATCCCTTTTTCATCTCTCAAGAAAAGTAGCTACTAAGTTTGATAGCATTTGTAAGTCCTTTCTTTGGGCTGGTCCTGAGATGAAAGGAAAATTCCACCTGGTTTTGTGGGATCAAATCTGTAGAAGAAAGAAGGATGGTGGTTTGAATTTGAAAAGTGTAGCTAGGATGAATAAGGCTTTGGTGGCAAATCTCAGTTGGAAAGTGGCCTCCAATTTAGACCATCTGTGGTGTAGAATTTTGAGAGCCAAATATAATTTTTATTCCTTTATTTCAGACTTTCTTATAAGTGGAGGCTCAAATTTTTGGAATAGTCTAATTAAGTCTCACGAATTCCTTACACCCAATTACAGTTGAATCATTTGTGATAGTAAATCTATGAATTTCTGGGAGGACCAATGGCTGATAGATCACTCGCTTATTGAAGATCAACGTTTTGGAGAACTTATTAATTTATCTAGAATCAGTGGTCTCTAAAAGGTGGCTGAATTTTTTGTAGATCGGGGTGGTAGAAAATCTTGGGTCAATCCCCTCCCGGGATTGAGAATTGATAGTGAGTGTCAATCATGGAGTATATTAATGGAAGAACTTATATTGTATGTCATTCGCCAAGAGGAATTTGGTGATAGATTGGTGTGGTGTGGAGATAGTGAAGGCTCTTACTCTATCAAGTCAGTGTATGAGCTCATGAGCTCTAAAGATAATGGTCAATTCCCTATGAAGTTGATCTGGCTAAAGAATTTGACTCCAAAAATTAATATTTTATTTTGGCTTATGGTGCAAAATAAGATCTTATCTACTAAAAATCTTAGTAAGAGAGGTTTTTGTTTAGTTAATCATTGCTTCCTTTGTAAGCAGGATTAGGAGTCGTCTTCTCATCTTCTGCTCAATTGCTGGATCTTTCAAAAAGTGCTCTATTTCATTTTCTCTTGGTTGGGTATCTCTTGGGTGTTACCCAACTCGATTCTAGACTATGTTTATCAGTGGGGGTCTCCCTTTTCCTCTCCATATCTCAAGTAATTTTGGAAATTCTTGCTACCTCATGTGATGTGGGGTGTTTGGAAGGAGCGAAACACGCATGTGTTTAATGATGTGGAAGGTGAAGTGGATCACATTAGTTTCAAAATCCTCTAGAAAGTTACGGAGAATGTTTCTTCTATTTTTCAAAAATTTAAATTCTCCTCTGGCTCACTCCTCGAGTGAATTTAAATTGGAGGAAATGTTGGGTTTTATCATGTTGGCTTGGTCCCCTTGTGCTCCTAACCTAAGGAACCTTGTATGTTGGTCCTCACTGCCTGAAGGGTGGTTTAAGTTAAATTTTTATGGGGCTTCCAAGGGAAACCCAGGTGTTGTAGGTGCTAGGGGAGTTATCCATGATAGTAGAGGAGATCTCATTTATGCCTATGCAAAAAAAAATTGGTACTCAATCTTCCCATTTTATTGAAGTGATAGGTACTTTTCTTGGCATGAGGCTATTGGAGGATCTGGTAATTTGCAATACTATCATCGAGGGTGACTCATTTAATGTAATTAAAATGTTTAAGGAGGAATGTCAACCAGGTTGGAAATTGTCTAATTTGATAAAGGAGACCATATGGAACATTCTTTCTTTAAGTATTGCATCCATTGTTCACATGTTTCGAAAAGCCAATGTCGTTGTAAACTTAATGGTAAATCTAGGCATTACTACCCAAGGATTTTTTGTATGGTAGACATATTTTCCAGATGAAATTATGCATCGATCCATTGATGATAGCTCTTAATATTGTCAGATGGTGGTGAATGGTCTACGTTTGTGGTGGTCTGTGTGGTGCCTTCATAGGTCCCTGATGGCATGGTGCAAGTACAAAGGAGTTAATTTTCCATCATTGCCAAGAGTAGTTGTTTCTTGTTCTTGGTTCCACACTGTCCCTTCGTGGGATAGTGGATGAATCCTTTGAGAAAGGCAGTTGTCGAGGCCGTTGATTTTTTTATTTTGAATATTTTTTTTTCTCGATTAGGAGGAACATGGCCATGATAAAAAATAAAATAAAAATTCTAAGTAAATTAATCTAGTTACTAAATTCTATAATAATTCTAATTCTTAGAAATTTGAATATATATATATATATATATATATATATATATATATATATATATATATATATATATATATAAATAAAGATATTTTACCATTTTATTTTTGTTTTGGAGGTTTGTTTATGTTTAATTGCCCTTCTTTTTCTCTACCTTCTCTGATGTAAAAAGTTATAGAACCTTTTAAAACCCTACCTTTTCACTATTAATAAAAAAATTTAAAACAAAATTTAAAAATCTATTCTTAACAAATTTATTTATAGATAATTTTACAATATGTTAGTAAGTATTAAAAACTTATTTGAAATACCAGTAAAATGAATTGACAAAGGTTAACACTCAAAAGAAGCAAGATCTGTGTTGGGTGACTTAACATATCAATATAGTGTCGTGTATGTTAACAGCATAGATTCTTTTTTATTACGTGAGCTTTCAATCAGTTGGTGTAACTTGGCATTCAACCGCTACGGTCACCCATCTCTGCATAAATTTTCCTCGATAAGAAAGAAGTCAAATCAGTTGAGGGGAAAATATTAGATATATATTGAGTCCTCAAAGGAGCATAACACATATAATAATAGTAGCAAGAGTAAGTTTCAATGGAAGTCAAATGCAAACTTTGAACTGGAGGACGGATAAGACCGCATGGCTCTACCGGATGAAACGGTCCGGATTTATTCAAGATACGTGGGACTAAGCAAAGGAAGTTCGCACTGAATTTTACGGGGATCACAGATCATACATCCAGCTTATGTTTAAATTTTTTGACATTGTTTACGCATTTGACAATAGACAACTATGGGGCTTCTCACTGTTTAATTCCCATATCTCCATGTTAATGCGCCCGAGAAGAACGTACCTGTGGCTATAACTCCACCTTCAATTGTAACATTGTATGATAGCTTTTGGTTAGTATATGTGAAAACCAGTGTATCTGGTTTCACGGTTACCTTCATTCCAGAAGGAGCATTCAGTGTGGCCTGTATTTGATTCTCCACACCCTCCATTTGTCATTGTTCTTATAAATCTAGCCGAAACAGCCATTATGGAAGGGTAATTGAGTTGCCGCACTCGACACTTGGGTACTTTATAAGGGCAACCTGAGAAATCTCCTGTGACTAAACGCAGTGGTGTCATTATAGCCTTCGCTACAAAGCATGTTGATATAAGAGTCTGGATCGGTATCATAAACAAACCCTAGATCTACAGCCTTAATAGGATTAATTTGCCCTGCTCCATATCCAAATTCTGAATGGGCGTTGTCAAACAAGGTTTGATCCATGGTATATGCTATGTTAGAAATATTAATCGAGATTTCACGCCTCCGCCCAACTGTGCTCCGAACTTGGGCAAAGTCGAATTGCGCTCTGAACTTGGGCGAAGCCAGACTGCTCTCCAAACTGGGGTGAAGTCGGACTACGCTCGCGCAGTCGGGGATCCCAAAAAAAGTTTGACTTGACGTCGCACGTGCCTTCTGACAAATGTGATGTCTGACAGATCTGATTGTCATAGAAATTAATGCCAGTTCGACGATTTAATGTCAGTTCGATGATTGGTCAGAAACCCTAGTTGAGGGTCTGTCATAACCTGTCAGAGGACAACCCCTATCTTCCTCTCCCCGCGGCTATATAAGGTAGTTCAGGTTTTCAGACAAGAGTGTGGAAAGAGAGCGGAAAGAGAGGAGAGTGGGAGAAAACTTGGAAAAAATAGTCATTCCCAGAGTAGCGAACGAGATTGTTTCAGTGAGCAGTGCAGCTCATCTATTTAATGTCCGAGCAGTAGACTCGACATTTGTTTTCCCTTTCAGTTTATCCTGCAGCTTTAGTCTGTAGATGTTTGTATTTCCTTAGTTGAGGACTTTTGTAACCCTCGTCTTATAAAAATAAAGTTCGCTGTTGTTTAAGGCATCTGCAGGGTTTTTTTATTATATTTTTCTGCACAAAATCAGTTGTTGTCTGTATAATTACCTTAGAGCATTTTCTTTCGGGTCCTATAAGTTTGAGCTCAGATATGAAATATTGCATTCAAATTTGGTGTTTCTCTCCTCCCATATAGTTCTTGCCGAGCCAGGAAAACCAACGTCGTAGCTGCGCAACCCTCCAAATAGCAAAATCTTGTAAAGCAAAAATTTGGCTAAGTCTAGAGCTGTCGACCCGACTGTGTAGTGAAGTTGAACTTCGTTGCCTTTGACCAGCGCAGTCGGGCATTGACCGAGCGTTTGTCGAACTTAGCACTTTCTTCCGTGCACAACCCAACTGTGCACCATGATTCATGCACAACCTGAACTATGCACAAGTCCCTATGCGCAACCCGACTGTGCACAAGTCTTTGTGCACAACCTAACTATGAAGACTTCACTTTTGTAGCCCAATTGTGCAAGCTTCGCTTGCATAGCCCATTTACATAGTTTTCGAAAGCAATGTCCATCTTCGGCTACGCAGTCTAACTTTAGGCTCTTCCACCTTCCCTCCTTCGCCCTGTGCCATTCGCACTTCGCTCCCTCTCTTGACTTTGACAAATTAAAAATAAATTAAAATCTTCAAATTGTTATCAGAGCCACTGGTCCCTTGATGCGGAGACCGAAGCAGAATGGCTTCCAGTAGCAACAATTTGTAGTTGCAGATCCCACGCTTCAATGGGAAGAATTACGATTACTAGAGCATCCAAATGAAGATCTTGTTTGGATATCAGAAGCTGTGGGAGTTAGTCGAGAACGACTACCTAGAACCAGAAAATGCAACAGCATTGGCTATCCTCTCTCAAGCAGACAAGGACCTATTGAAATAGAACACGAAAAAGTACCATAAGGTCCTCTTCTACATCATGCAACTGGTCGAGGAATCGATCTTCCCACGGATCGCATCAGCCACCAAGGTGAAGCAGGCCTGGGAGATTCTGTCCAGCTCATACCAGGGCACCAATAAGGTAAAGTTGGTGAAGCTGTAGATGCTTAGGAGGGAATTTGAAAATCTGCAGATGAGTGAGTCCAAGTCCATGAGTGATTCTTCACCCAAACGACGGACATTATCAACCAGATGTGGTTGAACGGATAAAATATGCAGAGCCAGAGGATCATGGAGAAAATTCTCAAAAGTTTGTCTGCCAAGTTTGACTCAGTTGTGATAGTAATCGAAGAGTCGAGAGATCTGACAACCCTCTCGATAGAAGAGCTCATGAGTTCATTGCAAACACACAAAAAGGGGCTGAGCCATTCATCTTAGACCTCTTTGGAGTAAGCATTCAAGGTTCAGGTCTCATTTCGAGACAACAGTAGAAAATATTTCCACCATGGTGCCTCTAGTTATTACAAAGGAAGAGGCAGAGGCAGGCGTGGGAAAGGCAACAAGCAAGGAGGATGGTCAAACCCTAGCAAAGGAGAGACCAACTATAATTTCCATCAACAATGTGGAAGAGACAGTTCAAAGAATCAACAAGCTGGACCTGGTCAAAAGAAGGACATGTCAAAGGTCTAGTGCTATTTCTGCAAGAAGTTCGGCCATTACATCTCATAGTGCAGAAAATGGATGGCCAAGGAGAACTAGTAGCAAGCCCATTACATGGATGAAACCAAAAATACAGCAGGAGGAAATGTGTTGTTGAATTGCAACATTGAGGAGGAGTGCCAGAAGAATGTTTGGTATTTAGACAGTGGGTGCAGAAACCACATGATGGGGAACAAGGAGATGTTCTCCCAACTGGATGAAACAATCCATTCTAAGGTGAAGATGGGGAACAACAAAAAGGTTCCCATAATGGGGAAAGGAAAGATCCAAATTTGCACTAGGCATGACGAATGGAAGCAGATCTGTGATGTCTACTATGTGCCTGACCTGAAGCACAACCTATTGAGTGTTGGACAGCTCATGCAGAAGGGACATACGATCCAGTTTAAATACGAAGCTTGCACCATCAAAGACAAGTTACATGGACATATTGCTACAGTGTCCATGATGAATAGTAAAATTTTTTCTCTACAAATTTAGAATGAATCATTGATGTCTCTGAGTGCAGTTGTGAAAGATGCTACTTGGCTGTGTCATATTATATTTGGTCACCTAAACTTCAGTGGCCTAAATCAACTGCACAAGAAGCAGATGGTGAAGGGTTTACCCTTGATAGAGTAGCAAAATCAAGTTTATGAGGGCTTCTTAGTCAAAAAACAACATAGGGATTTGTTTTCTTCAGTCAGTCTTGGAGAGTATCACAGCCATTGGAGCTGGTGCACTTAGACATTTGCGGTCCGATGTAGAACAACATGTTTGCTGATAACAAATACTTCTTAACATTTATAGATGACTTCAGCTGGAAGACTTGGATCTATGCCATCAAGTTGAAGTCATAAGCATTTGCCAAATTGAAGGAGTTCAAGGCTCCGATGGAGAAATAGAGCGGATATCAAATAAAGACTCTCCGGACAAATGGTAGAGGTGAATATATCTCCAATGAATTCCATAACTACTACAAGCAGCATGAAATTCAAAGGTATATCACTACTAGATACACACCATAGCAGAATGACATAACCGAGAGGAAGAATTAGACCATCATGGAGATGGCATAAAGCATTATGAAGGCGAAGGGATTGCCGCACAAATTTTGGGCAGAGGATGTAATATGTGCAATCTACCTACTGAACAGATGTCCCACCAAAAGTGTGAAGGACAAAATCTCTCAAGAGGCCTAGAGCGGTGTGAAGCCAAGTGTGGATCACTTACGTGTGTTCGGGTGCATTGCATATGCACATGTTCCAGAAGAGAAGCGACAAAAGTTTTATGATAGAGCTGAGAAGTGCATTTTTACAGGGTACAGTGAGTAGGCAAAGGCATATAGATTGTACAACCCTATGATGAAGAAGCTCATCATCAGTCGTGATGTGAAGTTTCTTGAAGATGAAGCCTGGAACTAGAAGTCGAAGACTAGCTGATCAGAGCCAGCAATAATAGATTTTGTTGACTTGGAAGAAGGAAGTGTCCAGCCACCTGCAACCTCTAGCAGTAGCAGTGGTGCCAGCAATAGCATATCCACTCCATCTCGATCGCCTCCATGTGCAAGTAGAATCCATAACCTGGTGACGCCAGCGAAGACAAGGAGCTTGCAAGAAATCTATGAGGCAACCCAAACCCATGTAGATGAAGAGTACTCTGACTTTGCATTCTTTACTGAAGTTGATCCAGTAGAGTTCGAAGATGCAAGTCATAATCAAAAGTGGGTGTGGGCTATGTACAAAGAGATTGAAGCCATTGAAAAGAATGATACATGGCAACTAACAGATCTTCCAGTAGGGAAGAAGACCATTGGGGTCAAGTGGGTGTATAAGACAAAGTTTAACACCCAAGGAGACATTGACAAGCATAAAGCCAAATTGGTGGCAAAGGGTTACAAGAAGAAGTCAAGCATCGATTACCATGAGGTTTATGCCCCTGTAGCTTGACTTGACATAGTCAAGATGATCCTGGCATTGGTAGCCCAATAGGGTTTGAAGATGTACCAGATGGATGTCAAGTCAGCCTTCCTCAATGGAGTGTTGGAGGAAGAGGTCTACATAGACCAACCACCAGGTTATGAAATTAAATGCCCGGAGGGCAAAGTCCTAAAGCTAAACAAGGCCCTGTATGGTTTGAAGGCACCCTAGGCTTGGTATAGCCAGATTGATAATTATTTTTAGGAAAATGGGTTTGTAAAATTCCCATATGAGCACACCCTGTACATGAAGACAAAAGAAGCAGGTGAGCTCATTATTGTCTACCTATATGTGGACAATTTGATTTATATTGGCAACAGTAATGTCCTATTTGACCAGTTAAAAACAGCCATGAAGAAGGAGTTTGAGATGACGGACTTAGGGTTGATGAAGTATTTTCTCGACATTGAAGTTAACCAATCGGTAGATGGCATCTTGATTTCTCAGGGCAAGTATGCGAAGGATGTCCTAAAGTGGTTCAAATTGGAGGATAGCAAACCTACCATCATACCTGTAGCTATAGGTTTGAAGTTGAGCAAGCTAGATTTAGGGAGGAATGTAGATCCAACCCTGTTCAAGAGGCTAGTTGGCAGTCTGATGTATTTGACTGCAACTCGGCCAGATTTGATGTTCGAAGTAAGTCTGATCAGTCATTTTATGGAGACTCTAAAGGACATGCACTGGCAAGCAGGCAAGAGGATCTTGCGCTATGTCAATGGGATGCGGAACAATGGCCTATTTTACACAAGACATAACTAGTTAGAACTGGTGGGCTTCACAGATATTGACTGTGCTAGTAGAACCAATGATCAAAAGAGCACCTTCGGGTACGCTTTCCATCTTAGATTAGGGGCAGTCTCATGGGAATCCAAGAAGCAACCTATCATTGTGTTGTCCATAGCTGAAGTAGAATATGTCACCACCATGTTAGCCACATGTCAGGAAATTTGGTTGCTAAGAGTTATGAATGAACTGAACTATCCTCCAAAAGGTGCGACAATAATTTTTTGTGATAATAATTCGGCCATCGCACTGTCAAAGGATCCCATGTTCCATGGCCAAACGAAACACATCGATATTCATTATCACTTCATCAGATATTTGGTGAAGTCTAGAGAAATTCAACTATAGTTTTTTAGATCCAAGGAGCAGTTGGTAGATATTTTCATGAAGCCTTTGAAGGAGGAAGACTTCAGTAGATTGTGACAGTATCTTGGAGTCAAAGCGCTCGTGAAATCAAGCTTAAATTAGGGTGTTAGAAATATTAATCCAAATTTCATGCCTTCGCCCAACTGCGCTCCAAACTTAGGCAAAGTTAGACTGCACTCCAAACTTGGGTGAATCCGAACTGCGCTTCGAACTTGGACGAAGTCAGACTACGCTCACGTAGTCAAGAATCCCGGCAAAAGTTTAACTTCACATCGCACGTGCCTTCTGATAGATGTGACGTCTGACAGATTCGATCGCCGTAGAAGTTAATGCTAGTTTGATGATTGGTCAAAAACCCTAGTTGAGGGTCTGTCAGAAATTGTGAGAGGACAACCCCTATCTTCCTCTCCCTGTAGCTATATAAGGTAGTTCAGGTCTTCAGACAAGAGTGTGGAAAGAGAACGGAGAGAGATGAGAGTGGGGGAAAACATGGAAAAAATAGTCAATCACAGAGTAGCGAATGAGATTTTTTAAGTGAGCAGTGCAACTCATATATTTAATGTCTGAGTAGCAGACTCGACATTTTTTTCCCTTTCAGTTTATCTGAAAGCACAAGGATATGAAAGCAAAAAGGAAACACCAAGTGTGATGCAAGCGAAGCCAAAGATAATGCTAAATCCTATGAATTAAAAATGCTTGAAAGGAGAGAAACATAAACAAATCGAAACTAGATCCTTTTTATTATTTTGCTTTAAAACTCGATTACAACACGTCTCCTCCATTTTCAGGGGCTAGGAGCGTTAAATAAGGTTTCGTTACACCATGGGTGATATGCCTTCTTCCGCGTGCCCACATGAAAAATAGGTGAACCAAAAGTTATCATCGCTTGTGTGAAAGGGTCTTTGATTCTTTGTTGCTCCTTCGGTGTCGAGATCCTACGTTCAAGGAAACATAAAATAATCAGTAGCACCTACGGATAAAATGAAACATGTGATCCCCAAAGCCTAAGATTAGTGCATGCGTAAAACAAATAAAATGATAACTAAAACATATCAAAATGGGCAAAAAAATTAATAGAGCCATGAGAACATCACTGAGAATGCACTACAAAAAGAACAGTCAAAAAATTTGCCACAAATTTCTAATCGCTCCGTGGTGGGACGACTAGACCTGCAACAAAATGTTAGAAAGCACTGTCCCAAATGTCCCATCCGGGAGGCTCCAAATCACCTGCAAAGTTGGGGTTAGGTAAAATGGGGTATTTTGGGATGACCCAGATGGTAGGATTTTTCCAATTTGGCGTCTACCACCAAGAATTTGATGATGCTACCTGCATATTAGCGAAAGCAAGAAATAACAAAACATGGTCAAAACTGCTCAAAATTACATGAAATTTGAATAAAATCCTATCTAAGAAACCTAGAACAAAATGCAAGAATAATAAGACTAAAATATTCTATAAATTTTTAATCGCTTCGGGGTGGGGCGATTAGAACTGCAGTAGTGTGGGGGGCATCCGAGAGCAGGACGCCCGCCGTTTGGGGCCCGATTTCGACACCAATCCACTTGGGATGGGTCCAAAACCTCTTGTGGGGTGTTGTCAAAAAATTTGGGTGGGATACTATGGCCAAATTTTGGGTTTGGGGTCTGTATTACACTTCCAATAACCACCCAATGACCTCCCTTCCAAAAGAGAGATCAAGGATGTGAAAGGCACAATCAAAAGTGAGTATGCAAAATGGTAGCACTTCATTGCTCAAAATGCTCCTTCTCTATCTATATTTTGGTGTGAGAAGACTCACCATTTTATAGACCTTACTATCTTTGTGTATGAGCATGCAGAGGCTCCATTTGGCAATCATGCCTTTCCAAGGGGGGAGAAGATTCCTCCTTGATTAAGGGCTCCATGTTTGCCTCTGTAACTACCCCTAGAGCTCCAAAATGCTCACTCGCACTCCCATGCAATAAATGAGGAGTTAAGTGGCATATTTGGGCTGCCATTTGTCGATATTTGACCTTTTTCTAGTCAAACCTGCTATTCGCCCCACCCAAGAGTGAATAGTGCTAATCGTCCCTAGGTGGAACGAATACCAGTTTGTAATCGTCCCTGGGTGGAACAACTATGGAGCAGAGTGCCTGAAAGGTGCCAAATTGACCTCTGACATTCTAAAACTACTACGAGAGTGGTTATGACCATTGTTTAACCTCTGGGGGCTACCCTGGGGGTTGCGTGTGTCAATGCGATCAACGTTTGTTGCCACATAATAAAATTGGTGTTATTTTTGTGTCTAAAGATGCCCCTTTTTGGGATGCGTTGTGGGTGGCACAGTGCTAAGAAGAAATAGATAACCAAAACACTAATGATTAGGGTTTCTTAGTAAACTAACCAACTTTTGATGCCCCAAGTATGGAAAGGGCATGCATTCTTGAATCCTTGATTTTGACAAGCTAAGGAAATCAATTCAAGTGTTAACCTTTTTTGGTGAGGTGTTACTTGATCTTGGACATTGATCAGTCATGAATAGGCAAAGGGCACAAAATTTTGTTTGTGGGAACCTTGATTTCATGATTCATGAATTCCAATTGTTTGATCAGCTTGTGATTATTGCTTGTTTGTTGCCCCAAGCAGGGGCGTGATTTTCTTTATCAATGATTCTTCGAATGCATACCATTTCCTTAATTGGGTGTGTATTTGTTGATTGGTGACTAAATGTGACTACCCCCTCAAGCGAAGAATCGATGAGGGAATGACCAACATGAGATAAGCGACGAGTCACTTGACCTAAGTTGACTTGTGTAAGGGTGCCTTTCAGTTGTTTATCTTTGAATGTGTGCAGTTTCCCAACATTTAGACCTATTTTTGGTTGGGTGTTAACCCTTTTGGTGACGTCGTTTGGGGTTGAAATTCTCGACAATCCATCCTCCCGTGGAGTGGTCCGGCTATGGTAGCATTCTTAGTGAGTAGGATAGTGATAATTTGTGACCCCGATGTATTTTTTGCATGCCAAGAAGTAGAGGCGCAAATGCACCTTGTTCGGCAATGTTATTATTATTTTTGGGTGGGTTTGGACCCTTTTTGGGACGTCATTTGGGGATGAAATTCTCGACAATCCGTCCTCCTGTGGAGCGGTTTGACTATGGTAGCCTTCTTAAGGAGTAGGATAGTGAGTATTTGTGACCCCGACATCTATTTTGCATGCCCGAAATGTCAAGTGCAAAAGCACTCTTATTGTATAATTTTATTGCTTGTTTGTGTGCATTTTGATGCATTTTTTTGCTATTTTTGAAATTTTTGCTCTGTAATCATCCCTGGGTGGAACGAATACCAGTTTTGTAATCATCCCAGGGTGGTACAAGTGCTAACTGGAGTGCTCATCCCAGGGTGGAATTATTACAGGCCTAAAATCCTATTTAAGGGCCAAAACTAGGGTTTGGGCTCATTTGCATTTGATTTTTCTGGCGATTTGGAGCTCTGAGGAGGAGGAGGTCAAGTCTACGAAGTGAAGCACTATCAAATTTTTACCGATACCATGAGTTCATGGATTGGGTCTTCCAGTGGTGGAGTTGAGGCGAGATCGGTGAGTGCTCCTCTTCGTTATTTTCTTTTGTTTTATTTTTCAGTTAAAGAACCGTAATGTATTTTGCAATTTGTTTTTCCGTTTAAACTAAGGTAAAACCCGAGTTTAAAACAAAATGTTTTTTAGTTTTTTGTTTATATTTTTGTTAAGGTTATAAGAAAACTTAGGTTTAAATGCGATGTTTCTATTGTTTTAAAACTAAAACCCTAGGTTAAACGGAGAGCAAAACCCTAGTGTTGTAGCTGATCCACAACACACCCCAAAATTGGGGACCCACCTTTTTTTGCATGCTTTCAAAGAAGATCTCAGTGACCCAGATGTTAAAATTCAAGAAAAGGGGGCAAAAATGCATGAGTATAGAAAAGTGTCGCGAAATCAGGACATGTCGTGCCATCGCGACCTGTCGTGCCATCGCTGCCGAAAAACAAAAAAGTGTCGTGAAATCGTGACATGTCGCGAAATCGCGATCTTTCGCGCCATCGCTGTCAAAAAATAGAAAAGTGTCACGAAATCGTGACATGTCGCAAAATCATGACCTGTCGCACCATCGCTGCTGAAAAACAAAAAGGTGTCGCAAAATCACGACAAGTTGCTCCGTCGCTGCCAAAAAATGAAAAGTGTCATGATATCGCGATGTGTCACAAAATCGCGGTCAACGCAGTCAACGGCAGCAGGTGGGCGGAACCGTCGCGAAATCGTGACGTGTTTGATTTTTGCGGCCCAGAGAGGAGAGAGAAAGATGAAGCAGAAAGGCGTAGCGATATCATGACAAAAATCAGCAAAGGTGCATGAAGTGCAAAATGGTCGCGAAATCGCGACAGAATCGACAGGAAGGCATGAAGCACGAAAATGGTAGCGATATCGCGACAAAAATCAGCAAAGGTGCATGAAGTGCAAAATGGTCGCGAAATCACGACAGAATCGACAGGAAGGCATGAAGCACGAAAATGGTCGTGAAATCATGACAGAAAGCAGCAAAGCAGTACGGAACGAAAAGACATCGTGAAATCACGACAGAAAGCAACGAAAGAGCACGAAGCGAGAAAATGTCGCGATATCACGACAGCATGCAGCGAAGGTGCCCGAAGTGGAAAAACATCGTGATATCACGATAGGTTGCGGGAAAATGGTACGGAATGAGAAAAGCGTCACGATATCGCGACATGTCGCGATTTCGTGACATGTCGCGTTTTCGCGGCCAGGAAGACGGACAAAGCTGCATGCTATTTTTGGTCACGATTTTCATGGGGCCATTACGAAAGATGCAGAAAGGTGCGGAACACGTGGCATACATGTATAAGGGTTACATAAACGTTACATTCATAGAATATTATCAAACGTTTCAGCATTAAACATAAATTCAAGAACAATACGAAGTAATCGAGAATATGAAACGAATCGATCGGGAAGATGAAACGAAGCATCACAGGCCGAAACAAAAAGCATTGCCATGCTTTAAAAGCGGAAGCACAGGACAGATACGGAGGTCGGAAACCGCTGGAGCAGAGTTGCAGTGCTAGAGGCCAGAGGGTCATTCTGGGCCTGCTTTGAGGCTATTTTCCTTCCTTTTTTCTGGTTTTGAGAAAACCAGATGTTCTGCTATTGTAACAGGATTTATCTTTAATGCAGGAGTATTCAAAAATTTGCATCTTGTTGGCAAGAAAGAAGGAGTTATTTTCTGCATGCATGTTTTAATGTTTATCTTTCCCTTTTTCAGATTTCTAGGCTTATAGATGAAGTTTAATGCAAGTTCTCTTGGTTGCTTCATGCGAATGTCTAAATCTGAAAAATAACGAGAAACCCCAGAGACCAACACTTAACTTATCTGGATTGTGCGTGTTTTGCAGGTTCAATAGGTTAGGTTGCATGCATGGAAACCTCATTATCTTCGGTTTTTCCAGGACGGGATAGCATCAAACTGGATGCAATTTTAATTTTCTTTTCTTTCACATTTTATTTTCTTTTTGCTGCATTTTATTTTTAGAAGTTCCAATTTTATTTTACAAGCTTTAAAATAAAATAAAAAATTAAAAAAACTTCAAAACCCAAAAATAATTCCATTCATGTTATGGCATTTCATTAAATTTACATTTTGAAGTTACAGCATGGTCATTTAAGGATCAAATCACATTTACTTTATTAGGGTTCAATGAACAATCATTAAATTTCATAGTAAAATAAACCACAGTGCCCCTTGTTTTCAGTTACTTGCAACCACTAAGGTGTTCCAAGCATTTTAATTAAATATCTTTAATACACAGATGCAGAATGCTAACATAACAGGAACCTTGGAGAAATTGTTTCTTTGCAAGTAGAGGATTTAGAACCCAAATCCTATCGGAGAGTGTGTTTTCACAATCGGGTGAAAATACCACTCAACAGATTGGCGCTAGAAGGAGGGCCTGAAATGTTTATTTTATCATGATTTTTAGATGCTACGGGTTTTTAATTACTTAAGAGCTTTACATTGCTAAATATTTTAAGTACATTTTATTAGCATCTTCGGCCTCTAACACCACTCAACGGATTGGTGCTGGGACGGCCGAACGGGTTTATTTTAGTGTTATTGAAATTTAAATTTTTTATGCTTTAATTCTCTAACACTCAGCAGGCTGTAAAAGGACGGCCTGAATTGGTTTATTTTATTCTATTTTAAGCAATTCAGGTATGCTGTAATATTTTTCTGATTGTTCATACAGAATTAGGGTGATTTGATTTAATTTTTCAGAATTTTGGTCTCATGCAATTACTTTTCATTTGATTTTAATGAGTACATCTCTTAGTTGATGCTAACTTGATTTTTTATTTTTTATTGCAGGTTGAATATTCAACAGATTTGGTTCTAAAATTACATTTTAAGTTCACTAATGGCAACACTTGAGGAACAAATGGTATCCCTAAGAGCTGAAATAACATCTCTAAGAGAGAGAATGGTATTAATAATGGAGGATTATTATGAGGGTTTACATGTGATACCCTATCATATTCCTACAATGTTATTGGATTTTTTACGGTGTTTTAATCAAGAGGTGCCACTAGGATACTTGCAAAAACTGCATGTCTACAAGGATACATTATGTAAATTCCATATTTTTTATGAGGAGGTAGCTTGTAAGTTTTTTGCATACATTTTGGATGATAGACCATTCTTTTGGTATAGCCAACTACCCATGGAGGTTAGGACTTCTTGGATACAACTAGAAGCAGCCTATCTTTATCATTTTGGTAATCAGGCTGACTTAGAAATATTGAAAAATCAGTTTACCTCCATATGTAAAGAGCCTAATGAATCCTTGAGTCAATTCAATGGAAGATTTCGTGAGTTGCACTCCCAAATGTGGGAAAATTTTAACACATTAGAAGAGGAAGCCATGGAAGTATACCTAGGAGCCATACACCCCACACTTGCTTCACTCATTGAGGAAAAACTGAGTGGTTTGTCCCTAGAGAAAATTCATGAGGTCTTAGAAGAGATAGAACGACAAGGTCTTGAAGAAGAAAAGGCACAACATGTTCATGTGAGAGATTTTTCTTTTGATGCCAACCTACACCAACCATCAAACATAGCACCCTCCACTCCAATGATACCTAAGGTAAATGATCAAGGGGATGAATTTGAATACCCAAATTTTATGACCACCTTAGATGTAGTCCACGAGGAGGTGCAAATTGATAAGCCAACATCCACTAGTGAAGATTATGCAGAAATGATCTCATTCATAGAGATACACGATTATCTAGAGGAAGGGGTTCTAAATCCAACAATGTTTGATATATGTGATAAGATGGAACCTGCCATGGAATTAAATAAAGTGGTTGAAAGTGAAATTGGGAGAAAACCAATAAATGAATTTGGAGACATGATAGAATTTCACCACTTGTTCTTGGAAGATACTATTGATGAGATGTGTAAAATTAAGGATCAAGAAATTCTTCACCCTCCAAATTATGATAATGAATCATGGGTTACTAATTTGGACAATGATAGCCTTATAAATTTGAATTCAAGAAATAACCCACTTTTTGAAATAATTGAACCATCTAAGGAAGGTGAAGATAAATTTGATGAGAAACACATTGATGATTTGGAAAATGTTGAAGAAATAGTTGAACGTCACCACTTGATTTTGAAAGGTGATTATTATGATGCTTGGAAGAAGTGGGAAGACTTCACTCTTTCCAAAGCTACTAATGAAACTTGTGTGCCAATTGATATACAGGACAACATAATCGCCTACTCAAAGGAAGACCTTACAACTCCTGTACAATTTGAGGATGTTTTGGAAGAGGGTTTCAAATCTCATCAAATTTTGGAAGATTATAATGATCCTATTGCCAAGGACAAAGAAGAAAAAGTATTTATGAATGAATCAAAAGACCATGTCACAAATACCATGGAGTTTCATCCCACAAGTTTGGAAGATAATTTTTATAATGGTTGGGGAAGATATGATAATGCATTCTTTTCTCACATCCCTATAAATGAAACTCATATTTCACTTGATATGCAGGATGTTGAACCTTCTACATCATACGAAGATCTCATATTCACAGGATTTGAAAAGGTGACAAAATTTGATCATGTTGAATATAAATTCATTGAAAGTGTGGATGCAAGTTTGCATGATGATTTGGAGGATTCAAATGAAGAGATACCATGGATAGTGAACAAAGAATTAGAACCAAATGACAAAGAGATTGATCAATTGGAAGCAAATCAAATGAAGGATCATCAAGATGAGTCATGGGACATACACTTTGACCAAGAGTGTTTGAGGATTGAAAAGGAAGACCATATTTTGAATTTAAATAATTTGAATGATGAAATGTCATTAAAGGTAAATGAAAAACAAGGTATAATTTTTAATCACACCTTTAATAACATTGTTTTAATGAATGGAAAAGAAGTTGATGCACTTGAATTGTTAAACCAAATTCATCAACAATTATTAATTGAATCTAGGATAAAAACTTTTAATGATCCTAATTTAGTCAATATCCTAGATGCTTGTAAATTGTTACACAAATTTGATTGGCCTACAAATTTGGAAAATAATTTGGCTTTAAAATTTGTAGAAATAGGCTCCTACTTACAAAATTGCATATTGGAAGAAGATAGCCTAATTCTAAATCAAAGAGTAAGTTTGGAAATGGAAGTTTTAAAGAATAGACATGATAAAATTGAAAATCATTTATTGTCTAATCATTTTAGTAATTTGGCGCTCACCTGTGGGAGTCTTATTGGAACTAAATCAAATTGGTATGGTGAGCATGGAAAGTGGAAGTTTGTTGCATTGTTTGGTCTTGTCTTGTTTTTGTGGGATTCCCACAACATTTGGTATGCATATCATGTTATATTTTTGTTGAAATGTTCTAACCATGTGTGGGATCCAGGAAAGTGATAAGCCAAGCTTTGCATCATCTTGTATTATAGTGTACATTTGTATATAGATTTTGGTTTTTGGTTTTTGGTTTGTGTTTTCAAATTTTCATTTTTGGGATTGCAGTTTGGTTTTGGATTGAATAAGTTTTAATTTAAAGTTGTGTGTTTATTTGACATTTTTTCTTTGTTTATATATAAAAAAAAAAAAAATGATGAAAAAAAAAAGTTGTCTTGAGATGCTAACTTATGTTCTAGATCGGGAAAATATGGAACATTGGAATTGTCTTGTAAAAGCTCCACAAGTAACACAAACAATTTAATTATATCGTTTGAAACTTGTGATGCATGAAGTAGTCAGTTTTATATGGCCATATTTCATCTGCATTTCAAAAGACAATGCATTCATATTACATCTCACTTTGCACATACATGCCATCTTAGTTGCAAATGCATTTCAAATACAAATCATTAAAGTGTGTCAAATCCTCTTAAGGTTATGCTATCACATAAATAAGAAGAAAATCCTAAGGTTGGGAACTGAGTCTTGAGATATCTAGAACCAAGCACGTCTTATACATTAAAAAGGATCTTGAGCAAAATGATCAAAACCTAACTTGGAAGAAAAGGTTGGGCGAAAGAAGTATTTCAAGTCTATCCTATTATGCAACATGATCCTTAAAACAGTGGTTTTGACCACTTCCATAGAGCTTAAAGCCTAAAATCGGAGTAGTAAGGATAGGGTTAAATCCTCATCGAACTTAGGTTGAGGATCCAATTCCCCAAAGCTTTGATTTGACCTACATGGAGTAGTAAGGATAGGGCATAAATTCTCATCTCGCTTAGGTTGAGAATCTGATTCCCCAAAGCTCCTATGTCTCATTTCATAATAAATCTTGGATTGGAAGGATCGTACTACTTGTCCTCTGCAAAGGATGGGTAGTCATCCCCAAGGTCTAAGCAATAAAATTAATATTTTCCATTTACATCTAAAGTTTGGATTGGAAGGATCGTACTACATGTCCCTGGCAAGGATGGGTAGTCATCCCTAAGGTCCAAGAAGTAAAAAAATAAATTTTTCCCATCTCATATTTATATTGGATTGGAAGGATCGTACTACTTGTCCTCTGCAAAGGATGGGTAGTCATCCCCAAGGTCCAAAGAAATGAAGATAAGTTTTGGATTGTGGGGTTAGATATGCCCATGCATGGCAACATGTCTTGTCTAGAAAACAAGACCACTGATTGTCCAAAGGGTTAGACTAGCATGACCATTTCTTTCATAATTGGTTAAATTATTTTGCTCAAAGTGAGGTAATGAATTCTAAATCAGAATAGTAAGGATAGGGTTAAACTCCCATCTCGATTAGGTTGGGAGTCTGATTCCCCAAAGTTCTGATTTCACATCCACTTGCACATGGGTTCAAGATAGTAGGGACTCATAACCAACTTTGGGATCTAATAAAGCAATTCATTATACATATAGTTGATCCTAAGAGGGTTTGATAATCTTGAATGTTTGTGTATGATACTAGAAGAAAGACTATGCATCTTATAAAAGCAAAATCTCTTAGCATATTTATTAGGTTACACAAATCATTCACAATCTCACACATGCATTCATGTAAAACTGACGATGGAATGTTGATCAATTTCAAACGATAGGGAATGAAACACATTGCACACACCGAGCTGATACTTGATGATTCTGATGATTCATATATTCCTGATCTATGGGCATTTGTTTATATTTGTTTATGTGCTAACACATGTTTTCGTGTTTGTATACTTCCAGGTTGGGTTCTCACTAAAATTCTCAGGAGCATTTGACAGCAGAGTCGCCATTTGTTGTGGCTGATCCACAACACACCCCAAAATTGGGGACCCACCTTTTTTGCATGCTTTCAAAGAAGATCTCGATGACCCGAGATGCTAAAAATCAAGAAAAAGGCAAAATTGCACAAGGATGAAAGAGTGTCACGAAATCGCGACATGTCGCAAAATCGGCAAAGCCGAAAATGAAAAGTGTCGTGTCGAAATCGTGACCATGTCACAAAATCACGGTCAACGCACCAACGAAAAGGAGAAAATAGGAAATCGACGAAGAGGAGAGAGAAAGACGAAGCAAAAGCGTAGCGATATCGACGACAAAATTAGCAAAGGTGCATGAAGCGAAAACGTCACGAAATCGTGACGAACGAGCGAGGCATGAAGGAAAATGGTGAATCACGCAAATCAGCAAGTGCTGAAGGAAATGGTCGCGAAATCGCGATAGAATCGATAGGAAGGCATGAAGTGAAAATGGTCACGAAATCACGACAGAAAGTAGCAAAGCAGTACGAAACGAAAAGACATCGTGAAATCATGACAAAAAGCAGCGAAAGAGCACGAAGCGAGAAAACGTCGCGATATCGCGACAGCATGCAGCGAAGGTGCCCGAAGTGGAAAAACGTCGTGATTTCATGATAGGTTGCGGGAAAATGGTACGGAACGAGAAAAGCGTCGCGATTTCGTGACATGTCGCGATTTCGTGACATGTCGCGTTTTTGCGGCCAGGAAGGCGGACAAGGCTGCATGCTATTTTTGGTCGCGATTTTCATGGGGCCGTTACGAAAGATGCAAAAAGTGCAGAACACGTGGCATACATGTATAAGGGTTACAGAAACGTTACATGCATAGAATATTATCAAACGTTTCGGCATTGAGCATAAATTCAAAGAAACGAAGTCAACGGGAATATGAAACGAATCGATCCGGAAGATGAAACGAAGCATCACAGGCCAAAACAGAAAACATTGCCATGCTTTAAAAGCGGAAGCACAGGACAGATACGGAGGTCGAAAACCGCTGGAGCAGAGTTGTAGTGCTAGAGGCCAGAGGGTCATTCTGGGCCTGCTTTGAGGCTGTTTTCCTTCCTTTTGCTGGTTTTGAGAAAACCAGATGTTCTGCTATTGTAACAGGATTTATCTATAATGCAGGAATATTCAAAAATTTGCATCTTGTTGGCAAGAAAGAAGGAGTTATTTTCTGCATGCATGTTTTAATGTTTATCTTTCCCTTTTTCAGATTTCTAGGCTTATAGATGAAGTTTAATGCAAGTTCTCTTGGTTGCTTCATGCGAATGTCTAAATCTGAAAAATAATAGTAAACCCCAGAGACCAGCACTTAACTTATCTGGATTGTGCGTGTTTTGCAGGTTCAATAGGTTAGGTTGCATGCATGGAAACCTCATTATCTTCGGTTTTTCCAGGACGGGATAGCATCAAACTGGATGCAATTTTAATTTTCTTTTCTTTCACATTTTATTTTCTTTTTGCTGCATTTTATTTTCAGAAGTTCCAATTTTATTTTTCAAGCTTTAAAATAAAATAAAAAAATTAAAAAACTTCAAAATCCATAAATAATTCCATTCATGTTATGGCATTTCATTAATTTATATTTTGAAGTTACAGCATGGTCATTTAAGGATCAAATCACATTTACTTTATCAGGGTTCAATGAACAATCATTAAATTTCACAGTAAAATAAACCACAGTGCCCCTTGTTTTCGATTACTTGCAACCACTAAGGTGTTCCAAGCATTTTAATTAAATATCTTTCATTTATTAATACACGAGATGCAGAATGCTAACATAACAGGAACCTTGGAGAAATTGTTTCTTTGCAAGCAGAGGATTTAGAACCCAAATCCTATCGGAGAGTGTGTTTTCACAATCGGGTGAAAATACCACTCAACACCTAGCTTAGTAAAATTGTTTTAATTTAAATTTTTGTATTTTCATTTTAAAAAACTCTAGATTGAAATGCGTTCTTGTTTTGTTTTTTTTTTTTAAACTAAAACCCTAGGTTAAACTTAGAGAAAAACCCTAGATTTAGAAAAATTGTTTTTATTCTAATTTTTGTATTTTTGTTAACTTCAGTTATAAACCCGAGGTTAATGAAAAACTGTTATTTTGATTTTGATTTTTTTGTTTTTATTTATCAGTTTAAACGTAGAGTTTAAAAACCCTAGGTACTAACAAACTATTTTTTGAATTTATTTGTTTTGTTTTTATTTATTAGTTGAACTTTAGAGTTAAAAACCCTAGGACTGACAAATGTTTTTTTTGAATTTTTGGTTGCTTATGATTTGTCTGTTTTTAGCTATACATTTTTTTTATATATTGTTGTACAGTTTATCATGTTTTTTTTTTTTTATGTTTTGTTTTTTGTTTTGTTTTGCAGGTGGTTAAGAGCTAATACCGTCAGCCGACGGTGTTCTCTAACGCCCGGGGGTGTTGACTTTGGCGGATTGGGAATGGCTTGATGCCCTTGGGATCAAGCATGTGACACGACTAGAGCCGGTGGTGGGGGATTGGGCGTACTTGATCGTGCTAATAAACCTATGGTATTACCGCACCAATACCTTCCATATCCCAACAGGGGATATGACAGTGACTCTGGAGGATGTCTATCAAATTCTATGGATTTCGATAAACAGGCTCTCGATCAGGACAACGTTGAGTGATCAGCAGACAACTGTATGCGATGTGATGCTTCGGGCATGGGGAGGAGTTGGGTGTGGATAGCCTAGTGGAGAGGGAAAAGAGTGACTGCCAGATTTGCAACATTTTGGTACGATGGTGGCTAGAGAGGGGTGTGTTGGGAGTGAGGCACGCATTACTGATGAGCCTCATTTCCAACATGCTACTGCCTAAATCTTCAGGTGTGAGGTTCCCGTGGAACCTATTGGAGGTGGTCTTCAGGTTGATGGAGTGTCCGACCACAGAGCCCCTGATTATGAGATGGGGTCAGATACTACTAGCATAGCTCTACGATGAACTATATGAGGTTTGCTACCAGAGGCAAAAGGGTATTGGATGCAATTATCTATTACAGTGATGGTCTTGGTAGCACATAACTATGGGGAGGTCGGTAGGGTTGTTGTGGACAACTTAGGCGGAGATGGTAGACAAAGAGATCGGGTATGGGGCATTGTGGCACCGATCAGAGGAGCGAGGGCACAATCGATGGTGGGCAGGTGTCGTAGGGCACTACGCTGATGCCTTCTCATGACTTGCTCCTAGGGATGTAGTCTGGCGGCCATACCTGGATTGTCCAGCTTGGCCTGAGGTTGGGGAGTGGCTCCGACGAGTTCATAGGGGAAGGTGGTTGATCAGGTAGCATAGGACTGAGCAGGAGTTCTTCCTGTACGATCAGGTGACACGACAATTTAGGGTGTGCCATGGATTTCCTAGGGAGCCCTTGATCTATCGATGTTGGGGCAACGAGAGGACATTGGACTGGCCAATCATTACATCGCTGGGTGAGGATTCGAATACAGTGATTGATGTCTCAGATATCGACGACTTCGGGGTGACTGTTCAGTATGAGTAGTGGTGGACGTTGTGGCAGTGGTGATGTGAGGGGCCTCTAGGGGGTCCAAAGGTAGCAGTAGGAGGTGGCGAGGGTGCAGAGGCACCAAGAGAGGGTTGGTGGGCTTCGCTGGATGATGCAAACATGGTGAAGGTTGATGAGGTGGGTGAGGATTTTTGGGTTCTAGAGCATCCAGAGATACAAGACATCCAATAGTAGTGGGAGCTGGAGTAGGCTATCATTCCAGAGATGTCGATGCCTCAGGAAGTCTCGAAGGATACCAAGGTAGGGTTGCACATTGAGATAGCATGATTGGAGAGGCTGCTCTAGAGATGGGACATGGAGCTCGGTGATGCACTACAAGAGAGGGATCTCCTGCGAACGCAACTGGTGAAGAGGTAGAATGCATTGGCTACATAACACCAGTGGGATGGGGATACAGATGTTGTACAGGATATGGATCTCTTATGGATGTAGCTGGCGGAGAGGTAGAACGCATTGGCATAGCCCAACGAGAACTTGGTGACAGTTTGTCAATGGGAGATGGACTTGATTTAGCATCGGTTTGAGTTGGAGGTGGAGATTATCCATCTCGGTGGGTGGATCCCTACGATTAGTGGAGGTAGATTTTCACGTCGCACGAGAGGGAGCGATACTGAGCAGTCAACATCATCTCGATGTAGGCAACTAGATGAGGGAGGCGCTAGTAGGCATGATGCGGGGGCTAGCATCAACCACCCAGAGGGGTCCCATAGGACCCACACCATGGGGGGTAGTTTCCATCGCACTAATCCTACGTGATCATGGTGGTCGACGCCCTAGGCTTGGGGGTTTTTGAGCTTTTTCCTTTTTTTGAGTTCAGAGGACCGATTTATTGTAGGCTACGAGCATTTTTTATGATATATATATACATATGACTTTCTTTTGTTTATACACGTGTTATGATTTGATTTTATGCACAGTGACTGATGTTTGATGGATGCATGTTAATTTATATTATGTATGGATATGTTGCGATGAATGCTAATGTTTCTCATTTATATGATATGCAAATGGAATGGATGAATTGAATTTGTTATTTTTGGTGGTGGCACCATAGACTGGTTAGATGACTTTTCATGTATACATGTAGTTTTTTTTAATTTATGATGGCGATGCAAGGATGAAAGATATCACAGTTGGTTTAGAATGTAGTTAGGGTTTTTTGAGACTCAAATTTTTTTAACTAACTAGCTAAGATTGTACTTTTATCTTACAAGAATTTTGAACAAGGTATGAATCAAACTTGTCTTTGACCAAGTGATTTCACATCCCTGTGTGTACAATTGAGTTTGTTTATGTGGTATTTGTTAGGATACCTCCAGTGCTAGATAGGCTGTCAACCAAACCTATACTGAGGATCACCTAATTAGCTCCACTAACTCCCTTGTTGTAATTAGTCATATTAATCTGCGGTGCTATCCAGGATACCATAAGCTAGCTCATCCACATGCAAGCATTGATCTGCACACAAGTTAATGTGACATATATATCGTCATGTGGGAGGTTTGCCACCAGTGACCGATAGGCTATCCTCCAAATCGATACTGAGGTTTACCTAATGATATTCTGAACATTGAGAGTTCCAGGGATTCAAGTTTGACTCCCTTCTTTTTTACAATTGTATTGGGATACTTGCTCTTATATAGTGATAAAAATCACTGTTTATTTTTTTTTTTTTTTTTGAGCAAGGGATTTGAATTTTGAGTGATTAGAATCACTATTGCCTGTGCTATTTGATGTATGCACTTTGTGGGATTTGATGTCAAACTTTGTAATATTGGCTTTTGCAAATTTTTGATGTTTTGCAACTTTTTGAGAACTTGGGATTCTTGGGTAATTGGGTAGGAAATATGCTTGTCCTTTTGCCAACTCTCAGAATTTTTGGGGTCAGTCACATAGGGGGATGAGCAAGATAACCTTTTCACTAGATGGTATCCTGGATTGCTTTGCAAGTTTCATCTTTCGTTTACACAACTTGGGAATTTTTATGTGTTTTAACTTGTGTTGGGATGCTACGTAACAAGGTGTGATCCAAGTAGAACTCTACCTTTGTAAAATCTATCTGAATTTGTACAGTATTTGGACAGAAAGCTAATGACAGCTGAATGACGAAAACTCCTGATACATTAGAAGACAACTGACTATGATAGGGCAAAAAATATGTGAATGGCATTTATTTTTGATGGACTATTTATAGAATGGATAAATATGAAAAAAAATGATGGGTTTGCTAAGTGAGGACAGTATATGGTGCCTTTGACCTGTATGACCAACAAATATGCAATGTATGGATGTGATGCTAAATGCAGCTATTATTTTTGTGTTTTTGATTGATTGTTTTTTTTTTTTTTTTTGTGAGTATGAAAATGAAATGCAAAAGAGTTCTTTATTGTTGTGATTATTTTGAGTATGCATGGAAATGAGATGCAAATTTTTGTTAATTTTTATGATTTTATTGTTTTTGAATTTTCTTATTTGTGATCAAGCGATTGTGGGAACCCTTGGAGCTTTTGGTTTAACCAAAGGGATGATGAGTACCTTTGGGGCATTTGGTTTGACCAAAGGGTTTATGGGCATCCTTGGAGATTTTGGTTTGACCAAAGAGATTATGGGTACCTTTGGGGCATTTATGGGTTGACCAAGCAATTGCGGGAATCCTCGGAGCTTTTGGTTTGACCAAAGGGGTAATGAGCACCTTTGGGGAGTTTTGGGATTGACCAAGTGATAATGGGAATCCTTGGAGCTTTTTGGGGGGTTTGACCAAGCGATTGTGGGAATCCTTGGAGCTTTTGGTTTGACCAAAGGGATTATGGGTACCTTTGGGGAATTTAGGTGTTGACCAAGTGATTATGGGAATCCTCGGAGCATTTTGGTTTGACCAAAGGGATTATGGGTACCTTTGGGGTGTTTTGGGATTGACCAAGTGATAATTGGAATCCTTGGAGCTGTTTGGTTTGACCAAAGGGGTAATGGGCACCTTTCAGGAATTTGGGGATTGACCAAGCGATAATGGGTATCCTTGGAGATTTTGGTTTGGGCTATGGCTCTTTTAAATATGGAATGGACTCAAATGATTGATATTCAAGGGTTCTAGCTCCTTGATTCCGTCAAGAGAGGCTAGCCAGTATGTTCTAGGTCCTATTTTACTATTAATTACATAGGGACCTAACCAAATTTCCACAAAATTTTCCCTTAGATGGGATGGCAAGTTAGAGTTCTGTTGGTTCTCTTTTAGGACCATGTCACCAACTTGAAAGTCTCTTAGGTGAACCTTCATGTTGTTTGCTTTCTTAAGTCACTATTGATAGATACGCAAATTCTCGAGAGCATTGACGCATCGTTCATCGAGCAACGTAAGTTGGTCTAATCGGGTCTACCACATAGTGTCATCATCGATGAACTCTTGCATTGATATGCGCAAGGAAGGGATTTCCAACGCTAGAGGCATGACTGCGTCAAAGCCATACACCAGCGAAAATGGAGTTGCCCGAGTGGGCGTCCGAATGCTATTGCAATAAGCCCATAGAGCAAGTGGGATTTGAATGTGCTAATCCTTATGACTATTTGCAATTGTCTTTTTGAGGATGGCAACTAGCATTTTGTTTGACACATCTGCTTGCCCATTTTCTTGTGGATAATAGGGTGTCAAAAAAATATGCTGAATTTTGTATTTTGTGGTCAAAGCACGCACATATTTGTTCTTGAAAGACGTCACATTATCCAAGATGATCTTGGATGGAATACCAAAATGACATATGATGTTATGTAAAATAAACTCTGCAATGGTAAGCGGGATTGCTTCCACCCACTTGGTGAAGTACTCTGTGGCCATTATGATGAATGTGTGATGACCTGACAATGCAGGGGAGATCTTTCTAATTAGATCTAAGCCCCACTACGAGAACGACAAAGCTGATTGGATTGGCTGTAAGGCCTAGGAAGGTACATGTGTCAAATTAGCATGGTGTTGACACTTCACGTATTTATTTACATAGGTGCAACAATCTCACTCTAAAGATGGTCAATAATAACCCATGCAGATACTGCACTTTACGATGGCCATATTGTTGAAGTGGCCACCGCATGTACCATCATGTGCTTGGATGATTGCCCAAGTGGACTCCTGCTGGTCCAAAAAATGAAGGAGGATCCCTTCATAGCTCCGACGATACAAAATGTCTCCTAACAAGACATGTTTAGCCACTTTCTGTTTGAATGATTGTTTCACGACATGCATCAATCCAAGTGGGAGGTTACCTAGCTTGAGGTAATATCGTATGGGTGTATACCAATCCTGCTAATCGAAAACCTTGACAGTATGAACAACCAATCCCTCCTGAATTTCATCCCTAGCAAAAGCTGAGTAGAAAAGAACTTGTAAGAATAGCATTGTGTTGCTATTAAGGGGAGTAGGGGAGAACAAGGAACCCCAGTTGGTGTGATTCAAACAATCATGGATTCGATATAACTTGTCTGAGGACGGTTCAATCTAGATCAGGTGGATTCCTGGCGTTAAGTCGGAGCTTACATGCTCCATCATGGATTGCGATAGTTTTTTGATTTGAATGGTTGCCATATCACCAGAAATGTCTTGCGATATTAGTGACCCCAAGGAGGACATAGTGTCCATAAAACAATTTAATGACCGATGGAGTGCCTCAATGTCATACCATTCAAGCTTTGTCAGGAATTTATCCACAAGGGCTTTGTAGGCCTGCTAAACTGGGCATTTACATTGGAATACCCCTTTGAATTGGTTGAAAATTAACAGTGAATCACCAAATATGTTCAATCATTTGATGTTCATGGTGATGGCTATCTGAAGACCTATGAGCAAGGCTTCGTATTCTACATTGTTTTTGGTAAACGGGAAATCTAATTTAAATGATAGAGGCATTGGAGCCCATTGTAGTGTGAAGAATACAATTCTTGTGCCACCCCCTTGCTCACATTTAGAAACATCAAAAAATAGGGTTATGTCGGCCTGTGACTCAGGATCATCATAATTTGGTGATTCTGAGACATGGAAGACCCCATCATCGGGTAGCTCTATGTTCAAAGGTTGATCATATTCAAGAGGAGCCTCTGCTAGTTAATCAGGGATGACATGACCTTTGATGGATTTCTATCCAATGAACTCGATGTTAAATTCTCTCAACAACATGATCCATTTTGTCGTGCGAGTACTATGATAAGTACGACTCATCATGTACCGCAATGGATTCTACTTAGACACAACATACATCGTGTTGCTCAGCATGTAATGGCATATATTTTTGGTAGCAAACACCACTACCAAGCAGAGCTTCTCAACGTATGCATAGTTAAGTTTATAACTAACCAGGGTGTGGCTAAGATAGTATGTATCCTATTTTTTGTGTAGTTCATTTTTCTGGGCTAGCATGGCACCTAGTGCCACCTCAGTAGCTAAGATGTATAAGTAGAATGACACTCTTGGTCTAGGTGGTTCCAATACTAGCAATGAAGCCAAGTATTATTTAATTTCATCGAAGGTTGACTAGCACTCGTCATCCCAGCAAAATTCTACCCCCTTGTGCAATAATTTATTCATGGGTCGGAACTTGTCAGATATCTGTGCTATGAAGCGCTTGATTGATGCGACCTTTCCCTGTAGGCTTTTGAGCTGCTTGATGGTAGTTTTGGGAAGCATTTCAAGGATTGTCTTGACTTTGTTTGGGTCCGCCTTGATGCCTCGCTTTGAGACTATGAAACCCAAGAGTTTTCTAGATGTGACGCCAAATACGCACTTCTTGGGGTTCAGTTTGACTTTGTGTTCGATGAGGCGATCAAGGATCTTACCTAAGTCATCGAGGTGATATGGGCGCAAAAGAGATTTGGCCAAAAAATTATCCATGTAATCTTCCAAAGTTTTATGCATGTGATCAAGGAAGATGTATGTCATGGCACATTGGTAGGTGGTGCCAACATTGTTAAGGCCACGGGGCATGACCTTATAAC
The DNA here is from genome assembly GCA_028583015.1 of Wollemia nobilis. Taxonomy (NCBI): domain Eukaryota; kingdom Viridiplantae; phylum Streptophyta; class Pinopsida; order Araucariales; family Araucariaceae; genus Wollemia; species Wollemia nobilis. Next base: position 3,098,440 of record JAQPPZ010016831.1, read on the forward strand.
AAAATGTCCCCCAAGGCATTGTGAATGCCATTTTTAGTTGGTCCTCAAGATTGATATGAATTTGATTGTATCCCAAGAAACCATCCATGAGGGAAAGCATTTCGTGGCCCGTTGTAGCGTCTACCAATGCGTCGATGCTAGGCAAGGGGAAATCATCCTTAGGACTCACTTTTTTTAGATCTCAAAAATTAGTGCATATGCGAATCATCCTTAGGATATTACATAGTTTTTGCTTAATTTGCTTGACTATCGGATCAAGAATTAGATTATGCGTGACTGGATACGAATCTAGCCCCGGCATGTCTTTGTAGGACCATGCAAAAACCTCCTTCTTTTCTTTAAGAAGGGTAATGTAGTCGGCTTGCTCTTCGGGGGATAGGCTTACCCCCAGCTTGATTATCCATGGATTCATTGGATCAGATCCGATGTCTACATCATTCATCTCCTCAACTGACATGTGGGATCCATCCTCCAACTGGTGTGGAGTTGGGATTAGGTGGATATCATTTGTTGAATTTAAATCTACGTTTGGAATGTCAGGTTCCTTTTTAGCATGGAAGACATCTTGAGTCTATCATGGGGTGAAATGGAACATCCCACCGCAAGGCTAGTACTCTAATGGGGATTGTGGTGAATTGACATGATCCCAGTCTATAGCATCTATGTCTAGATATAATGACTTTTCTAGATCGACTAGATTGTGGATGGGGGTGGTTAAGTCAATGGAGATCATGTTTATGAAATGATTTTGGTCTCCATTACCGTGGGTGTGGTGACTCGGACATCTTGAATGATTTTTGTGCTCTGGATCAGGCTCTGTAAGTATTGGCATGAATGGATCGGCTCTATGTGCGGAGAGGATGACAGGATATGCCCTTGACACTGATATTGCTATAGGGTCTCTGAGCAGAAGGTGCTCTATGTATGCCCATAGTGGTGGATGCAGCACTTGGTCCAATTGTGTTGGGTTTAGGTGCCACCTATGCCTTCACCCTATGTTTAGCTATTCAAACATGTCATCAATATCCAGGGGTTATTGTTGCTATATCTATCGCATGTGATTGAGATATGCCATCTCAGTTTCATCTTCATAATCACTGTCAGAGATCCAAAGGCCTTCGTTGATTCCAACAACTATTTGTGACATGTGGGGCTTGTCCTACTCAAGAAATTTGATATGATCCCATCAAGGTTGTTCTGCTCTCTGTGGGGGGACTGATTTTCTTAGTGTGGCGCTTACTCGATCAGAGCATCTAAAGGGAACATTTCTAAGAGGCTTTCTTGGTAGTCGTCCATGGTGGTCACTTGAGAGTGATTGCTATCCGATTCGAAGGGGTCCCATGGTGCTACCTCATATTCTGACTCGTCTTCTAAAGATCCTTCTTGACCTTGTCTATATCCCCCTTGTCGGTGAGCTCTCGAGATTTCTCCTTTCTCGATCAAAGGGAAGGGGTTGCGAAGGTCCACAAGGTTGGTTGTCGACAATGGGAGATAATCCCCCAATGTATATGTTGTGTTAGGATTGGCATATGGATCTAATGCCAACCCATCCTTGTTGCCTATCCCTAGGCCTTGCATGTTCTCTACCAATATATCTAGGAGTAGGGGGTGGTTGAACCCTACTCCTGACTTGTCGTATGGCATCTGATATCTTGGTTGGCAAAGAATGTGCACTCCTTGCTCATATCTTCCTAACCCATATCCATGCCAATTGCATTGGCCAAGATATCTCAAAGTGAAATTTGGGTTGGAAAAATAGTTGACGTCTTCAGCAAAGGGCTCTTCATCTTCGTCTTCTTGCATGTAAGGTTCAATGCCATTATCAAGGCCCCCATATACAAAGTTTGTCTAGTTTTGCGGGTAGCCTAGAGGAACAATAGTGCCTATGGGGATGCGAGGTCTCCCCATGTCCTACATGGACTCAAATGTGGGTGTTGCCACAATGTTACACACCAGATACTCCCCCAGTCCCATGTTGGCCATCTCAATAGTGATTGTTGGTGGTTGAGGGGGAGGGAATGGGAGTTCTTCTTGAATCCACTCCATGTTAGGTGAACTAGGCATCTCAACTTCCATTCGACTAGGCATATCTTCAATAGATATGGTTGATATTGATGCTGGTGCCTCTTCTAGTGGTTTCTTCCCATTTTCCTTTGGTGTGGCCATTATAGGTGGCATTTTTGGTGAAGGACCAGATGATGAAGATGGACCCGACTGGGGATTTGATAGACTTAACAACGGGGATGCATGTGGAATCAGACCCTGTTTATATGGATTCAACTAAAAATCCAAATGTTTTGATGGAAGGGTTGATTACGGCATCAGATGCATCATATTGTAATACTTGAAGGGTTCTAAGTCCGCCAGGACGACATGCACTTGCCCTTCAAATGTATACTTTAAGCATTGGTTGGCTATTGAAGGGACACACTTCATGTCCCTGATCCATGACCGACCCAGCAAAATTTTATAAGCCATCTCACCCTCCAAGATGTGGCACAATGTATTAATAGTCCTTTGTACCACTTGGATGGGTAGGACAATCATGCCAACTATCGAGCAAATCACATCATTGAATGCTCGTAGAGTGTAGGTGGAGGCCACGATGTGAGATGCTGGCAACTTTAGATGTTTCAATGCTACTATTGTAATGATATTACTGGATGATCTAGTGTCCACCAACACCCTCTTATATGTAATCTTGTTGACCCATGCAATAACGTGTAGTGGTGGATCTACCATGTCACCAGTCACTGATTTCAATTCGTCCTCTCTAAAGGTGATGTCTGGCTCGGTGCATCTTTTGACATATCCCATAAAGTTGTTGAAAGATTTTGCTTCATGGAGCTACAACGTGATGGCTTTTAATATCTCCATTAGAGCCTCCTTATGGGGCGATGATTGTTGTATGAGCTCGTAAATGGAGAGCCTAGCCAACGTGGTCCTCAAACTTTGGGTGAGTTTGGTCCGAATTGTGGCCACTGGTCTAGGCGGAGGAGGTTGTGTAGGGTGCTATTGTGGTTGTGATGTTGTTGGCACCTCTCTTGTAGCCACCGCGGGGGTAGCTGTGCTTGGGTACCTTTTGTTCCGAGTCACTATACTGATCATCCCTACATACCCCTACATGGGGTAGTTTTGTGTCACCTCATTGACTTGAAGGGTTTTTGCCTACGTTTCATGGGTAGGTAGGGGGTATTTGAAGACTTCCATCTATTGGTTGTTTAGTGCTATGGGGTTTTCCACCGCCAGCATCTTGTTGTCTATTAGATCTTGCACCAAGCCTCTAAACTTCCAACATGCATTAAGATCATGTCCCTTATGTCGGTGAAACCTATAGTACAAGTCTTCCCTGTAGCCCTTAGGTTTTGGAGCATTGGGGTCCATGGGTTGAGTCTCTGGCAAGTTTATCAAGTTTTTCATTGACAAGAAATCAAAAAGGGAATATTTAGTCTCAGTGTAAGGTGTGAATTATCGCCTAGGGCGACGCTACTGATTTTGCTCTTGTCGATGGTTTTCTCTTTCATAACTGTCAAGAGGGACCGCTCGATAGTTAGCCTTTTAGGGTTGTGTTGCTTGTATAGGCTTAGGTATGTTTATAGCAACCTGATTGACCAAAATGGGTTTCGATTACATGGTCCCTATCTTGGTGTTTTTAGACCATTATTTCTTCTTTGGCTTGGCAATCTCACCATCCTGAATCTTGATCTCCTAAATGATTCTGGATTATGCCAAATCTTCCTCTAAATTGGCATATTGTTGTAGCTACAATAGCAAGGATATCGATCTCAAATAGCTCTTTGAGAATATTTGGGTAAGGTCGGCCATAGGAGGGAGGTAGGGTAGCTTTGAAAGCAACGTCCTCCATCGATTCCCATAGGTCGCCATGGTTTCTTTCTCATACTGCTTGAGGCTAGCTAGGTCACTTAGTGATGCCTTATTCTTGGTGTTGAAGGCGAAGCACTTGAGGAATGCATCCACTAGCTGATCTAAGTTATTGATGCTATGCTTTGGTAATTGAGTGAACCAATATGAGGCAGGGCCTGCAAACATGGTTATAAATGTTTTTAATAGCAAAGAATCATTGTCCTGAATGCCAAAGCATTGGCTCAGGAATCTGGTCACGTGCTCTTGGGCATCCTCCTCACCTCTAAATATTTCCAACTAGGGTAGCTTAAAGTGTTTAGGGTATGGGGGTGCTTTCATTGATGGATGCACTGGGTGACTGCAGAGTTGGTGTAAAGTGGGATTTTGGGGCCTAAAAGTCTTGGTCTCCACAGATTCTAAATGCTCTAGCAACACTTTATATGCATCAGAAGATTTGATCTCTTCCTCCTTCGTTACTTCCCATTGTGGGTTGTGGAAAACTTGAGGCCTATGGAGGGGTGGCCGGATAGCACCCCCTCTACTTTGGTAGGGCATTTCGGCCCACTCTTCTTCTTGCTCATACTCATCATAAGATTCTTGAGGAGTTTCTAAGTGAGACCTATAAACATGGGTGGGTTCCGACAGAGGGTGCCCATCGTTGTTCCTAGGAGTGGCCTCCCGCTTAGGTCTAGGAGGTCTCAGAGGAAACACTTGGTAAGGTCATGGGGACATGTCTCACACCAAGGGGTTGTACCTCTCATATAGTTCAACTCTTTGGGTGTGAGGGGTTGGAACCCTCTCAGGCATAGTGTTATGGAGTAGCTCATCTGTTTGGCACCGAATGTGCTCTTTGCTAAGGCGATACAGGTGCTCCACCTGTTGTTGGTCTTGCTCAAGCTACGTGATTTACACTTGGTAGGTGACATGTTTGGAAAATTCCAAGTCAATTTGTTCCACCGTCTTAGGTCTAGGGGGCCTAGATTCCTCTCCTACGTGTTTACCTCGGTCGTGATGATTTGAGATCTCAATAGGTCACTTCTAGAGATTCATTGCATGGTGGCCACTCATACCGAGCATCTAAGGGAACCTTCCCATTTATATTGAGTGCCACGTGTAGGGACTCCTCTTGAAAGGTTCTATATTGGATGGAAGTGCCCCTCGAAGGGGTGCCTCTATAGTCCCATTCTAAAATGGCACAATGTGGACTATATTGTGGGTCAAGTTGCCAAGGTGGTATGACCAAGTCCTTGGGGCTATAGCGGAGGTGACTTGTACCCCCTTGTACACTCTTTGCAGATCCTGCCCGCGATTGGGCTTGGCTATGGGTGTACACCATGGTGGTGTTTTTCCACAAGCTATGTAGGTTTTTATATTTTTTATGATTTTTTTTATGCTACACTAAACAAAAAGGAGCCACACAATCAAAGAAGTGATTATATCATTTATAGATTAAGAGTGCGCCCTAAATCTGGTTTAGTGTGTTTTGATTTTTTTTTTTGAAAGATTTGTAAAGAACATGTTGTTGTATATGCAATATGATGTCTCTTATATCTCCCAAAATGGTCGCCCCTTCGATATACCACTACCAGGCCATTATACCAAACCTCTCAATATACCCGCCCTTACGTGAGGGAAACTATTGGTATGCAAAAGCAGAATGGTATGTGGAACATAGGCGGTACGGAAGGGGGATCACCCTATTTTTGACACCTACCATAGAAGACTTATCGTCATGCACTAGTAATCACCCCAGATACACTCGGTTATCTTTCGTCAAGATTTATGTCTAGCAACAGTAGCGATCGGGGTTATGGATGCAAAAATTCAAGCAAAGGTGGTGATGAAATCCATCGTTGGTCTTGATCAAGGGCTGGGGTTTTACAACCAGCTCCTTGGTGTTTAAATTACCACATGGTGTGTGGGGTTATTTTTAATTTGCATAAATGAAGAAAACAAGAATTAAAAACTCTCCTATGCAAGAAAATAACTAGATAACAGAAGACAGAAAGCAGAAAATGACAGAAGGTGTTTAGGACCCCTACCTCTTCTTTGCCCAAATCAGATGGTTCTAAGTTTTTGCACTAAAATTGCACAGGGAGCTATTCGTCCCTGGGTGGGATGAATAGCAAAATTGTATTCGTCACAGGGTGGGGCGAATGCCCATTCATCCCTGGGTAAGACGAATTCCAGCTCTGTACTCGTCACAGACTGGAACGAACAACAGTCCAACGTTTGAAAACTTTGTACCTGCAAGGAAAACCATGCAATTTTTTAGCAAATTTTTGATCTAAAAAATAGAAGACAAGGTCCCACCGTGATCGCCATTGAAAGCACAAGGATATGGAAGCAAAAAGGAAACACCAAGTGCGATGCGAGTGAAGCCAAAGATAACGCTAAATCCTATGAATTGAAAATGCATGAAAGGAGAGAAACATAAACAAATCGAAACCAGATAGAAAGCAAATAAGGAATACAAGCATTTTTATTAGTTTTATTTAAAGCTCAGTTACAATGCATCTCCTCCCTTTTCAGGGTCTAGGAGCGTTAAATAAGGTTTCGTTACACCATGGGTGATATGCCTTCTTCCGTGTACCCACATGAAAAATGGGCAGACAAAACATTGTCATTGCTTTTGTGAAAGGGTCTTTGATTCTTTGTGGCTCCTCCGGTGTCGAGATCCGACATTCAAGGAAACAAAAAACAATCAGTAGCACCTGCGGATAAAATGAAACATGCGATCCCCAAAGCCTAAGATTAGTGCATGCGTAAAACAAATAAAATGATAACTAAAACATATCGAAATGAGGTAAAAATTTGATAGAGGCATGATAACATCACCGAGAAGGCACTACAAAAATAACAGTTAGAAAATTCACCATGGATTTCTAATTGCTCTGGGGTGGGACGATTAGACCTACAATAAAATGTCAGAAAGCACTGTCCCAAATGTCCTATTCGGGAGGCTCCAAATCACTTGTAAATTTGGGGTTAGGTAAAACAAGGTATTTTGGGACGACCCAGATGGTTGGATTTTGTCAATTTGGCCTCTACCGCCAATAATTTTATGATGCTACCTGCATATTAGCAAAAGCGAGAAATAACAAAAAGATGGTCAAAACTGCTCATAATTACATGAAATTTGAATACAAGCCTATCTAAGAAACCTAGAAAAAAATATAAAAATAACAGAACTGAAATCTACTATAGATTTCTAATCACTCTGGGGTGGGGCGATTAGGACTACAGTAGTGTGGGGGGCGCCCGGGGGTAGGACGCCTGTCGTTTGGGGCTCGATTTTGGCACCAATCCACTTGGGATGGGTCCAAAATCTCTTGTGGGGTGTTTTCAACAAATTTTGGTGGGATAATATGGCAAAATATCAGGTTTGGGGTCCGGATTGCTCTTCCAATAACCACCCAATGACCTCCCTTCAAAAAGTGAGATCAAGGATGTGAAAGGCACAATCAAAAGTGAGTATGCAAAATGGCAGCACTTCATTGATCAAAATGCTCCTTCTCTGTCTATATTTTGGGGTGAGAAGACTCACCATTTTATAGACCTTATGGTCTCTATGTATGAGCATGTAGAGGTGCCATTTGGCAATCATGCCTTTCCAGCGGGGAGAAGATTCCTCCTTGATTAAGGGCTCCATGACTACCACTGTAACTTCCCCTAGTGCTCCAAAATGCTCAGTCGCACTCCCATGCAATGAATGAGGAGTTAAGTGGCAGATTTGGGCTTCCATTTGTTGAGATTTGACCTTTTGCCAGTCAAACCTACTATTCGCCCCACCCAAGAGCGAATACTGCTAATCATCCCTAGGTGGAATGAATACCAGTTTGTAATCATCCCTGGGTGGAATGAGTATGGATCAGAGTGCCTGAAAGGTGCTAAATTGACCTCTGACCTTCCAAAACTACTGTGAGAGTGGTTAGGACCATTTTTTAACCTCTGGGGGTTGCCCTAGGGGTTGTGTGTGTCAATGTGATTGGATTGGTGCTATTTTGGTGTCTACATTATCCTGCAGCTTTAGTCTACAGATGTTTGTATTTCCTTAGTTGAGGACTTTTATAACCCTCATATTATAAAAATAAAGTTCGTTGTTGTTTAAGGCATCTGCAGGGTTTTTCAGTTATTTTTTTTGGCGTAAAATCAGTTGTTGCCTGTATAATCACTTTAGAGCATTTTATTTCGGGTCCTATAAGTTTGAGCTCAAATTTGAAATATTGCACTCAAATTCAGTGTTTCTCTCCTCTCGTACAGTTATTGCCGAGCCAGGCAAACCAATGTTGTAGTCGTGCAAGCCTTGGATGGCAAAAGCTCATAAAGTAGAAATTTGGCTAAGTCTAGAGCTATCCACTCGACTACGTAGCAAAGTCGGACTTCGCTGCCTTTGACCAGCGAATTCGGGCGTTGACCGAGCATTTGCCAGACTTAGCACTTTCTTTCATGTGCAACCTGACTATGCACCTCGGTCCGTGTGTAACTTGACTGCACAGCTTGTTCAGTGTGCAACCCAAACTATGCACAAGTCCTTGTGCGCAACTTGACTGTGCACAAGTCTTTGTGCACAACCCGACTACACAAACTTTGCTTGCATAGCCTGATTATGCAAGCTTCGCTTGCGTAGCCCGTTTGCGTAATTGTCGAAAGTGCAGCCCGTCTTCGGTTGTGCAGTCCTAGTTCAAGACCTTCCACCTTCCCTCCTTCACCCTGTGCCATTCACACTTTGCTCCCTCTCCCGACTTTGGAAAATTAAAAATAAATTAAAATCTTCATGCTACACCAAAAATCAAAATTTTGAGATTTAGCAGTTGTTGGAAAAAATAAAAAGTTTTTAAATTGGTTTCTATTTTTGGGGGGCTAAGCATGCGGCATGAATACCTATAGTCATGAGAGCAGACTTGATAACAGTTGGAGACCATTCACGATGATAGGCCTAATGTAAGCAGCAGCTCCAGATGCATGAGGGCATGACATAGACGTTCTTGAAATTATGTGAACGTAGTCTTATGGTAATTCGGTGATTGACTTATGTTTTGAGCAAGAAGCAAGAATGCCCACACCCGTTGCAGTGATATTAGGCTAGTAAATATGAAGCATGAAGTTAAACTTAACTTTCTTTGTGACTCTTTGGCCATAAGTTTAGTATTTCTAGATAGTCATTTAGTGTGACTTTCTATAAATATATTTTTATAAACCTATTCAGATGTAGAGATAATTTTAGCTAATGAAGTCTGATTATGATGTTACTGTGATGTTACCTTAAGAATATCTGGTGTGATTAGGTTGGGACCTCAAGACAAGAATGAAGTGATTACATTTTAGAAATTAAATCAGATTTCATTCGATCTTATTTTTCAAATATGATTGTCATATTTTAAAGTGCTCGAAGTAATTTCAGGTGGCTGCAGTTGTTCGACGACTAGATAAAACACCATACTCTTGAATTTATTGTGTGTCAAAATTCTGGTGAACCTTTCCCTCCATCCCAGCTATAAATATAGCCTTCTATTATCATTTTAAAAGAGCAGATAGAGAGTAGAAAAAGAATGGTCAGAAAAAGGAAGAGGAAAGACGAATATATAAGCAAAGAGTTGAATCCCAAGTCTTCAAAAAATTCATGTGCGAATGTAACTTGCAATATTGCTAAGTTGCAGATGTTGTGGATGTATTTCCATTTTTGAGAAATATAAATATTTCTATGTATTTATGCTTGCAATTGTTGAGCCATTTAAAATTTTCAGGGTTCTTTCCATTTGTTAGCCAGTTGTCAAAAATATTATTTTTGCGTAAAATTATTGCAATCCCTAAATTCTAAAATCACATTTTTCACTCGAAAAAAACAAAGATTATCTGAAAATCTAAGTTTCGCTGATTTTTGGAATTTTCTTGAGAAGGTGTTAAGTTTTTATCTTCCTTTGTATTTCCCACACAAACTAATTTTGCTCAACTTATTTGTCGAGCAACTCAGGTTTCCCATATTTTGGTGTTTTTTATCTTCACTATCTCCTTTGTAAACCTAGTGCTTTTATGTTTTATGTTTCGTTGAGATTTTTCATTTTCCACCAGCGAATGTAAGCCCAATGCATTTGCTGTTTTGACAAGATTTCATAACAGTGCAAGTCATTTCTAACGATTCTTAGAAATTTAGCACATTTGTCTTTCATAGCATTGTGGAAGTCATTTCTAGAAATTATTAGAAATTTAGTGCATTTGTCTTTCTTAGCATTATTCTACACATCACATCGTATTTTAAGCTTGAAAGTAATTCTCTGTAAATTCAGCGCATTTGTGTTTTTAGCGCTTTCTTGTTTTTTAAGATAAAATAGTGCTTTCTTCTTTCAATACAGGTGTAGGTATATCATTTCGAGTAGTGGTTTTCCAAATTTTTCCAATAGGAGAGCTGACATAAAATGTGAAATTCTCATGGATAAGTACTTATATCTATTAGATCATGACATTCAGTTTGAAACCAAATTTATTATTTTCCAAAATTAATGAAATGCTTAACTTTCTACGTTAAAGCTCTTGTTATTGGAAAGGAATCTCGGATCAAATATTGCATAAGGTCTACTCAGATCAAATTTACCTGGTAGATTTTATGTACGATTTCACAAGCTCTCCTTGTGCATCAGATATCACTTTTGTAGGAATTACCCATGAGAAGGTTGTATCGTTATTTTCATCGAACGACCATATTAATATCACACTTGCTCCACCAGAGTAAAACACCACTTCATCTGGATAATCAAAACCTGGGTAGCAAAGCACAATTTTCCCTTCAAACTTGGTGTGATCCAGGGAATTCATGGCTCATTCCCTGAGCGATTCACTGCAACATTAGACGCATCTCCTCAGGCTCCAAACATAACTCATAGTCAGTTAAGATTTTGTTTCTCACCTCAATTTTGGGAAGTAAATCCACCATAAAAATTAGCAGCGTCCCCTCCAAGTATCAAAGGATACCACTTCTTCTCCATCATGAATTTTTTTATAGATAGCCCCTGTGCTACCCTTAACTTAGTGTTTCAGTATGAAGGGTGACTATTATCAATTTAGTCTATATGTCTGAGTAGGTTTCAAAAGTTAGATTAAAAATTTAATCGATGTGCATGAAACTTAATGTATCCCAAAGACTCCCAAGCAAATAAAAGTGGGTTTATTTCCAAACACAATTCACCTCAAAAGACATCCCATTTCCTAGAAGAACTTGGTCAATCATCTAACGGTCAAGGGTGCTGGCAGCCACAGTTAGAGCTAAGAAGCATAATTGGAAACCAATCCGAGGTTAGAAAATTAAACCAAACTCGATACTTATGACAAATTGATCTACTGCACCTTTCGTCGAATCTTGGTTCATTCAGATTAATTACTAGTAGTTGAAATTGTCAGTTAGTTTGATGATTGGAAGGAAACCCTAATTTTGTATTAACTACAAGTCAGAGAAGTTGGTGGAGCTTTCCCGCCTCATATGTGAATCCCTAGCATATATTTGTGTTGCAGGTTCATTTTGTGTTGTTGGAGAAAATCAAAGAGCACATCAGCGTGGAAGTGCAGAGCGACAGAAGGCCAGAGAAGCCAAGAGCAGAGCAGAAGTAGAAAGTTGTGTCTTGAGTTGAAGCCAAAGTCTTCAGAAACTCTTTTTGATTGTACACTACATATTTGTAGCCTAGTGGATGTATTTCCAATTCAGAGTATGTTGATGTATTTTCGGTATTAAGAAATAAAAAATTACTTGCATATATTCTCCACTCTGTATCTTGTTTAATAACTTAGCCAAGTTAGTCTTAATATTTCCTTCATTTCACATTAAAATCCTAGTTGTGCCTTACGGATTAAAACAAATTTGATTTCGATCTATTTATTTGTATTTTCTAGCAGAATAGGAAATATCTAATTCGACATATAATATTTTACATTATTTATTCAATCCCCATTTCTCATTAATGTAGTCTCCAATCTACACATTCCTTGTATTGAAAGACGTGCCAAGTTTTGTCCTTTGCTGGCCATTTGCATTCTCCTGAGAAAAATCTGTCAACTTTCCTTATTTTGTACTCCACTCAAAATTAGTCTATTTTCCAGCAGATTGCAATTCGCTCATATTCCCCTGCATTTCCAAGCGTATTGCATTCCGTATTTTTCCTTTGTTAAAAACAACGTATTCTCGCTTCACATTATTTTTTCCACATTAGTTATGTCATCTAAATTAATTTATGGATTGTTGATCCACACCTCCTCTAGTGCATTTATTGCAGATTCTATTCTGCAACTCTCCTTTGCATTCCACTATAGATTTAATTCCACTTTCGCACTTGAGTTAAAGACTTCAAATTGGTATCAGAGCTTGAGCCTTCCCATGGAAGATAGAAGCAATGGCTTCTAGAAACAACTCCTTGCAGTTGCAGATCCCACGGTTCAATGGCAAGAATTATGATTACTAGAGCATTCAAATGAAAATTCTATTTGGGTCTCAAGAGCTATGGGACTTGGTCGAGAATGGTTATGCAAAACCGGTGGATGCAGTAGCATTGGCCGCTCTCTCCCAAGAGGACTCAAATTTGTTGAAGGAGAATCAAAAGAAAGATCAGAAAGCATTATTTTATATAATGCAGGTGGTTGAAGAGACCATCTTCCCACGGATTGCAGCAACAACCAAAGCAAAGCAAGCTTGGGAAATACTTGCTAGTTCTTATCAGGGCACCAACAAGGTGAAGTTGGTGAAGTTGTAGATGTTGAGAAGGGAGTTTGAGAACCTGCAGATGAGTGAGTCAGAGTCCATGAGTGATTTCTTCACCTAGACATTGGATGTCATCAACCAGATGAGGTTGAATGGGGAGATTGTGGACAACCAGAGAATTATGGAGAAAATTTTGAGAAGCCTACCAGCAAGGTTTGACTCAGTTGTGATAGCAATAGAAGAATCGAGGGATTTGACAACCCTCTCTGTAGATGAGCTCATGGGTTCTCTGCAGACACATGAGCAGAGGCTGAGTCGATCATCTCAGTCCTCTCTGGAGCAAGCATTCAAGATGCAGGTCTCATTTTGAGATAGTAGCAGAAGAGATGAATCCCACCAAGGTACCTCATGTTCTCAAGGAGGAAGAGGATAGAGCAATCGAGGCAAGTGTGGAAGAGGTAACAAGTGAGGAGGAAGGTCCAACTCTGGTGAAGGAGAGAATAGCTGCAACTTCCATCAAGCAGGAGGAAGAGGCAATGGAAAAAATCAACAAGCTAGATCTAATCAGAGGTTTGACAAATCCAAGATCCAATGCTATTACTACAAGAAATTTGGTCATTACATTTATGAGTGTAGAAATAAGATGGCCAAGGATAACAAACAGCAAGCCCACTACACAAATGAAGCTAGAAATGTAGAGTGTAGAGATGCATGTGGGAATATGTTGCTAACTTGCAGTACTGAGGAGGAGAGCCAGAAGAACACCTAGTATTTGGATAGTGGGTGCAGCAACCACATGTCTGGGAACAAAGATATGTTCTCACAATTGGATGAAATAGTCCAATCTAAAGTGAAAATGGGGAACAACAACAAGGTACTAGTCAAAGGAAAAGGAAAAATCATTATCCGCACTAGGCACGATGAAAGGAAGCAAATACAAGATGTGTATTATGTGCCTAGGTTGAAACATAACTTGTTGAGTGTTGGACAACTTGTGCAGAAGGGGCACACTATTCAATTTAAATATGGAGCTTGTACCATCAGAGATAAAGAGCATGGGAAAATTGCAACAGTGTCCATGACAAAGAACAAAATGTTCCCTTTGCAGATTCAAAATGAATTGTTGATGTCATTGAGTGCAGTGGTGAAGGATGCTACCTAGTTGTGGCATCTCAGATTCGGTCACCTGAGTTTTAGTGGCCTGAACCTGCTGCACAAGAAGCAAATGGTGAAGGGTTTACCCCTCATAGAGCAACCAAATCAAGTTTGTGAAGGTTGCTTAGTTGGAAAGCAGCATAGGGATGCATTCCCTACAGGGCAGTCTTGGAGAGCTTCACAGCCATTGGAGCTGGTGCACTCAGATATCTATGGTCCAATGCAGACCAACACATTTGTTGGAAATAAATATTTTTTGACTTTCATTGATGACTTCAGTCGGAGGACATGGGTTTATCCCATCAAGCAAAAGTTAGAAGCATTTGAAAAATTCAAAGAGTTCAAGGCTCTGGTTGAGAAACAGAGCGGGTATTATGTGAAGACTCTCAGGATAGATGGAGGAGGTGAGTACATCTCCAACGAATTTCATAACTTTTGTAAGAAAAATGGAATTCATAGGTAATTTACTACCAGATATACACCACAATAGAATGGTGTTGTAGAGAGGAAGAACAGAACAATTATGGAGATGGCATAAAGTATGTTGAAGGCAAAGGATTTGCCACATGAGTTCTGGGTAGAAGTTGTAGAATGTGCAGTTTATCTGTTGAACAGATGTCCCACCAAGAGTGTGAAGGACAAGATTCCTCAAGAGGCATGGAGCAACCAGAAGCCAAGTGTGGCTCACTTAAGAGTTTTTGGGTGCATAGCATATGCACACATTCCAGATGAGAAGAGGAAGAAGCTGGATGACAAAGCAGAGAAGTGTATCTTCATAGGGTACAATGAACAAGCAAAAGCTTATAGGCTGTATAATCCTATAACAAAGAAGCTGATCATCAGCAGAGATGTGAAGTTCTTGGAGGATGAAGCATGGAACTAGAAGTCAAAGACTGGCCAACCAGAGCCAACAATTATTGAATCTAAGGATTCGGAGGGAGATAGAGTGCCTACTCCTGTAGCTTCAAGCAGTAACAATGGTGCCAGTAGTAGCACAACCTCATCATCCCGGTCACCTCCACTTGCAACAAGGATCTCCAACTTGAAGACACCATCAAAGACAAGGAGCTTGCAAGATATTTATGAGGTAACTAGAAATGAAACTGATGAAGAACATTTTGATTTTGCTTTATTTTATGAGTGTGATCCAATTACTTTTGAAGAAGCAATTCAGAATAGAAAATGGGTGAATGCTATGGATGATGAGATAGAAGCAATAGAGAAAAATCAGACCTGGGAGTTAATGGATCTTCCTAGCAGGTAAGAAGACCATTGGGGTCAAATGGGTGTATAAAACTAAGTTTAATGCCCAAGGTGAAGTGGACAAGCATAAGGCCATATTGGTGGTAAAAGGCTACAAGAAGAAGTCAGGGATTGACTATCATGAGGTTTATGCACCTATAGCCCGACTTGACATAGTTAGAATGATTCTGGCATTGGCAGCTCAGAAAGGCTGGAATGTTTACCAGATGGATGTCAAGTCTGCCTTCTTGAATGGAGTACTGGAAGAAGAGGTCTACATAGACCAACCACCCGGCTATGAGCTGGAAGGGCAAGAAGGCAAGGTCCTAAAATTGAAGAAAGCTCTGTATGGGTTGAAGCAAGCACCCAGAGCTTGGTACAATAGAATTGATGCTTACTTTCAGGAGAATGGGTTCATCAAATGCCCATATGAGCACACTCTGTATATGAAAACAAATGCAGAGGGGGAGATGATAATCATTTGCTTGTATGTAGATGATCTGATATATACTGGAAATAGCAATATGTTATTTGAGTAGTTTAGAACAACCATGAAGAAGGAGTTCGAGATGATGGACTTGGGGCTGATGAAGTATTTTCTTGGCATTGAAGTTGACCAATCTACGGATGGCATCTTCATTTCTCAGGGTAAGTATGCAAAGGATGTCCTGAAGAGGTTTAATATGGAGGACAACAAACCTGCCATCACCCCTGTTGCCATAGGCCTGAAGTTGAGTAAAACTGATAATAGCAAAAGTGTTGATCCAACTCTCTATAAAAGGTTAGTTGGAAGCCTGATGTATTTGACTACAACTAGGCCAGATTTGATGTTTACTATGAGTTTAATTAGTAGGTTCATGGAGTCACCCAAGGACACTCACTGGAAAGCAGGCAAAAGAATTTTATGGTATGTCAATGGAACGAGGAACCATGGAATCCACTATGCTAGAAAAGACCAACTTGAACTGATTGGCTACACAGATAGCGATTGGGATGGTAGCATAGATGATCGAAAGAGCACTTCTAGATATGCCTTCCATCTTGGATCCGGAGTAGTTTCATGGTCCTCGAAGAAGTAGCCAATTGTTGCACTATCAACTACTGAGGTAGAGTATGTTGCCGCCACCTCAGCCACATGCCAGGCAGTTTGGCTGAGAAGAGTTCTGAGTGAATTGAATCATCCATCGAAAGAAGCAACAACCATTTTTTGTGACAATAATTCTGCCATAGCACTATCAAAGGATCCAATGTTTCATGGCAGGACAAAGCACATTGACATCCGGTACCATTTCATCAGAGAGTTGGTGAAATTTAATGAGATTGAGTTACTATTTTGTAGGTCCAAGGAGCAGGTAGCAGATATATTCACAAAACCTTTGAAGGAGGAAGACTTCAACAGGTTGAGGGAGATGCTCGGTGTCAAAGTTTTTATGAAATCTGGTTTAAAGGAGGGTGTTAGAAAATTAAACCAGATTTGACACCTCTAGAAAATCCACCTACTACACCATTCGTTGGATCCTAGTTCATTCGAATTAATTACTGGTAGTTGAGACTATCAGTCAGTTCGACGATTGGATGGAAACCCTAATTTTGTATTAATTGCATGTCAGAGAAGTTGGTGGAGCTTTTCCCGCCTCATCCGTGAATCCCTAGCATATATTTGTGTTGCGGGTTCATTTTGTGTTGTTGAAGAAAATCAAAGAGTGCATCTGCGTGGAAGTGCAAAGCGAAAGAAGGCTAGAGAAATCGAGAGCAGAACAGAAGTAGAAAGCTATGTCCGAAGTTGAATCCAAAATCTTCAGAAACTCCATTTGATTGTACACTGCATATTTGCAGCCTAGTGGATGTATTTCCAGTTCAGAGTATGTGGATGTATTTTTGGCATTAAGTAATAAACAATTATTTGCATATATTCTACACTCTGTGTGTTGTTTAATAACTTAGCAAAGTTAGCTTTAATATTTCCTTCATTCCACATTAAAACCTTAGTTGTGTCTTGCAAATTAAAACAACTTTAATTCCGCTCAATTTCTTTGTATTTACTAGCGGAATAGGAAATATTAAAATTATATCATAGGCTTTGGACTTATAATATTTTAAGTTATTTCTCCAATCCGCATTGACGTAGTCTCCAATCCACACATTCCGTGTATTGAAAGACGTGCTAAGTTTTATCCTTTACGAACCGTTTACATTCTCCTTAAAAAAATCTACCTTCTTTTCCTTTTTCTTTTTCTTTTTCTTTTTCTTTTTCTTTTTTCCTTCCACTGATCGTTCAACTTTTCTTATTTTCTACTCCGCTCAAATTAATCTATTTTCCAACGGATTGCAAACCGCTCATATTCCGGTGCATTTCCAAGCGGATTGCATTCCACATTTTTCCTTTGTCAAAAACTGCGGATTTATCTCCGCCTTATTTTTGCCACATTAGTGACGTCATCCAATTTAATTTGCGGATAAGGAATGCAATCCGCAATAAAATGCATTGGAGGAGGAGCGGATTGTTGCATCCGCTCTTCCTCCAATGCATTTTATTGCGGATTCCATTCGTTAACTCTCCTTTGCATTCCGCTGCGGATTCAATTCCGCTTCCGCTCCTGAGTTAAAGACTTCATCCGAGACCGGATCCATCGTTTGCAGCCGCCATTGACGTCATGATTCCCCTCTTCATGGATGGAATCTTCAAAGTAGTCAATGCACCGAGAAAGTCCAAGGAAGACAGAAATAACATCCACACCGTCATAGATGGCGTCATCAAAAGCAGCAACAACATCCGACTCAACGCAACGATCGCCAAAGCAAACCTTGTACAATGGCAATCCTAGCACCGGGAACACCACCACGACCATCTCCTTGAGCAATTCCATAAAGACACATTTTTCACAAGATTTCCAGCGGCAGTGGAGGACGTGCGTGTTCCGTGGCCCGGAGCATCTTTTGCAGACATAAATTCCCCGGGCGGTGGAGTGTCAAAAAGGCTATGATAGTACCGTGCACCTACATCGTTCCTATGAGCATTAACAGTACATTCAGTCACATAACTATACGATCATTGCTAATTCACTAAAACAGCGTTGTTAAATATTATATTCTAGAATAAAATCCACATATTTAGAGGTTAACTTGTTGCAGGCCGGGAAGTCCGATGCTGTTTGGCACACGCCACTCCTTTTGGATGGCACACTACCAAATCCCGCGTCGTTGAAGATTTCTAACTCTGGCCAGATTCCTACAAAACCAAGTTAAGGTGAAAATTAGCAAACACTATGGAAAATCAAAACCTCCTTCCATTAAAGCTTTCTTTTCCTTTGGTAATATCACCTGTGTGCCAACAATTACGCCGCTATGATATGCCAAATCCAAATTATTTCCGTGAAAATATGGAGGAAGCCCTACGAAATGCCACGATCTGGTGGTAAGGGGTTTCAGTGTTTTTCTGTCGAAACAACACCTCCCATATTTAGTTATTCAAAAAATACATTTTTTAACTTATATAGTGTAGTGATTTGGAGAGGGTGAGACAATTTTTTAAGGAAGGTTTTTGGTTCAAATCTTTACCTTATCAAATATACATTGAACACCCAAAATTCAATTGACAAAATTTTTTTTCTCCAAATATAAAAAAAAAAAACTAATATATTTTAATGTGTAAAACTTTATTAGTGGTTTCTATAAAAACATCTCTAAAAAAATCCCTAAATTATATTTTTATGTAAAAATTTAGACAACAAAAATCGAGTCATAACCTCTGTCCTGTTCTAGAACTTTATCTTGAACTTTATCTTGGGACATCTATTAATATATATATATATATATATATATATAAATGTTGAAAAGAGTTAATCTCATTGAAAAACCCTCTTGCACCTATCCAGCCCGATCCCCAATGGAATCATAATCAAAATTTAATTTTAGAATCCCAACTAATAGCGAGAGATGTTAGTATGTAAATCTCCTTTATATCCATTTATCAT
The DNA here is from genome assembly GCA_028583015.1 of Wollemia nobilis. Lineage (NCBI taxonomy): Eukaryota > Viridiplantae > Streptophyta > Pinopsida > Araucariales > Araucariaceae > Wollemia > Wollemia nobilis. The sequence continues at coordinate 3,117,358 of JAQPPZ010016831.1, forward strand.
CCATTATCAAAGTAATTTGGTAAGTGTTTTTAATTATTTATATTATTATATAATTAGAAATAATTTAAGCTGATAATTTATAAGTTTTTTTTAATATTAAAAAATATATATATTTTTATATATAAAATCTTGATCGTAATTTTTCAAACAAAAATAAATTTAAAAAAAGTTAAATTATATTTTTATATTAAAATTTTATTTTAATTTAATATTTTTAAAACAAAAATCGAATCATAATCTCTGTCCTGTTTTAGAAATATATCTTGGGACATCTATTAATATAGATAAATGTTGAAAAGAGTTAATCTCATTGAAAAACCCTGTTGCACCTATCCAGCCCTAATTTGATAAGTGTTTCTTATTATTCATATTATTATATAATCAGAAATGATCCATGCCGACAAATGTATTCTATAATCATGTTATTAGTTACAATTAATTGAAATAAAATATTAAATATAATTATTTTAATGTACATTTTTTTACTTTAGAAAGGTTATTATTGTGTTTATTTTTTCTTGTTTGTGTGTTTCCTTTTTTATTATTATGTGTGTTTTTGTAAATCTCCTTTATATCATCCTTTCCATTATAAAAGTAATTTAATAAGTGTTTCTTATTATTTATATTATTATATAATGAGAAATAATCTAGGTTGACAAATGTATTTTAAAATTATATTATTAGATACAATTTAATTAAAATAAAATAGTAAATATAATTATTTTAATGTAAATGTTATTTATTTTGTCTCTTTTATTGATTTTTGTTTTAAAAGTCTTTGCTCTAAAATGGTTATTGTTGTGTTTTTTTTTTTTTTCTTTTTATGTGTGTTTTTTTGTTTTTTTATTGTTGTTTTTCTTGTTCTTGTGTTTATTTATATTTGTTTTAATTGGTGTTTTTGTGTTTTGGTGTGTGAGTGTTTTCTATGTTTTTATTGTTTTAGTTGTTTGTTGTTGCTGGTCGTTTTTTTTATTTTATTTTTAGGTTTTGGTTGTTTTTGTTTTTCAAGTTTTTGTTGGTTGTGTCTTTGTAGTGTTATTTTTTTTTTTTTATGTTACATTGTGTTATGTTATTTTCGTATTTTTTATGTGGTTCATGTTTGGTTGTGTTTTTTCTTAATCTTATTGTATTCATGTTTGGTTGTGTTTTATCTTTTTAACACAAAGGAGTATGATTTTTTTTGTTTTGTTTTTTTAATATTTTTCTATGTTTGTGTGTTTTTTAATTTTATTTTATTCTTTATTTTTAAGGTTTTGGTTGTTTTTGTTTTTCATGTTTTTTTGTTGTCTTTGTAGTGTCTTTGTTCTTTTGTTATTTTTGTGTTGTGGTATGTTGTTCTTGTGTTTTTTTTGTGTGGTTAGTGTTGTAATTTTTTTAATCTTATTGTGTGCATGTTGGTTGTGCTTTATATTTTTGACACACTCAAGAAGTATGTTTTTTTTTTTTTTTTGTGTTTATGTTTTCTTGTTTGTTGTTGTTTTAGGTTTAGTGTTAAAGGTGGTAGGGCAGGTGCGAACCCTGAATGATTTTTGTGAAAGAGATACTCCTGCCTCTTTGGATATTACTTGAAAGTGGTATCCATTAGGAAATTTTTGGAAAAAAATAATAATTTAAATTGTATTTATAAAATAATAATAATTTTTTTTTTTGGGAGGTTTAAATTTTAAACCATGATATACCTAAAATGTGATTAGGCTCGATGGTAGCTACCAAATTGTTATTGGATAAATATCCCATATTGATGCCCTAGAGTGTCATGATCATGTTGATTTTTTTTAATCCAACAAACTAAGGTTTATACCTAATAATATTACCAATTCCTTAAAATATTAAAAAAATGATTTCTTATGTATTTGGAAACTCCAAAACAGACAATTTAATACAACATTAAATAAGATGCTTTCACCTTGATGCAGGAGCATCCGGTGACAGTAGAACAATCTTGCATCTTCCAAAATTTTCCAGATTTTTCTAAGTATTTTACTTTCTGATTTGTTTCAGTTTGTTTTAAGGGGGGAAGTTTTCTTGTAAAAGCAAGGGGAAGGGAGGTCACGAAATCATGACATATCGCAAAATCGTGACCTCAATGGCTTCGACTTGGCTTCGGCAAGTTTCGTCGTGATATCGCGACGTCGTGATGTCGCGACGATATTTCTAACAAAGGTATAGGGGGAAGTCCCGTCGTGATATCGCGACCAGTTAAAAGTTGCCACGTGGCAGTATTTCCAAAGCAAGGTGAAAGACAAGGCTAAAGGCTTCAGCAAGGCGCAGGCAAGGGTGGGGGGTCACGAAATCGCGACCCCAAGTGGCTCGGCATGACGAAGGCGAAAGGGGGTCACGAAATCGTGACATGTCACGATTTCGTGACATGTCGTGAAATCGCGACCCCAATGGGCTCGGCAGGGTGAAGGCACTTTTGGTCGTGATATCGCGACATGTCATGATTTCGCGACCTGTCACGATATCGTGGCCAATAAGAAGACAGACCAAAGTTTGCACGTGGACGGCCAGGCAAGGCTGAATTTGGCACGTGGCTGCCACGTGTGTTAAAAGTAGTGCAACCAGTTGGGGGTAAGGTTGAAATTGACACGCGGAAGCATACATGTATTAAGTCAAAGATGAGGGCCATGTAATTTGAAAAGAAAGATGTCGACCACGCATATGTTTCTTTTATTATTATTTTTGGTAGAACAACAATTACAGGCGATGGACTTTATGGTTGAGACAACGGTACAAAAGAATAGTCAGAACAAAATGGTGGGTGCAGGTTAAGGGAGGCCATTAATGCAAGCTTCATGGCGGATCGGGCAGTTGCCCATTTATGGCAAAAAAATTTGAAAACTCGACCGGGGGGAAAATCGAATTTGAATTTTTTGTTAGGCGGGGGCATTAATTTCCTAGAGGATCGAGGCCTCGATAAAAACTTGAAATTTGTAAGGGCAGAGGATGGTGAGTTCGGGATTGAGAGGGAAAGTTCTATGCCTGGAAATGGTGTTGTAAAACCGTATTAAGCAATTTACAAAAAATTAATGTGAAGTGTTGTTGTGTGAATCTCGGCTTGCCATCAAGTGGTATCAGAGCGGGAGCTCCTGAGTGTGTAACAGATCATCGAAAGAGAGGCAGTTACACCAGGATCTGTGGAAGGATTTGTAAGGGAAGAAAGAAAAAAAAAATGCCTCCACGAAGAAACCATGGTGGAGTAGGAAATGTGGTGTCGATCGAAGACTTTCGAGCCTTGCAGAGACAAGTTCAAGCCCTACAAGAAGAGCTACGTAGAAGGCACGAGCCCGAAAGGGATGAGGGAAGTGAAGACGAAGTTGATGAAGAAGCAGACCAGTCTGAGGAAGAAGAAGAGGTTGTGGATCCTGCACAAGCCCGGTTGTACAAGGCCATCTCTCAGATTGGAAAGCAACCAAAAATGGAGGTTTCTACATACTCGGGAAACCTAAATCCAGAAGAGGTGATTGACTAGATAAATGATTTAGAAGAATATTTCGAATACGAGGAGGTTGAAGACCCTAATAGGGTCAGATTTGCTAAGACCAAGTTGAAGGGTCATGCCAGCATTTGGTGGAGGGGAATACGAGTTGGAGAGGAATAGAAGAGGGAAGGAGAGAATAACAAGATGGGATAGAATGGTGGAGAAGCTGAAAAGATAGTTTATTCTGACAGATTACGAGTTGGATCTGCTAAGGAAAATGCAGAGTTTGAGACAGACAAACAAAACTGTCCAAGAATACATCGAGGAGTTTTACAAGATCTCTATTAGGACTGGACATTTAGAGGCAAACAAAGAAAAGGTAGCCCATTATATCAATGGGTTGAGACTCAGTATCCAGGAAGAGTTGAGCCTAGTTCGGGTAAGCACCATTGAGGATGCTTACCAGTTTGCCTTAAAGGTGGAAGAAAAACTGAATAGGAGGTTTGAAGGCAAGCAAAGAGGAAGGGGCCGTGGTGGAAGAACTGGTGGGAGAACCAGTGGAGAAAAATATAAAGATCTGAAGAAGACTGGTGAAGCCAATAGCAACCAGGATCAAAGGGAAGAGGATGTTTATCAGCCCCGTGATCAGAATAGCTACCCAAGAGGACGGGGTGGATCTGGACGAGGGTTTGGAAGAGGAGTATTTCGTGGGACATGTTTCCACTGTGGTGAAGAAGGACATCGGGCATTTGAGTGTCCACAACACCGAGAAAGGATGAATAAGAGGCCTGAGGGTCCAGCCAGGGCTGTTGTGGCAGAGGAAGATGTTGAGTCTAAACATTCGAAAGAAGCGGAGAGAGGGGAAGCAATGATCATAAGAAGAGTCCTATTGAATGAGGAGAAGGACACAGATCAGAGAAGAAGTTTATTCCACACAAGGTGTAAATGCGTGGGAAAGATTTGCAATATTATTATTGATAATGGTAGCACGGATAACCTGGTTTCAGAAGAGATGGTTACCAAGTTATAATTAGAGAGGAAGAAGCACCCGCATCCATATCGGGTCGCATGGTTACAGAAGGACCATAGGGCTTTGGTCAATGAGCAGTGCTCCATTAAATTTAATATTGGAAATTATTGTGATGAGGTCCTGTGCGACATCCTGCCTATGGATGCTTGCCATATGTTGCTGGGGAGGCCTTGGCAGTTCGATCGGAGTGCAGTGCATGACGGCCGTGCCAACACCTACTCATTAACAAAGAATGGTGTATGCCATAAGCTGAAACCCGTGAAGGAGGCGGATGAAAAGGTGTGTAACAGCTCCAGAATCTATTTAGTCGAAGGGAGAAAATTTTTGGATGGTTTGAAGCATGAACATGTGTGTTATGCAATAATTCCTAGAGTTAGGGAGGAGGAATGCAAAGATACCCCGACAGAAGTCCTAGATCTGTTGGAGGAATTTCTAGATATTGTATCAGATAATGTGCCTGAGGGTTTACCCCCAGTAAGGAAGATCAGCCACCATATAGATTTGGTGCCAGGATCAAGCTTTCCAAATAAAGCTGCACATAGAATGACACCTATAGAAACTGAGGAGTTAAACAGACAGATCTAGGAGTTGCTGGAGAAAGGATTGATTAGAGAGAGTCTTAGCCCATGTGCAGTGCCTGTAGTACTAGCACCCAAGAAGGATGGAGAGTGGAGAATGTGCACAGACTCTTGGGCAATCAACAAAATCACTATCAAATATAGATTCCCATTGCCAAGGATGGATGATATCATGGAATGTTTAAGTGGAGCTGAGTACTTCACGAAGATTGACCTGAAAAGTGGTTATCATCAGATCCGTATCCGAGAAGGAGATGAGTGGAAGACAGCCTTCAAGACAAGAGAGGGCTTGTATGAGTGGTTGGTCATGCCATTTGGGTTGTCCAATGCACCAAGTACCTTCATGCGGCTGATGAATGAAGTACTGAAAGAGTTTCTAGGAAAGTTTGTCATTATTTATTTAGATGATATATTAATTTTCAGCAGAACCCTGGAGGAACACTTGATGCATATCAGGAGGGTTTTTGAAAAGCTTTGGGAGGAGCAGTTATTAATAAATCTAAAAAAGTGTAATTTTGTCAAGAAAGAGTTAGTATACCTGGGGTTTGTAATCTCAGCAGAAGGTCTAAAAATGGACCCAGAGAAGGTGAGAGCCATCATCGAATGGCCTACCCCAAGAAGCACAACATAAGTAAGATCATTTCATGGTCTAGCTAGCTTTTACAGGAAGTTCATAAAGAACTTCAGCAGCATTTGTGCACCTCTCACAGAAACAATGAGAGGGGATAAAAAAGAGTTCAAGTGGACATTAGGGGCTGAGAGGAGCTTTGATGCATTAAAGAAAAAGGTCATAGAATAGCCTATTTTGGCACTCCCAGACTTTAACAAGGTATTTCAAGTGGACTGTGATGCTAGTGGCAGTGCAATAGGGGTTGTACTAAGTCAGGAAGGTAGACCTATTGCTTATTTCAGTGAGAAGCTAAATGATGCTCAGAAAAAGTATTCAATTTATGACCAAGAATTTTATGCTATAGTTCAAGCTTTGAAGAAGTGGAGACATTATTTATTGCCAAAGGAGTTTGTTCTATTTACTGATCATCAGGCTTTATAGTACATTAACAGTCAAACAAAACTGAACCAAAGGCACATGAAGTGGGTGGAGTTCCTTCAAAGCTATACCTTTGTGCTGAAGCACAGAAGCGGAAAATCAAACAGAGTTGCAGATGCCTTGAGTAGAAGGCAGAATTTATTGATTGAAATGATAGTGGAAGTAGTGGGATTTGAAGAACTAAAGGGTTTGTACCCTGAAGATCCAGATTTTGTAGAATCCTGGGCGGCTTGCTTGACACCTGTTACTGTGGACAGGACAAGATGGTTGGATTTTCTAATCCAAGATGGAATGTTGTTCAAAGGAAGAAAATTATGCATTCCAAGGAGTTCCATACGGGAAAACTTAGTCAAGGAGAAACACAGCGGAGGACTGGCTAGGCATTTTCGTAGGGATAAGACCATTGCCCTGGTAGAGGAAAATTACTACTGGTCGCAACTTCAGCAAGATGTGCGGAATTTTGTGCAAGGTTGCAAAATATGCGAGATGGCAAAAGGCGTAAGGCAAAACACAAGATTATACCAGCAATTAGCTGTACCTGAGAGGCCATGGGAGGACATAAGCATGGATTTTATTCTTGGATTGCCGAGAACACAGAGGGGAAATGACTTTGTATTTGTGGTGGTTGATCGATTCTCCAAGATGGCACACTTTATTCCCTATCAGAAGACGAGTGATGCAGTTCACATTACGGGGTTATTTTTCAAGGAAGTGGTACGACTTCATGGTCTACCGAAGAAGCATAGTTTCCGACGAGAGATACAAAGTTTGTTGGCTATTTCTGGAGAACTTTATGGAAGAAGTTGAAGACAGATCTAAAATTCAGTTCTGCATACCACCCACAGACTGATGGACAGACAGAGGTGGTAAATAGAAGCCTGGGTAATTTACTGAGATGCTTGATAGCAGATCAACCCACGGGATGGGATTTAGTTTTATCGCAGGAAAAATTTGCATATAACAATTCAGTCAATAAGAGCACAAATAAATCTCCGTTCCAGATAATATATGGAAACAGCCCAAGAAATGTGTTTGAACTGAGAAAGTTGGATAAGAGAGAAAAGTGCAGTGTCAAGGCAGAAGAATTTGCGGAACATATGAAAAGTCTGCATGAAGAAGTAAGGAAACAAATTATAAAAATGAATACTCAATATAAGACAAGGGCAGACCAGAAGCGGCGGTTCAAGGAGTTCGAAGTAGGAGATGAGGTCATGGTACATCTCAGGAAGGAGAGATTCCCTGCCAAAACTTATAACAAATTGAAGATGAAGAAGTTTGGGCCATGCAGAATACTGGGAAAATGGGAGTTAGGAAATGCATATGAAGTGGAATTGCCAAGTTGGCTTGACATTTCACCTATTTTTAATATTTTAGATTTAGTGGAATATCATGAGGGAGAGAGTACAGAGGTACCAAGTACAGAATTATGGCAAATTCTAGCATCTACTCCAACCACAGACGAGGTCGAGGAAATATTAGACACTCGTGAAGGCAGAAGCACCAAAAACAAACAGTATTTTGAATATTTGATAAAGTGGAAGGGCAGACCTATTGAAGATGCAACTTGGTTGTCAAAAATGGAGGTTGACTACCTAGGTCTTCCCCTAACAAAATAGAAGTGAGGATCACTTTTAATTTACCCCGGGTGTCTGATGCAGGAGCATCCGACAACAGTAGAGCAATCTTGCATCTTCCAAAATTTTCCAAATTTTTCTAAGTATTTTACTTTCTGATTTGTTTCAGTTTGTTTTAAGGGGGGAAGTTTTCTTGTAAAAGCAAGGGGGAGGGAGGTCGCGAAATCGCGACCTCAATGGCTTCGACTTGGCTTCGGCAAGTTTCGTCGTGATATCGCGACATCGCGATATCGCGACGATATTTCTAACAAAGGCGTAGGGGGAAGTCCCGTCGTGATATCACGACGGGTCATGATATCGCGACCAGTTAAAAGTTGCCATGTGGCAGTGTTTCCAAAGCAAGGCGAAAGAAAAGGCTAAAGGCTTCAGCAAGGCGCAGGCAAGGGTGGGGGGTCATGAAATTGTGACATGTTGCGATTTCGTGACATGTCATGAAATCATGACCCCAAGTGGCTCGGCGTGACGAAGGCAAAAAGGGGTTGCAAAATCATGAAATGTCATGATTTCGTGACATGTCACGAAATCGCGACCCCAATGGGCTCAGCAGGGTGAAGGCGCTTTTGGTCGCGATATCGCGACATGTCACGATTTTGTGACCGTGATATCGCGGCCAATAAGAAGACAGACCGAAGTTTGCATGTGGACGGCCAGGCAAGGCTGAATTTGGCACGTGGCTACCACGTGTGTTAAAAGTAGCGCAACCAGTTGGGGGTAAGGTTGAAATTGACACGCGAAAGCATACATGTATTAAGTCAAAAGTGAGGGCCACGTAATCTGAAAAGAAAGATGTCGACCATGCATATGTATCTTTTATTATTATTTCTGGAAGAACCGTAATTACAGGCGATGGACTTTATGGTTGAGATAGCGGTACAAAATAACAGTCAGAACAAAACGGCGGGTGCAGGTTAAGGGAGGCCATTAATGCAAGCTTCATGGCGGATCGGGCAGTTGCCCATTTATGGCAAAAAATTTTGAAAACTCGATCGGGGGAAAATCAAATTTGAATTTTTGTTAGGCGGGGGCATTAATTGCCTAGAGGATCGAGGCCTCGATAAAAACTCGAAATTTGTAAGGGAAGAGGATGGTGAGTTCGGGATTGAGAGGGAAAGTTCTATGCCTGGAAATGGTGTTGTAAAACCGTATTAAGCAATTTATAGAAAATTAATGTGAAGTGTTGTTGTGTGAATCTCGGCTTGCCATCACACCTCTTGGTTTCTTTAGCCATAATTTGACTAATATTTATAGGGCCACTCTTATATCAGATTAAAATGTGAGTAAGGTTTTGAGGTGATTCTCATTTTCCAAAAATTAAAATTAAGAAAATATTAAATAATATTTTAAAAAAATAATATAATATAAATAATATTAAATAAAATTTAATAAAGTTATCCACTAGTTTGAATATTATTTTATTTACTATGATGTATAATTTTAGTTAAAAATTATAGTTTTAATATAAAATGTGTTTCTACATTTAAAAATTAATCATTTACTATGTTTGATCTTGTATGTTTATTATTAAATATTTTAATAGATAAATAAATATCGTGAGCCTTTTCTTATAAATTATTTTCTTTGTGAAGTTATAGGTTCCTTTTAATATATGTCTTTACTTAAATGTTAAATGACCATATCTATAATATTAATTATGTACATATTTATTAGCATAATACATTTTTCTTTAGGCCTTTAAAGTAACAAATTAGGAATTATTAGCTGAATTAATTAGATGATGCAAAATATAAATTCTACATATTTATAAGATATGATCTATATGTAAAATATATATATATATATATATATATATATATATATATATATATATATATATATATATATATATATATATATATATATATATATATATAATAAAACTAATGGACCTAAATAATATTCCTTTTCAAAAAATTGATGTGTTTTTTAATTAATATCACTTGAAATTTTAGGAACCTAATTAATAGTCATTAGTAAAAACTTCTATTGCATCAAAATAACTCTTTCATTCTTAAATTCATCTTGTATTATCAATCTCCTCAACATTATTCTTTAAAAACAATATCAAAATTTTCATAAAGTGAGAGTTCACTACAACACTCTACTAATAAGCATGATACCACTTAAATATTTTGTAATGGCAAGTTTCCTCCTTAAATACAAGGTCAAATATTTACAACATTTTCCATGTGGTGTAACAATTTATTACTTGATGAAAATAAACCTTTGGTCCTAGATGCTTAAATATAAAGGACAATCTTGTTTAGGAGAGGGGTACATAGGGTCACTGGTCTTTGGAATGTTTCTATTTCTAATTTAAAATCAAAATAGATCCTTAAAATATAAAATTGATTGGGAGGCTAAAAATTATTTGAAGTATGCTTACTTGACTAGCAAGGGACATATAATCATAGCATTTCAATATAAGAAGTTCTCTAAACATAATGAAAATAGTACTAGTAAATTTAGATTCATAATTACAAAAAAATGAAGATACCAACTATGCTCAACATACTAGAAACATTAATGTTGTTAAGAAAAAGGGATTTAATTTAGAAAGATCATAAGGATTACAAGATAAGTTATGCCAAATTAAATCTAACATTACAACAACAAGAAAAATCCCATCCAACAAAATAATAAAACCTAAAGTAGAAGATACATTAGTTATTTAGGTGAACATGAAAGACATATTAAGAACTCCTAAACCTGAAATATTAAATAAGTGATCATTCTACATCACTTTGAAAATATAATATTATCTACTGATTTGTATTGTATATTTAAGGGTTATTATAACTATAGTACCTAATGTCATAAGCTAAGAGATGACATTGCTAGACATAGTGAATATCATAGGTAAATAGAAGTATCTGCTAATGATAGTTGTAAAAGAATTAGATTTTGTGATCATCCATAAACTTATTATGCTTTATCTACCTCATTTAAAAATAAATCATATTATTGTGAGCATTAAAAAATAATATTTTTGGATATGGGTACCTAGCCATGGATTACACACATATGAAGGTACCTAAATATGGAAATATTATAAAACTATAAATGAAACCCAATGAAACTACCTTTTGCAAATGCTTGAGGATGATGGTGTTGTGAACTAGAATGAATTGTTCATTCATATATAAAGAACCAAGTTGAGCATTTATTTTAGATTGAGCATACTCATTAGCATTCTAGAAGGAGATAAAATTTTAGGGACACCATACGAATAAACCAACCTTAGGAATTATGTAACATCTAAATAACCTACCATAATTCTAGATCTAAAAAAAATAGGCTTAAGGTTTACATAACGGGTGGATGATACATTTTTAAAGTGCATAAACAAGGATAGATTAGGTGTGGGTATCCAACTAGTTGATTTCTAAAGTATGCAAATGAAAATTTATTGTATATTATTGTTAATTTGTATTAATAATATTGATGAAAACAATGAATTATGTACTAGATTGAGAAAATTTGAAAAATGGGTATAAATATATAACAATGTTTTATAATGCCAAGTTATTAATAAATCAAGTAAATTCAACACATCAATAAAAATAAACATTTGAAATCCTATATGCATAGGATATGTGATCTATTAGAAAGTTTTAATACATACTAGCTTAAGTTAATATCCAAATAAATGAATATGAAGGTAATTGTGCTAGTCATCATGACTATAAACTTTGACGTCACCATTGATATGTGGACTAGACCTAAATAACTCAAGGTGGACTTTAGACCTATTTTTCGTCATAATATAGATCTCTAACAAATATTTGATATCTATTAAAAAATCATAGAATTGGTTGTCAAAGAGGGTTAGCATGTATAAGAAAAGAACGTATATGGGTATAAAATTAAGAATGGGATACTCTAGTTAAAAATCAACTAGTTATCAAGAGGACAAATCACACTAGAGATCCTATTTAATCCAATGATAGCAATAACAAGGAGATCATCCAGAAAATACATCCTTGCACCACCTAATTGAGGTCTCTTAGGTCCAAAATCTATTATTGGGAAAATATTGTACTAAATAGTTCCATTGTTTCAAGAAGTTACATAATAAATATGAATATATAATTGTAGGGATGTATGGAAATTTTAAATTCTATGATAGGAGCATCATATATCATACCATTGAGCTTGATATTAGATCTAAGTCATTCCAATAAAAATAAAGTTCTATTAATCTAGATATCAAAGCTATAAAAAAAGGGTTTATAAAATTAATACAAAAGTAAATCATATTGCTTATTTAACACTCTACATCGATATCAAATTTGGTCTTCCTACATAATAGAATTGGAATATCTTACTATACATTCTTTTTAGAAATATAAACAAGGCTTCTTTGAAGGACCACTGCTTCCTATCATCAATTGACCCAATATTATCTTCATCACTTGATGGTTTCTTCAAATATAATTATATATGGGTCAAAGATGATGATTGACATAAGATAACATCTAGCACAAAATGGAAAACATTACATAGCAAATAATACCTTTTGGCTTATCTAAGATAAGATCACTTTCGAAATGGCTATGTATATTTTATTTGTTAGATTGATTAATGAAGTTATACTCACATACCTTTATGCCTTGATAGTATTCTCAAAAGAAATAAGTAAACATATTAAACATTGATTCAATATTCAAAAATGTAAAAAATATAGGATTTTATTAAATCTAGAGAGATCAATTTTCATGGTTCAAGAAGGGAATATTTTGGGATATGGTTTATAAATAAGATATTGCAATTGATCCTGATTGTATTAAAGCAATCTAGGAGCTACCTCTACCCACTTTTATCAAAACTATCAAATATTTTCTTTGGTAAATTTAATTTATCACCAAATTCATAACTACTTTACATATGCAGTCTTTCACATCACCAAGATGCTAAGAAAATATGCAACTTTTGCTTGGATCAAGGAGAAAAATAAGCTTTTAAGGAAATAAAATATATCATCACAAAAAAAAAAAATGGTAATTAACTTAGTTTTTTTTATGGAATTTAGGTTGTATGTCTTTGGTACTAATGAAAGTATCCCCATTGTGTTGATTCTAAAGTATGAAAAATATAAGGAGCATCGAATCACCTAATTTATCCAAAAAATCATAATTATAGATAATGATATACTTTTATATAAAAACAAGTATTCAGCATTATTAAGTCCCTTAGAAAATTTAGATATTGTCTATTTTAGAATAATACCATTGTCTGTATAGTCCATTCCAATGTGATATCATTAGTACTCCATAGTACTACATAATAAATTGGAATAAATGAGATCAAGGCAGATAAAAAATATTCAAGAGTTTGTTATAAAGATAAATCCCACCAATTTTGTGAAAGGGCAAGTACTCTATGAAAATCAATCCATGTAAGTCCTATAGAAAGAGGTAACACTTTTAAAAGAACATTATCCTAAGGAAAAAAACAAGATGTATGGGAGATATTAGGAGGTATACAATGACAAGATATGTCCCAAGAGGATTATATATAAATCATCTCATTAAAACTGGCTAGAGAAAGTTCCTTTTCATAAGGGTATGATAAAGTATTGCTAAGGTGCATAGAAGTAGAGAGAATAAAAACCTTCATAAAAGGAATATCATAAAAATGTGACCATTATGTAGCACAAAACATAGGCTACAATGTTACCATATTCATAGAATATTTCTATTACATACATGACTGCAAATCAAATTACATGTCCATAGGTAAAAGAAGAAAAGATTGGATTCCTCAAAGGCCCATAATTTTTATAGAAACATTTTAATAATAGCATCTTGAATTAATTATAAATATCTATCCTCGATCAACTGTACGATACATAGATTTGACTATCATAGATTATTCATGAGGTGGATAGAGTTAATTCTATTCAAGACAACAAACTAAGAATTTGATGCACTTTACACTTCAAAAATATTTTATCCTAAATTTTTCATCCAATTACCATTCTTGAAGCAATCGCCTAAAAAAATTCTACCAAAAAGAACATTGTTAGGATTCTAAAAAGAACAACAATTAAATCCTAAATGGATTAGTACATAAAGTTGAAAATATTAATATGGGTAGATAAAGTGACACCTAAATATTCTAATAGATCATTACCTTATAAATTCATTTTTGATAATGAATTGGTGCTGACAATAAATCTACACATTTCTCTCTCCAAATATCCCAACAATTAGAGCTCAATAATACTAACATTTTCCTTATGTATGCTTTCCTCAACACTCTACTTTCCTTGGAAGAAGAAAGAGGTAAATATTTCAAAAGGTTTGTCCAACATCAATTGGAATTCAAGATGTAGTTCAATAAAGGGTGATTATTATTGAGTTCAAAAAGAAAACATAAATTTTATATGGGACAAATATTGGATAAATCTTAGAAAACATGATAAATTTGTTTTTCTTTGGAGTGGGTTATATCAAATTACTAAGTCAAAGAAGCCAAAATTTACAAATTGACGACACTCAATGGAATGTTCATGACTATCTTAATCAATGGGAAACACCTTAGGCTTGTCTAAAATCTCCAAAATATAATTGTCCAAATGCATGTAGTGTTTTTCTTTATTTTTATCCATATTTTGTTTACCACTTCTATTTTCATTTTATAAATTAAAAAATAAATAAAACTACAAAAAAACCAAAAAATACAAAAGAATAACTAAAAACCTTATTATTTTACGTAAGAACATTGAGAAATAAATCTAAAAATCCCTCTATTTCTTCTCTTTCCTCCCCATTTTCTCAAATAAATTGTAAAATCTTGTTAAAAGTTGTTTATATTTAAAATGAGTTATTCACTCAAAAACTAGTGAATCACTATTTTAAAAAATTAACAATATGCTAAAACTAGTGAACTACTAATCTTTCAAGTAAATTATCAACTTAGATTCCAATCATAATAATTGAGCAAAAGGTAGGAAACAATGAGAAAATAATAACTTTTGAAAAGTAGTAAATCACTCCCTACGCATAATTAATGCATGGGTGGAGATAGATGGACTTATATGGGGAGGGTTTTAACTCTCATCCCTTTTTCATAAGGTAGTGAGGATGTCAAAGATCAATATGAAGAGCTTTTACTCCAAAAAGAGATCAAATAGGCTTAGTGAGAAGATTTAAGAAGAGCTAAGGTTAATATTTGGGATAGTCAAGAACTATAACTTTCTTTTAGTTAGGCCCATGAATAGTGGTCACCATGTCCTAGTCAATTATAGTCTGTGCAAAACCCACTATCCTAATGTCATCCTTGGAAATATGGCCAAACCTAAACAAGGACGAGGTTGTTTTGATTTTAACCTCTTTTATGTAGCTATATGTATAATAAGAGAATAAAATACAAAAAAAAAAGTCTTAATAAAGTCTAGGTTTTGATCATTTTAATTAGAAATAATAATACTAGATAATGGTAATGATAATGCAATTTAAAATACATTTAAAATACAAGATAAGGAGTTTGGAGTTCAAAATACCTTCTAAAGCAAGCTTGGAGCCAAGAAATAATTATTTAAGATTCAAGCATCTTTGAAATAAAAATATTATAATAACTTGCAATACATTTTCTATTATTAGTTCTAAAAATTCAAACTTCCTTTTTAAAACTTAAAGAGATTAAATAAATCAACTCAATATTTCTATGTACTTTTGGTGTGATATGTGTCTCTACATATCAAACCATGGTGTTCCTAGAGAGATCAAATTCACTCGTACCCCATAGTTGTGATAAAGGTCACAATCAATTGACTTACCACTTTGGGACATCAATGTGTTGGCCTTTTAAACGTTAGTACCACAAAATATCATAGGTTATCTCACAATATCACACAAGTTCTGAATATAAAATAGCCATAATAATAAATATGAATGTAATAATAATATGAGCAAATTAATATGTATATCAAGGCTTATAATAAATCAAATAAAATTCATTTATATACTAAAATATGAATGTAAATAGCCTAAATCATTCATGAACTATGCATGAAGAACACTTATAATATTAATTTCTCTAAATTTATACAAGCTTTATTTCTCCTCTTCCTATTATAACTTTGATCATATCCTTGATATTATTCTATTTAACACATTCTATGGAGCATTGTCTTCGTAATATATCCATATTGATGTGACTCTTCAAGTACTTTACTATTGCTCTTTATATTCCAAGTCTCGTAGTCTCGTGACTCTTGGCTTATCATCTTGTCACTTGCATACTTGACAAAAACTTTACTCTATAATACTTGCACACATATACATGACTCTTAGACTTCTACATGCACTCCTAGTCTAGAACACTTTTGCACATTATCACATTACATATTTTTACTCTTACATACAAGACACTTGTGCATATTCTATCAAGTATCAACCTACACTTGCACTCTAACTTGCATGACACTTGTGCATTTATTACACATTCAAACTTACATAAAAGGGAAAATATAACTCACACTCTAAACTATTGATTCAACTCTAATATGTTATATTTCTATAAATGTACAATGAAGGTATCATGGGGTACATTAGCATGTACTAAATCATTTAAATCTAACATTCCTAATAAAAATAAAAATATTTCAGAATTTATTTTAAAAGCAATAACATTTTTTTAACTCTAGCATGTTTTATCCATCAAAAGTACAATAATAAAAATAAAACTAGGAGAGATTTTCTATGCAAAACAAAAATAAGAACAAACTTGATATATTTTTATGCTTAATCTTGAAGAAATTTTATTTTTAATTCTTGATCTTCTATAAAATAATACAAATTTAAATACTATTTTTATGACATTACTTATTCAAGAATACTTTGAATTCTTACTCATATGAAAATTATTCCACTCTTGTTTCCAAGTTCTTTTGATTTTTCTATGAAAAAGAAATGGAAAATAAAAACTATTTATTTCATTTAAAATATTTCAAACATATTAAGGATACAATATGGAACATGTAGTCAAAGGATAATATTCACTTTGGTTCCAATCGAGAATTTGTTTGGTAGTTGTTGAATTAGACCACTTATTCTTCCAATTAGATTGTAAGTATTATTTAGTGTGTCTTCTTCATACCATAGAATGAGGTTGAATTTCAAATCAACTAAATTGGTGATGCACTACTAAATGAAAATAAATTACTAGAAGGAGATGAAAATATGGAAGGCTAATTCTCCCTCCTCATTTTGTCTCTCAAGAAAAAGCTTCCTCAACAAGGTTCTTCTCTTAGTTTTTAAATGTGAGTGCTCTCCCATATTTATGTGGTGGTTATTTTGTTATTGGTGATAATTTGTGTTTATATAAATCAAACATCCTCTATTAAAAAATAATGGATAAAACACAACTCTTAGTTGATTTTTAAGTCTTCGAAACACTTTAAGAGGACAGATTTTCTCAAGTGATAAATTTAACGAATTAAATATAAATATATTTTCTTAAATTATAGTCGGTAATCATAATATTATTAATCATAAAAATTCTTGAATTAAAATTACCATTATGAAACATATGTATTTCAATATCAAGATAAGACTCATTTCTTCCATCAACTCAACTAAAAAAATCTTTCTTAGAAGTTTTTGATTATCAACACACATAAGAAATACCATATTAAATCCTTTGATATATTTTTATTACATGTGAAAACCTTATCATATTATCCTTTTTAGATGAATATATTAAGAATAAAATAGTAAAAATAAGTTCTTTTATTAAAACTTTTAGAATGGTTAAAGCTAGTATGTATGTTTTATTCATTCAATCTTAAAATGGCTAAATAATTTACCGAAAACTATGAATCATATGGTAAAAATATTCTCTAGAATTTTTTTTAGTCAACAAATATTGATATTGATGACGTAAAACATGTAGGGGATCTAAAACTACACAAATTGGTAAACGTATATCTTTTGTTTTTGTATATGTAAGTTTAGAATAGAATAGAGATGTTATAAAACTTGATAATTCACTTGTATATTATAATGTTAAGATGTGTTTTGAATTTTCTTATAATGTGTTAAATTTATCTATGACATTTTGGGTTTGGGTGACCTTTCAAATTGTCATTTTTGTAATCTTGGTAGTCCTTTTAGTAAATACTATCATTAATTGATGATAATAAATAAAACTCATTAATTATAATAATCCATCAAATATTTCTAGCATTGATACCTTAAAATTTTCTTTTTCTTGATGATTTGGCTTACTAAACTAAAGGAGATATACTTACTAAAGTAATTTTGAGGTAGTCAATACAAATAACTTCATGGGAGTCCACATCAATGGTTGTAAAGAAAAAATAAAAGAGTATTTTATTACAATGAAATCCCAAGGACCAACTTTATTTATTTTTAAATTACCTATTTAGGAAAATATTCACGTAAAAATAGTTCATATTAATAATCATATAGGTGCTAAATGCAAAACTTTTTATGTTATTTTATTTCTAGGTTTTTCATCCTAGTATTGAAATATGATGAATAATAAGTTAAAATGTAAAGGGTTTAGACTCCCTATTTAGAAAAAATAGGTAAGAGTATTTAGAAATATGAAAATATACTTGATTTTTTGTTGCTTGAAAAATTTTAAATATGTTGGATTTAAACTTGGTCATTAATATTGATTTGTATTTAGACTAATTTATTTGTTGTCACCTCTAACCATAGGAAGGGTGAAGGAGGTTTGATAAGCCTCAATAAAAAATGGTTTGATAGGGTTATGTAAAATAGTTGCATAAAATGATGGAAAATAGTTTTATCCCTTATGATAGAGTTTTTTGGGTTTTTCCATAGTGTAATTTTAGTAATTTAGTATTTGCTTCTATACATGCCCTAAAAGACTATAAGAAGAGATCAAACCTATGAAAATATATGGAAGTAATTTTGAATTATATCCATTTTATGATGGAAGGATTATATAATATGATTAATATTAAATAAGACAATATAGGTGGTTTATAATTTGATTGTAAAGTCAATGAATTGTGTTGTTAGAGTAAATTTAAAATAACCTATACACTTGATAACATTATTTAGAATTTTAATAGTTCCAACAAGGCTATATGGCATATTTATGTTGAATAAGGTTTTTTTAGGTAATTACTAGAAATGCTAAAATTCATTTCAAAGTATTTCCATGCATTCTATTCTAAGACTATTGAGCTATGAAAGTTATGATTTATCTTAGATCAATTGGCCCTAAACATATGTTCAATTTAAACATAATGCATATCTAAAATATTAAAAATGTTGTAGTTATAAAACAATTCTAAGGAAGGTTTCACTTTTACAATGTTTGAAATTTAGTGTTAAGAGATGACAATTTTTAATTGATATAGTTATATTGTTTTTAGGATGTATGACAAAGGAAAATTTCCTTGAAAGTAGTATGATACAACCTAGAAGGTGTTGATCAACATTGGAAATTATCTCTAAATTGAACCTTGTAAAAAATGACCAAGATTAATAGTTGTGGTTTAATCTAAATATCAAATTAGACCATTGTAAGAATATAAATATTAAAAAAATAGAGTTAGATCTAGACCTATGTGGCTTAAAGAGTATTTAAAAATATAAAAATATACTTGATTTTTTATTGCTTGAAAAGTTTAAATATGTTGGATTTAAACTTGGTCATTAACATTGATTTGTATTTAGCCTAATTTCCTTGTTGTCACTTCTAACCATAGGAAGAGTGAAGGAGGTTTGATAAGCCTCAATACAAATTTTTTTGATAAGGTGATGTAAAATAGTTGGATAAAATTATGGAAAATAGTTTTCTCCCTTTTAATAGAGTTTTTTGGGTTTTTCCATAGTGTAATTTTAGTAATTTAGTATTTGCTTCTATACATGCCCTAAAAGACTATAAGAAGAGATCAACCCTATGAAAATAGATGGAAGTAATTTTGAATTATATCCATTTTATGATGAAAGGATTATATAATATGATTAATATTAAATAAGACAATATAGGTGGTTTATAATGTGATTGTAAAGTCAATGAATTGTGTTATTAGAGTAAATTTAAAATAACCTATACACTTGATAAATTTCTTTAAAATTTTAATAGTTCCAACAATACTATATGGTATATTTATTGTAATTATTAAATAGGAATACATAGATCATACTCTAGTTTGGACATATTTAGGTTGAATAAGGTTTTTTTAGGTAATTTCTAGAAATGCTAAAACTCGTATCAAAGTATTCCCATGCATTATATTCTAAGACTATTGAGCTATGAAAATTAAGATTTATCTTATATCAATTGGCCCTAAACATATGTTCAATTTAAACATAATGCATATCTAAAAGATTAAAAATCTTGTAGTTGTAAAACAATTCTAAGGATGGTTTCACTTTTACAATGTTTAAATTTAGTGTTAAGAGATGAAAATTTTTAATTGATATAGTTATATTATTTTGAGGATTTATGACAGGAAAATTTCCTTGGATGTAGTATGATACATCCTAGAATGTGTTGATCAACATTGGAAATTATCTCTAAATTGAACCTTGTAAAAAATGACCAGGATTAGTAGTTGTGGTTTAATATAAATATCAAATTATACCATTGTAGCAATATTAATATTAGAAAACTAGAGTTAGATCTAGACCTATGTGGCTTAAATAAGGTAGCTTTAAAAAAATGATCAAGGTCTAAATATTTTAGATTTCTTAATGTTAAGAAAATAAGCAATTCATCAATAAGATAAATATTAAGGGATAGATCACTAAAGACCAATAAGATATCTACAAAATATTTTATTAATATTATAAATATATTTTAACCTAAAAGTGGCTATAGTTTCATCCTATATGCTAGAGAATTTATGCTACAATAGTATCTA
This sequence comes from Wollemia nobilis, assembly GCA_028583015.1. Classification (NCBI taxonomy): domain Eukaryota; kingdom Viridiplantae; phylum Streptophyta; class Pinopsida; order Araucariales; family Araucariaceae; genus Wollemia; species Wollemia nobilis. Next base: position 3,137,943 of record JAQPPZ010016831.1, read on the forward strand.
AAAGTTTAATAAAATTAAAGCTCAAGATATTGACCTTCTCTTATAGGTTGGGATATTTTGAGAGTGGTATTTTCCTTAAAGATCGACAATCACTTAGACCAAATGTTTTTTCTCTTGAGTTTTATAAAGTAAATGTGTAGCTCGTTGTTTCTAATTATGTTAATAACTTATAAAATTTAATTTAATTCTTCTCAGGTTGAACCTTTACAAAAAAATTATCACCTACTACAAATTTCTTTGGAACATTGTTGTAGTTGAAATGGTCTTTTTATGTTGGATTTTTGGCTAGATGATCATAGGTCCTAATGTTTATGATCAAATATAATATTCAATATTTGAGTGTTAAAATTATCAATGGCCAATATCAATGAACATATCATTCATAAAAATAGAAATTAAAATAATATGAAATAGATGGTCAATATCATTCATTAAATAACATGAATAAAACTTACAATAATATTGCTCAAATTTTATACAAGACAATCTTTCATTCTTCTTTGATACAATACATGGAGCATTAGATCCATAATATAACCTTAGAAATGTTACTCTTGGAACATGTTTACTATTTCTCTCCTCACATATTAGGAAATGCATCCTTTCCTATTCCATACAAAAACAAAAACCTCTCATACCTCTTATATTCACCTCTTTCTGCTTGTATACATGACTCTTGATTTTTATTTACTTGAACTCTTTACTTTGACACTTTGCACTCTCCTACACACTCTACTACATGGAACTTCTACACTTTCATGTATTGTTACATGACTCATGTGCACATCCTAGACATAAAAATATATATAAGGGGAAATATAAACCACACACCTAAGATATTGACTCAAACCCTATTCTAATATTTACATATTTATAATTTTATTGAAGGTACATTAACATGTACCAAATAATGCAATATTCTCCATCACCCCCTTTATTGCATTATTTGGTTATTCAATACTTTAGTCTTTGATATTTTATTCTAGCTTTTATCCTTCAATTCCAATTCTAGAACTACTTAAAATATTGATGCTGAATTGCTGACATGTTTCTTCAATATCTTATTTATCTTCCTAATATTGATTGTTATCTTGATCTTCTTTAATTTTGATCTATATGTTTGAAATGGACCATTTTGCTACACCTCTAGTGACTTGTGGAATTTTTTTAAATAATCTTTTGAAAAAGTTTTTCAAATCTCATCATTAGGATAATTTCAAAATTTTCACTGTAATTGACTTCTTTATGCTAATAAAGTTGTAAATGATGATTATTTCTCCTACAAAATTTACATGTATAATTATTCCACCATGTTCTCTCTTCATGTCTAAGTTTATTGCAATGATTGCATTTCGCTACACACACTTTTGAAATATTTTTCTTATTTCTTAATTATTTTTTTCTTGTCTTAATATCCAAAGCTTTTTATTCATGATCATTAGTATTCTTGAGTAAACAACATAAATAATTATGTATAATTAAAGATATTCTATCTTTATTATCTTCATAAATAAGTTGTAAATTTTTTGATGATGCATTATTTTCAACTTAGTTCAAATTTTCAACCTCATTTTCCTTTGCATCATATCCATAATTGGTTTATTTAAACTTTTCAAATTGAGTACATTGATCAATTAATTTATTCAAATTAATAATCAAAATATTTAATCTATTTGGAGTAGAAATCCTTATTTCTCCAAATTTTAATTCAATAATCAATTTACAAAAATTGATTTACAATTTTTAAATTCTTCAAATAATTAATTTCAATTATCAAATATGCAAAATTCAATTTTGCATTCAATCTTCAAATTATCAAATCAATAATTATCACTTTCTTTGAGATCATATATTGTTATTCCTTCTACTCTAGGTAGGATGTGATTCGATATTCTCCAACTTAGGTTGCTCCTTTGACTTTTTCCATCCACTTTTTTGTTGGTGTTTGATAGGCTCTATATTTTCCAACTTTAAATTTCACTAGAACCCAAATATTTCTCACAAAGTTTCTATATTGGATTAAATCTAGCTTGGAATTACTTTGTTTATCAAATCCTTTGCTTTTCTTTTTTGCTCTATTGCTTATGCATTTAGAATTATGTCCACTAGTTTCTTTCGTAGGTGGTAATTCCAACAAGTTTCTATTCAATGTGATATTCAACACATCCTTTTTCCTTACATTAATAGTAGTTATTGCCTTCTATTTATGCTATTTTAAGACATATATATATATATATATATATATATATATATATATATATATATATATATATATATATATATATATATATATATATCTGTGTGTGTGTGTGTGTTGGTTGCTTCTTCTTAGGTGGATATGGGCACTCTTTTTCATCTCTCTTTCAAGAAGATTATGGATGGACATTTCCTCAATTTAAGTAGCCATTGACTACTCCCAAATAAATCTAACCCTTGGCTATATGGATCAGTTCATGTATTCAAGTCTATGATTCAACTATATCTTCTCTCAAGGTTGTAACCCTTGGATTTTTGGCCTCCAGGCTATCTACCCAAATTCTTAAAGCTTTATTCAAGCAAATCTAGTCAAAATCAAACTAACAATTATATAATGACATCCAATATTTTTCAAATATCTACATTCTAGTTATAAAATCAAAACATTTTTTATCAATTACATTTTCCAAATAATTTGATTCAAACTCAAATATAATATGAGCTCTAATAACTCTTTAATTATCAATATTTTTCTCTAAAATATTTTAATTCAAATTCATACCAAATTTTTTCTAATGCTAGTAATAACCTATGCCCTTTTTATTCAAATTCTTTCCACTCAAGGTGAGGATAAATGTGATTCTTATAGAAAATTATCCATGTTTATCTTGTCTTGAATGTCAATCTGCTACGAAATTCTACCAAGCTTCTTGATTGGCCTGAATATCAATTTTGTAGATTATTATCCAAGATAATTGGCTTGATTGTAGATCTCTCCACTCAAGCTAGATCTGATACCACTATGGGGTTTTTATCTAGATTATTATAGGTCTTAATTTTTAGGATAAAATATAATAGTTAGTATTCAAGCATTCAATTATCAAATACCAATATCAATGAACATTGATGGAATTTTATATTAAACTTCCTTCTTATCTTAACTTACATCTAAATTAATTATATTTTATAACATTTTATAGATTTGTAAGTATGTATTACATATATATAAATGAATAAAACTTGTTTGAATAAGAATAGAAATAAGATGTTACTTATTTTTAACTTGAGTAATAATATGCTTTACTAAGAAAAAGGAATGCTAAATAAATATTTATTTATTGTTGAACATATCTCTATTTTATTGTTTAGTTGTTTCACAGTTACTACAGAAAGATATTTTATAAGTGTTATAGAAGGTTGATACAAATACTGAAGGAGAAGATATCTATATCTAATAAATAATTCTTGTAGAATAGTTGGAAGATAACAAATTGACAACTGACATATGATGGACTATTAACTAATAGATAATACTTGCAAACTCTAATAAAGATGTCGCAAACCCATGATGCTAGCCACACCTAATCCCTTGCAAACAAGATATGAAAGTTGAAATTATAGGATAAAACTACCTCATGCTAAATAAGAAAGAAATAGTTGCTATATTACCTCTTTCATCTAAGAAATATCAATGTTGACTGCTATTACAAGGTTGATTTTGTTATAATTACTTTGGAACATAGTATTTTTTGCTTTAGATTTTAGTTGTAGAGAAAAGAACCACTTAAATACATAAACTCATTTCATTGGCTTATACAGAGCAATAGCTTTTTCAAATTTATAATTCTAGTTTGATAATTAAAGTGGAAAGTTGAGGTGCATCACTTTTTGGCATTTTTTTCAAGGAAAGAGGTACCAAAATATTATGAATTATGTTATTTGAGGATTTTTAGTGTTTAAATGCCTAGAGGGGTAAGTGACTCTCCAAATCAGCAACATTCGAGCTTCGGTTGTATAAGAAGGATTGTACAGTTCTTAGACTAAGAAGAAATATTGAAAGTTAGGTTTTATAAATAGTTTATTTTTAATAATTTTGTTATTGTGAATCTAATATATTTTATTTTTTTGACATAATTATTTATTTTTGAGAATCTAGTTTATTTCAGTAGTTTTTTTGTAAATCTAATGTATTTAATTTTTTAAGAATAATTTGTTTGAGATAAAAGTATGAGTGAATGACACACCCATGGGATAACCATGGTAGATTCATTACTGTAACTTCCAATCCCAAAATTAAACTATTAGATACTATCCAGTCTAATGAGAGGATACCTAGTGAAGAGGAGATTTGTGCTTCCATGATAAACCAACAAGATCCCACTTTTATAGATACTAAAGTTCAACCACTTGATACTACTATTTATTTAGTAGAATAACACAATATAGTTATATATTTAGCTATACGAGCTAGGTATATTCACCATTTTTTTTATCCTAAGACTAAAGAGTGACAACCATGAATTATATATCCCTATACTCTATATATTGAAGAGGGATATAAGAAATATGAATAATATCCAGTCAAACATTTTTTTATTCCTAAACTAGAAGAGCAAAATCCATAGGATCAAGTTGAGTCTTTATAAGCTTCTACCCCAATATCAAATAAGAAGCATCGATTTAGATTTTTTAGACTTCATGGGCAAGTAATATGGTTGGTGAAATAAAAAACACAATGGGAAGGGTATACCACGTTTAGTTTTCTAGTTCATCTTCCAAGAGCTGATACCAATGCCAATAGGTAAATGAAGAATATATCTCCTTTAGTTCTATATAGATTCCATAGACTAGTAATTGAAGTTTAACATACTTTTATTTTTGAATTTGAAGTACTCTATCGCACTTATGATTACATGATATATGTGTTAAAGCTAAAATTATTTGTATTCACATTAAAATGTGTTGTCATGAGATATTTTATGGGATTACTAAAAGACTTTGCTACTTCATGGGATGAAAATGAGGGTATAAAAGAAGTCTTTCTAGATAAATATCAATATTATTGTATAGTACATGCCTGGAAGTGTAATCTCTTCAAAATTATGTAAAAATAAAATAAACCATTAGAATATTACATTGAGCACTTCAAATTTGTGTAGAAAAGAGGAAATATTAATTTGGAAGAAAACCTACAATAACCATGGTCTCAACAACCTCAATGACCCCAAAAAAGACCAATTTACTTCAAACAATAAACCTTTACCACAATATTATGGGAAGTTTGATCATTTTTCTCTCAAGTCCCAGCAAATCCCTTGATCTAGTGGTGGGAATATTGACCCTTTTGCTCTCAAAAGTAGAAACTACACCTTCTATACCTAATCATTAAAGAAAAATTAAATTAAGAACCATCTTCTTCATGTATATAATAATAATACACAATGGTTAGTCTGGTTGAGCACTTACCAAGAAGAGACCCAAGTTCAAATCTTGGGGAAGCATGTTGCAAAGGTAGTAGTCAAATCCAAATCCTCTGAGTGCACATCATATTAACAATGATGGTACAAATCTTGAGAACCCAATGTTCCATTTCATGTCAGGCTATAAAAAATGAGGTGGAGTAGGTTTGGTGGATGCAGTCCCTATGGTTTAAATTTTGAGCTTGCAAGCTACTAAAAATAGTGTGGTTGTAACCAACTCTCCTATCGAGAAAAAAAAATATTAATGCAATGCATCTATTTATGAGCAAAAATAAATTAAAATATTAATAAAAGAGGATATATAGTCCATATATACATAAATAGTTAAACAATATTACCTTAAAGAAGTTGCACATGTGAAGGAGAAAGCCAAGCTACAAATACATTGAAGCTCTTGTCATTACTATATCACAATGACTCCTCTGCTACACGACATCTGAAGATAAACACTAGGATAAATTACCATATCAAGCCGTACCATTATTCTATTATATTACAAATTGTTTTTACATCTAAAGATCAATACATGAAGATAGATTTTAATATATATGTGATGACCTTCCAAGTACAAAGGTAAGCATATTATGGTGCACCGAAGTAGATACTATGTTAGAATATCTTGTCTTAAGAAGAAATGTGGTCCATGTAGAATATGTAGATCTAATTATACCAAAAATATATGCTTTGTAAGTAAACACTTTTGATAGAGTGCAAACTCTACCAAATTTATATCAAGAATTTACCTTTTGATATTATTCATGAGAGGTGGATATGCAAGGTTCTTTACTCTGCATCATTAGCAAAACCAATTCCATCTATAGGAGAAAATATCTTGCATCAAACACACCCATTAGAGCAGAGATCTCCATCATCCACTTTGTTGAAAAGAATGTGATCATAAAATATGAAAACCGACAACCAAGGCTAAAATTATATATGGTCTAAGCATTCATATTTTTGGTGTTCTTCAAAGTTTTTTTTAGTTTCTAAAGAATGTGGGGCTCTATTTATAGCATATTTTATTTTATTAATGAGAAAATTATTGTTCACATGAATTAAATATAGACAGATAAGGTATATTAAAATTAAATAATATATATTTATATATATATATATTAAAATAAAATAATAATTAAACCCTCTCTTTAAATTAATACCAAAAAAAATAATAAATAATATATATTTTATATTGAGAATTTGTTAGTTTTATTTTTTTATTAAATTAAATTAATTATATACATAATTTAAAATTTTTGATAATTATAATAACAATAAAAATAAAAATAGTGTAATTTCATAAATAATATTTATTATAAAATAATATATAATTAAATAAATGATATCATATTTATTATTTAAAAAAGAGTGTGACAAACAAACATGAAAATCTATTACAAAGGTTTAACTATTGGTTGTCCAAGCATTGCTATTCTCAAAGTGCTTTAAAGCCTTTTTGAATTTAAAAAAATACTAAAGGATTTATGTGAAGAAAATCTAAGTATCATATAAAAAATTCATTTTTAAAATTCCTTACTAGAAGAAAGGATGTCCCGATTAAAAGTATAAATATCCTAATTAGTGGTAAGAGAAATATTGAATTTATGGTAAACCCAATTGAGATAGCAAATACTACAACAAAAGTGATTATCATGGATAGGACGATTGAGCATGATATAATGGTTTGTAAAAGTGGAGGGTTAGTATGTAAGTTCCATGGATATTGGCTAGGTTCTTCATAGACTCAAAACTGGATATTGAATTCAAATTAACCCATGAATTTTCCTCCTAAAGGTCTCTTGCTATTGTCTTTCCTAGTTCACAAATAATAAATAAAATATTAGATCATGACCCTTGATTTAGGGAAAACAATGCATTATATTTAAGAAAATGAAATGAGATTTTTTGGTGTAGATAGAGACTATTAAAATGCTCCTATTGTGGATTAGGCAATTTGGAGTTTCTTATCAACTTATCAATAAGAAAATTTTAAAGAATATCAAATAACACTCTAGGGGAGTTCATCTAGTATTATCTTTAGAACCATAAAAATTGATTTAAAAACCTAATTTTTAGAGATTTCTATTTTACCCTACATTTAAAAAATATATATTTTAATGCCATTATAATATATGGATATTCCATGTATGTTAAAATATTATAACCAAGTTGTTACCACCTCTTTTTCCACACTTAAGACTTTTCATTATGAACATCATATCTATAAAATATTTTGCAAGAGAGGCAATAATATAGTTCCAAGCATGGGCATGATTTTGAGATTTACTTTTTAAGTTCTATTATTCCTTCCAATCAATAAATTCTAATAAATAATGACAAGATAAATACTCCATACAATACATAATACTTTAGCTTTAAAATTGTTATCCAAAATTTCATCAACTCTTTCAATATTGATGAAGTTACCCAATATAATTTCATATTGTAAAAAAAGTAAACCAAAATGGTGTTACCAAAGGGGTAATGAAGAATTAACTTGTTTGACATTTGTAAATCTTTATCACCACAAGAAACATTTTAAAGGTCCTTGATATCATCTTTTTTGTAGACTCTATCCTATGAGAATCTTACTTTGAACTACTAACCAAATGAATGTTTAGGCCTTAGGGAGAGATTCTAGTGACAAAACATTATTCCAAGAAAAATATTTTTAAGTACAAAATTTTGATTGCTTTAATTGTCTAAGTATCTAATATATTTTGATATATTCCAAACTATTTCATCCTTCTATTTAAAAATTAGCAAAAAAAAAAATTTAAGCATATTTTGAAGTTCATCTATAATTTGTTTAAGTTCCTTTTATTTATCCAGGTTACTAAGAGAAATCCATGATCTAGAGTTGTTTCTCATATTGACATAATACTTAACCTTTGAATATTTACAATCTAGGCATGTCACAACCAATGGTTTCTATTTTGAATCAAATGTAAGAGTATAAGACTTTAATCAAGAACTAGACCAAAAATTTGTATAATTCCCCTCATTGACTAACCATCTAATTATTTTTCTTGATCAATTATGAACTATATGATATGCAGTTTCACGTTGATGGTCTTTTAGCTAGGGTTATTTTCCTTAATAATTTCATTGCATTAGAATAATCTATATATTTGAAGCAATATTTTTCCCTTCTTTCCTTGATCTCTAAATAATCTTCATCCAATTTGTTTCCTAAGACCAAACTCATAAGTATATAATTCTACAAGCCTATTTCTCCAATATCATTTCCTTTACAAACCCTAATCTACTTACAAATAGAAAACCTAAAATTATCCTTTTCAAGATTTATTAATTTGTGGTACTATACCTATTAGAAATCTTTAAAGTGATATTATAAAAATAGGGATTTATTGCAATTAGTATTCATGAGTTGTAGTCTTTTTGACATAGTTTATAAGTTACCTTTCCAACTTGTCAAACAAGATTTTGTTCTATCCAAATAAGAGATACAAAGATCATTTTTATTTCCTTTAGGAGAATACCCAAGTAGGTTAATGAAAACTTATTGATTTTTTACCCTCAGATATCTATAATAATTCATTATAACTCTAGGGTAGTGTTAATTAAGAATATTGGATTTTTAAATATTAACCAACTATCTAGTAGCTTTCTTATAGCATGATAATATTGATTTAAACTCCATGGAATCCTTGATAGAGGGTAGATCCAAAAAAATATCATCAATAAATTGGAGATGAGATTGGAGGGGATCATTTTTGACAACCTAAATACCTTTTATTTTTCTTGCCATTTTATCTTTTAGTAAAGCTCACTTTAATACCTCCACAAGAATAACAAATAGATAAGGAGATACTGGATCACCTTATTCTATAAGATAACATAAAGTAATTAGCTATAGAATCATAATAGCATTTTGTAGTACTATAAGAACATTTAATCTATTTACACCAATTATTATCAAAACCAAATATTTTGAGAATATCATGTTGAAAACTCAAAGAAACCCTATCATATGTTTTGTTCATATCTAATTTCATTAGCATACTTTGTTCTTTCATGTAATTAAGAGAATATATGGTCTCTTGGGAAAGATTACAATATCAAAAATTTGTTTACCACTAACAAAACTACCTTGTTCCTTTGAGATAACACAATCTAGAATGCTTTTTAAGTTTTTGCATTGATTTTTTTAAATGATATTATAAATCATATTACGAAGGCTTATAATAATCATCAAAAAAATTTATCTTCGATGTCTTGGAAACCAATGTAATAAAAGTGGCATTAATTTCATCTATTGTAGTTTTCCTTCTCCAACACTCTTCAATAATAACCAATATATCACTCTTTAACAAATCCAAAAAAAATTGAATGAAAATTACAAGAAAAAAAGGCAATTGCTTCATGTAGCTCCTTCATAGATATTTGTTCATTAAGATTTCCTTTTGTTCTTTTATGATAATTAATGGAATATTTTACAAAATCTTATCCTATATATCCTTATCTTACCTAGTTGAAAAAATATTGTTAAAACAAGTAATTTATTCCTTCCTTATATTTTCTTCTTCCTTAATATTTCTTCTATCTAGAGTTAAAATATTTTTGATAGGATGATTTTTCTTTTTTGTCATAACATATAAAAAACTAGATTTCTATCATCTTCCTTGAGCCATTTAGATTTTTAGAAACAATAGGAATGTTTTTTTAATGGATTATGATAATAATAATGAAATATTATTTTATGATATTGTATACTTTGTTTACAACAATGTGTTGGATGAAAAGAATATATCCAGTATTTCTACTATATGAGTTTATCCAATGCATCTATTTTCCTATGTATATTAAAAAATTGAAGGACTAAAATCTTAAAGTCCATTTGAATTGACAAATAAAGCAAATATTGCATTAATTTAGACCATCCTGAAGTACCACCCTTTTTTTCAAAAGGAGATATAAATGTGTTTAAGTCATCCTTAGGAATCCATACATCACATTTATGAATCATCATTGTGTTTGAAAGCAATATGCTAAGTTCCTTCCAACATATTTCATTTGAATTAGCTAAATTAGAATACATACATTTATAACCCCAACTCTCATATTTTCTTCTTTCCTATAAAATAGTCTACGAATCCAATTGCTTTATGCTTCTAAAAAATTTCATCCCATTTACATTTGATTTATATTGTTGTAATACTTCATGAAAATTCTTTTAAACCATTTAAAAATAATTCTTATATTTCTCACTACTTAATTTTATTTCTTATATTAAAATAAAATCGAAACTATATTAACCTATTAATTCCTTAATATGGTATTTTTATATGACTTATAAAATCAATATCCCTTTGAGATTATTTTTCTCTTTGTTCATGCTTTGACAATATTCTTCTTCTCTTATCATTCCTACCAACACTTTCATATTCATTAATCTCTTCTATTTTTTTATATTATTTATAATTATGCTTATGAAGATATTATAGCCAAACGTATTCCAAAATAATAATGCGTAAATTAAATAACACAGAAGAAAATAATAGTTCACAAAATACATGCACATAGAACACACGAGATTTATCCTAGTTCATCCAATATGGGCTACATCCAGTAAACAAGATCCACACCTCCTCTTATATTATTTTTCACCTTACCAGTAATGGGATATTATAATAAATATAAAGAAAACTCTTAAAACCTTAAAACACAATGTGGTATTAGAATAATGTGGGAACAATACCATGGGCTAAAATCATCCACACTCACCAACCACCAGAATCTTAGGAACCACTCCGTAAATCACTCTGAAAAAGAGAAAAAAATTTAGGAGGGGCTCCTCCCCTGAAATCCTCGGGAGGACTTCGACCCCCCACCAAGGACCCCGGGCTGCTCATCGATGAGAAAGACCACCAAAATGTGAGTCTGTTGTACAGTGCTTACTCTGCAAAGGATGAGACACATCCAAAATTATCACACTTGTTGAATACTTTGCATAAATTCTATAATCAATGTTAGTTGTACCACTTGGTCTCGCAAAACCCATTTCAGCAATGCAAAACATGAATTTTTTTGTACTAACTGCCTTGGTTAAAGCATCTACAACATTTTCCTTGGTATCCACTTTTCTAGCAACACTTTATTTTGTTCAATCATATCCCTAATCAAGGGTTACTTTGTATAAATGTGCTTCATTCTTGAATGGTAATCAGGGTTCTTTTCTAGAAATATAGCACTCTGGATATCACAATTTATCTTCACAACTTCTTGATGGAACCCAATTTCAGAACATAGTATTTGTAGCCATACTGATTCCTTACTTCCATAAGTGGTTTCCATGTACTCAGCTTCAGTGGTTGAAAGAGCAACAACAACTTACCTTTTGTTCATCCAATTAATAGCCCCTCTAAATAAATTAAATACATATGCACTAGTAGATATTCTATTGTTTAGATCTCCAACCCAATCTGTATCAACAAAACCTTCTATATTTATGGATTTTTCTTATTTACCTGTACCTTCATAACAGATTGAAAAATCATATGTACCACACAATAATTTGAATACCCTTTTTACAGTAGTCCAATGCTATCTACTATGTTTAGACATATATCTACTCAAAACTCCCACTGCATGGGCAATATCTGGTCTAGTACACACCATGGTATACATTAAACTCCCTACAATATTTTCATAAGGAACATGGGAAATTTCTTCTACCTCTTCTTCTATTTTTGGATATTGTTCAGTAGACAATTTTTCACCCAAAGGAATAGGTACCTTCACTGCAACCACAAATTTTTATTTGACCGATCTCTATTTATTTGCATACCCAAAATAAAATTTGTAGGACCAAGATATTTCATGTCAAACTATGATAATAATTGAGACTTCACTTCCCTTATAATTTCCTTATTATTTCCAATTAGTAACATATCATTAACATACAAAAAAATAATGACAAGTACATTACCAATTTGCTTTGAGTATACACAATGATTAACATTGCTATGAAAAAAATTGAGTCCTAAGACATAAGTATAAAATTTTTGATACCACATTCTAGGTGACTATTTCAGTCCGTACATAGATTTCTTTAACTTACATACAAAATCCTCATTTCATTCAGCAAAAAATCCTTCAGGTTGTCTTATATAGATTTCTTCCTCCAAATCCCCATGAAGGAATGTAGTTTTCATACCTATTTGCTCTATTTTAAGATCAAATGTAGTAGCCACAAATAAAAGAAATCTTATTGAGGTTATCTTTGCAACAGGAGAAAAATACTTCACCATAATCAATTCCCTCAACTTGAGAATAGCCTTTAGAAACTAGGTGAGCTTTATATTTCTCCACTTTTCCTTCAACATTCTGCTTCTTCTTGAAGATCCATTTGTAACCTATTGCTTTTATCCCACTAGGTAATTTTACTAGATCCCATATCTTATTATTTTTTGGGGCCATCATTTCCTCATTCATGTCTTCTTCCCAAAGGTTTCCCCTTCAAAATTAGTAGCTTCTCTAACTGTTCTAGGATATTCATCAGTAACAGATAAAACAAAGGAAGAAGGAAAAGTAGATGGACTATACCTATTAGGTTGCCTTCTTTCTTGTATTGATATCATTACCATAGGTGTATGAACCTCTAGTTCATCCTCTTATTCTTCTTCTAAGTAGGATTCTTCTTCCATGAGATCAAATTGTACCTTTGAAGGTTCTTATTCTGTTACTTCCTTCCTGTGATCACTTTTCATTTATCTAAAAACCACATCTCTATTGTAAATTGTACTTTTAGCTTCTATATTCCAAATTTTATATCCTTTAACACCATATTTATAACCAATAAAGATACATTTAATAGCCTTATTATCATGCTTACTTCTTTTCTCCTTTAGAATATGCATGTATGCATCACAACCAAAAACTCTAAGATGTGACAGAGAAGGTTTCTTACCAAACCATGCTTCAAATGGAGTTTGATCCGACAATGTTGATGTAGGAGATGGATTTTACAAGTAACATATTGCATTCACTACCTTTACCTAGAATTCCTATGCTAGACCTGCACCATTGAGCATACTTATAATATTTTCCATTCGTGATTTGTTCTATCTCTCAACAACTCCATTATGTTGGGGTGTATATGGAGTAGTCTTCTATCTTTCAATACCACATTTCTTACAAAAATCCTAAAATTTATTTGAAAAAAACTCTCCTCCATTATCATACCTCAACACCTTAATATTTTTCTTAGTTTGATTTTCAAAAAGTGCTTTAAATTCTCTAAAATTATCAAACACTTCATATTTACTTTTAAGAAAATAAATCTATGCATATATTGAAAAATCATCAATGAAAGAAGCACAGAACCATGATTTTATAAGATATGGAACAGGAACAAGACCAAAAATATCACTGTGAATCAGATATAATACGCCTCTTGATCTTGCAGCACCATATGAGAAACTCACATGATTTTTGTTGTTATTATTTGATGCTAGAGTCTTAAAATTTTGTCTGATCCAACCTCAAAAATGGTTGAGCTATTGCACTCATTTATCATAGTGGTTCTCAATAGTTTATACAAGGTTCCAATCCAAAATCCTCTTGCTAAAACCATAAATTAAACTAATGTTTACTACTGCATCAGCCATTTTGCTAATAGAAATTAAATTTCTTGCAATACTAGGAATATGCATCACACCTGGGAGGGTTTTAACCCTACCATACTGTAATAATATTTTCACCCTTCCATGACCAATGAATATAAGTGGGTAATCATCTCCCAAAAGCACCTCCCCTCCATCATATATTTCATATTCATTGAACCACCCCCTATGAGGAGTCATATGAAAGGAGGCACCAATATCGATCAACCAATCATTTCTATCAGAACGTGTGGAGTAGGATGCCAAATATACATCCTCTCCTTCATTAGTGGATTTATTTATCTCTATGGAAGTGGATTCATCAGATATTTTTCCAAAATCAACATTATTATATCTACAATCCTTCTTCATATGTCCAGGCTTACCACATTTCCAATATTTTCTCTTAAATTTTCCTCAATACTTGGATCTACCTCTAGACTTAGATCTATCACCATATCTTATTTTATATTTTTTCTTGGCAGACCCTCTCACTATTAGGGAATCCCTTGATGTGCTCTCCATGGATTTTATCTTCATATCCTCTGATAATAGAGATGCCAAAACATCTTCAAACTTTAGTGTGGTTAAAGTTGTACTACGAATTTCTACAGCTAGGTTATACCATGAATCTAGTAAAGATAATAACAAATTAATACATTTATCTTCCTCACTCAACTTAATTTCAACATATGTAAGCTGACTTACCATCGTATTAAATGCATTAAGATTATATGTTACTGAATCCCCTTCATTCATCCTGCATTATACAATTTCTTTTGGAGGAATAATTTGTTCACTAGGGACTTAGATTGGTACATAGACCCTAACTTCTCCTATAGATCCTTCACAGTAGCTTCTCTAGAAACATTAATTAGGACTGAATCTGCAAGACACAATTGAATTAGACTCATCGCTTTTTTATTTAACTTTTCTCAATCTTCATCAGATGTACTGGTAAGTTTTGTTTCAAATATAACATCCCACTGATATTTTTCCATGATAAGATCCTCCATATTTAACTTCCATAGCTCAAAGATTTTTCTATCAAAATTCTCAATCTCTATCATTGATTCATTTCCCATCATTTTTATTCAAGCTCCTTCTACTTAAAAATCACACTCTGAAATAGGTTTTCTATAACTTCTAGAAACCCTAGATCCTCTTCAAATGAAATGAAACCCTAACAATAAAGGCATCCCTCTATGTCCAACAAATTGGTTCTGATACAAAATGAATATATTATAGCCAAACTTATTCTAGAATAATAATGTAGAAATTAAATAACTCAAAAGAAAATAATAGCTCAAAAAATACATGCACATAGAACACACGGGATTTATCTTGGTTCACTTAATATGGGCTACATCCAGCAAATAAGAGCCACACCTTCTCTTCTATTATTGTTCACCTAATCCGTAATGAGATATTTCAATCAATATAAAGGAAACTCTTACAACCCTAAACCATAATGTGGTATTAGAATACCATGGGCTAAAACCGCCCACACCCACCAGCCATTGGAATCCCAAAAAATGCTCTGCAAATCACTCCAAAAAAAAGGTGAAAATTGTTGGGAGGGGCTCCTCCCCTCGAACCCCACTCAGGAGGGCTTCGCCCTTCCCTTGGGATTAGCCCCCACACCAAGGACCCCGAGCTGCTCACCAATGAGCAAGACCACCAAAACATGGGTCTACTATACAGTGCTTCCTTTGCAAAGGATGAGACACATCCAACAACTTATCTTCTAAAGATTTAAGTTTCCCTAAAGAATTATAAATGTGAGGAATAGCCTCATAGAAACTTTTTTTTATGTTTCCTAGGAATACCTAAAGTGCAAAGATGGCCCTCCGTAGTAATTACTTTTTTATGTTATTCTTGAAACCCTAAATTTATATGGATATCCTCCCTTTGTATTTTTTATTGAAACCCTATTATGCAATGGATACAATTTATACTATTTTCATTTTTATTGCATGAAGATGATTTTATGCTACTTGGAAAAAATAAAGCTGATTTACCTAGATTAGCCTTCACCTCCTTCTCTTCATTCACTTTAATTTGACTCTTCACCTTCCTTTTCACCTTGTAACTCCTATTGTATATGAAATTGTGCATTGTAATTTCTTATATTTTATGTAAAATCCTTTATTTAACCTAATTTATCGTATGATCTTCTTGTTACATAATGACATTTTCTCAAGCCCAAAATTTTCCATCTCTTTCTATAAGCAATATATTTCCATGTACAGTCTCATGAGATTTGCCACATTAGAATGAGATATTTATTCAAGCCTATACAATATGTTTTCTCTCCTTAGTAGTTAGTTCAATGAAATTCCCTAGATTATTCTCAATATTCTTCAAAAACCTCCTAATTTTGGTGAGTTGATAAGGAATTCCAAAAATCCTAATCCATATGAAATACCTTTTAATAATATTTATTTCCATAAGATATTCTTACTCCATTGTCTTTAATATAATGCATCTTTATCAATAAACTAAGAGCCACCATCCATTATTTTATCCCTTATTTTTGAACATAAAGAAAAATCCTTTCAAAAGAAAATTCATGGCCTAATTTGTATTCAATGATCTAATTTTAAATCTTAGAAAAATATGACTGAACCATTATATCATGCTCAATCATCTCATCCTTGATAATCACTTCTAGTGTAGTATCTACTTAATATTTTATCATGCTTGATCATCTCATCCTTGAAAATCACTTCTTGTGTAATATCTCTTTATCATTATATCATTCTAGATCATCTCATCCTGATAATCACTTCCAATATAGTATTGGATTCCTACATAGGGTTTGCCATATATTTTATCTTCTTTTTGTCACTAAATATGGCATCCTTACTTCTAGTAAGGACCTTAAAAAATGAGTTCATTGTTATGTCACTTGTTGCTTACACTTTGCTTTCACTTCTTACTCATAATTCTTGGTGCTTGCTTGTTTGCACTCCTTTTGCCATTATTTGCTTGAACTATTTTTTATCAATTCTTACATTTTTCTATTTCTCCTATTTTATTTTTATATATACTCCAAAAAAAAAAAAAAAACTTATTTCTTACTAATTAGCATCTTTTAGTTATTCTTATATTAATTTATGCAATAACAATTATTTATATAAAAATATACTATTTTCATTATGATAAAATACAATATTTATATATAAAATTTAATAATTATACAATATAATATACTAATTATATACTAACTACTAATATATTTTGGATTAAAATGAACTCGCATATATTGAAGTTATTCTATTATATGAATAATATCATTGGATTTACAACCATCATAGCATAGCACTAGTATTATCATATTCAATCAAAACATATTATTGTCTTTTGTAGACACCAAAATAGCACCAATCCAATTATGTGACTGCAAACACTGATCGCATTGACACACACTACCCCGATCCGCCATGAAAGCACGCATTTAAAGAGACCCTTGACCTGCAACCATCGTTTTGTCAGACTGTCCTTCTGAACTGCTGTCTCATCCATATTGCCCATGACCTGCAACTATCGCTTTGTCAGAATGACTGTTGCCTCTTTTTTCGTGCGCGTGGCCATCCGCATGTCTATTTCCCATTTGCCTTCTTTTGGCCACGATATCGTGACATGTTGCGATATCGCGACCATTTTGCCTTCGGCCCCTTTCTTTTGTTTTATGTCGTGACGTTGCGATATCGCGATATCGCGACGTCATGATATCGCGACCGTTCTCGCTTTCGGGCCCTTTCTTTTTGTTTTATGTCACGATATCGCGACGTCATGATATCGCGATATTGCGATATTGCAACGTCGTGATGTCATGATATCGCGACGTCGTGATATCGTGACAACTCTTGCCTTTGCCCTGGCTTCTTTGTTGGTGTCGCGATATCGCGATGTCGCGATATCGTGACAACTCCTGCCTTCGCCTGGCTTCTTCTTTGATGTCGTGATATCATGACATCATGATATTGTGACAACTCCTGCCTTCGCCCTGGCTTCTTCGTTGGTGTCGTGATATCGAGACAACTCTTGCCTTTGCCCTGACTTCTTCTTTGATGTTGCACAAAAAAAGAGGCAACAGGCATTCTGACAAAAATACGAAAATGGACATTAGACAATTGTCATAATGGCAAACATGGGCCT
Organism: Wollemia nobilis; assembly: GCA_028583015.1. NCBI lineage: Eukaryota > Viridiplantae > Streptophyta > Pinopsida > Araucariales > Araucariaceae > Wollemia > Wollemia nobilis. The sequence continues at coordinate 3,156,187 of JAQPPZ010016831.1, forward strand.
TTAGACAATTAAAAGTGGACATTAAACAATTGAAAAGGGACATTAGACAAATGGTAGTGGAAGTGAGTCAATTACGGCTCCCTGCCTCGCATGCGCGCGAGTGGACAACCAGTGAACTATCACGTAGACAAGCATGGGCAGGCCAGACATGAAGAATTTCCCCCATCACGCACTAGCATGAACACCAATTGGCATCCCTGCATGCCCATAACAACTGCACCCTGGGAATTCTATAAATTGCTGAGTTCTCTCACCAAAAAAAGGAGGGGTTTTGGAGATTTTAAGCAACGAAGTGCTGCCGAATCACGATTACGCATTATCATTGGGAATCAGTTTGTTCATTGATTTACTTAATCTTATGCATGCATCTTACATTATTTTTTAGGGATCAAACACTTTATCATTTGATAGGTTCTACTAAACGGTATGTTGTTTCTTTGAACACAGGAGTAGCAAGGATCGAAGACTCGTCAACGCAAGTGGCGGCAACACTTTGGCCCACCCATTTTACATGTGGACACGCGGAAGAAGGATCACCCGTCTCCCTTGTAACCGAAACTATGTTAACGCTCCTAGCCTCTAAAAAGGCGAGAGACATCTCTGTAACCGATATTGAGAGGGAATAAATACAAAAAGGGTTGTGTTTCTTATATCTCTTTCATTTCGTTTCGAGTCGTTTCATTTCCTCCTTTCATGCATCGCAATTTGTAGCATTTAAGCGTTAGTTTTGTTTCGGATATATATCACATTGGTTTTCCTTTCAAACTTTCGAAATATCATGTTTTCAATGGCGATCACGGTGGGACCCTGTCCCCTGCATTTTTGAGATCAAGAAACTGATCGAAATTTATGTTTTTGTGCTTACAGGTACCAGGACGAGAATAAAAAATAGCCGATTTGGGCAAAAAAGGGGGAGAAGAGACAGCCGATTTGGGCAAAAAAGAGGTAACGGTTTCTAACTATCCCTGTCATTTTTTGCTGTGATATTTCTATTTTCTGTCATGTTTGCCTTCTTAGGGAAAGAGGTTGCTGCTTGTTTCATTTTTAAATAAAAAGAACCACACACACTTCACGTGGTAAAATTAAACCAAGGAGCTGGTTGTAAAACCCCAGCCCTTGATCAAGACCAACGATGGATTTCATCACCACCTTGGCTTGATTTTGCATCCACTACCCCGATCGCGACTGTTGCTAGATGTAAATCCTGATGAAAGCTGACCAAGTGTTGCTAGGGTGATTCCTAGCGCATGAGGATAAGTCTTCTATGGTAGGTGTCATAAACAAAGTGATTCCCCTTTCGTACCGCCTATGCACCATGTATCATCTACTCTCATGTACCTATAGTCTCCCTCTCGTAAGGGTGGGTATATAGAGAGGTTGGTATATCGGCCTGGCAATGGTATATCGAAGGGGCGACCATTTATGGGAGTCATAAGAGCCTTCATCTTGCATTTAAATGTTTCACAAAACTTTCAAAAACAAAAACAAAAACAAAACACACGAAACCAGATTTAGGGCACACTTTTAATCTTTAAAAGAGATAATCATCACTTGCATGTGTGTGATCTTTTCTATTTTGTGTAGCATAAAAATCAAAAAAATCATAAACAAAAGATAAAAATCTACGCATTTTGTCACTCGCTCCAAAAGCTCCAAGGATTCCCGCAATCGCTTGGTCACTCCAAAATGCCCCAAAGGTGTCCATAAACCCTTTGGTCAACCCAAAAGTGCCCCAACGGTGCCCATAAATGATGCAGGAGCATCCAATGCAATTTGGAAAATTATATTTTTCCCTAAATTTTAGTGCATCTTGCCGGGGCCATAACTTCTCAACCGTAGCTCCGATTGACACGAAATTTTACAGTGAGTTAGTTGGGATAATTTTAAACAAATATAATTCCTTTGAATTCTATTTGTCCAAAAAAGTCAGTTTTCGAGGCCAAATTCCATCATCTAGTGCCCCGAAATTAGGTTTTAAATTTGATAACCTAATTTTTTACGCTTTTTGAGCTGTTCGGAGGTCAATATCTCCTAATGTATTTAGAGTTAGGACTTGAAACTTTATTTTTGGCTTATCTATTGTAAGAGGGATGCGCACCCCAATTTTGGGCCCCATATGACTCATTTCAATTTTAGGGTTTTTTTTTTTTTAGAAAGCATCTACGCACTTTGTAGAGAGGCAACACAATGGTGTTCACCCGTAGCCAAGCCCACTCATGGGCGGACGCTATGGAGAATGACCAAGGAGGCACAAGTCACCTCCGCTACAGCCCCGAGGACTTGGTTATTCCACCTTGGTGGCCCAACATGCACAACAGTCCACTTTGTGCCTTGACGGAACGAGGCTATAGGGGCACACCCACACAACATAGCCCCTTTTGGGAAGATTCCATACATGTGGCACTTACTATAGATGGGAGAGATCCCATAAATACCCAAAACATACCCTTCCAAGAAGGGTACATCCGTAGGAAGCCTCCCTTAGAAGCTCGCTATGAGTGGTCACCATGCAGTGAGGCACCTGAACGATAGGGGGTCCATAGGGAGGGGCTACATGATTACACTATCCCTCATTTACCCCCTCTTGTTATTAGAACTACAAAATCCAATCCTGAGCACAAGGCTCATCAGACAGGGCGAGCCAACTCCGCCCGTCCCTGTTTCACTTATGAAAGAGAGCACGAGGAAGACCCTTACCTTCCTCAAGAACAATATACAGCACGAGAACAATGTGTTTCTGCACCCCCTAGGTATCAGGGCCACCCACGGAGGCCAGAACCTCAAGTAAATGCCGCTAACCTCGATAGAGGGAAGCGCCACATAGAAGTCTTGGACCCTCAAAACAGAGACAGATACATAGGAGAAACGACTAGGTCTCCTAATATTAGAACAACAGAGCAAATCGACCTAGCACATGCTAGACATGCCACCCACCAAGCGTAGATCACACAACTTGAGTAAGATCAACAGCAGCCAGAAAAGCTATGTCACCTTAGTAAAGAGCGCATCCGACGCCAAACAAATGAGCTGCTCCACACCACTATGCCTGAAAGGGCTCAGACCCCCCAAACACAGAGGGTGGAAAGGTACGAGAGGCACAACCCCATAGTGCATGATAGGTCTCCAAGACCTCGCCAAGAGGTGCCTCTAAGACACCCTAGACATGAGCGGGAGGCCACGCCCAGGAATGATGATGGGTACCCTCCGCGGGCGCCCACTCCTAGGAACAATGATGGATACCTTCCGCGGGCGCCCACCCCTGTTCATCGAGCTCACCCAGTAACTCCTCGAGAAGCTTATGAGGAGTATGAACAAGAAGAATGGGTCGAAATGCCCTATCAAGGCAGAGGAGGTGCTATCCGGCCACCCCTCCATAGGCCCCCAGTTGCCCGTAACACACAACGGGAACAAGTTACGGAGGAGGAGATTAAGTCCTCTACCGCGTACAAAGCGCTCTTGGAGCATTTAGAGTCGATAGAAACTAAAACTTTTGGGCACCAAAAGCCCACCCTATGCTTACTTCACAGTCATCCAGTACATCCGTCGATTTCGGCACCTCCTTACCCCGAACACTTTAAGCTGCCCTAGTTGGCACTCTTTAGAGGGGAGGAGGACGCCCAAGAACACGTTACCAGATTCCTGAGTCAATGCTTCGGCATTCAGGATAATGATGCTTTGCTATTAAGAACATTCATAACCACGTTCGTAGGCCCTACCTCGGATTGGTTTACACAACTGCCAAAGCACAACATCTACAATTTAGATCAATTAGTGGACGCGTTTCTTGAACGTTTCGTGTTCAACACCAAGAAGAAGGCATCGCTGAGTGACCTAGCTAGCCTCCGACAATACGAGGAGGAAACCATGGTTGCATATGGGAACCGGTGGAGGGCTTTGCTTTCAAAGCTGCCTTACCTCCCTCCTATGTCCGACCTCACGCAAATGTTCTCAAAAAGTTGTTTGAGATCGATCTCTATGCTATTGCAGCTGCAGCAATATGCCACTTTAGAAGAAGCCCTGGCACAAGCCAGAAGAATCGAAGAGATTAAAATTCAGGAGGGCAAAATTGCCAAACCAAAAAAGAAAGAATGGACTAAGAATAACAGCAAGACAGGGACAATGCAATAGAAACCCACCGTGGTCAATCAAGTTGCGATTAACATACCGACGCCTGCCCAAGCAGCACAGCCTCAAAAGGCTAATTATCAAGTGGTCCCTCACAACAATTATGACCAAGAAAATAATTGGCAAAAGCAAAATCAGCTGCGTCGTCCTCGACGACAATTCACACCCTATATGGAGTCTCGAGAGTCCCTATTTGACCGCTTGTCTGTGGCAAATTTGGTCAACCTTCCAGAGGTCCAACCTATAGACCCCAACGCGCCAAAATCAAAAGGCTATAGAGAAGAATTGTATTGTCGATTTCATCGACGAAAAGGACACGACCTTAACGTTTGTTGGACGTTCAAAGGCCTGGTGCAAGATTTGATCGATAACAAGACCTTAGTGGTAGACAATCCCGTAGCACTGGGTAACCAACATATGGGAGTCTTTAAGGACCCCTTACCAGCCCATGATACACAAACAAAGCATATCCCAGTCAATGAAGTCACACAAGATTGCCCTATGCAAGGATATGTCGGCATGATTAGCATAGTGACTCGGAATAAGAGATATCCGAGCACAGTTACTCCTGCAACAGCTATAGGAGAGGCATCGACAACGTTACCACCTCAACAGCACCCTCCCCCACCTAGACCAATGGTCACGATTCGAAGCAAGCTTACCCAAAGCTTGCGGACCACGTCAGCTAGGCTTTCCATCTATGAGCTTATACAACAATCGCCACCTCATCGTGAAGCTCTAATGGATATCTTAAAAACCATCGAGTTGCAGCCCCACGAGGCAAACACTTTCAACAATTTCGTGGGGCACGTCCAAAAGTGCACTGAACCGATTATCACCTTCAGAGATGATGAGATCAAATCAGTAACTAGTGATATGGCGGATCCACCCCTACACGTCATCGCGCGGGTTAACGGGACTCCGTACAAGAGAGTGTTGGTAGACACTGGTTCGTCCAGTAATATCATCATGACAGCGGTGCTAAAACACTTGAAGTTGCCTGCATCTCACATAACAACCTCCACATATACATTGCAAGCATTCAATGATGCAATATGCTCAACCGTTGGCACAATTGTCCTACCCATTCAAGTGGGACAAAAGACAATTCCTACATTGTGCCATATCTTGGAGGGTGAGATGGCTTATAACATCTTGTTAGGCCGCCCATGGATTAGGGACATGAAGTGTGTCCCTTCGATAGCGCACCAATGTCTCAAGTATACCTTTGAAGAAGAAGTGCATGTGGTTCCCGTAGACCTAGAACCTTTCAAGTATTGCAACTCGGTGCAATTAATACCGCAATCAACCTTGCCATCAACACATGTGGATTTCCAATTGAATCCATCCAAGCAGGGTTTGACTTCGCAGGCATCTCCATTGTCAAGGCCCTTGGATCTTCAACCCAGTCCATCTTCATTGGTCAGTCCTTCATCAATAGTGCCATCTATGATGACCACGACGAAGGACAAAGGAAAGCAACCTATGAAGGAAATACCATCGTCAGTCTCAACCATCTCTACTGAAGAGATGCCTAGCAAGATGGAAGTTGAGACGCCTAGCCCACCAGACATAGAGTGGACTCAGGAAGGACTTGCTTTCCCTCCCCCTCAATCGCCAACAATTACTATTGAAATAGCCAACACGGGCTTAGGGGAGTATTTAGTACAAAACATCGTTGCAACGCCTACACTTGAGTCCCTGCAGGATATGGGGAGACCTCGCCTTCCCATTGGCAGTATTGTTCCTCTCGGCTACCCGCCTAACTAGACAAATTTTGTGTACGGGGGCCTTGATCATGGTACTGAACCTTCCAAGAAAGAAGAAGAAGATGAAGACCCTTTTACGAAAGATGTCAATTACCTATCAAACCTGGATTTTGCTTTACGCTATCTTAGCCAATGCAATTGGCATGGATACGGGTTAGGCAGGTATGAACAAGGAATGCGTGTCCTCTGCCAGCCTAGATACCAAATGCCATATGACAAGTCAGGAGTGGGGTTCAACCACCCCCTACCCCTAGACATCTTGGTCGAGGACATGCAAGGCTTAGGGATAGGCAACAAGGCTAGGATAGCAGTAGACCCATACACCAACCCTAACACACAATATACATTAGGAGATTATCTCCCTTTAGTCATAAACCTTGTCAGCCTTAATAGCCCTCCCCCTTTGGAGGCTCCTATTGGGCCCGTGCCATTACAAGAAACTCAGGTCTCCCTACAAATCATGAAACAACCCCATTGGAATCATATCAATCTGATCGAGCAAAACAAATCTAACATGTCACCGGCCGCTGTAGGAATCAATGAAAGTTTGTTGATTTTTGATAGTGACTACGAAGATGAAATTGAGATGGTGACCCATCTTAATCAAATGCGACCGCAACAACACCCTTTCGACATTAATGACCTATTCGAACAAATGAACATAGTGCCAAGGCATGAGTGGAATCTCAACCCCACGCAATGGGACCAAATGTTGAATCTACCACATGAGGCATATAGGGATCAACTTCCGCCTAGGGATCCTATTGAGTTATCAGCACCAATGGTAGACCCTATCCTTTTATCCGCTCATAGAGCTGATCCACGTGAGCCCATACCACCAGAGCCAGATCCTGCACCTAGAGATCATCCAGGATGTCAGAAAAATCACACCTGCGGTAATGGAGATCAAATTCATCTCATCAACATGATCTCCATTGACTTAACCGCCCCTCTCCGCAATACAGCCGATCCAGCACAGTCACTGCATCTAGACATGGATGCCATCAACTGGGATCGCATTAACACCATACCATCCCCATCAGAGTACTGGCCCTTCGGTGAGATGCGTCATTTTACCCCAGGGTCAACTCAGGATATTTTTCATGTTGAAGAAGAACCCGAGGTTCCCAATGCAGATCTCAATTCAGTAGATGATATCCACTTAATCCCAATTCCACATCAGTTGGAAGATGGATCGCACATGTCAGTTGAAGAAACAACTGACGTAGACATCGGCTCAGATCCAATGAATCCATAGATTCTCAAGCTGGGGGTAAGCCTATCCCCCGAGAGCAAGCCGACTATATTACACTTCTCAAAGAGAAGAAAGAAGTTTTTGCATGGTCATACAAAGACATGTCGGGGCTAGATCCGCAGCTAGTCACGCATAACCTGACGCTTGATCCGACAGTCAAGCCAGTGAAGCAAAAACTACGTAAGATGCACCCGAAAGTGGCCTTAATGGTCAAATACGAATTACAAAAGTTGTTGGATGCACAGTTTGTCATCTGCGTGGATTATCCGCCATGGTTGTCCAACATGGTGCCCGTCAAAAAGCCTGATGGGAGGATTCGCATATGCACTAATTTTTGAGATTTAAACAAAGCGAGTCCTAAGGATGATTTTCCTTTGCCAAGCATCGACGCATTGGTAGACGCAATAGCGGGTCATGAAATACTCTCCCTAATGGATGGATTTTTTGGATACAACCAAATACGCATCAATCCCGAAGACCAATTCAAAATGGTGTTCACAACGCCTTGGGGGACATTTTGTTATAAGGTCATGCCTTTTGGCCTTAAAAATGCTGGCGCCACCTACCAACGTGCCATGACGTACATCTTCCATGATTACATGCACAAAACTTTAGAAGATTACATGGATGATTTGTTGGCCAAATCCCTCTTGCGCCCAGATCATCTCACTGACTTGGGCAAAATCCTCGATCGCCTCATAGAACACAAGGTCCGACTGAACCCCAAGAAGTGCGTCTTCGGCGTCACATCTGGAAAACTCTTGGGTTTCATAGTCTCAAAGCGAGGAATCGAGGTGGACCCAAACAAAGTCAAGGCAATCCTTGAGATGCCCCCCCAACTACCATCAGGCAGCTCAGAAGTCTGCAGGGAAAGGTCGCATCAATTAAGCGTTTCATAGCTCAGTTATCTGACAAGTGCCGACCCATGAACAAATTATTGCACAAGGGGGTAGCATTCCATTGGGATGACGAGTGCCAGTCAGCCTTCGATGACATAAAACAATACTTGGCTTCACCGCTAGTATTGGCACCACCCAGACTAGGAGTACCATTCTATTTATATATCTCAGCCACTGAGATAGCACTGGGCGCCATGCTAGCCCAGAAGAATGAACTTCACAAAGAACAGGCTACATACTATCTTAGCCGCACCCTGGTCAGTTACGAACTTAACTACGCATACATCGAAAAGCTCTGCTTGGCAGTGGTGTTTGCTACCAAAAAGCTATGCCATTACATGCTCGGTAACACAACGTATGTTGTGTCTAAGGAGAATCCATTGTGATACATGATGAGTCGTACTTATCACAGTAGCCGCACGACGAAATGGATCATGTTGTTGATAGAGTTTGACATAGAGTTCATCGGACAAAAATCCATTAAAGGTCAAGTCATAGCCGATCAACTAGCAGAGGCTCCTCTTGAAGACGATCAGCCTCTAACAATAGAACTACCCGATGATGGGGTCTTCCATGTCTCAGAATCGCCAGATTCTGATGCACCTGAGTCACAGGCCGACATAACCCTGTTCTTCGATGGTTCTAAATGTGAGCAAGGAGGTGGCATAGGAATTGTATTCTTCACACCACAAGGGGCTCCAATCCCCTTGTCATTTAAACTTGACTTCCCATGCACCAATAATAATGCTGAATATGAAGCCTTGCTCATAGGTCTTCAGACAACAATCACCATGAACATTAAATGCTTGAACATCTTTGGTGATTCACTGCTAATAGTTAACCAAGTGAAAGGGGTATTTCAATGTAAATGCCCAATCCTGCAAGCCTACAAAGCCCTTGTGGACAAACTCCTGGAAAAACTTGAATGGTACGACATCGAGGCACTCCCTCGATCATCGAATCATTTTGCGGACACTATGGCCTCCTTAGGGTCACTTATTTCGTAGGACCTCTCAGGTGACATGACAACTATCCAAGTCAAAACACTATCGCAATCCGCGATGGAGCGTGCAAGCTCTGATTCAACGCCAGAAGTCCACTCAATTCAGATTGAACCATCTCCGGATGAGTTCATTCGATTCCTCGATCATCTAAAACATGCTGACTGGGGGTCCTTATTCTCCCCTACTCCCATTAGTAGCAACACGACGCTATTCTTGCAGATGCTTTCCCACTCAGCTTTCGCTAGAGAGGAACTTCAAGAGGGATTGGTTGTTCGTACCGTCGAGGTTTCAGATCAGCAGGATTGGTATTCACCTATCCGAGACTACCTAAAGTTAGGTACCCTTCCATCTGGATTGACGCATGCCGCAAGACGAGCATTCAAACAGAGAGTGGCAAAACATGTCTTATTAGGGGACATTTTGTACCATCGCAACTACGAAGGGATCCTCCTCCATTGTTTGGACCAGCAAGAGTCCACTTGGGCGATCGCCCAAGCACACGATGGTACCTGTGGTGGCCACTTCAGCGGTATGGCCATTGCAAAATGCATTCTTCGCATGGGCTATTATTGGCCATCTTTAGAGCGAGATTGCTGTGCTTATGTCAAGAAGTGCGTAAAGTGTCAATATCATGCTAATCTCACACACGTACCTTCTCAAGCCTTGCAGCCGATCCAATCGGTTTGGCCCTTTTCGCAGTGGGGCTTTGATCTAATTGAAAAAATCTCCCCTGCATCGTCTGGCCGCCACACGTTTATCATTACGGCCATCGAATATTTTACTAAATGGGTGGAAGCAATTTCGCTTACCTCTACGACCGGAGCCCGCATCGCGGAGTTCATTTTACATAACATCATATGTCATTTTGGTATTCCATCTAAGATCCTTTCGGATAATGGGACACCCTTCAAGAACAAAGACGTGCGTGCTTTGACCACAAAGTACAAGATTCAGCATAGTTTTTCAACACCCTATTATCCACAAGCAAATGGACAAGCAGAGGCATCAAACAAAACACTAGTTGCCATCCTCAAAAAGATAGTCGCAAACAATCATAAGGATTGGCACATACAGATTCCACTTGCCCTATGGGCTTATCGCACTAGTATTCGGGCACCCACTGGGGCAACTCCGTTTTCACTAGTATATGGCTCTGAGGCAGTCATGCCTCTCGAGTTGGAAATTCCTTCCCTACGCATATCAATGCAAGAGTTCATCGATGATGACACCGTGTGGCAGGCCCGGTTAGACCAGCTTACGTTGCTTGATGAACGACGCGTTAATGCTCTCGAGCATTTGCGTATCTACCAAGAGCGACTTAAGAGGGCATACAACATGAAAGTTCACCTGAGAGACTTTCAGGTTGGTGACCTAGTCCTAAAAGAGAATCAGCAGAACCCCAACTTGCCTTCACATCTCCAGGACAAGTTCACGGCAAACTGGTTAGGTCCATATGTGATTGAAAGTAAAATAGGACCTAGAACATACCGACTGGCTTCCCTCGATGGAATCAAAGAACTAGAACCCTTGAACATCAGTCATTTGAGGCCATTCCACGTATAAGAGAGTCATAACTCAACCCTAAAAGCCCCAAGGATTATCACAATCACTTGGTCAAACCAAAAAGCCCCAAGGATTATCACAATCACTTGGTCAAACCAAAAAGCCCCAAGGATTATCACAATCACTTGGTCAAACCAAAAAGCCCCAAGGATTATCGCAATCACTTGGTCAAACCAAAAAGCTCCAAGGATTCCTAAATCCCTTGGTCAACCCAAAAGCTCCAAGGATTATCACAATCACTTGGTCAAACCAAAAAGCCCCAAGGATTATCACAATCACTTGGTCAAACCAAAATGCTCCAAGGATTATCACAATCACTTGGTCAACCCAAAAAGCCCCAAGGATTATCACAATCACTTGGTCAACCCAAAAAGCCCCAAGGATTATCATAATCACTTGGTCACCCCAAAAGCCCCAAGGATTATCACAATCGCTTGGTCAAACCAAAAAGCCCCAAGGATTATCACAATCACTTGGTCAAACCAAAAAACCCCAAGGATTATCACAATCACTTGGTCAAACCAAAAAGCTCCAAGGATTACTAAAATCACTTGGTCAATCCCAAAAAGCTCCAAGAATTATCACAATCCCTTGGTCAAACCAAAAAGCCCCAAGGATTATCACAATCACTTGGTCAAACCAAAAAGCTCCAAGGATTCCTAAATCCCTTGGTCACCCCCAAAGCTCCAAGGATTATCGCAATCACTTGGTCAACCCAAAAAGCCCCAAGGATTATCACAATCACTTGGTCAAACCAAAAATCCCCAAGGATTATCGCAATCACTTGGTCAAACCAAAAAGCTCCAAGGATTCCTAAATCCCTTGGTCACCACCAAAAAGCTCCAAGGATTATCGCAATCTCTTGGTCAACCTCAAAAGCTCCAAGGATTATCACAATCGCTTGGTCAAGAAAATCAAAAAAAAAAATAAAAAACAAACAAACAAAATCTACATCTCAATTTCATGCATACTTCCAAAATCAAAAATACAAAAAAAAAAAATAGTTGCATTAGGCATCATATCCATGTTTGTTGATCACACAAGGCAAAAGCACCATAGACTGTCATTACTTGGCAAAACCACCACCTTTTCACATTTTCCACTTTGAACAAAAGTACACCAAAATAAACGCCAATCACCATTTCACCATATCATAAATCAGTTGTCATCTAAACATATCTAGAGTTTTCGTCATTCAACTGTCTTTAGGTTTCTAGCCAAAACTGTACAAAAGTCAAACTGATGTTACAATGGTAGAGTTTTACTTGAAATACACCTTGTTACGTAGCATCCCATCACAAATTCAAAAACACATAAAAACAATTCCTAAGTTGTGTCAATGAAGGATGAAACCTGTAAAGCAATTCAGGATACCAAACAGCGAAAAGATTATCTCGCTCATCCCCCTGTGCGAATGACCCCAGGAATGCTGAGAGTTGGCAAAAGGACAAGAATCTTCCCTACCCAATTCCCAAGAATCCCAAGTTCTCAAAACGTTGCAAAACATCAAAAAGTTGCACAAAGTCAATACTCCAAACATTGACGTCAAATCCCACAAGCAATAGTGATTCTCATCACTCCCAAATTCAAATCCCTTGCTCAAAAAGAAAAAAACAAAAATAAACAGTGATTTTCATCACTATAAACGAGCAAGTATCCCAATACAAATGAAGAAAAGAAGGGAGTCGAACTTGAATCCCTGGAACTCTCAGCATTCAAAAGGTCATGAGGTGAACCTCAGTATCGGTTTGGTGGATAACCTATCGGTCACTAGCGGAAAACCTCCCGCATGACGATATATCTGTCACATTTACTTGTGTGCAGATCAATGTTTGCATGTGGATGAGCTAGCTTATGGTCTCCTAGATCGCAAAATAGATTAATCCGACAAAATACAACAAAGGAGTTAGTGGAACTAATTAGGTGATCCTCAGTACAGGTTTGGTTGAAAGCCTATTTGGCATTGGCGGTATCCTGACAAATACCACATAAACAAACTCAATTGCACACACAAGGATGCGAAATAACTTGGTCAAAAACAAGCACGATTCATACCTTGGTCAGACATCTTGTAAGATAACGGTCCAGTCTTGGCTAGTTAGTTATAACAGCTGAATCTCAGAAAAACCTAGCTACATTCTACGCCAACCATTGCATATAATCCATTCCTATATCGCCATACAAAAAAAAAAAAAAACAACATATATACACAAAAAGCATTTACCACAGCAATCACCCAGTACATAAAGCCATAAGTCATGTATAGTCTATGGTGCCAATGTAAGGTTATCAACAAATCATTTCATCCATTCCATTACTTATCATATAAATCAACAACATGCGCATTTATCATACCATATGCATTCGTCACCATAAACATGCATCCATCAACATCAATCATTGTGCATAACATAAAATCATGACATATACACAAAGCAAGAAAATCCAAACAACAAAAACATCACAAAAATGCAACACAAACAAACAACAATAAACATTGCCAGACAAGAGTGCTCTTGCACTTAACCTCTTGGCATAGCAAAACTGATGTCAGGGTTTACATTGTCACTATCCTACTCCCTAAGAAGGCTACCATAGCCGGACCGCTCCACGGGAGGTCAGATTTTTGCCAATTTTAATCCCAAATGCTCACCAACACCTCTTCTCATACCAATCGGTTTACATTGTCACTATCTACCCTAAGAAGGTAATAGGGAGTAGGGAGGGATAATAAAAAAAAAACACCACCCAAATGGCATCCCAAAATGGGTCAAAACCCACTCAAAAACAACAAATAAATGCAACACAAAAATAAAAGAAATAAAATTGTCGGACATCAGTACTCTTGCACTTAACCTCTTGGCATAGAAAATCGATGTCGGGGCACAAATGGTCGCTATTCTACTCCCTAAGAAGGCTACCATAGCCGGACCGCTCCACGGGACGACGGATTGTTGACACTTTCACCCCATTATGGCATCACCAAAAGGGTTTTTACCCACCAAAAATAGGTCCAAAAGTCGGAAAACTGCTTGCACATTCAACGGACAAACATCTGAAGACACCCTCACCTAAGTCATCTTGGGTCAAGCGACTCGTCGCTTTTCTCATGGCAGTCATTCCCTCATCGATTCGTCGCTTGAGGGGGTAGTCACACTTAGTCACCAATCAACAAACACACACCCAATCAAGGCAATGGCATGCATTCAAAGAATCATTGACAAAGACAATCACGCTCCTGCTTGGGGCAGTAAACAAGCAACAATCACAAATCGATCAAACGCGATCAAACGCTTGGCATTCCCGAAGCATGAACTCAAGGTTCCCCCATGGATAAAAGGTTGCGCCCTTTGCCTATTCATGACTGATCAATGTCTAAGTTCAAGTCACACCTCACCAAAATAGGTTAATACTTGAAATCAAATTCCTTAGCTCGTCAGAAGCAAGGATTCAAGAATGCATCCCCTTTCCATGCTTGGGGCATCACAAGTTGGTTAGGTTACTAAGAAACCCTAATCACTAGTGCTTTGGTTATCTATTTTTGCTCAGCACTGCGTCACCCGCAGCGCTTCCCAAAAAGGGGCATCTATAGACACCAAAACAGCACCAATCCGATTACGTGACTGCAAACACTGATCGCATTGACATACACTGCCTTGATCCGCCATGAAAGCATGCATTTAAAGAGACCCTTGACCTGCAATCGCCATTTTGTCAGACTGTCCTTCTAAACTGCTATCTCATCCATATTGCCCATGACCTGCAACTATCGCTTTGTCAGAATGACTGTTGCATCTTTTTTTGTGCACGTGGTCGTCCACATGTCTATTTCCCATTTGCCTTCTTCTGGCCGTGATATCGCGACATGTCACGATATCACGACCGTTCTGCCTTCGACCCCTTTCTTTTGTTTTATGTCGCGACGTCACGATATCACGATATCACGACATCACGATATCGCGATAACATGATGTTGCGATATCACGACCGTTTCACCTTCGGGCCCTTTCTTTTTGTTTTATGTCATGATATCACGACGTCATGATATCGCGACCATTTCGCCTATGCGCCATGGTTTTGTTTGTTTGTCGTGATATCGCGATGTCATGATATCGCGACATCGTGATATCGCGACAACCTTCTGCCTTTGTGCCATGGTTTCATTTGTCTATCGCGACGTCGCGATATCGCGACAACCTTCTGCCTTCACCCTGGCTTCTTCTTTGGTGTCGCGATATCGCGACGTCGCGATATCGTGACAACTTTTGCCTTTTCTTGACTTCTTCTTTGATGTCACGATATCGCGACGTCGCGATATCGTGACAGCTCCTGCATTTGCCCTGACTTCTTCTTTGATGTCGCACGGAAAAAGAGGCAACAGGCATTCTAACAAAAATACGAAAGTGGACATTAAACAAATGAAAGTAGACATTAAACAATTGAAGGTGGACATTAGACAAATGGTAGTGGAAGTCAGTCAATTACTGCTCCCTGCCTCGCATGCGCACAAGTAGGCAAAGTGGACTATCACAAAGGTAGACAAGCATGGGGGACCAAGTCAGGGAGGAATCTCCTCCCCCATGCGTGAACACCAAGTGGCACCTCTGCGTGCCCATCCAAAGAGACCCCTGAGGTCTATAAATTGGTGAGATTTCTCACCTAAAAAAGAAGGGTTTTGGAGATTTTAAGCAACAAAGTGCTGCCAAATCGCGATTACGCATTATCATTCGAAATCAGTTTGTTCATTGATTTACTTAATCTTATGCATGCATCTTACATTGTTTTTTAGGGATCAGACGCTTTATCATTTGACAGGTGCTACTAAACGGTCTGTTGTTTCTTTGAACGCAGGAGGAGCAGCAAGGATCGAAGACTCGTCAACGCAAGTGACGGCAACACTTTGGCCCGCCCGTTTTACATGTGGACACGCGGAAGAAGGATCACCCATCTCCCTTGTAACCGAAACTATGTTAACGCTCCTAGCCTCTGAAAATGCGGGAGACATCTCTGTAACCGATATTGAGAGGGAATAAATACAAAAAGGGCTGTGTTTCTTATATCTCTTTCATTTCGTTCCGAGTCGTTTCTTTTCCTCCTTTCATGCACCGCAATTTGTAGCATTTAAGCGTTAGTTTTGTTTCGGATATATATCGCATTGGTTTTCCTTTCAAACTTTCGAAATCTCGTGTTTTCATCTTTTAACAATATACAAGCACTACATAAACAAATCAAATAGGTTTAAAAAAAATTCAACAAATAAAATAATTTTGATAGGAAAATAATAATTGTTTATATAACTAGATTAATTTATTTTAATTTTATTGTAAATATAATATTATTTAATTATATTATTATATTATGTTATTATATTGCAACTAAACATAGTATTGTCCATTGGCCATAGTGAACTTTACCTTCATATATCACATGAGGATAGCTCAAATTTTAAGTTTAATTTAAATTTTTTTTTTTTTTTTTTTTAATTTTTTTTTTTTTTTTTTTTTTTTTTTTTTTTTTTTTTGATAATAATGAAATAATTTATTAAAAAATATATATACTTCTTGTATGTAGCGCAAGTGGTACTGCACCAACTTCTTACTTCTGATAAGGTTTTAACCAAAAAAATAAAAAATACTTGTACACTAAGAAGGACGAACGAGGATGGTCACCAAGAAAGTGACAAATGACGAAGATCCTTTCAATCAAAGTGCTTAATTTTTAGTCTTCTTTATCTTTGAATAGACAATAATTGGGCTTCTCACAGTGTAATTCCCATAACTCCATATTATTGCACCCGAACGGAACGTCCCCGGAAGCATATCTCCACCTCTAACTGTCACTCGATAAGACCTCTTTTGATTGGTATGTTGAAAAGAGAGAGTATCTGGTTTTAGTGTCACATTCATTCCAGATGGTGCATTTACGACGGCCTTGTAAGTCGCTTTTGCAGGCCCAACGTTTGTGACCGTTCTTAAAAAACTAGCAGAAACCGGCTTCTTCTTGCTGGAAACAGCCATTATAGAAGGGTAGTTGAGATTTCTCAGTCCCCTCTTTGATCTTCTAGCTGGGCATTCAATGAGATCTCCTGTCACCAATTGCAAAGCTGTGGTATTGTAACCTTGGCTACAAAGCATAGCGATGTAAGAATTCACACCCGTGTCATATACAAGCCCTGGGTCAGTTGCTTTGACCGGATTAATCTGGCCAGCGCCATATCCAAATTCTGCATCGCTATTGCCACTCAAAGATGCATCCAGCGTAGAAGCTAGATCACCAACCCAGTCCGAACATTAAGATTTAGAATTTGCACATATATAAAAACAGATTATAATTTAGTTTGATGAAGCAGAAGGCAATGAATACCTGTAGTCATGAGAGCTGATTTGATGGCAGCAGGAGACCAATCCGAATGATAGGACTTAACATAAGCGGCAGCTCCTGCGACATGAGGGCATGACATAGATGTTCCTGATAATATATTGTAGTTGGATCTCCTTCTATCCTCTGGTTCGCCGTTGTTAATTGTTGCATTTTTGGACCAAGCAGCCAAAATGTCAACCCCAGGTGCTGTGATGTCAGGCTGCCAACGGCCACAACAATTAGAAGGCACATTCAATTGAATTTGTCAATTCCAACTAATAGTGTAGTCTCTTAGTACCTTCAAAATGTCGGGGGTGATTGAGCTGGGACCTCTAGAAGAGAACGAAGCCACTACGGGTGCAGGGACGTCGTATGTAGGATCAGT
The DNA here is from genome assembly GCA_028583015.1 of Wollemia nobilis. Lineage (NCBI taxonomy): Eukaryota > Viridiplantae > Streptophyta > Pinopsida > Araucariales > Araucariaceae > Wollemia > Wollemia nobilis. Next base: position 3,173,547 of record JAQPPZ010016831.1, read on the forward strand.
TTTTCGAATTCTTGCAACAGAAGAGCTGAAAAAAAGAAAATGAAATTTATAAAAATAACTAATTTAGATCTTTTGTATTACAACTCAGAAACCGGCCAGTCTGAATTCATGTTCTCGGAAAAAAAAAACTTACTGTTTGAGTTAAGTAAGGTAAAGTAACCTTTTAAAGTATATCAGGCAAGGAGACAAGCTGTTGAGCAAATGTGTTTTTATGAAATTTACCTGGTAGAGTTGATATAAGACTCGACAAAATGGCCTTGTGCATAAGATATCATTGTGGCGGGGAGTACAGAAGGAAATGCCGTATCATTGCCATCATCGGACACAATAATCGCACCCACACCGCCTGCGTAAAAGACCGTCTCGTCTCCATACTCGTAGCAAAACACAATTTTTCCTTCAACCTTTTTTCTATCGAGCGAATACGGTTGGCAGTAGCTGACCGATTCAAAGCACCAAAAATTGGAACTTTTAATCCGAGATTAACCCTTTACATGAAAGAATAAGCACAAAACACAACTTTTCGTCAGCTGAGGTTACGGATCTCACCTCGCATCCTCCGAACTAAATCCGCCAGAGACATTAACAGCGTCCCGTCCATGTATCAAAGGATACCAATTCTTCATCGCGAATGTGTTTATAGCAAGCCCCTGAGACGCCATTAAAATCTATTAAATATATCGTATGAAATATTTTTTTTAAGGCAAACTCTACGACAGGGTATAGTGGTATAGTAGTATTAATGTGGAACAAAATTTTTTATGGGAATGTCATTGGAAATAAACAGCTTGGAAATAAACAGCTTGTATAAAGACAACATCACATGAATCAGTTAAAAAACAAGAGGGTCAACTACCCTAACATGCCGTGACTCGATGTAGCTTGTATAAAGACAACATCACATGAACCAGTTAGAAAGCAAGAGGGCCAACTACCCCACATATATGTTGTGACTCAATGTTAATAGGGGTGAGAAATCCCACATAAATGAGCCCAAAGATCTAAGTGGATCATAAAACTTTTTTCCAACGGTGTTAAAAATATTTGATTATTATCGTCAAACAAAAACAAAGGTCACAACCAGTAAAACTACTATTATAAAGCAAATAATTGTGACTTACCTCGATGACCAACCCATCTCCCATAAGAAGATCGGTCGTCATCCGGCGATCAATGGTGCTGGCAGCCACCGTGAAAGACCATGGGGAATTATTGGAAACAGACCCGGCAGAGGGTCCGTCGTTTCCAGCAGAGTTTGCCGTCAAGATGCCTCTCTTCATCGCATGAAATGCTCCGATGGCAATACCATCTTCAAAGTATTCAAGAGTTATGCCTGCCGACAGGGAAACGGAAATAACATCGACCCCGTCGTAGACGGCGTCGTCAAATGCAGCGAGAACATCTGCATCTGAGCAACCACTGTAAGTCCAACAAACCTTGTACATAGCAATTCTGGCACCGGGAACTCCACCCCGAGCATCGCCTCTCGCAATTCCATGTAGACTCGCTTTTTTCACTATGCTTCCAGCAGCCGTGGAGGACGTGTGCGTTCCGTGGCCCTGAGCATCTCTTGCAGACATAAAGTCCCCAGGCTCCGGAGTGGAGAGACTATGATAGTACCGTGCACCTATAATTTTCCTACAAGATTTCAACAATCAAAAATAAAATTGTCGATCCCTGCACAGTGGTGACAAGTAAATATTTGTGGCAAAATTTTGAAGTTTTAAAATTTTTAATAATGTGTTTGATGTTATAATACAAAGTTGTCAAATGTTCAAGTTTCTAGTTCTCTAATTTTATATCTCCATAATTATATAATTCCTTGCACCTTAACACCTATCTATTTATCTATATACTCAATATCGTTGAAAACATTAAATAAATAAATATTATTGTTGAAGACATGGATGTCCAATTTCTACAACAAAAACATCACCGAAGACTCTCACTTATTGCAGGCCGGGAAATCCGATGTTGTTTGACACGCGCCTCTCCATTTTGACGGCACGGGACCAAGTCCTTCGTCGCTGAAGCTTTTTGATTCGGGCCACAATCCTTCATAACCAAACGTCAGCAAAAGCAATTGGGAAATAAAACTCATTCATACGCATATGTTAAGAGTTCTCTCGTCAAATAAGGATTAGGATAAGGAATCAAGAGATTAAAACAAGTTTCTTTAACATTTAATAGAACCAAATGCTTAACTTGCAGAACATTAAAAAAAAAATGTGCGCTAATGGAGCAACTCTTTATTTTGTTTGATTAACTTCACCTGAGTCGATAACACCGACGACTACATTGCTTTGATAATTCAGTTCAACGTTATTGGCTTGAGAAGGAAATGGAAGGCCAACGAAATCCCAAGATTTAGTGGTATCTAATTTCAGCTTTTTGCTCTCGAAAACCGAAACCACTTCCTTCATGTCTAATCGTTCAACAATAGATATATTAAACCTCGTCCAAGTAAATGTAATAAAAATCATAATTTTCTATAAATAAATAACCAGTCCAAGATTTTACTTGAAAGACGTTGCGCATGTGACGGGGAAAGCCAAGCTGCAAATCCGCCGAAGCTCTTCCCATAACTATATCTCAATGATTCCTCTGCGGCTTCACGTCTGAAGAGCAAATATTGCAACAGATTTAATATTTATATCATAATAACATATATTTCGACATGAAGATAGATCAAAAGACCAAGATTTCTTAATGTAGTGACCTTCCAAGTACAGACGCAAGCATATTGCTATAAAGAGAAGTAACAGCTGCATGAGAATATCCTCCTTCTCGGGACGGCACGTCGCCCATGTAGACGATATAAAGCTAATTATGGCAAACAAAGTCTGCTTAGTGGAAAAAAAATTATATAAACTAAGTTTTAGTAAAATAATGATTGGAATTCCGTTAATACCTATCTATTTATTTACGAATTTAAATGGAATTAATTGCAGTGCTAGTGGAATGATCAGTTTATTCAGAAGGCTACCTTTCGATCTGATTGTTGAGAGGCGGATATACAAGGTGCTTTACTCTGAATCATTAGCAGAAGGAATGTTGTCCATAGAAGAAAATATCTTGTGCCAAAGGCTGCCATTGCAGCAGGATTCTCCGTCATAAAGCGACGACAAAAATGCAAACATGAATTTTGAAAACCAACGCCAAGGTTGCTATTCTTTGGAATCCTAGCATTCTCTTTTGGGTGTTCAAGGTTATATCAAATTCCAACACCTCGTCCAGTTTAATCTGAGTTGGCATCTTATGTGCATATATAATCCGAACTTCATTTAAGTTTGCATCTTACGTGAAGTGTATAACATTCCAACGTGATTTACGTTTCTGAGTTGGCATCTTATGTGCATGTATAATCCCAACGTGATTTAAGGCGGATATACAACGCGTTTTACTCTGAATCATTAGCAGAACGAATGTTGTATGCAGAAGAAAATATCAACAGGATTCTGCGTCATAAAGCGACGAGAAAAATGCAAACATCAATTATGAAAATCAACGTCAAGGTTGCTATTTTTTTGGCATCCTAGGATTCTCTTTTGAGTGTTTCAAGCTTATATTATAAATTGAACTCCAACACCTGCTTCAGTTTAATCTGAGTTAGCATCTTACGCGCATATGTAATCGGAAGATTTAAGTTCGGACCTTGACTGGGGTGTATATAATCCCAACGTGATTTACGTTTCTGAGTTGGCATCTTATGTGCATGTATAATCGCAACGTGAGGTGTACGGAAATTCCGATTTGAGTTTGCATGGTAGAGCTGATATGAAAGCATTAACAGAAATATAATATATTTAAACAAGTTAAATAAACAAATAAAATATTTTAAATCCCGCAAAGCTCGAAAAAAATTTAGAAACAACATTTGAACATAGCGGGTGAATAATAGAGTTTAATTTTATGGGATCTTTATATATTTGTTCTATTACATTTTTGTTTAGTCACATCTTCTTTTAATTAATCTTTGTCTAATTTATCAAGCCAATTAGCAAAGTTCATATGACCGAAATATTAGAAAAAAGCTAAAGGGATTTCTTCATATGATTTTAGTGCTAGAAAATCCTTGCAAACGAATGTTTATATGGGAGGGATAATTTTGCCAATGACAAAAAGCCACTCAAAGTTATTAGTTAAGCTGATAAGCTTATGGATTCAAATTTAATGGTCATATTCTATTATTTTAAATTACTGTCGTGATTATGAATATTGCTGATAAGCTTATGGATTCAAATTTAATGGTCATATACTATTATTTTAAATTACTGTCGTGATTATGAATATTGCTGATAAGCTTATGGATTCAAATTTAATGGTCATATACTATTATTTTAAATTACCGTCGTGATTATGAATATTCTTGTCACTCTGGTAAGGAAGATTATATAATTTATATTGACTTGCTCTGTCAATATGCTTCAAGATTCTTCTTCAAGTATAAATGTAAGCCAATTATATAATGTAAAATAAGCTATGATTATTTCCCTTCTATCCTATGCCTTGTATAGCGCTTTATGTTTGGCAGAACCGTGCATTATTTACAATGATACATGTGTCTATTACTTCCATTATCATATGAGATTTAGAAGTTTGGCACACCGCCTTCCTTAGAATAGGTTTTTGCTTTCAAGTTATTTTATTTTCAATTATTAATTTTCCTTATCTTTTTTCCTTAGATAAAATTTAGTAGATTAGGCTAGTATAAGAAGAAGAGCATCAACATCATATCCTAAAAAAGAAGTCAACTTTGATAAAAATTTTAGAGGTTGCCCTTAAAGCTATTTTTATGTTTCTAGGATATCTTAATTATAACCATATGCAAGGCATGAGGAATGGATGCACCCAATGACCACAATAGGTGATTATTATACCAAGAGCAAGAAGCCAAAAATAGTTTTCATCACTTCTCATTCCATTGGATTGCATGGATAACCTGTTGTAACTCATAGGCTAGGTATAATAGAGTAGATCACTATGTAGGAGGTTCACTCTATTGTTTCCACATAAAATATTAATATTTCTTCTCTTAAATATGGGATATTACTTCTACCACACATAACCTTCATCCAATGGTTAAGCATTACTTCCTCTTCTAGAGATACCCTTATTGTTGCTCTTTATCTTTTAACATTGCTTTGCTTCTATTAGTCTTCATTAATTTTATTATTTTATACATCATACCATGTTAAAGGTATGGACCAGCTAGAACTTAAATCTAGGACCTCCATATATTGATGTTTCTCCACTAATAAGCTTATAGCTCCTCCTTAAACATGATTATTATTCAAATATAGGATTGCTTCTACTCATTGCACTAACATCCCCCTAAGCTACTCTATAAGTATTCAAGTATTCTAGCTTCAATATCAAACCTAATACTAAATTGTTAATATCAAACACACTATAGTTTTTCTACATCAATGCTCAAAAAAATATAAATTTTTAATCTTAAATAAATGAATCTGAGACTAAGTAAGATTTAAATTATTATTGCTAGTAACCATCTTAAAATTTTATTATTTTTGTTAGATTTAACTCTCTTTATAATTTTATCTCATAACTTTAGCAGAGACACAACCTTCCAAAGAACGGATGTGCCTAGATTTAGATCAAACAAGATTTGATAAAAAAATATGAATTTCTCTTCTCGTAGATAATACTTTGCTTTGATACCAAATAATGTAGTCTAAAGAAGGTTTTCTATTGAAAGAAAACCTCTTACAATAATTACACACAAAACTAATGAATTAACAACAATAAAATACATGTATTTTTTGTTACAAATATTATAGTAGCAATTTGAGATTTCTTGACAGCTCCTTGGTGGTCTTTGCTAATCCTATGCTACTCTCTTGTCAACTCCTTGTTGATTCTTTTTTACTACTTATCAGTCCCTTATTGATTTCTTGCCAACTCTTTATTGGTTTCTTGTTTGTATTTTGCTAACTCATTATTGACTTCTTATGAATCCGTTGTTGATCCTTATCTAAAGATCCTTTGGAGATCATATTGCACTAGAATCCCTCACTGTCAACAAACTTACCTTTTCACTTTTTGGGCATAAGCCAAAATTTATATTGTGAAATATTTTAATCTTGGACTATATGCTCATGTCTAGTAGGTACATGAAGATGTCTAACCCATATTTTTATTTTAGCCATAGCTCATGGTTAGAAGTTAGGCCTAAATTTTTTAACATGTGGGTTATTTAGAACTTGTAAACCTTATTGGAATAAATTCCTAGCACCCCATGCCTTGCCCACATGTATTCCACCTGGTTAATGCTCAATCATATGGTGAATTTATTATCCACATCTTTGTAATTATAAAGTACTTCCACAGATATAGACTTAGCCATAAATGCATACTAGTGCTATTGGATGGCATAAGATATTGACATCTCTTAGCTAGCCAGAAGGATAAAGGTCTTCACATATTCATATACTCTACCTTCCCCATTGATGGTTAGTATGGATAGTACCACTACCATGTTAAGAATCCAACCACCATCAATAATTTTTGCAAGTAACCTATCATTTTCCAAATAGACATGCAAATGATAAAGACCTTCACATGTTTCTATGCTCTATATTTCCCATGGGCAATTACTATGGGTAGTTCCACCACCATGTTAAGAATCCTTGTTACCATAAAAAAAATTTGGAAGTAAACAACCATTTTCTAAATAAAAAAAAAGTGCAACACTTTTATATAAGGAAAGAAAACAAAAGATAAATTATCAAAAAAAGTATCACATAATGAATATCTGGAAGAAAATTTTAACACTACTAATACATTATTCTAAGGTTTTATGATCTAGAAGGATTTTTTAATTATCCCATATACAACAGAATGTATAGAATTTTTCAAATGGATCATCACCTATGAAAGTAGATCTAGATTCATAATCAATATGGACACCTCATCGATCACCACCAAAACACTAGCATACCTAAGAAATTACCAACTCACTATGAAACCTAAGTAATCACAGCTAAAATTACATATGCCAACATCCCTCCTTAATATTAGGGGTTACAATATTTAATACAAAAATGGGGATTGAATATTAACTACAATATCCCTTTAATGTCAAAACCAAAAACTTATGTGATCTCTCTCAAGCCTAAGAGACCTCTAAGATGTACAAACCTAGATGCACATAAGGACTTCGTAAAAATATCAACTATCTAATCCTTTATCTTAGATATGGATCACCTATTGTTGGATGAGTTATCTAATATATGATGAGCAAGGTGCAACTAAAGTATTGTCATTGTTATCAACACAGCCAGGTTGATCAGTTGATGCAATGGACAGGAGTTGATTAATGAGCAAGTTACAGCAAAAGTATTGTCATTGTTGTCAACACAAACAGATAGATCAGTTGATGTAGTTGATGCAGTGGACAGAACATGTACAGTGAATTTCCAAGAAGACAGAAGTGGCCCAGGTTCAAAAAATCAAAGAAAAAGACAAGTAAGAAAACTATCACGATATCGCGACATGTTTTCTGTCACGATTTCGTGACATGGCCGAGGAGAGAGAAGGCACAAGCAAAATTGTCGCGATTTCGCGACATGGCCGAGGAGAGAGAAAGCACAAGCAAAATTGTCATGATTTCGTGACATGACCGAGGAGAGAGAAGACGCAAGGAAAACTGTCACGATTTCGTGACATGTTGGAGGCAAAGAAGCCAAGTGGAAAAACTGTCACGATTTTGTGACATGTTGGAAGCAAAGAAGGCAAGTAAGAAAACTGTCATGATTTCACGACATGTTTGGAAAGAAGGCGCAAGCAAAGAAAACTATCATGATTTTGAGACATGGTTGGAGAGAAGGCACAGGCAAAGAAAACTGTCGCGATTTCGTGACATGTCGGGTTTTCGTGATCTGATGAGAAGAAAAGCGCCAAGGAGAGAAAGTGTCACGATTTCATGATAGGTTCGAAGAGAAAGTGCTAAGGAGAAAAAGTGTCACGATTTCATGACATGTCGGGTTTTCGCAATCCGATGTCAAGAAAAAGCGCTAAGGAGAAAAAGTGTCATGATTTCATGACATATTGTAGGAGAGAGAAGGCAAGATAAAAAGTGTCATGATTTCGTGACATATTGCATAAGGAAGAGCTCGAGAGAAAAAGTGTCGCGATATCGCGACATGTCGCATTTTCGTGACCTGAAGAGAAGAGAAGAGCCAAGGAGAAAATATGTTGCGATTTCGTGACATGTCACATTTTCACGATAGTAGTAGAGAGGAAGGCTCCGAAGGATGAAGTGTCACAATTTTGCGATAGAAGCAAAACAAAAGAGCAAGGAAGCGAAAGCGTCACGATTTTGCGACAAAGTCAAGGAGGAAGTGCAAGGCAGCGAAAGTGTCACGATTTCGTGACATGTTTCGATTTCACTGGTGCATGCTGAAAAGAAGTATAAGGCAACGAAAGTGTCATGATTTCGTGACATGTTCCAATTTTGTGTGGTTTGTGGAAGTGCCGTGAAGTGTGGTGATTAAATTGAGAGCTGTCACCATGGGTAGTTTTTGAGATATGTCATTGTTGTACTGATGATGATTCTTCTGCCACTGTTCACAAATTATGAATCATAACAGTCTAAATAATTTGCTCAGCGGAAGGTTGCTTGCCCTAGCTATGTATTTGTGTTTCGATAAAAGTAGCATGTATTTGTTCTATGCTTTGATGAGAAGAGTGTTTGATCTTTCATATCGCCTTGGTAAATATTATTTAATTCACTGAAAATTTTGTTTTAACTGTTGATAAAATATCAATCTGAGGTTAAGAAGTTTTAGGTTGAGTAAGGGGCTCTATGGTTGGCTATAAAGTGTTTGACAAAATGTCTTCACCTGATTTGCACTGTTGAAAGTAAGGTGTGACCTGCAGTAACTGTAGAAAACATAGATCAGGTTGTGTTGCAGTACAGTATTTGATGTTTGCACAGAGTTGGCAGTAAATTTGCAGAGTTGGTACAAGTGTGAGTCTCTTGTCAATTTTGTTGAAAGATGTGAAACCAACATGTTGAATGGGAAGACTGAAGAAGAGGTTTTTAATAAGCAGCCAGATGATTTCCAGCCTGGTGATGAATAGTTGAGTTGCTTTCATAGAGGTTGTTTTGATCAAGTTAATGCTTTACTTGATACATGATTTGGGCTTACTCCATTGAGTTTGATTTGAGCAAGTTATTCTTTGCCTTGGTGATTTATGTTGGTGGTTGTCTTGTTCAAATACCTTTGGAAGGAAAAGGATGTCTACTAGTTTCATTTTCATGAAGTGTTTGGTTGAATTCTTCAAGGATAATCTTGAGTTGAATAATGGTGGTTAAACCTTGTCTATAAGCATTGTTGTTAAATCCCCAAATTGGTTGAGAATAGATATTGGTTGTGGAAAGAACATGAGTATCATTGTTAGATGAGTTATTGCATGGTTGGCAATTGTTGGGTTGTATTTCATGTTCTTGAGGAAAGCATACTTCATCTATCTTATTCTTTTGAGATTGATATTGAGATAAGATTGATATTGGGAGTAGAGTATAGAACATATTGAGTCTCTAAAAATTCTCTTTATGCTTCTATGAGGTTGTTGAATCACATTGGGTCTCTAACAATTCTCTTTGTGGGTTCATGCTAAGCAAGTTTTTCTTGGTGAACTTGTGAGCTGATTTGGACAAGTTCTATGTGAGCTTGTTAAACAGGTTCTTAGTGAGCCTATGACAGAGTACAGAGGGTTGAGGCTCAGAAGACAACATGGATTGAAGTGGTCTTGGACTCAGGGGGAGCATTTATGCATTTGTTTATCATATTGCTCATGTTTTTGCTTTTGCTAATAGTAATAATTTTTGCCTGAGAATGTTGTGCATGGACTCAGGGGGAGTTTGCAGCTGCCCTTTGGTATTATTGTCAAATGGGGAGAAGAATTACAGGTAATTGCACGCAATTACGTGTGTTGCCAACAATTCCAAAGGGGGAGATTGATGAGCAAGGTGCAACCAAAGTATTGTCATTGTTGTCAACACAGTCAGGTTGATCAGTTGATGCAATGGACAAGAGTTGATTGATGAGCAAGTTGCAGCAAAAGTATTGTCATTGTTGTCAACACAAACAGATAGATCAGTTGATGTAGTTGATGCAGTGGACAGAACATGTACAGTGAATTTCCAAGAAGACAGAAGTGGCCCAGATTCAAAAAATCAAAGAAAAAGACAAGTAAGAAAACTGTCACGATATCGCGACATGTTTTCTGTCACGATTTCGCGACATGGCCGAGGAGAGAGAAGGCGAAAGCAAAATTGTCGCGATTTCACGACATGGCCGAGGAGAGAGAAGGCGCAAGCAAAATTGTCATGATTTCGTGACATGACCGAGGAGAGAGAAGACGCAAGGAAAACTGTCACGATTTCGTGACATGTTGGAGGCAAAGAAGCCAAGTGGAAAAACTGTCATGATTTTGTGACATGTTGGAAGCAAAGAAGGCAAGTAAGAAAACTGTCGCGATTTTGTGACATGTTTGGAAAGAAGGCGCAAGCAAAGAAAACTGTCGTGATTTCGTGACATGGTTGGAGAGAAGGCACAGGCAAAGAAAACTATCGTGATTTTGTGACATGTCGGGTTTTCGTGATCCGATGAGAAGAAAAGCGCCAAGGAGAGAAAGTGTCACGATTTCACGACAGGTTCGAAGAGAAAGCGCTAAGGAGAAAAAGTGTCACGATTTCGTGACATATTGTAGGAGAGAGAAGGCAAGATAAAAAGTGTCATGATTTCGTGACATATTGCATAAGGAAGAGCTCGAGAGAAAAAGTGTCGTGATATCGCGACATGTCGCGTTTTCATGACCTGAAGAGAAGAGAAGAGCCAAGGAGAAAAGATGTCACGATTTCACGACATGTCGCATTTTCATGACAGCAGCAGAGAGGAAGGCTCCGAAGGATGAAGTGTCACGATTTCATGACAGAAGCAAAACGAAAGAGCAAGGAAGCGAAAGCATCACGATTTCATGACAAAGTCAAGGAGGAAGTGCAAGGCAGCGAAAGTGTCACGATTTCGTGACATGTTCCGATTTCGCTGGTGCATGCCGAAAAGAAGTATAAGGCAGCGAAAGTGTCACGATTTCGTGACATGTTCCGATTTCACTGGTGCATGCGAAAAGAAGCTCAAGGAAGCAGAAGCGTCACGATTTTGTGACATGTTCCATTTTCGCTGGTGCATGCAAAGAAGAATGTACGACAGCGAGAAGTGTCGCGATTTCATGACATGTCATGTTTTCGCTGGTGCATGCAGAGAAGAGTGCAAGGAAGTGAAAGTGTCACAATTTTGTGACATGTTTCATTTTCATGGGCGAAAGCGAAGGAAAGAGGAGAGAGAAAAAGATGTCACGATTTCATGACATGTTTCATTTTCATGGGCAAAAGTGAAGGAAAGAGGAGAGAGAAAAAGATGTCACGATTTCGTGACATGTTTCATTTTCGTGGGTGAAAGCGAAGGAAAGAGGAGAGAGAAAAAGATGTCGTGATTTCGTGACATGTCTTAGTTTCATGGGTAAAAGCCGAGAAGCATACACAGGGACAGTTGCAGAATAAAATCATGCAGCAAAACAAGAACTGTTACAGGTGGGGTTACAAAAATGCTACAGAGTGACAGGCAGACTGAATCTACAGTGGCAGACAGAATCTGACATACTCCAGAGGAAAATATTATTATAATGTGAGTGCAGTCGCAGAAAGCATGGGCTATAATAGAATATAATAGGTTGTTGTAAAACATGCAAAAGCTGAGAAAGAGCGGCAGTTAAAGGGGTAGTTACAGAATAGTAAATGGGAGTCAGAACGTAGTTGTAATAGGAGTGTAGTTATAGGAGTGTCAATGAAGTCAGAGCGGTAGTTCAGGGTCCATTACAGAGTAAATTCGGCAAGCGGTGGCTCCGAGAATCCCAATTAAAGAGACAAATCGATTAATAGACTGCATGCGGGATTATGGCAGTTACAGAAGACTTAGGGTTTCAAGGTGAATATATTATTATAAAAGGGCAGTTGCATGCAGAAGTGAAGGCTGCTGAGAATTGAAAAGTGTGCCACCATAAAGAGGGAAGGTGTCGTTGATAAGGATGTCAGAGCGTCGAAATAAGAAGATAAGGCTGTCAGAGAGTAGAGAGGCAAGAATTTAGGGTTTAGGCTCAGTACAGTAAGAGAATAGAGTAGAGGTGTGTTGTTGAGCTGGTCAAGGGAAATAGAGAACTGCTGAGAGAAAACAGTGGTGAAAAATAGAGTGTTGCTATATAGAGGGTTAGTGTTGTGGGCTGGAAGAATGTCGTAAGAAGTACAGAGTTGTGAGAGCTACAAGTGCAAGCCATATGAAAGGGCTGTAAGTGTGCAGAAGGTAGAACTGTAAAAGAGTGTATGCTTCCATAAGATTGATTTGAGTTAAGCTAGACCAGTGAGGGTCTTATAACACAGAAGGCATTTTTATGTCAAACAAGATTTAAATTAGAAATCCAAGTTGGTGCTTGGAATCAGGGGTTGGTGCTCCTTCCAGTTGGTGCTGGTAAATTAGGGGTTGGTGCTCCTTCCAGTAGTTGCTGGTAAATTGATTGTAAAGTTGGTGCTTTGCAATGGCTGGATTTGGATGGGAGTCCAAGCAGTCTATGTTTGAGGAGTAGCCAAAACTGGTGAACCTCATTACATCTTGTGTTATGTGATGCTCTCTTGTGGTACTTGTTGTTTCTGGTTTTAAGCATTCATTTGTTTTGGCTTTAAGAGTTAAAGTTTTAAGTTTTAAATAGCTGCACTGATTCACCCCCCCCTCTCAGTGCCATTGTAAGACTAACAATTGGTATCAGAGCCAAGTTCCCAATTTTGGCTAAATCAGTCAGGGTTGATCTTGGATTAGTACACAATGGCTAAGAAGAATAGATCCTCCTCCAAAAAGGCATCCCAGTCAGTTTCAGTTCCTGTAGAAGAGAAATATGAACCGAAAAAGGTAGAAGAAGTGAATCCTGAAGTTTGTGATGAAAATCTTGAGGCTGAAGTAGATTTTGAAGGAGAGTTGATATCTCGCACTTGAAGAGTTGAGTATAGAAAAGAAAAAGAACAAAAGAATGTCCAAGAAGTTAGAAGAATATGGGGATGAGATTGAAGATCTCTTCCTACAAGTTCAAAAGGCCAAGAAATCAGAAGAAGCCTTGAAGACACACCTGGATGATGAGGATGATGTATGCAGCACAAGTAAAGAGGAATCTAACAAAGTTATTGTTGATCTAAAGCTGCAAGTAGAACAGTACAAAAGGATTGAAGATATTCTCAGGTCTCAAATCAATGAGAAAGAGACTGTATGCTGCCAACAAGAAGAAGAGATTGTTTCATTGAAGAAACAACTAAAAGAGGCCAATATAAATCTCAAATTTGAGAAGAGCACAGAGTTGCTAGATACAATGATAAATCAACAAAGAAGCTCCACGGCTAAGTTTGGTCTTGGATATGCAGCTGAACAACCTTCATCCTCCAAATATGCAGAGAAGAAGAAGTCCACGATTGAAGGTTTGAAGCAAGAAAAATCTGAAGCTGATTCCTCAAAAGGAAGAAAATATCAAAGAAAATCTATAGCAAAGCAACCATAGCAAAAGAGGTTCTCTCACTCTCACTCTTTTAATAATAATGCTTTTAATGGCTATTGTTCTAAATGCAACCACTTTGGTCACAAGGCAATTTATTGTGGACTGAACAATAGATCAAAGAGTTATGCTGATAAAAATACATCTGCTTTTCTGAGTGAACACCCTGTGCAATGTTTTAAATGTAATGGCCATGGGCACATTGCAAGGTTTTGTCCAAGCACTTTTGTATCCAATCTAAGGCAAGACCATAGATTTCATCATACACACAGAATGCAATACAGACAGGGAATTAAACATGTGCAATGTTTTAAATGTAATGGTCAAGGGCACATAGCAAGGTTCTGTCCAAGCACTTTTGTATCTAATCTATGGCAAGACAATAGATTTCATCAGAAGCAAAGTATGCAACACAGACAAGGAACATATCATGTGCATAAAAGAAAAGAAAATAATCATCCATCAAGAATGCACAAGAGACAACCCCGCAAGAGAAATGTTCAAGTTCACAAACAGGGGCAAAATAGGGATGTAGTTGAAAAACTCAAGCCCAAGTTCAGGAAAGTCTGGAGAAAGATAGAAGAAAGGAATTCGTGTCTCCTTGGACAGAAGGAGATTACTCCTCTACTGCATTAAGCAGCTCCAGGTGGCACATCCTCAGGGGGAGCAATCTTAAAATGATATTTTAATGCTCCTATGTATTTGGCCGGTTATCTGAGGATGAAAGACAAGTTGTCGGGAAATTGTCGTATAGCAGTTAAAGTGTGTTTTTCAATTTTTGTAGTGGTTTGTGGAAGTGTCGTGAAGTGTGGTGATTAAATTGAGAGCTGTCACCATGGGTAGTTTTTGAGATATGTCATTGTTGTACTGATGATGATTCTTCTGCCACTGTTCATAAATTACGAATCATAACAGTCCAGATAATTTGCTCAGCGGAAGGTTGCTTGCCCTAGCTGCGTATTTGTGTTTCGATAAAAGCAGCGTGTATTTGTTCTACGCTTTGATGAGAAGAGTGTTTGATCTTTCATATCGCCTTGGTAAATATTATTTAATTCACTGACAGTTTCATTTTAACTATTGATAAAATATCAATCCGAGGTTAAGAAGTTTGAGGTTGAGTAAGGGGCTCTATGGTTGGCTATAAAGTGTTTGACAAAATGTCTTCACCTGATTTGCACTGTTGAAAGTAAGGTGTGACCTGCAGTAACTGTAGAAAACATAGATCAGGTTGTGCTGCAGTACAGTATTTGATGTTTGCACAGAGTTGGCAGTAAATTTGCAGAGTTGGTACAAGTGTGAGTCTCTTGTCAATTTTGTTGAAAGATGTGAAACCAACATGTTGAATGGGAAGACTGAAGAAGAGGTTTTTAATAAGTAGCCAGATGATTTCCATCTTGGTGATGAATAGTTGAGTTGCTTTCATAGAGGTTGTTTTGATCAAGTTAATGCTTTACTTGATACATGATTTGGGCTTACTCCATTGAGTTTGATTTGAGCAAGTTATTCTTTGCCTTGGTGATTTATGTTGGTGGTTGTCTTGTTCAAATACCTTTGGAAGGAAAAGGATGTCTACTAGTTTCCTTTTCATGAAGTGTTTGGTTGAATGCTTCAAGGATAATCTTGAGTTGAATAATGGTGGTTAAACCTTGTCTATAAGCATTGTTGTTAAAGCCCCAAATTGGTTGAGAATAGATATTGGTTGTGGAAAGAACATGAGTATCATTGTTAGATGAGTTATTGCATGGTTGGCAATTGTTGGGTTGTATTTCATGTTCTTGAGAAAAGCATACTTCATCTATCTTATTCTTTTGAGATTGAGATTGAGATAAGATTGAGATTGGGAGTAGAGTATAGAACATATTGAGTCTCTAACAATTCTCTTTATGCTTCTATGAGGTTGTTGAATCACATTGGGTCTCTAACAATTCTCTTTGTGGGTTCATGCTAAGCAAGTTTTTCTTGGTGAACTTGTGAGCTGATTTGGACAAGTTCTATGTGAGCTTGTTAAACAGGTTCTTAGTGAGCCTATGACAGAGTACAGAGGGTTGAGGCTCAGAAGACAGCGTGGATTGAAGTGGTCTTGGACTCAGGGGGAGCATTTATGCATTTGTTTATCATACTGCTCATGTTTATGCTTTTGCTAACTATAATAATTTTTGCCTGAGAATGTTGTGCATGGACTCAAGGGGAGTTTGTAGTCGCCCTTTGGTATTATTGTCAAAGGGGGAGAAGAATTACAGGTAATTGCACGCAATTACGTGTGTTGCCAACAATTCCAAAGGGGGAGATTGATGAGCAAGGTGCAACCAAAGTATTGTCATTGTTGTCAACACAGTCAGGTTGATCAGTTGATGCAATGGACAGGAGTTGATTGATGAGCAAGTTGCAGAAAAAGTATTGTCATTGTTGTCAACACAAATAGATAGATCAGTTGATGCAGTTGATGCAGTGGATAGAACATGTACAGTGAATTTCCAAGAAGACAGAAGTGGCCCAGATTCAGAAAATCAAAGAAAAAGACAAGTAAGAAAATTGTCGCGATATCGCGACATGTTTTCTGTCATGATTTCGCGACATAGCCGAGGAGAGAGAAGGCGCAAGCAAAATTGTCATGATTTCATGACATGGCCGAGGAGAGAGAAAGCATAAGCAAAATTGTCATGATTTCATGACATGACCGAGGAGAGAGAAGATGCAAGGAAAACTGTCATGATTTCGTGACATGTTGGAGGCAAAGAAGCCAAGTGGAAAAACTATCACGATTTCATGACATGTTGGAAGCAAAGAAGGCAAGTAAGAAAACTGTCACGATTTCGTGACATGTTTGGAAAGAAGGCGCAAGCAAAGAACTATCATTATTTCACGACATGGTTGGAGAGAAGGCACAGGCAAAGAAACTGTCACGATTTCGCGACATGTCGGGTTTTCGCGATCCGATGAGAAGAAAAGCGCCAAGGAGAGAAAGTGTCACGATTTCGCGACAGGTTCGAAGAGAAAGCGCTAAGGAGAAAAAGTGTCATGATTTCATGACATATTGGAGGAGAGAGAAGGCAAGATAAAAAGTGTCATGATTTCGTGACATATTGCATAAGGAAGAGCTCGAGAGAAAAAGTGTCGCGATATCGCGACATGTCGCGTTTTCGTGACCTGAAGAGAAGAGAAGAGCCAAGGAGAAAAGATGTCACGATTTCGTGACATGTCGCATTTTCGCGACAACAGCAGAGAGGAAGGCTCCGAAGGATGAAGTGTCACGATTTCGTGATAGAAGCAAAATGAAAGAGCAAGGAAGCGAAAGCGTCACGATTTCATGACAAAGTCAAGGAGGAAGTGCAAGGCAGCGAAAGTGTCATGATTTCGTGACATGTTTCGATTTCGCTGGTGCATGCCAAAAAGAAGTATAAGGCAGCGAAAGTGTCATGATTTCGTGACATGTTCCGATTTCACTAGTGCATGCAGAAAGAAGCTCAAGGAAGTAGAAGCGTCACGATTTTGTGACATGTTCCATTTTTGCTGGTGCATGCAAAGAAGAATGTACGGCAGCGAGAAGTGTCACGATTTCGTGACATGTCATGTTTTCGCTGGTGCATGCAGAGAAGAGTGCAAGGAAGCGAAAGTGTCATGATTTTGTGACATGTTTCATTTTTGCAGGCGAAAGCGAAGGAAAGAGGAGAGAGAAAAAGATGTCATGATTTCATGACATGTTTCATTTTCATGGGTGAAAGCGAAGGAAAGAGGAGAGAGAAAAAGATGTCATGATTTCGTGACATGTTTCATTTTCGTGGGCGAAAGCGAAGGAAAGAGGAGAGAGAAAAATATGTCGTGATTTCGTGACATGTTTCATTTTCACGGGCGAAAGCGAAGGAAAGAGGAGAGAGAAAAAGATGTCACGATTTCGCGACATGTCTTAGTTTCATGGGTAAAAGCCGAGAAGCATACACAGGGACAGTTGCAGAATAAAATCATGCAGCAAAACAAGAACTGTTACAAGTGGGGTTACAGAAATGCTACAGAGTGATAGGCAGACTGAATCTACAGTGGCGGACATAATCTGACATACTCTAGAGGAAAATATTATTATAATGTGAGTGCAGTCATAGAAAGCATGGGCTGTAATAGAATATAATAGGTTGTTGTAAAACATGCAAAAGCTGAGAAAGAGCGGCAATTAAAGGGCAATTATAGTAACAGTAAATGGGAGTCAGAACTGCGAAAAAAAGGGAGATGAATACGATAAGATAAATGGAGTCGAAGCAGTTACAGTAACAGTAAATGGGAGTCAGAACTGTAGTTACAGGAGTGTCAGTGAAGTCAGAGCGGCAGTTCAGGGTCCATTACGGAGTAAATTCGGCAAGCGGTGGCTCCGAGAATCCCAATTAAAGAGACAAATCGATTAATAGACTGCATGCGGGATTATGGCAGTTATAGAAGACTTAGGGTTTCAAGGTGAATATATTATTATAAAAGGGCAGTTGCATGCAGAAGTGAAGGCTGCTAAGAATTTAAAAGTGTGCCGCCATAAAGAGGGAAGGTGTCGTTGATAAGGATGTCAGAGCGCCAAAATAAGAAGATAAGGCTGTCAGAGCACAGAGAGGCAAGAATTTAGGGTTTAGGCTCAGTACAGTAAGAGAATAGAGTAGAGGTGTGTTGTTGAGCTGGTCAAGGGAAATAGAGAACTGCTGAGAGAAAACAGTGGTGAAAAATAGAGTGTTGCTGTATAGAGGGTTAGTGTTGTGGGCTGGAAGAATGTTGTAAGAAGTACAGAGCTGTGAGAGCTACAAGTGCAAGCCATATGAAAGGGTTGTAAGTGTGCAGAAGGTAGAACTATAAAAGAGTGTATGCTTCCATAAGATTGATTTGAGTTAAGCTAGACCAGTGAGGGTCTTATAACACAGAAGGCATTTTTATGTCAAACAAGATTTAAATTAGAAATCCAAGTTGGTGCTTGGAATCAGGGGTTGGTGCTCCTTCCAGTTGGTGCTGGTAAATTAGGGGTTGGTGCTCCTTCCAGTAGTTGCTGGTAAATTGATTGTAAAGTTGGTGCTTTGCAATGGCTAGATTTGGATGGGAGTCCAAGCAGTCTATGTTTGAGGAGTAGCCAAAACTGGTGAACCTCGTTACATCTTGTGTTATGTGATGCTCTCTTGTGGTACTTGTTGTTTCTGGTTTTAAGCATTCAATTGTTTTGGCTTTAAGAGTTAAAGTTTTAAGTTTTAAATAGCTGCACTGATTCACCCCCCCTCTCAGTGCCATTGTAAGACTAATAATATAGTGGTGGTATACTACAATATTCATTGTGTAGGTAGAGAAATATTTATTTTAGAAAGTTGAATGGCACTTTTATTATCACAATAGAGTAAATAATGTCATATTGGATATTGTTAGAGTACTAAAATAATAAATTATAACCAATCAACTTCTTTAGATACCTCATTTGTTACTACATATTCAAAATCTATAGTTGATAAGACAATAGTAGCATACTTCTTACTATGCCATGAAACTAGACTAGAACTAAGAAAGAAAATACAAATTGTGGTATATCTTTCATCATATTAACAACCTATCCAATTTGAATTAAAATATCCTGCATGCATCAAGTATATAAATGAGGAAAAATAAATACCTATAGTCAAAGTCCTCTACACATATCTCAAAATTTATTTTGTTGCTCTTCAATGTGGAACCTTAAGAAAAATAAAAAAGTATAAATCAAACCTATTGCAAAAGAGATATCTAAATAAGTGTGATCAACATCACCACCTTCTAAATCATGGGTTAACACCAAGATAGAATAAAGTGGAGTAGAAACACTCTTAAAATTTTCCATCCTAAACCTTCTCAACAAGTCTATGGCATACTTGGTTTGGCGAAGATATTGCCAACATATTTTTGCCACACCTAAATTCTAAGAAAATAATAGAGGAAACCAATATATATTATCTTTAAGTCATTTTATCTTGTGTTTCACCTGTTGTGATAAGAACATCAACATAGAGAACAATAATAAGTATTTCATCTCTATTAATGTTATTCACATTAATGTTAGAATAATAGAGACTATTATGGGATCCTTTTGCCTTAAAGTACTTATCAAAATTAGAATACCAAGATCATAGAGCTTGCTTTAATTTATAGAAATAATTCCTCAACTTGTAAACTAAGTTTTTTTGTCCTAAGTACTAAAATCCTTGAGGTTGTGTGATGTATATTTCCTTATCACATCATCCATTCAAAAGTATTTTTAACATCTATTTCGTTAGGAGACAAATTGAAATGATCTACTAAAGCTATAATAGTCTTTATAGTACTAATATTGGCCACTGAAACAAAGCTTTTTGTGTCGTAAATACCTTGTCTTTATAAATACCCTTTAGCCACTAATATTACCTTATAATTTTTATTTTTTCGATTAGACTTATACTTAGTCTTATCACCCAATTATTTTTACTACATTTTTCTCTTTAGGTAACTCTACCGATTGACAAGTTCAATTTTTTATTGAGTCATATTCACTTACACAACATGTTCCCACTTAGATTTTTTCTTAACCTCGTAGTAAGTTTTAGTATCATTAGTCTTTATAATTTTGGTCATGATGGCATAATTAACTTCTTGATTCCTTTGATATATTTCTTGAACACTCTTGGTCTTCTTAAGAGGACTTGATTCTTCATCTTCACAAGATATTTCCTTTAAATTTTCACCATTTTTAAAGGAACTATGTGGTACATAATCATTTATATTCACTTGTGGGTAGGAGTGGGAAAGTATTGTGTCTTATCCTCAAACTCTTTATTGAACTTGGCATCCCTACTTGTGAACACATCCTCCATGGTAGGATCATAAAAACTATACCCTTTTTTCTAGTCATAATAACCAACAAAGATAAAATTAACACTTTTCTTATAAAATTTATTTTTCCTAACCTCACTATCTTTATGAGAAAATGCTTCACATCCTAAGAACTTGAAATATTCAACATTGGTTTTGTTTTCACTTTGTGCTTCTTATAGTCTTATGTTCTTCAAACATGTTATAAGTGATCTATTCAAAATATAAGATTTTTGATTGCATCATTCTAAATCAGTAAAGGAAGATCCTTAGATTAAAGTATGCATAGATATATTTCCACCAAATTTCTATTCTTCCTTTTAGCATCATTTTTTTAGGAAGTATCCTTATTGGCCATGTGTCTCATAATCCCATGATTCTAAAATAAATCCTTGGATTTTGTATGGATATATTATCCATAATTTTCCTTTACAATCCTCTTTATCCTTTCCCCGGTTTTATTTTCTACAAATGACTTAAACGTCTCATAATTTCGAAAGACTTCATCCTTTTGGTTGAGGAAGCATACCCATATCTTTCTTGAAAAATCATCAATGAATGTTAAAATGTACATAGACCCTCCCTTTGATGAAGGTATCATAGGCCCACATAAATCACTATGGATAAGTTCAAGAGGTTTATTTACCTTTTAGTTTGAGCTTTTAAATTTTCTTTATGTTGTTTGCCAACCATACATATTATACTCACACTTGTCATTACCTTGATCCAAGGAATTTATTCAACTTTGTTCATATCTGAAAGCATAGCCAAACTTTTATTATTCAAATGATCAAACTTTTGATGCCATAATTGATTTGTAGAGTAACTTGTAGTGGGTTAGTATGTCATATTTATAGATGCTAAGAATTTATAGATACGATCATTTACAAATTTGATAGCTATAACATTTAATCTACCATTAATAATTTTTATCAAACATATATTTGAAGAGAACTCAACCTTATAATCATATTGAGTTATTAGGCTTATTGAGATAAGGTTTTTATTTAACCTAGGCAAAAAAATCACATCTTTAGTTTTCAATTCCTTACATCATTTACATTCATTGGAATTGAACATATTCCTTCAATTTGATGTGAAGTATCATCACTAAGAAATATCCTTGCACCTTTCACTTCTTCCAAAGAATTATAGAAGTTCTTATTGTTAGTGAGGTATTTGCGAGACCTTGAATCAATATACCATGAGTAATTTGAAGTTCCTTTAGGAACAAATGTGGCTATCAAAATATTTTTACTATGTTGTTCTTCCTCTTCTTGAACAAAATTTAATTTTCTTGATAGAATTTTCTTTGTCCTCATCCATATGATTTCTTAAAGAATAAATAACTTCAATGTCCTTCCTCTCCAAAATTGTAACATGAGATGCATTTATATCTTCTAGTATTATCCCTTTTATTTCTTCATTTTTTTTACTATTTTAAAAAATATTCCTTTGCTAATTATAACATTTTTGTTGATTGTATTTCCTTGATTACTCCTTCTAAATCTAACATTGTTATTGAAGAAGCAAATAAACATACTCATTTTAGGTTGTCATAAATATCATTCATGGAGGAATTACATAGAAGCTCTAAAGGGCCTCCTAAGTGTTATTTTTAATTTTAATTCATGGGTTGACACTATTAATACTACTTGAACATATGTGTTGGTAACTCTTTTATAATACATATGGAAAAAATATGGTTGTGGACTTATTTTAATATAAATATATCTTATGGTGCCTAGCCTATCCTTATCCTTTTTATGAAGCTAAAAGGATATAAATATAAGAACAAAACCCACACATATAATGGTTCTCTTCTATAGGATTTACAAGATCCTACATGCGAATTTCTATGTGCACTATTTTTTTTTGAACTTGGAGAAATATCACCACTTGAAGTTATACATCAGTTTTCATATGTAGTCTTATTGCAAATAAGCATGACCATATTTATTTAGAAAATAAATTAATTATATATGTTATTCAATGGGATGTATCGACTAGAACTCATTCACGTCTAAATAAATGGAAACAATAATTTAATTTCTTAGAAATTTGATGGTCCACCTCATTTCATTTAATAGGTAGTTATCATATTTAACTATTAGTGGGAGGGGTTATAATGGTAGTAGTTAGAGTTGAATACTAAACTAGTGGGAGATAATGATAGAAAACCAATTCCCTTTTTAATAATAAAAAAATCCACTTAAAAAATTATTCTCATGATGATGGAAAATTGTCATTTTTAGAGCACCACTCTGGTGTGAATCCACTCTTGATTTTTGATAGGGTTTGTTTTGTTCTTTGTAGTTATTTTTGGCTTCCAATGTTGATAAATCAAACACTAGCACTAGTGTCATGAGAGAAATATCAAGTGAACATGGCATCCATTAAGCATACCATGAAATTCATCCCAATATGAGGTAATATATCATCCTATGATGTTGTTTTACCTCTGCTAGAATTTGATAATGCTTACAAATAGATGGACATTTACCCTGGTTAGATATTTTATGGGGTGCATTCCCAATGAGTCAACTTTATAGGCTTGGGTCAACTCAGCTTGGGTCCCTTACGACATCATTTTTAATTTGATCCAAAACCTTACTATAGGGTTTTGTATTTTTAGTTTTTCTAATTCTACTCATGCAAAGGATATCTATGAGCATGGATCATGTTCCATGTCTAGTTATTTGCTAGTTTTTCCCCCTAGATCTATAAATTTTTTCTCTTTAAGGAAATAATGTCTAAGTTCCTAGTCTAGGTCAATTTCCCTTATCCTCCTCTATCCCTTTAGCCTTTATTGAGCTACATTATGGTAGTCTTAAAACATGTCATACTAGTAGAATACAAGCATCTAGCTTTTGAGTTGAGGTTGATTTATTTAGAGACCTCAAAGAGTTCATAAACACCTAGGTTGAGGAGACCATTATCTCATTAAGATTTGTTTATATTAACTTCTTGAATACCTACTTTTGATGCCAAGAGTCTAAACATAAGGGAAAATATTTCTTGCTTATATCACATAATAAGCCAAAACCATCTTCCATGAAAATCACTAGGTCAACCCATCAACACAAAGAGGAAGTTGGACCACTATGCAAGCTTGTAAAAATATGTGTAATAGTATATATAAAGCTTCACACCCCAAACCATCTATGAATATAGTGGTTACCTTAGGTTCATAGATAACAAATAAGGTGAATATTATCCAATTGAATTCCTATCAATGGTCGAGGTGGTTTTCAAGGAAGTTGTGTAGCCTCATTAATATTGTACATCAAGTGCAAACAATGTGGTTACCAAAAATCCAAAGTAAACTCTCTTCCCTAGTATCCTCCTACAATTTTGTGTCCTTCTTGTATCCCGAGGAGGGATATGAAGTATGGATATTTTTTATCCAATAAAATGATTCACCTCTCCAATACTTAGTGAGGAATTTCTAGGTTTGATTTTGAGGGAATGAATAATTTTAATGTATTAAAGTGTTTTAATGGAAATGATATACCATTAGACTCCCTACCTTAATGAATTTTCTTTCATGTGGGGTCTCGTAGATCCCAAGTTTAAGAAATTTTATAGAACTACATCCATAGAACCCAAGTGTAAGTATTTTTATAGGTTCCATTGGCTAGATATTGGGGATAGGGTTTCAAAATATAGATTTAGTATCTTTGAGGAAGAGACCCAATGCAAAAAATCAACTTCATCCATGAAGAAAAATGTATTTTTATAGAATTTATTGATATTTTTAGGCCTTTGTGTCTCATTACCATAAGTTGTTCAAGATTTAAAATCCACCCTAGCTTAAGCCCAAGCCCTTTTAAAAAATTTCAAAATGGTTCCCAATTATCATTTTGCTTCCCAACAAGCCCTTTATAACAACCTCCTTTCATAGGAAGAGCTTAAGTTACAAAAATTATCCATAGCCAATGATAAGGATCCATATTATTATGTGTTTCCTTACGAACTTTACAAAGTTCTCGAGGATAATATGGGATCAAATATACACTATGTTTGTTTAGAAGCTCTCAATACTAGATATCTTGGTCATTTAATCAATCAGTATAATATTAAGCTTATCCAAAAATAGGGGACCATAAATACATTTATTACTGATGATCCATTACCTTGCATAATGTCTCTTATAATATTATTTCTATATCCATTACACTTAGGATTAAGAATTTGCTCTTCTAGATTATTTGACCATCGTAGACTATAATTATCAAGAATAGATACATCTTAGAAAATATTATTATTATCTAGGAAGGAATGGAATGGGTAAGACAACCATAAAATAAGGTCATGTTCCTTAAAATAGAATTTGTTAATTCATACAATAGGATTGAATAACCCTTCATCCTAGACATATTGTAGGTCTTAGGATTTGGTTCTATATTTCTTTATTCTATTTGAATTATCTTCATAGATGCATCTATCCACCTTGCAATTAATCATCAGTAATCCTCACCATTCATCCTATATAGATTTATTCACCAAGGGTTTCTTATTGGTCCAATTTTTTATATTTTTATGGCAGAAGGATTTTGATACCTTTTTGTTGATGTTATTTCTCATGGGAGAGTAAAATGGATTTCCCATTTCTATTGTTGAGTACCTCTTTTTAGTTGTTTAATGGATATTTTACAAATGAATCCTTCCTGATGCTCTCTAAAAAGGAAAGTAACATTGAAAATGCATTGCAATTCCTAAATGTATTTTGTGAAGCCTTAGGGTCTACCATTCAGTGATAAAAAAATAAATGTTATTGATAATTTTTTCTCCTTAAGCTTGCTTGGTTTAGCTAATTCAATTGGAAATGAATTCAACATGGTGAGATGTTTATATTTTTGAGCATCCCCTTTGCCTTCCAAACTTATCCTTAAGTTCTATGGCAATATATTTTAGATAGAGTGGAGCATAATATTCACAAGTGGATTTCTAAGCCTTTATTATTAGATGGTAAATTCTAGGTCTATTCTAAAATACTCACTACCACCCATGTTTATTACTCGTCTTGTTGGGCCCCTTCCAAAGCCCCTTATTAGAAGTTGGAGAAGCTCCTTCAAGAATTTTTATGAGCCTCGACAAACAAAAAATGATTACATAGAGTGGTTTGAGAGTTTTGTTACCTTACAATAAATCCTAGAGGCTTAGATATTCTTGATACCCAAAGAAAATGGATAACTCTTTGTTTCAAATGGATCAATAGAGTTTTACATGGTAAGGAAGCATAGAAAATATCACTTTAGAAATATATTTCCTTAAGCATTCCATATGAAAGAAAATCTTATAAAGATCTCGGACTACCCTCTCATCTAGTTATAATGTGCTTGTTCAAATTTAGGGTATATTTATTTCCAGAAGGATTTGGAAGGCCTTGGAGACTATAAAATCCTAGCTCTAATGGAGTGGAAGTGGATTGTATATTAGACTATCTATGAATATTCACTCACTTTTGCGGTCCCTTGTTTTTATGCATCAAGACCATCATTTAGCCAAACTTCCTTAGGTTAATGCACCATATTTTTTCAAAGAGGGGTAAACGTAATCTTTGACATTTTTTTCAACCACAAAAAATTGGTTTTCTTGGCATAAATCCAAATAATTCAAGATCTAAGATTAGTACAAGAAAATATTTTAAGCATCCTAGGAGGTAGTCTCGTATGATATGCTCCATAAAATTGGGATCATAAACACACACCTTGGTGGAAAGTTTGGAAGTGGTATCCAAATACTGATTTTATAAATTATAAACCCAAAAATGGGTATTATTGGATTTCCCCTCTTTTGCTAATGATATCCATACTTAATGAATGTTAGCATGTATAGTCCCCTAAAAGGGATTGGCAATATAAATTTTCCTTTGTTTGGGATGCATCTCTAGAGGACAAATTGGTTCACTTCTCCGAGTGTCTGCTCTTCTAATGATTTCCAGTTGAGGATTGATTGGTTTACTTAGGGGTTAGAAACCCCAAATGACTCTTTTGTTAGTATAGGGAGATCATTAAGCATTTATTCTAGTTTTATCCTGTAGCACAAGTAGTTTGGACCTAGATTTATGAATTTTTTAGCTATTTTAATTTAGGTGTTTCACTTGGCATATAGTTCTTCTTGGTAATAGGATGAGCATTTCTACAAACATTGACCAAATCTAACATATTTCTAGAGAAAAAATATGCTCAATATTTTAAAGGATTGTAACAGTACAATTTTTTCTAATGTATCTACTTTTACAAATTGTTTTGCTTATGCTAAAGCAATGCTTTGCTCTAATGTTATGTTATACATTTAGGCCTATGCCAATAAGGTGGCACTTAAAGTAGATAAATTATAGAATTTTCTTGGTCAATGGTGAATGCACCATGTTTGATGACAAGAGTCGTGCCTTATCCATCCAATCACCATAATCAACCTACCTTGAGAGGGAAATTGTGTGGTTGTGGTTCTTAGGTTTAATATTATCATAGTCCTAGGTTTGTAAAGATATCAAGTAGCCCATCATATTAGAACCAATCCCTTAATTTAATTAGAGGATGGACCTCTCCCTACCCCCTTTCCCTAATGTGTAAGGATGGAGGTTGAACACTTCCACTCAAGACACAAGTTGAGGTACTTCCAGTCAGGAGTAGGAATGAGACCTTAAGGATTATTCCTCATCCATTAGTTAGGAACCAATGAATGATACTAGAGACATTCCAACACAATAATATATTAATGCACATGATGGATAGGAACCCTTTGTAGAAGATTTAATCTCTCACACATGATGGGGCATCCTAGAAGACAAGGACATTCACCCCTCTATTGGTGTTATTTCTGTTTAGGGTTAAATTTTTATCACCTTGGTGTAACTAATTTTATTTCTTTTAAGCTCGAGTCTATTTTTGTGATCCCTAAAGGTTTCTGTTTTTATCATTTGGATGGTCTCTTAGTCTATTTTTTGGGGTGTGTCTTTCGTACAACCTACATTTTTTCATAATAAATATATTATTTTTGGGAATTCTCCTAAATTATCTTATAGTACCAATATCAAGGGTTAAATATTAATCATAATATTAATACATTCATATAACATCAATATCTATGAATCTGATTCATAAAATCACAACAATATTCCTCAATATAAAATTTCACAATATTATTCATAAATCATTAAATATACAACTAAATTTTATTTATATTCTATTAAAATGGATGGAAATTTATCTCCATTAAATAACCTTACATGAATCTTCAATACTCAAACTATTCCTCTCCTCAGAAATTCAGGAGATGCATCCTTTCACCTTTCTCATGTATGACAAAAATTTCATGACTCTTCACTTTGCATATTATCACATATCATGTGACCCTTGAATTGTATATTGAAGACATAACATATATGACTCTTGAATTACTTAATTAACACTTTTCACTTTCACACTTTGCACACTTTGAAACTTCCACACTTTATTACTCAACACTTGGACATTTCTCACACATTGACACATACATTAGAAAAATATAAGCACACTCCCTAATCCAATACTTATAATAGTATACCGAGGTGCTTTAAAATTTACCAAATAATGTAATATCTTCAACACCTCTTGTATTACATTATTTTGTGTGAATACATTTAGTCTTCAATTTTTTATTCTAGTCTTTGTCGTTTGGCTCTAGTTCTAGCACTCCTACAACCTATGGTTTTGAATATGTACCTTTGTTCTATTTCTTGTGGTTATAATACTTATGAACAATTCATATTCTTTTGAAGATTTCAAATCATTGCAAATAATTTTATAACATATTTTGCACTAATACACATGCCTTGTGCATATTTTTTGTTCAAGTCTCCTTTATCATATACCATATCCATTCCTAGAACAAGATCCCATTCTTCATTTTATATCATTATTTTGTGAGTGTCACAAAGAATCTTTATGATGAAATTATTTGTACTTGGATCATACATACAAATTATTTTTCTTATCCATATTGATTGATTTTGTGGCAATTTCCATGATACCTTAGTTTATTCCATGTTGAAATATATTATTTATAGGTATTTTGGAACTTTATTACTCTTGGATGATACCTCAAAAATAATCTTGAATATTTCAAATAATTGCACATCAAAAAAATTTCCTTCTATCTTAAATAATTTGGTTCTTTAAGTAGAAATTATTTTATCATAAAAATCTTAATCAATTCTTCCTCAATTTCTTCAAACAATTTTTAATCTGATCAAGTAATTAATTCATAATTTTTGTTCTTATAATTCTAAAATTAGTCAAACAATTTCAATTTCTTCTCATAAATATTTCTACATCATATGAAGTCCTTTTATCTTAAATTGAACCACTGGAGATAATAATTCTACATCATATGAAGTCCTTATGGTTGATGTGGAAATGAAAGAATGGTTCAAGACTAGCCAAAATATTGCAAAGAAGCACTAGGAGTATAAATATATGGTCAAATGTAAAGTAGGGAAAGGTAGGTAACAAAGTAGCAAGTAAGAGCTTGTCAGATAGTAAAACAATATCAAGAAAATTATCTCTAATGAGAAAAATCAAGAATCATAAAATTTGGCTACATAAGAAACCTATATGGATGTTTAACAATGCTAATGTTAGCAAAGGCACAACAAAAATACAACATCTAATGTTTAAAATTTGGTGTCCAATATTTAAGCGAAATCAAAAACCAAAAATCCAAGTAGTGAGAGATATAATAATGATGATATCGTCCGGGTGATATTAAAAATCTAATCTAGTTTTAAATAAGGGTCCAAATATTCTAAATCATCGTGTTTAAAATATGACATGTGGTGTCATACTCTGTATGGTTTTTAAGGATTCTATACTTTAGAGGTGATGGTGTCATTATCAAAATATTTAGTGCTTGAAAAACCAAAATAAATATCAGATGTAAAATAAATTCAAGGAAGGAGACCCGATAATAAAGGTATTAAGAATCAATTAAAGAAGCCTAACATTTGACACTATGCATAGGGAAATATGGCTATTAGACTCTTTAGACTATGACATCAACAAGAAAGAAGAATATTTTTAGAATCTAGCATGAAGAAATGGAAGAGGCAACACTTAGATAAGATGAACCATACAAAATTAAGCAATATGCTCTCATGCTACTATCTTCAACATAGAGGACTTGGACTTATCCTAGTCAATAATTTTATGTATGCTAATCAGTCATTAAATATCATTATTCTTAAATGATCTAAATGGTGAAATTGTCCTTTATAACACACCTGCCCTTGCTCAACTAGCTAAGCATAACATAATGGAGTGTATCTTTATCAAACTATTATAATCTAATGATGTATAATGCAAGTTAGCTACAAAAATTTTATATCACACAAATCTGTAAGGTGTGATTAAATTAATCAAGCATAGTTCATATGAATTTGATAGTTACACCCCGTACCTATTATGATAGGCCTACAATATGCTATGTACATAATCATGACTAGATAGTTAAATGCATTGTAAAACATCTATATATACTCAAATGTAAGTCAGTCAAATTATTACCCCTTTAGCATTTACAATCGTATGACTGTATGATGATGATATATACCTTTTGAATGAATATTGGATTATTTTCTAGCCTCTTTCTCAACTTTATGTAAAACATGTATGTATGCCAACTGAGTGATTAAGCATTTTATTAAAGCTATGAATGGTTAATTCTATTATAGTTATTCTACATGCTGGATTTCACCTTGGATTTCTTATTCTTTATTTCTTGGAGCACATTGTCATGTCTAGGCTAAATGTATCCGATACTCAATAGTGAAGTTTGAAAAGATAGATATTACATATTGGTTATATATATATATATATATATATATATATATATATATATATACATATTGGTTATATATATGTTACGATAAAAAAATTATGAAAGTGAACACATGGTACATTAATATGAATACCATGACATCAAGCTAAGATTAGTTGTATAATAAAATAAATAACAAAACTAGGATGGTCACATGGATAACCAGATCTAAGAAATTTGTGCTAGCACTAAAAAATGTAGTTTAATTAAAAATCTTGTTGTCATCAACTTCAATAAGGGACTATAAAATGATGTATAAGTCCACCTAATGCATGGATTTTCTATGATCATTCTAGGTAAACATGTATTTTTTCAAGCAGTGAAGAGTTGAATGGAGTCTAGCAAAACAAAGGAGGCCTACCTACACAATTTTGCAAAGAAGAAAGCAAGGAAAAGAAGAAATATTTTTAGCACCTAGGATAATTACCAAATGCAATCTACATGAATGAACATTAATCTAAGGTTGCTACCCTAGATCTGAAATGGCCCTCAACTATAGTAGAATATGCTCATGAATTTTTCAATTTTTCTAGAAGTGCTTACACACATTTTTCTCCATTTCCTCCTCCTTATTTTCTCTAGTCCATATTCATATTACCTTCATGAATTTAGATCCTACTTGCTTGAATATCTCACCACCAACATTGACCTCTCTATTTTCAAAATTATTCCCTTTCTCACCTTTTGTCATTCATTTATTTTTTCCTATAACCTTCACCTCTAAAATCATATCCCTCACCTACAATTTGCCATCAAACTCCATCTTGTATTCCTTTGGTACTTGTCTTCCTCTATATGTTGCAATGTACCACATTTTTTAGGCAAATGGAATGCAGTCTATAGTAAGATTTATTTTAAGGTGTATTTCAGAGACCCTATTGTAGTTATATAATCCATCAACCTCCCTTACATCTTCATATTGGCTATATCAATTCCTTTATTTGAAATATTTTTATCTTCCCTATATTACCCAATAATCGATCATCTTATATTATAGCTTTATTTTATATAAATATCCTTGTTATCCCATACTTAAGGCATACAAGGTTCTTAAATTTACAAGCAAAAATCCATAGAAGTCCCCAATAATTTAAGTAAATTTTATTATCTACATCCTCTATGTGGTATTTTTTAAGTCATGTAGTTAGTTTGTTAAGACAAAGGTGTATCAAGTGGCATACAACAACTTAAAAGAATATAGTTTTCACACCATATGAAGTCTCTATGGTTGATGCAAAAAAAAAAAGAATGGTACAAGGCTAGTCAAAAGAATGTATAGCAACACTAGGAGCAGAAATATATGGTTGGATGTAAAGTAGGGTAAGGTAGGTAACAAAGTAGTAAGAAAGTTATTGTCACATAATAAAATGATATCAAGTTAATTAAATCTAATAATAATAAGCAAGAAATATAAATTTTTTCTAAGTAAGAAAGTTGGCCAAATATTTATCACTATTGATGTCAACAAAGGCTTAAAAAAAATCTAGCATTTAGTGTTCAAATATGGGCATCCAACATTTAAATAAAATCAAAGCTAAAAATACAAGCATCTAGAGATACAATGATGTTGATGTCATTGGAGTGACATTAAAAATTTGGTATAGTTTGAAAGAAGGGCCCAAATATTTTAAGGTATTACATCTACCATTTGGTATCTGATGTCATACTTTGTAAGGTTTTCAAAGGTATTATACTTCAAATGTGATGATGCGAGATGCAAAATAAATCTAAGTTAGGAGAGTCGACAAAAAAAAGCATTAAAAATCAAGTAGAGAAACCCTACATATACCATTGTGCATAGGAAAATAGGGTTGTCCAATTTTTTAGGTTATGGTATTAACAATAAATAAGAAGATTTTTGACATCCAACGTGAGTAAATAGTAGAATAAGCAACACTTAGTCAATATAAACCATATAAAATTAAGAAATATGCTCTCACATTCCTATATTTTTCATAGCGGCTTTGGACTTGTCCTAGTCAAAAATATCATGCATGCCAATCAATTGTCAAATTCCATTGTTGTTAAAGTATCTCAATGGCCAAATCCTCCACCTTAACACACCTTTTCTTTATTATATCAATAGAAAGGAGTGGATCTTCATAAAATTATTATAATCCAATGATGCAGAATGTAATTCATCTACACAAAAGAAATATTTTTTGCACACATCAGTAAGGTATGATTAAAGTAATCAAACTTAGTTTACCTGAATGAAACAACTACTCCCTGCACCTGCTCTAAGAGGCTTGTAATATGATCTATAGGAAATCATGATTAGATAATTTAATGTATTGTAAAACATCTATATATACTTTAATGTAAGCCATTCAACTGGTTGGTCCTTTAGTGTTTCTAATTGCATGACTATATGATGTTGATATATACCTTTTCAATTAAAATTAGATTGTTATCTAGCCTCTTTCTCAACATTACAAAAAACATGTATGTATGATAACTGAGTGATTAAGCATTTCTATTAAAGCTATAAATGGTTAATTTCATTATAGTTATTCTATATTATGGATTTCTCCCTAGGTTTTCTATTCATTAGGTCCTAGAATGCTTTATAATACTCAACATTTGTTATGTTTAAATTTTTTATCATAATAAAAGTAAGTTGGTATATTATGAAGTCTAGTTTAGTTCAAATTACGAGAATATCATGCACTATATCTCTTGATATTGCTAAATTTGCACCAATTTTAGCTTAGATTCTAACTTTTGGTATCTCTTATTCTAGTACACCATCCCATTTTAATTAGTTTAGCTGGAACCATAGGATCTAACCTACTCCAAAGGTTGACTAAAAAATCCCTAGTTTTGGTCCATTCAATCTTGGTCAAGGTCTTCAAAGTGCAACTAATCCACTTCAGTGGATTTTGGTTTTAATTTTTGGTACATTCAGTGGGAAAATAATGTCCTACCCTAAATAAATGGTTTTATTAAAGTATTTTGGTATACTAGGCTAAAAATATGCTAATTTTAGTAGGAAAATATTCTCCTAGATATAACAAGCTTGATTCACCATTGCCTCATCAAATAGATGTACATACCCCTTTGATAGGTTTTCTAGTAGTTATGATAGATACGATACCCTTAATTTATTACTCAAATTATAAGATACATACAATATTAAATCCTCAGATATATCAATAGATAAAGGATATAATCCAACAACTTATCAATGAACTTCTAGAAAATAACAAATAGAAGAAAAAAATCTTAATTAGATTGGCTCAACAGTTTGACACATGATGGATATAACAGTGAAAAAAATTCTTTTTAAGGGATAAATTATTAATCATAGGTGTTTGTGGCCCTCATAATGGAACAATATCATTACCCTACAATGGATCTAGTTAGTCCAAATGTACAATTGTATGAAATAAAGAAAAAGGACGATGAATCATATTAAAATGAATTTGAAATTAACTTGAATCTACAAGGGGATTATGAGGAAAATTAAATGCCAAAGACATATCCAAAGTAATTTAGTCTCGAAGCATTATGCCTACATTTCCAAACCAAATACAATTATTGAAAATTAAAATATATACCCATAACAAGAACCCAAAGAAAGGATATGATAGATATCTATAGATAATTATCCCAAAAGGTGATTAAGAAAAAATAATATCCCAAGGCAATACTATTATAGAAGCTAAATAAATGGAGGAAGATTTGCTAATGTCCAATCAAGTGAATCTAGTTGAAATAGCTTTGCATGACCCAAAATTTAATTTGATGCATAGCTTAAACTCTAAATGAACACATAAATAATCATATTTTGATTATATTTCCTTTTATGTATTAGTGTCCTTAGAAGGATGTGTGTTACACAATTGTGCAATTCATCCAAGAGGTGATGTTTATGTTATACCTCAGGTAGTTTATGATTCTATGGGTATACTATACACCATAATTGACTTTGAATATTGTGATTCAAAGAAATAGTAGTCTAAAAAGTAGGAGTCATCAAAGAACTGTTAATTTTTTTACATAGGTTGCAAGACATAGCAACAATTCAAAACATGGTGGTCATTGATTTAACACTAACATTTGGGATTAGCTAGTCCAATGATTTTTTAACATATATACAAGGACACTTAGAAAAATATCAAATGATTATTCCTTGTATTCAAAATATGGTCGAAATTCAAGCTAAAAAGCTTTATCCCTACCACATTGGGAAGTATAAAGAAGAAAAGAACATACACCTAGAAAAAATAAAAATAACTAACTGGTCAAAAATGAGAAATAATTAATCAGTAGTAGGTCAGTATTGAGTGGCTCTAAAGTAGGATGGTTTTCATGCATAGAGAATTGGTATAATTTATAGAACTATGATTCACTGTATCATTTGGCTAGCCACATGTTCTATCAATCGAATCTAAATATTTTAAGACAACCACAAGGAATATGGCACTTTTCTCAAGAGTATTCTGCGTTGTATCCCAAAATGATAACCAGTATCCAACTAAAAGATGTCCAATTAACATGGTACATGCTACACAAATCAATATGCATTGAGAATATAATTAGACATTCAATAAATGAAGAAAAGGCATCGATATTAATTTTCAATATTGCTTTTTAACTAGCCTAGGACGTTGACACAGGTCTAAAATTAATCTAATGGTAAAACCCTAATATAATGAGCTATAAATCTTAAGGTGAATGTTAGAATGAAAATCATAAGTTTGATACTATCTAGCCGATTCACTATATATTTAAATGCAAGAGATAAATCAAGTACAACTGGCATATAGTGATACACCATAATTTTGTGTAAATAATCTAACAAGTAAATCAAAGTTGTATATCAACTAGAAGAATAAGTTAGTTAGTCATGAGGGATGATAATTTTTTTTTGAAAAACTACAAGGCAAGTCACATGATTTGAACAAGCTTAGAAGGAGATATTTTTTCTTGAGAATTGAACATAATCAAAATTTATAGTATGAGTTGGAATGATGATATATTTAATGTAAAAGGACTATAAAAAGGGATTATTTCTCCAGTATACACTCACTCTTGAGGAAGAATTTCATCCTAAGGGTCTATGGTGGATAGGCATTAGTAAAAGAAGAAAATTAAAGAGATCTCTTGGCAAAAGTTATAGTCAACTATGAAAATCCCTAGCCTAGAAGAGAAAAGATAATACTTGAGAAAACGACCAATTTTATCCTTCTTGGTATTAGCTAAATATAGCATGTTAGTTGATGGTAGCCCAAAAACCATTCTACTGTTAGCTAAAACTATTATGATGTTAGGTAACATTATACTAGTGTTTTTTGGGATTGATCCTCCATTGATAATGCCTTATCTCTTCTTGACCTAGAAATAATTAAAGCAACAATAGAAAAACCTTCTAGTTTCTAGTTTTTATCCCTTCTTAAGAACATCTTAATGGTGTCAATAAAGCAAGGTGTAGAGGTATAAGAGTAAAAGAAGAAAGGGTTTGATTTTAATTATTTTATGGGTCAATAAGCTTATAAAATATTGTTTTTAAATAGGCTTGACCAACTATGATGATCATTTCCAAACCACTATCCAATTCATGGAGTTTGATAATAAATAATAGAGACAAGATAAGAAATAATTAGAATAAATCCCTTAGTAAAAGCGGGATACTTCACCTCTTTTACTATCTTGGTGTTTGAAACCAACAAAGCAAACACCAATATAGTTTGAGGGGAAAGAAAGCATTCAAACATCTATCTGAGAACAAAAATGAGGGTTTAGAATATGTGATGTGCATGTGTGAATATTTTATATTTTCTCCTCTTCCTCACTTCTCACCATTTTTAACTTTTGCTCATACATGTCCTTCACACTAAAATCCTTCCTCCAAATATTCCCTCCCCCTTATTTCTTCCATATTTTCAACTTCATAGCCAAATTCCTAATTATGAAGGTAGATTCCAAGAATTATCATAATAATGTCATAAAGCACAATGGCATATGTAGTTTGAGCACATTAGACATTCAATAAGGAAATTAAAAAGATATCATGTTGTGGTTATATCCATATGTTATGGTAATAAGGTGATGAAAGTGAATACATATTGCATTAATATGAATAAGATGATACCAATATATTATTGGCTATATAAAATAATAAATAAGGAATCTAGGATGGTCACATGGAAAACCAAATCTAAGAAATCTATGCCAACACTAAAATAATATAGTTTAATTAAAAATATAGTCATCATCAACTTCAACAAAGCACTATAAAAGGATGTATAAGGCTACCTAATGCATGTAGTTTATGTGATCATTTTGGGTCAATATAAATTTTGTATAATCAATGGTTCATGGAATCCAATAACATAGAGGAGGTCTACTTGTGCAATTTTACAAATAAGAAAACAAGGAAAATTAAAAACCTCTGGAGCACCTGGGATATTTGTCTAATGTAATCTGCATGAGTGAACACTCATAAGTATGTTGATATAGATCTAAAATAGACCTTAGCTATGGCGGAATATGATCATGAGGTTTCTAGTTTTTATTAAGGTGCTTGAACATAGTCATCTACATTTCCTCCGCTATATTTTATCTATTCCATATTCACCTTACCTTCATGAATTCAAATCCTACATGCTTGATTATCTCACCATCAATATCAACCTATCCATTTTTTAATATCATTTCCTTTCTCACATTTTTTCATCCACTTCTTATTTTTCTACAAATTTCACCTCCCTAGTCATACCCCTAACCCCTAAGTCCCCATAAACCTTAACCTTGTCCTCCTTTGGTATTTATTTATTTTTTATGTTGTAATGCACCACATATTTTGTAGGTAAATGTAATGTAGTCTATATTATTTTTTTCTTGAGGGTGTATTTTAGATGTCTTGTTGCAGCTATAGAATCCATTAGCCTCCCTTACATCTCCATCTTGGATACATCAATTTTTTATCTAAAATATTTTTATCTTCCCTCTATTCCCAAATATTTGATCATCTTATAGTCTATCTCTATTTTATCTCAAGATCCTTATTATCCCATACTTAAGGCATATAAGGTTCTTAATTTTACAAGCAAAAAACCTTGGAAATCATCAATAATGTAGGTATATTTCATTACCTACATATCCTATGTGGTATTGTTTAAGTCATGTAGTTATTTTGTTAAGATAAGGGTGTAGAAAGTGGCATGTAACAACTTAATATATAGTAGTTTTTGTATCAAATTAAAGTCCTATGGTTAATGTAGAAAAGAAAGAATGGTACTGGGCTAGTCAAAATATTGTATAGTAGCACTAGAAGTAGAAAGGTTTGGTTAGATGTAAATTAGGGTAAGAAAGGTAACAAATAAGTGAGAAAGAGCTTGTCAGATAGTAAAACAATGTCAAGGCAATTAAATTTAGCTAAACATTTAATGATGTTGATGTTAGGAAAGGCTTAACAAAAATTTGGCATTCGGTGTTCAAATTTTGGTATTGAAATTTAAGCAAAATAAAAGCTAAAAGTACAAGAAACTAGAGATAGAATAATTTTGACATCATTAGGGTGACATTAAAAATTTGGCATAGTTTGAAAGAAGGGCCCAAATATTTTAAGCCATTGTGTTTAAAATATAGTATTTGATAGCATACTCTATAGATTTTCAAAGGTGTTAGACTTCAGGTGATGATATTATTATCAAAATCTTCAATGCCTGACAAACTAAAATGAATGTTAGATGTCAAATAATTCCAAGGCATGAGATCCAACAATACAAGCATTAAAAATCAATAAAATAAACCTAGTATCCAATATTGTGCATGGGAAAATAGGATTATCGAACTCTTTAGGCTATGACATCAATAGGAAATAATATTTTTTATATTTGACATGAATAAATGGTAGAAGAAGCAACACTTGGCTAAGACAAACCATCTAATATTAAGAAATATTCTCTGATACCACTATTTTTTGCATAGAGACTTTGGGTTTGTCTTAGTCAATAGTATCATGCATACTAATCAGTTACTAAATATCATTTTTTTAGAGGATCTCAATTACCAAAGCTTCCTCTATCATACACCTGCCCCTGCTCAACTAGCTAAGCATAATAGAAAGAAATGGATATTCATCAAACTATTATAATCCAATGATGTAGAATGCAAGTCAGCTACACAAAAGAAATTTCTTTCACACATGTAAGAAATACGTGATTAAAGTAATCAAATATAATTTACCTAAATGTGATAACTACTCCCTATGCTTATTTTGGCAAGCTTGCAATATGCTCTATAGACAATCATAATTAGATAACTAAATGCATTGTAAAACATTGAAGAACACAAGCTTATACTGAGAGGGGGGGTGAACAGTATAAGACCTCTTTTTACTTTTTCCTTTATATTACAAAATAGTAAAGCAATATACCCACAACAATATCAAAGCAATGCATGAAAACATCCACAAAGTGACAACAATTTTAACGTGGTTCACCCAGAATGGCTGGGCTACGTCCACGGATAAAATCTTTCACTAAATTTTATCAATCAAAATTTTGGGAATACCTTTCCCGATTACAATGTTTATGGGCACCAACCCAAAGGAGACACCAATCCCCTAATCTTGAGTTCGTGGGCACCAACCCATAGGAGACACCGATCCCCTAGCTCTGCTCTGGCGGTGATCCTCTAGAAGACCTCTTCCTCCTTTGCCCTTAGGAAATGGAACTCTATCCATAGAAGACACCTGTCCTCCCTGCTCTGGCTGGAGACCTCTATCCTCAACTCTATCACCTCCAAAGCTGGTCCTCAAATTTGCACTAAACATAGTCCTTTGATCTAGCACAAATGTCCTCATTCGTCTTTGCCTGTTGCGCTCACTCTGCACGCTTTGACATCATCTCCCTACTTCTGCACTCTCTGTGCTCTTTTGGCTACATCTCGCACACTTCAATGCACATTCGACAATGCATTCGATCACTCCTCAACTCTCCAAACATCCCTCATTTTATACTAACACTTTCAAGATCAAAACCTTGATCTTAGTCGACTGCACAACCCTAAACTACATTGGCTGCAAACCCTAATCTTCATCAAATCCTAATCATCGTCGGCTCACATTTAACTTTGTCGGCCTCAACTGCCTCTGAAACTCTTTTGTAGTTTTTGCCACGAAACTACAACATGTCGTGATATCATGACACCTTTGCATCCGTACACTTTATTTTGGCTTTTGTCGCGATATCGTGACACTTCAGCCTTTGATGACTTCAACCAAGCTCTTGTCGTGATATCGTGACACTTTTGCCTTAGTCAGCATCAACTTTGCTTTTGTCATGATATCACGACACTTCCTTTGGCAAAATCGTGACACTTCTGTCTTCATAGCCTTCCTCTCTGATTTTGTCGTGAAATCATGACACCACCTATAGAAGACCTACATTATGTTTTTGTCATGAAATCGTGACACTTTCTCCAACCGAACGCTACCATCTCAATCTATCACGAAATCACGACACTTTCTCTTCCTTGCACTCTTGTCTACTTGCACTAGCGAAAATGAAACATGTCACGAAATCGTGACACTTTCATTGCCTTGTGTTTTTCTCTGCCTTACTCCCATGAAAATGAAACATGTCATGAAATCGTGACGCTTTCACCTTTGAGCTCTTCCTCCTTAAATTTGTCGTGAAATCGTGACACTTCTAGCTTTCATACGTTTTCTTTATAGCCTATCACGAAATCGCGATGCTTTTAGCTTTCGTATGACTTCTCTGCAACCTGTCGTGAAATCGCGATGCTTCTCATTTTAGACTCTTCCCTTTGCTGCATGTCACAAAATCATGACAGTTCTTACTTGGAACATTTTCATCTATAGCATGTCATGAAATCATGACACTTTATCTTGCTTCCACTTTGTCTTCTGACTTGTCACGAAATCGCGACACTTTTTCTCCTTAGCGCTTTTATTTTCTTCAGGTCGCGAAAACCCGACATGTCGCGATATCGTGACACTTTTTCTCCCGAACTCTCTCTCCTGCATTATGTCACGAAATCGTGACATTTTTTCTTTCGGACTCTCTCTCCTGCAACATGTCACGAAATCGTGACACTTTTTCGTTCGTTCAACCTTCCTTGCAATATGTCACGAAATCGCGACATTTTTGACTCCATTCGTTCTCTCTCCTCTTTGAGTCGCGAAACTGCGACATGTCGCGATATCGTGACACTTTTCTAAAAAGATTTCTCTCACCTGCGTAAGTCGTGAAAATGCGACATGTCACGATATCGTGACACTTTTCTAGAAAGCTTTCTCTCTCCTACTCAAGTCGTGAAAATGCGACATGTCGCGATATCGCGACATTTTTCCAACTTACTTTCTTTCGAACTTGTCATGCCGAACCTTCATCAAAACAAATTATTTTACATCAAATCAAATTCCTTCAAAAGCTTCTTGACATCAATGACAACTTATTCACTTGAGCAAAAGCAATGTACCCAAGGTACCCAAAATTGCCAACAATCTCCCCCTTTGTCATTGATGGCAAACCTTTACTAAAAATGCTTCTCACGAGCCAAAACTGAACCCAACTGTGCTAACAACTGACAACTGATCAACTGTGCCCGCCACTGAGAATATTCCTTTGAAGTTTTGCTCCCCCTGACTTGAAGCTTTCCTCTTCTCTCTGAAATTCTCCCCCTTACTCATATCTCTCCCCCTTTGTCATCAATGGCAAAGGGTCACCTTTGGGGCTCGGGACTAAGAATGAGCCTCTTAGCTTAGTCCCTCCCCCACCTCCTGATGAGGTGATTAATTCTGGGGTGGGAGTAAAACTCCCATTAGGCACTGATCATCATCAGCATCTATAACTTCCTTGTCGGGCCTTCTCTTGAACTCTTTGTCCATATTCCTATTCTTGTTCCTATCACTGTTCCTATTCCTATTATCATTCTTGTTCTTATCCATGCCTTGATCCTTGGACCTATTCATACCACTGTTCCTGTTCCTGTATCTTGGAAGTTTAGCTCTACACTATCTAGTTGTGTGACCTTCATTGTTACACTTATAACAAGTAACAATGTTATTTCTTTTAGGCATACCTGTTCTTTGAATCCACCTGTTCTACCCAAACCTATTCTGACCAAACTTGTTCTGGCTGAACCTATTTTGATCAAACCTATTCCTATAATTAACCTTGCAATAGATTGCCTTGTGCCCAAACTGTTGACAAGAGTAGCAATACCCTTGAAAGAAACTAGCGCTTCTAAAATTGTCATTCACCTTCTTCACTTGAGCCATGCAATGTGCAACCATGTGACCAAACCTATAACACGCAAAACATCTGTTGTGAAATTTTCCTTTATTCGATCTCTTGGGTCCTGAAAACTTCTTCTTCTCATTCTGAAATCTTTTTTCTATTTCTGCGCATCTATCACTCAAGGACTCATGATCTGAAATACTTTCCTCATCAGAACTCTCTTCCTTTTTGAGTCTCTTACTCGACTTCCCAACTTGTTCCTTGTGCGGCTTAACAAAACCAAGGCCTATTTTATCTGTTGTCTTTCTTTGACCTTTGATGAGTGACTTAACCTTTTTGGAGCTATCTTGAAACCTGTAAAGCTTATCCTTGTACTCTTTAGTTTCCTCTTTCAAAGAAGCCATTTTTTGTTCTAACTCACTATACTCAAGAACCTTAGACTCTAACTCATCCTTGAGTTCTTGCGTCTTAGCCATAGAGAATTCAATATTTTCTATAAGATCATCTCTCTCCATACACCATTCATCTAACTTATCCTTGAGTCTAGCATTCTTCTTTCTTTCCTTTTTCAAAGCACTAAGAGCACTACTAAGTTCACTTTCATGATCCTTTATTTGTTTGCTTTCTGAATCATCAAAGCCTTTTTCAGATTTCTTATCACTAGAGGTGCTACCTTTTTCAAAAACCATACATGCATCTTCCTTATAGTTTTCTGAAGCATCCTCATACATACTAGAAACCAAATCATTATTTGTGCAATCATCCTCAAGGTGACCAAAATTTCCACATCTAAGACATTTCATGATAATGAATCTATGTTTCGGTTCTTCCTCCTTTTTTGATATGAACAACATCTCATTTTCATTATCACTTGAAGAACTTTCACTATCACTACTAGAACACTTACTTGCTTTGTCTAGGTAGAAAATCTTCTTGTGCTTGTGAGAATACCTCTTTCCTTGATTGTTGTGCTCATCTTTGTTCTTTCTGTGATGCTTGTGCTTTTTAGAATCCTTGCTCTTAGAATCCTGTTTATCTTCATCACTTTCATCCTTGGGAACAATACAGTCTGTAGCATAATGACCAAACTTTCCGCAATTGAAACATCTTATATTTTTCATGCTTTTGTGCTTTCTAGAGAATTTGCCTTTCTTGCTATAATATGCCTCTTCATCACTAGAAGACTCATCACTCTCTTGAAGTTGTTTACCCTTGGATTTCTTGGTAGCCTTGAAAGCTGCCTCTTTCTTGACATCAACCTTCACCTGAGTTCTCAACTCAAATGCTGCAAGTATACTATGTAGTTCATCCTTTTTCAATTTATCCAAATCTTTAGCTTCCTCAATAGCAAAAATATTTTCACTAAATCTATTAGGAAGAGATCTTAAAATCTTATCACAAACATCATTTTCAGCAAGCTCAAGACCTAAGTCTTTCATGGAGTTAACAACCTCATCCATACGAAGCATGTAGTCACTAATATTTTCATCATCATTCATCTTGAGTTGTTCAAACATACCTTTGAAGTGTCTCAACTTGGCCTTTCTGACATTTGAATCACCTGTATGAACCACCTGCAACTATTTCCACATTTCACTAGCTGTCTTGTAGTGAATTACTTTGGTGAGATCTCGCTTCTGTAAGCCTTTCAAGATTGCATTCATTGCTTTTGAATTGCTGTGATGTAGGAGCATTTCTTCTTTAGTATTTGGACCATGTATAGGAATAGTGTACTCATCTTCAATTACTTCCCATACCTCATTACCAAGTGCCATTAGATGAACCTTCATCCTTGCACTCCAAAGACCAAAATATGATCCATCAAGAATAGGTGCTGCATTGCCACTTGAATAATCCATTGTGTTCTTTACTAGCTTTTCCTTCAAGTTGTTAAACTTTTCGAAGGCACCTACTCTAATACCAATTGAAGAACACAAGATTATACTGAGAGGGGGGTGAACAGTATAAGACCTCTTTTTACTTTTTCCTTTATATTACAAAATAGTAAAGCAATATACCCACAACAATATCAAAGCAATGCATGAAAACATCCACAAAGCGACAACAATTTTAACGTGGTTCACCTAGAATGGCTGGGCTACGTCCACGGATAAAATATTTCACTAAATTTTATCAATCAAAATTCTGGGAATACCTTTCTCGATTACAATGTTTATGGGCACCAACCCAAAGGAGACACCAATCCCCTAATCTCGAGTTCATGGGCACCAACCCACAGGAGACACCAATCCCCTAGCTCTGCTCTAGCTGGTGATCCTCTAGAAGACCTCTGCCTCACTGCCCTTAGCAAATGGAACTCTATCCACAGAAGACACCTGTCCTCCCTGCTCTGGCTGGAGACCTCTGTCCTCAACTCTATCACCTCCAAAGTTGGTCCTCGAATTTGCACTAAACATAGTCCTTTGGTCTAGCACAAATGTCCTCGTTCGTCTTTTCCTGTTGTGCTCACTCTGCACGCTTCGACATCATCTCCCTACTTTTGCACTCTCTACGCTCTTTC
The DNA here is from genome assembly GCA_028583015.1 of Wollemia nobilis. Lineage (NCBI taxonomy): Eukaryota > Viridiplantae > Streptophyta > Pinopsida > Araucariales > Araucariaceae > Wollemia > Wollemia nobilis. The sequence continues at coordinate 3,217,596 of JAQPPZ010016831.1, forward strand.
GGCTGCATCTCGCACACTTCGATGCACATTCAACAATTTTTTCGATCATTCCACAACTCTCCAAACAGCCCTCCTTTTATACTAACACTTTCAAGATCAAAACCTTGATCTTAGTCAGCTGCACAACCCTAAAATGCATCGGGTGCAAACCCTAAACTACATCGACTACAAACCCTAATCATCGTTGGCTCACATTTAACTTTTTCGGCCTCAATGCCTCTACAACTCTTATGTATCTTCTGTCGCGAAACCACAACATGTCACGATATCACGACACCTTTGCAATCATACACTTTCTTTTGGCTTTTGTCACGATATCGTGACACTTTAGCCTTTGACGAATTCCACCAAGCTCTTGTCGCGATATCGCGACACTTTTGCCTTAGTCAGCATCAACTGTGCTTTTCTTGTGAAATCATGACACTTCTGTCTTCATAGCCTTCCTCTCTACTTTTTTCATGAAATCATGACACTTCTCCTATAGAAGGCCTGCATTCTATTTCTATCGTGAAATCGTGACACTTTCTCCAACCGAACGCTGCCATCTCAATATGTCATGAAATCATGACACTTTCTCTTCCTTGCACTCTTGTCTGCTTGCACTAGTGAAAACGGAACATGTCATGAAATCGTGACACTTTCATTGCCTTGTGTTTTTCTCTGCCTTACTCTCACGAAAATGGAACATGTCACGAAATCATGATGCTTTCACCTTTGAGCTCTTCCTCCTTAAATTTGTCATGAAATCGTGACACTTCTAGCTTTCGTACGTTTTCTTTGCAGCCTATCGCAAAATCATGACGCTTTCAACTTTCGTACGACTTCTCTACAACTTGTCATGAAATCGCGACGCTTCTCATTTTAGACTCTTCCCTTTGTTGCATGTCACGAAATCGCGACAGTTCTTACTTGGAACATTTTCATCTGCAGCATGTCACGAAATTGTGACACTTTATCTTGCTTCCACTTTGTCTTCTGACTTGTCACGAAATCGTGACACTTTTTCTCCTTAGCGCTTTTCTTTTCTTCAAGTCACGAAAACCCGACATGTCGCGATATCGTGACACTTTTTCTCCCGGACTCTCTCTCTTGCATTATGTCACGAAATCGCGACATTTTTTCTTTCGGACTCTCTCTCCTGCAACATGTCGCGAAATCGTGACACTTTTTTGTCCGTTCAACCTTCCTTGCAATATGTCACAAAATCGTGACATTTCTGACTCGAACATTCTCTCTCCTCTTTGAGTCACGAAACTGCGACATGTTGCGATATCGTGACACTTTTCTAAAAAGCTTTCTCTCACCTGCGTAAGTCATGAAAATGCGACATGTCGCGATATCGCGACACTTTTCTAGAAAGCTTTCTCTCTCCTGCTTAAGTCGTGAAAATGTGACATGTCGCGATATCATGACATTTTTCCAACTTACTTTCTTTTGAACTTGTCATGCCTAACCTTCATCAAAACAAATTATTTTACATCAAATCAAATTCCTTCAAAAGCTTCTTGACATCAATGACAACTTATTCACTTGAGCAAATGCAATGTACCCAAGGTACCCAAAATTGCCAACAAACATCTATATATACATAAATATAAGTCATTCAAATGGTTGGTCCTCTCATGTTTACAATTGTATGACTATATGATAATAAATATGCCTTTTAAATGAAGATTGGATAGTTGTTTGATCTCTCTCTCAACTTTGTACAAAATATGTATGTATGCCAACTGAGTGATTAAGCATTTTTGTTAAAGCTATGAATGGTTAATTTTGTTATAGTTATTATGAATTATAGATTTCTCCCTATATTTTATGTTCATTAGTTTTTGGAATGCTTGATAATGCTCAATGATTATTATTTTTAAATGTTTTATCATAAGAAAAGTAAGTTGATTTGTTAGGTAGTCTAGTTTAGTTTAAATTATGTGAATCTCATGCACTATTTCTCTTTATGTTGCTAAATCCACTCCACTTTTAGCTTAGCTTTGAACTTTATACATCCCTTACTCTAGTCTACCACCCCAGTTTAGTTAGTTTAGCTAGGGCTATAGGAATTGATCTACTCCATAGATTGACTTAGAGATCCCTAATTTTAAGTCATCCAATCTTGGCTGACATCTTGAGGGTGTGACTCATCCACTTAGGCATATTTTGGACCAAAAGATCCCTAATATAATAGTTATAATAGTATACCAAGATACTTTAATATTTACCATATAATATAATATCTCCAATAATTGTTTATTCTTTTAAAAATAAAAATCACTTTTTAACTATATATATATATATATAACTTATGTGTAAGTGATTTAAAAATTCAAATTATAAGATCATTTTAAATGTACTTGAGTTATGATAGGTGGTGCTCAAGCAACTACCACCTAATCCCTTCAACATTGTTACTTTAAACAATAGGAAAAAACATGTAGCTAATAAATAGCTTGGCTATTAAAAGGGTGCTCATGTTGACTATAAATAATTATCTATGATAACTTTTTATTGAAATAAAATGGGTTAGTGACTTAGTGGAACCATAGGTAAATTTTATAAGTTACTAGAAGAACAACTATAAATGTGGATTTACTTTTTACTTACCTTCAATTCCTGAAATTGACTTCACTTGTAATTGTCAGATGAATGGATGGACAATGGTAGTCCCTTGTACTAGTCAAATGCTTACACCCTTAAATTTTATTATTATCGATGACAATATTTTATTGAAATGAAATGGATTAGTGACTAAGTGGAACTATAGGTAAATTTTATAGGTAAAGCGAAGAATAATTATAGATGTGGGTTCTTTTTTTACTTACCATAAATTCCTAAACTTCACTTCACTTGCATTTGTTAGTGTAACTATAGGTATAGGTAAAGAGAAGAACAACTATATATGCGGGTTCATTTTTTACTTACCTTGAATTTCTAAACTTCACTTGCATTTATTAGATGAATGGTTGACCCTTGTAGTAGTCAAATGCTTACACCCTTAAAGTCTATTATTATTTTTATCAATAATAATGATAGTTTAAATTCTAAAAATTTACCTTAATATCTATTATGTTGTTAAGACACTCTAAGCTATTAAATGCTCATTATATTTTATATTTATTTTTTCAATTGGTTATATAAGATTTGAATGAGTTTCACTTGTATTACGTCATCATTACATAGTGGTATTACAACAAAACTTGATATTATTTATGTATGAATTTACATTGTTTAAACTTTGGGTTCCTTATTAAATATTGAGGAATCTAACCTATTGAGCTAATACCACTTGATTAAAAACTTAAGTTTACATAAATTTTTATGAGGTGTCTTAGTCTCCTCATACCAAGTGGGGATTGAACTTGGGTCTTCTAAATGAAAATGCAAGAACATTACCACTATACTAAGCTTGTAGTTTTCATAGAAATGAAGTTGAGTTTACATAGATTTCTATGAGGGGTGTTGGTTACCTTGTATTGAATTGTGAACTCGTTTCGTTCTCTTGGATGAAAACCCAAAGGTTAACCACTATAATATCCTTCATAGGTCATTACATTTTATTATTATTAAGTACTATTTAAATTTTATTATAGGTGGTGATGGAAGAAACCTTGAAAACCCAAAGGTTAACCACAACAATATCCTTCATAGATTATTACATTTTATTTTTATTAATTACTATCTAAATTAGATTTTATGTGGTGATGGAGGAAACCTTGTATAAAGTACATATAATATCTTAGAAAATAATTATCACTAAAATTCTTGATTTTATTTTGTTTATTGAATTATGTAATACACAAGCTTCATATTAATCAATAAATGCTCATCCTCACCTTCGTCAATTTAAGTTTAATTTTTCTTTCAAATGTTAAAGTATTCAATTATAATTTACTTTTACTTAACATACTTAAGCCCACTTTTAACAAATACCCATCACCCTTATTCAATATACCTCTTATGTATATACCATCCCTTAAGACTTTCATGGGTTTAAATTATATTTATTAGATATTAATGGTAAATTAAATTATAATAACCTTACAAATAGTTCTAATTTTTAAGAATTTATTGTGGTCCCTCCTTATTGTAGCATTTTGAAATTTTGATGATTCTCTCTTTTTCACTATTACCAATTCATGAAATTATTATTATTATTATTTTAAAATAATTTATACTATAGATACAAAATTAAATGTAAATTGAATTAAATGTTAAATGTTAAAAAAAAAAAAACAAGAAAGAAAAATATCTAAAAATTGTAGAAAGGTGTAAATATTAAAAAAATAAAATAAATTAATTTTAAATTTTAATTATTAATTTATTGATCCATAGTGCAAAGAATTAAAATATAAAAATAAAATAAATTTATTTTAACTTTGATATATGTAGCTTTCAATACATTAATATTATTAGGTAGAAATTTTAATTTCATTTAAACCTATTTTGAAGGACACCCTCCATTTCAAAGAAGTATTCACCATTTTCTATGACATTCGCCATTTAGCATAGTGAGAAGAATCAAATCCAGGTTGGTCAATCCAATGCATGGATTAGAGAGACCAAGTCAATCTTCTCATATAAGAATAATGGGAATTCACAATTTATGCTTGTGCTCTATCTATTTTAGGAGTCCAAATCTGTAGGTGCACTTAGGATTTGGAACCTTTGGTAGCAGTCATGACACAATGACTTTTTTTTGCCTTAACTTTTTTTTTCTTGTGGCTTTGATATTCACGCTCACATTGGCAAGAGTAGAAACAAAGGCACTATACATGAAACATATAGTCTCAACATTCATCAAGCTTTACCTAAGCATGAGGATAGACAAGCAAAAATCTACAACCAACTATGGGTAATTCAGATCTACATCGATGTAGTTATCTTAGGTATTACAAGTAAAATTCCAAAGAATGAACACTTTTAATTGGGAATATTTGTAGTAGCTATTGTAGATGAAGTGCAGATAATCTTCAAAGCTGATATCATAGATAAACCATAATTAAAGGGTTGTAGTGGGGTCCACATGGTAGGCATCATACACTAACAATATTAGAGGCTTCCCTATGTCTAGGTAAAGCATTGGTCACTAGGAAAAACTTTATTGCCCTAGGTTTTTAGTTGGGGAGCACTCCCTTCATCAACATTGATAGGATACAAAAAGCGTAGGATATTATTTAGATTTTTAAGGATCCAAAAGCATAGGATATTATTTTAGATTTTTAAGGATCCAAAAGCGTAGGATATTAATTTATATTTTTATAAAAAATTGTTGGCATGGATGGTTGGTAGTGAAATTGTCGGAAGATATTTTTTAAAGTGACATTTTGAATGTGAATTTAGTTTGTAAATTTAATAAAATCTTCAATTGGATTTTTTTAATTCTTAGCATTTTTTTTTTAAAAGAGGGGTAAAAATTTATTAGATCAAAGAAACTTTATAGCAGAGAACAAACAACTAACAAAAATAGCCAACAAAAACCTCAAACAGACATATCTTCAGCAAGTAAATTATGAAGTTGCTGAAAACAGTCTAAAGGGAGGTTATCCCAACCCTTAACAGACCAATTCCCCTGAAACTGAGAAGCCCATTTGGCCAAACAGTCCGCAACCCTATTCCATTCCCGAGGAATGTGAACAAAAGAGATAAACTCCAAATTACAACAGATTTGAAGAATCTGTCGAACAACCAAAGTCAACCTCCAGTGAACATTATCAAGATGATGAGTCCTTAACAAATTTATAATAATCTTGAATAAGACTCACAGATTATCCTCCGCCAACCCATAGCCAACCCTTGTTCCAAAGCACAACATATAGCAAGAGCCTCCATATAATTATTAGAGTGTATCCCCTTATAGCATGAAAAAATGAAACAAGCATTCCCAGCACTATCTCTCCCAACTCCTCCGATACCAGCATGCCCAGGATTACCTCGAGAAGACCCATCCGTATTGATCTTGAACACCCTTGGAGGAGGAGGATGCCATCTCCCATCTCTCTGCATTTTTTTTCCATCTCGGTTTCTAGATGAAATAACAGGACGAGGACCATTCTCCACAAATCCCAAATTTTGCATCATCAAAATCTCCGACTGCACCAAAGGAAGACTAATCTGGCATGTGGAAGAGACAGTTTCCTGGATCATACCAATGATTCGCTGCCAAAGCTGATGAACAGTAAGCTTGTTATCGGATATTATTTTAGATTTTTATTAAAAATTGTCAGCATGGATTGTCGTCGGCAGATATTTTGTAAAGTGACATTTTGAATGCCAATTTAGTTTATAAATTAAATACAATCTTCGGTTGGTTTTGGTATTGGTATTAGAGCCGAAGGCTCCTGATCTGTGAATCTCCTCTCTTCTTTATTAAAAAAAAAAAGCAGCTTTTCTTTTGGTCTCTGTAATGTTTCTCCTTTTTTTTTTTCTCAATTCTGTCATTTCTGTCATAGAAGGATCCTACCATGAAGATACCACGGCACCATAGATGGCGATGATGCATGTTGACCATCGGCCGATGTCCAATGTCCGGCTACGCAGGTCTGAATCACTACAACATTTATCGCGTGACTTTCTACGATAATGGCTGCCGGTGGCCATCTCCACAAGGCCAAGCCGACGGCCACCACCGTCGAATCTTTCAGACATCATTTTTTCTCTTGGCGGGTTGGCTGCCATTCGATGATAGCAAAATGATAGTCCTCTTACCCGAGAGCAGAAGAACGAATCCCGTGGAGAAAGGGATTTACCAGTGCAGAACATCATTGCTAGTCTGCATGTGTTTCTGACGTGCACAAACACATCGCTTGAGATCTTCGACAGTCAAGCACTGCTCATCAATTCGACGTCACTTTTTCCTTCCTATGGCCATGTGGAATTTGTTAGACCCTTTGTGTTGTCCACCCTAGACGGATTGCATCACATTCAATTTTAATGTGGCATGATTCGACCTTACCCTTCTAGTTGACGAGATCGGGCGAGAAGAATGGCCCGACTTTATGCTTTTTGACCACACTCGTTCTTGAATACCCTCAATGGCGTCCCTGTCCTCACCCACAGAAGGTCTGAATGGTCTTCATGGTTTTAAGGAGAATAATGAATTTTGTCTCCAGATTTGGTCTTCCTCATTTTATTCTACACCATCGTGGCACTCGGGACTGTGGTCGTAGTGGATTGTAGAACACGTGTCTGAATCGAAATGACACATGCAAATGCCGTCCATGGGATCAAATCTGCTTGTTTGGATTTGTACACCCACAATGGTGGCACGGTCAAAAATTCTGTCCTTTTTTAATAGATTACGGAGGCACGGTTGTAACAGCCAGCCATGCAACTGACATTCGATAATATTAGAGGCACGCCGACCTTTTATTCCTCCTTGTTTGTTGTTAACATGCCACGTATGGCCGATTGAATTATAATCCGAGCATCGTTGATCGGCATGACCTTTGCACGCATTAAATCCAAGCATCGTTGATCGGCATGACCTTTGCACGCAGTTGCCTAGCGGCGTTCATCGTTGATCGGCATGACCTTCGCACGCATTGAATCCAAGCATCGTTGATCGGCATGACCTTCGCACGCATTGAATCCAAGCATCGTTGATCGGCATGACCTTCGCACGCATTGAATCCAAGCATCGTTGATCGGCATAACCTTTGCACCCAGTTTTTTATACGGTGGAATCAGTAGCCGTCAAAATTTTAAGAGGTAAGGGATAAGCGTTCAGTCCAATGAAGCCCGAGATTTGAACTTCGAACCGTTGTCTTCCTTAAGCATTCAGTCCGACGAAGCCCGAGAATTGAATTTTGGATCTCCGCCTTCCTTATGGGGTTTGGTGGAACCAATTGATCTGTTGGAATCTTCATATTTTTTTAAAAAGGTTTAAAATATAATTATTTTTCAAACCTTTTGAAAAATATTTTGTAAAGGGCCATGAGGACCTATAGTTTTTCACATTTTTGTGTATTCATTCTGATATAGCTTTATGTATATTCATCATAAAGCTCTTTTTGAGCCAGTTTTAATGGCACTAGTCTCTTTTGCTATTTTTTAAAGGAATTATTTAACCTATGGTGCTCCAAAGTTTTAGATGATAAAACCTTCTTTCATACCCAAAATTGTTGTAATATGAAGTGCATTCTCGGTTGAACCCGACACTCAAATCCACCATCATCTTTTGAGACTTTTTGGAGTGCATTCTCCTTCATAAGACCTTTGGCCCTTTTTATGTGATCATTGATATCACATGGGTACTCCACATATTGGAGTTGTCTCTATCCCTAGTGGGATGCCTCTTCATGGATTTTTGTGTAGCACGACATCAAGAATTGCTTTCGCATCTTTGAAGACTAGAAATACTTTGACACTTCGGACCACAACCACTTTTGAAGCGTTCATCGATACAGTTTTTTTAAGTTTAAAATTTAATTATTTTTCAAACCTTTTGAAAAATACTTTGTAAAGGGCCATGCGCACCCCTCCCTTTTATTTTTGCTATCGGATAGACCTATAGTTTTTCACATTTTTGCATATTCATTCTGACCCAAGTATGGCCTTATGTATACTCGTCAGAAAGCTCTTTTCGATCCAATTTTAATGGCAGTACTCTTTTTCTATTTTGTAAAGCTATCCCTTGACCTATGGTGCTCTAAATTTTGAGATGACAAAACCTTCTTTCATACCCAAAATTGTTGTAATATGGAGTGTACTTTCGGTAGAACCCAACACTCAAATTCATCATCATATTTAGGTAGTTGGGGTTCTAAAGTTTTAATTTCCTATTAAAATATTCCATTGATTCATTTTCTTTCTTTTCATAATAGCTAACTCAATTAAGAGGTATTGTTTTATATTCTTCTCTCCATATTTTCTAAGGAAGAGTTACTCCATAGTTGAGAAATCAAGGATAGTATTATCTTGAAGGCTATTAAACCATTGACGAGCATACTTTTCTAAAGTCTAAAAGAATAGTCTAAGGACTGTGTCTTCTTCATCAACTTCAAGATTATCAATAGCATTAAAAAATCTTTGATATGGTCATCACTAGTAACAATATTATTACCCTCAAATCTAGGCAAGAATTTATTAGCCTTACCAAGGATGAGATTTAGGTTTTGAGGTAGCTAAAAAGGTTTATACCTATTTTTCCTCCATATATTGACATTGGGATTAGCATTAGAAACTTCCATATATGCTACTAGTTGATTAACAATAGAGGATGATTGGCTTAAACTCAAATTGGTACTGGACACAAAAATAGAATGAACTAGAATGTTTGGGTTACTATGAGTTTTGAAAAATACTTTTGGATTTGGCACTTTAGGATGCAATTTTTTTCCACTTCTTGTAGATGCCAACTCCAAGCTCTTTCTTCTTTCTTGATATTTATATTTTGGGTTTGATTGGAGTTCTCAACATAGGTGTGCAATAAAGAACATAATTTTTTGAATATTCTTTGGCAAATATTGTCTAGCTTAATATATCTCAATTCTAAAAATATTTATCTCAAGGAATTTAAGAGAATTATGGTCAGGTCTAGGCAAGGTACCTTAGAAAAATTTTATAGGTGCTTGTGAGCCATAGTCTACCATTATTCTATATCTTCTTCACATAGTTGAGCAAGAACCTCTTTTACCTATCACTAGTAGTAGTAGAGCACTTTAGTTCTATCCTTAGACACATATCTACACTAGAGTATTTCTTGATAAAATCTAAATTATGTTATGATTTACATAGAGCTTGACTCTTGCTAGTTGTTCCTCTTCATAATAATCACACATTCGTGCTTTCTAACTTGACAATTTTTTAACATGTCACAACCCAAAATTTTCACACACATTTTTTTTTAACAATACACAGAGACATGAACAATTTGTTGGTAACCCAATATATTGTTAGTTCTGGCATACACATAAATGCACTTCAAGAGTTGTCACCACTGCAGCTGGTGTCTTAAGTGCTCGGGACTGGCCAAGCCCCGCAGCTCGCCTTAATGATCCTGACTTCTCCCACAAGTCCTCATGGAATCTGGCGAAGGGTTATCCATTCAGGGCCCATATCACCTGAACGGGGTACGCTATTCTCCCTTGTCCAAAGTTGTAAGAACTCTCAGTTCTTTTTTGAGTACACTGCTCAAACTTTGGAACCAGCGTTTGTATGTCGGTGCTAGTCATTGACCTCCACTAAGGTTTAACTAGAGCCCGCCATCACAAGGCCTCAGGGCTAGATAACCGTATTCACTCCCAGACTGATGGCAATGCTGCCCATAACCATCTGCCGCTGGAATATCATGAGGTGCTCACTGGCCCCATATTCATATCGACATATCCTCAGTCCGGGTGGAATGATGAATTACCACCACCACTAACAGGTTGTTCACCTAGGGTGACGTCCCATACCGCCACCCGTTACACTCAACGGCTTTGGACCTCTGTCCTTAAATTATTGGTTTACAGTGACACAACCTCACATAAGTCACCTCGTGACTTAGTGCATAAGAGGAGAAAGTCCCAACTTGACTTTTCCTTTTTGAGCAAATGTTCCAACTCCAGATAGTAATTTAGGTTCATGGTCATTCTAGGGTTTAAGTTTATTAACGAATTATCCTCTTTTAAAACCCTTAGATTAATAAGAGATAAATAATCACAGTATCTCAACTCAGAATTAAATCTCAATATAAAAGAACTTCATTCCAGAAATCCATACTGAATAATAATAAAATCAATATGACCAAGCCCATAAAACTTCTATAATCATCAATAAAATATTGAACAATAATAACACATAATGGTAATAATACTCATTTGAACAGACTTATAAAAACTATAAACAAAATATTGGTCTTTAATAATAAACTTCAAGCTTTCAATACAATATTGATCTTCATTCAAAACAGAAGAACTCTTTTATTCTAAAGACCCTATTATAAATCATACTAGAAAAATTCTTTTATTTTAAAAGAACCCATAAAAGAAATCTATTAAAAATCATTAATGAAATTACTTGAAACTAAATAAGAAATACTTTATAGTATATTTAATCTTCCTCACTACACAATACCATCCACTATATAATAATAATCGTACAACATGCACATACCATAATATTTTATAAAAATTCTATCAACAACACATCATCTTTCTTCATAAAACCATATCCGTCTTTAATTTTCAGAGTGCATTGTCAATTATAACGAGATAATATTTTTCCATAAGTTTGCTATTAATCTCTCCATGGCTATGTTTAATAATAATCAAAATCACTAACAAAGTTTAAGAGAGTCATACATAAGGGAAAACCATCCCAACATTTCTTTAATTTCAGAATACGTTTTCTTCAGCAACAGTCAGTTTAATAATATGACTTAGTAAAGGTTCTTCATGAATTTCATTCAAAGTTTCCAATAAATGAGCTTCTGCCCTCGAACGCAGCTTGAGACCATCACATCCAAGCGCCATCCAGACACGCTACTCTCGAGCGATGGGTAGAGCATTTCCAACCCACCCACATTATCCGACGGAACAGAGCCGAGGTTTTAGAGGGGTCAGACTTGGCCCATAATATCTACATGACATACACGCAGAACCAGTCCATGCACTCAACTACATGCAGACTCCATAATGTCTTTATGACACTCACACAGGGTAGGTCATGCAGTCATTCACATATGCACACTCATCAATCAACGATTTTATGAAACAATGCAATTGTAGATGATAAAAAAGAAACCCTTGCATCATAAATCCGGCAAAGCAAGTTTCTGGCATTGTTACTTCCATCAGTCATGCAGACATTCACAGACAAATATAAAATGAAGAAATACGATAGCTATATGAAAGCATAAGGCAAATCCCTTATTAAATTCATCAATTCTCAGTGCATTTCTACTTCCAGAACAGCCACGCAGACATTATTACATCTCAACTATATGAAAGCATAAGGCAAATCCCTTATTAAATTCATCAATTCTCAGTGCATTCTTACTTCCAGAACAGCCACATAGACATACGCAGACAATATTACATCTCATAATGAAGGAATACAGCAGCTATATGAAAGCATAAGACAAATTCCTTATTAAATTCATCAATTTTCAGTGCAACTATCTGCAATGCAAATCTTTGGATTTTTTTTTTAAATTCCATCCCATATTTGAATTTAAATAACAGGTCACCTTCTCAGAACAGAATGCCAAGCAATTACATTCTAAGTTACTAGTTTTCATTCCAGTTCAAATGTTTATATTATTAATACACAAATACTTCACTCAAAATTCACAGACAACACACTATAAAACACTGCAATTCTTATTATTCCACTTACAAACTGGTAAGTAAATTAGTGGCCATCTTCCTTTTTATTTGTTTAATGAATTCATTATATAAAACATTCTTAATAGCTTATCATGAGCAACCTGACCTTCTTCTTGCAGAGCGCAGGCCACCCTCGCGTTACCTCCATCTGCAGTCTAGCTTGCGCACTCCCAAGCGAAAGACTTCCTCCAAACTTTTTCTCCCCCCTTCGTTTCAAGACGTTCTCCTTAAAAATGAGATGGTAGTTGATGTAAAGTGGACACTTCACCCGGATGGCCAGTTAGAACGTCCAAACGTTCTCCACGTATTGCTCTCGGTAGTACTTTAATTTATTAAAGCTTCTTTATAGTTTCTGGATTATAATTTCCATAAGTTTTTAGTTGCATTTTAGCTAGAGTACAAAGTTCCTTAGACTTGACTTAGGATTAATTACACTTAGCTAGAGTATGAAATTCCTTAGTCTTATCTTAGGATTCGTTGGTCTTGCTACAACCAACATTTAGTTTTAATTTAATAATAATTATTATTAATAATAATTTTCATTGCCTTATAAACATTTTAGTTTATATATTAATGTGATTACATATTTTCTTTTTAATGTTACACTTATGAATAATTTTGAAGTTAATTCTTATTTTGTTATATTATTATTTTAAATTATTTTTATTTCACTTTCCAAAAATAATTATATATATTAATATTATATGTACTTTTTAATATACATATATTATTATTTAAAAAGGTTGCATACAAAGAACAACAAACCGACAAAAGCAATATCAACATGCAACACTCGTTCAATCTATGACAGGCAGAATGCAATGCAATCCTATTGTGGGCGTCCATGTACCCACGGACCAAGGTGCCAGGGGCACAACATCATATCCACTTACCTGGCATTTTTGATCCGTTGCCTTGGTTAATGGGGTGGGTGTTCCTCAATCTACCTGCCCCGATACCTGCACCTGCATCACAAACACTAATAGCAGAATCACATTCTTCTAAGAAAATTAATCTCTAGTAGTGGGGATGTGACATACTTCCCCCCTTAGTTTTAACACAGTCCCTGTGTTAACTTATCATCAAAATTAAATGATGTGCAAATGCAAGTAACTATCATCAGCAAATAAGCAGTAATTTCATCATAACATCATATAAATGAAAATGTACATATCAAAATATTATATATACATATCAAGGCATATATATATGCATCAAGTTCCCAGTACATCAATTTAATAACATTCTATTTTCAGTTTTTAAGTCTCAAACAAGTAAGGAAATTGATTTTTCATGCTTGTGGTATCCTCCCAGGTGGCATTTCTTTCAAAAAATTGGTCCCACTGCACTCTACATTGGTCCACAACTCTTTTCCTGAGTTGTTTGGTTCTAAAACCCAAAATCCTAACAGGTCGCACCTCAATGTGCTGCGGGTCCGACATCTGCAAATGAGTAGTATCCAAGATATGAGTTGGGTCAACAACATATTTTTGAAGTAGGGATACATGAAAGACATTGTGGATTTTTGACAAATTTGGTGGCAGTGCAAGCTTGTAGGCAACGAGACTTATTTTGGCAGTTATCTCAAAAGGTCCTACAAACCTAGGGCTTAATTTGGTGGACTTAATTGAGCTTTTTGTAGGTTTGACTCTAAGGAAGACCTTGTCTCCTACATTAAATTCTTGAGGTGTTCATTTTAAGTCAGCATAACTTTTTTGACGGTCAGCTGCCTCACGCAAACGCTGACGGATTGCTTTCAGTTGGTTTTCCATTTCCTTAATAGCTTCAGGACCGATCGCCTCACGATCATCCAAATTATCCCACGTTAATGGTGTCCTGCACCTACGCCCATATAGAGCCTCAAATGGGGCCATGCCCAACGTGGTATGGTAGCTATTATTGTAAGAAAATTCCACTAGGAAGAGATAATCCTCCCATTTGCTTTGATGATCCATGCAATACATGCGTAGCATGTCTTCTAATACTTGGTTGACAAACTTCTTCTAATGCTCTGATACCAACTATCACAACCCAAAATTTTCACACACATTTTTTTTTAATAATACATAAAGACATGAACAATTTGCTGGTAACCCAATATATTGTTAGTTATGGCATACACATAAATGCACTTCAAGAGTTGTCACCACTACAGTTGGTGTCTTAAGTGCTCGGGACTTGCCAAGCCCCGCAACTCACCTTAATGATCCTAACTTCTCCCATAAGTCCTCATGGAATCTGGTGAAGGGTTATCCGTTCAAGGCCCATATCACCTAAATGGGGTACGCTATTCTCCCTTGTCCAAAGTTGTAAGAACTCTCAGTTATTTTTTGAGTACACTGCTCAAACTTTGGAACCAGTGTTTGTATATCGATGCTAGTCATTGACCTCCACTAAGGTTTAACTAGAGCCTGTCATCACAAGGCCTGAGGGCTAGATAACCGTATTCACTCCTAGACTAGCGGTAATGCGGCCCATAACCATCTTCCACTAGAATGTCATGAGGTTCTCACTAGTCCCATATTCATATCGACATATCCTTAGTCTAGGTGGAATGACGAATTACCACCACCACTAACAAGCTATTCACCTAGGTTGACGTCCCATACCACCACCCGTTACACTCAACGGCTTTGGACCTTTGTCCTTAAATTATCGGTTTATAGCGACACAACCTCACATAAGTCACCTCATGACTTAGTGCATAAGAGGAGAAACTCCCAACTTGACTTTTCATTTTTGAGCAAATGTTCCAACTCCAGATAGTAATTTAGGTTCATGGTAATTCTAGGGTTTAAATTTATTAAAGAATTATCCTCTTTTAAAACCCTTAGATTAGTAAGAGATAAATAATCATAGTATCTCAACTCAGAATTAAATATCAATATAAAAGAACTTCATTCCATAAATCCATACTGAATAATAATAAAATCAATATGACCAAGCCCATAAAACTGCTATAATCATCAATAAAATATTGAACAATAATAACACATAATGGTAATAATACTCATTTGAAAAGACTTATAAAAACTATAAATAAAATATTGGTCTTTAATAATAAACTTCAAGCTTTCAATACAATATTGATCTTCATTCAAAACAGAAGAACTCTTTTATTCTAAAGAACCTATTATAAATCATACTAGAAAAATTCTTTTATTTTAAAAGAACCCATAAAAGAAATCTATTAAAAATCATTAATGAAATTACTTGAGACTAAATAAGAAATGCTTTATAGTATATTTAATCTTCCTCACTACGCAATACCATCCACTATATAATAATAATCGTACAGCATGCACATACCATAATATTTTTTAAAAAATCTATCAACAGTACATCATATTTATTCATAAAACCATATTTGTCTTTAATTTTCAGAGTGCATCGTCAATTATAATGAGATAATATTTTTTCATAATTTTGTTATTACTCTCTCCATGGCTATGTTCAATAATAATCAAAATCACTAACAAAGTTTAAGAGAGTCATATATAAGGGAAAACCATCCCAACATTTCTTTAATTTCAGAATATGTTTTCTTCAGCAACAGTTAGTTTAATAATATGACTTAGTAAAGGTTCTTCATGAATTTCATTCAAAGTTTCCAATAAATGAGCTTCTACCCTCAAACGCAGCTTGAGACTATCACATCCAAGTGTCATCCAGACACGCTACTCTCGAGCGATGGGTAGAGCGTTTACAACCCACCCACATTATCCAGTGGAACGGAGTAAAGGTTTTAGAGGGGTCATACTTGGCCCATAATATCTACATGACATACATGTAGAACTAGTCCATGCACTCAACTACATGCTGACTTCATAATGTCTTTATGACACTCACATAGGGTAGGTCATGTAGTCATTCACATATGCACACTCATCAATCAACAATTTTATGAAACAATGCAATTGTAGATGATAAAAAAGAAACCCTTGCGTCATAAATCCGGCAAAGCAAGTTTTCGGCATTGTTACTTCCATAAGTCATGCAAACATTCGTAGAAAAATATAAAATTAAGAAATACAAATATATGAAAGCATAAGGCAAATCCCTTATTAATTCATCAATTCTCAGTGCATTTCTACTTCTAGAACAGCCACACAGACATTATTACATCTCAACTATATGAAAGCATAAGGTAGATCCATTATTAAATTCATCAATTATCATTGTATTCTTACTTCCATAACAGCCACATAGACATACACAGACAATATTACATCTCATAATGAGGGAATACAACAACTATATGAAAGCATAAGATAAATTCCTTATTAAATTCATCAATTTTCAATGCAACTATCTGCAATGCAAATATTTGGATTTTTTTTTTTAATTCCATCCCATATTTGAATTTAAATAACAGGTCACCTTCTCAGAATAGAATGCCAATCAATTACATTCTAAGTTACTATTTTTCATTCCCGTTCAAATGTTTATATTATTAATACACAAATACTTCACTCAAAATTCACAGACAACACACTATAAAACACTGCAATTCTTATTATTCGACTTACAAACCGGTAAGTAAATTAGTGGCCATCTTCATTTTTATTTGTTTAATGAATTCATTATATAAAATATTCTTAATAGCTTATCATGAGCAACCTGACCTTCTTCTTGTAGAGCGTAGGCCACCCTCGTGTTAGCTCCATCTGCAGTCTAGTTTGCGCACTCCAAAGTGAAATAATTCCTCCAAAAAAATTCTCCCCCCTTCATTTCAAAACGTTCTCCTTAAAAATGAGATGGTAGCTGATGTAAAGTGGAAACTTCACCCGGATGGCCAGTTAGAACATCCAAACGTTCTCCATGTATTGCTCCTGGTAGTACTTTAATTTATTAAAGCTTCTTTATAGTTTTTGGATTATAATTTCCATAAGTTTTTAGTTGCATTTTAGCTAGAGTACAAAGTTCCTTAGAATTGACTTAGGATTAATTACACTTAGCTAGAGTATGAAATTCCTTAGTCTTATCTTAGGATTCGTTGGTCTTTCTACAACCAACATTAGTTTTAATTTAATAATAATTATTATTTTTAATAATTTTCATTGCCTTATAAACCTTTTAGCTTATATATTAATGTGATTACATATTTTATTTTTAATGTTACACTTATGAATAATTTTGAATTTAATTCTTATTTTGTTATATTATTGTTTTAAATTATTTTTTTTCACTTTCCAAAAATAATTATATATATTATATTATATGTACCTTTTAATATACATATATTGTTATTTAAAAAGGTTGCATACAAAAAAAAGCAAACCGACAAAAGCAATATCAACATGCAACACTCATTCAATCTATGATAGGCAGAATGTAATGCAATCCTATTGTGGGTGTCCATGTACCCACGGACCAAGGTGCCAGGGGCACAACATCATATCCACTTACCTAGCATTTTTGATCCGCTGCCTCGGTTAATGGGGTGGGTGTTCCTCAATCTACCTACCTCGATACTTGCACCTACATTGCAAACACTAATAGTAGAATCACATTATTCTATGAAAATTAATCTCTAGTAGTGGGGATGTGACACAACAAATCTAGTATTTGTGTGAATTATCTGGTCACATTCCTCTTTCGATATGTGGGGGCTTCACTAACATCTTTGGTTAAATATCTAATGTTCATTTCATTTTAGGGTCAAATCCAAGCCATTGAAATTGACTCAAGTAATACATGGATTGATTCTCGATGGATATTCATCTTTTTGACTTGGTTAATAGTAATTATCATTGATATCTACTTTCTTTGGAATTAAATTCAAACCATTGGATATATTCTTATTATATGTTGTGTACTGTTGATTTTATCAAATTCAATCACTTAAGAGCACAATAAATTTTCTTCAATTGATGCAAACTATTGATCAAGACTTCCAAATTGATGCAGACCATAGATTTGTTAGCTTTTGATGATTTATATTAAATGAAATACAAGATGTAAAATTAAGAAGCAATGATAACTATATAATAATGGCACTATAATATATAGGAAAACTATTAGATAAACTTCTATAATAAATAAAAAATATGTTGGGTTCACGAGTTTGGTTCAATGGTCAAAGTACTTTTGTAGGAACATGAAGACTAGGGTTCCAATCCCTTGGAACCCATAGTATTTGTGGATGTGTCGTGTCAGCATTTTTGGCTTTGTAAAAGGTTTACACAATGCAACTAGAGGTTATAGTTGCGACAAGGAGCGATATTCATAGAAAATTGTATTGAGTTATCGATTCCTCTAGTACAATAATAAAAAAAGCTCAAAAATATGCTATTAATGGAAGCTCATGAAAATAGTACATTTTATTATAATTGATAACATTAACACTCCACAATTTCAATGAAATAAATGCATTGCACTCTAACTACAAATCACTATAGTGACTTTAGTCTCTCTCACTCTCTCACTTACTTCATACCTCAAGGTATATATATATAGTAGGATATGTTCCTTGGTATTTACTCTACCAATGACTCTTCATCTACCTATACTATGACTCATGTACAAGTGGACTACATGCACATTTACATCATTGCACATTCTAACAATTGTGCATTTATTACATTTCTTGAAGTAACTACGCAAACCTTACTCTACGATTAACTCCTAATATAATAATGTACTCAAGGTGGTACATTTGCATGTACCAAATAATGTAATATAATCTAACCCCCTTATATTATATTATTTGGATATTGAATACTTTAGTCTTCAATATGGATCTTTGTCTTTCGAATATTCTTTAGCATGACCAGTACTTCCTTCCATTTCTTCCTAGAATGCTTTCACTTTTTTTTTCTTCTTCTTTGTTTCTATAACTTCACTATAGGTAGATCTTCAATATGGTGAGTTAGTATATCATGATAATAAAATTGACTTGGATTCAAAGTTTCATTACTATTATTTACTTTCTTCTATTTCATTCCACAAAAGATTTCAAAAGTGATTAATGAAAAATAGAGCATTAAACACTCTTTTAAAGAAAGAACAATTATATTTTGAGTATTCCACTAGGTCTTGAATAGAGTTTCATGAAGATATCCAATTAGTGTTGTAAATCTCTCTTCCTTTGCTTCTTTCAAAAATAAAGAGAATATTTCTTTCAACTATGTAGACAAGTGTTTGAATCCATCAAAGGTTTCTATTAAATTTTGTGAATAAAACCTAAGTTCATGAAATAGCACTTCACTATTTTCATTGAATGCATTCTTAATTATTTCATCCATATTGCTTTAAATAATAAACCTTTTGATTTTTTTTGAACCTTTGAGGTTGGCTTCCTTATGTCTCCCTAGTTTAGAGTATGATCAAATACTACCT
The DNA here is from genome assembly GCA_028583015.1 of Wollemia nobilis. Lineage (NCBI taxonomy): Eukaryota > Viridiplantae > Streptophyta > Pinopsida > Araucariales > Araucariaceae > Wollemia > Wollemia nobilis. The sequence goes on from JAQPPZ010016831.1 coordinate 3,237,242, forward strand.
TTCAATTCTTCAACCTTTTGAGGTATGTTTTGTAATTTCTTATTTGTGATCTTTCAAATTTCTTGATAATATTCCTTTAAGCCCCCTAGTATTTTATAATATCCTTTCAATTCTTGAGTTTTGTAGAAGACCTTATCTTTACTAAATGTTTTGAGCTTGATAAATTGTGTCTAATCTCAAGTTTTATAGAACCTCTTATATCTCCCTAGTGTTTTAGTGAACTATAGTCTTGATAAAGTGCTTACCTTTACATTAGATTTTCTTTTGATTTGATTTCTAATATTTTAAAAATAATGGTAATATAATGATCAGCTCTTATTTCACCCTATTTCTCCCTATTGAGATATGCACTTTTAATTTAATGAAGTTATCTAACTTCAATATTTTATAGTTGGATTCCTTATTCTCTTTAAATTGTGTTAGCAATAATTTCCAACTCTTTTAATCAATTATATTAAGAGCTTCTTTCAATTCTCTAAATTTCAATGGTTTAATTTTCTAAATTCCAATGATCTAGATTTTGGTGTAGTATTCCTTATATCTCCATAATTTTGAAACTATAGAAAATAATAATTGTGCAAAATATTATTTTAATTACCCAAGGTATAAGCCCTTATATCTCCTAATTTGATTATTTGAAAATATTATAATGTTAGAATTTTAAGAAATATAATTTGAAAAAGCTCTTAATATAAACTTCTCCTTTTAATTGACTTTCTAAAAAATAATAATACATCTAAGGTTTTAGATCATTATTTCTCCTATTAATTAATTAACCAACCTTAGAAAATATATTACATTATATCTCCTTTGTATTATAGAAAGCAATCGATAAAGTAATGTACTTATACCTCTTAATAATGTGCTACATGTTGCTTGAATTAGACCTTTGACTATGCTTTCAAACCTTGAGCATTGTATCTTCATGATCCATGAGGTATGACGCTTAGAATCAATTGAATGATGTTCTCGATGGACTTAGACTATAATCACCTCTTTGTTTATGTTGATTGACCTAAGCATGCAATAGTCATCATGTTATTCTTTATTTAATGGACTTTACCTCGATTTGAAATGTATGCCAAATGGCATATACATTACCTTTGATATTTTAACTCCTTCTTAGGTGGCACTGGTAAGTGAGGTATATTATATGATGATGTTATTTATAATGTAGATAATATTTTATCTTAAGCATGATTAGAAATGAAGATTGATCTTTGTCAGTCTTAGCTAAGCATTACTTAGGCAATCATTTCCTTTGCAAGTGTTATTAAATGAAGATGTTATAAATTATTTGCAAGTGCTCTTCTTGTCATTCTCCCTTATGCCATGTGGTACAAGATTCCTTCGCTTAAGGTGGCAAGTGGATGCTCTCTCACTTGCATGTAGCTACACTCTCAACTCCCTTATTTTCTCAATGCTCTTGCCAACTATTGCTAGTTATTCTTGGCTTAGATTTCTCTAGTGAATAGTGGCACTCTCCAAAATAGGTGGTTCCAAGGTGCTTCAACATGGTCAATGTTCTTCCATCCTATACACGATGTTTTCTTGGGTAATAAGCCTCTTTTCTTGCACCTTTTTATTTTCATATTATGTTACATTGTTCACCTTGTTAATGCCATTACGCTATCCAACTTGGTCTCCTTTCTATTTTGGGTTTCTCTTGCACCATAATTGATGCTTGCATAAAACCTATTATACTAAATTTGGTGTCTTTAGATACCTTGAAAACTCTATTTGATGAGCTCTTGGTTTGCTCTCTTTCTTCGCTTCAAATTTTTCTCCTCAAACTTTGATGACATGGTTGCTTGATGAATGTACAATGCTGACTATTTTAGTGTCTTAAGACACTCCATATTTTGTCCTTATTTACTATGTTGGAAGGACAATACTAGTGCTATGCAAATAATATTGTAATACCTTAACTTGCACCTATCCTATGAGATATTTAAATCTCCTTTTAATGATTTACTTGATTCCTTGATATGGCAGCTTCCTTCAACAATATTTTGAGGTTATATTGCTCCTTTTTTTTGCTTCTCCTTACCACAATATGATTTAGATTTCTTATTTTTAATAGTCTCTTTTGACACTTCACTTCTACTTGATTTTTGCACTTAATATTCCTCCTTTGATAAATAATTAATGCACCTTTTAAAAATCTTTAATAATAACTAGTATAATGAAATACTAATAACTCCTTATTTCTAGTTTAAATGAAATATTAATCTATGCAGCCTTCACTTAAGAATAATGTATTATTTTTTATAATAGAAAGTTGATATTCTTATTTCTATTAAAATATATCAAAATTCCATTTTTGATGTGCAAGTTTTAAACTTATAAGAAACTATATTTTGCACTTATTTAAATACTTCAATATGCATCACTCTCCTTGCAACTTTTGAACTCTAATATGATGCTTAATAAAACTTAATAATAAATTGAATATAAGTTTTCACCTACATTGCACCTAAGTTTCTTACCTTTATAACTCTGTAGATGATGGATATCTTGGTGATTAGATTCACCCAAATTGCTGCATTGTAATAGATGAAATCATAGCTCTTTATTTCTATCTAAAATAGCTCTTTATTGCAATCTATAATAGCTCTTTAACTCACCAATTTGCAGCTTTGAAACTCCTCCAACTTGCTACCTAGAAATTTAGTTTGGTGGCTTTAAGTCTCCTTCAGGATGCACCCTAAAAGTATAAAACTTTGTAGCTATTAATTTTTCCCAAATTTTTGCTATATTTCTGTCCTCAAATCTGAAATTTTCATACTACAAAGTATTCCATATCTCCTTTGAATTTTTTTCCTTGAATATCACAAATTTGGTAGAAAACTCCACAAAATTGCAGCTGAGATTTTCCTTCAATAAACCTTCACTTTTTTGCTATAAAACCAACAATCTCCTTTCTCTTAAATAGCCTTCTATCCTTTAGTGGAAATATCCAAATATCTCGGATTTGGTACCATATTCTATCTCCTTTCTCCTTATTTCTCCTTGTCAAATTTTGAATTCGATCTTTGCTTATCTGATGACCTTATTGTTAATATTCTAGTTATCTTGAGGTATTAAATAATATCTCTAAATTTTGATAAAGTCCTTATCAAATTCTTCTCATTTTAGTTCTTCTTGAAACTCCTTCAATGGGGCTTTCTTAGCCTTATTTTCCTTTATTATGACCTCTTCTCTAGGGTATTCAAATTTTATCAGCTTCTAGTTTTCTCAATGAGACCTTACCTTCAATATTAAACAATTAAGTTTTGTAATGAGATCTCCCTCTTGGATATCTAAAATCTACTGCTTCTAAAATCTAGAACAAGGCCTTTGATAGTCCTTCTCAATATTCAATCTTCCAAAACTAGAAGTGTTGTAATCATAGTTACACTGAGAGGGGGGTGAATCAGTGTGACCTTTTAAATTTCAAATATGCAGTTCTAAAACCAGCAGTAGTTTAAAACTTATAAAAGATATATCAACTACAGTAAGAAAGCATCACACATAACACAACAATTTAACGAGGTTCACCAATGTGGCTACTCCTCAAAAATGGCTGCTTGGACTACCATCCAAATCCACCCTATGCAAAGCAACAACTTTACAACTTTTTACCAGCACCAACTGGAAAGAGCATCAACCCTTCAATTTTTCTACACCAACAGATGGGAGCACCAACCCCCAAGACACCAGCTACTACTGGAAGAAGCACCAACTTCTTATGCCAAGATGCAACTTGGACATTACAAGAAATAATAAAAAATCACAGCAACAATACTTTCACCTTATTACCCAGTCTACAGTTTACAAGCACTCTGCTTCTGCTGTGCAAAAGCTTTGCACAACCAGTCTGCTACTTCGCAAATACTTTGCACTCTCTGCTACAGGACAATTGATCAACATGATTCGCTTTCTGTGCATAGCAGTCGTAAATCACACCTTCTGTAGCTCTCTATGCGCTATCACTTTGCACTTAGATCAGTGCGTCTTCAACCTCTGCACCCTGCGCACATCACTCACGAAGATTCGATACGCCCTCTTTACTTCGACTCCAACGAACTATCACTTCGCACACCGTTTGAATCGAAACGACTCGCTCTCTGCTCGACGCAAACTTCTTTCACACAACTCACACTTTTTCAACCTCGAAACAACCCTCCTTTTATAGAAGAAAATTCAAGATCAATTCTTAAATCATAGTCGGCTGTAACCCTAAGGACGTCGGCTGCAAACCCTAAGAATGTCGGCTGCAAAACCCTAGAATTTGTCGGCTGCTAAAACCTAGAGATTGTCGGTTGCAAACCCTAAGAACGTCCGCTACAAAACCCTAGAAATTGTCGGTTGCAAAACCCTAAAATCCGTCGGCCTCGATTCAACTTTGTCGGCCTCAACCGCTACTGCCACCTCTGTCACCTTTCTATAACTGTTGCCGTGAAATAATAACATGTCACGATATCGCGACACTTTTTGTAGCCGTACGCCTTCATGTCCTTGCTGTCATGAAATCGTGACCATTTTGGCCTTTGATAGCTTTGCCACCGTTCTTGTCACGAAATCGTGACACTTCAAACTTTTGCTGACGTCATCCTCATTCTTGTCGCGAAATCATGACGCTTTCGGCTTCCAGCAGCTTTTCTTGCACCCTGTCACGAAATCGTGACACTTTCAGCTTTCGCTGATGTCATCCTCAGCTTTGTCACGAAATCGTGATGCTTTCGGCTTCCAGAGGCTTTTCTTGCAACCTGTCGTGAAATCGTGACACTTTCAGCTTTTGCTGACGTCATCCTCATCTTTGTCACGAAATCGCGACGCTTTCGGCTTCCGTACATTTCTTGCTTCATGCAGTAGCGAAATCGCTACAACTTTGTGCCTTGTGCTTCCAACTTTGCTTCTACCCATGAAATTTTGACTTGTAGCGAAATCGCTACACTTTTGTGCCTTGTACTTTTGACTTGTAGCATAATCGCTACACCTTTGAGTTCTACGCTTTTGACTTGTAGCGAAATCGCTACACCTTTGTTTTGTGCACTTTTGACTCGTAGCGAAATCGCTACACTTTTGAGTTTTGCATTTTTGACTTGTAGCGAAATCGCTACACCTATGTGTCTTGCAGTTTCGACTTGTAGCGAAATCGCTACAACTTTTCACTTAACACTTTCTCCCTGCTTCGGCCAACGAAAATTCAACATGTAGCGAAATCGCTACAACTTTTCAACTTAACGCTTTCTTCTTGCTTTGGCCAGCGAAATTTCAACATGTAGCGAAATCGCTACAGTTTCTCGACTTAGCTTCTTGGCCTCCAACATGTCACGAAATCGCGACAGTTTGCCTTGCGCCTTCTCTCTCCTCATTTTTGTCGCGAAATCATGACATTTTCGACTGCGCCTTCTCTCTCCTCATTTTTGTCGTGAAATCATGACATTTTTGGCTGTGCTTTCTCTCTCCTCCGACCTGTCGCGAAATCACGATAACATGTCGCGATATCGCGATAGAAAACATGTCGCGATATCGCGATAGTTTTCTAACTTGTCTTTTTCTTCGAATTTTTGAAACTGGGTCACTTCTGTTTTCCTGGAATTGCACTTTACATAATCTGACTATCCTTTGAATTTCTGTCCTCTCGCATCTGAATGGCTCCTGAACTGTCTATCCACCGCATCATTGGATCTAACTGCCCGTGTTGACAACAATGACAAACTTCTTGCAACACCTTGCTCAACAATCTCCCCCTTTGGAATTGTTGGCAACACCTGTGTACATTCCCCTGTAACTCTTCTCCCCCTTTGTCAATAATACCAAAGGGCTGCTGCAGACTCCCCCTGAGTCCATCCTCACACTTCTCAGGCACAATTTGTTGCATCTGGCACAAATTATGATTATGAGCAAAAGAATAGTCAAATACTCAAATGCTCCCCCTGAGAAAGTGATCCCCCGTAGCTAGTCACTTCTTAGGAAGTGTGACTACTCCTAATTTGCTTTGAAGGTACTCAAATACTTCCTTGGGCAAAGGTTTTGTAAAAATATCTCGCTACTTGTTCTCGTAGTTGGGACAAAATCCAATTTAACTTCTCCTTCTCGCAACTTTCTCCTTCAAAAAATGATACCTTATAGCAATGTGTTTTGTCCGTGAGTGCATTACTGGATTCTTAGAGATGTTAATTGCACTGGTGTTATCACACTTAACTGATATTGGTTAAATTAATACCTAGATCTTTCAAAGTTTGTTTCATCCACAAGACTTGTGTGAAACATGTTGCTACTGCAATATATTCTCGCCTCAGCTGTAGATAAAGAAACTGACTCTTGCTTCTTACCGTGCCATGCAACCAATCTGTCCTCCAAATAGAATGCACCTCCACTGGTACTCTTTCTGTCATCAACACATCCAGCCCAATCTGCATCTGAATATGATATAAGAGTGAAGTCTTTGCCTTTTGGATACCACAACCCATACTCGATGGTGCCCTTGAGATACCGAAAAATCCTTTTAACTGCTGTCACATGAGTCTCTTTGGGACTGGCCTGAAATCTAGCTACCATGCAAACTACCTGTAGAATATCAGGTCTGGTAGCTGTTAAATATAGTAAACTTCCAATCATAGATCTGTACATGGTTTGGTCTATAGGTGGAGATTTGTCTTCTTTACTCAATTTGCAGCCTGTTGTCATGGGAGTGCTAACTGGCTTACAGTCCTCCATAGTGAACCTCTTTAGCATTTCTTTCACATATTTGATTTGGGAAATGAATATGCCTTTCTCATTTTGATTAACTTGTAGTCCAAGAAAGTAAGACAGTTCACCAATCATAGACATTTCAAATTCATTTTCGCATCTTATTTGCTAAGTCTTTACAAGATTCATCTTTGTTGCTCCCAAATATGATATCATCTACATAGACAACTAGAACAATGAGATGCCCACCTTCTATTTTTACATATAGATTACTCGTCCACTAAACCTTTCTTGAATCCCTGTTGAGAGAGATAGTTATCTAGCCTTGCATACCATGCCCGTGGTGCTTGTTTTAATCCATACAATGCTTTCTTTAATTTGCAGACAAGGTTAGGATCCTCACTAATTTGAAAGCCATCCGGTTGTTCAATATAGACCTCTTCTTCGAGTTTCCCATTTAAAAAGGCAGATTTTACATCCATCTGATATACTCTAAAGTTTTTGTGAATTGCTAAGGCCAAAAACATTCTAATTGCTTCTAATCTGGCCACTAGTGCAAAAGTCTCTTCAAAATCAATGCCTTCGACCTGTGCATATCCTTTACAAACCAGTCTTGCTTTGTTCCTAATGACCTGTCCGTCTTCATTTAATTTGTTCCGAAATATCCATTTGGTGCCGATTACATTCTTATTTGCAGGTCTAGGTACTAATTCCCAAGTTCTGTTCTTTTCAATCTGATCTAACTCTTCATTTATTGCCTTCATCCAACTATCATCTTTGCTTGCTTCATCTATGTTTTTGGGCTCAATGCTGGATAAAAGAGAGTAATTACTTATTACTTTCCTTCTTGTCTGGAATGCCACTGTGGGATCTCCAATTATTTGGTCTCTAGGATGATTTTTCTCGCCACTCGCCTGTTTTGAATTTTCTATTTTCTTGTACCTCCGAGTCATCGAATAAGTTATCCCGCATCAACCGTAGACCTATTTTCTGTTTCATTCACCTCATCTCCTTCAATGACATCTTCGTAGATTGGGTAGTTTTCTTCAAAGTTAACTATTTGTTTCCTCCCTTCATCGAATTTAACATCTCGCACTATCCACAATTTTCTTGAGTCTCTTGTTGTAGCATTTGTAAGCTTTGCTATTTGGAGAATACCCAACAAAAATACCTTCATCTCGCTCTATTTTCAAACTTCCCAAGGTTGTCATCACTTTTTCTAATGTAACACTTACAGCCAAATACTTTGAGATGTTTTGTTGTTGCTTTTCTACCAAACCATAATTCATAAGGTGTTTTGCTTTCATGAATTCTTAACATGTATCTGTTTTGGAGGTATACTGCTGTGTGAACTGCTTCTTTCCAGAATCTGTCTCGCTATTTTATTTTCTGCCAGCATAGTGCATGCCATTTCCTGTACAGTTCTATTCTTTCTTTCTACTACACCATTCTGCTGGGGAGTTCTAGTTGCTGAAAATTGTCTCCTAATACCATGTTTTTCACAATATTCTGTAAATTCATTCAAAATGAATTCTCCTCCTCTCGTCCGATCGTAAACATTTGATCCTTTTTCCCTGTTTCATTCTCAACTAGATGTTTGAAAGATCCGAACATTTCAAAAGCTTCTGTTTTATCTTTTAAGAAAAATATCCATGTCATTCTGGAATAATCATCGATACACAAGATAAAGTACTTATCGCCATTTATGCTTTGAGTTCTCATGGGTCCACATAAGTCTGTATGAATAAGTTCCAAAGGCCTCGCTAGTGTGATACTCTTTTGTTTTAAATGAGACTCTGGTTTGCTTTCCCTTTTGACATGAAGCACAAACACTGTTTGAAGGTTTCTTAATGGTTGGAATATCTCTCACCGCTTGTTTAGAGCTGATTTTCACCAAATTATCAAAACTTATGTGTCCAAGCCTCTTGTGCCACAGCCAGTTCTCTTCTTCTTGTCCAATAAAACACGTACCTTCTAAAGTTTCTGAAAGTGTGTACATATTACCAGACGTCCTTGAACCAGTTGCTATCAATTTCCCACTGTTTATTTTTCTGACTTCACAACCCTGCTTCTTGAAGACTACTTCATGACCTCTATCACAGATTTGACTAACACTTAACAAGTTATGTTTCAAACCATCCACAAATAAAACTTCTTCTGACTTGATTTTCCCTTCACTAATTTTGACAGATCCTTTTCCTATTATTTTGGCTCCATCATTATTTCCAAACTTCACAGAGCCACCCTCATATTTCTGTAGTTTTTCAAATTTTTGTTTATCACCTCGTCATATGACTTGAGCAACCACCGTCAAGGATCCACGGTACACATTTATTCCGAGCTCGAAAGCCGTCATGCACTATTAAAGATTCCTTTTCTTCCCTGAGCTGTTCTTTCTGTTTCCATTCTGTTTTAACTGTGGTATTGGGTTCTAGCTTGGATTTCCCCTTTTCAAAATCTTGCACATATCCTTCAGAAGGAATTCTATTTTGTTTTGCCCTATATGGTTGAATTCTTCTTTTCGAGATTGATTTGAAATAGAAGTACTATGACAGTTTCTAGCAATATGCCCAAAGTTGTGACAATTAAAGCATTCTACTGCATAACTCATTAGAGGAGCAAAAGCATTTCTACTAGTGAAACTTCTTGGACCTATATTATACTTGCAATCAACAATTTTATGTCCATAACCATTACATTTAAAACAAAAACCATAGAAATAATGATTGAACCTCGAAAGATGGTCTTTGCCAAGTTGTTGCAGGAGCCTTAGATCTTCTTTTCTTTTGATGTGTGACCTTGGTAAAGCCATCATTGTCGGCTCCTATTTCAGGACCGGCATTACCGCTTTCTTTTGCCTGATTTGTTTTTCTTTCAACAACCTCGTTTCTTGTCTTTACCTTTTTCACATTCAACATTGCTTGCCTTTTGCCTCGTTTGATGATTCTCCTTCAAGAAAGCCCGGACCGAATTTGATACCTGTGGGTCTTTGATCGCTTAAGATTTTGTCCAGCCTTCATCGAACTTTCTTCACGTTTGAAATGACAACTAATTTTTCGTTCCAGCTCTTGTATCTCGTATTCGAAGACCAACATTTTCTTCTTCCAGCTTATGCTAGTAATCTATCTTCAAAGTTACCCGAACTTCAAGATCTTCGGACATTTTCTTGAATTCTTCTGCCTGTATTTTTAAGTTGGTTATAATGTCATTTGCATCCTCAAGCTTTCTTGAAAGTTTTTTATTCTTTATTTTCTCAGATTTCCATTCTTCAAGAGCAGAAACCAGTTCACCTTCTAAATCAACTTCAGCCTTAGCATTTTCAATAGACACCATAGGGTTCATACCTTCACTCTTTTCTGGGTTTTCTGCCTCTTCTGATTTTTCTACTTCAAATGCCATAAAGAGAGCTTCACCTGTTCCTTCTTCAGAGTCTTCACTAGAACTGTCCTCTGAAGATTCTGCATTTCGGGAGATAAAACTTTTCTTTTTGAAATTACCTTTTCTGAAGTTTGTTTTCTTCCTCCATTCACCTCTTTCTTGATGCGGAGTTTCTTCACCTTTGTTCTTGTCATTGAGAGGACATTTGGTAGCAAAGTGTCCAATGCCTCCACAATTGAAACATTTAAAAGGTAGCTTTCCTTTGTATTTTCCTTTTCCTTTTCTCAACTTTCTCGACAAAATTTGCTTCCATTTCATCTCGAAACATCCTCTTCTTCGACTCTTGTTTTGTGTTTTTGCCTTTTAGGGCTTTGAAAGTCGCTTCTCTATCTTGTGGGATTAGACCTTCCTATTCTCATTTCAAACGCAGTCAAAGAGCCATGCATCTCATCCATACTAAAGCGATTTAGATCTTTAGCTTCTTCTATGGCTGAAACTTTCAAATCAAACCTTGGAGGTAGAGATCTTAATACCTTTTTCACAATCGTAGCATCATCCATATCTTCGTCGAGACCTCTCATTGAATTTGTGATTTCGTTGACTCTTTGCATGAAGGCCTCTATGTTCTCATCATTGTTCATCTGTAAGGATTCGAATTGAGCTCGGTGTGTTTGAAGCTTGGCCTCCTTGATCCTATCGTCTCCTTCATGAATGTTCTCAAGTTTGTCCCATACATCTTTTGCAGATTCATAGTTTATGATTTTGACTAGCTCACTATCCACTAATCCACACATGATGGCATTTTTCGCTTTCGAATCATTTTCAAATGCCTTCTTACCGGAAGTGTCTATTGGAGCAGTGGTGGGAGCTTTGTAACCATTGACTACTGCACCCCAAATGTCAAAACCCAATGCACGAAGATAAGTCTGCATCCTTACCTTCTAGAAAGCATAGTTAGTTTCATCAAACAATGGTGCTTTGTTTGAGGAGAAGCCTTCACCACTTGCCATTGCGTCACTTCCAAGATCACCCTAGCTGATTGAGCCTGTTCAAGAACTTGGCTCTGATACCAATTGTTGTAATCACAGTGACACTGAGAGGGGGGTGAATCAGTGTGACCTTTTAAATTTCAAATATGCAGTTCTAAAACCAGTAGCAGTTTAAAACTTATAAAAGATATATCAACTATAGTAAGAAAGCATCACACATAACACAACAATTTAACGAGGTTCACCAATGTGGCTACTCCTCAAAAATGGCTGCTTGGACTACCATCCAAATCCAGCCTATGCAAAGCAACAACTTTACAACTTTTTACCAACACCAACTGGAAAGAGCATCAACCCTTCAATTTTTTTGCACCAACAGATGGGAGCACCAACCCCCAAGACACCAGCTACTACTGGAAGAAGCACCAACTTCTTATGCCAAGCTGCAACTTGGACATTACAAGAAATAATAAAAATTATAGCAACAATACTTTCACCTTATTACCCAGTCTACAGTTTACAAGCACTCTGCTTCTGCTGCGCAAAAGCTTTGCACAACCAGTCTGCTACTTCGCAAATACTTTGCACTCTCTGCTACAGGACAGTTGATCAACATGATTCACTTTCTGTGCACAGCAGTCATAAATCACACCTTCTGCAGCTCTCTATGCATGCTATCACTTTGCACTTAGATCAGTGTGACTTCAACCTCTGCACCCTGCGCACATCACTCGTGAAGATTCGATACGCCCTCTTTACTTCGACTCCAACGAACTATCACTTCGCACACTATTTGAATCGAAACGACTCGCTCTCTGCTCGACGCAAACTTCTTTCACACAACTCACACATTTTCAACCTCGAAACAACCCTCCTTTTATAGAAGAAAATTCAAGATCAATTCTTAAATCATAGTCGGCTATAACCCTAAGGACGTCGGCTACAAACCCTAAGAATGTCGACTGCAAAACCCTAGAATTTGTCGACTGCTAAAACCTAGAGATTGTCGACTACAAACCCTAAGAACGTCCGCTGCAAAACCCTAGAAATTGTCGACTGCAAAACCCTAAAATCCGTCGGCCCCGATTCAACTTTGTCGGCCTCAACCGCTACTGCCACCTCTGTCACCTTTCTGTAACTGATGCCGCGAAATAATAACATGTCGTGATATCGCGACACTTTTTGTAGCCGTACGCCTTCATGTCCTTGCTGTCACGAAATCATGACCATTTTGGCCTTTGATAGCTTTGCCACCGTTCTTGTCGCGAAATCGTGACACTTCAAACTTTTGCTGACGTCATCCTCATTCTTGTCACGAAATCATGACGCTTTCGGCTTCCAACGGCTTTTCTTGCACCCTGTCATGAAATCGTGACACTTTCAGCTTTCGCTGACGTCATCCTCAACTTTGTCACAAAATCGTGACACTTTCAGCTTTTTCTGACGTCATCCTCATCTTTGTCACGAAATCGTGATGCTTTCGGCTTTCGTACATTTCTTGCTTCATGCAGTAACGAAATCGCTACAACTTTGTGCCTTGTGCTTCCAACTTTGCTTCTACCCGTGAAATTTTGACTTGTAGCAAAATCGCTACACTTTTGTGCCTTGTACTTTCGACTTGTAGCATAATCGCTACACCTTTGAGTTCTACGCTTTTGACTTGTAGCGAAATCGCTACACCTTTGTTTTGCGCACTTTTGACTCGTAGCGAAATCGCTACACTTTTGAGTTCTCGCATTTTTGACTTGTAGCGAAATCGCTACACCTATGTGTCTTGCAGTTTCGACTTGTAGCGAAATCGCTACAACTTTTCACTTAACACTTTCTCCCTGCTTCGGCCAGCAAAAATTCAACATGTAGCGAAATCGCTACAACTTTTCAACTTAACGCTTTCTTCTTGCTTTGGCCAACGAAATTTCAACATGTAGCGAAATCGCTATAGTTTCTCGACTTAGCTTCTTGGCCTCCAACATGTCACGAAATCGTGACAGTTTGCCTTGCGCCTTCTCTCTCCTCATTTTTGTCGTGAAATCATGACATTTTCGACTGTGCCTTCTCTCTCCTCATTTTTGTCACGAAATCGTGACATTTTCGGCTGCGCTTTCTCTCTCCTCCGACCTGTCGCGAAATCGCGACAGAAAACATGTCGCGATATCGCGACAATTTTCTAACTTGTCTTTTTCTTTGAATTTTTGAAACTGGGTCACTTCTGTTTTCCTGGAATTGCACTTTACATAATCTGACTATCCTTTGAATTTTTGTCCTCTCGCATCTGAATGGCTCCTGAACTTTCTATCCACTGCATCATTGGATCTAACTGCCTGTGTTGACAACAATGACAAACTTCTTGCAACACCTTGCTCAACAAGAAGTTCTACCATGGGACCTATTTTAGGTCTCTTCAGGTTCTTCGGTTGTTTTATCATTATTCAATATACAAGTCTTCATTCTTCAATGGGGATCACTAATCTCTAATATTCTCTTGGAATATTTTCTAGAGTCTCTTATTCCTTCAATATGTAATACAGCTTCACTGGCCTTTTCTCTTATAAAATGTACAGGTTTGCAATAGGACCTTTTTCTCAAGCCTATGAAATCTTTAGTCTTCTACTTGTTGCTTTAAGTATTGTATTGATTCTAAGAATATATTCTTCCTAGTTTTTTGTAGGAAGCTTTCCAAAATTTCTTGAATCTCCTTTTCTTGCAACAAAGTATTAGAAATTGGAAATGCTAAATCTTTAACTCTAGATATTAATGAATCTTCACTAGTTGATTTTTCAAACTAGTAGAATCAATACCGAGTCTTAGTATTCATGAGTTTTTTTGGAATTCTATGTAAAGACTCCAACCAAATTATTTTTTAGAAATTTAAAAATGAGATTTTTGATCTCCTATCAATATTTCTTATGGTTCTCCCTATTTTCTATTGATCTAACATGTGCTCTGATACCACTATTAGCTTTTGACGATTTATATTAAAGGAAATGCAACCAAAATATGTAAAATGAGAAAGCAATGATAACTATATGATAATGGTATATTATGCAAGAAAACTATAAGATAAACTTTTGCAATAACTCAAAAATATGCCATTAATGGAATCTCACAAAAATAGTACAATGTATTATAATGGAGGACATGAACACTTCACAATTTCAATGAGATAACTACATTGCACTCTAAGTACAAATCATTATAGTAACTTCATTATCTCTCACTCTCTCTCTTACTTCATATATAAAGACATATATAGCAAGATATGTGCCTTGGCCTTTACTTTACCCATGAATCTCCATCTACCTATCCTATGACTCATGTACATATGGACTACATGCATATTTAATTTCATTGCATATTCTAACACTTGTGCAATTATTACATTTTTTTAAGTAATTACTAAACCTTGATCTATGATTAAATCCTAACCTAATAATTTACCCAAGGTGGTACATTGGCATGTACCAAGTAATGTAACACTCTAACAAGATTTTGTGTCACTAGCAAAGCTCTATCTAAAATCACCAATGATAATATTCTCTTAGGTGTTGCAGGTTGTCTATGTGATTATGATGTTTGAATTTGACTAAATATAGGCCATATATGCTCCTTCTTAGGATAAATATGATGGACTGATTTATTTTGGTGAGGCAATGGTTGTACATTAATGTTCTACCACATGTCTCTTTATGGTGTATTAGGTCATTGGGAATTAATCTTGATCGTCCATGATATCCTAAGATTAAATTTGGACCACCAATGTGAATCGTGTTATTCCATCATGGTGAGCATATGGAGGGATTGGATTAGTTGTAGTCATAGGGACTTTAAATTATTGAACCTATGTTATTCTATGTTTGATCTTGTCTATCCATGTTATGACTAGATTTAATATAATATGTTAAAGCACATTGACCCTATGATTGGAATGTGTTCTTAAATTCTTCTAAAGGCTTACCAAAGATTTTATCTTATTTAGTGTATGATTTGATCTATATTTATTATCTCACTGATGAATTTGATTCATATATGTTATTTGGCATTTTTTAACTATTCGACCATCAATATATTCCATGTGTCTAAATTATTTATGTTGATTTTGATTAGTCACAACTGTTGATTTCCTTCCCCCAACCAATATAGATTGTTGATGTTGTGGTGATGTGATATTTATGGTTTAAGTATGTGGTATCATATATTCATTTTCAAATGTATTTTCTAGTTTAATGTGGGTCATCGATCTTGTTGAGATGATCAATAAGATGTTTCGACTCACCACATGGACTTCTATGATCCATCCAATTTTATTGACTTATATTGACCTTTTGATATATATGTGCTATGTACCCCTCTCCACATGGCCTTATATGGTTCATTGAATCTATCTATAACAAATTTTCCATGTTTAATATTAGTCATATGTCAGACATTAGCATCCCTGCAAGGGATTTTTTGCTAAATTTCAAAAAAACTTCTAGTCATCTGTGTTACCTGATTTGCTTAATATGGACTATTGATTATATATGGTGGGCCTAGATAATCCAATGATGCATGGGTTGTTGTGGGTCATAGATGAATTTGTGACCTATTTCTAAGATAGGTGATCTTTGACTTTGACTAAGTGTAAGTTGTTGATATTTCCTCAAAATTAAACTTTAACCATTGATGAGTCTCAATATTTATTTTTCTTACACATGGCTCTTCTTGGACTATAGGATCTAACAAAAATTGATTATTGATGAAGACTTCTAGGATGATGTGGGTCATTGATCCTTTTTTATGACTTAATAAACTATGAACTTTTTAATTTTTTTTATGACATGTGGAGTATTGCGAGCCACAAAAAATATTATTAAGGATTAATAGAGCACCAAGTCTAATCATTGTAGAACATATATCTAATAATAGATTAATGTATACTAGTGATATTCTCTTGCAAACTATGATTGATAAGGAATTTTTGTGGCTTCACTAGATGGGAAACATGTGGAGCACTACAAACTATTTGACCAATGTGATACAGTTTTTGTATATATGATACAAATTGGACTAGGTTTTGAGCAATAAATGTTCACCTTAGGATAAATGTAAAATATTGATCTTATGTGATGGATGACTATGGAGTGATTGACCTTAGACGGGGGAACGTGTTAATGGACTATATTTATTGATGACATAAGCATGAATGAGGACCATGGATTGTGATGTAATATAAATGCCTTATAATCAAATATGCACTTGACAAGTCAAAGGGAAGATTCACTAGGGGATTATTTATGATTTTGATTAACATTTTAAGATGGAACTATGTGGACCATGAATGATAAGAAAATGTGATCGACTTACATGGAATGATACTTTTTGAGTGGGGGTATTTATGGAGGTAGACCATTAATGACTTCATTTTACTTGAGACGTGTGGATTAACATGATCGATAGATGATTGGGGTATATGCATGAATTTTAGATATGGTTGTGGGAAATAGTACATAGGGATGGTTTTGAATTTAAAAAGAATCAAGTGAACTAATTAAACCTAAAATATAATGTGACACTTCTATTGGACACAAATAATAAAGGGAATATGGATGGGCCAGTAAAAATATATAATAAATTTTATAAATAGAATGTTGCAATCAATTGAATTAAATTTATCAAGAAAAATGGACTAATGTGGAATTTTAAGACTAGGGGTGTTTAATTTTTACAAATACCAACATTGAAATAGTCCAACAACAACCCCTGGCACGTAGAACCTAAAATGTTGAACCCATTTAACAAGAATTAACCCAACCTACTTAAATAAAAGAGAAGTATCTAGTGGAGCATCCTAAAGAAAAATAGAATCCAATGCAGGTGAAGGAATCTAATAATCAAGAACAAGCTATAGATAAAATTTGGTACCCTTCTATCACAAAGTGATAAAGGATTGAAGTAACACAAGAGTAATGAAGAAGATTTAATGAGCAAGAAAAGAGAGAGAAGAAGCTAGTGGAATATTTAGTCTTCAAAATTATAGAGGAGATAAAGAAAACGTTATCCAAAGCAAGCATGTACAATTCCATGATGACTTTGGGATAGATAGACCTTCTTTCAACATTACAAAAATCCACTCAACCTAAATACCAATTTCATCCAAAGTTGAATTTAGCTCATGGTAAACCAATGTTGGAAATGGGTAAAAATATACCATCCCCATTTTACATATCCTTGTGTATATAAGGATGGTTCATACATAATTGTATGGTCAACTCTAGAGCAACAACAATGGTAATTCCTAATGGAATCTATGATATTATGGGTATGGAGTATACCTAGCCTAGTTCTAGAGAATTATAGTTGGGTGTTACTATGGTAAAAACTATTAGAGTAATAAAAGATATATCCACAATCCTCCATAATATGCCACAAATAACAATTAAATAAGATGTTTTCATGGTGGATTTGGAACCATACTTTGGGATGTGCCTTTCTTGATAATTTACAACTAAGTTGGGTTGATATATTTCCTTAAAGAACTCACATATGGAAATTTATCATAAGATAAGGAAGGTGAAGTTATACACAAAAAATCCCACCTCATATCATATAAAAAAAATTAAAGAGGAGGATTATACCAACCTAGTCAGTGATGAAATTGACCTTGTCAAAGCAATCACAGATGAGTTACAAATTGAAGATAATTTTTCACTTAAGATTTAAATGCTATTATTGAAATAGAGATAGACACCTATTCTATTATAAAATCAAAAGAGAAAAATATTCTAGCTATGTCAAACAAGTAGCTCAAACAAACAAAACATTAAAAGCTATACATTGATGGAGTTAAATGCATAAATGGTGCTAGAGCTAGAATAGTGTTGATATCACCCTTTGAAGGAGTTAAGTAGTTTTTATGGTATTTGAATTTAAGATACACCAATAATGTAGTAGAACATGAAGAACTCTACATAGGATTGTGAAAGGCAAAGAATTTAGTAGTAAAGTTGTTGATGACCTATGGTGACTCTAAATTGTTAGTAGACTAGGTTACAAAAAATATAACAGTAAGAAATATTATCTAAAAGCCTATTGAAATAGGGTATGGGATTTTTTTGAGAGATTTGAAACCTTGAAAATAAAAGCAATTCCTAGAGAGGAAAATGTATAAGTTGATGTACTAGCCTCCCTTAGGGAAAACTTCTATGTAGCTCTTGATATATGGGGGAATACACAATTTGTCATAATTACTTTTGGGTATTTTATGCTAGATACGAAAAATTTCTAGTAGGAGCTTGCTAATTCTAAGTAGATAGTGCAGTTCTTAATTCAAGAGGTAGCCTACATAAACATGATTGAATAGATTCTTGAGAGCATAGATGAAGAGGATGTTATTCAGCTAAATATTAACCACATTCCCAAGTGATTGATCACTCTTGAGAGTCCATTTGATAACAATGACTGGATGACTAGCTAAAAAAATGAAGATTAACAAGAAAGAATTAAAAGAGGTTCTAATTGAACTTGAAAGAAACCTAAAAGTTGAAGTTCAATGTTTTGAATAGGAATTTCAACAACCTCTTACCTTATGCAAAGAATTCAGTGACATCATTGCATAGATCTATGATGATTTAATAGTCTATAGAAAATACACTATACAACATACTATAAAACATTTGTCTAATATTAAGTTATTCTAGCAAAAGAAATGGATTTTTAATGTCAAGATAGAATAAATAATGAAATAAGAGTTGTTGAATCCTCTAAAAGAAAATATTATCTATCCCATCAAGCACTCCACATGGGTAACCAATCTAGTACCTATTAGAAAAAAATAATAGGTATATCTGCCTTTGTGTGGATTTTAGAAATGTCAACAAAGCATCCTTGAATAATCACTACCCTCTACCTCATATTAACCAAATTCTTCATTTTATTATCGAATCATGGAGGTTATCCCTACTAAATGGATTATCTAGACTCAATTAGGTCTACGTAAGAGATGATGATCAATAAATAATTGTGTTCACCACAAAGTGGGAAATATTTACTTATCAAAGTATTCCATTTGGACTAACCAATGTTGGAGCCACATTTTATATAGCTATGAACTTAGATTTTGATGAGTTGGTGAATAATATTATATTGATTTATTTGGATGATATGATGGTCTTATCACATTAGAATGAAATATACCTATATCATCTAAGACTAATATTTCAAAAATGTAAAGTGTTTGGGGTATATTATACCCAAATAAATAATTTTTTGTTGTCTATAAATGCAAGTTTCTAGGACACTATCAAAAGAATGCTTGACTATTGATCTAGATAGGGTTAAATCAATACTATAAATACCACTACCACAAAATAAAAAATATTTACAATATTTTTTTGGGAGATCAACTTTGTTCAAAACTTTGTATGAGACTTTGCTTAGATATTTAAGCTAATGATAGAGATGTTAAAAAAGGATTTATCTTTCACATGGATATAAGTATGAAGAGAATATTTTAAAAGCATATAATAAGCTATAAAAAAAGCTTCAATACTTTCCAAATTAAACTATCAAAGAGACTTCATTCTTTATGTATTTGGTACCAAAGAAAACTATGCAACTATGCTTACCTAGAAATATAGAAATCATAATTAATGACCCGTAGCCTTTCTAAGTCAGAAACTATATAATTATGAAGAATATTATAATTTTGTTAAAAATAGGTATTTTTCCTAGTAAAATATTTGAAGAAGTTAAGACACTATATCTCTTAGAGAAATACATTAGTAAACATTATGCACATGGACATCTAGAATTTCATTATGCAAAGGGAGTTAGATCAAAAGGGATTTGGGTGGATCACCAAATTTCAAGAGTATGACATAGAAATCCAACCCATAAAATTGATTAGAGGAAGAGATCTTTGTGAGCATTTGGAAAACTTTGCTATACTAGACATGAATCTAATGATTGAATAAAAAAAATAACTATAGACAACATATTGTTGAATGGAACAAAGTAGCTAGATTGATTAGTTAATCCACTTTCTTCAAACTAGTAAATATCCAAATGGGTTAACAAATTTCCAAAGGTGAAGGTACAAATTACAAGCTATGAAGAATGTTATAATTGATGATATTTTATATTAGAAGAATTTTGATAATGTACTTCTATAGTGTATACATCTGAACAAAGCAAAGGAAGTATTGGATTAATTCCATTTAGGCTTATTCGATAAACATTTCTATGGTCATAGGAGTAGCAATCCAAAATGTAGGAGTCATAAAAGAGATCCCAATAATATTATAAAGGTTACGAACGTAGTAGCAATTCAAGATGTGGGGATCATGCATTTATCACCCATATTTAGGATGAGCTTGTTAAGATATTTCATAGAACAAAATGAATGATATATAGAAAAGTACCAAATGATTATTACCAATTTTCAAATTTTTGTTTGGGTTCAAGATAACGATATCTAGCCCTATCACATTAGGAATTATTAAAAATAAAGCAACATACATCTAGCCAAAATAGAAATAATTGATCAGTTAGACGAGGAGCAACAACTAATCAATTCATAAAGTAGTTATGATTCATTGCATCCATTTTCTAACTAATTTTTCTAACAACCAAATCTAATGATTACAAGACAAATACAAGAGACAAGGAACTCTGCTCTAAACTATTGTAGATAGCATCCCAAAGTAGGAATTAGTCTCTAACTCAAAAATATTCATCTAGTATGGGATGTAATATTCTGAAAGTGCATTGAAAAGGTAATTATCCATGTAATAAATAGAAAAAAATCAATAGTGCTAATTTTTAATGTTGATTGTTAAGCAAATTGGGAATTTGACACAAGCTCAATGTCAATTTGGTGGTAGAACCCTGTCAAAATGAGCTACAACTCACAAAATGAATATCAAATAAGAAATTGCAACTTTGGCATTATCTATTTTGGCCATTGTAGGATCATATGAAAAGGATAAAGAACCAAGCACAACTAACATACATAGGTATGCCACAATTTTATGTATATAGGTTGACAAGTAAATAAAATTTGTGTATTAGTGAAATAATGGATTTAGTTTTCTAAAAGGATATAACAAAGAAATTTTGGAAACACACAAGGCATATCACATGCTCCAAAATAGTTCAAAAGGGGATTTTGCTTCTTGGATATTGAAATGATCAAAATTGGTAGTATGATCTGGAATGAATACACCGTAAAAAAATAAGGGCCTATTAAAAGGAGTTCTCTCCTTAGTGGCTACTTGTTCTTAAGGAAAAATTTCATCTTGAGGGTCTATGGTGGATAGGTGATATTAAAAGGAGAGAATTAAGAATATTTCTTGGTAAAAGTGGTAATCAATTCTAAAATTCTTCATGCCTAGAAGAGGAAAAGCAATGCTAGAGGAAAATGATCAACCTTAGCCTTCCTGGTGTTAGCTAAATCTAGCATGTTAATTAAGGATAACCAAATAACCACCTCGATGTTAGATAAATTCATTCTAGTGTTAGCTAATATTATACTTGTGTTTTACGAGACTAATCCTCCATTGATAATTTCTACTCTCTTCTTGTACTACGAAGGGTTTTAGCAGTAGGAACCACACCTTCTATTTTAGAGTTTTTGTGCTTTCTCAAGAATACCTCAATGGTGTTAAAAGATTCATTTCCATAGGTAGGCGATGGAATAAAGAAGATATTAGATTTAAATTATCATTGTGGTCAATGGGATAGCATACCCTCATCTTTCAATGAGCCTAACTAGCTATGATCATCATTCCAACCCACTCTTCAACTCGTGAAGATATACTAGGTTGAAGCTTGGGATAAGGGAAGCAAAAATTAGAATAAATCCCTTGAAAAAATAAAATGCTTAACCTTTTTACTATTTTAATGTTTAAAATAAATTAAAAAAAACACCAATATAGTTCAAAGGTAAACCAAACACCTAAGCAAATACATATGATAATTGAATATAGCAAGCAAGCTCTAGAACATGTGATATGTAGGTATGAATTTATCATATTTATCATCTCATATATTTACACCTTATTCACTATTCATTACTTTCTCCCTTTATCCTTTCTTTTAACTCCATATCCTAGTGGAAAAGTAAGCCCATCTTGTCTATCATAACTACAATCATTTTCCATGACTATTGTGATGTGTTGGATGAATACTCTTGAGTATTCTCATAATGAAGGTAGATGTAGAAGGTCATCAAGATGACATCATGAAGCATATTGGTATGTGTAAGCTAAATACATATGGTGTTTGGTAGTAGATTCTGATAAGATATGTATCATATTGAGTTAATCCATGTGTTGCAGGATGGAAGCAAGCACATGTTGCATTAAAAGGATGTTGTAGCACAAAGTTGTGATTGACTGAATAGAAGAGGAAATAAAGAAACTACGGTGGTCACATGGGAAACCAAATCCATGAAGATCATGTCAACACTAACAAAATCTCAGTTAAATTGATAATCTAGTTGTCATCCACTTCAATAATCAGCTATAAAGTAGAAGTGTATGATCATCTAGTACATGTAGTTCTACAATCATTCTAAGCAACCATGCATTTTTTTGAAGTAGCTATGATACCAATGGAATATGAAAATACAAAGGAGGCTTACCTGTGGAATATTGTAAATAAAAATAGAGAAAAAATAAAATCTTCCAAGCACTTGGAATATTTGCTTTAGACAACTTACATAGGTGAACATTAACCTAATGCAACTACTCTAGACTTGAAATTGTACCTAGATATAGTGGAGTATTCTCGGGAGGTTTTAAATTTTATTATAGGTGCTTGCACATATGTATCTATGTCTTATATTCTCCTTCTCTTACTAGTATTCACCCCACCTTTGTGAATATACACCCTATCTACCTAAATATCCCACCACAAAAATCCAACATTCCAATTCCTAGCATTCTTCCACTCCCTTCCCAACATTCCTGACATCCCCAATCATAGATCTAATTTTTAGATCACCATGAACCCCAATATTCTCTTCCTCTAGTAATTTTCTTCCTTTGTATGTTGCAATGCATGGTGCATTTTGTAGGAAAATGGAATTGAAATAACAACTGCTCCTATCCCCAGGTGTGTTTCAGAAGCCTTGTTATAGATACAAGATCCATAAAACTCCCTTACATATCCATATGACCTTCATTAATTTCCTTTCTATAAATTGTTTTTATTTTGTTTATATTTTCCTATATATAAATATCTTATGTTCAAGACTTGTTTCTTCTCAAAGCTCTATTATCTCATAGATAAAACATTCTAGCTTCTCAAATTTACAAGAAAAAATCCCTTAAAGTTGCCAATAATATAGATAAATTTTATTACCTACATCCCCTATGGGATATTGTTTAAATATCATGTAGATATTTTTCTAAGGTAGTGGTACAATGATCATGCAATAGCTCAAAGTACAATGGAGCAACTCTAGATGAAGTACCTATTATAGATAAAGCGATTCAAAATATTGTAGAGAGGTGTGTAGAGTATAAAATTATGTCTAGATAAAAAATGAGCCGAGGAATATGACCAAGAAATAAACATAAGGATTATCAGATGATATAAAAATGTGAAGGCAATGAATCTGACACCCAACAAAGTAGAATAAAATATATAAAATTTGGCTAAATAAAGAAAGCCACCCAGACATTTGAGAAGCTAATGTCATCAAGAGCATGATAAAAATCTAGTTTTTGATAATAGAAGTGAGAGCAAAGCACAAAGGGTCCAACATCTAGTATTCTTCAAAATGAAAATCAAAGTCACAAAACCTGACATCCATCACCCAATGTCTGATAGTAAAGTATTGAATACAAGTGAATAAAGCTATCCAAATGAATTTGAATGGTGATATAAACAAGGCAACATAAAATATCAAGTGCAATGAAAAGTGATGTCAAATAAAAATACCCTAAGGTATTGGTTTTGGTATTTGACATCATGGATTCTAAATTTGTTGGAATTTAGAATATGGTGACATCATCACAGGATAAAATATCTAGCAAGCCTAATAGAACACCATATGTAAAATAAATCTAAGTATAATAGCCTACCAACAAAAGCATCAAAGCCAAAGCAATTTACTAACACCTAATATCATACATGATAAAATATAGTTGTTGGAATTTTTAGACTAACATCATCAAAAGTGAAGAAGTTATCCAACACTTGACAGGAAGCTTAAAATCCTAACATAAGGATAAAATTAGAGGATACAATGCTTAGCCAAGTGATCACCTGAGAGTAAGTGACATGCTCTCCATATCACTATACATTTGTATGAATGATGCATAATCATCTAAATCAGTAGGTTCACATGTGTCAAGTAGCTATAAGGAATCAATGATGTTAGAATATGTTAATGGTCAAATTCATTTTCATCACACACTTTCCCTTACTCATTTGGCTATGCAGAATAGAAATAAGTGGGCCATTGCTTGATGGTTATAATCCAACAATGTAGCATGCAAGCTAGTCTCATAATCAAATTTACATAATATACATTATCTAGGTATGCTCAAATTAGTTAAGCATAGATAATTTGAATGTGACAACCACTCTTTGTGCCTACCTTAAAGCATGCAATATTCTCTAACAAAAATAATTCTTATATAATTGAATTTGTAAATATTTCTATATACTAGAATGCAAGCCATTCTAATGGTCGACTCTTTGGCATTTACAATTGGCATAATTATATTAATTGAGGCTATAGATATTTTGAATAAATATTATATTATTATCTAGAATTTTTCTAACTTCTTGCACTAAATGTGTATGTATGTCTTATTGAGTAGTTGAGCATTTTTGTTAAATCTAGAAATGAATAATTTTGCTACAGTTATTTTGTATTCTAGATTTCTATCTAGATTTATCATTGTAGTTCTATACTGACTTAAAATTACTTAGAGTTCTTCATGTTTTTTTTTTAAATCATAAAGAAAGAAAAAAAATTGTTAGGTGATTTAATCTAAATTTATATTACGAGACACTCTGCACTATGTCTCTTTATGTTGTTGAATCCATACTAATTTTAGCTTAGTTTCTAACCCTTTGCATCTCTTACTCTAGTTTGCAACCCTCAATTACTTATAATAGGTATGCACATAGGTACTGCCCTTCTCTAAAGGTTGACTCAAAGACTCATTGTCTTTGTGGCATCCAATATTGGGTGAGGTATTGAGGGTGCAACTCATCCACTTAGGAGTATTTCGAACCAAGACTACCTAAATCCACTAACAAGAATATCATAAAAATAGTTAAGAGAGGTTTTAGGGATAATATAAAAATTTGATATTTTATGGTTAATCAAGCATTATGGGTTGTCAAAATTATAATTAAAGAAACTCTCAAAAACTATATTGTATTCTTTGGTATATAGGAAATAGATTATATTGCCACTATATTTAGAAGTACCAACAATGAAGCTCATAGATCTTACCGAGTTATAAAATGCATAACCAATAGAAATAAGAATAGTAGAGTTGCTAGTACTAGAAGTGAAAGTAGAGAAGGCACATAATTTCTTCTAATGACACCATGTGGTGGATAAAATATGGTTTAATAAGAATAATTTCTCAAATTTGTTTAAAGTTGGAAAATTAGTTTTAAAGTGAGATGAAAAAAGCTAAACAAATAAACCATGAGAATCTAGTTTTATTATGGTCTAGTCCTTACCTAATATTGGGATGGCATAAAGTAAATGTGTATGAGTTGACAAATATAGATGACCTCCTTTTATAAATTTTGGTAAATAACCAATATAAAGCATTGTGATTAGATATGTGTACCTCAAGCTATATATATGTAAATAGTGACACATGTAAATATGGAAGTAGTGGCCATGATAGTTTTGAATAGAAAAATATTGGTTGGTTGAATAATAATCTTGACAAGCACAAAATATTGAAATCCTACCAATTTTATTGGCTAAGAAGTAAGGCAATCTTGAAAGTGGCATGCATCCTAAGTATTCGCATGAATTATTAGTTCCAAGGAAATATTTTATAGTAAAAGGTAAACATGCACAAACTTTGGTATTAATGTAGCAATGATAAGGTTCCACGTGGGCTTCATTCTATAAAAGTAGGGTTGTAAATACCTAATGTGTAATAGAATAGCTAGTCATTTGAGCAGTAGAGCTTTTACAAATTGCATAGACATTTTGTGTGAGTATATAAATTGTTATATTCTTGCCTATATCTATATATTTGGAAAAAAAATCTTGTTTAGTCTATATGTCATGAGGGAAAAAATGGCAAAAGGTGTAGAGGAACACCATGAAGCTCCAAGATTGTTTAATTGAAATTCATGACCCTATAATCATAATTAATTTAAAGTTGAAAAGCTTTAGAGATGAAATAGAAGAAAAAGAGTAGACATATTTTTTGAAAATGCTTGAAGCAACTGCATGAAACACACTCCTATAATCCTATATCCCTAAACTCATCCATCCTTGTTCATATCTGGTTAAGGTAATCACACAAAATTATGATATAGATATAAGAACAATAGGGTATAAGTTGTTTACTATCATGCCTAATTCTAGCATGAAGGCTTTTGTAGTTGAATAACACTTAGGTATAGATCCTAAGGTGGTTGATATTATAGATCATGTTAGTCATTGAAAAAGAGATAATTTTTAAATTTGGTTCATTAAACACATAGGATAAATCTAGAAGTACTTTCCAAAATAACTAATTAAGCTTTCAAAATTTAAGAAATCCCTTCAAGAAGTTCTCTCTATAATAGATATCATTTTTGGGTTAGCTACTAACCAATATGTGTATGATTATAAAATACCTATAGCCTATGTAGTTACTAATGTATGAATCTATGATGGTACTGGTCTAAATGATCCTATATTCTTTAATTGGGCCTTTTTTTAATCTATCAAGTTCATAGCCAACTAATTACCCTAAAGTTAAAGAGAATAGATCTTTTTTATTCATCATGTATGGCTTGGTTGTTCCTATAGTGTATAGATCCAAAAATACCAAGCTTACAAGTTCAAATAAGGATAAAATAATAAAATAACCCTCCCCATAGTTGACTATACCCATGTGTTCAAATAAACCACTTCATATATATAATTCAATTCACTATTTCTTGGGCCTACACGAGCATGTATTTATGGATAAATTTCTTGAATAACCCATGAAACCATGGATACGCTTCATGGAAAGAAATATGAATTATAATATTGGTATTTATTGCAGAACAATACTACATTAGAGTATGTGGTTCCCATGGAAACCTTTATCTGCTTCCCTATTATATAACCAACTAAGTTTTTGCCATAGAATTATGTTTGCAAGTTGAAAAATTAAATGAGAACATTGGTCCTAGAATTAAGAAGGGTTACAATTAGCACTTTTCTTTTAATTTTTAGTATATAACTATGACAACTAGAGGTAAGGCCAAATTCTAGATGAAAATATTAGTGGTCTTTAGTTGTTGATAGTGTCACATATGTGTAACTATGATCTAGAAGGTAAATTTAAAGCTAGATTAAAAACTTTGAATAATAAGCCTCAACATTTGAACATCTTTCTCGATTGGATATAGAGAAATTCAAAAATAAAATAAAAAATCAAACTTCTCAATTTAACAGTAATGAAATGCAAATGAGGCCTCCATAGAGAAGTTGTTATCACTATGTATGAACTTATGTTCTGGATAAAAATAGACACCAATGGATAAGTGACAAGTTGGTGGATAAAATTTTAGATAAACTAGAGTGGATTAAAGAAAAAAATAGAATGGTGGATTTCAATGTGTGATGCAATAAATAGAAGAAGGTATTCCCCAACCCTTTAGATGTATATTTTGAAATATATTTTGATGAGAAATATGAATAATGGATAGTTGAACATAAAGGAGAAATATGTCCTAGATGGATCAAATACAAAGACTAGGAGGAAGAATATTTTTTTGAGGAGATATAACATACCATGAAACAAATTCTCATTAGATACTAGCCCCTTACCACTTATGGAGACTCAAAATATGAATCCAAATCAAATGAAATGATTGGACACAAAGTATAAAATAAATATTATAAAAAGGTAAATACACCTGAGCATCATATAGTGATAGATATTCAACCAATAACAAGTTAGGAAGAGAAATAAGATCATATAGTGAGATCCAACATAACCTAATCAATATAACATGTAGAGGAATTCATTTCTACAATAGTTCCTAATAAGTTTAAGCCTTAGCTTGATATATGCCAAAAACTCCAATATAGATGATCTAGTAAGATAGTAGAAATAAAGAGTTTTCCAAGTAGTCAATAAAAGAAAACCTTAAATAAAGCAAGAATGCAACAACTATTTATGGAAGCTTACTAGAATAATACAAAAACTCATGAGTTCGATGTAGTAGCCTAGGAGTAACACTGGAAAGTAAGAGGATCGGGTATGGCTTTTATCCATACTCTTATATCTAAATATTCTTCACCACCTTTGCAATCACCTCTAGAGCAACAACCTCTACCACCTTCCCCTCTAAGAGAAGTTCTACCTTATCAAATCCCAACATCAACTATGGCTTCCACTTCCCTTGTACATGAAGGCCAACATAATAATAATAGCACACATACACATACCCTTGTAAATGCTGGTATTTTATCTTTTATACCCTTGTCAACAATATTTTCTCTTTTCCAACCCATCATTATGACTTTCCCTATCTCTAGGCATCAATTGTTAGAATATTTCTTTGTAATATAATGAGTTTAAGCAAACACTCAAAAATGGGTATAGTAAAAAGTATCTAAAAAGGAGAAGAATGCAACTCCCTAGGTATATAATGGTATAGATCTAACTACTAGGAAGCAAGTTAAAGTAGTTGTAATCTCAAAGGTCAAAAAGCCTACTTTAGAAATGATAGCAACAAATTATCACAATGAGGTGCAAAGGTATGATATCTCAAACATTCCTAGGGAGAATATTCTTATATCTCTTTATACTAAGGCATATATGTTATATATCCAAAGAAATCAAGTGGATGCAAAATATAAAACTACAAAGAAAAAAACTTAAAACTTGGAGTAAAAATTAAAAAATTAATAAGTAGAAAAGAATGCTTTGGAATTATAAGTTTAATATCTAAATATAAAATTGGATGAATCTCCAACTAAAGATCAACTCTAAAAGAAACATGAGAATATTCAAAATCTAAAAAATATTTGCATTAAAGGGGGACAACAATCCGAAATCAGTAGAAGGAACTACAGGAGCTAATTTCAAAGCTCCAGGCTCATGAAGAAAGATTAGCAACAATGTAATTGGAGCTAGAGCAATAGAAGAAGAAGCCAAAAAACCCTAGCCTTTTCTTGAGTATGGTAAAATATATCCAAAGCCAACATTGGATTAAAAATAAGGAGATATCAGCTTTTCCACTAGTAGAATACATAGGATACATTTCAAATTTAATCCAAGAGGTCAAAGAGGAGTTTTAAAAAGGAATCAGATATGTAGATGGTAAAGTGGAGTAGGCGTATGTAGTAATTTGAATCATGAAAAATAAATAAGAATACCCATACTTTGTAGCATGCTCTAAAAGATATCTAAGCAAATTAACATTTCACTCATTATAGGTAGTATATGGTAATAAATTAATGTTGCAAAGAGGTGATATAATAAGTATACTTAGAGAAAGCATAGATAAATTAAAAGTCTCAGTTAAAGTATTCATGGACCATGGTTTCCTAGGATTATAGGGTTGAGATGGTAAATTTTATATTGAGAAGTAGCTCATTCAATAGTTGGATCAAATAATCATTGTTCAAAGTGAGATTTATTCCTTATTTGAGCATTTGTAAATGAATCAATTCATTGCACTCTTCCATAAGTTTTTTATGTTATTTTCAAGGTCACAAGAGTTAGCCCAAAAGTAGAATGATTCATCCTATGATAAAAATTTTGAATTAAGGGAAGTTCTATACAAGTTTAAAGGGGTTTATGTCCCATATTAGAAGTCATGGAACATGATTTACAAAATATTTTGGCTTGTGGTAGCTCCTTCAATTATCAAAGGAATCAATAAATATTAGTAGGGTGAAACATCTAGGGTAGTTATGTAGGAAGGAAACGTTGAATCTACAGTAGCTTTTATTTTTAACTTCTTTTACCCAATGTATAAAGCTACTTAGGTTCTTCATTTTTGTAAGTAGAAACCCCAAGGGAGGCACCAATAATATGGGCTACAAAATTAACCACCTATATATAGCATCTCTTTGAAAGATATATTTATTAAGATATTAGACTAGGGGTCCAAAAGCATAGTCTGGCACATAAAACAATCATCAAGTTGAAAAATGGCTAAGGCATAAGAATACAACAAAATTTTATAGTGTCATAATGGAAATTTGGCTAAGTGTAGAAATTAAATAGAATTTTTAAATGATAGCATCATAAATGGGTGTGAAAAATTCCAAATATCTAATGAACTAGATTGAAATTTTAGTTGTGTCAAAAACAAAGGTTGGAACTGTCATGACCCTCCCAAATGGACCTTTGAACATGGAAAATCAATGTATTAACAAATGTGACTAATACTCAATTTTGTGCAATTAAGATGTATCAAAATAATAAATAGATAGTGATACTACTATTGAATGGCCAATGTGTAGTATCAGGTGCACTCGAGAGTGGAAGAAATTGAATCATCCACTAGAGACGAGAGTACCTAAGGAAGCAAAAATTATGATAAGATAACTCATAGGTAACATGGATAGATACATTCATATAGGTATTTATTCGATTAGCTATAATCATCAATATCTAACCACCTTGAGGCTCGGGTTGATGGCTTAGTAGCTATCGTAAGTTCTAGAGGCTAAGACAGGCGATTAGATTGATAGAAAGACTCCTTTTTTTGATGCACTTGCATGATTGTCTTTTACTTCAGCATTATTAATCTTGATAACTAGTAAGGATGGAGTAAATATTTTGCCTTCACAAATTTACGTGTGCTTGTTTAAATAAATGTTTGATTTATTTAAAAAGAAAAAAGGATATTGTTCAAATAAATGTTTGATTTATTTAAAAAGCAAAAAGGATATTGTTTAAATAAATGTTTGATTTATTTGAAAAGCAAAAAGGATATTGTTTAAATAAATGTTTGATTTATTTGAAAAGAAAAAAATATATTGTTTTAAATTTTTTATTTATTTCAAAATAAAAAAGGATATTGTTTAAATAAATGTTCGATTTATTTAAAAAGCAAAAAGGATATTTTTTAAATAAATATTTGATTTATTTTAAAAGCAGGAAGATATTTTTTAAATAATTAATTATTTTAAGCAAAGATATCATTAGAAATGAGCACTCGATCATTTAAAATTATGTTGGTAGATGCTATTATTAACAAAATGACTGATTTATTTAATAGATCTAGTAAGAAAAGAAGTAATAATTTTCCAAATAGTTTTTTTTGGGGAACTTTCCTTGAAATATAAAAATAAGAAAATAAAAATATTTTTTTTGAAGTCCCAAGGCTTAGTCTTTGCCATGTCATGTCTAGGAACTCACCACTCACCCAACGTTTTATCCTAAGGCATAAATGTAACAAGAAAACATTCGATAGAATGGGTTGGGTTACCCTTTGAAGACTTGATTGGGTTAGTTTCATGAAGCTCCCATGAAGTGAAGGAAAATATATTTATGGTTATCACCTTGGGAAGAGGGGAAGAGGCATGTCCACCCTATTGCTTGTTCAAGGTGGCCAAGAAAGTAATGGCAGGTAGGCAAGGATGTGGATTGACAAGAAAAGAAGACACGTAAGGGAGTGATATGGATAGAAGGAAGGCAAAATTAAGGAGTTAGGGGGCACGAAGGAGTAGAGGAGAAAAGAGAGAGGAAGAACTCAAGAAGCGAAGTGTAGTGGACGATGAAAATCCACATGAGCAATGTAGGTAGTCTAGGTTTGTTTGTCATAAACTAATATTATATTTATTATTTTGTGTTGTGTAGCTACTATATTTATAGTGTGAAGCTAAATCCTTGTGTTGTGTAGCCACTGTATTGGCAATGTGAGCTATGTCCTTGTATTGTGTAGCCACTATATTGGCAGTGTGAGCTATACCCTTGTATTGTGTAGCCACTACATTGGTAGTGTGAAGCTACATCCTTGTGTTGTTTAGCCACTATGTTGGTAGTGTGAAGCTATGTCCTTGTGTTGTGTAGCCACTGCATTGGTAGTTTGAAGCTATGTCCTTGTGTTGTGTAGCCACTACATTGGTAGTGAGAGCTATATCCTTGTGTTGTGTAGCCACTGCATTGGTAGTATGAAGCTACATCCTTGTGTTGTGTAGCCACTGTGTTGGTAGTGTAAGCTACATCCTTGTTTCATCTAGACATTGCATTGGTAGTGTGAAGCTACATATTTATGTTGTGTAGCCATTGCATTGGTAGTGTGAAGCTATATCCTTGTGATGTGTAGCCACTATGTTGGCAGTGTGAGCTACATTCTTGTGTTGTGTAGTAACTATTTTGGTAGTTATGTTGGCAGTGTGAGCTACATTCTTGTGTTGTGTAGTAACTATTTTGGTAGTTTGAAGCTACATCCTTGTGTTGTGTAGCCACTTTGTTGGCAATGTGAAGCTACATCCTTGTGCTATGTAACCACTATATTGGTAGTGTGAGATACGTCCTTGTGTGCTATGTAGCTACTAAATTGGTAGTATGAGCTACATTTCATATGTTGTGTAGCCATTGATTGGTAGTATAGTTTATATCCTTATCTAGGTAGGATAGTGTAGACACCAAAACAACACCAATGTGATTATGTGACGACAAGCACTGACCGAATTGGCATACATAGCCCCTAGGGCAACCCCCAAAGGTTAAAAAATGGTCCTAACCACTCCCAAAGCAGTTTTGGAAGGTCAGAGGTAAATTTGGAACCTTTCAAGCACTTTGCTCCCTATTCGTTCCACCTTGGAACAATTGGATTTCTATTTTCCCCACCCCGAGATGATTAGCAGCAATCGCTCCAGGGTGGGGCGAATAGCAGGTTTGATAGGCAAAAGGTCAAACCTTGACAAATGGCAGCCTAGATTCACCAGTCAACTCCACCTTCAATGCATGGGAGTGCGAGTGAGAATTTTTGAGCTCAAAATAGGCAGTCATAGAGGTAGTTATGGAGCTCTTAATCAGGGAGGAATATTCTCTCCCCTGGGAAGGCATGATGGCCAAGTGGCACCCCTGCATGCACATTCAAATGAGACCCTTAGATCTATAAAATGGTGAGTCTTCTCACTCCAAAAAAATGGATCAGGAGCATTTGGATCAACGGAGTGCTGCCGAATTATACCCTCGCCCTCATTGTGCTTCCTACATCCTTGATTTCCCTTTTTGGAAGGGAGGTTATTGGGTGAACATTAGGAGCACAATCCGGACCCAAAACCCAAAAAATTGGCCATAATCCCATGCCCAATTTTCCAACACAACCCCCTAGGATGTTTTGGACCCATCCCAAGTGGATTTGTGTCCAAACCAAGCCCCTAATGACAGGCGTCTTGCCCCCGAGTGCCCCCCCTCACTATTGCAGTCCTAATCACCCCACCCAGAGTGATTAGAAATCTATAGAATATTTCTTCATTTTTTATTTTGCATCATTTTTTGTGTGTTTCATATATGTTGTGGTTCAAATTTCAATGCATTTTGACTTGTTTTGACTGTGTTTTCATGGTTTTACACTTTTACTAACCTATAGGGAGCGCTTTCAGATGCAGGGTAATATAGGTAGAATCTGCAAAATCTGACCTTCTAGGTCATCTAAAAATACTCCATTTTGCCTAATACCAAGTTTTTAGGTGTTTTGGAGGCCTCTGGATGGGACATTTGTGAGGACATTATTGTACATTTTATGACAATCCTAATCGTCCCACCCTAGGGTGATTAGAAATATACAGTAGATTTCTTGATAGTTCTTTTTGCAGTGTATCCCTGATGATGTTTACATGCTTTTTTCCAAATTTCATTTCATTCTGATAAATTTTTATCATTATTTTAATTATTTCATGTATGCATTAACCGGAGGCCTTG
This sequence comes from Wollemia nobilis, assembly GCA_028583015.1. Classification (NCBI taxonomy): domain Eukaryota; kingdom Viridiplantae; phylum Streptophyta; class Pinopsida; order Araucariales; family Araucariaceae; genus Wollemia; species Wollemia nobilis. The sequence goes on from JAQPPZ010016831.1 coordinate 3,271,362, forward strand.
GGGATTGCATGTTTCCCCCCATCCGCATGTGCTATTAATCATATGTTGTTTCTCATACACAGGATATCAAAATTGAAGGGGCAACAAGGAATGATAGATTCACTCATGCAAGTGGCAGTAATGTTTGGCCCGCCCATTTCGAATGTGGGAAAACGGAAGATCCCGAAGGGAAGTGTACCATCTGTTGGTGTAAAAAAATTGTATCAAACACTCCTAGCCCATGAAAAGGGGGGAGACGTATTGTAACCTGATCTCAAGCAAGATTAATAAAAGAGGCTGCACCCTTGCTTTTGCTTTACATCTCATTTCATTTCATTCATTTTCCCTTTTCATGCAATTTAAGTTCTTCGCATCTTCGTAGGACTTAGCATTTCCTTAATACATCTACTTTTGTTTGCATCACACCCGATGTACCAGTGCTTTCATAGACATGCTTTCAATGGTGATCATGGTGGGACTCTATCCCCTACTATTGGGATCAAATTTTTGATCAAAAATCTTATGTTTTTCTTGCAGGTGTTAATCCTTCAAGCGTTGGACTGCTGCTCATGCCTCCTTGTGATGAATACAAACTAGAATTCGTGTCACCCCGAGATGAATACATATTCGTCCCACCCTATGATGAATACATATTCATCCCACCCTATGATGAATACAGATCTACTATTTGTCCCACCCTGGGATGATTAGCTCTCTATGTAGTTTCTAACCAGAAACTCAAGGGCATCTGGTGTGGGCAAAGAAGAGGTAGGTTTTTTGAACACCCTATGTAATTTTTTGTTTCCTATTTCTATAATTTTTCTATTTCTTTGCTTGCATGGAAAATTTTACTACATGTTTTCTTTCTTTGCGCAAGTAAAATGAACCACACACACCACGTGATAATATAAACATCAAGGAGTTGGTCTTAAAACCCCAACACTTGATCAAGACCAACGGTGGATTTCATCACCACCTTGGCTTGAATTTTGCATACATAACCCTAATCATGACTGTTGCTAGACATAAATCCTAATGAAATCTGACAAAGTGTATTGGGGGTGATTCCCTATGCATGAGGATAAGTCTTCTATGGTAGGAATAAAAAACAGAGTGATTCCTCTTTCATACCACCTATGTTCCACATACTTTTCTACTCTCACGTACCAATAGTTTCCCTCATGTAAGGGCGGGCATATTGATATGTTTGGTATAATGGCTTGGCAGTGGTATATTGAAGGGGTGACCATTTTGGAGATATAAGAGCCCTCATTATGCATGCTTTTGTTACAAGGTTTTGCACAACAAAAATCAAAACACACTAAACCAGATTTAGGACACACCTTTAATCTAGTAAATGAGATAATAATTTCTTTGATTGTGTGGTCCCCTTTGTTTATTGTAGCATAAAAAATCGTAAAGAATATAAAAACATATGTATCACTTAGAGAACCACCACCATGGTGTACACCTGTAGCCAAGCCCAATCACGAGTAGAAGTGGTGGAAAGTGTACAAGGAGGCACAAGTCGCCTTCGTTATAGCCCCAAGGACTTGGTCATACCACCTTGGTGGCCTGACCCACAAAATAGTCCACATCATACCATGATGGAACAGGACTATAGAGGCACCCCTTCAAGGGACACTCCCTTTCAACATAGACCCTTTTAGGAGGAGTACATACATAGGAAGGCCCCCTTAGACACTCATTATGAGTGGCCACCACACGAGGAAGTGCTAGAATAACATAAGGTCCATAAGGAGGGGCCACATGATTATGTCATCCCTCCTCTACCCCTCATTACTGTCAAAAACAATAGGCCAAATCCGGAGCACAAGGCTCTTCAGATAGGGTGAGCCAACTCTGCCTGCACCTTTCACATATATGAAAGGGAGCATGAGGAAAACCACTATATTCCTCAAGAGTAATACATAGCATGGGAGCAATGCACCTTTGCACCTACTATTTATCAGGATCACCTACTAAGGCTAGAGCCTCGAGTGAATGTCGCTAACCTCGATAGATGGAAGCAACCTAGAGAGATCTCGGATCACTACGATTGAGATAGATATGTAGGGGAGGCATCTAGGCCTCCTAGACCTAATATGATAGAACAAATCAACTTGGCATTTTACAAACATGTCACCCACCAAGCACAAATTACATAGCTTGAGCAATATCAATAATAGTTAGAGCACTTGTACCATCTTAGCAAATAGCACATTCAACATCATATGGATGAGTTGCTCTAGAACACTATGCATGAGAGGATTCCAACCATTCGCACACATAAGACAGAGCTTAATGAGAGGCATAACCCCTTGGTACAATACAGGTCTCCATGACCTTATCAAGCATTGCCTCTAAGACCTCCTAGACCTAAGTGGGAGACCACTCCCAAAACCAATGATGGGCACCCTCCTCGGGCACCCACCCATGTTTATAGGTCATGCCCAAGAATTCATCAAGAAGCCTATGATGAATTCAAGCAAGAAGAAGAGCGAGCTGAAATGCCCTACCAATGTAGGGGGGCGCTATCCGGATACCCCTCCATAGGCCTCAAGTTCCTTGCAATTCACAATGGGAACAAACCAAGGAGGAAGAGATAAAATCTTTCGATGCATACAAAGCATTGCTAGAGCGCTTAGAGTCTATGGAGACCAATACTTCTGGGCCCCAAAATCCCACTTTACGCCAGCTCCACAGTCACCCTGTGCATCCTTCAGTGTCGGCACCCCCATACCCTGAACACTTCAAAATGCCTCAATTGGCAATTTTTAGATGGGATGAGGATGCCCAAGAGCACATGACAAGATTCTTGAGTTAATGCTTTGGAATTCAAGACAATGATGCTTTAATTCTAAGAAAATTTATAACCATGTTCGTAGGCCCTGCCTTGGATTGGTTTACCCAGTTGCCAAAGCATAGCATCAGCAACCTGGACCAGCTAGTGGATGTGTTCCTTGAACATTTCGCCTTCAACACAAAGAAGCAGGCATCATTAAGTGACCTAGCTAGCCTCAGGAAGTATGAGGAAGAGACCATGGTAGCTTATGTAAATTGGTGGAGGATGTTTCTTTCAAGGCTACCTTACCTCCCTCCCATGGCCGACATGATCCAAATGTTCTCGACTAGTTGCCTAAGGTTGATCTTCATGCTATTGCAGCTACAAAAATATGCCACTCTCAAGGAAGCCCTATCACAATCCAAAATAATTGAGGAGATCAAGATACAAGATGGCAAGATTGCCAAGCCATGCAAGAAAGAGTGGCCCAAAAATACCAAAACTGGGTCCATACAACCGAAACCCGCCGCGGTCAATCAGGTTGCCATAAACATACCAAAGCCTACACAGATGAAATAGCCCCCAAAGGCTAATTATCAGGCAGTTCCTCTTGATATCTATGAGAATGAAAATCATAGGCAAGAGCAAAATCAACAGCGTCACCCTATGACAATTCACACCCTTCACAAAGTCTAAAGACTCCTTGTTTGACCGCTTGTCCGTGAAAAACTTGATAAACCTACCAGAAAGTAGACCCGTACACCCCAACACACCAAAACCCAAGGGCTATAGGGAAGACCTATATTGTATATTTCATCGATATAAAGGACACGACCTTTACGCATGTTGGAAGTTCAAAAGCTTAGTTCAGGACCTAATAGACAACAAAATGCTAGCGATGGATAATCTTGTAGCACCAAGCAACCAATAGATGGAGGTCTTCAAAGAGCCCCTATCTTCCCTTGATGCGTAGGCAAATAATCTACATGTAAATGAGGTGACAAAAAATTGCCCCATGTAGGGGTATGTAGGGATGATAAGCATAGTGACAAGGAAAAAGAGGTACCCAAACACATCTACCCCCGTTGCAGCTACAGGAGATGTTCCATAAACATCACAACCTCCACAACACCCTACACAACCTCCCCCACCTAGACCAGTGGCCATTATTCAGATTAAACTTACCCAAATTTTAAGGACCACTTTGGCTAGGCTCTCCATCTATGAGCTCATCCAACAATCATCGCCCCTTCAGGAGGCTCTGATGGAGATACTCAAAGCCATTGACATACAGAACCACGAATAAAATTCTTTCAAAAACTTTGTGGGACATGTAAAATGATTTACATAACCAATCATCACCTTTATAGAAGATGAACTAAAATCGGTGACTAGTGATATGGCAGATCCACCCCTGCATGTCATTGCACGGGTCAACAGGATTCCATTTAAGAGGGTGTTGGTGGACACTGGCTCATCCAGTAATATAATCACAATGATGGCATTGAAACACCTGAAGCTTCCAGCATCTCATATTGTGGCCTCCACCTATACTCTTCGAGCATTTAATGACACGATATGCTCTACGGTTGGCACAATTGTCCTGCCCATCCAAGTGGGACAAAAGACTATTCCTATGTTGTGCCACATCCTGGAAGGTGATATGGCCTACAACATCTTGTTGGGCCGGCCTTGGATCAAGGACATGAAGTGTGTCCCTTTGATAGCCCATCAATGCCTAAAGTACACATATGAAGGGCAAGTGCATGTAGTCCCGACAGACTTAGAGCCCTTCAAGTTTTGCAATGTGGTACAGCTAATGCCACATTTGACCCTTCCATTGACACATTTGGACTTTTAGTTGAATTCATCCAAACAGGGTCCAATTTTGCATACATACCCACTGTTAAGTCCATAAAATCACTAACGAGGCCCATCATCATCGTCTGTTCCTTCATCAACAATGCCACCTATGGTGGCCACGTCAAAGAACAACGGGAAGAAGCCCTTGGAAGGGGTACCACCATTAGTCTCAACCATCTCTATCGAAGAGGTGCCTAGCTAAATGGAAGTCGATACGCTTAGTTCACCCAACATGGAGTGGACTCAAGAAGAACTCCCATTCTCTCCCCCTCAATCACCAATGATCACCGTTGAGATGGCCAATATGGTCCTAGGGGAATACCTAGGGTGGAACATTATGGCAACACCCACGCTTGAGTCCATGCAGGACATGGGGATACCTTGCCTCCCCATCAAAACTATTGTCCCTTTAGGCTACCCACTAAATCAGACAAATTTTGTATATGGGGGCCTTGATAATGGCATTGAACCTTACCTACAAGAGGAAGAGGATGAAGAGCCCTTTGCTGAGAATGTCAACTATTTATCCAACCTAGACTTCGCTTTGAAATACCTTGGCCAATGTAATTGGCACATATATGGATTGGGTAGATATGAATAAGGAGTATGTGTTCTTTGCCAACCAAGATATCAAATGCCTTATGATAAATCAGGAGTAGGGTTCAACCACCATTTTCCCCTTGACATCTTGGTAGATAGCATGCAAGGCCTAGGGCTAGGCAACAAGGATGGGTTGGCACAAGATCCATATGCCAATCCTAACACAACATACACATTGGGGGATTATCTCCCATTGTTAACAACAAACCTTGTTGACCTCAACAACCCTTTCCCTTTGATCGAGAAAGGGGAAGGTTCATCAACTTACCTCCAAGAGGGATATAAACAAGGTTAGGAAGGATCTTCCAAAGACGAGTCAGAGTATAAGGCAGCACCTTGGGACCCTTTCGAGTCCGATAACAATCACTCACAAGTGACACCTATAGATGACTATCAAGAGAACTTTGTGGCAATGTTCCCCTTGAGTGCTCAAATCGAGCGATTGCCACCCCAAGAGAATCAGGTCCTCCTATAGAGAGCAGAACAACCTTGATGGGACCAAATCAACTTGCTCAAACAGAATGAGCCTCACATGCCACAAACAGTTGTTAGATCCAATGAAGGCCTATGGATCTCCGATAGCGATTATGAAGATGAGACTGAGATGGCATATCTCAACCATATGTGATAGTAGCAATACCCCATGGACATTTATGACATGTTTGAACAACTAAACATGGGGCCAAGGCATAGGTGGCATTTAAATCAAGAATAGTTAAACCAAGTGCTTCATCAACCATTGTAGGCATACAAAGAGCACTTCCCACCTAGAGACCGTATAGGGCCACCAGTGCCAAGGGTAGACCCTGTATTTCTCTCCACACATAGGGCTAATCCTTTTGTACCAATACCCATAGAGCCAAATCTGGGGTGCAAATATCACCAAGGATGTTTGAGTCAACACTCGCACGGTAATGGAGATCAAATTCATTCCATCAACATAATTTCCATTGATTTAACCACCCCCATCCATAACCCAGTCAATCCAAAATGACAATTGTATCTATACCTAGATCTAGGATCATGCTGACTCACCACCATCCCCATCAGAGTACTGGCCTTGTGATGAGATGCTTCATTTCACCCCAAGACCAACTCAGGATATCTTCTACACTAAATGGGAACCCGACATTCCAAACATAGATCTAAATTCAATAAATAATATCCACATTATTCCAACTCCACACCAGTTGGAGGATGGGTCCCACATCTCAGTCAAAGAGACGACTAACGTAGACATCAGCTCTGATCCAATGAATATACAAATCATCAAGCTGGGGTTAAGTCTATCCCCCGAAGAGCAAGTCAATTGCATTCCATTCTCAAAGAGAAGAAGGAGGCTTTTGCATGGTCCTACAATGACATGTTGGGGCTAGACCCATAGCTAGTCATGCATAATCTAACGCTTGACCCGACAATCAAGCCAGTCAAGCAAAAGCTATGTAAGATGCACCCAACAATGGCCTTAATGGTCAAATATGAGCTAAAAAATTTGTTGGATGCATAGTTTGTCATCTGCGTGGATTACCCACCATGGTTTTCCAACATGGTGCCCATCAAAATGCTTGACGGGAGGATTCACATATGCATTGATTTTTGAGATCTGAACAAAGTGATTCCCAAGGATGATTTCCCCTTGCCTAGCATCGACGCATTGGTAGATGCTATAGTAGGCCACGAAATGCTTTCCCTCATGGATTATTTCTCAGGATACAACCAGATTCGTATCAATCCCAATGATCAACTAAAAATGGCATTCATAATGCCTTTGAGGACATTTTGTTGTAAGGTCATGCCATTTTGCCTTAAAAATGCTGGCACCACCTATCAACGTGCTATGATGTACATCTTCCACAATCACATGCATAAAACTTTGGAAGATTATATAGATGATTTTTTGGCCAAATATCTTTTGCACCCAGGTCATTTCGATGACTTACGCAAGATCCTTGATCATCTCATCGAACACAAAGTTAGGCTAAACCCCAAGAAGTGTGTATTTGGTGTCACATCTAGAAAATTCTTGGGTTTCATAGTATCAAAATGAGGCATCAATATGGATCCAAATAAATTCCAGGCAATCCTTGAAATGCTTCCCCCAACCACCATCAAGCATCTCAGAAGCTTTTAGGGTAAGGTCAAGTCGATCAAGCGCTTCATAGCACAACTATCTGACAAGTGTCGACCCATGAATAAATTATTACACAAGGGGGTAGCATTTCATTGGGATGATGAGTTCCAGTTAGTCTTTGATGATATTAAACAATACTTGGCTTCATCGCCAATATTTGCACCACCTAGACTAGGAGTGTCATTCTATTTATACATCTTAGCTACTGAGGTGGCATTGGACACCATGCTAGCCCAAAAAAATGAACTACATAAATAATAGGCTAATTATTATCTTAGCCGCACCCTGGTTAGTTATGAACTTAACTATGCATACATTGAGAAGCTATGCTTGGTAGTGGTATTTGCCACTAAAAAGCTATGCCATTACATGCTAAGAAATACGATGTATGTTGTGTCTAAGGAGAATCCATTGTGGTACATGATGAGTCATACTTATCATAGTAGTCACACGACGAAATGGATCATGTTGTTGATAGAGTTTGACATCGACTTCATTGGACAAAAGTCCATCAAAGGTCAAGTCATCGCCGATCAACTAGAAGAGGCTCCTCTCGAAGACGATCAGCCTCTGATCGTAGAGTTACCTGATGATGGGGTCTTCCATGTCTCAGAATCATCATATTTTGATGAGCCTGAGTCACAGGCCAACATAACCTTATTCTTTTATGGTTCTAAATGTGATCAAGGGGGTGGCACAGGAATCGTATTATTCACACTACAAGGGGCTCCAATTCCTCTATCATTTAAACTTGATTTTCCATGCACAAATAACAATGTCGAATATGATGCCTTGCTCATAGGTCTTCAGAAAACCATCACCATGAACATCAAATGCTTGAACATCTTTGGTGATTCTCTGTTAATTTTCAACCAAGTTAAAGTGGTATTCCAATGTAAATGCCCAGTTCTACAGGCCTACAAAGCCCTTGTGGATAAATTCCTAGAAAATCTTGAATGGTATGACATCGAGGCACTCCCTCGATCATCGAATCATTTTGCAAACACTATGGCCTCCTTGGGGTCACTAATCTTGCAAGACATTTTTGGTGATATGACAACCATTCAAGTAAAAATATTATCGCAATCTATGATGGAGCGTGCAAGCTCTGACCTAACACTAGGAATCCACCTGATCCAGATTGAACTGTCTCAAGATAAGTTCTCTTGAATCCATGATAATTTGAATCATGCCAACTGGGGTCCTTGTTCTCCCCAACCCCTCTTAATAGCAACACAACTCTATTCTTACAAGTTATTTCTCGCTCAGCTTTTGCTAGGGATGAACTTTAAGAGGGATTAGTCATTCATACCATCAAGGTTTCTAATCAACAGGATTGGTACACACCCATAAGAGACTACCTCAAGTTAGGTAACCTCCCACTTGGATTGTCGCATGCCATGAAAATATCATTCAAATAGAAAGCAAAAAAACATGTCTTGCTAGGAGACATTTTGTACTGTTAGAGCTATGAAGGAATCCTCCTCCATTGCTTAGACTAGCAGGAGTCCACTTGGGAGATAACCCAAGTGCACGAGGGTACATATGGGGGCCACTTCAGTGGTATGGCCATCGCAAAGTGTATTCTTTGCATGGGCTATTATTGGTCATATTTAGAGAGAGATTGTTGTGAGTGTGTGGAAGTGCGTGAAGTATGAACACCATGCTAATTTGACATATGTGCATTCTCAAGCCTTGCAACCGATCCAATTTGCATGGCCATTTTTGCAATGGGCTTAGATCTAATTGAAAATATCTCCCCTGCATCGTCAGGCCATCATATGTTCATCATAATGGCCATAGAGTACTTCACCAAGTGGGTGGAAGAAATTCCACTTACCTCTATGACTGGGACCCACATTGCAGAGTTCATTTTACATAACATCATATGTCATTTTGGTATTCCATCCAAGATCATCTCGGATAATGGTACGTTGTTTAAGAACAAAGATGTACGTGCTTTGACAACAAAGTACAAAATTCAGCATAGTTTTTTGACACCTTATTATCCATAGTCAAATGGGCAAGCAAAGGCATCGAACAAAACACTAGTGGCCATCCTTAAAAATCCAGTCACAAATAGTCATAAGGATTGGCACATTCAAATACCACTTGATCTTTGGGCTTATTGCACTAGCATTTGGACGCCCACTGGGGCAACTCCATTTTCGTTGGTGTATGGCTCCAAGGCAGTCATGCCTCTCGAGTTGGAAATACCTTCCTTGTGCATATCAATGCAAGATTTCATCGATGATGACACTGCATGGCAGGCCCGGTTAGACCATATTACGTTGCTCGACGAACGATGTGTCAATGCTCTTGAGCATTTACATGTCTACCAAGAGCGACTTAAGAAAGCATACAACATGAAAGTTCACCTGAGGGACTTTCAGGTTGGTGACCTAGTCTTAAAAGAGAACCAACAAAATTCTAACTTGCCACCCCATTTAAGGGACAAGTTTGCGGAAAATTTGTTAGGTCCTTATATAATCGATAATCAAATAGTGCCTAAAACATACCAGTTCGCCTCTATTGACAGAATAAAGGAACTAGAACCCTTGAACATCAGTCATTTGAGGCCATTCCACATTTAAAAGAGCCATGGACCACCCCAAACTCTCCAAGGATTCCCATAATCGCTTGGTCAAACAAAATGCCCCAAAGGTACCCATAAACCCTTTGGTCAAACCAAAAGCTCCAAGGATTCCCTCAATCACTTGGTCAACCCCAAAATGCCCCAAAGGTACCCATAAACCCTTTGGTCAAACAAAAATCCCCAAGGATTCCCGCAATCACTTGGTCAACCCCAAAATGCCCCAAAGGTAACCATAATCCCTTTGGTCAAACCAAAAGCCCCAAGGATTTCAACAATCACTTGGTCAACCCAAAACGCCCCAAAGGTACCAATAAACCCTTTGGTCAAACCAAAATCTCCAAGGATTCCCTCAATCACTTGGTCAACCCCAAAATGCCCCAAAGGTACCCATAAACCCTTTGGTCAAACCAAAAGCTCCAATGGTTCCCACAATCACTTGGTCAAAAATGAATATTCAAAAAAAAAAAAAAAAACACAACAACAGATAAACAAAAAAATTACATCTCACTTTCATGCACATTCTTAACAATAAAAAAAAAAAAAAAAATTGCATTATGCATCGCACACATACATTTGCATATTTGTTGGTCATACATGTCAAAAGCACCATAGACTGTAATTACTCGGTAATTCCATCATTTTTCCAAATTCAATCCATTTTGTAAAAATATCCATAAAAAAGTAAAAAATAAAATAAACTAATAACACCCATTGCATTTTTTGCCATATCATAGTCAGTTATCTGCTAATGTCTTTAGGGTATTTCGTCATTCAACTGTCTTTAGATTTCTAGTCAAATGATGTACAAAGTCAGACCGATTTTTACAAGGTAGAGTTTTACTTGGATCACGCCTTGTTACATAGCATCCCAACACAAACTTAAAACATATAAAAATTCCCAAGTTGTGTAAATGCAAGATGAAACCTACAAAGTAGTCTAGGATACCATAGGTAAAAGGTTATCCTGCTCATCCCCCTGTGTGAATGGTTCAAGAATGCTAAGAATTGACAAAAGGACAAGCTCTTCGCTATCCAATTCACCACGATAAATAGTGGTTTTCACCACTGTCAAAAATCCCCAAAACACCTTTGATCCCCAAAGTCGTAAGGATTCGTACTACATGTCCTTGAGAAGGATGGGTAGTCATCCCCAAGGCCTAAAAGGCTCAATGTCATTCCAAAGCAAAATTCCCAACCACCTTTGATTCCAAAAGTCGTAAGGATTCATACTACATGTCCCTGATCAGGATGGGTAGTCATCCCCAAGGCCAAAAATACCAATGTCACTCACAAGCCAAAAATCCACGTGAGCAACAATAAAAATAATAACAGTGGTTATCACCACTACTTAAACCCCTTGCTCAAAAAAAAAAAACAAAAAGAAAAATAAATAGTGATTTTCATCACTATGTATAAGAGCACGTACCCCAACAAGTTGAGCAACCGAGAGACGCCTGAGCTTGAATCCTTGGAATTCTCAGCATTTGCAAAACCATTTAGGTGATCCTCATTACAGTTTTGGTGGATAGCCTACTTGGCAATGGTGGTATCCTAAATGCATGATGATATGTCTATCACAATAACTTTACGTGTGAGTAGACCAATGTTTGCATGTGGATGAGCTAGCTTATGGTATCTTAGTTTGCACCATAGATTAATCTTACTAAATACAACAAAGGAGTTAGTGGAGCTAATTGGGTGATCCTCAGTATAGGTTTGATTGACATCCTATCTAGAACTAGCGGTATCCTGATGAATACCACATAAATGAACTCAATAGCACACATAGGGATGTGAAATAACTTGGTCAAACTCAAGTCTAATTCGTACCTTTTTCGAAAGTCTTGTAAGATAACATACAGTATTGATTAGTTAGTTAAAACATCTGAGTCTCATAAAAACCTTAACTACATTCTAACACAACTGTGGTACATTTTATTACTTACATCACCATTAAAAAATACAAAACAAACAAAAACAAAATTATTACATGAAAATTTATTTCATAAAGCAATCACATAGTACATAAATCCAATAAATCCTGTATAGTCTATGGTGCCACCGCCTGTATACCAATAAATCATTCTATCCATTCCATATGCATACATCTATATCATATAGCTAACATCATCCGTAGTCATAATAGCATATGCATACATCAACATAAATAAATGTGCATAAAATAAATGATAAATCATGACAAGTGTATAATAAAAAAGAGAGTCATGTATATATTAGGTCAAAAATTCCCAACGACTATAATAAGTCGGTCCTCTGACCTCACAAAAAAATCAAAAACTCAAAAACCCTAAGCCTAGGAATTCGACCACCATGATCACGTAGGATGTAGGATTGGTGTGATTGGAACTACCCCCAGTGGTGTGGGTCCTATGGGACTTCTCAGGGTGGCTGTTGCCAGCCCTCGCATCATGCCCACTAACGCTACCCTCACCCACCCACCTGCAATGAGAGGAAGCAGACTACTCAATCTCATTGTCTCTCATTTGGTGTGAAGATCCACCTCCAGTGAGCTCAGGTAACTATCCACTGAGGTGGATAATATCGACCTCAAAATCCACCCAAAACCAACCCCACTCCACATCCCATCGGTGGTACGTAGCCAATGCGTCATCATACTGTGCTAACTAAGCCTGCATGGAATCCATATCGACTCTATGCTCCTCATCCCATCTTCATAGTAGCTCCTCCAATCATGCTATCTCAGCATGAAACCTAGCCTCCATATCCCCTAGGACTTCTTGAGGCATGGGCACCTCTGGGACGACTTGCTGCTCCAGCACCTGTTGCTTCGGGATGTCTTGTGTATCCAGTTTCTTTGAAACCCCAAAATCATCCCTAGTGAGGTCATCTACCTCCACAATATTTGCATCATCGATCAGGGCCCCCCAACCCTCCACCAGTGCCTTTGCACCCCTACCGCCTGCTACTACCGCATCCAGAACTCCTAGAGGCTCCCCATCCTGCCATTGTCACATTGTCCACCACTGGTCATTCTCGACAGTCACCCCGATGTTGTCCACATCAAGGACATCAATAACTAAATATGAATCTTCACCTAGTGTCTCAATGATCGACCAGGCCAGAGTCCTCTCATCGCCTCGATATCGATAGACCAAGGGCTCACCAGGAAATCCCTGGTGCACCCCAAACTGTTGAGTCACCCGAATTTACGAGAACTACTCCTACTCTATCCCATGTTTCCAGATCAACCATCTCCCCCTATGCACCCATCAAAGCCAATCTTCAGCCTTAGGCTAGGCTGGACAGTCTCGGTATGGCTACTAAAACACCTCCCTTGGAGAAATACATGAGAAGGCATCAATATAGTGCACTACAGCACCTACCCACCACCAACTTTGCCATAGAGTAGCATACCCGATCTCCATGTCCATCATCTCACCCCGAGTGGTCCAAGGCAACCCTTGCGACTACTCCATAGCTATGTACTGCCACCCCAAGCACTGCAAAAGATAGTTGCACCCGATCCCCTTTCACCTCCGATAGCAGACCTTGTACAACTTATTGCAAAGCTATGCCAGTAGTGTCTAACCCCACATCATAATAAGTGGCACTGTTGTCGGACACTCCACCAGTCTGAACACCACCTCAAGCAAGTTCCATGGGAACCTCACACCTGAGGAGTCAAGAAGCAGCATGTTGGAGATGAGGGTCATGAGCAACGCATGCCTCACCCCCAAAATGCTCTTCTACAGCCACCACTACACCAGAATCTTGCCAATCAGGCAGTCCACCTTCGCCCTCTCTATAGGCCTATCCACCCCCATCTATGTTGCCTACCCAAAGCACTGTGTCAACACCACCATCCACTGATCATGGGGAGTCATCCGAATGGGCAGTCCATCTATCGAAATCCAAAAAATCTGATACACGTCCTCCAAAGTAACAATCATCTCCCCTATTTGGAGATGAAAGGTATTGGTTCAAGGATCCCACAAATTGATCAAGGTAGTCAGATATGCTCGATACCACACCACAGGCTCCAAACACATCACCTACTTGAGCCCAAGGGCATCAAGACACTCCCAATCCACAACAGTCAGCACCTCCCAGGCATCAAAGAACACAGTCGGCTGGCGGTGTTGACTCCTCACAACTTGAAAAACAAAAATAAAGTCAAACAAAAAAACAAATTAGGGTTTCAACCTTAATTTAACAAAAACATTCAAATACAATTGTACAAAAAAATTGTACAACACATGTACAGATCAATCAAATAAACTATACAGACAAACACAAAATCAAACAAAAAATAAATTAGGGTTTCAACCTTAACTTAACAAAAACATTCAAATACAATTGTATAAAAAAATTGTACAACACATGTACAGATCAATCAAATAAACTGTATAAACAAAAACAAAGTAAAAAAAAAATAGGGTTTTAACCTTAAATTTAAACAAAAATAGTCCAATACAATTGTACATAAAAACTATACAACACATGTACAGATCATTCAAATAAAACTGTACAAAACCAGAAAAACAAAGTACAAAAAAATTGTACAGTAAAAGTATAGACAAAACAAAGTACAAAAAAACTGTACAACAAAAGTACAGACAAACAAAGTATAGAAAAAAAAATACAAAAATAATTGTACAACAAAAGTACAAATCATTCAAATAAACTGTACAATCAAAAACGTACACAAAACAAAAAAAAAAATTAGGGTTTCAACGTTGATTTAAACAAATATATTCAACTTAAACTATACCATCACAAACAAATTAAAATGAAAAATCATACTAGGGTTTTTAACCTTAAGTGTCAACAAAACAAACAAAATAAAACAAAAAATCATACGAGGGTTTTTAACCTTAAGTGTGAACAAAAAAAACAAAAAAACACAAAAAATCATACTAGGGTTTTTAACCTTATGTGTGAACAAAAAAAATCAAATATAACATACATCTATACTAGGTTTTTTAACCTTAAGTGTAGACAAAAAACACAAACAAATTCATCCTAGGGTTTTTAACCTTTAGTAGGAACAAAAACATCAATTAAAACACAAAAAAAAACATCACCCTAGGGTTTCGACCTTAAGGTGAATAAAAAAAGAAAAAAACAAAAATATAATACAACACAAAAATTAATACTAGGGTTTCGATCTTAATATTAACACAAAATAAAAACAAAATAACGTAACATAAAAACAATTATGTGGAAGTTTTTTAACTTCATATAAAGAAAAAAAAATATAGTAGAAGATAAGGAGCACCTACTGGTCTCACCTATGCTTTGCCACTCGATGATCCGGTCCTTGCACTCATGGTGTCCATAAAATCTCGGCAGTGCTCCGCTGCAAAAACTCGCACTCCTCCTCACAGCTCCAAATTGCCAGAAAAAAAATATTGCAAATGATCCCAAAACCTAGTTTTGGTCCTTATAAAGGCTCTTAGGCCTATAATCGTTCCACCCTGGGATGAGTGCTCTAGTTAGTGCTCATCCCACCCTGGGATTATTACAAAATTGGTATTCGTCCCACCCTGGGACGAGTACAGAGCAAGAAATAAAGAAACAAAAATTGAATCAAAAAAATGCACCAAAAAAAAGTAATAAACCTGTCAGATAAAGGTGGGCTTGCACATAATATTATTGGCATGAAATATCAATGTCGGGACCACAAATTATCACTATCCTACTCCCTAAGAAGGCTACCATAGCTGGACCGCTCCATGGGAGGACGGATTTTTGAAACTTTCAGCCACAAGGTGTCACAAAAAAAGGGTCAAAACCCACTCAAAAACAACAATCAAACTATCGAATAAATGTGCCTTTGCACCTGAAATTCTTGGCATGAAAAATTGATGTCGGGATCACAAATTATCACTATCCTACTCCCTAATAAGTCTACCATATCTAGACCGCTCCATGAGAGGACGTATTTTCGACAATTTCAACCCCAATAGGCATCATAAAAAGGGTTAAAACCCACTCAAAAATAGCAATAAAACTGCCAAACAAAGGTGCTTTTGCACCTGAAATTCCTGGCATGAAAAACTGATGTCGGGACCACAAATTATAACTATCCTACTTCCTAATAATGTTACCATATCCGGACCGCTCCATAGGAGGATGGATTTTCAAAAATTTCAGCCCCAATGCATCACAAAAAAGCTTAAAAAAACCCACCAAAAATAGGTCAGATTTTTGGGAAACTGCATAAGCATTCAATGAAAAGCAACTAAAGGCACCCTTACAAAAGTCATCTTGGATCAAGCAACTCATCACTTTTCTCATGTCGATCATTCCCTCATCGATTCGTCGCTTGAGGGTGTAGTCACACTTAGTCACCAATCAACAAATACACACCCAATCAAGGAAATGACATTCATTCAAAGAATCATTGACAAAGACAATCACACCCCTGATTGGGGTAGCAAACAGGCAATAATCACAAGTTTATCAAACACTTGGTATTCTAGAATCATGAACTCAAGGTTCCCATAGACAAAATGTTGCACCCTTTTCCTATTCATGACTGAACAATATCCAAGATCAAGTAACACCTCACAAAAAAAGTTAACACTTGAGTTAAGCTCCTTAGCTCGTTAGAAGCAAGGATTCAAGAATGCGTGTCATTTCCATACTTTGGGCATCAAAATTTGGTTAGGTTACTTAGAAACCCCAATCATTAAGTGCTTTGGTTATCTATTTTTTCTCAGCACTACGCCATGCATAGCACATCCCAAAAAGGGGCATCTATAGGCACCAAAATAACACCAATCTGATTATGTGACAACAACCACTAATCGAATTAGCATACATAGCCCCGAGGGTAGACCCCAAAGGTTAAACAGTGGTCCTAACCACTCCCAAAGCAGTTTTGGAATGTCAGAGGTCAATTTGGCACCTTTCAAGCACTATGCTCTCTATTTGTTCCACCCTGGGATGATTAGATTGATATTCACCCCACCTCGGGACGATTAGCAACAATCGCTCTAGGGTGGGGCGAATAACAAGGTTGATGGGAAAAAGGTCAAACCTTGAAAAATGGCAGCCTAGATCTACCACTCAACTCCACATTCAATGCATGGGAGTGCAAGTGAGCATTTTTTAGCTCAAAGAGGCAGACATAGAGGCAGTCATGGAGCCCTTAATCAGGAAGGAATCTTCTCTCCCCTGGGAAGGCATGATGGCCAAGTGGTGCCCCTGCATGCACATTCAAAGGAGACGCTGAGGTCTATAAAATGGTGAGTCTTCTCACCCCAAAAAAATGGAGCAAGAGCATTTGGAGCAATGGAGTGCTGCCGAATTATACCCTCACCCTCATTATTCTTCCTACATCCTTGATCTCTCTTTTGGAAGGGAGGTTATTGGGTGAACATTAGGAGCACAATCCGGACCCAAAACCCAAACAATTGGCCACAATAACACACCCATTTTTTTGACACAACCCCCTAGGAGGTTTTGGACCCATCCCAAGTGGATTGGTGTCAAAACCAAGACCCTAATGGTTGGTGTCCTGCCCCCGGGTGCCCCCTTACTGTTGCAATCCTAATTGCCCCACCCCGAAGTGATTAGAAATCTATAGCATATTTCTTCACAATTTCTTTTGCATCATGTTTTTTGTGTTTCATATATGCTGCAGTTCAAAATTCAATGCATTTTGACTTGTTTTGATTGTGTTTTCGTGGTTTTATGCTTTTACTAACCTACAGGGAGCACTTTCAGATATAGGGAAATCTGGGAAGAATCTACAAAATCCAACCTTCTGGTTCATCTAAAAATGCCCCATTTTGCCTAAACCCAAGTTTTCAAGTGTTTTTGAGACCCCTAGATGGGAAATTTGGGAGGTCATTATTGTACATTTTATGACAGTCCTAATCATCCCACCCCGAGGTGACTAGAAATATACAGTAGATTTCTTGACTATTCTTTTTGTAGTGTGTCCCTAATGATGTTTACATGCTTCTATCCAAATATCATTTCATTCTGATAAGTTTTGATCATTGTTTTAATTATTTCATGTATGCATTAACTAATGGCCTTGGGGATTGCATGTTTCGCTCCATCTACATGTGCTATTAATCGTTTGTTGTTTCTCTGTACACATGATCTTAACACTGGAGGGGAAGAAAGGAATGTAAAATGCACTCATGCAAGTAGTGATGACGTTTGGCCCACCCATTTTGAATGTGGGCACGCGGAAGATCCCGAAGGGAAGTGTACCATCTGTTGGTGTAACAAAATTGTATCGAACACTCCTAGCCCATGAAAAGGAGGAAGATGTATTGTAACCTGATATCAAGCAAGATTAATAAAATAGGTTGCACCTTTTCTTTTTCTTTACATATCATTTCATTTTTTTTGTTTTCCCTTTTCATGCACTTTAATTTCTTCGCATCTTCGTAGGACTTAGCATTTCCTTAATACATCTGCTTTTGTTTACATCGCACCCAGTACGCCAGTGCTTTTGTAGACATGATTTTAGATATACACAATGGTTTCAATACCCATACTGCTACCATAGGTAGTTGACTAGATGTATTATGAGGAAGCTAGTCAAGTAGCATCGTAGGTGAAGCTGCATCCCTGTGTTGTGTAGCCACTACGTTGGTGGTGTGAGCTATATCCTTGTGTCATCTAGCAATTACATTTTTAGTGTGAATCTACATAATTATGTTGTGTAGCCACTGCATTGGTAATGTGAAGCTACATCATTGTGATGTGTAGCCACTACGTTGGTAGTGTGAGCTACATCCTTGTGTTGTGTAGTAACTATGTTGGTAGTGTGAAGCTACATCCTTGTGTTGTGTAGCCACTATGTTGGCAATGTGAAGCTACATCCTTGTGTTGTGTAGCCACTACATTGGTAGTGTGAGCTACGTCCTTGTGTGCTATATAGCTAATACATTGGTAGTATGAGATACATTTCATGTGTTGTGTAGCCATTGCTTGGTAGTATGGTCTATGTCCTTCTCTAGGCAAGATAGACACAATGGTGTCAATGCCCTTACTGCTACCATGGGTAGTTGACTAGATGTATTAGGAGGAAGCTAGTCAAGTAGCATTGTAGGTGAAGCTACATCCTTGTATTTTGTAACCACTATGTTGGTAGTGTGAGCTACATTCTTGTGTCATCTAGTCATTGCATTGGTAGTGTGAAGCTACATCCTTATGTTGTGTAACCACCGCATTGTCAGTGTGAAGCTACATCCTTGTGATGTGTAGCCACTGTGTTGGTAGTGTGAGCTAAATCCTTGTGTTGTGTAGTAACTATGTTGGTAGTGTGAAGCTACATCCTTGTGTTGTGTAACTACTATGTTGGAAATATGAAGCTACATCCTTGTGTTGTGTAGCCACTATGTTGGTAATGCGAGCTACGTCCTTGTGTGCTATGTAGCTACTACGTTGGTAGTATGAGATACATTTCATGTGTTGTGTAACCATTTCTTGGTAGTATGGTCTACGTCCTTCTCTAGGAAGGATAGACACAATGGTGTAAATGCCCTTACTGCTACCATGGGTAGTCGACTAGATGTATTAGGAGGAAGCTAGTCAAGCAACATCGTACATGAACCCTTCATTTTAGTCATAACTCAGTTTAGAAGTACCTCGGATGTTGTTAGCACTAAGGATGATCTGTTGTGTCATGGCAATTAATGGCACTACGGGTACATGATTACCATAAACGCTTTGATATATCACAGCAGAAGTCACTTCTACCAAAATTTAACCACCTTGTTCCTTCTCTCATGATGTTGAATGCATTGGATATCTTTTGGAGGTTGGTTATCTTCTTGTCTATGAAAGTATAGAAGCTTTAAAAACTGTTTATTATTTAAAATGATAGGTTTTATATTACTAGTGCATAGAAGATTTAAGTGTTGCTCATTATTTAAAATATAGATTTTATGTAATGGTTGTGTGAAATCTCTACTCCTTGTTCATTAACTAAGATTGTAGATTTTTGGGAAATAAAATGGAATAATTGTTATTTTGTAATTTAAGGGTATGAGACCTTATGTTATGAAATAAAATGGAATAATGGTTATTTTTTAATTTAAGGGTATGGGACCTTATGTTATGAAATAAAATGGAATAATGGTTATTTTGTAATTTAAGGGTATGGGACCTTATGTTATGAAATAAAATGGAATAATTATTATTTTGTAATTTAAGGGTATGGGACCTTATGTTATGAAATAAAAAGGATTAATGGTTATTTTGTAATTTAAGGGTATGGGACCTTATGTTGTGAAATAAAAAGAAATAATGGTTTTTTTATAATTTAAGGGTATGGGACCTTATGTTAAGAAATAAAATGGAATAATGATTATTTTATATTTTAAGGGTATGAGACCTTAGGTTATGAAATTAAATGGAATGATGATTATTTTGTAATTTAAGGGTATGGGACCTTATGTTATGAAATGAAATGGAATGATGACTATATTGTAATTTAAGGGCATGGGACCTTATGTTATGAAATGAAATAGAATGATGATTATTTTGTAATTTAAGGGTATGGGACCTTATGTTATGAAACAAAATTGAACGGTGATTATTTTTAAATTTAGGGTATGGGACCTTATGTTATGAAATGAAGTGAAATGATGATTATTTTATAATTTAAGGGTACGGGACCTTATTTTATGAATTGAAGAAAAATGTTTATTGGGAAATGAGTAGTTAGTTTAAGTATTGAAATGTGTGAACCTAGTTGCTATGAAATTAAGGGTATGGGACTTTAATTATTGATAAGGTTAGTTCATTTATTGCAAATAGAGTGCATGAGATAATGCATGGTTGATTGACTTTCTCAAATTGGATGAGAGAAAATGGAAAGGGTAGTTTCTATGATCAGTGTTATGCATTAGTAAGTTCAATTGCTTGGGTTATTTGTATAGTTGCAATTTGAATTAAGTAAGTGAATTTAGAAGCATGTCTATTCGGATCAATGAGTGTCTTGATACCCTACTATCCTCACTTGATCTATGGAATAGTGGGAATACCAAAGTCACGAGATAGACCAATTTACAAGTTTGCTCTCTAACTTACATCTTGTTATTTATGCAACAAATTAGATTGTGGGGAGATTTTTCCAATGAAATGGATGTAAACTATCATGGAAAGTATGGGATGTACCATACTCACTCATGTATCTAAATGAATATTGTAACTACTATGTTTAGTACTTCTTTATTTAGTTTCTTGCATTTAATTTTTATAATGTATGTTTGAATGTTGATTGTTCTTATGTTTAATTATTCTTGTTTATGGTTAATTCATTTATGTTATATTTAGTATCTAGATATTTTATGCTCCTGTGATGTTAAAAGAGTGAAAGATTAGTAAGTTTTAGGTGAATTTAGAGGATATCCTAAGGGCTTGAGACCCTCTTAGGGGGGTTGGTAAGTCTAGGTTTGAAATATTGTACAAGAGTTAATATAGCTTTTCAATGGACAAGATTGATAGCTTAACTCGTAGTACACTTAGAATCCCAACACATAACAACTTGTGTGGATCTGGATATGTGTGTACACCTTCTAACTATTGGAGATGGTAATTCTAGATCATCAAGACTTATGAGAGGGATGGATTTATGTGTATAACATAATATAGGCTTACACATACAGGACTTGCGTGAAGGAAATATTGTGTGGTATAGTTCTTGAGAAACTTAGGGGAAGTCAAACATTAAGTTGGTATAAGGTTTGTTGAAGATGTGATGTTAAAAGAGTGAAATATTAGTAAGTTTTAGGTGAATTTAGAAGATATTCTAAGGGCTTGAGACCCTCTTAGGGGGATTGGTAAGTCTAGGTTTGAAATATTGTACAAGAGTTAATATAGCTTTTCAATGGACAAGATTGATAGCTTAACTCGTAGTACACTTAGAATCCCAACACATAACAACTTGTGTGGATATGGATATGTGTGTACACCTTCTAATGATTGGAGATGGTAAGTCTAGCTCATCAAGACTTATGAGAGGGATGGATTTATGTGTATAACATAAGATAGGCTTACACATAAGAGACTTGCGTGAAGGGAATATTGTGTGGTATAGTTCTTGAGAAACTTAGGGTAAGTCAAACATTAAGTTGGTATAAGGTTGGTTGAATATTTATAAATCTTTCTCCTTCGTAAAAAAAAAAAGTAAACTTTTCTTTTGTTTGTGTGTTTTCTTGTTTAATATTTTTGGGATATTACATTTGGTATCAGATCTCTAGGTTCAAGGGTATAGATATTCTTATATGTTGTAAAATATATGTGGGTATCTCAAATAGAGGATCGCTTGGGAATAATCTAAAATTCAGTGTAACCCAAAGTCTTTGCTTATTAGGTTCTAATGGAATTGATTCTGAGAAATGATGAATATTAAAGATAATTTAGTATAGGATTTGATATTGATTATATATCCTAACCTTGGAACCTCATCCTAGTTAGAACTCTAATAATTAGTGAAAGAAGGACATTGTATTGTGGTCAAGTTAGTGATTCAGTTAAGGGATCATTGTAACCTAACTCTTTTATTGGTGGAAACTAGATCAAGATGTCACCCAAGTCTAGGATGGAAAGGCCTCCACCGAGACAAAATCAACAAAGTAATATTGAAGAGGAGATACATAATGAGTATCTAGAGGTTCCTAATGCGGAAATAGAGGAGATTACTACTATAGTTATGGAGTTACAAGATCAGTTAAGATAAATGTTGGAAACTATGGAAAATTAAAATTTACAGGCTAGAGATTTAGAGGTCAACCAAGTTGAGGGGTTGACAGAAGAGCAAAAGCAAGAAAGAACCCTCTTAGAAACAAATATGGTGAGAGACCTAAATAATTTATTTATCTCTAATTTTTCTGGAGAAGGGGAGGGGGCCACAACTAAAGCTTGGCTAAGAGATCTAGAAATATTTTTCACATTAAAGGGGTATTCATGAGGTACATAAATAGTTTGGGCTACCATTTACCTTGAAGGAGATGCCCTAGATTGGTGGGAGACTTACTATGAAGAAACCAAGATTGAATTGGTATATATTCCATGGAAGGAGGTTATATTCATCTTATAGAAGATATTCCTCATGGAGCACTTCTATGCATTTAAGTTTGAAGAGTTTTCTAGCCTAAGACAAGGGAGTAACTTAGTGGAGGTATACTATAGAAAGTTGGTATAGTTTTTGAAGTATGTACCTACCTATAATGAGAAGATGTGGATTCATAATTTTACCCATGTATTACAATCTAGGATAAAGCATGACGTAGAGATGCAGGAGCCTAAGTTCTTGCAAAAGGCTTATGATTTAGCAAAGAAAGCAGAGTCACATTTCTACTATAAGTATGAAAACATGACTGAACAGGAATGTTAGAAACTAAAGAAGAGGTATAACAATGGGGTTATAAAATGGGAGGTAGAGTAAGAATGAAAGGCTAAGAACCCTCAGAATCCAGATAAGAAATTAAATGAAAGCCAAAATAAATTCAATAACTTATTTATGAAAGGAAACAAACCCAATAATGCTAAACCTTCCCAGAGAAGCCATCAACTCATGTACCCAGAGTTAAGAATGAGGAGAAAAAAATAAAAAAGAGAGAAGGGCCCAAGAATAGATGTTACCATTGCAAAGGGATACACTATGCTAATCAATTCCCGTGTCAACTAGTGACAAGCACACCCAACAACAAAGGAAAGGAACCAATTTTTAAGATCTATGTTGCAATGGGAAATCAAAAGCTAGAGGGGAAATTCACCATTTTAATCATCAAAGATATGATTTTTTCTAAGAAAATAGATATCCTAGTAGATACTAAAGCCACTGATAGTTTTATTTATTATAAATTAGACAAAGATATGCTGAAAATACTAGGGTATTTGTCTCATGGATGGGAGGTTGAGTATGGATCTGGACAAACCTACTCCATAAACCAATATTTCCCAATTATGTAAATTAATTTAGACCATGGAACCATGAAAGGTTTCTTACATGTGACCCCACTTCATGCCTTTGATGTGGTCCTAGGAATGGATTGGATACAGGCACATCAAGTGATAATAAATTTTTGAGATAGATGGATTGAATATTCAGAGTGAAATAAAGAGAGGCTATGAATTTATAGCAAGCAGGGAACATTCAAACCTTAGATTTTGTCAGCTATGTAGTTGAAGAAAGCCCTTAGGAAAGGAAGGATTGTTTATGTTGTAAATATGGGAAAATTTGAAAGAGATTAGAAGGAAGATGTGATTGGGACACACCCAATTCTATAGGAATTTTAGGATATATTTCCAAAGGAACTACCAGGGCTCCCTCTTATGCAAGAATTTGATTTCAATATCGGTATTATACCAGGATCAAAACCCATCCATCGATCTTCGTATAGGATGTCACTTATTGAGATGCATGAGTTGAAGGTACAAGTACAAGGATTAATAGAAAAAGGGTTGATAAAACCAAGTGTGTAACCATGGGGTGCACTTTTTTTATGTATGAAAAATAAGGATGGATCTCTAATATTGTGTATTGACTATAGAATGTTGAATAAATCTATACTCAAGAATCGGTACCCCCTACCCAGGATCAAGGATTTATTTGACCAGCTAAGAGATGCCACAATATTTAGCAAGATATACCTAAGGTTAGGGTATCACAATATGAGGATTCAGGAGGAAGACACTCACAAAACAATATTTTAGACAAGGTATGGGCTTTACAATTTCACCGTACTACCTTTTGAACTAACTAATGCTCCATATGCCTTCATGAATTTAATGAATAATGTGTTCAAAAGGTATTTGGATGAATTTTTCTATGTATTCCATGATGAAATCCTAATATACTCATGGAACAAGTAATATAATGATAAACATCTCAAGATCATGTTGGAATTGCTAAGGTAAAATCAACTCTATAGGAATCTAGCCAAGAGTGATTTCTATGTTCTGAAGGCGTGCTATTTGGGGCATATCATATCGACTGAGGGGATCATAGTGGATGTACAAAAAATATAAGGGTATGGGACCTTATGTTATGAAATGAAATGAAATTGTGATTATTTTATATTTTAAGTGTATGGTACCTTAAGTTATGAATTGAAGATAAAGGTTTATTGGGAATTAAGTAGTTACTTTACATATTGAAATGTTTGAACATAGTTTCTTAGCAATTAAAGTTTATGGAACTTTAATTGTTGAGAAGCTTAGATCATTTATTGCAAATAGAGTGCATGAGCTAATGCATGGTTGATTAACTCTCTCAAATTGGATGAGAGGGAATATGGAAAGGGTAGTTTATATGATTAGTGTTATGCATTAGTAAGTTGAATTGCTTGGGTTATTTTTATAGTTGCAATTTGGCAATGAATTAAGTGTATTTAGAAGCATGTCTATTCGGATCCACGAGTGTATTGATCCCCTACTATCCTCACTTGATCGATGGAAGAGCGGGAAGGCCAAATTCGTTAGATGGACTAATTCACAAGTTTGCTCTCTACCTTACATCTTGTTATTTATGCAATATATTATATTGTGGGGATATTTTCCCAATGAAATGGATGTAAACTATCATGGAAAGTATGGGGTATACCATACTCACTTATGTATCTAAATGAACGTTGTAACTACTATGTTTAGTATTTTTTTATTTAGTTTCTTGCATTTAAGTTTTTTAATATATGTTTTAATGTTGATTTTTCTTGTGTTTGATTATTATTTCTTATGGTTAATTTATTTATGTTATATTTAATATCTAGATATGTTATGCTCTTGTGATGTTAAAATAATGAAACATTGGTAAGTTCTAGGTGAATTTATAGGATATCCTAAGGGATTGAGATCCCCTTAGGGGTAAGTGTAGGTTTGAAATATTGTATAAGAGTTAATATAGCTTGTCAATGGATAATATTGATAGATTAACTCGTAGTACACATAGAATTCCCACACATAACAACTTGTGTGGATACTGAGATGTGTATACACCTTCTAACGATTGGAGATAGTAAGTCTAGCTCATTAAGACTGATTAGAGAGACGGACTTATGTGCATAAAATAAGATAGGCTTACACATACAATACTTACATGAAGGCAATATTGTGTGGTATAGTTCTTGAGAAACTTAGGGAAAATCAAACATTAAGCTGGTCTAAGGTTGGTTGAGGATTTATGAATCCTTCTCCTTAGTAAAAAAACCAAGTAATTTTTTCTTTTGTTTGTCTCCTTTTTTGTTTCATATTTTTGGGATATTACATGTGGTATCAAAGCTCTAGGTTAAAGGGTATAGAGCTTCTTATATGTTGTAAAATATATGTGGGCATCTCCAATAGAGGCTCACCTGGGAATAAGATAAAATTTGGAGTAACCTAGAGTCTCTGCTTATTAGATTCTAATGGAATTTATTCTAAGAAAGGATGAATATTAAACATACTTTAGTATGGGATTTTGTATTGATGATATATCCTGACCTTGGAAACTCATCCTAGTTAAATCTCTAATAATTAGTGAAATAAGGACTTTGTATTGTGGTCAAGTTAGTGATTCAATTAAGGGATCACTGTAATCTAACTCTTTTTTGGTGGAAACCAGATCAATATGCCACCTAAGGCTAGGATGAAAAGGCCTCCACCTAGACAAAATCAACAAAGTAATGTTGAAGAGGAGATCCAGAATGACAATCTAGAGGTTACTAAAGTGAGAATAGAGAATCTTAATACTATAGTTGTGCATTTACAAGATCAATTAAGATGAATATTGGAAACCATGGCAAATCAAAATTTTTAGGCCAGAGATTCAGAGGTTAACCAATTTGAGGGGTTTACAGAGGAGCAAAAGCAAGCAAGAATCCTCTTAGAAAAAGAGACAGTGAGAGACCTAAAGACTGTTTGTATATCCAAGTTTGATTGAGGAGAGGAGGTCATAGTTGAAGATTGGGTAAGAGAGTTAAAGTCTTCTTCATAGTAAAGGGGTATTCATCAAGTACCCAAACAGTTTGGGCTACCATTTACCTTGAAGGAGTTGCCCTAGATTGGTGGGAGACTTACTATGAAGAAACCGAGATTGAACCGGGAGACATTACATGGAAGGAGTTTATAGTAATTTTCAAGAAGATATTCCTTGCGGAGCACTTCTATGCATTAAATTTTAAAGAGTTTTCCAGCCTAAGATGAGGGAGTAACTTAGTGGAGTATACTATAGAAAGCTGGTAAAGTTCTTGAAGTATGTACCTACCTATAATGAGAAGATGTGGATTTATAAGTTTACCCATGGACTACAATATAAGATAAAGCATGACGTAGAGATGCAGGAGACTAAGTCCTTGCAAAAGGCTTATGATTTAGCAAAGAAAGTAGAGTCACATTTCCACTATAAGTATGAAAACCTAACTGAATAGGAATTTTAGAAACTAAATAAGAGGAGTAGAAATGGGGTTATAAAATGGGAGGCAAAGCAAGAATGAAAAGCTAAGAACCCCTAGAATCAAGAGAATAAATTCAATGAAAGCCAAAAGAAATTTAAGAACTTTTTTAAGAAAGGAAATAAACCCAATAATGCTAAACCTCCCCGTAGAAGCCATCAGCCTGTGTACCAATGATTAAGAACGAGGAGTAGAAAAAAAAAATACAAGGGCCCAAGAATGGAGGTTACCATTGTAAAGGGACACACTATGTTAATAAATGCTCGTATCATCTAGGGATAATCACACACAACAATAAATGAAAGGAACAAATGCATAAGATCTATGCTACAACTGTGAATCAAAAGCTAGAGGGGAAATCCACCTTGTTAATCATCAAATGTAAGATTTTTTATAAGCAAATAGATATCCTGGTAGATAGTGGAGCCACTAATAGTTTTATTTATTAAAAATGAGCCATAGATATGTTAAAAAGACTAGGGTATTTAACTCATGGATGGGAGGTTGAGTATTGATCTGGATAAAAATACTTCATAAACCAATGTTTCCCAATGATGGAAATTACTTTAGACAGTGGAACCACAAAATTTTTCTTATACATGACCCCACTTCACGCCTTTGATGTGGTCCTAGGAATGGATTGGCTATAGGTGCATATAGTGGCAATAAATTTTTGATATAGGTGGATTGAATATTCGGAGGGAAAAAAAAAGGCTATGAATTTATTGCAAGCAGGGGACATTCAAACCTTAGATGTTGTCAGCTATGCAGTTGAAGAAAGCCCTTAGGAAAGGAGGGATTGTTTATGTTGTAAATATAATTAGAGTTGAAAGATATCAAAAGGAAGAGTTGGTTGAGACACAACCAATTCTATAAGAATTTTAGGAAGTATTTCCAAAGGAAATACCAGGGCTCCCTCTTGTGCAAGAATTTGATTTCACTATCGATCTTATACTAGGATAAAAACCCATCCATCAATCTCTGTATAGGATATCACCTATTAAGATGCATGAGTTGAAGGTACAACTACAAGGGTTACTGGAAAAAGAGTTGATAAAACCAAGTTTGTCACCATGGGGTGCACCCATTTTATTTGTGAAAAAGAAGGATGGATCTCTAATATTGTGTATTGACTATAGGATGTTGAATAAATCTATAATCAATAACTAGTACCCCCTACCTAGGATCACGGATTTATTTGACCAGCTAAGATATTCCATGATATTTAGAAAGATATACCTAAGGTTAGGGTATCACCAGATGAGGACTCATGAGGAAGACACTCATGAAACAACATTTAATACATGGTATGGGCATTAGGATTTCATCGTCCTATCTTTCGAGTTGATGAATGCTCCTCCTGCCTTCATGAATTTAATGAAAATTATGTTCATAAGACATTTGGATCAATTTGTCCTTGTATTCCATGATGACATCCTAATTTACTCATGGAACAAGGAATATCATGGCAAACATATCAATATTGTGTTGGAATTGCTAGGGTAAAATCAACTCTATGAAAATCTAGCCAAGAGTGTTTTATGTTTTAGAGGTGCGCTATTTGGGACATATCATATCGACTAAGGGGATCATGGTGGATCTAGATAAAATTTAAGGGTGTGGGACCTTATATTATGAAATTAAATGTAATGATGATTATTTTTTAATTTAAGGGCATGGGACCTTATGTTATGAATTGAAGAAAAAAATTATGTGGAATTAATAATTTACTTTAAGTATTGAAATGTGTGAACCTAGTTGCTTAGCAATTAAGGGTATGGGAATTTAATTGTTGAGAAGGTTAGTTCATTTATTGAAAATAGAGTGCATGATATAATGCATGGTTGATTGACTCTCTCAAATTGTATGAGAGGGAAAATAGAAAGGGAAGTTTCTATGATCAATGTTATGCATAACTAAGTTGAATTTCTTGGGTTATTTGTATAGTTGCAATTTGGCAATGAATTAAGTGTATTTAAAAGCATTTCTATTCATATCCATGAGTGTCTTGATCCTCTAATATCCTCACTTGATCAATGGAAGAGTGGGAAGGCCAAAGTCATGAGATGGACCAATTCTTCAAGGGTCCTGCATTGCAAGGGTCCTGCAGGTTAGTTAATGGTAAAGAAAAAAATTGTTGTTTTCAAATGGAATCATAGTTAATTAATGAGAGAACTCAATCAAGAATATATGAAGATAATGTGTTCGATGATGTTTATTGTGAATATTTGAATGGGTAATTATACCCATTCAAAGGGTGTTATTGGCCAAGGGGTATGACCCTTGGCTATATGAATTTAATTAATAAAATTATAATTATATGTTATGAGGGTCTTAACATGCCACCCTCCTTAAAAGAGCTTTGTCCTCAAAGCTGGAAATTTGGAAATTGCTGCTGGATATCGTGAAGAGTTTCCCACATCGCATCTTCTAAAGGTAGACCTTTCCAATGGATTAAGACTTTCATGATATCACGAGTACAAAGGTGATGAGAGCAATGATTAAAGATAACTTTTGGTTCAACTAGAAGTACTCCATCATCAAAAAATTCAAGAAGAGTAGTTTTTTCGTGATATGGGCTCCAACTGTGACCTTATGGCAAGACACATGAAATACAGGGTGAAGTTTGCAAGAGGGATGAAACTCAAGATTGTAAGCAATGGTCCCAATACATTGGAGAACTTTATACGACCTGTAAAATTTGGGTGCTAACTTCTGATAACCCTTTTGTTTAAGAGAGAATTGATGGTAAGGTTGGAGTCGTAAGAAAACCATATCACCTTCATGAAAACTATGTTCGCTTCTATGTTGATCGGCTTGCTACTTCATGCGATGTTGAGCGATGTGTAGGTTCTCTTTTAGGATTTTTAGTATGTCATCTCGAGTAGTGAGTTCCATTTCCATCGCATGGAATTTTTTAGTCCCTAGAATATAAGAAGTGAGGGATGGTGGTGTTTGGCCATATAATGCTTCATAAGGAGTCATTTTGACGGATGTATGGTATGAAGTGTTATACCACCATTCCGGTAGTGGAAGAAACTTTACCCAATGGAGTGTTTGAGTAGAAACAAAACATCGAAGGTATGTTTCCAAGAAGTTATTAACAACTTCTGTTTGGCCATCAGTTTGAGGATGGTAAGTGGAGCTCATACGAAGTTGAGTACCTTGTAATTTGAACAATTCCTTCCAAAATATGCTCATGAAAGTTGGTTCGTGGTAACTAACAATTGTGGAGGTCATACCATGTAATTTAATTATGTTATCTAGGAAGAGGTGGGCTATAGTGCTAGAGGTATAAGGATGAGCCACAAGACATAAATGGACATATTTAGATAAGCAATCAACCACTACAAAAATGGTTGTTTTTCCTCCTAATTTTGGAAGTCCTTCTATAAAGTCCATAGAAATATCCGCCCATGTTTTGGTGGGTATAGGAAGAGGTTGAAGTAATCCAAGAGTAGCAAGGGTCTCTCCCTTTTGTCATTGGCAAACTTCGCATTCTTTTACAAAAAAAATGATGTAATTTTTCATTCCTACCCAATAGAAGGAGGTAGTGGCTCTTTTATAAGTTTTTAAGAAACCAGAGTGTCTTGCAATGGGTGAGGTATGTAACTCATGAAAAAAAAATTCACGATAAGTTGAATTAGGGGTGAGGACCATCCTTCCTTTATATCTTAATATATTGTCCTCCCAAGTGTAGGGAGGTTTTCTACTAGGATTATGTTGAAGTTGTTGAATTAAGGCATGGATAGTAGGATCATATATCCACTCTTCATGCACCTCATATACCCATTTAGGAATAAGGGAGGAAAGAGCATGGACTTGAGGCATATCTTCAAATTTTCTAGAAAGTGCATCGACTGCCATGTTGTCTTTTCCATTTTTATGTGTAATTTCATAATCATAGCCAAGAAGTTTAGTAACCCACTTTTGTTGTTCCAGGGTATTATTCCTTTGTTTCAAAAAATATTTCAAACTATGGTGGTCCGTACATATAATTAAATGTTTTCCAATATGGTAAGGCCTCCAATGTTGAATAACATGAAAAATAACCAACATATATTTTTCATACGTAGAGCGAGCTAGATTTTTAAGAGAAAATGCTTTGCTTATAAAATTTGGAGGTCTTTAATCTTGAATGAGTATAGCTCCCATTCCTATTCCCAAAGCATCACATTAAATGATGAATGGTTTAGAAAAGTTGGACATGGCTAGAACAGGGGTGGTGCACATTGCATTTTTATTAAGTAATGTTGTTAGAGTGATAGCAATTTTACCATAATTTTGGACAAATTTTCTATAATATCCTGTTAGTCCAAGAAACCCACGTAGACCTTTTAAGGTTTTTGGGATAGGCCAATTTTTCACCTCCTCAATTTTATGAGGATCTACCATGACTCCTTCCTTCGATACAATATGCCCTAAGTATTCAATTTCTTGTTTTCCAAAGGAACACTTTGATATTTTTGCATAAAGTTGATTTTCATTCAAGATTTGTAATGCTTTTCTAACATGATCCAAATTTTCTTCCCATGTTTTACTATAAATCAGAATGTCATCGAAGAAAACTAAGATTAATTTACGAAGGAAAGGGTGAAATACCTTATTCATTAGACTTTGAAAGGTGTAAAGAGTTTTGGTAAGGCCAAATGGCATCAACAAGAATTTGTAGTGCCCTTCGTGAGTTTGAAAGGCTGTCTTAGGAATATCCTTTTCATTGACTCGTATTTGGTGGTAGCCCGACTATAAGTCTAATTTGGAGAAATAAGCAGCCCCATGGAGTTCATCTAATAGCTCATCTATGACAAGAATAGAAAATTTATCCTTGATGGTCATTTTATTAAGCACTCGAAAATCGACACATAAACACCACGATCCATCCTTATTTCTAACTAAAATAATTGGAGAGGAGTAAGGGCTTCTACTAGATCTAATGACCCCTACCCTAAGAAGCTCTTGTACTAATTTCTCTATCTCAGTATTTTGGAGGTATGGATAATGATAGGGCCTAATATTAGGGGGTTGATGCCTTGGAAGTAGTGGAATAGTGTGATCATGACTTCTTTGTGGAGGTAGTCCTTTTGGTTCATTGAATACCTCATCATGGTCATCTAAAATCATTTGTAACTCTGGTACCTTCTCATCTTGGTGACTAGGTTGAATTGAAAATAATTGGGCGACCATTCCTTTGTTTCCTCTTCGGATAATTTTCTCCATTCTATTCGAGCTTATGATTTGGGAGGGTCCCAATTGTAGGCCTTTGATAGTATAGGTTTGGTTCTTTTTTGTGAACTTCATCCATAATTCCTCAAATTCCCATTGGACTACACCCAAAGTTCTCAACCATTGTACGCCTAGTACCATGTCGCAACCACCTAGGGGTAGTACATACATGTCATATTTCATGTTATAATCCCCCATAGTTAGTTTTATATTTCTACATTTTACTTTACATGCAATTTTCCTGCCATTTCCAATCATCACTTTGAAATTATTGCAAGGTAGATAAAAAAGTTTGCTTGCTTAGCCACCTCTGGATCGTTAAAATTGTGCGTGCTACGGGAATCTAGGATCACAGTAAGGTTTTGTTTCTTAAAATACCCTTTGACTCGCATTATTTGAGGGGTATAAAATCCTGCAAGGGCATTGAAGGAAACCTTTGGTGCATTTTCTTCATCACTTTCAAGTGTGTCGGATAATACCTCTACTTCGAGTTAAGGTTCCTCTTCGGTAGAATTCCCCCCATTTTTGGCATCTAGAATATATAATTTCCATGAGGCGCATTTATGATTTATGTCAAATTTCTTGTCACAATGGTAGCAAATACCCTTAGCTTGTCTTTCCTTCATTTCCTCGAAACTCAGACGCTTAATTGGTAGAGCGGGGTTAATTTTGGGGGCTGTGTAGGAGTTTTGGTTTCTTCCATTTTGCATTGGTTTGGGGTTGGTATAAGTGTTTTATGGTTTCCCCAAGGTTGATTTTATGAACTGATTTTGTGCCTTGATTTTTTCTTCCGCTACTTTCGCCAAGCCAATGGTCTCTAACATGTTTGTAGGGTTATACATTTGCACCTCAATTAGAATTTTTTATTTTAATCTGCTAACAAAAAAATATTGAAAGAAGGTAGCATCTAAACCAGATGTTCGATTAGATAGCCTTCCAAATTCCACTTGGTATTCGTTGACCGAAGTGGTTTAGCATAATTTAGTGAGGGCCCCTGTAAAGCTTTGAAACTTGCTACGGCCGAATCACACTAATATATTTTGTGTAATGGTTAACCACATCAGAATGCGTTGGTTTTATCGAACCATTGGTACCATTGGATGGCATCATTTTCCAAGTGGAAGGAGACAATATGCACTTTTTACATTTTTGAAATTTGATTTACTGAGAAATATTGCTCTACTCAGTAGATCCAGTTTTTAGGGTCACTGCCTTCAAATTTTGGGAAGTCTAATTTGGTCGTTTATGGTAAAATGGAAGTTTGTGCACCTCCTAACAGTGCTCGGTTTGGTGACCCATTGTTGGTTGAATTTGAATGTGCTATTCCATGATTTTAATTGATAGATTCAAGTTTAACATCCATTGCGAATATTTTTTTGAAGAGTTCCCTTATGTTACGGGCATTTGTCTCTCTTTCTTGTTTAACTTCTTTGGTGATCCTTTCATGTTTCTCATGAATGGAATCCAGTGATCGATGTCCGTTGGCTATAGCAGTTGGTTAGATGAGAAAAAATAGTGCAAATTTGGTATAGAAAAAGTTGTCACAAGTTGTAGCAACTTTGCAAAAAGTTGTTAGCAACTTTTTTGTAAAAAAATGTTGCTATTTGTTTGGGAAAAAAAATTGTTTTAGTTCACTTCAATTGGCAAAATTTTGTCAAAAATTTTGGGGTTTAATGCCCAACAACTATATTTGTTGGTGCTCTCTATTTTGTGATAGTAGCACTTTACTTTTAATTTGAACTGGAGAGAATTTTAGAGCTCAAGGTGATGGAGCACAAGGTGGGGTGGAAAGCATGTGGCACGGTA
This sequence comes from Wollemia nobilis, assembly GCA_028583015.1. NCBI lineage: Eukaryota > Viridiplantae > Streptophyta > Pinopsida > Araucariales > Araucariaceae > Wollemia > Wollemia nobilis. The sequence continues at coordinate 3,305,735 of JAQPPZ010016831.1, forward strand.
GAGTTAACAGGCACAACGTGAAACACGAGGTGGTCAGTAGGCAAGGTGGTGGAACACAAGGTGGGGCATAGAGCATGTGGCGCAGTAAAGTCAACAAGCATGATACAAAACATGAGGTGGTCATTAGGCAAGGCACGACATAGCACAGTAAGTAGAAACAAAAATTGAGGTGAAGCGGGAAGCAAAGAGAGGGCAGAGTGACAAGTACAAATAGTAGAGCAGGGAGTAGAGTGAAGAAGGGGTCTGAAGGGTGAGAAGCATGAGATTGCATGGAAAGCATGAAGTGTACAATGATGGCTCGATAGTCGAGAATGAAGGTAGAGCGAGGAAGAGGTGAATTTGTCAATGGTCAAACATTGTTCAACAGGAGGTTCACAAAATGGCAAGTGCCCACAACTGGGCTGCCCGCATATGGGCTTGTATTCCTAGCTATCTAGGCACTTAAGCTTAGGCATGTTGGTTAATAAAAACCACACCACCTAGATTTTCCTTGAAAATGTGGGATAAACCTTAAAAAGCTTATCCCCTTTGTCACTATCTTTGACGTCGAAGACTTGTTTTCTGGCATCAACAGATTTTAATTTTTTTTCATTAAAAACCTTTGCGTATTGAAATAATTTTCTACTAGAAAGCCTACCACATCGATTATTTTTTGCCGATTTCACTTCCAGTTGTGAAGGTGGTTTAATGATGCCAATGCTACGCTAAGATATGTAGAATACTATACTTTCCCACTATGCAAAAAATTTCAAAGTGATGTCTACTTGGAGGAAAACATTTCAGGATTTTTTGGCTTTGATGCCAGTTGCAAGGGTCCTATAGGTTAGTGAATGGTAAAGAATAGAATCACTATTTTCAAATGGAATCACAGTTAATTGATGAGAGAACTCAATCAAGAATATATAAAGATAATGTGTTCGATGATGTTTGTTGTGAAGCTTTGAATGGGTAATTATACCCATTCAAAGGGTGTTATTGGCCAAGGGGTATGACCCTTGGCTATATGAATTTAATTAATAAAATTATAATTATATGTTATGAGGGTCTTAACAAATTCACAAGTTTTATCTCTACCTTACATCTTGTTATTTATGCAATAGATTAGATTGTGGGGAGATTTTCCCAATGAAATTGATATAAACTATCGTGGAATGTATGGGGTGTACCATACTCACTCATGTATCTAAATAAACATTGTAATTACTATGTTTAGTACTTCTTTATTTATTTTCTTGCATTTAATTTTTTAATGTATGTTTGAATGTTGATTCTTCTTGTATTTGATTATTATTGCTTATGGTTTATTCATTTATGTTATATTTAGTATCTAGATATTTTATGCTCTTGTGATGTTAAAATAATGAAACATTAGTAAGTTCTAGGTGAATCTAGTGCTGGAAATATGAGCAGGTTTTGTTGTCATTGATGTCAAGAAGTTAGCACCAACAAGCATTAGTTTCAGTGAGCAACATTAGTTTTAAGTTATGGAATCAAGTGCAAAAGGATGTTTTCTCCCAAGTGGTCAGATGAGGTTTAAATGGCAAAAGGAAGGGCCAAGACAAATAATATTTTAATAATTTATTGCAATATTAAAATTGCAAAACCCAAAGATTTAATTAATTATAAATTAATTATAATAGTTTTATTATAATTTAATTTATAAAATAATTTAATTAACTTTTAATGTTATTAAGTTAGTTGTAAATTAATTATAATTTAATTATAAGTTAATTATAAATTAATTAAGCTAACCCTAAAAGATAGGGTTATAAATTTTATAATTTAAATTTTTGAATTAATCACATCGACGTCATCGAAGACATCACATTATGCATATAAAGGAGGGAAGAGACCCAAGGCATTAATCATCCATGATAGATGTATTAAGTGTGATTTTTTTATGGATGGTAAAAGATGCGGTCGTGTTTTTTTTGAAGGGTGTGCAAGGAAGAAGACAAGAAGAGGAGGTTTTTGTTTCATATCCCAAAATGCTCTATAGCACGACTGGTAGCAAGGAACATGGCAAGACTTTGTCCAGTGGAAGTGTAGGGATCGAATCCTATGGGTTAATGTTTTGCATAGCAGAGAAGTTTTGATGTTTGCGTATTCAGAGGGAGACAAAGGGAAGGCATTAGCCTCTCCCTTCGTGTGGAGGCTTGTAGCCCACTCGGTTGGTGCACACCTTGCTAAGGCACTTAGCTGTGGGAAGGTTCCACGTTCAAAACCCGTCAAGGAACATTTTGCTATAGACTAAGATATGCTAGTTTGTTTGGTTCTAAAAAATTTTGAGACCCAAAATTTTGGGGAAATAATTTTTTGTTATAAAGTGGAAATTGCATGTTACAAGGTTTTTGTGAGGGAGATAAAAGGGTTTGTATCATTTTATTTTGGGATTTGATTTTTGAGTATTTTAAGCTTATTGAGAGGAGTAATAAGGTGTGCCATAGGAGTTAGAAATATTTGTTGAAAATAAAGTTAATAAATTATATTGAAAGGAGGAATAAGGTTGATTAAGTTTTGATATTTGACTTGGTGAAATATTATTGTGAGAATTTATTGAGAACAAATATTTGCTATCTAACCCTTGTGATTGGCAAAGAAAGTGGTTATGATTAAATCAGGTGTTTGAGGTCAAATATTATTCAAACAAGAGTTAAGGGCATATTATCCTTGAGAGTGATTGTTGGATGTTTTGAATGCTAATTTCGAGTGAAAAGAAGTTTTTTGATAAGCATTTTTTAGTGTGATTGTTAAAGGTTTTTCTGAGTGGAATTTGATGATAAAAATCTTGTTCGATAAGCACTCTTGAGTTTAGTTTTCTAGAATGAAATACGATACTAGAAACCTTGTTTGATAAGTATTGTTGAAAATATCGAGTAAGATTTCATATGCTTGAATTAGGGTTTGTGAAAGAACATGAGTATCAATGTTATGTGAGATTATTTGATAAGCATTGTTGACTAAAATTTTATTGAGTGATTGGTTGAGTTGAGTAAGCTCTTATGGAATATTACAATACAAATTTGAGGTAATTCTTAGCGAAGACTTGTTGAGAATACTGGACAAGTTCTAGAGAGGACTTGTGGACAAATTAGTGTGAGATTTTGTGGAAACTTACAAGGAAAATTTGAGATAAGTCTTTGAGAAGACTTGTAATCAAAGTTTATTGATTGATTTATTAAAATAATAGGTTAATATTTGGGGTAGATCTAACATATTTGATATGTGATTAAGTCAAGATTTGTGTTAAAGCTTGAATATTGATTTGAGGATAGATTTTGGTGCAAATTTGAGGATAGGTTTGTGTCAGACCATAGATAGAGATTGAGAATATTTGTGATAGACTGAAGGACAAATTTTAGTGTAGATTTGAGATAGAGGTGAGAGTTAGCTTTGCAGGTGACAAAGTATAGAGGACGAAAGTCTCCAATGGATAGATATCCATTAGACAGGGCAGTGAAGATAGGTCTTCTGAGTGAGGGTAGGAGTCTTCAGTGGATACAGGTCCATAATCTAGTGCAGTGGAGGCAATAGTTATTCTAGAAGATAATTAACTAGAGCATAGAATAAGGAGTGTTCTTATGGATAGAGATCCACGAACTTGATTAGGGACCGATGTCTCCTTGGACATATGTCCATAAACTTTGTAATAGGGAAATAATTCTCAAGAATTATTTGAGAAAAGTTTATAATTAATATTTTCTCTGTGGAGTAGCCCATAATGGGTGAACCACATTAAATCATGTCTCTCATATGTGTGATGTTTACTACTTTAATATTGTAGATGTTATCATATGGATTTAGAATAAAAAAGTTTTATCTTATACTGTTCACCCCCCTCTAAGTATAAGCATATGTTCTTCAATTCGTATTAGAGTTGGTTTCTCTGTGAAAATACTAATAGCTTGGAGAAAGATCCATCAGAATCACACATGACTTCATAGAGTGAAGAAGAGACCATTTTTGACCTAAAAGAGGAATTCTTTGCTGCTCTTAGGCACCTTGAAAAGGTTAGGAATAAAAACTCAAGTCAAGGATAAAATTCAAGAAGATGAGGAAGAAAGGATAGAAATTCTACATAATATCATAGAAATCAAGATAAAAGTAGAAGAGATAAAGAAAATTGAATAGGATATGATAGATCTATTAAGAGCAAGAGAAACAAAATGGATAATATTAAAAGCAAAAATTGTTTATCTAAGAAATGAAGTTGAAAATATCAAGGTACTGCTAGATATAAAGTTTAGAAAATAGAAAGAGGAGCCAAGTCTTAAAGAAGCAGAAACTTCAAACAAATATCAACAAGAAAAGTATACTCCAGAAAGAAAAGACATTAGGGAGGAAGAAAACAAAGAAAAACCATGGACGAGAGCTAATCACAAAATGAGAAGCTCTCAATCACAATCTCAAAGGTATCCAAATAGGTTACATAATTCCTTCCATGGCTATTGCTTTTATTGTAAAAAATATGGTCATAAAGTTGTACATTGCATTGGTTATATGAAAAATGATGTTAATCAAAATTTCAACTTTTTTGCACCTCTTATGAATAATGATATCATATTTTACAAATGCAATAACTTTGGTCATAATGCTAGATGGTGCAAAATGATACTTCCTAAGTCTAGTAAAATGATTATAACCTCAACAACTAGGAAAAACAAAAATGGGAATGAAAAGGCTAGATCAATGTTAGATCAAATAACTCTTCATGCTCAAGATAAATAAGAACAATGGTTTCTTGATAGTGTTTTAACTAGACACATGACAAGAGACAAAGAGAAATTTATTATACTTAAATAAACCAATATAGGATCATTAAGTTTTGGTGATAATGGATCAACAAAAATTGGTGGAAGAGGAACTTTGAGTTTAGATAATGGGAAAACAAGAACAAAAAATGTACTATATGTCAAAGGGTTAAAAAATAATCTACTAAGTGTATGTCAACTTTTTGATCAAGGTCATATGGTTACATTTCACCCAGATATATGTGAGATAAGAAAATCAAAAATCGAAAAGTCATTGCAAATGAAAATAATCTATATATACTTAGTGAGATCAAAGGAGAAAAGTGATTTCTATCACAAGAATATGAGGGTTGGTTTTGACATAGAAGAATGGGTCACTTGAATTTTGAAAACATAGTGAACGTAAGCAATAAGCAGGCTATCAGAAATTTACCCAAGCTAAAAAGGCCACAAAACACAATCGATGCACCTTGTCAACATGGAAAGCAAACTAGAGCAAGATTTAAATCAAAGGGATATATGTTATCTGAGAAATTAATTATAATACATACTAACCTATGTGGTCCTACTAGAACATAGAGTATTCAAGATGAGAGTTACTTCATATTGTTTATAGATGACTACTCCATAATGGTTTGGGTAGCTTTCCTGAAAGATAAGTCAGAAGTATTTGAAAAATTCAAAGCATTTAAATAACAGGTTGAAAATAAAACTGGCAATAGGATTAAGTGTTTGAGATATGATAGAGGAGGAGAATTTACCTTTGTATATTTTTGTGAAAAACATGGGATCAAGAGAGAATACTCAGTTGCAAGAACTCCTCAACAAAATGGAGTAGTTGAAAGGAAAAATAGGACTGTTGAGAATATGTCTAGATCTACATTTAATGAGTCTAAGATTTCATATGGATTTTAGAGGGAAGAATTCAATACAACAATATATATAATCACTAGGGATAAAATAAGGATAAACCATCACAAGACTCCGTATGAGATTTGGAAAGGAAGACCGGCCACAATAAAACACTTGAAGGTTTTTGGAAGCAAGTGCTACATAAGACGGGAAGAGAAAAAATTTCGCAAGTTTGATCCAATATGTGATGAGGGAATTTTTATTAGTTATTTTACTAATATTAAAGCTTATATATGCTTCAACAAGAGAACACATACTATTATAGAAAGTATAAATGTAACAGTTGATGAGAAGATAGATTCAAGAGAACCACTTCAACAAATTGTGTATTAGTAATATGGAAGTTGTCAAGAATATTTTCATGAGGAATCATATGAAGAAGAGGAAGAAACACAAATACTTCTTCCTAAAACTCTGTCCAAGTATGTACAGAAACATCATCCAAAATATCTAATCACTAGGAATCCATATGAAAGGCAGACAAGGAGAAGGATAATAACACCATCTCAACAAGAAAAATTTTCTTTGTTATCTAATATTGAGCCAAAATACTTCAATAAAGAAAGTGAAGATAAGTTTTAGATTAAGGCAATGGATGATGAATTATATTAGATAGATGAAAACAAGACTGGTGAACTTGTTCCACAACCAAAGGATAAAAATATTATTGGCACAAAATGGGTACTCAAAAATAAGTTGAATGAAGATGGATAGATAGTCAATAATAAAGCAAGGTTTGTGTTCAAAGGTTATGCATATGCAGAGGAAATTTAATTTGATGAGACATTTGCTCCAGTTGCACGAATTGAAGCCATAAGAATGTTCTTAGCCTTCTCAAGTTTTAAAAACTTCAAGGTATATCAAATGGATTTTAAGTCATCATTTCTAAATGGTGTTCTAGAAGAAGAAGTTTATATTGAACAATCATAGGGATTCATATTAATAGATAAACCAAGTAATGTATGCAGATTGAAAAAGGTATTGTATGGTCTAAAAAAGGCTCATCGGGTGTGGTATTCAATATTGGATAAGTATCATCAGGAAAAAGGATTCAAAAAAGGAATAGCGAACAACAACTTATACATAAAAAATGAAGGGAATAATCTACTAATTATGGTTGTTTATGTTGATGACATAATTTTTGGGGAAAATAATGATAAGATTTGTACAAAAATTGTAAATAACATGCAGAATGAATTTGAGATGTCAATGCTTGGTGATTTATCCTTTCTTGGACTTCATATTTCACAATTAGAGAAAGGAGTATTTCATTCACAAACAAAGTATATAAAAAAGATGCTAAAGAAATTCAAGTTAGAAGATTGCAAACTAGTAAGTACCCCCATGGTTACAATATATAAATTAAGTAATGATGATGAATATACAGAGGTAGATAAGAGATTATACAAATCTATGATTGGCAGCTTGATGTATGTCATAGCTACAAGACTAGATATCATGTAGGTAGTGGTATTAGTGGTAAGGTTTCAAGTAGAACCCAAGGAAACACATGTAGTAGCAGTAAAGAGGATTCTCAGGTATCTAAAAGGGACTATGGAATTTGGGCTTTGGTATCCCAAAAGTGATAGTTTCATACTTACAGTCTATACAAATGCAGATTGGGCTAGCAGCATTGATGACAGAAAACCACAAGTGGACGAGCATTCTTTCTTGGAGTCTATTTAGTCTCTTGGCTAAGTAAGAAATAAGCATCAATATCCTTATCTACAATAGAAGTAGAGTATATTGCAGTAGTATCTAGTTGTACACATGTATTATGGATGAAGCAAACTCTAGAAGACTTCAATATAAAACATGATCATCATATTCCCATATTATGTGATAATACAAGTGCTATAAGTATCTCAAATAATCCAGTGATGCACTCTAGGAAAAAGCACATTTTGGTCAATTATAATTTTCTAAGAGAATAGGTGATAGATCAATAGTTCAAGTTGGAATATGTTACTACAAAGGAGTAGATAGCATACATCTTCACTAAGCCACTTTTGAAAGAGACTTTTGAGTATCTTCAAGGAAAACTAGGAGTAATACTCCCACCCTAGAATTAACCACCTTAAGAAGAGGTGGGGGAGGGGCTAAGCTAAGAGTTTCATTATTAACCCCAATCCCCAAAGGTGACCCTTTACTATTGATGACAAATGGGGAGATATTTGAGTAAGGAGAAGATATTTGAGTTAGAAGGAAAGCATTGAGTCAGGTGGAGCAGTTTCCCATAGGGAGTAGAATAGAAAAAGGTTAAGGAAATGATAAAATATAATTGGGTTGCCATCAATGAGAAAGGGGGAGATTGTTAGAAATATGAGAAGGTTTTGTTGTCATTGATGTCAAGAAGTTAGCACCAGCAAGTGAAAATTTTAGTAAGCAACATCAGTTTCAGGTTCTGCAATCAAGTGCAAAAGGAATTTTCTCCCAAGTGGTTAGATGAGGTTTAAAGGACAAAAGGAATGCCCAAGCCAAATAATATTATAAATTGCAAGACCCAAAGAGTTAATTAATTATAAATTAATTATAATAGTTTTATTATAATTTAATTTAATTAACTTTTTAAGTTATTAAGTTAATTTTAATTTAATTATAAGTTAATTTATAAATTAATTAAGCTAACCCTAAAAGATAGGGCTATAAAGTTTATAATTTGAATTTTCAAATTAATCACACTGACATCATCGAAGACATCACATTATGCATATAAATGAGGGAATAGACCCAAGGTATTAATCATCCACGATCAATGTGTTAAGTGTGATTTTTGTGTGCATGGTAAAAGAGGTGATCATGTGTTTTTTAAGGGTGTGCAAGGCAGAAGACAAGCAGAGGAGGTTTTTGTTTCATATCCCAAAGTGCTTTGTAGTATGACTAGCAACAAGAAAGGCACCAAGTCTTTGGCTAGTGGAAGGTGTAGGGATCAAATCCCATGGGTTTACATTTTGTGAAGCAGAGGAGTTTTTGATGTTTGCGCACTCGAAGGGAGACAAAGGGAAGGCATTAGCCTCCCTTCATGTGGAGGCTTCTAGCCCATGCTGTGGGTGCACACCTTACCAAGGCGCTCTATTGTGGGAAGGTTATGCATTTGAAACCCACCAAGGAACCTTTTGTTATAGATGAAGGTATGCTAGTTTGTTTGGTTCTGAAATTTGTGGAGACCTAAAATTTTGGAGAAATATTTTTTTTAGATATAAAGTGGAAATTGCATGTTACAAGGTTTTTTTGAGTGAGATAAAAGGGTTTGTGTTATTTTATTTTGGGATTTTATTTTATAGTATTTTAAGATTATTGAGATGAGTAATAAGATGTTCCATAGGAGCTAAAAATATTTTTTTTAAATAGGGTTGATTAAGTTGTGATATTTGACTTGGTGAAATATTCTTGTGAGAATTTATTGAGAACAAATATTTGCTATCTAACCCTTGTGATTGGCAAAGAAAGTGGTTATGATTAAAACAGGTGTTTGAGGTCAAATCTTCTTCAAACAAGAGGTAAGGGCATATTATCCTTGAGAGTGATTTTTGGATGTTATGAATGCTAAGTTGAAGTGAAAATGAGTTTTTTTAAAAACATTGTTGAGTGTGATTGTTAAAGGTTTTTCTGAGTGGAAGTTGATGATAAAAACCTTTTTTGATAAGCATTGTTGAGTTTGGTTTTTTGGAATGAAATAAGATACTAGAAATCTTGTTTGATAAGCATTGTCAAAAATATTGAGTAAGCTTTCATATGCTTGAATTAGGGTTTGTAAAAGAACATGAGTATCATTGTTATGTGAGATTATTTGATAAGTGTTATTGACTGAACTTCCATTGAGTGATTTCTTGAGTTGAGTAAGCTCTTGTGGAAGCTTACAATATAGATTAAGGTAAGCCTTGGTGAAGACTTTTTGAGGAGATTGGACAAGTTCTAGAGAGGACTTGTGGATAGATTAGTGGGAGCTTTTGTGGAAACTTACAAGGTATATTTGAGACAATTATTTGAGAAGACTTGTAAGTAGTGTTGATTGATTTTTTCAAATATTGAGTTAAGGTTTGGGGTAGATCTAGTAGAGTTGATATGTGATTAAGTCAAGCTATGTGTTAAATATTTAAGATATATTTGAGGATAGAGTTTGGTGTAGATTTGAGGACAAGTTTGTGCCAGACTAGAGACAGATATTGAGCAAATTTGTGCTAGTCTGAAGGACAGAGTTTAGTGCAGATTTAATATAGAGCTTAGAGCTATTTTTGTAGGTGATGGAGTATAGAGTATGATAGTATCTAGTGGATAAATATCCATTAGTTAGGGTAGTGAAGACAGTTCTTCATTGTGAGGGTAGAAGTTTTCAGTGGATAGAGATCCATAAGCCATTATAATGGAGGCAAAAATTCTTCTAGAAGATCATCAACTAGAGCAGAGGAGGAGTTCTCCTGTGGATAGATATTCACAAAATTGATTAGGGGACTGATGTCTTCTTTGGATAGAGGTCCATAAACTTTGTAATAGGGAAAGGATTCCCAAAAAATTATTTGAGAAATGTTTCTAAGGAATATTTTCTCTTTGGAGTAGCCCACATTGGGTGAACCACGTTAAATAATATATCTCATGTATTTGATTCTTTGTGTGATGTTTACTACTTCAATATTGCTAATGTTATCATATGGATTGAAAATAAAAATGTTTTATCTTATAATGTTCACTCCCCACTCTCAGTATTAGCACATGTTCTTCATCTAGAGGATACCCTAAGGTCTTGGAAACCCCCTTAGGGGGATTTGTAAGTCTAGATTTGAAATATTGTACAAGATTTAATATAGCTTGTCAATAGACAATATTGATAGCTTAACTCATAGTACACGTAGAATGCCCACACATAACAACTTGTGTGGATATGAATATGTGTGTACACCTAAAAATTGGAGATGGTAAGTCTAGCTCATCAACACTGATGAGAGGGATGGATTTATGTGCATAATATAATATAGGATTACACAGAAGGGACTTGATTGAAAGGGAATATTATGTGGTATAGTTCTTGAGAAACTTAGGGGAAGTCAAACATTAAGTTGGTCTAAGGTTGGTTGAGGATTTATGAATCCTTATCCTTAGTAAAAAAACATATAAGTAAAATTTTATTTTGTTTGTGTATTTTCTTATTTCATGTTTTTAGAATATTACATTTGGTATTAGAGCTCTAGGTTCGAGGGTATAGAGCTTCTTATATGTTGTAAAATATATACGGGTATCTTAAATAGAGGTTCGCTTGGGAATAAGCTAAAAGTTGGAGTAACCTAGAGTCTATGCTTATTAGGTTCTAATGGAATTGATTTTGATAATGGATGAATATTAAAGATACTTTAGTATGGCATTTGGTATTGATGATATATCCTGACATTGGAACCTCATCCTAGTTATACCTCTAATAATTAGTGAAAGAAAGAATTTGTATTGTGGTGAAGTTAGTGATTCAGTTAAGGGATCACTGTAACCTAACTCTTTTATTTGTGGAAACCAGATCAATATGCCACCCAAGGCTAGGATGGAAAGGCCTCCACATAGACAAACTCAACAAAGTAATGCTGAAGAGGAGATATAGAATAAGGATATAGAGGTTCCCAATTCAAGAATATAGTAGCTTACTACTATAGTTGTAGAGTTACAATATCAATTAAGATAAATGTTGGAAACTATGGAAAATCAAAATTTGCAGGCTAGATATTCAGAGGTCAACCAAGTTGAGGGGTTGACAGAGGACCAAAAGCAAGCAAGAACCCTCTTATAAAAAGATATGGTGAGAGATATAAATAATGTCTATATCTCCAAGTTTTATGAAGAAGGGGAGGGATCTACAACTGAAACTTGGCTAAGAGAGCTAGAAGTCTTCTTCACTATAAAAGGGTATTCATCAGGTACACAAATAGTTTGGGCTACCATTTACCTTGAAGGAGCCACACTAGATTGGTGGGAGACTTACTATGAAGAAACCAATATTGGACAGGTAAAAATTCCATAGAAGGATTTTATAGTCATCTTCAATAATAGATTCCTCGTGGAGCACTTATATGCATTGAAGTTTGAAGAGTTTTCTAGCTTAAGACAAGGGAGTAACTTAGTGGAGGTATACTATAGAAATTTTGTAAAGTTGTTAAAGTATGTACCTACCTATAATGAGAATATGTGGATTCATAATTTTACCCATGGATTACAATCTAGGATAAATTATAACATAAAGAAATAGGAGCCTAAGTCCTTGTAAAAGGCTTATGATTTATAAAATAATGTAGAGTCACATTTTTGCTATAAGTATGAAAACCTGACTGAACATGAATATTAGAAACTAAAGAAGAGGAATAGCAATGAGGTTATAAAATGGGAGGTAGATCAAAAATGAAAGGCTAAGAACCCCTAGAATATAGAGAAAAATTCAATGGAATCCAAAATAAATTCAAGAAGAACTTCTTTAAGAAAGGAAACAAACCCAATAATGCTAAAAATCCCCGTAGAAGCCATCAGCTCATGTACCTTAAGGATGAGGAGCAAAAAATAAAAAATATACAAGGGCCAAAGAATGGATGATACCATTGTAAAGGGATCAATTATGCTAATCAATGACCTATTAGCTAGGGACAAGCACGACCAAAAAAAAAGGAAAGAACCAATGCATAAGATCTATGTTGCAACCGGGAATCAAAATCTATAGGGGAAATCCACCCTGTTATTCATTAAAGTTAATATTTTTGATAAGAAAATAGATATCCTAGTAGATAGTGGAGCCACTGATAGTTTAATTTATTTTAAATTATCTAGAGATATGGTAGAAAGACCAAGGTATTTGGCTCATGGATGGGAGGTTGAGTATGGATATGGACAAACCTACTCTGTAAACCAATGTTTCCTGATGATGGAAATTACTTTAGACAGTGGAACCATGTAAGGTTGCTTATACGTGATCCCACTTCATGCTTTGATGTGGTCCTAGGAATGGATTGGCTATAAGCGCATCAACGGGTAATCAATTTTTAAGATAGGTGGATTGAATATTCTAAGTTAAATAAATAGAGGCTATAAATTTATAGCAAGCAGGGGATATTCAAACCTTATATGTTGTTATCTATGCAGTTGAAGAAAACCCCTAGGAAATGAGGGATTATTTATGTTGTAAATATGAGTAAAGTTGAAAGAGATCAGAAGAAATAGGTGATTGAGACACACCTAATTCTATAGGAATTTTAGGATGTATTTCCAAAATAAATACCATGGCTACATCCTATTTAAGAATTTGATTTCACTATTGTTCTTATACCAAGAGTGAAACCCATCCATCAATCTCTGTATAAGATGTCACCTATTGAGATGCATGAGTTAAAGGTACAACTACAAGGGTTACTAGAAAAATGGTTAATAAATCCAAGTGTGTCACCATGGGATGCACCCATTTTATTTGTGAAAAATAATTATGGATCTCTAAGATTGTAATTGACTATATGATGCTAAATAAAGCAACAATCGAGAACCAGTACCCCCTACCCAGGATTAAGAATTTATTTGACCAGATAAGATATGCAATGATATTTATCAAGATATACCTAAGGTTAGGGTATCACCAAATTAGGATGCAGGAGGAAGACACTCACAAAATAATATTTAAGACAAGGTATGGGTATTACAATTTTAATGTCATACCTTTCGGAATGACGAATGCTCCCATTGCCTTCATGAATTTAATGAACAATGTGTTTAGAATGTATTTGGATCAATTTGTCCTTTTTTTTACATGATGAAATCCTAATAGACTCATGGAAAAATGAAAATCATGATAAACATCTCAATATCATGATGAAATTTCTAAGGTAAAATCAACTCTACGAAATCTAGCCAAGAGTGATTTCTATGTTTTGGAGGTGCACTATTTGGGGCATATCATATCGAGTAGGGGGATCATGGTGGATCTAGAGAAAACTTAGGTCATGATAAATTTTCCACCCCCTAAAAATGTTACTGAAGTAAGAAGCTTCATGGGGCTAATGAGATATTACCGATGTCACATAAAGGATTTCTCAAAAATTACCTCAGTGATAACTAATCTCTAGAAGAAGGGGAAATAATTCAAATGGACGAAGAAGTGTGAGGCAACTTTTTCCATGTTGATGCAAAAAATTACTATTGCACCAATACTTAAAATTCTATATCCTCAAGGATACTTCACAGTATGCACTGATGCATCATTGGAAGGGCTAGGGGGAATGCTCATGCAAGAAGAGTAAGTAGTAGCTTATACTTCAAGGAAGCTTAAAAAGCATGAGGTTAACTATTCCACTCATGATCTAGATTTAGCCATTGTATTTCATGCTTTGAAATTTTGGTACCATTATCTGGTAGGAATACCATTTGAGTTAAAATCATACCATCAAATTCTGAAGTACATATTTACTCAACCAATACTCAATGCAAGGTAGAAAAGCTGGGTCGAGTTCCTCACTGAGTAAAATTTTGAAATTGAGTACATTAAATGAAAGGAAAATAAGGTTTTGGATGCCTTAAGTAGGAATATACACATAGAAACAATAACTAGGAGCCACATAAATCTCATGGACCAAGTAAGAAAATAAAAATATCAGGAAGAATATTATCGAGACATTCAAGGCAAGTTAATAAAATACCTAGAGAGCAATACGGAGTTTAGGGTAATCGATGACATTTTAATTCTCAAGTGAAGAATCATCATACCAAAATTAGGGGATTTAAGGAATATAGTGATGCAATAATCCCATAGATCTCCTTATATGGCTCACCTCGAACGGGTAAAAATGAGAGAAAATCTAAAAAGAACCTTTTTCTGGGTGGGGATGAAGAGGGGCATTATAAATTTTGTGGCCTGATGCCTTGAATTCCAGAAGTTCAAGGTATAATGCAAGCATCTCGTAGGATATTTGTATCCCCATAATATACCTACTCAAAAATGACATGTCATATCAATGGATTTTACTGTAGGCTTACCTAAGACTAGGTACCAGAATGATGCAATATTTGTTGTGGTCAGAAAATTGACCAAGGTCGCACACTTCATACTTGGTATTACCAAGGATGACACTAAAGTGGTGGCTAATATGTTTGTTAAAGAAGTGTTTAGATTACATGGATTTTTTGAGGTAATTATATCTGATAGGGATTCCAAGTTTACTTCAAAATTTTAAAGAGTCCTACATCAGGCAATAGGCACAAAGTCGCATATGAGTTTAGTGTGCCACCCTAAAAAAATTGGTAACACGGAGCAAGTATATCAAGTTCTATAAGATATGCTCCATATGTATTACATGGACCACAAGTCTTGGTGGGAAGACTATCTACTATTGGTAGAATTTACGTAAAATAATGGACATAATTCCTCTTCAGGGATGGCACCTTTTGATGCATTGTATGGGTGGAGGTGTAGAACATCACTGTCATGGGACAACCCAAATTATAGAACCATGATTAGACAAAAAAAGGTCAAGGAAATGGAAGATCAAATCAAGGTGATCAGGCAAATGCTCAAGGATACCGTTGATAGTAAGAAGAGCTATACCAATTTAAAGAGAACTCCCAGAGAATACTCAATGGGAGATAAAGTGTTCCTAAGGGTCAAACCAATGAAAAGTATTATCAAGTCCACAAAAATGGATCCACAATTTTGAGGGCCCTTTAAAATAAGTAAAACTAATAGCCTGGTTGCATACCGACTCACCTTATATCCTACCTTGTCAAACATACATGACACCTTCTACATATCTTTACTTAGAGAAGATATTGCTAACCCTGAACATGTGTGGGATATCTCTAACTTGTAGACGGTAAATTCAAATACAATCAAAGTAATACCAATAAGGATCCTCGAGTTTCGATATAAGACTATGAGGAATCAAACCCTTGAGTAGTGTAAGGTCCAATGGGACTATTTATCAAAAATAAATAACACATGGGAGAAGTGTCGGATATGCAAAAATACTTTCCTTTCTTGTTTGATGAATTTTAAAGATATTGTAATGAATTGTTTAATTTTGTATGCCGTATGAAACTAAGAAACATCGAGGATGATGTTAGTCCTAGTGGGGTAATAACCCTCCCAGATGGACCTTTTAACATGGAAAAGCAATGTATTAAAAAATGTGATTAATACTCAATTTTGTGCAATTAAGTAGTATCACAATAATAAATAGATAGTGAAGGATATGAGCTATGTCCTTGTGAGGTATTTCCTTGTGTTGTGTAGCCACTATGTTGGCAGTGTGAGATACATCCTTGTGTTGTGTAGCCACTATGTTGGCAATGTGAAGCTATGTCCTTATACTGTGTAGCCACTGCATTGGTAGTGTGAGCAATGTACTTGTGTTGTGTGGGCACTGCATTGGCAATGTGAAGGTACATCCTTGTGTTGTGTAGCCACTGCATTAGCAATATGAGCTACATCCTTGTATTGTGTAGCCACTGCATTGGCAGTTTCAAGCTACGTCCTTGTTTTTTGTAGCCACTACATTCGTAGTGTGAAGTTATATCCTTGTGCTATGTACCCACTATGTTGGTACTATAAGCTACATCCTTGTGTGTTGTGTATCTATTGCATTTTTAGTATGAGCTATGTTTCATGTGTTGTGTAACCACTTGCTTGGAAATGTGGTCTACATCCTTCTCTAGGTAGGATAGATTCAATGGTTTCAATACCCTTGCTGCTATTGTAGGCAGTCAGTTAGATGTATTAGGAGGAAGCTAGTCAAGTAGCATCATAGGTGAACCCTTAATTTTAGTCACAGTATGATTTGGAAGTATCTTAGATATCATCGGAACCAAGGATGATTTGCTATGTAATGGCAACTAATGGCACCACGAGTACATGATTGCCATAAATCCTTTGATTTGCCAAGGTGAAAGTCACTTATGCCAAAATTAACCACATCGTTCATTCTCTCATGATGTGGAATGCACTAGCCATCTACTGGAGGCTGGTCATCTTCCTATCCGTAGAAGTATAGAAGCTTTAAGTGCTTCTTATTATTTAAAATGATAGGTTTTAGATTAATGATGCATAGAAGGTTTAAGTGTTGTTCATTATTTAATAGATAGATTTTATGTAATGGTTGTGTGAAAGCTCTACTATTTGTCCATTAACTAAGATTTTAGATTTAAGGGAAATAAATGGAATACTGGTTATTTTGTAATTTAAGGGTATGGGACCTTATGTTATGAAATAAAATAGAATAATGGTTATTTTTTAATTTAAGGGTATGGGACCTTATGTTATGAAATAAAATGGAATAATGATTCTTTTGTAATTGAAGGGTATGGGACCTTATGTTATGAAATAAAATGGAATAATGGTTATTTTGTAATTGAAGGGTATGGGACCTTATGTTATGAAATAAAATGGAATAATGGTTATTTTTTAGTTTAAGGGTATGGGACCTTATGTTATGAAATAAAAAGGAATAATGGTTATTTTGTAATTTAAGGGCATGGGACATTATGCTATGAAATAAAATGGAATGATGGTTATTTTGTAATTTAAGGGTCTGGGACATTATTTTATGAAATAAAATGTAATGATGGTTATTTTGTAATTTAAGGGTATAAGACATTATGTTATGAAATAAAATGGAATGATGATTATTTTGTAATTTAAGGGTATGGGATATTATGTTATTAAATGAAATGGAATGATGATTATTTTGTAATTTAACGGTATCGGACCTTATGTTATGAAATGAAATGGAATGATGATTATTTTGTAATTTAAGGGTATGGGACCTTATGTTTTGAAATGAAATGGAATGATGATTATTTTGTAATTTAAGGGTATGGAATCTTATGTTTTGAAATGAAATAGAATTATTATTATTTTATTTTTTAAGTGTATGGGACCTTATGTTATGAAATGAAGAAAAATATTTATTGGAAATTAAGTAGTTACTTTAAGTATTGAAATGTATGAACATAGTTGCTTAGCAATTAAGGGTATGAAACTTTAATTGTTGATAAGGTTAGTTAAAATATTGCAAATACAGTGCATGAGCTAATGCATGGTTGATTGAATCTCTCAATTTGGATAAGAAAAGGTAGTTTCTGTGATCAATGCTATGCATTAGTAAGTTGAATTGCTTGGTTATTTGTATAGTTGCAATTTGGCAATGAATTAAGTAAGTGTGTTTAGAAGAATTTCTATTCAGATACATGAGTGTCCTAATCCCATACTATAGTCACTTGATCTATGGAAGAGCGGGAAGGCCAAATTCATGAGATGGACCAATTCAAAATTTTGCTCTCTACCTTACATTTTTCTGTTTATGCAATAGATTAGATTGTAGGGATATTTTCCCAATAAAATGGATGTAAACTATCATGGAAAGTATGGGTTGTACCATAATCCCTCATGTATTTAAATGAACATTGTAACTACTATGTTTAGTACTTTATTTAGTTTCTTGCATTTTATTATTTTAATGTATGTTTGAATGTTGATTGCTCTTGTGTTTGATTATTCTTTCTTATGGTTAATTAACTTGTGTTAGATTTAATATCTAGATCTTTTATGCTCTTGTTATGTTAAAATAATAAAACATTAGTAAGTTCTAGGTGAACTTAGAGGATACCCTAAGGGCTTGAGACCCCCTTAGGGGGGCTTTTAAGTCTAGGTTTTGAATATTATACCAAATTTAAGATAGCTTGTCAGTGGATATAATATTGATAGCTTAACATGTAGTATATGTAGCACGCCCACACATAATGGCTTGTATGGATATGGAGATGCGTGTACACCTTTTTGACGATTGGAGTTGGTAAGTCTATTTCATTAAGACTGATGAGAGAGATGGACTTATGTGCATAACATAATATAGGCTTACTCATATGGGACTTGCGTTAAGGGAATCTTGTATGGTATAGTTCTTAAGAAACTTAGGGTAAGTCAAACATTGAGTTGGTCTAAGGTTGGTTCAGGATTTATGAATCCTTCTCCTTAGTCAAAAAAAATATAAGTAAACTTTTCTTTTGTTTGTGTGTTTTATTATTTCATGTTTTTGGGTATTACAAGAACTTTAAAGCACTAATGTCATCATAGAATGCATAAAAATATTTATACAAATAGGTCTAATAAAAAATATTTATGAGAAATGAAGCTTGGCATAAGAAGGCACTAAATTTTGAAGCAGGCTTATCTCTAGCATCCAAAAAGGTATATTTCAAAAGAAGCCAAGTGTAGTACCAATGGCTAGACTTTTAAGATACTAACATAATAAAAGAAAGAGTAAAAATTCTAAAATTTGAAAAGATGAATAAATAATTTGGTTATTTTGAAATGAGTTTTGTACTCTTGATAAAGCTAACATCGCCTACAAAGAAAAAGTTAGGCACTTGGAAAATAAGATTTGAAACCAATTTTGGCTAAGAAAGAGAATCCAATAGAATTCTAAGAAGGTTGGAATTTCCTTGCATTAATCAAAATATGCTATTAGAGAATCTCAAAAACTAGATGTTTCCCCACCCAACACTTATCCTAATGCAACTAGACTAACATCCAAGCAATGTGGTAAAAAGTAATTCTATTAAAGGACATCATATATTATCTTGAGTTACATATACACTACATTCCTAGGATAATTCAAATTCAACCACATCAGCATAACAACATCATGGCAATTAAACGAGAATGACCTAAAAGGAGATGCACATGTTCTATACTAAAATTATAGGCTTGCAATTATTTTTAAAGGTAATCATGTTGAGCTAACAAAATGCAATGTAATCTATACATACTTGAATGTAACCCATTTCAAGGGTTAGCTCTTTATATTTTAGAATTATATAAGTTGCATTATTGAATGCTATAAGCCTCTTGATGAAAACTGAAGTGTTGTTTGGCCTCTATCTAAGAATATTGCAAAGTATGTATGTATGTTGATTCCGTTGCTAAGAATTTTTATTAAAATTGGATGAATGGTGTATTCATTTAGATTTATTTTGTTATATGGATTTCTCCCTAGATTTTTTCTTGTTGAATTCCTAGAATGTTTAGTTGTGCATGTGCTTATTTGATTAATGCTCTATAATTTGGATGATATTTGGTTTTTTAGGTAGATTAACTTAGTAAATGGAATGAGACACTCATTCTTGTATGTATCTTGTTGTGGCTAAATTCCATCTATTAAACCTTTCCATTTCTTCCTTTAGTCTTAGCCCTATTATTAGTTCAACTAGTACTTTAGGTACTAACCGGCTTTAATTTCTAATCTAGAATATTTTCCTAGGTCTTACAATATTTGTTGAGGCCTTGAGGGTGCAATTCATTCACTTAGGTAGATTTTTGAACCTTAGGAGAACTCAAGAACCTAGAAACCACACCTACTATAAAAGGGATATCTAGTCAAGTGTGAGTCAAGTACAGAAGGATTTGAACAAGTTGGTTGTACAAGGTAGGATAAACACCATTACATTCCTTATGTTTGGTAAAATTCAAGCTAAGATAGAGTGGGATAGAAAAACTCTTACAATTTTCCATCTTGTACCTACTCAACAAGTCTATAGAATACTTGGTTTGGCAAAGATAAATCCCATTTTTTTTGGCACATCTAAATTCTAATAAAATAATGTAGGAAACAAAGGTTGATCATCTCAAATTTATATTTCAAATTCATATTTTTTTCATTGATTTTGTCCAATTTATCACCTATTATGATAAGATCACCAACATAGAGCACAATAATAAGTTTTTCATATCCATAAATGTTCTTCATGTACAAGTTGGAATCATGGGGACTATTATTAAATCCTTTTGCCTTAAATTACTCATTAATATTAACATATAAATACCCTAGAGCTTGATTCAAGCCATAGAGATATTTTCTCTACTTGCAAAAAAAGTGTTTTTGTCCTAAATTCTCAAATCCTTGAGCTTGAATGATGTATATTTTTGTTAGCGTATTTAACAGTACTTTGTTTGTATTACATTACCATATGGATGTCAAAAGTGCCTTTCTAAATGGTGATCTCCAAGAAGAAGTCTATATGACTCAGCCTGAAGGATTTGAAGCAGAAGGCCAACAGTAGAAGGTTTGCAAATTGGTCAAATCCTTGTATGGTCTGAAACAAGCTCCTCGAGCTTGGTATATAAAAATGGAAAATCACCTTATGCAGCATGGATTTAAGAGATGTTCGTCAGATGCAAACCTCTATTTCAAGAAACAGGGTTCTGAGATAGTGTTGCTTGTACTCTATGTGGATGATCTGCTCATTACAGGGAGTTCAGAAACAATGATCTCTACTGTCAAAAGAAAATTGTGCAAATATTTTGAGATGACAGATCTCGGACTTCTCCATTACTATCTTGGTCTGGAATTCAGCCAAAAGGAGCACTCCATCAAAGTGTCTCAGAAAAAGTATGCCAAGACATTGCTGGATAAATATCGCATGACTGACTGCAAGCCAATGGCAACTCCAATGGAGAATGGACTTCAGTTATCACGATATGATGACTCACCTCAGGTAGATGGTACTCTCTATCGACGGTTGATTGGGAGTCTCATATATCCGACCAATACTAGGCCAGATCTCGTATTTGCTGTCAACTATCTTTCGAGGTTCATGCAGGAGCCTAAGACCACTCATTGGAAAGCAGCAAAATGTGTTCTTCACTATGTTCGTGGTACTATGGAATATGGCCTAGAATACAAGAGGAACAACAAATTCTTCTTGCAAGGATACACGGACTCCGACTATGCCGGATCATTTGATGATCGCAAGTCAACTTCTAGATACATTTTTCATCTAGGATCCGGTCCTGTCTCTTGGCACAGTAAGAAGCAACAGGTGGTTGCTATTTCATCAACAGAGGCAGAATATCATGCCGCACGTGAAGCTGTGTGCGAAGTGATATGGTTACGTCGCATTCTGACAAGTATGGGCCATCCATAAAAATATCCAATACACTTGTTTTGCGACAATCGAGGTGTTCTGAACCTCGTCAAGAATCCAGTCCATCATGAAAGAACAAAGCACATTGACACACAACGTCATTTCATTCGAGATGAAGTTCCAAAGCACCGAATTTAGCTTCGAGCACATTCCCACCGATGCTCAAGTTGCAGACATTTTCACTAAGGCACTTGGACGTGTCAAATTTGAATTGTTTCGCAGCTCACTTTGTATTGCAAAATGATGTAAGGGGATGTTAGTATAGCTATTAGTTATTACATTACCCAAATAATGTAATAAAGGGGGATGTTAGCGTATTTAACAGTACTTTGTTTGTATTACATTACCAGGTGAACTGTTACAACTACGTAACAGTGTTTTGTTACGCCGGTGACTATTCCCGGCAATGTAATTGCTATTTAATCTGCAGCTCAGTAATACAATTCTGTTCATTGCGTTTTACAATTTTTTCATCACATTATCCATTCAAAATCATTTTTTGTACTCATTTGGTGAAAAGACCATTTGAAATGAACTGCTAAAGCTATAATAATTTTGATAGTACTGATCTTCACCACTGGAGAACATGTCTCTATGTATTAAATCACATCCTTTTGTGAATGCCCTTTGGAAACTAAATTTACCTTATATTTTTCAATGTTTCTATCAAACATAAACATAGTATTATACACCCATTTATTTTTTACCATATTATTCCTTGTAGGGAACTCTACTAATTTCCAAAAAAAAATTTCATTAAAAATTCATATTCACTTTACATAGATTGTTCCCACTTAGGTTTTCCCTTAGCCTCCTCATAATTTTGAGGATAATTAGTATTCATAATTATGATAATTAGGTAATAATTAAATTGTTGAGACCTTTGATATATTTCTTGAAGACTCTTGGTATCCCTAAGAGGATTTTATTCTTCATCTTCAGTAGAAGTTGCCTTTGAAAAATCACAAGTTTCAAAGGTACTATGTCTACTTTTGGGATAGTATTGGGAAAGTATTGCATCATATCCTCAAATTATTCATTGAACTTGACATCCCTACTCGTGATCACATCCTCTTTAATAGGATCATATAATGTGCATATTTTCCTCTTATCATCATAATCAACAAAGATGTACTTAAAACTTTTCTTATCAAATTTATTTTCTCTAACATAATCATGTAGATGACCAAATGTTTCACATCCAAATATTTTAAAATAATTAACATCGGGCTTCTTGCTAATCCATACTTCTTTTGAAATGATGTTATTTAAACAAGTTATAGGTGATCTATTCAAAGTATGAGTTGTAATTACTGTCTCACCCCAAAGAAACAAAGGAAGATCTTTGGATTGTAGCACACATCCAAACATTTCAACGAAGGTCATATTATTTGTTTTAGCAATACCATTTTATTGGGGAGTATATCTATTGGTCATTTATCTCTTAATCTCATAATTCTAATGAAAATACTTTATAATTTATTGACATGTTCTTCATAATTATTTTTTCTTATCCTCTTTATCCTTTGTCTGCTTTAATTTTTCATAAATACCTTACACATTTTAAATTTTCCAAACACTTCATCCTTTTTCTCGAGGAAGTATACCCAAAATTTTCTTGAAAAACATTGAGTGTTAAAATGTACATATCCCCTCCCTTTGATGGAGGAGTCATACACCCACATAAATCACTATGGAAAAGTTTAAGGGGTTCATTGGCCCTCCAATTTGAACATTCAAAATTTTCTCTATGGTGATTGCCAACCATACATGATATTCACACAATTGTGTTTACCATAATCCAACAAAGTCATACAACTATTTTCATATTTAAAGCATAGTCAAGCTTTTATAATTGAAATGACCATACCTTTAATGCCATAATTGACTTGTAGAGTCACCTATAGTGATGTAAGTTGCCTTGTCTACAAATGCTAAGAATTTTTGGATGCCATCTCTTGCAACTCCTATAGCTACAACCTTGAATCCATCATTAATGTTTCTTATCAAACCATTATCTAAAGATAACTCAAACTTATAATCATGTTGAGTTATTAGGTTTACTAAGAGAACATTTTTATTTAACTTAGGTATAGTATATACATATTTTATTTTTGGTTTATTGCACCATGTCCTTTCATTGGAATTGAACTTATTCTTTCAATTTAATGTGAAGTATCATCACCAAGAAATATCCTAGAACCTTTCACTTCTTATAAAGAGTCGTAGAAGTTCTTGTTGTAAGTCATGTGTTAGCTAGCCTCTAAATCAATATATAAGATGAGTCATTTGAAATTCCTTGAGAAAAAAATTAGGCTATTAAAATGTTTTAATGTGCTCTTCCTCTCCTTGAACAAAATTTGACTTTCTTCTTTGATAAAATTTTCTTTGTCATCCTCCATATGATTTCCTTCGTCGTTGATCACTATTATGTCCTTATATATAATTTTAACATGTGATGTACTTTATATTTTAGTATTACCCCTTTGATTTATCCACTCCTTTTAGTTTTTTGAAATTTTTCCTTTGTTGATTATAATGATATTATTGATTCCATTACCTTTGATTATTTCTTTGTTGATTTTGTTGGTTTTGGAATGATTTTCCTTGATTGAATTTATTATTTTTTCCTCTATCGATAAATTCTCGTGAACTCCTACTGGACTCACCATTAGACATTTAAATCTATACTCTTCATTCAAAAAATCCCCATACAAATATTTTATTTTTATATTATCAATTTTCCTCATTAGCTCTAATGTGCATATGAAATTACGATACCCTTTTTGAAGACTTTCATTAGAAAATCTATAATATCTAAATCTTTGTATTTCACCTTCATAGTTGCAAGTGAATTTATTTAATTTTCTTCAATTTGCAATGTGATCATCTGTGCTATCACCTTCATTTTTAGATGAGTCAATTGCCTTTTGATGTATGTAACATTTAATTTATCGGTTCTCTCATACACTGATTATAAATTCTCCCATATTTCTTTTGTTGTTTTGAGATATTGAGCATGGGGTCTGATTGTTGGACTAATATGCCACTAAATAATTACTTGATCATTCATATCCATTTTATCTCATTTTACAAGCTCACAAACATCTTCAAGTTTGTTTTTTTTTTGTTTCTAATTCTCATAATCCTTTCATTTGTTGAATTAATTCAGTCTCACGTTTTCATTTTACATAATTAAAACTATCTAAATTTTGTAGTGACCATAAAATTTTGTTTTCAATTGATGAGGCCATATCTAGAAGAAGACACAATTCCACAAGCATAAGAAATATTCCACCCAAATACAAAGGTTTGAAGAACTAAACCCCCACATCAACACACAAAATAAGGTCTCTTTACTATTGTGTCTTGATGTTGAACTTCTTAATGAGACACTCTCTCAAAGACCTTTAAAATAATTCTCATGTAATTGCAAATAAAAATGTTTACAATTACCTCCAAAGTCTTAAGCTTTGATGTCTAAAAAAATTGCAATCTCCATTTACAAAAAAAATATTAAATCCCCTCTTTTCTATATATATATATATATATATATATATATATATATATATATATATATATATATCCAAAGTTTAAAAATTGATTTCCACAACTTGTTTTAAAGATATACTTAAACCCCAAAATGTTATTGGATGGTAAGAAATCTTCTTTCTTACTATTTTCCACACATCTTCCCTTTTTCACTAGCAATGTCAAACCAATTATATGTTATAGAATAGAACATCACTCATATCCAAACCAGATCCTTGAACCAAAAAAATGCTTTCAAGTCACCAATAAAATGAATTTCACTTATTATCTAAATAATACAATGTAAAATATTTTACAATGAATGTTTGACTCTAATATAATGAAAAAAAAATGTTACACTTTTATATAAAAAAACAAAATATAATAGGAAAAAAGATCACACTCTAAATATATTAGACTTGTGACTCAAAAAATTATTCCATTGTCTTATATATATAACTTTTTAGATTACTCATCACCTATAATAGTAAACTTACATTTATAATAAACTCAAACATCTCATTAATCACAGACAAAACAGTAAAACACCTAACTCAATGTGATACCTAAACAATCACACCGCAGAATACAAAATACAAAACTTTTATAAACTACACCTCGTCGGTAGGTCTTATGTAGCATCAACTTCGTGATTTTTGTTCATAATGCACACAGTAACGGCTGCATCTGAATGAGTGTCACGAAGACCAGCAGCTAATCGAGTGTTATCTGCAACAGCGGAGCTTATTGATTTGCCAACTCGGAAGCTGGACTGTTCAACTCGTGGCGAAAGATAATCGGGTGGCTCGGGAGGAATCCTGATTGTGCTGGTTGGCAAGGAATCGTGGATGTCACTGTGAGCCCATGATGATTCATCCTGCATGTTAAATTTCTTTCATGAGTTGGATCAAGGGAGGGAGTTATCACGACTAAGAGGCAGGATTCCCGGAATTGTCAGGTTGGCCATCATTTCCACCTACGTGAATTGTCAAGTTGGCCATGCTTTATTTAAGAAAGAAAATATTAAAAAAATAGAAAACTAATATCTTATCATTGGAGTTGATTCGTCTTAATATTAATTATTGTAATTTTCCTATTTTTCTTTATCAATGGCGATTTATTCCGATAGAGGAGATATTTATTGAGAAAAAGTAAAATACCTATATAATAAATAGGTTTTTGCTCTTTTAAATGTATTCTGGCGACAAGAAGTTATTCTTTCGAAGTTGTTCTGAACATATCTAATATTAAATCAAACACAAAGTTTTGATTATTATAGTATTGTGAAAATGCTTTGGGGTTTATTTCTTTCAAATGTTTAAAGTTTAAATTGTGTGATTGTGTATTAAATTTTTTATTGATAAGTTTAAATTTCTTTTTAAGAGGTCATGATATAATGGAAATACTCATCCCTAAGCCAAAGTCATAGAAGATTCTCACACTAAGCAAATTTAAAAAATAATAATAATAATAATCATATCATAGGTAACAATAAATTATAATATTGATTTTAATTTATAATTATAAATAAAATAAAATATATATAACTCGTTTTAATAAAGCTTAATTTTTTTAATTTGGTTAGTGTGAGAAACTCCTACTACCAACCCATAGGGTTGAGCAGTCTCCTCCCAACCATAAACCCTCTTAAAATTGAGAGCTATGCTTATCAATAGGGAATTTAATACACACTCACCCACCCACTCACACACTCACCCACGCTATAGTTTGAACCTTGGACCTATCAAAGAAGAGCCAAGGCCACAACCATCCTAATTTTTTATTACAATTATTTTTATTTAATTATATAAAATATCTTAATAAAAATAAATATAATATAAAATTTATAATGTTATAATAAATCAATAATTATTTATCTTAGCCCATATCATTGGTCAATTACTTCTTCTCCTACTCTTACTTGTTTTGCTCCATTGCCACCTTCAAGTTTGATCAATTCTACTCTTCCTGGATGGGGTATTATGGTTCTTTTGATGAACAATGTTGTTCTTGCTAATTCTTGGTCTATGGATCTTGTAGACAATCCTCATGGTTTGGGCTCTTTTGGGCCAAAGAATGATCCTCCTCTTTCAAAAGTGGCTCCTTGTGCTTAGTTATGTTGTTTGTTTACATTTTAAGGGTTGTTTTTTTTTATAGAAAAAACTAAATTATATTAATTCATTAACCATAACATTACAATATTTTGGTTCTAACACTATCCACCAACCAAAAAACAAAATGAGGTGGATCAGGAGTGAAGCATTCATAACTAAATATACATAAGAAAAGAAGCTAATATCAACAAAAAATATATATAGCTATATCTTGATGCAATACACCAACATTCATCAAGAAATTATGGGAATATCTTATGTGATATCTTCTGAAGTATTCAAAGAAAAAAATAAGTAATCAAAACCTAAACTTGCTTATCATTTTTAACTACCTTATTCTTAGTTTTCTATTGAACCTTTTGAAGATCCTGAATCATATGAGAAAAGTGATGAAGTTTGTAAATAATATCTTGAGGTGTCCTGGAGGGTCCATAGACTTAGGAATGAATGCATCCCATGTGTAACAAAATATCAAAGTTCAATTCTACTAAAACTATATCCCATAGATGAGCAGATCTAGTAAACACCTTTTTGCATCTGCACTTCCACATGTGATAAGCACAAATAAGTCTACAAAAATTCAAGAGTTTGGGGTAATAATCTAGCTAAGAAAAACCAAACAGAGAAATCTTCCAAGATCTAGTGAAAGAGGGAAAAAGAAAAGAGTATAAGACATCCCAAAATTGTTTATCCATGCCACAAAAGCAAAATGGGTAAATAATAGTTTCTAAAGCATTCAAAATATTGCATTAAGAGGGAATGTGTAAAATCATAGTCAAACTTTTTTTTTTTCAAGCGAAAAACCCCTTGCGGAGCCGCCTTGGTCTAAGAGACCATGAACAGGGGATTCTACACCGTCAAAGTCACCTAGGGGTCGCACCCGACCTTGCCCGCACCAACATTATCAATTGGATTTTTGGTACCCAATTCAGCTTTTTTGTAGGGTGGAGATTTGAACCTGGGACATCCCTTGAAGGATTGCCCTCTCCTCTCCAACTCACCTACAACACCTGAGTGTAGTCAAAATTTTAGTAGTTGTAAGTTTTTGATGCAATATCCACCATCCAATAAGTTGATTTTTTTATTCAATAGGAGCTTTCCAACTTTGAGTAGTAAGAAACTGCCATTGGGTATGGTAAAATTCACTTTCTACTTAACATTGAGCTTAGAGTCTAAAGAAGGGAGGCATAGAAGATTTTTGTATAGCCAACTAGAATTAAAGGAATATATTCTATGACCATTAAGCCATCTCCAGTAATTCCAAATATTATGTGTAGTTTTTCCTAACTTCATAAGGACCTCATAAGGTATGGAAGCCACAACTAAGCCATAAGACTCTTTGAACCTAGAGGGAAGGGATCAATAATTGTAGATATGATTGTAGGTAATAAATGAGCAACTACTTGGATACCAAATATCTCTAACTCTATTAATTCATTTCTTCAAAAAAGCTATACCATGAATAACATTGCATAAAGCTAAAGTTGAGAGAAATGAGCTACAAAAAGGTTCATGATATCTTTAGAGTCAAAAAGAGAATGGCCTGAAAGGTCCTCCAACTCAGTGATCCTTTTAGAAATATTCTTATATCTAAGGTAGTTAAAAAAATAGTTTCTTTGTCTCCCTCAGAGATCCAATTGAGGAGAGACCTAACATATGCCCCTCTAGCATGGTAAGACTCAAAAAATCTAGCCTAATTTTCAACATTAGTTGGATTGCATTGAATAACAATGTTAGTAGGGTCTTTCATAAACATGGAATGAATATGAGAGATATCCTTATGATTGTGGATCTCTTTAATCTTCTTCTTCATTGCAACAGAGTACCCATACCATCTAAATGATGAAATAATATTGAAATCACTATTTCAAACCATTTGATCCAACTAGTATTACTAGCTGGTCTAGGAAATCTATTCTAGATATGCTCTACAAGGTGACAATAGGCAATATTTTCAATATGGGACACATTTAATTTTAATGGAAGCGATATGGAATTAAGAGAGATAGAGGAAGTTTGGACAGAATATAAGATAGAAAGGTGATCAGACAAAGTAGTGTGAGAAAGGATGTGAACTTGCTCATGGATAGAGAATTTATCCAGGAAATAATTACTAAAATAAAATTTGTCCAAACAAATAAGCTTCCTAGAAGAACCTTGACGATAGTTGGACCATGTAAACCAATTATCTCTATGAGAGGAGGCTTTACAAAAGAGAGGGTCATGCACACCTAAATGATTATGATAAAATAACCAACTACCAAATTTAGTATTAGAAATGGGTCTACTACCAATCCAAGTTTTATCACTAGGATTCTCAATCATATTAAAGTCACCTCCAAGGATCCATTTAGTAGGATCGAGAGAAACAAATAACCATTTTCAAAGGGTTATATGACTATGAGGTTCATTAGGATCATAAATAGAACAAAATTCAATAACATGAGAGCTAAGAACTAATCTAACCCACACACAATGATGAGCAGGATCTTCACCATGGTCTAGAATAACATAACAAAGAGACTTGGCTATGGAAAGGGCAACACTTACTTTATCATTAACATGAGAAGTAGTAAAGGTAAATGCATATCCATCACCAAAGATATCCATACAATGGATGAGAGTGTAACTAGTGGCTTTTAGTTCTTGAAGGAAAAGAACAGAAATATGATTTTCATCAACTTTTTAAACATGAAACTTGCAATAAAGGAGGGAGAGCCCCCTAACATTCTAGGATAGAATATTTAAACTCATGAGGGGTGATTAAGAGGTTTCTTGACCTCATGAAGTAGAGCCTAGAAAATATTTTCACTGATTGGCAATAATTACATGTTTTCCAGATGGGTTTGTTGAGCATGAACCTTATTTTAAGACACTTGAGAGAAGGATTTAGCAAGATCTTTGATAAAGATTATTTTCCTTTGAATGGATGGAGTGATATTGGGGATCTTGACAAACATTGTCGCTTACCTACAATTATCCACCCATATATAATAAGACCATATTTCAAGAGTTGTGATGAAGGAACAAGAGCTAACTCAAGACTCATGGTTGGAATTGGCGGGGCTTGAGGATTAACAGGAGTATATGAGTACTTAGTCTAAGTCATGGAAGAGGAAAGAGTATTTTTGGGAGGAACAACCTGATAAGTAGAATTTTTTTAGGAACAAGAGGGTTTGGAGAGCCATCAATAGGGAATTTATTAGCTAAATGTTTAGTAACAAATTCCATATAAGGGCCATTTGTTGGGATATTTTTTGCAATTTTTTTAGCAGTTGCTTCCATTTGTTCCTTTTTAGCTAAATTTTTTAAACAATTTATGATCAAGTACCCAACTTATCTACAATAAAAACATGCATTAGGTAAGTTTAGATAGACAAGAGGCTGACTAACTTAGAAACTTGTCCCATTGAGTTCAACGTAGGGTGAAATGGCTTGGATATGTTTATTTCTACACAAATACGAGGATGCACTCTATAATTAGATATATTTTATAAAAATGGGTGAGACCACAAAACCTTACCAAGAATAGTAGTAATTTTATTGAGAAATGGGCAACATGAAAGAGATAAAAAGGGCAACTCTATCCACAAAGGGTATTTTCCCTAGAGTGACCCTCTGGATGAAAATACAAAGACAAACCCTACAGATAACAAGTTTACCCACAAATAACCCAAGTTCCATATTAGAGGTTTTTTTTGGCATGTTCAAGATTCACAAAGGAGACTACAATGTACCCCATTACTAACCCTTGAATAGCCTCAACCATCCAAACTCTAGTATTTTTTAAAACCCTCCTAACCCATTTGAGAAATTCAACCTTAGGTGGTATCCCGCATAAAAATAAATAAAATGTTTGTACCTCTAGTGATTAGCTACTTTAGCAAAGAAATTTGAAGAACACAGACTTATATTGAGAGGAGGGGGTGAACGATATAAGACCATTTTTTACTTTTCTTTTCAAAATAGTATTAATTAATATAATCAATGGCAATGTCAATAGAAATAACAAAAATAATGCACAAATCATCAAACAATAGAGACACCAATTTAATGTGGGTCACCAAATGTGGGCTACTCCATAGAGAAAATATTTTAGTAATATTTTCTCAATAAATATCTTGGAAATATTTTCCCTATTACAATGCTTATGGATCTCTATCCAAAGGAGACACCAATACCCTAATCAAGTTCATGGATCTCTATCCACAGGAGAACTTATTTCTCCTTAGCTCTGATGGGTGATCTTCTAGAAGAAATTTTTCCCCCACTACTCTAGATAATGGATCTCTATCCACTGAAGACTCCTATCCTCACTACCTTAGATTAATGGATCTCTATCCACTGGAGACTATTGTCCTCTATACTCTATCACCTCCAAAGCTCTGTCTCAAATCTGAACTAAACATAATCCTTAAATCTAGCACAAAAATTGCTCAATATTTGTCTCTGGTCTGGCACAAACCTATCCTCAAATCTGCACCAAAATTTGTCCTTAATCTTCGTCCTCTGATCTGCACCAAACACAATCCTTTGTTCTAGCATAAATTTATCCTCAATCTCTGTCCTCAAGCCATAACTCAAAGCTTGACTCAATATATCCTTAAGTCCTCTCTATAGATTTTCCAATCTACTCAATAAGTCCTCACAATAACTTATCCAAATTTTCTCTCAATCTATATTGTAAGCTTCCACAAAGTTTACCCAAATCCATCCACAAGTCTTCTCTAGAACTTGTCAAATCTGCTCAATAAGTCCTCACAAGAACTTATACAAATCTGCTTTCAATTTGTATTGTAAGATTCCACAAAATCTCACACCAAATATGTCCACAAGTCTTCTCAAAGACTTGTCTCAAATCTGCTCAACAAGTTCACACAAGAACTTGTCCAATATCATAGAAACATAAAGAGAATTGTTAGAGACTCAATATGTTCTACACTTATCACAATGCTCAATTAATTTCAATCACTCTCTTAGAAACATACAGAGAATTTTTAGAGACTCAATATGCTTCAAATTCAACTCAATGATCAATCAGTTTGACTCACTCTTTCAGAAACATAAGTATAATTCTTAGAGACTCAATATGCTTCTTATTCACCTCAATGCTCAATAAATTTCTCAAATCAATTTAGAATATATATAAGTTTATTTTATGGAAATTAAACAATCTCTTCACACATCCACTTGACTAGGCTCAACTAACTCTTACTCAATCGATCACTCAATGAAACAATTCTTGCTTACAAACCCTAGTCCAAGCATATGATCATTTACTCAAAATATTTCCAACAATTCTTATCAACCACTCTCACATAACAATGATACTTATGTTCTTTTCGAACCTTAGATCAAGTTCTTCACACAACCAATGGTTTGAACATCAATGCTTATAAAACAAGGTTTTAACAACTCTTTATTTCAGAAAAACTTGAAGCATTAACTCAACATACTCAATAAGGAAACCCTAATCAAGTCCTTTTCACTCCAAATTTATTTTCCAAAAAACCAACCAATCAACTCAACTATGGAATAATGTGCTCATACATTTTTCTTGATGAATATGCTAACCAAAACTTGTCTCTCAATCACAACTTCTCTATATGCCACTTTCAAAGATTAGATATCATCAATCTTTCTCAAGAAACCCTATACAAATATTTTCAATAATTTTCACATAAAATGAGAAGTCCTAATTACACCTTATAATCTCCATACTTCAAAATATTAAAAATAAATCTCTTGTTGACACCTTATAATTTCCAATTATATTCTTATTAAAAAAACCCCAAAATAAATTGCTATATACCCTTATAAATCCAATCATGTCTCTTAATTAAAATATTTAAAGCTTTAAAATCTATCTTTCTCACTATATTTCTCACCCTTATATCTCCCTTGTAACTTTATGCATTCCCTTATAACTTGAAATCTCTCCCTTATAACTTTATGCATTCCCTTATAACTTGAAATCTCTAAGATATATGCATTCCCTTATAACTTGAAATATCTAAGATATATGCATTCCCTTATAACTTGAAATCTCTAATATATAACCTTCAGGCTCTCAAAATCCTTTTTCACATAATCATGAAACTATAGCCTTATAACTCCTGACTACCTTTTCAATGCAATATTCAAACCCTTCATAAAATAATGAACAAATAATTGTGTCCTTACCACAATCCTACCAAGGATTTTTGAACATGCGATTCAGCCCTCCACAAGCCTTAGCCTAACCTCTTGAGCTACATGCCCTTATGACAATCAATCGTGTGCTCGAAAAATTATATCTATCGCTTTTTCATGTAAGTCGAAGAGTGTTATGCACAACTAAGACAAACGTGTTTGTTATCATCTGATTGCCTATTGGATTTAGTTCAGATCTTTAATAAAAGTGTAGCTACCCATCAATAATCTACTCAATTTCTATGCATCTTCTGTCCTCATTCTCAATTTCTACGTTGTATCCTTTTTGTTCTCAAAAATGTGTTCTTCGGATTTAATGAATTTTATTATATCTTGCACACCCATCATCATTTGTTTACCTTAGATTCTTGACTTATATATATGGTTTGGTTTTAATATAAATGAATGTCAACACCTTTTATTTTTTTTATAAGAACTTTATCCTTTATTGACACATGGTTTTTATGACATCGGTGATGACGTCGTTTTGATGAGCCTTGTGTTAGTGGATGGCCTAATATAAGGTTTATCCCACCAACATAATTTAAAAATAATTCTTTTAGACTTTAGCCCACCAATATATTTTAAAAATGGTGCCCAACCTGATGAGGGTTGTTGATCATTCATCATTTAGTAATTATATGTCAGTCCATGGTGGTGCCCAAAGGTTGTATACGATAGGAGGTGTCACAGTTGCAAGTTTAGTTTATCCAAGAACATGTTTTTATTGATATATCAGTTAGTTTCTGGGGGGTTTGGTGTATCTTCCTAATTTCTATCAAAGAAAATCAAATTGTAGAAACTAAAACTGAATTTAAACTATAGGAAAATGAAACTGCAAAATCTAAAATTGATAAGAAATCAAATGCTGCTAAATTGACCATAAAGCAAATTGCAGGAAAGTAAACTGCAAAATGGAAATTCACACACACACACTTGTAGAAATTAAACCAATGATAAAACTCACAATTGTTTGAACCAAATTAATGTTTATTGCTATAAAACTAAAAATGACATAATGTTAGAAATTACAAAAAATGCTAGAAATGATGCCATGACAGGTCAAATGCTAAATATTGTTCTAACACATGATTGAACCTATTATAGATGCTATGTTGCAATTCTAAAATGAAACTAATGCTACAAATAATTTTTGACAGAGTTATGTTGATCTACTACAACAAGAACTCAACAAGAATTTTCTATCACTAGGCTGCCCTTCCTCTGATCCTGTAAGTAGGCCCTTTCTTCCAAAACCAGAAGAGGGTGAAAAATTATATTAAGTAAATGAAATGTGCACTATAAACCATCAAATCCTAATAAGTTATGAAAAATGCACCTTTTATTTCATCTACAACTGCATTATAGTAATGTAGGAAAAATCTGCAATTTACTATAATGCTTACAAATACTTTATCTTCTGCTTACTTCTGCTATTGACTATTTCTAATTATATATTTATTATCTATTATGCTCAAACATGCTGGGAGATTTATTTATAAGACATTTGATACATCTGTTTGTTGAGTTTTAAGGATTTCCAACTATTTACAAAATAGTTTCCTAGAATGCAAGGTTATAATTTGTCAACCTTTATCCCTTTATCCCAGCTGGTCTGCCTATGGTGAAGGAACAGAGTCCAAATAGGGTGGACTAACTAATTGGTCAATTTACAATCATGATTTCCATGTTTTTGGTGCATTTTGACCATTTATTTTTGTTCCTATGCTATTCCCTATTCCTGCGTCGCTTATTCCTGTACTGCTTCGGAATAACAGGCAGGTGACCATTCATTGCTTATCTATGCTCCAAATGCATAGGGAGTAATTTTTTGACTTTTCCTTATCTTGTACACCCTTCTATATTGGTGGCATATGCTGGAGTTACTGATTCCAAGCCCTGTTGTATATGTACAGCTGGATGGAACTGTCACAGTTACAGCCTGTTTTCCTGCATAATCAGCTGCAGTGGACAAGTTCTTGGTGCCTTTTCCATTTGAATTAGTTTAAACAGAGGAAAAAAATATTACTAAGCTCCAGATATTCAACAAGGTTTGAATTGCTATAATACTACTGATTAATTAACTGAAAATAGGTGAAATTGCAGTAAAAATAGTAAAACTGAGTATATGCACTTTGTCATTTTAGAATATGCAAACATCATTATATAATGCATTTTCTCCATAATTAACATAAAAAAATAGTAAAAAGGGTGAGTCAAAAAGTTATAATGTATCAAAAAGTGTTCATGTATGAGGCAATTCCTGGCCTCATCATTTCCCCCCAACTTATGGTAATGCATGCCCTCATGCATTATGTGCAGCTACAGAGGCACACAGATCCAAGTCTAGATGTCTCTCCTAAAATTTTAGCAATGCACCACCAATTTTATAGAATCTGTTGATTTCTTTGATGGACTGAAACCACTGTTGGAAGTGCATATCAGGTTGTGGGTCAGTATCAAAGAAGTAGGGGACAAGAGTGATAATTATGGGCATCCTGTATCTCAGACCTATCCAAATCTCCTTGATTTGTAATATAATTTGGACAATGCCTTCTGCCCTTCTCCTTGACCACAGAAAATTAGTGGGAGAAATTGGCTCTCTTTTCTGTAGAGAGAAGGATAAATCACCTCATCTATTTTTATAGGCTGCCAAAGCATCATCAAAGAAGTCTGCACAAAAACTCTAAAACTGAGTTATACATTTGTGAAGGTTCCCTAGATAGAGTTGTTTCATTCTGATATCCCGCATAAAGGTATAATGAACATTTGTACAATCCCTGTGATTCAGGGGAGTAGGCCTGATAAGTAAAACAACTTGTGATTCCAATTCTTTAGTTAATTTATTTTCTGTGTCCCAATAGATATGATTTTACAGAGTGGAAATGAAGGCTCTAAGTTGTAAGTCACCTGTATAAAAATGAGGCAAAAACATACTTTCTGTTGGCAAAAATAAATTATGCAAAAATAACTCACATAATAGGTTTTGTTGCTCTATTGGACTCTGCAAAAATGCCTCCACAAACTCTCCAGGAGTTTTCAACTGATGAGGTAGCTCAGAAGTAAGTCTCATGATTTGCTAGCAAAGGTATCTCTCCTTGAGTAGGAGGCTATAAAACCTAGGTGGCCTTCTATATTGTATTGCATATTCTGCAATCTGGCATACATCCTGCACTTGTGCTTTTAACCTATTAATTTATGTTTCCTTCTCTACTAATTTGGCTGTTGCAGAGTTCAAAGTGGCAACCTTTCCCTCTAAATGATGACATTGGGTCATCCAATATGCTAGGTCTTCATTGTACCTATTTAAAGGCACTATGTGTGGGGGCCTTACAATGGGTTGCATTTGTACCACTATATTTACTTGTACACCAACTTCCACAGTTGGTGTTACAACTAGCAAATTTGTTTGTGCTCCTTGTTCTGCTGTAACTGTACTAATTGGATTAGTAGAAACAAGAGGAGAGAGTGTGGATACCTGGTCTTGAGCTACAACCTCTTGTTCCTCCATAGAAAGTGTTTGTGTTTCCTATTGAAGGGTAGTGTCATTTTTAGATTCTTTAGATATTTCTATTTGTGATTCTTCTCCAACAGGTAATCTTTGTGCAGGTGTTGTGTTATCATCTGATTGTTCAGCTAAATCCAATAGGATCTGTGCCCATTCATCAGGTGATTCCTCTGCTATCTCTATAGATTGATGTTCTAGTTGAGACAATTTGTTCTGCAGATCTTGAATTTACTGTTGAAGTAGGAAAATTTGTTGATATTTGTATTTTATGGTTTCTTCAGCTTGTTCAATCCAATGGGTCTGGGTTTTAATAACACTCTTTGCAGCATGCAATTGAGTGTGGATATCAATTTCTTCTTTAGAATCAGACTCAGAATGCACTAGAGTGTGCACATCAATCCTTGCTGGTTCAGAATCATAATTCAAATGCTCCTCAAAATTAGAGTCAGTATAATCAACCAGTGGACGTATAGGGTTTATTGGAGTTTCTTCTATGGTTGTGTACAGTTCCATTGTTTGTATCCTTGTGTTTGTCATTTTTGTTTCAATGTCTTTTTCCTATGCATCTTCTATTGTAACTTCTCCTTCACTTGATAGACAAATTGGATCCATGATATTTATTAGTGTTTCTGGCAGGGTTTTAATTTTTTGAATTCTAGCAGACCTTCTTAACCCTATAGAACTTGGATATTTCTTAGAATTTGTAGTTTCTGGATGTTCTGGAGCAACTATAGATGTTGCTATTGATTTAGGAGCAGATACAGGTTCTTCTATTGATATTGGAGCAGATGCATGTTCACTTGAACTCCCAATTTTTTTGTTGGGTTGTACAGTTTCTACAAATTTTACCCTTTTTATTTTTAACAGGGAACTAGATGTGGATGCTTGTTGTTTTCTAGTTCGTGAAGATGGGGGACCGTTTGGAGAAGGAGAAATTTTGATCTCAGATGGCTCTGGATTAGGGTTTTCTTCAGATTCTTCCTCTGTTTTCTCTTCCTCTTGTGCAAAGTTAGAATCATTTGTTTCTACCCATGGAGAGAAGCGGTCAAAATTCCTAGGGTTTCCCCTAAAGTGATACTTGCAAATGAGTTTGATGAGCCCATGGTGTTTAGGACTTCCCTTCCCTACTTGGTATTTTAGGGCCATAGATTTTAGCTCCTAATAAAAATATAAGGAAATATTGACCCTATATTCTAGTTTTACTGATCCATGGCATAAATGGTTGAGAATATGAAGGTGTGGGCTAGATACAATAGGAAATTGGCCATCACAAGTGATGTATCTCATAACCCACATTGCAACTTCATCCCAAGGGGACGGTAAACTAGGTCTTTTTACCCCCTTACAAACATTCCTATGCATCAAGAATTCAATTTGTCCATCCCCTTCTTCCTTAAACTGATTAACTAGGTCAACTAAAATATTTCTCCCAGTTTTCACAATCTGCAAACCCTGAAGGGGTAATTTAGTGATTTGGCTAAGTATTTCAGGAGTTACCTGGATGGTCATCCCATTAATGTGCACTCAGTTATTGCCGAAGGTGCGTGCAAAATCTACCACCAAGTCGTTGAAATAGCCATCAAATTTTCATAGGAATGGCAGAAATCCTCCATCAGTAAATATTTGCAGAGATGCAAGATCGCTTTCCCAGGTAGCTGATATTTTCAGGTTTGGCTCTAATTTTCTTTCCCCCCATGGTGTAGCCTTCTGCCTTCTATTATGTTGTGTTTGTAAATTACTAGACAGTATGAGCTTGCATCTAATTTTAGGGTTTTAATCATCGTAGTAGGAATAATTATAGTAGCATAGGAACTACTTCAGAACTTGTAGAGTAATCAGGGCAGGTGACGTGGTAGCATACATGAAGTTGTCAATCCTAAATTTTGCTCATTCTTGTTATGGGTGCCAGCTATCACATGCTATCTTGAGATTTGTCCCTTTTTAAAACCAATTAAATCACGACAGGCCACGTGTCGTAGACTTTATTGCACAAAACTTCATTTCTGTGCTTAGTGATTTATTCATGCGCTTATTAAGTTATTCGAGCATTTATACATAGCTTGTTCCTATACCTAAAGCATAAAATGCTTATTCCTGCACTTGATGAATCATTCCTACACTCTGTAATATAAAAAAGTTTATTCTTGTGCTTGATGGATCATTCCTATGCTTTGGAATATAAACAGTTTATTCCTGTGCTTGCCTTTTTTATTCTAGTGCATTTTTGTTTTTTTCATTCTAGGCAAAGGCATTTTTGAAATACTGACAAGAACTTTCCATTTTTGATTCCCCTTTTTATATGCTTTTATACTAATCAAGGATATATACACTATATACTAATGATTTACATTATTTAGAAAATGAAAAAGACACATACCTGTTATAACCATTTTATCTACATTTTGAGGTGCTCCTATTGAGATTTCTAGCTAATCAATCTTTGAACTAAGGTAGGTGCAATCTAAAAATAGATGAAACAACAGTCATGAGACAAGACCGAATAGTGATGATGAAACCAACTAGGTAAACATGTCAGAACACCGATTTTCATGTAAACCCAACTCAGGAGCGCCTGAAAGAGGTTTTCACTTCCTAAATTTTTATTTTGTTGTTTTTTTTTAATAACATTGTGTCAATCTTCTGAATTCGGTATGGAAGAAGTGTTTTCTTCCCAAATGTTTACATCCAAATTTTCCACTTGCTTGATAAATTCTTCCCTGTTGTATGGTTTGTGGTACATACGAAGACGATGTCCATTCACCAACAACTTGCATTGTGAGTCATCAATAGGGGTAAAGTGAACAACTCCATTGTCAAACACTTCCTCAATTTGGTATGGTCCAAGCCATCTGGTCTACAAATTTCTAGGGAAATCCTTGTATTGTGAATCAAACAACAAGGCCCAGTCACCTTGCTAAAATTTTTGCTGCTTTATGTGACTATCATGCCACATATTTCGTTGTGCTTGGATTATATTTGTCTTATGTAGTGCATCCATGTGTAGTTCATCCAATGCATCAAGTTGCATAATGTGATCTTCTTGTGCCTATGATAGATCAATACCTACTTCCAAAGTAGTTCGAAGAGTTAGTAATTCAAACTCAATAGGCAAAAGAGGTTTTTTTCCATAAACTAATTCATATGGCATAAATCCAGTGGTAATTTTCCAAGTGGTATTATAAGCCCAAATAGCTTCTTGTAACTTATCCAGCCAATTTCTTCTATGGACTGTTATGGTTTTGGTTAAAATTCGTTCTAATTCCCTATTGGTCACTTCAAATTGACCATTGTCTTGTGGATGATAAGGTGAGGACTCTCTGTGTTTTAATTGATAGAGTTAAGTGAAGGCTTCAATAAATTTTGAAGTAAACTAGGGTCCTTGATCTGTAGTGATGGATTGTGGGGCTCCAAAACACAAAAAAATCTATGAATACAAAAAATCAGCAACTTTTTCTTCTCTAGCATGCTTAAAGGCATGAGCTTCTACCCATTTTGTAACATAATCAGTACATACCAAGATATGTACTTTGCCTTGGGAAGGAGGATTAATAGGTCCTACGAAATCTAAACCCCATATTTCAAATGGTTATGTTCCTATTTGAGGTTGTAATGGCATTTCATTAGTAAATGTGGGTTTTCCCATTCGCTGAAAGGCATCACAATGTCTAATGTACCTTTTTACATCTTTGTGCAAAGATGGCCAATAGTATATGGTACCTAAAATTTTGTGAATAGTGATTTTGACTGAATAATGCCCTCCTGATGGTTCATCATGGCATGCCCATAGGATATCATATACTTCATCCTGGTAGATGCACCTACGTAAAACATGATCAGGACTGCATTTAAATAGTAATCCTTCTATCCATTTAAAAGAAGAGCTTTGCTTGATTAACTGTTTCTTTTGTTTAGGTGTAAAGTGAAGAGGAATCTTCCCTATAGCTAAGTAATTAGCTATGTCTGCAAACCATGGATATTGTACAAAGATAGCAAACAACTTTTCATCTGGAAAGGTATCTTCCACCACTTCTCTTGTATATGCATTTGGTATTCTTGACAAGAAATTTTTGACTACATTAGATTTCCTAGGTTTGTTCACTATGGTAACATCAAATTCCTGCAACATAATCAACCAACGAATAATTCTTGCACTAACCAATGGTTTATTCATCAAATATTTGATTGTAGCATGATCTATATGGATGAATACTTGGTACCCTATGATATAGTGTCAGAATTTGTTAATAGCATAGATTATAGCCAAGAATTCTTTTTCAGTGGTAGTGTAGTTTTTCTCAGCTCTTGTCAAGTTTTTACTGATATAATAAATAGAATAATGTTACCCATTTTCAATCTGTCCTAACACAGCTCCAATAGTAGTATTGGAAGCATCGGTTTGAATATGAAAAGGTAAATCCAAATTAGGACCTCTTAGCATAGGTGGAGTGGTTAATTTCTCCTTTAATTCTTCGAAGCAATTTTGACATTCAGAAGACAAAAAAAATTCAGAATCTTTCATGAGTAATGCAAACATAGGATTTGCTATGGTACTAAAATTAGCAATGAATCTGCGATAAAAACCAATGTGTCCTAAGAAACTGCATACATCAGTTTGAGTTTGTGGAGGAGGGAGGTTTTTGATGACTTCAACCTTCTTAGGATCAACCTTGATTCTATAATAAGAGATATGATGTCCAAGAACAATTCCTTCATCATTAAGAAGCATTTCTCAAGATTAAGAGAGAGGTGGTATGTTTCATAACGAATCAACACTTTTTCAAGATGTTCTAATGCATATTCAAAACTATCTCCAAATACTGTAAAGTCATCCATATAAATTTCAACACTTTCATTTGTTAAATCAGAAAAAATTGCTAACACAGCTCTCTAAAATGTTGCCGAAGCATTACATAACCCAAAGGGTAAAACCTTATAAGAAAAGGTTCCCCAAGGACATGTAAAGGTAGTATTTTCTTGATCTTCTAGTGCAACTTGTATCTAGTTATACCCATTGAAACCATCAAGAAAATAGAAAAATTTCTTTCCAGCAAGGGTATCTTATACTTGGTCTATGAATGGTAATGGGAAATGATCCTTATGTGTGACCTTATTTAACTCCCTATAGTCCACACATACTCTTATTTTACCATTTTTATTTGGAAAAATGACCAATTGTGAAACCCACTTACTGTTTGAAATTGGCTAAATGAATCCAACATCTAAGAGTTTTTCAATTTCCTCTTTCACAATCTCCTTTAAAGCAGGATTCAAGCGTCTCTGAGGTTGCATTACTAGTTTTACATATTCTGTGTATATCCTATGTGTAAATACCTCAGGATGAATGCCTATCATTTCCTTATAGTTCCATGCAAAAGCTTGAACATGTTTCTGTAAGACTGTAAAAAATTTGGTTTCTTGGTCCTCAGTTAGTCAGCTATTAATGTTCAAAAATTTACTTGGTTGTATTTCAATTTATTTGATCCCTGGATGGATAGAACTAGTTGCTTCATAGTTACTGATTAATGCATTTAATGGACAATAATGTGGTTGTATATTATGAAATACTCTAGAATCTGTCTCAGAGATGATACCTGATGGAATCAAAGGACATTTGAAGGTGTTAAGGAGATGATGATGCCATCCATGTGGTAGTATGAATGATCTTTCCTGACTAGGCATGGATGATAGAGTCTCTAAATGTTGTTCCTCCTCTTGCCACAACAACTGATGAACAAGAATTTGATCATCAGTTAGTCCTTCTGATTGTAATGTTTCAATTAGGACAGTTTCATTCTTGAATATTTCTCTTTCTGATGTAGTGATTTCCTCAATATGTTCCTTTACTACAACTATAGCCAAGGTGGCAATGGTTTCTTGTTCTTCATTATATTCAAGATACAAAATTTGTCTAGAAAATTTAGTTGATGGTTGAGCTGGTGGATACAAAGATTTTTTTTTTAGGTCAACACCATTAAAAATAGTCATTTCCCCTGACTTGCAGTCTATAAAAGTAGCTGCAGTAGCCAGTCAAGGTCATCCTAGAATGATAGGGTATCCATTGACCAAATTTCTAGGCTACAACACTAAGAAGTCTACATGATATTCCCAAGAAGAGACTTCAATGGCTATATCTTCTAGGATACCTTATGTTTTAGCAACTGACCTATCTGCCATTTCCAAAACTATGGTAGTAGGACTAAGATTTTTGAGCTACAATTTTTGCATTGTGTCCTTAGTCATGACATTAATTGTAGCTCCAAGATCAATTAGCACATTGGGAATTTGCATTAATCCAAAAGTAATTGTAACTAGTGGACTACCTGGGTCACTATATTTGGGAGGAACTAGTTTCCCGGATAGTAAATCGACTAATTTTCCTTCTACCTGAATAGTTTTAGGAAAGGCTTTCTTTTTACCTGGTTTCTTGATACATAACTTTTGAATAGTCTTTGATTAAAGGCACATCCCTTATTGCTTGCAACAAAGGGAGAGAAATTGACATCTTTTTAAGTTTTGTCACTAATTTTGATTCATGGGTAATATCAATATGATCAAATCTTTCAAGGTATGGTAATGCTACTGGAGAAGATTCCTACATTTTTTCTTTTTGTTGCACTATCTCTTGATTTGGAGTTTCTTTTTTCTCACTAATTTCTTCAATGGTGGGTGGAACAGGTTCAGGTAAAACCTTCCCTGAACGCAATTGGATATTACTACAGTCAAGTACATGAACTACAACAGAGTCTTCAGAATCAGTCTCATAAATAGGGGTTGTTTTTCTGGTATTATTTGGGTTAGTCATAGGCTGAGCTGGAAGTGGAGGTTGTTTCACTGGTTGTGTTTGTTGTTGTTGTGTTCTTCCCTAAAAATTTAGATTAGGAGTAGGCAACAAGTTTTGAGCTTGCCCTTGATACCTTTGCTATCCTTGATATGGTGGATATTTTTGTCTACATATTTGTCCTTGTTGTGTCCATTATGGATGAATTGTATGCCAAGGTGGGTTCATCCACGTAGAATGTGACCAATCTGAAGGAGTTGTCCAAGGTTGGTTCCAAGGTTGTGCAGAGACTTCTTCTTGTCCCCATGGCATATTCATATTCCAAGGAGATGGTCCCCAATTTAGAAACTGAGGAGCATTGGGATATTGTGTATAGCCACCACTAGATTTATGACCAATAGCATTAAGTTCTTCTGTTTGGGTACCCAAAATAGATTTTAGATGAGGCAACAAAGGACATCTATCTGTTGAATGTTCCTTGGAACAAATTCCACAAATAGAAGTTTTGTTTAAAGGGAAATCCTGCAAGGTATGCTTATTTCTACGTCTCAAGCCATAAATTACCAAAGATGGTGTAGAATTGGGTTTTGTGTTTCTCTCACCTAATGCAGAATTAAGTTGA
This sequence comes from Wollemia nobilis, assembly GCA_028583015.1. Lineage (NCBI taxonomy): Eukaryota > Viridiplantae > Streptophyta > Pinopsida > Araucariales > Araucariaceae > Wollemia > Wollemia nobilis. The sequence continues at coordinate 3,350,067 of JAQPPZ010016831.1, forward strand.
ACAAGGATATCCGTTTTTAAATTAGCCATTTCCTCCATCAACTCCTTTATGTCATTATTTCCAGAATTTCATTTCTTTCTTTGTTGGTGAGTGCGGGAATAATTTCTACATAATTCCACAATATCTTCAAGGTCAAGTTGATCTATGTCTCCTTTTCCCATTAAATCTAACACTTCCCTAGATTCATCATGCAATCCTCTTAAGAAGATAGGCTTTAAGAAATTAGGTTCTACAGGACCACATATATTTTGGACAAAGGCAAAGTGATGAATATAATCCTCTAAACTCTCATCTTCTTCTTGCTTGATCCGAAACAACTCATATTTCCTATTTCGTACTCAACAGTAATCTTGATATTTATGTAAGAATGCAGTCTCCATGTCATCCCAAGGATGGATTGAATTAGATTCAATATTACTCATAAACCATCGGAGAGCAGCATCCTTAAGCATGGAAGGAAACAATTTCAATTTATGATTATCATTTATGTAGTCATAAGTCTGACATAACACTTTGAATTCATACAAAAATTGATCAGGATCTTCTAAAATAGTTCCCCTAAAAATTGGCAATATGGATGGAGAAATAGTTTTCATGGGAGCATCTAGAGCTGGATCCAACCGTATGGGGTATTCAAAAGTCTTAGGAGGATCATCAACATACCCACCTAGTGGTGGTGGTGTTGCTGCCATAGTTGTTTTATTTCTTGAGTTTGATGTGGATGGTTCAGGCTTAAGGGAATGTTTAGCAGAAAGTGCTGCCAAAAGATCTTATTCTAATCTGTCCAAAGATCTTATTTCTTGCTCTAGAAATTCTTCATATGATTGTGAAGAATGCCTTGGTGGTTTAGAACTAGTTCTGATAAACCTCCCTCTTTTGTCTCTTGGCCTATGCATTCATGCCTATTCACTAAATAAACTAAAATGCAATATTTCAAAAATTGTAACACAATTCTTGACCTATTTCACTTTTCATAACAACACCATTTTTTCTCCAAAAACGACGTCAAAAATAATGAGGGTCGTTGATCATTCATCATTTAGTAATTATATGTCAGTCCAGGGCGGTGTCCAAAGATTGTATACGATAGGAGGTGTCACAATTGCAGGTTCAGTTTATCCAAGAACAGGTTTTTATTGATGGATTAGTTAGTTTTTGGTGGGTTTGGTGTATCTTCCTAATTTCTATCAAAGGAAATCAAATTGTAGAAACTGAAACTAAATTTAAACTGTAGGAAAATGAAACTGCGAAATCTAAAAAAGACAAGAAATAAAATGCTGCTAAATTGACCACAAAGCAAATTGCAGGAAAGTAAACTTTAGAATGGAAATTCACACACACACTTGCAGAAATTAAACCAATGATAAAACTAAAATTTTTTTGAACCAATTTAATGTTTATTACTGTAAAACTGAAAATGACATAATGTTGAAAATTGCAAAAAATGTTGGAAATGATGCCATGACAGGTCAAATGCTAAATACTATTTTAACACAACCTATTCTAGATGCTATGGTGCAATTCTAAAATGAAACTAATGCTACAAATAATTGTTGACAGAGTTCTATTGATCTGTTGCAGCAAGAAATCAGTAAGAATTTTCTATCACTAAGCTGCCCTTCCTCTGATCTTGTAAGTGGTCCCTTGCTTCCAGAACCAGAAGAGGGTGAAAAATTATATCAAGTAAATGAAATGTGCACTATAAACCATCAAATGCTAATAAGATCTAAAAAATACACCTTTTATTCCATCTGCAACTGCATTATAGTAATGCAGGAAAAATCTACAATTTACTGTAATGCTTACAAAGAATTTATCTTTTGCTTAATTCTGCTAATTACTATTTATAATTATATATTTATTATCTATTATGCTCAACCATGCTAGGAGCTTTATTTATAAGACAAATTTGATACATCTATTTGCTGAGTTTTAGGGATTTCCAACTGTTTACAAAACAGTTTCCTAGAATGCAGGGTTATAATTTGTCAACCTTTATCCCTTTATCCTAGTTGGTTCGCCTATGGTGATGGAACAAAGTCCAAATAGGGTGGACTAACTGATTGGTCAATTTATAATCATTATTTCCATTTTTTTGGTGAATTTTGATCATTTCCTATTGTTTCTGCACTATTCCCTATTCCTGTGCCGCTTATTCCTGCACTACTCCGGAATAATAGGCAGGTGACCATTCATTGCTTATCTATGCTCCAAATGCATAGGGAGTAACTTGTTGATTTTTCCTTATCTTGTACACCCTTTTTTATTGGTTACACGTGCTGGAGTGACTGCTTCCAAGCCCTACTGTATATGTACAACTGGTTGGAACTGTCATAGTTATAGCCTTTTTTTCTACACAGTTAGCTACAGTGGACAAGTTCTTGGCATATTTTTCCATTTGAATTAGTTTAAACAGAGGAACACAATATTACTAAGCACCAGATATTCAACAAGGTCTGAATTGCTATAATACTACTGATTAATTAACTATAAATATGTGAAATTGCAGTAAAAACAGTAAAACAGAGTATATGCACTTTGTCATTTCAGAATATGCAAAAATCATTATATAATGCATTTTTCCCATAATTAACATAAAAACATAGTAAAAAGGGTGAGTCAAATAGTTATAATGTATCAAAAAGTGTTCATGTATGAGGCAATTCTTGGCCTCATCACAACCTTTTGAGAGATATTTAAATATTTAATATTAAATTATTTAAATCATTTAAGTCACATAACTTTGGGTATTTAATATTATAATAAAATATTATAATATTATTTTTCTTGGGCCATCCAATTGCTCTTTAAACCACATCTGATCATCTGGAAGCCATCTGTCTTTGGTAATTGATTACGAAACCTAAAACTATCATTCACTGGTGTTGAAAACTTGACATAACTGACCATTCACTCTTGACATAAATGAAAACTTATCATTCAAAATGTCCAACAATCTCCCCCTTTGTCATTGATGGCAACCTAAATTCTTTATATCAAATATTGACATTTTTTCTATTCTACTCCCCTTGGGAAACTATTCCCCTTGACTCAATGCTTTCTCCTTAAACCAAATCTCTCCCCCTTACTCAAATATCTCCCCCTTTGACATCAATGGAAAAGGTTCAACTTTGAGACTCGAGGCTAAATGCTAAGAATGATTCTCTTAGCTTAGCCCCTCCCCTACCTTCTCTTGAGGTGGTTAATTATGGGGTGGGAGTATCTCTACTCCCAACAAGCACTGGTCTTTACCTTTATCCTCTTTTCTTCTCATATGATACTTATGATTTTTTTGATTATTCTTATTCTTGTTCTTGTTCTTGTTCATATCCATATCCATATTCCTATTCTTGTTTTTGTTTATGCCCATATTTTTGTTCTTGTTCCTATTCTTGCTCCTGTTCATGCTTGATTTTGGAATGTTTTCTCTACACCACTTTGTTGTATGTCCATAATTATTATACTTATAACACTTAATGTTATTATTCATTGGAGGTGCAAATGTCTTAGGATTTCTCCTTGTGAAGCCATATCCTTTTCTCTCATGAAACCTGCAATCCATTTCCTTGTGACCAAACTGATTACATGAGTAACAACACCCATGGAAAAATTTTTTGTTTATGAAATTTTCATTTTCTTGTCTTTCATGTGTCCTGCACTATGAAATCATGTGCCCAAACCTCTAACATGAGAAGAATCATCCATTGAAGAAACCTTTCCTAGACCCCATTGGTGTCTTAGTCTCTTCTACCTGTTTCCTGTTCCATTTGTTCCTTACTTGTGCAGTGTTCCTTTCCTTGTTGAACTTTCTATTGTCCAACTTATCCTTAGAAGTATCACTCTCTATTTTACTTCTTTTAATGCTTATTCTTTTCTGGTGTTTGATCTTGAATATCCTTTTTCTACTTCTTTTTTCCCTTGTTCTTATTTAGTGACCTTTGTGCATTGATAATATTGTCCAAAGTCTTTGAATTTTCCTCAAACTTGTGTAGATTGTCCGTAGAACCTTTTACTTCCATCCTTAGTGAAACTATCTCATGCTCTAATATTTCACACTCTAGATATTTTACCTTTAATTTTTTAGCCATACCTTCTTCAATCCTTCTTGCCTCTTCAACCTTGATTTTGAAGTTGGTGAGTTCTTGTAGAAACTTTGCTTTTGCTTTCTCATCTTCTTGAGCTTGAACTCTTAATATTGAGTTCTCCCTTTTTAATTCTTCAAGAGTAACCATAAGTCTCCCACATTCTATCCTTTTTACCTTTGAATTTTCAATCATACCTTCTTCAAATCTTATTACCTTTTCAACCTTATCTCTCAAGTTAGAGAGATCTTGTAGAAGCTTTGTCTTACATTTCTCATCTTCTTGTATTTGAGTCTTCAATTTTAAATTCTCTCTTTTCAATTCAACAAGTTCCTTAAGAGTGGCTTCCTCCTTTTATTTTTTTGAATCTTCCTCTTCTTTCTTTCTTTGATCTTTTATAAAAGCATTTTCTTCTAATATTGAAAGTAGAGTTTTTTATTCATACATATTTTGATTGTCCATATTATCCTTGGTTGAACCAACCTCTAGGATTTTATTTCTGAGAATATCATCTTCATATTCACCGCTACTAAACCTATTACAATAACCTACATCATGACCGAGTTGACCACAAACAAAACATTATTCACCTTATTGTGAAAAATAAACTACATGGTGACCTATATTCCTACATTTGGTACAAAACTTTATCAACCTGATTATTTCTCCATTGCTTGATACATCTCTTGAATCTATTTTCATTCTTCCTCCCAAAACAACAATATTGAATTCATCTTCTTTTTCATTCATAACCATCTGTTTTATTTTCTTCTTGTGTCTCATGGTTCTACTTTTGTCTTTATTTGCCATTTGTGTTCTGGTAAGATCTTCCTTGAAGCTGTTAAACCTTTTTCGAAGGAACCAACTCTGATACCAATTGAAGAACACAAACTTATACTGAGAGGGGGGTGAACAGTATAATACCACTTTTTACTTTTCTTTCCCAAATAGTATTAATTAATATAATCAATTGCAATAACAATAGCAATAACAAAAATAATGCAAAAATCATCACACAATAGAGACACCAATTTAGCATGGTTTACCCAATGTGGGCTACTCCATAGAGAAAATATTTTACTAATATTTTCTCAATAAATATATTGGAAATCATTTCTCTATTACAATGTTTATGTATCTCTATCAAAAGGATACACCAATACCATAATCAAGTTCATTAATGTCTATCCTTAAGAGAACTCCTTTCTCCTTAGCTCTGACTGGTGATCTTCTAAAAGAACTATTACCCCCACTACTCTGGCTAATGGATCTCTATCCACTAAAGAGTCTTGTCCTCACTACCCTCGATTAATGGATCTCTAACCATTGGAGACTATCATCCTCTATACTCTGTTACCTCCAAAGATCTGTCTCAAATATACACTAATCATAGTCCTTTGATCTAGCACAAATCTGATCAATCTATGTCTTTGGTCTGGCACAAACCTGTCCTTAAATCTACACCAAAATTTTTCCTCAATATTTATCCTCTGATCCACACTAAACACAGTCCTTCGATATAGCATAAATATTTCCTTAATATCTTTCCTCAAGATTTAACTCAAAGCTTGACTCAATCTCAAATCAAATCTACTAGATATGCTCCAAACCGTAACTCAAGGTTTGAACAAATCAATCAATCAACTTTGCTCACAAGCCTTCATAAAGACTTATCTCAAATATTCCAAACCGTAACTCAAGGTTTGAACAAATCAATCAATCAACTCTGCTCACAAGCCTTCACAAATACTTATCTCAAATATTCTTTGTAAGCTTATATAAAATCTCACACAAATATGTCCTTAAGTCCTCTCTAGAACTTGTCCAATCTACTCAATAAGTCCTCACAATAACTTATTTAAATCTACTCTCAATTTGTATTGTAAGCTTATACAAAGCTTACCCAAATATATCCACAATTCCTCTCTAGAACTTGTCCAATCTGCTCAATAAGTCCTCACAAGAACTTATCTAAATATGCTCTCAATATGTATTGTAAGCTTCCACAAAAGCTCACACCAAATCTATCCACAAGTCTTCTCAAAAACTTGTCTTAAATCTGCTCAACAAGTCCACACAAGAACTTGTCCAGTCTCATAGAAACATAAAGAGAATTGTTAAAGACTCAATATGTTCTATACTTATCACAATGCTCAATTACTTTCAATCACTTTCTTGGAAACGTACAAAGAATGGTTAAATACTCAATATGCTTCAAATTCAATTCAATGCTCAATCACTCTTTCATAAACATAAAGAGAATTGTTAGACTCAATATGCTTCTTATTCACCTCAATGCTCAATCACTTTCTCAAATCAATTTAGAATATATATAAGTTTGTTTTATGTAACTTGAACAATCTCTTCACACATCCACTTGACTAGGCTCAACTAACTCTTACTCAACTGATCACTCAATGAAACAATCCTTGCTTACAAGCCCTTGTCCAAGCATATGATCCTTTACTCAAAATGTTTCCAACAATTCTTATCAACCACTCTCACATAACAATGATACTCATGTTCTTTTCAAACCCTAGATCAAGTTCTTCACACAACCAATGGTTTGAACAACAATGCTTATAAAACAAGGTTTTAACAACAACTCTTTATTTCAGAAAACCTTGAAGCATTAACTCAACATACTCAATAAGAAACCCTAATCAAGTCCTTTACACTCCAAACTTATTTTGTATAGAACCAACCAATCAACTCAACTATGAAACAATGTGCTCATACCTTTTTGCATGATGAATATGTTAACCAAAACTTGTCTCTCAATCACAAATTCCCTATATGCCACTTTCAAAGATTAGATAACATCAATCTTTCTCAAGAAACCCTATGCAAATATTTTCCCAATAATTTTCACATAAAAATGACAAGTCCTAATTACACCTTATAATCTCCACACTTAAAAATATTAAAAACAAATCCCTTGTTAACACCTTATAATTTCTAATTATATTCTTATTAAAAACACCCAAAATGAATTACTATATACCCTGATAACTCCAATCATGTCTCTTAATTAAAATCTACCTTTCTCACTATATTTCTCACTTATAACTTTATGCATTCCCTTATAACTTCAAATCTCTAAGATATAACCTCGAGGCTCTCAAAACCCTTTTTCACATAATCATGAAACTATAGCCTTATAACTCCCGACTACCCTTTCAATGCAATATTCAAACCCTTTATAAAATAATGAACTACACAACCTTATGACTCCCATAACAAAAACTATATAAAAAAAAATCATGCCCTTACCACAATCCTGCCAAAGAGTTTTGAACACGCGATTCAGCCCACCACAAGCATTAGCCTAATCTACTGTGTTACACGCCCTACTGACAATTAACCGCGCGCTCGGAAAATTATATCTATTACATTTTCATGTAAGCGGAAGAGTGTTCTGCACAACTAAGATAAACGTCTTTGTTATCATCTGGTTGCTTATTGTATTTCGTGCAGAGTTTTAATAAGAGTGTAGCCCCCATCGAAATCTCCTCGATTTCTGTGCATATCCTGTGTGCATCTTCTACCCTCGTTCTCAATTTTCGCATTGTATCCTTTTTGTTCTCAAAAACGTGCTCTTCGGATTTAACGAATTTTATTATATCTTGCACACCCATCATCATTTTTTACCTTAGCTTCTCGACTAATATGTATGGTTGGGTTTTAATTTAAACGAACGTTGGCACCCTTTTTTTTTTATAAGAACTTTGTCCTTTGTCGACGCATGGTTTTTATGACATCGGTGATGACGTCGTTTGGATGAGCCTTGTGTTAGTGGCTGGCCCACTATAAGGTTTAGCCCACCAACATATTTTAAAATAATTCTTTTAGACTTTAGCCCACCAACATATTTTAAAAATGGCGCCCAACTTTATTAAAAGATATTTAAATATTTAATATTAAATTATTTAAATATTAAATTTAAATAATTTAAATCACATAACTTTAGGTATTTAATATTATAATAAAATATTATAATATTATTTTTCTTGGGTCATCCAATTGCTCTTTAAACCACATCTCATCATATGGAAGCCATTTGTCTTTGGTACTTAATTACGGAACCTGAAACTGTCATTCACTAGTGTTGAAAACTTGACATCACTAACCATTCACTCTTGACATCAATGACAAATTATAACTCAAAATGTCCAACAGAATTAGGAAGAACAAGTGAAATGGGCTTACCTTACTCTGCATGTGGTTGAAGTGTTGTTGTATTAGGGTTTTATGGGTCAACAATGTAGCTCTATGGTAAGCTTCTCTCGCTCTCCAAATTTACAAGCTTCTCCATGGAATTGTTTTCAAGGTTTCCAAAGAGAGTTAAGGGAACTTGAGATTCAGGATTATTGAGGGATGGAGTTTTGTCCATTATAGAAACCTCGCATCCTTTTGAACTATTTTTCTGTACTTCTCCACTACAAATTTGGGCTTGTCAATGGATGGCAATGATTGTCCCAATTCTTCACTCTAAGCCCTATTAGATGCACAACCTTCTGTAAACTCCAAATATGGATAAAAAACCTAAAATAGCACAGGAGTGCCCTATTTTTTTCCACAAATATTTGAAATGCTTGGATGTTCACCGATGGAAGGACAATGACCTCGAGATATTCGAAGTATGCATAGTTGATTCAAAACTATCAACTCCTAGGGTAAAACCCTAAAAATTAACATAGGAGTGCCCTCTTTTTGTCCAATCTTTAAATATTCACCGGTGGAAGGCAAATGACCTCTTGAATTTGAAACTGTGAGTTATCCAAGCAAAGTAAAATGGATCGATTAAGTCTAAACCTAAATTTAACTTTACCTACTAAATACCAATGTTTCTTATAGAGTTTGGTGTTGTCACACAAAAATATGCCTTCACAACAGTATTCATTCTTTTACTATAATTCTTCATTTTTTATAATTCTCTAGAATACAATGTGTGAGACCAAAAGGGTTGGTTTTATATTTGGCCTGAGGCATCATATTCTAGTTTTTTTTGTTATTCTTAAACTTTGGTTTTGATGCCCTATTTTTGATCATGTGGGTAGCCTTGGGCCTCAAGTTGTGATCTCTCTACCTCCTTTTTTTATTGTAATCTCTTTAAGTTAATATAATTGTTGGTTTCGATAATAAAAAAAGTATATTTTTATTGTTTTGTAAAATAAATTTTATGTAGAAATTTATATAATAATTTTTATTATATGATATGGAAATCGATCCACCTATATTACTTCATCTTCACATAATGATATTACAATAGTTTGAATATTATTTATGTATGGCTCTGCAAGAGTTTAACATAGGTTTCCTCTTTGAATATTGATGAATATAAATAGTGTAGCTAATGCCATTTGATAATTCATTTATATATAACATTAATATAAACAAGATATATATTAAATATGTTATGTGTAACCTTTATTAGGATCACATCCATCAAAATCAAATAACTATATCTAGGTTGAATTTTTATTAAAGATATATTTTATTTTTCTCAAACAAATATACCTCCGCAATAAATTCCATGATATCATTTCCATTAAGAGATAAGATCTAACTTGGTCAATTGCCTTCGAAAATTTAAATTTGCCAAGATGAAAATCAACACTATAATTGGCTAAACTATTTGTTCCTATGTTTCCTTTTCTATAGATATGTTGACATTTTCAAGATATTATCTTGAATATAAATTTTTGGACCTTTGAGGTAATGTTATATTTCATTCAATCCTCATATCCATTTTTATTTATAGAATTTATAATAATTTATGAATCCCCTATGTTGAAATATAATTTAATCCCTTTTCAAATGGTAATTTTGACCTCTTTAGTAAATGACTTAGGCTCATCATAGTTGTTATGTAGTACACACATTAATCCTATTAGGATATTGGACACGTGATATTACTTCAATATGTATATGTTGAAACAATATACTAGGTTTGATGTGTTAATTACAAAGAACACCTAAAGGGTTTAAGTCTTTTATGTAAGTCCTATTGAGATCTAAAGCAAGAATTTAAATGATGCAAGTGTTGGATGTGTTATATTATTCATAGGAAAATATTGTACATCCTAACATAATTATCAAGGCTCATTAATTATTTGGCATGTGTTAATTACAAAGAACAACAAAAGGGTTTAAGTATTTTACGTAAAACTATTGATATCTAAAGCAAGAATGTAAATGATGCAAGTGTTGGATGTGTTATATTCTTCATAGGAAAATATTGTACACCATAACATAATTACCAAGGCTCCTTAATTATTTGGCATGTGTAGTTTTAGCTCATGGGTTTATAACCATTGTATTATAATACCACTTAGTAGTTTAGGGTTGTTTGATGCTATAGAATACTTATATATTGTATTGTACATTATTATTTTTTAAATGTAACATATAGAAGCAAGAGGTCTAGATCTAAGCTTTTTGATGGTTTTCCCACACGAGAGTATCTACGGTAAATCTTAGTGTTTATCATAGATGTACGTCAATGTTTCCTTTTACTTTATGACTTTGTTTGCATTATCTTTTTGGAATAGGTTTATAAAAATCTGCATTTAGTATCAAATCAAGGTTATTGGACTCAATGGGATTTATTTGTTGCTAGGGTTTAACTTAGCCTATGAATATAAAGGGTATTTTGGGCCTACAATAAATTATTTTTTGAATGGGAGCATTGTGTAGGTGAATCACGTGTGAAGAAAAATGGCTAGCAACTCAAGGATTGATATAGAAATGTTTAACGACTAGAGATTTAAGTTATGGAAGATAAATATGGTATATATTCTTATGGATAAATATCAATGGATTGTTATGTTAGGAAAAAACTTGCAAGTATGACACAAGAATACTGGGAGAAGCTAGACAAGAAAGGGAAGATAACTATTCAACTATGTCTTGTAGATTCAATTTTGATTAAAATATTTCTAAGGAGCTATGGTAGAAGCTAGAGGATTTATATTAGTCAAAATCTCTACTAAACATATTATTTCTTATTCAAAATTTTTATCTCCTTAGGATGAATTATGGGGATTCTATGATAGAACATCTCAATGCATTTAACACTATGGTAAGTCAGTTACCCTCTATTGATATTAAGATGTCCAAAGAAAATAATTATATTACTTTGTTATGTTATTTACCATATTCATGGGATAATTTGGTTGTGGCCATTGTTACTACTACTATAACTACTTTAAAGTTTGAGGTTGTGGTTATATCCTTGTTATCAAAACAAATGAGGCTAAAATCCATGTAGGGTCTATCTAAGTATGCCTTGCTATAAAGGGTCATTCCTAATATAAAAATAAGAATATATATAAGGATAGGTTTAATTCAAGAGGGAGGTCTAATCTCCCAAATAATTTATAAGGAAATGCTAGCAATGCAATAAAGTTAGGCATTTGAAGGACTATAGATCTAAAAATATTGATAAAGGTAAGGTATTTGATGATGATATTTCCATAGAAGAAGGAGGTGATGTACACTTAAAAACTTCATGTACACACTCAATTCATATGCATGGTTGATCAACTCAAGGGATTTTTTTCATATGTATCCTCACAAGGAATGGTTTTGTGAACATAAAAAGTCTAATGTAGGTGATATGTTCCTAAGAGATGATTCAAAAACTAAAATTATAAGACATATAAGGGTTAAATTATTGCTCAAATATGGAAGGATTAAAACACTCCCTAATGTTCTACATATTGCAAGGTTGGCTAGAAACTTGATATCTAGGAGTAAAATGAGTGATGTAGGTGTATAAATATTATTTGAAAAGGATACCTATAGGATGGTTTAAGAAGCAATAATATTGGAAGGACGATTTTGGATGGGAATACTATACAAGCTATTGAGTAGCACTATAACTAATGGGTGTAATAGTTTTGTTGTTACTAAAATGAAATTGATAAAATCCCTACTCTTCTCATAGAGAAGACAATATTTTAGATTAAATAATGGGACATGCTGGAGAAAAGGACCTTTAATATTTGAACACTTAAGGTATGACTAAAGGTATTCTTGAATAATCCTTAGGTTTTGGTTTTTGTGAACATTATATATATGTTAAATAGATTTAGGTAGAGTTTTTATCTAGTCTTGCAATAGCAGAAGGAAATTAGGAGCTAATACACAATGATATATTTGGGCATGTGCTTGTTTCATTACTTTGAAAATAATTGTATTATGTTTCATTTATATATGCTTTCTCAAGGCATGCATGGATATATTTCTATTAGAATAAATCTAAGGTCTTCAAAAAATTCAAAGAGTTTAAGGATCTTGTAGAAAACCAAATAGAGAAGAAGATAAAGGTGTTGAGGATAGATAATGGTGGAGATTTCTATGGAAATGAATTTGTAGAGTTATATAATCAATGCAAAATAGTAAGGAAAAATATGATTCCATACACCCATCAAAATAATGGAGTTGCATAAATAATTATACAGACATTTATAAAAACAACAATGAGTATGCTTAGTGATGTAGGGTTAGCACATGAATTCTAGGTAGAGTTAGTGGATGTTGCATGTTACCCAATAAAACAATCACCTACATAAATGTTGGTTAATAAAATGTTATACAAGGCACGAACTTGTAAGAAACCCTCTCTTGAACATCTCATAGTTTTATAGTCGTGATGCTTATGTGCATGTTTCAAAGGAGAAAAGGACTAAGTTGGATAACAAAATAGAGAAGTATATCTTTATTGGTTACAAATATGATGTAAAAGACCCAAAAATAAAGAATACTATTTACAATCAAGATGTAATATTATAAGAGTTCAAAAGTGATCCCAAGAAAGAAGAACAACCAAGATAAGAAGAACAAAAAAAGGTGTAGTTTGTGGTCATGGATGAAGAATTTGATTCAATAAAAGATGATGAACTAGATTCTCTAACCCCAATCATGAGGAGATTTATTTGAGATATAAGGCAACCTAAAATATGTAATACACCTAATTTTTGTTCTAGTTTTGTTATATCTAGTAATGATAATGATCCCAAAGTTGTTAGAGAGGCTGTTGATGTAGGGGCATGTAAATTCTAGAAGCAGACCATGGTTGACAAGATGAAGATCTTAGATAAAAATATGACATGATTTTTGATGAAGGTGTCTATTGGAAGAAAAACAATTGGTAGAAAATAAGTATTCAATCAATGGAAAAGGTAAAGTGGAGAAGTACAAATCTTACCTAGTAGCAAAGGGATTTTACCAGGTGGAGGGAATTTATTTTGGTGATGTTTTCTCTCCTATTGTTAAACTAACTTCCCTTAGATTTATTTTGTCTATTGTTGTATCATTTGACCTTGAAGTAGAGAAAATGGATATAAAGACAACATTCCTACATTTGTATATAGAAGAAGAAATCTATATGTATCAATAAAAATGTTTTATAGTAAAAGGAAATGAGGACTTGGTATGCAGGTTGAAGAAATCTCTTTATGATGTAGAAAACAAACCAATGATGTGGTATGAAAAATTTGATACTTATGTTTTGGGGCTTATTTTTTCACAAAACAAAGTTTATCACTATGTGTAAAAAAATATGTTGATGATCACTTTGTTATTGTGGTGTTATATGTTGCTAATATGCTATTAACTAGAAATGATATGAGAATCATCAAGAATGTGAAATCTCAATTATCGTCTTAATTTTATATGAAATATTTGTGCTAAAAGTTTCATCTTCAACATCTATAATAAGAGGTATCATTCAAGCAAGATCCTCCAACTAAATCTAAAAAAATATGTTGAAACAATTTTAAAGAGTTTTGATATGCAAAACTATACACTAGTCAAGACTCTCATTCCTATGGGTTTTAAGTTATGTGTAGAATAGTGTCCAATGATACAAGAAGAGGCTGAGAATATGTCTCATGTTCCTTATGAAAGTGCTATTGGAAATTTTATGTAGGCCATGGTATGTATCATGTAAAACATTGCCCATGAAGTGGGAGTTCTAAATAGCTATATTTTAAAACTAGGGAAGGAACATTGGATTTTTGTAAATCACATTTTTAAATATATTGAAACTATCGAGGAACGGATGAACCAAATGTGGTATTGAATGCACAAGTTTTTGTTGGTGCAAATTAGTTTAGAGATCTTAATTGCAAAATATCCACAAGTGGTTATATATTTAGCTTTTTTGATGAAGCAGTTAGCTAGATGAGCAAGAGGTAAGCTGAAGTTGCACTTTCAACTATAAAAACTGAGTACATGACATCCACTCAGGAAAGTAAGGAAGAAATATGGTTACAATTATTTTATGCTAATATTGGGTTCTTATAAGGAGATGTAAGGTTAAATTATGATAGTCAAAGTGTAATTTCTATGACAAAGAACTCTGCTTATCATTCTACAATAAAGCATACTGTAGAGAAAATACCATTTTATTAGATTCATGGTTGATGACAAGAAGGGGTCAAAATAGAAAGTTGATACCCTAAAAAGTGTTGCAAATTTATTAACTAAGTTTGTCAGTATTTTCTTTGTGCATGGAGACATTGGGTTTGGTTAACCCAAAGTAGCTGACTTTATGATTTGTATAGGCCTCACTATAAAGTATTCAACTAGTGTTGTATTTTTTGTAAGAAAAAATTGTACACTTTGACACAATTATTAGGGATTCTTAATTATGGTGTGTCCTTAATTATTGGCTATGGTAGTTTTTAATCCATGGTTTTATAATGATTATATTCTAATACTCAATGGTTTAGGGTTGTTTTATGTTGTAGAATACCCATATATTTATTGTAAATTGCTTAATTAAAAATAATATATAGAAGTAAAAAATGTCTCTTTGTTTTTTTTCTTTGTTTTTTCGATCAAGGGTTTCTAGGGTAAATATTGGTGTTTATTGTGAATGTATACCAATGTTTAATTTTGTTTAATAATTCTATTTATATTATATTTCTGGAATAGGTTTATAAAACTCTTCAGTAAGCATAGAAGGGATGCAAAGGAACAACCTTAGACTATATGCTCTTTTCAATTCAGATGATTTACAAAGAAATTATTTTTTTCTTCAAAGGAAAATAAAGGATTGATTAAAAACATCAAAAAATATCCTAAAATGCAACTATATTATGTTGGAAATATTGATTTTTCATTGATGTCAAAGGCAAAAATATCTTCAAGGCTGAAATGATGAGTTATCATTTAAGTACAAGGAAACTATATTAAAAGGTGATTTAAGTTATCGAATCAAAAGTTATCTTATATACTTTAATATTTAAATAATAAAGAAGGAAATTTGAAGGCTTATATTTAAATCAAAGGATTTAAATATAATGTATAAGTTTAAATATATAATTTTTAATTTGAAAAATAATTTTAAAAAACTTGTATTATTACAAAGATCATTTACAAGTTGGGATGAGACTCATCCCAGACTTAGCTAAAGAGAACACATGTTTATAATAGTAAAATAAGGTTTGCATTGGAGCCAAATATCTTAAACTGTATTTCTACAATGGTTGTTCACCTGTTTAAAACTATAAAAGAAGATCTACATTAGAGCACAAATCTCCTAAACCATATTTTTGGGATGGTTGTCCAAATTAGTTAAACAATGGATCTGCTCACCAACCTGCCTAATGATATCATCCTAAATAGCCATGTAATTGTGCCACTGAACCCCTACTTCCTTCTTAGTACCCATATTAGCAAGAAAGTCTTCCACTTTATTTAGATCTCTACTCATATAAAATGGAATCACATCATCTAATTCCCTCAATAATTCCTTAATTTGAGTGGCAAGAATCCTCAACCTACAATGTCTTCAAAGCAAATTTCCTCATGCAATCTAGAGCTCCAACTATTATTTAAGAATACTATTCTAGGATTATCCTCTTGTAACCTTGTTTTACTACCCAAAGAGAAGCAGATTTGATAGCTAAGACTTCTACTTCATTATTTGCAGCCCTTTCCAAACCTTGAAATTACCAATAGAGCAATGTTCCAATATGATTCTAGAAAACCACTCCAATTCCATCTCTATCCAGATTGCCTTTTGCAGCTCTATCAGTATTAATTTTAATCCAACATTCTGGGGGTGGTTTCCAACTAGCTTTGTCCTTCCCCTCTTGTAGTTCAACTTTCTTCTCCATTGTACCTATAACAACCTGAGTTTCCTCTTTAGCATACACTACCACAGTTTCGATGACTTTGCTCCAAATGACCTGCCAAACTCCATCTAAATATGAAAAGGTTTCTCTAAAAAATTTACCATTTCTCTCCAACCATACTTGCCACTAAATGAAGTTTAATCCAAGCTCCCAACCAATACAAATAGATTTATATTTAAATCTACCCCTCTTCAATATTTCCCAAATATTAATCTGATTCAAATCACCATTAACTTGAATTTTATAATATAAAAACCATCTCTCCTAGATCTGGTGCATGAATGGGCACTCAAACATCAAGTGATCATCTATTTCATCACTCTTGTAGCATAAAACACATTGATATGGACCAATGATTTCCCTACATCTGATATTATCAAAAGTAAGACTTCCATTATGCATGAACTGCTAGGCAAAACATTTTACTTTTGGCCAATCCTTGGACTGCCAAATCTTTCATCAATCCTCAACCTAATATGCATGATGAGGAGGGTCTAGAAGGATCTTATCATATCCATCCTTCACTGTGTAGATACCAATGCTCCCATAGCCCCAATCTAATTCATACTCCTCATCTCTACCTGTGAGAAATATTTCTACTAATATTTTAGTCACGATGGGTGTCAAATCCAAAGGAATTGAAATTGGCCACTCATCTAACTTCTTAAACTACTTAAAATTATAATCCTCCAGCTGAATAGTTTTGAAATAAATTTCAATTTGGACCCAACACCTAGTTTCCATGGCTATTTTTATTGGTTGTAGTTCAGGGAATTCAACAATGATAGGTGGGTATTGATCCCATGAATCTATCCAAAATTGTGCCTTCTCCCATCTCCCAAATTTCCAAAATAATCCATATTTCACTACCTAAGATCCTAAATTAAGAGCCTACCACACTAAGGATCCATTACCATCCAAATGGAAATGACCCACCTCATTTGGGTTTACCTTTCCCAACTATTTACTAGTTAAAATTCTATTGAATAAAGAAGTTGGTTGGGAAATCCACCTCTAGTAAAGCTTTCCAGCCAAAGCTTTATTATTTAACTTTGATCTTCTCAGTCCCAAACCTCCTTTTACCTTGGGTTGGTTTAATTTCTCCAAACATACTAAGTCCCATTTACTCTCTCCTTTTACTCCTTACCATAGATATTTTCTAGCCATATTGTACAAATATTTCCATATGGTATGTGGGGTAGCAAGGATAGAAAATTTATAAATTGGCATGGCCTGAATGACTGATTGTAAAAAATTTAATCTACCCCCATAGCTTAACCATTTGTGAGACCAATGATTAATTATTTTCTTGATACAATACAAAATATTCCCCCATATATCTATTTTTAATTTTTTTAAATGCAAACGGACCCCCAAGTATACCACTGGGAGATAAGTCCTTGTGAAACCCAAGATCTCTAAAATTATATAATAAAGCCTTTGATCAAGATTAAAAAATGTCACTTTGGATTTTTTTATCATTGATAACTTGGTTTGTACCCCTAAGGTATAAATTAAGTGTATCTCTAATAATTCTTGCTTCCCTGAAGTTGGCCCTTCCCACCAATCTTGTGTCATCCACAAAACCTCACCCACCTTGATACCTGTTAGCAAATCTTGTTGTCTTCTCCTCAATATGAGTCTACCCAAGCCTTCAACCAATATGAGAAAAATATATGGGAAACAAGAATCTCCTTGATGAAGGCCTTGAGTAGCTCCAAACGGTTGCAAGGGAAGACCCTTGATTAACATTGAGTATGTTAGAGTAGAAACATAGCTCATGATACATTCTATCCAATCCTGAGAGAAACCAAAGGCTACCATCATCTTTGACAATAATCTCCACTCCACCCTATCATAACCCTTTGACATATCCAATTTTATAAATATTCATCTATTACCAAATGTTTGCATTGAATAGATTGCCTCTTGAGCTAGAACCACACCATCCAAGATCTGCCTACCCTCTACAAAATCCCCTTGCTTCGATGAGATAATGCTATGTAGAAGAGGTTTTAGCCGCTCAAACATTACCTTTGTGATTATTTTATATATGACATTGCATAAGGCAATAGGTCTATAATCTGAAATAGTCACCACCGCCTCCCCTTTTGGAATTAAGGTAATTAAAGTGTGATTTAATGCTTTAAACATTATTTTACTACCTTTGGACTCCTCTATGATAGCCATTATATCCTCCATGAAATTATCCCATAAGGCTTGAAAAAACTCAATTGGAAAGCCATCTGGACCTGGTGTTTTTCTGGCGCTCATTCCAAAGACTACATTCTTCAGTTCCTCTCTATCAATGGGTTTGAGTAGGGCCTAATTTTCTTCTTTAGATATAATATACGGTATGACAACAAGAACTTCATTTTGATCCTCTTCATCTTGCACCATACTTTCCTTAAATAATTTAGAAAAATAATCCATTGAATGGAAATGCATACTTGGAATTGTATCAAAGGAGTGTCCGTTCTCATATTGAAGATATTTCATGTTGTTCATTCGTCTCCTAGCATAGGCAACCTGATGGAAAAATTTGGTATTTTTGTCACCTTCTAATAACCAAGTGGTTCTTGCTCTCTGTCTCGAGTAGGTCTCCTCTTGGTTGTCAATGTACTCAACCGCTTTATGCAATGCATCATACTCTTATTTGAGATGCTTTGTAATTGTTCCTTCCCTAATGTGTTTTTGAACCTCATCCAATCTGACCACCAATGGAGCTCTTTGTACCTAGAATTCTATCTTGTTAGCTTACCTCTATTATTTTTGTTGATCTTTAACATAATGAAGTTTTTTGTGGAATCTAAAAATTGTTGTTCCATATGTTGGACGGACTTCTTCCCACCACTGTGGAATTTTATTTTGAAGTTCCTCTTTTTGTAAAAAAAAAATTTCAAACTTAAATGGTTTTTTATGCCGCACTATCTTGATCCCCTTTCCAAAAAAATGAGAAAGTGATTTGAAACTGGACCCTCCAAAATTTGAAATTTTATATTCCATTTTACAAATGCCTCATCTAAAACCAAAAAATGATCTAACTTCACCTTCTCGATATGTGTATCCCTCCTCTTATTAGTCCAAGTATAGTTGGTTCTAGGGCATTTAATAGCCACCAAGTGTAATATCTAGACTTGGGCAATAATAAGTCGATCCCTTGGGTCCAAAATTGGGGTTCCCCCTTCTTGATCTCCAGAGGATAATTTAGCATTGAAATCCCCAACAATAATCCAGTCTAACTCTTTCCTTGAGACTCTCATGTTATGCATAACTTTTCGTTGATGCATTTGACCATCTAGGTTTTGAGCCCAATAAAAAATTATGATTAAAACATGTTCAGCTGAGATATTGTTCCTAAAATGTGATGCAAGGACACCCCTCCAAGCTATATGTTCTATTGGAGTCCATTCAAGAGGGTTCAAAAAGTAACTATCGCCCTGAGGCCCCTTGGTCAGCCACTTCCATATGACCAACATGCCTCCAAATATTATTTACTAATTTACACATAATATCCAACAATCTTTTTGTCTCCTGGATAAGCAAAAATTATGTTTTACATTTTTCTAAAAGTCTTCAAACAAAAAATTAATGGGTTCTACTATTTAAACCCTTGAAATTCCATGATTGTAAAATCTTTGGTTACCTTGAGAGTAGTAAAAATCTATCGGCCTCACCAATCCCCCAATGATGAGTTTGTCTCCTTGAACTGCTATCAATTCCTTATTTGATTTTCTACCCACTCCTAGAGAGTTGGTATTTTTTTTATCTCTTTTCCACTCGATTTATCCCTAGACTTGGACTTTCTTTGTTCTTTTTTGTTATGTGCATGATGACATCCTTAATTATTAGCTGCTCTTGGTTATGCACTATCAATACCCCTACACTCTCTTATTTCGGTAAATCACTACACTCAATTACCTTCTCCATGATGGGAGGAGGTGAAAAAGAATCTTGAGCATGGTTGTTATTGTTTTCATCATTCCCATCGACTCCTTCCATGAATTGTTCTTCTTATTGGTCCATTAGTTTCTTAAAGATCGCATACCTATTGGATGACTTGAATTGGGTTTTATATTTACCATATTTTTTTCTTTAGCCTTCTCATTATTTTAGGTTGTTCAGAACCATCTGCCTATGCTTCTTTACCCTGGGAAATATTGATTGTTTTTTTTATTGATTATTGACTTATCCTCCTTAGGAATATTTGACATTCCTAGAGGAGCCTCCATTTATATGTTCATATTATTTGGGCAAAATCGGTCCAAATGCCCATATTTGTGGCAAAATCTACATCTGAAAGGCAATGCCTCATAATCCAATTGTTGAATCTAAGATAGTACTACAAGTTCGAGTTCTACCTCTATCAAAAAAGGCTAGCTAAGATCCATTTCCACACATAATATTGCATAAAATATGTTTCCTTCCATTGTATCTTTGGAAACACTCAAATTCCTTGCAAGGGAATTACTAAAAATTTGCAATACCTTCTCACTCCAAAACTCCATTGGAAGTGCATACAAATAGATCCAAACTGGGACAGTAGTGGGTTCAATTCAAGGATCAAATCCCACTCTCCAGGGTTGAAAAAATAAACTTGTCAAACCATAATTCCTATTTTTTGATTTGAAAGCCCGATTTTTATCGCTAATTGAAGAAAAAATAACAATAAAATATCCATTAGTAATAAACCACAAAGAATACTCACCAAGAGGCTCCCAGTTTTATCAAACCTAGGAATGCAAAAAAATTATGGTAGGGCGAATACTTATGAATTTACAGATCAAATCATGATTGGCTCTATATAAAACTATTTATTCGACCATCCTTTTCTCAATGACAATATTTGGCCTTTTTTTCGACTAGGGAAAGCATCCATTAACTCATTGAGATGTTGATATATTTCCAACAATCATAAAGAGTATTTTTAATACAATTTTTTGTGCTTCTTCAGTCTCTTATGGATATTTATTCATTTACAAATCTATAAAAGAACTATGTCTCTCTAAAAGAGGATCTAAATGTGTCCTCATTGGGTCCTCCTGGAGTAAAAATCTTGTCTTCAAGTCCACACTAAACAAAATTCTCTTTGGCTAACAAACTGATGCCCTAGTTTTCTCTTCCAGCCTCCCAGAAAACTTTTTCCTAATTAAATTTTTAGTATCATCTTCCTCCATGCAAAAAATAAGTTTGGGCATATAGCTAGATGGTGTAGAAAAGTTTTCCCTAAAATTTTGAAGTCAAGCAAAGAGGAGAATGGTCAAAATGTTGAAAAGGGTATGATCTTCAAATTTTGGAGAAAAATGAAACAAGAAGAGGAGTATAGTAATTTGGGAGTTTCACTCCCATATCATAATTGATTATCTCATTAAGAGTATGGAATTGGAGGTATTGTCAAGTGTCTTATCTTACAAGCCCCAAGCAACCTTTGCCATTGATGTTAAAAGGGGGATTTTTTAGTAAGGGGGAGCAACTTGTGATCCTGTTTAGTAAATTTCAGTTTCATTATAGGGTTACCATCAATGAAAAATGATGAAATTGTTAGAAATATTGAGTTGTCATTGATGTCAAAGGTAGAAATATATTCAAGGATAAAATGTTGATGTCAAAGGGATAAATATCTTCAAGGTTGAAATGATGAGTTATAATTGTAGTACAAGACATATATCTTAAAAGGTGAATTAAATTTATCAAAGCAAAAGTGATCTTATATGCTTTAACATTTAAATAAATATTTAAATATTAAAAAAGGATATTTGTAGGCTTATATTTAAATCAAAGGATTTAAATATAATGTATAAGATTAAATATTTAAAATTTAAATATTTTAATATTTTAAAATTCAAATGATGGGTGACCTCCTTAAAAATACCATGCAAAAAATATTATGGATCAACCATGCAAAAGGTTGAAAATTCAAATATTCACATGTTGGACCGACTTCGTTGAGCACATGAAAAAGCATATAAATGAAAGACCCTAAATTAACTTTGGTATGTGATGTAATTTGAATTATAATGATCGAGCAGAGAGTGGCAGCAAGGAGGAAGGAGAGGAGCACATATTTTGGCAGTGATGCAGCAAAAAACAAACATTAAATATTGGTTCGTACTCCATCTATCTCAATCGACCAGTTAGACCAGTTGGTATCCAGGATCATTCTAAGGCACTATGTTGCAAGAGGTCAAGGGGTCGAATATGGTCAATGGAGTTTTTTTGAAGAGTGAAGGTAGAGTTTAAAAGGATTTAAATATCATTTTTGCACTTTTGATTCCATCTACTGGGGTAGCCCAAATGGTCACCTAGCTTGTGTGGAAGCATTGCTGTGTAGGAGGTCAAATACCTGGTCACTAGCCCAAGTTAGGATGCTACGCTTCTAGAGGTCAAGGATAAAATACCATCCGTAGCTGTGCAAGGTATTTATAAATTTTATTTGATTATATTTGATAAATGGAGATATAAGGCATAGTATTGGGATTTGATATTTGCAAATGATATAAAAAGGGAAATATAATGTGTTATGTTGTAATTTGATTTTTGTAAATTATAAAAGGTGAGATATAAGGTATAGTATTATGTATTGATTTTTTGTAAATTATAAAAAGGGAAATATAAAGTGTAATGTTGTGATTTGATTCTTGTGAGATATAAGGTGTGATGTTGTGATTTTAGTTTTGCAATTCAATATAAAGGAGATTTTAGAATAAATCTTTATATTTTAGAGTTCAAAAGGATGATATAATGAGTTATTTTTAAGATTCATTGTGTATGTTTTGAAAGAAGTGATAAAGGTTAAAATGGTTGATTTGATATTTAAATCAAGAAGAGAAAAAGAGAATTATTGACCTGATTTGAAAAGCACATGCAAGAGGAATATCATCATTATTGAGGCATATTTAGAGGGCACAAATTTAGAACAAATCAAGGTTTCAAAGAATATTAAGTGCACATATTCACCCAAGCATTCAATTTCCAAGGAAAGACAAATTCAACAAATTTAAAGAAGAAGGAAAGGTGCATATGATAGAAGAAGAAGAGCAATGTATGAGCATCTCCAAATCAACACACAAGTAACTTATCCAATGCTAGACTTGAGCTACATTTAAAATGTAATAAATGTGAGATATGTGGAAGCAATAGACTTAATGAATGTGAAGAACATATTGACCATTTGAATATTACTACATTAGTTCATATCACTCTCTATATGTTCATGAAGATAAAATAATAATGGGTAGAATGTGTCTGAATTGCTTTTAGTTGAGAAAATCAAAGGTGAAGAACTTGATGCTATTATTGATCAAGTTTGGTAAGAAATTTTTTCCATTGGTTATGGTTGAATTTGGGAGTAAATGTGTAAGGTTTATAGATTATATTTGAACATGTTTTGTAATCAAGTTTTAGAGAATATTTGAGCAGGTTTTGTAAGTAGATTTTGGAGAAGATTTGAGTAGGTCTTGTAAGCAGGTTTTGGAGAATATTTGAACATGTTTTGTAAGAATATTTTGGAGAATATTTGAGCAGGTTTTGTAAGCAGGTTTTGGAGAAGATTTGAGTAGTTTTTTTAAGCAGGTTTTAGAGTAGATTTGAGTAGGTTTTATGAGTAGGTTTTGGAGTAGATTTGAGAAAGTTTTACGAGTAGGTTTTGGAGCATATTTGAGCAATGATTTTGAGTAAGTTTGTGAGAAAGATTTGAGGATAGACCTGAGAAGGGTTTTAACCATAATTGATCAAATGGATTAGTGTCCATGAACTTGAGAGGGGACTGGTACCTCTTGTGGATTGGTCTCCATAAACTTGAGAGAGTATTGGTGTCTCCTATGGATTGATGTCCACAAACCTGATATGGGATTGGTGTCTCCTATGGATTGATGTCCATAAACTAGATCAGAGGGTATTAATGTCTCCTATGGATTGACGTACATGAAATTGAGAGGGGATTGTTGTCTCCTATGGGTTGGTACCATGGAATTATATAGGGGATTTGTGTCTCCTATGGATTGGTGTCTATGAACTTGTAAAGGGGATTGGTGTCTCTAATGGGTTGGCACCCATAAAATTTATTAAAGAAATATATAAGCAATATTTTTCCATGGTTTTCTCCTAAGAGGGTTTTTCCACATAAAATCTATGTCTCTCATATGTGTGATGATTTGTGCATTGTTTAATTATTGAAACAATATTATTGCTGATATCATTTGGATTGAAAAGTGAAAATTTTTATCTTATACTGTTCACACTCCCTCTTAGTATAATATTGTGTTCTTCAATTGGTATCAGAGCGGGTTCCTTTGTGAAAGCCTAATATCTTGAAGGAAGATCTTACAAGAACACACATGGCACATCAAGAAGAGTTTTCATCAAATAGGGCACCATTGTTTGATGAGACTAACTTGTTTTCTAGAGCATAAGGGTGAAAAACTATTTGATGGCACATGGCAATCCATTGAGCATGGGTTCACACCACCTACAACTCTTTCCACAGATAAAAGTGCAAGAAACCATATGAAAATAATGTAATGGCAATGAATGCAATTTTAAGTGGATTATGTACATCAAGTTTGTGAAAATCATGCAATGCACTTAAGAAAAAGAAATATGGGATAAATTACAAAGAACATAGGAAGGAGATGACAAGGTGAAAATGGCAAAAATTTAAACCCGTAGGAAAAATTTTGAAGACTTGAAAATAAAATATGAAGAAGATATTTCCTAATATCTACTTCATGTTTATGAGGTTGTCAACACCATTCATGGACTTGGAGAAAGTATTGAATACTCTAAGATTGTTCAAGAAATCTTGAGGTCACTTCCCATCAGGTTTGATGCAAATGTTTCAGAAATAGAAGAGATGAAGGATCTTAAAATATTACGCATGGATGAGCTACATGGAATTATCACAGCCTATGATATGAGGACTGAAAAAGATCAAACATCCAAATGGGAAGCAATATTTAAAGCTTCAAGGAAGACAAATAATAAGGAACCAGAATCAAGTGAAGAGTCAAGCAATAGATAAGAAGCTAACTTCATACGAAGGAATAAGAAGGGTTACAGAAAACATAAAGGTATATATTCTATGAAATATTTTAATTATGGTAACCCTGGTCACTATGCATCTATTTTTCCACAAGCAAGAAGTCGTAGCAATGAAGAAGAAAAGGAATATGAGAAAAATAAAGAAAGAAAATTTTATCATGAAAATAAAAATAGGTATGGGAAAAAAACATGAGAATAATATCTTTCAAAGACATAAGAAGAGTTTTTATGTTAAACAAGCAAGCAGTTCCTCCAGCAGCAGTGATGAAAGTATCTCAAATATTGAAAGAGGAGAAATATTATTTTTGGCCATAGAATATAAAGAAGATGATCATGTTGTTGAAGACCAAGAAGAAGAGAAAGATTCAAAAAATGAAGAGGAAGCCATATTTGACATAGAAGAGGAACTTATTGTTGCTCTTGAAGAGTTGAAGAGGTTTAGAAAGAAGAACTGAAGATTAAAGGATCAAATACAAGAGGATGAGAAGACAAATGTAAAGTTGTCACAAGAACTCATTGACTTGAAATTTAAAGTTGAAGAGGTAAAACAAATTGAATAAGGTATGGTTAAGTAGTTAAAGGTAAAAGCATTGTAATGTGAAAAAATTGAACATGAATTTTTTCTCTCTAAGGATGCAAGCGGAAGAATCTAATGATAAGCTACATGGGTTTGAGTCAGTATCAAAAGGAAAAGAGCCATCAAAGAAAATTGAAGAATAGCCTGAGACCTATGCTGATATGTTGATAAGTGGAAGCATCAATGGTGAAGAAAACAAAGCACCATCAAGGGACAAGGACCATCACAAAAAAAGCAATGAGAGAACCATACAACAATATCCTCCAAGGTAATCAGGCAAGTTTCAAATTTTCTTCCATGGTCATTTTTTCTCATGTAACCATTTTTGTCATAAATTTATAAATTGCAGGGTCCATGCTATGAATGATTTTGGCTTCACCAAGAGGAATCTCAATTAATTTGCACCTCTCATTTACTATAATATCATTTTTTACAAATGTAACAATTTTGGGCATACAGCTAGATGGTGTAGAAACGTTTTCCCTAAACTTCCAAAGTCAAGAAAAAAGGAGAATGGTAAAATTTTTCAAAAGGGTACGATCTCCAAAGTTTGGAGGAAAAAATGAAACAAGAAGAGGAGCATAGTAATTTAGGAGTTTCACTCCCATCTCATAATTTATTGTCTCAGTAAGAGCAGGGAATGGAGGGCATTGTCAAGTATCTTATCTTACAAGCCCCAAGGAGACTTTACCATTGATGTCAAAGAGGGAGAGTTTTTAGTAAGGGGGAGCAGCTTGTGATCATATTCAATAAAGGTCAGTTTCGTTATAGGTTTGCCATAAATGATAAAGGAGGAGATTGTTGGAAATATTGAGTTGTCATTTATGTCAAATGTAGAAATATCTTCAAGGATAAAATTTTGATGGCAAAGGCAAAAATATATTCAAGGTTGAAATGATGAGTTATCATTGAATAATAAGGTAGATATCTTAAAAGGTGATTTAAAGTTGTTAAAGAAAAAGTGATCTTATATGCTTTAATATTTAAATATTAAAGAAGAAGATTTGGAAGTTTATATTTAAATAAAAGGATTTAAATATTATATATAAGTTTAAATATTTAAAATTTAAATATTTTAATATTTTAAAATTCAAAAGATGGGCAACCTCCTTAAAAACACCATGAAAAAATATTATGGATCAATCATGCAAAAGGTTTAAAATTCAAATATTCACATATTGGGCCAACTTCATTGGACACATGAAAAATCATATAAATGAAAGACCCTAAGTTCACTTTGGTATGTAACGTGGTTTGAATTATAATGATCGAGTGGAGAGTGACAACAAGGAGGGAGGAGAGGATCATAGGTTTTGGCAGTGACATAGCAGAAAGAAAACATTAAATTTTGGTTCGTGCTCCATCCATCTCAATCAACCAGTTACACCAATCGGTAGTTAGGCTCATGCTAAGGCAATGTGTTGCAAGAGGTAAAGGGGTCGAATATGGTTGACGTAGTTTTGCTGAAGAGTGAAGGTAGAGTTTAGAATGATTTAAATATCTTTTTTTCACTTTTGATTCCATCCGTTGGTGTAGCCCAAATGATCACCTAGCTTGTGTGGAAGCATTGCTATGTAGGATATTAAAGGATCAAATCCATTCGATGCCATTTTGTTTTTCTAAAGGAGAGAAAAAAGGCACCAAAGGAAATAAATATTATTTTTTGTTGTTTGGTTTCATGTGCTATGTTAGCATAGCTGGTCACTAGCCCAATTTAGGGTGCTATGCTTCTAGAGGTCAAGGGATAAAATACCATCCATGACTGTGCAAGGTATTTATAAATTTTGTTTTATTATATTTTATAAATGAATATTTAAGGCATAGTGTTGAGATTTGATTTTTACAAATGATATAAAAGGGAAATATAAGGTGTTATGTTGTAATTTTATTTTTCCAAATTGTAAAAGGGGATATATAAGGTATAGTATTGTGAGTTGATTTTTTACAAATTATAAAAAGGGAAATATAAAGTGTAATGTTGTGATTTAATTCTTGGAAGATATAAGGTGTGATGATGTGATTTTATTTTTACAATTCAATATAAAGGAGATGTTAGAATAAAGCTTTATATTGTAAAGTTTAAAAGGGAGCTATAAGGAGTTATTTTTAAGCTTCATTGTGTATGTTTTGAAAGAAGTGATAAAGGTTAAAATGGTTGATTTGACATTCCTAGAGGAGCCTCCATTTATATGTTCATATTATTTGGGCAAAATCGGTCCAAATGCCCATATTTGTGGCAAAATCTACATCTGAAAGGCAATGCCTCATAATCCAATTGTTGAATCTAAGATAGTACTACAAGTTCGAGTTCTACCTCTATCAAAAAAGGCTAGCTAAGATCCATTTCCACACATAATATTGCATAAAATATGTTTCCTTCCATTGTATCTTTGGAAACACTCAAATTCCTTGCAAGGGAATTACTAAAAATTTGCAATACCTTCTCACTCCAAAACTCCATTGGAAGTGCATACAAATAGATCCAAAGCTGGGACGATAGTGGGTTCAATTCAAGGATCAAATCCCACTCTCCGGGGTTGAAAAAATAAACTTGTCAAACCATAATTCCTATTTTTTGATTTGAAAGCCCGATTTTTATCGCTAATTGAAGAAAAAATAACAATAAAATATCCATTAGTAATAAACCACAAAGAATACTCACCAAGAGGCTCCCAGTTTTATCAAACCTAGGAATGCAAAAAAATTATGGTAGGGCGAATACTTATGAATTTACAGATCAAATCATGATTGGCTCTATATAAAACTATTTATTCGACCATCCTTTTCTCAATGACAATATTTGGCCTTTTTTTCGACTAGGGAAAGCATCCATTAACTCATTGAGATGTTGATATATTTCCAACAGTCATAAAGAGTATTTTTAATACAATTTTTTGTGCTTCTTCAGTCTCTTATGGATATTTATTCATTTACAAATCTATAAAAGAACTATGTCTCTCTAAAAGAGGATCTAAATGTGTCCTCATTGGGTCCTCCTAGAGTAAAAATCTTGTCTTCAAGTCCACACTAACCAAAATTCTCTTTGGCTAACAAACTGATGCCCTAGTTTTCTCTTCCAGCCTCCCAGAAAACTTTTTCCTAATTAAATTTTTAGTATCATCTTCCTCCATGCAAAAAATAAGTTTGGGCATATAGCTAGATGGTGTAGAAAAGTTTTCCCTAAAATTTTGAAGTCAAGCAAAGAGGAGAATGGTCAAAATGTTGAAAAGGGTATGATCTTCAAATTTTGGAGAAAAATGAAACAAGAAGAGGAGTATAGTAATTTGGGAGTTTCACTCCCATATCATAATTGATTATCTCATTAAGAGTATGGAATTGGAGGTATTGTCAAGTGTATTATCTTACAAGCCCCAAGCAACCTTTGCCATTGATGTTAAAAGGGGGATTTTTTAGTAAGGGGGAGCAACTTGTGATCCTGTTTAGTAAATGTCAGTTTCATTATAGGGTTACCATCAATGAAAAATGATGAAATTGTTAGAAATCTTGAGTTGTCATTGATGTCAAAGGTAGAAATATATTCAAGGATAAAATGTTGATGTCAAAGGGATAAATATCTTCAAGGTTGAAATGATGAGTTATAATTGTAGTACAAGACATATATCTTAAAAGGTGAATTAAATTTATCAAAGCAAAAGTGATCTTATATGCTTTAACATTTAAATAAATATTTAAATATTAAAAAAGGATATTTGTAGGCTTATATTTAAATCAAAGGATTTAAATATAATGTATAAGATTAAATATTTAAAATTTAAATATTTTAATATTTTAAAATTCAAATGATGGGTGACCTCCTTAAAAATACCATGCAAAAAATATTATGGATCAACCATGCAAAAGGTTGAAAATTCAAATATTCACATGTTGGACCGACTTCGTTGAGCACATGAAAAAGCATATAAATGAAAGACCCTAAATTAACTTTGGTATGTGATGTAATTTGAATTATAATGATCGAGCAGAGAGTGGCAGCAAGGAGGAAGGAGAGGAGCACATATTTTGGCAGTGATGCAGCAAAAAACAAACATTAAATATTGGTTCGTACTCCATCTATCTCAATCGACCAGTTAGACCAGTTGGTATCCAGGATCATTCTAAGGCACTATGTTGCAAGAGGTCAAGGGGTCGAATATGGTCAATGGAGTTTTTTTGAAGAGTGAAGGTAGAGTTTAAAAGGATTTAAATATCATTTTTGCACTTTTGATTCCATCTACTGGGGTAGCCCAAATGGTCACCTAGCTTGTGTGGAAGCATTGCTGTGTAGGAGGTCAAATACCTGGTCACTAGCCCAAGTTAGGATGCTACGCTTCTAGAGGTCAAGGATAAAATACCATCCGTAGCTGTGCAAGGTATTTATAAATTTTATTTGATTATATTTGATAAATGGAGATATAAGGCATAGTATTGGGATTTGATATTTGCAAATGATATAAAAAGGGAAAAATAATGTGTTATGTTGTAATTTGATTTTTGTAAATTATAAAAGGGGAGATATAAGGTATAGTATTATGTATTGATTTTTTGTAAATTATAAAAAGGGAAATATAAAGTGTAATGTTGTGATTTGATTCTTGTGAGATATAAGGTGTGATGTTGTGATTTTAGTTTTGTAATTCAATATAAAGGAGATTTTAGAATAAAGCTTTATATTTTAGAGTTCAAAATGATGATATAATGAGTTATTTTTAAGATTCATTGTGTATGTTTTGAAAGAAGTGATAAAGGTTAAAATGGTTGATTTGATATTTAAATCAAGAAGAGAAAAAGAGAATTATTGACCTGATTTGAAAAGCACATGCAAGAGGAAGATCATCATTATTGAGGCATATTTAGAGGGCACAAATTTAGAAAAAATCAAGGTGTCAAAGAATATTAAGTGCACATATTCACCCAAGCATTCAATTTCCAAGGAAATACAAATTCAACAAATTTAAAGAAGAAGGAAAGGTGCATATGATAGAAGAAGAAGAGCAATGTATGAGCATCTCCAAATCAACACACAAGTAACTTATCCAATGCTAGACTTGAGCTACATTTAAAATGTAATAAATGTGAGATATGTGGAAGCAATAGACTTAATGAATGTGAAGAACATATTGACCATTTGAATATTACTACATTAGTTCATATCACTCTCTATATGTTCATGAAGATAAAATAATAATGGGTAGAATGTGTCTGAATTGCTTTTAGTTGAGAAAATCAAAGGTGAAGAACTTGATGCTATTATTGATCAAGTTTGGTAAGAAATTTTTTCCATTGGTTATGGTTGAATTTGGGAGTAAATGTGTAAGGTTTATAGATTATATTTGAACATGTTTTGTAATCAAGTTTTAGAGAATATTTGAGCAGGTTTTGTAAGTAGATTTTGGAGAAGATTTGAGTAGGTCTTGTAAGTAGGTTTTGGAGAATATTTGAACATGTTTTGTAAGAATATTTTGGAGAATATTTGAGCAGGTTTTGTAAGCAGGTTTTGGAGAAGATTTGAGTAGTTTTTTTAAGCAGGTTTTAGAGTAGATTTGAGTAGGTTTTATGAGTAGGTTTTGGAGTAGATTTGAGAAAGTTTTACGAGTAGGTTTTGGAGCAAATTTGAGCAATGATTTTGAGTAAGTTTGTGAGAAAGATTTGAGGATAGACCTGAGAAGGGTTTTAACCATAATTGATCAAATGGATTAGTGTCCATGAACTTGAGAGGGGACTGGTACCTCTTGTGGATTGGTCTCCATAAACTTGAGAGAGTATTGGTGTCTCCTATGGATTGATGTCCACAAACCTGATATGGGATTGGTGTCTCCTACGGATTGATGTCCATAAACTAGATCAGAGGGTATTAATGTCTCCTATGGATTGACATACTTGAAATTGAGAGGGGATTGTTGTCTCCTATGGGTTGGTACCATGGAATTATATAGGGGATTTGTGTCTCCTATGGATTGGTGTCTATGAACTTGTAAAGGGGATTTGTGTCTTTAATGGGTTGGCACCCATAAAATTTATTAAAGAAATATATAAGCAATATTTTTCCATGGTTTTCTCCTAAGAGGGTGTTTCCACATAAAATCTATGTCTCTCATATGTGTGATGATTTGTGCATTGTTTAATTATTGCAACAATATTATTGATGATATCATTTGGATTGAAAAGTGAAAATTTTTATCTTATACTGTTCACACTCCCTCTTAGTATAATATTGTGTTCTTCAATTGGTATCGAGGCGGGTTCCTTTGTGAAAGCCTAATATCTTGAAGGAAGATCTTACAAGAACACACATGGCACATCAAGAAGAGTTTTCATCAAATAGGGCACCATTGTTTGATGAGACTAACTTGTTTTCTAGAGCATAAGGGTGAAAAACTATTTGATGGCACATGGCAATCCATTGAGCATGGGTTCACACCACCTACAACTCTTTCCACAGATAAAAGTGCAAGAAACCATATGAAAATAATGTAATGGCAATGAATGCAATTTTAAGTGGATTATGTACATCAAGTTTGTGAAAATCATGCAATGCACTTAAGAAAAAGAAATATGGGATAAATTACAAAGAACATAGGAAGGAGATGACAAGGTGAAAATAGCAAAAATTTAAACCCATAGGAAAAATTTTGAAGACTTGAAAATAAAATATGAAGAAGATATTTCCTAATGTCTACTTCATGTTTATGAGGTTGTCAACACCATTCATGGACTTGGAGAAAGTATTGAATACTCTAAGATTGTTCAAGAAATCTTGAGGTCACTTCCCATCAGGTTTGATGCAAATGTTTCAGAAATAGAAGAGATGAAGGATCTTAAAATATTAAGCATGGATGAGCTACATGGAATTATCACATTCTATGATATGAGGACTGAAAAAGATCAAACATCCAAATGGGAAGCAATATTTAAAGCTTCAAGGAAGACAAATAATAAGGAACCAGAATCAAGTGAAGAGTCAAGCAATAGATAAGAAGCTAACTTCATACGAAGGAATAAGAAGGGTTACAGAAAACATAAAGGTATATATTCTATGAAATATTTTAATTATGGTAACCCTGGTCACTATGCATCTATTTTTCCACAAGCAAGAAGTCGTAGCAATGAAGAAGAAAAGGAATATGAGAAAAATAAAGAAAGAAAATTTTATCATGAAAATAAAAATAGGTATGGGAAAAAAACATGAGAATAATATCTTTCAAAGACATAAGAAGAGTTTTTATGTTAAACAAGCAAGCAGTTCCTCCAGCAGCAGTGATGAAAGTATCTCAAATATTGAAAGAGGAGAAATATTATTTTTGGCCATAGAATATAAAGAAGATGATCATGTTGTTGAAGACCAAGAAGAAGAGAAAGATTCAAAAAATGAAGAGGAAGCCATATTTGACATAGAAGAGGAACTTATTGTTGCTCTTGAAGAGTTGAAGAGGTTTAGAAAGAAGAAGCGAAGATTAAAGGATCAAATACAAGAGGATGAGAAGACAAATGTAAAGTTGTCACAAGAACTCATTGACTTGAAATTTAAAGTTGAAGAGGTAAAACAAATTGAATAAGGTATGGTTAAGTAGTTAAAGGTAAAAGCATTGTAATGTGAAAAAATTGAACATGAATTTTTTCTCTCTAAGGATGCAAGCGGAAGAATCTAATGATAAGCTACATGGGTTTGAGTCAGTATCAAAAGGAAAAGAGCCATCAAAGAAAATTGAAGAATAGCCTGAGACCTATGCTGATATGTTGATAAGTGGAAGCATCAATGGTGAAGAAAACAAAGCACCATCAAGGGACAAGGACCATCACAAAAAAAGCAATGAGAGAACCATACAACAATATCCTCCAAGGTAATCAGGCAAGTTTCAAATTTTCTTCCATGGTCATTTTTTCTCATGTAACCATTTTGGTCATAAAGTTATAAATTGCAGGGTCCATGCTATGAATGATTTTGGCTTCACCAAGAGGAATCTCAATTAATTTGCACCTCTCATTTACTATAATATCATTTTTTACAAATGTAACAATTTTGGGCATACAGCTAGATGGTGTAGAAACGTTTTCCCTAAGAAGAAAGGAGAATGGTAAAATTTTTCAAAAGGGTACGATCTCCAAAGTTTGGAGGAAAAAATGAAACAAGAAGAGGAGCATAGTAATTTAGGAGTTTCACTCCCATCTCATAATTTATTGTCTCAGTAAGAGCAGGGAATGGAGGGCATTGTCAAGTATCTTATCTTACAAGCCCCAAGGAGACTTTACCATTGATGTCAAAGAGGGAGAGTTTTTAGTAAGGGGGAGCAGCTTGTGATCATATTCAATAAAGGTCAGTTTCTTTATAGGTTTGCCATAAATGATAAAGGAGGAGATTGTTGGAAATATTGAGTTGTCATTTATGTCAAATGTAGAAATATCTTCAAGGATAAAATTTTGATGGCAAAGGCAAAAATATATTCAAGGTTGAAATGATGAGTTATCATTGAATAATAAGGTAGATATCTTAAAAGGTGATTTAAAGTTGTTAAAGAAAAAGTGATCTTATAT
This sequence comes from Wollemia nobilis, assembly GCA_028583015.1. NCBI lineage: Eukaryota > Viridiplantae > Streptophyta > Pinopsida > Araucariales > Araucariaceae > Wollemia > Wollemia nobilis. The sequence goes on from JAQPPZ010016831.1 coordinate 3,384,446, forward strand.
GCTTTAATATTTAAATATTAAAGAAGAAGATTTGGAAGTTTATATTTAAATAAAAGGATTTAAATATTATATATAAGTTTAAATATTTAAAATTTAAATATTTTAATATTTTAAAATTCAAAAGATGGGCAAACTCCTTAAAAACACCATGAAAAAATATTATGGATCAATCATGCAAAAGGTTTAAAATTCAAATATTCACATATTGGGCCAACTTCATTGGACACATGAAAAATCATATAAATGAAAGACCCTAAGTTCACTTTGGTATGTAACGTGGTTTGAATTATAATGATCGAGTGGAGAGTGACAACAAGGAGGGAGGAGAGGATCATAGGTTTTGGCAGTGACATAGCAGAAAGAAAACATTAAATTTTGGTTCGTGCTCCATCCATCTCAATCAACCAGTTACACCAATCGGTAGTTAGGCTCATGCTAAGGCAATGTGTTGCAAGAGGTAAAGGGGTCGAATCTGGTTGACGTAGTTTTGCTGAAGAGTGAAGGTAGAGTTTAGAAGGATTTAAATATCTTTTTTTCACTTTTGATTCCATCCGTTGGTGTAGCCCAAATGATCACCTAGCTTGTGTGGAAGCATTGCTATGTAGGATATTAAAGGATCAAATCCATTCGATGCCATTTTGTTTTTCTAAAGGATAGAAAAAAGGCACCAAAGGAAATAAATATTATTTTTTGTTGTTTGGTTTCATGTGCTATGTTAGCATAGCTGGTCACTAGCCCAATTTAGGGTGCTATGCTTCTAGAGGTCAAGGGATAAAATACCATCCATGACTGTGCAATGTATTTATAAATTTTGTTTTATTATATTTTATAAATGAATATTTAAGGCATAGTGTTGAGATTTGATTTTTACAAATGATATAAAAGGGAAATATAAGGTGTTATGTTGTAATTTTATTTTTCCAAATTGTAAAAGGGGATATATAAGGTATAGTATTGTGAGTTGATTTTTTACAAATTATAAAAAGGGAAATATAAAGTGTAATGTTGTGATTTAATTCTTGGAAGATATAAGGTGTGATGTTGTGATTTTATTTTTACAATTCAATATAAAGGAGATGTTAGAATAAAGCTTTATATTGTAAAGTTTAAAAGGGAGCTATAAGGAGTTATTTTTAAGCTTCATTGTGTAAGTTTTGAAAGAAGTGATAAAGGTTAAAATGGTTGATTTGACATTCCTAGAGGAGCCTCCATTTATATGTTCATATTATTTGGGCAAAATCGGTCCAAATGCCCATATTTGTGGCAAAATCTACATCTGAAAGGCAATGCCTCATAATCCAGTTGTTGAATCTAAGATAGTACTACAAGTTCGAGTTCTACCTCTATCGAAAAAGGCTAGCTAAGATCCATTTCCACACATAATATTGCATAAACTATGTTTCCTTCCATTGTATCTTTGGAAACACTCAAATTCCTTGCAAGGGAATTACTAAAAATTTGCAATACCTTCTCACTCCAAAACTCCATTGGAAGTGCATACAAATAGATCCAAACTGGGACAGTAGTGGGTTCAATTCAAGGATCAAATCCCACTCTCCAGGGTTGAAAAAATAAACCTGTCAAACCATAATTCCTATTTTTTGATTTGAAAGCCCGATTTTTATCGCTAATTGAAGAAAAAATAACAATAAAATATCCATTAGTAATAAACCACAAAGAATACTCACCAAGAGGCTCCCAGTTTTATCAAACCTAGGAATGCAAAAAAATTATGGTAGGGCGAATACTTATGAATTTACAGATCAAATCATGATTGGCTCTATATAAAACTATTTATTCGACCATCCTTTTCTCAATGACAATATTTGGCCTTTTTTTCGACTAGGGAAAGCATCCATTAACTCATTGAGATGTTGATATATTTCCAATAGTCATAAAGAGTATTTTTAATACAATTTTTTGTGCTTCTTCAGTCTCTTATGGATATTTATTCATTTACAAATCTATAAAAGAACTATGTCTCTCTAAAAGAGGATCTAAAGGTGTCCTCATTGGGTCCTCCTAGAGTAAAAATCTTGTCTTCAAGTCCCCACTAACCAAAATTCTCTTTGGATAACAAAATGATGCCCTAGTTTTCTCTTCCAGCCTCCCAGAAAACTTTTTCCTAATTAAATTTTTAGTATCATCTTCCTCCATGCAAAAAATAAGTTTGGGCATATAGCTAGATGGTGTAGAAAAGTTTTCCCTAAAATTTTGAAGTCAAGCAAAGAGGATAATGGTCAAAATGTTGAAAAGGGTATGATCTTCAAATTTTGGAGAAAAATGAAACAAGAAGAGGAGTATAGTAATTTGGGAGTTTCACTCCCATATCATAATTGATTATCTCATTAAGAGTATGGAATTGGAGGTATTGTCAAGTGTCTTATCTTACAAGCCCCAAGCAACCTTTGCCATTGATATTAAAAGGGGGATTTTTTAGTAAGGGGGAGCAACTTGTGATCCTATTTAGTAAATGTCAGTTTCATTATAGGGTTACCATCAATGAAAAAGGATGAAATTGTTGGAAATATTGAGTTGTCATTGATGTCAAAGGCAGAAATATCTTCAAGGATAAAATGTTGATGTCAAAGGTAGAAATATCTTCAAGGTTGAAATGATGAGTTATCATTGAAGTGCAAGGTAGATATCTTAAAAGGTGATTTAAAGTTGTCAAAGCAAAAGTGATCTTATATGCTTTAATATTTAAATAAATATTTAAATATTAAAGAAGGAGATTTGGAGGCTTATATTTAAATCAAAGGATTTAAATATAATGTATAAGTTTAAATATTTAAATATTTTAAAATTCAAATGATGGGCGACCTCCTTAAAAACACCATGCAAAAAATATTATGGGCCGACCATGCAAAAGGTTGAAAATTCAAATATTCAAAAGTTTGGGCCGACTTCATTGGGAGCATGAAAAAGCATATAAATGGAAGACCCTAAGTTCACTTTGGGTAAGCAATGCAATTCGAATGAGAATCGATCGAGCGGAGAGTGGCAGCAAGGAGGGAGGAGAGGAGCGCAGGTTTTGGTAGTGATGCAGCAGAAAGAAAACATTAAATATTGGTTCGTGCCACATCTATCTCAACCGACCGGTTAGACCAGTTGGTAGCCAGGCTCATGCTAAGGCATTGTGTTGCAAGAGGTCAAGGGGTCGAATTTGGTCGATGCCATTTTGTTGAAGAGTGAAGGTAGAGTTTCGAAGGATTTAAATATCATTTTTGCGCTTTTGATTCCATCCACTGGGGTAGCCCAGATGGTCGCCTAGCTTGTGTGGAAGCGTTGTTGTGCAGGAGGTTAAGGGATCGAATCCCTTCGACGTCATTTTGTTTTGCTGAAGGATAGAAAATAGAGCATCGAAGGAAATAAATATTATTTTGCACTGTTTGGTTTCATGTGCTGCGTTAGCGCAGTTGGTCACTAGCCCAAGTTAGGGTGTTGTGCTTCTAGAGGTCAAGGGATCAAATCCCATCCGTGGTTATGCAAGGTATTTATAAATTTTGTTTTATTAAATTTGATAAAGGGAGATATAAGGCATAGTATTGGGATTTGATTTTTGCAAATGATATAAAAAGGGAAATATAAGGTGTTATGTTGTGATTTGATTTTTGCAAATTGTAAAAGGGGAGATATAAGGTATAGTATTGTGAGTTGATTTTTGCAAATTATAAAAGGGAAAATATAAGGTGTTATGTTGTGATTTGATTTTTGCAAAGGGAGATATAAGGTGTAATGTTGTGATTTTATTTTTGCAATTCAATATAAAGGAGATGTTGTTAGAATAAAGCTTTATATTGTAAGTTTCAAAAGGGAGATATAAGGAGTTATTTTTAAGCTTCATTGTGTATGTTTTGAAAGAAGTGATAAAGGTTAAAATGGTTGATTTGATATTTAAATCAAGAAGGGAAAAAGAGAATTATTGACCAGATTTGAAAAGCACATGCAAGAGGAAGATCATCATTACTGAGGTAGATTTGGAGGGCACATATTTGGAATAAGTCAAGGTGTCAAAGAATATTAAGTGCACATATTCACCCAAGCATTCAATTTCCAAGGAAGGACAATTCAACAAATTCAAAGAAGAAGGAAAGGTGCACATGATAGAGGAAGAAGAGCAAGGTATGAGCATCTCCAAGTCAACACACAAGTAAGTTATCCAATGCTAGACTTGAGCTACCTTTAAAATGTAATAAATGTGAGATATGTGGAAGTGACAGACTTAATGAATGTGAAGAACATATTGACCATTTGAAGCTTACTACATTAGTGCATATCATTCTCTATATGTTCATGAAGATAAAAGAATTATGGGTAGAATATGTCTGAATTGCTTTTAGTTGAGAAAAGCAAAGGTGAAGAACTTGATGCCATTATTGATCAAGTTTGGTAAGAAGATTTGTGCATTGGTTATGATTGAATTTGGGAGTAAATGTGCAAGGGTTATAGATCATATTTGAGCAGTTTTGAGCAGGTTTTGGAGAATATTTGAGTAGGTTTTGTAAGTAGATTTTGGAGAAGATTTGAGTAGGTTTTGTAAGCAGGTTTTGGAGAAGATTTGAGCAGGTTTTGTAAGAATTTTGGAGAATATTTGAGCAGGTTTTATAAGCAGATTTTGGAGCAGATTTGAGTAGGTTTTGTAAGCAAATTTTAGAGTAGATTTGAGCAGGTTTTATGAGAAGTTTTGGAGTAGATTTGAGAAAGTTTTATGAGTAGGTTTTGAAGCAAATTTGAGCAAGATTTTGAGTAAGTTTTGTGAGAAGATTTGGAGCATAAACTTGAGAAGGGATTGGTGTCTCCTTAAATGGATTGATGTCCATGAACTAGAGAGGGGATTGGTGTCTCTTATGGATTGGTGTCCATAAACTTGAGAGGGGATTGGTGTCTCCTATGGATTGGTGTCCATAAACTAGAGTAGAGGGGATTGGTGTCTCCTATGGATTGGTGTCCATAAACTAGAGTAGAGGGGATTGGTGTCTCCTATGGATTGGTGTCCATGAACTTGAGAGGGGATTGGTGTCTCCTATGGATTGGTGTCCATAAACTTATATAGGGGATTGGTGTCTCCTATGGATTGGTGTCCATAAACATTGTAAAGGGGATTGGTGTCTCTTGTGGGTTGGTGCCCATAAAATTTATTGAAGAAATATATAAGAAATATTTTGTCGTGGTTTTCTCCTAAGAGGGTGTTTCCACATAAAATTTGTGTCTCTCATATGTGTGATGATTTGTGCATTGTTTCATTATTGCATTAATATTATTGTTGTTATCATTTGGATTGAAAAGTGAAAAGTTTTATCTTATATTGTTCACCCCCCTCTCAATATAAGCTTGTGTTCTTCAATTGGTATCAGAGCGGGTTCCTTCATGAAAGCCTAAAAACTTGAAGGAAGATCTTACAGGAACACACATGGCACATCAAGAAGGGTTTTCATCAAATAGGGCACCATTATTTGATGGGACTAACTATGCTTTCTAGAGCATAAGGATGAAGAATTATTTGATGGCACATGGATATGATATATGGCAATCCATTGAGAATGGGTTCACACCACCTACAACTCCTCCCATGGATGAAAATGGTAAGAAACCATATGAAAATAATGCCAAGGCAATGAATGCAATATTAAGTGGATTATGTGAATCAGAGTTTGTGAAAGTCATGCAATGCACTTCAAAAAAATAAATATGGGATAAGTTACAAAGAACATATGAAGGAGATGACAAGGTTAAAATGGCAAAACTTCAAACCCATAGGAGGAAGTTTGAAGACTTGAAGATGAAATATGAAGAAGATATTTCCCAATATCTACTTCATGTTGATGAGGTTGTCAACACCATTCATGGACTTGGAGAAAGTATTGAAGACTCTAAGATTGTTCAAAAAATCTTGAGGTCACTTCCCATGAGGTTTGATGCAAAGGTTTCAGCAATAGAAGAGATGAAGGATCTCAAAACATTGAGCATGGATGAGCTACATGGGATTCTCACAGCCTATGAGATGAGGACTAAAAAATATCAAACATCCAAATGAGAAGCAACATTTAAAGCTTCAAAGAAGACAAAGAATAAGGAACCAGAATCAAGTGAAGAGTCAAGCAATAGAGAAGAAGCTAACTTTATACGAAGGAATAAGAAGGGTCCAAGAAAACATAAAGGTATGCATTCTATGAAATATTTTAATTGTGGTAACCTTGGTCACTATGCATCTAATTTTCCACAAGATAGAAGTAGTAGCAGTGAAGAAGAAAAGGAATATGAGAAAAAGAAAGAAAGAAAATTTTATCATGAAAAGAAAAATAGGTATGGTCAAAACAAGCATGAGAAGAAGATCTTTCAAAGACACAAGAAGAGTTTTTATGTTGAAGAAGCAAGCAATTCCTCCAGTAGTAGTGATGAAAGTCTCTCAAATAGTGAAAGAGAAGAAATCCTATTTTTGGCCATAGAAGAGAAAGAAGATGCTCCTGTTGTTGAAGACCAAGAAGAAGAGAAAGATTCAAAAAATGAAGAGGAAGCCACAGTTGACATAGAAGAGGAACTTATTGTTGCTCTTGAAGAATTGAAAAGGGTTAGAAAGAAGAACTCAAGATTGAAGGCTCAAGTACAAGAGGATGAGAAGACAAAGGTAAAGTTGTCACAAGAACTCATTGACCTGAAAGTTAAAGTTGAAGAGGTAAAGCAAATTGAAGAAGGTATGGTTGAATAGTTAAAGGTAAAAGAACTAGAGTGTGAAAGACTAGAACATGAAGTTGTCATTCTAAGGAAGGGACTTGAAAATTTTAATGATAAGATATATCAGTTTAGGAAAAGCTCAAAAAACTTGGATGATATTATCAAAGCACATAGATCTCCATTTATGAAGACTAGACTTGGTTTTGAAGAAGGTCAAGAGAAACAAAAGGGGGAGTCAAGCTCAAAAGGAAAAGAGGCATCAAAGAAAATTGAAGAAGAGCCTAAGACCTATGCTGATATGTTGAGAAGTGGAAGCATCAATGAGGAAGAAAACAAAGCACCATCAAGGGATAGGGACCATCATAGAAAAAGCAATGAGAGAACCATGCAACAATATCCTCCAAGGCAATCAAACAAGTTTCAAAATTTCTTCCATGGTCATTGTTTCTCATGTAACCATTTTGGTCATAAAGCTATAAATTGCAGAGTCCATGCTATGAATGATTTTGGCTTCACCAAGAGGAATTTCAATTCATTTGCACCTCTCATGGACTACAATATCATTTGTTACAAATGTAACAATTTTGGGCATACAGCTAGATGGTGTAGAACAATGTTCCCTAAACTTCCGAAGTCAAGAAAAAAGGAGAATGGTCAAAATGTTCAAAAGGGTATGATATCCAAAGTTTGGAGAAAGAAAATGAAACAAGAAGAGGAGCATAGTAATTTGGGAGTTTCACTCCCATCTCATAATTGATTGTCTCAATAAGAGCAGGGAGTGGGGGGCATTGTCAAGTGTCTTATCTTACAAGCCCCAAGGAGCCTTTGCCATTGATGTCAAAGGGGGAGAGTTTTTAGTAAGGGGGAGAAGCTTGTCAGGGGGAGCAACTTGTGATCCTATTCAATAAAGGTCAGTTTCATTATAGGGTTGCCATCAATGACAAAGGGGGAGATTGTTGGAAATATTGAGTTGTCATTGATGTCAAAGGTAGAAATATCTTCAAGGATAAAATGTTGATGTCAAAGGCAAAAATATCTTCAAGGTTGAAATGATGAGTTATCATTGAAGTACAAGGCAGATATCTTAAAAGGTGATTTAAAGTTGTCAAAGCAAAAGTGATCTTATATGCTTTAATATTTAAATATTAAAGAAGGAGATTTGGAGGTTTATATTTAAATCAAAGGATTTAAATATAATGTAAAGTTTAAATATTTAAAATTTAAATATTTAAATATTTTAAAATTCAAATGATGGGCGACCTCCTTAAAAACACCATGCAAAAATATTATGGACCGACCATGCAAAAGGTTGAAAATTCAAATATTCAAAATTTAGGCCAACTTCATTGGGAGCATGAAAAACATATAAATGGAAGACCCTAAGTTCACTTTGGTAGTAAAGCAATTCAAATAATATTGATCGAGTGGAGAGCGACAACAAGGAGGGAGGAGAGGAGCATAGGTTTTGGAAGCGACATAGCAGAAATAAAAAATTAAATATTGGTTAGTGCCACATCTATCTCAACCAATCGGTTAGACCAATCAGTAGCCTGGCTCACGCTAAGGTGTTATGTTGCAAGAGGTCAAGGGGTCAAATCTAGTTGATGTCATTTTTTTGAAGAGTGAAGGTAGAGTTTCGAAGGATTTAAATATCATTTTTGCGCTTTTGATTCCATCCATTAGGGTAGCCCAGACGATCACCTAGCTTGTGTGGAAGCATTGCTATGTAGGAGGTTAAGGGATCAAATCCCTTCGATACCATTTTGTTTTTCTGAAGGATAGAAAATAGAGCACCGAAGGAAATAAATATTATTTTGCATTATTTGGTTTCATGTGTTATGTTAGCATAACTGGTCACTAGCCCAAGTTAGGGTGCTACACTTCTAGAGGTCAAGAGATCAAATCCCATCCATGATTATGCAAGGTATTTATAAATTTTATTTTATTAAATTTGATAAAGGGAGATATAAGGCATAGTATTGGGATTTGATTTTTGCAAATGATATAAAAGGAAATATAAGGTGTTATGTTGTGATTTGATTTTTACAAATTATAAAAGGGGAGATATAAGGTATAATATTGTGATTTAATTTTTGCAAATTATAAAAAGGGAAATATAAGGTGTAATGTTGTGATTTGATTTTTGGGAGATATAAGGTGTGATATTGTGATTTTATTTTTGCAATTCAATATAAAGGAGATGTTAGAATAAAGCTTTATATTGTAAGTTTCAAAAGGGAGATATAAGGAGTTATTTTTAAGCTTTATTGTGTATGTTTTGAAAGAAGTGATAAAGGTTAAAATGGTTGATTTGATATTTAAATCAAGAAGGGAAAAAGAGAATTATTGACCAGATTTGAAAAGCACATGCAAGAGGAAGATCATCATTACTGAGGCAGATTTGGAGGGCACATATTTGGAACAAGTCAAGGTGTCAAAGAATATTAAGTGCACATATTCACCCAAGCATTCAATTGCCAAGGAAGGACAATTTAACAAATTCAAAGAAGAAGGAAAGGTGCACATGATAGAGGAAGAAGAGCAAGGTATGAGCATCTCCAAGTCAACACACAAGTAAGTTATCCAATGCTAGACTTGAGCTACCTTTAAAATGTAATAAATGTGAGATATGTGGAAGTGATAGACTTAATGAATGTGAAGAACATATTGACCATTTGAAGCTTACTACATTAGTGCATATCATTCTCTATATGTTCATGAAGATAAAAGAATTATGGGTAGAATGTGTCTGAATTGCTTTTAGTTGAGAAAAGAAAAGGTGAAGAACTTGATGCCATTATTGATCAAGTTTGGTAAGCAGATTTGTGCATTGGTTATGATTGAATTGTTGGACATTTTGAGTAGATGAGTTGTCATTGATGTCAAGAGTGAGTGGTCATTGATGTCAAGCTTTCAACACCAGTCAATGGTAGTTTCAGTGGGCAACATCAGTTTCAGGTTCTCCAATAAGTGCAAAAGGATAGTCCATTTTTAGTTGATCAAGACCCGGTTCCAGGAAGTCAAATGTGGTCCAAAGTGCAAAGAAGAAGCCCAAGTGAATAATATTATAATATTTCTTTATAATATTATACAGGGAAGTTTAAATTAATTAATATAATTTTTATTATAAATTAATTTACTTAACTTATAAGTTATTTAAATTAATTATTAATTAATTTTAATATTAATTATAAGTTAATTTATGTTAATTTTAAATAACCCTAAGGTGGGTTATTAAATCAAAATTCAAATTTTGAATTCGAATTTGAGCGCCGACGTGGGGAGTAAAATAATAATGTGTATAAAAGGGGACTACCCCACCTTAGCCAAAAATACTATGCCTTCGAAATTAATTTCAATGCTATGCGAAAATGTGTGAATTATGCTATACACAAAGAGGATTTTATTTTTTTAAGTGTTAAGAGGAGGAAAAGATTTCATTCACCAAGGAGGGCCTTGGTCACCAAGCGCGGTACCAGTTGGCAACCCAACAAAAGCAAAGCGTAGGGCAGCAAGTGGAAGGTTCAAATCCATGGAATTATTTTTATTTTGTTTGGAATTAATGATGAACGAAGGTTTAAAAGGAAGGAAGCTTCCCTTCCTTCACGTGGGTGCCTATAGCCCATGTGGTGGGCACCAAAGTGCTAAGGCGCTTGGCGCTTGGGGAGACGATGGTTCGAAACACGTCAAAACCCTTTTGGGGTAAAACAAAGGTATGCATTAGTTGGTGCGAAAATTTTAGAGGAATTAGTTGAGCTATTAAAAATTAATTTTTGCATAATTTATTTGGTTTATAAGGTTTTAAGGGGAGTTATAAGGTTGATGCAAAATAATTTTGGTGTTATTTGCTTTAGTGTTTGAAAAGGGTAATAAGGTGTTTTAGGAAGATTGTTTGAGGTTTTGTGGTGTTGGATATTATTTTAAGTTGGAGATTATAAGGTGTATCTAAATAATTATTTTTCATGTATGATTTGATGGATGTTAATTTCAAGAAGGAGCAATAAGGTATATTTGAGCTTTGATTATTTTTGTGTCTAAGGAATATTTTGAGAAAGTGTTAGAGTGATATTTTGTCATCTAACCATTGAAATTGGAAAGAAGAAAATTGTGATTGAGACAGGTTTTCTAAGGGCACTTCTACATCAAACAAAAGGTATGGGCACATCTTCCTAGTGAGTGATTGTTGAATGTTGTGAATGCAAAGTTGGAGTGAAAAGGATTGTTTGGTAAGCATTGTTGAGTGTGTTTTGAATTAATGCTTCAAGGTTTTCTAGAATAAAGAGTTGTTGATAAAACCTTGTTTGATAAGCATTGTTGTTGAAGTGATTAGTTGAGTGAACTTGAACTAGGGTTTGCAAAGATCATGAGTATCATTGTTATGTGAGATTGATTGATAAGCATTGTTGGAAATATTTGAGTGAGTGTTCATATGCTTGGACTAGGGTTTGTAAGCAAGGATTAATTCATTGAGTGATTGGTTGAGTAGAGTTGGTTGAGCCTAGTCAAGTGGATGTGTTGAAGTGATAGTTCAAGTTCTATGAAACAAATTGTTCTATATTCTAAATTGATTTGAGAAAGAGATTGAGTGTTTATGAATGTGAAACATATTGAGTCTCTAACAATTCTCTATATGTTTCTATGATAAGAAGTGATTGAGCATTTTTGTGAATGTGAAGCATATTGAGTCTCTAACAATTCTCTATATGTTTCTATGAGATTGACAAGTTCTAGTGAGGACTTGTTGAGCAGATTTGAGGTAAGTCTTAGAGAAGACTTGTGGATAGATTGGTGTAAGATTTTGTGGAAGCTTACAATACATATTTGAGGATAGATATTGAGGATAGATTTGAGGATAGAGTTTGGTGCAGATTTGAGGATAGGTTTGTGCCAGACTAGAGATAGAGATTGAGCAAATTTGTGCTAGATCGAAGGACTATGTTTAGTGTAGATTTGAGATAGAGATTTGGAGGTGATAGAGTATAGAGGATGACAGTCTCTAGTGGATAGAGATCCATTAGCTAGGGTAGTGAGGATAGGTGTCTTCAATGGATAGAGATCCATTAGCCAGAGTAGTGGGGGCAATAGTTCTTCTAGAAGATCACCAGCTAGAGCAGAGGAGAAAGGAGTTCTCCTATGGATAGAGATCCATAAACTTGATTAGGGGATTGGTGTCTCCTTTGGATAGAGGTCCATAAACATTGTAGGGAAAGGATTCCCAAGAGAATTTATTTGAGAAAAATTTATAAGGAATATTTTCTCCGTGGAGTAGCCCACATTGGGTGAACCATGTTAAATCATGTCTCTCATGTGTGTGATGCTTTGTGTGATGTTTACTACTTTAATATTGTTGATGTTATCATTTGGATTAAAAAGCAAAAATTTTATCTTATACTTATTCACCCCCCTCTCAGTATAAGCACATGTTCTTCAATTGGTATCAGAGCGGGTCTCTCCATGAAAAGACTAACAACTTGGAGGAGGATCCATCAAAAACACACATGACTTCAAAAAATGAAGAAGAGACCATGTTTGATATAAAAGAGGAATTATTTACTACTCTCAAAAATTTGGAAAGGATTAGAGAAAAGAACTCAAGCCTGAAGGAACAAATTCAAGAGGATGAAGAAGCAAATATGGAACTTCTACAAAGTCTCACAGAACTTAAGATAAAGGTAGAAGAAGGAAAGAAGATTGAGCAAGATATGATAGATCTATTAAGAGCAAGAGAAACAGAATGTGAAATATTGGAAGCAAAAATTATTTATCTAAGGAATGAAGTTGAAAGGACTAAAGTACTACAAGATATAGAGTATGGGAAACAGAAAGAAGAGTCAAGTCTTCAAAAAGGAGAAACTTCAAACAAAGATAGGCAAGCAAAGGATACTTCAAAAGAAAAAGACATCAGAAAGGAAGAAAGCAAATAAGAACCTTGGATGAGAGTTAATCACAAAAGGAGAAGCACTCAACCACAATCTCAAAGGCATCCAAATAGGTTACATAATTTCTTCCATGGTCATTGTTTTTCTTGTAACAAATATGGTCATAGAGTTGTACATTGTATTGGTCATGCAAGAAACAATGTCAATAGAAATTTCAATTCTTTTGCACCTCTTATGGATAATGATATTATATGTTACAAATGCAATAATTTTGGGCACAAGGCTAGATGGTGTAAAATGATACTTCCTAAGTCTAGTAAAAGAAAACCAATTTCAACAACTAGGAAAGAGGAAAAGGGAAATGTAAAGACTAGATCAATGTTAGTTCAAACAACCCTTCATGCTCAGGATAAAGAAGAACAATGGTATCTTGATAGTGGTTGCTCTAGACACATGACAGGAGACAAAGAAAAATTTATTGTACTAAAAGAAACCAATAGAGGATCAGTAAGTTTTGGTGATAATGGATCAACAAAGATTGGTGGAAGAGGAACTTTGAGTTTAGATAATGGGAAAACAAGAACAAAAAATGTGTTGTATGTCAAAGGGTTAAAACATAATCTGCTAAGTGTAAGTCAACTTTGTGATCAAGGTCATATGGTTACATTTCACCCAGATAGATGTGAGATAAGAAAATTAGAAACTAGAAAAGTCATTGCAAATGCAAGAAGAACTCCAAACAATCTATACATGCTTAGTGAGATCAAAGGGGAAAAGTGCTTTCTATCACAAGAATATGAGAGTTGGTTGTGGCATAGAATATTGGGTCATTTGAATTTTGACAACATAGTCAACATAAGCAATAAGCAGGTTGTAAGAGATTTACCCAAGCTAAAGAGGCCACAAAACACAATATGTGCACCTTGTCAACATGGAAAGCAAACTAGAACAAGCTTTAAGTCAAAGGGATATATGTCATCTGAGCCATTAAGTCTAATACATACTGATCTATGTGGTCCTACCAGAACATAGAGTATTCAGGGTGAGAGTTACTTTATATTGTTTATAGATGATTACTCCATAATGGTTTGGGTAGCCTTCCTAAAAGAGAAGTCAGATGCATTTGAAAAATTCAAAGCATTTAAGGAACTGGTTGAAAATGAAACTAGCAAGAGGATTAAGTGTTTGAGATCTGATAGAGGAGGAGAATTTACCTCAAATGAATTTGTAGATTTTTGTGAACAACATGGAATCAAGAGAGAATACTCAACAACAAGAACTCCTCAACAAAATGGAGTAGTTGAAAGAAAAAATAGGACCATTGAGAATATGGCTAGAGCTATGTTAAATGAGTCCAAAATTTTAGATGGATTTTGGAGGGAAGAAGTCAACACAATAGTATATATAATCACTAGGGCTCAAATGAGGGTAAACCATCACAAGACTCCTTATGAGCTTTGGAAAGGAAGACCGACCACTATAAAACACTTCAAGGTTTTTGGAAGCAAGTGCTACATAAGACGAGAAGATCAAAACTTAGGCAAGTTTGACCCAAGATGTGATGAGGGAATTTTTCTTGGTTATTCCACTAAGATTAAATCTTATAGATGCTTCAACAAGAGAACACACACTATTGTGGAAAGTATAAATGTAACAATTGATGAGAAGATAGATTCAAGAGAACCAGTTCAACAAATTATGTATCAGGAAGATGGGAGTTGTCAAGAAGAGTTTCATGAGGAATCAGATGAAGAAGAAGAAGAAACACAAAGACTTCTTCCTAAAACTCCATCCAGGTATGTACAGAAGCATCATCCAAAAGATCTAATCATTGGGAATCCAGATGAAAGACAAACAAGGAGAAGGATAATAACACCATCTCAACAAGAAAATTTTTCTTTGCTATCTAAGATTGAGCCAAAGGATTTCAATCAGGCAAGTGAAGATGAGTTCTGGATTAAGGCAATGGATGAGGAATTAGATCAGATAGAGAAAAGCAAGACTTGGGAACTTGTTCCATGACCAAAGGACAAGAATGTGATCGACACAAAATGGGTATTCAAAAATAAGTTAAATGAAGATGGACAGGTAGTAAGGAATAAAGCAAGGTTAGTGTGCAAAGGTTATGCATAGGTAGAGGGAATTGACTTTGATGAGACATTTGCTCCAGTTGCATGACTTGAAGCCATAAGAATATTTTTAGCCTTCTCAAGTTTTAAAAACTTCAAGGTATATCAGATGGATGTTAAGTCAACATTTCTAAATGGTGTTCTAGAAGAAGAAGTCTATATTGAACAACCAGAGGGATTCATATTAATAGATAAACCAGATCATGTATGCAGATTGAAAAAGGCACTGTATGGTCTAAAGCAGGCTCCTAGAGCATGGTACTCAAGATTGGATAAGTATCTTCAGGAACAGGGATTCAGAAAAGGAATAGCAGATAACAACTTATACATCAAAAATGAAGGGAATAATCTACTAATTGTGGTTGTTTATGTTGATGACATCATTTTTGGGGGAAACAATGATAAGATGTGTAAAGAATTTGCAAAGAACATGCAGAATGAATTTGAGATGTCTATGCTTGGTGAGTTGTCCTTCTTTCTTGGACTTCAGATTTCACAATCAGAGAAAGGAGTATTTCTCTCACAAACCAAGTATATAAAAGAGATGCTAAAGAAATTCAGGTTAGAAGATTGCAAACCGGTAAGTACCCCCATGGTCATAGGATGCAAGTTAAGTAAGGATGATGAATCTCTAGAGGCAGATCAGAGATTATACAGATCTATGATTGGCAGCTTGTTGTATGTTACAGCTACAAGACCAGACATAGTGCAATCAGTGGGATTAGTGGTAAGGTTTCAGGCAGCACCTAAGGAAACACATGTGGCAAAAGTAAAGAGAATTCTCAGGTATCTAAAAGGGACTATGGATTTTGGGCTCTGGTATCCCAAAAGTGATAGTTTCACACTCACAACATATACAGATGCAGATTGGGCTGGCAGCATTGATGACAGAAAAAGCACAAGTGGAGGAGCATTCTTTCTTGGAGACTATTTAGTCTCTTGGCTAAGTAAGAAGCAGGTTTCAGTATCCTTATCTACAGTAGAAGCAGAATATATTGTAGTAGTAGCCAGTTGTACATAGGTATTATGGATGAAGTGAACTCTAGAAGACTTCAAGATAAAACATGATCATCCTATTCCCATATTATGTGATAATACAAGTGCTATAAGTATCTCAAAGAATCCAGTGATGCACTCCAGGACAAAGCACATTTCGATCAAGTATCATTTTCTGAGAGAACAGGTGATAGATAAATAGGTCAAGTTGGAATATGTTACTACAAAGGAACAGATAGCAGATATTTTCACTAAGCCACTTTCAAAGGAGACCTTTGAGTATCTTCGAAGAAAACTGGGAGTAATACTCCCACCCCAAAATTAACCACCTCAAGAGGAGGTGGGGGAGGGGCTAAGCTAAGAGACTCATTCTTAGCCCCGAGCCCCAAAGGTGACCCTTTTCCATTGATGTCAAAGGGGGAGATATTTGATTTAAGGAGAGAGCATTGAGTCAGGGGGAGCAATTTCCCAAGGGGAGCAGAACAGAAAAAAGGTCAAGTTTTGGTAAAAAGAATTTGGGTTGCCATCAATGACAAAGGGGGAGATTGTTGGACATTTTGAGTAGATGAGTTGTCATTGATGTCAAGAGTGAGTGGTCATTGATGTCAAGCTTTCAACACAAGTCAGTGGCAGTTTCAGTGGGCAACATCAATTTTAGGTTCTCCAATAAGTGCAAAAGGATAGTCCATTTTCAGTTGATCAAGACCCGGTTCCAGGAAGTCAGATGTGGTCCAAAGTGCAAAGAAGAAGCCCAAGTGAATAATATTATAATATTTATTTATAATATTATACAAGGAAGTTTAAATTAATTATAAATTAATTAATATAATTTTTATTATAAATTAATTTATTAATTAATTTACTTAACTTATAAGTTATTTAAATTAATTATTAATTAATTTTAATATTAATTATAAGTTAATTTATGTTAATTTTAAATAACCCTAAGGTGGGTTATTAAATCAAAATTCAAATTTTGAATTCGAATTCGAGCATCGACATGGGGAGTAAATTAACCAGTGTGTATAAAAGGGGGACTACTCCACCTTAGCCAAAAATATATGCCTTCGAATTAATCTCAATGCTATGCAAAAATGTGTGAATCATGCTATACGAACAAAGAGGATTTTTTTTTAAAGTGCTCAAGAGGAGCAAAATTTCCACCAAGGGAGCCTTGGTCACCAGGTAATTAAAAAGTAGATGAGTTCAATCTATAGTTTTTATTTTGTTTGGAATTGACAATGGATAAAGGTTTAAAAGGAAGGAGTCTTCCCTTCCTTCACGTGGGTGCCTATAGCCCATATGGTGGGCACCAAAGTGCTAAGGCACTTGGCGCTTGGGGAGACGGCGGTTCGAAACTCGTCGAAACCCTTTTGGGGAGAAGGACAAAGGTATGCATTTGTTGAGCACCAAAATTTTAAAGGAATTAAGTTGAGCCATTAAAATTTAATTTTTGCATAATTTATTTGGTTTGTAAGGTTTTAAGGGGAGTTATAAGGTTGATGCAAAATAATTTTTTGGTGATATTTGCTTTAGTGTTTGAAAAGGGTAATAAGGTGTTTAAGGAAGATTGTTTGAGGTTTTGTGGTGTTGGATATTATTTTAAGTTGGAGATTATAAGGTGTATCTAAATAATTATTTTTCATGTATGATTTGATGGATTTTAATTTCAAGAAGGAGCAATAAGGTGTAATTGAGCTTTGATTATTTTTGTGACTAAGGAATATTTTGAGAAAGTGTTAAGAGTGATATTTTGTCATCTAACCATTGAAATTGGAAAGAAGGAAATTGTGATTGAGACAGGTTTTCTAAGGGCACTTCTACATCAAACAAAAGGTATGGGCACATCTTCCTAGTGAGTGATTGTTGAATGTTGTGAATGCAAAGTTGGAGTGAAAAGGATTGTTTGGTAAGCATTGTTGAGTGTGTTTTGAATTAATGCTTCAAGGTTTTCTAGAATAAAGAGTTGTTGATAAAACCTTGTTTGATAAGCATTGTTGTTGAAGTGATTAGTTGAGTGAACTTGAACTAGGGTTTGCAAAGATCATGAGTATCATTGTTATGTGAGATTGATTGATAAGCATTGTTGGAAATATTTGAGTGAGTGTTCATATGCTTGGACTAGGGTTTGTAAGCAAGGATTAATTCATTGAGTGATTGGTTGAGTAGAGTTGGTTGAGCCTAGTCAAGTGGATGTGTTGAAGTGATAGTTCAAGTTCTATGAAACAAATTGTTCTATATTCTAAATTGATTTGAGAAAGAGGTTGAGTATTTATGAATGTGAAACATATTGAGTCTCTAACAATTCTCTATATGTTTCTATGATAAAAGAAATTGAAAGTGATTGAGTATTTTGGTGAATGTGAAGCATATTGAGTCTCTAAACAATTCTCTATATGTTTCTATGATATTGACAAGTTCTAGTGAGGACTTGTTGAGCAGATTTGAGGTAAGTCTTAGAGAAGACTTGTGGATAGATTGGTGTAAGCTTTTGTGGAAGCTTACAATACAATTTGAGGATAGAATAATATTGAGGATATATTTGAGGATAGAGTTTGGTGCAGATTTGAGGATAGGTTTGTGCCAGACCAGAGATAGAGATTGAGCAGATTTGTGCTAGACCGAAGGACTGTGTTTAGTGCAGATTTGAGATAGAGCTTTGGAGGTGATAGAGTATAGAGGATGATAGTCTCCAGTGGATAGAGATCCATTAGCCAGGGTAGTGAGGATAGGTGTCTTCAGTGGATAGAGATCCATTAGCCAGAGTAGTGGGGGTAATAGTTCTTCTAGAAGATCACCAGCTAGAGCTAGAGGAGAAAGGAGTTCTCCTATGGATAGAGATCCACGAACTTGATTAGGGGATTGGTGTCTCCTTTGGACAGAGGTCCATAAACATTGTAGGGAAAGGATTCCCAAGAGAATTTATTTGAGAAAAATTTATAAGGAATATTTTCTCCGTGGAGTAGCCCACATTGGGTGAACCACGTTAAATCATGTCTCTCATGTGTGTGATGCTTTGTGTGATGTTTATTGCTTTAATATTGTTGATGTTATCATTTGGATTAAAAAGAAAAAAGTTTTATCTTATACTATTGTTCACCCCCCTCTCAGTATAAGCACATGTTCTTCATGAATTTAGGAGTAAATGTGCAAGGGTTATAGATCAGATTTGAGCATATTTTGTAAGAAAGTTTTGGAGAATATTTGAGAAGGTTTTGTAAGTAGGTTTTGGAGAAGATTTGAGCAGGTCTTGTAAGTAGGTTTTGGAGAAGATTTAAAAATGTTTTATAAGAAGGTTTTGGAGAAGATTTGAGCAGGTTTTGTAAGCAAGTTTTGGAGAAGATTTGAGTAGTTTTTATAAGTAGGTTTTATAGTATATATGAGTAGGTTTTATGATCAGGTTTTGGAGTATATTTGAGCAAGTTTTGTGAGCAGGTTTTGAAGAAGATTTGAGTAGTGATTGTGAACAAGTTTATGAGCAATATTTGAGGATATAATTGAGTAGAGCTTTGACCAGAATTGAGCAAGGGGATTGGTGTCTCCTATGGATTGATGTGCATGAACTTGAGAGGATATTGGTGCCTCCTATGTATTGTTGTCCATAAAATTGAGAGGGGATTGGTGTCACCTGTATATTGGTGTCCACAAACCTGAGAGGGGATTGGTGTCTCCTGTGGATTGGTTTCCATGAACCATATAATACAGGATTGATGTCTCTTATGGATTGGTGTCCATGAAATTGAGATGGGATTGTTGTCTTCTATGGATTGGTGTCCACAAACTTGTATAGGGGATTTGTGTCTCTTGTTGATTTGTGTCCACGAAATTGTAAAGGGGATTGGTGTCTTCAATGGGTTGGTGCCCAAAAAAATTATGGAAGAAATATATAAGCAATATTTTTCCATGGTTTTCTTCCAAGAGGGTTTTTCCACATAAATACTATGTCTCTCATATATGTGATTATTTGTGTATTGTTTCATTATTGCATTAATATTATTACTAATATCATTTGGATTGAAAAGTAAAAACTTATATCTTATACTGTTGACCCCCCCTCTCAGTATAATATTGTGTTATTCAATTGGTATCATAGTGGGTTTCTTTGTGAAAGCCTAATAGCTTGAAGCAATATCTTACAAGAACACACATGGCACATCAATAAGTGTTTTCATAAAATAGGGCACCATTGTTTGATGGGACTAACTATGCTTTATGGAGTATAAGGATTAAAAATTATTTTATGGCACATCACTATGATACATGGTAATCCATTGAGGATGCGTTCACACCACCTACAAATATTCCCACATATCAAAGAGAAAGAAACCAAATGAAAATAATTTCAGGGCAATGAATATAATTATAAGTGGCTTATGTGTATCAGTTTTATGAAAGTCACGCAATGTACTTTAGAAAAATAAATATGGGATAAATTACAAAGAACATACGAAGCATATGACAAGGTGAAAATGGCAAACCATCAAACACATAGGAGAAATTTTGAAGACATGAAGATTAAATATGAAGAAGATATTGCCCAATATATAATCCATGTTGATGAGGTTGTCAACACCATTCATGTACTTGGATAAAGTTTTGAATACTCTAAGATTGTTCAAGAAATATTGAGGTCACTTCCCATGAGGTTTGATGCAAAAGTTTCAGCAATATAAGAATACCTTCAAACGTTAAGCATGGATGAGCTACATAGAATTCTCACAGCCTATGAGATGAGAACTAAAAAATATCAAACATCCAAATGGGAAGCAACATTTAAAGCTTCAAGGAAGACAAATAATAAGGAACCAAAATCAAGTGAAGAGTCAAGAAATAGAGAATAAGCTAAATTCATATGAAGGAATAAGAAGGGTTACAGAAAACATAAAGGTATGCATTCTATGAAATATTTTAATTATGGTAACCCTGGTCACTATGCATCTATTTTTCCACAAGCAAGAAGTAGTAGTAGTGAAGAATAAAAGGAATATGAGAAAAAGAAAGAA
Organism: Wollemia nobilis; assembly: GCA_028583015.1. Taxonomy (NCBI): domain Eukaryota; kingdom Viridiplantae; phylum Streptophyta; class Pinopsida; order Araucariales; family Araucariaceae; genus Wollemia; species Wollemia nobilis. The sequence goes on from JAQPPZ010016831.1 coordinate 3,405,128, forward strand.
AGAAAGAAAATTTTATCATGAAAATAAAAATAGGTATGGGAAAAACAAGCATGAGAAAAATATATTTCAAATACATAAGAGATTTTTTATGTTAAACAAGCAAGCAGTTTCTCCAAAAGCAGTGATGAAAGTATCTCAAATATTGAAAGAGAAGAAATCTTATTTTTGGCCATAGAAGATAAAGAAGATGACCACATTGTTGAAGACCAACAAGAAGAGAAATATTCAAAAAATGAAGAGGAAGCCACATTTGACATAGAAGAGGAACTTATTGTTGCTTTTGAAGAGTTGAAGAGGGTTAGAAAGAAGATTCTGAATATTAAAGGATCAAGTACAAGAGGATGAGAAGACAAAGGCAAATTTATCACAAGAACTCATTGAACTCAAAGTTAAAGTTGAAGATGTAAAGCAAATTGAAGAAGGTATGGTTGAGCAGTTAAAGGTAAAAGTGTTGGCATGTGAAAAATTAAAACATGAATTATGTCTCTCTAAGGATGGTAGTGGAAGTATCTAATGATAAACTACATGGGTTTGAGTCAACATAAAAAGGAAAAGAGGCATCAAATAAAATTGAAGAAGAGCCTAAGACCCATGCTTATATGTTGAGAAGTGGAAGCATCAATGACAAAGAAAATAAAGCATCATCAAGGGATAGGGACCATCACAGAGAAAGCAATGAGAGAACCATAAAACAATATCCTCTAAGGTAATCAGACAGGTTTCAAAATTTATTCCATGGTCATTGTTTCTCATGTAACCATTTTGGTCATAAAGTTGTAAATTGTAGGGTCCATGCTATGAATTATTTTGGCTTCACCAAGAGGAATTTCAATTCATTTGCACCTTTTATGGACTACAATATCATTTGTTACAAATGTAAAAATTTTGGACATACAAGTAGATGGTGTAGGAAAGTTTTCCCTAAACATCCAAATTCAAGAAAAAGGAGAATGGTCAAAATGTTCAAAAGGGTATGATCTCCAAAGTTTGGAGGAAAAAAAAAGAAACAGGAAGAGGAGCATAGTAATTTGGGAGTTTCACTCCCATATCATAATTGATTGTCTCCGTAAGAGCAGGGAATGGGGGGAATTTTCAAGTGTCTTCTCTTACAAGCCCCAAGGAGTCTTTGCAATTAATGTCAAAGGGGGAAAGTTTTTAGTAAGGGGGAGTAGCTTGTGATCATATTCAATAAATGTTAGTTTCATTATAGGGTTGCCATAAATGATAAAGGAGGAGATTGTTGGAAATATTGAGTTGTCATTGATGTCAAAGGTATAAATATATTCAAGGATAAAATGTTGATGTCAAAAGCAAAAATATCTTCAAGGTTGAAATGATGAGTTATCATTGAAGTACAAGGCATATATATTAAAAGGTGATATAAAGTTGTCAAAGCAAAAGTTATCTTATATGCTTTAATATTTAAATATTAAAGAAGGAGATTTGGAGGGTTATATTTAAATCAAAGGATTTAAATATATTGTATAAGTTTAAATATTTAAAATTTAAATATTTAAAATTTTTTAAAATTCAAATGATGAGCAACCTCCTTAAAAACACCATGTAAAAAATTTTATTGGCCTACTATGCAAAATGTTGAAAATTCAAATATTCACATGTTGGGACGACTTCATTGGGCAAATGAAAAAACATATAAATGAAAGACCCTAAGTTCACTTTGTTATGTGATGCGATTTGAATTATAATTATTGTGCAGAGAGTGATAGTAAGGAGGGAGGAGAGGAGTGTAGGTTTTGTAAGTGACACAATAGAAATCAAATATTAAATATTGGTTCATTCTCCATCTATCTCAACCGACCAATTAGACCAATCGATAGCCAGGATCACACTAAGGTGCTATGTTGAAAGAGGTCAAGGGGTAAAATTTGGTTGACGTCATTTTGTTTAAGAGCTAGGGTAGATTTTAGAAAGATTTAAATATTATGTTTGCACTTTTTATTCCATCCATTGGGGTAGCCTAGACGGTCACCTAGCTTGTGTGGAAGCATGATTGTGTAGGAGGTTAAGGGATCAAATCCCTTTGACATCATTTTGTTTTGCTGAAGGATAGAAAATATAGTGCAAAAGTAAATAAATATCATTTTATACTATTTGGTTTCATGTGCTATGTTAGTGTAGCTGGTCACTAGCCCAAATTAGGGTGTTACGCTTCTAGAGGTCAAGGGAACAAAACCCATCCATGGTTGTGCAAGATATTTATAAATTTTGTTTTATTATATTTTATAAAGGGAGATATGAGGCATAGTATTGGGATTTGATTATTTCAATGATATAAAAAGAGAAATATAATGTGTCATAATGTGATTTGATTTTTGCAAATTGTAAAAGGGGATATAGAAGGCATAGTATTGTGAGTTGACTTTTTGCAAATTATAAAAGGATAAATATAAGTGTAATGTTGTGATTTGATTCTTGGGAGATATAAGGTGTGATATTGTGATTTTATTTTTGCAATTCAATATGAAGGAGATGTTGTTAGAATAAATATTTATATTGTAAAGTTCAAAAGGGAGATATAAGAAGTTATTTTTAAGCTTCATTGTGTATGTTTTGAAAGAAGTGATAAAGGTTAAAATGGTTGATTTGATATTTAAATCAAGAAGGTAAAAAGTGAATTATTGACCAGATTTGAAAAGCACATGCAAGAGGAAGATCATCATTACTGAGGTAGATTTGAAGGGCACATATTTAGAACAAGTCAAGGTGTCAAAGAATATTAAGTGCACATATTCACCCAAGCATTCAATTACCAAGGAAGAATAAATTCAGCAAATTCAAAGAAGAAGGAAATATGCACATGATAGATGAAGAAGATCAAGGTATGAGCATCTTGAAGTCAACACATAAGTAAGTTACCCAATACTAGACTTGAGCTACCTTTAAAATGTAATACATGTGATATATGTGGAAGCAACATACTTAATTAATGTGAAGAACTTATTGACCATTTGAAGATTACTACATTAGTGCATATCATTATCTATATGTTCATGAAGATAAAAGAATTATGGGTAGAATGTGTCTGAATTGCTTTTAGTTGAGAAAATAAAAGGTGAAGAACTTGATGCCATTATTGATCAAGTTTGGTAAGCATATTTGTGCATTGGTTATGATTGAATTTTGGATTAAATGTGCAAGGGTTACAAAGAATATTTGAGTAGGTTTTGTAAGCAGGTTTTGGATAAGATTTGAGTAGGTTTTGTAAGCAAGTTTAGGAGAAGATTTGAGCATATCTTGTAAGCAAGTTTTGGAGAATATTTGAACAGGTTTTGCAAGCATGTTTTGGAGCAGATTTGAGCAATTTTTGTAAGAAAGCATTGGAGAATATTTGAGGAGTTTTTGTGAGTAGGTTTTGGATCATATTTGAGAAGGATTTAGGAGTAGGTTTTAAAGTAAATTTGAGAAAGTTTTGTGAGTAGGTTTTGGAGAAGATTTGAGCAGTGATTGTGAGTAGGTTTGTGAGCAATATTTGAGGATAGACCTGAGCAAATATTTTACCAGACTTGAGCAAGGGGATTTGTGTTTCATTTGGATTGGTTTCCATTAATTTAAGAGGGGATTGGTATCTCCTATGGATTGGTGTCCATGAACTTGAGAGGAGATTGGTGTCTCCTATAGATTGGTGTCCATGAACCTTAGAGGGGATTGGTGTCTCCTATGAATTTGTGTCCATGAACCTGATATGGTATTGCTGACTCCTATGGATTGGTGTCCACAAACCAAAGTAGAGAGGGTCTCCCATGGATTGGTATCCATAAAATTGAGAGGGGATTGATGTCTCCTATGGATTGTTGTCCATGAAATTTTATAGGGTATTGGTGTCTCCTATGGGTTGGTGTCCATGAAATTTTAAAGGGGATTAGTGTCTCCTGTGGATTTGTAACCATGAAATTTATTGAAGAAATATATAAGTAATAGTTTGTCATGGTTTTCTTCAAGAGGGTGTTTCCATGTAAAATTTGTGTCTCTCATATGTGTGATGGTTTGTGCATTGTTTCATTATTGCATTAATATTATTTTTGTTATCATTTGGATTAAAAAGTGAAATATTTTATCTTATATTGTTCAACCCCCTATCAGTATAAGCTTGTTTTCTTCATATTCTCCTTTATTTATTGATTATGATAAATTAGCACAACAAATTCTAAGTAAAATATTGCTAGGTTTAATGTTATTCTTTCAATAAATTCTTTTATAAAATTAGGAAATAAAATAGGAAATGGTAATAAAAAATAGCTAACAAATCATAAAAGTAAGGCATAGAGGGTTAAAAAAAAAAGTACCTAGTTTCTCCTCAAAGACAAATGTGCTTCCAACTAAATTTGTGTTGCTTGTAACTCAACCAACATCAATGTCCTTTAGGTGGCACAAATTCTAAACCTATAAAAATAAGTACAATGGATGTAAGGATGAGAGAAGAAAAAGTTCTTCCCAACATGAGGGAGGATGAAAGCTTCCTAATGTTATAGGTCAGATCCCCTAATAAATTAAGAAAATTATTATTATTATTTTAAATATGGAATAAGTGAACTAGTAATGTTTACACTATCTACTACAATCAAGCAATGCAAATGTTTTTGGTAGAGAAATATGAAGATAAAATGAAATATATGCAAATATTATGAAAAAGTAAACATGTAATATGCCCCTTAGGTAGAGAATATTCCTAATATGTAATATACATATGGTAGAAAAATATTTTTAATTTTGGGATATGAATGCAAGAAATATAGAATGCAAATTGGCTATATTTTATTATTATAGAGACAAAATAAATGCTTAAACCAAAGAATAAAAATGATCTAGTGTGAAAATGTAAGAGGAAAACCTTGTTAATTAAATACACTACCTAAATATAGTCAAGTACTATAAATACATTATATGGAGAATAATATAGAGAAAAGGTAGGGTAATCAAGGTTATTTATGGTTACAATTGACAAGGATTGTTGAGAAGGTCCAAGGATCTAGTAATGCAAAAGATTAAAAAAAAGACTAATAAAATGCTAAATAATGATGCAATTTCTAATAGAAAATAATAAGTGCAATAAGAATGGTCTTCAATAATAAAATTCTATTAAGAGTTCTAAACTCAACCAACTAAAGACAACAACATGAAAAGTTAAGTTACATGAAAATATAAAATGAAAGAAAACCCAAAAAAGAGAATTAGGGTACATAACATAACCCAAGTCTTGTGGGGTGCCTCCTTATAGTTGTTGTCTAATGGGGTCCTTAATTCTTGCTAAATAAATTGATTGATTGCCTCTTTTTCTTGTTACACTATGCTTTCTATGATGCCAATGATGATGCAATAGAAGTGACTATGACTATAACCCTAGATTCAAAATAGATGATTTTCTTTTATGAGAGTTCAAAAAAAAAAAGCAAAATGTTAGTAGTAAACATTATTATATGTTTTATCCTCCCCATTATAGGGGTGTATTGAAGGGAAGTTTTGAAAGATTTAAATATTTAAATGGAATCAAGAACTAATTAGGGACAAGCATACATGACTATGCCAAGGATGACTATGCCAGGGATTGGAGGTATGCTTGAGAGGCACACTTCTAAGATTTTATTTGTGTTAGAGCATTTGCATTGCTTGCATTTACATTACATTGCAAATGCAACTAGCACAGACATAATTTGTTGTTTGAAAATAAATTTTAGATGAGTCAAATGGTCAATTATTACATTTGTTCTACCTAGGTGCATTTGCACTATCCAAAAAATTATTAGTTAGCCAATGCAAATGTAGGAAACACAAACACTCATTGGTCAACACAAATGCCTTTGAGCATAAAATACCTTAATGTTAGTCATGAATAAAATCGGACTAGATTGGTTAGCTATAGAATTAGTTGTCAGGAGTCATAATTATTTGGGTGTACAAAATTAGATATCTATGTTGTTTCCATTTTGATGCATTTATTGCATGAAAATGTTATGTATATGGCCCACTTTTATAATAAGAATGCTCATCATTGCTTAGGATTGCTATCTTAAGGTAGTGTTTGTTAAAAAATTATATTAAACATTATGATTTTAGGCATCATTATTTCTCATATAACCTTGGGATGTCCCTATGAGGTTTGGAAAAAAAATTCACAATTTTGAGAAAACTCAATTGGTTCATGATTACATGTTAGGATAGTGAGAAAATATGGTGAACATGGAAAAAATCCAACAAGGTAGATCAAAGGGTAAAAAATAAATTTACTTTTATTATTCTTAGCTATGAAAATATATCTTTGGTTCTTATTAGAGATGATATTTTCTATGGTTGTTGTAGGAATATTTATGCATTGCTTGGATACTATTCAAGCACCACCAAAAAGACTAGGGGTTGTTATACACGTACATGGTCAAGGTTTTGAATTTATGTTTATTTTTTAAAATAATTTTGCATTTTTGACCCAATGGTGCAAATTCTAGACAATGCAAATGTAAGTTGATGGCACATTTTTTAGGTGGCACAAATGCAAGTAGTGGTTCAAATGCTAGGAAATACATTTTCACTTGAATGTCACAAATGATTGATGGCATACATATAATTGAATGGCACAAATGCATCAAAGGTATAAGGAATAGATGTTAGGTATTATAGATGTTTTAGGACATAAAGTGATAGATTATCTATTTTTGTGGGTTTCTTAAGACATTTTGGGTTATGTGTCCTCATGCCTTAGAAATCACCATGGATTTCCTAAATGTGGAGGATTATGCACTTCTTGTGATAGTAGGGTTATGCCACCAAGACCTAGTGTCCAAGATAGTGTTCAACAAGGAATTATTGATGGCTCTAGTAGAGCATTATTTTTTCAAGACCAACGTGTTCCATATCCCTATAGGGGAGATGACCATAACTACTAAATATGTTTGGTGTAATATTAGTGGTAGACCATGAAGCTATTGATAGGATATTTGCACTATTGCTTGGAAAAGTTAGATCTTGATGTTAATGTTGCTTTATAGGGATAGGTAGATAGAAAAAATAGTCTTATGATCTCACTAGTGTCACGAATGTTTGTTGGAAACACAAAAAAAGGCTTTTACACTAGTCATAGGGAGAAATGATGAACATGATGCATGAGCATTGGGTTGTATTTTCTTGGGGCCTATTCATATTGCCCATATTATAATAGATATTCCATAAAGTTGTTTATCACTGGGACAAGGACTTATTCTACTATATTTTACTCTATGTTTGGGCCTAGGAATAAAAAAGTAGTATGCAACTACCAAGACTTCTAGGAGCAATGGAAGAGGGTGAGTTTTTATAGCATATGAATGACCTCACTATTTTAAAGGTCATGAATGGAGGCTATGAAGAGGGATTTTTGAGGCTATATGATGGGTAATGGATGGTTTGAATCCTCATTAGATCATTTGGCAACCATGGAAGAGGTATCCTAGTTGGTGGGAGGATGCTTATAAGCTGGATCTAGTGCATTGAGTGAGGTGACATATGTATCCATATGGGGAGAGGGATATACATCAATACAATCATATCTTGATAGAATTTAGAGTGTAGTAGGTAATCCTTGATGGACATTTTCAGTAGAAGAATTCAACTTGAGATATTAGTTTTGGTGGGTTGCTAGATCAAGGGAGAATTTTTGTAGAAAACTAAGGAATGATCCTATGATGATGGGGTTAGTCTAAGATGATGATAGGACCATTAAATATCATGAGATATGGTACATGGGTATTTTATCAATGAGGATGAAAATGAGATCAACTAGGGAATAGTAAGCTAGAATAATGGACCACCATTTTGCATGCTTGGTGAGGGAGGTTCGACAACATAGGAAGGAGTGATAAGTAGCTAAGGTAAGGGTGATAGGGTCCATTGTAGATGTACCTCTCTTATTGGAGATATTATTAGCCCTGCCACAAGTACCAAGAGTGATTGCCAAGGTAGGGCTAAGACAAATGGTAGACGAGGTTTTAGGAGTAGAGAGAGAAATATTATTTAGGAGAATTTAGATACTAAGAGGGTAGCTAATAGATGACAAGGCTTAGATAGCTAGCCTAAAAATAGCATAGATAGTGAAGGATATTGATAGATAAGGAAAGATTATAAATTTCCATATATAATGGAATCAAGAGGTTCCTATGATCTGGAAGAAGAGGGATTAGATGATGGTAAAGAGAGATTGATTATAGGAAAACCATGCTAGGGAGATTTCTAAGATGCAAAGGGAGATAGATTATCTCATTGTAGAGTGAAATATGATATTATCTCATAATTTAGTAATAGGGACAAGAAGGGATGACATGATGTAAATACTAATAGGACAATTTTTATAGGTTTAGGAGAGTGTTACTCAGCTATAGGTACAAGTATAGGATACATAGATACATTTATAGATTTAGATAGAGTGATCTATACATTATTGCACTACCTATTATGTAGTGGTATTGGATAAGTAGAGAACTCAATCTCCAACATGATCAAGGACATAGTCTCAATCAAGGTCAATGAGTAGATACTCATAGATATTGGTACAAATGTGACCATTACCATCACCACTATCAATAGGGGAAACACACAACATACTGCTTGAGGAGCTATCATTTTATGATTTTAGACCCTATTTTCATATATTGATTTGGTGGAATTTACTAGTTTTTTCTATGTGGTACACCCATTTGATGAGCTTGTATATTAGACTTATCCGGTGTATCAATTTTGTTCATGTGGTACAATATGATAATCTATTACCAAATATATATATATATATATATATATATATATAGATGTGATGATGATGTAAGATCTTAGTTACCAAATTTGTTGAATTTTTTAGATAAAATTTGAAATTCGTCGAACTCAAAACTTTAATGAATAAATTCGATGAATAAACCTTAAATTCGGTAGAAAAAATTGAACATTAAAGAGGTATAAAAAACCCTAAAGTAGAGGTACCATAATTTTAAAGTAGAGGTGTGCTCCACAAATTCATATTTGGCTTGCTCTACTAATTCTTGGTGGAGTAAGGAAGGACTGGAATCGAGTGAGAAGCAGAAGCTTGACTGGGTGCGGAAGAATTATATGATTTATGATTACTGTTTGGATAGTAAAAGGTTTCCACACGACTTCCCTCTAGAATGCACCCACTAGACACAAAATTGAGATGAATTCAAAGGATGAATAGTTCAGTCGTCAAAGCTGAGAATAGTTGTTTCTTATAATTCTTTCATTTTCCACCTCATTCATTCTTTCATTCGTTGGAATTTACCAACTTTTCCACCATACATCATTATCAACTCTAGTTATTATGTTATTATTCAAACCGAGTTCATCATATAGATGTCCCAAAGCATACTTATATTATGTATACATAGGGTTAAAGAATAATTTATTTTGTAATAAGTATAGCTTAAATATTGAAGATTTATAGCTTTCTATTTATGATGCTTATGCGGGATGTAAATTTTTTGGTAACCATATAACTTAGACACACCATTGGTTCTATCTAAAATTCTAATTGGAATAATATATAAATCCCCTGGTTGAATTGTTATGAGTTTTCTCTCTAAAATCCCTCTATGAACGTATCTAGCGTAAAGAACTATTATTTCAAAATAGCTAAAAATAAATTAGATATTCCAACTAGATATATATGTGCCCTGATATAGGTAGAGACTTCTTATAAGAAATCATTGACAACGAAATCATTGATAAAAATATATATGCATTTATAATAATCGAATTTTATGTCGAATTTTATTTCAAATTTTTAAACATGTTGAATTTTTTTCAAACTTCAAGGGTGTCAAACTCGAATACGAACTCAAAATTGGTAACTAAGTGTATGATATATGGTTTTAATGAAATTATTTCATGATTTTATTTTTAATGTGATGATGTACTTTATGGGGTTAATTATAATTTGTGCATGTGTTGGCTCCATTTATTTTGAGTTTATTTTTTGGTGAGAAAATTTGGTAAACTTTGAATATATTTTTTCATTTAAGTAATTGATAATATGATTATTAAAATATCAATATATTGTATTGGATGTATAAATTGGAAGTATCATAATGTAATATTTGAATGAGTGAGTTGATAAATTCATTATGGTAATTGATTACATTTTATTAAACAAATATCTAACGTAACTACTATTGATACTTAATGATGTTTGTATGAGTTCATGATGACATTTTTTATGAATTTTTAGAAATTTTGATTTGAAAACTTGTTAAAATTAACCATGCATGTAATTTTATGAGATGGATGAATTGATGAAGTTGATTAAGGGATATTTTAATGGTTAGTTTAGTTTAATTTATGTGATTTGAAAATCACTTAATTTGTTAGCTAACCTAAATCTTAGTTGGTAAGGTAAGGTAAGATGGAGTATTTAGGTATGATAATGGTAGCATTGTGGTGGCATTTGTTGAATACCTTTCCATGCAATATTTATTTTTTATAGAGGCTAAAGTAGCTTACCAAGGCTTATTTATTCTACAAGAGTTATGGGCTAAGAAGGTGTTTGTGGAAGGTGACTCCTGAAGCTTGATAAATATGATGAAGTTAGACAAACACTCAAATTGGTGTATCCAAAATATGATGGTAGAAATGAGAATAATATTTCAAGAAATGGAGGAAGTACAAATTGCTCATATATTAAGAGAAGGAAATAAATTGGCTAACTTCATGGCCAAATAGGGCACTGTTTATATTGGAAGGATGGTGTGGAGGTCTAATTTTCAAGAAGAATTAAATGGCATTATCAATGAAAAAAACCTTGATCTACTCTATAATCATTTATGGGGTTGTCATGGTGTATGGATTAGCCTATCCAAGTGTTGTGGTCAATCTTGTTTTAAGCAGAGGTCAATACAGGGTTATGCACAACGGTGAATATTCACAAATTGGGTGAATATTAGGATTTCCAAAATTGGAAATTGATGAATATGAGGACCATCGACATCAGCCTATTTGCCTAAAATTTTTAGGATCAATTCACCATAATATATATCCAAACATAGGTATATTTGTACTCGTTGGAAAGATCATTTAAAGCTTGATCTAATGGTGGTTTCTTTATAAAGTTGTAAGGTGCTTTAATAGATCAAAATTTACCCCAAATATGACCTTACTTTTTACGGCTTCAAATACCCCAAATTTTGGTGTGAAGATGATTGATTTGATTTTCTTAGGATTTGCCTTGATTCACCTTGATTTTAATTAGGATTCACAATTTTTTTACAAGTACATTTTGAGTGCAATCCCTTATGCATAATCCTGCTTGGATACCCTCAAATTTGTGGCAGATTTTAATGAGGATGTGAATAAGATATTTTATTGTTTACTGGAGAAATCTATCTTAGGGAAGAATGTTTTTGGTAAACTTTAATGATGCCCTAATTTTGTCTAGGTATCTTCCTTTTTGTGGTTTGTTAATTCCTTAGCTTTGGGATGATTATCAGGTACCCTCTTTGTAAGGTTGTTATTTTTTCTCATAGTGTGTAAGTTGGTTGGATGTGTTGTGTCCAGTATTGTCTTCCTTGTTGGCTAGTTAACCCTATTGTGTTCATTGGTTGTTTGTCTCCTTTGAGAATGTTGTTTCAAGTTTTGGGATCTTATCAAAACCCTCAACTTTTCAATTAATAAAAAATGACTAAATAATTATTTGATGATATGAATTATCAAGTGAAGTATGTACAAGATATTGATTCATTCCTAAATAGTGGCCTCATAGCTTGAATAATGGATAAGATCTTAGTGAATTACATATATTTCCAAAGGGGGAAATATATATACAAGTTTATGATTCATCCCTAAGGTGTGGCCTACTAGCTTGAATAATGGATAAGTTCTTAGGTGATGAAAGATATTTCCAAGAGAAAATAAAGATGTACAAGTTGCATGATTCATCCCTAAGTAGTGTCCTAGTAGCCTAACCAATGGATAAGTACTTAGGTGATGAAATATATGTCCAAGAAGACAAAAATATGTACAAGTTGCTTTATTAATCCCTAAGCAATGGAGTAACCTGAATAAAAGACAAGTTCTTAGGTGATAAAATATATTTATAAGGGAACAAAATTATGTAGAAGTTTCTTGACTCATCCCTAAGAAATGGAATAATAGCTTGAATAATGAATAAATATTTAGCCTTTTAGGTGATGAAAGATAATGAATTAGTTTATTTCCATTTAATTGATATAGTACAAGGATATGTCATAGGTTGCCTAACAGATACGTATTATAATTGTTAGTAATATGCCCAAGGGGGACATCAAGAGATGATTGCAATATGGGGCATGAAATGATTTCCCAAGGGAACTTCAAGAGATGATTGTCATACGGAGATTTTCATTAATGATTGCTCAAGGAGGGCTTTAATAGATGATTGTTGCAAGGGGGCTTACATAAATTATTTCACAAGGGGGACTTCAAGAGATTATAGTTGTAGAGGCCTTAAATAAAATACATGTAGGGGAAAAAAGTGTGTGTAATATGTGTGATGTATAGATATTGAAATAATGTCTAAGGGGAAATCTTCATATAATAGTATCTTCTTCATGTTAATCCTCAAGTATTTTTTATATTGATTTAACCCCCTCAAGGGTAATACCATAATAAAAACTCTATTCTTTTGGATCAAGGCATTATGAGTAGGACATATTATTTTAGAATGCTTTAATATTGCATGATGCAATAAATGGTGATGAATTGGATTCTTTAGTTTTGGTTCTAATATTGAGTTATCATAGTATGTACATTATTTTTCCTTGGTTTTTCTAACACCCATATGGGTTAAGACACTTTTGAATGATGCTCATCCTATTTTAACTTTTGAGTGACATTATAAGGCTTCTTCTCAAGCCTTGATTTCAAATGCATCACATTATTAGGATCCTATCACATATTTTTAATCTAAGGGTAAGATATAATTAGAAGATTATATTTTGGTAGAGTATGAGTATATAATGAAGAATAGGAATTTTTATCACTAACGACTTCTATACTCTAGTCTAGTATATAAAGTCATGGTTTCACTCCTATTTAATATGAAATGTTTATGGTTTTACTTTCATTTATTAGAGAATCAAATTGATGAGATATATATCTCAACCAAAGTGTGCTTTGGATCTACTTTAATATTTTAGGATTAAGGATTATAGGCCTAGTCTGACTTCTTTAGCCTTAAGCCTAAAACATCAAGAAAATTGTACCACACCTTTAGTTGATGTCATATTCTATCAATATCTTATGGTAATACTTCTCTTACTCACATTAGACATGTTATAGCCATTGTTGTTAGCTATTATTCTAGATATATGCAAAAACCTTAAGAGAGTCACTAGACAATAGCTTATATGATTCTTAGATATACAAGAGTAACGTATCAAATAGTTATTCATTGCTCCATTGCCTCCCCTCTAATTTTGATAATATTTTCAAATATCTATTGGGTAGATGACATGGATGATTGATGGTACACCATAGGCTTTGTGTTCTATTTGTGATTAGGCTTAATTTCTTGGTGTTCTAGATGCCAATATACTATTTTTATCCTCCAAAAATGCTAGATACTATGTTTCCAATGATGCAGCTAAGCTTATTGGGTGGATGCTCATAATATTGGAGGATATCAAAATTTCTCAAAGCTTTCCAATCACCTTTCAATGTGACAATAAGAGAACCATCTAGGTTGTACATAATCAAATGTTCCATCAATAGACAAAATATATAGATATATAGACTTTGTGAGATGGAATTTTGCATGAAGGATTTTTGATCCAATGGGTACACCTTCATTAGAGTGTGTAATAGATATTTTGACCAAGATATTGCTCAAGGTCACTTTTTGTGTGAACGTGAGATATTCTAGGAGTTGGAGAATATCCCTTAAAAGGTATGATAAGTAAGGGTCTCTTTATATGCCCCCATTCAACTTAAAGGAGCATTTTAAAACATGTGGTGGTTGAGATTCTCTTGAGACCATAACCAATTTTTTACTTATATTGGTCAAATTTTACCTTTGGGTCCATTTAAACCTTGAAGATGGTTCTTTTGTAATATTTTATAATATTCAATTTGTAAGGGTCAATCTCACAAAACTTACCTAAATATATTATGTATTTGGGTATAAATACCACTTCATACCAACCATTTCTATTATTAGTTGGAGTGTAATTTCATTTTTATTTAGTGATATTATTTGGTGCCACAAACATCCAATCATTTTTTGTGTTCGTTTTTATTCTATGTATTCCTTTGTTAAGCAATACCCATTAATGTCTAATTGCATTGCATTTTTGGAAATTGATGTGAAATCAAACAATCCCTTTGAATGTCATCTCCATTTTATTGATGATACTTTTATTTTGGACCATACCTTAGTTAGGGATACCATGGAATTTAAATTAGTATTATCATGTTATAAGAATGCTACAAGATAGTTGGTTAATACTATAAAATCTAATACTTTTATTAAAACTACCCTATATTTACAATGAAAAACTATGGATATTTTATGAATTAGTATTCAAATTATTTTTCCAAACTACTTGGAAATTCCTTTGTCTCATAAATGAAATAAAAAATAACTTTGGTCATCTTGTTTGGAAGGTTATAAATATAAGTTCTTAATCATAGTATGAAGGCTATAGCTAATAAAGAGGACATTTCAATATATTATTATTTATATAATGCCACTTTCAAGATTACCAATAGGTGTATCATCAAAAACTAATAAAATTAAAATAGACTTTCTTTGAAAAGGATTTAAGGAAAAATTTAGATTTTATCTTTGACAGTGAAATAGGGTTTACAAGGGAAAGAATATTAGATGAGTTGGCTTGTGGAGTTATAGACTTATAAGTTTACCCTTAGGAAAAAAACTTAGGTGGAAATTATTTAGATATAAATATTGTTAGAGTATATTACATTATTTGGGTCATGTAAATGTACCAACTTTGGTACATAACTAGAGTAGGAGTTTAATTCAAAGTAAAGTTAGTTTATTCAAGTATAGTTATCATGACAAATGTCATGCAAGTTGTACCAAGTGTCATAGGTAGAGTGAGGAACAAGAAATATATTCTTATATATAATGGACTCATAGTTCCATTTGGATTGTATCATTCTACTTTAATAATATTACAAGTCATGTTAATCAATATCAACTTTCCTCTCTTTTATTTATAAATCTTAAGTAGATAGAAGAGTGTGGAAATCATCAGTGGTGTTAGAGCACATGGTATATTGAGAGGAATAGGGAGATCCAAAAGAGAGCATTATTTCTACTATCTACCTAAACTTTATTACATAATTGTAAACCAAACCTACCATTGTGCACCACTGCATGCAAAAACCACCACAAGAGATGGATAGTGATATAAGCGAGGTTCAAGGAACTTGAAAAGAATTGAAATAAGGAGAAACTCCTCCTAGGTCTATTTAGGAAATTTATCACCATCAAACAACAAGTCCAAAAAAATAAACTGATAATTCTACAATAGAAATCCAAAGGCCATTGAAGGAGATTTGAAGCTACTGAAGAAACATACACTTATACTAAGAGGTGGGTGAACTATATAACATAAAAATTTTCTTTCTAAAATAAACTCCATTAATATGAATGCAATAAATCAATGCACAAAATACCACACACACAATAGAAAATAAATCGGGAGAAATCCATGACAATATATTGCTTATATTACTTAAAAATAATTTGTAGGCACCAACCCATAGGAGACACCAATATCCTTACACAAATATGTAGGCACCAACCTACAGGAGACATAAATATCCTTAAATAATAATGTAGGCACCAACCTATGAGAGACACCAATATCCTTACACAAAATGTAGGCATCAACCTATGGGAGACACCAATATCCTTTTAAAAAATCATAGGCACCAACCTACGGGAGACACCAATATCCTTGAGGAACCAACCTCACTTAGGTATAATCTAAAATTTGATCATTAATGACATCAAATTCTGCTCTCAAAGTCTTCTTGTATCTGCACTCTAATACCTAATCATCAATATATTATAATCCAAAATATCTACAACCTTGTATTCCAATATTCATCATTAAACACATAAATCCTACTTGTTGTATTGTATATTAATAAAATAAACTTTTGCGATAGCACTCATATGTCCCTTTTTCTAGAGCTCACAAACATCCTCAAAAATAGCATTGTAATTTCATTGTATATGTTGTAATCCTCTAGCAGTGATGGTCTCTCAACGGTGCACTATACTCCTTGAAATTGTTTTGATATCTCTTTGACGTGATAAAACAATTATAAAATGCTTGTTTTTAAAGCATCTCCTATGCATGGAATAAGGTGAAGTTATATTTTTATTGAAACATCTATCAAATGCTTCACTCTTCCTTCCTTCGATTTCTAATCGAAACTGGTTTTCTCCTCTATAATGGTGGTGGTTTTTCTTCTCGAATGGCACGAGCTCTCAATTTAATTTCTATGTTGAGTCTCTAACATAATTACTTCTTTAAATGTAGGCAAATGTTGTGGTTCTACTGTATTTTACTTCACTTTGAACCCTTCAATATTTTGATGCATGGGCTATGATAACAACTAGTGACTATGTAGCTCAATATCTACATTTTTCATGGCTCTATGTATCTTTGGCTGGGTAAGAATGAGGACTTAATAAGTTCTTATCTATAAAAATATGTAGTGCTTGTATGGCACTGGAGTCCCTATTATAAAGCTATTTTATGATAGTGCTCATCCTTCTATCTTGCTTACATTCTTCTCTTACACTTGCTTGGATTTTGGCTATTGAATTCACACTTCTCCTTTGTTGTATCCTGTGTAACTTTTTGATGATGCATGTGAATCCTACTCAACACTCTCTCTCCTAATGTGGTGATCTTCTATAGGTGGTTCATGCTAGATGTGTGCATGTGATCTTTCACATCTATCTATCGCATCCTTGGTGTAGTAATAGCTATGTAGATTAATGCTCGATGATAGATATTATCATTCCTTTAATGATGGTGTCTAATAAATAAAATTCCACCTACAATCCTTGATTCCTTTATGCTCAAGACACTTTATATGACCTTCTCCTTGCACAAATTTGTATCCAGCACTATGATGTACGTTTCATCCAACTAGGATGTGTAAGCCTTACTTTTATATTATACATTTGTTATCACCTTGTAGAAACTATTGCATGCTTCCAAATTCAGTGGCTCTCCTTCCTTCCAACCAGTGACTCCCTGTACATAGAACCAAATATTTTCCCTTATTGCTCTCAGCCGAATGGACTATTCCCTTGTATTTTGAAGACATTCTCACATAAAAAAACATTTTAGAAATGAATTATGGCTTGATATTTATATGCAAACTTTACCTTTTTTATTTCTTTTGGCACCCAAGAAGTCGGCCCACTCACACTTTAATATTTAAATCTTTAATTTAAATATTTCAACCTTTTCCCATTGCACACACTTTAATATTTTATTTAAATATTTCAACCTTTGATCACCCAAACTTATAATTAAATCATCCTTGAAAAAATATATTTGCCTCAAATAATTTGCCCATCATTTTCTAGCAACCAAGTCAGCCTTTGACATCAATGACAACTCAATAGTGAATAATTCTAACAATATCCCCCTTTTTCATTTATGGTAACCCTACAAAGAAACTATCCTTTATTGCAACAGGATCACAAGCTGCTCCCCCTGACAAGCTGCTCCCCCTTACTAAAACTACAAGCTTCTCCCCCTTACTAAAATTCTTCCCCTTTATCAATTGCAAAGGCTTCTTAGAAATTAAACGATAAGGAACTGGACAAATCACCCTTACTAACTACTCTAACTAAGGCATTCAATGATGAAATGAGAGTAAAAGTACTCCCAAATCAGATGTCTCCTTTTCTTGTTCCATTTTCTTTTTCAAAAATTTGAAGGACATATATTTTTGAATAGTTTTACCATCCTCCTTATTACTTGATTTTGGAAGTTCAGGGAACACTGTTGTACACCATTTAGCTCTATGCCCAAAATTATTACATTTGTATCAAATTATATTGTAGTCCATGAGAGGTGCAAATGAATTGAAATTCCTCTTAGTGAATCCAATGTCATTTTTAGCATGGACCCTTTAATGTACAACTTTATGACCAAATTGGTTACATGAAAAGCAATAACCTTGGAAGAAATATTTAAACCTGTCTGATTGCCTTGGAGGATCTGGTTGCATGGTTCTCTCATTGATGTTTTTGTGATGTACCTTGGTCCATGATTATGCTTTATTTTCTTCCATATTGATGCTTCCACTTCCCAACACATCAGCATAGGTCGTAGGCTATTATTTAATTATTTTCTTTGATGCCTCTATTAATTTTGAGCTTGAATCCTTTTGTTTCTTTTGAATTTTTTCAAAACCAAGTCTAGTATTTATAATCAAAGATCTCTGTGCTTTGATAATATCATCCAATATTTTTGTGCTTTTCTCAAACATAATATTTTGTTGTATGTTATCATTAGATTTTTAAACTTCATTCCTCAGAGAGATAATCTCATAATCTATTTTTTCACAGTCCAACATTTTTGTATTTAACTGCTCAGACATAACTTCTTCAATTCACTTTGCTTCTTCAATTTTACTTTTAAGTCAATGAGATATTATGAAAAATTTACGTTTGTCTTCTCATCCTCTTGTACTTGAGTCTTCAATATTTAGTTCTTATTTCTAAGCCTATTCACCTTTTCAAGAGCAAAAAAAAAATCCTCTTCTATGTCAACTATGGTTTCCTCTTCATTTTATGGATTTTTCTCCTTTTCTTGATTTTTG
This sequence comes from Wollemia nobilis, assembly GCA_028583015.1. Classification (NCBI taxonomy): domain Eukaryota; kingdom Viridiplantae; phylum Streptophyta; class Pinopsida; order Araucariales; family Araucariaceae; genus Wollemia; species Wollemia nobilis. The sequence continues at coordinate 3,423,968 of JAQPPZ010016831.1, forward strand.
ATAATTGGAGCATCTTATTTCACCTCCATAGCCATAAATAAGATCTCCTCTCTTTCACTATCAGATAGGCTTTCATCATTACTATTGGAAGAACTGCTTGCTTCTTCAACATAAAGACTCTTCTTGTTTCTTTGATAGGTCTTATTCTCATGCTTGCTTTGACCGTACCTCTTTTTATTTTCATGATGATATTTTATTTCCTTATTTTTCTTGTATTTCTCTTCTTCTTCACTTCTACTACTTCTAGCTTATGGATACTTAGCTGCATAGTGACCAATGTTACCATAGTTAAAATATTTGAAAGTGGACTTACCTTTGTGTTTACTTGATCCCCTCTTATTTCTTTGCACAAATTTGACTTCTTCTTCACTGCTCTATCCTTCACTTGAATCTAGTTCCTTATTACTTATCTTTTTTGAAACTTTAAATACATCCTCCCATTTGAATGTTTGATATTTTTTAGTCCTCATCTCACAAGCTTTAAGAATTCCATGTAGCTTGTCCATGCTTAAAGTGTTAAGATCCTTCATTTCTTCATTTGTCAAGACCTTTGTATCAAACCTTATTGGGAGTGACCTTAATAATTTTTTAATAATCTTAGGGTCATCAATACTTTCTCCAAGTATACAAATGGTATTGATAATATCATCAACGCAGAGTAGATATTTGGAAATAGTTTCCTCATGCTTCATATTTAAGTCTTCAAACTCTCTCCTATGGGTTTGAAGTTTTTCCTTTTTAACCTTGTTGTCTCCTTCATATGTTCTTTTTAAATTGTCCCATATTTATTTTATAGAGGTGCATTGCATAAATTTTACAAACTCTAATTCACATAATCCAATCAATATTGAATTCATTGCCTTGGAATTATGTTCAAATGGTTTCCTGCCATCTCAATATGTGGGAGAGTTTGTAGGTAGTGTGAACCCATCAATAATTTATTTCCATATATCATAGCCATGTGCCATCAAATAGGTTCACATACTTATGCTATAGAAATCATAGTTAGTCCCATCGAACAATGGAGCCCTACTTAACGAAAAATCTTCTTGGTAAGCCATGTGTGTTCTTGTAAGATATTCCTTCAACTGGTAGGCTTTCATGAAGGAACCTACTATGATACCAATTGAAGAAACACATGATTATACTAATATGGGGGTGGACAATATAATATAAAAAGTTTATTTAAAAAACAATAATTGCAATAATATGAATGCAATAAATCAATGCACAAAATACAACACACAAAAGAGATAAGGATTTTACATGGAAACACCCTTTTGGGAGAAAGCCATGGTAAAATATTGCTTCTATTCCTTCAAAATAATTGGTAGTCACCAACCCATAGGAGTCACTAATATCCTTACACAAATATGTATGCACCAAGATACAAGACACACCAATCTCCTTACACAATAATGTAGGCACCAACCTATGGAAGACACCAATCTCCTTACATAAAATGTAGGTACCAACCTATGGGAGACACCAATATCCTTTTAAAAAATCATAGGTACCAACCTATGGGAGATACCAATCTCCTTGAGACATTGAACTCACTCAAGTATGCTCCACAATTTGATCATTCATGACATCAACTTCTACTCCTCAAAGTCTTCTTGGATTTGCACTCTAATCCCTGCTCATCAAGATATTATAATTCAAACTATCCACAACCTTGTATTCCAATTTTTGTCATTTAACACATAAATCTTGCTTGATGTATTGTACATCAATAAAATAAGCTTCTACGATAGCACTTATATTTCCCTTGTTTTAAAGCTTGCAAATGTCCTCAAAATTAGCATTGAAATTTTTATGTATATGTTGTAATCCTCCGGTAGTTATGGTCTCTCAACCATGTGCTATACTCCTTCTTGACACTATTTTGATCTCTCTTCGAAATGATACAGTGGTCATTAAATACTTAGTATTAAAACATCTCCTATGCATGGAATATTGCGAAGTTATATTTTCTTTGAAATGTCTATCAAATGCTTTACTCTTCCTTCTTTCACTTTCTAATCAAAATTGTTTTCTCCTTTAGAATGGTGGTGGTTTTTTCTCCTCGAATGGCATGATATCTCACTTTTTTGTCTATGTTGAGTCTCTGATGTGATTAACTCTTTCACTATAGGAAAATACTATTCTTCTATTACCTTTTACTTCACTTTAACCCTTCAATATTTTGTTGCATGGGCTATGATAATAACTAGTGACTGCGTAGCTCAATGTCTACTTTTTACGTTACTCTATGTATATTTGGATGGGTAAGAATGAGCACTTAATACCTTCTTCTCTCTCCAAATTGTAACACTTGGATAGTTCTGGAGTCATTATTATAATGCAGGTTTATGATAGTTCTCCTCCTTCTATCTTTCTTACATGCTTTGCTTCCACTTGATTGGACTTCAGTTGTTGAATTTGTACTTCTCCTTTATTGTATGCTACATAACTTCTTGGTGATGCATGTGAATCCTACTAAACATTCTATCCCATGATGTGGTGATATTCTATAGGTGGCATGTGCTATATGTGTGTAGGTGATCTATCACAACTATCTACCGTGTCCTTGGTGTAGTAATAACTATGCAGATTAATGCTCAATGATAGATATTATACTTTTTCCAATGCTGCTATCTGAGAAATAGAAATCCACCTACAATGCTTAATTCCTTGATTCTCATGATGTTTCATAGAACCTTATCCTTGTATAAATTTGTATCCAACATTATGACTTGTGTTTCCTCCAAATATGTTGTGTAAGCCCTACTTTTGTCTTATAATTTTTATGCCACACCGTAGAAACTAATATGCGCTTCCCACTTCAACCGTAATACTTCCTTATAGTTTACAACTCCTTGTACACATAACTGGAGCTCTTCCCTTGTCACTCTCAATAGTACAGCCTATTCCTTTGTATTTCAAAGATATTATCACATAAAAACATTTTAGAAATGAATTTCATCTTGATATTTATATGCAACCATTACCTTTTTTTTCTTTTGCTGCCCAAGAAGTCAGACCACTCACACTTTAATATTTAAATATTTAAATTAAATATTTCAACCTTTGATCACCAAAAATTACTATTAAATCATCCTTGAAAAATATATTTGCCTTCAATTATCCACCCACTGTTTTCTAGCAACCTAGTTGACCTTTGACATCAATGATAACTCAATAGTGAATAATTCTAATAGCTACCAAAATACAATTATAGACATCAATTAGTTGAATCTATTCATCCAACAATCCCTCATTATTAAATACCTTAAAGGCAAGCAACTTATGTGCAAAGGGTTCATTCTATGAGCACCTATATTTAGTTCATTATCCAATTCCAATAATTAGAAGTTGTGAAAAGAGAAGGTTGCATTATAGTCTTCAAAAGGAGTACATAAGGAAGTTATTTTTATATTTATTATCTTTACATTAAATAGGAGTTGGATATATTTTGACAAAAAGAAAATATCATTTTCCTATTATCTAGTTACAACAAAAGAAGACTACATTAAGAGATTATAGTTCTCTACAAGGAGCAATTACTAAGTGCATATTTTAAGGAGTAATAAGGTGAGATTAATATTGCACTATACTAGTTGTTCTTTAGATGCACTAAGTAATTTTTTATTACAATAAAAATTAGTGCAAGTTACTTTGAAGGGTTCATTTATGAGAGTTATAAGGGAGATTATTATTGCACTATAGTTATTATTCAAGTTCACTAAATAATTTTAGTTAAAGTGAACATTAGTGCAGAATTAAAACCTCTAATAGCATATTAGTTGCATTGTTAAAATATTGGATTCATTGATGTTAAGATTATCCAAGTAAAGAGTTAGAGGTTAGTATTATCTAAAAAAAAAGGTAACAATACATTGCTCTTAGAGATTAGAGCAAGCAATTGCCATATCTAAAAGCTAAGGAGTAGATTTATATATAGTAAGGAGCCACCATATCAAAGGAGAAAATAAGGACCATAAGGCATCAAGAAACTCTCAAAACTTTGGTGCAAATAAGAGCATATTATTTACATTACATTGGTGCTCTATATCCCTCATAAAAGAGGAAGAAAATATAGTGTTTCAAGACACTACAACAATAGGTATTCTACATCTGTTATTGGTAGAGCAAAGAAGGTAGAGGAAGAACCAATATATGGTACACAAGCATCGATTTTAGGTGTCTAAAAATACCATTCCAATCACCAAAGCAAGCATCTACAAATGATGTCAACTTGCAGCCACATTGGAATCCTTACAACCATTACATTTTTGTTGAAAAGTAAGATAGAATAGTAGTGAGGAAATTTACATAGAAGCAAAGTGAAGGCTATGTAATATTACCTCAATCTAGAATCAAATTTTCATCTAGGATGGAAGCCACCAAAGCATCCAAGGATATAACTTTACGATTACTAAATGAGCACCATAAGACCATCTCTAAAAAACCTATGACCTCCATCAAACCAAGAGCCAACATCTCGAGAAAAATAGCTCCTTTTAAGAAATGGTGAGAGCAAGAAACCAATTACATTTAGATTTTCAAGAAGAGTATATAGGTTAAGGAAGGTACTAGAAGAAATATTTCATGCAAACCTCCATTTGTCACATCTAATAAAGCATTTAGTATTACTCACAAAGGAAACTTCAAGATAACATCTAAGTTTCAGATGTTAAAAGGCATCATTGAGAGCATATTCATCATCTTTCATCAATTGAAAAATAAAGGAGAATTACTCAAATGCCAAAAAATTAAAATGATGCCTCACCATATAGTAGTAATACATGGGTGCAAGACTAAGGAGAGGAGAAGCTACATAAGCACCCAAGTCCAGGAAATTATAGCAAAGTCCAAGCAAGTGAAAATCAAGTGTAAGCAATTGTAGGTGAAGTCCTTGGAGAGGATATTTAATCTAGTCATATTACAATGAATATGCATTGAAAGAAAGAAGCCAATGAGTCAAAGGAGGTCCACTAAAATCCTATCATCGATAAGTTATTTTAGTGCCCATCAGGTGTTAAATTTTCAAGTGGAAAAGATAATACTAGTGCCATCCAATAAAATCTTACATCATTATCATAAAAGGAGATCTAAACCACTTAAATCACCATAGTCAAGGGAGAGAAAAACTACCTACATCACCATCATCAAGGTAGAACAAAACCAATTTCATTATTGTCATCCAATGAGAGTCTCCTATACCCTGCCAATTGAGCTACCTACATTGAAGGAAGATAAGTATATTATTTAATTATTTATTTTCTAAAATTTAAAGTTATAAGGTGTTAAGCATAAGGTTGATTACTATTATTAAAATAACAACCTTAGAAATCAAGGAAGCCATCCTAACAAAAGTAGAAGAAATTATAGATATTTGAAAATCACCAAGTAGGAGATATAAGGTTTTCAACCTTAGTAAACCAAAAATATTAAATTTGCAAATACTATTATTATTATTTTCTAATATTCCAAAATAGGGGAGTTATAAGGTATGATACATAAAAATAGTTTATTGGAATTTAGAAATATTAAACTATTACACATTAAGGTTTATAAAAGGAAGTTCTTTATTTACTTAAAGAAGTTGGAATTATATAGTTACATTTTTATCATATTCATACTAAAGGGACAAAATAAATATAACCATAGATAGCTTTAAATTAATTGCATAGTTCACTAGGAGAAATAAGGTGAAATAGAATTTGATAATTGTTACTTACAAACTATTACAAAATCAACTCAAAAGTGAACTATAATTTACTAAGCACTTTATTAATCTTATAAGCCATTATAATAACTAGAAAGACATAAGTATTCTATAAAATTTAAAACTTTGAAATAAGTACACATTATCTACACCAAGGTATCATAAGTCATGGATTGTTGGTATATAGACTCATGGGCAAGCAAACATATGACCAAAAACATACATTGGTTTAATTATCTACAAAAGGTAAAAGAGAAACTAGTTGCTATAGTAGATAGTAAAAATTATGAGGTAAAGAGAATTAGAAACATTAAAATAGGTCTAACAAATGGAAAAGGGATAATCAGAAATGTATTATATGTACCAAGATTATCTACCAATCTTATTTTAGTTTCTAAACTCATGGATCAAAACATGACTGTAGAGTTCAAAATTTCTAATGGAAGAAAAAATTATCATATTATTAAAAACAAGGAAAAGATAACATCAAGATCTTATAAAATTGGTTTATTAATTCTAAACACCACTATACACTCAACCCTTTCAATTAAAGTTTCAGATTTGTAGAACAAGCATCTATGACATACTAGTAAATATATTATGAATGAAATGCTCAAATATCAAATGGTTGAAGGAATACCAAATATTTCCTTAGAATATACAGTTTTTATAGAATGTTTAGCAGGAAAAGAACACATAATCCCTTTTGAACTTCATCAACACAAGACTCAACAAACACTAGAATTAATATACATAGAATTATATGGGCCAATGAATGTCACTAGTATTGGAGGAAATAAGTGTTTTTAATTATTTTTTTATGATCACACCATGAAAACATGGGTATATTTCATGAAGTAGAAATCAAAGGCATTTAGTCATTTTAAACAATTCAAACTTCAAGTAGAAGAAGATTCAAGAAAGAAAATTAAACCACTTCATTCAAACAGAGGAGATAAATTTGTATCTAAAGAATTTTATTTATTTTTAGAAGGAAATAGAATTAAAAAAAAACTCACTACAACATATTCACCTCAAAAGAATGGAACTGTAGAAAGAAGAAACATGTCAATAATGGAAATGGTGAGATGTATGTTAAAATAAGCTCATATTGATAATCAATATTGGGTAGAAGTAGTTTAGATAACATCATACATACAAAACAGATTACAAACAATAATACTCAAATGTATCACACCTGAAGAAGCATGGTCAGGACAAATACCAAATATAGGAAAACTAAGAATTTTGGATCAAAGCTTACATGCATATTTCAAAACAAAAAATGATAAAATTATATGACAAAACTATGGTAGGAATATTTTTTGGCTATGATAACGAGTCTACATGATACAAAATATTATATCCACATACAAATAAGGTTTACATAAGAAAATATGTAATCTTTGATGAAAATTTTAAAACTAACATAAAAAAAACAATAAAGATACAAAAATTATTCTAAACTACTCAGAAGAAGATATAACAAGTGAAAATTCATAATTAGAATCTCAAGAATAAGATAGAGAGCATACATAACCATCTACAGTTTATCAAAGGAAAAAACCAATATGTCTTAGAGACACTCTCAAGGACTCAAACATAGAAAGGTTGTCAGATCTTACCACTACTAACCACTACTAGACCTCAAACCCGTAATCAAGGTAGAATAAGCAGAGGATTACTAAGAAATATAGTAGAACAAACATCAACTATCCAAGCACTAAATCATTCACATTGGAAGGCAACAATGGAATCTTAATATACATCACTCAAAAATAATAAAACATGGGATTTAATGAAATTACCTCTAGGAAAGAAAGTAGTGGGGTGCAAATGGATTTATAGGACCAAATATAAAGCAAATGGAACACTTGATAAATAAAAAGGTTTATTAGTAGCTAAAGGATATACTTAGATTGATGAAATTGACTATGAATAAACATTCACACGAACAACTAGAATAACTACTATCAAAATAGTTTGTGCACAAGCGGCTCATTAGGGGTGGAAGCTTCATCAAATGGATGTAAAAAATACTTTTCTTAATGGTGACTAAGAAGGAGAAGTATATATGTCACAAATAGAAGGATTTGTTATTAAATTATAAGAAAATAAAGTGTGTAAATTAAACAAATCACTATATGGTCTAAAGCAAGCTCCTAGAACAGGGTTATGCATAGCGGATATTTATTGTAAAATTTGCTAATTAGGATTTTTGAAATTTGAAATTGGCTAATATTTGAGACCCTTGAACAGGGTCCATTAGCCAAAAATTTCTAGGTGCAAATTTTTTTGGGTCAATTTGCCCCAATTTTATAATAATTTGATCATTTTAAGTTTAAATTTCCAACATTACCCCTAATAATAGTGAACCTTCTACATGTGTTTGGGCACTATTCGCCTAGATTTCAAAACTAATTCACCATATTTTTATAAATATATTTTGGGGCCAATCCCTTATGCATAACCCTATCCCAAAGCATGGAATATAAAGATCAAAAATCACTTATTACACCATAGTTTCAAAAGAAGTACATACGATACCAATTTGTATACAAAGAAATTATAAACACTATACTAATTCTCAGAGTATATGTTGATGATATAGTAATTATTGGATGTTATGAAAAACTAATAAGTGATATAAAAAGAGATCTAGAAAAGGTATTTGAGGTGACATATCTAGGTCTGATGAATTATTGTCTTTATCTAGAGATTCAATAAAGAGAGGATAAGATCATTATTACTCAAACAAAATATGCAGAAGCCTTAGTTGAAAAATATAGAATGAAGGATTTTAAACCAAAATATGCACCAATGGAACAAGAAATTCAATTTTCCAAAAAATATGAAACACCTTTAATTTTAGCAACTATGTATCGCCAATTAATTGGAAGTCTTCTATAGTTAACAAATAGACGATCTGATTCATCCTTTGATGTAAACTATCTTTCACCTTTTATGAAAGAACCAAGACAGGTCATTGAAAAGCTACAAAAATAATACTGCAATATATCAAGAAGAGTACTGATTATGGACTAACCTATATGAAGAATGTTAAATATTTTTTCCTCTAGGGTTACTTACATTTATATTATGAAGGTTATATTGATGATAGAAAATCTACTTAAAGGTACGTATTCTATCTTAGGTAAAGTCCTATATGTTGGAATAGTAAGAAACAAAATACAATGGCACAATCATCTAATGAAGCATAATATTAGGTAACAAGAGATATGACCTACGAAGCATTGCGGTTACAATGTATATTATCATATATGGGCATCATATGAACTCCAAAAATGATATTTTGTAACAATCAAGCAGTACTTAACATGATAAAAAATCCAATTGTACATGAAAGAAATACAAATATTTTGGCAAAATGTCATTTTATCAAAGATCATTTTCAGAACCATCATATCATATTGAGGCATGTTCCAATAGAATACCAGCTAGTAGATATTTGTACAAAGGCAATTGGAAAAACCAAGTTTCAAATATTCAGGAATTGTTTATGCAATTCAAGGTAACTTCATACTAAATCATGTAATACAGAAGATTGCTATATTATATTACACTATTTGGGTCATGTAAGTGTACCACCTTTGGTACATAACTAGAATAGAAGATTGCTTCAAAGTAAATTTAGTTAGTTGCTTCCAATATTGTAATCATGACAAGTGTCATGCAAATTGTACCAAGTGTCGTAGGTAGAGTGAGGAACAAGAAACCTATTCTTCTATATGGACTCATAGTTCCATTCAGATTGTATCATTCTAATTTAATTATATGACAACTCATGTTAATCAAAATCTGATTTCCTCTATTTTCTTTATGATTCTTAAGTAGATAGAATAGTGCAGAAATCATCAGTTTGTGCACTACCAGTTTGTGGAATTGTAGGCTTATGAGTTTGGCCTTAGGGTAAAAACTTGGGTGGATATTATATAGATATAAATATTGGGAAATAATGTTACTATAAAAATATATTGATTCTCTTGATACAATGAAGTTATTCAGGAAAAGAATCATATCCAAAGGATCTGCAATATGGAACATCATATTAGACAATTTGTAATTAATTAACATATTAGATGGTCAAAAAATGAGGGAAATTATGTAATTCTTGGTTGAAAACTTATCCTATTATCTCTAATTCAAAATGGAAACCATTGGCTTGGACATGCCTAGGTTGTAAAGTTTCAAAGGTCAAATATTATATTAATGTGAGCAACAACTCTAGATCATAGATTTCTACAAATAACATGGATCTAGGAGAGGAAAAAAATAAATTGTATATGAGGAACTCAAATAAATTGTAGGAGAGGAACTCAAATAAATTGTAGATGAGCTTCAAAATATGCTTCGAGATTTTTATTTTCCTATTTTTACATGAAAGGATGAGTTGGTTTGGAATTTATCAAAAGATTGTGGATTCTCAATCAAATTAGGATTTAAGGATTTAGAGCAATCAAAATTTCTTACTTCCAAATATTTCCCTTGGAAGAATGTTTAGTCACTAGATAATTTCCCTAAGGCCTTAACATTCCTTAAGTTAGTAGTTCAAAGTAATATTCCTATAGAAGAGAGTTTACAAAGAAGAGGGTATCATGAAACTTTAAATGTTCCCTTTGTGAGAAGAATTTAGAAACATCAAATCATTTACTTCTTTGGTTTCCCTTTGTTCATATCATTTGGGATTACTTTTTTAAAAATATATAATAATACATTAGGTAGCTTTATCAACATTCAAAGAGTTTATTAAATATTATATAAACAATTTCAAAACTAAAGCATTATGTATTCTATAAAGGACTACTCCTACCATTGTTGTAATTTATGGCTTGAAAGGAATAATATAAATTTTTAAAATCAATCTGGAAATCATGCCCAAGTTTGGAGACACCTCTTTTATAGAATGTTTACAAATATGATTCTCATCATGTGAAGTGTTAAGTGTAGGAAAAATAGGTGCTACTACATGATTTAAATATATATGGACGAGTCATATGTGAAAATGACATTAATATAAAGGACATGCATTGATCTATGGTAAAATAAAAATGTCCAAAAATTGGGTTTACCAAAATTAATTTCAATAATTATTCCAAAGAAAACTTGGAAAAATCCAATGAATGTGGTTTCATTTAAAATAATTAAGAAAAAAATCTCCTCACTTTGAATCATATGGAACTTCAATTAAAAAATAACAAGAAACTAAGGCACTTCTTACAATTATTAAAATTGAAATTAAATGTAAATCACATTTAGGTGGATTCACAAGTTAATATTAATGCTATCAAAAAAAATGGATGTGGGGATGGGATAAAAGTAATACTATTGTTGATGTTCATAATATTTTGTTGAAGGAAATCTCTTGAAAATATAAGCATACCTATAGATAAGGACATTAGTTGGGAGATAATTTTGCCAATCATAGTGTTGATTTTAGAAATGTAGAACTTTGATGTAAATGAAGATTATTTTTATTAGAAAAATAAATAAAAATATATTTTATAAAAAACAAGTTGGATATGATTTAATTACCCTAACACCAAGCATAATAATATCATAAAAATATAATAAGAATATGGTCATGAGTAAGGATAAGCTAGAAGTGAGTGTGAGATAGAAGTAAGTGAAAGCCAAAGGTAAAAAAAGGATGAATAAAAAGCAAGAAGCATGAGTCAAAAGTAGGAAACAAAGTGTAAGCAAGGAGTGAGCATATCTTCTTCTTCTTATTAATATTAGGAGAAACTCAAAAACTAAAGGATTCATGTGAATAAAATCTAGGTAACATAGTAGGAAACTATTTTTGAAAGTCGCTACTAGAAGTAAGGATGCCCTAGTTAGTGATAAGAAGAAGAGAAACTATGTAAAACCCTATCCAAATAGTAGATATTACACTAAAAATTATTAGAAAGGATGAGATGATCAGGCATGATATAATGGTTCTTAGAACTAGATGGTTCTTAGTTTTTTTTTAAGATTTAAAATTGGTCCAAGTGGATGTGGGGATTGAATTCAAATTACTCTATGAATGTTCTTCTAAAATGATTTTTCCCTATTATCTTCTCCAGTTCATAAAAAAAGGATAAAATAATAAATGGTGGCCCTTGTTTTAGGGGTAAATATACATTATATTCAATACCATCAAGTGAGACATTTTTGTGGATATAGAGACTATAAAAAGCCTTCTAATGTGGATTACACTTTTTGGACTTCATCATCAACTCATAGATAATAAGGTTTTGAAGAATACTGGAAATATTCTAGGGGATTTCATCCAAGAGGGACTCACTTCTAAGGAGAGAAGACATGTTGTAACTCTCAAATATGTGTTTCCACAGATATTTTAATACCTTTACCATAGTTCATTATGACTAAGCTTAAATCAAGAGAATCAGATCAACAAGTGGATTATGAAACTAATGCATTCTAATTTCATAAATTTAATGAGAAGAGAAACACGGAAATATATTGCAAAGTTAAAATTATGGAGAAAGAGATAAATTTTTTTGGGTATGGTACAATATTTAATATGAAACAAGGAGATCATATTACAATAGAAGTTATTTCGAATAAATGATTTTCCATTTTGTAATAAAATGTCAAGAAAAACACCTTTGCATCATTAAATGGAAGAGGTAATTATACTTCACTTGAATCAGCATTAAAATAAAATATAATGACACAAGGAATGAGAAAGTAGATAAAACAAGTTCAAATATAGGATTTAATGGTGTAAATAAGGATGGGGAGGCAAATTATGAAGTGAATGAGGTGAAATAAGTCAAATTTATGGGACATAACTAATACTCATTTTATTCAAGTAGCAAAATTATTCCTCTTGCAATAAAAATGAAAGTATTATAGATTTTTTTCATTGCACTTTAGGGTTTCAAGAGTAGCACAATAAATAAATGCACATGGAGAATATCTAAGGAAATTTAGTGCTTCTATGGCATCATAAGAAAGTAATTACTATGGAGGATGATCATTGTACTTTAGGGTTTCTTAGGCAACATAAATAAGAAAGTGTGTATGAAGTTATTAGTAGCATCATAGACCTTTTAGGGTAACATAAACGTTTATAACATAATTCTTGTAGGTAAATTTCATAACCTCCATCCACAATGTGATCTACTTCAAGTTGTGTAGTTATTTTGTTAAGGTAATAGTGTAGCAAATGGTATGTAGTAGATTACAAGATAGCAGTTTTAGCACTGGATAAAGCCCCTATGGGTGATGCAAAAAATAAAATATGGTACAAATATAATTGAAAGAATTTAGAGTAGAAGCAAGCGTAGAAAGGTATGGCCAAATGCAAAGTAGGTCAAGGTAGATAGAAAATATGCAAACAAAATCTTGTTAGATAGTAAAAAATATCAAGGCAATTCAATATAACAAAACAAAGGAAAAAAATTGAAAACAAACATGTAATTCTACATAACAAAATTGACCAAACATGAAAGTCAACCAAACATGTAATGCTACATAACAAAACTTGACATTGATTCTCTCTAGAGGATAAAGCTGATGAAACATGGCAAAAAAACCCAATGTTCAACATCTAACATCTAGAAAAATTAAATCCAAAAATGCAAGCACCCAAAAATACAATAATGTTGATGTCATCAAGGTGAAATTAAAAATATGGTGCAGTCTAAAGGAAGGGCCCAAAATATTCCAAGGAATTGGGTTGGGCATCCAATATCTAATGTTATACTCTAAAACGTTTTCAAAGGCATCAAAATTTAGAAATAATGATGTCATCATCAGTATTTTGAATGCCCAAAAAGACAAAATAAATGTTAAATGTAAAATAAATCTAAGGCAAGAGATACAATATAAAAGTGTTAAGGATCAAGCAAATAAACACATCATCTGGCACTTTGCATAGGTAAATATAGTTACCAAACTCTTCAAGCAATGAATTCATAAAGAGGGAAAAGGATTTGTAGCACCCAATAAGAAGAAGTGCATAATTCAACATGAATAAATGATTAAATAAGAAATAATAAGCCAAGATAAACCTCTTGATAGTAAAAAATATACCTTCAAACCATTAGATTCACATAAAATCTCCAAACTCATCCTATTAAGTAAGATTACTCATGCTAATAAACCATCAAATATCATTGATGTAAAATGATATCAATGGTTGAATCCTCCTCCATCACACACCAACCCATACTTAGTTGGATAAGCATAATAGATATGATTGGATCATCATAAAATGGTTACAATCCAATGACGTGAAATGCAAGCCAAATTTTCAAAATGAATCCCTACCACACACATCATTAAAGCATGCTTGAAGTAGTTAAGTATAGCTTATTTTAATGTGATAGCTACATCATATGTCTACTACGATAGGCCCACACTCAAATTTTTAGGTAATCATGATTAAATAGTTGAATGCATATATACTTGAATGTAATCCATTCAAAGGGTCATCCATTTAACATTTACAATTGCATGAATATATGATGATGTTAAATGTCTTTTGAATGAATATTGGATTGGTGTTTGACCTCTTTATAAATTTTGTGTAAAACATGTGTGTATGTCAACTGATTGATTGAATATTTTTTTAAAATATATGAATGGTTAATTATGTTATAGTTATTTTGCTTTTTAGGTTTCTCCTTGGATTTTATATTCATTAGTTCTTAGAATACTTGATAATACTTGGTGTTTGTTACGATTAAATGCTTTATCATAAGGAAAGTAAGTTGGTTTTGTTTGGCAATCTAGTTTAGTTCAAATTGTGAGAATCTCATGCATTATGTCTCTTGATGTTGCTAAATTTACACCACTTTAAACTTAGATTCTAACTCATTTGCATCCTTTACTTTAGTCTACAACCCCATTGTAGTTATTTTAGCTAGGACCATAGGATCCGGTCTACTCTAGAGGTTGACTCAAAGACCCCTATTTTTTAGGCATCCAATCTTGGTTGATGTCTTGAGCATGCAACTCATCCAATTAGGCAGATTTTGGACCAAGATTTTTTTGCATATTTGGTGGGACCCAAATCTCACCTTCTTTACTAAGTAGAAGTTTAGTGATATTCTTATCTAACATATCATTTGCAATCACCTTGTGACTCTACTAAGATATACTCATAAAACTAGATATTCAACAACTTTCTAATGTGGCAAGAATTTTTTGGCATGCTCGATGGGACCCTAATATCTCATCCTAAAGAAAAATTCTAGAAATTAGATCTATTTATCCATACTTCTACCAAGAATTTTAAGCACATATGATGGGATAATATTTTATAAATCCTATTTAAATTACTCAAAAAACTCAAGATACTAGTGAATAGTATTAACCTCACATGTAGAGACTATATGTTAACCTAGTGATTCTATTAATACAAGAATCCAAATAAATTGGTGAATTTTCTAGAAAAAAATCTCAAAATCAAATGGTGAAAGCGCCAAAAATCCAATATAGTTCACTAGGAACTAATCATATGGCTCCAAAAACATATTAATAATAGTCTTAGAGCCATGGATGGATAAATTTATTTGGCTTTGAATAGTGTTAGACCACTCAACCTCCTAGTTATCCATGAAATTCCCTAGCCTACATTAAAGATATTGTCCATTTACGATGGTAGTGGGAAGACTACTTTTGAGAATTATCAAGATGTCTTAGCTTTGGCTAGTCTTTGCAATATTTTATTTGAAGATATTATGGTGAGATTACTTGCTCAATCACTTTAGGATAAAATTTTGTAATGGTATAGGTGTTTAGAATAGAATATCATAGGGACTTGGGTGGGCCTATTTGAACTATTAATAACACATTATAATGATCCAAGATACCCTTTTCCTACTACTCAATCAGTTTATATTGATACAAAGGTTACCTCAAGAACATTTCATAGACTTCAATACCACATTCAAAAGAATATGGAATAGGATTCCACAATGAATTAGGACTTTGCATGATCAATCATACATATACTATGTTTATATTTATGGTTTATATCTGAGTGTTCTAATTTAAAACTCCAATGAGAGAATATTTCCTCAAATCTTCCAAATAGCTATAAAGATAGAAAACATGTTTATTTCATTAGAAAAGTTGCCACCTAGATTCATGAACTTATCTCCTATGTTTCCCTCCCCACAATTAATTAATGGAAAAGGATTATTCTTGTCTACTCCTACCTAGGAAAGGAATGAACCTATCATGGGAGGTAGGGAATATCAAGAAATTTATGACCTAAGAACTATGGTTTAGTACCTAGATAGTGATATCAAAGTGATGAATCAACACTGAATCATGGTTGCTTATCTTTCTCAAGCTGGTACTCAAGAAAATTATCCCTTAGAGAACCAAGTCATGCACATTAGGGAAAATAATGCAAAGTATATTTATATAGCCTAAGACTAGAGGTATTTAGAAATGAGTAGTTGTTTTAATATAAACAAGGAATCTAAAAAAATTAGAGGAATCTATGATCATGGCCAAGGAACTATATCTGATATTACGATCAAAATGTTTCTCCCAATCAATAGAGTTTCAACAAGCAAAACAAGATTGAGGTAAAAATATAAAATACAAAAATAATCTAAAAAATATGCATTTAGTAAAGTATCATGCTCCCAAAATAGGGTCTTGGAATCAAAAGGCTTAGGCTTATATGGAAAATGTTATGATCTGGAGGCTTTATGCTTGCATTGTCAAAAAAGAAAATCTTACCAAATATTATTTTATCCAAAAATATTAAAAGAACAATGAGAAGACGCAATAAAGATATATGGGAAGTTAAAGCAAAAAATTATAGAAGTAGGTCATCATTACATAAATAACACTTTGGAAGGAGATTTGAAGGAAAATATTCTAGTTATTACATAAATTGATCTAGTCAAAATACCTCTAGAAAATTTAATAATAGGTACAATGTCTCATCTAGAATTCACAAGAAGTCATCTCTTATAAGGATGGATGTTACATAATTGTTTAATAGATTATGAAGCTAAATTTTCTATCATACCTAAGGTAATATGTGATGCTATGAACCTAAGGTAAAGGTAATATGTGATGCTATGATCATCCAATTCAAGAAAATACAAGTCAAAGTAATAGGGATAGCCAAGAAGGTGTCAGTGCTACTACATAGAATGCTAGATTTAGCAATAATTCAGAATATCATCATAGTATATCTGCCTCCAACATTTGAAATGGGCTTCTCAAAATATTTTTAATGCAAATAGGTGAACACAAGGGATATAATGGTGCACATATATTTATCCCATGCATAAATAAAATGGTCCAGATTCATGCTAAAAATATTAGACAATTTCACATGTACAAATATGAAGAATACAAGGCTAACTGGGCTCAAGAGATGCACAATTTGACCAATATGGAGGTGATCAATTGGATAGAAAATGCACAAAATCTAGTTTGCAATGGCTCAAATTTCAAATGTATCAACCACTTACTACTATGAAGCTGAAAAATCAAGCATAATTTTGCAATCAACTATGATTCTTTACAATATTAGGCCAAGGGTAGATTTCAATAAACACTCCCAAAAATTTTAGGAACCAAAATAGAGGACCGCCTATTGATAGAAGAAAATTTAGCATTACACAACCAATTAGAAAGCCTTGTGTTCACTAAAGGTATTTAGTTTCCAATAAATGAGTTAATACATAGCTATATGTACATGAAAATGGTAATTTATAACTCATGTGATCAACAAAAACCCACACTACTAGTTTCATATGTTGCTTTTCAAGAAAGTTCAAAAGAGATCCCAACTCAAAGTCAAAGACATGGAAGAATATTGACAAATATAGCCATGCTTCCCAATATGAAATTCACAAAGGAAATATAAATTTTACATTATCCAGTCCAATTACTATAGGTTTAGATGCAAGAGCTAAAATCTATGTATGGTTGGCATGTAATTTTCCTACCATAATTTTGTGTAAATAAGTCGGCTAGTAAATAAAAAATTTGTTATATAGTAGTAGATAAATAATAGTAAAAGGAGATAGTAAAAGAACTAAATTATACAAAGCATATCACATGATCCAAATAATTACGGGGTGTCATGTTAAATGTTGTTTCTTAAAAGTTGGAGATAATCAAGCTAAAGAATAAGACGATTGATAGTCTAATCCAAACGATAACTTCTTCATAGGGAAAATCCTATGCAAAGGTGCAAATATTTCACCCTCTTGTCCCATCACCAATGAAAGTTAATATAGGATATGAAAAGAAGATAAAATGTGGAGCATAGGCTAAAGATGGAATGGCTCAAGGATGTATTTTATTGTTTTCCATTTACTTTTGTTTGAGCTCTTGTCCCAGTAAAAAAGCAAACACTAAGACATGGTCCAACTAATAGGAAGGCAAGAAAACAAGGTCATAATAAAGTCTATAATTAAAGTAGGAAAAATGCTCCCCTCATCTCAAGTATGAATCATCTAATATTCAACCATTTCATATGTCTCCTTTATATGTTAACATTATTTTCATAAGCCTTATTTTACCTCTCTGCGCATAGTATTCAACCCCTTCCATAAACCATCAATTTATCTCTTGTATCTAGTGAGCATTCTTAGCATTTTGCAACAAGAAATTTCACCTCCCATATACTCTCTCATGACTTTATAGCCCAATGATAAGGTCATCCTCATTGTCTACTTATATAGTTCACCACCTGCATTGACCCCTCTATTTTTTAGTATCATGCCTTTTCATACCTTTGGTCATTTGCTTCCCATTTTCCTGGACCCTTCACCTCCCTGTAATACCCCTAACCTTCAATTTCCCATAAACCTTAGCATTATCCTCCTCTGGTACTTATCTTCCTCTATAGTTTTTAGTCTGTAGTGTTAGAATTTATTTTAAGGTGTGTTTTATAAGACTTACTGTAGCTGCAAAATCCATCAACCTCCCTTATAGCCTCATCATAGCTACATCAATCCCTTTATCTATTTATTTTCCATAATTCTGAGTTTTATCTCCATCTATTCCCCAATATTCAATCATCTTATCTTCTATATTGATTTCCTCTCAAAATCTCTATTATCACATACATAAGGTATACTAGGTTCTTAATTTTACAAGAAAAAATACCTAGAAGTCACCAATAATGTAGGTAAATTTCATCACCTACATCCACAATGTGGTTTAGGCCAAGCCATATAGTTATTTTTCTAAGGCAATAGTGTAACAAATGGCATGCAATAGCTTACAAGACAATAATTTTAGCATCAGATGAAGCCCTTGTGGTTTATGCAAAAAATAAAATATGGTACAAAGATAACTAAAATATTGTAAAATAACAATAGGGGTAAAAAGGTATGGTTAGATGTAAAGTAGGGCAAGGAAATTAGTAAAGCAACAAACATAAGCTTACCAAATAGTAAAAAAGTTAAAGGTAATTACATATTATGAGACAAAGGAAGAAACATAAAAATTTAGCTAAGAAAGAAAGTTGGTCAAACATGTAATGCTACATAAAAAAAATCTAACACTTTATGCTCTCCATAGAAGCAAGATGATGAAACATGACAAAAAACCCAGATGTTCAGCATCCAAAATCCAAAAAAATCACAGCAAAAAATGCAAGCAACCAAAAATACAATAATATTGATATTATTAAGGTGATATTAAAAATATTATATAATCTAAAGGAAAGGCCCACGTATTCCAAGGAATTAGGTCTAACATTCAACATCTAGCTTCATACTATGAAAAGTTTTCAAAAGTTCCAAAATTCAAAAATTATGATCTCATCATCATGAGCTTGAAAGCCTGGCAAGCCAAAATGAATGCTAAATAAATCTAAGGTAGAGGACCCAAAAGTAAAGCATTATGGATCAAGCAAATAAACTCAACATCTAACACTTTGGATGAGTAAATATATCTACCAAATACTTCAAGAAATGAAGTCATCAAGAGAGAAAAGGATTTTAGACATTTGACAAGAACATGTGTAAAATATGGCATGAATAAATGATAAAAGAATCAACAATAAACTAAGATAAAACTCGTAATATTAAGTAATATTTCCTCATACTAGTAACTTCTACATAAAGGCTTTAGACTCATACAAATCAACAAGATCACTCATGTCAATCAGCCACTAAACATCATTGTTATCAGAGGATCTCAATGGTCAAAGCCTCCTCCATCACACACCTACCCCTGCTCAGTTGGATAAGCATAATAAACAAGAGTGGATCATCATTATATAGTTACAATCGAATTATGCAAAATGCAAGCTAGCTTTACAAAATAAATTCTTGTCACACACGTCAACAAGGCATGCTTGAAGTTGTTAAGCATAACTGACTTGAATGTGATATCTACATCGTGTGCCTACTTTGATAGGCCTACAATTCACTCTGTAGGTAATCATGACTAGATAGCTAAATGTATTGTAATCTATATATACTTGAATGTAAGTCATTCAAATGGTTATTCCTTTAGCATTTACAATTACATAATTGTATGATGATGTTATATACCTTTTGAATGAATATTGGATTGTTGTTTGGCCTCTTTCTCAACTTTGTGCAAAACATGTATGTATGTCAACTAAGTGATTAAGCATTTTTGTTAAAGCTATGAATGGTTAATTTTGTTATAATTATTCTACTTTTTAGATTTCTCCCTAGATTTCTTGTTCATTAGTTTTTGGAATGCTTGATAAAAAAAATTTGGTTTGTAAAAAAAATAGATTGCATTAATGTAAGGGTTTTGGTAGGGACCGCAAAACCTTGGTACATCTAAAATAAAACTTGATTACATCAGGCTTACTAGCCAGCACAAAAAATTCTATCAAAAATAATGATAAACCCAAAGTACAAAAATTAGATGATCTACAAAACAATTGGGATGATCCCATCCCAGGGGTCATTCCCAACCCGGTATTAGTATTTGTTATGATTAGAAATTTTATCATAAGAAAAGCAAGTTGGTCTGTTTGGTAGTCTAGTTTAGTTCAGACTACAAGAATTGCATGCACTATATCTCTTGATATTTATAAATTTGCACCACTATTATCTTAGCTTCTAACTCTTTTGCATCCTTTACTTTCTTTCACAAACCCAAGTTTGTTAGTATAGCTAGGACCATATGAGCCAACCTACTTTGCAGGTTGACTCAGAGACCCCTATTTCTAGGGAATCCAATATTGGCTAAGGTCTTGAGGATGCAACTCATCCACTTAGGCATATTTTAGACCATGAATTCTCATTATAAATAGTATGGAAAATAAAAGAGATTGATGAATATGAAAGTATTGGTGGGAATGGAAAAAGGAGAGGAAAGTTATCAAATTAGGAATTGAAGGTATTTTAAGCCCTAATACTAGCACAGATATCATAGATTATACATCACATGAGTAAATATAATACAACCACAATATAATAAGGTCAAGATAATAATGAGAGTAGAATAATATAAAAAAATTAATATGTAAAAGAATATTTATAATATATAAAATAACATTCAATAATATGCAGTGATGTAAATGTAAATAGCCTTAATCAACATGTACAATTCATATAATACAACTTATAATATTAATATCTCAAAATGTATACAATATTTACTAGTCCTCTTTCTCTTACACAATATATGAACTATAGTTGATGACGATCATTGTATCTCATCTATGGATAATTGTCTCTATAATATAGTCATAGTAGTGTGAATATTTGGAAAATTGACTATTCCTATACATATGCCAAGTCTCATGACTCTTGGATTATCTAATTACCACTCACACATTTTATGAACACTTGATAGTATAATATATGCACACCTATACCTGACTCTTACACTTATATACCTTGCACACTTTAATCCTAGACACTTGTGTACATATCTACATTACAAATTTGTTCTCATATATACAAGACACTTGTACACATATACTGAACTAAAACTTGCACACTAACTCACATGAAACTTGTGCATTTATTGCACATTACAACTTTACATGACACTTGTGCATTTCTTGCACATTCACACTTATATAAAAAGGAAAATATAACTCACACACTAAACTATGACTCAACCCTAATCTATTACTTACAAATGTACCATGAATGTATGATATGGGTACATTAGCATGCACCAAATAATGTAATATACTCCAACACCACCTTGTGTTACATTATTTTGTTATTAAAGACTTTAGTATTCTATCATAGTCTCCATATTTTTCTTAAATGTTCAAGTGACCTTGCACTATTCACAAAATTTTGCTTGAGATTTATTAGGTTTATCTTCATTTTTGACTTTGAGTTTTGACTTTGGCATTGCTACTACTTTTATTTTAAATCTATTGTTGAAGTTCATACCTTTCTTGTGCCCATATCTAAATTTTAAAAAATATTTTTGAGGAAATCCATTAAGATATTTTCTTGTCATTGTGTATATCCATTCAAAAATATTATTTTCTTTGTACCAACAATATCTTTGAGAATGATTGGTACCTCCAAAAATTTTGTAACACTAAATATTTCAACATATTTCTATCTTATGGCCATGCATGTCACAATGTTCACATTTTTTTTCTTAGTGTTTGAAGTCTTAATTATAATGTTCTTTTTCACATACACTATCTATTATAGGCAGCAAATCTACCTCCCATAAGAAAAGAAAGTGATAATGTATAATTCAAAGGATTTACATAATTTTGAGTAAATATACAATGTAGGGTTTTGCTAAATGTACAATGTAGATAAATAATAAAGTAAATTAAAATGAAATGTAAAGATATGTAAATGAAATTTAATTTGATAAAAATCAAATTAGAACCTTAGTAAAACATTAATGAAGTTGTCTTTGAAAAGTTGTATATGGCAGTTGCGAATTATGCATTGTCTTATAAACCACTTTGGAATAGCTTGGGTAGGCATTAGAAGTGCTCCCATGCTCATTTTGTAGGTTGCTCATTCATAGTTATTCATAATAGAGGTTCATACATGTGACAAGATTATTGTTGTTGATAGTTGTCCATGATTTTTTATTGTTCATGATTTAGAAAGGAATTTGGACCAATGTTAATGTTCATTCATGTTGAAATATATTAATGGAGAACAATGGAAATTCGTTGATAGAGTTCATGTATTTTTGTGATTGTACCATTATAAGAATTGGCCAGTATGGATGTTTGATTCCCAATTAACCAAATATATTTATCCATGCATTAGAAGAAGAATCTATAATTGTTACTGATAATGTTGATGTAGTTGATTCATGATGTATATGCATATTTAGAAATCATACAGTTGGATGAAAGATGTAACAACCATACATTAAGGGTATAATAAGTTGTTGACCACTATATTCATTGTCCATAGTATTTATGCAAATGGTATGTAATCAAGGATTTTAGAATTAAGTCATTGACATATTGAGGGTTTACCAAACTATACTTTTAGTCTACCAAATTGTACAATTACTCTATCTAATCATAAAATTGGCTAGTTGTTCCCTATTTTAAGCATAAATTCACTACTGCATATTTTGGACTAAGATCAGCTACTAGATTTTACCAATAAAATAATTGATTGCTAATTGAATATTTCTAGAAAACTGTACATTTTAGTCAATTGTACATTCATTGTGATTGTCAATTTATGATTGTACAATCATATAATGTATGTTTTATGATAATATAATTAGATATTGAAAATTTTGTGGATTTGTACTTTTGTGATTGTACAATTATACAATTGCATAGGATTTGATACAAATCAGTAGAAATCATCTCAATATCTATCATCACACCCCTATCATTGGGAATACCATCACTTGTTCTACATTTAGCATTGTTTCCTAATAAAAATTTGATAATTTGGACAAGTAAGTAGTGTAAAGTAAATAAGGGTGGATGATAGATACAAGTCTTCCAAGACGTGGGATACGATATCATAGAGAGGAGTAAATTTGAAAAGTAGATGGATCGCTAAAGGGAGAATGCACATAATAAAAATTGAGAAACATATGAACCTATAATAGAACAAGTATGGAATTCAAACAAGGGATATAATGAAAGGTGGGAGACATTGTTAGCTATAAAATGAGTACAAGGACCACCAATATTTGAGGAATATGTTAGCATAAGGGAAAATGCAGATTTAGAAAGGGTGCGAGGATACACTGAGTTGATGGTGGCACCTAAAAAATATAGGAAGGTTTCCAAAGAGTGCGAATAATGAGAGTAAAGCACTAGAGCAACAATACATGAGTTATTAGGAAGGAATACTAAGACTATAGTCAATATACCAATGAAGGAGGTTGTTAAGTGAGGATGCATAGGAAATAGGTAGATGACTAGTTGATGAGTACAAGGTACAAAAAATAGAAACATATGATGAGGAACAACAAAACAAATCATCCACTATAGGAAGGAACCAAACCAAAATTCCAAGGCAATATTCATCAAGTGATGATGAAGGAGGAACCCTACCAATGGCTAATGTAGCCATGAGAGCAGGAAAAAAATGCATACCTTTAATACGGGAAGGGAAGGGATACCCAGTAGTGCATATTAGAAGATCCACTACCATTTGGAAAGCAAATGGTTTAAATCAACCATACATGTGGTTACAACTATTTTATACTATATTACGAGGACTTGTGATAGATTGGTATCTAAAGTGATAGAATACACCAACCTTTCAATTATGGAAAATACACCAACTATTTGGAAGTACAATATGCATCACTCAATGCTTAATGATTAATATTTTGAATGCATAAGAAAAATAGATTGCTCTATTAGGTGGTTTAATTTAAATTTAGTTTGTAAGAATCTTTCTACCATGTATCTAGATGTTTCCAAATTTGTACCACTTTTAGGTCATATTTATAATCCTTTGCATTTCTTACATTAGTATGCAACACCCATTTAGTTAGATTAGCTAGGCATAGGAACCATTCTTCTCCTAATGTTGAATTATAGATACCTATTTTTGAGACATCCAATCTCTTGGTCAAAGTCTTGAGGGTGCAAGTCACTCATTCACTTATCAAGGAAAATTTTGGAACCAAGAGTATTTTTGGCATGCTCGATGGGACACAAGTCTCATAATCTGTTGATCAGTTAGCATTACTCTAATATCAAATATCAAATTTTACAAAAGTTATCTGACATGTCAATAGCATTTTTGGCATACCCAATGGGACCCAAGGGTACCACTCCATAAGATCATCTACCCACTATGCTACCAAGAGTATTTTTGGCACACTCAATGGGAAAATATTTAATGAATCTTATTACAATTACTTGGAGAACTCAAGATTTTGGTGAATAGTATTGACCTCACTTGCAAAGATTGTATGTTCACCCAGTGACTTCATTGAAACTAAAATCTAGAAGAAACGATGACTCTATTGAGAAGAATACTCAGTATCAAATGAAAAATATTTGAAAAACCTAGATACTACATTAAGCACCAATTGTGTGGCTCTAAAAATATAAAATACTTGAATCCATGGTGGGGTAAAATTGTCCATCCTAGAATAATACCAGGCCACTCAACCTCCTAGTCCTCCATGAAATTCTATAAGTTGCACTAAATATATTTCCCATTTATGATGGAAGTAAGAAAACTATGTATGAACATTGTCAAGATGTCTCAACCCTGGATGTTTTTTATAATATTGTCTTTGAAGATGTCATGATAAGATTTCTCAATCAATCATTATAGGAAAAGGTATTATAATAGTTCAAATATTTAGAGGGAAAAAATATTAGGACTTTGGTTGACCTAGCTAAACCTTTGATATTGGTATTTGATAACCTAGGGGATCTATTTTCATTACTCATACAAATTTTCTATATCAAAATAGATCCTCATGAAGCTCTCTTAGATTTTAACATCTGATTCAAAATATTATAGGATATAATACCTTAGGATATTAATTCATTACAAGCATAGGCCCACATCTACTATGTCCAAGATCTAAATTTAGAATTGGATCTCCAAATACAATATTATACAGAGAATATTTCCACAAGTGTTTTAGATAGCATTGAAGCCTAAAAATGTGTTGATTTCAATAGGATAATTTCCTCCCAAGGTGAATTAATTCAATGCTTCATTATTTTATCAAGCAAATTTATAGTCCCATAACTCATCATTTCTCCAATTGGTTTCTCTAATAGGTGTTGTGCCCTTAGTTCAATACTCAATTAAAAAAATGCATATTGTATTGAATCTTTGAAGAAATCAAGAGAAAATATATCATCCAATATCTTACTAATAATCCTATAGAAATAAAAAAATTGAGGGATAACTATTATCTAGATTTAGTTAAGGGTTTAACACTTGATGGATATAGTAGCCACCAATTGCATACTCCTTTAGTGATGACTCATCAATCATAGGATGTTGTGGTCCTCAACATGGACCAATACCATCTCCAAACAATTGGAAAATACTTCATGATTGATCCAGTTAGTCCAAATACAATTTCAAAAAAGGAAGAATAAGATGAGGAGGTATCATATAAATATGAGGTAGAAAGCAACTTAGATCCATAAGGGGAGTTTAAGAAGAAGATAAGGTCAAAAACATGCCATCCAAGAGCTTTATGTCAATACTGCCAAAAAAGTCAAGCTCATAAGGTATTTATTACCCATGCATATAGGTAAAACAACGAGTATACACAATTAAAGTATACAAGGACTTTTAGCAAAAAATAGTATAAAGGGGACAAGATTCCAAAAATGATGTTCCAAAAAAGGGAAATTTAAAGGAAGATTTTTTAGTTTCTAAAGGGGTTAATTTGGTCAAATTATCTCTAAAAAGTTCAACAATAGGCATCACAACTTTATCAGAACCCAAATTGACATATGGGCAATCATCCTTGAATCGAGGAGAAATTGTATCCAAGATGTTTTTGAGCCCAAGATGGAAGGAATGGGTATTTAATCAAATATATAAAGTGTTAGAATGGGTGTGTCATGAAAATTAAACAAGAAGGATAGTAAAGATATATGCACGTCACCCATGGTAGTTACTTGTAGGAGGGGTAACAAGTATGTTAGAACTAATGACTTGCCAAAAGAAATGAAGACTAACTACAAAGTGCCTTCATGGATATATCTTGATTTGGATAGCACATAAAATTTCCACTAGATACAACCAAGATGAAATTCAGATAATCACCACTAGAGTTAGTATTTCTATTTTGGAAGTACAATTTCCTAACACACTAGATAAAATGGCTTACCTTGGTACTAGGGTAGATCTATCAAGCTAAGGAATCTCAACAAGGAGAAACTAAATCAACACAAAAATAAATGGTTGTAATGGAATATGAGCTAGAGTATAGTAAGAAAGAAGCAAAAGCCAAGCAAAATGAGATAAAAATAGAAATGAATAGCATGAATTAGGCTTTTGAAGATAAGCTTAGAACCAAGGAAGAACAAAGATAACTTTTGACACAATAGGTAGAAGAACAAAATAAATTATTGTAGGAACATGAGGAGAAACTATATAGGCTAATAAAATAATAGGAGGAACAATTGAGCTTGAATAATCAACAACTCAAACAACATGAAAAGAAATTTGCAGCACAACAGAAACAACTACTAAAAATAAAGAACAAGCAAATATATGATATGTAGTTGCAACTAAAATATTGTAAAAATAATAAATATGGAAAAATATGATGATCACTATAACCAAATGATCATATACTATAAGGTTATGCTTCAGGTTAGGAAATAATAACAACAATCTCATCAAAAAAAGTTATAGCAATGAGATCAAGTGATCACAAAAATAACAAGAAACTCACCATCATCACTAAGATAGAGGTAGCATGGAAGGAGAAGACAAAGATACATCATATTGAAAGGGGTTACTATAAGCCTTGGCTAAAGCTGAATATAAGGTAAACACATATTAGTTGAAGGTTGTAGAACTTAATAACTACGTTGCCAAGTTGTGGGATGAATGAGCCATTCTTTAAATTACAGATTTAAGATATTCAAAAGTAGGACCAGAAAGCTAAGGGTAATACTAATGAGTCAATATGGACACTGACTAATTTAAATAGGAGAGCAGATCTAGGCAACAAATCCACCTTCCATAAGAAAATAAATTGAGAATGTATAATTTAAAGCATTTGCATAATTTTTCTCAATATAATGTAGGGTTTGGCTAAATGTACAATGTAGGGAAATAATAAAGTAAATTTAAATGAAATGTAAAGACATGCAAATGAAATGTAATTTGATAAAAATAAAATTAGAACCTTAGTAAAACATTAATAAAGCTATTATTGAGAAGTTTTAGGTGGTATTTGTGAATTATGCGTTATCTGAAGAACAACTTTCGAATGGTTTGGATAGGCATTATAGGCACCCACATGCTTATTATAGAGGTTTCTCATTGATAGTTGTTCATGATAGAGGTTAATACATGTGATAAGGTTTTTTTTGATAGTTGCCCATGATTGTTTTATGTTCATGGTTTAGAAATGAAGTTGGACCAATTTTAATGTTTATTTGTGTTGAAAGATATTAATGGAAAACAATGACAATTCATTGATGGTGTTCATTTATTTATGTGACTGTATCATTACCAGAATTAGCCATTATGGATGTTTTTAGTCCTAATTAACCAGATCTATTTATGCATGCATTGGAAGTGGAATCTATAATTATTATTGATGATATTATTGTAGTTGATTTATGACATATATACATACTCAAAAACCATACATTTGGATGAAATATATTGTAAGAGCCATAAATTTAGGGTATTATAAGTTGTTGACCATTATACTCATCAGCTATAGTATTTATGCAAGTGGTAGGTAATAAAGAATTATAGAATTAAGTAATTTTCATATTGGGGATTTACTAAACCATATCGTTAATCTATCTAGTTGTATAGTTATTCTATCTAATCATACAATTAGTTAGTTGTTCCCTATTTTAAGCATAAAATTCACTATTGCATACTGATAAGATAATCAATTTCTAATTGAATATTTTGGGTAGATTGTACATTTTGGCAAATTGTACAGTTCATTTTTGTTATACATTTATGACTATACAATCATATAGTGTATATTTTGTAACCATACAATTATTTGTTGAATATTTTGCGATGTTCTAAATTTATGTTCATAAAATTGTATGGTTGCACAATATTTGATACAAATCAATATAAATAATCCCAAGATTTATCATTACACCCCCACCATCAGGAATTTCACCACTTGTGCTACATATACACACTCTTTGTCTTTGTGAGCTATATTCAAATTCTTTGAGTCACATGCAACATTTGTTCTTGGATCAAGTTCTTCTATCTTTGTCATCAATTCCAAGTCAAAAGTATCATAGATTGCATCACACTTTTCTTTTATGTTGAATATCACTAGTATCACAACATACATCAGTCATCATTGATTTTAATTCTATCATATCACAAGATTCATTTGTTCTCATAACTCTTAAATTATTTGTTTCACCTGTAATATGAATGTTCTTCAAATATTTAATCATTTCCTCTTGTCTTCTATTCTTGTCTTCGACTACTTAAATAGAAATTAATGTCATACACATTATATTTCCTATATCATTAGGTAATTTAATAGCATATTTAGAGTTTTAAACTACTTCATCAAGATTTGAACAGATAATTTTCAGGCATTGAAAAATTTCATCTTTAATTGAAAAATTTCATCTTTTGTCCTTCAAATGTTTTATCATGTGTTGTGTACAACATTTTAGACTTTGCAAAATTTTCTTAGTCTCTTCTAGTGAGACATCCTAATTGTATATTTGTTCTTCTTGAAAACATAAGTTTTCTTCTTCATTTGTTTTTACCAACTCATTTTTTGTATTTTTATTTTTTGATCATTTATTTTTATTTTGGTTCTTTTTTTCTTGTCATGTTCCTTTGAATTTGATAATATTATCTCCTAGATTTAAATAATTCAATTTTTTTAATTTAATCCCTACATAGTAGTAAACCTTATTTATCCCTAATTTTAGAAAATAATATCAAATTTTATAAATTTTTGTTTTCCCTAATTTTTGAAGTTTAAATCCTATTGCCTCCCAAATATATAAATTTGCAAAAAAAAAAACAATTTTTTTCAATGTACACTTTTCTCAAAAATAAAACTAAATTAAATATTAATTAAAAACTTAAAGAATTTAAAATTAAAATAAATGAGTTGTATTCCTTATCACTCCAAACTTTAAAAACTTTAAAAAAATTGGTAAATTCCTTATTACTCCTTATCTTAAATAAAATAAACTATCAAACCCTACTTTAAATAAATTTAATTCATTAACCTTATCACTCCAAATATAAATACTTTAAAAACTTAATTAAACCTTATTTCTCCTACTTTAGAATTTAAACTTCAAATTAATTAATAAACCCTAAAAAATATACTACCAACCTTATGTTGGTTCTACACACATATCATTTTATCTGCTCCTCTTCGTGTATCCTTCACATTCACTTAAAACTTGGTCTATCCTTATTTCAATATTCTGAGAAGTATTTGTCGTCTTACACATGTAAGCATGCATGAGAAGAATAGTCATTTCACTTGCTTGATACATTATAATTCTTCTTTCTCAAACGTGTTGCTTAGGTAGGTTGAACGTAACACCTCCTTTATTTTCATTGTCTTAAATATTTGGCTTCCAAATTGATGTGAATGCACTACTTCTCGAATCGATGCTTAGATTTAGAAAATTTTGTGTTAATGCTTAGGTATTATAATCACTTTGCCTTCCAATTTTTACTCAACATCCAAGTTGGTGCTAGGTTTCCAACTTAGCACTCATAACTCTTGGCTTTTGTCTTACTCTGCCTCTAATGTAGTGCTCTTGTAAATCAGCTTCCAATGCATTGTTTGATTTATCACATATCACTCAACTTTCAATATAACACTCTACTTGGATTTTGATGAAGTGTTTGTCTTATCACTTGGCTTTCTATGTATTTATTGCTAACTTGCTACTTTTTCAACTCTATTTCAATGCTTTAGCTTCTACTAGCTCTCTATGAGTGCTTTAGACCTTTATTTCCATTTCAAAAAGTTGGTTCACTTCTTCTAATGCTAATATTTAGAATAATTTTTCATAGATCTGGTGCCTTATAGGTCTCAATATTATACAACATTTGGTACTTAACAATAACAACTCTTTATTGTAGCTTTTTCATGTAATTATTCATGCTATTGTTTTTTCTATTTCTCTTCACACTCTTGCTTTGCTTCAAGACCTATGTTTTATGGATATCTTCTTCTATAGTTGATTGAGTGGATGTCTCTTGCTTCTTTCCTTTTCATTAATGTGGTCTACCTAGATATTCTAGAATGGACTTCCTTGTTCTTCTATAATGAGCCCTATGAACCTCTTGAATCATCTATGTCTAACCTTTTATCTTAGTTTATATTTATATGCATATCACCTCTATCATTTCTATTCACTATATATGTCTCAGGCATCTTTTTACTCTATTTAGTATATGTGTCTTAAGCCTCTTCTTTACTCTGAATGTGTCTCAAGCCTCTCCTTTATGTTTCTCGGGCCTATCCTTTACTTTGTATATGTCTCTTATATTTATTTCTACATCAAATTCTATTTTCCTTCTTTGAATTTATGCTTCTATATATTTTATCTTCTCTTTTCTATATCTTGTATACAATTTTGGCTACTGGAGCCAATGTCAAGGTTTATATAACCTAATTTTTCCCTTCTTTCCTAAATCAATGTCAAGATCTATAGGATCATAATATATTTAACTTTTTAGTGCCAAGATCTATATGACCTGAATAAATTTTTACTTCTTCAATGCAAGGTCTATAGGACTTGAATATATTTATATCTTGTCAAGGTCGGTATCTTTATGACCTAAAAATTATTCTTTTCAAGGTAAATATCTTTATGACTTGAATATTCTTCTTGTATCTTGTAGCTCTTCAACCACTATAAATTCTAATAAAATTATTGAAGCTATATAAAGTAAGTTGTGTGGTTCTTTATCTTTCTTTAAGAATAACTATCTTCTTAAAGTTTTTCTGCAACTTTATATTATTTCTTTTTGCACTTATAATTTGAAACTCTTCTCTATATAATGTAGTAATATTCTCACAATTATGATGTTTTTTTTACTACTTGAAATCTATAATATTAAATCTTTCAATATATTATCAAGGCGACTTGAAAGTCCCTGAATCATAAATTTTCTATGTCAAGGGATATATTTATTCCTAAATATTAAACTTTCTAATATCAAGGGTTAATTTGATGCAGAAGCATCTAGTGGCATCTGATGCAGAGGCATCCAGTTGCGGGAGGGCCACTTCTGAAGAGTCAGCTCAGGAAGAAGAAGAAGGCAAGGAAAATTTTTCTAAGGCAAAAATTTTAAGTTGTAGCGAAATCGCAACGTCGCAATTTCACGATGTCGCGAAATCGTGACGTCAAGGCGAGGCAGAGGTAGAAGTCGAAGGGAGTAGTGATTTCGTGACGTCGTGAAATCGTGACATGAAATGGAAGTCAGGGTAAAGG
This sequence comes from Wollemia nobilis, assembly GCA_028583015.1. Taxonomy (NCBI): domain Eukaryota; kingdom Viridiplantae; phylum Streptophyta; class Pinopsida; order Araucariales; family Araucariaceae; genus Wollemia; species Wollemia nobilis. The sequence goes on from JAQPPZ010016831.1 coordinate 3,456,253, forward strand.
CAGGAAATGGTAGCAAAATCACGACAGCGCGATTTCATGACGTTGCAAAATTGCGACGTTGGAGTGAAGACTCGACGGAGGAGCAGAATGGTAGCAAAATCACAACAGCACAATTTTGCAACTTTGCAAAATTGTGACGTCGAAGTGATGCCAGGGCGGAAGGCAAAATGGTCACAAAATTGTGATGCAAGGAGAAAGTAAAGGGCAGTAGGCAAAATCATCGTGAAATTGGGACATTGAAGGGAAGACAAGGCACAGAAAGAGTTTTGTCATGATATCGTGATGTCGCGATATCATGACGTCGTGATATCGTGACATCGCGATATCATGACATTGAGGAAAAGTGTGCAAGCAGTGGTCGAAAGGGTCACGATATCGTGACATTGCGATATCATGACAGAAAGAGAATGAGGTGAGGGAAGAGAAAGAGATGGCAGGAAAGTTACGGTAGGCGATATTTTCGGGAACCATTCCAGAATGACATGTGGCACCAAGGTGCAGTAAAGACAAATGAGAACCAAGAAGCACAGGAAACAAAAAGGATGGTCGTGCAAAGAATCTGACAGGGAGCGACGATGACAAGGCCGTGTGGAGTGGGGTATTAAATCGGGTTGGTGTCCCAATTTTCATGAAGGATGTTTCAGAGGGTCAGGGCCTCTATAAAAAACCAAATCTTTGTAATAAATCGGGTTGGTGTCCTAGTTTAATGCATAGGTTGTTTCAGAGGGTCAAGGCCTCTATAAAAACCCAGTTTAATGTAATAGATGTGGTGGTGGATTTAGGAAGATCGCACGCAGAGTGTGAGTGGGAGAAAGCTAAGCCGAGCGCTAGCTGTTGTAAGCCTACGAGCTTTTGGATGTATGCATTTTTAGATTAATAGATGAAATTTTTTGGATTTACAGGAGTGTGACTGTGTGGTCTTTCTCGGTCCCCCATCAGTGGTATCAGAGCTAATGTTCCTGAGTGCATAAATAGATTGCTGGCCGTGAGGCAGTTTGTGCCAAGATTTGTGGGAGGGTTTTGAGAGAGAGAGAAGAGAGATTTTAGGATCCCCGAGTGTGTAACAGATCGTCGGACGTGAGGCAGTTACATCGGGATCAGTGGGAAATATGATGACAATGAGAGAGTTCAAGGCATTGCAGAGGCAAGTGCAAGCCCTGCAGGAGGAACTTCTCAAGAGAGATTTGCAGAGGCAAGTGAAAGCCCTGTAAAGGGAGCTATGCAGACAGCGTGAAGAGAAACAAAGAAAGAGAGAAGAGGAGTGAAAGCAGGTTGTAGAGGTGTGCAGTAGTAAAACCTGCCTAGAAGAAGACAGAGATTTTTTGGGTAGGAGAAGGGGTTGGAAAAGACTACAAAGACAGAAGAATGTTTGGAGGTGTTGCAGGAGACAGCAACCAGACCATGCAAAAGTGAAGATCACTTCTCCACTAACCTCGGGTGTCTGATGTAGGAGCATCTAGTGGCATCTAATGCAGAGGCATCTAGTTGCGGGAGGGCCACTTCTGAAGAGTCAGCTCAGGAAGAAGAAGAAGGCAAGGAAAATTTTTCTAAGGCAAAAATTTTAAGTTGTAGCGAAATCACGATGTTACGAAATCATGACATCAAGGCGAGGCAGAGGCAGAAGTCAGAGGGAGTAGCAAAATCATGACATCATGATTTCGTGACATCACGAAATCGTGACATGAAATGGAATTCAAGGCAAAGGCAAGAAATGGTAGCAAAATCATGACAGCATGATTTTGCGATGTCGTGAAATCGTGACGTCAGAGTGAAGACTCGACGGAGGGGCAGAATGGTAGGAAAATTGTGATAGCGTGATTTGGTGATGTCACGAAATCACAACGTTGAAGTGATGCCAGGGCGAAAGGCAAAATGGTCATGAAATCACGACGCAAGGAGAAAGTAAAGGGCAACAGGTAGAATCATCGTGAAATCGCAACATCGAAGGGAAGGTAAGGCACGGTGAGAGTTTTGTCATGATATCGCGATGTCATGATATTGCGATGTCGCAATGTTACGACATCGAGGAAAAGCGGGCAAGCAGCAGTCGTAAGGGTCATAATATCATGACATCATGATATCACAATGTCGTGATATCGAGACAAAAAGAGGAGACGAGGGAAGAGAAAGAGATGGCGAGAAAGTCATGGCAGGCAATATTTTTGGGGACCATTCTAGAATGACACGTGGCACCAAGGTGCAGTAAAGACAAACGAGAACCAAGAAGCACGAGAAACAAAAAGGATGGTCACATAGAGAATCTGACAGGGAGCGGCGATGACAGGGCCATGCGGAGTGGGGTATTAAATCGGGTTGGTGTCTCGATTTTCATGAAGGATGTTTCAGAGGGTCGGGGCCTCTATAAAAAACCTAGTCTTTGTAATAAATCGAGTTGGTGTCCTAGTTTAATGCATAGGTTGTTTTAGAGGGTCTGGGCCTCTATAAAAACCCAGTTTAATGTAATAGATGCGATGGTGGATTTAGGAAGATCACACATAGAGTGTGAGTAGGAGAAAGCTAAGCCGAGCTAGCTATTGTAAGCTTGCGAGATGTTGGATATATGCATTTTCATATTAATAGATGAAATTTTCTAGATTTGTGGGAGTGTGACTATGTGGTCTTTATCTGTCCCCCATCAGTGGTATCAAAGCTAATGTTCCTGAGTGTGTAAACAGATCACCAACCATGAGACAGTTTATGCCAGGATCTGTGGGAGGGTTCTGAGAGAGAGAAGAGAGAGTTTAGGATCCTCGAGTGTGTAACAGATCACCGGACATGAGGTAGTTACACCGGGATCAGTGGGAAATATGATGATAATGAGAGAGTTCAAGGCATTGCAGAGGCAAGTGCAAGCCTTGCAGGAGGAACTGCTTAAGAGAGATTTGTAGAGGCAAGTGAAAGCCCTGCAAAAGGAGCTGCACAGACAATGTGAGGAGAAATAGAGAAAGAGAGAAGAGGAGTGCAAGCAAGCTACAGAGGTGTGTAGTAGAAAAACCTGCATGGAAGAAGAAAGATTTTTCTAGGTAGGAGAAGGGGTTGGAACAGACTGCAAAGGCAGAAGAATGTCTGGAGGTGTTGCAGGAGGCAGCAACCAGACCATGCAGAAGTGAATATCACTTCTCCACTAACCTCGGGTGTTTGATGCAGGAGCATCTAGTGGCATCTGATGCAAAGGCATCCAGTTGTGGGAGGGCCACTTCTGAAGAGTCGGCTCAGGAAGAAGAAGAAGGCAAGGCAAATTTTTCTAAGGCAAAAATTTTAAGTTGTAGCGAAATCACGACATCAAGGCGAGGCGGAGGTAGAAGTCAGAGGGAGTAGTGAAATTGTGACATCGTGATTTCATGACATCGCAAAATCATGACATGAAATGGAAGTTGGGGCAAAGGTAGGAAATGGTAGCAAAATTGCAACAGTGTGATTTTGTGATGTCACAAAATTGTGACGTCTGAGTGAAGACTTGGCAGAGGAGTAGAATGGTAGTGAAATCATGATAGCATGATTTCGCGATGTCACGAAATCGCGACGTCGAAGTGATGCCAAGGTAGAAGGGAAAAATGGTCACAAAATCATGATGCAAGGAAAAAGCAAAGGGCAACAGGCAGAATCATCATGAAATCATGACATCAAAGGGAAGGCAAGGCACGACGAGAGTTTTGTCGTGATATCACGACGTCGCAATGTCACAACATTGAGGAAAAGCAGGCAAGCAGCGGTCGAAAGGGTCACGATATCACGATAGAAATAGGAGGCAAGGGAAGAGAAAGAGATGGCGGGAAAGCCACGGTAGGCAGTATTTTTGGGAACCATTCCAGAATGACACGTGGCACCAAGGTGCAGTAAATACAAACGAGAACCAAGAAGCACAGGAAATAAAAAGGATGGTCATGCAGAGAATCTGACAGGGAGCGGCGATGACATGGCCATGCAGAGTGGGGTATTAAATCGGGTTGGTGTCCCAATTTTCATGAAGGATATTTCAGAGGGTCGGGGCCTCTATAAAAAACCTAGTCTTTGTAATAAATCGGGTTGGTGTCCCGGTTTAATGCGTAGGTTGTTTCAGAGGGTCGAGGCATCTATAAAAACCTAGTTTAATGTAATAGATGCGATGGTGGATTTAGGAAGATTGCATGCAAAGTGTGAGCAGGAGAAAGCTAAGCCGAGCACTAGCTGTTGTAAGCCTGTGGGCTGTTGGATGTATGCATTTTCAGATTAATAGATGAAATTTTTTGGATTTGCAGAAGTGTGACTGTGCGGTCTTTCTCGGTCCCCCATCATAATTACAACCTTGAGAAATATATTTGAGTCTTGGTCTTCATTTATTATTCTTCAATTGTAAAAAGACTCTATTTGTTGAGTCCTTGTATTCACTAATTATTCTTTAACCATGGAAAGACTCTATAGTTGTGTCCTATTATTCATTGGTGTTGTAATCACAATGACATTGAGAGGGGGGGTGAATCAGTGTGATATTTAAAATTTCTAAAACATAAGGTTTTAAAACTAGCAGCAGTTTAAAACAGATAAAATAAATATTAAATGCATCAAGAAAGCATCACACATAACACAGCAATTTTAACGAGGTTCACCAATGTGGCTACTCCTCAAAAATGACTGCTTGGACTACCATACAAATCCAGCCAATGCAAAGCTACAACTTTATAATATCTTTTACCAACACCAACTGGAACGAGCACCAACCCCTTTGCTTTATCTGTTTTAGGCAGAATGGAGCACCAACTCCTAATTTACCAACACCTACTGGAAAGAGGCACCAACCCCTTATGCCAAGCTGCAACTTGGAAGACAATAATAAAAATTACAGAATAAAACTTTCACGTCATTTCTCACAGTCTGCTATTTTTTTTTTTTTTTGCATTCTGCTGCTTCTGCGCTAAACGATTCGCACTATCCGACTACTTATCTGTACTTTTTTGCACTCTCTGCTGCAATCAGATCATCGATCACTTCTGCAGTCTACTCATTATCACTTCAGACTTGGAACACACCCTCTGCACATCGCGCTCTTAATTCTCGAAGATTTGATATGCACTCTTCACTTCATCACTAAAGATATATCGCTTCAGCCTTAGCTCAAATCGAAACTACTCACTCTCTATGCATTGCAAATCTCACATACACACATTATCTTCGCACACCTCACACTCCATCTTGAATTAGTCCCTCCTTTTATAGAAGAAATCTTCAAAAACAATATTGAGACTGTAGTCGGCTTAAACCCTAAGGAGCGTTGGCTGTCAAACCCTTATGAATATTCGCTTCAAACCCTAGAGAGTGTCGGCTTAAAACCCTAATGATTGTCGACGTCAAACCCTTATTAATATCCATACAATTCTTGCTTCATGCGTAGCGAAATCGCTACACCTTCGTGTTGTGCTTTTTCAACTTGTAGCAAAATCGCTACAGCTTTTCAACTCAACGTTTTCTCCTTACTTTGGCCAATGAAATTTTGACATGTAGCGAAATCACTACAACTTTTCACTTAACGCTTTTTCCTTGCTTCAGCCAGCAAAACAACAACATGTAGCAAAATCGCTACAGTTTCTTGACTTAGCTTCTTTGCCTCCAACATGTCACAAAATCATGACAGTTTGCCTTGCGCCTTCTCTTTCCTCCGACTTGTCACGAAATCGTGACATTTTGCCTACCTTCTCTTTCCTCCGACTTGTCGTGAAATCATGACATTTTCGACTGTGCCTTCTCTCTCCTCCGACTTGTCGCGACATCGTGACATTTTTTGCTGTGCCTTCTCTCTCCTCCGACTTGTCGCGAAATCGTGACATTTTCTACTGCGCCTTCTCTCTCCTCTGACTTGTCGTGAAATCGTGACAGAAAACATGTCGCGATATCGCGACAGTTTTCTAACTTGTCTTTTTCTTCAAATTTTTTTTGTCTTCTGCATCTGAATGACTCCTGAACTGTCTGGCCACTGCATCATTAGATCTAGCTGCCTGTGTTGACAACAATGACAAACTTCTTGCACCTCCTTGCTCAACAACCTCCCCCTTTGGAATTGTTGGCAACACCTATGTACATTCCTATAACTCTTCTCCCCCTTTGTCAATAATACCAAAGGGCTGCTGCAGACTCCCCCTGAGTCCATCCTCACACTTCTCAGGAATAATTTGTTACATCTGGCACAAATTATGATCATGAGCAAAAGAATAGTCAAATACTCAAATGCTCCCCCGAGAAAGTGATCCTCGTAGCTAGTCACTTCTTAGGAAGTGTGACTACTCCTAATTTGCTTCGAAAGTACTCAAATACTTCCTTGGGCAAAGGTTTTGTAAAAATATCTGCTACTTGTTCCGTAGTTGGGACATAGTCCAATTTAACTTCTCCTTATGCAACTTTCTCTTTCAAGAAATGATACCTTATAGCAATGTGCTTTGTCCGTGAGTGCATTACTTGGATTCTTAGAGATGTTAATTGCACTGGTGTTATCACACTTTACTGATATTGGTTCACTGAAATTAATACCTAGATCTTTCAAGGTTTGTTTCATCCACAAGACTTGTGTGCAACATGTTGCTGCTGCAATATATTCTACCTCAGCTGTAGATAAAGAAACTAACTCTTGCTTCTTACTGTGCCATGCAACCAATCTGTCCCCCAAATAGAATGCTCCTCCACTAGTACTCTTTCTGTCATCAACACATCCAGCCCAATCTACATCTGAATATGATATAAGAGTGAAATCTTTGCCTTTTGGATACCACAACCCATACTCCATGGTGCCTTTGAGATACCGAAAAATCCTTTTAACTGCTGTTACATGAGTCTCTTTGGGACTGGCTCTGAAATATGGCTACCATGCAAACTACCTGCAGAATATCGAGTCCGGTTCGTTGTTAAATATAGTAAGCTTCCTATCATTGATCTATGCATGGTTTGATCTACAGGTGGAGATTTGTCTTCTTTACTCAACTTGCAGCCTGTTGTCATGGGAGTGCTGACTGGCTTAAAATCCTCCATAGTGAACCTTTTTAGCATATCTTTCACATATTTGATTTGGGAAATGAATATGCCTTTCTCATTTTGATTAACTTGTAACCCAAGAAAGTAAGACAGTTCACCAATCATAGACATTTCAAATTCATTCTGCATCTTATTTGCTAGGTCTTTACAAGATTCATCTTTGTTGCTACCAAATATGATATCATCTACATAGACAACTAAAACAATGAGATGCCCACCTTCTATTTTTACATACAGATTACTGTCCACTAAACCTTTCTTGAATCCCTATTGAGAGAGATAGTTATCTAGCCTAGCATACCAAGCTCGTGGTGCTTTCTTTAATCCATACAGTGCTTTATTTAATTTGCAAACAAGGTTAGGATCCTCACTAATTTGAAATCCATCCGGTTGTTCAATATAGACCTCTTCTTCGAGTTTCCCATTTAAAAAGGTAGATTTTACATCCATCTGATACACCCTGAAGTTTTTGTGAACTGCTAAGGCCAAAAACATTCTAATTGCTTCTAATCTGGCCACTGGAGCAAAAGTCTCTTCAAAATCAATGCCTTCGACCTGTGCATATCCTTTACAAACCAGTCTTGCTTTGTTCCTAATGACCTGTCCGTATTCATTTAATTTGTTTCGAAATATCCATTTGTTCCGATTACATTCTTGTTTGTAGGTCTAAGAACTAATTCCCAAGTTCTATTCTTTTCAATCTGATCTAACTCTTCATTTATTGCCTTCATCCAGTTGTCATCTTTGCTTGCTTCATCTATGTTTTTGGGCTCAATGCTGGATAAGAGAGAGTAATTACTTATTACTTTCTTTCTTGTCTGAATGCCAGCTGTGGGATCTCCAATTATTTGGTCTCTAGGATGATTTTTCTTCCAGCTGCCCATTTTGAATTTTCTATTTTCTTGCATCTCTGAGTCATCTGATGAGTTATCTGCATCAATCGTAGACGTATTTTCTGTTCCCTGCACTTCATCTCCTTCAATGACTTCTTCGTAGATTGGGTAGTTTTCTTCAAAGTTAACTGTTTGTTTTCTCCCTTAATCGAATTTAACATCTGCACTGTTCACAATTTTCTTGAGTCTCTTGTTATAGCATTTGTAAGCTTTGCTATTTGGAGAATAGCCAACAAAAACACCTTCATCTGCTCTATCTTCAAACTTCCCAAGGTTGTCATCAATTTTTTTGATGTAGCACTTACAGCCAAATACTTTGAGATGTTTTGTTGTTGCTTTTCTACCAAACCACAACTCATAAGGTGTTTTGCATTCATGAGTTCTTAACATGTATCTGTTTTGAATGTATACTGCTGTGTGAACTGCTTCTTTCCAAAATCTATCTGTTATTTTGTTTTCTGCCAGCATGGTGCGTGCCATTTCCTATATAGTTATATTCTTTCTCTCTACTACACCATTCTGTTGAGGATTTTTGGCTGCTGAATATTTTCTCCTGATACCATTTTTTTTACAGTATTCTGTAAATTCACTCGAAATGAATTCTCCTCCTCTGTCTGATCGCAAACATTTAATCCTTTTTCTTGTTTCATTCTCAACTAGCTGTTTGAAGGTTCTGAACATTTCAAAAGCTTCGTTTTATCTTTTAGGAAGAATATCCATGTCATTTGGAATAATCATCGATACACAGCATAAAGTATTTGTCATCGTTTATGCTTTGAGTTCTCATGGGTCCACACAGGTCAGTATGAATAAGTTCTAAAGGCCTGCTAGTGTGGTACTCTTTTGTTTTGAATGACACTCTGGTTTGCTTTCCCTTCTGACATGAAGCACAAACACTATTTGAAGGTTTCTTAATGGTTGGAATATCTCTCACTTGCTTGTTTAGAGCTGATTTTCACCAAATTATCAAAACTTATATGTCTAAGCCTCTTATGCCACAACCAGTTCTTGTCCAATAAAACTCGTACTTTCTGAAGTTTTTGAGAGTGTGTACAGATTACCAGACGTCCTTGAACCAGTTGCTATCAATTTCCCACTATTTATTTTTCTAACTTCACAACCCTGCTTCTTGAAGACTACTTCATGACCTTTATCACAGATTTGACTAACACTTAACAGGTTATGTTTCAAACCATCCACAAATAAAACTTCTTCTGACTTGATTTTCCCTTCACTAATTTTGATAGACCCTTTTCCTATAATTTTGGCTCCATCATTATTTCCAAACTTCACAGAGCCACCCTCATATTTCTGTAGTTTTTCAAATTTTTGTTTATCACCTGTCATATGACTTGAGCACCCACTATCAAAGATCCACGGTACACATTTATTCTGAGCTCTAAAAGCTATTTGCACTATTAAAGATTCTTGTTATTTCTTGATCTGTTGTTTTTGTTTCCATTCTATTTTAACTGTGGTGTTGGGTTCTAGCTTGGATTTCCCCTTTTCATAATCTTGCACATATCCTTCAGAATAAATTCTATTTTGTTTTGCCCTATATGGTTGAATTCTTCTTTCTGAGATTGATTTGAAACAGAAATACTGTGATAGTTTCTAGCAATATGCCCAAAGTTGTGACAATTAAAGGATTCTACCGCATAACTCATTAGAGGAGCAAAAGCATTTCTACTAGTGAAACTTCTAGGATCTATATTGTACTTACAGTCCACAATTTTATGCCCATAACCATTACATTTAAAATAGAAACCATAGAAATAATGATTGAACCTGAAATATGGTTTTTTCCAAGTTGTTGCAGGAGCCTTGGATCTTCTTTTCTTTTGATGTGTGACCTTGGTAAAACCGTCATTGTCAGTTCCTATTTCAGGACTGGCATTACTGTTTTCTTTTTCTTGATTTGTTTTCTTTCAACAACCTATTTCTTGTCTTTACTCTTTTCACGTTCAATATTGCTTGCCTTTGGTCCATTTGATGATTCTTCTTCAGTAAATCCCAGACCGAATTTGATACCTGTGGGTCTTTTATTGCTTAGGATTTTTTCCAGCTTCATCGAACTTTCATTACGTTTTAAATGACAGCTAATTTTTCGATCCAGCTCTTGTATCTGTATTCGAAGACTAACATTTTCTTCTTTCAATTTGCAATAGTAATCTATCTTCATGGTTACCTGTACTTCAAGATCCTCAGACATTTTCTTGTACTCTTCTGTCTGTGTTTTTAATTGGCTATAATGTCATTTGCATCCTCAAGCTTCCTTAACAATTTTTTATTCTTTCTTTTCTCAGATTTCCATTCCATAAGAGCAGAAACTAGCTCACCTTCTAAATCAACTTCAGCCTCACCTATTTCAATAGATACTTCGAGTTCATTCCTTCTCTCTTTTGTGTGTTTTCTGCATCTTCTGATTCTTCTACTTCAAACGCCATAAAGAGAGCCTCACCTGTTCCTTCTTCAGAGTCTTCACTAGAACTGTCCTCTAAAGATTCTGCATTTCGAGAGATAAAGCTTTTCTTTTTGAAATTGCCTTTTCTGAAGTTTGTTTTCTTCCTCCATTCACTTCTTTCTTGATGATGAGTTTCTTCACCTTTGTTATTGTCATGGAGAGGACATTTGATAGCAAAGTGTCCAATGCCTCCACAATTGAAACATTTAAAAGGTAGCTTTCCTTTGTATTTTCCTTTTCCTTTTCTCAACTTTCTGACAAAATTTGCTTCCATTTCATCTGAAGCATCCTCTTCTTTAGACTCTTGTTTTGTGCTTTTAACTTTTAGGGCTTTGAAAGCTACTTCTCTATCTGTGGGATTAGACCTTCCTATTCTCATTTCAAAAGCAATCAAAGAACCATGCATCTCATCCATACTAAAACTATTTAGATCTTTGGCTTCTTCTATGGCAGAGACTTTAGAATCAAATCTAGGAGGGAGCGATCTTAATACCTTTTTCACGATAGCAGCATCGGTTAATTCTTTGCCGAGACCTCTGATTGAATTGGTGATCCCATTGACTCTTTGCATGAAGGTCTCTATGTTCTCATCATTGTCCATATTTAAAGATTCGTATTGAGCTCGATGTGCTTGAATCTTGGCCTCCTTGATCCTATCATCTCCTTCATGGATGTTCTCTAGTTTATCCCATATATCTTTTGTTGATTCACAATTTATGACTTTGACTAGCTCACTGTCCACTAGTCCACACATGATGGCATTTTTTGCTTTTGAATCATATTCAAATGCCTTTTTACCAGCAGTGTCTATTGGAGCGATGGTAGGAGCTTTGTAACCATTAACTACTGCACCCCAGATGTCAAAACCCAAAGCACTGAGATATGTCTACATTCTAATTTTCCAGAATGCATAGTTAGTCCCATCAAACAATGGTGCTTTGTTAGAGGAGAAACCTTCACCACTTGCCATTGCATAACTTCCAAGATCACCTTAGTTGTTTAAGCCTGTTCAGGTACTTGGATCTGATACCAATTGTTGTAATCACAATGACACTAAGAGGGGGGATGAATCAGTGTGATCTTTAAAATTTCTAAAACATAATGTTTTAAAACCAGCAGTAGTTTAAAATAGATAAAAGAAATATTAAATGCATCAAGAAAGCATCACACATAACACAACAATTTTAACAAGGTTCACCAATGTGGCTACTCCTCAAAAATGACTGCTTGGACTACCATCCAAATCCAGCCAATGCAAAGCTACAACTTTACAATATATTTTACCAGCACCAACTGGAAGGAGCACCAACCCATTTGATTTATCTGTTTCAGGCAGAATGGAGCACCAACTCCTAATTTACCAGCACCTACTGGAAAGAGGCACCAACCCCTTCTTTGTACTTCTTCGCACTCTCTGTTGTAATCAGATCATCGATCACTTCTGTAGTCTACTCATTATCACTTCGGACTTGGAACACACCCTCTACACATCGCGCTCTTAATTCTCGAAGATTCGATATGCACTCTTCACTTCGTCACTAAAGATATATCACTTTAGCCTTAGCTCAAATCGAAACTACTCACTCTCTGCGCACTGCAAATCTCGCATACACACCTTATCTTCGCACACCTCACACTCCATCTTGAATTAGTCCCTCCTTTTATAGAAGAAATCTTCAAAAACAATATTGAGACTGTAGTCGGCTTAAACCCTAAGGAGCGTCGGCTGTCAAACCCTTATGAATATTCGCTTCAAACCCTAGAGAGTGTCAGCTTAAAACCCTAATGATTGTCGGCTTCAAACCCTTATGAATATCCGTACAATTCTTGCTTCATGCGGTAGCAAAATCGCTACACCTTCGTGTTGTGCTTTTTCAACTTGTAGCGAAATCGCTACAGCTTTTCAACTCAATGTTTTCTCCTTGCTTCGGCCAGCGAAATTTTGACATGTAGCGAAATCGCTACAACTTTTCACTTAACGCTTTTTCCTTGCTTCGGCCAGCGAAACAACAACATGTAGTGAAATCGCTACAGTTTCTTGACTTAGCTTCTTGGCCTCCAACATGTCACAAAATCACGATAGTTTGCCTTGCGCCTTCTCTTTCCTCCGACTTCTCGTGAAATCTCGACATTTTGCTTGCCTTCTCTTTCCTTCGACTTGTCGTGAAATCGTGACATTTTTGACTGTGCCTTCTCTCTCCTTCGACTTGTCGCGACATCGTGACATTTTTGGCTGCGCCTTCTCTCTCCTCCGACTTATCGTGAAATCGTGACATTTTTGACTGCGCCTTCTCTCTCCTCCGACTTGTCGTGACATCGCGACATTTTCAGCTACGCCTTCTCTCTCCTCCGACTTGTCGCGAAATCGTGACAGAAAACATGTCGCGATATCGCGACAATTTTCTAACTTGTCTTTTTCTTCAAATTTTTTCTATCTTCTGCATCTGAATGACTCCTGAACTGTCTGGCCACTGAATCATTAGATCTAGCTACCTGTGTTGACAACAATGACAAACTTCTTGCACCTCCTTGCTCAATAATTGGTTATTCTTCATCCATGGAAAGACTCTAGATTTTATACTCAATATTATCCTTAAAATAAAGTCCAAGTCTCATCATCTTCAAAGTGGATAGACTCCAAATTGACTTTATCAATATGGATAAAATCAATTTCTAATAGTGGCTAAAATAAACTCTATCAATCTGGATAGAGTCTAGTGGTAGCTTTGATTCCCTTGATGGTTTTTTAAATCTTAACACTACCACAAATATCATAGGTTATGTATCATAAAATTGAATATAATATAGCCACAATATAATAAGGTCAAGATAATAATGAGATTAGAATAATATGATCAAATTCATATGTAAAAGAAGCCTTATAATATACCAAATAAAATTTAATAACACGCAACAATATGAATGTAAATAGCCTTAATAAATATGTACAAATAATGTATTACAACTTACAATATTAATTTCTCAAAATGTATACAAGCTATATTTCTTCTCTTTTTCTTACAAGATATATGAATTGCAGTTGATGATTATTGTATATCATCTATGAAGTATTCTCTCTATAATATAGTTATAGTTGTATGACTCTTTGGATACTTGACTATTCCTATCCATATGTAAAGTATCTTGACTCTTGGCTTATTTGTTTTCCACTTGCATACTTGATGAACACTTGACATTATAACATATGCACACCTATATATGTGTCGTACACTTCTATAACTTTCACACTCTAATGTAAGACACTTATGCACATATTTATATTACATATATGTTCTCATACATGCAATACACTTATGCACATAGATGCAACTTATACTTGCACAATAACTCACATGAAACTTGTGCATTTCCTACATATTACAAATTTACATGATACTTGTACATTTCCTGCATATTCACACTTACATAAAAGGGGAAATATAACTCACACACTAAAGTCTGACTCAACCTTAATCTATTATTTACAAATGTACCATGGAGGTACATTAGCATGTACCAAATAATGTAATATAATTCAACATGAACAAAGAGGAAAAGAAAATATAATGGGTATCGATTTAGTAATTCCAATAAAAATATCATAGGTGTTAACACGAGATAGGGCTAAGAACACTAATAATAATAATAGGTGAGGATTAAAATGATACCATGGAATCTAAAGGTTATGAAAAATACCCCTAAAAATTATTTGGTTATGAAAATGATATCATGGAATCAATAGGTTGGTTATAGTTTTGAGTTTAGTTTAATACAAGAAATATTATTTAGTGAATGTAAGGAGGTTTTTAAAAAGATTTAGAAGATGGATGATTGTATAGTAATTTATTCTATAGGTATTACAATAATTTGTGACAAAATAAAATGGGGTGAAAAATTATTAGAATAAAAAGGTGATTGGGTTTCTAGACTATTTTACAAGAAAGAGGAAAATGTCAAAGTTGTGTTTATAAACGTATATGCTCCAATTATAGTTACTCTTTATGAAATATGTTAAAGCACTTTAAAATATTTTTGTTAATTACAATGATAATTCATGATTATAATCTATGGATTATTAGGGATGAATTCAACATAGTTGTATCACCTTCATAGAAGAAGGGTGGTACTCCATAATGGTCTAAATCAATGGAAATTTTTGTGTTATTTTCCAATTCAAATGGCTTTGGGATGTTATTCTTTAAAATTTTCAATATACATGAGATAATAGATACAGTGAAAAAACTCATATCGTAGAAATATTGGATAGATTATTATTATCCAATAGATGGTTGCAAGTAGAATATACAATATTTTCAAATATTTTATTACCAGTAAGATTAGATCACAAAACCTTTTTTTTTTAATTGTGATTTACTCAACAATGGTCATCCAAATCCATTTCATTTCTAGTATTTATGGATCCAATCTAAAAAATTTATAAGAGTTGCTAGAAATTAATGAAATAGAATAGGATTCTTGTGCAAAATAAAAACAATTACTTTTTTATTATTGTAATGCATTGAAAAATGAGGACTAGTATTTGAAAGCACGAGGATACTAAAGCAAAAATGAAAGAAAGATGCGATGTAAAACCGAACCAAACTTAACGCTAAATCCTAGGAATTTTAAAGTGTACGAAAAGAGGGAAAAGCATGAGCGAATCGAAATGAAACAAATGCAAATAAAAAAGACAGCCATTTTTATTGATATGTTTCACAACTCAGTTACAATGAGCATCCTCCCCTTCCAAGGGATAGGAGCGTTTAAGTACGCGTTCTTGTTACATCCATGGGTGCCCTTCCTTCTTTTGCATGCCCACATGTAAAATGGGTGGACCAAATTTTGCCACCACTTGCGTTGATGAGTCTTTCCTCCTCGCTGATCCTCCGATGTCCAGAACCTATGTTCAAAGGAACAAGAAACGGTCAGTAGCACCTGTAGATAAAAAAAAGCATGCAATCCCTAAGCCTACGATAAGTGAATAAGAAAAATGAATTAAACTATGACTAAAATGAATCCAAATGCTCTAAAAATTTTATAGGGGCATCAAGACACCACCAGGAGGGCCCTACAAAAAGAACAGTCAGGAAATTCCTTGTCGATTTGAATTCGCTTTGGGGCGGGATGAATTCACCTGCAACAAAATGTCGAAAAGGCACCGTCCCAAATGTCCTACCTAGGGAGCTCCAAAAGACCTATAAACTTGGGGTTAGCTAATTGGGGGAATTTTGGGAAGACCCAGATGGTCAGATTTTCTTGATTTGACCTCCATAAATGGTAATTTGATGATGCTACCTACAGATTAGTAGAAGCGAACAAGGACAAAAACACGATCAAAATTATTCAAAACAAGACGAAATTTAAATGACAACATATCTAAGCATCATAGAATTGAATGCAAAAATGAAATAAATAAATTCTAGCATGGAATCCCCATTGCTCCGAAGGGGGGCGATTAGGACTATAGTAGTGTGGGAGGGGGCGCCCATGGCGCAGGTCGCCCGTCATTTGAGGCCTGATTTCGGCACCAATCCACTTGGGATGGATCCAAAACCTCTTGTAGGGTATTGTTGACAAATATGATGGGATATTATGGCCAAATGTTGGGTTTTGGGCTCAATATTCATCCTCCCAATAGTCACCCAATGACCTCCCCTCTAAAGGAGATCAAGGATGTGAAAGGCGCAAATCCAAAATGTGTGAGGTAGGAAAATAAAACGACATCACTTCGTTGCTCAAAAATGCTCCTTCTCTGTATATTTTGGGGTAAGGGAACTCACCAATTTATAGACCTGGAGGTCTCTTGAAATGGGCATGCAGAGGCACCACTTGGCGATCATGCCTTCCCAGGGGGAAGGATATTCCTCCCTGAATAGGGACTTCATGACTGCCCTTGTAATTGCCTCTAACGCTAAAAAATGCTCACGCATACTCCCATGCGATGAAGGAAGTGTTAAGTGGCGGATCTGAGCTACCATTTGTCAAGATTTGACTTTTTGCCCGTCAAACCTGCAATTCGCCCCACCCTGGAGCGAATCTAGAATTCATCCCAAGGTGGGGCGAATCCTAGTTTGAATTCATTCCAGGGTGGAACGGATATTGAGCAAGGTGCTTGAAGGTGCCAAATTGATCTCTGACCTTCCAAAACTACTGTGGGAGTGGTTAGGACCACTGTTTAACCTCTGGGGGCTACCCTCGAGGCTATGTGTGTCAATGCGATCAGTTTTTGCAGTCACATAATTGTATTGGTGTTATTTTGGTGTCTACAGATGCCCCTTTTTGGGATGCGTTGTGCATGGCGCAATGCCGAGCAAAAATAGATAACCAAAGCACTAATGATTAGGTTTTCTTAGTAACATAACCAACTTTTGATGCCCCAAGTATGGAAAGTGCATGCATTCTTGAATATTTGCTTCTGACGAGCGAAGGAACTTGATTCAAGTGTTAACATTTTTCGATGAGGTGTTACTTGATCTTGGAAATTGATCAGTCATGAATAGGCAAAGGGCGCAACCTTTTTTCTGTGAGAACCTTGAGTTCATGATTCACAAAATGGCAAGCGATTTGATCAGCTTGTGATTATTGCTTTTTTATTGCCCCAAGTAGGGGCATGATTGTCTTTGTCAATGATTCTTTGAATGCATGTTGTTTTCCTTAATTGGGTGTGTATTTGTTGGCTGGTGACTAAGTGTGACTACCCCCTCAAGCAATGAATCGATGAGGAAATGAACTTCATGAGAAAAGCGATGAGTCGCTTGACCCAATATGACTTGTGTGAGGGTGCCTTTAGATGTTTTAGCATTAAGCATGTGTGCATTTTTTGATATTTAGACCTATTTTTGGTGGGCCTGAACCCTTTTTGTGATGCATTTTGGAGTTAAAATTGTCAAAAATTTGTCTTCCCGTGGAGCGGTCTGGCCATGGTGGCCTTATTAGGGAGTAGGATGGTGATAATTTGTAGCCCCAACATCTATTTTGGATGCCAAGAAGGTCAGGCGCAAAAGCGCCTTTGTTTGGCAATGTTATTACTATTTTTGGGTGGGTTTTGACCCTTTTTGGCGATGTCGTTTGGGGATGAAATTATTGAAGATTCGTCTTCCGTGGAGTGGTCCGGCTATGGTAGTATTCTTAGGGAGTAGGATAGTGAGGATTTGTGACCTCGACATCTATTTTGCATGCCCGAGATGTCAAGTGCAAAAGCACTTTCATCGGGCAAGCTTATTAGCTATTTTGGTGCATTTTTGATGATATATACAGATGACTTTATTTTATTTATGTGCATGTGATGATTTTATTTTATGCACGATGAGTGATGAGTATGGATGTATGCATGTTAATTTATTTTGATGGATGCATATGTTATGATGAATGCAAATGTTTCTAAATTTGAGGATATGCAAATGTAATGGATGAATTAAATTTGTGTTGTTTGACGAGGGCACCATAGACTGTTTAGAACTTTGTGGTTTTTTTTTTTTTTTTTGTGATGCAAGGATGAAAGATGGCACAGTTGGTTTAGAATGTAGCTAAGGTTTTTTGAGATTCAGACAGTTTTAACTAACTAGCCACGACTGTACTTTATCTTCAAGACTTTTGGACAAGGTATGAATCAGACTTGTCTTTGACCATGTTATTTCACATCCTTGTGTGTGCAATTGAGTTCATTTATGTGGTATTTGTCAGGATACCGCCAATGCCAGATAGTCTATCAACCAAACCTATACTAAGGATCACCTAATTATCTCCACTAACTCCTTTGTTATATTTATTCAGATTAATCTGCGGTGCTATCTAGGATACCATAAGCTAGCTCATCCACATGCAAACATTGATTTGTACATGAGTTAATGTGACAGATATATCGTCATGCGGGAGGTTTACCACCAGTGATCGATAGGCTATCCACAAAACCAGTACTGAGGTTTGCCTCATGACCTGTCAAAATGCTAAGAGTTCTAGGGATTCAAGTTTGACTCTCTTCTTTTCTTTAATTATATTGGGATACTTGCTCTTTTATAGTGATAAAAAATCACTGTTTATTTTTTTTATTTTTCTTTTGAGCAAGGGATTTGAATTTCGAGTGATGAGAATCACTATTGTATGTGCCTTTTGATGTATGCACTTTGGTGGTGATGTCAAATTTTTGGAGTTTTGACTTTTTGCAATATTTTATGATGTTTGCAACTTTTTTGAGAACTTGGGATTCTTGGGGACTTGGGTAGGGAGGATGCTTGTCCTTTTTTCAAACTCAGCATTCTTGGGGTCATTTGCATAGGGGGATGAGCAAGATAACCATTTCGCTTATGGTGACCTGGATTGTTATGCAGGTTTCATCTTTCATTCACACAACATGGGAATTTTTGTGTTTTAATTTGTGTTGGGATGCTACGTAACAAGGTGTGATCCAAGTAGAACTCTACCTTCGTAAAAACTGTCTGACTTGGTACAGTAGGTGGCTAGAAAGCAAATGACAACTGAAGGACGAAAAATATTAGTACATTAGAAGACCACTGACTCTGGTATGGTAAAAGGAAGTGAATGGGATTTATTTTTGATGGACTACTTATAGAATGGAGAAATGTGGAACAAGATGGACTAACGGAGTAATTATAGTCTATGGTGCCTTTGACCTATATGATCACAAATATGCAATGTATGGATGTGATGCTTAATGCAGCTACATATTTTTGTGTTTTTGATGGATTGATTTTTGTGAATATGAAGATGCAAAAGAGGTCTTTATTGTTGTGATGAGTTGGAGTATGCCTGGAAATGAGGTGCAACTTTTTGTTATTTTTGATGATTTTACTATTTTTGAATTTTCTTATTTTTGACCAAGCGATTGTGGGAATCCTTGGAGTTTTTTGGTTGACCAAGCGATTGTAGGAATACTTGGAGCATTTTGGGATTGACCAAGCGATTGTAGGAATACTTGGAGCATTTTTGGGATTGACCAAGTGATTGTAGGAATCCTTGGAGCATTTTGGGATTGACCAAGCGATTGTAGGAATCCTTGGAGCATTTTTGGGATTGACCAAGCGATTGTAGGAATATTCTAGATATGGAATGGCCACAAATGACTGATGTTCAAGGGTTATAGTTCCTTGATTCCATCAAGAGAGGCTAGTCGGTATTTTCCAGGTCCTATTTTACTATCAATTACATAGGGACCTAACCAATTTACCATGAACTTGTCCCTTAGATGGGACGACAAAATAGAATTCTGTTGATTCTATTTTAAGACCAAGTTGCCAACCTGAAAGTCCCTTAGGTGAAATTTCATGTTGTATGCTTTCTTAAGTCGCTCTTGATAGATACGTAAATGCTCGAGAGCATTAACGCATCATTCATCAAGCAATGTAAGCTGGTCTAACCGGGCCTACTGTGTAGTGTCATCATCAATGAACTCTTGCGTTGATATGCGTAGGGAAGGAATTTCCAACTCAAGAGGCATGACTGCCTCAGAGCCATACATGAGTGAAAATAGAGTTGCCCCAGTGGGCATCTGAATGCTAGTGCGATAAGCCCACAGGGCAAGTGGGATTTGAATGTGCCAATCCTTATGACTATCTGCGACTATATTTTTGAGGATGGTGACTAGCATTTTGTTTGATGCCTCTGCTTGCCCATTTGCCTACGGATAATAGGGTGTCGAAAAACTATGCTGAATTTTGTACTTTGTGGTAAAAGCATGCACGTCTTTGTTCTTGAATGATGTCCCATTATCCGAGATTAATTTGGATGGAATACGAAAATGACATATGATGCTAGGCAAAATAAACTCTGCAATGCGGGTTCCATTCATAGAGGTAAGCGAAACTGCTTCCACCCACTTGGTGAAATACTTTGTGGCCGTTACAATAAATGTGTGATGACCTGATGATGCAGGGGAGATATTTTCAATTAGATCTAAGACCCATTGCAAAAATGGCCAAGCTGACTGGATCGACTGCAAGGCCTAGTAAGGTACATGTGTCAAATTAGCATGGTGTTGACACTTCATGCACTTCTTGATATATGTACAACAATATCGCTCTAAATATGGCCAATAATAGCCCATGCAAAGAATGCGCTTTGCAATGGCCATACCACTAAAGTGGCCACCGCACGTACCATCGTGCGCTTGGGCGATTGCCCAAGTGGACTCTTGCTAGTCCAAGAACTGAAGGAGGATCCCTTCATAGTTGTGACGGTACAAAATGTCTCCTAACAAGACATGCTTTGCCACTTTTTTCTTGAATGCTCTTTTTGCGGCATGCATCAATACAAGCAGGAGATTACCTAACTTGAGGTAGTACCTTATGGGTGAATACCAATCTTGCTGATCGAAAGCCTCGATGGTATGAACAACCAATCCCTATTGAAGTCCATCCCTAGAAAACACTGAGCAGGAGAACTTGTAAGAATAACATTGTGTTTCTATTAATGGGAGTATGGGAGAACAAGGACCCCCAGTTAGTGTGTTTCAGATGATCATGGATTTGAGAGAACTTATCTAAGGATGGTTCAATCTGGATCATGTGGATTCCTGGTGTCAAGTTAGAACTTGCATGGTCCATCATGGATTGCGATAGTGTTTTGACTTGAATGGTTGTCATATCACCAGAAAGGTCTTGTAGGATTAGTGACCCCAAGGAGGCCATAGTGTTCACAAAATGATTCAATGATCGAGGGAGTGCCTCGATGTCGTATCATTCAAGCTTCACTAGGAATTTATCCACAATGGCTTTGTAGGCCTACAGAACTAGGCATTTGCATTGGAATACCCCTTTGATTTGGTTGACAATTAACAGTGAATCACCAGAGATGTTCAATCGTTTGATGTTCATGGTGATTGCTGTCTGAAGACCTATGAGCAAGGCTTCATATTCTGCATTATTATTGGTGCATGGGAAGTCTAATTTAAAGGATAAGGGCATCGAAGCCCCTTGCGGTGTGAAGAATAAAATTACCGTGCCACCTCCTTGCTCACATTTAGAACCATCAAAAAATAGGGTTATGTCAGCCTGTGACTCAGGCTCATCAAAATCTAGCGATTCTGAGACATGGAAGACCCCATCATCAAGGAGTTCTATGACCAGAGGTTGATCGTCTTTGAGAGGAGCCTCTACTAGCTGATCGGCTATGACCTGTCCTTTGATGGATTTATATCCAATAAACTCTATGTCAAATTTTGTCAACAACATGATCCATTTTTCTTGCTTAGCATGTAGTGGCATAGCTTTTTGGTAGCAAACACCACTGCCAAGCAGAGTTTCTTGATGTATGCATAGTTTAGTTCATAACTAACCAGGGTGTGGCTAATATAGTAAGTAGCATGTTCTTTGTGAAGTTCATTCTTCTCGGATAGCATGGTGCCCAGTGCCACCTCAGTAGCTGAGATGTATAAGTAGAATGGCACTCCTGGTCTAGGTGGTGCCAATACTGGTGGCGAAGCCAAGTATCATTGAATGTTGTCAAAGCCTGACTAGCACTCATCATCCCAGTGAAATGCTACCCCCTTGTGCAATAATTTTTTCATGGGTCGGCACTTGTCAGACAACTGCGCTATGAAGCGCTTGATTGACGTGACCTTTCCTTGCAGGCTTCTAAGCTGCTTAATGGTAGTTGGGGGAAGCATTTCAAGGATTGCCTTGACTTTTTTGGGTCCACCTCGATGCCTCACTTTGAGACTATGAAACCCAAGAGTTTTCTAGATGTGATGCCAAATATGCACTTCTTGGGATTTAGTCTGACTTTATGTTCCATGAGGCGATCAAGGATCTTGCTTAAGTCATCGAGATGATCTGGGTGCAAAAGAGACTTGTCCAACAAATCATCCATGTAATCTTCCAAAGTTTTATGCATGTAATCATGGAAGATGTACGTCACGGTACGTTGGTAGGTGGTTCCAGCATTTTTAAGGCCAAAAGGCATAACCTTATAACAAAATGTCCCCCAAGGCCTTATGAACGCCATTTTTAGTTGGTCTTTGAGATTAATACGAATATGATTGTATCTTGAGAAACCATCCATGAGGGATAGCATTTCATGGCCCATTGTAGTGTCTACCAATGCATCGATGCTTGGCAAGGAGAAATCATCCTTAGGACTCACTTTGTTTAGATCTCAAAAATTAGTGCATATGCGAATCCTCCCATCGGGCTTTTTGATGGGCACCATGTTGGATAGCCATGGCGAATAATCCATGCAGATGACAAACTGTGCATCCAACAACTTTTGCAATTTGTATTTGACCATCAAGGCCACTGTTGGGTGCATCTTACGTAGTTTTTGCTTAACTGGCTTGAATGTCATATCAAGCATTAGGTTATGCATGACTAGTTGTGGATCTAGTCTCGACATGTCTTTGTATGACCATGCAAAAACCTCCTTCTTCTCTTTGAGAAGGGCAATGTAGTCGGCTTGCTCTTCAAGGGATAAGCTTACCCCTAGCTTGATGATCTGTGGATTCATTGGATCTGAGCCAATGTCTATGTCAGTCGTCTCCTTGAATGACATGTGGGATCTGTCCTCCAACTGATGTGGAGTCGAGATCAAATGGATATCATTTGCTAAGTTTAAATCTACATTGGGAACCTCGGGTTCCTCTTCAGCATGGAAGATATCTTAAGTTGAATCTAGGGTAAAATGGAGCATTTTACCGAAATGCCAGTACTCTGATGGGGATGGAGGTGAATTGAAATCATCCCAATCTATGGCATCTATGTCTAGATGCAATGACCGTGCTGGGTAGGCAAGATTGTGGATGGGGGTGGTTAAGTCAATGGAGATCATGTTGATGAAATGATTTTGGTCTCCATTACCATGGGTGTGATGACTCGAACATTCTAGATGTTATCTGAGCTTCAGATCAGGCTCTAGAGGTACTGGCATGAATGGATCAGCCCTATGTGCTGATAAGAGGATAGGGTTTGCCATCGGCACTAATGTCACTCTAGGGTATCATGGTGGAAGGTGCTCTTCATATACCTGGAGTGGCGAATCCAACACTTGGTCCCACCCTGCTGGGTCTATGTACCACTTGTGCCCTGGAACTATGCCCAACTATTCAAATATGTCGTTAATCTCCAAGGGGTATGGTTGCTACATCTGTCGCATGTGATTAAGATATGTCATTTCTATTTCATCTTCGTAATCACTATCGAAGATAAAAAAGCCCTCATTGGCTCTGACAACTACTTGAGGTATTACAGATTCCTCCTGCTCAAGCAAATTAATCTGGCCCCATTGGGGTTGTTTCGCTCTCTGCGGTGGGGCCTGATTCTCTTGCGATGGCGCTTGCTCGATTGGATCCTCTAGGGGAAACATTTTCAAGAGGATCTCTTGATAGTCATTCATGGGGATCAATTGTGAGTGATCACTATCTAATTCGAAGGGGTCATATGATGTTGGTTCATACTTTGATTCATCCTTCGAATATCCCTCTTGACACTTTTTGTACCTTCTTTGAAAGTGAGTCCCCAAACTTTTTCCTCTCTCTAGCAAAGGGGAAGGGTTATTGAGGTTAACAAGGGTGGTTGTTGACCATGGGAGGTAATCTCCCAATGTATACATTGTGTTCAGGTTGACATAGGGATCTGATGACAATCCACCCTTGTTGCCTATCCCTAGGCCTTGCATGTTTTCCACCAAGATGTCTAAGGGCAGGGGGTGGTTGAACCCCATGCTCGACTTTTCATAAGGATTTGGTATCTTGGCTGGTGTTGTGGCTGCTCCACAACGTACCCCAAAATTGGGGGCCCACCCTTTTGCATGTGTTCCAAGAATACTGAAATGGCCTATAGGCTAAAAATCAAGAAAAAAAAGCAAAACTTCATAAGAAAAAAAAGGTGTCGCGAAATCGCGACATGTTGCTTGGTCGCATCCAAAATAGAAAAAGTGTCACGATATTGTGACATGTTGCACCATCGCAGCCAAAATAGAAAAAGCGTCGTGATATCACGACATGTTGCAGTTTCATGAAAAAATAGAAAAGGTGTCATGATATCACGACATGTCGCACCATCACGATCAAAATAGAAAAAGCATCGCGATATCGTGACATGTTGCAATTTCATGAAAAAAAGAGAAAAGGTGTTGCGATATCGTGACATGTTGCACTGTCACAACCAAAATAGAAAAGTGTCACGATATCACGACATGTTGCAGTTTCGCAGCCAAAGGAGAAAAGGTGTCGCGATATCGTGACATGTTGCACCGTCACGACAAAAATGAAAAAGTGTCACAATATCGCGACATGTAGCATTTTCACGATTCAAAGCAAAGAGAAAGAGCTAGAAGTAAAAAGTGTCACGATATCGTGACATGTTGCATTTTTGCGATCGTACAGGAAAAAGTGTCGCAATATCACGACATGTTGCGTTTTTGCGATCGTACAGGAAAAAGTGTCGCAATATCATGACATGTTGCATTTTCGCGATTCAAAGCAAAGAGAGAGGGAAGAAAAGAAAAGTGTCATGATATCGCGACATGTGGCATTTTCTCGACCAAACAAGACAATAAAGAACAAGAAAATAAAAGTGTTGCGATATCGCGACATGTTGCATTTTCGTGATTCAAAGCATAGAGAGAGGCAAAAGAGAAAAAGTTTTGCAATATCATGACATGTTGCATTTTCACGATTCAAAGCATAGAGAGAGGCAAAAGAGAAAAAGTGTCACGATATCGCGACATGTTGCACTTTCGTGGCCAAAAGGAAAAAAGTGTCACGATATCGCGACATGTTGCATGGTCATGGTCAAAATGGAAAAAGTGTCGTTATATCGCGACATGTTATATTTTCGTGGCTACAAACAACAAAAAAGAGCAAGGAGGAAAAGTGTCACGATATCGCGACATGTTCCAGTTTCTCCAAGGTAATAGACCTGCATCAACGTGGACATAAGGACAAAATATAATGAATAAGACAAAGTGTTACATGATCATTTAAGATGGTTGTTACACACGGAGGGAAACAGATGCAAGCCCATGTGGAGAAACGCAGCGAAGGGACACAAAATGGAAACCAAAGCACACGCATACAAGGGAAGGTGAAACTAACCATCAGGGAATGTGAAATGAGTAGCCATAGGAAAATGAAGAAAATGAAGCGAACCATCATGGAAGAAGAAATAATGTTTTCAAAAGTTTAAATACGCCATTCAAAGAGGCCAGAGGGGGTCAAAAACCGCTGCAAGCAGAGTTGCAGAGCTGAAGGCGAGAAGGCCATTCTGGATCTGTTTGAGTAGTTTTTCTTCCATAGAATGGTTTGAAAAAACAAGAGATTTTGCTATTGTAAAATGACATATTTTTAATGCATAAGTGTTCAGAAATTTGCATCTTGTGGGCAAGAAAGAAGGAGATTTTCTTTGCATGCTATGGATTTAATGTTTATTCTTTCATTTTTTTAGATTTCAAATTTATAGATAATGTTAAATGCCATATTTTGGGTTACGTTAGGCGAATATTTGAAATCTGAAATGTTATTTCATACCCTAGGAACCAGCACTTAGTCTATGGGGATTGTGCATGTTTTGCAAGTCCAATAGGTTAGGTTGCATGCATGGAGACCTCACATCTTTGGTTTTGTCGGAACAGGATAGCATCATACTGAATGTGTTCTATTTTCAATTTTTTGCATTTCTTTTTCATTTTTTGCATTTTATTTTTCCAGAAAGTTTAACTTATTTAAAATAAACATTTAAAAATTACAAAATCCAAAAAAAAAATGAACAATCACTAAAGCTTCATGATGAAATAAACCAACATTGCCCCTTGTTTACAGTTACTTGCAATCACTAAGGAGTTCCAAGCATTTAAATTGAATATCTTTATATGAGATCATTAATACACATATGCAAATGCTAATACAGCAAAGACCTTGGAGAAGTTGTTTGTTTAACTTCTTTGCAAGAGGGGATTTGGAACCCAAATCCTAAAGGAGAGTTGTACATTCACAACTAGGTGAAAATACCACTCAACAGATTGGCACTAGAAGGAGGGTAGAATTAGTTTATTTCATTGTCCTAACGCTTTTCGATTGTTCATACAGGAATAATATGTTTGCAATAAGGTGTTTTTATTGTGCATTGTTTTTTAATATTATTTTGTCATGGTTACTTCATTTAGTCACGACTAACAAATTGATTTTGGAAATTATTCTATGAATTTCACTAATTACAGGATTTTCTTTGTCTCGCAGGTTGTCTTTGAGGTATTGAGATTTTTGTCAGGTTTCGTAGGGTAGTTTCATTTACAAGCTAGACCCACTGCATCGCATCGCAACTAGGTCCAAAACAACCAAGGAAACCATATTCCAAAGCCTCCCAATCACTCATAGGAATCCAAGGAAAAAAACCGAACAAATTGTGGTCCCATCATATATTCTTGTTACAGAAGATCCTTCTGTTTTATGCGCATCTAGCGGACTTGCACCGATGGTGTCATTTGCCACTAGTGTACCAATTATCAATATCGTTTCCATGATTCTTGTAGGGTTATCATCATCAATTTTAAATCAAATGGTCCAACCTCCACCACCTCCTTGGTACAGATTCAATAACATTCCTTTGAATATTACAGGGGATATTCACAAGATCCCTAAGAATATAGAAATATTTTTGCCCAAATATAAACCGGATGGCCCAAGGACCACAGAGGAACATATTCAGGCCAATAGGGATGTTTTGATAAGATTACAAGTTCAACATGAGGATGTGGCTTGTAGACTCTTCCCCATGAGCCTAGACCAAGTGGACTACGAATGGTATATTTGCTTACCTACTGGTTCCATTACATCATGGATGCAAATGGAGGATGCTTTTGTCAATCAATTCAGGTCACCATTAGATCCCACAATCATCTATAATAAATTCATTACATGCAAAAGAGGCCAGGGTGAGCCCATCCAAACTTTTAATCAGAGATTTCAAGTGCTACAATAGAGAAATTCGGCACTTTGCCATTGATCCCGTAGTAGCTTTGCAAATATATTTTTGGGCATTGGATCCTATGATGGCAATGTTTGCAAGGCAAAATCCTCAAGTTACCACGCTTTCTCTAGGCTACAATGAATCTATGACCATTGAACAACAAATGACACCATAGGGTTATGGGTTTTACCAGATTCCTATGGTAGGAAAATATGGCCCATATGGTCAAGCTCCTATGATGAATCAGATAATGGCACCACAAATATCAGGCATAAATGCTTTGCCTTATCAACACCCATATTCATAAACACCCGCTTACGCACCCATTCCAATTCAATCGATCACAGCCATCCCCCCCATTCCTTCATTTTTGCAAAATAGTCAACAGACTATGTAGGGAGCCAGTCCGGTTAATATTCAGGCTATAGTTACTTTACCCAATTCAATTATAATTCAAAGTGTGAATCCCTATACAAATCAAGTGGCTCAAAATCCAACTCAAATGTTAAGTCAAGATCTCACCAATTACTCAAATCCTACTAGAACTAGCAATAACATAGCTCAACCAAAAGAAATTTATTCAGAGGTTGAAGAGCTCAAAAATATAGTTCACAAATTGAGTAATGATTTGGTTCAAAAATAGAAGTATGAATCCCATGCCTCTCACCCAAATAGAAACTTCAATAATAGAGGGAGATAGTGGAATACAAAGCCAAAAAATGGGGGTGTGCCTTCCCCTATTGCTAATCAGATAGATACTTCTGCAGGACCAAGTCACTCTAGTTCCATTCTTAATATTTCTAATTTTGTGTGGGAAAAGGGGTGTAGATTGCATAATACGGAGGAGCATAACGAAAGGAGTTGTCCCGAACTTTCTAGGTATACCCATTGTATCCAAGCTCAAGTGTATGATTTGGAACTTGTGCCAAACGAGGGTCCACCCCAACATCAAAAAGGAGACGACAACATTTTTGTGGTGGAAACTCTATATCGTCAAGAAAGTGAGAATGAGGAAGAAGAGAATGAAATCTTGGAATAGGAAGTGCAAGATTTTAGAGAATTTAGAAAGGGTAACCATGGATACCGTTTGAGGAGTAGGTCCAAAACCCCTAAAACATCCTCAACTCCACCAAAAAACTATATTATTCCTCCCGATGCTAAGGCTGATAATAATCCCCCTCCTCCATCTGGAAGAGAAACGTCTAAGGACATGCAAAAAACATTAAATCCTGAGAAGTCAACTTATGACATAGTAGAGGATTTAAGGAAATCCAAGTCTAGCCTTTCATTTTTAGAGGCGGCTAGGTTGCCTGGCCAAAAGGAAGCATTAATAAAGGCTTTGGGTTCACCCAATCAAATAAATGAAGGAAAAGAAGTTGAAGCTCACATAGTTTTATGAAAGGAAAGATGAGATGTCCTTCCTTTTTTATTGACTGTGAGGATTGCTGGCAAAAATGTGCACAATTTTTTGGTGGACACAGGTGCCACAAGTAACCTCATGCCTGCAAAAATTTATCAAATGCTAGGCCTGGAGCCTGTTTTTGCTAAATGCAAGGTTTTGCAATTGGATCGATCTGAGGTAAATGTGGTAGGGACCCTCTACGATGTTAAGATTCAACTCAATTCTAAACCTAGGTTCTAGCAGGTGGTTGATATTTTGGTTGTCAATATCCCAAGTCGATATGGAATGTTACTTGCTAGGGATTGGATGAAAAGTTTGAATGGTTATTTCTCCACTAATTGCTCACACATGTGGCTACCTAGGAAAGGGATTGCTAATCAAATTAGAGTGGAAAATGAACCAAGGCTTAAGGAAATCATCACAGAATACAACAATCCAAATGAAGTTCAATTTTTTGAACCTGAGTTAGGAGTCTATGCTTTTGATGTTGAAAGAGCTATCGAAGAACCTCAAAAAGAAACATTTTCTTGTAGCTCTTTTGAGGAAGATAATCTCGTGTGGTTGCTCAAGTTTGATGGATCTAAGTCAAAACAAGGGGCAGGAGCTAGAGTTGAACTCACTTGTTTGGGAAGTAAACCATTCTTTGCTACCTATAGATTGTAATTTCCTTGCACTAACAACGTGGTAGAATATGAAGCTCTTATATTTGGATTACAATTGGCTTTGAGCAAGAAGGTTAAGTGTTTGAAAGTATTGGGAGATTCGGAGTTGGTGGTCAAACAAGTTAAAGGGCAATATACCTACCATGATAAGAGATTAAGCCTTTATAGAACTAGGGTGAGGGACCTCATTGAGGAATTTGATGCTTTTAATATATCCCTTATTTCTAGGAAAGGAAATCATATAGCTGATTCTCTTGTGATCGCTGCAGGCATGCTAAATCCGATGGACATAAAAAAATGCAAGAATTTTTCCATTGAGTTGGTCCCTTGCCCATCGATACCTGATAATGTCAGAAACTTGCAAGTTTTTGAGAGTGATAGGCACATTTTAAAATTTGTCACCAATTTAGGTATTTTTGAGAACCAAGTGATTGATGAAGATCAAAGGTGGCAAGAAGAAACAGAAGGAGAAAATGAAGTTACATTTCAAACCAACAAGATACTTAAGAACATCGTTTCATTGGAGAAGGTGTTTGATATAGGATATAAAGCTGGAAAAGGAAAAAGGGTTCCACCTCCTAAAGATGCTTGTGACCTGATCAATATAGGGAGTGTGGATAATCCGCATGAAGTATACATTGCAAAGGCATGTACGGCTGATGAGAGGGAAAATATAACATGTGCACTAAAGTATTACATGGATTGCATTGCTTGGAATTACAATGAGTTGAAAACGTATGATCAAAACGTTATAATGCACACCATCCCTCTAAAACCAGATTCCAAACCTTTCAAACAAAGACAACGACCTGTTAACCCATTACTTGAGCCCTTGATAGAGAAATAGGTCAAGCGATTATTGGACGCAAAGATAATATTTCCTGTTAGGCACTCAACTTGGGTCGCTAATCTTGTTTTGGTGAGAAAGAAGAATGGAGATATAAGGCTATGCATAGATTTTAGAAATCTCAACAAAGCCTCACAAAAGGATAACTACCCACTGCCATCAACTGATGAAATATTACAAATGGTGAATGGGTCTGAAATGATGTCTTTTCTCGATGGGTATTTTGGATACAATCATATTCTTATTCATCCCAGTGATAGGATGAAGATGGCCTTCACAACCAAATGGGGAACGTTTGCATATAGAAGAATGCCTTTCGGATTATTAAATGCAAGCGCAACATTTCAACGTGCCATGGATTATGCATTCAAAGGGCTCATAGGTAAATGTATCATTTGTATGTGGATGACATTCCTGTGTTTTCAAATAAAAGGGAAGACCATGTGAAAGATTTGAGGAAAGTTCTCCAAAGGTGTAAAGAGCATGAAATTTCTTTAAATCCAAAAAAATGCATCTTTGGAGTGACAGAAGGAAGATTGCTTGGCCATATAATTTCAAAAGAAGGTATCTCCATTGATCCGAAAAGGATAGAAGCTATCCAAATCTTGCCTCTCCCAGCTAGAAAAAAGGAATTGAGATCTTTCTTTGGAAAAATCAATTTTGTGAGGAAGTTTATTTCTGGCTTAGCTGAGATAGATAAACCACTGAATGAGATGCTCAAAAAGGATGTGAATTTCAGATGGGATGAAGAAAGTAGGGTTGCCTTTCAAAGCATCAAGGATGCTATTTCTAGAGCCCTTGTCCTTATAAGTCCAAATTATTCTAAGCCTTTCTTTATTTATGCTTTCGCATCTGAACACTCTTTTACGAGTGTCTTGACTCAGAAAGGTGAAGATAACACAGAAAATCCCATAGCTTTTCTAAGCGCTCATTTGAAGGATGCTCAATTGAGGTATTCTATCCTCGATAAGAAAATGTATGCACTCTTCAAAATAGTAAAAATATTCAGACATTACATTGTGCATAGTAGGGTCTCTGCAATTGTGCCTGACCCTGCTATCAAAGCCATGTTTGTGCAAAATGAGCTAGGTGAGAGAAGAGGTAAATGGATTTCCACCATATAAGAATTTGACCTTGAAATTCAACCCATGAAATTAGTCCATGGACAAGGACTTGTAAAAACAATTGCTCAAAACAATCCCCAAGTCACATGCCAGTATTCAGATGGAGAGCACATTTCTAAAGATGATTGGTATGTTGATATTGTGTATTTTCTATTAAATGGTAAGTGTCCATCACATCTTAATTCTACTAAAATAAGAGCCTTGAGACTTAAATCTACCAATTATCTTGTTAGTTCTGGTGTTCTTTATAGGAAAAATCATGAGGGAATTTACCTACGATGCTTAAATCAAGAAGAAGCTACCAGTGTTTTGCAGGAGTTTCATGGTAAATACGGAACCGGCCATGGTTCAACAAATTCAACAGCACATCAAATCATCATAGTGGGATATTATTGGCCCCACATTTTTAAATATGCACATGCACACGTGCGATCTTGCCATATTTGTCAAGTGGATGCCAATAGAGAAAGGAATGCAGCTATGCCATTACAACCTGTAGTTGAGATGAGACCATTTGCACAATGGGGATTAGACTTCATCGGAGTTATTAACCCAAATTCTTTATATTCCCATAAATTGATACTCACAGCTATAGATTATTGCACTAGATGGGCGGAAGCAATTCCTACGAAGCATGCTACCATGGATGTGGTAATAAAATTCCTCGAAGATCATATCATAACAAGGTTTGGAATGCCCAATTCTATTGTAAGTGATAATGGTAAAGCTTTTGTTTCCACTCAATTTGCAAATTGGGCATATGATAATAAGGTGAGTTTAAAGTTTTCATCTAACTATTACCCTTAAGGCAACGGTTTGGCAGAATATTCAAATAAAAATTTGTTAACCATCATTAAGAAATTGTTGGAAAAGAATTCTCGGGATTGGCACAACCAATTAAAATTTTCTCTTTGGGCAGATAGGACTAGAGAAAAAGAATCAATAGGGAATACACCTTATCATCTAGTTTATGGGCAAGATCCAAATTTTCCTACAAATTTGAAGCTTCAAACCCTTCGTTTCACACAAGAATACCTTGGAACTGATAATCACATTGAGGCTAGATTAATTCATCTAATGCACCTTGATGAAGAAAGAGAAGAAGCCATGCTCCACATGAGCAAAAATAAAGATGTGGTCAAAATATGGTTTGATAAAAGAGCCAAAATTAAGTCTTTCAGGATCTCGGACTTGGTTTTATTGTGGGATAAAAAGCATGATGAGAAAGGGGATCACAAAAAGTTTGATTGTCTTTGGTTAGGTCCTTATAAAATTTTAGAAATTCTAGGGGAGAGTACTTTCAGACTAAGAACTTTGGATGGGAAATATTTGACTTTACTAGTTAACGGGCAAGTTCTAAAGCACTATTTTAGCCCTTTAAATCATGTGAGACTTGTATCATATTGTACATTTTTGTTTGGTTTTGATGTTGGTTTTGTAGTTCTATTTTGGTTTCAAGTTGTGTGTTGGTCCTTTCGACATTTTGAAAAAAGAAAAAAAAAATGTCCTTATGAATGTTGGCTATGACTAGGAGAATATGAAACATCAAAATTGTATTGCAGAAAGCTCCACGAATATCACAAACACATTAAGGAATATTGTTTGGAACTTGTGATGCATAAAATTTTTGATTTTATAAATTATGGCAAAATAGGTGGTTTAATCCATCCGCATCTCAAAAGGAGCAATGCATTCATATCTCATGTTACATTCCACACTGCATATACATTTCATCTCAATTGCATCTTCATTTCATATACAATCATTGAAAAGGTGTCAAATCCTCTTAGGGTTATTACATAACATATATTAAAAGGATCCTAAGGTTGGGAACTGATGCCCGAACTATCTTGAACCAAGCACGTTCTATGCATATTAAAGAGAATCTTGAGCAAAATGGTCAAAACCATACTTGGAAGAAAAGGTGAGGCGAAAGGAATATTTCGTATCTGTCCTATCATGCAACATAATCCTTAAAATAATGGTTTTTACCACTCCCATAATGCTTAAAGCCTAAAATTAGAGTAGTAAGGATAGGGTTAAATCCTCATAGAACTTAGGTTGAGGATCCAATTCCCCAAAGCTCTGATTTGACCTTCATGGAGTAGTAAGGATAGGGTCTAATTCTCATCTCACTTAGGTTGAGAATCCGATTCCCAAAGATTCTATTTTGCCCATTCAAGAATTTGAAATTCCAAAGAAAATATTTGTCATTTCTTTATTAATATTGGATTGGAAGGATCATACTACATGTCTATTGCAAGGATGGGTAGTCATCCCCAAGGTCCAAGAAATCAAAGTAGAACCAAATCATGGATTATGGGGTTAATCTCCATCGGGGCTATAGATGCCTGGATGGCAGTGGAGTATGCTCATGCGTGGCAACATGTCTTGTCTAAAAACAAGACCACTGACTGCTCAAACGGACAGGATAGCTTGACAGTTTCATCCATAACAAGTTAAATCATTTTTTTCAAGATGAGGTAATGAACTCCAGATTAGAATAGTAAGGATAGGGTTAAATTCCCATCTCTCTTAGGTTGGGAATCCTATTCCCCAAAGCTCTGATTTCACTTACACTTGCACATGGGTTCAATATGGTGGTGACACATAACCAACTTTGGGATCTAATAAATTAATTTAGTATGCACATATTTGGTCCTAAGAGGGTTTGACAGTTTTGATATGTTTGTTCATGATACTAGAAGGTCTGAGCCTTTGCAAAGTAGGTTGTTATATCTCTAGCATCTTCATCATACATCAAATCCTGCAAAAATCATTCATAGCCTTGCATACAAATCATAAGTGAAACTGACAATGGAATGTTGATCAATTTCAAACGATAGGGAATGAAGCACATTGCACACATCGAGATGATGCTTAATAATTCTAATGCTTCATGTATTTCTCGTCTAGTTTCATTCTTGGGATATTTTTTGATGCTTGTATTTGTGTCTGTGTTTTCAGGTCGAGTTCTCATCGAAATGCTCTGGAGCATTTCCCAGTAGATTCGCCATTTGTTGTGGCTGCTCCACAACGTACCCAAAAATTGGGGACCCACCCTTTTGCATGTGTTCCAAGAAGACTGAAGTTGCCCATAGGCTAAAAATCAAGAAAAAAAATCAAAACTCCACAAGAAAAAAAAGGTGTCGCGATATCGCGACATGTTGCTTGGTCATGGCCAAAATAGAAAAAGTGTTGCGATATTGCGACATGTTGCACCATCGCGGCCAAAATAGAAAAAGCATCACGATATCGCGACATGTTGCAGTTTCACAGAAAAAAGAGAAAAGGTGTCGCGATATCGTGACATGTCGCACCATCACGACCAAAATAAAAAAAGTGTTGCGATATAGTGACATGTTGCAATTTTGCGGCAAAAAGAGAAAAGGTGTCACGATATCGCGACATGTTGCACTGTCATGGCCAAAATAGAAAAGTGTCGCGATATCACATGTTGCAGTTTCACGGCCAAAGGAGAAAAGGTGTCGTGATATCGTGACATGTTGCACCGTCACGAAAAAATTGAAAAAGTGTCACAATATCACAACATGTAGCATTTTCGTGATTCAAAGCAAAGAGAAAGAGCTAGAAGGAAAAAGTGTCACGATATCACGACATGTTGCATTTTCATGACCAAACAAGACAAGAAATATCAAGAAAAGAAAAGTGTCACGATATCGCGACATGTTGCGTTTTCACGACCGTACAGGAAAAAGTGTCGCGATATTGCGACATGTTGCGTTTTCGTGATTCAAAGCAAAGAGAGAGGGAAGAAAAGAAAAGTGTCACGATATCGTGACATGTTGCATTTTCCCGACAAAACAATACAAGAAATAACAAGAAAAGAAAAGTGTCGCGATATCGCGACATGTTGCATTTTCGTGACCATACGAGAAAAAGTGTCGCGATATCGCGACATGTTGCATTTTCGCGATTCAAAGCATAGAGAGAGGCAAAAGAGAAAAAGTGTCGCGATATCACGACATGTTGCATTTTTGCGATTCAAAGCATAGAGAGAGGCAAAAGAGAAAAAGTGTCGCGATATCACGACATGTTGCATTTTCGTGATTCAAAGCATAGAGAGAGGCAAAAGAGAAAAAGTGTCATGATATCGCGACATGTTGCACTTTCATGGCCAAAAGGAAAAAAGTGTCATGATATTGTGACGTGTTGCATGGTCGCAGTCAAAAGGGAAAAAGTGTCGCGATATCGCGAAATGTTCCAATTTTGCCAAGGTAACGAACCTGCATCAACGTGGACATAAGGACAAAATCTAATGAATAAGACAAAGCGTTACATGATCATTTAAGATGGTCGTTACACATGGAGGAAAATGGACGCAAGCCCATGTGGAGAAATGCAATGAAGGGACACAAAATGGAAACCAAAGCACACGCATACAAGGGAAGGTGAAACTAACCGTCAGGGAAGGTGAAACGAGTAGCCATCAGAAAATGAAGCGAACCATCATGGAAGAAGAAATAATGTTTTCAGAAGTTTAAATACACCATTCAAAGAGGCTAGAGGGGGTTGAAAACCACTGCAAAAAGAGTTGCAGAGCTAAATGCGAGAAGGTCATTTTGGACCTGTTTGAGTAGTTTTTCTTCCACAGACTGGTTTGAAAAAACCAGAGATTTTGCTATTGTAAAATGACATATTTTTAATGCATAAGTGTTCAGAAATTTGCATCTTGTGGGCAAGAATGAAGGATATTTTCTTTGCATGCTATGGATTTAATGTTTATTCTTTCATTTTTTTAGATTTCAAATTTATAGAGAATGTTAAATCCCATATTTTGGGTTATGTTAGGCGAATATTTGAAATCTGAAATGTTATTTCGTACCCTAGGAACCAGAACTTAGTCTATGGGGATTGTGCATGTTTTGCAAGTCCAATAGGTTAGGTTGCATGCATGGAGACCTCACATCTTCGGTTTTTTCGGAACAGGATAGCATCATACTGAATGTGTTCTATTTTCAATTTTCTGCATTTCTTTTTCATTTTTTGCATTTTATTTTTCCAAAAAGTTTAACTTATTTAAAATAAACATTTAAAAATTACAAAATCCAAAAAAAAACAATGAACAATCACTAAAGCTTCATGATGAAATAAACCAACATTGCCCCTTGTTTACAGTTACTTGCAATCACTAAGGAGTTCCAAGCATTTAAATTGAATATCTTTATATGAGATCATTAATACACATATGCAAATGCTAATACAACAGAGACATTGGAGAAGTTGTTTGTTTAAATTCTTTGCAAGAGGGGATTTAGAACCCAAATCCTAAAGGAGAGTTGTACGTTCACAACTGGGTGAAAATACCACTCAACAGCTGGCAAAGGACATGCATGCCTTGCTCATACCTGCCTAGCCCGTATCCATGCCAATTGCATTGGCCAAGATATCTCAGAGAGAAGTCCAGGTTAGATAGATAGTTGAAATCTTCTGCAAAAGGCTCTTCATCTTCGTCCTATTGCATGCATGGCTTAGTACCATGATCAAGGCCCCCATACAAAAAGTTTGTCTTTTTTGGCAGGTATCCTAAAGGAACAATTGTACCGATGGGGAGGCGAGGTCTCCCCATGTCTTGCATGTACTCTAGTGCGGTTGTTGCTACAACATTCCACACTAGATACTCCTCGAGACCCGTATTGGCCATTTCAACAATGATTGTTGGTGATTGAGGGGGATGGAATGTAAGCTCTTCCTGAGTCCACTCCATGTTGGGTGAACTAGGATCCTCAACTTCCATCTTGCTAGGCATCTCTTCGGTAGAGATGGTTGATAATATTGGCAATGCCTCTTCTAGGGGTTGAGCATCTTCTAGGGTTTGCTTCCATTTGTCCTTCTATTTAGCCATGATAAGCGACATTTTTGGTGAAGGACCAGATGATGAAGATGTACCTAGCTAGGGTTTTTATGGATTTATCACCAGGGATGCTTGCAGAATCAGACCCTGTCTAGATGGATTTAATTGAAAATCCAAGTGCATCGATGGAAGGGTCAATTGTGGCATCAGTTGCACCGCATTGCAATATTTGAAGGGTTCCAAGTCCACCGGGACTACATGTACTTCCCATTCAAATGTATACTTCAAACACTGATGAGCTATCGAAGGGACACACTTCATGTCCCTGATCCATGGCCGCCCTAGAAAGATGTTATAAGCCATCTCACCTTCCAAAATATGGCACAATGTAGGTATCGTCTTTTGTCCTACTTGAACGGGTAGGACAATTGTGCCAACTATCGAGCATATCACATCATTGAATGCTCACAATGTATAGGTGGAATCTGTGATGTGAGAGGCTACCAACTTTAGATGTTTCAATGTCGCTGTGGTAATGATGTTACTGGATGAGCCAGTATCTACCAACACTCTCTTATATGGGATCCTGTTGACCCGCACGATAATGTGCAGGGGTGGATTTGCCATGTCATTAGATACTGATTTAACTTCATCCTCTCGAAAGGTGATGACTGGCTTCGTACATCATTTGACAGATCCCCTGAAGTTGTTGAAGGAATTCGCTTCGTGGGGCTATAACTCGATGGTTTTCAATATATCCATTAGAGCCTCTCGATGGGGTGTTGATTGTTGTATAAGCTCGTATATGGAGAGCCTAGTCGACATGGTCCTCAAGCTCTATGTGAGTTTGGTCCAAATCATGGCCGTGGGTCTAGGCGGAGGTAGCTGCATAGGGTTTTGTTGAGGTTGTGACGTCGATGGAACCTCTCTTGTGGCTGCCTTGGGGGCAAATCTTGGGTATCTCTTGTTCCTAGTCACTATGCTTATCATTCCTACATACCCTTGCATGGGGCAATTCTATTGCACCTCATTGGATTGAAGGGGTTTTGCCTGTGCCTCATGGGCAGGCAAGGGGTCTTTGAAAACTCCCATCTGATGGTTGTTTGGTGCTACGGGGTTGTCCACTACCAACATCCTTTTGTCAATTAGGTCTTGTATCAAACCTTTGAATTTCCAACATGCATTCAGGTCATGTCCCCTCCACCTGTGGAACCTACAATACAAGTCCTCCCGGTATCCCTTAGGCTTCGGCGCATTGGGATTTATGGTTTGGATTTTTGGAAGGTTGATCAAGTTCATCGTTGAAAAGCAATCGAATAGGGAGTCCCTAGACTCTGTATAAGGTGTGTACTATCACCTAGGGCAATGCTGCTAATTTTGCTCCTGCTTCTGGTTTTCTCTTTCATAATTACTGGGAGGCACTGCCTGATAGTTAGTCTTTTGAGGTTGTATTTCTTGTGCAGGCTTAGGGACATTTACAGCAACTTGATTGACCACAGCGGGTTTCTGTTGCATAGTCCCTATTTTTGTGTTCTTGTTCCATTCTTTCTTCTTAGGTTTGGCAATCTCGCCATCCTGTATCTTGATCTCTTCGATGATTTTGGCTTGTGCCAGAGCTTCTTCTAAGGTGGCATATTGCTATAGCTACAATAGCATAGATATTGATCTCAAACAGCTTCATGAGAACATTTGTGTAAGGTCAAACATAGGAGGGAGGTAGGGTAGCTTGGAAAGCAGAGTCCTCCACCGATTCCCATAGGTCGCCATGGTTTCTTCCTCATACTACCTGAGGTTGGCCAGGTCACTTAGTGACACATTCTTCTTGGTGTTAAAGGTGAAGCGTTCGAGGAACACATCCACTAACTTATCCAAATTACTGATGTTGTGCTGTGGTAATTGAGTGAACCAATCCAAGGTAGGGCCCGCGAATGTGGTTATAAATGTCCTTAGCAACAATGCATCATTGTCCTAAATGCCAAAACATTGGCTCAGGAATTTGGTCACATGCTCTTGGGCATCCTCCTCACCATTAAATATTGCCAACTGAGGTAGCTTAAAGTGTTCAGGGTAAGGGGGTGCAGGCATTGATGGATGCACAGAATGACTGTAGAGTTGGCATAACGTGGGCTTTTGGGGCCCAGAAGCTTTGGTTTCCATAGACTCCAAACTCTCTAGAAGTGCTTTGTATGCATCAGAAGATTTAATCTCTTCCTCTTTAGTTTGCTCCTGTTGTGGGTTATGGGAGACTTGAGGCCTATGGGGGGGTGGCCGGATAGCAACCCCTTCGCCTTGGTAGGGCATTTCGGCCCGCTCTTCTTCTTGTTCATACTCCTCATAAGCTTCCTGAGGAGTCTCTAGACAAGACCTATGATCCTGGGTGGGTCCCCATGGAGGGTATCCATCATTGTTCTGGGGAGTGGCCTCCTTCTCAGGTCTAGGGGGTCTCGGAGGCAAAACTTGAGAAGGTCGTGGAGACCTATCTCGCACCAAGGGATTATGCCTCTCATATGGTTTTGCTCTTTGGGTGCGAGGGGTTGGAACCCTCTCAGGCACTGGGTTATGGAGCATCTCATCTGTTTGGTGTCAAATGTGCTCTTTGCTTAGGCGATATAGATGCTCTAGTTGCTGCTGATCTTGCTCAAGCCGCGTGATCTGGGCTTGGCGTGCGGTATGTCTGACAACTGCCAGGTCAATTTGTTCCACCATATTGAGCCTAGGAGGCCTAGATGCCTCTCCTATGCATTTACCTTGGTTGTGATGATTCGATATCTCAATAGGTCTCTTCCCCCTCTTGAGGTTGGCAGCATTTACCTGAGGCTCTGGACTCAGTGGGTGATCATGGTATCTAGCAGGTGTGGAAGCACATGGCTCCCACGCTGTACATTTCTCTCAAGGAATGTAATGGTATTCCTCATGCTCCATTTTGTATGTGTGAAATGGGTGGGCAGAGTTGGCTCACCCTGCTTGAAGAGCCCTGTGCTCTGGGGTTTGTCTATTGGTTCTAACAATGATGGGGGGCAAAGGAGGGATGCCATAATCATGTGGCCTTTCCTGATGGACACTATGCCACTCTAGCACTTCATCGTGTGGTGACCACTCATATCGAGCTTCTAAGGGAGCTTTCTTGTGTATGTTGAGTGCCATGTGTAAGGACTCTTCCTGAAAGGGGCTATGATGAATGAGCGTATCCCTCAAAGGGGTGTCCCCATAGTTCCATCTTGACATGGAATGATGCGGACTCTCTTTTGGGTCAGGCCGCCAAGGTGGTATGACCAAGTTCTTCGGGCTATAGCGGAGGCAACTTGTGCCCCCTTGTACATTTTTTGCAGCTTCTGCCCTTGATTGGGCTTGGCTACGGGTGTACACCATGGTGTTGTTTTTCTACAAGCTAAGTAGATTTTCTTTATCTTTATCTCTTTTTATGATTTTTATGCCACACTAAATAGAAAAGAGCACACACATACACAAAGCAGTGATTATCTCGTTTAAAGATTGAGAGTGTGTCCTAAACCTGGTTTAGTGTGTTTTGTTTTTTGTTTTTTTTTATTTTTAAAGGTTTTTGTAAAGAATGTTTAAATGAAAAATGAGGGCTCTTACGACTCCCAAAATTGGTCGCCCCTTCGATATACCATTGCCAGGCCGATATACCAACCTCTCTATATAACCGCCCTTACGTGAGGGAAACTATAGGTATGTGAGAGCAGATGGTATGTCGAACGTAGGTGGTACGGAAGGGGAATCGCCCTATTTATGACACCTACCATAGAAGACTTATCCTTGTGTGCTGGGAATCACCCCAGCTACACTCGGTCAGCTTTCATCAGGATTTATGTCTAGCAACAGTAGCGATTGGGGTTTATGAATGCAAAATTCAAGCCAAGGTGGTGATGAAATCCATCGTTGGTCTTGATCAAGGGCTGGGATTTTATGACCAGCTCCTTGGTGTTTAATTTTCCACGTGGTGTGTGGGGTTATTTTTATTTTACATGAAATAAAATAAACACGCAGCAAAACCTTTCCTAAGCATGCAAAAAGAAACCATAAAAATAGAAAAATAATAATAGAAAATGACAGGAAAAGTTCAGGACTCTTACCTCTTCTCTGCCCAAATATGCCGGTTCTAGGTTTCTGCCCAGAAACTTCACAGACTAGAATTCATCCCGAGGGGGAACGAATTACAAGAAATTATTCATAGGGTGGGGCGAATTCCCATTTGTCCCTGGGTAAGATGAATTACAGCTCTGTATTCGCCCCCTGATGGAACGAACAACAGTCAGCGTATAAAAACTCGGTACCTGCAAGAAAAAATGAACAAGTTGGGATCAGATCTCTGATCTTAAAAACAAAGTACAAGGTCTCACCATGATCGCCACTGAAAGCACGAGGATACGGAAGCAAAAAGGAAAGAAAGATGCGATGCAAAACCGAACCAAACTTAACGCTAAATCCTAGGAATTTGAAAGTGCACAAAAAGAGGGAAAAGCATGAGCAAATCAAAATGAAACAAATGCAAATAAATAAGACAACCCTTTTTATTGATATGTTTCACAACTTAGTTACAATATGCATCCTCCCCTTCCAAGGGCTGGGAGCATTTAAGTACGCATTCTTGTTACATCCATGGGTGCCCTTCCTTATTTCACGTGCCCACATGTAAAATGGGTGGACCAAATGTCGCTGCCACTTGCATTGATGATTCTTGACTCCTCGATGCTCCTCCGATGTCCAAACCTTGCGTTCAAAGGAACAAGAAATGGTCAGTAGCACCTGCGGATAAAACAAAGCATGCAATCCCCAAGCCTATGATAAGTGAATGAGAAAAATGAATTAAAATATGACTAAAATGAATCCAAATGCTCTAAAAATTTGACAGGGGCATCAAGACACCACCAGGAGGGCCCTACAAAAATAATAATCGAGAAATTCCTCGCCAATTTGAATTCGCTCCGGGGCGGGATGAATTCACCTGCAACAAAACATTGAAAAGGCACCATCCCAAATGTCCTACCTAGGGAGATCCAAAAGACCTATAAACTTTGGGTTAGCTAATTGGGGACATTTTGGGAAGACCCAGATGGTCATATTTTTCCAATTTGACCTCCATAAATAGGAATTTGATGATGCTACCTGCAGATTAGTAGAAGCGAACAAGGACAGAAACATGATCAAAATTATTCAAAATGAGACAAAATTTAAATGACAACCTATCTAAGAATCATAGAATTGAATGCAAAAATGAAAGAAATAAAGTCTACCATGGAATCCCCATCACTCTAAAGGGGGGCGATTAGGACTGTAGCAATGTGGGAGGGGGCGTCCATAGGGTAGTCTGCCCATCGTTTGAGGCTTAATTTCGGCACCAATCCACTTGGGATGGATCCAAAACCTCTTGTGGGGTATTGTCAACAAATTTGGTGGGATATTATGGCCAAATGTCAGGTTTTGGGCTCAAGATTC
Organism: Wollemia nobilis; assembly: GCA_028583015.1. Lineage (NCBI taxonomy): Eukaryota > Viridiplantae > Streptophyta > Pinopsida > Araucariales > Araucariaceae > Wollemia > Wollemia nobilis. The sequence continues at coordinate 3,498,826 of JAQPPZ010016831.1, forward strand.
ATCCTCCCAATAGTCACCCAATGACCTCCCCTCTAAAGGAGATCAAGGATGTGAAAGGCACAAATCCAAAAGGTGTGAGGTAGGAAAATAAAACGATAGCACTTCGTTGCTCCAAAATGACCCTTCTCTATATATTTTGGGGTGAGGAAACTCACCAATTTATAGACTTGGACGTCTCTTGAAATGGGCATGCGGAGGCAGCACTTGGCGATCATGCCTTCCTAGGGGGAAGGAGATTCCTCCCTAAATAGGGACTTCATGACTGCCCTTGTAATTGCCTCTAATGCTTGAAAATGCTCACCCATACTCCCATGCGATGAAGGAAGCATTAAGTGGCAGATCTGAGCTGCCATTTGTCAATATTTGACTTTTTTCCCATCAAACCTGCAATTTGCCCCACCCTGGAGTGAATCTAGAATTCATCCCAGGGTGGGGCGAATCCTAGTTTGAATTCATTCTAGGGTGGAACGGATATTGAGCAAAGTTCTTGAAGGTGCAAAATTGATCTCTGACCTTCCAAAACTACTATGGGAGTGGTTAGGACCACTGTTTAACCTTTGGGGGCTGCCCTCGGGGCTGTGTGTGTCAATGCGATCAGTGTTTGTAGTCACATAATTGGATTGGTGCTGTTTTGGTGTCTGCAGTATTAGTTTCAAAAATCTACGATGAAATGACTCAAGCAAGGAGATAAAAATACAAAATAATTTGATGCTATGATAAAATCAAGTTTTTCTTTTCGTTGCATCAAAATTATTTTAAATCTATATGGAATAAATATTGAGAAAGAAGAAGTTATAAGAAAGGAAGCAATTAATTATTTCAAAAATATACTATCAAATACTATGCAAGATAAGGAGACACAAGATAAGATTTTACAAAATATTTCATCAAATCATAAAGGATAAAATAATGTCTTGACAAGTAGGATGGCAAGAGCAAAAGGTAGAAGGAGAGGGAGAGGGAATGAGAGTGGTGTTGTTTTCAATGTGTAGATAGGTTTGGTTCCAACAAATATTGGGGTTGATCTGAATCCCTAGATTCTATAGATCCTAAGGAGTCCTTTTTGGAACTCTCGTTCTTATTTATTAGTTTGGGCAAGAAGCTCCTTATTTTGATGTTTTTATAGGAGTTTGGAGGTTTATGAGAAGCTTGCTATGTGCACAAGTGTTCCCTAGTTTTTTAGTATTTTTATGTATAGGATCATGGTTATCGATGCTTCATTATCTGGTCCTATAGATGTCTTGCCTAGGAACATAGATCCTAATAGCATGGATCGTAGTATATTATTATGGGATTTCCATTATTTGGTATTTATTCTAGGCTAGAAGATGGTGCAAATTATATTTTCTATTGTCAGCAAGGTTCCAACTTGCAAGGGTTTTATTGTTGGTCCTGGTGTTTTAATAATGGGGACCATCTCATGATTCCTACAATTCTATAGAAGGGATTCTATTTTGAGGTATCTATGCCTAGTTAGAAGAATAATTAAATTAATAAGGTAGAGGTGAGAAAGGTCTCTATTATGGCTTGGAAGATACTATAAATTATATTTGTTGTTATCAGTAGGGTTCTAGATTTCAAGGGTTTTAATGTTCATCCTAGTCTTATAATGTAAAATAATGAGGATCATCTCATGATTCCTATGATTCAATGGAAGGATTTACATTATGAGGCATTTATTCCAAGTTGGTAGATGGTTTGGATCCAAAGTCTATGACCTTCAAGTTTTTTTTAGTGGCCCTAATGGTGGATCACTTTATGATCTTATGCCTTCTAATTGTATTATTTTTTTGCTTGTCTCTCTTAGGTCCATGGTTTTTCTGGGCTGCTGAGAGTGAAGAAATATTAGGTAGGTTGGACCTATGATTGGGGTCTTAGGGTTTGTATTTATGGTCAATATTTATCAAGTGGTGTCACATTTAGGGGATCTAGGACTTGTGGATCTAGAATTGTCTTTGTTGATTTTCCTTAAGACTTCACTTTTGGAAATGGTTTTGTTACACCTTGTATTTAGGAGCCCTAGCTTTATTTTGACTCAAATTTAAGTAGGTGCTTGTAGGAATGTAGATAATCCCTTTCCCCCAATGGCATCAATAGGAAATTTTCAAATTATTATTTTTTTAATTTCCTCAGAGCAAGAGTGTGTTTCCTTACTTGGGTAGGAAACTTTTCAAAATGAATTTTTTGAATTTCCTTGTAGCATGTTTGTGTTTTTGATGATAAATTTTTCTCTATAATTTTATATCTTTTATGTATCAGGTCTTATCAATTTGGGTGAATCTTGAGTTTCTCCTCAGGCCTATGTTTCTTGGTTTAGGTGAGATATTATTTTTTTTGTCTTATTTTTTAAGAAAGTCTAGGTGTTTTGGATGAATCCTAATTTTCTCCTTAGGATTTTTGTCAAGTTAGATTTTATCTATTAAAGTTTTATTAGGATCTTGGTAATATGGTTCTTCCTATTGTTGGATCATGTTTCTTCTCACTCAACTGCTCTTCTTGGTTTCTCTAGCTTTTGTCTTCTCAAGGATGTGTTGTTGTATAAGGTTTGGAGACCCTTAAAACCCTTGGATTTTTAAAAGGTTTGGAGATACTTTAAAACCCCATATTCCACATAATAAAAAATATCTTGAAAAATAATATATCTATGAAGAAGCTACATGAAGCAATTTTATTATTCTATACTAACAAGGCACTTGTCCATAGTATAATTTTTGCAATTTTCTTGCAAAAAATTAGGATTTATGGAAGAATGATATGTTGGTTGTGGTTGAATGTGCCCAAAAATGAAAGACTAAAATAAGAGATATCGATACCACTTTCATGATATTGGTTCTAAAGAAGGCAAGACAAAATATTTTGATAGTTCATTCAATAAGCCTCTATAATTTGATTTATAAAATTATTTCAAAAATGATAGAAAAAAGGTTATAATGGATTCTATATTGCACTATATTAGAGGAACAAGGTGATTTTATTTGTGGTAAAGAAATTATTGTTGGTATAATTATTGCATGGGAGGCCATACATTTTTTTCATTTCATAAAAAAACCAAGTATGCTTATAAAATTTGATATGAAAAAACCATATGATAGGGTTTCCTGCAATTTTCTACATGCTATTTTCGAAGTATTTAGTTTTTATTATAGTTGGTGTGAATGGATTAAATTGTGTTATAGATCTTCAAAATATTCTATTTTGATACATGGTTCTCCTTTTTGTTACTTTAAGTCATCTTGTGGACTTCACAAAGGCGATCCACTACCTTCTTATCTATTCATTATTCTTGTGGAAGCATTAGGGAGAGTATTATCAAAGGAAAAGATTAAAAAAATCATAGGTTTTCAAGTTACAAAAATTGATCCCTTCAAACCTCATCTCAAATTTATTTATGATACTTCACTTTGATCCATCCCTTAGTAAGGCCATGGACTTTGAATCAATATTATCATGATATAATAAGGTTACTAGATAGTTGCTTAATACTAAAAAATACAGTACTTTTAATTGACAATCCACTAGATTTACAACAAATTATTGAGAATATTTTAGGGTTTAAAATTTATAAGTTTCCATCATTCTACTTAGGTATTCCTTTGAATCACAAATGAATTAAAAAAAAAGGTTTGGTTCTAGTGTTTGGATATAACGAAAGATTTTTTGATAGGTTAGAAAGGTAGGATCTTAGCCATAGTAAAAGTATACAACTAACAAATATTACATTGTAACCCATCCCTATTTATATAATGTCACTTTAAATATTGATAATAGGTGTAGCACAAAAAATGGATAAAATTCATAGGTATTTTATTTAGAAAGGATACAAGAGAAAATTTTGGTTTCCTCTTTGTAATAGGACAAGGTTTGCAAAGGAAATATTAAAGAAGCAGGATTACAAAATTGTGGACTTATGAGTTTGGACTTAGGATCAAAACTTGGATAAAATTTATTTAGAGATCAAGGTAACTGTTAGGAAAAATATTCAAATATATATGTTATCTTAATACAATGAAATTTTAAAGGAAAATAACCCTACCCAAAAGATCTCCAACATGGTACTTTATATAATATAGTTTACAACTTATCATTAAATATCTTAGTTGGTTAGTCACTAAAGGGGCCTTACCCTCTTATCTCTGATTCAAAATGACAACCACTAGCTTAAGCATGCCTAGCTTGTAAATGTCCAAAGGTCAAATATTGTGTTAATGTGAGCTATAACTCTAGATTATTTATTTCTATTGGTAATTTGGTCAAAGGAGAGGAAATGCTTCAAGAGTTTTATTTGTGAATTTTTACATTAAAGGATATGTTGGTTTGAAATATATCAAAAAATGGTGGATACTTGGATATGAGAATTTAGATAAATCAAAATTCAAAGACCCAAAGATATCCATTGGAATAATGTTTTTTCACTAAAAGCTCTCCCTAAGGACTAAATATTTCTTTGGTTATCATTTCGACATAATATTATTATAGCAAATAATCTATAAAGAAGATGATATCATTAACCTTTCATATGTACCTTGTGTGAGAAGGATTTATAATCATCAAACCATTTACTTCTTTAGTGTCACTTTGCTCAAACCAAGTTTTCTTTTAAAAAATATGAAAATATATTGGGTAGATCCATCAACATTGAAATATTTGATGAAAATTTGGATAATATATTTCAAATCCAAAGCATTATTTATTTTATGGAGGATTAGTCCTGCAAATAAACATGTTGTAATTTATGGCTTAAAAGGAATAATATAATTTTAAAAAATAAATCTCAAAATCATGCCAAAGTTTAGAATTGTATTGTTGCCTCTCTTGCATAATTTTTAGAGATATATGGTGGTCATCATGGCAAGTCTTAAATGTGAAAAAATAGATCATAAAAACTTGGTAACATGATTTTAACATACATGGAAGAGTCATCTATGAAATGGAATAAAAAAAATATTTGATTCAATATAGGTTAAAATAAAAATGTCTAAAATTAATTTTGATGTTGCTTCTAAATGAAATAAAAAAGAAATAGTAGACATTTTTGAAATTTTTTATTGTACCCTATATCAAAGTACATAATTTTTTAAAATTTCATTATCATATATGACTCTTCTATGTATCTTCAAATCCTATAACCAAATTGTTGCCATTATATTTTTTGCTCTTGATACTTTCCATGATGAACACTATATCTATAAACATTCTACAGGAGGTAATAATATTTTTCCAAACATGGGTATGATTTTGAGATCTATATTTTTAAATTTCTATTATTATTTTCAAGCCATAAATTACAACAAATAATGGGGAGTAACTGTAGCTGGAACATATACATTTATAACCCAAATTTTGATGTTTTTCTATTTCCCATAAAATAGTCCAATACAATTACTTTTTGCTTCTAACAATTGACCATCCCATTTGCATTTGTCCCATATTGTTGTAATTCCATCTAAATCTCCTTTAAGAAAAACTACTAGACAATCACCTATATTCCAAATATTTTTAAAAGCATCCTTATATTCCTCACTACTTAATTCTTTTTCTTGTATTAAAGTAAACTAGGATAAAAACCTATTAATTACATTATAGCTCCTATTTTAGTGGTTTTTTTCATGCCCCTAATATTCCATGATATCATTTTTGTCATCGTCGCTTTCTTTTTTATGAGTGGGATCAACCCCACTTCTTGCTAACACCTATGATAGTTTAATTTGAATTCCCATATCATTAACCTGTGAATTTATTTTTCTCTTTTTTCATCCTTGGATGGACTTCCTCTCATTTTTTCCATTCCCATAAATGCTGTCATATTCATAATTTTTTTTTTTTCCATAGTGATACTTATCTTCTAAATATTTATGTTGCCCTAAAGAATATAAAATGCAAGGAATATCCTCATAAACACTTTCTTCTTTATGTTTCCCAAAAATCTTAGAGTGCATGGATGATCCTCCATAGTCAATACTTTCTTATGTTTACCTACAAACACCAAATATCCTTGGACATCATCAATATGCTTTTATTTATTGTGCTTCTTGAAACCCTAAATTGCAATAAATACACTCTTATATCACTTCCATTTTTATTACAAGAAGAATATTATGTGCTACTAGAGAAAAATGAATATAAATTACCTAGACTAAAATTTACTCCTTCATATCATTCGCTTTAAAATTTGCCTTCCCATATTCCTTGAAACCTTTAAATCATTTCATATTTGAACTTGCACATTGCACATTGCACAGTGCACATCCCCTTCATCATTTTTTTCTAATGGTTGATTTGAGTAAACTATAATGGCCTTTGTTATTTGATGATGTAGAGAGGTTTTTCTTATCACTTTCTTAAGAGTGGATTACCCTTAATTTGACCAAGCTTATTTTAAAATATGAGCTCCTTATTTCACATAAAATATTACCTCTTGCCAAAAAATATCCATCTTTTTCTTCAGTTATTTTTACTTTGTAATATTTTGCTATGTGTTCGGTTTTATGATATTTGTGACATCAAAATACAATATTTTCATGATTCATTTTTTAATAAAATTTTTTTAATTTAAATTTAATCCTAAAGGATGACCATAAAGCTTTTGAAATATCCATTGTAATGCAAATTTTAGTGTACACATCATGCCTTCTCTCCTTAGTAGTTGGTACCTCTATATGAAATCGTCTAAAGTGTTACAAATATTCTTCAATATATCTTTATTGATGAGTTGATAAAGTAGTCAAAAATGCCTAATCAATACCAAAATCCTTTTAGCACCGTCTATCTCTACAAAAAAAATTCTCACTCCATGATCTATAATATAATGCAGCTTTTCCTTTCAACCAAAGGCCTTCATCCATTATTTTATCCCTTATTATTGAGCTAGAGAAACAATGAGAAAATTTCCTTTTGGAACATAAGTCATGGATTAATTTGAATTCAATCCCTTCCACTTGATCCAATTTTGAATGTAAAAAAAACCTAGTTAGTATCCATGGAACTTACATTCTAACCCTCTAGCTTTAATAACCATTATATCATGCTCAATCATCTCATTCTTGATAATAATTTGTGATATAGTATTTGCTACCTAGATAAGGTTTGCCATATATTTGATCTTCCTCTTATTTCTAACTATGGCATCCATACTTCCACCTAAGATATTTTTACTTCCATCTAAGACATCCTTACTTCTAGTAAAGATTTAAAAAAATGACTTTCTTGCCATGTTACCTATATTTTCTTCACATGAATCCTTTAGATTTTGAGTTTCTTCTAAGATCAATAATAAGAAGTGACACTCACTTATTGATCAAAGTTTGCTTCCTATTTTTTACTTGTGCTTCCTACCTCCTACTTCCTACTTCCTACTCATGCTTTCTCTTTGGTCCTTGCACAAAGTCTCCTTAATTAATTATATTTATTATATATTATTAGTTTACAATAATTATTTTTAAAAATTAAAATTATATATATACTAAAATATATATAAGGATTTGTCATCACAATTAATAATTATATAACAATACTTGTTTTAATGTGAAATAGTAAATATTATTATATTTTAATGTTTTAATCCATCGATGAGTAATTTATTTAATATTTTCTATTATTTATATAATTTTATTTACATTTTAAAATGATCTTACTTATTTATTTATATTATCACATTCATTGATATTTCAAATATTAAAAATTTAACAAATAACTAATTTATGGTTTTTTATATTATTCTTAATAAAATATTAATTTTGATATATATATATATAATTGGATGGATTGGAATATATGATGTATCTCTTGAGTTTCCTACTTAGTTATTATCAATGGTAGGCCTTCTTAGTGATTCCCAAATTCTAGAGGTATTATGCAAGGTGACCCGCTATTCCTTTATTTATTCATTATTCTTGTTGAATGCTTGGGAAGGACTATAACCAAAAAGAGGGAAAACAAAACCCTTGAGGGAGTTACCATTGCTCATGGAGCTAGACCTATCTCTCATTTTCAATTTGTGGATGACTCTACTCTTTTAGGTAAAGCTATAGTTAAGGAAGCTTCTAATATTAAGCAAATCATTAGCTATTTTTCTAAGGCTATTGGGCAATTGATCAATAAAGACAAATCTAAAGTTATTTTCTTTCACTGCTCTGCTAGACAGGAATCCATGGTCTTTGATAAATTAATATATAAGAAGAACTCCCTTCCAATCACTTATTTAGGTATTCCCATAAATATTCAAAGACGGAAAAATAACTATTGGAATTGGTTGTTGGACAAAATCAAGAAGAAAATTGGAAAGTGGACCAACAAATGGCTTTCTTCTAGGGATAGAATCACCTTGGTAAAATTAGTCCTTCAAGCTATTCCTATTTATGTTTCTTTTATTTTGAATATCCCAAAGGTTGTTCTTCGAGAATTGGATCAAATCAGTCATCATTTCCTTTGGAGTGGTACTAAGGAGAAAAAAAATGAGCCTTGGTGAAATGGTATATTTTATGTCTTCCTAAGTGTGAAGGGGGTTAGGATTTTGGTATTCTATTAATAACAACAAAGCTTTAGCTGCTAAATTATATTGGAGGATGTTGCATAATCCCAATGCTCTTTGGGCCAATAATCTTCGTGCTAAATATGTTGAGAAAAAAAGTCCTAAAGACCTTGTTCGCTATCAACTTCCTACCAAAGGTTCTCCCATTTTAGCAGTTCTTAAGACTAGTGAGGATTTCATAAAGAAAAATTATTTTGCATCATTCATAATGGTCAACAGGTAAAATTTTGGACAGATTCTTAGGATGGTCACAAGCCTTTGATAACTCAGTTTCTCGATTGGAGGCCTTGGATGGAGGAGCTTCACCGAGCTAATTGTATAAATGTGGCTAATTACTGTCGATACCATACTGGTAATTCAAAGGTTGGTAGATATTGGATCCCTATTGAGGACTGGCCTATTCAAATACCAAAAAGGTAAAGATAAGATATCCAAGGCATCCTTCATATGAGATCCCTCTCTTGGTCCCATGAAAAAGATTATTTTGGATGGAACAACATTACTAAGGGTGAGTATTCAGTTGCTCAAGGTTATTTGACCTTATGCCATAATAATCCCAACCATTCTTCTGACATATTTTCTCGATTGTGGGCTCAAAATCTCTGGCCTAAGGTGAGGTTATTTAATTGGCTTTTATTGCATCGTAGGGTGCTTACTGGTGAGCAACTTATGAAGCATGGTTTTCATGGCCCTTTTAGATGTGAAATGTGTGAAGAGAATGTAGAAAATCTCAACCATCTTTTCATTGAGTGTACTTTAGCCTCTGAGTTATGGAGGAGAATGGCCACTTTACTTGGTTTACAGTGGTCCAATTTTTTTACTTTTGAACAACTTTGGAGGGATTGGCCTAATCAAGAGGGTGTTGATAATTTTATTAGGCAGTTAGTTTGGATGGGTTCTACCATTCTTCTTTGCAATATTTGGAATGAAAGGAACAATCAAATTTTTAATCAAGATAGGAAGGATATTCACTATATTTAGAAAAATACCATATCCAACTTAGTTGAATCAGTCCATCAACTCCTTAATCACCCCCAAAAATCCCACCAAATATGGGATCAAGTAATGCAAAGATTGAATATTAAATCTTCTAAGGGCAACCAACTTAAAGGGAATACGAGTATTAGTAAGATGGATAGGATAAGAAATTGGTAGACTCCTCCTAAGGATTTTGGAAAAGTCAATACTGATGGATCCTCTAGATGGAACCCTGGAAAAGCCAGTGTGGGAGAAATTGGTAGACGTTCAGATGGCTCCCTAGTTTTTACTTTTGCTGAGAATTTGGGTATTCTTTCCAATAACCTTGCTGAGGGGTATGGTATCCTTAGAGGCCTTCAGGAGGCTACTAAGGTTGGAAGGGAAAAGGTGTTAGTTGAGTCTGACTCTCAACTTATGATTAATCTCTTGAAGACTCCTTCTAAGAATCATAAGGTGTATTGGAGAATAAAAAGAATTATTGAGAAGATTCAATTAATCCAGATGAGATTTTTGAAAGTTGATTACAATCATGTGGTCAGAGATCAAAACAAGAGTGTTGATGCTTTAGCTAATTGGGCTTTGGACAAAGGTGATCTTACTTGTTATGGCCACCCTCCTAGATGGTGGGCTTCTCAAATTAGGGAAGCTCTTCTTTCTATCATTTCTTTGGATGACTCCAGTTCTGAAGGTACCTAGTTTCTTTCATTTTTTTTTGCTTCTCTTTGGTTTATTCAGTTTTTTTTAGTTCCCTAGATCTTTCTTTTCTTTATTGTGTTTCCTCTATTGATTCTTGCCTTAATAGTCTTATGGTCTAGATAGGTCATTGTTATGTTCAATTTTTTTTTTTTTAGTCTTTTTAGGTGGATGGGTTCTTTTGTTTTGTTTTGATTTGATTTTGTGTTATTTGTGTTGTTTTTTTTGTTTTATGTATTTTTTATGTATTTTTATTTTTTTGTTATTGTTCTTATGTTTTTTTAATTCTTGTTCTTGGATTTCTCTTTGTTTGTGTTAATTCGTGTTTTTATGTGTGTGTTTTCTATGTTTTTTGTTTTTGTTTATTGTCTGTTGTTGGTTGTTTTTTATTTCTATTTTTTTAATTTTTTAGGTTTTGGTTGTGTTTATTTTTCATGTTTTTTTTTGTTATGTCTTTGTAGTGTTTTGTTGTTTTTTTCTTGTTGTGTTTTGTTATGTGGTTCTTGTGTTTTTCTATGTGGTTCATGTTGTGGTTTCTTTTATCTTATTGTGCGTGTTTGGTTGTGCTTTTGTTTTTGACATACTCAAGGAGCATGTTTTTTATTTTATTTTATTACTTTTGTTGTTATTTACTTATTTTTAAATTGGTTTTGTGTGTTTGTTTGCTTCTTGATTATGTCAAATGTGGTAGGCCAGGTCCAAGTCCTAGGTGCTTTTGGTAGAATGGATACCCCTGCCTCCTTGGGTCTTACCCGAAAGTGGCATCCATTTTGGGATGTTTTCCACAAATTAAAAAATATATAGTAAAAGTAGGGTTTCGAAAGGGTTTCAATTTCATTTTTACATAGATTTGAACCTTGGTGTGGGTTATATCAACTATGTATCAATGGTTGAAAAATGTGCTTTGGTTATAAACATGTTATATTAAAGCATTAGTTTTTATGAAGTTTTGAACTTGATCATATAAAAATATTAAAAATATCTTATTAGTTTAAAATAATTATTTTTTAAATTTAAAATAATTTTATTTAAAAAGTATATTACAATTAATAATGAATTATTATGGTACTTATTTGTTTTTTTCATAAGTTAAATAAAATTGTTTCATAAAATTGAATAATCTAACCAATTAAAATAATACCATTTAATGATACATGTATTATTAATTATTTAAATATTATAATAAATATAATTTTATTTATTTAATTAATTATAATATTATTTTGTTGGACAAGCTACTCGGTGATGATCTCTCTTAAAACACACAACCACCACACATCCACCCCCTCACACACTTGTCAGTTTGAAACTTGAACCTCCCAAAAAACAAAGACCAAACTATTGTACTGTCCCTAGAATTATTGTTTTGTTTATCTAATTTATCACATAATATTTTTAATAAAATACTTATTAATTTTTGAAATTTATATTTATAATATGTTTCCTTATTCTAAACCAAATTAACTTTATTTAAAATTAACACTATCCTGTTCTAAATATAAAAACAAATATTATTTAGTATATTTATAATTTTAAAACTAATAAATATATCTTAGACCTTATTTCCAGATGTTGTTAGACCTTCTTTGGAGATGCTGCCCTGAGAAATCAGGAAATCGTTGTTCTGTTTGATGGACTCTCTTCGGTTGGAATCGGATTATTTTTTTTTGATATGTTGTTTGTTTCTAGTGATAAGCTTCGGATTATTTTATTTGATATGTTGTTTGTTTCTGGTGATAAGCTTTGTGATGAGATTGCTATTTCTTTTTTATCCAGAAAAATATATACATAAAGACAATGTTTAAAGACAGGACATTATTAACGTATCTCGCTATTTAATAATACATTAATAATATTTAAATTTAACCTAGAAAAAAGTGAAAGTCCAAACTACTAATCTGTTCTAGGACAACATCATTGCCGTATTTGACATAGGACCGAATGAATTTGTATTTGTATTTGTATTAATGTCTATCCTTGACCAAAAAAAAGGTTAATAGGACTGTAAAGTAGGACATATACAAAGCAATGGGAGTGCTAATGCAGTTCTGGATAAAAGAGAAAATAAAGTAAAAAAACAGTAAACATGATGACATATGATATACAAGATGTGGAAGAGAAGTGACTGATGTAAGAGTTGGATGTGGTCGTATATGTTCTTTGTTGAAGGTGATACGAGTTGATCTTGTTGTCTCTTTGTGATCACCCTGGCACTTCTTGGTCGTGGCCTTTGGCTGGAAGAATGAAGTGATAAGTTGAGATCCTGTTATCTTTTGCAAATTATTAATAAGTAGTTTTTTTTTCTAAGATTGAATAATCTCGGATGAAAAGAACAATGCATCTCTAATCTTCATAATTAATCCAAGATTTTAATTTTAACGAGGGAAGACTCATCAAAAATGAAGGGCACAGCCTGTCAAGAAGTAGCCCCTTTTATTTATTATATATATATATATATATATAAAAGTCCAATAATAGTAATTTTTAAATATAATTATTTAAACATGTAAACAAAGGTTAAGTATAGGACAACTAATAAATGAAAAATTAAATTTTTTAATAATAATTATTAAAATTATTATTGTCAATTCTATTTTTATTATAGATTTTTTATTTTGCGATGTAGTTTAGGTTGTTTGATTTAATTAAGGATGACTAATTTACATTTTACAAATATTTTTTTAGTTACTTTTTAGGTTTTTATACAAGTTTTAAATACTAAAGCCTAATTAATTAAAGAAAGTTGTTATATATATATATATATATATATATATATATATAGTAATACTTCTTATACATATTTATTATGGGGATTGATCATATCACTGATAATGCAAGTAGTGTTTTTCTAGTAGACCACAGGGGATATTTTTTTATATTTTCACAAATTGTTTCAACTAAGGCACATGGTTTTAATTTTTCCTTTGTTTTCTTTTTTTTTTTCTTATTTTTGGATGCAAGTTTGTTCATTCACTAGTATGCTTGTGCATCAAACACTATAAGTAACAATAAATGTTTTTTGTTTGAAAAGCTTAAAAATATTTCATGTGGTCTGAATGGAGATCCCATGCTTGTCAATTGTTAGCTTTTGAGGATATCTGCAATGGAGAGATCTAACACAGGTCCTAATGAAATATAGGAAATATGAAAGAAAGTGAGACAACAATATGACTGAAATATACTATAAATAAAAATGATGAAATTACAATGCAATATGGAAGAAACAGTCACTACATTATTATGAGTTAAAGAGCTACATTGTGCTCCATACAGGAGCACCATTATCTACACTGCACTAGATAAGAACTTGACTATTACTATGAGGCCCTTTATATAGGAAGATAGTCTTTGGCCAACACTCTACCTAGTTGTACAAGGGGACACCTTGCACAATACAAAATACACATTGTCACTTGTGCATTTATTACATTTCTTGAAGTAACTCGCTAACTTCCTTCTAAAGGAATATCCTACTCTAACTATATACGTAAGGTGGTACATTTACATGACCCAAATGATGTAATATACTTTAAATCTAACACCTTCTATATTACATTACTTGGCTATTGAATATTTTAATCTTCAAAATGGATCTTTGTATTCAGATGTTCTTCAGCTTGATCTGGTCCTTTGTGTACTTTCTTGTGTTGGTTATTCTTCTTCTTCTTCTTCTTTATTAGATTCAAAACTAGAACTTGTATTCTCCTTCATTGCTTAGTGTAATATGATCAAGCAAGTAGTTAGTGTCTTCATATGATGCAAAGATATTTGTAGTTGAGGGTTCTTCAGTATTTATGATTTCTTTGATATTCATGTCTTCTTTTCTAATATCTCTTTTAACATGTTTTTTCTTCATTTTCCTCCTTATCCTATGATTTTGCATTGATACTAGTGGAATTGTTTCTTCATTAGGAGTCAATCTATCATCACAATAATATTGATTTGTATTTCTAGCTTGTTTCATGTGTTGAGTGAGTACAAACACAATTAATGATAGATAAATCATCAAATACTCCTCGAATGTGAATATAACTATCTTTTGTGAATTTCACCATGTCTTCAAGAGGTTTTCATGAAGATAATCAATTAATGCTTCAAAGCTACCCTCTTTTGCTTCTTTAATAAATATGGAGAATCTCTCCTTATCACTAGTTTATAGATTCTCATATCCATCAAGAGTATTTATAAAGTTTTGATAATATAATTCCATTTCATGAAATAATTCTTTATTGATAAAGGCATTTATTATTATTTCATCCATATTCCTTCTTGAGGGTTTTTCATATAGTGTTTCTTGTTAATCCTTAGAATTATAAATATGGATTTGATAGAACCTTTTTAGCTTAGGTTTTGTAGGCTTTTTTATATCTCCCTAGTTAGTAGAATCTTTGTAGGATTTGTAGGCACCTTATGATTCCCAAATGACATGAGTACTTGATAAATTTTGAATGCTATTATTATCAAGTTTTGTAGAATACCTTATGTCTCCCTAGTAATTTTGGATATGGTGAATGGTAGATAAAGTGCTTTTGAGAATAATAGTTCAATTTTGAGTTGATTTTGTAAAGTTTTGTGAATAGAAAATTGTAGACACCAAAATCTATCCACTTGTCATCCATTTAGGTCTTCCTATCATTTTACCCATTATTACATATATTTATGTGTATTTGTTAAATATATATTTAAATATTAATATTTTATATTATATATATTTATTTATTTATTTATTGAATAAATGTGTATATATATATGTGTGTAAATTAATCTCAACCATCCATATTGGTCTAATCCTAGCCATTTATCCACTTTAATCCATACCACTTTCCTAGAAATAATCTCCACCCTTCGTCATGTTTTAATCTTGATTGCACAAATGGTGTCATTGAAACCCTAATGTGCCCTAGCAAAGATTATAAATAAGAGTCATTTTGATGGCTCAACCCCTAAGTCTAAGTCTAAGCAATTTGGCCATGAATTTTTCCCTACATTCTTGAAGTCCTCAAGAATCCAAGCATTTTTGTCATCTTCCCTCATTTGTCATAGCCTCTGCATTTGTCATCATCTACTTTATTGCACCAGATCTACTACAAAAAAAAAATTATTCCAATTCTCGAGTGCCTTTGGGGGTCTCTTATTATCATCAAGAACCTCTAGGTGTCTTCCCTCTATCACCGAGTGCCTTAGGGCACTTTTCACCATCCCTGAGCATCCTTGGATATTTCATACTACTATCGAGTACCGTGAGCATCTCAATCCCTAGTTATGCTGACTAGTAAACTTACGGGTGTCACTAGGGCATATAAACACCTATTTATTGCAACGAAAACTATAGATTAGAAATTTATAAGTTCACAAGGTAAATCTTCCATTATTGTATTCATTTTTATAATTTGCATATTTGCATGGAGTTTATCATTTTACTGATTTTTGAGGGTCTCACATAGTGGAGCCCTCATAGTTACTACTAATCCCCTTTTTGTTATTTTTTATTTATATATATGGAGATATACATGCATTGAGCAACTTTTTAAGTTGGAGTGGTCTGGTTAATGGATATCTAAAGCCCACTCACTTCTGTTGTGATCGATCGAGTGTGAATACACCACCCTAATTTGTTGGTTAGGGTTTCTAAGAACCCTAGTATATTGAGATTATTGTATTGAGCAATAAATTTTTGTTGTAATATCATAAATCCACCTGACAATAAAGATCAAATTTATTTCTATGCAATTGCATGTGTTTATTTCGCTTCAATTTTTCATTTGTTTAAGTTTTGTTATTTGGTGTTGTTCAATTATGTATATAAAAATGATGATCATGGTGTTATCCCCTAAGGGTTTCTTACTTTAATTTATCTTATTATCTAACTTGTTATTTTTTGTTTTATCTTGTAGGTTTTTGGAATCACATATCGCACGATTTTTGCAAAATATAGATTTTTGGAACAACACAAAAGTTGTAGAAGGTGCATAGAAGCCTTGCAACATTCATGGGACATTCAGGAAATGCCCAGGTGCATTTTGCAAAGAAGAGGAAAAGTACGTAGGCTTCTCTATAAGCTTACAATGAAACCCTAATCTCTATTTTATGTGTTTTTTACATTTTACGTTTCCTTGTTTGCTTTTAGATATTGGATTAAAAAGAACATAATAATATATCTATTAGAAATAATCATTCTAATGAGAATTTAGGCATCAAATTAGTTATTGCATATAGTTGCATTTACACATAACACATTTTCATTTAAAAAGAATTCACGCTTTCTAGTGTACTGCATCTTTTATCTGCATCTCAAGTATTAAAAGCATAAAGTAATGTGCATCCTAGGGTTAGAATTTTTTTTTATTGATCTAAGTAGGAACAACATTTAAAATATCAAAATTACCCATGCATTTGGTGATTCAAGTTCGAGGAGTAGACAAACCCTCCTCTATTTAGAGAGCAGTCTTAAGTGGTGTACTCTACTTCCTTTGGTAAAATTGGTATTTTGATGTTGGATTCTGATATATATTGATGAAAGTAGGTATCTTTCTGATATTGTATGAGTAAAATAGAAATCAAAACTTTTTAAAATTAATCACACACTGCACATGATACTTTTAATAGTAATGGTTGGATTTCATCACCAACCATTGCTTGAGATCTTGTGATTGTGGATTTCATATCCATCCATAAATTTATACCCCTAAACACCATAGGTTACCTCTGAGTAAAATTACTAGATTTCATCACCAGTAAGAATCTCGTTGCCCATTCCTAGCCATAGTATTCACCCATTTAATTTCATATTAGTGCATTCAAACACACAAAATCAAAATAAAAAGGAAAGGAAAAAATATTAAAAGGAGATAACTAATGAATGAGGTAAGACACAATTTTTAAACATAGCATTGATTGTATTCACCTGATTTCTATGAATTTTAATTTTTGCATTTCCTTTACAAAAATTTTACATTTTTTTTAGTAGCTTATGGTCTTAACAAGAAATTAACAAAAAAAAACTAAAAATCAAAATAAGACATCTATGGAATATTCATCTTTAGTTCCTACCACTTTTGTGGTAAACTTCATCAGTGTGGCTCATATAGATTGTACAAATTTATTTGTAGGCCCATCACATGCTTTATAGTCCACTGATGTCTTACAAAGATACACCTCCACATATCTTCCATAAACCGAATCATATTCACCCACAATTGACCACAATATTATCCACATAAACATGGCCCAAGTAGATGCTTTCTACAAATTGACTAATTATTTCTAGCAGCCCATCCATAATACCTCATATCAATATCCTTATTTATAGTAGGAACTTATTCCTTTCTAGTAATACAACTTCACCCAGGTGTACACTAACCCTCTTTTTGAGGCATCAGTTTTACCTTCATCCTATGCTTCCATTCCCCAACCATCATGTGCCCCTAGCACTTTGTATGTATCCACCCATACCAACCCCTTGTATAAAGCACAAGTCAATACTGCTTCGCAAGTGCCCATTTTATCCAATCAAGTTGCAATTCTCATTGCCACTTATCCCCCATACACATCATCTATTTCATTTTTATCCATACCTTCAATGATGATATGAAAATTCATGAAGCATGGGAATATTTGAATAAATTGCTTAAGAAGCGATAGAACGCTCAACAAAAAGTTCAAGTGAATCCTAGGCCTCAACCAATTTCCACTCAACCCACCTTCATCACACAAATTCCATCATGGGTACCACAATATTCAATGGTTTCCATTCCTATACCTCCATCCACCCATACAAATTATATTTCTATAGGCCAACCCAACCATAGTCCTCATGCATTATCCCCATTTCAACAGTCACCATCATTTCTCAATCAATATCATCATCATCAATTCCAATCCACTCCACCTATCCATCATCATATTGTCACTCCAAAAAATCTTCCCACCCCTTCATAGAATAATCAAGTGATTCGTGGCTTTCACATTCTAGGGGAAGACCCTAGAATCAAGGCTATGCAATAATAGATTGATAATTTGATACAACATACTCTTGGTTACAATAAATAGAATCCAACTATAATGACCCAAAAACACACAAACAAAAAAATACAAAAATAGAAAAGTTTTTTTTTTACTAAGGAGAGGGATACATGAACCCTTCATGAACCCCTAACCCAACTAGTATTAACCTAAAGTTTCAATCACCTAAGTTTTCCTGGAAGTTACATCTCACGAAGTACCCTATCACAAGTCCGTCTGTGTAGGCGTAACATGTGTTACTACAGATAAGTCCATCTGTCCCATCATTCTTGATGAGCTAGACCTATCACCCTCAGTCCATCGAAGGTATACACGCATCTCCATACCATACACAAATCATTATGTGTAGGTATGCTATGAGTATTGCGAGTTAAGCTATCTATCTCATCTCCACGATGAGCTATCTTAACTCAGATGTAATCTCTTCACAACTTAGTCCTTTATCTCCCTAAGGGGGTCTCAATTCCCTTAGGTCTCCTATGTTCACCCTAAGGGGTTCTCAATTCCCTTAGGTTACCTATGTTCACCCTAAGGGGTTCTTAATTCCCTTAGGTCACCTCTGAGTTCACCCTAGAACTCTACACTTAGATTTCTATCATCAAGCAACCAAACAATAATACATCTAGTTACTATAACATCAGAAAGCAATCAAACAATGATAGAGAAAATAAAGCAAGCTTAACACTAAAGGAGAATCAACTACATAATATAACCAGATACAAAAATAAAGTAAAAGAACCTTCACTAAACCAATAAACAACTATCTCATTAAATCTTACATGATAAATCCTTCTTACTTTAAAGAGTATCACATTATCTGCATTGGGGATATCTCCCCACAATTTTAGTCTATTTGATCATAAGTAAATCAACGTAAGATACAATTACCTATACTTTGTTTCCATTGAACTCCTTGCTTCTCCTTGCTTCCCATTGGATCTTTGAGGGTAGTAGGGGATCAGGATACTCATGGTTCAGGATAGGCATACCTTCTAAATGCATCTATTCATTTACTTTGCCAAATTGCAACTATACAAAATTCAATTAAGTTTCTAACCATCTAATGCATAATGGATATTATAAAAGAACCTTTACTTTTATTTTCACCTCTCAAGTTCCCTTAGAGAGTCATCCAACATGTACCACTTAGATCAAGGTCTAACTTTAATCAAATTCATTCATGTCTTAAAGCATTAAAGTCTCATACCCTTAACCTTTAAAACAATCCCTTTCTTTTCATTCCCTAAATCAAAGCCCCATAACTTCAATTTAAAGAATAAATCTACATCCTTTTTAATTCACAATTTCCAATCAATCAATTACCTTTTAAAGCATTAAAGTCCCATACCTTTAACCTTTAAAACAATCATTCATTCATTCCCTAAATTGAAGCCCCATAACTTCAATTCACGAATAAATCCACATCCCTTTTAATTTAAAACTCCTAAGATAATCAACATTAATCAAAGGGGTTCTCTTTTAAATTAAATTAAAAACCTTCAATACATTTCATAAAAATCAAAGGTTCTTTCTAATTAAAAACCTTAAATAAATCTCATATAAATCAAAGGTTCTCTTTAATTAAAAGCCTTCAATAATCCCATATGAAACAAAGGTTCTTTTTAATTAAAAGCCTTCATTATATTTTATATAAAACTAAGGTTCTTTCTAATTAAAAGCCTTCAATAAATTTCATAAAATCAAAGGTTCTTTCTAATTAAAAACCTTAAATAAATCTCATATAAATCAAAGGTTCTCTTTAATTAAAAGCCTTCAATAATCCCATATGAAACAAAGGTTCTTTTTAATTAAAAGCCTTCATTATATTTTATATAAAACTAAGGTTTCTTCAATTAAACTCCTTCATTATTTCTCATAAAATGAAGGTTTCCTTTTAATTAAAACAAGTTACGCAACACCTTACCTAATGCAGGGTCTACAACTAGAGGCCAATGCCTTCCAAGGTGGATGCTAAGCAACCATGACAAAACCTAGCATCTAAGCAACTAGAACCAGGAAATGCTCTCACTTCAGTCTTAACAGAGTTCCCACTCTTGGAACATGATGCTCACAATTACTCGATGCTTTCAACTCCACAATGCTCTTCGGACACATAGCCCTTGAACCCTCACAGTGCTCCCTTCAACATGATGTGGCCTTCGAACATGCACAACGCTCACTATTAATGCTCATTGGCTTCCTCTAAAGCCAATGCTCACTAAATCACAAAAATGCTCACTAGCTTCCTCTAAAGCCTTCACTCACAAAATCTCAACTCTGTTCCTCTAACTCACAAAAATACTCACTAGTTTCCTCTAAGGCACACTCACTAAAATGCTCACTAGTTTCCTCTAAAACCTGTGCTCACTAAAACGCTCATTGGTTTCCTCTAAAACCTGCGCTCACTAAAATGCTCACTCTGGTTCATGGCACACAACGCTTATCCAAACATGAGGTGGTTTTTCTTAAACATAGCGCACAACGCTCCACAAAGCATATGGTGGTTTCATTTAAAAACACAACTCAACAAGCATACAGTGGTTTCATTTAAAACAACTCAACAAGCATATGGTGGTTTCATTTAAAAACACAATGCTCAACAAGCATATGGTGGTTTCATTTAAAAACACAATGCTCAACAAGCATATGGTGGTTTCATTTAAAAACACAACGCTCAACAAGCATATGGTGGTTTCATTTAAAAACACAATGCTCAACAAGCATATGGTGGTTTCATTTAAAAACACAATGCTCAACAAGCATATGGTGGTTTCATTTAAAACCGGATTAAAGGTTTGAAGCAACCCAACCTTCAACTTCTACGGAGATGGAAAGCTGGCAATGTCTAGCTACCTCTCCTCTTCACTTCTAGTGTGTTCTTCCATTTCTCCATGCCTCCCCTACATCTGCTCTACTCCCATACTTTTTTTCCTTTTATTCCCCCTCTCTCTTTTCCTTTCCTTCCTCCTTACGTGCCTATCCACCCAGGTGGCCCGTCCGTCGTCTTCTCGAACCCCGAGCCCCCATCTTGAGCCTCCTTTATTCAATGCACCATCCCCTATCCTTTATGCATTCTTCCCATAATTTCCACCTTTGGAAATTTAGTAGCCTCATAGGCTATTTCATAGGTTTCACTATATAGGAAAGGGATCATTACATTTTATTTTTTTGAAGAATGGCTCTTTTAATTAAAATATCATTCTCAAGATATTTATAAACCATAAAATATATTTCTTTTATTTACACAATTTCATTATTGCTTTTTAATAAAATATATCTATTATTATATATATATTTTTTTTAAATGAATTCTTTTTCATTTATTTCAATTAATTAAAGTCTTTTAATGAATTCTCTATTATCATTAAAATGAACACTTTTAATTAATTTAAATGAAAACTCATTTATTATTAATTGCAATGAAGTTTACTAATGAGCTCCAATGAGCCAAACATTATTTACTTGAACTTCATTAATTAATTTAAAGGAATCTTCATTCAACATATAAATTTAATTTGCTTTCTTTCATAAGGATGATGCTCTACTTTCACTTCGACATGACAGTTTACCTTATGCATCTATCTACATTTTGCAGTTGTTCTCATATAGAAAACCCAACATTAAACTACTCAAGCCATGATGCAGTAGAGAGCAAACACATTTATACAACAACAAAGAGGGAATCTTTCCATCAACCCAATCACCTATCTTAGCCAGAGATTTTATGATAGCTACTAGGCTATCAACTAAAGCTCAAGGTGATCAACCATCGATGATTATCCCTTCCATCAATGCATACCTATATGAAGGTATCTATCCATGTTACCTCCGAGTACCTTAATCATCATTTCCCCTGATCTTTGGTACCCTCATTGTTGGTGGGTGACTCTGCCTATTCCACCTATGAGTGTACCTGATCCTGCACACTTGGCAATATGTTAGTGATAACATGCCCTTATAAATCAACTAAACATCATATAGTTGGTTCAATTGTTCAAACTAGGTATCACCACATCATAGGTTAATACATTATTTTCTTGTGCCATAAAGTCAGCTAGGGAGGGTCATGACATCCTCCCCCACTAGGATTAAACATCATCCTCGATGTTTCCAGTTTTCCTTTTGTTTTTAACAGAAAGTAAAATTATTACATCATATAGCTTCAAAAAAAAAGGGAAAATGTTTTCGCATAACCTCCACTTTCTCCCAAGTGGCATTCTTCTCAGAGAACTGGTCCCACTAGACCTTACACTATTTGAGAGTCCGATTCCATAGATATTTAGAATGAAACTCAAGAATCTTCACTGGTAGTACTTCAATGGCCTCCGGATTTGCCATATGCAATTTAGAAACATCCCACACATGTTCAGGGTCAACAACATATTTCCTAAGCAAGGATATGTGGAAGGTGTCATGGATTTTGGATAGATTAGGTGGTAATGCAAGTCGGTATGCAATTGGACTGATCTTTTCCATGATCTCAAAGGGCCCCACAAAATGTGGATCCAACTTCATGGATTTGATAGCACTTTTCTTTGGCTTAACCCTTAAGAACACCTTATCTCCAATAGAATACTCTCTTGGAGTCCTTTTTAGATCTGCATAACTCTTCTGCCTATCCACAACTTCCTTAAGCCTTTGCCTAATTTCTTTTAGCTGCTCTTCCATTACCCTGACCATTTCTGGCCCAATCACAACTCGATCCTCTAGGTTGTCCCAAGACAATGGTGTTCTACACTTTTGCCCATACAAGGCATCGAAAGGTGCCATTCCTAGCGAGGAGTGATGTCCATTATTGTAGGTAAACTCTACCAAAGGTAGACAATCTTCCCATTGAGATTTGTGATCCATGCAGTACATGTGGAGCATGTCTTCCAAAACTTGGTTTACCCACTCCGTTTGACCATCGGTTTTAGGGTGGTATGCTGAACTCATATTCAATTTCGTACCAACTACACTATGAAGGGATTTCCAAAATTTAGAAGTGAATTTGGAGTCTCTATCTGAGATAATTACCTCAGGAAACCCATGCAATCGGAATACCTCTTTGATGAATCTGCTAGCCACTACCTGAGCATCATCCTTGGTATTTTCCTGGTATGAAGTGGGTAACCTTAGTCAATTTTTTGACCACTACAAAGATGGCATCATGTTGGTACCGAGTCTTGGGTAAACCCATGATAAAATCCATAGATATAACCTACCATTTTTGCATAGGTATATCATGCAGATGAAGTTTTCCTACAGGATGTTGGTGTTTTACCTTAAATTTCTGACATTCGAGGCATCGAGCGATAAAATCTATGATATCCTTCTTCATTCCTACCCAAAAGAAGGCTCTTTTCATGTTTTCTCGCATTTTGGCTCCTCCCGGATGAGCAGAATAAGGAGATCTATGAGCTTCTTGCATTATCAAGTTCCTCAAATCACCCATCTTTGGTATGATGACCCTTCCCTTATAACACAGAAAGTCATCTTTCACACTAAATTCCTTATTTCCTTCAGGATCTCTATCCATATTGACTCGAATTCCTTGGCAATACTCATCCTGAGATTGCTCCTATCTCACTCGATCCATCAGGTCCATGTGAATTCTAGTTATGGCTGCTATATATTTCCTTCTACTCAAAGCATCAACTACTTTATTCTCTTTTCCCTTTATGTACTCAATCTCAAAATCATACTCAACGAGAAATTCCACCCATCTTCTCTGTCTCGCATTGAGTATTGGTTGGGTGAATATATACCGTAGACTTTGATGGTCTATTTTTAATTCAAAGGGCCTTCCCACCAAGTAGTGGTGCCAAACCTTTAAAGCATGCACCACTACAGCTAGCTCCAAATCATGCGTAGCATAATTAACTTCATGCTTTTTGAGCTTCCTTGAAGTATATGCCACCACTGACTCCTCTTGTGAGAGTACCCCACCCAACCCATCTATTGATGCATCAATGCACACTAAAAAGTCCCCTTGAGGATCGAGAACCTTTAGTATCGATGTAGTAGTAAGCTTATGCTTTAGTAGTACGAAGGTAGCCTCACACTTCTCTGACCACTTGAATTCTTTCCCCTTCTTCTGAAGGTTTGTTATGGGTCCAACAATCTTGGAGTAGTCCTTTATATAACGTCTATAATAGCCCGTTAACCCCATGAAACTTTGCACTTCAATCACATTAGTAGGGGGTGGCCAATTCAGAATAGCCTCTATATTTTTTGGATCCACAACAATCCCCTTTGTTGATATAACATGTCCAAGATATCGTACCTCTAGAACATAGAATTCACTCTTAGCCAGATTCCCATAAAGTTGATTCTTCCTTAACAATTCCAACACTATCCTAAGATGTTTATCATGTTCTTCTTTATCTCTAGAGTATATAAGGATATCATCTAGGAATACCAGGACAAACTGGTCCAAGTGTCTTTGGAACACACTGTTCATTAAGTTCATGAAAGCAGTTGGGGCATTAGTCAGTCCAAAGGGTAGAACCATAAACTCATAATGCCCATACCTAGTCTTAAATATCATTTTGTGAGTGTCTTCCTCATGAATCCTTAACTGGTGATACCCTGACCTCAGATCGATCTTAGTAAACACCTTGGCATCCTTTAGTTGGTCAAATAAATCCTCAATCCTAGGTAAAGGATACCGGTTCTTGATTGTAGCCTTATTTAGCATCCTATAATCAATACACAATCTTAGTGAACCATCCTTTTTCATGAACAAAACTGGCATGCCCCATGGTGACACACTTGGTTTTATCAAACCCTTTTCCAATAATCCTTGCAATTGAACCTTCAGTTCTCGCATTTTAGTAGGATTCATCCTATACGAGGATCTATGAATAGGTTCGACTCCCATCATAAGTTCAATTGTGAAGTCAAATTCCCATACAGGAGGTAGTCCAGGTAGGTCCTCTAGAAATACGTCCTAAAAATCCTATAAAATTGGATGTTGTCTTAGTATTTCTCCTTTCTCATGGTCCTCCACTTCATTGAGTTTTACCACATACACTATCCCTCCTCTCTTTAGGGCCTTTTTCAATTGCATAGAGAACAACATTTGAGGTTCAAACACCCCTTGTTTGCTATGAATTCTTAGTCTCTCTCCGCCTTCCTCTGAATACTCAATCCATCGGTCTTGGAAATTGACTAAGGCTTTATGAGCCTGTAGCCAATCCATCCCTAGAATCACATCAAAGGTGTGTAAGGGAGCTACATATAAACAACATTTCATAGTCCCTTTAGATAGAGTGACTTCTGCCATAGGATAACACTGGTTCACCGAGTAGGTCTACCCAGAACCATACTCAACCTTCCACCCTTGAGCCAAATGTCTAGGCCTTTCTGACACAGTCCTTGCTAGACTAGATGAAATAAAACTATCAGTGGCTCCACTATCTATCAAAATGTTTACTTGCTTATTGAAAACCTTACCTTTCACAAGTAATGGGGTGGCTTGTCCCTCTAGCTTCTGCTTCTCGATTGTGGCATAGATCCGATGTTCTAGTTCCTTCCCTTTTGCATTAGTTGTGCTAGTCCCTACTCGATATGGACACTGATTATAGTAATGAGGTCCTCGAAAATTGTAGCACCCTTCCTTGGGTCCTTACTATTTTTTAGGTTTCTCATTCCCACTCTTAACTGCTGGAGTTGGAGCTTGCGACTTATGTGGTTGAGGTTTCATGTTGTTGGGTTTGTTATCCCTCTTACAAAAGTTCTTCTTGAACTTCTTATAATTTCCATAAGGTTTCTTCTCAGGATTTTGGGGATTCTTAGCCTTTCACTCTTGTTCAACCTCCCATTTTACAAACCCATTACTATTCCTCTTCTTTAGCTCTTGTCGAGCTTGCTCGGGTAGAGTGTCGTATTTATAATAGAAGTGTGACTCTACTTTCTTTGCTAGGTCATATACCTTTTGCAGTGATTTAGGCTCCTACATGTCTACATCATGCTTTAACCTAGGTTCCAATCCAAGAGTGAACTTGTGAACCCACATTTTCTCATTATAAATAGGTACATATTTGAACAGTCTTACCAGCTTCTTATAGTACACCTCTACTATGTTGGTTCCTTGTCTCAGACTAGCAAATTCTTCAAACTTTAAGGTATAGAAATGCTCTGTTAGGAATCTCTTCTTAAATATGTTTATAAATTCCTCCCATGGAGTATCAATGGGTTCAATCTTAGTTTCCTCATAGTGGGTTTCCCACCACTCCAGAGCAGCCCCTTCTAGGTTAATCATAGCCCAAAGTGTTTGGGTTCCTGATGAGTAGCCTTTTACCATAAAGTGAACCTCTGCTTCTCTCAGC
Organism: Wollemia nobilis; assembly: GCA_028583015.1. NCBI lineage: Eukaryota > Viridiplantae > Streptophyta > Pinopsida > Araucariales > Araucariaceae > Wollemia > Wollemia nobilis. The sequence goes on from JAQPPZ010016831.1 coordinate 3,525,358, forward strand.
CATGCTTCCATTGCATCCCCATCACCCTCTCCATAAAACTTGGAGATACTAATATTTTTCATGTCCCTAGATGTTTCCTTTTTCGCTAAGGCTCTGGCTTGCACTTGTTCTATAGTTAATCCACTATCTAGACCAATATCTGAGCCTCAAACTTGTAAATTCTGATTTATAGTCATTTCTAGCAACTGTCTTATCTGATCCTGCATAGCGACCATAGCGGTGAGGTCTTCTACCTCCCTATTGGGGCTTGTTGGTTCCCCATCCTAGTTTTCTTCTTTGACATTACTTTGCTAAGTTTTTCTAGGTGTAGGCCTCCCTCTTCTGGTCTTAGGTGGCATCTTAACCTGATTCCATCCAAGAAAGAAGATTAGATTATAATTTCATCTTAAGTTGTATCTCCAATCAAGCCATAATACAGAGTTCTCTTGCTATATGCGTTAACAACCTAACTAGGGTAATATCCTAGGCTAGGATGTATCACTGATACCAAAGCCCATACTAAGGCATCCTGACATCCATGCTCCCTTGGGGTTAATTCCCATCAGATTCTAGAAAATAGGGTATCCTAGATCATCCCAACTTTAGCCTTTACCTTAAGCAAGCCTTCATTGGATACATCTAATTTCCCTTTAGCACACATAGAAGCTCTATACCCTCGTACCTAGAGCTTTGATACCAAATGTAATGACCCAAAAACACACAAAAAAAAAAATACAAAAATAGAAAAGTTTTTTTTTACTAAGGAGAGGGATACATGAACCCTTCATGAACCCCTAACCCAACTAGTATTAACCTAAAGTTTCAATCACCTAAGTTTTCCTGGAAGTTACATCTCATGAAGTACCCTATCACAAGTCCATCTATGTAGGCGTAACATGTGTTACTACAGATAAGTCCATCTATCCCATCATTCTTGATGAGCTAGACCTATCACCCTCAGTCCATCGAAGGTATACACGCATCTCCATACCATACACAAATCATTATGTGTAGGTATGCTATGAGTATTATGAGTTAAGCTATCTATCTCATCTCCACGATGAGCTATCTTAACTCAGATGTAATCTCTTCACAACTTAGTCCTTTATCTCCCTAAGGGGGTCTCAATTCCCTTAGGTCTCCTATGTTCACCCTAAGGGGTTCTCAATTCCCTTAGGTTACCTATGTTCACCCTAAGGGGTTCTTAATTCCCTTAGGTCACCTCTGAGTTCACCCTAGAACTCTACACTTAGATTTCTATCATCAAGCAACCAAACAATAATACATCTAGTTACTATAACATCATAAAGCAATCAAACAATGATAGAGAAAATAAAGCAAGCTTAACACTAAAGGAGAATCAACTACATAATATAACCAGATACATAAATAAAGTAAAAGAACCTTCACTAAACCAATAAACAACTATCTCATTAAATATTACATGATAAATCCTTCTTACTTTAAAGAGTATCACATTATCTGCATTGGGGATATCTCCCCACAATTTTAGTCTATTTGATCATAAGTAAATCAACGTAAGATACAATTACCTATACTTTATTTCCATTGAACTCCTTGCTTCTCCTTGCCTCCCATTGGATCTTTGAGGGTAGTAGGGGATCAGGATACTCATGGTTCAGGATAGGCATACCTTCTAAATGCATCTATTCATTTACTTTACCAAATTGCAACTATACAAAATTCAATTAAGTTTCTAACCATCTAATGCATAATGGATATTATAAAAGAACCTTTACTTTTATTTTCACCTCTCAAGTTCCCTTAGAGAGTCATCCAACATGTACCACTTAGATCAAGGTCTAACTTTAATCAAATTCATTCATGTCTTAAAGCATTAAAGTCTCATACCCTTAACCTTTAAAACAATCCCTTTCTTTTCATTCCCTAAATCAAAGCCCCATAACTTCAATTTAAAGAATAAATCTACATCCTTTTTAATTCACAATTTCCAATCAATCAATTACCTTTTAAAGCATTAAAGTCCCATACCTTTAACCTTTAAAACAATCATTCATTCATTCCCTAAATTGAAGCCCCATAACTTCAATTCACGAATAAATCCACTTCCCTTTTAATTTAAAACTCCTAAGATAATCAACATTAATCAAAGGGGTTCTCTTTTAAATTAAATTAAAAACCTTCAATACATTTCATATAAATCAAAGGTTCTTTGTTTTAGAATAAGTAATTGTTCTCTTAAGTTCTACTAGGATAGACTTACTTGAGTTTCCACTCCTCCATGAGTCAGGTGAACTCTCAGTTATAGTCTACATCAGATTTGATGATTTGTTGTAATCCAATGACTCTCAATGATCAACTTTGTTATTCCATGGAATAATCAATTAGTTATAATCTTTCTTCATATTTTGTGTAATGCTTTGCATGTCTATTTTGAAAAATTCTAGCATGGTATTAGAGCAGGATAGATTTTTCTAGCATTCTCTCTTAAAGGTTCTAGGAGCTGGTTCTTTGTATCTTTTGTTGGCTTGTCCACCTTTTTTTTTTGACTTAAGTCTTCAATAATATTCAAAAGCACGAGGATACGAAAGCAAAAAGGAAAGCAAATATGTGATGCAACCCGAACTAAACTCGACGCAAAATCCTAGGAATTTGAAAGTGCATGAAAAGAGGGAAAGCATGAGCGAATCGAAATGAAACAAATGCAAATAAATAAGACAACCCTTTTTATTGATATGTTTCACAACTCGGTTACAATGCGCATCCTCCCATTCCAAGGGCTAGGAGCGTTTAAGTATGCGTTCTTGTTACATCCATGGATGCCCTTCCTTCTTCCGCATGCCCACATGTAAAATGGGCGGACCAAACGTTGCCTCCACTTGCGTTGATGATTCTTGACTCCTTGCTACTCCTCCAATGTCTAGACCCTACATTCAAAGGAACAAGAAACAGTCAGTAGCACCTGCAGATAAAACAAAGCATGCAATCCCCAAGCCTATGATAAGTGAATGAGAAAATTGAATTAAACTATGACTAAAATGAATCCAAATGCTCCAAAAATTTGACAGGGGCATCAAGACACCACCAGGAGGGCTCTGCAAAAAGAACAATCAAGAAATTCCTCGTTGATTTGAATTCGCTTCGGGGCGGGACGAATTCACCTGCAACAAAATGTCGAAAAGGCACTGTCCCAAATGTCCTACCTAGGAAGCTCCAAAAGACCTACAAACTTGGGGTTAGCTAATTGGGAGTATTTTGGGAAGATCCAGATGGTCAGATTTTCCCACTTTGACCTCCATCAATAGTAATTTGATGATGCTACCTGTAGATTAGTAGAAGCGAGAAAAGATAGAAACATGATCAAAATTGTTCAAAACGAGACGAAATTTAAATGAAAACCTATCTAAGCATCATAGAATTGAATGCAAAAGTGAAAGAAATAAAATCTGCCATAGAATTCCCATCACTCCGAAGAGGGGCGATTAGGACTGTAGCAGTGTGGGAGGGGGCACCCATGGGGCAGGCCGCCCATCATTTGAGGCCTGATTTCAGCACCAATCCACTTGGGATGGGTCCAAAACCTCTTGTGGGGTATTGTAGATAAATTTGGTGGGATATTGTGGCCAAATGTCGGGTTTTGGGCTCAAGATTTGTCCTTCCAATAGCCACCCAATGACCTCTTCTCCAAAAGAGATCAAGGATGTGAAAGGCACAACTCAAAAGGGTGTGGGTGTGAAAATAAAATGACAGCACTTCATTGCTCCAAAATTCTCCTTCTCTCTCTCTTGGGGTGAGGAAACTCACCAATTTATAGACCTGGAGGTCTCTTGAAATGGGCATGCAGAGGCGCCACTTGGAAATCATGCCTTCCCAAGGGGAAGGATATTCCTCCTTGAATAGGGACTTCATGACTGCCTTTGTAATTGCCTCTAACGCTCGAAAATGCTCACCCATACTCCCATGCGATGAAGGAAGCGTTAAGTGGCGGATCTAATATGTCATTTGTAAAAATTTGAATTTTTGCCCGTCAAAACTGCAATTTTCCCCATGCTGGAGCGAATCTAGAATTCGTCCCTGGGTGGGGCGAATCCCAGTTTGAATTCGTTCCAAGGTGGAACGGATATTGAGCAAAGTGCCTGAAGGTGCCAAATTGATCTCTGACCTTCCAAAACTACTGTGAGAGTGGTTAGGACCACTTTTTAACCTCTAGGGGCTGCCCTTGGGGTTGTGTGTGTCAATGTGATTAGTGTTTGCAGTCACATAATCGGATTGGTGCTTTTTTGGTGTCTACAGATGCCCCTTTTTGGGATGCGCTGTGCATGGCGCAGCATCGAGCAAAAATAGATAACCAAAGCACTAATGATTAGGGTTTCTCAGTAATCTAACCAAATTTTGATGCCCCAAGTATGGAAAGGGCATGCATTCTTGAATCCTTGCTTCTGACGAGCGAAGGAACTTAATTCAAGTGTTAACCTTTTTCGTTGAGGTGTTACTTGATCTTGGACATTGATCAGTCATGAATAGGCAAAGGGCACAACCTTTTGTTTGTGAGAACCTTGAGTTCATGATTCATGAAATGCCAAGTGATTTGATTAGCTTGTGATTATTGCTTGTTTACTGCCCCAAGTAGGAGCATGATTGTATTTGTCAATGATTCTTTGAATGCATGCCATTTTCCTTAATTGGGTGTGTACTTGTTGACTGGTGACTAAGTGTGACTACCCCCTCAAGCGACGAATCGATGAGGGAATGACCTTCATGAGAAAAGTGACGAGTCACTTGACCCAAGATGACTTGTGCAATGGTTCCTTTAGATGTTTTAGCGTTATGCGTGCGTAGTTTTCTAACATTTAGACCTATTTTTGGTGGGTGTTAACCCTTTTTGGTGACGCTTTTTGGAGCTAAAATTGTCAAAGATTCTCTCCCGTGGAGCGGTCCGGCTATGGTGGCCTTCTTAGGGAGTAGGATGGTGACAATTTGTAACCCCAACGTCTATTTTGGATGCCAAGAATTTTAGGCGCAAAGGCGCCTTCGTTTGGCAACTCTATTGCTATTTTTGGGTGGGTTTTGACCCTTTTGGCGACGCCATTTGGGGATGAAATTCTTGAAGATCCGTCTTCCCATGGAGCGGTTCGGCTATGGTAGCCTTCTTAGGGAGTAGGATAGTGAGGATTTGTGACCCTAACATCCATTTTGCATGCCCGAGATGTTAAGTGTAAAAGCACTTTCATCGGGAAAGTTTATTAGCTGTTTGGGTGCATTTTTGTTCAATTTTTGTTGTTTTTGATTTTTTTTTTGTTGATGGTAATGCGAGGATGAAAGATAGCGCAGTTGGTTTAGAATGTATCTAAGGTTTTATGAGACTCAGACGGTTTTAACTAACTAGCCATGACTGTACTTTATCTTACAAGACTTTTGGACAAGGTATGAATCGGACTTGTCTTTGACCAAGTTATTTCACATCCTTGTGTGTGCAATTGAGTTCGTTTATGTGGTATTTGTCAGGATACCGCCGAGTGCCAGATAGGTTGTCAACCAAAACTGTACTGAGGATCACCTAATTAGCTCCACTAACTCCTTTGTTGTATTTAGTCAGACTAATTTGTAGTGTTATGTAGGACACCATACGCTAGCTCATCCACATGCAAACATTGATCTGCACACAAGTGACTATGATAAATATATGCTCATGTGAGAGGTTTACCACCAGTGACTAGTAGGCTATCCACCAAACCAGTACTTAGGTTTACCTCATGACCTATCGGAATGCTGAGAGTTCCAGGGATTCAAGTTTGACTCCCTTCTTTTCTTCAATTGTATTGGGATACTTGCTCTTTTGTAGTGATAAAAATCACTGTTTATTTTTGTTTTTCTTTTGAGCAAGGGATTTGAATATGGAGTGATGAGAATCACTATCTGATGTGCTTTTTTGATGTATGCACTTTGGTGGTGATGTCAAATTTTTTGGAGTTTTGACTTTTTGCAAGATTTTATGATGTTTGCAACTTTTTGAGAACTTGGGATTCTTGGGGAATTGGGTAGGGAAGATGCTTGTCCTTTTGCCAACTCTTAGAATTCTTGGGGTCATTCGCACAGGGGGATGAGCAAGATAACCATTTCGCTTATGGTGACCTGGATTGTTGTGCAGGTTTCATCTTTCATTCACACAACTTGGGAATTTTTATGTGTTTTAATTTGTGTTGGGATGCTACGTAACAAGGTGTGATCCAAGTAGAACTCTACCTTTGTAAAATCTGTCTGACTTGGTACAGTACATGGCTAGAAAGCAAATGATGACTACAGGAAGAAAACTCTTGATACATTAGAAGACCACTGACTCTGGTATGGTAAAAAGAAGTGAATGGCGTTTATTTTTGATGGATTGCTTATAGAATGGAGAAATGTGGAACAAGATGGATTGGTGGAGTAATTACAGTCTATGGTGCCTTTGACCTGTATGACCACAAATATGCAATGTATGGATGTGATGCTTAATGTAGCTATAGATTGATTTTTGTGAATATGAAGATGCAAAAGAGCTCTTTATTGTTGTGGTGAGTTGGAGTATGCCTAGAAATGAGATGCAAATTTTTGTTATTTTTGATGATTTTACTATTTTTGAATTTTCTTATTTTTGACCAAGCGATTGTGGGAATCCTTGGATATTTTTGGTTGACCAAGCGGTAATGGGTACCTTTGGGGCATTTTGGGATTGACCAAGCGATTGTAGGAATCCTTGGAGCATTTTGGGATTGACCAAGCGATTGTAGGAATCCTTGGAGCATTTTGGGATTGACCAAGCGATTGTAGGAATCCTTGGAGCATTTTGGGATTGACCAAGTGATTATAGGAATCCTTGGGGCATTTTGGGATTGACCAAGAGATTGTAGGAATCCTTGGAGCATTTTGGGATTGACCAAGTGATTGTTGGAATCCTTGGAGCATTTTGTTTGGGCTATGGCTCCTTTAGATATGGAATGGCTACAAATGACTGATGTTCAAGGGTTCTAGTTCCTTGATTCCATCAAGAGAGGCTAGCCGGTATGTTCCAGGTCCTATTTTACTATCAATTACATAGGGACCTAACCAATTTGCCATGAACTTGTCCCTTAGATGGGACGACAAACTAGAGTTCTGTTGGGTTATGGATGGGGGCGGTTAAGTCAATGGAGATCATGTTGATGAGATGATTTTTGTCTCCATTACCACGAGTGTGGTGGCTTAAACACTCTAGATGATTCTTGTGCTTCGGATCTAGCTCTGGAGGTATTGGCACGAATGGATCAGCCCTATGTGCTGATAGGAGGATAGGGTCTACCCTCGACATTGATATCACTCTAGGGTCTCGGGGTGGAAGGTGCTCTTCATATACCTGGAGTGACGGATCCAACACTTGGTCCCACCCTGTTGGGTCTATGTACCACTCGTGCCCTGGCACTATGCCCATATGTTCAAATATGTCGTTAATCTCCAAGGGGTATGGTTGTTGCATCTACCGCATGTGATTAAGATATGTCATTTCTATTTCATCTTCGTAATCACTATCAGAGATCCAAAATCCCTCGTTGGCTTTGAAAACTGTTTGAGGCATTATAGGCTCATCCTGCTCGAGCAAATTAATCTGGCCCCATTGTGGTTGTTCCATGCTCCGTGGGGGGACCTGATTCTCTTGACGTGGCACTAGATCGATTGGAGCCTCTAGAGGGAATATCGTCAAGAGGCTCTCTTGATAGTCATTCATGGGGACCACTTGTGAATGATCACTATCTGATTCGAAGGGGTCATATGATGTTGGTTCATATTCCGATTCATCCTCTGAGGACCCTTCTTGACACTATCTATACCCTCCTTGAAAGTGAGTCCCCAAAATTTCTCCTCTCTCTAGCAAAGGGAAAGGGTTATTGAGGTTAACAAGGGTGGTTGTTGACCATGGGAGGTAATACCCCAATGTATACGTTGTGTTTGGGTTGGCATAAGGATCTAATGCCAATCCACCCTTGTTGCCTATCCCTAGGCCTTGCATGTTCTCCACCAAGATGTCCAAGGGTAGGGGGTGGTTGAACCCCATGCCTGACTTGTCATAAGGCATTTGGTATCTTGGCTGGAAAAGGACATGCACTCCTTGCTCATACCTACCTAGCCCATATCCATGCCAATTGCATTGGCCAAGATATCTCAGAGCGAAGTCTAGGTTAGACAGATAGTTGACATCTTCTGCAAAGGGCTCTTCATCTTCGTCCTCTTGCATGCATGGCTCAGTACCATGATCAAGGCCCCCATACACAAAGTTTGTCCGGTTTGGCGGGTAGCCTAAAGGAACAATTGTACCGATGGGGAGGTGAGGTCTCCCCATGTCTTGCATGGACTCTAGTGCGGTCGTTGCTACAACATTCCACACCAGATACTCCCCCATGCCCGTATTGGCCATTTCAATAGTGATTGTTGGCGATTGAGGGGGAGGGAATGGAAGCTCTTCCTGAATCCACTCCATGTTGGGTGAACTAGGAGCCTCAACTTCCATTTTGCTAGGCATCTCTTCGGTAGAGATGGTTGATACTATTGGCAGTGCCTCTTCTAGGGGTTGAGCCTCTTCTAGGGTTTGCTTCCCTTTGTCCTTCTATTTAGCCATGATAGGTGGCATTGTTGGTGAAGGACCAGACGATGAAGATGTACCTGGCTGGGGTTTTGATGGATTTATCACCAGGGATGCTTGTGGAATCGGACCCTATCTAGATGGATTTAACTAAAAATCCAAGTGCATCGATGGAAGGGTCGATTGTGGCATCAGCTGCACCACATTGCAATATTTGAAGGGTTCCAAGTCCATCGAGACTACATGTACTTCCCCTTCAAATGTATACTTCAAACACTGATGAGCTATCGAAGGGACACACTTCATGTCCCTGATCCATGGCCACCCTAGCAAGATGTTATAAGCCATCTCGCCTTCCAAAATATGGCACAATGTAGGTATCGTCTTTTGTCCTACTTGAATGGGTAGGACAATTGTGCCAACTATTGAGCATATCACATCATTGAATGCTCGCAGTGTATAGGTGGAAGCCGTGATGTGAGAGGCTGGCAACTTTAGATGTTTCAATGCCGTTGTGGTAATGATGTTACTGGACGAGCCAGTGTCTACCAACACCCTCTTATATGGGATCCCATTGACCCACGTGATAACGTGTAGGGGTGGATCTGCCATGTCATTAGACACTGATTTAACTTCATCCTCTCGAAAGGTGATGACTGGATCCATGCATCGTTTGACATGTCCCACAAAGTTGTTGAAGGAATTCACTTCGTGGGGCTGCAACTCGATGGCTTTCAATATCTCCATTAGAGCCTCCCGATGGGGTGTTGATTGTTGTATAAGCTCGTATATGGAGAGCCTAGCCGACGTGGTCCTCAAGCTCTATGTGAGTTTGGTCCGAATCGTGGCCGTGGGTCTAGGCGGAGGTGGTTGCATAGGGTGCTATTGAGGTTGTGACATCGATGGAACCTCTCTTGTGGCTGCCTCGAGGGCAACTCCTGGGTATCTCTTGTTCCTAGTCACTATGCTTATCATTCCTACATACCCTTGCATGGGGCAATTCTGTTGCACCTCATTGACTTGAAGGGGTTTTGCCTGTGCCTCATGGGCAGGCAAGGGGTCTTTGAAAACCCCCATCTACTGGTTTGTTTGGTGCTATGGGGTTGTCCACTGCCAACGTCTTATTGTCAATTAGGTCTTGTATCAAACCTTTGAACTTCCAACATGCATTCAGGTCATGTCCCCTCTGCCTATGGAACCTACAATACAAGTCCTCCTAGTATCCCTTAGGCTTTGGTGCATTGGGATCTATGGTTTGGATCTCTGGAAGGTTGATCAAGTTCATCGCTGACAAGCGGTCAAATAGGGAGTCCCTAGACTCCGTATAAGGTGTGTACTGTCACCTAGGGTGATGCTGCTAATTTTGCTCCTACTTCTGGTTTTCTCTTTCATAATTATTAGGAGGCATTGCCTGATAGTTAGCCTTTTGAGGCTGTATTTCTTATGCAGGCTTAGGGACATTTATAGCAACTTGATTGACCGTAGTGGGTTTCTATTGCGTAGTCCCTATTTTTGTGTTCTTGTTCCATTATTTCTTCTTAGGTTTGGCAATCTCGCCATCCTATATCTTGATCTCTTCGATGATTCTGGCTTGCACCAGAGCTTCCTCTAAGGTGGCATATTGTTGTAGCTACAATAGCATAGAGATCGATCTCAAATAGCTTCATGAGAACATTTGTGTAAGGTCGAACATAGGAGGGAGGTAGGGTAGCTTGGAAAGTAGAGTCCTCCATCGATTCCCATAGGCCGCCATGGTTTCTTCCTCATACTGCTTGAGGCTGGCCAGGTCACTTAGTGACGCCTTCTTCTTGGTGTTAAAGGCAAAGCATTCGAGGAATGCATCCACTAACTGATCCAAGTTACTGATGTTGTGCTTCAGCAATTGAGTGAACCAATCCGAGGTAGGGCCCATGAATGTGGTTATAAATGTCCTTAGCAACAACGCATCATTGTCCTGAATGCCAAAACATTGGCTCAGGAATCTGGTCACATGCTCTTGGGCATCCTCCTCACCCTTAAATATTGCCAACTGAGGTAGCTTAAAGTGTTTAGGGTAAGGGGGTGCAGGCACTGATGGATGCACAGGATGATTGTGGAGTTGGCGTAACATGGGCTTTTGGGGCCCAGAAGCTTTGGTTTCCATAGACTCCAAATGCTCTAGCAGCGCTTTGTATGCATCGAAAGATTTAATCTCTTCCTCTTTAGTTTGCTCCCATTGTGGGTTGTGGGAGACTTGAGGCCTATGGGGGGGTGGCTGGATAGCAACCCCTTCGCCTTGGTAGGGCGTTTCGGCCCACTCTTCTTCTTGTTCATACTCCTTGTAAGCTTCTTGAGGAGTCTCTGGATGAGACCTATGACCCTGGGTGGGTCCCCGTGGAGGGTACCCATCATTGTTCTAGGGAGTGGCCTCCCGCTCAGGTCTAGGAGGTCTTAGAGGCAGCACTTGGTAAGGTCACGGAGACCTATCTCGCACCAAGGGATTATGCCTCTCATACGGTTCCGCTCTTTGGGTGCGAGGGGTTGGAACCCTCTTAGGCATCAGGTTATGGAGCAGCTCATCTGTTTGGCACCGAATGCGTTCTTTGCTAAGGTGATATAGATGCTCTAGCTACTGCTGGTCTTGCTCAAGCCACGTGATCTGCGCTTGGTGGGCGGCATGTCTGGTGACTTCCAGGTCAATTTGTTCTACCATATTGAGCCTAGGAGGCCTGGATGCCTCTCCTATGCACTTACCTTGGTCGTGATGATCCGAGATCTCAATAGGTCGCTTCCCTCTGTCGAGGTTGGCGGCATTTACCCGAGGCTCTGGCCTCAGTGGGTGATCATGGTACATAGCGGGTGCAGAAGCGCATGGCTTCCACATTGTACATTGCTCTTGAGGAATGTAATGGTCTTCCTCATGCTCCCTTTCATATGTGTGAAAGGGGCGGGCAAAGTTGGCTCGCCCTGCTTGAAGAGCCTTGCACTCTAGGTTTTGTCTATTGGTTCTAACAGTGATGGGGGGCAAAGGAGGGATGCCATAATCATGTGGCCTCTCCTCATGGACACTATGCCGCTCTAGCACTTCATCGCATGGTGGCCACTCATATCGAGCTTCTAAGGGAGCCTTCTTGTCTATGTTGAGCACCACGTGTAAGGACTCCTCCTGAAAGGGGCTATGATGAACGGGCGTGTCCCTCAAAGGGGTGTCCCTATAGTTCCATCTTGACATGGAATGATGTGGACTCTCTTGTGGGTCAGGCCACCAAGGCGGTATGACCAAGTCCTTAGGGCTATAGCGGAGGCGACTTGTGCCCCCTTGTACACTTTTCGTAGCTTCTACCCTTGATTGGGCTTGGCTACGTGTGTACACCATGGTGGTGCTTTCCTACAAGCTATGTAGATTTTTATCTCTTTTTATGATTTTTATGCTACACTAAATAGAAAAGAGCACACACACACACACAAGGCAATGATTATCTCGTTTAAATATTGAGAGTGTGTCCTAAACCTGGTTTAGTGTGTTTTGGTTTTTGTTTTTGTTTTTTTTGTTTTTTTTTTTGAAGGTTTTTGTAAAGAACGTTTAAATGCAAAATGAGGGCTCTTATGACTCCCAAAATTGGTCACCCCTTCGATATACCATTTCCATGCCGATATACCAACCTCTCTATATACCCGCCCTTACGTGAGGGAAACTATAGGTACGTGAGAGCAGATGGTACGTGGAACGTAGGCGGTATGGAAGGGGAATCACCCTATTTATGACACCTACCATAGAAGACTTATCCTCGTGCATTGGGAATCACCCTAGCTACACTCGGTCAGCTTTAGTCAGGATTTACGTCTAGCAACAGTAGCGATCGGGGTAATGGATGCAAAAATTCAAGCCAAGGTGGTGATGAAATCCATCGTTGGTCTTGATCAAGGGCTGGGGTTTTACGACCAGCTCCTTGGTGTTTAATTTGCCATGTGGTGTGTGGGGTTATTTTTATTTTGCAAAATGGAAGCAAGCAAGAAGTAAAATAAAACTTTCCCTAAGAAAACAAGTAACCTAAAAATAGAAAGCCTGAGGACAAAAAATGATAGGAAAAGTTCAGAATCCTTACCTCTTCTCTGCCCAAATCTACCGGTTCTGAGTTTCTACCTGAAAACTTCATAGATTGAAATTCATTTTGGGAAGGAATGAATTATAAGACTGTATTCATCATAGGGTGGGGCAAATTCCCATTCGTCCCTGGGTAAGATGAATTACAGCTCTGTATCCTCCTCCTGATGGAACGAACAACAGTCAACGTATGAAAAATCAATAGTTGCATGCAAAAAAAACCAAGTTTGGATCAGATATCTGATCTTAAAAATAGAGGACAAGGTCCCACCATGATCACCACTGAAAGCACGAGGATACAGAAGCAAAAAGGAAAGCGAATATGCGATGCAAACCGAACCAAACTCGACGCTAAATCCTAGGAATTTGAAAGTGCATGAAAAGAGGGAAAGCATGAGTGAATCAAAATGAAACAAATGCAAATAAATAAGACAACCCTTTTTATTGATATGTTTCACAACTCGGTTACAATGTGCATCCTCCCATTCCAAGGGCTAGGAGCGTTTAAGTATGCGTTCTTGTTACATCCATGGATGCCCTTCCTTCTTTCGCGTGCCCACATGTAAAATGGGCGGACCAAATGTCGCCACCACTTGCGTTGATGAGTCTTGACTCCTTATTGCTCCTCTAATGTCTAGACCCTATGTTCAAAGGAACAAGAAACAGTCAGTAGCACCTACGGATAAAACAAAGCATGCAATCCCCAAGCCTACGATAAGTGAATGAGAAAAATGAATTAAACTATGACTAAAATGAATCCAAATGCTCTAAAAATTTGATAGGGGCATCAAGACACCACCAGGAGGGCCCTACAAAAATAAAAATCAAGAAATTCCTCGCCGATTTGAATTCGCTCTGGGGCGGGACGAATTCACCTGCAACAAAAAATCGAAAAGGCACTGTCCCAAATGTCCTGCCTAGGAAGCTCCAAAAGACCTTAAAACTTGGGGTTAGCTAATTGGGGGTATTTTGGGAAGACCCATATGGTCATATTTTCCCAATTTGACCTCCATCAATAGGAATTTGATGATGCTACCTGTAGATTAGTAGAAGCGAGCAAAGATAGAAACATGATCAAAATTGTTCAAAACGAGACGAAATTTAAATGACAACCTATCTAAGCATCATAGAATTGAATGCAAAAATGAAAGAAAGAAAATCTACCATAGAATTCCCATCACTCCGAAGGGGGGCGATTAGGATTGTAGCAGTGTGGGAGGGGGCGCCCATGGGGCAGGCCACCCATCGTTTGAGGCCTGATTTCGGCACCAATCCACTTGGGATGGGTCCAAAACCTCTTGTGGGGTATTTTCAAAAAATTGGGTGGGATATTGTGGCCAAATGTCAGGTTTGGGCTCAAGATTTGTTCTTTCAATAGTCACCCAATGACCTCCTCTCCAAAAGAGATCAAGGATGTGAAAGGCACAACTCAAAAGGGTGTGAGGTATGAAAATAAAATGACAGCACTTCGTTGCTCCAAAATGCTCCTTCTTCTATCTCTTGGGGTGAGGAAACTCACCAATTTATAGACCTGGAGGTCTCTTGAAATGGGCATGCAGAGGCACCACTTGGCAATCATGCCTTCCCAGGGGGAAGGAGATTCCTCCCTGAATAGGGACTTCATGACTACCCTTGTAATTGCCTCTAATGCTCAAAAACGCTCACCCATACTCCCATGTGATGAAGGAAGCATTAAGTGGTGGATCTGAGCTGCCATTTGTCAAGATTTGACTTTTTGCCCATCAAACCTGCAATTTGCCCCACCCTGGAGTGAATCTAGAATTCATCCTTGGGTGGGGCGAATCCTAGTTTGAATTCATTCCAGGGTGGAACAGATATTGAGCAAAGTGCTTGAAGGTGCCAAATTGATCTCTGACCTTCCAAAACTGCTATGAGAGTGGTTAGGACCACTATTTAACCTTTGGGGGCTGCCCTTGGGGATGTGTGTGTCAATGCGATCAGTGTTTGCAGTCACATAATCGGATTGGTGTTGTTTTGGTGTCTACAATGTTTTATATATAGCTTTTGTTGCTATATTTTTTAGAATATATATATATATATATATATATATATATATATATATATATATATATATATATATATATATAATGTTTGTCTTCTTCTCATGTTAAAATAGGAAGGGAAGATTCATTGTCTCTTAGTGTAAATGATTTTTTCAGAAAAATTACCCATAGTCATATATATTAAATTTTTTTCTCCTTAAAAAGGAACACCTTTTTTCAAGCAAAGTAAATTTTTTTACTTATTATTAATTTTTTTTATAAATCTAAAGCTTGATCAATAGGAATTTTATTTCCTATCTTTAGTGTATCTTTTTTTGCAGGAAAAAAACATTCTTCTCTATTTTTTTCTCTTGGAGAAGCACATTTGAGGCTCTCGAATAATGTGTAAAGCACCCAATTTTGGGCACCAACATCTCTATTCGTGATGCCTCTCAATTCGATTTTGATATCTCCTTCACTGGAGATCTGAAATCCTTGATATCCATTGCTTTCTCGCTTGGAGAACTCACATTAAGTCATCTATTGCTTCCACTGTGCTCTTTAGCCTTTTCAACTTCAGTTGCAAGCTAAATTTTTTATCATAAGCACTCCCTCTCTTGTGATCTTCTTTTGGTATCCTTTATACGATATCGATGAACTCCATAGGAGACCACTTAAGCCTAGATATCTTCATTTATAGCCAATCTCTCATTTTCTTGGTTTGCGGATATGTAACAACTCTCATTTAGCTCCTATTTAATTAGCTCCACCTCTCTTCATTCTGCATTCATTTCCTATCTCTTATGTTCTTGAGCTTTGGTTATTCTCTGATGAAATATATGTGCAAAGCTTATTTTTTGATTTTCTCAAAGGCAATGTGTCGTGGTGTTGAAGGAAGCAACTAGGATTTTTTTAATCATTCATTTTGCTATCATTTTATAAATATATAAAGCATCTATTTCCCTTTTTATGCCTCTCCTATTTTACGTTTGTTCTGCAGGTTTCAATCGGAAGGTGCAAGGTCTACGAGGTGCTAGATTTGTGAGGCACTAGGTCTGTGAGGCACACCAGACTTCTTATTCTTCTGTGATGCTTCAACGAGGATCCCATTTCTACTTATTGTTTTTGGGTACCACGAAACAAACATATTTTGGGTTTCCTCTTCGTGTGCTAGTAAGTTTATTTTTTTAGAAGTGTAAATATCTATTTTATTTGGCTTTAAGACAATCATGAATCACAGGCGCTCATCCTAATTTCTTGTCTAAGTTATTTTGTATTGGTTTTATTCTATCCCTTCTATTTCAAAGGTAAAACCTTACAAAATATCCCCTTAGCATTTATATATTTCGGTATATATTCTGACTCATTTTTTCACTAAGCTAGTTTCTCTTTCAAAGGGCTATAGTGGAAAGAGTCATTTGTAACAAAGTAAATACTAAGGTATTTTTTTCGAGGGGGGGTTTGGGGTGCTCAAATTTGCACCTTTTTTGTTTTTTTTTTAGGGGGGTTATTTTTCTTAATTTTTGTGTCTAACTTCTTTACTCACTCTTCTAGATCCTTTTTAGTGGCTAATATTTTAAAAAGGTGTATATTGTTTTAAATCTTCATTTCAAATCAATATATGATAAAGAAGGTACTCACTAAAATTAAGGCAAGCCCTCATATAAAACAAAATTATTATCCTTATATTCTCTTATATATTTTTTAAGTGGCATTTCTTTTTCAAAGGTGTTAATTTTTTTTTTTTCATCTAACTTGCCTATTCTTGCTTTATTATTTCTAATTAAAGCTAGCCCTCATATATATCAATCAAATAAAGGTGTTAAAAAATAATATTTTTTCATCTATTTGCATATTGAAGGTAGACTCTACACTTAAAAGCACTAATATATTCAAAAATTATAAAAGTTTTCTTTCAAAATATATTGCCTATGGTCCATGTACCACTTACTCAAAAAAAATTATAGTTTCCCTTACATGAGGGTGGGTTTTTTGAGTGACTTGGTATACAGGCTTGACATATATTTTTCTTGGTCAGCCAAATTTCACATATTAGATATCTCTTTTACTTATAGTTTCCCTCTCATAAGGGTGAGTCATTAATATTTTCTGATATACAAATTTGGCTGCTCATCTATGCATTTCAAGCCTATATTCTAGGTATTTTTTCTACTCATTACTTAAAGTTTCCCTCAAGTAAGGGTGGGTATTGAGAAGAAAAAAGTAAAGAAATGCAATTGTTACTAGAGCCAATTTTAATATATCAAAACTCTATTACTTATATTTCCCTCTTGTTAGGGAGGGTAATCTGAGGATTGTGATATTAAAAATCTTACATACCTTCTTAGAAAATCAATTGCATTAATCAAAAATTGAAGTTGTAATGGGGGGGTGTATTGGTTAAACTTCAACTTTATTTGCAAAAATGAATACAATTGACCCTCTCACCCCTCATAACTATCACACTTGGAAACCTAAAATTTTGAATCTTACCTCTCAAAAAGGGCTCTCACTTGCTAGAAGAAAAACAACCACAATTTGAGAAAGAATATGAAATATTTGTTCATAAAGGAAATATGTATGAAACAATGGGTATTATAAGAACTAATGTAAATGAAATCTTATGGTTTCACATTAGAGATTGTAAAAATCCTAATGAAATTTGGGAGTAGCTAAATAAATTATTAGGAAAAGTAGATCAAATAAGGTCAATGCAATTAGAGGCAGAATTAATAGCATTATCTCCTGAAGACTTTAGAAATATTGTTGACTTTCTCACCGAATTTAAAGAAGTCCTTATTCAATTTAAAGGAAGTGGCAAGAATAAAAAAATACTAAGAATGCATCTATATAATTATTTCTAAATTAAATGGTGTATTTCAAATATTCACAACCACCTTTCTATCTACAAAATATGCTCTTGGTGTAAGTTTCAAAATGCCCTTCTTAGAATAATTTTAAGAGAGACAAACTAGAGAAGAAACAAAACTTGCAAAGTATGAGATCTCTTCCTCTTCCTCTAAATACTTAGTTGCATCCACCTCCACTAAAGATAAATTCGAAAATAAAGAAAGAAGTTCCATAACTTGTACTCATTGCAAAAATAATGGTCATTTTGCAAACAAATGCTAGAAACGATTATAACAAATAGAGGCAACTATGAAGGATCAAAATATAGACAATAAAAACTAGATAGGAAAAGCAAAATTTGGCATGAAAGGTTTGGTCATTCTAGTTATAACTACCTAAAGGAATTGAAAACCCATGAAATGGTAATAGGTTTACCTAAAGTATCTTATATTTATGGATTATGTCCTATATGTGTTCTTGGAAAGCAACATCAATATCATTTCCACCCAAGTGGTTCTCTAAAAGCCTCATCCCCTCTAGAGTTAATCCATAGTGACTTGATGTTTTTCCCAGAGCCTTCTTTCAAAAGAGAAAAATATGCTCTAACCTTCATTGATGACTTTTCTAGAAGAAGTTGGGTCTACTTCCTAAAATAAAAAAGCGATGTTATGTCCCACTTCAAAACCTTAGTTGAAAATCAGGCCTATTGCAACATCAAGTAAATTTTCATAGATAATGTGGGGGGAATACTGCAGTAGTGGGTTCTCAATATTTATATCAAGTCATGGCATCATTCATGAGCATTTTTTCTCCCATAATCCATAACAAAATGGTATTGCAGAGAGGAAAAATCAAACATTAAAGTAAATGGCAAATTGTATGCTCCACTCAAGATATCTTCCAAAACAAATTTGGGCAGAAGCTATTAACTATGTGAACTATATTCAAAACCGCACACCTCATAAATATCCTGAACATTTAACTCCTAAAGAAGCATGGACTGGCTCAAAATAAGATGTCTCCTTATTTAATATTTTTGGGTGTACTACTTGGGCACACATCCCAAAGAAGAAAAGGAAGGCTCTAGATAATAAAATAAAAAATTTCATCTTTATTGGTTATTATGAGGAAATGAAAGCATACAGGATCCTTGATCCCACAACTCATGAGGTATTTTTCATAGGAATGTCCAATTTGATGAAAAATTCCCTCAAAAATATCCTCAACCATCCTCTTCCTCTATTGAGACTTCTCCTATAATAGAACCTCAATATAATGAAGAACCAACTTTAGATACTAATTTAGAGATTGATGATCAATATGAGGAACCTATAACTCCAAATAAAATTCTTTACACTCCTTCCACTATGCCAAAAGGGACC
This sequence comes from Wollemia nobilis, assembly GCA_028583015.1. Lineage (NCBI taxonomy): Eukaryota > Viridiplantae > Streptophyta > Pinopsida > Araucariales > Araucariaceae > Wollemia > Wollemia nobilis. The sequence continues at coordinate 3,544,231 of JAQPPZ010016831.1, forward strand.
TGCACCATTGTTAAATAAGCTACTCCTCACATCCAAAATCTTCCATCATCCATATTAACCAACACCATAGACACTGGTCTTGTGTGTCAGTATATTTCCTCTGATACCCAATCCTTCAAAGAAGCAACTGGTATTAAAGAATGAGATGATGCCATGGAAAATGAATTCTCTTCCTTAATAAAAACAAAAACTTGGGATTTAGTTACCCTACCTAAAGGAAGGAAATTAGTTCATTGTAAATAGATTTACAGAGCAAAATATGGGCCTAATGGAGAAATTAACAAACACAAAGGTCACCTAGTAGCAATAGGTTTCTCTCAAATTTAAGGAATTTATTATGATGAAACCTTTGCACCAATTTCCAAAATGGATTCTATTAGACTGGTTCTTGCTCTAGATGCTTCCCAAAAGTGGCATGTATTTCAAATGGATGTAAAACATGCTTTCTTACATAGGGACTTAAAGGAAGAGAAATTCATGGAACAACCTGCTAGTTTACTCAAGACTCCTCTCTTGTTTGTAGGCTAAAGAAGTCTCTCTATGGCCTCAAACAAACTCCTAGAACTTCATATGAAAAAATGGACTCCTTCCTTCTTTCCTCAGGATTTTTTCATTGTGAGTCTGTTAACATAATCTACATTTTAAGAGATGAAGAAAAAATAACCATACTTATACTATATGTTGATGATCTACTACTCACTGGTAGTGACTTTGCTCAAATTCATACTATAAAAGACTCCCTTTCTAAAATATTTGATATGGCTAATCTGGGTCTAGCTCATTACTTCCTTGGGATCTAAATAAATAAAATAGATGCAAGAATTTCATTGTGTCAACAAAAATACACTCTAGATTTTCTTCAAAGGTTTAAAATGATAGATTGCAAACCTTCTCCTATAACTTTTCAGTCTAGAGTCAATCTAAGTACTTCCTGCACATCCTCTCTATGTGATGCCACTATATATCATCATCTTGTAGGGAGTCTATTATACCTTACTCATACTCGTCCAGATATCTCGTATGACATTGGCTTAATATCCAAATTCTCACATCAACCTCATTTCAATCACTAGAAAGCAACAAAAAGAATCCTTTGCTACTTGCAAGGAACTACTCACTTTGGGATCTTATATGAGGTAAAATCCATGGATATCATTGGCTACACGGATTCATATTGGGCAGGTTCAGTAGAATATAATTTTTCAACTTTTGACTATATATTTTGTCTTGGTTCTTCACCAATTGCTTAGTTATGCAAGAAATAAAAAGTAGTGGTCTTATCATCTACATTGGTAGAATATAGGGCAACAATTTTAGCAAGTCAAAAAGCTCTTTGTCTTTGTCAGATTCTAAGAGAATTTGGTTTTTCCCATGACAAACCTATTACTATTCGGTGTGACAATCATAGCATAATTCATATTACACATAATCCAATTGAGCATTAGCACACCAAGCATATTGAGATACACATGCACTTCATTCGACAACATATTCATAACGGGGACATATACTTGGATTATATTCCAAATAAAAATCAAGTTGCATACATCTTCACCAATTCATTTCCTTCTCCACGTTACATACAGTTACGAGAGAAACTTGGAGCATTACAGCTACATTGAAATAGAGGTCTTTTCACCTCTCCTTTTATTATTGTATTCTTTGGAGGATGGTTTTTTCCCATGTGGTTTTTTATCATATCTCCCTTATATATTATACATGATTACCTCATCAGGCCATGTTGTCGAGACTCATTTTTTTGTTATTAAGGAAAATATTTGCCATCCGAAGATATGCCTCTTTATTTCATAGTAGATGGTTTTACCCATGCATATTTTTCACCATCTCTCATATATATTGTAAATGAGTACCTCATTAGGCCATGTTGTTGGGACTCACTTTTTTTTGTAGTAAGAGGATAATCTTCACAAATAGAAGACATGCCTCTTCCTTTTTTTATTTTTTGATAGATTTTTTTTCCCATGGAGTTTTTACCATCTCTTCAGAAAAGAAATCATTGTACATGAGTACCTCATCAGGATCTATTTCCAGTACTCATTTGCATAATACACCCCTAGTATCACTTAAGGGGGGTGTTATAATAAGTAATTATTCTCTTAATTTCTACTAGGATAGACTTACTTGAGTTTCCACTCCTTCATGAGTCAGGTGAACCCTCAGTTATAGTCTACATCAGATTTGGTGAGTTGTTGTAATCCAATGGCTCTCAATGATCAACTTTGTTATTTACACAAATTTGAACCATGGAATAATCAATTAGTTCTACTCTTTCTTCATATTTTATGTAATGCTTTGCATGTCTATTGTTGGAAATTCTAACACTTTATAATTAAAAACCTTAAATAAATCTCATATAAATCAAAGGTTCTCTTTAATTAAAAGCCTTCAATAATCCCATATGAAACAAAGATTCTTTTTAATTAAAAGCCTTCATTATATTTTATATAAACTAAGGTTCTTTCTAATTAAAAGCCTTCAATAAATTTCATAAAAATCAAAGGTTATTTCTAATTAAAAACCTTAAATAAATATCATATAAATCAAAGGTTCTCTTTAATTAAAAGCCTTCAATAATCCCACATGAAAAAAAGATTCTTTTTAATTAAAAGCCTTCATTATATTTTATATAAAACTAAGGTTTCTTCAATTAAAATCCTTCATTATATTTTATATAAAACTAAGGTTTCTTCAATTAAAATCCTTCATTATTTCTCATAAAATGAAGGTTTCGTTTTATTTAAAACAAGTTAGGCAACACCTTACCTAATGCAAGATCTACAACTAGAGGCCAATGCCTTCCAATGTGGATGCTAAGAAACCATGGTAAAACCTAGCATCTAAGCAACTAGAACCAAGAAATGCTCTCACTTCAGTCTTAAAAGAATTCCAATTCTTGGAATATAGTGCTCACAATTACTCAAATTTTTCAACTCCATAATTCTCTTCGAACATAGCCATAAGACCCTCACAACACTACCTTCAACATGACGTGGCCTTTGAACATGCACAACGCTCATTGTTAACACTCACTGGCTTCCTCTAAATCCAACACTCACTAAAATGCTCACAAAAATACTCATTGGCTTTGTCTAAATCCTGCACTCACAAAAATGCTCACTGGCTTCCTCTAAAGCTTACGCTCACAAAAATGCTCACTGGTTTCCTCTAAGGCACACTCACTAAAACACTCATTGGTTTCCTCTAAAACCTGCACTCACTAAAATACTCACTGGTTTTCTCTAAAACCTGTGCTCACTAAAATGCTCACTCTCGTTCATGGTGCACAGTGCTTATCCAAAAATGAGGTGGTTTTTCTTAAACATAGTGTATAGTGCTCCAAAAATCATATGGTGGTTCCATTTAAAAACACAATACTCAACAAGCATATTGTGGTTTCATTTAAAAACACAGCACTCAATAAGCATATGGTGGTTTCATTTAAATACACAATGCTCAAAAAGCATATGGTGGTTTCATTTAAAAACACAATGTTCAACAAGAATATTGTGGTTTCATTAAAAACATAGTGTTCAACAAGCATATGGTGGTTTCATTTAAAAATATAGTGCTCAACAAGCATATGGTGGTTTCATTTAAAAACACAGTGCTCAAAAACCATATGGTGGTTTCATTTAAAAACACAGTGCTCAACAAGCATATGGTGGTTTCATTTAAAACTGGATTAAAGGTTTGAAGTAACCCAACATTCAACTTCTATAGATATGGAAAGCTGGCAATGTCTAGCTACCTCTCCTCTTCACTTCTGGTGTGTTCTTCCCTTTCTCCATGCCTCCCCTACATATTCTCTGCTCCCCTATTTTTTTCTTTCGTTCCCCTCTATCTCTTCTCCTTTCCTTCCTCCTTACGTGTTTGTCTACCCTGGTGGACCGTACACCATCTTCTCGAATCCCAAGACCCTATCTTGAGCCTCATTTCTTCAATGCACTATCCCCTATCCTTTATGCGTTCTTTCCATAATTTTCTCCTTTGGAAATTTAGTAGCCTCAAAGGCCATTTCATATGTTTCACTATATAGGAAAGGGATCATTACGTTTTATTTTTTTGAAGAATGGCTCTTTTAATTAAAATAGCATTCTCAAGATATTTATAAACCATACAATATATTTCTTTTATTTACACAATTTCATTATTGCTTTTTAATAAAATATATCTATTATTATATATATATATATTTTTTTAAATGAATTCTTTTTCAATTTATTTCAATTAATTAAAGCTTTTTAACGAATTCTCTATTATCATCAAAATGAACACTTTCAATAAATTAAAATGAAAAATCATTTATTATTAATTGTAATGAAGTTTACTAATGAGATCCAATGAGCCAAAAATTATTTACTTGAACTTCAAAAATTAATTTAAAGGAATCTTCATTCAACATGTAAATTTAATTTGCTTTCTTTCATAAGGATGATGCTCTACTTTCACTTCGACGTGACTGTTTACCTTATGCATCTATATATATTTTGCAGTTGTTCTCATATAGAAAATCCAACATTAAACTAATCAAGCCATAATACAGTAGAAAGCAAACACATTCATACAACAATAAAGAGGGAATCTTTCCATCAACCCAATCACCTATCTTAGCCAGAGATTTTATGATAGCTACTAGGCTATAAACTAAGGCTCAAGGTGATCAGCCATCAATGATTATCCCTTTCATCAATGCATACCTATTTGAAGGTATATATCCATGTTACCTCTAAGTACCTTAATCATCATTTCCCCTGATATTTGGTAACCTTGTTGCTGGTAGGTGGCTCTACCTATTCCACCTATGAGTGTACCTAATCCTACACACTTGGAAATATGTTAGCAATAACACACCCTTATAAATCATCTAAACATCATATAGTTGGTTTAGTTGTTCAAAATAGGTATCACCACATCATAGGTTAATACATTGTTTTCTTGTGCCATAAAGTCATCTAGAGAGGGTCATGACACCAACCTTACATTAATTAATCGAACAACCAATTCACCCTTTGATACCATCATTGCCATATCCGGTAGACTTCATGGTACCAAGGTTTGACAATTTTAAAGGGACTGAGGACCCTAAAGAGCACGTGAGCATATTCATGCACTCATGCTTTAGAATTCAAAATGATAATGCTATCATGCTCCATACATTTTCTCATACATTTGGAGGATATGCCATAGAGTGGTATAAAAAAATTCCCAATCATAATATTTATACTTTTGAACAATTGGTTGACCATTTATTTGAATGATTTTCCCTTAATGTAAGAAATAAAGTATCATTGTTCGATATCTATGGTCTAATACAACATGATGATGATTTTATATATGATTTCGGCAACCGTTGGAGGGCCATCATAACCAAAATACCATTCACCCTACCAATGGAAGAGATTATTAAGTTATTCACTAAGAGTTGCCTCAAATACTTTTCTTGGATACTTCAATTACAAACTTATTGCTCATTTGGGGAAGATCTTTCCCAAGCTAGTGTCATTGAAGAGATAAAAATCCAAGAGGGCATAGTTAATCCAATGAAGAAGGAATGACAAAACAAGAGCCAATACAAAAGTAATTATTCTGGTCAAACCAAATCAACACAAAACAATCCAACTAACCAAGCCAATAACGTCAATCAAGTGGTCATGATCTAGTTAGTGATGGCTCAAAAATAACCAATGCAACAATCACCATAACAAATTACCTATCATGTGGTGCCCTTAGTAATCCAATCTCTACAAAACATAGTGTCAACTATGGAGAATCACCAACATCGACAATTTTTTTGACAAAATCATCAATACATCTCTTTATCTAAATCTTATACTTCCATTTTCTGAAGGTTTATGACACCAATAGAATTGCTTTACCTGAGGTCAAAAGAGATGATCCCACAAAACGTAAAAACTACACGAAATATTTTTTTTGTCCTTATCATAGATAAAATGGGTATGACATAAATAACTGCCATGTATTTAAGGATATAGTATAAGACCTCATTGAATTGGAGGCCATCAAGCTTGACAACCCCTTAGCTCAACAAAACCAAAATATTGGTATCTTCCAAACACCACTTCCTCATCATGAGGAGGTGAAATCCATAGTGGGAGGGTCCAACATAAATACCTCTCTCAATAAAGTTAACCATATTCAATAGTACCAAGGCTTTGTATGGGTCATTCATGTCATAACCTTAGGTCAACAATGACAAAAAAAATCAACAAGATACAGAGCAATAATACATTCAACAACCCATGAACTCACAAGTAATGAAGTCTCAACCTATTCCATCACAACCCATCCAAATTTACCCAAATCCTTATCCACAAAACCACATTTACAACCATTCTAATCAACCAATTCATCCCATCAACCATCCCCAAATGCCAATCATTTATTTTAGTAGACGGTTAACCATGAGTTAAAAAATGGCTTCATCAGAACTATCTATTTATAACCTAATTCAAAAATATCCCCAAAATCGTGAGGCATTAATGGATATTCTAAAATACACCTAACTTGAATCTCAAGATTCCAATGCCTTTAATAACTTTTTAGGGAGTATTCAAACATGCATGGAGCCTTCCATCATATTTTATAACTTTTATATTAAACCAATATCATTAGAATCGGTGGATCCTCCGTTGCATATAATGTCTAAAATTGATAGGAAGCCATTCAAAAGAGTCTTAATTGATACTAGATCCTCCATTAACATCATCACCACATCTAATATCCATAATATCGATCTTCCTCCATCTCACATAACCCAATCCACCTTTACATTGAAAGCATTTAATGATGCTCTCTGCTCTACAATTGGTACTAATTTTTTTCCCATAGAAGTAGGGATAAAACTATTTCATACCTTTTTCCACATATTAGAAGCATCCATGGCATACAATGTACTCCTTGGAAGACCTTGGATGAGGAGAATGAGATGTGTCCCTTCCATATTACATAAATATATAAAATACATACACAATGGGCAAGTACATTGCATACAAATGGATGTTGAGCCATTTAAGTATTCCAACTTCATATTGAATCCTTATAAATCCATGCTTCCTTCTACCCACATTTTCCTCATGTCATCCACCACATAATCAATCACTCCATCCAATCCTTTATCAAAATCTCCCATTCATGAGAAGCTTCCCATTACTAATTCCAATCAACCATCCACTTCTACACTTTCATTATCATCATCATTGACTACATGTACATGTGGTTAAACCCAATACATGTCATCCACATCATCATCCCATTCATTGGTTGTAACAATTCCTTCATAACCAAACACATATCCATCAGCCAACATTTCACAATTCAAATTATTGAATTGTGAGATACCTACATATTCCTCATCATTCGTTCCATTAGCCAACCATGAGCCTCCCATGTCCACTTTATCCTTATCATATTAATTTGATATTCACCTCACCAACCCTTATATTGTTCAATATGTGGTTTAAGACATCACAATCACATTGCTCAATATCTCAACTACCAAGGATTTTGGTCACCCATGTGACCCACCTTTATCTATAGGAGCGGTATACAATATGCATTCAGTGCCTAATAGTATACATTTTGTGTATGGGGGGAAATTTTTTTGTCTAATCCTACTTCCCATAAGAACCCAAACAACCACCACCTACCAATATCCAAAAAATTGTGGGTTTTCCATTTTGCTATTTTCACAGATATAATTGGGAAAGACATGGCTTAGGTAGATATGAACAGAGAGTGCCTCAACTTTTTTATATCCCATATAAAGAAGTGCATGACCATTCAAGTCTAGGTTATCACCCACTTCTCAACATATCTTCTTTTTAACAAGCCTTCCAAAGGCTCAATCTAAATTCAAAAGAAGAAAAACCTCCACCCTGATGACCATGATAAGGAAATTTTTGAAGAATTAGACCTCATGTTGATAGCTTCTGATAAATTTGATAAGGAATCATAGCCCATAATTCTCCACACTGAACAAGATGATTTTTATCTTAGAATTTTCCCCATCCATGAGCTCATATTTTGCTTGCTTCTTCCACAAGAGTGAGCCAAACCCACTGGTGAACCACCACCTCCATTTCATTAATCCATATCATCAGAAAAAAATGTAACATATGTATATAATGCAAAAAAAAAGAGGATAAAAACATAAAACAAAAAAAAAACATTTCCTTTTTTGACATTTCATGTGTATAGCATTTATTTGTGTTGCTTGATGTTGTCCAGGTTTACCAAGGTCCTAGCATTGATTCTTAGGCTCTATCCATTCCATTCATTTTACCACCTCCAATTTTCCTCTAAGTCAACATGAATCCTTTTGACTTATTTACCCCACTCCGTAATCCATATGACTTAGAAAAACCACTTCAAATTGAGATAAAGATTATTGATATGGATCGGATTTCCTCACCACCATATTTTTCTAAATTTGTCCTATCCAAGGAATTGTTAAGAGTTTAAGCCAACTACATTCCTTTATCCCCTCCACCTTCACCTTCACATTTGAAACCTAAGGTTTTCCAAGTAGACATAGATAGGAATAAGTTAGAATATTTTGAAGACATATTTTATGACATTCATCTAATCCCAACTCCCCATAAAATTGAGGAAGGTTCTCATATGTCTATTGAAGATACCATCAATGTGAACCTTAGTTCAAATGCCAACAATCCTCAAATTTTTAAGCTTGGTAAAATATTATCCAAATATGAACATGATCAATTAATTTCTCTCCTCAATAGGAAGAAGGGAATTTTTGCATGGTCCTATAAAGACATGCCTGGTCTTGACCCTAAGTTGGTTTTCCATAATATCACCTTACATCCTGATGCTAAACTGGTCAAACAAAAACTTATAAGGATACATCCTACCATTGCTCTTTTGGTCAAAGAAGAGTTCCAAAAGCTATTAGATATGGATTTCATTATACCCATTTATTATCTTGAGTGGCTCTCAAACATGGTACCCATTCATAAACCTAATAAGGTGATACACATTTACACTAATTTTTGAGATCTTAACAAAGTGTGTCCTAAGGATGATTTTCCTCTCCCAAACATTGATACTCTTGTTGACACTTGTTCTAGCCATGAAATGCTTTCTCTCATGGATGGTTTTTTAGGATACAACCAAATTCAAATAAATATTGATGACCAATACAAAATAACATTCACTACAGCTTGAGAAAATTTTTGTTACAAGGTTATGCCCTTTGGCATTAAAAATGTAGGTGAAACTTATCAACGTGCCATGACATACATTTTCCATGACTATATGCATAATATTATCGAATATTATGTGGATGATCTCTTGGTAAAATCCAAAACTCGATAAGAGCACATTGGTGTATTGGAGAAAGTTTTTGATAGACTTCTAGAACATATTGTAAGGTTGAACCCCAAAAAGTGTGTCTTTGGTGTTACCTTTAGAAAACTACTAGGGTTCATAGTCTCCAAAAGAGACATTTATGAGGATCCAAACAAGGTCAATCCTATCATGGAAATCCAATCGATCCTTTATTTCATTGCACAATTTTTTGATAAATGTAGGCCATTTAATCACCTACTAGAAAAGGGGGTGTCGTTCTCTTGGACAGATGAGTGCCAGAAAGCCTTTAATTATATTAATAAATATCTAGATTCTCTACTAGTCTTAGTTCCTCCTCATCTAGGGGTCCCCTTCTATCTGTATGTTTCATCAATGAACTTTTCATAAGGAATAATGCTTGTACAAAATAATTAAGAAAATAAAGAGCAAATTGTATATTATATTAGTCAAATATTGATAAGCTATAAAACTAGATACACTTATATAGAAAAATTGTGCTTAGTAGTGGTTTTTACCACTAAGAAACTCAGATATTAAATTCTTAGTCACACAACATATGTCATAGCTAGAGAAAAGCCTTTGCGTTATATGATGTCTCACACTTACAATAACACCCACACCACTAAATGGATAATGCATCTTACTAAACTCGACCTTGAGTTCATTAGCTAAAAATCCATTAAAGGTTATGTCCTAGTCGATCAACTTGTGAAAGCTCCACTACATAGTGATCATCCCTTTATTATTGATCTCCCAAATGATTCGGTATTCACTGTAACAAAATAATAAGAAGATGTCATTCTGGAGGAAGATATCAATATCAAACTATTATTTGATGGCTCTAAGTGTGAGAAATGTCAAGGTGATGGAGTCATGTTTCATACATACCAAGGGGTACCTATCCCCTTATCATTCAAAATAGACTTCTAATGCACAAAAAACACTACAGAATGCAAAACCTTAATCTTAGGCCTTCAATCAGCTATATCTATGGGTATAAAGTATATCAGGATATTTGGTGATACTCAACTTGTTGTCAAAAAAATAAATTGAGAATACCAATGTAAAGAACCTACCATTTAGCTTTATCTTGAAGTAGCAATGAAATTGATCTCTAAATTTGAATGGTATGAAATCGATAATTTTCCATGTTTGACTAATATATTTACATATGTGATGCCCTCTCTTGCGTCATTGATTCCAAAAGACTCCTTAGGAGAGGTACAACCTCTAATTATCACAATAATATCTAAATCTGTAATTGTTCGTGCTAAATCTAAGATGAAAATGACATTTGATTTATCTAGTTAGATCCATATGAGACTTGGTCAAGCCAAATAGTAGCCTTTCTCAAGATTGGAACACTCCCATATGATATATCTTGAACTGCTAAGTGCACTTTCAAGAAAAAAGCATCTCATTTTTTTTCTATTGGGGGATGTGTTGTATAAACGTCGTTATGATGAAATCCTCTTTCAATGTCTTAAGGTTGTTGAAGCACAAAGAGACATAGCTGAAGCTCACTATGGTATTTGTGATGGTTATTTTAGTGGAATGTCCATCGCAAAGCATATTCTACACATGGGTTATTATTGGCCCACCATGGAATGAGACTTGCATTTATGTCAAACATTGTAAACAATGTTAATAACGTGCTAATTTAACTCATGTACCATCACAAGAATTACAACATATTCAAAGCCTTTATCCCTTTTCACAATGGGTTCTTGACAACATAATTTATCATCACAACCACTGAATACTTCACAAAGTGGATTGAGGCAATTCCTTTAACTAGAATGACATGACCTATAATTGTGGAGTTTTTACTTCATCATATCATTTGTTGTTTTGGTATTCCCTCAAAAATTATTTTCAAAAATGGTAAGTCTTTCAAGAACAAGGATGTTTAAGCACTTTGCAAGAAATATAACATCCAACATAGTTTCTCAAATCCTTATTACCCATAAGAAAATTGACAAGCTGAGGCTACCAAAAAGACCTTAATTGCTATTCTCAAGAAACTAGTTAACAAAAATCATTGAGATTGGCACACTAAAATTCCCTTGGCATTATGGGCATATCATACAATCATCTACATTCCTACTAGGGAAACACCATTTTCATTAGTCTATGGAGCCGAAGCAATCATACCTATTGAGATTGATATCCCCTCCTTGCAAATTTCTTTGCAGGGATTCATAGATGATGACACTAAAATACAAGCACATATTGACAAACTCACACTTCTTTATGAGAGGTAATTCAATCCTTTAGATCATTTAAAATTTTATCAAGACCGCCTAAAGCATGCTTACAATACCAAATTTCATATATGTGAATTCTAAGTAGTATATCTTATCCTTAAATAGAATCAACAAAACACCAATGCATTACCGCATCTTTGTGATAAATTCATGACTAATTGGTTGGGTCCATACATTGTCACTCAAAAATTGGGTAAAGGTACTTATAGGCTTTCTAGTATAGAGGGAGAGAAAGAACCCAAACCACTTAATGTTATACAATTGAGAGTATTATATGCTTAATGAAATATATATATATATGTATATATACATGGCTAATACACAAAAATATTGCATTTTCATTTGCACACATTTCATTTCACAAATTGCATTTCATACATTTCATCCATATTTTATATTTCATATTAGGGATCAATTATTCAGTTTAAATATAAATTAGTCAAATAAAGTCATGTTGCCTTAATCAGGGACATCTTAAACAATCATCCATTTCATTGCACCATTCCATAAAGTCATATGATCATAATTTCTTAGTTTTTTTAGTCACTCAGCCACTCCTAGTGTTTAAATAAAACCATAAATACATGTCGAGTTTTCTTTAGGACCAAGGCACAATATTCACTAAGAAAATCTTGAAATCTGGGAATTGACTCCATTTTTTTTTTAACCAAACATAATCTCACATCTTAAAAACATCTTGTGTCAAAAGGGATAACACCGTACTTGGTTTGAATGTTGAAGTAAAAATGGTAATCCTCATTTGTCCCATAATGCAACATAGTCCACAAAAATAGTGGTTTTCACCACTATCACAGTTGCTTCTGAATTCAAAATATAGAGTGGTATGGATAGGGTACAATTATCATCATACTTAGGTTGAGAATATAATTACCCAAAGATCAAAATATTTCATCACACACCACTGATAATTAGGTTGTAAGAATCATACTATATTTCTAGTCATACGGTTAAGTAGTCATACCCAAAACTTGAGAGATCAAAATTCTTGGACTATGAAGCTAGTCTTCATTGGATCAATAGAAACTTGAATTGCAGTGGAGTATGATCATACATGGTGACACATATCTTTTAAAGAGACCTCTGACTACACATATGGACAAGCTAGCTTCTTGGTCTCATCCATAATAGATTTCACCCAATTTACTCAATATGAGTTAATGAAATCACTTGCACACACCTTGGTTCTTGATTGCTTTAATAATTCATATACATATGCATTAATACAAAACCATTCACATAAAAACATTCACACAAAAGTATAACCCAAAAGTAAAATCAATGTGTATATATATGTATAAATATCATATGTACAATGAATGCCCAAAAATGCTACATACAATGGATCACCAAGGCTCATATACAAAAAGTGCATCTAAGAACTAGCTAACACCTATGAGAGGACCCATGTGACTTTGAAGAAGCCTTAGACCTAGAACTATGCCTATACTCACTAGGTCTAGTTGACCTAGATATGGATGAGGAGGGTAGTTATAGAAGCCCAATATCATGCTCGTCCAATCGATCCTTCAAATTTTGGACATATCCCTCATGAGGATGAAGATAATATACATCATACCTCTGCCTACGATGCCCCTCTAGAAGATCTGCTTAGATCCTCATGATCCTATACTTGTATCCATCTACTATCAGCCATACCTCTAGATTCATCTACAAATGAGTTATATTCACCTCCAAAATCACCTCTCTACCCCACAACTAAGCTATATCCACATCCTGAGATGCTATCATAGCATCTCACACTGCCACCTACTAATCCAACCTTGCTCGATCATCCTCGCTATGACTAGGAGGCCCATCCATAATATCCTCTATATCCTCCATATTTCCTCCATATCTCCCAAACTCAAGAACCTGATCTACCGTATCTCCCCCAAACTTAGAAACCTACTATGTCATATCTCCTCCATTTCTTCAATCCTCTAGAACTTGCCTCACCACTCTTCTAGTCTACCTCCTTTGAATGCTAGCTCGAAGATGTCTCTAGTGATTAGAATCCTCCTTAACTCTCTTGGTCTCATATCTATTTACCTCTCCATCCTATGTTGCTAGACTTGGTACCCATTGTGGTTGAGTCATTAACCATATATCATACTCCTCTATAGTCCCTACATCAACCACATCAGGGATATTGATCTCCTCATCATCCTCTAGTGTGACCTATTATGCCTCAATGCATGGTAACCCCATATCATACTAATACCTCCTATAGAGTATTGGATCATAAATAACCCCCTACCTCAAGCTAAATTTTCATAGCACCCATGGGAACTAGATCAGCTCTACCACCTTCGTGCATCTCACAACCACCCATATAGCCTACCACACCCATTGTAGATGCTTTCCATCACCTATCCACATGTCACCCACCATGGCCTCCATATAACTTGAGCTATTGTTAGTCCAACCCATATATCTATATACCACTACCTAATTTGAGTAGGGTGGATTGATTGCACCTCCTCTACCATTGGCCACCTCATAGCATAGGGTTATTCCCTATACCATCCCCTCACTAGCAATCCCATAGGTTGAGCTACACTTAAGTTCTCCCAACCCCAACATTGTAGTAGCACACTACAACCTAGTCCCTAGTTATTCCACCTCTTCACCTCATATAGCTCCTAGTATAATTGTACTAATAAAGCAGGAGCCCATGCATACAGCCATAGTGTAGCAAACATGTTGCACACCAACCTAATAAGGTTCCAAGGAAACCAACATCTAGTGTTGTTTGAGACCAGTATGTTGTCCAATACGATCATCAAATTAGGAAGGGCATCCAAATTATTGTCCACATACATGAATAATTAAGTAATCCCTCCACCCGCCACATCCATATCATCTCATCTATACCCAAACATGTGACTCATCTCATATTCCTTGTCGTGTCCAACCTTGACATGTAAACCCTCCACTAGTAACTTGAGGATGTGGTAAACATCCTCAAGTGTCACAGTTATCTCTCTTGTAGGGAGCTAAAAGGTCCCCCTATCTAGATCCCACCTCTTTGCCAAGGCTGAAAGGTACCCCTCATCAACCCTCACCACATCTATATGGGATGTCCCTGCCAGTCACACTTCCTCCAACCAATACCAATATTCACCCTACAACACCTTTATCATCCCAAGGATGATAGGCGATAATTGATGTTGAGCCTCCAAAATATTAAGTTGCAACCTAACACAAAAACATTGATGTTAATACATGTACATTACTAAAAAATAAAGATTTTTTTTGCACAAAAATAAAAAAATATCAAAAGGACTTACCTTGGCAAAGCACACACCTGCTTTGGTCCCAACATCCACTCCCTCCACTTCCATAGCTTCTCCAATATGGGTACTTATAAATAGAATGTAATCTTCCTCCTTTTATACAAGTGGTTAATGAGAGTTACAAATTGGAATTCTTTCAACGCTCATGCAAAGATAACATATGTAACCTCCTCAATATTCCTTGTAACTCCTCTTGATTAGGTGCTCTAAATTTCTTGAGTGTTAATATTTTGAATGACACATTAGAATGTTTGTGCCAAGTGGCACTTAAGGTCTTTGCATGTTGACCTTTACTATAATACTATAGAGAGAATGTTATAAGTCCTCTTGTCCTTTCGTATGCTTGTATGTTGGATTGCTTTGTTTCTTGGAAAATAAGCAACATTTTTCTTTTGTAGGTATTTTTATGAGGACATTGGATGGCACTAGCTTTGATGATCTTTGGTTCTATGGATCTTTGAATGGTGTTGTTGTAACCGATCTTGGTGTTTCTTTTGGAGGACGTTCTTCTCCAAGTTTGAGACCTCAGATGTGGCACAATTTTTCCTTATTCTCTATGCTTTCTGTAGGACCCTAAAATTGGCGCAGTAAAACTTAGCAATAATTAAATTACCTTAGTAATAATTCAAATTCAAAAATTCAACCCCAAAACCGCTCCAAAACCGCCTGCTACCCGTTTCCTCATTTTTTGTGCCATTCTTAGGAGTTGTTGTGACCGTTGGACGATATCGTCGCCGATCAGACGATATCGCCTCAGATCGGACGAGTTCGTCTGGGCTAGGACGTCCAGACGATCTTGTCCCAAAACTAATTTTTCATAAGTAGCTTCTGTTTCAACGGCGTCTCTAAGTTGGGCAGAAGCGTGTCTGCGCCGTTAGAGACCTCCCCCGTTGGAGATCTTCCAAATTAGGATGATCTCCAACCTCCCAACTTCCCTCCTAAACCTATTTAAACCTTAGGACCCCCCTTGACATTCCCCTGGCTGAATTTTCCTGTAACTTGACTTTTACACGCGTTAGAATACCCTGGATTACCATCTGCATTTGTGCTTTCCAAATTTTCTTGCAGGAACCTTGTCATTCTTCAACCGGAGCAAGCTCAGATCGTCGCAGATGATCCTGTCCAATTCGAGATGATTTCGTACCAATCCGAGATGATTTCGACTATAGTCTGCATTGGGGGCAATCAGTGCCCAGAGTTTGTGCTTTTCCTATATTTTGTTGCTATTTTATTCTGCATTTAGTCAGTTTTATTATTATTTCCTGTTATCCTGCATCCTGGAGTTCACCCATGTAGTTTAATTGCATAATAAAATCATGATTAGCTATTAAAGTGTTGTAATTTACTTGCATTTCCATTCGAGATTATCTTATTAACATCCTTATCATTATTTTACATCATTTTCCTTCATCAGAATAGTTGCAATTTTGGTATTTTGTATCTATTTCTCTGTTTACAGGTCTCTGATGAATTCATCTGAAGAATTCGTCAGATCTCAGACGATCCTGCAGATAGGAGACGATCCTATCAAATTCTAGATGATCTGGACTGCTTCAAAAATTAGAACCTCCATCAGACATCCGAAACCAGGTATGGATTTCTTCACTTAATTTATTCTCTGTGTTTTATATTAATTCTGCTTTTTGTATTCATTTAAATCTGCATTTCATATAGAACAACTTAGATTCATTTGGCCAAACCTAGGCTTTGGATGATTAAAGATAAAATTGAACACATCAAACATATTCCCAACCTAGGCGTGGAAACTGCCATTCAAAAGTTTCCTGGTGAACCCCACCATCCGTCAAAAAATCACCATAATACACCTCCCTCGAGAGGCGGGACCTTCGCAAGGCCTCTCAGTCCGAGGTATTGTCCCATCCTTTTCACATCCCCCTTCTAGGCACGGATCCTATAGCCTGAAGGTAAGGGTGTGAAAAATTTGGAACGATACATTTTGGTGAACCCGACGTGAAACTAAAACCTTTTGAAAACAAAAACAAAAAAAAATAGATGCATTTAAAATCATTAGAAAACTAATAAGTTGCATATCATGTTTAGATGGTAGCTCCTAAGAAAAGACTAGCAGTTACTATAAATGTTGAAAACCAATTAGCAGCCATAGAAATCAATTATGTGCTTAGTGTGCCTAAAACAGATAGAAACCAACTTTTGTGGGACGAACTTGATAGAAGACTAGGTATCATTTCATCTAAGTCAACAGAACTTAAACAAATCAAGAGGCTTGCCCTAGATAGAATCCTAGATCCTCATCAACTCATTTTTTATCATGAACTTCAGAGAGCTTGCCATAGGTGGTTAGCTTATAGGAGAGCTCTTGTGTCTTCAGAATTGTTCACCTTCGAGGAATACCTCGAGAACGCAACTATTATACACCAATTCCTAGGTCATGTAGAAGACCAAGAGGTCGTTCTTACGGATAGGGAAAGATGGAATAGAGTTCCTAGAGCTGTGTTATATCGAGAGTATTGCCATGAGCTTTACTTCTATCAACCAGAGTCTGAAACAGATAATATCACTATAGCACATTTTATCAAATTTTTGAAAGAAAATTTTCAATTTGAAGAAGAACATTTCATGACTCCTGAAGAACTTGAGCCCATTAATGATATTTATAAATTGTTTATAGAAAACTAGATCATTGCTTTCATTATTATTATTTCTTGCGTTTTGTGTGTTGTTTGTTATCTTTATAATATTGTTATAAAAATAAAAAAAAAAAAACAAGAAAAACTAAAAAAACATAACAAAAACCAAAACATTTCATTTTAAATATTATAGTAGGTATATAATTAAGATATATACCTCTTAAGCTTGTTGCATATATATATATATATATATATATATATATATATATATATATATATATATATATATATATATATTTGCTGAAATCTAAGTTTAAGCACAATGACTAAACTTAGGAATGGTAAACAAACTGAAGAAGAAGAAGAAGAAGATTGGTTAGGCAAGAAAAATAAAAAATTAAATACCCTTCCTGAAGATCCAATTCCAGAAGAAGAAACTCTAGAACAACCAGAAGATGACTTGGTTGAAGAAAATGAACAACAAGAAAATGTTAGAGAGGAAGGATCCTCATCCCCTAGAATGGCTTCAGATGGAACTATTGCTTTTGATAACTTAGATCATTTCTGGAAATTCTTCAATAATAATATTGGTGCTCTTAATATGGCAGTTCGTATTGATAGGGGACAAATTAGTGACACTCAAGCAGCCATGGAACATATGTTTGACATACACACTAATCCCTTGTCTTTCATTGATCAAGAAAGTGATAAAGCTGGGCCATCCAATATGGATATGGCCGCTATAATTCAGAATATGCAAAAACAACAGGTTACCCAACCTCCTAAGGAACCTGTTATTGAGCCTAAAATCATGCCCACACAAAAGAGACCTTCATTCACTGCTTTATTTCGCCAAACTATTAATCAATATGCTTCAAATCGACAAAAACCTAAAATGAAGCCAAACACCAATTTCCAACAATCTGGGATACAACATAATACAACTTCAAAACTTCTTCATAACACCCTTCCTACCAACAATTTACACAATAGTAATATAGCATCTAATATGCATGTCCCTCCATCATATGCTCACCAATCTCATATTAATGCCCTACCGAACCAATATGGTGGGCAAACCAGTAATCTGGAAGCCATGGTGAAACAGTTAGCTTCCCGCATGGACCAGATAGATCCCTACCGTCCCTCGTACAATTATCGAGAGATGTGTAGTCAACCTCTAGATCCTATGGTTGTAGCACAACCATACCCTAAACATTTTCCCATGCCCGTCCTGCCTATATATAAAGGAACTGAAGATCCCATAGAGCATCTTCGCATGTTTAGGATAGCATGTCATGATATATCACATGATGACTTGTTATTACTAAAAATGTTCCCAAAAAGTTTAGGAGGAATGGCATTAGAGTGGTACTATCAATTGCCCACTCATTCTTTGAGAAATTTTGAAGAAACCGCTGAATCTTTTGTGCATCAATTTAGTGCCTATATCGAGAGGCATGTAACCATTAAAGATTTATACAACTTAAAACAAGACAAAGATGAATGTTTTGCGGATTTCTTAGCTAGATGGAGGCAGTTGATAGGAAAACTGCACTTTGTGCTACCTTATAGGGAAATGTTGGACATTTTTATTAATAATTTGCAAGAACAAATATCTTATGAGTTATCAACTGCTACCTTAACTACCTTCGATCAGGCTATAGATTTAGCTCGAAGAGTAGAAGATGCCCTCATTAGGAGAGGCCAACTTAGGAAGAAAGATGATGAGAAAACATCCAGAAATCAATATAAAAACAAACAAGTCGTAGGTGACGGAGTCATTGATAGCAGAAATGTTGCTAATATCAATGCAACGAAGACAACAGAAAAATTTATATTAAAACCTCCTGATAAACCTCCTCGAGAGTTTACTAGATTGAATCAACCATTATCAACTATTTTACCTCAATTACTCGAAAGAGGTTTGATTCAATTACCAGCTATCCGGGAACCTGATCCAACCATACCCGGATACAGAGCAGATTTACACTGTGATTTCCATAGAGGGCCTGGACACTCTACCAATTCTTGTAAAAGGTTAAAACATAAAATACAAGATCTGATTGATAATAATGAGATGGAGGTGCAAGCCTTCCAACCTAAACAAAATGCTCCTAATAATGCTCAAAAGAACATTCCCCAAAATCAAAATCAAAATGCTAATCAATCATTAGACATATTTCAACATCCTTTACCAAGACATGGTAAAGAGGTGGCCAATCAAATTGAGCATCATAATGTTCCTCCTCCTACCCGATATGTAGGAACTATTAGCGGACATTTACCTAATCATGATTTACAAAAATTTGACACAACTTTATCCATGGTCACGACCAGGCCCCTACATAATATTCAAACACCGGATCTCAGTGATGTAGAATCAGATACTGAAAGTGAAATAGACATCACCTCAAACCAATCGAATAGTTCTAAAAATGAATCAGATCCTATTCAACCTATCACAGATGCTATGGTTCCAGAAGAACCATTTCCTAGAAGAGTTACTACTCGACCCTCTTCTAATCAGTTCCTTTCTAATGAACAAGCTATAAATGCTAGACCAAGACCTATTCAACATCCTCAATATAACATTGTAGGTACCATTGGAGCCATTACCAGACAACAGGCTCAAAATTCTCAACAAGAACCAAATCAGAACGATGGATCAACTCCATTTATTTTGAAAAATCCCAATAAAGGGAATCATGCTCCTAATGTTCAACCTAAACCCCCTTACAATATTAATGAGCAATTATCCAATACTACAGCCAGAATTTCCCTTTTGGATTTATTAAGATCTTCTCCTACACATAGAGATGAATTAATGCTTACATTAAGCCAAATGATGGTACCACAAAACATTCAACCTGAAGCCATGGCCAATACTATCATCACTAGAGAAGTTGATTGTATTGACTTTCGAGATAAAGATATACCGCAACATAGTTTACATAAGGATAACCCCTTATATATTACTGCCCTAATAGGAGATGTAGCAGTCAAAAGGGTCTTGATTGATAATGGTTCATCTCTAAATATTTGCACTTTTGACTTCTACCAAAGATTTGGGTTTAGAAGTGATGAAATGAAGAAAACTGACATGATCATAAAAGCTTTCAATGACGAAACACAAGAAACATGTGGAGTTATTACCATCCCATTGCAAGTTGGTCCTAGAACCTTAGATACGACCGTGTTTATTGTACATTGCCCAACATCATACAATATACTCTTGGGTCATCCTTGGATCAATGCAATGCGGGTTGTCCCATCAACTTTACACCAATGTGTTAAATTTGAATTTAAAAATCAGTTGGTCACTATCCATGGTGATCCTAGACCCTTTGATATGTGTGCTTTGGCAGAACCTGTTGGAGTTCAATTTTGCCCTGCTCTGTCATCCACACATCCTAATTCTTATTTTTCATCTAAAACTGTGAAACACACACCCATAACTTCATCTATTTCTCCTCCATTAATTTCACCCTCATATATAGATCAACAATCTTTTAAACAAACTACTCTAGAACCTCAAAAAGATCTTCAATCCACAACCAATCCTTCATGTTCCATCCCTATAATTTCAAAACCTATAGACCCATCTATTAACACCTCCACATTATCTACATCTATCATACCTTCCACATCTAAAGATATAGGGAATGATCCTTCTACATCTTATGCTCTTTCTGATGAACTCTTACCTGATTTATCTAAAATTCTTATATAAAAAAAAACAAATGCTTCTATGCAAAATTCCATTATCTTAAGTACTTTGCCGCCATCTCCTCGTACTTTGGGCCTCCCACAACCTATGGGAAGTACTTACCAAGTCGGGAGTTGTGCCTTCATTTATAAAGGATATGACTGGGGAAGAATACCTAGGAATATCAAAACTCATCATGATGGATATGCTCGATGTTATTTTACTAATGAATATATTAAAGCTAAACCTATAATGCTTAAAATGGGATATAAAGGGAAAGGCTTGGGACCTTTCCAAAATGGTATGAAAGAACCTTTCGAGGTAGAACCGTGGCCTGCCCACTGTGGTGTGGGCCTATTTCCTAGTAAGGGTCAACCCTTCCCTTTTGAAGATGATGATCAACTTATATGTTATCAAGATTATTTGGATGGGCGTGATGATTTGCCTCTAAAAAATCAGCCATTTACATGCAATATGCTATCCATAGCTTATCCTGAAATGATTGTTGAATCCGATGATGAGTTGGAAGGAGATATTTTCCATGATGTCTCCGTTGAAGAGATGTTACACAATGGTTTTTATTTTGATGGTTCTATACCTACTATAGCCCAACTTGAGGCCACGACTCCTCAAGATGAATTATCCAAGTTAACCTTAAAAGAATTACAAGAATTGGGTGTTTCACCCGCCCCACCTAATTTTGAAAGAGATCTACACATGGAAGTAGAAAACGTCATTAAAATCAACATTGGAACTGAGGATAGTCCCCACATAATCAATATTGGATCAGAATTAAGTCAAGAAAAACAAGAGCAATACATTGCATTCCTTAAAGAATATGAAGATGTCTTCGCTTGGACATATGAAGATATGCCGAGATTAGACCCTTATGTAGTCATGCATCACCTAGTAGTCCATCCGGATGCTAAACCTGTTAAACAGAAACTTAGAAAAATGCATCCCAAAGTGGCTTTACTAGTCAAAGGGGAGTTAGAAAAACTCCTG
This sequence comes from Wollemia nobilis, assembly GCA_028583015.1. NCBI lineage: Eukaryota > Viridiplantae > Streptophyta > Pinopsida > Araucariales > Araucariaceae > Wollemia > Wollemia nobilis. Next base: position 3,566,507 of record JAQPPZ010016831.1, read on the forward strand.
AATGTTGTTTTTATACAAGCTATTGATTATGCTGAATGGATTTCGAATGTAGTTCCAGTCACCAAGAAAGAAGCTACCAAAGTTAGGGTTTGCACAGATTTTAGAGATATTAACGTTGCATGCCCTAAAGATGATTTTCCTCTTCCAAACATGGATCAAATCATTGATTTTACTGCTGGGAGTGGGATGATGTCCCTAATGGATGGATTCTTCGGTTATAATCAGATCAAGATAGCTCCTGAAGATCAGGCTAAAACAACCTTTATTACCCCCTGGGGTACCTTTTGTTGGAAAGTGATGCCATTCGGCCTAAAGAACGTAGGTGCAACCTATCAACGAGCTATGACTTATATTTTTCATGATATGATGCATGATATCCTACATGATTATGTAGATGATATTATAGCTCGCTCTATTAATGAAGATGATCATTTAGATGATTTGAGAAAAGTTTTTAATCGGTTAAGAGAATATCTTATTCGATTAAATCCAGCCAAATGCATATTTGGAGTTAAGTCCGATAAACTATTAGGGGTTATAGTTTCTTTACGTGGCATCAAAATTGACCCTCTTAAGATTGCGGCTATCACTGATATGCCCGCACCTACCAATATATATGAATTACGAAGTTTACAAGGTAAACTTCAAGCTATCCGTCGCTTCATCGATAAGTTGGCGAACAAAACCGGTCCCTTTCTTAAGCTCCTTAAGAAGGATGTCCCTTTTAATTGGGATGACGAATGTAAGGAAGCTTTTGAACTTCTTAAACAATACCTCCTTAACCCACCTGTGCTTTCACCGCCTAGACCTGATCGTCCATTTATCCTGTATATTTTAGCTTCAGATTTTGCTTTAGGAGCTATGTTAGCTCAGCTTGATGATGAGAAAAGAGAACGTGCTAATTATTATATTAGCCAAACTTTAATTAGTTATGAAACCCGCTACACAACATTAGAAAAACTATGTCTAGCAGTCATATTTTCTACGCAAAAATTATGCCATTATATGCTCAGTCAGAAAACTTATGTCATTGCTAAATATGATCCCTTGCGGTATCTCATGAGTCGACCTTATTTATCGGGTCGCACAACCAAGTGGGTTCTTGCTCTAAGCGAGTTTGAACTCACGTTTATAGGACAGAAGTTTGTTAAGGGTCAAATCATAGCAGATCAATTAGTTGCTGCACCCTTAGAGTCTACCCATCCCCTCATCATTGAGTTTCCTGATGAATGCCTTCAATTAGAGGCAGACCATGTTGAACAATGGTCCTTATACTTTGATGGAGCCCGATGCATGAGTGGGGCTGGTGCAAGTATTATTTTAATATCTCCACAAAAGCACATTATACCTTTGTCCTTTAAATTAACATTTGCTTGCACTAATAATACTATTGAGTATGAAGCTCTAATCCTTGGATTACGAGCCACCTTGGCTCTAAAAATTAAACATCTGTTAGTTTTTGGTGATTCTCAACTTGTTATAAACCAAATTAATGAAGTTTATCAGACCAGAGATGATAAACTGTGCCCATATAAAGCCTATGTTTTACAATTAATATCTCTATTTGATCAAGTTACCTTGGAAGCTATTCCTCGAACTAGCAACCGTGCGGTTGACGCTATGGCTGCAGTTGCATCTCTTCTGCCCTTGGAGTTAGATGACGAATATGCCACCATCATTATTCGTCGACTCCAAGAACCCGCTTCACATAAGTCATGCTTAGAACCTTTGGATGTGTTTCTAATCAATGAAACTACCCCTGAACCTTGGTATACGGATATATTTGATTTTCTTCAAAATGGGACTTTCCCTGCCAATTCTAATAGAAACCAGCGTCGGTTATTACGTAGACGAGCAAGTCGATTTGTAATAATTGGCAATACTTTATATAGGAGATATTTTGAAGGTATCCTATTAAGATGTTTGAATTTAGAAGAATCCAGATCAGCTTTGAGTGAAGCCCACGATGGATCTTGTGGAGGACACTTCAGTGGTAGTGTCATTGCTAAAAAGCTCCTTAGGATAGGATACTTTTGGCCTACCATGGAGAATGATGCACATGATTATGTGTGCCATTGCGACAAGTGCCAAAAACATGCTGACCTTGTCCATGCCCCTGCACAAGAACTGCAAGCTATTTCATCTCCTTGGCCCTTTTCAAAATGGGGCTTAGACATTATTGGCAAAATTAATCCTGTGTCATCTGATGGACACAAATTCATCATAACTGCCATTGAGTATTTCATGAAGTGGGTTGAAGCTATGCCTTTAGCTTCCTGCACTGGAACACAAGTCTCTAAATTTATTTTTAATCAAATCATTTGTAGGTTCGGAATTCCTGCAAATCTCATCTCGGACAATGGAACTTGTTTCAAAAATAAAGATGTTAAGAAATTATGCCAAAAATATAAGATTCAACATCGCTGGTCCACTCCCTATTATCCTCAGGGTAATGGCCAAGCGAAGCTTCAAACAAAACCTTAATCAAAATTCTCAAAAGATTGGTCAATAAATCTGGCCACGCTGGCACATTCAATTATATCCAGCTTTGTGGGCTTATCGAACTAGTGTTCGAACCCCCACTGGAACTTCACCTTTTGTTTTGGTTTATGGCACTGAAGCCATTTTTCCCTTCGAATTAGAAGTTCCTTCTTTGGCTCTACTACTTCAAGATACCGAAGTAGGAGATGAATATCGAGCTGCGGACTCGATCAGCTGGAACTCCTAGATGAAAAGCGCATCAATGCTTTGGAGCATCTTCGTGCTTACCAAAACAAGCTTAAAAGATCATATGCTAAGAAAGTTCGTCATCGATCCTTTGAGGTCGGCGATCTTGTTTTAAAAGAAAATCAAAAGAATACTAATGCAACTAAAGACCTTAAAGGTAAATTTGAGCCCAACTGGCTTGGACCATATATTATCACCGCTAAATTTGAATCGGGAGCATACAAATTATCTACCTTAGATGGTAAAGAACTTAAAGAACCTATGAATATTATGCATCTTAAACGTTACTATGCATAAAAATTGGTCATTTCATCATTGTATATATTTGTTTAAAATATTTTCAAAACTACTATCTTGTATTTCTTTCAATTTATAAACTTAAAAATCTAAAAAATACCAAAAACATTCAAAATCATCAAAATCTTCAAAACCATCTTTTATTTTTTGTACTTCTCAAATTGTGACATATTTGCAGTTATATTTTCAGTTATTTTGGATAAATTAGCATTTATTTGGAATCCCGCACTTTCACATTCACATGAATAAATATCTTGATTTTATCTGGCATGATTACTAATCTCTCTTATATCAAAGTCCACAAAATTCAATTAAATAAAGTTTGAGCATAGAGAATTGATCTTGTTATTTACTTAAACCAAGCATATCCTTTCACAATAAAATGATTATATTTGTAATGTCCATGCTATCCTACATAGTAGAAGTGGTTTCTTGAGCGAAAAGTTTCCCCTGCTATCCTATCATGCACATGGTCTAGAATCTTTGAGAATTGGCAAAAGGACAAGCTCACCCCTACCCGAAATAAAAATCCCTTGCTCTACAGCCTAATCCGAGCAAGTATCCCTAGAATAGGAAGCAAAAGAAAAAAAAAAAAGAAAAATCAAGCAAAATCATTTAGCACTATTTCAGCATTATCTCAAATATCAAAGCAAAAGATACAAAAAAAAAAAAAAAAAAAAAAGAAAGAAAAGAAAGCAAAATGAGCAAAAGCAAAAGCAATAAAATCCCTTTCCCTACCCCTTGAAAAGAAAAGAAGGGTTGATGAGCTTGAATCCCTGGAATTCTCAATTATTCAAAAACTGTGAGGTAAGCCCCATAACAGGTGGTTTGTGCCCAACCCGCTTGGCCTTGGGTAACTCCTAGCGTGGTGATATGTCTGTCACATTAGCGACCTTCTTTTGTATAGACCTATGTCCGCTTATGGATTAGCTAGCTCTTGATAACCCGACTTACATAGTAGTCTGGTATGGTTATATGCATCTAAATCATGGTTAATGAACACTTATTTGGTTAATTCAAATCACTTGTATCATAGTATCTTGCTCAAACCTGGTAAATGAACAATACAATCGCACACACATTTGTATTTGAGAGATTTTGTGTATCATTATGATAAATCAAGATTGGAAATGAACTCACATACGCACATGGGATTCCTTATAAATCTAACTTCTATCTTTAAGATACTTTGAAATATTTTTGCAAAATGTCTGGAATAATTTTATTTTTTTCTCTGAGAACAATTGTTTAGTATAAAGACAACCACATGTATTTACCAACAAATCAAAATCATTTTCAAAAATATGCAATAAAGTTACATTTATATATAACTTTTTGACTTTTGCAACGATGGTATAGTTCCAAAACCAAAAGTGGAATTTTATGCCTAGCACAAGTCCTCATCTTCATATTTTCTGTTTATTTTCAAAAATTAAAAATCAACCGTGCAATAAAACTATTTATTTTCTTCTTTTGGATTTCGCGATGATGGTATAAGTCTATACCTAAATATTCTATGCCTAGCGCAAACCATTGTTTTAATTTTATTTTCCCATTTATCCCACATCATAAAAACATATGACTTAAATCATTATGTTACACAATTATGCTTTACAAACAAATGAACACCCATTTTTTTATTATTTTATGTCATTATGTTCAAATTCAATATTGCAACCATGGTATAATTTCTAAGGAATTATTCAAAATTTTATCACACTTAGGAATTTATGCCTAGCAAAATCATATTTTAATATTTCATGCATACTATTTTTATGAAAATCTGAAAACAAATCATCAAACCATCATTATCTCCATCATCACAACACAAAGTCTTAAGACAGTCTCTTAAGCACTCTTTTACTTTTTAACAATATTTCTATACTGGGATTAGCTTGACGACCGAGTGAGCGGCGACTCCATGAAATGGTCTATAATAGCGACAATATCCTTTGAAATTATTGTTAGAAGTCCCTTTTATTTTTTATCAAATCATCCCACAAACAATCAATTTGTTTACATCAGATTATTTCATTTAAATTTTAAAAGCATGACATCAAATTATAACATTTCCAAATGACATAATTACATGAATCATCAATCCAATAAGCAATCAATTCAAAACATTAAAGCATCATACAAATACATAAGACAAGTCATATGATCAAAAATATCTCATCTATATATATATCAACAATATGTACATCATATCAAAACTAGATTGGTATGCCACAATCTACATCTTGGCATACTCAATCCTCTCAATCATATATCCAGTCTCTGCAGTGTAATCTATAGCAGCTAGCCTCGAGAACCCCTCGAGCTCTCAGCCTCATCTCCTCCCCCGCCCTGAGGTGGACGAGGTGGCCCCATCGCAGTCCGTGTGGTGCTATGAGTCCTGGACACTGATCGTGATGATGTCCTTGATGACCCCATCATGACAGGCTCCGCAATGGGGGCCGACAGTGGTAACCTCTGCCCCTCTGGCACCATCTGGTAGTATAGCATCTGGTAAAATGTGATCTGGGCAATAGCCCATGCTAGGTCCCGAGTGCTAGCCCCTCCGCTCCGTGCTCTGAGGCGTGCGATCTCATATCTGAGCTGTGTGGCCTCCTCTCGATGTCGTGTAGCCTCATCCTGCAAGGCCTGCACCTGAGCCTGGAGACGAACAGTCTCCGCCCGAAGAGTAGCCATCTCGCTACTCTCTCCTACCTCGACACCCTTGCCCTTATCAGGCGATGGTGGTCTCTCTCTCTATGGAGAAGGGGGTCTCTCCTCCCTCCTCTCCCACTATCGTGGCCTCTGCTGAGCCTGTGGCCTCCTCTGCTCTCCCCTGCCATGACCCTGTGCCACCTCAATGGCTGCCTGGCATCGCCTCCCCATTCGATGCACAACTGCATGAATCGGACCCTGAGCCCTCGTCATCCGAGGAGGGCGGATGCCTACGTACCAGGCATCATAGCCGTCTGCAACCCCAGCGTCATCCCCATCCACTGGCTGAATGGGGGCATCATCTACATCCTGACTCTAGAATCATTGCATATCTGGAGCCCCGCTAACTGTAGTGTTATCCCGGATAGTCTGAGAAAACTCATAGTCTCTGAGAGATGGGATCCCTTGCTGTAGACCGAACTGCCTCAAAACTTGGTCGTACCGGTGGAGCTCCACCTCTCCCCTCTCCATCCTCAGCCAGTAGACTCGCCTGATGTGAGCTCGGCCCACCCTGGATGATCTCTCCAAGGCCTCCAGGTGATCTGGTCGGAGACAAGGTCATCAAGTAGTCTCCGGGATGCTGGCAGATCTATCCGCCACTGTGACCCTCTCCAGAGCCACCAGTAGAAAACTCGGGGTCTCTCCCCATCAATCCCTGTCAGTGGGAGCCCTACCGGCCTCCGCACCATGATGTGCTCCCAGCACCAAACCTGTAGTAGTGATGTCATGACTAGACATCGGCCGCCCTTGTATACGACCCCATGCAGGATCCTATACAACCGGCATAGTACAAAGCTCCCCCAAGCAAACCTGTATCCGTGGTCTCTCATGTCATAGACCACATCTATCAGTAGCCATGGTAGTCTGCATCCACTCTGATGGCATAGCAACAGACCACCTACCACCCCAGCCAAAACTTGTGTCAGTCTGGATGCCCCAGGCATCTGGCATAGAGACTCGATGTTCACTCCGCCCTTCTCCAGGGCGAAGCTTGGGTCTCCGCATAGTCGCATCATCGCGTGGCCCTGATTGGCCGTGGGAGTGATTAGTCATCCTTGTATGGGGATCCTCAAAATCCTCCATACATCCTCTAGTGTGGGAGTCATCTCCCCTATCGATAACCAAAAACAAGAAGAACCCGGATACCACCTCTCTGCTAGGGTTGTCAATAGCCCCATGTCTGTAGACACTTGTGGCATATCTGCCACGTGCTGCAAGCCGACCTGAGCTAGCTGATCTCACTCTTCCTGAGACAGGGTGGCCAAGTCATCCCTTAGTCCATCGTATTTCCATTCTTGGCTCTTTAGTAATCCTCTCTACAACATAAACAACAAAACAATAAAAAATCATCAATAACAATCATTAATCAAACATTAATTAAAAATTCAAGTAAAGCAAGTGCAATTTCATATAAATGATGATATCACCCACAATTGGATGATATCATCCCAAATTTGAGCAAATTCATCTTCGATTTTGCATGAGGGAATCGTCCCTTATTGGACGAAATCGTCCCCCTATCGTCGATTTCGCCCTTGGACGAAATCGAGACGATTTCATCTCGACGACGTCGATGGCCCAAAAATGGCCGTGATGCTCAAAAATCAGTCAAATCTAATCTAAAAAGCATGAAATTCTAAATTAAAGCATTCTAAACTAAGTTTAGACCCTTACCTGTAGCCCGTGCTGGACCTCTTGTCGATCACGTGCACTGTCTCAACCATCTTGTCTCCAGAGCTCTAAAAACCAGTAAAAATGAACAGTAACAATGAATTAGGGTTTTACCCTATTTTTCTTAATTTTATTCAAAACAATTAACAATATTTTTAAAATTTTGCTTTTTCGCGTTTTTACCTCAAACGTTCGATTTGGGTAAAAACACGGAGGGGGCACCATAGTAAGCTGTCGTACGATTCGACCTAGAATCATCGCCTAAAAATGGGAATAATTTTTGCTTTCTCGTAGATCGAGAAGAACTCATCTTTAACGCATTTTCTTTGAAAAATTCGCTAAAGAGGGGGCAAAATGTAGCACCCTAAAATTGGCACAGTAAAACTTAGCAATAATTAAATTACCTTAGTAATAATTCAAATTCAAAAATTCAACCCCAAAACCGCTCCAAAACCGCCTGCTACCTGTTTCCTCATTTTTCGTGCCATTCTTAGGAGTTGTTGTGACCGTTGGACGATATCATCGCCGATCAGACGATATCGCCTCAGATCGGACGAGTTTGTCTGGGCTAGGACGTCCAGACGATCTTGTCCCAAAACTGATTTTTCATAAGTAGCTTTTGTTTCAACGGCGTCTCTAAGTTGGGCAGAAGCGTGTCTACATCGTTAGAGACCTCCCCCATTGGAGATCTTCCAAATTAGGATGATCTCCAACCTCCCAACTTCCCTCCTAAACCTATTTAAACCTTAGGACCCCCCTTGACATTCCCCTGGCTGAATTTTCCTGTAACTTGACTTTTACATGCATTAGAATACCCTGGATTACCATCTGCACTTGTGCTTTCCAAATTTTCTTGCAGGAACCTTGTCATTCTTCAGCCGGAGCAAGCTCAGATCGTCGCAGATGATCCTGTCCAATTCGAGATGATTTCGTACCAATCCGAGATGATTTCGACTGTAGTCTGCATTGGGGGCAATTAGTGCCCAGAGTTTGTGCTTTTCCTATATTTTGCTATTATTTTATTCTGCATTTAGTCAGTTTTATTATTATTTCCTGTTATCCTGCATCCTGGAGTTCACCCATGTAGTTTAATTGCATAATAAAATCATGATTAGCTATTAAAGTGTTGCAATTCACTTGCATTTCCATTCAGGATTATCTTATTAACATCCTTATCATTATTTTACATCATTTTCCTTCATCAGAATAGTTGCAATTTTGGTATTTTGTATCTATTTCTCTGTTTGCAGGTCTCTGACGAATTCGTCTGACGAATTCGTCAGATCTCAGACGATCCTGTCAGATAGGAGACGATCCTGTCAAATTCTAGATGATCTGGACTGCTTCAAAAATCAGAACCTCCATCAGACATCCGGAACCAGGTATGGATTTCTTCACTTAATTTATTCTCTGTGTTTTATATTAATTCTGCTTTCTGTATTCATTTAAATCTGCATTTCATATAGAACAACTTAGATTCATTTGGCCAAACCTAGGCTTTGGATGATTAAAGATAAAATTGAACACATCAAACATATTCCCAACCTAGGCGTGGAAACTGCCACTAAACGTTTCCTGGTGAACCCCACCATCCGTCAAAAAATCACCATAATACACCTCCCCCGAGAGGCGGGACCTTCGCAAGGCCTCTCAGTCCGAGGTATTGTCCCATCCTTTTCACATCCCCCTTCCGGGCATGGATCCTATAGCCTGAAGGTAAGGGTGTGAAAAATTTGGAACGATACACTTTCAATATTTTGATATTTGTGCTCCTTTGTAGTGTATATAATCCTCTCGTAATGTTATCCGTTCCACATTGATAGAATTAGATTTTGATGCCTTTTTACATAGATGAGAACCCTTCAATATGGATATTTATACTAGCCTTTTTATCCATGTAGATGCAAATTGATATTGGCCTCATGTAGGCTTTGATATTTTAGGTTAATGCTTGCTTCTACATGCTTTGACATGGAGCAATGCTATATTTTAACACCTTAAGTATAGATAAATATGTGCCCCTTGACGACTTTCTTTTCTTGCATAAAAACTACCCTTATACCTGCTTAGATAATAGCTATTCTATTTCTTGAATTATAAGACCTTTTATCTTGATTGAATGGACAATAATTGTTCTTGTATTAGGTAGATTTTGCACCAATATAATGGGTTGAATGTCTCTTTATGAAATACTCCTTTTCCTTTTTATGATTCAGTTCCTTGCCTTTTGCTTGGACAATTTAGTAAGATTAAAATCAAGCTAATAATATGCACCCTTTTGAAGTAAAAAATTCCGCACTTATTATTTTAATGAAACCCAAAGTGCACTTTAAATATGAGACTCTCCAAATCTCAACTCTAGCTCCTTTGTTGATTTCCATGGTGGCTTTATTTTGGCCACAAAATTTTGTAGATTTTATGCATCAAATGGTGTTTCTAGACACCTTGATAACATGTTGATTTTTTGTGCTTCGACCTTTAACAATCAAAACACATAATAGTCCTTTGCAAGTAACTAGTTAATGATCAACTATTTTAGTGCAATGAATCTCTATAGTGCACTTTAATAGTATCACCTTATTCTTCCCAATAATAAGCTCTGAAAGTAATGCTAAATGCAGTTAATAATTTCTACAAGTTTTAAGAGTAATATGTAATTTACCCTTAATGAATTTTCTAAAAAAATTCACTATAATCAATATTTTAGGATATAGTCTTCTTGATTTTTAGATAGCAAATAGGTAGATGATAATTTTATTTCTTTCAAAAATATCCAACTCCTATTTAATGTGCAAATAATCCTTAAAATGAATTTTTATTTTTTGCACTTGAAGACTATAATGCAATCTATCTTTTTGCAAATTTTAATCCAAATATGGTGCTTAATAGAATTTGATAATGAACCCTAATTTGAAGTTCAACTAATTGCATCCTATTTTATTATCTCTTTGATGACTTCTAAATTAGATGTAGATATTGGTGTTTATGATTCACCAAGTTACTTCCTTGCAATGGTTTAATTTGTGGCTTCTTGTTGGTTGTCTAGAATAGCTCCTTTCTTCACCAAACTGTAGCCTTGAAATTTCTAACTTGAGCCTTGGATTTGGTGGCTTGATCCTTCTAGTGATATTTCCTTTTCTATTGTAGATTTAGAGAACTCCTTTCTCTGAACTATGTCTCCTTGCTATGGGAGGTATTCTACAAATCTCCTGGATTTGATAGGCTTCTTTTATCTGAATCTTCCTTCAAGCTTCTTGTAAAATTTTAACTTCAAACAAGATATTTTTCTTCTCAAGATTCTGAATGTCTTAAGGTATTCATTAGATTCTTCTTCAAGATTTGGCACTTTTTGCCAAATTCTTTTTCTGGTATTTGGCACTCCTTATCTAATTCTTCTTCGATGATTTGACACTCCTTGCCTAATTCTTCTTTTCTTAGGCTTGTTGTCAAATGGTGATAATTTTCTCAAGTCCTTCACTATCAAGAGCTTTCTCATTCATAGTGGATTTATCCAATGAGTTATCCTAGGAACTCTTTTTATTATGCTTCTACAAGATCTACAACAAGGCTCTCCAAGCCTTATCATTTTTCTCCTTGAGATCTCTCCAAGGTCTTCTATCTTGTAGCTTCTCCGGTCTTAGACCTTTTCTTCAACCTTCTACTCCTTAAAGTGTTGGTGATGAGATCTTCTTCTAGGATATCTGATTTTTCTACGTATGGATTTGTACAAGACTCTTCTAGTCCTTCTCTTTCTTCTAAGAATGGAAGTTCTTCAATGATATCTACATTATATGTCTTTATATTATTTTGAAATAAGTCTTTAATTAGTAAAGGAGATCACCAATCTCCTATTTATTGGAATCTTCTTAGGAGCATTCTTCAAGAAATCCTTTCTGAAGTTTTATTTTAAATCAAGAATTTATCTTCTGAATTAGGATATCTTTAGGAACTCTACTTTGGAGTATTCTTTTGAATAAAGAATTTATCTTCTAAATTAGGAATTTTTCTCTAGAATTTTCTTTAGAGATCTCTTCTTTGGAGTCTTCTTCTGAATCATGAATTTATCTTTTGAATCGGGAAATTTTCTCTAAATATATTTTTAGAAACTCTTATTTGGAGTTTACTTCTGAATCAGGAATGCTTCTCTAAATTTTTCCTGAATCAGGAATGCTTCTCTAAATTTTTCTTCAGAATTAAGGCTTCTATGGCCTTCTTCTTGATCAAGGCTTATCTTGGCCTTTTCTTCTTCTAGGCTTCTCTAGCCTATTCTTCTTCAGTAATCTACAGGTAGGAATCTTCTCCTCCTTGACTCAAATTTTGGAGTCTCTTCTTCCTTGAGTCTACTCCAAGGCTACTATGGTATTTTCTTTACTTCTACAATTTTCAAGGTTCCAACTCTTGTAATGAGACCTTTATCAAAGTATTTGAAATATTTAGTATTACCTTGTTGCTACAAGTTTTGGAATGATTCTAAGAAGATATTCTTCCTAAATATCTTTTAGGAAGCTTTCCAATATTTTGTTGAATCTTTTTTTCCTGCAACAAGCTATTAGAAACTGGAATTGAAGAACTTATAAACCTGGAGATAATAATATTCCCTAGTTAATTTTTCAAACTAGTGGTATGAATGTTGAGTCCTACTCTTCATAAATGTTTTTGCAACTCTGTGGAAATACTCTAGCCAAATATTATCTTAGAATTTTTGTAACTGAGATTTATTTCAGTTCCCACTTTTCTAATCTTATTGACTACTATGGCTATTTCTATCAATTGATCCTAATGGTATCTTTTACATGCAACAATACACAATGACAAATCCAATTTGCAAATATGCATGTTAACAATAATAATTGTGAATTTACCTATTCCTCTTGACCTATTGGACTTCTCTTATGATGGATGTAGGTCCTCCTATCTCAATTCACCATGGCTCTAATACCACTATTAGCTTTTGAGGATATATGTAGTGGAGAGATCTAACACAAGTCCTAATAAAATATAGGAAATATGAAAGAAAGTGAGACAATAATATGACTGAAATATACTATAAATTGAAATGACAAATTTGAATGTAGTATGAATAAAATATCCACTCCATTATTATGAGCTAAAGAGCTAAATTGTGCTCCATACAAGAGCACCACTATCTACTACACTACACTAGATAAGAACTTAAATTGATACTTATATACTATTATGAGGCCCTTTATATAGGAAGATAGATTCCTTAGCAAACACTCTACCTAGTTGTACAAGGGAAAACCTTGCACATTACCACTTGTGAATTTATTACATTGCTTGAAATAACTAGCTAACTTCCCCTAAAGTAATATCCTACTCTAACTATGTACCTAAGGTGGTACATTTACATGACTTAAATAATGTAATATAATTTAACTCTAACAAAAATCCCATGCTTGGAAATGTTGGACTTTGACATCCAAGTCATCTCTTCTACTTATTTATCCTTCCACTTGAAGAGATATTCCTTATACTTGTGGCCCTTTGTCCTTTTGAAAATCTGCTAGTCAATTGGCTACCATTATAGGTACTATGCATGGGCTAAAAATCTCATGAATTGATCCTTTGTCTAAGAGTTCTTGAACTCACTTCTACACTTTTTTTTACTCCATTGGTGTCATGCAATAGGTTACCTTATTTGGAAAGCTAGCTTCTGAAATAAAATTAATATGTTGACTTATGTTATGCATTGGTGGTAATTCTTCTTATAATTATTTTAATAAGATATCTTCAAAATCAACAAGTATTTCTCTCACTTATTATGGTGTTTTATCTTCATATTCCACTGTCACAACTTCTATCAGATTAGCTATGCATGCATAGTATTCTAATTTCATTGTATCTTTCAAAAATTGCTTGCTAGTAAAATTGCATACTCTAGGACAACTATCAACATCTTTGCTTTCCTCCCTCAAATAGGTGAGTGTATATTTTTTACCATCCTTTATAATGCTTATGCTATTAAATCTTCCATCATGCATAACATTTCGATTGAACTATCATGGTCTACCCAATTATGTGTGACATGTATCTATAGATATGATGTCACACAATACCAAATCCTTGTTATTCCTCAACAATGCATTGCTCACTCACAAAGATGTTATTCATTTTTTAAGCCAAGATACTTTGTAAGGATTTAAATGCTCCCTTCATTGCAAACCTAGTTTATCAACCATATTTGTGGACACTATATTATCTATGCTTCCACCAACTAAAACCTTACAACACTTTCCATTGGATTTGAATATGGTTTGAAATAAGATCTTTCTTTGGGATGGTTCCTTATCTTCTTTGTCTAGTTTTAGAAATATGTTTGTCATGAGCAATGATTCTCCTTGTTTCGATTCTTTTGTTTTCTCTAGAGATGCAACACTTTATTCATATTCATGATCCATGTAGTTTTAAAACTCCTTTTCTCAATTGTTGGTTTGTTGTACTTGAGGGCATTCAAAAGCTATAGGTTTAGCTCTTCCACATTGGCAACAGTTACAAATAAAACCTCTATCTCTTCCACTACCGAAATCTCCCTAACCTCTTCATGATTCACCTCTTTCATAGATTATTTCACTAAAATTGTTCTCTCTTGTAGATCTTTGTTCTCCATTATGATTTTACTTCCCTCTACAACTCTTGGGTTAATTTATTTCATGGGATGAATACCATATCCCTCTATTATTTCTTTGTTACTTGCAAGCCATTTTTTTTCCACTTTGAGGGCATATTGACATACCTCTTCAATGGATTTCATCTAAAACATGCCTATTACATCTTGTATGGAAAAAATTAATTCATTGACATATATTATCTCTTTTTCGTCATCTTTAACATGAATAGCCCTTATGGACAACTTATATAATTCTTTTGTATACTCTTTAAACCCCAATTTTTTTTCTTAATATTTTATAGTTTTATAAACAAACCAAGATGATAATCAATATGAAAAAAATTAATTTTAGCTTGGCAAAAAATTTATTCGAAGTTTGTATTTTCTCTTTGCCCTTTCATTGCCTTTCTCTTTGCACATGCTCCCACCAAAGTGCTACATGCCCCTTCAATCATGTGCATGTAAATTTGACTTACGTTAGAACAGTCATAAATTCATAATCAAAGAGCTTCTCTATATCCATTGTTTATTCTATCAACTCCTCTAGATTCAAAATTCCAATAAAATTTGGGATATCTAATTTGGGTTTATTCCCAATATTAAATTTTTTTATATCCATTATGATTTGGGTTTTTCAATTCCTTCACTTATTACCTTTGTGTGACCAACATTTTCATCCTCACTTTCACTCACAATATTAATGTTAAATCCTCTTCATTGGGTCATTTCAATGACCTCCAGAAATATAGTGATTCCCTACAATATCTTACCTCTTGGTCTTCCTTCTCCTTGGTATGTCATCAAAACTAGATCTGATACCACTCTAATGTAGTCTATGTTGATTGATCTAGTTAAGGATGTCCAACCAAGCAACATAACTCAATCATGTAATCTTCTCCACACTATGTAATTCAGACCTATAACTACTTTCTATAGTTGCCCCTTACGGTAATTTATACAACTCTCATTCTATTTAAACACTAAAGCTTAGCTAAAGAAAGTTGTTTTATTGCTTTTTTTTTTACTTTTTCATGTTTGCACAAACTACTTCAACTAAGATATGCAATTTTTTCCTATATTTTTATCATTTATTTTTTTTTTTTTTTTTTGGATAATGAAATATTATCCCTTCATCCAAATCCTCTTATCATTTACACATGTCAAAATGGTAATTTAAACAATTATAATTAAAAACAAAGGTTTCAATTGCTACAAACTTTATTTTTTAAATAGGTAGTAGGTTTTTGGAAAGATATGAAAATCAATTAAAATATGATTTTTCCATTTATAATAAGTCGAAATTAAAATTTCTTTTAATTTAAACATTATACAATTACAAGTAAAAAATCTAAATTTGTATTGAAACAAACAGGCCGAAAGGTTAGTATGATTATAAAATTGTTTTTCTAATATTTCATCCAACTAACTTGGATCATCAAAAAATGGTACTCTCTACGTATACAGGAAAATTATATATACACAATTTTATCATAGTGTATTCGATGCTTCCTTGTTGGCTAGGGATTTTGAGTTTATGTCTCCAAGAGATTCTATTGGCCACAGGACATACACTTCCTCCACGACTGCCAAAAGTCTTGTGAAAAATGCTAGTCTTTATAGAATTGTGCAAGGAGTCACTCGTGGTGCAGTGCCTAGTGCCAAGATTGACATGAGTAAGGTTTGTTGAGGCCATGACAGTTGTCATGATGAAGATATTCTTGTTTTATTTTAAAATGCCACCTATGACGGTGTGGGTGTTATTTCAATTTCCCTTATTCTTGCTACATTTGATGATGCCATTTACGATGGTGTGGATGTTATTTCATTTTTCCTTGGGTTGGGCTTAAAAATTCAATACTTTGAAGATAGAATTGTGTTAGAAAATTAAACCAGATTTGACACCTTTGGAAAATCCACCTACTACACCATTCGTCGGATCTAGTTGCACTCGCATTAATTACTGGTAGTTGAGACTGTCAGTCAATTTGGCGATTGGATGGAAACCCTAATTTTGCATTAATTACATGTCAAAGCAATTGGTGTAGCTTTCCCACCTCATCTGTGAATACCCAACTATATATTTATTTCAGGGTTCTATTTTATCGGTTAGAGAGATTGGAGAAAATTAGAGTAGAGCAGAGTGAAGAGCAGAAGAAGAACGCAACAACATTATGCAGAGTAGAAGCAGCAGTAGGGTGAAGCAGCTAAGTCTATTTTTATTTTTGTGATTGTTCACTACATTTTTATATTGTATTCAAGAGAGTGTATTCCCAAGTATATGTATCTTTGGATGTATTTCCAAATTATCTCTACAATATAATTTTATTATCTGTGTATCTCTCTTCCATAATTATGTGTAGTTGTATTTGACTAACTTAGCAAAGTTATGTTGTTGTTATAATCTCATTCTGGAAGATTTAATTTATAAGTTCTCATGGCTATTATTTCCCGCATTCTACCTGAAAACCTTGAAGAATCTCCCCGTAGAAGTATCCATATCCATTTCAGGTCATTCCCCTTATTAAATCTTTTGCATTTTATTTAGTTTCATTTTGTACCATTTGTTTGTATTTCCATGTGGAATATACTTTATGTTAAATTATAATTTAATATTATATTATTATTTTAACCCTAAAATTGGTGAAGTCTGAAATATTAAAACCTAATATAAAATTTGCATCCGCAATAATCATATCTTCATTTCGCACTTTTTCTCCACTTTTGTGACATCATCCGAAATATAGTGCAAATTTTGAATTCGGGCCCATTTCCTCCTCAACCCTAGCAGAATCCATTCTGAACATCTAATCCATAGGCTACCTTTTGTTTTAAGTGTAGATTTAATTCTATGTCCTCATTTTGATTCCACTATCTAGACTGGCACTTGGATTTTATCTGTTCCCAATTAGTGTATTGGCATTTCAGATTGAATTCCTTCCGAAATTGTGTCATCAATTTGCATTCAGCTCTAGACTTTAAAACCTTCAAACTGGTATCAAAGCTTGAGCCCTCCCATGGAAAATAGAAGCAATGGCTTCTAGAAATAACTCTTTGCAGTTGCAGATCCCATGGTTCAGTGGCAAGAATTATTATTATCAAAGCATACAAATGAAAATATTATTTGGGTCTAAGGAGCTATGGGACTTGGTTGAGAATGGTTATCGAGAACCAGCAGATGCAACAACATTGGAAGAACTCTCCCAAGTGGATTTAGATTTGTTGAAGGAGAATCAAAAGAAAGACCAAAAAGCATTATTTTATATAATGTAGGCTACGAAGGAGACAATATTCCCATGGATTGAAAGAGCAACCAAAGCTAAGCAAACTTGGGAAATTTTATCTAGCTCTTATCAGGGCACCAACAAGGTGAAGTTGGTAAAGCTATAGATGTTAAGGAGGGAGTTTGAGAACCTATAGATGAGTGAATCAAAGTCCATGAGCTATTTCTTCACCCGGACATTAGATGCCATCAACTAGATGAGGCTAAATGGGGATAATGTGGACAACCATAGAATAGTGGAGATATTTTGAGAATCCTGCCAACTAGGTTTGACTCAGTTGTGATAGCAATAGAGGAATCGAGGGATTTGACAATACTCTCTATGGATGAGCATATGGGTTCTCTGCAGACACATGAGCAGAGTTTAAGTTGGTCAACTCAATCCTATCTCAAGCAAGCATTCAAAACATAGGTCTCATTTCGAGACAATAATAGAAAAGAAGAATCCCACCAAGGTGCCTCATATTCTCAAGGAGGAAGAGGAAAAAACAACAGAGGTAAGTGTGGAAGAGGTAACAAGCAAGGAGCAAGGTCAAACTACAATGACAGAGAGACCAACTGTAACTTCCATCAGGAAAGAGGAAGAGGTAATGGGAAAAATTAGCAAGGAGGATTTAATCAGAAGGACAAATCAAAGGTCCAGTGCTATTACTACAAGAAATTTGGCCACTATATATCTGAGTGTAGAAATAATATGGCAAAATATAACCAACAACAAACCCATTGCACAAATGGAGTTGGAAATATAGAGTGTAGATATGCATGTGGGAACATGTTGTTAACTTGCATTACTTATGGGGAAATCCAGAAGAACACCTAGTATTTGGATAGTGGGTGTAGCAAATACATGATGGGGAACAGAGAGATGTTCTCACAATTGGATGAAACAATCAAATTTAAGGTGAAAATAGGGAATAACAACAAGGTTCCTGTCAAAGGAAAAGGTAAAATTATCATCCACACCAGGCACGGTGAAAGGAAACAAATACAAGATGTGTATTATGTGTCTATGTTGAAGCATAACTTGTTGAGTGTTGGATAACTTATACAAAAGGGGCACACTGTTCAATTTAAATATGGATCTTGTACCATCAGAGATAAAGAGCATAGGCAAATTGCAACAATGTCCATGACTAAGAATAAAATGTTCCCTTTGCATATTCAAAATGAATTGCTGATGTCATTGAGTGTAGTGGTGAAGGATGCTGCATAGCTATGGCATATCAGATTTGGTCACCTGAGTTTTAGTGGCTTGAACTTTCTATACAAGAAGAAAATGGTAAAGGGTTTACCCCTTATAAAGCAACCCAATCAATTTTATGAAGGTTGCTTAGTTGGCAAGTAGCATAGGGATGCATTCTTTATAGGGTAGTCTTGGAGAGCTTCACAACCATTAGAGCTAGTCCATTTAGATATCTACGGTTCAATGCAGACCAACATATTTACTGAAAATAATATTTTTGACTTTCATTGATGACTTCAATCGAAGGACATGGGTTTATCCCATTAAGAAAAAGTCATACTTTCAGCAAATTTAAGGAGTTCAAGGCTCTAGTTGAGAAACAGAGCGGTTATTTTGTGAAGACTCTTAGGACAGATAGAGGAGGTGAATACATATCCAATTTGTAAGCAATGTGGAATTCATAGATAGTTTGCTACCAGATATACATCACAATAGAATGGTGTTGCAGAGAGAAAGAATAGAACAATCATGGATATGACATGTATTATGCTAAAGGCAAAGGGATTGCCACATGAGTTTTGGGCAGAAATTGTAGCTTGTGCAGTCTATCTGCTAAATAATGTCCCACCAAGAGTGTGAAGGAAAATATTCCTCAAGATTCTTGGAGCAACCAGAAGCCAAGTGTGGCTCATTTACGAGTTTTTGGGTGCATTGCATATGCACACATCACAGATGAGAATAGGAAGAAGTTGGATGAGAAAGCTGAGAAATGTATCTTCACAAGGTACAGTGAATAAGAAAAATATTACAGGTTGTATAATATTGTAACTAAGAAACTTATCATCAGCAAAGATGTGAAGTTCTTGGAGGATGAAGCATGGAACTGGAAATCTATGACTGGCCAGACAGAGCCAGCTATTATTAAATCTGTGGACTTGGAGGAAAATAGGGTGTAGCCACCTGTAGCCTCAAGAAGTAATAGTGGTATCAATAGCATCACAGCCTCATCATCCTGATCACCTCCACTTGCAACAAGGATATCCAACTTGAAGACACCATAAAAGACAAGGAGCTTGCAAGATATTTATGATGTAACCCAAAATCAAACTGATGAAAAACATTTTGATTTTGCTTTATTTTACAAGTGTGATCCAATTAATTTTGAATAAGCAATTCAAAATAAGAAATGGGTGAATGCTATGGATGATGAGATAGCATCAATTGAGAAAAATCAGACCTAGGAGTTGATGGATCTTCCAGTTGGTAAGAAGACCATTGGGGTCAAATGGGTATATAAAACTAAGTTTAATGCCCAAGGTGAAGTAGACAAGCATAAGGCCATATTTGTGGCAAAAGGCTACAAGTAGAAGTCAGGGATTGACTACCATGAAGTTTATGCACCTGTAACCCAACATGACATAGTTAGAATGATCCTAGCATTGACAGCTTAGAAGGGCTAGAATGTTTACCAGATGGATGTCAAGTCTACCTTCTTGAATGGAGTACTGGAAGAAGAGGTCTATATAGACCAGCCACCTGACTATGAGATGGAAGGGCAAGTCCTAAAATTGAAGAATGCTCTGTATGGGTTAAAGCAAGCACCCAAAGCTTGGTACAATAGAATTTATGCTTACTTTCAAGAGAATGGGTTCATTAAATGATCATATGAGCACACTTTGTATATGAAAACAAATACAGAGGGAGAAATTATAATCGTCTACTTGTATGTAGATGATCTGATATATACTAGCAATAGCGGCATGCTATTTGATCAGTTCAGAACAACCATGAAGGAGTTTGAAATGATAGACTTGGGGCTGATGAAGTATTTTCTTTGCATTGAAGTTGACCGATCTGTGGATGGCATCTTCATTTCTCAGGGTAATTATGCAAAGGATGTCTTGAAGAGGTTTAATATGGAGGACAAAAAACCTACCATCACCCCAGTTGCCACATGCCTGCAGTTGAGCAATACTGATAACAACAGAAGTGTGGATCCAACTCTCTACAAAAGGTTAGTTGGAAGCTTGATGTATTTTACTGCAACCAGGACAAATTTGATGTTTGATGTGAGTTTAATTAGTAGATTTATGGAGTCCCCAAAGGACAATCACTGGAAAGCAGACAAAATAATTCTGAGATATGTCAATGGAACAAGGAACCATGGAATCCACTATACCAGATATGACCAACTTGAACTAATTGGCTACACAAATAGTGATTGGGCTGGTAGCATAGATGATCTGAAGAGCACTTCTAGATATGCCTTCCATATTGGATTTGGATGTCTCTTGGTCCTCCAAGAAGCAGCCAATTGTTGCACTATCCACTACAAAGACAGAGTATGTTGCTACCACCTCAGCCTCATACCAGGCAGTTTGGCTGAGAAGAGTTATGAGTGAAATGAATCATCCACCAAAAGTAACAACAACTATATTTTGTGATAACAATTTTGTCATAGCATTGTCCAAGGACCCAATGTTCCAAGCTGAATTGCTATTTTATAGGTCCAAAGAGCAAATGGCAGATATATTCACAAAAACTTTGAAGGAGGAAGACTACAATAGGTTGAGGAAAATTCTTGGTGTTAAAGTTTTTCTAAAATCTAGTGTAAAGGAGGGTGTTAGAAAATTAAACCAGATTTGACACCTCTGGAAAATCCACCTACTACACCATTCACCGGATCTAGCTACACTCGAATTAATTACTGGTAGTTGAGACTGTTAGTCAATTTGGCGATTGGATGGAAACCCTAATTTTACGTTAATTGCATTTCTAAGCAGTTGGTGTAGCTTTCCTGCCTCATCCATGAATCCCCAGCTATATATTTATGTTTGAATTCTATTTTGCAGGTTAGTGAGATTGGAGAAAATCAGAGCAGAGCAGAGAGAAGAGCAGAAAAAGAATGCAACAACATTGTATAGAGTAGAAGCAGTAGCAGGGTGAAGCAGCTAAGTCTATTTTTATTTCTATGATTGTTCAATGCATTTTTATCTTGTAGTCCAGAGGGTGTATTCGCAAGTATATGTATATGTGGATGTATTTCCAAATTATCTCTACAATATAATTTTATTATTTGTGTATCTCTCTTCCATAATTTTGTGTGGTTGTATTTGACTAACTTAGCAAAGTTAGTATTTATGTTGTTATAATCTCATTCTGGCAGATTTACTATTATTTCCTCCATTCTGCCTGAAAACCCTCAAGAATATCTTCGTAAAAGTCTTTGTCTCCATTCTGGTTCATTCCCCTTCTTAAATATTTTGGATTTTATTTAGTTTCATTCCACACCCTTTGTTTGTATTTCCATGCGGAATAAACTTTAGGTTAAATTATAATATAAAGTTATATTATTAATTTAACCCTAAAGTTGGTGAAGTCCAAAATATTAAAACCTAATATAAAATGCGCATCTCCATTTCGTAATTTTTCTCCACTTTTGTGATGTCATCTGAAAGATAATGCAGATTCTCAAATTCGGGCCTCTTTCCTCCTCAATCCTAGTGGAATCCATTCCGAATATCTTTGCTTGGATTTGCTCCCAGATTCAACACTGTTGAAAAATCTGCAGGTTGCCTTTTGTTTTAAGTGCCAATTTAATTCTACATCCTCATTCTGCTTTCACTGTCTAGACTGGCACTTGGATTTTATCCTCTCCGAATTGGTGTATTTGCATTTCGAATTGAATTCCTTCCGAAATCGTGCCCTCAATTCGTGTTCTGCTCTAAACTTTAAAAACTTCACATTGCCATACAAGCATTTGATGCGATGTAAAATGAAATCTTGATGACAAACTCTGCTAGAAACGACGAAGCCCTTTCCATACCTATTTCCAATTATTGTCCATGGTATTTCACAGTGTCTGCTAGCACCATTGACAAACAGATACCGTGTTAAAAATATTAATCCTAATTTCATGCCTCCACCAAACTACACTTCAAACTTTGGCGAAGCTGGACTGTGCTCCAAACTTTTGGTGCAGCCAGACTATGCTCCGAACTTGGGCGAAGTCAGACTGTGCTTGCGCAGTAGGGGATCCTAACAAAATTTTTGACTTGACATCGCATGTGACTTCTGACAGATGTGAGGTCTAACAGATCCGATCACCATAAAAGTTAATGCCAGTTTGGCGATTTGATAGAAACCCTAGTTCAGGGTTTGTCAGAACCTATTAGAGGATAACCTCTATCTTCCTCTCCCTGTAGCTATATAAGGGCAGTTTGGGTCATCAAAAAATAGAAGAGGAGAGTGGGGGAAATTTGGAGAAATAGGCAAGAGAAAAGCAGTCATTCGTAGAGTAGCAGACAAAACTATTTTTTAGTGAGTAGTGTAGCTCATCTGTTTAATGTTCGAGCAGCAGACTCGACATTTGTTTTATCTTTCATTTTATACTGCAAATTTAGTTTGCAGATGTTATTTTTTTTCCTCAGTTGAAGACTTTTGTAACCCTCATCTTATATAAATAAAATTTGTTGTTGTTTAAGGCATCTGTAGGGTTTGCGGTTATTTTTATCGGTGCAAAATCAGTTGTCTATACAAATCACCTCAGAGCATTTTTTTTTTGTTTTCTATAAGTTTGAGCTCAGATCTAAAATATTGCATTTAGATTTAGTGTTTCTCTCCTCCCATACAGTTCTTGACAAGCCAAGGAAACCATTGCGACAACCGCATAAGCCTCCAAACAGAAAAAAATTGCAAGACAAAAATTTGCCTAAGTCTAGAGCTATCCACCTAACTGTGCAACAAATTCGGACTTCGATGCCTTTGACCAGCGTAGTCGGGCATTGACAAGATGCTCCCCGACTTAGCTCTTTCTTTTGTGCGTAGCCCGATTGTGCACATTTTTTGTGCGTAACCCGACTGTGCACATTACTCCGTGTGTAACTCGACTGTGCATGTTTTACTTGCACAGCCCGATTGCACAAATTTTAAGAGTGTAGCCCAATTGCACAAATTTCAAGAGTGCAACCCAATTGTGCAATAGTCAGGAGCGTAGCTTGACTTTGACTGCATAGCTTGACTTCAGGCCCTCCCGTTGCATTGCGCTCTCGTTCTCTGAATGTCAAAATAAAAAATTTAAAACTACAAATTAGTAGCAGAGCTATTGATCCCTTGATGCGGAGACTGAAGCAGAATGACTTCTAGTAGCAACAACTTGTAGTTGCAGATCTCGTGCTTCAACAAAAAGAATTACGATTATTGGAGCATCCAGATGAAGATCCTGTTCGGATCTCAAAATCTGTGGGAGTTAGTCAAGAACGGCTACCCAGAACCGATAGATGCAACAACACTGGCCGCCCTCTCTCAAGAAGACAAGGACCTATTGAAAGAGAACATGAAGGACTAGAATGCCCTCTTCTACATCATGCAAGCGATCAAGGATTCCATCTTCTCGCGGATCTCATAATCCACCAAGGCGAAGGAGGCCTAGAAGATTCTGTCCAGCTCGTACTAGGGCACCAATAAGGTAAAGTTGGTGAAGCTGTAGATGCTCAGGAGGGAGTTTGAAAATTTGCAGATGAGTGAGTCTGAGTCCATGAGTGATTTCTTCACCCGAATGACAAACATTATCAACCAAATGTAGTTGAATGAAGAAATTATGCAGATCCAGAGAATCATAGAGAAAATTCTCAAAATTTTGCCTTCCAATTTTAACTCGATTGTAATAGCAATCGAAGAGTCGAGGGATCTAACAACTCTCTCGACAAATGAACTCATGGGTTCATTGTAGACACATGAACAGAGGTTGAGCCGTTCATCTCAGACCTCTCTAGAGCAAGCATTCAAGGCTCAAGTCTCATTTTGAGATAGCGACAAACAAGATTCCCACCATGGCACCTCTAGTTCTCATGGAGCAAGAGGTAGAGGCAGGCATGGGAAAGGCAACAAGCAAGGAGGACAGTCAAACCCTAGCGAAGGAGAGACAAACTATAATTTCCATCAGCAAGGTGGAAGATGCAGTTTGAAAAATTAGCAAGCTGGATCTGGTCAGAAGGACATGTCAAAGGTCTAGTGCTATTTTTGCAAGAAGTTTGACCATTACATCTCACAGTGCAAAAAATGGATGGCCAAGGAGAACCAGCAGCAAGCTCGTTACATAGATGAAATCAAAAATATGGCAGGAGGAAACGTGTTGTTGACTTGCAACATTGAGGAGGAGTGCTAAAAGAATATATGGTATTTAGACAACAGGTGCAGCAAACACATGATCGGGAACAAGGAGATCTTCTCCCAACTGGATGAAACAGTCCAGTCTGAGGTGAATATTGGAAACAACAATAAGGCTTCTGTAATGGGGAAAGGAAAGATCCTCATTCACACCAGGCATGGTGAACGAAAGCAGATCTATGATGTTTACTATGTGTTTGGCCTGAGCATAACCTACTGAGCGTTGGACAACTCGTGCAGAAGGGATATATGATCCAGTTCAAATACGGAGCTTGCACCATCAGAGACAAGTCGCATGGGTAGATTGCTACCGTGTCCATGACGAAGAATAAAAATTTTCTACTACAGATTCAAAATGAATAATTGATGTCTCTGAGTGTAGTTGTGAAAGATGCTACCTGGCTGTGGCATCTCAAATTTGGTCACCTGAACTTCAGTGGCCTAAATCAACTACACAAGAAGCAAATGGTGAAGGGTTTACCCCTGATAGAGTAGCAAAATCAAGTTTATGAGGGCTTCTTAGTCAGCAAACAACATAGGGATTCATTCCCTTCCAGTCAGTCTTGGAGAGCATCACAGCCACTAGAGCTAGTGCACTCATACATTTGCGGTTTGATGCAGATCAACACGTTTGCCGATAATAAATACTTCTTAATGTTCATAGATGCCTTCAGTCGAAAGACGTGGATCTATGCCGTCAAGCTAAAGTCAGAAGCATTTGCCAAATTCAAAGAATTCAAGGCTTTGGTGGAGAAACAAAGCAGATATCAAATCAAGACTCTCATGATAGATGGCAAAGGTGAATACATCTCCAATGAATTCCATAACTACTACAAGTAGCACGAAATTCGAAGGCAATTCACTACCAGATACACGCCACAGTAGAACAACATAGCTGAGAGGAAGAACCGGACCATCATGGAGATGGCATGAAGCATGATGAAGGCAAAGGGATTGCCACATGAATTTTGGGCAGAGGTTATAACATGTGCAGTCTACTTGTTGAACACATGTGCCACCAAAAGCGTGAAGGACAAAATCCCTCAGGAGGCTTGGAGCGATGTGAAGCCAAGTGTGGCTCACTTGCGTGTGTTTGGGTGCATTGCATTTGCACATGTTCCAGAAGAGAAGTGGCATAAGTTGGATGATGGAGCTGAGAAGTGCATTTTCATAGGGTAAAGTGAGCAGGCGAAGGCATATAGGTTGTACAACCCTGTGACGAAGAAGCTCATCATCAGCCATGATGTGAAGCTTTTTGAAGATGAAGCCTGGAACTACAAGTTAGAGATTGGCCAATCAGAGCTAGCAGTAGTAGAGTCTATTGACTTGGAAGAAGGAAGTGTGCAGCCACCTACAACCTCCAACAGCAGTAGCGATGCCAGCAGTAGCACAACCACTCCATCTCGGTCACCTCCATGTGCAAGTAGAATCCAAAACCTGGTGACACCAGCGAAGACAAGGAGCTTGCAAGAAATCTACGAGGCAACCCAAACCCACGTAGATGAAGAGTACTTTGACTTTGTATTCTTTATTGAAGTTTATCCAGTAGAGTTTGAAGATGCTAGTTAGAATTAGAAGAGGGTACACGCTATGGATGAGGAGATTAAAGCCATTGAAAAGAATGATACATGGCAACCGATAGAACTTCCATTAGGGAAGAAGACCATTGGGGTCAAGTGGGTGTATAAGACAAAGTTCAACACCCAAGGAGACGTTGACAAGCATAAGTCTAGACTGGTGGCAAAGGGCTACAAGCAAAAGTCAAGCATCGATTACCATGAGGTTTATGCGCCTGTAGCCCGACTTGACATAGTCAGGATGATCCTGGCATTGGCAACCCAACAAGGTTGGAAGATTTACCAGATGGATGTCAAGTCAGCCTTCCTCAACAGAGTGTTAGAGGAAGAGGTCTACATAGACCAGCCACCAGGTTACGAAATTGAAGGCCATAAGGGCAAAGTCCTTAAGCTGAAGCAGGCCCTATATGGTTTAAAGTAGGCACCCCGGGCTTGGTATAGTTGGATTGATAGTTATTTTCAGCAAAATGGGTTTGTAAAATGCCCATATGAGCACACCCTATACATGAAGACAAATGATGTAGGTGAGCTCATAATCGTTGCCTGTATGTGGACAATTTAATTTACACTGGCAACAACACCACTATTTTCTCAGTTCAGAACAACCATGAAGAAGGAGTTCAAGATGACAGACTTAGGGCTAATGAAGTATTTTCTTGGCATTGAAGTTGACCAATCAACAGATGGCATCTTCATTTCTTAGTGCAAGTATTCGAACGATGTCCTAAAGCAGTTCTAGATGGAGGACAACAAACCTGCCATCAAACCTGTAGCCACAGGTTTGTTCCTAAGCAAACTAGATTTAGGAAGGAATGTAGATCCAACACTGTTTAGGAGGCTAGTTGGCAGTCTAATGTATTTGACTGCAACTCGGCCAGATCTGATGTTCAGAGTCAGTCTGATCAACCATTTCATGGAGACTCCAAATGACACACTGGTAAGCAGGCAAAAGGATCTTGCAGTATGTCAACGGGACATGAAACAATGGCCTGTTTTATGCCAGACAGGACCAGTTGGAACTAGTGGGCTTCACAAATAGTGACTGGGCTGGTAGTACCAATGATCGGAAGAGCACCTTTGGGTATGCTTTCCATCTCGGATCAGGGGCAGTCTCATGGGCATCCAAGAAGCAACCCATCATTGCATTGTCCATAGCCGAAGCAGAATATGTCATTGCCACGTCAGCCGCATGCCAGGCATTTTGGCTACAAAGAGTTCTGAGTGAATTGAACTATCCTCTGGAAGGTGTGACAATGATTTTTTGTGATAACAATTCGGCCATTGCACTGTCAAAGGATCCCGTGTTCCATGGCCAGACGAAGCACATCGATATTCATTTTCACTTCATCAGAGAGTTGGTGAAGTCTGGAGAAATTAAATTGCAGTTTTCCAGATCCAAGGAGTAGTTGGCAGATATTTTCAAGAAGCCTTTGAAGGCGGAAGACTTCAGCAGATTGCGAGAGCATCTTGGAGTCAAAGAGCTTGTGAAATCATGTTTAAAGGATGGTGTTAGAAATATTAATCATGATTTCACGCCTCCGCCAAACTACGCTTCAAACTTTGGCGAAGCCGGACTGCACTCCGAACTTTTGGCGAAGTTGGACTGCGCTCCGAACTTGGGCGAAGTCAAACTGCGCTCGTGTAGTCAGGGATCTCGGCAAATTTTTTGACTTGACGTCGCACGTGCCTTCTAAAAGATGTGACTTCTGACAAATCCGATCATCGTAGAAGTTAATCCTAGTTCGGAAATTTGTTAGAAACCCTAGTTCAGGGTCTATCAGAACCTGTTAGAGGATAACCTCTATCTTCCTCTCCCCACGACTATATAAGGGTAGTTCGGGTCTTCAAAAAATAGCAGAGGAGAGGGGGAAATTTGGGGAAGCAAGCAAGAGAAAAGCAGTCATTCGCAGAGTAGTAGACAAGACTATTTTTCAGTGAGCAGTGTAGCTCATCTGTTTAATGTCCGAGCAGCAGACTCGACATTTGTTTTCCCTTTCAGTTTATCCTACAGCTTTAGTCTGCAGATGTTAGTTTTTTTCCTTAGTTGAGGACTTTTGTAACCCTCATCTTATACGAATAAAAATTTCTATTATTTAAGGCATATGTAGGGTTTGCGGTTATCTTTGTCGGCACAAAATCAGTTGTTGTCTATAAAAATCGCCTCAGAGCATTTTCTTTCGCATTCTATAAGTTTGAGTTCAGATCTGAAACATTGCATTTAGATTCGGTGTTTCTCTCCTCCCATACAGTTCTTGCCAAGCCAAGGAAACCGTCGCGGCAGCCGCACAAGCCTCCGGACAACAAAAATTCGCCAGACAAAAATTTGCCTAAGTCTGGAGCCGTCCACCGGACCGCGCAGCGAAGTCGGACTTCGCTGCCTTTGACCAGCGCAGTCGGGCGTTGACCAGCCGCTCCTCGGCTTAGCTCTTTCTTCCGTGCGCAGCCCGATTACGCACATTTTTCGTGCGCAACCCGACTACGCACATTACTCCGTGCGCAACCCGACTGCGCAAATTTTACTTGTGTAGCCCGATTGCACGAATTTCGAGAGCGCAACCTGATTACGCAAATTTCGAGAGCGCAACCCAATTGCGCAATAGTCGGGAGCTCAGCCCGACTTCGGCTGCGCAGCCCGACTTCGGGCCCTCCCGTCGAATTGCGCTCCCGCTCTGTGAACGGCGAAATTAAAAATTTAAAACTACATGCCGACCGATCTTCTTTTACGAAACAGGTTGGCTATGGATGTAAGTATTGACTGTATCTATCCGGTTACATTTAACAGTTCAGGCGTATATAGTTGTATTGCGACCTTTCCTTGGATTTTTCTTGGATTTTTCCTAGTGACTTGCACGGAGGATTATATTTGTAATCGTTAAAAAACAAAAACATCATTTTAAAATGTATTAAATATACCAGGCGTATTACTTTTAATATAATTTTGAAGGTACCAAGTGAATTAGGTTTAGAATTTAAACTTTCATAATTGTTTGGCTTAAATCTGTTCAATGTGAGTTGTTTTTATGTAGGAATTAGCTAAAATAAGTGATATTGGTAAACAACCCCAGAATTGTAAACATGCTTAGTATAATGTAACAACTTACCTACAAGGCCAAAAAAAAAAACAAAACAATAAAAACAAAAACTGGTAATTTTGAACGACCATGTTTCTTTATTTGGTTGACCATCACCTAATTTTCCATTTTATTTAAGAATGGACGCCATTGATATAGGCTGCCCACTTACAGTACATAAACAATTCTTATACTATGCTAACGCGTTAAATTTGATGGTGTCGCAGGGCCTTGCTATAAACGCAAACACATTCACGATGGAGCAGGAGTGGCATCCTTTAATATACGGAGGAGACGCTGCTAGTGTTTCTGGAGGCTATACTTCGGAGGATTCAAGGTGAGATTGAGAACCTAGCTGACTAAAAGTTATGTTTATTATTTCTTGTAAGCTTTAAACCAAAATTTTGTTGCTTTGAATCGCTAAGCTACTGTGGTCCGAATTCTCTCGATAACAAAAAGGCTGAAGGAAAAATCGTACTTTGCTATGTGCAAGAAGACGAGATGGTTTTTCACGCAGGCGGTGTGGGTGCGATTATAGTATCCGATTATGCTAATGATACAGCATTTCCTTGTATTACCCCCTACCACAGTGATAGCCTATGGAAAGTCGACTTCTTCTATAGAACCTTTTGAAGAAGAGTTGTCTTTTCAGAGATCGCATGACTTTTAAACTGGACGGTTTCCTATTTCCACCCAAGTTTTATAATCTAAAGAGAGCAAAAGTAAGTTATTTATGTAAATTTTATGTCTTTGTTCAGCTCTCTTGTTGCTAGAATACGAAAAACTTTTCCTTCATACGACGTCACTGCACCCATATTGGCTTCGTTTTCTCGAGGCCCCAGCCCAATCACCCCCGACATTTTTAAGGGTAAGGAGGGCAATTATAACATTATGCCACAGTTACTTGGAATTGACAAACTTAGATGAGTATCTCTTATTATTGTTCTGGTCGTTGCCAGCCTAACATCACAGCACCTGGAGTTGACATTTTGGCTGCTTGGTCAAAAGAGCAACTATGAACGAGGATAGAAGGATAACCGATTACAATATAATATCAGGAACATCTATGTCATGCCCTCATGTCGCAGGAGCCGCTGCTTATGTGAAGTCCTATCATCCTAATTGGTCTCCTGCTGCTATCAAATCAGCTCTGATGACTAAGGTGTTCCTAACATCATGTTTCACTCTAATTTGTTTTTATTTATATGCGAATTTTAAATCTCACTGTTGTGACTGGATTTCTTATGTAGCGTCTATTCTGGATGCGTCTTTGAGTTGCAATGGAGATGCAGAATTTGGATATGAAACTGGCCAGATTAATCTGGTTAAAGCAACTTATCCAGGGTTTGTATATGACATGGATTCGAATTCTTACATTACTATGCTTTGCAGCCAAGGTTACAATGCCACAGGTTTGCGATTGGTGATAGGAGATTTCAGCGAATGCCAAACTAACAGACCAAAAGCAGGAGTGAGAAATCTCAATTACCCTTCTATAATGGCTTCTTCTAGAACGAACAAGTCTGTTTCTGCTATATTTTTTAAGAACAGTCACAATCGTTAGGCCTGCAAAAGCGACATACTGAGCCGTAGTGAATGCACCAGAATGAACGTGACGGTGACACCAGACTCCCCTTTCAACATACAAACCAAAATCGATCTTACAAAGTGACAATTACCGGTGAAACTATATATTCTAGGACATTTTGTTCTATGGGGATTATGATAGAAATTAAATTTGATTTCACACGGAAAGATCTTTGATAGATATTATCACCAAAATCTGATCGCCACATTTTTATGGCATGCAGAGTTATTATCAGAAGTTACAGATTGGAATGAGATAAATGCATGTTAGAAGATAAGCCTTATCCGTCCTTCACCTGACTATATAAGTCGGTGTCATCCTAAGAGCATTGCAGCAAGATTGAAAGTGGAAGCGGTGAAAGAGGAGAAGAGCAGTAACGAAGGGCTGTAGAAGAAACGATAGTGGAAGCAGAGTGGAAGAAAGAGCGTGAAGAGAGCACAGAGTAAAAAGCCCTTGACCACTTTGACCAACGAAATACCTGATTTTGCATATTCATCCACCGAAAAGGGATTTTCACGCATTTCTCCTTTGAAAAAGTATTTTCGGACAAGCTGCTCTGTAAAGGGTTTTCGCTCCGCTATTTTGGTGACTTTGTTTTCGCCAGCAAAACTTGGTTTTCACGTCATATTCAAAGATCAGTTGAAACTAATGTTTTCATTGTGTTGTTCTTTCAAATTGGTATCAAAGCTAGCACTATAATCGTGGAAGATAAGAAGCAATGGATTTCGATGGTAACTCATTGTAGTTACAAATCTCACATTTCAATGGCAAGAATTACGATTAATTGAGCATCCAAATGAAGATCTAATTTGGGTCTCAAGAGCTATGGGAGTTGGTCTAGAATTTTTATGTAGAACCAATAGATACAGTAGCTATGAGCGCTCTCTCCTAGGCAAAGTCATAGTTGTTGAAGGAGAATTGAAAAAAATACCAAAAGGCATTATTCTACATAATGCAAGTAGTCGAGGAAACTATATTTCCATGAATTGTAGCAACAACCGAATTGAAGGAGGCATGGGAAGTTCTTTCCAGCTCCTTCCAGGGCACCAACAAAGTGAAGTTGATGAAGTTGTAGACATTGAGAAGAGAATTTGAAAATATACAGATGAGTGAGTCAGAGTCCTTGAGTGATTTCTTTATCTGGATAATGGGTATCATCAACTAGATGAGGTTGAATGGCAAAAAATGTGGAGAACCAGAGAATTGTGGAGAAGATATTGAGGAGCCTACCAGCAAGGTTTGACTCAGTGGTGATTGCAATTGAAGAATCGAGGGATTTAACAATCCTCTCAGTGGATGAGCTAATGGTTTCTCTGTAAACACATAAGTAGAGGCTGAATCATACATCTCAATCCTCTTTAGAGTAAGCATTCAAGATAGTTTCATTATGAGATAATAGCAAAGAAGAATCCCATCAAGAAGCCTCCAATTATCAAGGAGGAAGAGGATATAACACAAGAGGTAAGCATGGAAGAGGCCATAAGTGAGGAGGAAAGTCAAACTCCAATGAAGGAGAGACTAGGTGCAACTTCCATCAAGCAGGAGGAAGAGGTAATGGAAGAAATCAAAAAGTAAGATCTAATAAGAGGTATGATAAATTTAAAGATCCAATGTTATTACTGCAAGAAATATGGTCATTATAGCTATGAGTGTAGAAAGAAGATGGCCAAGGATAATAAGTAGTGATCCCACTACACAAATGGATCTAAAAATGTAGAGTGTAGAGATACTTGTGGGAATCTATTATTAACTTGCAGTATTGAGGAGGAGAACCAGAAGTATACTTGGTATCTCGATAGTGGTTGCAGTAATCACATGTCTAGGAACAAAGAGATGTTCTCACAGTTGTATGAATCCATCCAATCTAAAGTGAATATGGGGAACAATAATAAGGCACCTATCATGGGAAAAGAGAAAATCATTATCCACACTAGGCAAGATGAAAGGAAGCAAATCCAAGATGTGTATTATGTTCCTAGGTTGAAACATAATTTGTTAGTGTTGGACAACTTGTGTAGAAGGGGTACACTATGTAATTTAAAAATGAAGCCTATATAATCAGCAACAAGGAGCACAAGGTAATAAAAAATGTATCCATGACAAAGAACAAGATGTTTCCCTATAAATTCAAAATGAATTGCTACTATCATATAGTGCAGTTGTGAAATATGCTACATGGTTGTGGCATCTCATATTTGGTCATATGAGTTTTAATGGCCTAAAATTATTGCATAAGAAATAAATGGTGAAGGGTTTACACCTTATTGAGCAACCGAATCAAGTTTGTGAAGGTTGCCTAGTCAGTAAGCAACACAAGGATGTGTTCCCTATTGGATAGTCTTGGAGAGCTTCATAGCCACTAGAGTTAGTGCATTCTAATATTTGTGGCCCAATGCAAACTAGAACATTTGTCCATAACAAGTATTTCCTGACTTTCATTTATGATTTTAGTCAAAGGACATGGGTTTATCCCATCAAAAAAAATTTAGAAGCTTTCAAAAAATTCAAGGATTTCAAGGCTTTGGTTGAAAAATAGAGCGACTACTATTTAAATACTCTCAAGACAGATGGTGGATGTGAGTACATCTCCAATGAATTCCATAATTTTTGCAAGCAAAATGGAACTCAAAGGTAATTCATATCCATATATACACCACAATAGAATGGTGTTGCAGAGAAGAAGAATAATACCATTATGGATATGGTACAAAGCATGTTGAATACCAAGGCATTACCACATGATTTATGGGTAGAAGTTGTATTTTATGTAGTTTATCTACTGAATAGGTGTCCCACAAAGAATGTGAAGGACAAGATTCCTCATGAGGCTTGGAGCAACCAAAAGCTAAGTGTTGCTCACTTAAGAGTTTTTGGGTGCATAACATATGCACACATTCCAGATGAGAATAGAAAGAAGGATTACAGGTTGTTTAACCCTATCATAAAGAAGCTGATTATCAGCCGAGATGTGAAGTTCCTAAAATATGAATCTTGCAACTGGAGATCTAAGACTGGTAAACAAGATCTATTAGTTATTGAGTCTGAGGACTTGGAGGAAGATAAAGTATTTGCACCTGTAGCTTCAAGTAGTAGTATCAGTGTTAGTAGTAGCACTGCATCGTCATCACGATCACCTCCACTTGTAATAAGAATCTCCAACTTTAAGACACTATCAAAAATAAGGAGCTTGCAAGATATTTATGAGGTAACCAGGCATGAAATTTATGAAGCACATTCTAATTTTTATTTATTTTTTGAGTGTGATCCAATTTTATTCGAAGAAGCAATTCAGAATCAAAAATGGGTGCAAGCTATGGATGATGAGATAGAAGCAATAGAGAAGAACTAGACCTAGCAGTTAATGAATCTTCCAACAGGGAATAATACCATTGGAGTCAAATGGGTATTTAAAATGAAGTTTAATGTCCAATGAGAATTTGACAAGCATAAGACTAGATTGGTGGTAAAAGGATACAAAAACAATTCAAGGATTGACTATCATGAGGTGTACGCACCTATAGCGAGACTTGACATAGTCATAATGATCCTGTCATTGGAAGCCCATAAGGGTTGTAATGGTTACTAGATGGATGTCAAGTTTGCCTTCCTCAATGGAGTGTTGTAAGAGGAGGTCTACATAGACCAACCACTTGGTTATGAGTTGGAAGGGCAAGAAAGAAAGATCTTGAAATTGAAGAAGGTCATGTATAGGTTGAAGCATGCACCCAGGGCATGGTATAGCCAAATTGATACTTATTTTCAAGAGAATGGGTTTATCAAATGCCCATATGCACACACTCTGTACATGAAGACAAGTGTAGAGTGGGATATGATAATCGTCTTCTTGTATGTAGATGATCTGATATATATTAACAATATCAATGAGATATTTTAATAGTTTAGAACAACCATGAAAAAGGAGTTTGAGATGACGAACTTAGAATTGATGAAATATTTTCTAGACATTGAAGTTGACCAATTTATGGATGCCATCTTCATTTTTTAGGGCAAGTATGCAAAATATGTCCTGAAGAGGTTTAATATGGAAGATAGAAAACCTACCATCATACTAGTTGCAATAGGCCTGAAGCTGAGAAAAAATGATTATAGCATCAATGTTGATCCAACATTCTACAAATGACTTGTTGGAAGTTTGATGTACCTAACTAAAACTAGATTGGATTTAATATTTATAGTAAGTTTGATTATCCAGTTTATGGAAGCACCGAAGAATGCTCACTTCCAGTCAGGGAAAAGAATATTGTAGTATGTCAATGGGACCAAGAACCATGGAATCTTTTATGCGATAAAAAACCAACTAAAACTAATCGACTACACAAATAGCAATTGTGCTAGTAGTATATATGAAAAGAAGAACACTTTCGAACTTGCATTCCACCTTGGATCAGGTGTAGTATCATGGTAATCAAAGAAGAAACCAATTTTTGCATTATCTACTACTGAGGCAAAATATGTTACCGTCACTTTAGCCGCATGCCAGGCAGTATGGTTGTGAAGAATTTTGGTTGAACTCAATAATCACTAGGAAGGGGTAACTATTGTTTACTGTGACAACAATTCCACCATTTCACTATCAAAGGATCAAATATTTCATGGTAAGAGCAAGCACATTGATATCCGCTACCACTTCATCAGAGAGCTAGTAAAGTTTAATGAAGTTGTGTTATTGTTTTGTAGGTCCAAATATTATATGGCAGATATCTTCACAAAATATTTGAAGGAGGAAGACTTCAATAGGCTGAGAGAAATGCTTGGTGTCAAAGTCTTTGTGAAATCTTGTTTAAAGGAGGATGTGAGAAATTAAACTTGATTTCACACCAAAAGATATCTTTAGATCTTATCGCAAAAAAATGATCATCATATTTTATAGCATGCACAATTATTATCGATAGTTGTAGATTAGAAGGAGATAAATGCATGTCAAAAACTAAGCCGTATCTCTCCTTTGCTTAGCTAAGAAGTTGGTGTCATCCTTAGGGCATTGTAGCGAGATTGAAAGCAGAAGTGGTGAAAGAGGATAATAGCGGTAGCGAAGGGCCATAGAAGAAATGATAGTGGAAGCAGAGTGGAAGGAGTGATAAGAAAGTATGGAGTAGACACAAAAAAGGGATTCAAGGCATAAGTATTTCATAAAATCCTTTGGATTTTTATCCTCAAAAAATGTAGCCTAATTTGTATATGGGTGTAAAGCTTCTAGAGAAAGAATCATTTAGTATAAGCTTTCATTTTTGCATTGTAATACTACAGTAGTAGTTAGTTTATTTTTAATAGAAGTATATCTTGTTAGAAAATTAAACTAGATTTGACACCTTTGGCAAGTCCACCTACTACACCATTCGCCAAATTCAAGTGACCTAGAATCTAGCGAATGGTACAATAGGTGGATTTTTCAAAGGTGTCAAATCTAGTTTAATTTTCTAACACCCTCCTTTAAACTAGATTTCATAAAAAATTTGACACCGAGCTTCTCCCTCAACCTATTGAAGTCTTCCTCCTTCAAAGGTTTTGTAAATATATCTGCCATCTGCTTTTTGGACCTACAAAATAGCAATTCAACCTCATTAAATTTCACCAGCTCTCTGATGAAATGGTATCGAATGTCAATGTGCTTTGTCCGACCATGGAACACTGGGTACTTGGACAGTGCTATGGTCGAATTGTTGTCACAAAATATGGTTGTTGCTGCTTCCGACGGATGATTCAGTTCACTCAAAATTCTTCTCAGCCAAACTACTTGGCATGAGGTTGAGATGGTCGTAACATACTCTACCTCTGCACTTAATAGTGTAACAATTGGTTGTTTCTTTGAGGACCAAGAAACAACTCCATATACAATATGGAAGGCATATCTAGAGGTGCTCTTTCGATCATCTATGCTACCAACCCAATCACTATTTGTGTAGCTAATCGGTTCAAGTTGGTATTGTCTAGCATAGTGAATTACATGGTTCCTCATTCCATTGATATATCGTAGAATTCTCTTACATGCTTTCTAGTGAGTTTCCTTGGGTGAATCCATAAATCTACTGATTAAACTCACAACAAACATCAAATCTAGCTCGGTTGCATTCAAATACATCAAGATTCCAACTAACCTTTTGTAGAGAGTTGGATCTACACTTTTGCTGTTATTAGTCTTGCTCAACTTCAGGACTGTGGAAACTGGGGTGATGGCAGGTTTGTTGTCCTCCATCTTAAACCTCTTCAGGACATCCTTTGCATACTTACCATAAGAAATGAAGATGCCATCCGTAGATTGGTCAACTTCAATTTCAATAAAATACTTCATCATCCAAAAGTTTGTCATTTCAAACTCCTTCATGGTTGTTCTGAACTAATCAAATAACATGTTGCTATTGCTAGTATATATTAGATCATCTACATACAAGTAGACGATTATCATTTCCCCCTCTACATTTGTCTTCATATACAAAGTGTGCTCATATGGGCATTTAATGAACCCATTCTCCTTAAAGTAAGCATCATTTCTACTGTACCAAGCTCTAGGTGCTTGTTTCAACCCATTCAAAGCCTTTTTTAATTTTAGAACCTTGCCTTCTTGCCCTTCCAACTTATAGCCAGGTAGCTGGTCTATGTAGACCTCTTCTTCTAGTACTCCATTCAAGAAGGCAGACTTGACATCCATTTGGTAAACATTCCAGCCCTTATGAGCTGCCAATGCCAGAATCATTTTGACTGTGTCAAGTCGGGCTACAGGTGCATAAACTTCATGATAGTCAATCCTTGACTTTTGCTTGTAGTATTTTTCCACCAGTATCGCCTTATGCTTGTCAACCTCTTCTTGGGCATTAAACTTGGTTTTATATACCCATTTGACCCCAATTGTCTTCTTACTAGTTGGGAGATCCATTAGCTTCCAAGTCTGATTTTTATTTATTGATGCTATCTCATCATCCATAGCATTCACCCATTTTCTATTCTGAAGTACTTCTTCAAGAGTAATTGGATCACACTCAAAAAATAAAGCAAAATCAGAATGCTCTTCATCAGTTTCATTTCTAGTTACCTCATAAATATCTTGCAAGCTCCTTATCTTTGATGGTGTCTTTAGATTTGATATCCTAGTTGTAATTGGAGGTGACCGGGATGATGAGATTGTTCTGTTGTTGGCACCTTTGTTACTACTTGAGGCTATAGGTGGTTGCACCCTATTTTATTCCAAGTCCATGGAAAACTCATTCCACACATCTTTGTTTGCACTTACCCCGAATTGAAGCGTGTGTCATTCTGAACGTGTATTCCACTCCGGAATTGATTACTTTGTTTTATGTCCAGATTGGTGTTGCGCGATTCTATTGTTTTGTGAATAGGATATACTACGGATTAGAGTATTAGCATTCCGGATTGAATTGCCCTTAGGAATCGTGTATCCTCCCATCTCCACTCCTCTCCGGTATTAAATTAAAACTTACAAATTGGTATCATAGCTTGAGCCCTCGCAAAAAAGGGATTCAAGGCAGAAGCCTTTCATAAACTCCTTTGGATGTTTATCCTAAAACAACGTAGCCTAATTTGTATATGGGTGTGAAGCTTTGGAGAAAGAATCATTTAATATAAGCTTTCATTTTTGCATTGTAATACTACAATAGTATTCTATTTTTTTTTAATAGAAGTATATCTTATGTATTTGTGAGCACTACCTGTGTTCAGATTCTAGTTAATAGAGTAAAAATAAATTCTGATTCATTTTTCTCCTTGGGCTTTTTGAGTCCATATTTTCCTTGCTTAGAGACTTCATAATTTCGCAAGTCCAACACCCAAAAAGAAGCCCTTCACCGCTTTGACCAGTGAAATACCTTATTTTGCACATTCATCCATCGAAAAGGGATTTTCGTGCATTTTCCTCCGAAAAAACATTTTCGAACAAACTGCTCTGAAAAGGTTTTTCGTTCCGCTATTCTGGCGACTTTCTTTTCACGGGTGAAACACATGAAAAAAATATTTCGCCAAGATATCACCAACGAAACTTTGTTTTCGCGTCATATTCAAAGATCAGCCGAAACTAACATTTTAGTTGTGCTGTTATTTCAAATTACACCATGAGAAACCCAATCGTCATCGTCTGAGATTTATTTAGAGAACGTTAAACATAGGTGTTGGGCATGGCCTTCCTCACGTTTCTCTTTTCGGTGGTCATCCTCAGTTTTCTTTTAGAAGTTTGTAGTTTTTATTTTTGTATAGTGGACGAAAATAATTTTTTTTAGTTTACTTGGAACATCATACAATATATTTGTGCGGATTTATTATTAAGTTATGTTTATGTAACTTGTGATTTTTTATAATATTTAGTTAAATTGTTTATGTTTATTATGATTTTTTAATATTTAGTTAAATTGTGTTTATATATTTTGTGATTTTTATATTGTAGTAATATTTTTTTTAATTTTGTTAATATTAATTTTTTTATTGATTATATAAAATTGAAATTTTTTTATCTATGGATTTAAACAAAATATTATTAGATTTTATTTTATTTTATTTTATAATACTTCTTATACACATTCGTCATGAGGATTGAACCCATAATTAAAACTAATATTATTTGTAGTTGTACTATATGATGGTTACAAAGTATTATAACAATTTAATAATTACATATGTAAATTTTAACCAGATGGAACTTAAGCCTCTTCTTAAATCAAAAAAATATAACTTATTCACCCAATACCATTAGGTAATTTTATTATTATTTATAAAATTATTCCATAAATATATAATATTGATTAACTCAACTTTCCTTGTCCCTCTTCCATGCATAATTTTCCAGTTTGTAATCTCAATCTCACTTTGTAGGGAAGTAAACATATTTAAATTTATAAATTATATTTTTATACTAATTAACTTTAGTTTTATAAATTATATTTTTATATTAATTAAATTTTGATCTTATTCCTATTACTATGTTCAAGGAAAGACCAAAAACACTTCATAAAAATACTGGGTTCTTGATTCTGGACCAACTCATCACATGATTGCCTCAAATGAGTCACTCACTTAAATATCCTCAAGTTCAACATGTAGCATAAAATTTGGTGACTCATTATTTATTCCAGTCAAAGGAAAAGGTGACATATCCATTGATGGTGGTTCTATCAATAATGTTTTCTATGTTCCAAACATTGCAACATATTTCCTCTTCGTCTATCAGATTTGTACTTTTGGAAAGGGGAAAATAGTTCTCTTCTCACCAAAAGGAGTTAAGATAAGAGACTTTCAAGACCCCAAATATCTCATAGCCAAAGGAGGTATTGATCACAACACTTGCCTATTTCACTTCAAAGGATTCAAAAATCCAGAAGGGGCCTCCTATTTTTTTTCACATGGAGATCTTGAAAGCAAAATTTGGTATGAAAGGTTTGGTCATCTCAATTATAAATAGCTAAAAGAATTGAACACCCATGAAATGGTAACATGATTACCTCAAGTCTCTTCTATTGATGGATTATGTCCTAGATGTGCTCTTGGAAAGCAACATAAATATCCTTTCCACCCAAGTGGTTCTCTAAAAGCCTCATCTCCTCTAGAGTTAACCCATAATGACTTGATGGTCTTACCAGAGTCTTATTTCAAAGGAGCAAAATATGCTCTAACCTTCATTGATTATTTTTCTAGAAGAACTTGGGTCTACTTCCTAAAATACAAAAGTTATGTTCTATCCCACTTCAAAATCTTCAATGGCTTAGTTGAAAATCAGGCATCTTGCAAAATAAAGAAAATTTGTATAGATAATAGGGGGAATACTTCAATAATGAGTTCTCAATTTTGCTATCAAGTCATGGCATAATTCATCAAAATTATATCTCTGATAATCGACAACAAAATGGTATTGTAGAGAGGAAAAATAAAACTCTAAAGGAAATGGTAAACTGTATGCTCCACTCAAGAGATCTTCCAAAAAGAATTTGGACTGAAGAAATTAACTGTGCAAACTATATTCAAAACCGCACACCTCCTAAAGATCTTGGCCATTTGACTCCCAAGGAAGCATGGATTGGCTCAAAACTTGATATCTATTTCTTCAATATTTTTGGGTGTACTTCTTGGGTGCATATCCCAAAGAAGAAAATGAAGGCTCTAGATAAGAAAAGCAAAAGGCTCATATTTGTTGGTTATTGTGAGGAAATGAAAGCATACGGGCTTCTTGATCCTACAACTCATGAGGTATTTTTTCATAGGAATGTCCAATATGATGAAACATTCTGTCATAAATATCCTCAACCATCCTCTTCCACCATTGATTCTCTTGAGCCTTCTCCAATGATAGAGCCTCAATATAATGAAGAACCAATTTTAGAGATTAATTTAGAGATTAATGATCAAGATGAGGAACCTATAACTCCAACTCAAAATCCTGCCACTCCTACTACTCCTTCCACTATGCCAAAATGGGCCCACACCATTGTTAAAGAAGATACTCTTTACATCCAAAATATTCCATCATCTAGACTAGGTAACTCCGTAGGCACTGGTCTTGTCTACCAGTCCATTTCCATAGATCCTCAATCCTTAAAAGAAGAAACTAGTATTAAAGAATGGGATGATGTCATGGAGAATGAATTCTCTTACTTAATCAAAAAAAAACTTGGTATTTAGTTCCCATACCTAAAGGAAGGAAATCAGTTCGTTGTATATGGATTTACAAAATGAAATATGGACCTAACAGAGAAATTGAAAAACACAAAGCCCACTTGGTAACCAAATGTTTCTCTCAAATTGAAGGGATTTATTACTCTGAAACTTTTGCACCAGTTGACAAAATGGATTCTGTTAGACTAGTTATTGCTCTAGCTGCTTCCCAAAAGTGGTCTATCTTTCAAATGGATGTAAAAAGTGCTTTATTGCATGGGGACTTAAAGGAAGATATATTCATGGAATAACCTATTGGTTTCAATCAATATGCCTCCCTTGTTTGTAGGCTAAGGAAGTATCTCTATGGCCTCAAAAAATCTCCTAGAGCTTGGTATGAAAAAATGGACTCCTTCCTTCTTTCCTCAAGTTTTTCTCATTATGAGTCGGACGCCGCAGTATACATTTGAAGAGATAAAGAAAAAATCACCATACTTGTTCTCTATGTTGATGACCTACTACACATTGGTAGTGACATCACTCACATTCAGACTATCAAGGACTCTCTTTCTAAAAAAATTGAAATGGTTGATATGGATTTATCTCATTACTTCCTTGGGATTCAAATAAATCAAACAGATGAAGGAATTTCATTGTGTCAACAAAAATATACTCTAGACCTTCTTCAAAGTTTTAAGATGACATATTACAAGCCTTCTCCTACATATTTTTATTCTGGAGTCACTCTAAGTACTTCCTGAACATCCCCTCTATGTGATGCAACTCTATATCGTCAGCTTGTAGGGAGTCTGTTATACCTTACACATACTCACCCAGATATCTCATATGTTTTTGGCTTGATATCTATATTCTCACATAAACCTCATTTTAGTCATTAGCAAGCAACAAAAATAATCCTCCGCTACTTGCAAAGAACTTCTCACTTTGGGATCTTATATGAGGGAAAATCCATGGATATCATTGGTTACACAAATTCTTATTGGGAAGATTCAGTAGAAGACAAATGTTCAACTTCTGGCTATGCATTTTGTCTTGGTTTCTCACTAATTGCTTGTTCATACAAAAAACAACAAACAAAGGCATTATCATCTACAGAGGTAGAATATAGGGTAGCATTTTTGGCAAGTCAGGAAGCTCTTTGGATTTGTCATATACTAAGAGAATTTGATTTTTTCCATGAAAAACCTATTACTCTTTGGTGTGACAATCAAAGCACAATTCATATTACCCACAATCTAATTGAGAATCAGCGCACAAAACACATTGAAATTCACATGCAGTTCATTCGGTATCATATTTAAAAAGGAGAAATACACTTGAACTATATTCCCATAGAAAATCAAATTATAGACATCTTTACTAAATCCTTTCCTTCTTCGCATTACATTTAGTTGTGAGAGAAACTTGGGGTAAGGCAGCTGCATTAGATGGTATACAAAGGTTTTTCACCTCTATTTTCTTCTTATTGGTTTCTTTTGGAAGATGGTTTTTTCCCATGTGATTTTTTTTACCATCTCACCTATATGTAATAATATTGTACATGAGTACCTCATTAGGCCCAGTTTTTGAGACTCATTTCTTTTTCAATGAGGACAATCTTCGCCATATAAAGACATCCCTCTTCCATTTTGGAAGATGGTTTTTACCATGTGGTTTTTTCACCATATCTCTTATATTTAATAACATTGTACATGAGTACCTCATGAGGTCCAATTTTTGGGGCTCATTTTGGTTCAATGAGGACAATATTCACTATACGAAGACAGGCCTCTTATTTTTCCTTTTTGATAGATGGTTTTTTCCCATGGGGTTTTACCATCTCTTCAAAAAGAATTATTGTACATGAGTACCTCATCAGACCTTGTTGTTGGGACTCATTTATTAAATTCACCCCTAGTATCACTTAAAGGGGGTGTTAGAATAAGTAATTATTCTCCTAACTACTACTAGGATAAACTTACTTGAGTTACCACTCTTCCATGATTCAGGTGAACTCTCAATTTATCCTAGTTTATATTTGATGAGTTGTTGTAATCCAAAAAATCTTAATGATAAAATTTGCTATTTATATAAAGTTGATCCACGAAATAAATTAATCAGTACTATTGTATTCCTTCAAATCTTGTAATGCTTTGTATTTCTACTCTTGGAAAATTCTAACAGGATGAGAATCCACCCATGCATGGAAAACCTAGGATAAAATTCATGCTCACACTTACCCAAGGTTTCATAAGAACTAACAATAGTTTTAAAAGCCCCC
Organism: Wollemia nobilis; assembly: GCA_028583015.1. Taxonomy (NCBI): domain Eukaryota; kingdom Viridiplantae; phylum Streptophyta; class Pinopsida; order Araucariales; family Araucariaceae; genus Wollemia; species Wollemia nobilis. The sequence continues at coordinate 3,610,298 of JAQPPZ010016831.1, forward strand.
TAGGTAATGGATGCTAAAATTTACCCTATTGGCAAATTAGGCATGTTCAAAAAACTCTTTCCCATCCTTCCTCATTTTTGACTAGTAATATCCTTACTCAAATAAAACCCTTACGCACTTTTTCCATAAGTGTCCATCCAAAAAACATTCATGAAACCTTAATTAACTCTCTACTAAGGTTTTACCACTTAGGGACATAGATGCAATTCTAAACAAACCACAACAGTACATTAACCATGTTGACCTTGTTCACCCTACCCTTCTGATTCTTATCTTCAATATTTTTCACCATTTTTGAAGCTTGAGTATCTTGGATCTAGCCCTACTTAATTCTCTCCATGAATTCCTCATTCAAATCCAACTTTCTCTCCCCATGAACAAATATTTGTCTATTCAACATTGTCATATTGATTGTCAATTATAGTTTCCTATTGAGTGCATCTACCACTACGTTCTCCTTTCTAGTGATATGCATGATCTCCATTAAACCTAGCCAAGAAGTATTTCCACCTTTTATACTTTTATGTAAGCTTACTTTTATTCAAAAATAAAGAATTCCAAACATTGTCCATCTTCATAGTAAATTGAACACCCAATAGTAGTGCATCTAGGCCCTCAAATAGTGACCCACTGATACCATATTCTGCTCATGAACAAGATGCCTTCTCTCTATATCATTAAAATTCCTAATATTAAAATAAATAGTTTTCCCATCCTAAATGAACATACCTCCAATGAAAAAATTATATGGATCTATGGGCACCTCAAATGGCTTGTTAAACTCTACCAAAGACAATACTAATGAAGACAATAGCTTCTTTATGTAGGAGTCTATCATCTAGAGGGCATAAATTTTGATCCGACCATTGGATTTTTAAAATTTTATAGGGATCTAGATAATGAGGTGGAAAATGTTATTTAAAGGATTATGTAGAAGCCTTAAATATTTTTTAGTGTGTTATAGGGCCCTAATTCCTTCATCTGTGCCTCAAAAATGGGATTTAGTGTTTTTTTGTAAATATGGAAGAAAAAATATTTGGAATAACTTCTTATTTAGTCATGGGTAGGTGTTGATATTTTATAGATTCTTAATATAGATGATAATATGGTGTGTGTTAATTTAGGGAGCTATCTGATCTTTTTTTGGTTGGTACTAAAAGATGAAATTGCATAAGAGAAATTAAAATTAAAATTAAAAGTACTATAATTTCTTATATTTAGGGCTTTAATATTTAGGGTTTGTTTTAGGGTTTCTCTTGGGATATATATATTCCCTTGGTATCACATTGTAAAAGGGTTTGAAATCCAAGAATGAGAAAAAACATGTTTTAGTTTATTTCCATTGTAGTTCTTATTTGATTGGGGGATTTACTACTTTATTTATATTTATCATAATTTTTATGTTATTGGAGGTTCTTTTTCTGATATCTTACAACTATATTTGTACCACTTATATTTCAAGATATTTAAGGTTGCCTAACACTTTGACATCCACTCCCACTTTTAGTCCTTCTTCAAGAAATCTATCAATAGAGTTGCAAGCTTTGAGTACCTGTTGATAAAATACCTATAGTATTTAGATAGGCTCAAGAACTACCTTAATCCATGTACATCCTAGGGTATCTCCTGATATCCAATTACTTCAAAATTCCTCTAGTACAACTTGATCTTACCTTTTCCAACTAGACACCCCAAGAAATTCACCTTCTCTTAGGTAAAGGAATAGTTCTCTTTCTTCATAAACAAACCATGCTCCCAAAAAATCCTCAACACCTTTGCATGATGTGCATATGATCATATAGAATCTTAGAATGTACAAAAATATTGTTTATATAGACCAACATACACTTGTCCTAAACACATAATTCATGAGCATGTAAAATATCACTAGAATATTTTACAACCCAAAGGGAATCATAAGGAACTCATACAACCCATACCTTGTCACACAGACCATATTTTGCTAATACTCTAGAGAAATACAAACTTGATAAAACTTTTACCTTAAGCTTAGTTTAGTGAATACTCTCACCCTTGCTAGACAATCAAAGAAATATACAACTAATGGAAGAGGATATCAATTTTTAATAGAAACCTTATTCAGATCCCTATAGTCAACACATAGTCTCAAATATCCATCAACCTTCCTATGGAATAAAACTAAGGCTCTATTAGGGGAGTGTAAAGGAAAAATATAACTAAAAACCATTAACCCCTCTAATTACTTCTTCAACTCAATCATATTTGGCCCAGTCAATCAATATAGAGGTCTAACTAGAAGGATTTTATCAATGGTAGATATGGTGGCAACTCATTGGGCATGTGATCATGGTACTCTTGGAGAACCTTATTTATGCCTAATAGGATAGGGATCTATTTCCCTATATATTCACCTCATCCTCCCACAAGCACCATAAGAAACACGATATCATTCCCTTTCTTCTTCATAGCCTTTTGCATGATCATAGTCAAACACACCTATCTTTGGTGCATTCAACATTTCCTTCCATGATTTCCTTCTCTAAAATATCTACATAATGCATGTCTACTTTGGATTGAACATGAAAAAGTCTCAAGGTGGAGAGCCACTACTATTTTACCCTTTCTAATGGACTCTTGTCCTAGTAGTACTATCTCTAAATCAACCATATTTCCAATAGATAAATTAATATTTACGTTATACTCTCCAAATTACACATCCACATCATATTCAACACTAATAGTAACTTGTATAAGAAAATTGATTGACTTGAACATTTGGCCATCCCTATTTTTGGATCATACACGTATAAATAATCATTATGGTTCTATTTTTTCTTATCACTACCTTCACATACATCAATCCATGTAGTCCTTCACTCTTCATTATCCTGCTCAACTTAGCCCTCTCAATGGCATTGAGTCTATGAATAACTCTAATGTGAACCTCATCCACATCATTCAAATATGATTTTTGAACAATCAATATCCATTATTCACTCCTTTTATGTATGTAGTCCATGATATATCTAACACCTCAATGATTAGGAATTTTATTTACCCTTAGCTCCACTCATAGTTTTCTTTCCATTTGAGTTTGTGTTAGACTTTTAAGACCCCATTTATGACTATTAAGTCACCTTCCTAACTTGGGTCCTACCCTTCATATTACTAGAATATTGATTCACCCTATTGTTACCCTTAGAGTAGGAGTCTTGGATAACATTTTTCAACATGCTCTCCTTCTTGAAGTTAAAGAAACTATCCATAATATCAATTTATTCATTTATATTATTTGTATTATGGTTCCTAAGAATTATTTAAGCCCATAGTTGAAGACCATATTCAAACATAAACAACTCCTATTTCTCAAAACACTATTTAATATCCATGATAAGATCCTATAAAGCCTTAATATAATGTCATATCTACCCATCATGCTTCAAATTTTACAACTTCATCCTCACCCACCACTTGGAGTTATCTAGTCAAAAATGATCCTTCAACATTTCCTTTAGATCATCCCATGAGTCCACATTCCTTGTGGTCCTCCCTACTACCACATAATCTATCTGGTTTCTCCACCAAACTTGAGTTGTACTCTTCAAGTACCTTGCTATTGTGCACAATTATTATATCCATGATAGTCCTCCTAATCCTTCCAAGTACTCATCCGTCTTCCAAAATAAGTCATCCTATATAAAATCATCCCAAGCTTCATCATATCACTTTTGTTTCTTCAACTTAGATAATTTTAAGGTTAAAGAGTTGAGTGTTAATGTCTGACCCAATGCATATATGTTTATCACTTGATACAAAGCTAACTCCTCTTGAAAATTTACCTAATATATCAAAATATCCTCTAACATTCTTTACAATTCCAACATGACTTCCTCCAAGAATCCATTCCTCTACTCTTGATCACCTCATCCCTTCTATATATTATTCAATATTATCCATGGAGATGATCTTCTCTTCAAGTTCACCAACTCTTGTAGATATATTCTAATTAAGATATAGTAGATGTGTCTTTCTACAATGGCATGTAGAAATATCACCTCTATATTTTTCTACATGACCTTTGGCAAGGTCATCAGGATGGAAAATAGTACAACCAAACTCTACCGTATTGACTCAAATAGACTATAAAAACTCTCAAGGTAGACATAAACCTCTAGAAATAAGGTGAAATAAAAGTCATGTACTTGATACTACCTAGACCATGTGCTCTAAATGTGGAACACATACACACCACATAGGGGAACACAACATGTGAACATAACACTGCTCTAACACAAATTTTTATGGACCTAGGCTAGAGAGGGCTAGAACCATATAGCACCACACACTCTTAGTTCCACCAAGAGCAATGGGTTATGCTTTTCCATGTTCTCACCTATAAAGCATACCAAAATTGACGAAATATTTTTGTATTTTTCAATGGATTAAGCATAATTATATATAGACATACAATGAGAGAAAACTACTTAACCACAAATCATCCATACATCAAAGTAAGACATAAGAATTTCGAAATAGTATATTGATTTATTCTCAAGAAAAAAAGTCAATTACAATACACCTCAATTCCAATTGATTCAAGCATAATCAATACTTTTCAATGACTAGTCGATGGAAAACAATAAAAAATCCTTCCCATAAAAACTCACAAACCCACCTTGTGATGTAGAAGCCTATCTTTCAAAGGGTGTTTTTTAGAAGTTTTTAAATAATTTTTTATTTATGCATGATTAGGTGTCGATATTTTCTAGGATGCCTAATATGGGTGTTACAAAGTTGTATGTTATTTGCATGTCAATCCAAGTTTTTTTTGTGAATTACTAAAAATGGAAATTTTTGATGAAAAATAATTTTCAAAAAATAGTAATTTTAATTACTAAAAATGACAATTTATGATGAAAACAATTTTTCGAAAATAGTAATTGTTTTATCCTTATGGATTTAAGATTTAGGGTTTAATTTTAGGGTTTATCTTGAGATATCTATATATTCCCGGTGTATTGCATTATAAAGGTGAATCGAGGAATGAGAATATAAAGTATTTACTAGTTTATTTCCATTTATTATAGTTTTTATGTTATTGGAGGTTTTACTAGTTTATTTCTATTTATCACAATTTTTATGTGATTGGAGGGGTTTTACCAGGTTATTTATATTCATAATATTTTTTATGTGCTTGGAGGCATTTTTTTGACCTCTTGTAGCTCAATTTACATCATTTGGTATTAGAGCAAGTTTGCTCTTGTTGGAGAATAAAAGGTAATTGTATTGATTATAGTTATTTTGCTATTTTTATTTTTTTATTTGGAATAACATAGATTATATTAGCATGAGGAGAGGAAGATGGGTTTATGCTCAAGTTAATAGGTATATGTAGGAGTTGTAGGCACAAATTGCTTAGTTTCTTGGAATTATGATTCATATGAGGGAAAGATATCCAATAAATTTTGTATATCTAGATTCTAATAATGATTGTGAGAGAAGATAACATATCAGAGGTTCATGTAGAGGAGGAAATAAAGGGGAAGCTAGAGGAGAATTATTTTTAGACAAGTTTATTAGGGCCTTCGAAGAAAATAGATATGAGATCAAGGTTGATGTCCTTGAGTATGTAGGAGGGTTGAAAAAAAAAGAGTTGATAGACTGATTGAATAACATAGAGAAGTTATTTGAGTGGATAGACATTTCAAAGGAAACAAAAGTAAAACTTACATGTACAAAGTTGAAAGGGTATGCATTGATTTGATGGGATCATATATAGAAGGAGAGGTAGGGAAAAATAAAGGAAAAGATTAGGATCTGGTGCAGAATGGAGAAAAATCTTAAGGAAATTTTTTTGCCTATAAATTATGCCCAAACATTGATTCATATATTTTAGAACCTTAGAAAAAAGGGTCATAACATCAATGACTACACCAAAAAATTCTACAATTTATCAATTAGAGAGAAGCTTGAAGAGTCAAAGGAAAAAAATGCTACAAGGTATGTAAATGGATTAAGTTATGTCATACAAGATGAATTGAGTATGCTTTAGATCCATAGTTTAGAGGATGCATATCAATTAGCATTAAAGGTAGAAGAGAAACATAAGAAGAATAATCTTAGAAGATGAATGAAGAGGGGACCATCATCACCTCTAATCATAGGTCGTGGTGGATTTAATACCTCAAAGGGAAAATCTCCTAAAGCATGCAAATAAGAAGAGTCTAGACAAGGTGATAGTAACCCCCAAAGAGGTAGAGGATTTCAAAGAGTAGGAGGTAATGGTGGAGAACAAAATTGGAATGACCCAAAGAGGTAATATACCTATTAAAGATATGGTGAGGAAGGGCACAGAGCATTCGAGTGTTCACATTATCTCAATCAAGAAAGAGGATAGGGAGAATAATATAGAGTCAATATGGTTGAGGTATATTAGAAAATTAAGATGGAATTTTCTACAAAAATGGGGAAAATCTCATGATGAGAAGGATAATTATCATACCAAGAAAGGAGAAAGTACATGATAATGATTATGGTGATTCTTGGTTGTGCATGAATATCTCTCAAACTAGGTGTACATCTAGAGGAAATGTATGTAAGATAATTATTGATAGTGGTAACTATGAGAATATATTTTCAAATGAAATGGTTCAGAAAATTAACTTGAAGTGTGAGAAGAAATCATATCCCTATCGTATATCATGGTTCAAGAAATAGAACAAGATAACTGTAGATAAGAGGTGTCTAGTTAAGTTTTCAATTTGGAATACCTATAAGGTTGAATTATGGTGTGATGTAATTGCAATGGGTGTATGCCACTTATTGTTGGGGAGGCCTTGGCAATATGATAGGAAGGCTATCTACGATGGGGGAAGAAATACTTACATATTCCAGAAGGATGGAGTAAACGTGGTCTTGTTACCACATAAGGAATAAGGAAAGAGTAAAAACATATTAACAACTAAATAATTTGTCCAAAGGATGAATGAAATTAGTTTTTATTATGTGTTAACAACACAAAATATGGATACTAAGGATGTTGCTATACCACCCATAATAATAGAATTGGTAAAAGAGCATACATATGTCATATCATAGGAGTTACCATATGGAATACCCCATAAAAGTGGTACTTAGCATCATATTAATCTGATTTAAGATTCAAATGGTTGGAAAAAAGAAAGAAAAAAATAGTGGGACTTCTCCTTACAACAATCTAAGTTTGCATATAATAGTTTAGTTGACAAGTCAACAAGAAAATCTCCTTTTTATATTATTTATGGTAAGAATCCAAAGAGTGTGCTATATTTGATTGACCTATCGATTCAAGGTAAAACCAATGATGATTTTGAGGTATTCGTAGAGCACATAAAAGAATTGTAGGAAGTTTTCATAAATAAGTTACAAGATAGTAATACAAAGTATAAAGTAGTAGTAGATGCAAGTAAGAGAATACAATTATTTGAGGTGGGAGACATGGTGATGGTTCACCTTAGGAAGGAGAGGTTTTTGAAGGGCACATATAACAAAATTGGACCATGTAGAATTTTGAAGAAGATGAATAATAATACCTATAAAGTGGAGTTGCCTAATGATTTTGATATTTCACTAGTTTTTAATGTTTTAAATTTGTATGAATATTATGGGGATGGATATGGAGTTGAAGAATAAGAGGTCATAAACTGGGAGTAGCAGATACCTAAGAAGAAGAAAGCAAAAATAATGTAAGTACTTTATACAAAGATAGCCAATACTAAGCAGGGAAGCTACAACAAATACTTTACACAAGGGGAAGGTTTACAACAGAAAGATAATAATTGTATTTTAGAGTGGGAACTAAAAAATATTAACATTATAATATTTTGATCAGAGTAACTCATAATAGCAAAGTTATTTTCAACCAGAGGAGAATTATGTAAAAGCCTATCTTTCAGAGGGTGTTTTTTAAAGAATTTTTTAAACAATTTATTATTTATGCAAGATTAGGTGTCAAGATTTTCTAGGATGCCTAATATGGGTGTTAAAAAGTTGTGTTAATTTGCATATCAATCCAAGGTTTTTTGTGAATTACTAAAAATGGTAATTTTTTATGAAAATAATTTGTTGAAAACAGTAATTTTAATTACTAAAAATGATAGTTTTTGACGAAATCAATTTGCTAAAAATAGTAATTATTTTATCTTTAGGGCTTTAAGATTTAGGGTTTTGTTTTAGGGTTTCTCTTGGGATATCTATATATATTCCCCTTGTATTGCATTATGGAGGTGAATCTAGGAATGAGAAAATAAAGCATTTACTAGTTTATTTCCATTTATTGTAGTTTTTATGTGATTGGGGGTTTTACTAGTTTATTTCTATTTATCATATTTTTTATGATTGGAGGGGTTTTATTGGTTTATTTAAAATTATCAAAATTTTATGTGATTTGAGGTTTTTGTTCTAACCTCTTGTAGCTATATTTACATCACCTTGGGTATTAGCTAGGCATGCAGGTCTTGAGCCCAATATATTTCTCGTACACAATTACCATAATGCTCACTTAACACACATATACAACCATAATACTTGCAACCTCAACACATAAGATAGAAAGCACATACATAGTTTGATAATTTGATATAACCCACTACTCAAAGCATACTTGCTCACATAGAATGAAAATCCAACTCTTATCTCATTTTGCATAGCTTTCCAATCTTGTTATGCACTCACTCATAACACTTGAAGCTCAATATAAGTAAACCTTGCTCAAAATTCTTGCTAGAAAGTCATGAGTGTTAGTAGGGATATTTAATATGAATATCCCACATACGTGTCATTGGCATAGCCAAACATGTTTATGTCCTACACAAACACCCCTTCCATAGTGAACAACATGTGCATACCATGGCCATCAACATTGTGCACCCAACTCATGTCATTGTTCTTACCTTCAATAGTGATAATTATCTTTCAATCATAAGGGAATCCTTTTCTATTGGTATACTCACCCTTTCACTTTGTTTCATAGGGCCCAACCCAGTGTTGTTGAAGCTCTTGATCTTAGTATAGATACCCATGTCCACCATACCCACTATAAGTATTCTTCATATTATGACTACAACCACAGTCTATCATTGGGGGTCATGTCCCAAAAATCTAGTGTCTATGTCTTTTGAAGCTCGTAAAATCTATCAAGATAAATTTTGAGAATGCATGCATTGCCTGTAGAGATTCCACATAGGTAATGAACCTATGGATAACCTCACTATAATAATAAAGCATTTTTCTAGATACAGACTTAACCATAAATACATATTGGTTCTCATAGTTAGCATAAGATATCAACATATCTCACCTAGACATGTGAATGATATACATCATTAAGGATTATTGCGGTTGACCTCTTGCATTAGTAGTAAGTGTTGGTATGACCATCATATTATGAATCCCAATAATCATTAGCTATTTTTGAAAGTGACCTACAATTTCTAACTATAAATATTTTACAAACCAAAACTCTTCCATGGGTCTTATATAGTCATTAAATCCATGAATTGTGTATACAATGTCAACATAAAAATGTAGTGTCTAAATGAGTGTCACTAAGAGTAGTAGCTAAGCAAGGGTTATCTATAATGAGAGATGTAATTTTATTACAGGCTTGGGAACAAGACTATTCAAGTCATGGCTAAGGATAGTTGGGTGGCTAAGTAGAAATTCCAATAATTTAGTGGATGCCAGTGTAAGCCATTATGATTCCTTTTGCAAGTTAGATTTCTTTCATGAGTTAGATCAAGAGAGGAATCACAACTTAGAGATAAAATTTTCAATTAGGTCATTCTACATTTTAGATTATGATGAGATAGATCTCAAGTGGGATAGATGAAACACTAACTACTCAAATACCAAATCTAGTATATGTGTGTTGAGACTCTAATACAATTCTAGACTAATCCTTCTCTGGCCAAGACAAGTAAACAATTTCAACCAAGCTAAATCCAATGGATAAATTGGTTACTATTTTTTACTGATTACACCATACTAGTGGTTTGTCTTTGGAGCTGTCTTCTAGGATACTCAAGTTCAGCCCATGGTAAGGTGTGTATGAGAGTGATAAAAAATAAAATAAAATGAAGAATTAAAGTTTAAACAAACTCACAATTTATTAGCTATAGTTTCTTAGGTTATTATTTATACATTATTTATATGTATCTATTTATAAGTATATATTATCTACTTACAATTTATTTGAGAATATATATATATATATTTAATTTTTAATTTTTTTGAAACTTATCCCAAGTCATCTAAGTAAATCTTAAAATTCACTAAGATTGGAATCTTAATTCGTAATGTGAAACTCTTCACATTCTATAGATTTTATTTAACTTTTTATGTTATCATAAAATTGGAACTTTGACCTAAGATTTAATACATATTGATTTCTATTACTTATTTCAAACCTTTAGATTTATTCTATTTACTTTTAATACAAATTGTAATACATAATAAATAGTAGTCTATTATAATTCTAAAAAAGTAAGTAATTATAAAAATAGATTTGATATAAATTAAAATTTATGTGTTAAAATACCAACTAGTTATTTTATTACTACAATTTGCTTAAATTTTATCATATAATTCCTAAATATTAAATTAGAAATTTATAAATTACTTTTCTTTTCAAATAAACTAACATAAATTTACATCTTATAACAATAATAATAATTAGAAAAACTTAGTAATTGTTATTTATACTATTACATATGTTTATTTGCTTAAAAATAAATAAAGTCAAATAATGTTAGCATAGTTAAAGAATTATTAAATAATTTGGATGCATCAATACTAGTCTTTTCATATAAATTTTAAATCACTTATACTTATTGATGATAGCATTGCTTGTAAATAAATTAATTTATCTAAAGAAAAATTATGAGTCCTTTAAATTATTTATGTTGGCTTGAATATTAATGTTAATAAAATAAAAAAATTAAACAACAATCCTCTTTGAGAATCATCTCATTGAACTCAACTATCAAATATTTTATATGTTTAGAAATAAATATAATTAAATAGTATAAACACACTTTAAGAGTTCTTAAAGAAGAAGGATATATCTCCTAACATTACCCTTTCAATATGATCCTTAAATAATTTTTTTATTTATTTTTTAATTTTTAGTAATACTTCTTATACACATCCACCATGGGGATTGAACCCGAGTCACATCATCGATAATGCTAGTGATGTCATTGCCGGTAGACCACACTCATGGAAAATAACTTATATTTATTGATAGTATCCTTTATTGAAAATGATCTAATTGATCTAAGAAAAATTAGAAGTCATTCAACCTATTTATGTTGAATTCATGGTTAATCTTGTTAAAATTAAATTATGATTGTTAAATACTAAATAATAGCATTCTCCATGACAATCACATTATTCAAAAATTTCAACCCCTCAAGCATATAACAATATAAATTGAATCAATGGATTTCATCTTATATGGTCATGATATGATAGTTTATGTCATGTCCCAATGTATGTGTAACAACCTCAATTGTTACCCCTTCTTATCCACATAATTTTTTTTTTACATATATAAACGTTCATCTTTAGAGGACCTAATCATGCTCTAGGATATACATATTCTATTTGGATTATAACTTTCAAGTCAAGTAGCTTCAAGAGCTATAGAGACTTGATAAGAGTCTCTTCAATTAGAAGTGATCAACTTCTATGAAACCCTCATACCCCACTTGGTATGAATATGCTGGCCAAGCGTTAGGTTTCACCCCATAAAAGGAGAAATCACCAAATGGTCCACCCAGACCAGGTGAATACCTTGAAAATGGAGAACCACATTAATGGTAAACCATCATAGATGAAATAACCACACCAATGGTTATTCATAAATCTTAGCTTCAATCCATTCCATTTTGAAAGGATTTCTAGGACAACTGTATCACTATCATGATAAGAATCCATGGAAATATCCTTTTGAACATGATTACATATCTTTAAGCCTATTAGAGTATATTTGTACAATTTTTGTTTAGGCAACCCTCTTTACTTGTTCATATTGATTTTATTACAAACAAGGACTTCTCTTGTCCAATAAGGGTGTTCCCTTCATCTTGTACACCCAATTCTTAGCTTAAAATGTAGGGACTATCTTGGTTTGTAGTTCAGCGTCATTTTACCTTGTTGAGAGTTACATTCCATAATTGAACCATCTTGAGTGCTTATGAGGTGGACTTAATCCATGAGGCCCTCTTTATAGTAAAATTCTTTACACCATATATTACATGAGAATTCTACTTAAGAAAGGTTTATGTTCTATTCAAGAATAAGTGTTTAATGTTTAGATTAGCATAAATCCAGTTATCCCCTTAAGAATTAGCTTCTATTACATAATAGTTCTTGGAATCCGACATAGAATAACCAACATGAATATAATCAGTGTTGTATATGGAAAGGTGCATCATTCATAAATGTTTATCCCACAATATTATAGAAAGATAACAAATTCCATTGATTCTCTAACACACTTAAGTGAGCTTACATCCATCACATGAGACTATTTGAGCATCTTCTACCTACTAGTATCATTCATCATTACCCATTACATTCAAAACTAAATGATACAATTAAATTACATTAAATTATCAACATATTAGAAATTGAGCATACTTTTCTAGCATCCATACATATTTAACCTACTGAAATTTTAGCATACATTACAATGCATAAAAATAAACATTACATCTAACATATATCATTTTCATTTTGAAAGCAAATGTAACAACCACAAGGAATAATAAGGTAAACCATAAATTATTGGCACAAATATTTATCCTGGGAAACCCTAACGGGAAAAACCTAGCCTCCAAAATATAGGTTTTCCCCATTTTCATAACTCAAGATGTTAAATATTACAAGTATATAAGGGTCTCAACTGATCCCCTTTTCCTCAATATATAATTTAATGAATTATATTGTTCCTATACACATACATGATGTAATTAAGGATTTGTTTAATTCCTTTCTCTAAGTCATCATGTTAATATTGGAATATCTCCAAACTATGAAGGAAATCACCCGCTCCTTCCTAATTAAGGATGCATTCAAGGAATCTACTGATTCCTTTTTATATAACATCTTGTGCAAGTTTATGATATTCATTGGTTCCATATTTTGGAGATGACTATTTTACATTAGTGGAAATCTCATAAATTTCCTCCAGAATGAATCCCAAATTCATTCCCTTAAGTTGATAAACAATCAACTCTTACTTCATAAATTAAAGTCTCATACCCTTAATTTATGAAGTATCCATCAACCATTCTTCACTAATTCCTCTATATACTTGGTATAATTTCCTTATCAAGATTGTATTCATAGCTTCCAATCTAATTGGATTGTACTACTTCTAATTGGTTTTAAAGTCCTTTTTTTTAACCAAAGTTTAAATTAACCCACCTCTCTTCATAAACCATTTTTTTTTTTTTTACAAATATCTAATATAATTTTTTGAATAATAAATTAGTCTTTTCACTATGTAAGTGTAACCAATATTTTAACAATTCCTACCAATATTGCATAGCTTAATCAAGTATAAACAACCTAAATTTACTTCTTAAAGCTCTCCCAAGTTCTAATTTTTAGATGTTCTAATTCCAACAAAGTTTATAAAAGAGGAAGACCCATTGGTTTATTATTCTTAATATATTCATGCTAATTCTAACCCTTATATAAATATGTTCTTAATCAGGGGCTCCTTTTTATCACACCATGGCTTTCATAGAAAAGGTATCATAAATTATAGGAAGTCTTATTCCATGCTATGGCTTGGTGGTTACACTAAAAACTTATAAAATCAACATGGATATTTCTTATAAAGTTACCTTTGCTAACCCAATGGTCCCTGGGTTAAAATTGCTTTCCATTCAATTAAGCCTCCTAAGGTTTTAACATACGCGATGTGCTTCTTGTCCATCCATACCACAAATGGTAGTTTTGCTAAGTTTCACACACGATAGGGTAGGGTGTGTTTTAGACGACAGCTGGAAATCTACACTTAGACTCCAGGTATGCTAATTTTGCTCGGATATCTATTATTGCCACCGAGGTTTCAATTTATGTATAATGCCCATAAGGTTGAATATAATCCCTACAGTTGGAGAGAGTGACTATGCGTAACAGGTACTATGTCTGGCATGAGCTGTAACTTAGGGATATAAACTGGGAATTTTGGCTTGTACGCTCACCAAAGCGATCTGAGGCAACACTATTTTGGATTCGAATGTGAGCATGCCTGTATCAGGATCGCTTCAATTAATGGCCTAATGAAACAGAGACTTAGGTTTTTATTATTTGCCTGCGACATCCTGAGGTTGGGCATGAGTTGTGTGCGGAGTGGGCGGCTATGGTGGTAGCAAACCAGGGATTCATCTTCCCCAATGATCCACAGTCTATTTGAGACCTCACAGTTTGGATTATCCAATTTGGGTCAATTTAATACAACAAACCTTCTCTCGGTTGTGCATTGAGGCTATCGGTTATGGATCAAAAACAAATGTTGATCACTGTGCCAATAATGACCTCCATGGCCTCTACGTATTGTACATCAAAGACTATCGAATTCACAGCCCACGAATATGCTCTAGCTCGTCACAGAGGTAAACTGTCAGATAATGTCATCGTTTATATTAATCATAAAAGTATGAGGCTTCGATAGGGTAAAGATGCCCTGTAGCCAAAGTACAATTCTCCACAAAGGTCGACAGTAGATGTGTGGATTAAGACGTAAATGAATACTTGCTACGCAGGTCAAGACTCTGTTGAAATTCCAATACCGGATTGGTAACAGAGTAACCTATCTGTGTATACCTGTGATTCAATTAGTTAGATGGAATCTATTCAAGGTATGGAATTTCTGATGTCCCCATGTTTGGCAGGAGAAGCATAGACATCAACGTAGTTAGGTCCATTTCAATGATGGCATGAACTAAAATAAGTGAAATCGAGTCAAAGTCTGTGGAGGGAAGGAGTACTATCGTTGTCTGCTTATTCTCAACACCAAATTTTTCCTAAATTGAAATAGCAAAAAGAGGTTAGTGTCCCATAAGAGCTAAACCGCAAGAGTTTGGAAATGTAAAAGTGTTTTCTTACTCGAGAGAAATATCCATGTTGGGACTATGGTAGTCGACATCGTTCATGGTTTATTTAACACCCATTACCTATGGTTGTTGAGACTATGGACATCATCTATGGCTTGATAACCCATCCCTTGGGTTATTCTTCAAAAGACCAGTTTAGGATTTACGGATAAGATCGTATATTTAAACCCAGTTATTTTACAAATAAAGTTATCTCTGACACTTCGAATAAATAAAATTACATCACAAGCATCCCAAGGTTCGAATGGTTCCATAATAAAATTGACATGATTTCGATAAAATCATACAAACATCAATAAATAATTGACACATTCTTTTCTTTTAACTCAAACTGAAAAAAAAAAGAGTAATAAGAAAATATTTGGCCTGTTTCGCTCTCGGAGGTCTTCCATTTTCTTCATTCAAGCTCTAAGACCCCTTTTTTTTTTAAGTTTGTTTCTTTTCTACAATTAGGTAGCCTTTCCAAGCCTTCTTGTTTCTGATCCATTTCAGGTGGAGAACATACTCTTTAGGCCATCCAAGGCTTCCTAAATAGACCTATTTCACAATTTGACATCTAATTTATAGGGAAATTTCTCCACTTATGGCCAAATATTGGTCTTATTATTTTATTATTTTTTTAAAGATGCCTTGGACCCATTAGACTTATCAAGTCATGTGAAGTGTAAGGAGAAGGGTCCTACTAAGGGTAAGGCAAGTGTCCTTATTTTTGTCTTGTATCTTTTCCCATGGGGACAAGTATAAGACTAATACTATTAAAGCATGGACTGGGAACAAAGTTAGAACTATTATTGATAAGGTAAAGGACTTCCCTTTTAATTTCCACCAATATAATGAATATGTATGGGTATTTCCCAATAGGTAGGATAACTGTTGGCATTTTTGCCACATTTTTTGTTGTTGTTGTTCATGCAAAATAATGCACAAATTGTAGAGATACTCACTCCTCTGTTCGTCCCTCCAAGCACCTGGAAAGGGATAATTAGTAAGAAAAAACAAAAATCTCTACAAGTTTTGTGCCAAAGCAAAATAAGTGAAAGTTGTCGCGATATCACGACATGTCGCATTTTCGTGACCTGTGCGGTTTCACGGTGTCTGATGGAGGAAAAAGCTAAGCACAAAAAATTTCGTGAAATCGCAACATGTTGCATTTTCACAACCTATTGCGGTTTCACGCTAGAAAGCAACAAAAGGGAGCAGTAAAGGTAAAGTTATCGCGACATCGCGACATGTCGCATTTTCGTGATCTGTCACAATTTTATGGCAGATAGTGGCAAGAAAGCAAAGTGATAGGAGGCATGTCACATTTTCGCACAATACAACAGCAAAGGGGAGTGCCAAGGATAAATTTTCGTGATTTCACGACATGTCACGTTTTTACGGGGAGAGCAGAAAAGTACAAGGCAAAGAAAATTGTCACGATTTCGTGACATGTTGCATTTTCGCGGGGATAAAGCAGAAAGGTACAAGAAGACAAAAAATTGTTGTGATTTCGTGACATGTCACGATTTCACGACTTGTCTTGTTTTCGCGATGAGAAAGCGAGAAAGGAGCAAGATGATACAGAATGTCACGATTTCGCGACACGTCAAATTTTCGCAATGGAGGCGACAACGAAGGAGAAGACAGAAAAATGTCGCAATTTCATGACATGTCACGTTTTCGCTAGGAGTCTTGTTTTCACGGTGAGAAAGAGAAAAGGATAGTGCCAAGTACGGAATGTCACGATTTCGTGACATGTCACATTTCACGACGAGGAGTAGCGAAAAGTACAAAACGAAGGCAAATTGTCATGATCTCATGACTTGTCACATTTTTACGAAAGTCAAGAAGACAAAATCCAAGCGAGAGGAGGGTGTCGCAATTTCGTGACACGTCACGTTTTTACGACTGATAGCAACAGGAGAAAGCAACAAGGAAAAAATGTCACAATTTTTTGACACATTGCATTTTCACGACAGAAGCAACAACAAAGGCCCAATAAAGTTTTGTTCACATTTTTCTTCATATTGCATAGGAGATCGTAAGTAGAAAATGAGGATCGAACGAAGTAATGTTTTAAAAGCTCTCCAATTGGTTTTGAGATCGAGGCCAAAGAGGCTCCAAAATTAAATGTTTCGCTATTTACTTATGTGCGCAAGATGTGAGAACGTGTTAAATCATGCAGTTTTCAAATCCACCAAAATTAAAGATGCCTCCGGTATTAAAAGATCTTGTTCATGGTCTCCTAACACTTCAAGCATGCCCCGAGAACAGTCATTTAATGAATAAATCTGGTCCCTTGTTTTCGTTCGATTTTCAAACTTGATCCATAAAAGCAGGGAATGTGATTTCTTCGAGGCAGATTTAGGGGGATTGTTTCTCTTTTCAAGTGCATATTTTGTGGATCTCCTCTTCAAAATTTGTTTTATTTTTTAAATTTTGCGATTTGAAAGGGAGAGGGAAGACCTCTATAAATACTAATGTACATCTCAAGAAAAAAGAGAGGACCTTTTTACAAAAATTGAAGCAGAAATCCTAAATGCATTTTGCTCTATTCTTAGAGTCTTTTGAGTTGGTGATCCAAACTTATGTTCATGTTATGATTTCTGTGTAATTCACTCTTGCTTAGTCAAGTGCTAAAATATAAGTTGAATTATACTGTTCTGAATTTTGCTATTTTTTCATTTGAACATTTGAAGTATAATTGAAGTCAAACTTATGGTCAATGTTTGATCCAATTTCTGTATGTGCATTCTAAGAATCAGTTGTTGCTTATATTCATGATTTAGTTTGAGGTTATTTGCTATCTGAGGTTGTTCTCCCTATCAACTGTCGTCTTTGACCATATTTCCATATATTTCTATTATTTCTAACCTTGAACCTTGAAACCAGTTTAGATTAGTTTGGGAGCCAACCCTCTCTGGAGATTAGCCCGGGAGACTTCTCTTTCTCTTGGCCTTTCAATGTTGGCCGGGTCTAGGGCACATTTTATATGACTAGGTAGATTCATGACTAACAATTTTTTGCACGCCCTGTGGGACTCGAACAAATCCCATATTTTGACACCCGGAGGAATCAAGATTTTGATGAACTGTCTTGACCTCAAAGCGGATATTGTAAATTCATCTGGTGAGTCTATTGGGGGTGATTGTATAGTACCTAGAAATCTCCAATTGTGAAGCTGGTGAAAATATTTTCTTCATGATCATGAGATCAAGAGCCAAAGAATCGAAAGACCCAGTCGAATTCTTCGAGATCGATGTTCAAAACTAGAGGGAGCGCTCAAGATTGGTAAGTCCTGTGAGCCCGTCATTTGCTATCTCTTCGCAGGCGGCGGGTTATTTTGTGCCATCTCTGACTCCTCCCAGTACTGCTACGATCTTGCTAGTACATCCAAATATAGCAGTGCAAATGGCTGGTCAACAACCTCCTCCACATTAATTTCTTGATTGGAACCATTCGGGAGAGTTGGACCTGCCTTTTCAAAATCCAGTTCTTGCTACAACATTAAAGGCTTTGCCTACATATGATGGGACTGGAAAGACCATGTATGAGCATGTGTCATATGTGGCATCCTTGGCTACATAATATCACAGATGAAGATGTCATGATAAAATTGCTCGTGCTATCACTCCGCAGTAAGTTATTGTGCTGGTATAGATCCTTATCTCCCAACTCCATAAATTTGTGGGATCAATTAGCAGATATGCTAATCAAAGGGTTCAATGAGCAAGAAGACCCATTTTCTTTGTTGCATCAATTTACTAATATCAAAAGGCATCCTCAATAGGAGATAGTGGATTTCAACGTTAGGTTTTCCCGAACTTGGCAGAGAGTTCTTGATGGTCTCCACCCTACTAATGACCAAGCAAAATTTTACTATCTTAGGGATTTCCACTCAGATATTAGTATGAACATTAGGATGTCCAATGTTCAAACCTTTCCTGCACTATATTCCCAAACATAGAAGGTTGAGGCCGATCTGATTGCCATTGGGAAATTGCCTCCGAAAATGACTATGCCCATTTTTCCTAAGCTTCCACAATACCAGCATACAGGTGTAGCCTCCACATCTTACACTGCTCCATCCATGTACCCTTCATCTTCATGGAATACTCCATTCCATAGTTAACATCTCTAGTTCCAACTCCTACATTACCTTCTCCACCAGTTCCATTACCTCTATCGGCACCGCCTGTGTCCTCAAGTCCAGATCCTCAATTGGATGTTTTGTAAGAAATTCAGTCGGCCATGAGAGCCCTCACTAACAAGATGACATCTATGGAGCAGAGAGAGGCAAAAAGGAACTTTCAACCATGAAGATTTATTTCGACGATAACTAGAGAGCAAGTTACTCCTGGCAAGGTTATAGATAAAGTACCTGAGAGGAACTCAGCGATCCTGGTAAGTGAAGAGGCTAGCCCTTCTAAAGTTTCACATGAGCCATCTTACTGGTGTTCTTCATGCAATGACCCACATGATGAGTCCACTTTCATGGTCCACTAAAATTATTTACAAGTTCTTATGGGGAGATGTATAAACATGATTCGAGAGGTGGATCATAATTTCGTGATGTCTCCTGAGGAATACATAGCAGTCTTGACACACAACGACAAGAAACTAATGGTGGTAGATTTGGCTAAGATGGAGCCATTGAAAGTGCCTCCTGCACAAGCAACAAAGCAACAAATACCTATAAAGACTCATGATCCTCTAGCCCTGCAACAATATCCACCTATTTGGCCAAAGGATTTGCTTCCACCACAAGAAAAAGAGAGGTTGCAAGCTAAGGCTTCTACCTCCCAGTCGCAAGCAAAAACGAAGGAAAAAGCTAGAGAGACGTTACGGTATCCATCGTTGACTAAATGACAGCGAGTGGAGGCCACCCAAAAATATAGAAGTAGATTTGAATATGCTAGTGGAGGGAGAGAGCCAATTTTGATGGAGTACAACATCGTCGAAGAACTCAAAAGGATTCCAACCAAGGTAAGTCTATATGACACCTTGAAGCTACCTGGATTGGTGAATCTCTTACAGGAATCCCTAAAGACAACACAAAGTAAGGGGAAGGATCCAACCCAGGTAGTTATGGCTCAAACTCTAACCTCTTCAGTCACCGGCAAATATAGACCACCACCTTTTTATCTTTCATTGAGAATGGAGGGACATGTGGTGCATAATTGCCTCATTGACTCAGGAGCAACTACTATTGTCATGCCTAAGGCAGTATGTGATGTCATAGGCATAGAATATACAAGGACTAGGATAGGATTTTTGCAGCTAGATGGTACCTCAGTAAAGACGATGGGAAAAATTAAGGATGTTCCTATCTCCCTACACGCCATGCCTCAAATTATTGTGCTCCAAGAGATCATAGTAGTGGACCTAGAGCCATGTTTTGGTATGTGTATCTCCTGAGAGTTCACGGATAAACTTGGGGGTTACCTTTCTTCATATTTTACTCATTTGGAGGTGATCCATAAAGGTAAAAAGGTGAAAATTTTCAATGAGAAGCCTTTCACATTTCATATGGAGAGAATAGATGAAATGGATAGGTTAGCAAATTCGGTGCACATGATGTCTGAAGAATTTGGCAAGCTTGACTTAATGGAAGAAGCTTTGGAAGAGCTCCGCCCAGAAAATGAATTTTCCATGGCCAATTTCAATGCCATGATGGAAACTGACTTGGGGTGTTACTCCAATTTTAAGCCTGAAAAGGCTAAAGAAAAGAATGATGAAAGTCAAGACGATCTCTGGAAGCTCTATTTCGATGGAGCATGATGTATAAATGGCACTAGATTTGGGATTGTTTTAGTATTACCTTTTGGGATTCAATGATCCTATTCATATCATTTGACCTGGAGCTACATAAATAATGCAACAGAATATGAGGCTTTATGCCTAGGCCTCAAGAAGGCTGAGAAACTTGGAGCGCGATAGTTGCAAATCTTTGGTGAATCTGAGATGATTGTCAATAAGGTGACAAATAAGTGTGTGTCCAAGCACCACTATCTCAAGAACTATCGCAACAAGGTATGGGACCTGTTCGAATCATTCTCTGCTCTCTCTTCGCGTTTCGTTCCACAAAAACAAAATAGACATGCTGACCTTCTGGCTTCCTTGGGAGTAAATTTTTCACCAATCGAGCAAGTGGTGAGAAGGCCAAAAATAGTGAGAATGGTGTATAGGCCCTCTGTCCCAAACAAGGACACATTTTGGCAAGTCTTCGATAGCGATGAGAAAATTATTAAATTTTTGGTTCAAGAAGCTGCCACCATCAAGGGAAGGACCTTGGAGCATGAATAAACTGAAGGCCTGATTCAGTTGTAGAATAACCAGATTCCTAAAGGCCTCATTACTCTAGAAAGCTTGTTTTATCATAATGATTAGTCCAAGAAGCATTGGAACAAGGTCGATGAGAAAGAGTACATGGAGCTTAATTTGGAGGCTGATAAGGTCATCAAAGTTGGGATTGATTCTACTCCCGCTGAATTGCAAGAGATCATACAAGTGTGTCAAGATTTTTCTAACATCATGGCCTGGATCTATGTGGATCTGAGGGCATATGATAAAGAGATCATTCAACACACTATGGAGCTGGAAGAAGGAGTCAAACCCTTTAGGCAGAAGTAGATACCGGTGAACCCAAAGATTGAAGCCATCATAAAGGCCGAACTTGCGAAGATGTTGCAGTCCAAGATTATATATCCGATTAAGCACTCGACTTGGGTTGCTAATTTGGTTTTGGTCCATAAGAAAAATGGAGATATACGGCTATGTGTGGATTTTTGAAACTTGAACCAAGCATCCTTGAAGGATCACTACCCATTGCCTCGCATTGATCAGATCCTTCATGTTGTTTTCGAGGCTCAACACTTTTCATTGCTAGATGGATTCTCTAGATACAATCAAATTTGGGTCAGGGATGAGGATCAGCACAAAACCACGTTCACAACCAAGTAGGGTACCTTTGCCTATCAGCGCATGCCCTTCGGATTGTCCAATGCTGGGGCTATGTTTCAAAGGGCCATGGACATCGCATTTGGGGAGCTTTTAAATAAGATCATTGTCATTTATCTCGATGATATGACTATCTTTTCGCATAAACAAGAAGAACACTGTTCTCATTTGAGGTAGATATTTGAGAAATATCGAGAGTTTGGCATTTCCATCAACCCAAAGAAGTCCATTGTCGTAGTAAAGGAAGGTGAGATCTTGGGACATGTCATATCAGAGAACAGTTTGGAAATTGATCCATCAAGAGCTAAAGCTTTGAAGAAACTATTGCTCCCTGCCAATAAGAAAGAGTTGCAATATTTCTTTGGGCAAATCAAATTTTTCAAAAAAATTATTTTTGACTTTTCTCGAGTAGTCAAGCCCATGACTGAGCTATTAAAGAAATATGCACAGTTCAAGTGGACAAATCAAAGGAAAGACGCATTTCAGGAGATTAAAGATGGAATTGCACAAGCCCCTGTGTTGATCAATCCAGATTATTCTGACTTCATTCTGTACGCAATTGGAAAGGATGAAAGATATGCTACAGTGCTTACACAGAAAGGAGACGATGGGGATGAAATACCCATTGCTTTCCTTAGCCAGGTTATCTTACCCCATGAGGAGAAATACAATTTCATTGAGAAGCAGGTCTATGCTATCACGAAGTCTCTCAAAAAATTTAGGCACTTCATATCTCAGAGCAAGACGATCGTCTACATCATCTACCCCGATGTAAGGAACTTCATCATTTAAGGCGATATGGATGATAAGTGTGCTGGTTGGGTAATCAAAATTTAAGAGTTCAATGTTGAGATCCATCCAACCAAGTTGGTGTGGGGTAAGGCCTTATGCCAGCAATTAAAAAAATTGCGGCCTCTAAAATAGTTGATCATCAAGTGAACGACCCTGCTGAAGAAAGGAATCTAGTGAACATCTTTGCACAAGGCCAAGATTGGGCAGACGACCTTGTTGAGTATTTTTCAACGGGTAGATGTCCCCCATAATTAAATGCTTTGCAACAGAGAAGGTTTCGCCTACAAGCTCTTAGGTATGTATTGTTTCCCGAGGGATTGTTCTTCAAAAACATTGATGGAGTTCTCCTAAGGTGTGTTAAGGAACCCGAGAAAGTTAGATTCTTGAAGGATTTTCATTCTGGCATGTCGAGAGGAAATTACGCTGATAGGCCTATGGCCTTAAAGATTATTCGGGCTGGTTACTATTGTCCAGCTTTGTTTGCGGATACTTTCAAGATTGCTCAAGCTTGCGAAAAATGCCAAAGGTATACGAGATGGATAAAAAATACACCATTGCCCCTACATCCAATTCAAGTAGAAGCACCTTTTTAGCAATGGAGGCTGGAATTTATTGGGATCATTGATCCAAACTCTTCAGTCGGGCATAAGTACATCTTGAAGGCTACTAATTATTTTACAAGATGGTCTGATGCCATTCCAACCAAGGCTGCAAATCAGGATGTGGTAATCACTTTCATTGAAGGACTGATCACACGTTTTGGCATTCCTGATGCCATTATCACAGACAATGGAACTTCATTCATTGGAACAAAGCTAGGAGAATTTGCAAACAAGTATGGTATTTTTTTGAAGACATCCTCTAATTATTACCCTCAAGGGAATGGATTTACGAAATCTACAAACAAGAACTTACTATATATTTTAAAGAGATCCTTGGGGGATAATAAGAGATCTTGGCACCTTTTGCTGAATCAGGATTTATGGGCAAATAGAATTTTGATCAAGAAGTCTATCAAGACTTCACCATACACCTTGGTATACGGGAAAGAGGTAATATTGCCTATTCATTTAGAACTGCCTGCCTTGCAGCAATTGAAGGAATTCCAAGACGATGAAGAAAATATGGATCCTATGAACATACGATTGGCTCGGTTGTTGCAGCTGGAAGAGCAACGTTATTTGGCCTATGATGAGTTTGCTAAGCATTCACAGGAAGTTTCAAAATGGTTTCACAAAGGTTCTACTGACCACACATTCAAAGTGGGTGATTTAGTCTTAAAGTGGAATGAAAAGAAGGCCAATCCAGGGATGCACAAGAAATTTGATGCTCTATGGGAGGGTCCATTACTGATTGCCAGTACAAGTATAGCAAATTCATTTTATATTGAGGACTTGGAAGGTAATTCACTTCCTATCTCAGTGAACGGATTTCATTTGAAAGCCTACATTTCATGATGTGAAAACATAGTATTACCTTGTACATGGTGTTTACCTCTGTTTCAAAAAAAAAAAAAAGGGAAAAAAAAAAACAAAGAAAGAGAAAAAAAAAGAAGCACCACTTGTAGGAGTTCCCCTTTGTATAGAGTTCATCAACTTCGGCTCCTTTTGCACACAAGCCCGCAGGCATGTCTATTTATCTCTGTTTTTCTTTTCCTTCCCAGCAGGTAGTGGTTTTCATCTACTTATTTCTTCCACTTCCTTATTTTCATTCCCTTCCTCTCCCACTCCTTCTTCCATTGTACATAATCAAGCCACTACTATTGTTTCTACTCCCCTCTCTGATGTTCCTATTTCTTCACTTCCCCTTTCTTCTAATCCTTTGTATTTTGAGCACTTCTCCACAGTTCCCATCACTTTCTCCATCTCATCTACTTCCATTTAATTATCTATTTTCATGGAATCCCAGCAGTTGATAGCATAGTAGCACCCTCTTCAGTTGTTGTATCTATCGCTTCTACTCCTCCATCTTCCACCATTCCATCATTCACCATTCCTCTTCCATGGCCTGCACATCTTTCGGTCATCACCCCATTCATTCTCATTTTTTCAATGCAGGTGCTTCTCACCACTGCCATGGAGACCCTTTCACAGCACTTGGTGATTACCCAGCTCAACCGAGCTAGGCAAAATGTAGTAGTTAAAGAAATAAGGGAAGTTTTGCTATTCGACAAATTTCTACTGAAAGTCTTGTTTTAAGTGTCGAGCACCAGCAAGAGCTTGTTGCAACAGCCTGTAGAAACATCCAACATCAACCAGTACTCACTTCTTCTACTCCTCCAGCTTCTTGACTCTTTTTCCCAATGAATAAAGGCTTGGGGTTCGTGCATACAATAGAACTGTATACCCCGAGAGCCACCAAGAATGTTGGCATTTTTACCACATTTTTTTTTTTTTTTTTTCATGCAAAATAATGCACAAATTGTAGAGATACTCACTCCTCTGTTCATCCCTCCAAGCACCTGGAAAGTGATAATTAGTAAGAAAAAACAAAAATCTCTACAAGTTTTGTGCCAAAGCAAAGTAAGTGAAATTTGTCACGATATCACGACATGTCGCATTTTCGTGACCTGTGCGGTTTTGCGGTGTCCGATGTAGAAAAAATCTAATAAAAAAAAATGTCATGAAATTGCGACATGTCGCATTTTCACGACCTGTTGTGATTTCGTGCTAGAAAGCAGCAAAAGGTAGCAGTAAAGGTAAAGTTGTTGCGACATCGTGACATGTCCCATTTTCATGATCTGTCACAATTTTGTGGCAGATAGTGGCAAGAAAGTAAAGTGATAGGAGGCATGTCACATTTTCGCACAATACAACAACAAATGGGAGCGCCAAGGATAAATTGTCATGATTTCATGACATGTCATGTTTTCATGGGGAGAAAGCAAAAAAGTACAAGGCAGAGAAAATTGTCACGATTTCATGACATGTTGCTTTTTCACGAGGATAACGCAAAAAGGTACAAGAAGATAAAAAAATGTCATGATTTCATGACATGTCACGATTTCGCGACATGTCACGATTTCATGACTTGTCTTGTTTTCATGGTGAGAAATTGAGAAAGAAGCAAGATGGTACAGAATGTCATGATTTTGTGACACATCGAATTTTTGCAACGGAGGCGGCAATGAAGGAGAAGACAGAAAAATGTCACAATTTCACGACATGTCACGTTTTTGCTGGGAGTCTTGTTTTTGCGGTGAGAAAGCAAAAAGGACAGCGCAAAATACATAATGTCACGATTTCATGACATGTCACATTTTCGTGATGAGGAGCAGCGAAAAGTACAAAACAAAGGCATATTGTCATGATTTCGTGACATGTCACAATTTTGTGACTTGTTGCGTATTCATGGAAGTCAAGAAGACGAAAGCCAAGTGAGAGGAGGATGTCGCGATTTCGTGACATGTCGCTTTTTCATGAATGATAGCAACAGGAGAAAGCAGCGAGGGAAAAATGTCGTGATTTCGTGACACATTGCATTTTCATGACAAAAGCGACAACAAAGGCCCAATAAAGTTCTGTTCACATTTTTCTTCATATTGCATAGGAGATCGTAAGGAGAAAATGAGGATCGAATGAAGTAATGTTTTAAAAGCTCTCCAATTGGTTTTGAGATCGAGGTCAAAGAGGCTCCAAAATTAAATGTTTCGCTATTTACTTATGTGCACAAGATGGGAGAACGTGTTAAATCATGCAGTTTTCAAAGCCACCAGAATTAAAGATGCCTCCGGTATTAAAAGATCTTGTTCGTGGTCTCCTAACACTTCAAGCATACCCCGAGAATAGTCATTTAATGAAGAAATTTAGTCCCTTGTTTTCATTCGATTTTCAAACTTGATCCATAAAAGTAGGGAATGTGATTTCTCCGAGGTAGATTTAGGGGGATTGTTTCTCTTTTCAAGTGCATATTTTGTGGATCTCCTCTTCAAAATCTGTTTTATGTTTTAAATTTTGCGATTCGAAATGGAGAGGGAAGACCTCTATAAATACTAATGTACATCTCAAGGGAAAATGGAGGACCTTTTTGCAAAAATTGAAGCATAAATCCTAAACTCATTTTGATCTATTCTTAGAGTCTTTTGAGTTGGTGATCCAAACTAATGTTCGTGTGATGCTTTCTGTGTAATTCACTTCTACTTAGTCAAGTGCTAAAATAAATGTTGAATTCTGCTATTTTGAATTTGGCTATGTTTTCATTTGAAAATTTGAAGTATAATTGAAGGAAAACTTATGGTCAATTTTTGATCCAATTTTTGTATGTGCATTCTAAGAATTAGTTGTTGTTTATCTTTAGGATTTAGTTTGAGGTTATTTTCTATCTGAGGTTGTTCTCCCTAACAACTGTCAGCTTCGGCCATATTTCCATCTCTTTCTATTATTTCTAACCTTGAACCTTGAAACCAGTTTAGATTAGTTTGGGATCCAGCCCTCTCTGGAGATTGGCCCGGGAGACTTCTCTTTCTCTTGGCATTTCAATGTTGGCCGGGTCTAGGGCACATTTTATATGACTAGGCAGATTTGTGACCAACTATAACCCATATGCTATTTTAAAAATCCTCCAGTCCTTCTTAAGTCCTATCTAGGTTGGGTCCACTACATTTACACCTAATTTATCATATTGTTCTAATTTTGCAAGAGATAATTTCTCAATTTTATTTTTCACAAAATATCATAATTAATTATCTTTTCTAAAAGATAATTAATATTTTTTTGTCCTTCCTAAAATTCCTTTATTGGAATATTTGTAATATTCTTTAGGGTCATTCCCCAAGATCAATTGATATTCTTTAAATAAGGTAGGAGGGTAACGGGTCATGATAATTTACCCCTTTCTTGTGTCATATGGCTTAAGGCTTGATTTCTTAGGAGTGATTATGAAATACAAATTGTTATTATGCTTTTCTAACTAAGGTTTATTTGGTGCTAAACATGAGATGTTAATGACATTACAACATTTATTTAAGGATTTTGCTTGTCTCCTTAGTTAGTTAGAAATTAGCTGTTAAGATTGATTAATTTAGTTAACTATGGTCTTTAATTACTATTAATATTGATTAAAGGATAGCATTAAAGATACATTTAATCTAGTACTATTTTGTTCCTAGATTAGTTGTAAGATAATTGTAATTAACTTAGCTAAATATTAGTTGCTTAATGGTGAAGCAAATATTAGTTGAATGGTTGTTAGGTATTTAAGTTTAATTGGACCACCTTGGGCACAAAGTCAAAGATAACTTAATAACAACTCTACTCTCTAGACAAAAATTATTGTAGGTATCCCTTGAGCAATTTTTAATAATGAAATAATGGTTATGGGAGGGGGGGTGAGTTCCATTATAAATAGAAGCATTTGGTAAGGAAAAGGGATAGGTGAAATTTGTAGAGTTGAGATCAGAGACTATGCTCTCCAACTAAGTTGGATAAAAAATTAGAAATCTCACCATATCTAGCAAGTTAGTATAGATAGTCTCAAGAAACCTAGGGAGTATGCTCTTTGGATTTGCTTGGATCAGAAACTATACGGTCCTTGAGACTTACCATAGATTCCTTAACCTCATTGCTTTGCTGAGAAATTTTTTTGTGGAGTAAGTCGAACTGTTTGAAGTCTTTCTAAAGCTTAGATTAGAGAAAGTCTGCAAAAAAATTTAGGTCAAGATGAAGATCCTAAACTATAGGTTAAATGATGAGCATGTTGTTTTGTGTATGTGTTAATAGTATAATGGTAATATTTCTTGTTGCTGAGATTAAGGGTTTGAAATTAACTGTGTTAGAAGGTTTTTGATTTGAGTTTTATGAGATTTTTCTAGGAAATCATGTTTGGTTTTACTAAAATATAGATGAAGAGGTATTATTGAAATAGCTACTGGTCTCATATATATATAGAATATTGTTTGGGAAATAAAAATAGGTTAGCATGGCTTGTTGATAGGTCTTTAGGGTCAAGATGTTAACCTCGCACATGCTTAGAATGGTGTCCAAGAGCTAACGTATCACTGTGAGGTTCATTTTAAAAGGTCAAACAAAGGAGTAAAACCTTATTTCTAGTAGTACGCTATTAGAACCTCCAAAAATTTCATCTTGATGTTGGAAATAAATTTGTGATTTATGATATGTGATCTAGGATTTGTGATCTGTGATCTGTGATCTATTTGGTTAAATGGTTGGGTTATGTAGATATTAAAGCCCTCTAGTAATATGGCTAGGTAGCCCTAACAGTTTAGGGAATGTTTTATTTTTAGTGGCTTGAGCAATCTATGATTTAAATGTTAATTTAAATATTGTAGGTAATGATCGTAAGGGAATGTGTAAGTAAAGAGTTAAATATTCTTTAGCATTAATACTAAAAGATATTATGTTAAGGGAAATACACCTTTTATCAAAGGTGATATTATGGAATATTGTGATGAAGTAATAAATAAAAGGTGGTATTGTATAAAATATTATGTGGAATAAATATAACGATGAGTCCAAAGAAATAGTTTTTAAAATTGGGCTAGGATGAATGCTCCCAAAGGAACTAATATAGCAAAATAAAATCAAATATGGGGAAATCACCCCTTTTTGAAGTTTGATTTTCTTGATGTTGTATGTCTTCAAGAAATTAAATTTGATGGTTTTGAGTTGCACAATTGCTTGAATAGTTTTTGTGTTAGGAGACACAAGCTGGGGGAGGAAGGATGTTGAAAGTACGTGAAGCTCGAGGGTGAGAAAGGGAATCGATATTTACCTAAAGAGGATCACGAGGCGATGATGGTGTAGGCAATGATTTTTTTCCTAATAAGGAGGATGATGTGAGTTTGCTTCAGCTTCAGCATGAAGGGAAGTCTAGGGAGATGGCCAATGTGATTCAAAGGTTATCACGTGATCATTCCTCTGAAGACCTCACGTGGATGGATAAAGATAACATGATGGTTACGGGGTTTGAAAACCCTCTTTTTTTAAATATTTTATTTGACAAGAAAAATATAGATGCAGTTGCGGGTAAAGATAATGCTTTGAAGTAGAAGATTTAACCTATTATTAAGGACAATTAATATTTGAATAAAAAATTGCCACCATTGCAGTGGGGATACTCCACAATTAATAAGGGTTTGAAGGAAGTGAAAATCATGATTGCCATGACTGAAGAAATTCCTAGAGTCGGGAACACTTCACCAAGGAAGAATTTCCTTCAGACATCCCCAACAAAACCCTTTATTAATAATGATTCGATTGAGGTTCTACATGGATCTGTTGAGTCTAAAAACTTTGTGGCCACCTTCAATAAGGACACAGAATATGATTTATCAAGGAAGTGTATGGATTCCTAAGTTTATAACTTGGGTGGGAATAATATTTCATTTTTTGGAGACCCAAACGAAGACCTCACTTTAAAAATGGATCACATGGATTCAATTTTAGTTGATGCAGAGGATGATTTCACATTTTGTGCTACAGAATTTGAAGAATACAGGAACACAAGAAGGGAATTGAAAGCTAAAGGGATTATTTTATTTTTCTTGCCTAAGGTTCCATCGGAGGTAGACTTCTAGAATTAGATTATGTTGAATTGGAAGTCCAAGGGGTTGCATGTCAAATCGTTATGGGGCTTGGGAGGGATATATGTGTTAGTTTTGTTTGAACGAATAGATATCTTGAGATATGTGCTACAATTTGGGACTTGGAACATTGTTGGCTCCATGAACTTTTTTGCAAACCTGGCATAAAAATTTTGATCCTGGGGATGGTTCTCAGTCTCATTATCCCCTGTGGATCAAATTTATTGCCATGAAGTCATAACCTAGGTGCATGTTAAGTTCTATGGCATAGCACTTTGGGAAAGTTTTGTTAGATATGACAGGGAATAAATCTCTTAGATTTAGTCCACGGGTGTGTGTGGAGGTGGATTTGAGCAAGAAACTCCTTCAACATCTTAAGATTATAACACTCAAGGGTTTGGTGCAGAAAGAGGTAAGGTATCTAAATATCCCTAATTATTGTTTCGGTTGTCAATATTTAGATCATATGGTAAGGGATTTCCCTTTTAAAAAAGTTCATAAATCTAAGGAGATCATAAAAGACAATAAGAAAGAAGAGGAAGAGATAGTTTTAGAGCAATAGAGTAAAGACGAATTGGATGTTGATGACTGATCTCAAGCACGAGATCAACCTACCAATTATTCCATTATGCAGCAGGTTTGGAAGGTGGTTTAGAAGAGAAGGGATGGTTGTGACTCTCCTTCTAAGCCTAGTAAAACCCGAAAAGGTTTAGTTTCAGGGGGTGATGTAAATACCACTCAGAAAAGTCACTCATAAATGTCTGAGATTGAAGGTGAAGGTAAGAAGGTTGTTGTTGATGAGGGAGGCTTTTCACAAATTTATCCTTTATGGGGAAGGAATAGAGGTATTGGTATTGATGGGAATCAATTTTAGGTCCTTGGTTCCTTAAGTTCTTAATGAAGTTCAACATTACATCTTGGAATGTGAGAGAGATGACTATCACCACTCGTAAAAGGATGGTCAATAGTTTTTTAAATACTGCTTTTGCTAATGTTGTATGTCTTCAGGAAATTAAATTTGATGGTTTTGAGTTGCATATTTGCTTAAATAGTTCTTGGAAGGGCACTTGATGGAGCTCATATCACCATTAAGGGCTTGGAAGAGATGTTATTGTGGTTAGACAGTGGCTTGCTTCACTTCTGCTTAACAGGGGTGAATATCCAGAAGGTCGTATTGTTTGGGCTACTTTTGTTGTAGTTGGGTAGGTGATTGGTGTGTGTTCTATTTATGGGCCTAATATTTCTTGCGATAAGGTCTATTTTTTGGGATTGGATGCAATATAATATTTTAGAGACATGTTGGTTCCTTTGTGGGGATTTCAACATGGTGGAATGGGACAGAGATAGAGAAGGTGGTTTAGGTAGTTTTCTTACTGGAGCTAAAAAATATTCGGGCCAAAATGAAAGCGGCTCTACAATTTTTTGATGTCAATTTCAAACAAAAACATTATGACTCTGGCGGGTGGTTTACTTGGTCTAACAGGAGGGCTAAAATGGATAGGGTGTTTGTGAGTATTGACAAGTTATACGTTGATCCTCTTTTCACTTGTGAAGGTAGAGGGAAGAGATCTATGGACGTGGATCTTGGAGTCACGGGTTCTTATCATGCACTCATCCATACTTGTGTGCATATTAGGGCCATGCTTGTAGAGGAAAGGAATATTTCATAAAATTGAATATCTCACACTTGGATTCCACTGATTGTAGGGATTTGATCAGGTGTTTTTGGAATTTGGATTTGAGACCTTCTGGGCAGGGGTGGATTGCTTGGTGGGATGTTGTTGTTCTAAGGGTGGTCAAGTTTTTAAGAGTATAGGGAAGATTTTTGGCTAAAGGGTGGCGAAGGAAAATGAAGTCTCTTCTGCAAAAATTTGGAATTTTATAGAAATAAGCTTGAGATTGATCCCTTCAACTCTTCTCTTTAGGAGAAGGTTGCTCTCTAGGAAGGAGAAATAAAAAAATTTTAAGATTACATTGGCAAGGGGACACGTATTAGGAGCAGGCTTCACTGGCTAAAAGAAGGGGATTTTTTAATTACATTCATAGGAAAAATGATACAGAAAATATTCTAACTATGAAAAAGGAGGATTCCACTCATACTGAGGATGAGACTAAAATAAGTAATTTGTTTGAAAATCATTTTAAGAATTTTTTTTTTTCTATGAGAACTCTTTGTCGGTCCAGCAAGTTAGAGATATGTTCAAAGAATGTGTGCCAAAAAAGATTGTCAGTTTTGAAAATGACAGAATGGCAACTATTTTTTCTAAGGAAGATCTCTTTTATGCTTTATCAAGGATGAAGAATGGTAAGTCTCCCAGGCCTGATGGTCTCCCAAATGAATTTTATAAGTATATGTGGGACTGTATTGGAGATGATTATGCAAGAATGATTCAAGAAGTGTTTGATGGAGCTATATTTTATTCTTGGATGAATCAAGGGGTGATCAAGTTAATTTCTAAAGGGAATAATAAAGACAAAATTGGGGGTTGGAGGCCAATTACCCTTTTAAATGTCTCTTACAAAATAGTGGCTAAAGCTTTAGCCCTTCGGTTGTGAGACATTACTACTAGAATTGTTCAAGAGGAATAAACTATGTTTGTTAAAGGTAGATTCATTCTAGATACGGTGCTTTAATTTTGGGAAGCTATCGAATGGGCATAGGAGTAGAATCAATAGGATTTGCTCTTAAAATTTGATTTTGATAAAGCTTATGATAGAATGGATTGGACCTTTATTTTTAATATGTTGCAATGGCTTGGATTTAATAGGATAGCAGTTCATAAAATACAAATGCTTTTTTATTCAGCCTCAGATAGAGTGATGATTAATGGTAGAATTTTAGAAGATATTCAATTGTTCAGATCTATCAGACAAGGTTGCCCATTGGCTTCTCTTATTTTTGTTCTTTTCGCTGATGCTTTGGGTTATATGTTGGAACAAGGAACACTTGCCGATCAAATTAGAGGAATTGCTGTTCCTGATTGTCATCTTATGAACAACCACTTTACAGGTGATTCATTATTTACTATTCAAATAGACAAGGACTTGATTGTTGGCCTACAGGATTGTCTCAGTTAGTTTTGTCTTGCTTCTGGTGCTGTGGTTAGTGAGACTAAATATGACTACTGTTTGGTAGGAGTTATGTCCTTGCCTAAAGGAATTCATAAAGGTTAGCAAAAATTTGGGGATGAAGAGCTTGTCAGATATTTGGGCATCCCATTTGGTAGAAGGGTTTCTCTTAAATCTATGTGGGATTGGTATATGAGTAGATTTTAGAAAAAAATTAAATTTAGAAAAGTAAGATGATATCCTTTGCAGGGAAACTTATTGTAGTAACTAATATTCTTCAGACATACCACATGTACTATTTCTCCTTTTGGATTCCAAACCCTACTCAATATAGAATACTAGAGACCTGTATCAAGGATTTTTTATGGGCAAATATGGATGGTTCCAGGCGGGTTCCCATAATTGCATGGAAGTATTGTACAATTCCTAAGAAGGAGGGTGGTCTTGGGTTGCTCAACATCTAGGTTCAAGGTAAGGTTATTGCTTCTAAGTGGTTCATTAGGTGTTTTGAGTGTGATTTTGGCTGGCAAAGGTTATTGCATCATCAAATTAAGAATTGTGTGAGTATTGACGGAGTCAAGGAAAATTTTAGTTTTGAAGATATTGTTGGTCACCTCAGGAAATTTAAAATTAGAGGTTGCATCCTAATTAAAAGAATATAGGAGGCTTGTAAATATGTATTCGGCTTGGTTAAATGGGAATTTTTGGATTATATATGGGGTTGGACTCTTTTCTCCAAAGCAATTTGCCTTTGGAAATAAAATGGGGTGTATGCAGTTGATTTGCCTACCTTATAGTGTAAGAGACTTGGTAAGAAGGGAATTTTCAAGTGGGTGGATCTTTGGGATGGAAACACTAGTGATTGGACTATGTTGCAATAGTTGATTTTTAAATTTAAACTGAAGCCCTCCGATAGGTATGCAGTGCAACAAATGCAAAGTCTTCTTTCGATGAAGCAACTGTACAAGCTTTCCAATGGTCTTGTAGGTCCTATCTAGAAGGATTGGAGGTGGAAATATGGAAAACCAATTTGGTGTTTTAAAGCCTCTAATATTTATCAGTTGATGGTTCCTGGAATCTCATTTGGTGACATTCTGAACATCATATGGGGTTTGAGTTGTTCTTGCAAAAAATGGAAGAAGCATCTCATTGGGGTGTGGACGTTTCAGGTTTCTATGCAGTTGAAGGTGTTTGCCTAGTTAGTTATTATGTAAGGTATTAATAGTAAGGCTCATATATCCAAATGGATGTTTGTGTAGGATGCTTGTTCTAGTTGTGGAAAAAGTGAAACAATTAAGCATATTTTTTGGTAATGTCCAAGAACAAGAAATGTATGGAGAAAGGATGTATGGTTGTATGACAATGTTTTTCAAGGGAATCTAAGGTGGAAGGTAGTGTTGTTTGGAGACTCCATTGATTGTGTGAGCCACAAAATGATATTTTAGCATATTATTAGACTCTCTCTTGTTCAGTATTTGGAAATATATATGTAGTTCGATTTTTAACAATGAGGAGGTGTCGGTTGTTGTTACTATTAGCAAAGATGTTGAGCTTGTTTCTAGTCAACTTAAGGTGTTTAGGTCTGAGATTTTTTAGGACTATATTAGAATTGATAAAAGTGTTAGATCTTATTGTTTGTTGCTTATTCATAAACTGCTATAATGTTGCTATGATGATGTATTCTTTGATTATTATTTAATATGAAGTATTTTTCAATAAAAAAAAATTAAAGGGTCAAAATCTAATTGAGTGAAATGAATATCTTGGATTTAATGAAATTAAATTGGGTCAAGATATGTGAGCATAAAAAGATTTGATTTAAAATACTCTTGTAATGAGTGTAAGCCATTAGAGTTAAATACCATAAATATTATTGGGTCTTAAATATATATTTAATTGTAAGGGTTTTATGTGTTTAAAGAAATGATATTAACACATACCAATATTATTGGGTCTTAAATATATATTTAATTGTAAGGGTTTTATGTGTTTAAAGAAATGAGATTAACACATACCAATATTATTGGGTCTTAAATATATATTTAATTGTTATATGGAAAAGAGGGTCTAAACAATAATATTAGACCCATTATCTTATAAAGACTCAATCTTAGGACTTTAGCTAAAAGCTAAGTTCAAAAAAGGAAAATAAGTATTTAAGATAAAATAATAATAATAATAATAATAATAAACATCACAGGTAAACTTAACCATTTGTTGAGTTATTTAAGGGTTAAGATATCCCTAGTCTAGTACCATGGAGTTATGACACAAAAATATTATATATGAATAATTATTCTATGTCCCAACTTAGAGAATTAATCTATAGTTGGAAAAAGGATTGACTTGCTCTAGATGACATATAGGACATGGTGTTTTTGGTTATATGAGTATAAGACCAAGCTTATTATTTAAATAGCTTTATCACAGAAGGTTAAGTCACTATGATGGTTGCTTTTAGATAGGCTATGTAATATGAAATTATGTTAAAAGCACTTGAAGAACATGACTATGTTTAGGCTAAAAAGGGTTGAATGAAAGTGTTTTCTCCTTTAATGTTGTGATAATAAGTTGTGTACAAATTTTGTTTAAATGCTATTTTTAGGTGCTAATGTCTTAAAGAATTAGACATCCTAGTATATAATTATTTTCTTTGCATTGTGGTGATTACAATCAAATGCATCAATAGAAACCATATAGTTACAAATTATACATATGACAA
Organism: Wollemia nobilis; assembly: GCA_028583015.1. Taxonomy (NCBI): domain Eukaryota; kingdom Viridiplantae; phylum Streptophyta; class Pinopsida; order Araucariales; family Araucariaceae; genus Wollemia; species Wollemia nobilis. The sequence continues at coordinate 3,646,515 of JAQPPZ010016831.1, forward strand.
ATATGGAATTAATTAATATTAAAGCATAATCTAATATGGTAAAAATGGTAACTGGATTGCATTTCTTAGGAACTTATGGGGTTCCTCATGGCCATGAAAATGAATGCAATTAGTATAAATTCAAGGGCATGTATTTTGTGTGATGGGATATGGGATGAAATGAGAAAAGAGAAAAGTTTCATTCTTAGGAAATCTTAGGATTTTCTACTCTTGAATTGTATGAATGTTGTCTTTTACAAATGCTTAAAGTATTTTTTAAAGAACTTGTTTGCATTATATGGATTACTACTGCATGGCATTGTGTGATTAGTTATGCATAATCATAAATGGATTGTCCTGATCCCTAAATTACCCAACTACTTAGTACTGGTGGAAATGAGACAACTCAACCTGACATTCCTTATGAACCTGAATTGAAGTGAAGACTAGAAGAAGTTGAATCTGCATTCAGTATTGTAAAAATATCATTGTACTACAAATATTCCCTAGAGGAAGAAGCTTTGTAATAGATTCTAGGAGCTTGTGATTTAAGCTATGAACATGATTGAATATTGTAGTTTCTAAATACCTGATCGTGTACAAAGGATATGAGCTATGTACTTATATTTAAGATTATGTGTATTGGAAATACATGTTTTGTTTATATGTTATATTATGTTATTAGAATGCTTTAGTAGATGCTTTAATTACATTTGAAGTAACCAATATTTACTTTCTTATGAGCATAAATGTGGTATCTATGAATGATTATAAGTTTTTCCAAGAGTACTTAAATAAAAAGTAAAAAGTGGTAATTAATGAGAAAAAATTTAGACAACACTCTATCTATTTTGTCTAATGATTCCCTTAACAACCATATGTAACAAGGTTAGATGGTTAAGCATTGGACCTAAAATATTATCTTATTATTAAAAAATGAGTAGTAAATAAGGCATATGCTTTTGGTTAGGTTGAAAGACACCTATGGTTGAGACGGTTTAACATGGGATTAAATAAAAAGGGAAATATGTGTTCTGGTTGAAACAAGACTGGAAAATTCTTACTGATCATTATGGGACACTAGCCACTCCCATGCACATGGATAGAATCTGATCAAGTTGATTCCTATGTGGTGCATAACCTTGAACTCATGTGATTACTTGCTCAAATGGAAATCACATAGAAAAAAATTCATACATTACTTAAGGTTGAATGTAAAACCAAAAAAAAAAAAATCGATGGGTATTATGGTTAGTTTTTGGTTAGGTGAAAACATGTTATTATAGTTGGTATCAGATCCTAGGTTAGATAGGCGTAAAAATCTAAATTTTATGACTCTAAAATAAACATATGCAAAGTAAGGAAAGAGAAATATTACGATTGTAGAAAATGAGCAAGTCTTACCCCCATGTCGAACCCCTAGTGAATCAGATTGGAAGAGATAGACAAACCCTCCACATTTATGGGTTTTAAGTGATGTACTTGATGCTATTTGGGAATCATACTCACAATTTGAAGCTCCAAGTAAAGACTCCTCCTTATTTAGTCATTGTATTTGCATTCAATTGAAGTCATCATATAGAAAGGAGAAAAATGCTGAAATATTTTAGAAAATTTAGTAGAACCATTGAAAACTTTAGTTAGTTAGATGGGAGTAGGTGCATAGTTAGTTAAAGCCTTTGGTATAATATTATGAACTAACACATTTCTTTAACCAGGGAATATACAACCAAAAATTGGTAGTGGAGAAAAAATGCTTCCTTGGAGAACTCGACTAGCTAGTATTGATAATTTTGGAGAGGGTCATGTGGGAGAGAGTGCAGGAAACCCTAAAGGGATAGAGAATATCATAAATTTGGTTTATAATTTGCAATGTGATAAGTCAACCTACATATAGTAGATGACACAATAGAATAATTAATTGAAATCTTTTAGGTATGAAATTCAGAGAATTGATAATAGGGCACTCGAAGCTCCTACTGAAGTAGTTATGGAAGAACCAAATGACCTTGATTAGGAATTTAAAGCTTGTATTAATGCCAAATTAGAGAAATACCTAAATCATGTTAAGGTTAGAATTTTTTTGAGAAATTAAAGTGGATATTCTACCATGTCATGGCTAAATGAACTAGCAATTTACTTCTCTATGAGAAATTACTCCTCAACCACAAAGATAGTCTTTGTCATAGGACTTTTGATATAATTTAGGTTGGGATGGTGGGAATCTTACTCAAAGGATAAAAACAAAAACATAATTCATTGTGAGTGGGATGTTTTTAAAAAGACATTTAGAAAGATATTCCTTAATGGGTAATACTATGCAGGAAGCTAAATGAGTTTAATCAGCTAAAGCAAAGGGAGCAATCAGTGGATATATACTATAGGAAATTCACTATACTTCTTAAGTAAATTACAACTTATGAAAATGATAATAGAATGAAGGTGCATCAGTTCCTTTCAGGATTAGATCATCAACTCAGGATCTCAGTCAACATGTTCAAATCCCCTAACATAGAAGTTGTTTATGATTTTTCTTGTCAAGAAGAGTATAATCATAGAAAGAGCAACAATCCCTCTAAATGACCCAAGAAAAACTACCAAAATCCATAGAAGAGAAAGTGGAATAATGAGTCAACTAAAAATAATTAAGAAGGGTTTAAGTTTGGTAAAAGAAATAATGGGTCAACAAAAATATTTAAGAAGTATCAGCCAAAGGATAGAAACTCTACTAATGCAGAGAAGGCAAAACCTGTGAATCAGGTAGAACCAATCCCTGTTGATGGTAAGGATAAGTTAGTTTAAGGTTTGAATCAGATTTATAAGGTTGGATGCTATGAATGTGGAGGTCCTCACTATGCAATAAATTGCCCACGTCGTACAGGTGCTAACCAAAGGATAAATGAGAAAGGATGTAAAATTTATGCTACTACTAGGAGTTAGAATCTTGATGGACAGGAAACCCCTATGCTTTTACAAGGTAATATTTTTGATAAAAATATTAGAGTATTGATAGAAAGTGGTGCTACTAATAGTTTCATTTCTAGTAGCTTAGTCAGGGACATGCCAGAGAGTCCAAGATCTTTGGTGGAAGGGTGGAAATTCGAGTATGGGTCTGGAAAGACCTACTCCATGGATCGATATTACCCCTCAATGCAAATCTCCCTACCCACTAATTCTATCACTTGGAAACTCTATGTAGCTCTGCTACATACCTTTGACATAATTCTAGGGATTGATTGGTTAAAGTCTCATAAGGCATTGATCAATTTTTAGGAAATATAGGTTGAATTAACTAATGATAATGAAAGGAGAACCAGGTTGTATAGTAATATAAAATTTTTTGAACCCATATTAATATATGCCATGCAACTAAAGAAGATGATTAGGAAAAATGTTTTGGTTTATGTGGTCAAAATAAAAGAGGTTAAAGAAGGTAAGAATAATTTTTTTAATATATTTCCAATCATTTAGGAGTTTAAGGATGTCTTTACATCTAAATTACCGAGAATGCCTCCTAAGTGAGAGTTCAATTTTAATATCGACCTATTACCTGGTACTAAACCTATACACAGGGCACCTTATAGAATGAACCCTATAGAGATGTAGGAACTAAAAGTACAACTACAAGAGTTGTTGGATAAGGGTCTAATTAAGCCAAGTGTGTCTCCGTGGGGTGCATCGGTGTTGTTTATCAAGAAAAAATATGGATCCCTAAGGCTATGTATTGATTATAGGATGTTGAATAAGGCAACAATTAAGAACAGGTACCCTCTACCATGGATAGTGGAATTTTTTGATCAACTGAAAGGGTCAAATTTTTTCTCAAATATATATTTGAAGTCTGGTTCCCATCAATTGAGAATCAAGGGAGAATAAACACATAAGACAACATTAAAAACCCGATACAGACATTATGAGTTCATAGTTTTACCATTTGGGTTGACGAATGCACCAATTACCTTTATGAACTTAATGAATAGCATATTCAAGGAGGAGTTGGACCGGTTTGTCTTAGTGTTTTTGGATGACATCTTGGTCTATTCTCGTAATAAAGAAGAACATGATGAACATCTGAGGATAGTACTGAGGGTGTTGAGGTAAAATCAGTTATATGGAAATCTATAAAAGTGTGATTTTTATGTGTCACAAGTACATTACTTGGGACATGTCATTTCTACAGATGGAATTTTTGTTGACCCTAAGAAGATTGAAGCTATTTATACTGGCCAAGTCCTATGAATGTAATAGAGGTATGAATATTTATGGGTTTATCTGGATATTATAGGAGGTTTGTGAAATATTATGCCAAAATAGCTTACCCCATAACCAATCTTCAAAGAAAAGGGAAGTCCTTCAAATGGATGAGACAAATGTGAAACTACTTTCCAATTGCTAAAAACAGAAGTTGACTACTGCTCTAATATTAAAAATCCCAGATCCATAGGGTGATTTTTTGGTATGCACTAATGCTTTGGTAGAAGGACTGGGTGGAGTGTTTTCATAGAATAAAGAAGTAGTAGCTTACAAGTCTAATAAATTAAATAAGCATGAAGGAAATTATGCCATACATGAGTTAGAATTGGTCGTAGTAGTTCATGCTTTAAAATTTTAGCTGCATTATCTGCTAGGTAGATCCTTTGAACTAAGGACATATCACCAAATTTTGAAGTACATCTTCACTCAACCTCTATTAAATGCATGTCAAAGGAAGTGGATTGAATTTTTATCATAGTATGATTTTGGGATAGAATATATAAAGGGTAAAGATAATAAGGTGGTAGATGCACTAAGTAGAAGAAGGCATATCACTATGCTAACTAGAAGTCATGTTGATCTTATGGAACATGTTAAAAGAGCACAACTTCAGGATCGATATTGTAGGGAAGTGCAAGAGAAAATAGGTAAGGATCCAAAGATAGCTCAAGACTTCAACTTCAAATATGGCTTCTTATGTTTTAAAGAATGAATAGTTATTCGTAAAAGAAATTATTTGTGAAGACTTATCATGAGAGAAGCTCATAGGTATCCTTATTTTGCTCATCCGAGAGGATCTAATATGAGGGAGAATATGAAGAAAATATTTTTTCATTTGGAATGAAGAAATATATTACTAATTTTGTGGTTAAGTGTCTCGAGTGTCAAAAGGTGAAATATGAAAATAAGCATCCTACTGGTCTGCTATACCCTCACGATGTGCCTACAAAGAAATGTCAAGTGATTTCTATGGACTTCATTGTTGGATTACCAAAGACTCAATATAAACATGATGCCATAATGGTAATAGTTGACAAGTTGACCAAAGTAGCACACTTCATTCCTAGTAGTAAAACATATGATGTAGTAGTCATTGCTAACAAGTTTTCTAAGGAAATCTTATGATTATATGGATTTCCAAAAGTGATAATCTCAGATAGAGACTCGAGGTTTACATGAAATTTTTGGTAAGCTCTCCACTGAGAAATTGGTACTTCACTAAACATAAGTTATGCATATCATCCTGAGATGGATGGACATACTGAGAGAGTCAATCAGGTGTTAGAGGCCATGCTTCACATATATTGCATGGATCAAAAGTATCATTGGAAAGACTTCTTGCATTTAGATATTTTTTTTATAACAATGGATACCATGCCTCTCTAAAAATTACTCCTTTTGAGGCTTTATATGGTTGTAGGTGTAGAATTCCCTTGTATTGGGATAATACTGAAGATTAGATCAGTATTGGACCAGATACTTTGAAGGATATGGAAGAGCAACTGAAGATAATTCATTAGAGGCTTAGAGAAGCTTTGGATTTCTAGAAGAAATATGTAGACTTGAGAAGGACTCCTTTGGAATTATTTGTGGGAGATAAGGTGTTCTTAAGAGTTAAACCTATAAAGAGTGTAATTAAATCCACTAAGATTTATCCAAGATATATAGGGCCATTCATTGTACTAGAAAATATTAGTCCTGTTAGATTTTTGGAAGTGCTCTCAAAATAAATTTGACAAGAAATTTATTTCTGTTGTCTCTCTTAGTGTTAATAACTTTTCTTTTATATCTACCACTTTTCTTAGAAATAGTTCTATAGTTTCTCCACTCTTGAATTTTAGAGAATTTAATTGGCTTTGTATATCTAGGATAGTGGCTTTATTTTTCCCTTTAAATATCTTAGATAAGGCATTCCATGCTTTTGTAGAGTTTTCCACTGAATTGATGTATGGTTGTATATCATATGTAATTGCAAAAGTCCTTATCATAAGTGATTTTGCTTCATCTTATTCATATTTTTGAATTTTCCTATCATCTTTAGTAGGTTTATATTTTTCTCCTTTGATAATCTCCCAAAGCTTTTCTACTATAAGTATTGATCTCACCTTGTTTTTCCATGAGGTGTAATTAGGACCTTTGAGTAGTTGAGATTTTTAAAGAAATAACTTATTTGTTGTCATGGGTAGACTACCTTATATCTCCCTAGTTTAATTAATGTAGTCAAATTTTCTATTATTTATTTCTCCTTAGTTTTGAATGATAGACTAAGGATAATTTTTTAATTGTTGACAACCTTTTATCTCCCTAGTTTCAATATAGTTCTTTCAATTCTATGTTTTGTAGAACTCCTTGTATCTCTTCTATTTTTCAAAAATAGCAACTTTACTTTCCTCTTATCAATCAATGATTTGAATTTAATTTAAATATAGCAAATATTCAAATTTATATCTCCAATAATTTTAGATTAGAGATTAACACAATTTTTCCTTTGTCAAGAAATTCTATGTTTAATTCCTTTTATCTCCCAAATTTAAAAATATAATTTTCCAATTCTAAATGTCATAAAACTATGTTGACGTTAAATTCCTTATAACTCCAACTTTAAATATTTATAAATTCTAAAAATATATTTATAAGTTTTGTGTATTCCTAATTTAATATATAGTACATTATTTATCCAAATTTATCAATATTCAAATATTTTAATTAGTTTTGTAAACTCAAATATGCAATTTTACATAACTCCAAAATGAATTCTTTAAATTCGAAATCAGTCTTAAATATTTTTTAAAAGCTTTAAAATTACAAAATTTAGATTTCAAACGTTTAAATATAATTATCTCTCCAATAAAATACCTTAACTTTAACCTTAGATAATATTTCCCTTAATAATTATAAATCCTACATATAAAATTTAATTCCAAAAATAATAAATATTAAGTTTAATATTGCAGGCTCTCCCCCCTTAATTTTGTACTTGGACTTGCTTGAAAATTTAGTGCTCTTACTCCTTTGGTCAACACCTTTAAATCTAGTCAAGGCGCTTCACCTTCAACATAAATAACTCCTTGTTGTAGTAAATGAGCTAATGTCAGAGTATATCTATCTCATGCAATACATGGGTGCTCAAAATTATTTCTCCTTCCTTGATAACATTTAATTTCATGTAAGATGAGTGACAAGTGTCACTGGAACTCTTCTTGTAGCTTCTCAATGGTTTGTAGCGCTTCTCCTCTCTTGTGATAAATGGCACAAGTAATATGAACATAAACTATAACTCTTGGATGAATTATAGTGCTAATTATTTCTTGTGACAAGTGGCACAAGCAATCATATAATATTCCCAACCTTGTGGATGAATTTGTCATGCTCTTTTATGCTTTGTATTCCCTAGTTGTGTTATGTTCTTCTTTTGGAAACTTGGTTGTGCATGCAATATACTCAACATGATAGTGCAATGTTACACAATACATTATGTATGTCCTCTATTCATTTCCCTTCTTGTTGGTTGCAAGAACATAGACCTTTGGTCTCCCTTAATACCTTTTGAATAGTAAACACCTTGTCTTATTTTGTTGTTTACGTTTCTAAGTATGTAGATGGCACTTCAAATTATTCAATGGTGTCTCTCTTCCACATATATTATCCTATTTGGTGGATCTTCCATGATGGGTTTCCTTCACTTAGATGCTCCTTTTGGTGGCTCTTCCATAGTGGCTTCCACATAGATTTTTTTTTTGGTGGTGGATCCTCTTCTATCTAGTGGCTATTCTTCTAAGCAACATTCAGGAACCTGTCCCCTTGTAATTTGTTTCCATCTTTGCACTTTGATATGGTGCTCAACCTATGCAACTTGGTGGTGCTTTCAGTGGTGGATTTACCAATATTTTTGATGGTTTCCTTCACCAACGTATTTTGCAATATTTATGATCCTCTTAGTGTCTTTAGACACCTAAAATATACCTTTTTTTGAGTACTATTCAACCTAACTATATTTTATAATAAGTCTACCTTTTATTATATTAAAAACAACATAAAATAGTTTTCTTATCACTCCTTTTATCACTTTATAAGCTTTAACTATTGTTGTTATAATTTGCAAATTTTATAATGACAATGGTGTCTCTTTTCTTGACTTAGAGACACTTTACTAAATATCCTTTTTTCTAGCTTTTAATAGCTCTAAAAATGATGCTTTCAAAAACTTATAATAACTACTTTCAAACTTTGTAAAAGAGTACTTTTTATAGCATCAATTGTACACACATTTTTATGGCCTTCTTTATAGCTTTTCTTCTTGATATCTTGTTGTCTTTACTTTGATTAATTTTATAGTTGTTCTCCTTCTTTTACTGCTATAGAATCTTTAACTTGTAGTTGTATTTTCTGCCCAAAAATCAGCTTTCTTTTTGTACCTTTTTATCTTATTTTTCCTTCAAATGTATGCTCTCAACTTCCAAAATTTTCAGCTACAAATTTTGCCCTCTTTCTGTCCAAATCTACAGCAATTATACTCCTTTAGATATTGCTAAATCCTCTTAGTATTTTTTGTTTAAATATTTTCTAAAATTATCCTTAAACTTCTTCAGAATGCAGCTTGCTTTACTATTTCAGTTTTGTCCATTCAAACCTCTTAAATTGCCGCATAAAAAATTTGATTCCTTGGTGTCCATAAATCTTCAAATTTATTGTTTTATTTTACTATCAAGCCTTCTTTTTACTGGATACAAAAATACTCCAAAATATTTCCAAATAGTCTTCAAATCGTAGCTCTATGCTTTTTTCAATTTGATGTGCTATGACCTTTCAACTTCTCCTTTGAAAATCAGTAAATTCCTCTTTTACAAATAATCCTACAAAACCTTTGTGGTTGTTCTCAAATCACTCAAATTTGTGGCATATTTAATATTTTTTCTTTATTCAATATTCTTGTTGAATTTTAACTTCAAATCTGATCTCATTCATTGTCTTCGTCCTCAAGAATCTAGATGTCTTAAGATTTTAAAAACCTTCTCAAAATTTGGCAAACTTCTTGCCAAATATTTTTCCTTTTGGGCTTGTTTTCAAATGGTGGTAATTGTCCCAACCTCCTCTTATTAGGAGCTTCTCCTAATTGCAATATTTTGACATGAAATTTTTCTTACTTAAATTATGAAATGAGGCTTTCTCTAGCCCTCTTCTTATTTTCTAAAATCTTATTTAGACCTTTTATCTTGGGTATTCTAATTTTACAATGAGGATTTATCTAGCTATATTCTTCTTCCCCAAAATATGTTTGAGACCTATTATTTTGGGTCTTCTAATTCTACAGCTACTCAACTCTTCTTAATCAATTATTTAACAAAACTTTACCTTGGTTTCTTCAATCTTCTAATTATGAGAATTTTGCAATGAGATCTCTTTTCTTGGATCTCTAAAATCTACTACTTCTCAGCTCTACAATAGGACCTTTTTTTATTCCTCATTTATCTCCAGTATTTAATTTTTAATCTTCCAAATCTCAAATCTCTTCAAAGTGACCTATTTTGTAGGTCTCTTCAATCATTAGTCTATAGTCTACAATCTTCAATGAGGACTTCCTTCTTGGTTCTCCTCAATTTTCAATGGGACCTTCTTTCTTAGACTGCACTAATCTTGAGTAGAGACTTCTTTCTTGGACCTCATTAATCTTAAATGAGGCCTTCTTTCTTGGACCTCCTTAATATTCAATGCGGCCTTATTTATTTGACCTACTTAATATTTAATGAGGCCTTATTTCTTGGATCTCCTTAATATTTAATGACTATTTTTTTTCAATAAAGAGTTATACAATAATATCCAAATATATTCAAAATTACAAAATTTTAAAATCAATAATATTCACTAGATATTCTCAAAACTAGTGGAACCAAATTTATATTGAGTCCTAGTCTTCACAAGTTTTTCTTCAACCCTATGGAAAGACTCTAGCCAAAACGTAATCTGAAATATTCTTCTCTCTATAAAAATTTTCAATAAGACCTCCTTAAAGGGTCTCTTAATCTCTTCAATATCAAGGTCTTTATTCAAGACCTGTAAATCTCTTTCTATTCTATATTTTCTCTTGGAATAGGTAAATATTCAACTTTCACTAGTTTTCCTTCAACATAGTGAGAAATCCTATCTTCTCTAGTTTTATTTTCGAGATGTAATTCCTTCAACTTTACTAGTCTCTCTTTAACCAATAGAAATATCATTTACAACTAAAAACTTGTGCAGGATAAAATCATATTGTGGCTCTAATACTAGTCTTAGCTTTTGTAGCTAGATAAAGTGACCACAAGATCTAACATAAAGTTGGAATATGGAATATGTGATAATGGAAATATATTAAGCATGTAAAATACATAAATAATTTTAGAAATGAATCATATAAATACCACTAATAAATTGTCATAAAAATATGATCTTTATTTAATAAAGACCTCAAATACATCATACTTTACCACACTCCATTATGACTGTATATAACCAATCATTCTATATCTTTCTATATATTTCACACCCTCATATGCACATATATACAAAGGAATTTTACTCTTCACGTTGACCTTTATTGACCTTCACTCTTCCTATGACTTTAAGTATTCCTACTCTATGACACTTGTGCATATGGACAACTATGTACATTTAAATTTACAAGCATGGTATGGTAATAAGCCCATGGTAGCTCATCTTAGAATATTTGGTTTCTTAGAATTTTTTCACATTGATTATTATAAAACAAAATAATTAAACCCCAATAGTGAGCATCATATTTTTATAGGTTATAGTGATGGTAGTAAGGCTTACATATTTTTCAATCCTAATAGTAAGAAAATGGTTGTGTCTAGGGATTATAATTTTTTTAAGAATGATGTGTTAGCTAGTCATTAATAGAAGTGTTTGTATGTTATTAGTGAAGTGGGTAGAATTTTTATGGAGAAATGGATTTCAATAAATATCCTCCATAAATTACTAGTGTTAATGGTAACAATACTAGTTCTTCCCAAGAAACTAGTTTACCACCAACTTCAACCTAAGTTAAAAGCAATAGTTTGTTTCTTACACATCCAATGAGTTAGATATTGGATTAGAACTATTAGAGGAGTAAAACAAGAATTCAAACTCAATCAGATAATAATATTGAGTATATTGAACATTAAATGACTCACTATACCTTATCTTGCATTTTTAGTGAACCTAGGAACTATGTAGAGTCTAGTCAAAGGAAAGAGTGGGTTGAGGACATGAATATTGATATGGAGTCCATTGAGAGAAATGATACATGGAATATCATTAACACTACTAATGACATGTATGCCATAGGTACAAAATGTGTCTACAAGACCAAGTTCCATAGTGACGGAACATTAGATAAACATAAAGCTAAACTAGCAGTAAAATGGTATGCACAAACACATGGTGTCAACTATGAGGAGACCTTTACTTATATGGCTCATAAAGATACCATTAGTTTGATTTTTTTCTTTGTTTCTAAAAAAGGATTGTATGTTCACCGAATTTATGTCAAGAGTGCATTCTTGAATGGTTATATTTAAGAAGAGGTATATGTGGAGTAGCCACAAGGTTATGAAATAAAGGGTAAAGAGCATTGGATATAAAATTTAAAAAAGAAAATTTATGGGATGAAAAAAGCTCAAATAACTTGGTACTCAATAACAAATTAATGGTTATCTAAAAATATCTTTGAAAATAGGAAAAAATAAACCAACTCTTTACATGAAAATTATTGACACTAACATGTTTTATGCTCATATTTAAGTTCATGATCTCATTTTTATAGGAAGTTCCAAAGCTATGATGCAATATGTCAAGGACATCATGAAAAGCGATTTTGAGATGTCTAATTTTGAAAAAATAAAATACTTTATTGGAATGAAAGTACAAAAAAGGGAACATGAAATATTCATATGCCAAGCCAAGTATGTCCAAGACATGTTGAGAAAATTTTATCTTCTAGACTGCAAGGTGGTTGATACTCCTATTGCTAGTGGGAATAATCTTATGAAAGAGGATGGGAGTCATCTTGTTGATGAGAATAATTTTAGGATTATGGTGGGTGGATTGATGTACCTTACATCCATAAGACCTAATATTACCTATGTGGTTTCTCTAGTTTCTTGGTTTATGAGCTTGCCAACTCAAAGGTATATGCAATCAATGAAGTGAATATTTAGATATGTGAAGGGAGCCTTTGATCATGAAATACACTTTACATCAACAAGTAATTAAAGGTTGGGTGGGTATGTTGATTAAAATTGTGAAGGTTCTATTGATGGACCAATAATTCACTACAAAGTATTGTTTCACCTTGGTAAGTGCATTGATTTCTTGGTCATCCAAGAAGCAAAATACAATGGTTTTGTCTTCCATCAAAGTGAAATATGTACCCCTTAATTCAGCTTATACACAAGGTATTTGGCTAAGTATAATGTTGAATGATTTTAGTGAGACTCAACATGATCCTACAAAAATATTTTGTGATAACATTGGGGCAATAAAATTATCCAAAAATCTAGTTTTCCATGCAAGAACCAAACATGTAGAGTTGAAGCATCATTTTTCAATGGCTTGGTACATGATAAAAAAAAATTCATTGAGTATATTAAGAGTGAGGATCAAGTTGTTGATAAACCTTCAAAGGGGATACTAAACGTGATTCATGGGAGACTCAAATAAATATTGGACATTTCTTCCTTTGAAACCTTAAAGTGTAGTAAATACACTCTAATACTATTTTCATGTTTATTACAAAAAATATATTTTATGCTAGTTGAGGAAAATAAAGATGATTTACTTAGATTAACCTTGACCTCTTTCACCTCATTCAATTTAAAATTTTACTTCCCATATTCCTTTAAATATTTAACCCCTATAATAAACTTGCATGTTGTAACCCTAATTCATAGTCTTTCTTTCAGCCACGTTGTAACCCTAGCACACAAGTAAGAAGTAGCTTTTTGGATGTTATTTTGTACATAAGAGTATTTATTTATAGCAATATTTATGACTTTAGAGGATTTTATTATTGTTTTTTTAACATCTACCTAAAGTACAAGTAATACACCTATTGAAACTATGGTAAATTCAGTATTTTTAGCAAATTAATCTACTCTTCTTCTAGTACTTTTTCAACTTTATCCTTTATTGTGTTAATAGGGGTATAATTGATTAAGACCCAAACCAAATATTTTGGGGATGTATTGATGTATTTTTGAAACTATTCCATTATTACATTTCCTAGGGGAGGTCAAATTAGCTTATCTTTCTATTGCATGAAGAGATTATATTTTTCACAATTTGAAGCATCCATTTTTACATGAGTATACCCTTACTTATACTCATTGGACAGATATTTTCAAGATTGATGTATTGGAAGTGATATATTTAACTTTTATAACTATATAATATGTTTAATTGTTCCTCAAATTATCTCTTGTGAAAAGGAGTGTATTTTTCCTAGTACCCAACACTCCTAAACAAAAATAGTGCACTTCTTGCAAATTTGGTCAACCACCGTCCTTAAAGTTCACTAGATGAGCTATGGCACATTGGAAACTAAAACAATTATAGCCTTAGCTAATATAGTTAGTAATTTGACCAATAAATTTAATAATGTGTAGGTACAACCTCCCTCACTAAGGATACACACTCCTGGCACCCGTTCTTATAATAAAATACGAGTTTTGGATCTATGATGGGTCTAGAAATCTTGAATTTATCAATAGTTTAATTCTAGACATGGAAACTTGGTTTGTTTATAACTAAATTCCAAATGATGATAAGATCCCCTTTGCTAAGTTGAAACTTGTAGGAGATGCTAAAATTTTGATCACTAAGTAGAAAAATACACAAAATCCCATCACCACTTGGGACCAATTGGTCATAACCTTGAAGGCTACATTATATCCATTTAACTATTATGATAATTTTCTCATCCAATGGATTCACTTGAAGCAAAGAAGCCACATGTTTGTGTAGGATTACATTTACTAGTTCAATCACTTGCACATATTGCTTCTTGTATAGGACCCTACACCTATTCTTATTGCTAAGTTTAAGAATGGCCTTTAGACACACATGTTTTGAGATTTGAAATATACTCCAATTGACACACTTGATGTAAATTTTAATCAAGGTCAACTTATTGAGGAGAAACTTTATGCTCAGTCTCATGCACCTTGATCTTCATTTTCACTAGATGCTCATCAGTATTCCTTTTTAGTAGTTCCTCAATCTTCTTTAGTAGCTCATCGATCTTATTTTTTAGTAAACACTTAAAGACCTCTGACTTCTCCAAATTAACAATATTTCTCCTATACAAAGTAGTCTTTTTCTCCTTCTTCTCACTCTCCTTATTTCTCTTGAGGAAAATATTCATCTAGCACATGTTCATTATATTTATCCTATTTTTCTTCATGTTGCTCCTACTCTTGTTGCTTCTACTCCTCCTTCTCCTCCTCTTGCTTCAACTCTAGCTCTTGATTTTATTCACACATTTTAGCATCTAGCCTCCACCTTGTAGGCTTTTTAGTTTTTGATGTTATATGCTCTCATTATTTATTAGCATCTATCCATACACCAATATCCTACTCATCTTGGTGGTATTTCTTGGTTCTATGTGGGTACTTATCATTATGGAGATCCACTAGGCCCACCCAAGTTCTTTCCAACTTTCACCTTCAACATTATCTTCTTTCCCTTTTGTATACATTGGAATCTAATGCTTTTGTCGCAGGGAGGAATGTTAAATTCTAATCAAACTTAGGTTTAATTAAATTTAATTAGTAATTTTTATAACTAATTAAAATTTTAAAGTCTGCCATAAGATTTATCCTTTGCAAATTATCAGTATGCAACATTTTGAATGTTAGAGTTGTAGATTTTTTGCATTCTTTTTTGAAATCATCCATAATTTTTGTCATGGATTTGGTTTCTCTAGTGGTTTTCCAAAGGTTACTTGGCCTATAAAATTATTATTTTATCAACAAAATATCAGGCAAGTTCATGGCCATATTGTCTCCTATGAGACCCATATCAATAATAAACTTGCATGTTGTACTTATTTATCCCTTATGTTATTTTTATTCTAATGGTTGGTTTGAGTAAACTATAATGGCCTTTTTCATTTGATGATGTAGAGGGTATTTTCTTATCACTTTCTTAGGAGTGTAAAATACTTTATTTTTCTTAGCTTCACCTATGATGTGATATTATTATTTTATATTGAGGTTTGTCTCATACCCAAAACTTTCCATATCTATATCCAACATTTTTACTTTGTAATCTATTATCATGTGTTTGATTCCATGACACTTATAACATCAAAATGTAATATTTTTATAATCCACTTGTTGATCCCATTATCTTGATTTATATTTAATCTAAATGGACTGTGGTAAAGGTTTTGTAATATCCATGCTAATACATATTTGAATGTACATAATATACCTTCTCTCCTTAATATTTGGTACCCTTCGATGAAATCACCTAGAGTATTACCAATAATTTTCAAAAAGAAATGTATTGACGAGTCTATAAGGAAGTAAAAAAACCTAATCCACATCAAAAGCCTTATAATAGTCTCTACCTCCAAAAATAGTCTCACTCCATGGTCTTAATTATAATTCATGTTTACCCCTAAACCAAGGGCCTCTAATGCATAACCATCTAATTAATGGAATTGTGCATGTCATTTCATAATAATATAATTGATGGACTTATATCTTTTGTTTTCTTGTATGCTTGTCATTTCCTTTTATTTTTTAGTATATAATTTCTCCTACTATGGATGTGGCTACTCTTGAAATGATATTATGTAATTACTTGATTATTCTATTATTAGTGTATGGTTTTCTATTGTTAATTGGGGATAAGGAATTGTATGTATTTTTTAGGTTTTAGAGGTGAATCAAAGAAGAGAAAATGAAGATGTTGTTATTCATTCATGAATGAAGGAACTATTTATTTATTTATGTTATTTGGTTCCTTTTTTATATATGATTTTATTGTTGCTCTATATTCTTTAGGCTCTACTATTTATTATCTCTAATTATAGATACAAGTAATAACTATAGATTTTCATTTCTTTTGATATTATATCAAACCAAGATGGCCTAAATGGAAATCCATCTAAACTAGGGAGGAAGGGGTAGGATGAATGTAGGTCATTAGAGAAATAATACTGATGAATGGTTCAAGATATTAGAAATCATTAATGCTAGAATACATATGGATGATTCTAAAGAGGAAAATGAGAACCTAGGAAATATATCCAAGGTAGAAAACTATATAGAGAGGATCATTGAAGTTCTATCCAAACAAAGCTTCAAGGTGAAGGTTTATATATTAAAATTTAAAGGTAAACTCAATTCATACTTATTCCTAGACTAGGTCAAGGAGTTGGAAAGATATTTTGAGATGGAAGATATTGATGAAGATGATCATAAAATATTAAAAATTGTAGCATCCAAATTGAAGTATCATATTTCTCTATGGCGGGATCATTTATAGAGTTCCAAGAGAAAATATGGAAAGCAAATATTTAGAATGTGACCCAAGATGTTGAAACTACGAGCTCAATTCTTATCTTTTGGTTATCAAAAAAAAAATTAGATAATTTTAAAACCTAAGACAAAGGGATCAGTTGTTATACGCTTATACCAAGTATTTTATAAGGCTTCAAATTTGGACTAATATGCAAGAATTTAAACAATAAGTGATGGTTAGGTATGTTAATGGGCTAATGTTTTAATTCCATGATGAGCTTGCCATAGTCATGGTACCTACTATGGATGTGGCATATGAATATACCTTAAAAATAGAGGAAAAATAAAATTAGAAGAGCAAAATGGCAAGCAAAAAGGATGATAATAACTAGAATAGAGGAAGATGAAGTTCTTCTAAACCTACCAAAGAAGAATAGCCTAAGGAAAGTATGAATCTTAAATTTAGAGGAAGGGTAAGTTTATAAGGCAGGGGATGAGGAAGAAAATATTTTGGAGAATGGAAGCCCATTAAATGTTTTATATGTAATAAAATCGAGAATGCCATTGATTGCTCTCAAAATACCAAAAGGGTAATGGTATCTTAAGAATAAGAAGAAGAACCTCCAACCTAAGAAGTAGAAGCAAAGACGGGACATAAATTGATGCTCTAAAAAATCTTATTTTTTATGAAAAAAGGTCCCAAAAGCTTATTGAAATAGGAGGAGCATATTTCGAATAAAATGTAGGTGTACAGATAAAGTATACAAAGTGATTATATATGGTGGATCTATTGATAATTTGGTGAGTATAGAAATGATAGACAAATTGGAGCTTGCTTTCATTCTGAAACCAAACCCCTAAAATATTGCTTGGTTGAAGAAGGATCATATTGTACTTGTGGATAAATATTATCTTGTTTCTTTCAAAAAAATTTCTTATGAAAATGAAGTGCTATGTGATGTGGTATTGATGGATGCTTATCATTTACTATCGGGCAGGCCTTGACAATATGACCAAAACTTAATCCATCATGGTAGAGAGAATATTTATGAATGACAACATGAGGGGAGGAGACATCTTCTAAAATACTTTAGAGCTAAAGGAGCCATTGAAATGTTAGCCTTGTCATTGTATCAATGAGTTATAAATATATCTACAATAAAATCAAAGAAGCATCTTGTTATCTAAAATTCTTGAGAGAATAAAATGAAACTAGAAGGATATAACCTTGCTAGAAGTGCAAAAATTATTGGTATATTATTATGATATCTCCAATAGAACTACCAGCTAGCTTATCTCCCTTAGAAGGTGTTGGAAATTGATGTCATTATTTTAGCACCAGTCAGTGGTAGTTTTAGTTGGCAGCATCAGTTTTAGGTTTTCCAATAAATGCAAAAGGATATTTTAGTTTTAGTTTCAAGACCCGGTTCTAGGAAGTCATATTTGGTCCAAAATGCTAAAAAAAGCCAAAGTGAATAATATTATAATATTATACAAAGGAAGTTTAAAATTAATTATAAATTAATTTATTAGTTAATTTACTTATCTTATAAAGTTATTTAATTATTAATTATAAATTAATTTAATCTAAAGTTAAATAACCCTAAAGTGGGTTATTAAAATTCAAATTCAAATTTCAATTTTGAATGACAAAAGCACCGATGTGAGGAGGAGTTTAAAAACGTGTATATAAGGGGGAACACTCACTTCACCAAACCTTACCATACCTTCGAAATAAATTGTGAGCCTTGTAATTTGTGTTGCGTCCAAGGAAGAGAGAAAAAATGTGAAATTCATGAAAGATAAGACGACGACGGAGGCATAAGAGGAAGGAATTCATCCTTCCTTCATGTGGGACTTATTAGCCCATGCGGTAGGCTCCCAAGATCTAAGGTGCTTAGGATAGAGGAGATGGTGGATTGAATCTCACTGAATCCCATTTTGGGGAATAAAGAGGTATGCTTTCAAAATTAATTTTTGCATATTTTTATTTGGTTCTAAGGTTGCAAAGGGAGATATAAGGGTTTTGCAAAATTAAAATTTTAATGTTATTTGCTCAAAGGTTTTGAAAGGATTGTAAGGTGTTTGGTTGATATTTTATGGTGCTTGATATTATTTCAAGTTGGAGTTTATAAGGTTTATCAAAGAAATTATTTTAATGTATGTTATGATGAGTGTTATTTTAAAAGTGAGCAATAAGGCATAAATTGAGTTGCGATTATTTTGTATCTAAAACAATATTTTTGAGAATGTATTGAAGTGATATTGTTGTGTTTAACCATTAAAATTGGAAAGAAGGAAATTATGATTAAGACAGGTTTTTCCAAAGGCACTTTTACATCCAACAAAAGGTATGGGCATATTATTCCTAGTGAGTGATTGTTGAAAGTTGTGTATGAAAATTTGGAGTGAAAAGGATTGTTTGGTTAGCATTATTGAGAGTGTTTTGATTTAATGCTTCAATGTTTTCTAGAATAAAATAGTTGTTGATAGAACCTTGTTTTATAAGCATTATTGTTGAAGTAAGTAAGTGAGTGAGGAAATTGAACTAGGTATTACAAAGAACATGAGTATCATTGTTATGTGATATTGATTGATAAGCATTTTTGGAAATATTTAAGTGAGTATTCATGTGATTGGACTAGGTTTTGTAAGCAAGGATTATTTCATTGAGTGATTGGTTGAGTGGATTTGGTTGAGCCTAGTCAATTGAATGTATTGAAGTGATTGTTCAAATTCTATGAAACAAATTATTCCAAATTCTGAATTGATTTGAAAAAGAGGTTGAGTATTGATGAGTCTAAAACACATTGAGTCTCTAATAATTATCTATATATTTTTATGATAAAAGAGATATTGAAAGTGATTGAGCTTTTGTGAATGTGAAGCATATTGAGTCTCTAACAATTCTCTATATGTTTCAAAAGAGTGATTGGAAGTGATTGAGAGTTTGTGAATGTGAAGCATATTGAGTCTCTAACAATTCTCTGTATGTTTCTAAGAGAGTGATTGAAAGTGATTGAGTATTGAGGTGAATGTGAAGCATATTTAGTCTCTAACAATTCTCTATATGTTTCTAATAGAGTTATTGAAAGTGATTGAGCATTGTGATGAATGTAGAGCATATTGAGTCTCTAAAAGTTCTCTTTATGTTTCTATGATATTGGACAAGTTCTAATGAGAACTTTTTGAGCATATTTGAGGTAAGTCTTTGAGAATATTTGTGAACAGATTTGCGTGAGCTTTTGTGAAAGCTTACAATACAGACTGAGAGTAAATTTGGATAACTTCTAGTGAGCACTTATTGAGTAGATTTAGATAAGTTATAGTGAGGACTTATTGAGCAGATTGGACAATTTCTAGAGAGAACTTGAGGACAAATTGGTGTGAGATTTTGTAGAAGCTTACAAGGAATATTTGAGACAAGTCCTTGAGAAGACTTGAGAGTAGAGTAGATTGATTGATTTTTTCAAACCTTGAGTTAAGGTTTGGAACATATCTAGTAGAGTTTATTTGAGATTGAGTCAAAATTTGTGTTAAGGCTTGAGGACATAGATTGATGATAGATTTTTGCTAGGCTGAAGGACTGTATTTAGTGTAGATTAGAGGATAGAGATTGAGGATAGATTTGTGCTAGACTGAAGGTTGTATTTAGTACAAATTTGAGAACATATTTTGGTGCAAATTTGAGGACAATTTTGTGCCATATTAGAGATAGAGATTGAGCATATTTGTGCTAGATCGAAGGACTATGTTTAGTACATATTTGAGATAGATATTTGAAGGTGATAGAGTATAGAGGATGATATTCTCTAGTGGATAGATATCCATTAGCCGTGGTAGTGAGGACAGGAGTCTTCAATGGATAGATATCCATTAGCCAGAGTAGTGGAGGAAATTGTTCTTCTATAAGATCGCCAGTCAGAGCTAATGAGAAACGAGTTCTCCTATGGATAGAGATTTATGAACTTGATTAGGGGATTGGTGTCTCATTTGGATAGATATCCATAAACATTGTAATAGGGAAAGGTTTCCCAAGAGATTGATTGAGAAAATTTTAGTGTAATATTTTCTCCGTGGAGCAGCCCATATTGGGTGAACCACGTAAATTTGGTGTCTCTATTGTGTGTGGTGATTTGTGTATTGCTTTGATTACTGATATTTCTATCTATACATTTCATAATATTTATTGGGAAAGAAAAGTAAAAAGTGGTCTTATATTGTTCACTCCCTCGCAATATAATCTTGTGTTCTTTAGAAGGTATTACACACCATATTAATATTTTGTCAGGTAAATTATTTCTAAAAAAGTTGCATATAGATTATCTACTAAATAAAATGAGAAAATGAGAATATTAGTGACTTATTAATGAAATGACTCATAAGAAAAAAAATGAGTCCTTGCACCACAATGACTCTACTCTCATCCAAAAAATAAGGTAAATCGATAATGCATGTGGACTCTATATCCCTCAACAAGATCATAGGAAAGTATCAACATCCATTACCTATAACAGGTGACATATTACAATCCTTAGTTAGTATTAATTTTTCTCTAAGGTGGATTTAAGAATTGATTACCATCAACTTTGGATCTAGGAAGGGGATGAATACAAGACAATATTCAATACCAAGGATGATTTATATGAATGGTTGGTGATGTCATTATAAATGTGTAATGTCCCTACCACTTTTATGCACACCATATTCAAACCATACATTGGGAAAGTTGTTATAACTTATTTTAATGACATTTTAAATTTTAGTAGAAATATGGATGAGCATTTGAAATACTTGCAAGTTAGGTTTGACACATTTATAGGGGAAATATTGTTTGTAAATATTGAGAAGAGTGATTTTTGTAGAGACAAGTTGGTTTTCCTTGGAAATATGATTTTAGTGGAAGGAGTGAGCATGGATCCAAAAAATATTAAGGCTATACTTGAATGGCCTATCCCTCAAAACATTATAGAGGTCAAGGGTTTTCATGGTTTAGTGAATTTTTATAAGAGGTTCATTAGAAAATTTAGTGAGATAAGTGCTCCATTGACTAATTGCACCAAAGGGAAGTCCTTTTCTTGGACCTAAGCAATGGAAAGAAGTTTTGACCAACTTAAAAGGAAGGTGATAAAAGCTCCAATACTTGCCTTACTAGAACTTGGGAAGATCTTTACCATTGAGTGCTATGCTTTTGCAATGGCCATGGTAGCGTGTTGAGTCAAGCAGGTAAGATAATTTCCTACTTTAGTAAAAATTTAAATGATGCCAAGAAAAGGTATGGCACTTATGATAAAGAATTGTATGCTATTGTTCAAAATTTGAAATAGTGGAGGTACTACTTATTGCATAGAGAATTCATTTTATTGACTAATAATCAAGTGTTAAAATATATCAACTCTCAAGCCAAGTTATCCCATAAGCATGCCAAATGGATTTGATTTTTACAAAGTTATACATTTGTAGTACATCATGTGAGTTTCAAAACTAACCTACATGATAATGCTTTAAGTATGAGATATAACCTACTTATATCAATGATTAGGTTCAAATAAATGAAGGGAGAATATGCAGTTGATCCCTCTTTTAGTAAAATTTTCAATGCTCTCAACAATATTATTATGGAAAGAAATAAGTGATATTATAAGTACTTATTGATAGATATTTTTTGTTTAAAATCCATATTTTAATTACCATATGTTCTATAAGGGAAAAACTGATTAGGAAAATGAATTCAAATGGCTTGGGGGAACAATTTGGAAGGAAAAAAACTTTTAGCTTAATAAGTGAAATTTTTTAACATTCTTATTTAAGAAAAGATATAAATGAGTTTATTTCTACATGTAGGTTTACCAAGTTTCTAAGGGTGGACAACAAAATATGGGTTTGTATAATCCCTTACCTATGTATGATGGGCCATAGATTGGTATTTCCATGGATTTTATTTAGGATTACATCATACATAGAGAGGTAATGATTCTATTTTTATTTTTGTAGACTGATTATCTAAAATGACCCACTTTATTTCATGTAAGAAGACTACTGATGCAAGTAAGGTTTTTTATTTATTTCTTAAAGAGATTGTTCACTTACATGGACTACCCAAGACTATCACTAGTGACAAAGATACAAGATTATTGAGTCACTTTTGGAGGACCTTATGGAGAAATATTAATAGTAAATTACATTATATTTTTTCCTATCACCCCTAGAAAAATGGATAAATGACGATGGTTAATATAAGTTTAAATAATTTTCTTCAAATCTCGGTTGGTAAAAATCTAAGGCAAAGGGATTTGGTTTTGGCAAAAGCTAAGTTTATTTTATCACCAATAGTTCTACTAGTAAGTCTCCCTTCCATGTTGTTTTTGGAAATAATCCTAAGTGAGTAGTTGATATAATTGACCTTATTGAGGAAGTATGGATTAACTAGGATGTGCATTAATAGGTTAGGCACCATATGCAACTAAGCAATGAATATTATAAAAGTAATTTAGATTTATATCAAATGGAAAAGGTGTACAAAGAGAGTGAGTAAATCATGGTTTACTTGAATAAAGAAATATTTCCTCAATGCACTTATCATAAATTGAAGCCAAACAAAATTGGCCCTTATAGAATACTAAAATGAATTAATGAGAATGTCTATTTGATAGACTTCTGATGTATTTGATATTATTATTATATTCAATGTCACAAATATTTTTCTCTATCTTGCATGTAGTGGAGAAGTCAAAATGAGAACATGTTTGGATATTTAGACAAGAAAATACCACAAAAAATAAGGGAGTAGATTGAAAAAAATAGTAGACACTTAGGTTGTTGCTACTAGATTAAAGGATTATAAGATGTATCTAGTGACATGGATCAGTTTACAAAACTCCATTAACACCTAGATCACCAAAGAAGAACTTATGAATTTTACAAAAAAAAAAAAAATCGTTTAAAGTAGGAGGTTTAAAAAATCTAAATTGTGGGGAGAATGATGCATAACCATATAATTAATGGATTTTTTCCTTCCATTTCATAACTATTTAATTAATAGACTTGTGTCATCTATTTCCTTTTATTTATGTGATTTCCATTTATTTTATGTAATTACCCTTGCTACAAGTGTGGTTGTTATTAATAGGAAATTATGTAACTACTTGAGTTTCCTATTCTTAGAGTGTGGTTTTCTATTGTTAATTGAAAATCTAGAAATACATATGATTTTTTAGGGGTTTTGTATATGAAACAAACAAAAAAAAAATGAATATGTTATTATTCATGAATGAATGAAGGAACTATTTATTTATTTATGTTATTTGGTTTTTGTTATTTTTTCCATGCATGATTTTTCTGTTGTTTTATATTCTTTAGGATCTACTATTCATTATCTCCAATTGTAGATATAGGTAATCACTATAGATTTACATTAGCCTACATCCATTATTTTATCCCTTATTTTGAATTGGAGAAGATAACGAGGAAAAATTAGTTTGAAAGAAAATTCATGGAGTAATTTGAATTGAAACCCCACTTTCATTTTATTCAATTTTGACTCTTAGAAAATATTAGCCAATATACATAGAACTTACATATTAACCCTCTATTTTCAAGAACCATCATATCATAATCGATCATCTCATCCTTGATAATCACTTTTGGTGTAGTAGTTGCTACTTGGGTAGAAATTTCCATAGATTCACCCTTCCTTTTATTGCTAACAAGGGTATCCTTACTTCTACTAAGAACTATCAAGAATGACTTTCAATCCATGTTACATAGATTTTTTTCATATGAATCCTTTCATTTTTGAGTTTCTTCTATGATCTAGAACAAGAATAAGTGACACTCACTCATTGTCCACGCTTTGCTTCTTGCTTCCTTATCACACTTCCTACTTTATCCTAGATCATGCTCAAAGTTGAATGTGTTTAAATTAATGGTATTTGAGTTATTTTATTGGGATTAATGAAAATTTTAAGTTTATTTAAAAGGTTAAAATATTTATATTTTAATGTAATGAATGTTAAAGAGAACAAAACTATATTAATTTTAGTTCATACTTTTAAACTTTCTATAAATAATATAATATTTTCATTTTCAATAGATAACATATCAATAATCCTCATAAGTTTTAATGAGCTATTAATTATAGTTTACTATCAACCTTATATCCTATAACTATGACATTTATACTAATCATATTGTAAATCTCTTAGGTCTTAAACAATTTGGTAAAAAAAATTATAAAAACGTACATTTTAAATGTTGCAAATTTAATATTTATATTTTGGATATAATAAAATGACTTAAGGATGAATTATAAATAATAAATCTCTAGGATCTAATTATTTTATAAATTCACTAATTTTTGCAATTGTTAAGCAACTTGTCAATAATAGATTGACTAAAACATGAATTGAATATTATTTGAAAAATGTAATCCATTTGTAAGAACTAGATTTATTTTCTACAATATATTATTTTCAAAGGTATAAATTTTATATTTCTACTAATGTAATACCCATGTACACATATCCAAATCTTATTAAATTGAATGTGATGGTTATCATAATTTTCTTGGTGATTTTATTATAGTGTTGTACATGTTCATGTTTATCATTATAAAAAATATAGAAGTTTTGACATAGTTTTCTTATTTATTGCTCATCTAATCTTCATTATTGTTATTATCATTTTGAAATTCATCATTATCATATTATCATTGTATTGATAATATGATCTCATGG
This sequence comes from Wollemia nobilis, assembly GCA_028583015.1. NCBI lineage: Eukaryota > Viridiplantae > Streptophyta > Pinopsida > Araucariales > Araucariaceae > Wollemia > Wollemia nobilis. The sequence continues at coordinate 3,671,992 of JAQPPZ010016831.1, forward strand.
GGATGCTTTTTAAATCAATACATCTAGACAAAATAAGGTATTACCTAACATCTAGTTAAATAAATGCATCTTAGACCTAGATTACCATGCTTTATATAAATTATATCACCTTACTCAATATAAAAGGTAATGAATAAGATATATTGATGTCAAAGACACATGTAACCAATTTAATTTGAAAAAGACTTTTAGACAAATGATAGTTAGAACCTTTCCAAGATAAATATTATGAGAGCATGGATTAAAATATTAATGGATATTTTGCACATATAAAGCATAGTAATTATTGAATTGGAATGATCCTAAAATTTATTTAATAATACACCCTAATTCCATCCTTTAAATAGTTCATTGTATGGAAGGTCTTATGACATTTTCCAACCTCTAGATTTAGGCAATATCCCCACTATCCTTTCTAATTCCTAATCTACCCTATTATTTTTACATGAAAAGTAAATTTTAAATTTTAAAAGTGTACGAGATGAAAACAAAAATATGGTTATAGCCATAGAAATAAAATGTATGATTAATTAACACATGAGAATAGAAGAACAACAATATTCCCATTCAAGAAGTAGAAAATTGTGAAGAAAATGACAAGGTGGTCAAAAGGGTTATGCCTCAACTATCATGCATTCTATAATCAATGATGGAAATTCCATTGATTGAATGTAAAAAATTTGATAATTTCTCCTCAATTATATGAGATACAAATCACAATGTGGGTTTCATAGAGTGTAGCTATAAAATCAAATAGTAAAAAAATATATACAATGGATTCCATAGTTCCTACTTATAGTAAGCATTTACCCTTGAGTTAAATAGGATGGGAAACTATTACTCTTAGAAAAAATAATAAAATGGGAGCATCTGTAACAAGATGATGCATCTCCAAATGTTATATACCTCTAATAAGTCTTCTAAAATGAGTTATGGTTCCACCACATGTCACAATATCACTTTTCTAACATTATTCTTGGGGTCCATACCTTTATTTTTACTGCTTGATAGGATTACTAGTGATTCAATTTACGAAGTAAATGAATCACATGACTTTGCTAGTGAATCACTAGCTAACACTTGGTTATTTGCTCTTATTAGAAAATTGGATTATTTTGTATACAAATCGATCCTAAACAAATCAACACTTGTTGAGAAATCGATCCTTGTGATATATTTAATCAAAATTAAAAGATTTTGTAAGGCATTGCTAGATTTATTGCCTTGTTTTACACTCTTCCAAAATGGAAAATTCTATGGCAGTGATTAGACACTATATTTATATTAACTTCATTAGATGTCAATAACCATTGGTGAAAGATCCTATATTTTGCATTTTCTCTTGGATATAAAGTGTATAAAATTAAAATATGATGTATGAGCATCCAAGTAAATAAAAAAAATGACCATTAAGTGATGGTGACAAATAAATGTCAAATTAATTTTAAGATTGATATTTACTATGATGAAGTATGGTGTGAATGGATGATTTTCATGTTATTTTAATAATACCATTGCAATATGACTAAGTGAAATCCATTACAGAATAATGAATACCATTGTAATATCTAAAGATAGAAAATTTGAGTTGCTACCATAAAAAGAAGCAATAGAGGAGACTAGGAGTGGAATAGTAATGGTAATCAATAAGCAATTCTTAAGATAATCCAAGGAGACTTAGGTATGTTATGATATCCTTTCTCAAGATGATCTGAGGAAAGAAGAGATATCAACTAAAGTAACAAGAATTCTAAATAAGTTTTCAAACATTGTTAGTTAAGACTTCTCAAAACGACTACCACCCATGAGAAATATTTCTCATAAAATTGATTTTATTATAGGAGCTAGTTTTCTCGACAAGGCACCTCACTAGATGGATCCTAATATAATGGTATAATTTAACTAACAAGTGTAAGAATTATTGGATAGATGTTTGATTCAATATATTTTGAGTGCCTATGCAATACCAACAATGTTGACACCAAAATAGGATGGAGAATGGAAAATTTGTATTAACTCTATAGCCATCAATAAGATTACCATTTATTATAGATATCACATTACCTAAATAAATAATTTATTATATTATCTAAGTGGTGCTAAGTGCTTCTTCAAAGTAGATTTAAAAGTGGCTATCACCAAATTAGAGGGTAATGAGTGCAAGATTTCCTTTAAGACTAATAATGAACTACATGAGTGGCTAGTTATGTCATTTGGGTTAGTCAATGCCCCAAGCATGTTCATGATATTTATGAATGAAGTATTGAATTCATTCATAGGGATATTTATTATAGTATAAATTATATTCTAATATATATAAAGAGTAAGGAAGAGCATTTATGACATCTAAAACACATTTTGAAAATTTTGAATGAAGAAAGGTTGCTAATAAACCTCAAGAAATGCTCATTCCTAAAGGAGGAACTGATTTACTTGGGATTCATGATCTCAAGCAAAGGGTTGAATATGGACCCTGCAAAGGTAGCTGCAATTAAGGACTAGCCAACTCCAAGAAATGCAATAGAGGTAAGAAGTTTTCATGGGTTAGCAAGCTTACATCCAAAGTGTATAAGAGATTTTAGTAGAATTTTTACACCATTAACCTATTGCATAGAGAAATAAATATTCAAATGGACTATTCAAGAAAAAATGAGCTTTCAACTACTAAAGAAAAAGGTGACTAAACAACCAGTGTTGGAAGCTATTGATTTTGAATAGGTATTTCAAGTGGAGTCTGATGCTAGTTGAAAATAAATTGGATCCTTGTTAGGTCAAGAAGGAAAAATTGGTGCATTATTTAGTGAAAATTGAGTGAGTCAAAGAAAAAGTACTCAATTTATGATCAAGAATTGTATGCCATTGTCCAAGCATCAAAAAAATAGAGGCACTACTTATTGCCTAAGTATTTTGTCCTACATAAATATCATAAGGCTTTGTAGTATGTAAATAGCCAAGCAAAATTAGATCAAAGGTAAACAAAGTGGTTCAAGTACCTACATAACTTTTCATTTATTTTGAAGCATAGATCAGGATAATCAAACTAAGTAGCCAATGCATTGAGCTGAAGGATAATATTTTTGAAGGCCATGGAGGTTTAAATAATTAGTCTATATCATATGAAGTTTTTGTACAAGAAGGAATCTAGTTTTATCAAGATATGGGAGGTGTATCAAGACACCAAGGTGTGGAAATAATTCTTTATCCAAGAAGAATTATTGTTAAAGAATTAAAAATGTGTATGCCATAAGGCTCCATGAGAGATATTCTCATAAGAGAGATGTGTGGAGGGGTTTTTAGTGGACATTTTGATAAATATATAACTATGTGTTAGCTAAATAAAAAATATTATTGGTAAATTTTATAGAGGGATGTAGAGAAATATGTATAAATGTGTAGAACATGTTAAATAGCCAAAGGGACTAGCCAGAATATAGTGTTGTATTGACCATTTTTTATTTAGAAATAGCCTTTGGAAGGATATAAGCATGGATTTGGTGTTAGGATTACCAAGAATATAAAGAGGTAATGATAAAATTACTATGGTGTTGGATAGATTCTAAAACATGACCTATTTCATAACTTGTAAGAGTACTAGTGATGCCTCAAACATTGCTAAATTATTCTTTCAATAAGTGGTAATATTACATAGTTTTCCAATGAATATAGCATTAGATAAGGAAATAAATTTCACATGTAAATTTTTAAGGATGTTGTGGAAAATTTTACACACTAGATTGGATTCTAGGTGCGCCCATCATTTCAAAATAGATGGATAGACTAAGGTGGTTAATAGAAGTCTAGGTAATGTATTGATAAGATTAGTTGAAGATTGAGAAACTCAATGGGATGCAATGCTTACCTAAGATGAGATTACTTACAATAATTATATTAATATATCGATATGTGTTTCTCTATTTTATGTAGTATATGAAAAGTCCCCAAGGGTTATCATAGACTTGGTGAAGATAATTGCAAAGAGGAAATATGTGGATGTAAAGGACTTCACTGAACATATGAAATAATTACATGAATAAATTAGGAAGTATATCCAAAAGAGTAATTTGATGTATAAAAAAACAAATTATAAGAAAAGGAGAGTGTAGTCATTCTTATTTGGTGATTCAGTGATAGTTTTCCTATAGAAATAAAGGTTGCCTATAGGTTCCTATAATAAGTTAAAATATAATAAAATTAGACATTGAAAAATTTTGCAAAAATTCTCTAATAATGTTTATGAGGTTGATCTTCTACCAAGGATTGATATTTCTTTGATTTTCAATGTTGTTGATTTATATCCTTATGCAAGTTATAACAATTTAGTTGTAGATGGTGATAATGTTGTAGATTTTTTTTATTGGATCAAGAAAATTCCAGAATGGAGAGAAAAGAATATTGAACAAGTATTGCAAGAAATAATTGCAAAGAAAATTAGGAATAAGTAATACAAGAAATATTTGGTTAGATGGAAAGGAAAATGACCTAGAGAAGATGAGTGGCTATCCTAATTAGATTTTGATAAGAGAAATAAACAAGAATCATGGTCATAATAGTTTTTTGAGCATGAGATCACATTTTTGTACCCCAAACATCTAACTATGGGTCATCCAAGTAAATAAAAATAATAAATAGTTTGAAACCATGGTTTTCAAACCATTATTTTTGTACATGTTTTTTTAAAACCATGATGTTGTGCATGGTATTAGGACGTATTTTATGTACATGGTTATGTTCCCTTAGTTTGTGTATATTTTTTGGCTATAAATATATGCAAAGGGAGAGAAGAGAGATAGGTTAAGGGGAAATTAAGAAAGGAAAAGAAAGAAGACTGGTAATCTAAGGAGTACTTGCATGTGGAAAAAATGTTGTGAAGGTTTTAAAATTTTGGAGCTAGAGCCATATTTATGGTGCTCTATGAATATAAGTTGAGAAGTGTGTGTCAAATATGACCACTTTGTTATTGTGTAATTTTTTATGTTGCATTTCTAAAAAAAATAAAAATATAAAAACAATATTCTATTTTTTTACCATGTAATTTTATTGTTTACTCTAGTCTCATAAAGGTCTAATTGTAGATTAAATTCCTACCATCAACTCCTTAGACTATGGTAAAATTTGTACTATAAAATTATGAAAATTATAGTTTTCCTTATCCTTTCCTTCATGGTAGTAGCCTATGGCCATGTGAATGATATACATCATTAAGGATTCTTGTGCTTGACCTCGTCCATTTGTAGCAAGTGCAAGAATGACCACCATATTGAGTATCTAAATTGATAGTATCCATCCTTGCAAGTGACCTATCATTTTATGAATATATTTTTTTATATACTAGAGTAGGTCTTATATAGCAGTAAATTCATGACTTATGCGTGCATTGTCAACACAAAATATAACATCTATATAAGTATTACTAATATTAGCATTTAAGTGAGATTTTTCTATCACAGAGAAGGTTATTCAATTATGGGCTTAGTAATAGGACTCTTTAAGTCATGGAAAAACTTAGTTATGTGGCTAAATATAAGTTTTTCTAATTGTGTGGATGTCAACATGAGCCATGTTGACTTCTCATGCATATTAGATTTTTGTTTTATTAAATTAATGCAAACTACAACATGTGGCACAACTAGGGATCACATTACTTGAGGGTATATCAATAGGGGTCTCCCTTCCTATAATTTGAGCTTATATGATTGATATAAAACTCTAACAACATACATTTGGGGTGTCCCTATAGGGACCATATTAGATATATTTTATGAGTTAGACCAGGAGAGTAATCACAACTTAGAGGTAAACTTCCCAAGTAGGCAATTTTTTTTAATGGGCCATCTCACTTTTTAGTTTATAGTGAGATAAAGAAACCTTAATTAGTATTGATCAAGCACTAACCTCTCATATATAAAATATTAAACCCATTATATATGTGTTGAGACTCAAAATGAACTTAATTTAAACCTTATCTACCCAAAACAAACAAACCATTTCAACCAAGCTAAATAGAAAAGACAATTTGATTACTAATTTTGAGTTACTAAAGTTTGAGGAGACTCTCAACCCAATCTAAGGATTTGTTTTTAGTTGATTTTTCCTTGTTTAAATGGAAACAATCTTACATATTATTTCTTTTGATTTTTTTCAATTAATAACCCTTCTTTAATGAATGATCATTTATAATAAAATTTTCTATGGTTTATTATGGATATCAATGTATTTGAAATTTGGTATATATTATTTATTTGATAATTTATTTAGAAATAATCATTTATTATTTATATATTAAATTTTTATACTTGTTGAAATTTAAATTGATATATTTTAATCCCTACCATTTACCCTAAGCTTTAGGTAAAATAAATTTTACCATAAAATTGAAACTATTCATAGTTTGATAATCTTCAAATCCCATGGATTTTCACAAATGATTTATGTAAAAATGTTAGGGATTGAAAACTTGGCTTATGATTTGAAATATTTTACTTCCCATCACTTATCACAAACCTCTGATTTATTCGTATATTTTTTTAATACAAAGAAAAATACATAATAGTTTTTTACTTTATGAGGGGTCATGGTTGGGAGGAGACTTCTCATCTCAAGGTTTTTCACAATAGCCAAATAATATATATATATATATATATATATATATATATATATATATATATATATATATATATATATATATATATATATATATATATATATATAAAATAAAGTGTAAAAATACCAACTAGCACAACAATTTAGGCTTTGGCTCTTCTTTAAGAGGTCCAAGGATCAAACCATGACGTGGGTGAGTGTATGAGGGAGTGGGTGTGTGTATGGGTATGTGTTTGGTCCCTATTGATAAGCTTAATTTTTCCCCTTATAAGATGTCATGGTGGGATGGGGATGCCCAATCTTGAGCTCAGTCATAGCTAAATGAATGTGTATATATATATATAATAGTTAGTTATAAAATTATAAATTAATTTTATTTCTAAATGTTCTTAATTTCATATCAATTTACATCTTCTCTCAAAATTTTATTTTATTCTTTTTTAATTAAAAAATATAATAATAAAAATAGTATAAAAATAAAACTAATAAATTAAAAAATAAAACTTCAAAATTTAATTATATGCTTTAAAATAAATAAATTTAAATAACATAAACATAGTTAAAGAGTTCTTGAAAAAGAATATAGTCTTTTGAGATAACCCTTAAATAATTTTATTTATTTATTATAGTATTGCTTATAAATGATCTAATATATATATAAAAGAAACTAAAAATTCCTTCAAAATATTTATGTTGGCTTGATATTTAATGTTGATAAAATTAAAATCCATTTCTTTAAAATCCTTTTTGAGGATCATAAGATTGAATAGTTCAATTATAAAATATAGCACATGTTTAAAAATAAACATAATTTTCAAGAACACCACTTGCATTATCGGTGATGTGATCTAGGTTCAATCCCCATAGTGGATGTGTATACGAAGTATTTATTCAAAAATTTAAAAAGTAAACATAATTTAGTACCATAAACAGCTTTAAAAAAAAAATTAAAGAGGAGGATACATCAAGTGAAATTAATCTTTAAAAAAAATACCCTTAAATAAATTCTAATTATTAATTATAGTTTTTCTTGCAAATAATCCAATTGATTTAAAGAAACAATTAGAAGTCTCTCAAACTGTTTATATTGGCTTAATGGTTAAAGTTTTTTTTTAAGGATGAGGGAGGGAAAGAGGTTGAAAAACAAGAACATATCATGGGTCACCTTTCCCATGAATAATATATAAAAATAATTTAATACAAATTACTTAAGCTTAAAAAATTAAAACTCTATCCTATCTTTTGAATTAATGCAAGATAAATGATCATATAAATAAATCTTTAATGGTTAAAATTAAAATAAAGTAAAATTTTATGAAAGAATAATAATTTTTTTGTAACAGTCATAGCATAAAAACTCTATTATTAAAAAAATATCAACCCTCAACTTATTATGTCCATACTAATTACATGAATAGTGATATTTAGAACAAATGGTATCAAGAGCTCATCTTAAATTCCTTAATTTAAAGATACACATGTTTAAGCTTTTTCAAGTGATACATGCAATTATAATTTTTAAGTTGTTGATTATATATAGTGAAGTTGTAGTATAAGTAAAACCCATTTCAATCCCTTATAACCAATTAGAAAAAAAAAAAATCTTTATATCCCAGTAAACCTTGAACAATGTATAAATATACCACATTTATATAACATTTAAAAATTGTTCTCGAAACCAATCAAAAATCCTAAAATCTGAGAATTTTCTACCTTATTCATAAATATCACAAATAAAATAAATTAAAAATATATCATGTAAACAAGCAACATGTCTTTACATGTTATGTGTTGTAATATTAGCGGATTGAAAATGCACCTGGATGCAGTGCAACGGTTGGGGATTTGGCTCTTCTTCAGAATGTCCAAGGTTCGAACCCCAGCGTGGGCGAGTGTGTGAGAGGGTGGGTATGTGGTGACTTTGTGTTAAATTCTTTATTGATAAGTATAGATCTCAACTTTAGAGGGATCATGGTTGAGAAAGGTTTCTCACAATAATCAAATAAAAATAATAATAATAATGACAAATTGAAAATTTTATAAATTTATCAAAATAATAGTTTTTTTCATATTATATATAAATTAAAAACAAACATCATAATATCTTAATTATATATACACTTCAAATTAAAAATATAAAATAATATAAAATTAATTATTTAATAAATTAATATCTAAAATCAATTAAATTAAATTAAATATAAAAAATATATGTAAATAATATGCAAAGCTCTCAAGTATTATATGTTGATACTAAGTTAGCAATCTTTGAAAAATGAATAATTTAAAATTTTTGACTAAAAAGCTTTCAACAAAAGTGATGCTAAAAAAACTATATTATAAACTTTCTTGAACCTTTTCACACTAAAACATATATCATGCTTAAAATTTATATTCCATTAGATCCATGAGCACTTGGAATCCACATCTTTACCTAAACTTAAGGTAATGTGTATCGTGACTCAATATTTTTCAAAGTTGGTGTATTTGTTTCTAGAATTTGTGTCTATATATATAACTAGTTTGATGATAATTTTAGTAATTTTTAATTTTGGAGTTTTAGTGTGAGAGTGTATGTTAAATTTTTTATTGTGTTTGTGTGTTAAATTCTTTATCAATAAATTTAATTTTACTTTTATAAAAAATTATAATAACATAAAAATATTCAACCTTCTTATAAAAATTATTTCACACTCACGAATTTTAGAATAAAATATAATAATAATTTTAATAACCCTCTTCAATTGGGTCACCTACGAAGATAAGTGACTTGGCATAGTGTGCACAATGGGATTGGGTGTTGATTGACTATCGTCTCACTTTATGGTGAGAGGAGACAATGAGTTATTTGGATGCTTCATGAAACATCGAAGTTTTATTCTATTATTCGTTGGAAGTGGGGAAATCGAACTCCTAGATTACAAAACTTGTTAAAATTGTTTACACCTGTCAAATTGAAATAAAGGTCGTAAAATTTTTCGTCTCATACGTCTATATATATTCCCAGTATACAGTCAAGAGGCACGTAATATCACCATTAAAAATTTCTACCAAGTCTCAGCCGAATATACATCACTCACCAGAGACTCGACTCAGCCCAAGAATAAGAATTTTTTGCGATAAGAAATAGCACAGCGATAAGAATAAAACGATAGACTGTATAATTGATTAATTATTTAAGCGGAAAGAAACAACAACAATCCAATGCAGGGATTACAGAAGCCGAACCAGTCACCACCACATGAACATAATCGGGCTTCGCACTTTATTCTTGCCGTCCGTCCACATCAGCGACCCGAAGCTGTAGGTCCAAACGCCAGGATTCGGAACCTTGCTAGTAACCGTCATGCGATATGTAATTTTCTCCCCGACTTTCCTGAAGTGGAGAGTCGTGGGTTCGATCTTCACACTCACATTGGCAGGAACAGAAATGAGCACCTTGTACATGGAACCTGCAGTGCCAACGTTGGTTACTGTCCGCCTAAGCCTGACGACCGGAGACCGGAAATCTACAACGAACGACGGGTAATTGAGATCCCCCGAGGCATTCAAATCTGCAGAGGAGTTAAACGGGCACGTTAATTTCCGGCGGGCTAGAGCTCTTATCTGGGATTCCGTGTAGTTCAGGGTACAGAGAAAGTTGACGTAATCTCCGACGCCGACATCGTAGACGAGCCCCGGCGAGAGGGCCGCCTCGGGGTTCACGTGTCCGGCGCCGTGCGCCAAGGGCGTCGAGGGCGTCCCCGTGGCTAGGTCGAGAATTGGGTTGTGGGCGTTGTCGACGACCGTGGCCGTGGTCATCAGAGCGGACTTTATAGCCCCGGGGCTCCAGTCGGGGTGCGCACCCTTGAGCAACGCCGCGATCCCGCTCACATGCGGGCACGACATCGATGTCCCGGAGACGATGTTGAAAGGCACCCTGCGGGTGTCCAGTGCCAGCGCCGTGGGCGCCGCGTCGCCCCCCCACGCTGCCAGGATGTTCACCCCGGGCGCCGTGATGTCCGGCTTCAGGATCTGAAGCGTTATGGGGAGAGGGCTCGGCCCACGAGAACTAAACGCCGCCATGGCGGGGGCCGGCTTGACACCGAGCACCGTGCCGTTGAACTCGATCGTGGCCATGGGCGAGGGGGCCGAAATCAAGTACTGCTTTATGGCGTCGCCCTCCTTCTCCCCAACGGCCGTCGCTGGCAAAACGTGAGCGTCGGCATCTAAATCCTCGCCGTTTTCGGCTGTGTTGGTCAAAATCATGCCGGCACCGCCGGCGGCCTTGACCACGGCTCCTTTTTCCACCCGGCCGTTCTCCCCGCGGTCGCAGAGCACGATTTTTCCGGCGACGAGCTTCGGATTGAGAGATCCGTTGAGGCAAAGGTGGGCGTCCTCCGCGTCACTGAGGCTCGCGTTGCCGGCATAGATCAGGGGCAGCAGACCCCGCGGGAGCGGTTTCCCGGCGTAGAGGGACACGCCACGGTAGCGCTTGCCGTTGCCGAGAATAGCATAGGCGGGGAAGTCCCGGTCGAGGGTGCTGGCGCCAACGGTGACGATCCAGGGAGCCACGTTGGACACCGTGTCCCTGCCGGGCCCAGAGTTGCCCGCGGAGCAGCTAACGAAGACGCCCTTCTCCATGGCCCCGAAGGCGCCCATGGCGATTGGATCCTTATAATAGTCGTCCTGGAGGTCGCTCCCGATGGAGAGCGACACCACGTCCACTCCATCGGCGACGGCCCGGTCCATAGCGGCGACAACGTCGGTGCTGTAGCACCCGTTGCTCCCGCAGACCTTGTAGGCCGCAATGCGCGCGCGGGGAGCCATGCCTTGGGCGGTGCCGTTGGCGTAACCAAACAGGTTGGCATCCTGGACCTTTACGCCCGCCGCAGTGGACGCCGTGTGCGTGCCGTGGCCCTCGAAGTCGCGCGCCGAACCGTTTTCGTCAGACACTCCGGCAGCGCGGGAGCCGCGACCAAAGAACCGAGCGCCGATGAGCTTTCTGTTGCACCGGAACCCCTCCCCGCCGGCGCACTCGCCCTTCCACTTCGCCGGCACGGGCCCCAACCCGGCGTCGCTGAAGCTCTTGCTCTCCGGCCAGACGCCCGTGTCCAGTACTCCCACAATGACGTTTTCGCCGTATTTCGACTTCGGCCACAGCCCGTTGTTAGCACGTAGGCCAAGAAATTCCGGCGTCCGTGTCGTCTGGAGCTTGTAAACCTTCTCCGGATGAATTCCCAGCACCCCATGCGCCACCCGCAGGGATTCCACCTGGGCTGCGCTCAGCCGAGCGGCGAAACCGTGAACCACCTCACTGTAATTATAAAGCACTTCAGTAGACATGGACGCAGCCACGGACGCATACCAGATATCGTGGCTGGCATAGGACAGTGGCATCTCCCACTTTGCCATCTGAACAATATATGTCTTTAGGGCGTCTTGCTGTGCTTGAGCTTTTCCTGTGGTGGCTAGCACCACAGAGCTGAGAATACCAACGACCACCAACAATTTGTGCAAGTGACCTCCCATTTTTCGATTACAGTATTTTTTACGATTTGGAATGCATCATCCATGACTGTTATATAGCGTTCACCCAGTGGAACCCAGTTAGTAAAATCGTGGAACTCGGTTGGTAGAAGTGGCTGTATCTCGTGAATGCTGATTTTCATCGGAAATATGAATCGACTGTTACAATTTCACCATTAAGAGGCTGATTACAGGGAATGGAGAGCTTGACTACTTGCATTTGATGTTCACCAATGATGTCGCTCGTTCCCAAAATAGAAAGACAGAAAAAGCTATCCCGTATCGTCTGGATTCATTGCCTCTTAATGTTAATTATTGTCTTTTCCTTCTTATTTATTCATTTATCAATGGTCATTTTAATTTCGAGTAAAGGAGATGCCAATCTAAAGTGTAGACTACTTTACATGTGATATATATCATATTTCTTGCGTGTAGACAAGCCTTACTCTGACATGTTATTCTTCCAAAGCTGTCTATTAAATACAAATTTTATTATTAATGACCGCAGATTCTAATGAATAGAGGACACTTTCTTATTAATAATTAATATTTGTGTGCTTTAAAGATAAATCACAACAAAGATTTTTATTTAATGCAAGATCATAAAATAAAAAATTTAGTTCATAGTGTGGACACTTCAAAACATTTAAGATAATAATAATTTACATTTGATATCTCAAAGATAATACAATGGTTCGAGAGGTTCAAGGTTCAAACTAGATGTGAGTGCGTATATGAGGGGTGGGTGTATGCATTGTTGTGTGTTTGACCCTAACCCTAAAGATCATAGACCATATTTGAGTCTCCCGGACTTAATTAAAATCTTTCATTTCATTTCAAATAAAAATTTATTGCATTAACCTCAATAAAAAATATAAGTGATTAAATGAAATTTTATTTTAAAATATTAATATACATTATATAATATTTTGTAATAAAATATTAATAATTTATCTATAATTTGCTTTAAATGTTTTTTTTAATTCGATGGTTCAAATAAAGAGTAATATCTTATATATAATTAAAATAAATATGATATTTATATTAAAGGTTTAGGATATTTTTTATAGTTAATGTTTTTATTATATTATTATTATTTATTGAAAATTAAATTTTGTTTGTTTTAGGGGATAGGGCAATAGATTTTTTTTGGATGTTCAAGGTTTAAACCACGGGGGAGTGAGTGTGTGAGAGGGTGGGTGTGTGGTGGTTGTGTGTTAAATTCTCTTATTATTGATAAGCATAGCATAGCTTTCAATTTTACGAGGGATTATGGTTGGGAGAAGACTACTTAACCCTCTACGTAAGGATTTTTTACACTAACCAAATAAAAAATAAAATAAATAAATTGTGTTTCAAATATTAAACTATACATTCTTTATTTTTTTTAAGTTTTAACCAATAACATTTTAAAGCTTCACTTATAAATTTTTATAACCATTAGAAGATTTAATGGTTAGGTTAAATACATGGTGTAGCCCATAGTCCACACCAAATATCAAATATTGAGTGAAAAAAACTTTTCAAAACCCACTTAAACAAACAAACAAACAAACAAATAAATAAATAAATAAATATATATATATATATATATATATATATATATATATATATATATATTTTTTTTTTTTTCTATATTAAAAATTTAACATTTTAAGAGTTATTAATCCCTCATTAGATTATAGCAAGAATCCAATAGTGGCATTAATCCAAATTAAAAATGATAATGACAATTAATAGGATGAGAAAAAGAGTGGGTTATTAAGGTAACACTATTTTCCGGTTTAGGACATATGCATTACAGGTTTGTCAATAATATTTGACTAATAATTTGTATAACTCTTAAATCCCTCATTAGATTATAGCAAGAATCCAATAGTGGCATTAATCCAAATTAAAAATGATAATGACAATTAATAGGATGAGAAAAAGAGTGGGTTATTAAGGTAACACTATTTTCCGGTTTAGGACATATGCATTACAGGTTTGTCAATAATATTTGACTAATAATTTGTATATACACAAAGTATAAGTGAGGATAAGGGATGAAGGATGAAGGATATTAAAATGTACATTTACTTATAAATTTTATTGGTCATTCTAAAATGTTTAGTAACATTGACTATAGTTGTTTGTATTTTATAATATTTTGTTATCCTTTTTATGTTTGAGTGATACTCATTCTTCCATGCATATTTTATCCTACAAAAATGATTTCATAGAATTTTTTTTGTGGCTATAATTTTGTGAGTAGCCACATGGTGGTTATGTTTTTGTGCAATGAGGTACATAGTTCAATATTCTACTACTTGGAACTGATAGTGTACACATTTCAACAATACAATATAGCATCATTTAGAAGGACATAGAGGAAATGTTTAAGGTGATGGAGGCAAACATCATCATTGCCTAGGTGGTGGTGTAAGAGGATATTTCCTTTAAATATTTCATAGACTGTAACTATAACTTCATGTTGTGTCATGTGGACCTTCAAATAGTCAAGGAGTGGGTAATGCAAGTAAATTATCAAAAATCTTGAAACCAACAATATGTTATAATAAATAATAATAAAACATTAAAGGGTGAAATATTAGATTTTCATAGATATGGTAGATGCACTAGTATTGTAAGGCACAATAGAGGGCCACATGAGTATGTTGATGGCCATTGTGACTCTTATTGGAAACTCAATCATAGTTGTGTCAATGTTATAGGATAAAATACATCCTACTATGGTAGATATTCCACAAAGATGCTTAAAAAGCAACTCACATTTTATGTAGAAAATGGTGATCTCCTTAGATGGGTAGTTCATGCTTTCTAGATCATGAGATAGGAAAAGATTTATTTTTATAACCTCAATATGAGCCTCATCGTGCATCACTTTGTGGGCCACACCAAGGATATGCTTTTCATCATCATATCATTAATAACAGCTAAATTATCTCATAATCACATGACTATACCATTAAGACATGGAAAACCCTAAGCAAGCTCAAATACACCCTCTAGTTGGATATCAATAGATATTCAATTAAATTCTCATGCTTCAACCACCTACCCATAATAATGTCAGTCTCTTATCACTATATTTTCAACATCTAGAATGTCACCAACTACAAGCTACACAACACCCTCCTTGACCATGATAATAATGTCAATATTATACTTTTCGTCTCCCTCTATAATAGAAATGACAAGAATGACATCACCATGCACTATAACTTAGATGAGGGTAACTATCTCAACTCCCTCAATGCTTACAACATCATCAATACCTTTTAGGTTTGACCATGTACTACCACCCAATAGTGTGCTAAGTTTTGGGATCTCAAAAGCAAAAGCATAGTTGTCAAGTTTCACTTGGACTTTGTTCCCACAAAAAAAGCTAAGGTCAGTAGCCTTTTACCTCTTTATATCCATACAATATGATTGAAGATTATGGTTTTTGTATGCTTTTTTATTACAAATATACTATAAATCATTCTATATTATGTTATCTCAAAGGAACAAGCCAGTCTTGTTTATGAAAATAAATTCTTCATGACATAATCATTGCATAAAAGACCATGCATTCTCTTCATTCCATGATAAACTAAGTATGCTTATTTAGATATGAATAAATCATATAATAGGGTTTGTTGAAGTTTCCAACATGAGTTTCTCAAATAATCTGGTTTTGAACAAGGTTGCACTCTAAAATAATATATTTTGGTCAATGGATCCCTTGCTGGCTATTTTGAATCATCCTAAAAACTCGGCCAATGTGACAAGCACTATATTCTTATCTATTTATCATTCTTACTAAGACATTTAGGAGATATTTCTCAAAGGAAAATATCAAATGAAAAGTAAAGGTATTTAGATTTAACAAATGGTCTCTTTGGACCCCATCTTCAATTTGTTGATGATACTTTCCTTTTAGGTCATCCCTTAGTCAAGGGGGCCATGGACTTTAAATTAATATTATCATGATCTAAGAATGTTGTTGGATAGTTGGTTAATACATCATTTTTATTTAATCCAAAATCATAAAATAAAAAAAATTATTTCATAGTGTGGTCATTTCAAAATATTTAAAATAAAATATTTATATAAACTAAAATTTTCAATACTATTAATTTATAATTGATGTCTCAGAGCATAGCACAATTGTTAGAATTTGAGATGTACAAGGTTCAAATTACGATGTGGTAAGTATGTGAGGGGTGGGTGTATGTATCTTTGTGTGTTTGGTTCATATTAATAAGTTCAACTCTCACCCTTATGAGAGGTCATGGTTAGGATAAGAATGCCCAAACCCATAGGGATGCCTAGCTCTAAATGTAGAAAGTAAGGATTTATCACACTAACCTCAATCAAAAAAATTATAATTGATTAAATGAAATTCTATTTAAAAATATTAATATATATATTATATTAGATTTTGTAATAAAATATTGATAATTTACTTTAAATGTTTTTTTTTAGTTTGATGGTTCAAATAAAGATAAATATATTATATATAATTAAAATAAATATGATAATTAAATTAAAGGTTTACAATATTTTTATATTTAATGTTTTTATTATATTATAATTATTCATTCAAAATTAAATTTTGCTTGTTTTAGGGAATAGTGCAATGGTTCGGGTTTTGGTCTTTTTTTGGGAGGTCCAAAGTTCAAACCACGGTGTGAGGGGGTGGATGTGTGGTGACTGTGTGTTAAATTCCCTATTTATAAGCATAGATCTATTTTTTACTAGGGATCATAGTTGGGAGAAGACTGTTCAACCATGTACATTGGTCGTAGGAGTTTCTCACACTAACCAAATAAAAAAGAAAATAAATAAATTTTGTTTCAAATATTATATTATACATTCTTTTATTTTTAAAGTTGTAACTAATAACATTTTAAAACTTCACTTTTAAATATAAGTATTTTTTATAACCATTAAATGAGTTAATAGTTGAGTTAAACACATGATTTACCCCATAACTTACACTAAGGATAAAATATCGAGGGCACCAAATAGTTTATATAGCTCATGTAAAAGGGAAAGGAAAACTCTTTCAAAACTCTACATAAATATAAATATAAATATAAATATAAATATAAAGATATATATATATATATATATATATATAAATAATAATTTTTTATTTTAAAATTTTAACATGTTGAGAGTTATTAATCCCGATTAGATTATAGTAGAAATAAGTCAATAATGATATTAATTCAAATAAAAAAAATTGACATTAATAGGATGAGAAAAATAGTGGGTTATTAAGGTAAGATTATTTTCTAGTTTAGGACATGCATTCAGGTTTGTCAATAATATTTGATTAGTAATTTGTATATACATAAAGTATAAGTGAGGATAAGGGATGGAGGATATTAAAATGTACATTTACTTTCAAATTATATTTGTCATTCTAAAATTTTTAGTAACATTGAGTATAGTTATTCGTATTTTATAAGATTTAGTTACCCTTTCCATGTTTGAGTGATATTGATTCTTCCATGCATATTTTATTCTAAAAAATGGTTCCATAGTACCTTTGTTATGGCCATCACTTTTTGTGAGTAGCCACATGGTGGTTATGTTATTGTGCAATGAGGTATATGGTTCAAGATCCTACTGCTTAGAAGTGATGGTGTACATATTTCAATAATACAACATAACATCATTTAGGAAGGGCATAAAGGAAATGTTTAAGGTGATGGAGGTAAACATCATAAATTCCTAGGTGTCGGTGTAAGAGAAGATTTCCTTTAATAATTTTATGGAGTCTAACTATAAGTTGATATTGTGCCATGTGGACCTTTAAATAGTCAAGGAGTGGGTAATGCAAGTAAATCATCAAAAAAATTGAAACCAACAATACACTATAATTAATAGTAGTAAAACCTTAAAAGGCAAAGGAAATAATAAATTAGTCATAGCTATGGTAGACGTACTAGTATTTTGAGGCACAATATAGGGATACATGAGTATGTTGATGACCATTGTGACTCTGATTGGCAACTCAATCATAGTTGTGTCAATTCTAAGGGATAAAAAACATCCTACTATGGTAGATATTGCACAAATATGCTTAAAAGGTAACTCACATTTCATGTAGGAAATAGTGATCTCCTTAGATGGGTATTTCATGCTTTCTATACCATGAGATAGGAAAAGATTTATTTTTATGACCTCAATATGAGCCTCATCATGCATAAATTTGTGGGCCACATCAAATATGTGCTTTTCATCATCATATCCATTAATAATTTCTAAATTATTTCATAATCACATGACTATACCATTAATATATGAAAAACCCTAAGCAAGCTCAAATACATCCTCTAGTTGGATGTCAGTGGATATTTAATTAAATTCTTATGCTTCCAACCACCTACCCATAATAATGTCAGTATCTTATCACTATATTTTTAACATCTATAATTTCACCAACTACAAGCTACACAACACCCTCCTTGACCATGATAATAATGTCAATATTAAACTTGTTATCTCCCTCTATACTAGCAACGACAAGAATGACATCACCATGCACTATGAATTAGATGAGGGTAAGTGTATCAAATCCTTCAATGCTCACAACATCATCAATACCATTTTCATCCCCAATATGTCTGGCCATATACTACCACCCAATAGTGTGCTAAGTTTTGGGATCTCAAGAGCAAAAGCATAGTTTTCAAGTTTCACCTAGACTTTGTTCCCACCAAGAAAGCTTAGGTTAGTAGCCTTTTTCCTCTTTTAATATATACAATATGATTGAAGATTATGGTTTGTGTATGCTTTTTTATTACAAATAGATTGTAAATCATTATATATTATGTTATCTCAAAGGAATAAGCTAGTCCTGTTTATGAAAAATAAATTCTTCATGACATAATCATTGCATAAAATACCATGCATTATCTTCATTCCATGAAAAACAATGTATACTTATTTAGATATGAATAAATCATATAATAGGGTTTTTTGAAATTTCCAACATGAGTTTCTCAAATAATCTGATTTTGATCAAGGTTGCACTCTAAAATAATATATTTTGATCAATGGATCCATTGTTGGATGTCAGTGGATATTTAATTAAATTCTTATGCTTCCAACCACATACCCATAATAATGTCAGTATCTTATCACTATATTTTTAACATCTATAATTTCACCAACTACAAGCTACACAACACCCTCCTTGACCATGATAATAATGTCAATATTATACTTGTTATCTCCCTCTATGCTAGCAACGACAATAATGACATCACCATGCACTATGAATTAGATGAGGGTAAGTGTATCAAATCCTTCAATGCTCACAACATCATCAATACCATTTTCATCCCCAATATGTTTGGCCATATACTACCACCCAATAATGTGCTAAGTTTTGGGATCTCAAGAGCAAAAGCATAGTTTTCAAGTTTCACCTAGACTTTATTCCCACCAAGAAAGCTTAGTTTAGTAGCATTTTTCCTCTTTTTATATATACAATATGATTGAATATTATGGTTTGTGTATGCTTTTTTATTACAAATAGATTGTAAATCATTATATATTATGTTATCTCAAAGGAATAGGCTAGTCGTGTTTACAAAAAATAAATTCTTCATGACATAATCATTGCATAAAAGACCATGCATTATCTTCATTCCATGAAAAACTAAGTATACTTATTTAGATATGAATAAATCATATAATAGGGTTTTTTGAAATTTCCAACATGAGTTTCTCAAATAATATGATTTTGATCAAGGTTGCACTCTAAAATAATATATTTTGATCAATGGATCCCTTCTTGGCTATTTTGAATCATTCTAAAAACTCAACGAATTTGGCAAGCACTATATTCTTATCTATTTATCATTCTTGCTAACATGGTTTTATCAAATAATTTGATTTTTATCAAGGTTACACTCTAAAATAATATATTTTGGTCAATGGATCCTTTTTTGGTTATTTTTAATCATCCTAAAAACTTAGCCAAGGTGACAAGCACTATATTCTTATGTATTTATCATTCTTGCTAAGACATTTAGGAGATCTTGAAAAGTAAAGGTATTTAGGTTGCAATATATGGTCCCTTTGGATCCTATATTCAATTTGTTGATGATACTTTCCTTTTATGTCATCCCTTAGTCAGGGGGGGCATGGACTTTAAATTAATATTATCATGACCTAATAAGGTTGTTGGATATTTTTTTAATACTAAAAAATCTAAGATCATTTTTGTTAACACTACCTTATATCTATAATGGACTATTGTAGATATTTTAGGGTTTAAATTAGGAAAAAAAATCATATTTTTTTAATAAGTTGTGTGGTTTCTAGGGTTTAAATACTCATCTCATATGTAGATAACATCTAGACCAATATTTTAGATAATAATTATGAAGTATTCCACCATTCCTATAGGTATATTGCTCATCATTGAGATATGATGTGAGTACCTTCTTAGGGATAACCACTTTTTGGTGCACCACAAAACTCAAGTGGTCAAGATCTTCCTATATAATCGAGAGTATGTGTGAGGTTGTAAATATATACAGGTATTATTTTTGGCTTGGGTATTAGATTTAGATCATCACTTACTTCATTTGATTATTTATGCATAGTCTAGCTTAGCCAATAATAAAAATTCCTCCATGATAATAAAATTAGTGTTATGGATGGCTGCAAAATAAATTACAAAGATAAAAAGGTTAATTATTGAAGGAAAAAAATAAAATAGAATATCAAGAATGATACAATGTATAGAATTTTTCATTTAGAACATAAGCCTCACTTCCATAACAAAAGTGTCCTTATATTAAGCTTTGATACTATATGTAAGGATTTTGATTGCATAAATTAGTTGGAACTAGAAATAAAGTCACACATTAACATAATTTAGAACATAAATAACAATAATTTTATCATCACACTAAAGAGTTTCTATAGTATCGTAGGCCAATTCAAGGGGGAAACATCCTTTATGAGGAACACTCAATGCAATATAATTTTTATGATGCCTTCACCTCTCTTACAATATAATATATAAATATAACTCTACCCAAAATAGATTACAATATGAAGATAGATTAAACCAAAAATAACTATTTGAGCTACCTAACCCTACCTCTAATGATGGAGGATCAACCTTACATTCAAAAAGGAGGTACCTCCTCATTACTAACTAAATTTTTACAATAAATTAAAAAGGATTAAACATGATGTCCTAAAACTATTAGCTTTCATTAGAATGCTATTAAAATTACATTGCTCTTAGGTTTATTTTTTCAATTGGTTATATGGGACTGTGTTAGGAAAATTCATGTAATAATAAACATAATTGAAGTAATAATGTAATAATTAATGGAAATGCTCACAAACTAAATGACCATGAAAATGAAAATAACAAAAGTGCTCCACAAAAAATAAATGGATGGAAATATCAATAAACTTACATTAATCAAATAGAATATATAACATAGGCCTATTTAAGGAGGAAACCTCCTTGGAATCAAATTTCTAATACAAAATATGAAAATATGATATTCCTTCTACTCTAAACCAATGTCCTTATACAAAATATTATTTACCTTGACTCTAATGCTCAAGAGTTAGACCATATGAAAGAGGATACCAAAGCTACTAACTCCTACTTACAATATAAGTAAATGTTACATCATAATATTCCCATGTCAAGCACCCATAGTACAAACATACACCAAGAATAGACAAGTACATAGTAATAGTTGTGTTAGGATAGGGTCCTAACATGACCTTACCTTAAAAAAAATATATCTCCAAAGCTTGAGGTGAGGAAACTACTACTATATTTGATGAAGAAACTCTTAGGTAGCATATTTGGCTCTAGTCTATACCATTATACTAGGATATCAGTGATAGGGTGGTTGCAAAGTGTGCATGTATGTCAATAAAAAATATTCTTGGGTTATAATATGATAAATCCTTCCTCATCAAACTAGGATGGTGTGGAATGGACTTGTATATTATCGCCAAGAACCTTCCTTAAATATGAGATATGTAAAATTGGATGTATCATGGAAGAAGGTGGTAATTCTAACTTATAGGAAATGAGGACAACCTATTGGAGAACTTTATATGATCCATATAATTTTGGTGTTATATTCTTACTACCAGAGAGTTTCATTTATGATAACTTGTAGGGATACATTCATAAAAAAACCATATCCCCAATGTCAAAATCATGCTCAAAGTGGTGTATATATGCTTGTAACATACAGTTCTATTCTACAATAAAATTATCCTTGATATTTTTGAGTAGTTTTTGATGCTCCATGAGAGTGGAATTGACTACTTAAACCTTTGAACTACCCAAAATGTATGATAATAGTGATAGTCATGGTTGTTTTTAAATTGATTCATCTAATGTCATATTTATGGAGGAGTGATAGGAAGTGTTAAAACACCACTTGACAAACGAAAACCACTCAACCTAATGATTTAGTTTCTTAAATACAAAGCAACATAAATAAGTCTCTAAGACCTTGTTCACTATTTTAGTTTTTCCATCGATCTATGGATGGTATGTTGAGTTCATATTGAGTTGTGCCCTATGTAGCTTTAATAATTACTACCATAAATTATTAGTGAATGTGGGTTCATGATTAGATATAATGGATTGTGGTATGTCATGAAGGAAAAGAATAAAATTAAGGAATATTTGGGCAATAGTTCAGGCCTTATAGGGGTGGGCTAGAGGAGAAATAATTATAGTTATATATATAATCCATAACCATGAGAATGATTGTTTTACCTCTAGACTTTGCAATCCCTTTAATAAAATTCTTGGAAATACCCTTCCAAATGGCATCCAAAATTGGAAGAGACTATTTTTTTCCCAATGTGAAAACATTTTCACCCTTAATATCCTAACAAATTTCACATTTTACAACTAAGGTATGGATATTTTTTCATGCCTACCTATAAATAAGTGTATTTAGCCTATTCATATGTTTTTAAGAAATGTAAATGTCATATAGTCAAAGAAACATGCATTTCCTATAGTATGAATAGGTGGAGTGGAAAATATTTAGGGAGAACAAGATGACCTTGGTATCATAGATATTATCCATACCATCTATTTTCTAGTAAAGAGTAAAAACAAGTTTGAAGTTGCTAAACTACTTATTGCAAGGTGGAATCTTGAGTTACTTCTCTTTGATGTTGGTGGGTTCATTGAGGAAGTGGAGTGGATATGGAATAGAGGATACCCTAATTCTCGTATTGATGAGATAATTCATAAATGACTAATTTTTCCTTTTTCTTATTATAAATTATCTTATAGTCATATCTCAAAAGTTTGATAACTCATTTTTGATGTTAAAGTGTAGATACACATTGCTCAAGAAAGTACTTAAGGTTGTGATGATCTATGTTGATGGAAAAATATAACCCAATAAGATAAGGCCTCCATTGGTTTACGACATTTAGGATCACCATAATATCCTTCTCATAAGTCAATTATCCCAATTTTTTATCTAACAGTGCCTTACTAGTGAATATTGATGGTCAACCTTCCTTCATAGGTACTACACCAATTCCACTCCCTAAGGAATCACTTTCAACCATAAATGTCCTAGAGAAATTATTCATAGCAAGGATGGGAGTAGAAAGCATAGTTTGCTTGAGTAGAAAAAATGCAATGTTTGGTAGGTTCTAACCATAGAAACAAGCTCTTCTACAACATAGAATTCAAAGGGGATGTAATCTTCCCATAATCATTGATAAATTTTTAGTAATAACCAATGAAGCCTAATAAATCCCATGGAATTTTGAAAGTATGTGGTTTGGGAAATTCTTGTATGGTTACAATCTCTTCAGGGTCCACCTTGACCCCTTCCCTTGAAGTTATATGGTCTAGTTACTCCCTTCCCTATGTCCCAAGAGAAAATTTCAATAATTTTGCATCTAGTTGATTATTGGTTGAGAGTTACAATTTCTAGTCTAAATATTGTAAATGTTTTACCCATATATGACCATAAACCATAATGTCATTGAAAAATACCAAAAACAATTACATAGAAATGAAGAAATATTATAGTCATGATACTTTGAAATATGGATGGTACATTGGTAAGACCAAATGGCATGATTAGGAATTCATATTGGCTTTCATGAGTGCAAAATGTTGTATTTAGAATATCTTTTTCCCATAATATGATATGATGATAACCTAAGTGAAAATCCAACTTTCAGAAGAAGAAAGCAACATGAATTTCATCCTATATCTCATCAATGATGAGAATGGAAAATTGGTCTTTGATGGTACTTTTCTTGAGTTCTCAAAATACATAAATAATCACCAAAATCCATCCTTCTTATGAACCAAAAGTACTAGGGAATAATATAGGCTTATGCTCGATCAAATGACCCTTTCCACTAGTAACTCCTATAATTTTAGTCTTCTACATATATAGGTATCAGTAGGAATATATTTTCAATATTAAAATTCCTAGAACAAACTTGATGGCATGATCATTGGAGTTTCATGGTGGTAACACTTATGATTCAAAAAATACAAGGGCATGTTTTTCCATTATTTCCTATAATTTAATTGACTAAAATTTATCATTGGTATTCAAGGCTTGTAGTGTAAACAATTGTGCAAACACCCTTAAGACAATTATTTTAGAATATTTTCCATGCATTGTGAAATGATGTGTTGGGTAGGACTTAAAATCATGGCTTAGAGAGTGTATTGCTTCCCATTGTTGGTGAATTTCATCCATAGCTAGAAAAAATCCCATACTATAGGCCCAAGGTGCAAAGCCATTTAGTTCCCAACACAATGTGACAACCCCACAAAGGAAGGGCAAACATGCCTAACTTTAAATTTTTGCATTTTCTCTTACATGGTAGAGTACCCCCATTGACAACCATAACTTCAAATGAATTACAAGAATAGATGTAATAGATTTCTTGTTTAGCTACCCAAGGATCAATAAAACTATGGGTTTATCCAAAATCAACGAGGATGATAAGTAATTGATCTTTGAAATACCCCATCACCTTTATGGGTTAGGGATAGAAATTCAGCTAATGCATGTACTAAATATTTTAGTGGTGAGTCTTTTGTTGGTTAAAAATATTCATGTTTATTTACTTATATTTTGTCCTCCCCTTCTCCATGTGGTTCCCTAGTGGAAAATTTTCCCACATCTAGTAAATATTGTTTATATTGCAAACACTTATGGCCCATATAATATTTTTCATGACAACTGTAACATAGAATCTATGCCTAATGTGCCTTCATTTCTTTGCAAGTGAGGCATTTAACCTAGGGTGCTTTGTTTCTAGGTTTGATGATATGAGGTACAAAAACAAGGTTTGTGCCTATGGTGGTTTAAAATTATACCTTTGTGCTATGAATTCATCCTCATCAAGCCTAGCTAGTCCTATAATTTCCATCATGTTGCCCATTTTAAACATTTCCCCTTAGCATGAGTCCTTTGGTGGAAGGTGTTATCTCTGTGAGGCCTCTGATGAGTCCTATATTCACCTTTTCTTTCATTATATTTTCTCTATCATGGTGTTATACCATGTCCTTATTTCCTTAAGGGTTCAATGGGTGTTGTCATTTTCAACTGTTGAGGTCTACTTGTAGTGGTCTCCACCTTTTAGATCTCCTTTCCTGGTTAAGTTTTAGTTTTTTATGCTCCCTCACTTGTTATGGAGCATTTGGTGGGAGTGGAACCAAAGATCCTTCAAGAACTCCAAGCAAGACCCAAAGACAATTTTATTGAAAGTTATTGGGGCAACTGTGGAAAATGTAACTTCTTACTTCCTAGACATTATTGGAATATGAAGCCTCAATAGAGCTCAGTTCAGGATTTTCTCAATAAACTTAGTCTACTAATCCATCACCACCTTCCTTGAGAAACATGATAAAATGGTCCTATCATCCTACTAGGTGGATAAAGCTTAATTTTGATGGTGCATGAACCTAGGACTAGCAGCAACAAGAGGTATCCTAAGAAATGATAAAGGGAAACTGATTAGGGCTTCCATTTTGTAGAATACAGAGCATTTATCTAAGCACTCATGCTGGTTAAATATCTAGGTTTATAAAAAATCATAGTTGAGGAGAATTCTCTAAATATTATTAATTTAGTTAAGTCTTGAAGCTCTCCAAATTGGAAGATAACTAGTATTATTGAAGAAGCCATCAGAATCATTCGATCAAAATCAATAGTTCAAGTGCATCATATCTTTCATCAAGGGAACAAAGTAGTGGATATGATGGTGAATTTTGGCCTTTATCAATAAGATCGCATGGTGTGGATGTCCAACTTTCCTTAGATTCTTAAAAACTTAATTGTGGATGGTCATAGTTAGTTTCTAACTTTTGGAGATAAGGGGGTCAGGGAGGTGATATCATTTTTTCATCTTATCCCCCTCTCTGGTTGATCATCCAATCATAAGAAGGCTCATTACTTCAATTAGGTGGATTTATGGACCCTTGCATGAGGTTGGGTCAATTGTGTTGGCTTGGATAGGGTGGAATTGTGAATTTATAAGTTTCTACTGGCATGGAAGCCTTATATTCATTTTTTATGTAGATAAGTGGGGTTAATGGATTGATGTGGTACTCCTATGGTAGTTGCATTTGAGGAATTTATCTCATGAGGTATTGAGTCGATATGCCCTCCTTGATCTTAGTTCATTACCACTTTTTTAACTTGTGGTCATGCCTGGTTGCTTATCGAGTTCTAAGGAGGCCCTCATCAGATGATTATGTTCATAAATCATCACTCACAAGCACTTCAATGTGAAGTTGCAAAATGAAGTAGATCAGTTGAGCACTATGCAACAAGATGACATACCTTCAACAAAAAATGGTCATTATGAATAACACCATAATATTTGCACTTGATCAGAGCCTAGGGAGGTCCAGAAGTTCTAACCTGCTATAGGAAAGTATCTAGAGATTTACACTCGACCAGATCCCAGTGAGGTACCAAATTCCTGGATTGTAGTGAAGGAAGCCTACGTATTAGTTTCAATATAAGAATTGCACCTAGTCAAGACCTGCCAAGTTGCAAACTCTTCATCCAAAGACTAGAAGCCAACAAGAGCAAATTAAAGGGAAATAATACAATTCTAGAGGCTACCATATGATTTTTACCTGATCAAAGCCCAGAAGAGGGCCAAATATTTGAACTACTTTAAATTTTGATTTTGAATACACAAAGAATTTTTTTCCAATCAGTGCTTTGAGGGGTACTAAAACTCTGGCCTGATACCAAATATTGTAGGATCGTAAGGAAAGTAAGTGTTGATATTTCTAGAGGCTTTGTACCTGGTCAGTATCCATTAGGGTACTAGTATTGGACCACCTACATAGGGATTATTATCATCTTAGGATACATGTATGATGATATTGCCTATCATAATAATATCATAAACATGATTATGTTTGTGGCCATCAAGCAGGTTACAAGGCTACTCAATTAAAAATAATAAATGAAGATCAATGAACTAGATGCAAACAGTAGGCTTAGTACTCAGTATGAAATTTATTTTTACTAGGTCAATAAATCATGATTAGGTAGTTGGAGTAGCCATACCTCCAACCAATCCAACTGACTAGCAATCCCTCTAACATAATAGCAATCCATATCTAAGAAAATGATGATTTGATATTGTAAAATATCTATATATACTAGAATGTATAATGAAAATGAGTAAACTTTTAGGCATTTACAAGTCATGTAAATATAGATAACTTACATCTTAATACAAATTGACTACTATTTGTCCTCTGGTTCAATTTATTTGCAGAGCATGTATGTATGGATAACCACTTCTTTCTAATTTTAGCTTGTTGAATGTTCATGATGTTTACTCTAAATTCTGAATTTATTCTGAGTTCATTCACTCATTCTAGAATTTATGGTTAAATAAGGTATACTATATTAAAATTTAAATGTTCTATAATTGATAGTAAAATGGGTTGATCTATTAAGTAGTTGGTTGTTTAATTGCATGATTCTTCATTTTGCATGTCTTAATGTTGCTTAATCTACACCACTATAAGTTCTACCTTTAGTTACTTGTTTCTTCTTTCATAATACTTTTCCCTCACATTTAGGAATAGTTATCTGGGACTTCAATGAATCAGCCTCCTCAAAATATTGACTATTGTAGTTTCCACAGCTCCCCGATCATTCAATGTTGGTCAAGCTATGGGGGTGCACAAACCTTTCCATTGGATAAATTCTTCGACCAATAGTTTTTAGCACACTTGGTGGGACTCTAGGGTCCCATATTTTGATGATATAGGATTAGTGATTGCCTCTATTATCAAATTTCATTTGAATCACCTAGAAAATTTATTTAGATCTAAAGATCTATATCATATGACTAGTTGCCTTTAAAACTTGAACAAAGTTGGGTGATACTCTGTTTTTTCCACAACTTTGATCACCTAACAACTCCATCTATCATTACCAAAAAATTATTTGCATATCCACATTTTATTAAACTATATTTCCTATATTCTTATATATATATAATCACAAGACAAGTAGTTAGAAAATCAGAAGAATCAATTGAGTTTCTAGAATTATAGTTTGGTAGCTTAAGAGTTCATCCAATATTTTTCACCTATTGCATTGCCCTATCCAATTCTTATTGTATGTCTGAATAGTACAACCAATCCCAGTACATATAATTAAATAATAGTATTTCATCCTCTTGCACCAATAACAATGGTTGTAAATCTAAATCTAAATGCTCAAAATTACTTGATCTAGAATCATATGGGACCTTTGAATTTACTGATCCAAAATCCTATTTCTCTGGTAGCTTTAAAAGCATTACCAACATATGATGGCACTGACAATACTACATATGAAAATTGTCAATATGTAGCAGAATTAGCCACCATACATAATATTTAGGATGAAGATGTCATGATAAGACTCTTGGTAATATCATTGAAAGGGAATATGTCCTATTGGTATAGAACCTTGTCAGATCTAACTATAAACTCGTGTGATGAGCTACCTGGAAATTTGATTGAATAATTCAATGAACAGGAAGATCCCCTCTCTCTACTAACACAATTTACCACCATCCAAAAGCACCCATAAGAAGAAATACTATATTTCAAAATCATTCAATAGGACATTGAAAAGAGTACCACAAGGTCTGCATCCAACTTATAAACAAGCAATGTAATACTACTTAAGGGTATTTCAATATGATTATGGGATGTACATAAGACACTCTAATGTTTAAAAATTCATGAAGGTTTTCCAAGAAGCACTACCTGATTGCTATAGGAATATTACCTCCAAAATTTGTGATACCTATATATCAAAAATTCCCTCAAAAACAACCATCGGTTCTCGCTCCATCAATATTATTTATAGAAACTATTCCTATTGTAAATTTACCATCTTGGACACATACACCAAGTTCATAAAAACTTCCTACTCTGCCTAGAATCCAATTACTCCTAGCATTTGTTGTTTTCCAGTATTACCAACCTTAGACCCCAAGACAATTACCCTTTGAGAAATGACAATAGCTTTTAAGAACCCAAAAAATGAAGTCACAACCATGAAGTGAATAAAACCTAAGAGAAAATTTCAACCATGAAGATTTTCATCTGTCATAAGAGATCATATTGCCTCCACTAGAAAGCCTTTGGAAAAATCTAATATCATCTATGCCAATCAAGAGGAGGAACCTTCATCCTCAATATTTGAATCTAACTACTAGTGCTCAACCTACAATAATACACATGGTGAAAGTACATGCATGATGCATCAACACTACATTTAGAGGAATGCAATTGAGAGAAGAGAAGGCTCAAAAGGGGTAGGTAAATACGATGAGACAAGTGAATGATTATAATTACATGATGCCATATGAAGAACAAGTGGTGGTTATTACAAGGTCTAAAAAGAAACCCTTTCTCATTGATCCCAAGACCTAGGATCCTTTTAAGGTATATTATAAATTAAATAAAATACCAAATAAAGATCTACCTATACCTTCCCTAGTCTAAAAAATAGAGTAGCAATAACAAAATAAAACTAAATAAAGTGAATAAAATAAGAAGGCTAGAGATAAACTACGATATCCTTCCCCGACTAAATGTAAGAGGATTGAAGTTTCTTAACATTATAAGAAAAAATATAAAGAACCTATAAAAAACATAGGAAGCAGGAAATATCTTCCAGCTTCAACATTATGGAAGGAATAATCCATATAAATTCAACATGCACTCCTCATCTTGTGATAAATAGATCTTTTGCAGGCATATCTCAAATAAATTAAGAGTTAAGGAAAGCAATAGGTAGAGATGAATCTATATCAAGGATACCCTATTTCAATAATTAAAAAGAACAAACCATCTCCATTTTACTTGTCCTTGCAAATGGAATGGTGGATGATAAATAATTGTATGATTAATTCTAGAGCAGCAACTACTATCATGCCCAAATAAATCTATGAAATAATGGACATGGAATACACAAAAAGTAGTCCAAGAGTTCTAAAATTGTATGGAACACCTGTAAAATTGTATAAAATCCCTTAGATCACTATCATTCAAGAAATTATAGTGGTGTACCTAGAATGCTATTTTGGAATGTGCCTATCAAGATAATTTACTACTGAGTTCAGTGGTTATTTATCTCTTGATTACTCCCATATGGAGGTGTCATTCAAAGGAAAAAGAGTCAAGATCATTTTTGAGAAGCCATCCTCATTTCACATAGAATAATTGGAGGAGTAGCAAGTTGAAATCATAAACATAGTCACTCATGAAATAGATTGTATGGAAGAAGTTTTGGAGGATCTCTAAATAGATGATAAATTTTCCATAAGATATTTCAATGCTATAATTGAGACTGAAATAGGCACATACTCAATTATGAATCCAGAAGAAACAAAACCTATAGTTTCAACTCACAAAAATCTCAATAAAGACCATATGTGGAATATGTTCTTTGACAATACCAGATGCAAGAATGGTATCACAGTAGGTGTAGTGCTGGTGTCACTGATCAAAGTAGAAAATATCTTCTCATACCAACTGGTATGGAGCTACACAAACAATGCAATAAAATATGAAGAACTATGTCTAGGGTTAAACAAAGCTAAGAAAATGGGAATCAAGTAGTTGGAAATATTTGGTTATTATGAATTGGTGGTTAATCAAGTCACAAATAAATGTAATAGCAAATAGCATTACCTCAAGGTATATAGAAATAGGGTGTGGGACCTATTGGATTTCTTTGAAGCCATAAACATCAAAGCCATTCCTAGAGAACACAACACTCATGCTAATATAATGGATTCTTTTGGAGTAAATTTATGTCCAATATCCAACATCATTCACAAATCTAATACAATGAGGTTTGTATATAGACCATCTATGCCATAAAAATACATATTTTGGTAGATATTCAAGAGTGATGAGCAAATAGTATATTTCCTAATTCAAGAAATGAATTATGTAAGTGATCAACCACTATAAGAGGATGAAGAAGGTTAAATGATTAAACTAAATAATAATCATATACCCAAGGGACTGATAATCTTGGAAAGCCTATTTGATAGTAATGATAGGATGGATGCTTGTATAATTGAGGTTGATAGTAAGAGTTATAAAGGGATGCAAATTGAACTAGGAAAAGATATCAACTTTGGTGTACATTGTTTAGAGGAAGAGATCAATAAAACTGTGGAATAATGCAAATAATTTAATAAAATTACAACTTGGACATATTATGATATCAAGGTATATGATAAAGACACTATCCAACAAATAATTGAGCTATTGCCAAATGCAATATCCTTCTAAGAGATGGAATGATATCTGAACCCTAAGATAGAGGCATTGATGAAGAAAGAGATCTTGAAATTATTGACTACCAAAATAATATACCCCATCAAGAACTATACCTGGGATGCTAATTTGGTTTCGGTTAGAAATAAAAATAGAGACATCCATCTATGTGGACTTTAAAAATTTGAACTAGACCTCACTGAAGTATCATTACCCCATCCCAAAAATTGATCATATATTTCATACTATAGTCAAAGCTAAAGGATCTCTCCTTTTTGGTTTCAACTACGTTAAATATGAATATTTAATACAAGACCATATTCACTACAAAGTGGGGTATATTTGCATATCAATGCATACCTTTTTGGCTATCTAATATGGGTGCCACCTTTCAAAGGGCCATGGGTTTAGCATTTTGTGAATTGGTGAATAAAATAATTATGATCTAATTGGATGACATGACTATTTCCTCTCATGGAAAAATCAAGCATATTGAGCATCTCCGGATGTTATTTGAAAAATGTAGAGAATTTGGGGTGTCTTTGAATCCCAAAAAGTCAATCTTCATTGTACATGAGGGAAAATTATTGGGATATGTGCTATAAAATATAGGATTAGCAATTGACCTAGATATATTAAAATCCATATGGTCTTTGTCTCTCCTATAGAACAAGAAAGGAATCCAATAATTTTTAGATAGACCAATTTTATTCAAAAATTCATCTCATATTTTGCTCAAATTGTAAAACCAATGACTAAAATGTTGAAGTAGGGAGTAGATTTTAAGTGGATGGATACCTAGAAGAAGACCTTCAAGGAGATAAAAGAGGTGATATCCCAAGCATTGGTTCACATTAATCTAGATTATTCCAAGGATTTCATTCTTTATGCATTTGGAGCAAAAGGGAGCTATGTAACAGTCCTAACTCAGAAAAGGAAACAAGATGGTGAAATATCAATAGCCTTATTGAGTCAGCCATTTTAGGACCATGAAGAAAAGTATAACTTCATAAAGAAATAAGTCTATGCTAAAATAAAATATCTAAAGAAATTTAGGCATTTTATTTCTTATAGCAAATCCCTAGTGTATGTAGTACACCCGTATGTTTAGAATTTTGTGATTCAAGGGTAACTTGGTGACAAGAGGGTTGACTGGCTGACTAAAATCCAAGAATATGATGTTGATATCAAACCAAAAAATTTGATAAGGGGGATATCCCTATGCCAAAATTTATTACAGTCTCCATATCAAAATTCCAATATTTCAAATTAAGCTAAAATTGACACTAATCTAGGAATGGAAACAAGGTAGCCAAAGGATTGGATTGAACAATTTCATCACTACTTTGCTTCAGGTAGATGTTTGGATGACTTGATGGCATCCCGAATATGAAGATTCATATTTCAAGCTAGAAAATGTACTTTGATCAAAGATATCCTTTATCGAAGAAATTTTTATGGAGTGCTATTAAGATGCCTTCCATCTAGAAAAAACTAGAGAAGTACTTGAGAAATTCCACAAAGGTTTTTTGAGAGGCCATTAATTTGGTCAAAATACCACAAAAAATATTCTAAGGATCAAATATTATTGGTCAACCATTTTTTCTAATGCATTCAAATGGGCCAAAGCTTGTGAAAATTATCAAATTTTTTTAGGCAGAGGCAAAAATCCAACAATGTTGTTACAACTGATAGTTGTGGAAGAACCTGTTTAGTAATGGGGATTAGACTTTATTAGTGTAATTAATCCAAATTCATCCACTGGATATAAATACATTCTAATAGCTACTGACTATTTTAGAAAGTGGACTGAGGTAGAAGCTATGAAGCATGTTGATCAAGCCATTGTGATTGAATTCATGGAAAGACTAATCACTAGGTTTGGGGTCCCAATGACCATTGTATCACATAATTTTGGTTATTTCATAGGGTCCAAAACCATTGATTTTACAAGAAATTATGGGATTTATTGGAACATCTCATCAAATTATTACCCTTAGAGGAATTTTCTTGCAGATTCCACCAATAAGAATTTGCTGAAAATTATTAGGACTATTCAAGATAACCACAAAAGTTGGCATTTGTTCCTTGATCAAGCACTTTGGGCTGACCGGATCACAATAAAAAAGACCCAAAAATATTCTCCATATGCTCTAGTTTATGACAATGAGGTTGTGTTACCTACCAACCTAGAGCTTCTGGTGCTACAATTCATCAAAATAAATTATCCGGATGACTTACAACCAACAGAAAGGAGAATGGCTGAGCTAGTCTAATAGAAGAATAATGTGAACAAGAATACAATAATATTTACTACCATTATACATTGGTCAAGTTATTTTTTGATAAAAATCCTTGATAAATAAATTCAAATAAGGTGACCTAGTTCTTAGATGAGATGTGAATAGAGCAAAACCCAGCATATATAAAAAATTTGATTAGATGTGGTCTAGACCATACATCATAGAGCACAAGAAGGACCAAAATTCTTTTGAATTAATACATCTGGATGGCCACATACTACCAATCCTAGTAAAAAATCAACATCTAAAGCATTATGCTTAAGATAAGTGGTGCTCATCTTATACATATTTAAATAGGACGTATGTACATCCCTTGTAAATAGATTTTTGTCTTTTTTGGTCGAGGTGGAACTTGCAAAAAATAATATCCAAAATTGGGTAGATCATCTGCCTAGATAGTATCTCAAGTTGTGCAACCCCTCACCACATCCTAACTAAGCCACTAATCAATGGTTTTGGAAAATGTTTGGGATCACAAGA
Organism: Wollemia nobilis; assembly: GCA_028583015.1. Lineage (NCBI taxonomy): Eukaryota > Viridiplantae > Streptophyta > Pinopsida > Araucariales > Araucariaceae > Wollemia > Wollemia nobilis. The sequence continues at coordinate 3,706,717 of JAQPPZ010016831.1, forward strand.
TGCATCTCACAATATAGTAGTCAGATTAATAGTTTTTAGTAATTACATGCTGCCTACGATTTAAAAAATGTAGCAAGGTCATTGGATAGATCAACTACCATATATAGAGCACAACGTTAAATTCACAATGGTTGGTGATCCCTATGAAATCTTCTAAAAATTGCAGGTCTACAAAATTATGCAACCACAACCATACCTATCATAAGTAGTTATGATGAAATGCATCCTAAACAGAGAAACCATTGGTTGTCAAAAACTACGAAAGATTATCACAGTTCAGTGGCACTTCTTCCTATCTTACATTTCAAAAATTGCTTACATTTCAAAAATTGGAAGTTATCAAAAAATGCCTTTAACAAATATTACTCGACATGCACAAATCCATGACATAAATTGATTAACATATCTCAGTGGTAAAGTGCCATTTTTAATAGTATAAATTGACCGCACCTCCCAAGCACTCTTCCCTTCACATGAATTCTGAGTACTGAATTTAGCATAAATCCCTATCCATTTTAGAAAGTAGTCAATAGTGGAAAAAATATAATCAGAGATAAATAGTTAAAGGAAATAATATTGCTACTACACAAAATTTCGTGAGTTATCTGATGATATGGCAGGAATCCATGACCCGATGCTCACAATCAAACCCAAGATATGGATTTCTCAAATAGGATACGAATAAATGGGGAAGATATTTTTTGATAATCATAATGTGAGTGCTCCTTATCATTTGAACCTCAAAAAATTCATACTCAACTCCATACAGTTGTGTTCATAACATATTCACATGATAGTAAAGTTTTATGATATCAATATGACCGTAATCTATAATTCTTGGTAAAATCCAGTTTTCACCTTAAATAGGGAACTCTTGATGTAGGAATTTGTAGTAGATAAACCTTCAAGAACTAGGATGAAGAGAATTGTAGAAGAAGACTAGATATTATATCTATAAAATTAGTCAATACAAGATTGACTCATCAAAATTGCAGGTAAATTATTGAAAGGATATATCATAGAAACTAAAAGGCTAACAGATTTTACTGAGGAAGTGCAATGTATATTATCAATTTTGGTAATTATCTTAGGGATAAGGATATATGCGATAGTATATCCTTATCAAATAAGTATAATAAACACAGTCGTGTGTGCATTCGTGCATGTCACCTTGGACTGGGATGAATTGCTATCTTATAGCATACATGAACTATTGAAGAAAATGAAGAACAAAAGGTGCAATTTATTTACATATCCCTCCTACATATCCTGGATCTTCCTATTCTATATGAATTCAAAAATTAAACACGACATTGATATTTGGAAGACAAATGAATAGGGTTTGAATCGTTCAATATTGGATTGGACTCATGTATTGAGGAATAACAGCCTTTATGTTGAATTTAATAAGCAAGTCTTGGGACCAACATTGGTGATAATCCATGGTAATTACCCTTGCACTTTATAGGAAGCTACAAATATTTTGAGGGGAAAATCATGATAGTAATGGGACTGGTACTTTGTATTATTAGGGACCATCATTTGACTATTTGGTTTATTGAAGTTCCCTTACTTACTATCCTATTATGTGACCAATTGGATGTTCAAATTGGAATTTTGCAGATAGGCCTAATTGATAGAGCAGAGTCTTGGTTAGGGAGCCAAGAAGGTTTTAGTGTTTAGGTTTCCCCTTAAAATTGAGCATATCACAATCAAAAGGGATATCTTGTAGTACAAAATTTTGGAAGCTAAGCTTGCTACCTTGAAGTTATCAGTAGTACCATACATGTGGCATTATGACCCATATGACATCTAGGTTGAAATTTTTAAAACAAATGTTAATGTACCTAGATTCAAACATTTATCATGGCCAAACATTGAAAGGTATAAGAACTTGGATGAAGGTTAGGTGACACCACTAAAATATATGGAGATGAAGGAAAGACCATCATGGAGAAGCTGCTATAACTATGAGTGGATTTATGACACATAGATAAATGTAGATCAATTGCTCAATCCCAACCTGATTGACATGATTGGAGATAATATAGTATGGGAGGAAAAAAATATCGAAGAATGGTGGGTGATGCATTGTGAACACAATATAATAAATAATTTTAAGTACAAAAATAATATCGAGAATTTGTTAAATGATAAATTTAATGCTCAATATAGCACCTACAAGAAAAAACATGAAAATAACTCTTCTAAAAAATCTTAAGGGTGCAAAATTCTGATGATATAATATACCAAGAAGAGGAAGGATCTAAGGATGAAGTTGAGGTAGTGGAAGAATCGTTGCCATAAAATCCATAGATAGTTGATATTAGAAGATCAGCTCCACAAAGGGTAGCTGAAGTACCCTCTAAATTTTATCTTGAGTCTTTTGACTAAATCTCCGAAAACACTAAGGTGTAAGGCAATAGTTGCATAGATAGAATCTGAACAAACATGAGGAGCTAAACTACGAACTAAACCAACACAAGATTTACAAATGGAGGAGCTTGAGATAAGAGCCCAAGACACATGTATGTCTCCTAAACTATATCTTCCCTCATATCCTACATCCTTGGAAGTCTTAACCGCCTCTCCTCATCAATTTTGATCTCCTTCTGATATGATCCATACAATAGCCAAGATTGAAGAAGAGGAGAACCCTTCTCCTAGTTTGTCTATCACTTTGCAATCCCTACACACTCAATAAACTTCCTCACCACTTATTAAGTCCATTATATTGTCTCAACATTTCATCCTTCAAGCTTCACCCTCATAATATCCTATTTTTCTACTCCACCCACAACCAAAAGAGGGCATAGTCTACAAGGAAGCATCTGACTACAAAATCTATATTATCCTATTCTCTCATCTCCATACCAACCTTCTTGATTTATTTGATCCTCCTAGTTTCTACCTAGGAATCATTGCCAAAAATATTCTCCACCATTTATATAGTAGAAGAAAACCAACCCTGATGGAGGGAGGAAGAAGGGAAAATTGAATGATTACAAGGAAAAAAAGAAGTTATCGTCATGGGCTATGATATAGTGGATCCCATCAAGGAAGAAAATATCAAGTTCTTTGCCAAGCCAAAATTTAAGAAGTTTACCTCCATGATGAGACCAAAATATTGGGATATAGAGGAGTATAGAATATATATATCCATAATATTAAAGATCGAGACCACTCAGGCCATACATGCAGATTCAAACACATTGCTTGTACAAGCAGGAAAAATAGATAGGATTCTGGAATCTACCTAGAAGAAAATTGATACCCTAGAGGCCAAACTTGCCAAGGAAAGGATAGGAAATAGTACCCTCAAAAATGACATCATCCAACTAAAGGGTATTATTTCTAAGGCCACACTTGAGAAAGAGGTGCAACTGAAGTATAAATGAATCAAAGACTTGGAATTTGAATTGAAGAGGGTACAAGAAGAAAAGGATAAAAAAAATTTAGCATTGGTTGAAGTGAAGAGAAAAATGATAGAAGAGGAGGAAGCCTTGTCCATTGCCATGAATGAGTTGCAGTAAGAAAGAGATAAGACATCAAGCTCATAAATATCTAAATACTAGATTAGACAAGTCTAGGAGTTTTACTAGGGAAAAATAAAAGGAGTAGTTTTGCCAATATTTTCCTCTTTCTATATAAAGCTCAAACATATCGGTTTTGCCACTAGTTCAACCAAAAACAAGATAGAGAAGGTATAAAATGCTCTAACATCCAAATTTTAAGAAGCACAAAAGTTGAAAAACATATTGATATATCCTGATAGCTTCCCTACCCTAAAAGCACAATCCAACCAGGAAGTGGAAGATTGGAGACTTCTTGTACACTAGATTTACCGACTAAATGAGCTCATTTATGTAGCAAGAGATTTGTTTGCTATCATTAAAAAAAAATACCAATGAGATAAGTACCATTGTGAAGAACCTCAAAACCCTAGGTGCACCAAATTTCTAGGATGAAAAATTGGTTTGGTGCAAGCATAAAATCCTCATCCATTTGTTTGAAATATAGATGAAATACTAGAGTGAGATTCACTCAGATTCACTCACTACCTAAACCACTAAATGTAGAGAAGTTTTTTACACTTTTCTACAGGCTTTCTCATCTCCCATAAAAATTAAAATACCTAGCTAAGAGATACAGTGACCCTCCTTATTACTATGTTGGTAGACTAAATAGAGTTATCTCAAAACTAAGAGGAATTTCAAACCCTCCTTCATATTTCTGGGAAAATATGTTCCAATAGCTCCAAATCGTCATTCCATATAGGATAGTTTCACAACATGGAGAATCATATGGTATAGCTACACAAATAGAGCATCCATAGGAAGGAGGGTCACAACAACATACATCACTAGAGGGTGATTAGAAAAATAATAAAATTACATTTCCATGTATTGTATTGGTTTTTGTTATTTTTGTACAATTGTATCATAATTTCTTGTCAACAATAATGACTCTGATGGTCCAATATGTAGACCAATTGGTTCTACAAAACCCCATAATGGGGGAAAATTTCCAAGGTTCAAATATTGAGCCTCGTCGAATTGAACGCTTGTCCCTTTCCTTGTGCTTTCAATGGCGTAAAATATTTAAAATGATTGTGGCATGGTGGTTATAGGGTCATACTGCACAAAGATATGTGTGGTGGATTTCAGGGTAGACAATGCAAAATACTATGGCAGCCACAAAATGTGGATAGCCTACCCGGGTTCGTGGCGGCTACCGATTCCACCATGTAAATTAAAAATACAATAATGACTCTGAAACCCAATAGGACAAGTGTGAATGGAAATCAAGGGGCAGCTATAACATCCATATCTGGAACAAAAAGCAAGATCATAGTAGAAATAAATTTCCATAATATATTTGATACTAAATATGGGACACACATCAATGTTTAAGTTATCCCAAGTCAGACCAATGACACTTATAGAATTAGTCTAGATTACAAATAATTATGAGGTGAAAAATTGTACAAGTGTAGCCAAATTTACTCATGAAGTTCCATTTTTGTGGGTGCATATCACATTTTAGGTATTCCCTATTTTATTTTTTGCTTCCCCTTTTTTTTTTATGTACATATTTTTGCTTGTAATTTCATTTTCATAATTTGTCCTACAGATCCTAGCCCAAGTCTCTAGAAAGATACCATCCTCTAGTTGTCCTCATGAACAATTTTGGGTTCATTGCCTTCATCCCACTATCACTTACCACTTGTGTGTTTTAATATAGAACCCATTATCTAGTCTATCTCTACAATTTTGTTCACTATTCCCTTAACAGTTACAAAGGCTTCAGTAGTTTTTCCCCCATATTAGCCTTATTTTTACCACATGCTTGTGATATTTATGCACCTTGCCATAGCCATAACTTGTGAACCGTACGCTTGTTTGCATTGAAATTTAACATGTGGTTCTACGTGCATGTTCTACATCATGATGATCTTTGATCCTCTTAACCCTCCAAAAATCATGTTTTTGGGACCTAACTCCTCCATATAGTGACCCAAAATTAGCTTTTAGAATAGGTTCCCGGGTTTTTGGGTTTTTTTGGTTGTTAGAAGTTTATTATATTTTTTTATACCTTAATTTGAGACCTAATATTATAAATTAAGGTTTTTTATTGTAATAGGTATGTGTGCCCTGAATTTGGGTGCAATCCGACTCATTTCTATTTTTAGTAGATTTTAGAAAAAAGATCTAGTTTTAGCAGTTTTAGAAAAAAACACGTTTTTAGGGTTTATTTGGTTTTCGGTTGTTATATGATGGATTGTAATATTTTGTAGAAGGGGTTTGAATTTAGGAATGAGAATAATATCAATTTGTAGTGTTCTTCCATTATTTTATTTGTGTTATGTGATTGGAGTCCATTTTGTTGGTCTCTTGTAGTTGAGTTTACACCATTTGGTATTGGAGCGGGTGTGATCTCGATAGTGAAGGGAATATGTCACCTATAATATATGCCCAGATGAATAGGCATATTGAGGATCTAAATGCAGAAATAGCATGACCAACTAGTGTGATTGATCGCATGGGAGAGAGACGTCCCGGGGCACATGTAGATCAAGGATCTGATGATGAAAACATACCTGAGGAATCTGGATCTAAGGTCCACGTAGAAGCAAAACCAAAGTGTCCAGAGGAATAAGGGTATGGTTTTTAAAATCAATTGATATGATCTCTAGAGGGTATTAATGGGAATCAATATGGGATCAATATCGAGGTTCCCGATTATGCTGGTGGGTTGAAACCATAGGAGTTGATCGATTGGATCAATAGCCTAGAAAAATATTTTGAATGGAGTAACCTTGCTAAAGAGGAGAAGGCTAATATCGCATGCACAAAGTTGAAGGGACATGAATTGATTTGGTGGGATCATTTATAGACTACATGACAGAGGAATGGAAAGGAAAAGATCAAGGATTGGACAAAGATGAAGAAAAATTTACAGGAAAAATTTATACCTGTAGACTACTCTCAAACCCTATTTCGTAGATTTCAGAATCTCTGACAGAAGGATCAAAGCATTGAGGACTATACTAATTAATTCTACAAGGTATCCATTCGAGTTGAGCATAATGATACGGAAGACCAAAAGGCTATCAGGTATGTAAATGGCCTAAGTTTTGTTGTTCAATTTGAGATGAGCATGCATCACACTCCTACTGTGGAGGATGTGTATCAAATGGCCCTCAAGGTAGAGGAGAAATTAAAAAGAATTAATAGAAGAGGTAAGAAGGGATTCACGCCCTCTTTAGGTCAAGGTCGAAGTGGATCTAATTTTCTCAAGGGAGAATCCTCAATACCTGCTAAACAAGAAGAATATGGGCAAAATTTGAGAGGAAGAGGATACCAACGAGGTAGAGGTTACGATGGTGGATGAAATGGGAATGATTCAAGGAGGTCGTATACCTATTATGGATGTGGTGATGAGGGGCATAGAGCATTTGAGTGTCCCCAACATGATGTCCAAGAAAGGGTTCAAGGAGTACAAGGAAGGGTCAATCTAGTTGAGATGGAAGATCAAGATGAGGATGAAGTTGTTGCGGACATGGGGGAAGCACTTATGATAAGGAGGACGTTGATTGCTCCTAAGAAAGATATGGTGTAGAGAAAAGCAAAGGGGCAGACCATAGATGGTGAAGATTCTTGGCTGTGAACGAACATATTTCGAACAATGTGTACATCAGGATGGAAGGTATGTAACATTGTCATTGATGGTGGTAGTTGTGAGAATATGGTATCAAATATCATGGTTGAAAAAATGCACCTCAAATGTGAAAAACATCCTTATCCATATCGCATATCATGGTTTAAGAAGGGGAATGAGGTAACAGTATATCATAGGTGTTTAATTAAATTTTCAATTGGGAGCACTTACAAGGATGAAGTGTGGTGTGATGTGATCTCGATGGATGCATGTCACATTCTATTAGGAAGACCTTGGTAGTACGATAGGGATACTAACCATAATGGGAGAAATAATACTTACACATTTTGGAAGGATGGTGTAAAGGTAGTTCTTGTACCTCTTAATGAGGATGGGTCGAGTGAGAGCTTGTTGATGATGGAGTTTCTTGTAGAGATCAGGGACGCTAGCTTTTGTTATGCCTTAACAGCTAGGAATCTAGAAACAAAGAAAGTGGTTATGCCTACAATAGTAGCTAAGTTGTTAAGTGAATATAAATATGTCACACCAGAGGAGTTACCAGATGGGCTACCACGAAAAATAGATATCCAACATCACATGGATTTGATTCCAAGATCAGCACTCCCAAATCAAGCATCTTATCGATTGAACCCGACACAGAATGTAAAGTTGAGTAGGAAAGTGATAGAGTTGATAAAGAAGGGATTAGTTAGGGAGAGTATGAGTCCATGTGTGACTCCAGCATTGCTGACCCTGAAGAAATATTGTGACTAGCGAATGTGTGTGGATAGTAGAGACATAAACAAGATCACAATAAAGTATCAGTATCCTATGCCAAGAGTGGATGACATGATGGATGGATTGGTTGGAGCTAAATACTTCAATAAAATTGATCTACGGAGTGGCTACTACTAGATCATAATTCAAGAAAGGGATGAATGGAAGACAACTTTTAAGACAAAATATGGGTTGTACGAGTGGATGGTGATGCCATTTGGGTTGTCTAATGCACCCAGTACATTTATGCGGTTGATGAACAAAGTAATACGAGAATATAATCGTAATTGTGTGGTTGTGTATTTTGATGATATTTTGATTTATAGTAAAAGTGAAGAAGAGCATTTGTTACACCTAAAATTAGTTTTAGACGTGCTCAGGAAGGAGAAATTGTATGTCAACCTGACGAAATGTAGATTTCTTTAAGATAGTTTAGTGTTTTTGGGATTTGTAATCTCGAGGGATGGCATGAGGATGGATTATGAGAAAGTTAAGGTGATTCTAGACTGACCTCTTCCATGATCTATAATAGAATTAAGGTGCTTTCATGGACTAGCTACCTTTTACAGGAAGTTCATTAGGAACTTTAGTACTATAGCTACCCCTATAACATAGTGCACGATGGGGAAAGAGTTTGTATGGATTACAACAAAAAAAGAGAGTTTTGAACTCTTGAATAAGAAGGTGTCAGAATCCCCTATTCTAGTGTTACCATATTTTAGTAATGTGTTTGAGGTTGATTGTGATGCCTCATTTTTTGGAATTGGTGGTGTCTTAAGTCAATAGGGACAACCTGTAGCATTTTTTAGTGAGAAGCTGAATGATGCAAGAAAGAATTATTCAACATATGATGTGGAATTTTATACAATTGTGCAAGCATTACAACATTGGAGGTACTACTTAATCTCAAAGGATTTTGTGTTGTTTATTGATCATGAAGCATTGAGGTATGTCAATTCTCAGAAAAAATTAAATAACAGGCATGCCAAATGGGTTTCATTTTTGCAACAGTATACATTTGTCCTGAAACACAAGTTGGAAAAATAGAATAAGGTTGTTTATGCATTGAGTAGGAGATTCTTGTTGTTGACCACTATGGAGAATGAAGTGGTAGTATTTGATGGGATTAAAGATCTGTATGAATCTAATTCTTATTTTGGGAATATTGTGCAATAGTGCAAAAGTGTAGTAGGGGGCGAGTCTCGTACTATTTTCGAAGAGTATTTTTTATAGAATGATTAATTTTTTAAGGGTAATCGATTATGCATTCCCAATGTCTCTATGAGAGAGAACATCTTGGGGGAATTACATAGTGGGGGTTTGGCTGGTCATTTTGGAGTAGCCAAAACTACCACTCTTGTAGAGGAGAAGTAATATTGGCCAAAAATGAAGAGAGACATAATCAATTTTGTCTCTAGATGCAGAGTACGTCAAATGGCTAAGGGCCATACACAAAATACATGTTTGTATATGACACTACTAGTTCCTACAGGACCATTGATCGATCTGAGTATGGATTTTGTGTTGGGGTTGCCCAAGACATAGAGGGATAAGGATTCAGTTTTTGTTGTGGTAGACAAATTTTTAAAAATGGTGCATTTCATTGCTTTCCAGAAAAATAATGATGCAACTAGGACTGCAATCTTATTCTTTGATGATATTGTGTGGTTGCATGGTGTTCCAAATACTATTACTTCTGATAGGGATACTAAGTTCTTGAGTCACTTTTGGAGGATGTTGTGGAAAAAGTTGAACACCAGGCTGCAGTTCAGTAGTGCTTACCACCCATAGACCGATGGGAAAATAGAGGTAGTGAATAGAAGCTTGTGAAACCTCTTATGATGCATAGTTGGAGAAAAAAAAAATAATGGGATTTAGCCTTATCACAAGCCGAATTTGCATACAACAGTTCATTGAACAGGTCGACAGGTAAATCTCCTTTTCAAATTATTTATGGTAAAAAACGTAGAGGTGTATAATATTTGGTTGAGTTAACAATTGGGGAACAAGTTAGTTATGATGCATAAGCATTTGCTAAGCATATCTAGAAAGTGCAAGATTCAGTGAGGGAAAAATTGCAAAGTAGTAATGCTCACTACAAAGAGTCTTCTGATGCACACATAAGGGTGAAAGTGTTTTAAGAGGGTGATATGGTCATGGTTCATCTTAGGAAATAAATATTTCATAATGGGACGTATGACAAACTAAAACTTAAGAAAATTGGGCCATGCATGATTTTGAAGAAGATCAATGATAATGCCTATAAAGTGGAGCTGCCCAATGAATTTGATATTTCACCAATTTTTAATTTTTCTGATTTATTTTAGTATCCTGGTACTATTGAGGATGGTGTATTATAGGAAATAGTAAATTAGGCATGACAGATGCCTAAGAAGAAAAAGATAGAGTTGCACAAGTGCTCGATAATAAGGTGATCACCACCAAACATGGGAGTTGCAACAAATTATTGGTTCAGTGGGAAGGATTACCATAGTCAGATAATACTTGGGTTTTAGAGTCAAAGCAAAAGAAAATTGATAACCAGAAGCTACAGGATTTCAATTCAGCTGAACTCGTAGAAGCTAAGTTCTTTTTTCACCAAAGTAGAATGATGCACCTTGCCGGAGCCATAACTTGTGAACCGTACATCCATTTATCTTGAAATTTAACAAGTGTTTCCACGTGTGTGTTCTATATTAGGATTATCTTTTCTCCTCTTGACCATCCAAAAATCATGTTTTTGGGACCTAACTCCTCCATCTAGTGCCCCAAAATTAGCTTTTAGAATAGGTTCTTGGGTTTTTTTGGGTATTTTTGGCTGTTAGAAGTTTATTTCTTTTGTTATACCTTAATTTGAGACCTAATATTATAAAGTAAGGTTTTTTATTGTAATAGGGATGTGTGCACTGAATTTGGGCATAATCCGACTTATTTCTATTTTTAGCATTTTTTAGAAAAAAGATCTATTTTTAGCAGTTTTAGAAAAAACATGTTTTTAGGGTTTCTTTGGTTTTCGGTTGCTATATGATGGATTGTAATTTTTTTTAGAAGGGGTGTGAATTCAGGAATGAGAATAATATCAATTTTTAGTTTTCTTCCATTATTGCATTTGTGTTATGTGATTGGAGTCCATTTTGTTGGTCTCTTGTAGCTGAGTTTACACCAGATATATGGATAGTCAATCTAATTCCTCTTCCAAAAATATGAAAAGTCCCTATGAATAACCAAAATTATGGGTATTCATAAATCATCACCTACAAGCACTTCAATATGTATGTGCAAAAGGAATTAGAGTAGTTGGTTACCATGTAACAAGACAACATACCTTCAGCAAAAAATGGTCAGTGTGAAAAGAACACCAAAATATTTGCACCTAATGGGAGCATGAGGAGGTCCAAAAGTTCTATCCTACTACAAGGAAGTATGGATATATTTACACTCAACTGGAGCCTAGTGAGTTACCAAATACCCTATATGCTACAGGAAGAAGCCTAAGTATTAGTGCGACCAGAAGAATTACACCTGGTCATGGCTTACCAAGTTGCACACTCTCCACCTAAAGACGAGAAGCCAAAAAGAGTCAATTAGAGGTAAATAATACAAGTATATAGGCTGCATTATGATTTTTACCTGATCATATCTTGGGAGAGTTTCGAATCTCTAGCCTGCTTGAAATTATGATTTTGAATGCCTAAAGTATTTTTTCTCTATCGATGCTCGGAGGGGTACCAAAACCCTAACATGCTACTAGAGAATGTAGGATCGTAAGGAAAGCAAGTGTTTATATTACTAGAGGCTTTGTACCTAGCTAATATCCACCAAGTTCCTAGCATTGGACCACCTACATAGGGATCACCATCATCTTAGGACACTTATTTGATGAGATCGCATGTCAGAAGAATCTTAATAACATGATAATGATTATGGCCATCACCCAGGTTACAGTGTGGCTCAACTAAAAATAATAAATGAAGATCAACAAACTAAATGCAAGAAAAAATCTCAATACTACTTAGTATGATATATTTTTTCCAGGTCAGAAAGTCATGATTAGGTATTTGGAGCATCCATACCTCTGAACAGTCCCAGTGGATGACACTCCCTCTAACATAACAACAATCAATATCTAAGACAATTATGATTTGATATTGTAAAATGTCTATATATACTAGAATGTATAATGAAAATGTGTTAGCTCTTAGGAATTTATAATTCATATGTAAAGATATATAACTTACATATTAATACAAAGTGACTATTGTTTGGCCTCTATTTAAATTCATTTGCAAAGAATGTATGTATGGATGACCACTTATTTTTAATTTTATCTTGTTGAATGTTCATAGGGTTTACTCTAAATTTTGAATTTATTCAGAGTTCATTCACTTGTTTTGGAATTTTTGGTCTGATAAGATATATCATATTGAAATTTAAATGTTCTGTAATTGATAGTAAAATTGGTTGGTCTCTTAGGTAGTTATATGTTTAATTGAATGGTTATTCATTTTGCATATGTCTTGATGTTGCTTAAACTACACCACTATAAGTTCTAGCTTTAGCTACTTGTTTATTCTTTCAACACCATTTTCCCCCACATTTAAGAATAGTTAGGTGGGACTTCAAGAAACTGACCTCCTCCAGAGATTGACCGCTACAATTTTTATAGCTCCCTAGTCATTCAATATTGGTCAAGGTCTGTGTGTATACAAACCTTTCCATTAGATAGATTCTCTAACCAACATAGCTTTTTGGGTTGTGCATAGTGTGGAAGCTCTCGAGTCATATTGTGGCATTGGAGAAGTTGTGGTTTCCTCATTTTGGCCTAGGTAGTGGGTATTTTTATAAATCCTAAGGGACTATTGGTTTTTTGGAAATCTTGGCTAGCTTATTGTCTATAATGTAGGCTTAAAAATATTTCTCTTTTTTGTGATTTTGTGCTTCTAGACTTTTCTTCATCATCTCACTAAAGTTTAGTTCCTAGGAGTTTGTGGCTCATTGGATTTCCTTTGATTTAAGGGATAAATTACCTAACTTACAAGGAGGTGTGGATGTGAGTTGTCTCCCCTATCAATGTTAGTGGTAGTTTTACATGGCTCAGATATTTCATAAAGAGATGAGAATTCTGGTTGAGCCAAGTGTTTTGGAGGTAAATGAAGAAGTGAATATCTTGTGCAAAGGTGGTCTCCTTGAGTTCATTTAGTCCTTTCATGGCCATCATAGGGCCCTGTATAGAACTCTAGCCTACACTTGGAGAAAGGGACATGTCTAGGCTAGAAGTATTGATTTTGTAATCTTAGTGGAACTTATGGGTGAGGTGTCTAGGCTGCCCATCGATGGTAGTTGCCATAAACATCCAAAGGAATCTCTAAAGTGAGAATATGGTTTTTTTATTAATGCATGGGAATACCTAAAAAAATTATAGAATGGTTAAGATTATAAATCCCTAATGGCTCCTTTGAATTGGGTCCTTATGGTGATAATGGACTACTTTACATTGGACTCAAATAAATAGGTGATCTGGAGCTACCATATGGTTTTCTTGAACCAGCTAAGGAGAAATCATATGATGAATATGTCATATTTTCTCTTCTACTCTAAAAAAAAATTATTGTGTGCCATAAAAGGAGGGAAAGGGCTCGATCCAATTCATCAATTTTTAATCTTGTTGACTTTTGAACATGTGGTGAAGTCCAAAAGAATTATTGTAGATGAGGTGTTAAGAAAATTTGAATTTCATTGAATTCTTCCTATGCTTGAGCCTTTGTTTATGACTTCTAAATATTTTTAAGAAGATTTGTAGTAGGATGATGGGAATTTTACACACCCTCCTCCCACTTAAAAAGGAAAATCATCAATGGAAAATAAATCCAAGAGATCCCAATGTAAAATCAATAAAGGCCATGCATGATGATCAATCTATCCTTCTAATAAGGTTTCAAAAGTTGTTGAACCATCTATGTCGATAGTTTCATTTAATCCATAGGAGAGCCTCCTTGTGTAAAATATATTCAAATTCCCTCTAGAGTATGACACAACATATGATCCTTCTCCTCCCTCAGTCCTATCCCCACTTGGTGCCCAACCGCTCATGGGTATGCTTGATGAGAAGCATTAGGTATTGTTGGGATCAATTTATGTGGTAATTGCATTCATTAATGAGATTTGGGATATTTTCAAGCAGAAAATGAGTATGTCATCCCCTTAGTGGTTGGGATACTAGGGTCTTCCCCTTTAGGTTATAGGTATCCTTGGTGCTTCTATTATTTTACGTGCTAGTTTTTCTTGGTGGGGTATCCCCTCTTTTATTTATTTGGCTGGGGATACCTTTGTTAATGGTGGTGTTCCCTTAATAGGGTTGTGGTCTTGATTGAGATGAATTTAGCTTCTTCTAGTCATGTATGTATTAATTTTTGGAGATTGTATCAAAACCCTTACTTTTAAATAATAAAAAAATCTCCTTAGCATGAATATCTTTCTTTAATCTACTAATGAAACAACTTTGAAAAAACTTGACACTTAATCCCCTAATGTGATTTACCAACTTTTCAAATTGTATCTGGTAATGAAAATATATGTTGTATGTCTTAAATTGGTGAGGGATCTAGTAAAATCTTCATCTCACTAGATACAAAATGGATAATTAATTTGCACTCAAATTTAGGACAAGTCTTGGATTCATACTCTTTGTAGAAACTAAAATCACATCAATTTGATTAGACTACAATGATGCACTCTTATAAATACCATATGACCCTCTTGGGTAACCCTAATGGGTCAAATAGTGGTCCTAACCACTTTTGGGAAGTTCTACCCCACTTTCAAGAATTTTTGGGCCATGTAGCCATGGTCTTCCCACCCCAAGATGACCATAATTCATGGTCATCCTACCCAAGGATGGCCACCAGCAACCGTACCTAGGTGGGATGGCTATGACCTAGGCTCCTTAAAAAGTCAAGGGTGGGAAAAATGATAGTCAAATTCTATAATTTATCCCACCCAATTATTTATGATAGATTGACTTGCAAATGGGAGGCCCAATTTGGAGACTTCTCCCACCCTATGCATGGCATGGTTTTGACAAGTGGTGACTCCTACCCTGCATGCCCTAACTTTCCCATTTGACCCTATGGCTCTCTTGGGCTATAAAATGGATTCAATCCACCCATTTAGAAGAGGGAGGTCTTTGCAATATTTCACAATGAAGTGTTGCTGAGATTCACTCTCCCTTTCACCTCATGTTTTTACTTGGAATATTCATCAATCGAAGGAGGTTTCCAAGTAACCCAAAAGTACACATGTTTATTCCAAAACTAGATCACCAAAATTGATGACAACACCCCTAGGAGTAGTTTGAACCAAATCCCAAAGAAATTGGTGGTAAAAACCACCAGGTTTGGTGGTTTTCCCCACCTGGGATGATTAACAGTCACAATTGGAACACCCAGGGATGGCCATGAATTTGCATATAATTTTAGTTCAATTTTAGCATAGATTATTTCTAGAGTAGTTTATATACATCATACTAGGATTTGGTGCCATTTTGAGCATTTTTGGACCTTCTATTAGGTTTTTCATTCTAACAGTCCCAATTGGAACACCGAGGGACAACCATGGATTTTGCATATAATTTTACCTATGTTTTAGCATAGATCATATCTAAAGTATATTATAAGAATTATACTAAGTTTTGGTGCATTTTGGAGTAGTTTTGCATTGTCTATTTCATTCTTCATATTCACTAGTACATGCATCTCTTTGATTTCATCTCAATCCGCATATGCTATTAACCAATTTAAGTTCTTTGTGTGTAGATCTAGGTATCTCAACACACAAGGAAGGATCTATAAGTCCAAATATGGATAGATCATCGCAACAGCCTCAAAAACCTTCTCTTCAATTTATGAGTGCGAGGAAGACATTGAAAGTACACCTTGAGTTTTTGAAAGGATTAGATCCTTTCGACACCTTGTAATGAATTTTATCAATTAAGATATCTCATGGGGATATTTTTTAACTGTGTAAATTGACAAATGGATTAATATAAAGATAACCCCCATTTATTTCATTTATTTTCTATCATGTTTACATTAAATATCTCTTTTTAGTGCTTAGATCAATAGATGCATTTTATTTCCATTTGCTAGGTGCACCATTTTTACCACTCTACAGTGGCGATCATGGTGGGACCCCTCTCCCATTTAATTTAGGCAAGTTTTAAACCTATTTTTGTCTCTAAAATTTTGTAGGTTTTGGTTATTCTAGCCTGAAACGACCCCTTATTTCCTAATTGGAAAACCTAGGGATGACCACGGTAGCCATCCAACCTAGGGATGCCCCCAAATTGGCAATTGTCCTTCCTTAGAACGACCACAAAATAGGGAGCCTTCCACTCAAATTTATAGAAACAACAACAAACATAGGCTTCAATATGAGTATTTGAACCTTATTTTACATTTTTATTGTTTACAAAAAGTTAGATTTAGCTTTTTATTACTTTTCCTTGTTTTTTTGAAAGGTAGATTTTGCTTTTCTTAAATCTCAAAAAAAAACAAGAAGAAAAAAAAATAGGAAAAGAACCAAGTAGGAATGCATTTGTGTGGTTTGATTTCTTGTGACCTACATAATGGTTAGGTTGACATATAGGGTATGCATTTTGTAGGTTCCACCATTTACTAAATACTTCTGAAAGTGAAACATTATTTTGCATTTAGTGAAGTATCATTGAGTGCTCTTTTGTTTTACTTTATTTAAGTATAAAAGGAACCACACACACCACATCATATTTTAACATTAGTAAGTTGTAACTTCATACCCAACCACTAATAGAGACCAAATACGGTGGGCTTCATATCCACTCACTGACTCAAAAGATACAAACACTATTTTTTGGTCAAAGTCAGCTCCAAAAACTTTCTTAGCCGTGGAAATTAGCACACATTCCTCTTTGAAGGGTGTATCACTACCCACAGTTAATATGGGTGAGGACTAGTAGGACCTGTGCTCCTTAATAAGGTATGGGCTTCATTTCCATACTTTTGTGGTTTTATGTGATTGTAATTTATTACCGATTGTCGAGCTACGAGCATACAAGTGAATTCCTTTTAACAAATTAAGAATTACATCAACCATCTTCAAACACGTGAAAAAATATCTCTTTGCAAACAATAAATCAAAAACACACCAAACAATTTTAGCGAACACATAAAATCCTTAAAATAGATAAACACTTGTATTGTGTGTTTTCATTCTTGTGTGTTGCATCATTAAAATTTGTAAAAGAGATAATCATGTAGGGTTTGGAACAAAGTAGCTATGGTATGCACCCATATTCAAGCCCATTCAAGGGTTGACACTATAGAGAGTAGGCAAGGAGACATAGACCATCTCTAATTTGACCCTAAGAATATTACTATACATCCTTGGTGGCCTCCTACTCGCCCAAGTCCTAGAATATCAAATCAGGAACTTAACCTACAAGGGACCCCTACGTAGGACACCCCTATAGGTCTTGGTCCTAATCAAGGAATATACTTTCCAAATATAGACACTTCACACACCTTCTATCAAGAACAACAACCATGCATTGAGGCGCAAACAAATAGAGCAATACCATGCATTCATGTTCCTGATCGGTCTACCTTGCACACCTATGTGCAAGATCAATATTATTCACCATGGGTAGGGCCAAATGATCACACTATGCCCTTAAATCACCCTAATAGGTCTCAGCAATATAAGTACCAAGATGAGTATGATACTTATTGCCCTGGGTGAGCAAATTCAGCCCTTCCCTTTCTTATTTATGAAGGAAGACCCAAGGAGAATCTTTATTATCCTTGATATCATTATTCAATGCAAGCACAATGTGCTTCTGTGCTAGCTGAGTATAAAGAATTTTTGTTTAGGAATGAGTCTCAAGTGAATGTGACCTCTCTTGATTGAGGCAAGCTCGTAGTCAATATTTCAAATCCTATTGAATAAGATAGGCATCATGGTAATAGTGCTAGGGCTAATAGACCTCACACGGTTCATTAGATAAACCAAGTTGTTAAAATATATGGTGACCACCAAGCTCAATTCAATAAGTTTTATCTAGATAAATAATTATTGGATCGCTAGCATTAGTTAGAAAAACAAAGGATTGAAAAGCAAACCCATGAGTTGTTTCAAGAGACATTATGCAACGCGGTCCCTACCCCAAGTACTTATAGATAGGGGGTTCATCAAAGGCAACCTACTTTTAATTAAAATAGGATTCCAATACCTAACCAAATGTTTCCTCCTTGACCTCCTATGCCTAATCAAAACTTACCTCCTAGGCCAAACATAGATCATCTTCCGTAGCTTTTTGTTCCTCCTTATAGGCCAATTCAGGAAACACCTTATAGATCCTACGATGATCTAGAACCAGAAGAGGAATATTTGGAAGCACCTTATGGAGGTATGGTTGATGATAATCAACCACCATACCATATTCTTAAAATTCCTCACCCTTCCCCATGGGACCAAAGTAAATAGTAGGAGATCAAATCCTCGGATGTGTATAAAGCATTATTGGAATGCATGTAAATAATAGAAAATAAGACCTCTAGGTCCGGGCTTCAAAATACCACTTTGCACCAACTTTGCAATCAATCGCTTCACCCATCAATACCTTCCCCTCCATACCCAGAGCATTTCAAAATGCCCAAGTTGGATATATTCAAAGGAGAGGAAGATGTGCAAAAGCATGTTACTAGGTTCAAGAACCAATGCTTCAGTATCTAGGATAATGATGCCTTACTTCTAAGAATATTTTTTATTACCCTATTTGGCCCAGATGTAGAGTTTTACTATCAAATCCCAAGGCACAACGTCCATATATTTGAACAATTTGTGGATGCATTCCTAGAAATTTATTCTTTTAACACTAAGAGAAATATAACTTTAATAGACCTCATGGGGTTGAAGTAGTATGACAATGATTCAATCACAAATTATGGTAATAGGTGGTGAATGCTTATAACTAATCTACCATACCTACTACTAGTATCTGATTTGACTTGCATGTTTTCCAAGAGTTTTTTAAAGCCAATTTCATTATTTCTACAACTCCAACAATACCAAACTCTTGAAGATGCTCTAGCATAGGCTAGAACAATTGAAGAAATCAAAATTCAATAGGAGGAAATTGTAAAAGCCCATAAAAATGAGTGGAATAAGAACACAAAAGGCAATCCAACACAACCAAAGCTAGTAGTAGTTAATCAAGTTGCCATTAGCATTCCAAGTCCTATGCAACCAATGCCACCTTAGAAGGTAAACTATCAGGCCCAACCTCCTCCTACAAATTGCAATAACAACACTCATATGAATCAAGTGCAAAACCAAAAAAATCACCCTAAGTAAACATTTATGTCCTTCACTAAGTCTATGGATTTCCTATTCGATCATTTATGTGCAGCAAAAACAATTACTCTACATGAGATCCGGTGTATAGATTCGAGTATGTGTAAACCAAAGTCCATGGGACATCGTGAAGACCTATATTGTAAGTCCCATAGGAAAAATGGGCATGACGTGAAAATGTGCTACGATTTCAAGCACCTAGTACAATATATGATTGAGAGGGATGATATTCAAGTTGATAACCCTATTGCAAAAAATAATAAACAAATGGGCATCTTTAAATATCCATTTCCCACTCATGAGGTGTAGGTAAATTAACAAAAATAGGTAAATGAGGTCCATACGATACCTCTCAACAAGGGTTCATCAAGATGGTTAGCATCATGACAAAGAATAGGCATTATCCAAATCAAGTTGCACCACCTGTAGCTTGAAATGATTTTTCCTCCATGTCACAACCTCTACCACCTCTAATGCAAAGCCCTCCACCTCGTCCAGTGGTCACCATAAAGATTAAGTTTTCTCAAATATTGTGAACAATGTCAGCCCAAATCTCTATCTATGAGCTTATCCAATGGTCTCCACCTCATTAAGAATATTTTATAGAGATCCTTAGATTGATTGAACTGTAGTCCCAAGAGTCAAACTCTATCAATTTTGTGGGGTAATTTCACTAGTGCAAAGAGCCAGTAATCACATTTCATGAACATGAACTCAAACCAATATCAAATGAGGTAGTTGATCCTCCCTTACACATCAGTGCATGTGTAAATGGAAAACCTTACAAAAGAGTTCTAATTAACATTGGTTCTTCAAGTAATATCATCACCATAAATGCTCTCCAACATCTAGGTCTTCCAACATCCCATATTGTTGCATCCACATATACCCTTGGACCATTCAATGATACTCTATGCTCAATGGTTGACACTATATTATTACCTATTCAGGTAGGATGCAAAACCATACCAACATTGTGTCACATATTAGAGGGCACAATGGCTTATAATATCTTGTTGGTTAGACCCTGGTACATGAAGTGAATGCTATGCATAGCTCACAAATGTTTGAAGTACACTCATGAAGGGTAAGTGTATTTTTTTCTTTGTAGACCTTAAACCCTTCAAATATTACAATTTGGTGCAACATATCCCCCAGTTGATGTTACCATAAACTCATTTGGACTTCCAACAAAATACTTCCATTCAAGGTTTGACACCTACATTATCATCTTCCATTTATTTATTACCATCTTCTTCTATACCACCCTCATCATTGGCACCTTCAAATACACCTGTGTCATCGTCGAATACTTCATAGAGGAATATGTCAAAGAGGCCTATTGAGGAGATCCCTCCAATCATCTCTACCATTTCCATATAAGATATTATTAGTTTTGCAGATGAGGAACCACCTCATGAGGTAATTATTAATTCATATCAAGCCTCACTTCCATCTCCTCCATCCTCACCATCGTAGGTCATAGTCCATTTGGCTACTATAGATTTAGGAGAATACTTAGTGAGGAATATTACAATAGTTCCAACTATTGAGACAATACAAAATATGGGATGACCTCATCTTCCTATAGGTACCATCATACCTCTAGGAATACCTCCCAATAAAAAAAACTTCACATATGGGGGTATTGAATATGGCACAAAACAATCTCCTCAAAAAGAAGAGGATGAAGAACCCTTTTCTGAGGACATCAATTATATGTCCAATCTCGACTATGCCATGTGATATCTCCATCACTACCATTGGTATGGCTATGGTTTGGGATTGTACAAACAAGGTACTCACATTCCTTTCCAGCCACAATATCAAATGGTATATGAGAAATATAGCTTAGGACACAACTAGCATCTACCTCTTGATTTCCTAACTAAAAGTTTATAGCACCTAGGTTTGAACTACAGGGATGAATTTGTACACGATACTTATCCTAATCCTAATCATGTCTACTCTTTGGGGATTATTTTCCTAAAAATATGATAGATCAAGGGATATCTCTTTATTTCACCTGATCCTATGAAGAAGGTGAAGGTTTACATACTCTTTCATATAATAATGAGGAAGAGGATTAAGGTTCCCTTTATGAATGGATAATATATGAGGAATCATATTACAATGTAGCACCTATTAATTCCCCTAGTTCAGATGAAGAGTATGAGTAGATCATCCCATTAGATTATGAAGAAGAGTTTTATCTATGTATGTTCCCATTGCAACATCCCATATGGTGATAGCTATTTCCACTCAAGGAGCAAGATCATCCCCTTCCACATTGACCACCTCTGATCATTACACCTCCATCGTAACCACCCTTGCAAGTCTTGTAACAACCTCTTATAAATAGACCCAACTACCCATCCAACGAAGATCATCTATCCATCCACAATATTTCCATAGATCTTACCACACCCTACCAAAAAGCCCTAAAGGTAGCCATAAATCCCTTGGTCACCCAAAATGCCCCAAAGTTATCCATAAACCCTTTAGTCACCCAAAAATACCCAAAGGTACTCATAAACCCTTTCGTCACCCAAAAATTCCCAAAGCTACCCATAAACCCTTTGGTCACCCAAAAAGCCCCAAAGGTACCCATAAACCCTTTGGTCACCCAAAAAGCCCCAAAGGTACCCATAAACCCTTTGGTCACTCAAAAATCCCCAAAGGTACCCATAAATCCTTTGGTCACCCAAAAATACCCAAAGGTATCTATAAACCCTTTGGTCATCCAAAAATCCCCAAAGGTATCCATACACCCTTTGGTCAACCAAAAAGCCCCAAAGGTACCCGTAAACCCTTTGGTCACCAAAAATCCCCAAAGGTGCCCATAAAACCTTTGGTCACCCAAAAATCCACAATGGCATACACTAATCCCATTAGTCAAATATATATATATATATATATATATATATATATATATATATATATATATATATATATATATATTAATCTAAATCTAAAAATATCATTAAAATAAAAAAATACAAAAATACTGCATTACATTTTATATCACTGCATTATACAATCACTTGCATTAAGCATACCCATCATTACATTTTGTATTCTAGAGTTTCTCATACATGTATAGCACTAAGTCTTACACTAGCCATACTTCAAAATAAACTTTGTCAAAAGTCATTATTAATACCCATCTACATTAAATTATCATTTCCATCCACATTCCCCATATTTCATATTTGTGTCTGTTTCCCTTCACCTAATCATTTGTTATAAGGTGTCATTAGGATTTTTGGTCACTCACTCATCTCTAGTTTTATTTTCATATTTTGTAGAAAGCTATCCTAATTTTTAGAAGGTAGAGTCATGCTTTGGTCATACCTTGTATATGTCATAATCCCAACACATTCTCACATTAATAAATCCAAGTTTGCACAAGGAAAGATGCAATCTACATAGTGGTCCTTGTTACCTTAAGTGCAAATTTTACCTTGCTCATCACCCTATGCACATGGTTCAAAAATGTTGAGAATTGACAAAAGGAAAAGCTCCTCCCTACCCAAAGCAATAAAAATCCCTTGCCCCATGCCAAATTTGGGCAAGTATCCAAGGAAAAACAAATACAAAAGCAAAAATCCCCAAAAGAAAAAAGTAGTTTTTAACACTATAAAAAGCAAAAAGTAAAATAAATAGTGGTTCTCACCACTACCAAAATCCTTTGATCACCAATAAAAAATGAGCAAATCACTAGAGCAATTCAAAAATAAAAGAAAAAAAGTGAGTAATGAACTTGAATCCCTAAAATTCTCAGTATTTGACCACCATAAGATGATCCTCATTTTAGGTTAGGTGGCATCAAGCCTGCCTAGAAATGGCGGTATCCTTACACATGATGATAATTATATCACATTAGTGACCTTATTTTGTATAGACTAATCTTTTCTTGTGGATGAGCTAGCTTTTGGTAGCCTATATTGTCTAATGGTCTAATCCAACTACGTACAAAATTTAGGATAATGATACTCACAAGGTGATCTTCAGTTAGATGGGCTGCATAAATCATGTTTGGCACTGGGGTAACTTTATGCATTATCATAACAATGAAATCACATGCACACATAGGGATATTGAATATCTTGGTCATCCTAGAATATTTATACCTTGCCAAAAAGTCTTGCATGGTTAATATACAACTTTTGACTAGGTCACCAGAGTGTTTTATTCTCATGAAAACATGGACATTCTATAACATCTTACTATGCATTCCATTCCATACCATTTTATCACATGTTTTTCATTTTACATTGTCATAATCCATTACATAGTGTTATGATAATGTTAAAATGAATCGATGAATTTTGTATAGTCTATGGTGCTAGAATCTAGTGTGTCAAATAGTATTCATAATTCATCATATAGATTAAAAAATCATCCATTTTATTATACATATACACGTGTACACATCATCAACAAATATCATATTACAATACATGCATCCATGATAAGCATCCATAAAAGCATCAGTAACTGTTGGCATTTTTGCCACATTGATTCTCATTGATTAATGCATTAGTGTATTGTTGAAAATCTGACCTTTGATATCAGCTTTGATGCAGCTTTGGCGAAAAAAGGAGAAAAAATGAGCAAAAAATGACTAAGTCTAAAAACTGCAGCGATTCGCTGACATGTCGCGAAATCGCGGTCAACGCAGGCAGGTTGGGCGGAACCGTCGCGATATCGCGACGTGTTCCAGAATCGCGGGTCGGTCGGCTTCGAAGGCTCAAGTTGAAAAGTTGCGGCGCGTCGCTGACATGTTCTCAAATCGCGACGCTGGCGGCTTCGAAGGGGCAAGTGCCAAAACTTGCAGCGATTCGCTGCATGTTCGAGCAGAGAAGAGTCCAAGGCAAAGTTGCAGCGCATCGCTGCACTTTTTTAGGAAGGGTTCCTGCAAGGCAAAGATGCAGCGCATCGCGACGGAAAATGGCAAATGGTACGGAGAAAGAAATGCGTACAAATGTAGCGATATCGCTACATGTTCCATTTTCGCGGGGCAGAGCGCAAGGAAGAACCAAGAACCAAAGTGCGTAGCGAAATCGCTACATGTTCCGAATCGCGAGGTAGCGAGGAGGAAAGAACTAAAGGACGAAGACGTAGCGATATCGCTACAGGTGCCATTTTCGCGGGTCTTCAACAGTGAAGCGTACGACATTAGAATATGTCACGATTTCGTGACCCGTCGCGTTTTCGCGACCTGCGACTGTTTATCGCCAAAACGTAGTATGAACGGCCGAGGAGATATTTTTGGTTTTCGATGATTTAATGCTGACCCGAATTTAATGATTTGCGGATTTCCAAGGCATTCAAAGTAAAAGACACGCCCAGGCCACCAAGATTGAAGATTTAATGCATTCGAGGCTGCTGTTCGTGGATTGTCGTAACGGTTTCATGCATATTTTAAAAAAAGAATTTAATGAAGAAGACCGCTAGCGTCTAATTGTATTTAATTTTTGCTGCAACTAAGGGGATCGTGTATATAATTTCCGTTGCATGGTTGTAGATCACGAGGAAGTTGGTTTTAAATATTTAATGCTGCAAAGAGGACGGACCTCTATAAAAACCAATGTAATTTTCATTTACAAAGGTTGGAAAAACTTGCTGCTAGAGACTGGAATTGTATTTGCGGGAATACAAGGATCGACTTCTAATTTTTCAAGCGTCGCATGGATGAATTTGCTTTCTGTTTTTCTGCATTTCTAATAGCATTCATACTCCTGCATTGCTGTTACATTTAAATTCTGTTTCTGGATTTAAATATTGCGGTCAGGGTACGATTTTTGGAATGTGGGTTTGGAGGGATTTGTTGCATGTGATTGTGCGAGGATTAGGCTAATTCCTTATGTTACTTGCTGTTGTTACGTTTGTAGTTTCCTGCTGTTGTTTTTCTGATCCCATCACTTCGGCCTGTGGCCATATTTCCCATTTCTTTCTGCAATTTTTTAAATCTCTTTCCAACAACCCTTATCTTACACCAAGTTTAGAATAGTGAAGGGAACCAGCCCACTCTGGAGATTGGTCTGGGAGCCATTTCTTGCTTCCAGCCTTTCAATGTTGGCCGGGTCTAGGGCGCACTTGTAAAATCCTTTCCTGTGGCAGATTCGTGACCAACAGTTTTTGGCACGCCCGGTGGGACAGATTTTATTTGTCTCTAAAAGATCCCATAGGGTCGAAGGTTTAATGTTCGCCTTCAGACTGTAAATTAGAGCATTTGGTGACTCTGTTGTTTTTGGTAACTCTGTCTGCTGGACCCAGAAATACTTCATGATCACAAGATCACAGTCAAAGAAATTTGGCGATCTTGTTCAGTTCTTTGAGCTCGATAGTTCGAGAAGTGGTGAGCATTCTAGATTAGTTTCCTCATCCCTTCCATCTTCTGCTATACAAATACCCAGTATTGTTGCTAGTGTTGCACCCCTACAAGTTCCACCAATGGCACAATTTCCTCCACCCAGAAAATTCTTGGCATGGAATAGCACTGGAGCCTTGAATCTGCAGGCTCAGAATCCAGTACCTCAGGCTGCACTGAAGGCTTTGCCCACTTACGACGGTACTGGTAAAACAGCCTATGAGCACATAAATGATGTGGCTTCCCTGGCTGCTATCCATGACATTACCGATGAAGATGTGATGATCAAATTGTTAGTATGTTCTTTGAGAGGTAAACTGCTATTTTGGTACAGAACTCTGCCTCCCGGCACCATAACATCATGGGATCAGTTTGGTGATTTGCTGGTGAAACATTTTCATGAACAGGCTGACCCTTTCTCATTGTTAAATCAGTTTACTGTCATACAGAGACATCCACAAGAAGAGATACCTGATTTTAATGTCCGGTTTACCAGAACTTGGCAAAGGATTCCTGATGGTATTCGGCCTGTTGATGAATTAGCTACGATGTACTACCTCAGAGCGTTTCACTCAGATATCGGTTGGGCGGTTCGGCAGTCTAATGTGATAACGTTTCCAGAAATATTTGAACAAGCAATTAAAGCAGAAGCTGATCTGGTTGCTGTAGGAAGACTGCCTCCAAAGGTAACTATGCCTCTTATTCCAGATTTGCCTCAATATTTATATGGTTCACAACCACACCCCATGCCAGCTATGTATCCTACACCATCATGGAGCTCTAGAGCACCTCAGATTGCACCTGTTCCAGCTCCTCAGTTGCCTGCTTTAACTCCTTTACCGCTTCCTGCACCCAGTATTCAACCATCTTCCGTTTCCACTGCATTTCTAGCTTTTCCAGCACCACCAGCGTCTCTGCCTTTGCCAGCACCTCCTGCACCTGCAAATCCTGATCCATATACAACATTATTGCAAGAGGTGAAGTCTGCAAATTCTGCCATTAGAGCCATGGGAAATAAGATCACACTCATTGAGAGGAAGCAGGCTGAGAGAGATTTCCAACCAAGGAGATTTCAACCTCCTCAAATTACTAGAGATCAAGCTGCCTCCACAAGCAAAACACCTGAAAAGGGCTTAGCTGTTCTAGCAAATGAAGACGTAGCCCATGCAGATGGAGTATATTGGTGTTCCACTTGTAATGATCCTCATGGAGAAGATACATGTATGGTTCACTTAAATTATGTGCAGACCTTGGCGGCCAGCTCTTCAGGTGACCATGTTAATATGATCTCAGAAGCTGGTCATAGTTTGATATCTCCAGTTGACGAACAAGTTTCAGTTCTGACAAGAACTGGAAAGAAACCCATGACAGTTGATCCTGCTGACTTACAACCTTTGAAGGTTCCGACTGAAGTGAAGAGGCCAGTGAAAGCTCCTGTGCCAGTTCCAAAGTCTGATGCACCTGTTTTGCCCAAAGATCCAGCTTTTAACAGAGTTCAAGAAAAGGCAGCAGCTGCACCAGTAAGATCAGAAGTAGAGGAGCAGGCACGTGAAAAATTGAAATATCCATCACTGACCAAGAGGTTAAGAGTGGAAGCTACACAGCAGTACAGAACCAGATTTGAGCAACCTGCTGAGAAGAAAAATTCTGCTGCAGTTTCATACAATATTGTTGATGATCTTAAGAAGACCCCTGCTAAGGTAAGCCTTTATGACGCTTTGCAATTACCTGGTCAAGTAGATTTATTACAAGAGTCATTGAAATCTGTGAAGGAGAGTGAAAAAGGGCCTACCCAGACCATCTATGCCCAAACTTTAACCACCTATGTTACTGGTAAGAACAGACCTCCTCCTTTTTACTTGTCATTGCAAATAGAAGGTTGGGTTGTACACAATTGTATGATTGATTCTGGAGCTGCAACCACCTGTCATGCCCAAGGGAGTCCGTGAAGCTATGGGAATGGAGTATACCCGGAGTAGTCCTGGAGTCCTGCAATTAGATGGTACTCCTGTGAAAATAGTAGGTGTCATTAAAGATGTACCCATTGTCCCGCATACAATGCCCCAGATCACTGTTATTCAGGAAATTGTTGTAGTAGATTTAGAGCCCTATTTTAGCATGTGTTTATCCAGGGAATTTACTGCAAAATTAGGGGGTTATCTGGCATTAGATTATTCCCATCTGGAAATTCCTTTTAAGAATAGACGTCTCAGAATATAGAATGAAAAGCCTTCCCCTTTTCACATCGAGAAGTTGGAAGATGTTGGAAAAGACATGCAGTCGGTCCATATGCTCACTGAAGAGTCCGAAGATGTTGTTTTAATGAGTGAAGTTTTAAACAATCTTCAGTTGGAAGACCAGTTTTCAATGCTTAACTTCAATGCCATGATGGAGACAGAGATTGGTTGCTATGCCATTCAAAAACCTGAGAGTAAGACAAAGCAGGAATTGTCTAACCCAGTTGATCAGACTGAGGTTACAGATCAGTTATGGCAACTGTATTTCGATGGAGCTAGATGCAGGAATGGTGTCGGAGTAGGTATTGTGTTAGTTTCTCCCTCTGGTGTACAAAGGACTTATTCTTATCGACTTACATGGAGTTGCACAAATAACGCTGCTTAGCAAAGCATTGTGCTTGGGTCTGAAGAAAGCAAAGAAGTTAGGAATAGAACAGCTCAATATTTTTGGTGATTCCGAGCTTATTGTAAATCAGGTCACAAATAGATGTATCTCAAAGCAGCATTATCTGAAAGCATATCGTAATCAGGTTTGGGATTTGTTTGAATTTTTCACTGCGCTTAATATTCAAGTTGTTTCCAGAGAGATGAATAAACATGCTGACTTATTAGCATCTCTTGGAGCTAACTTTTCTCCTGCTGATCAAGTTGTGAACAAACCCAAGACAGTGAGAATGGTATACGAGACCCGAGTGTGCCGGACAAGGAAACTTTTTGGCGAGTCTTTGAAACCGATGAGCAGATTGTTCATTTCTTGATACATGAAGCTGCAGCTGTTGAAGGCAGAACTTTGGGAGATGAGGAAGCCGAAGGTCTTATTCAATTAAGGAATAACCATATTCCAAAGGGTCTAATAACTCTGGAGAGCTTGTTTGACCAACATGATCGTTCCAGAAAGCCTCGAATGGAGATTGATAGAAAGGAATACATGGAGTTAGAGCTTCAGCCTGACAAAGTGATTAAGGTTGGCACTGACTCAACCCCAGAAGAACTGCAGAAAATCAGGCAGCTCTGTAAAGAGTTTTCTGATATTATAGCTTGGAGCTATGAAGACTTGAAAGGCTACAACAAGCAGATTATACAACATACAATTGAACTGGAAGAAGGAGTTAGGCCTTTTCGGCAGAAACAGAGACCTGTAAATCCAAAGATTGAGGCGTTGATGAAGGCTGAGCTTGTTAAAATGCTACAAGCTAAGATCATCTATCCGAGTCAAGCACTCCACATGGGTCGCCAATCTGGTCCCCATTCGTAAGAAGAATGGAGATATTAGATTGTGCGTTGATTTCAGGAATTTGAACCGTGCTTCATTAAAGGATCATTATCCTTTGCCAAGAATAGATCAAATATTGCATGTTGTGGCTGGGGCACAACGTTTTTCTTTGTTAGATGGATTTTCTGGGTATAACCAGATCTGGGTAAAAGATGAAGATCAGTTTAAGACAGCATTCACCACGAAGTGGGGTACTTTTGCATATCAACGAATGCCCTTTGGACTATCAAATGTTGGAGCTACCTTCCAAAGAGCAATGGATATTGCTTTCAAGGATTTATTGAATAGGGTCATTGTAATATACCTTGACGACATGACAGTCTTTTCACATAGAAGGGAAGACCATTGTTCTCACCTGAGGCTAATTTTTGAGAAATGCAGAGAATTCGGAATCTCCATTAATCCAAAGAAGTCTGTGTTTGCTGTAAAAGAAGGTAAGCTTCTGGGTCATGTGATTTCTGAAGATGGATTAGCAATTGATCCAGCCCGTGTTGAAGCTTTGAAGAAATTGACACTCCCTGCAAACAAGAAGGAACTTCAATATTTCTTTGGACAGATAAATTTCATTAGAAAATTCATTGCTGATTTTGCTCAAGTTGTTAAACCAATGACCGAATTGTTGAAGAAAGATGCAGTTTTCCAATGGACAGCTCAAAGAAAGGAAGCATTTCAGGAGATCAAGGAAAGAATAGTGCAGGCCCCTGTCCTGATTAATCCTGACTACTCCAAGGATTTCATCTTATATGCGGTTGGAGAAGATGACAGTTATGCTGCGATTTTGACGCAAAAGGGAGATGATGGGAATGAAAGGCCCATTGCTTTTCTGAGCCAAGTCATTTTACCTCATGAAGCAAAGTACAATTTTATTGAGAAACAGGTATATTCTGTGATGAAATCCCTGAAGAAATTCAAACATTTTATTTCCCAGAGCAGGACATTTGTTTATGTTATTCACCCAGATGTGAGAAATTTCATTCTTCAAGGAGAGTTGGGTGATAAACGTGCTTGGTTGGGTCACCAAGATCCAAGAATTTGATGTAGAAATTCACCCAACTAAATTAGTGCGTGGTAAAGCTATGTGCCAGCAGTTAGCAAAGATGGCAGCATTTGATGTATGCGAAGATCAGGAAGAAGCTCTTGCTGGTAATGACAATTTAATGAATTTCTTAATTCGGAAAAAGATTGGACAGAGGACCTGATTGATTACTTCACAACTGGAAGATGTCCATCTCAATTGAATGCTTCTCAGAGGAGGAGATTTCGGTTGCAAGCTCTGCGGTATGTTTTGTTTTCAGATGGTTTATTTTTTAAAAATATTGATGGTGTTCTTTTGAAGTGTGTTAAAGAAGCAGACAAGGATAGGATCTTGGAAGAGTTTCATTCAGGTCTCTCAGGAGGTCACTATGCAGGAAGACCGATGGCCTTGAAAATCATTCGAGCTGGTTATTACTGGCCGACTCTGTTCTCAGACTCTTTCAAGATTGCACAAGCCTGTGATAAATGCCAGAGATATTCAGGAAGAGTAAGGAATGCAGCTCTGCCTTTGCATCCAGTTCAGGTTGAAGCACCCTTTCAGCAATGGGGGTTGGATTTTATTGGAATAATTGATCCTAATTCCTCAGATGGTCACAGATACATCTTAACAGCTACAGATTATTTCACAAGGTGGTCTGAAGCCATACCTACAAAGATGGCCAATCAATCTGTAGTGATTTCTTTCGTTGAGAGTTTGATTACACGTTTTGGTGTTCCAGACGCCATCATTACAGATAATGGGACTCCATTCATTGGAGCTGAACTGGCTGAGTTTGCTAACAAGTTTGGCATTTTCCTTAAGACATCTTCCAATTACTATCCATAGGGAAATGGCTTGGCAGAGTCAACGAACAAAAATTTGCTCAGAATTTTGAAGCGGTCATTGGGAGAGAACAAAAGGTCATGGCACTTGTTATTAAATCAGGCATTATGGGCAGACAGGATTTCCGTCAAGAAGTCCATTAAAACCTCACCATATGCCCTAGTCTATGGCAAAGAAGCAAGGTTGCCGGTTCATCTTGAGTTGCCAGTATTACAGCAGTTGCAGTCTTTTCAAGATGATGAGACAGACCTGAGTTCCTTGGA
Source organism: Wollemia nobilis (assembly GCA_028583015.1). Classification (NCBI taxonomy): domain Eukaryota; kingdom Viridiplantae; phylum Streptophyta; class Pinopsida; order Araucariales; family Araucariaceae; genus Wollemia; species Wollemia nobilis. The sequence goes on from JAQPPZ010016831.1 coordinate 3,738,050, forward strand.
TCTGCGAATAGCACGATTGTTGGAATTAGAGGAGCAGCATTCCAAAGCATATAATGAATTTGACAAGCACACGCAAGGGATTTCGAAGTGGTTTTATAAGCATTCTGCAGCCCGTCCATTCAAGACAGGAGATTTGGTGCTGAAATGGAATGAGAATAAAGCTAAACCTGGCAATCATAAGAAGTTTGATGCATTCTAGGAGGGTCCCTTCCGCATTTCCAGCACAGGTGCAGCTAATTCTTTCTATTTGGAAGACATGGATGGTAGCCCACTTCCAATTTCAGTTAATGGCTTTCATTTGAAAGCCTACTTTTCATGACTTCGCAAGTTCAATTTGAGTTTGTATATAATATAACAAAAAATATATATATATATATATACAAAAAAAAAAAAAAGGAAGTAGAGAAGAAGAAAAGAGTATGTATATATGTTTTGCCTTTTGTTGTCACCTTGGCTCTTGTTGCTTGTGGGCTGTAGGTGTTTGTTTCCCTTTTGTCCTTCCTTTCCCGGTAGTTTGTGGCTTCCAAAGAATTCTTCTTTTCCCTCCCCTACTTTCTATTTCCTTTCTTCATCTTCCTCTTCCTTCTTTTGTTTCTTTCTTCCTGCAATATAAAAAAACAAAAAGAATAAGCCACGGCTGTTGTTTCTTCTCCCCTTTTCTATTTTCCCCATTTCTTCTTATCCCTTTCTTCTCAGTTTGTTTTTGTTTTAAAAAGCATTTATTTTCCAGCTTAGTTCATTTTCATTTCACGCTTCAAAACTTCCATTTCTGTTCCATCCATTCGTTCATTCCATCTATTGCCGCTGGTAGTGTATCAACATGCTGTTGTTATGTCTACTACGTCACTTTTGCTCCCTCATTTTATTATTCACACCACTCCATTGCAGTCACCACCTGCGCAATCGCAGGAGCTCACTCCACCATCACATTCCATTTCTTCAGTTTATAACCGCTTCTATGCAGGTTCTTCCGGTTCTAGTTTTCAGCAGCAGAAGAAGTTTAGCAGCAGTCCTCTGACATGTTTTGCAGCAGCCAACCTTCCTGTTCTGATATGACTCTGTGCCCAATGGACTAAGGCCTGGATTCTTGCATACAGCGAGCTGTATACCCCGCGAGCCGCCAAGAATGTTGGCATTTTTGCCACATTGATTCTCATTGATTAATGCATTAGTGTATTGTTGAAAATCTGACCTTTGATATCAGCTTTGATGCAGCTTTGGCAAAAAAAGGAGAAAAAATGAGCAAAAAATGACTAAGTCTAAAAACTGCAGCGATTCGCTGACATGTCGCGAAATCGCGGTCAACGCATGCAGGTTGGGCGGAACCGTCGCGATATCGCGACGTGTTCCGAGAATCGCGGGTCGGTCGGCTTCGAAGGCTCAAGTTGAAAAGTTGCGGCGCGTCGCTGACATGTTCTCAAATCGCGACGCTGGCGGCTTCGAAGGGGCAAGTGCCAAAACTTGCAGCGATTCGCTGCATGTTCGAGCAGAGAAGAGTCCAAGGCAAAGTTGCAGCGCATCGCTGCACTTTTTTTAGGAAGGGTTCCTGCAAGGCAAAGATGCAGCGCATCGCGACGGAAAATGGCAAATGGTACGGAGAAAGAAATGCGTAGCGATATCGCTACATGTTCCGTTTTCGCGGGGCAGAGCGCAAGGAAGAACCAAGAACCAAAGTGCGTAGCGAAATCGCTACATGTTTTCGAATCGCGGGGTAGCGAGGAGGAAAGAACTAAAGGACGAAGACGTAGCGATATCGCTACAGGTGCCATTTTCGCGGGTCTTCAGCAGCGAAGCGTACGACATTAGAATATGTCACGATTTCGTGACCCGTCGCGTTTTCGCGACCTGCGACTGTTTACCGCCAAAACGCAGTATGAACGGCCGAGGAGATATTTTTGGTTTTCGATGATTTAATGCTGACCCGAATTTAATGATTTGCGGATTTCCAAGGCATTCAAAGTAAAAGACGCGCCCAGGCCACCAATATTGAAGATTTAATGCATTCGAGGCTGCTGTTCGTGGATTGTCGTAACGGTTTCATGCATATTTAAAAAAAATGAATTTAATGAAGAAGACCGCTAGCCTCTAATTGTATTTAATTTTTGCTGCAACTAAGGGGATCGTGTATATAATTTCCGTTGCATGGTTGTAGATCACGAAGAGGTTGGTTTTAAATATTTAATGCTGCAAAGAGGACGGACCTCTATAAAAACCAATGTAATTTTCATTTACAAAGGTTGGAAAAACTTGCTGCTAGAGACTGGAATTGTATTTGCGGGAATACAAGGATCGACTTCTAATTTTTCAAGCGTCGCATGGATGAATTTGCTTTCTATTTTTCTGCATTTCTAATAGCATTCATACTCCTGCATTGCTGTTACATTTAAATTCTGTTTTTGGATTTAAATATTGCGGTCAGGGTACGATTTCTGGAATGTGGGTTTGGAGGGATTTGTTGCATGTGATTGTGCGAGGATTAGGCTAATTCCTTATGTTACTTGCTGTTGTTACGTTTGTAGTTTCCTGCTGTTGTTTTTTTGATCCCATCACTTCGGCCTGTGGCCATATTTCCCATTTCTTTCTGCAACTTTTTAAATCTCTTTCCAGCAACCCTTATCTTACACCAAGTTTAGAATAGTGAAGGGAACCAGCCCACTCTGGAGATTGGTCTGGGAGCCATTTCTTGCTTCCAGCCTTTCAATGTTGGTCGGGTCTAGGGCGCACTTGTAAAATCCTTTCCTGTGGCAGATTCGTGACCAACAGTAACGTAAACATAAATATTGTATACATATAATAAGGCAGTAAGGAAACACATGATGACAATAGAAAAATTCATATATATATATATATACATATATATGTATATATATATGTATATACATATATATATATATATATACATATATATATATATACATATGTATGGGTAAAAAGCTACATCATAATCTAAAAACTGCCCATAGGCTACAATCAAGTGGGTCCTCAGACCTCATGCTCCTAAAGTCCAAAAATAATTACAGTCTCAAAATCCATGGTCACGTAGGACCGAAACCATAAATCTCACCACCACCATTGATCTTCGCTCATTGAGAGCTCCTAGATCTACTCCCCTTGGCCCTATTTGATATCCTCACAAAGATAGGAGTCTCCATCCTCATAGATGACTATCCTATACTACTTATCCTACTTTACTAAGATCCACTAGTAGAAGGATGAGTTGGTAAGCAACCTCTAATGCCTGCTACCTCATCCTCCAAATCTTGTGTTCCAAATCCTCTTGATGATGATCCTAGTAGTCACTTAGTAAGATATGGAGTTGTGCCACCTTCTCCCATAGCGTTACCACTACTAGATACCCCACGGCTTGAGCTCCTTGCTATAATATGTGACTAAAAAGTAGCTAACACTATCACCTGCATCTCAATCACTAATGCCTACATATCAATATTTGTCTATGTAGTTTGCACCTATGCCTATAGGACAGTCCTCTCCTCTATGTACTACCTCCACTCCTATCTTCCTCTGATCATATAACATTGTTTCTCAACAAGGATGTTGTAGACTAGGGACATGATGAGGCTCTATATGATGAGGAGACAAACTTAGGTGAGTGACATGTGCATCACTGGATAGATGATGAGTGGATTGATAACATGGATATAGAGGGTCAACAATATGATTATGATGAGGATGATTTTGATGAGCAGGGAGTTCATGCATAGTTAGTAGTTCTACTAACTATGCATGAACTCCCTGCTCATCAAAATCATCCTCATCATAATCATCTTGTTGACCCTCCATATCCATGTTATCCATCCACTCATCATATATCTAGTGATGCACATGTCACTCACCTAAGTTTGGCTCCTCATCATATGGAGCCTCATCATGTCCCTAGTCTACAACATCCTTGTGAGCCTCATCTGTTGCTACATTTGTACCACCTCCTAGCAGTATCTCACCTTGCCACTGATGCATCATCCACCAGGAGTCATACTCTGCTATGGTCCCCACATCATATAGCTTAGATATGACCTCTATAGGATCTACCTCCTCTACAAATACCTCCACTATAGGCCAAGTAAGTGTTATCTTATCCCCACAGTGTCGGTAGATCACTGGCTTACCTACAAAACCTGGCATAGCCCAAATTGTTGCATCACTCAAGCATATGATAAATACTCTTACTTGGTCCCATTTTGACCAACTAACCATATTCCTCGCCGCACCCATTGAAGCTACACCTTAGCCTCAAGCCATGCTGGATAATCCCTGTATAGTATCCAAGTAACCTATTCTACCTCAAGCCATGCAAATAACTATGCATAGTGATCAATTGTACATCCATATGGACGACTCTACTCCCTCTCATGGTGCTACTATAATAGGATACCATATCCTATCTCCAAATCCATGAGTTGTGCCTACATCATCCAAGGTAGTCTCTATAGTCGATCCACAATAATATGTTGATATCCCCATACCTGTAGTAGAAATTTGCATCCCAATCCTTTCTAGCTATGATAATGGATCTCGTACAACTCATCATAAAGTTGTGCTATTGATGCCATCACTAACGACCTCCCTATGGTTTACTCCACCAGTAAAAAGACCAACTCCAAAATGTTCCAAGGGAACCTAACTCCTGATGCCATCATCAACAAGGCATATCTCATAGTCAAAACCTCTACCTCATACCATAGCTCCACTAGGATACCTATTCTAGGTATGTCTCGTATTGCCTTGCACTTTTCCTCTCTGAAGTATCTCTAAAAAATTGTATCTATAATATCCTAATGAGTAGACATAATCAGATGCCACTCTATCATAATATGCAAAATTTGGTAGATGTCCTCTAATGGCACTGTCATCTCCCTAGTTGGCAAGTATAAGGTGTTGGTGCGAGGGTCCCACAGATCAATCAAAGCTATCAAGTAGGCTCTGTCTCCCATCACTAGTTTTAACTATGTCACTTGTTTAATACCAATGAAATCAAGCCATTTCTATTTATCCTCTATTAGTCAGTCCCTAGTAGTCTAAAAGAGAGTCAAAATTTGATACCGACTCTTGATCACCTGGAAAGGGCATGCAAGCTCAAAAAAATGCAATAAAATTACACAAAAACAATCCAAAAAAGGGACCTTTTTCTCCCATAATCATGGTAATATTACCCAATGGCCCAAAAATTGGTAGCATCCCACCCAGGGATGACCACCAGTGACCATCCCACCCAGGGACGACCCCCAAAAATGCTCAAAAATGGCCTTCTTGACCAGCAAAAACAAGCAAAAAACCTCATAAAAACACAAAAAATGCAACAAAATTGCACAAAAACAAAAATTAAAACACAAAATACTAAATTATATCACTAATGAGGTTCATTTACTGATATTTAGTGTGTTTCATTTGCAAACTAAAAAATAATTACATTTCCAAATTAAAAAAAGTCTAGTAGCAAATTTTGCCCTCACCCGTCTCGCGTCAGCTCCACCACTTGTTGAGTCTAGAGGATGGATCATGGTTATTTTGGGATGGTTTTGTAAGTTCTACACGTCAAAAAATCACTTTCCTACTCCTCATTTCTCAAAAGACCAAGTCAAAAGTGTGCAAATGAGCTCATTTTGCTAATTTTTGAGCTTTAAAAGGCCTAGAATAAGCATGGTCATCCCAGGGTGGGATGACTAGAAAATTTGGTGATTGTACCACCCTAGTATTACCATTAAATTTTTAGCCATCCCACCCTAGTATGGCCACCAAAAAACATAAAAAAAATTGAAGAAAATGCAAATAAAAAGGTCTCAAAACCACCAAAACCATGTCAAAACTGATAAAATTCACAAAGGATCAAGATGAACCAAATTTTTCATTTATGAATTTAAAATTATCTACTTCAATCCCCAATAATTCCATTGTGGTTGGACCGCTCCATGGGAATGAGGTATTCATTTCCTTTCTTCTATGAAATATCAACAAAACCATAAAAATCCTAACAAAATTGATAAATTTTACAATGGGTAAAGCTGAAGGAACCCTAATCAAGTCATATTGGTCAATTGAATCATAATTTTCATCACTAGTCATGCCATGATCAACTAATTTCTTTATGGGGTAGTCATAATTACGAATTCATAATCAAAATCAACACTCAAACACTCAAAAGTGTAATTTGCATACATTCAATATAATTATTGCCAAAGACAAATTTCAAGTCCATGTTGGGGCATATAATTCAGCACCAATTCAACAAAATAAATTCTTGATGTCCTTTAAGCCTTGGGGCATTTTTCCTAGAATAGTATTATAAGTGAAATAAGGAACCAAGACCATGTATACCCTAAGCCCAAAAATCTATCCTTGTAGTGCAGTTCAAAGGTATACCAAAATCATATCCTTAAAATATTTCAAAAGCAAGGATTCCAAGAATGTATGATCCTTCCATGATAGAGGCATATAAATTTTATTAGGTTACTAAATAACCTTAATAATTTGATAGTTTAGTCATCTATTTTTGCTCTGCACTCTGTTTCACACAATGCATCTCAAAAATGGGAATCTGTAGACACTAAAATTGTATCAATCTGATTAGACTGCAATGATGCACTATTATAAATACCATATGGTCCTCTTGGGAAACCCTAAGGCATTAAATAGTAGTCCTAGACACTTTTTGGAAGTTATAACCCACTTTTGTAAATATTTGGGCCATGTAGCCATGGTCGTCCCACCTTAGGACAACCACAGTTCATGGACGTCCCACCCAGGGATGACCACAAACAATCATCCCTGGGTGGGATGGCCATGGCTTGGGCCCCTTAAAAATTCAATGGTGGGAGAAATGGTAATCAAATTATTCCATTTATCCCACCCAATAATTTATGATATATTGAGGGCCTATCAAATCCATCACAACCTGCAAATAGGAGGCCCAATTTGGAGACTTCTCCCACCCTATGCATGGCATGGTTTTGACAAGTGGTGACTCCTGCCCTACATGCCCTAACTTTCCCATTTGACCTTGTGGCTCTCTTGGGCTATAAAATGGAGTCAATCCATCCATTTTTAAGAGGGAGGTCTTTGCAATATTTTGCAATGAAGTGCTACCAAGATTCACTCTCCCTTTCACCATGTGTTTTCACTTGGAATCTTCATCAATCGAAGGAGGTTTCCAAGTCACCCAAAAATACATAAATCTATTCCAAAACCCACCCATTTCTGTGAATTAGATCACAAAATTTTATGACAACACCCCTAGGAGTAGTTTGAACTAGATCCCAGAGTAATTGGTGGTAAAAACCACCATTTTTGGTGGTCATCCCCACTTGGGATGGTTAACCGTCATAATTGGAACACCCAGGGATGGCCATGAATCTACAAATAATAGTGGTTCAATTTTAGCATAGATCATTTCTATAGTAGTTTATATACATCATACTACGATTTGGTGCCATTTTGAGTAGTTTTGGACTTTTCATTATGTTTTTCATTCTAATAGTCCCAATTGGAACACCCAAGGATGACCATGGATTCTACATATAATTTCACCTTTGTTTTAGCATAGATCATATCTAAAGTATATTATAAGCATTATACTAAGTTTTGGTGCATTTTGGAGTAGTTTTGCACCATCTATTTTGCTCTTCATATTCACTAGTACATGCATCTCTTTGATTTCATCTCAATCCATATATGCTATTAACCAATTTACGTTATTTGTATGTAGATACAAGTATCTTAGTGTACAAGAAAGGAGCTAAACATCTGAATACATATAGATAATCGTAGTGTTTCCAAAAACCCACTCTTCAATTCGTGAGTGCAAGGAAGACATTGAAAGCACACCTTGAGTTTTTGAAAGGATTAGATCCTTTCGACACCTTGTAATGAATTGTATCAATTAAGAGCCCTCAAGGGGATGTTTTGTAACCATGTATTTGAAAAATGGATTAATATAAAGAGAACCCCCATTTATTTCACTTATTTTTTATCATGTTTACATTAAATATCTCTTTTTAGTGCTTAGATCAATAGATGCATTTCATTTCCCTTTTCTAGGTGCACCGGTTTTACCGCTCTACACTCTCTAACCATTGGAAATAATATACTACTTCCTATTCTAGGTTGAAAGTCCAATTACAAGATTCTTATTATAGGGACTGTAATTAAGAGATAAATATCATTTGGCCCAAAACAACCAACTAGTTGGATCATTACCATCAAATTTTTGGAAGCCTACCTTGGAAATTCTTTGACTTGTACTGAGAGGTGAGGTGTTTCATGATTTTTCATTAGAACTAGCACCTTGACTCCTTGATGATTTTCCTTAAAAAGTTTTGTATTTTTAATTTAGGCCTCTTAAATTTCTTTCAAGTCCATCAATTCTATCTATTTTTTCTAATTTATATAATGCCTAGAGGATTTCTAAATACTAGATTTTAGTTTGTTTTACTAGCTCACTCAATTTATTTAGATCTTGATTAGCTCTAGTACCACTATGTCACATCCCAGCTTGAATTTAACCTTGTGCTTGATGATTAAAGAACTAATGCTTGGTTTTGTGAAGCTCTAAGAGGTATTGGATATTTTTGTAGAGTTTTGTAAGTTATTTTATGCTTTGGTAAAAATATATTCTAAGGAATTATATTTTAAAAATAAAAGTGATCACTAGCATGATTTATCTATTAATGTTGAGCTAAAATATAGGAAAGGAAAAGTAGCCATGATCTAGAAGGAAAAATAAAATTGTGGCTCTAAGTACTGGGAGGAAAGAAATTTTGGACCTAAAGGGTACTAGAATGAATTTAAAATAGGAGTTATAGCCATTTCAGTACTTTTATAGCTGAATTTGTACCTTTCTAGTTTCATCACCCTGTCAATCCTTAAATTGACTCTCTTACTTGTATCATTCCTTCCAAATTATCCTTCATACAAGTCTCTACCTAACTTGACCCTTCTCCTTTCGAAAGAGCACCTTAAAAATTCTATAACTACCTCCTCGAAACAATGAAAGAAACATCTTCTTTGGGAAGAGAGGTTGAAGAGGAAAAGAACCTTTGGAGCATTCATAAGAGAAGGAATTCATTTATTTTAGGTCATATTACTCCATATTTTCTGAATGCAAAATGAAAGAGCATTTATATTATTGTTATATTCTCTTTTAATCATCTATTGTCCTATTCAGGTTAAATAGATTTTCTGTTGTAAGACAAGTGGTATTAGACTATACCTTTTTGGATATCTCAAATCTATAAAATTTATGTATGATGGATATAGTTTAGTATTAAACACCATTTTGGATGTCATTTATGTTGTGATACCATGTGCACCTCCAATATGTAGAGAAAACTATAAAATTCTTACTCATAAGGCTTCCTTTTGTCATGTCAAATGGGATCATACTCCTGTATTCATTTTCGGCCTTTGACTAATATTCAGATGGTTTATGTTGTGTGTTAAGTTGTGGTATTGTTAACAAGCGATGCATCCTTATTGAACCTATGAAAAATAGATTTGAGCCCTTGATATGAATTGATATGCGTACTCCCAATAGTGTATATCACCATGTTTGATCCATGTTAAGACTCTTATTTGAACTATTCGTATTACTGCCTACTATATTGTTCTATTACAATTTGATGTTGTACTTGGGGGTAAGCATATGTGTAACTTAGACTTGGTTTTGTCACTGAAAAGGTATCTGTAATTGTATTAGATATACTGTAATCATGATCTGATTAAATTTTATAGCTCACTTTAGATTATCTTTGTAATTCATGGTATATTCATGCTTAAATTATTTTTGGCTCAGTATTTTTTTTTATGCCATAGTGTGCACAGACGTGTCTGCTACTGTCAATTAAATATAAATGTATCACTTTATTCAACCTAAGCTCTTCTGATTAGAATATTTTAATGCCCTTAAATAAATATGTTTGTAAACTATGGAAGGTTTGAGCTAATGATATGTCATCATCTTTAGCCATCAAAAAATAATGTTATAATCCTATTGATTAGGGTTGAATATGTCCTTCGATAAGTAAAGCTATTAAACCTCATACTTGTACTATTATATGGCACATTAATGATGATGTTTTGACTTTTGAATTCTTATAGAAATGCCCATGGCTCATATTGTGCAACTAAAATTTGTTGTTTCATGCACAGACCAACAAAGTTAAATTAATAATGAGAAACCTATAAAGCTTTCTCCCACATGGATTGAGTTCACATTTGTAAGTTTTTAATATAGAGTAAACCTCTCATATATTCTTAGACAATCAAATGGAGGTTGCTATATGCACTGGGTATGGATGGCATTGAGTCGAATGGAGAGACACGTGGTTGGTAGGAACATTACACCTGTCGATTGATTTCCTTTATTAAATTCCATGAGTTGATAATGATTGGTTTGTCTTCTCATACTTGATATGGTATAAAAATATTTTGTTATTCATGTAGGTGTATAAATCCCACATGGTCCCTATGAGAGCATGTGAAGAACTTTATAAGAATAAATCCACACATTTATACTCGACCATGAGTTGTGGTCGAGGCTAGCATGTTCTAGCTACCTAGTCATGAAGACTTGGGTGGTAGCAGGTGAGAGCTATTGAAGAACACAAGCTTATACTAAGAGGGGGGTGAACAGTATAAGACCACTTTTTACTTTTCTTTTCCAATCAATATTATGCAATGTATAGATAGCAATATCAACAACAGTAATCAAAGCAATGCACAAATCACCACACACAATAGAGACACCAATTTAACGTGGTTCACCCAATGTGGGCTACTCCACGGAGAAAATATTTCACTAAAATTTTCTCAATCAATCTCTTGGGAATCCTTTCCCTATTACAATGTTTATGGACCTCTATCCAAAGGAGACACCAATCCCCTAATCAAGTTCATGGATCTCTATCCATAGGAGAACTCCTTTCTCCTCTTGCTCTAGGTGGTGATCTTCTAGAAGAACTGTTACCCCCACTACACTGGCTAATGGATCTCTATCCACTGAAGACTCCTATCCTCACTCAGAAGACCTATCCTCACTGCCCTGGCTAATGGATCTCTATCCACTAGAGACTATCATCCTCTATACTCTATCACCTCCAAAGCTTGCTCTTAGCTCTATCTCAAATCTGCACTAAACATAGTCCTTCGGTCTAGCACAAATCTTCTCAAACTCTATCTCTGGTCTGGCACAAACCTATCCTCAAATCTGCACCAAACTCTATCCTCAAATCTGCACTAAACATAGTCCTTTAGTATAGCACAAATATATCCTCAATATCTATCCTCAAGCCTTAACACAAAGCTTGAATTAATCACAAATCAACTCTGCTAGATCTGCCCCAAACCTTAACTCAAGGTTTGAACAAATCAATCAATCAAATCTGCTCACAAGTCTTCTCAAAGACTTATCTCAAATCTGCCTTGTAAGCTTCCACAAAAGCTCACACTAATATATCCACAAGTCCTCTCTAGAACTTGTCCAAATCTACTCAACAAGTCCTCACTAGAACTTGTCCAAATCTGCTCAACAAGTCCTCACTAGAACTTGTCCAATATACTCAACAAGTCCTCACTAGAACTTGTCCAATATGCTCAACAAGTCCTCACTAGAACTTGTCCAATTAACAAGTCCATCACTAAACTTCTCAATAATCTCTATCCTCACTATATTGCTCCAACTCCACAACTAAATCTTCTCAAAGACTTACATCACATTCTCAACAATCCTCACTAGAACTTGTCCAATCTCATAGAAACATATAGAGAATTGTTAGAGACTCAATATGCTTCACATTCACAAAAATGCTCAATCACTTTCAATCTCTCTTTTTACCATAAAAACATATAGAGAATTGTTAGAGACTCAATATGTTTCACACTCATAAACACTCAATCACTTTCTCAAATCAATTTAGAATATAGAACAATTTGTTTCATAGAACTTGAACTATCACCTCAACACATCCACTTGACTAGGCTCAACCAACTCTACTCAACCAATCACTCAATGAAATAATCCTTGTTCACAAACCCTAGTCCAAACTTATGAACACTCACTCAAATATTTCCAACAATGCTTATCAACCAATCTCACATAACAATGATACTCATGATCTTTGCAAACCCTAGCTCAAGTTCTTCACTCAATCAATCACTTCAACAACAATGCTTATCAAACAATATCACATAACAATGATACTCATGATCTTTGCAAACCCTAGTTCAAGTTCTTCACTCAACCAACCACTTCAACAACAATGCTTATAACTCACATAACAATGATACTCATGTTCTTTCAAACTCTAATCCAATCTTCAAACTCAACAACAAATGATCTTAAGTCACACAACAATGAGATATGCATTCACTCACTCAAAATCTCCAACAATGCTTATCAAACAAAGTTTATAGCATTTACTTCTATTTCAGAAAACTCATCAACTCAACAAACTCACAAAGGAAAACTTAACCAAATCCTTTTCACTCCAATCTTATTTTCAGAAAATCTCAACCAATCAATTATTTCAACTAAGGAAGAATATGCCCATACATTTTATTTGTTGAAGAATAGACTTCAAAACCTGTCTCAATTATAACCACTTTCCTTGCCAAGCACAAAGGTTAGATGACAAGAATTATCACTCTAACACTTCTTCAAAAATATTTCTTCAATACAAAAATAATATCCAAATACACCTTATAATCTCCAACTTTTAAAATAATATCCAACACCCTTGAATCTCAAAAATAAACTTTCCTTACTCTCTTATAACTCCTTAACACTTAAAAATTCAATCCAGAAATCAAAGTTTTGCATTCCCTTTTAACTCCCCTAAACAACTTATAATCAAATTAATTATGCAAAAACTTTAATCAACTTAAACCCTTGGAAACAAAAAATATTTTCCCTTTTATTTTTTGCAAGCCAAATCAAACCTCACAATGTGCATACCTCAATAGTGTTGCCCAAAAGGCCTTGGTGGGATTCGAACTGCCGTTGGTTCTCCCCCAAGCGCTTCCGCAGTGCTCACGCCCACCAACTAGGCTATGTGGCTCCACAAGAGCCAAAAGGCATGAGCGTGCCTTTGACCTTCTCCCTCGAATGGTGCAAACTCAAAACATGAACCTCCTTCAACCAAAATGACATGCGCGAGATTCGAACCTGCACCAGGCGCCTAGCACACATCTTACGTAGCCCTTGGCTGCCAACTCAGCTGCGAGGGACTTCAAATATTTTTTAGAGGCTATTACCCTTTGTCCTTTCCTTTGCTCGAATACACATGCAAAAATTACACTTCTCTTTTGCATGAGCCAAAATACAAATCGCATGGATGATCTTCCAAATGCCAACTTTGGCATTATTTATATGCAACCCTTAGCTTGTTCCCACGTCGGTGATTATTCAAATTTTATTTGAATTCAAATATTTAAAGTTAATTTAAATATTAAATAAATATTTAACTTAACCTTAGCATCCATTATTATTTAAATTAAAATTTTAATCAAAGATTAAAATATTTTAATTTAAATTAAATCCTCTTGTGGGTCTTTTCAACTTGATCCTTAATATTTTTAAACTTAGTTTTTGATCCAAAAATAATAATAATAAAATATTATTATTTAATTTGACTTTGCTTCTCCTTCCTTGGTTCTTTATTCTTTGAACCCTCCTGGGTATATAATATTTAAAAATAAATATTATAACCTATTGCTTTTCAAGACCTTCTTGCTTTTGGAGGAAACACTTAATGTCCTCAAAGATGATGAACATAGCACAACAATGCTTTTGACATCAATGACAACAAACACTCCTCAAAATGTCCAACAATCTCCCCCTTTGTCATTGATGGCAACCCAATTACTTTTTACCATTTCCTTGACCTTTTTCTGCTCCCCCTGGGAAACTGCTCCCCCTGACTGAATGCTTTCCTTCTAACTTAGATCTCTCCCCCTTACTCAAATATCTCCCCCTTTGACATCAATGGCAAAGGGTCACCTTTGGGGCTCGGGGCTAAGAATGAAACTCTTAGCTTAGCCCCTCCCCCACCTCCTCTTGAGGTGGTTAATTCTAGGGTGGGAGTATTTCTACTCCCATCAAGCACTGATCTTTATCTTTGTCCATTATCTTCTTCTCTTGATCCTTCTGGTTCCTTTTGGTGTTCATGTTCCTATTCATGTCCATGTTCCTATTCCTGTTCATGTCCATATTCTTGTTTATGTTCCTGTTCCTATTCATGCTTGGTTCTGGAATGTCTGCTCTACACCACTTTGTTGTATGTCCATCATTATTGCACTTGTAACACTTAATATTGTTATTCCTTGAAGGTGCAAATATCTTGGGATTTCTCCTAGTGAAGCCATATCTATTCCTATCATGAACCCTACAATTCATTGCCTTGTGACCAAACTGATTACATGAGTAGCAATACCCATGAAATAACTGCCTGTTCCTGAAGTTCCCATATTCCTGTCTTTCATGTGTCCTACACTGTGAAGCTTTGTGCCCAAATTTATGACATGAGAAACATCATCCATTGAAATTTCCTTGCCTTGACCTCATTGGTCTCTTAGTCTCTTTTACCCTGTGTTGGTTCCTATTCCATATGTTTCTCCTTTGTGCATTGTTCCTTTCCTTGTTGAACTTTCTATTGTCCAACTCATCCTCAGAAGTCTCACTTTCTCTTACATTATCTTCTTCTGAAGTTTCTTCTTCTTCAGAACTTGAGGTTGACTCTTCTTCTTATTTCTTTTGAGCCTATTCAAAACCAAGACCTATTTTGTTTGTTGATCATCTTTGTACCTTGATCATCTTATCTATGATCTTTGAGCTCTTTCCAAACTTGTGTAGCTTATCCTTAGACTTTTCTACTTCTTCCCTTAGTAGAGCTACTTCTTGTTCTAATCTCTCACATTCTAAGACCTTTGCTTCTAACTTATCCTTGAACTTCTTTGTCTTAGCTATTGACTTGTTTAGATCCTCTATAAGCTTTCCTCTTTCTTCATCACATTCTTAAAACTGAAGCTTAAGTTGGGAGTTTTGCTTTCTTACCTTCTTTAATGTGTTAAGAGCATAAATAAGCTCTCCCTCAAGATCAACTTCTCCTTTTTCTGATTCTTCCTCTATTTTTTTACCTTTGAAAACATCTTCATTCTCTTCTGACTTGTCTTCTATAGGATCACCTCCTTCTTCTTCTAGTGCCATTAGAATATTCTCTTCTGGTCCTTCAAGTGTATCTTCATATTCATCATCACTAAAACTGAAACCATTCTTTGTACAACTATCTTCAAGATGTCCAAAATTACCACATCTAAAACACTTGAGAATTATTGGTGACCTTTTCTTAACTTCTTCTTTTTCTTCTATCAAAAATAGAACTTCATCTTTATCATTATCTGAGAAACTATTATCACTATCACTTGAGTACTTACTTGCCTTGTCTGCATAGTAGCTCCTCTTTTGTCTTTGAAAGAACTTCTTTCCTTGTCTGCCTTGTCCATCCTTACCTTTCTTTTGGTACCTATATTTTTTTGATTCCCTATTCTTATGATCCTATTTTTCTTCATCATTGCCATTTCTAGCTTCTTGAAAATCAGTTGCATAGTGACCATACTTTCCACAATTGAAACATCTAACAGATTTTGCATCTTTAAATCTTCTTGAATCCTTATTCTTTTTGCCATAATTTGCTTCTTCATCATTGGATGACTCATTGCTTGAATCTGACTTCTTGCCCTTTGTCTTCTTAGTAGCTTTGAAGGTTGCTTCCTTTCGGATATTAGGTTCCTCTTTTGTTCTTATCTCAAAAGTTGTAAGAATACCAAGTAACATATCTCTTGTCAAAGAATCACCATATTTTGATTCTTCTATAGCAGAAATATTTTCACTAAATATTTTTGGGAGAGATCTTAAGATCTTATCACAAACATCTGATTCTTCAATCTCAAGTCCAAGTCCTTGCATGGCATTAACAACCTCATCTACATGAAGTAGATAAGCACTAATGTTTTCCTCATCCTTCATTCTTAATTCTTCAAATTATCCTTTGAGATTTCATATCTTTACCTTTTTGACACTTTTATCTCCTTCATATATGCTTTGCAACTTATCCCAAATTCCTTTTGCATATTTGCAATGCATAACTTTTATGAACTTTGTTCTATGCAAACCTCTCAAAATTGCATTCATTGATTTTGAATTGTAATGATGTAGAAGCTTACCATATTTATCTATAGGTGGAGTAGCTGGTGGTATGTATCCATTTTCAACTACTTCCCAAATTTCATTGCCAAGTGCCATCAGGTGGATCTTCATTCTCATACTCCAAAATACATAATCGCTTCCATCAAATACTAGAGTTGAATTATCTGAGGACCCATTCTTAGAATCCATTGTGTTCTTGTAAGCTTTTCCTTCAAGATGTTAAACTCTTTCGAAGGAACCCACTCTGATACCAATTGAAGAACACAAGCTTATACTGAGAGGGAGGGTGAACAATATAAGACCACTTTTTAATTTTATTTTTCAATCAATATTATGTAATGTATAGATAGAAATATCAATAATAGTAATCAAAGCAATGCATAAATCACCACACACAATAGAGACACCAATTTAACGTGGTTCACCCAATGTGGGCTACTCCATGGAGAAAATATTTCACTAAAATTTTCTCAATCAATCTCTTGGGAATCCTTTCCCTATTACAATATTTATGGACCTCTATCCAAAGGAGACACCAATCCCCTAATCAAGTTCATGGATCTCTATCCATAGGAGAACTCCTTTCTCCTCTGCTCTGGCTGGTGATCTTCTAGAAGAACTGTTACCCCCACTACACTGGCTAATGGATCTCTATCCACTAAAGACTCCTATCCTCACTCAGAAGACCTATCCTCCTCACTACCTGGCTAATGGATCTCTATCCACTAGAGACTATCATCCTCTATACTCTATCACCTCCAAAGCTTACTCTTAGCTCTATCTCAAATCTACACTAAACATAGTCCTTCGATCTAGCACAAATCTGCTCAAAATCTATCTCTGATATAGCACAAACCTATCCTCAAATATACACCAAAATCTATCCTCAAATATGCACTAAACATAGTCCTTTGGTCTAGCACAAATCTATCCTCAATATTTATCCTCAAGCCTTAACACAAAGCTTGACTTAATCACAAATCAACTCTACTAGATCTGCCCCAAACCTTAACTCAAGGTTTGAACAAATCAATCAATCAACTCTACTCACAAGTCTTCTCAAATACTTATCTCAAATCTACCTTGTAAGCTTCTACAAAAGCTCACACTAATCTATCCACAAGTCCTCTCTAGAACTTGTCCAAATCTACTCAACAAGTCCTCACTAGAACTTATCCAAATATGCTCAACAAGTCCTCACTAGAACTTGTCCAATATACTCAAAAAGTCCTCACTAGAACTTGTCCAATATGCTCAACAAGTCCTCACTAGAACTTGTCCAATCTTCTCAACAAGTCCTCACTAGAACTTGTCCAATATGCTCAACAAGTCCTCACTAGAACTTGTCCAATATCATAGAAACATATAGATAATTTTCACAAACTCACAAATCCATCAAATTCTCAAAACAAAACTTCTCAATCATCCTCATTAAACTTTTTACCATAGAAACATATAGAGAATTGTTAGAGACTCAATATGTTTCACACTCATAAACAATGCTCAATCACTTTCAATCTCTTCTTTTTACCAAAGAAACATATAGAGAATTGTTAGAGACTCAATATGTTTCACACTCATAAACACTCAATCACTTTCTCAAATCAATTTAGAATATAGAACAATTTATTTCACAGAACTTGAACTATCACCTCAACACATCCACTTAACTAGGCTCAACCAACTCTACTCAACCAATCACTCAATGAAATAATCCTTATTCACAAACCCTAGTCCAAACTTATGAACACTCACTCAACTATTTCCAACAATGCTTATCAACCAATCTCACATAACAATGATACTCATGATCTTTGCAAACCCTAGCTCAAGTTCTTCACTCAATCAATCACTTCAACAACAATGCTTATCAAACAATATCACATAACAATGATACTCATGATCTTTGCAAACCCTAGTTCAAGTTCTTCACTCAACCAACCACTTCAACAACAATGCTTTAACTCATATAACAATGATACTCATGTTCTTTCAAACTCTAATCCAATATTCAAACTCAACAAAAAATGATCTTAAGCCACACAAGCATGAATCATGCACTAGCTCACTCACAATCTCCAACAATGCTAATCAAACAAGGTTTATAGCATTCACTTCTATTTCAGAAAACTCATCAACTCAACAAACTCACAAAGGAAAACTTAACCAAATCCTTTTCACTCCAATCTTGTTTTCAGAAAATCTCAACCAATCAATTATTTCAACTAAGGAAGAATATGCCCATACCTTTTATTTGTTGAAGAATAGACTTCAAAACCTGTCTCAATTATAACCACTTTCCTTGCCAAGCACAAAGGTTAGATGACAAGAATTATCACCCTAACACTTCTTCAAAAATATTTCTTCAATACAAAAATAATATCCAAATACACCTTATAATCTCCAACTTTTAAAATAATATCCAACACCCTTGAATCTCAAAAATAAACTTTCCTTACTCTCTTATAACTCCTTAACACTTAAAAATTCAATCCAGAAATCAAAGTTTTGCATTCCCTTTTAACTCCCCTAAACAACTTATAATCAAATTAATTATGCAAAAACTTTAATCAACATAAACCCTTGGAAACAAAAAATATTTTCCCTTTTTATTTTTCGCAAGCCAAATCAAACCTCACAATGCGCATACCTCAATAGTGCTGCCCAAAAGGCCTTGGCAGGATTCGAACCACCAATGGTTCTCCCCCAAGCGCTTCCATAGTGCTTGCACCCACCAACTGGGCTGCATGGCTCCACAAGAGCCAAAAGGTATGAGCGTGCCTTTGACCTTCTCCCTCGAATGGTGCAAACTCAAAACGTGAACCTCCTTCAACCAAAATGGCGTGCACGGGATTCGAACCTGCACCAGGCACCTAGAATGGTGTCTTACGTAGCCCTTGGCTGCCAACTCAGCTATGAGGGACTTCGAATATTTTTTGGAGGCTATTACCCTTTGTCCTTTCCTTTGCTTGAATACACATGCAAAAATTACACTTCTCTTTTGCACGAGCCAAAATACAAATCGCATGGATGATCTTCCAAATGCCAACTTTGGCATTATTTATATGCAACCCTTAGCTTGTTCCCACATCGATGATTATTCAAATTTTATTTGAATTCGAATATTTAAAGTTAATTTAAATATTAAATAAATATTTAACTTAACCTTAGCATCCATTATTATTTAAATTAAAATTTTAATCAAAGATTAAAATATTTTAATTTAAATTAAATCCTCTTGTGGGTCTTTTCAACTTGATCCTTAATATTTTTAAACTCGGTTTTTGATCCAAAAATAATAATAATAAAATATTATTATTTAATTTGACTTTGCTTCTCCTTCCTTGGTTCTTTATTCTTTGAACCCTCCTGGGTATATAATATTTAAAAATAAATATTATAACCTATTGCTTTTCAAGACCTTCTTGCTTTTGGAGGAAACACTTAATGTCCTCAAAGATGACGAACATAGCACAACAATGCTTTTGACATCAATGACAACAAACACTCCTCAAAATGTCCAACAACTATATTAAATTTGATCGGTTAATATTTCGTTAAGGGTTTATTATGTTGTTGTGATAATAGATGATGATTATCTATGTTTGTCTATGGTGTAATCACTTTTAAATATATAGTTCATTCAAACCCTTTTTTTCTAATTTAGTCATTCTAGAATTATATTAATAAATTGCTCATTCAAACCTTTTGTGAATTAAATCCCTTATGAGAGTATTAAGCAATGGATTTAGATAAAGGAAATAAAAATGGAATATGAGAGCAAGAAATGTTAGGTTTGTTATGAAAAATTGAGAAGAATTTGTAGAATCTATATTGAGACAAATTTGGTGCAATACAAAGAGTAATCTTGTTGGATAAACAATTTATGTGATCTTGTTTGAAAGATTATACTACTAGTTAAGGCAAAATTTTTAGAGAATCTAGCACAATATTATGAATAGATTATTGAATCTATAGTATGAGTCAAATTGATGATCAAATATGATAAAAACTATAGTGTAATATTGATTGATATATTATGAGGCATATTTGTGGTAAAATTTGTATGATATTTTTTGATAGATTACAAGGCAAGTTTGTGTCAAAATTTGTAGAACTATAGCATAATATTGTTTGATAGATTATGAAATAAAATTGTGGCCAAATTTGAGAAAAATATAGACTAATATTATTTAAATATTATGTTACAAATTTAAGAGACTCTAGTATAACCTTATGGACATATTATTGAGACTGTAGTATGATATGTACATGTGGTCAAAATTTATAAAGAACTATAGTCTTGTTATGAAATAAATTTGGGATAGAATTTGTGTAATCTTTTTTGATGGATTATGAGGTAAATTTGTGTCAAAATTTGTAGAGACTATAGTGTAATCCTATTTTATGGAATATGAGACCAAATGGTGGCCAAAATTTTGAAAACTATAGTGGAATATATTGATACAAAATTGTGGCAAAAATGATAAAATATATAGTGTAATCTGATAGAGATATTATTGTACAAATTTTATGAAAAATTTGTGGATACTATAGTAGATATTGAGAAAATATTTAGAATCATGAAATATTCTTGCTTACAAATAAATTCTGGAAAAAATATAGTATAATACATTGCCTAAATATTATTTCTTGTGAACAAAATAATTATCCATTCTCAAGGGAATTTATGGGTATTCTTGTGACGAGGTTCAGAACACCCTGATTGTCATAAAACAAGTGTATTGGAGATTTTGATGGATGGCCCATACTTGTCAGAATGTGACGCAACCATATCACTTCGCACACAGCTTCATGTGCGGCGCGATACTCTACCTCTGTTGATGAAATAGCAACCACCTGTTGCTTCTTGTTGTGCCAAGAGACAGGACTGGATCCCAGATGAAAAATGTATCCAGAAGTTGACTTGCGATCATCAAATGATCCGGCATAGTCGGAGTCCGTGTATCCTTGCAAGAAGAATTTGTTGTTCCTCTTGTATTCTAGGCCATATTCCATAGTACCACGGACATAGTGAAGAACACGTTTTGTTGCTTTCCAATGAGTGGTCTTAGGCTCCTACATGAACCTCGAAAGATAGTTGATAGCAAATACGAGATCTGGCCTAGTATTGGTCAGATATATGAGACTCCCAATCAACTGTCGATAGAGAGTACCATCTACCTGAGGTGAATCATCATATCGTGATAACTGAAGTCCGTTCTCCATCGGAGTTGCCATTGGCTTGCAATCAGTCATGCGATATTTTTCCAGCAATGTCTTGGCATATTTTTTCTGAGACACTTTGATGGAGTGCTCCTTCTGGCTGAATTCTAGACCAAGACAGTAATGGAGAAGTCCAAGATCTGTCATCTCAAAATATTTGCACAAGTTTCTTTTGACGATAGAGATCATAGTTTTGAACTCCCTGTAATGAGTAGATCATCCACATAGAGTACAAGCAACACTATCTCAGAACCCTGTTTCTTGAAATAGAGGTTTGCATCTGACGGACATCTCTTAAATCCATGCTGCATAAGGTGATTGTCCATTTTTATATACCAATCTCGAGGAGCTTGTTTCAGACCATATAAGGATTTGACCAATTTGCAAACCTTCTGTTCTTGGCCTTCCACTTCAAACCCTTCTGGCTAAGTCATGTAGACTTCTTCTTGGAGATCACCATTTAGAAAGGCACTTTTGACATCCATCTGGTGAACTTTCCACCCATATTGTGCTGCCATAGCACACATAACCCGAATTGTGGTCATCCGAGCAGTAGGTGCAAAAGTTTCCTCGTAGTCAATGCCTTCCTTTTGAGCATAGCCCTTTGCAACAAGATGGGCCTTATGCTTATAAATTGTTCCATCTGCCTTGTACTTGACTTTATATACCCATTTGCAGCCAATGGGTTTCTTTCCATGTGGCGAATCAACAAGCTTCCAAGTTTTATTTTTCATCAAAGACTCATACTCTGTATCCATAGCGGCCTTCCACTGAGGCTCACTGAGAGCATCTTGCACTGATGCAGGTTCAAGATCATCTATGGTAGACATGAACGCCCTGTCATCATCAATATCCATATCCTCTACTTCTATACTTGGAGTTACAGAAAGTTCCTCAAAATATTGACAAAGATCATCAACCTCACCAGTTTCTTTGGCTTCTTTTTCCTTTTGAGCCATACTGCGTGTACGAGGTCTATCCAAGTTCAAATTGGGAGGAGTGGATAAATTTATGTCTCTGATTGTATTTGTACACCATTTTGGATTCTTCTTCGATGGTGTTGAAGAAGATGTAGAAGGACCTCCTGTCTATGTTGACAAAATAATCTTCTCTTCCTTAGATTCCACAAGATCTAGGTGTACTTTAGATGTGGTCTGTGATGTGAAAGCTTCATCAAAGACAACATCTCTGCTGATATGAATTTTATTGGTCAAAGGATCTATCAAACAATATCCTTTAGAGTGCTCATCATAACCAAGAAAAATACATCTCAATGTTTTCTCATCTAGCTTCTTCCTTTTCTCTTTCGGTATATGCATGAAAGCGTGTCATCCAAAAATACGTAGATGATATATGGAGGTTTTTTGACCACTCCATGCTTCCTGTGGAGTCATTCCTTTTAGGGCCTTTATGGGTGCCCTATTCAACAGATATACTGCAGTGGTGACAGCTTTTGCCCAATATTGTTGCCCAAGAGTAGCTCCTGTGAGCATACAACGAACCATTTCCATGATAGAACGGTTCCTTCTCTTAGCAACTCCATTTTGCTGAGGAGTATAGGTAGTTGTTAACTGTCTCTTGATTCCATGCTTATATAAGAATGCAAAAAATTCATTAGAGGTAAACTCCCCCCCTCGATCTGAGTGGAGGGTTTTAATAGAAGCTCCTGACTCCTTATCAACGAATTTCTTGAACTACTGGAAGAATGCGAAAGCTTAAGATTTTAGTTGGAGAAATAAAATCCACATCTTTCGTGAGTAGTCATCTACGAATAACTGAAAGTACCTCTTCCCTCCACAACTGTTGGGTGTGAAATGACCGCATAGATCGGTTTGAATTAACTCCAGATGTTTTCGTGCTCTTTTTGAGCTCTTCTCAAATGGTACTCTATGCTGCTTTCCTGCCAAGCAGTCAGAGCACACTGACAATGTGGCAAAAAGGGAAGGAAGACCCTTTACCATCTCATACTTACCGAGCTCAAGTAAGTAGCCAGAACTAAGATGCCCATATCTCTTGTGCCATAGGGAAGTTGCCTCCTTGGTAGAGACAGTCATGGCAACATGTGGAGTAGAGATAACATCTAGTGCAAATAAGCCGTGCTTATATGAAGCTATTGCAATCTGCTTACCCTTCCTAGTAATAGTATAACACTTCTTTCCATTCTCAACACGAAAGTTGACAACCATATTTCTATCCAGGATTTGTGTGA
Source organism: Wollemia nobilis (assembly GCA_028583015.1). Classification (NCBI taxonomy): domain Eukaryota; kingdom Viridiplantae; phylum Streptophyta; class Pinopsida; order Araucariales; family Araucariaceae; genus Wollemia; species Wollemia nobilis. Next base: position 3,761,698 of record JAQPPZ010016831.1, read on the forward strand.
CTGACAGCAAATTTTTAGCCAATCCCGAAACATAGAGGACTTTGTCAATCTGACACTTGCCATAAGGAAGAGTGACTGAAACTGTTCCCTCTTCCTGAACCCTGTAGGTTTTATCATCAGAAATGGTGACAGGTTTGCCCTCTTTGGCCACAAATGATTCAAACCACAATCTATCACCAGTCATATGTTTGCTAGCTCCAGAATTGACATACCAAATAGGATCCCTCTATGTGGAATCTATGGTAGTCATGAGCACCTTGTGTGCCCATTCAGAATCTGAGTCAGATTCTTCAATAGCAACATTCACATGGGGTTGCTTGTTTTTATTTTGTGGTTTGTTTTGGCCTTTCTGCTTGTTCTTATGCCAACACCTGTTGGTGTCATGGTTGTCTTTCTCACAGATCTTGCACCACCTCTTCTTCTGTTGAGGTTGTTTTCCTTTTCCTTTCGTATCCTGTTGAGAATTTCCTCCTTTTTTCCCATTACCTTTCTTCCTAGAACCCTGTCTGTTGGTGTATAGGGATGTATTGGAAGAATCATCCTTGTTAAGTTGGTGTGCCTCCTGTTGTTGAAGCAGATTGACCAACTCAATGTAGGTAATTTTTCGTTGAGACACCTGGATGGAGGTTATCAACATATCAAATGAATAAGGTAAAGCTCTCATCACAAGTAAAATGAGAAGCTTTTCATCCACAGTATCTCCCAAAGAATTCAATTTCTCTTTCAATTTAGACACTCTGCACAGAAAGAGTTCAACTGTTTCACCCTGTCTCAAACTCATGTTATGAAGTTGTTGTTGAAGATGAAGAATGGTTGAATCATTCTTTCCCTCATAGATGGTTCTAAGGGCATCCCATGTCTCTTTACCACTTGCTTTGTCAGTTATATGAGGTTGCACTTCATCTGAAATAGCAAACAAAATGAGCACCTTTGCTCGACTGTCTTTCTTGTCAAAAGCTATCTGATCTATGGAAGGACCTGTGGATCCTGCTGTTGGTGAAGGCCTAGTTGTTGCTCCAGTAACAATATCCCATAAATATTCCATTTGGAGAATTGCCTTCATCTTATGTTTCCATGGTGTATAATTTGGACCTTTCAATAACTGATGAGGATCAGTCATCAACTTTGCAACAACGGCCATAGTGAAGGTTCCTTATATCACCAATTGGTCCCCCTTTCGATATACCTTTTGCTAGGCCATTATACCGTACAAAATACCCGCCCTTATGTGAGGGAAACTATAGGTATTTAGAAAGATCAACAAAAATCACCCGCCCTTACGTGAGGGAGACTATAGGTGAGTTTTAGAGATCATACGATACATGGAACATAAGCGGTACTGAAAGGGAATCGCCTTGTTGATGGCACCTACCATAGAAGATTCTTCTCATGCATGGGGTGTAACTTCCCCTAAAAACTATGAATAATACTTCGTCAGGATTTATGCCTAAACACAAGTGTGATAAAGGGTAGTGGATGGAGTAAAAAAATGCAAAAATGGCTAACTTATCTCTCCTCGACGATTTATAGAGAACAAGCTCAGACGTCATTGTAGAAACTATATTATGCAGCGGATACAGTAGCCTAATCAAGACAACTTTACCTATAAGTGCTGGCCAGAGGTATCACAAATACCAAACGCTGCAGTGCAATAAATTGCACGGATGGGTTTTAATTATTCCGGGGACTTAGGGAGTGTTTTGATTTTAATTTTTAATGTTATAGTGCAAAAATGAAATATGCAACATACAACAAAAAAAATGCCCACAAGAATAACCCACTAGGTGTCGGACACAGCCGAAAATGCACCTTTTACAATTCGCCAAATTGCTATTTTTCAGAAAATTACTCACATTCCCCCTTTGATTTTTTGAAAAAAAATATCCCCCCTTAAAAAATATTTTTAACAAAGCATTTTAATAATTATTATGTATTTAAAATTAAAATAAATAATTTTAATTTATATAGTTTTAAAACTTATGAAAAAATAAATTAAAATTAAATTTTAATTTATAAATTTTAAAAACTATAAAAAATAAATTAAAATTAAAAATTTTAATTAAAAAATAATAATTAAAAAAAAACTTTGAAAAAAAAATTATACCTTTGTAAGGGGGGAGTCGACGGGATTTGAACCCCCGACCTGCAGGCTCCCAGAGCCTTACCGCACAGCTCACTGCCAAGTGAGCTAGCGGACTGATCCGTTTGGAACAGTGGGGCCCCCTCGTATATCCCTCCTCAGTCGTCTGCCCGAGCCCTCTGTGGCTGCCTCCACAGTCTCACGTTCTCCTCTGCTACGTATTGGTCGTAGCTTCCTCCTCCGTAGTCTCTTTTATTTATTTATTTATTTATTTGATTAAAAAAAATTTGACACGGGGGGGGGGGCCGGACGCTGCATCCGTGCACGTTCCAGCACTACGCGGTCTGCGCATCGGCTGGATCTTTGTGTCCGCATAGCTTTATAGCAGGGGGGGTGGGGTGGGGTGGGGGAGCACGCGTACGCAATCCACGTCGCATCGCTCCAACAGGGGGGGTGGGGGGGAGCACACGCTCACAATTTGCGTCGCGTCGCTCCAACGGGGGAGGGGTGGTTTGGGGAGCGCTCTCCACTACGCTACGTCCAGTGGGAGCCAGGGGGCGGAGCGCTACCTATGCTCTACACTGGCATGGGGGGAGCGCGACGTGCGCTCTGCTCTGTGCTGGCACTGCGTACAGGGGGGGAGCGCTCTGCACTCCGTCCATCATGCGCTGCGTCCAGGGAGGGGAGTGCTCTGCGCTCCGTGGACGTATGTTTTTTTTTTTAATTTCTTTGCCTGGCGATTTCAAAACAATTCTCTGGCTAGATATCCCGTAGAAAAAAAAATTTCCGCCCGAAAATTCTAGAGAAAAAAAATCCTCAGCCTGGTTATAAAAAAAATTCTCCGCCTGCCAATCCCCTCTGCTTCTCTGCTTCCGCTTTCTCTCACTCTCACCCTTCACTGCAAATAATTTCCGTAGCTGGCTCTGATGCCATGTCAAACAGCGAACTAACATTGTATTATTGCAAGAATGTTTAAATAATGGTTACAATGCCGGGAATAGCACACTAGCGTAAACTGAACTGTTACAGGAGTTGTAACAGTGTAACAGCACAAACTAAATAGTGTAATACAAACAATATATTAAGTACGCTAACAATTTTCTCACGATTAGTTTAGATGCTTGCTTATGTATTTAATGATCCAAGGGATATATTGTGGAACATGATATAGAATGAAAACAGGTTTGGATATCATTCTTAGAAAATTATTTTTCTCATTCCTTTGATTGATGAAATGCTTATATGCAAATTATATTATGATGCAACTATATATCATGAGTGCACTCAAATTAAAATATGCATACTATTTTATTAGAATGCATATTCATATACATGTAATGGGTTTTTACTGATCCGTTACTACCATCATCCCAACTTTGGTGGTTTGAGATAATTCAAGGGAAGACTTGAGCTATACAGACTTTATTTGAATAAATATTGTATTCAAGGCTTCCAATGGGATATGCCTTGATTTTAAAGAAATATTTATTTGAATATTATTTTTTAAATTTGGAACTAAGTATAACGATTCACTCTTTAATAGAGGAAGTAACTGATGTAATTTCCAATTACAAGTATTATGGAATATGAAGTTTAGCTATTTTCATTCTATAATGTCATAGTATGTGGTTCAAGTTCAAATCCTAAGTTAAGAATTAAAGATGATATTTTTAAATATCAAGGGCAGCCTTATTATATGATGATAAATAAGTAATCACATTTTCAAATGTAACATAGAATAATCCTTTAAGAATGATCAAGTGGAAAAAGTCTAGATTCTATCTCTTATCATGGAGGTTAATGATGAATTGAAAAAGTAAGGTATATGATAGACACGGGGTGTCTATGTGGATCCATTTGGTGATCACCTTAACTACCTAGTGCACACATGGCTCTTTTTAAGCATTACATTTGATTGGTATTATATCCTCATGGAATAATTCTTAATCTTCAAGGCATACACCTACTCCTTGGCCAATTGGACATACAGATCTAGCTTAATGTTTGATTTAAGTTAGTAAGGGAAAATGGCATTCCTTATCTTAATGAGGTTAAGATATGAGAATTCCAAATTATGTGGGATTTACCATTAGTCTTCTTTTGGGAGGGTTGGCCACTACTATGTCACAAGATAGATGTTGATCACGTCAATTTTGTGAAGTGCAAGCCTTGAAATTACATGGAAATTCATATTAAGAGAACCACATGGATATTATTCTAAAGTAACCCCTAGATCATAATATGAACCATATGAGTCAAAAGAGAGTTATAGAACACAAAACAAAAATGGTAAAATTGGGTTGTTATACACTAGTCATTTATCACTTTAGGATCTCCAAAGAGGTTTCTTAAAGTTATATCTGAAAATGGTTAGATCAAAGAGGGTTGAAATGGACTATACCAAAAAATTATAGCTTTTTTAATGTAGGGTTCTAAAAATGGGTTACAAAAATTAGGTCTCAAAATTATCAACTCAAAGATGGGATCACAATGGGCTATCTAAAAAAATGATAAATTTTGGATTTTTTGTATGTTTTTTATTTTCTCAATGGAGGCTACTAACAACTAACCCTTTTGACTGTCAGATTATATATTCTCTATATTATTACACTAGATATTGTTTTCACTATTAGACTAGGTATTATTTACATTGTCAAACAAGATATTCTTTGTATTGTCACACTAGATATTTACTATACTACCACATTGGATATTCTCTATGCATTTGGTTTTATTTTTAAACGAAAGGACTAAAATAATGTTTCAATGGGCACAACCTAAGTCAAGGTGTGTCTTAATTTATTTTCTTTCTTATATATAATCTTGTTCATGATTAATGAATAATCCAATATTTTAGAGCTCTAACTATGGATGGTTATGCCATACCCATAGTTACACTATCCATTTTTAGGGTATCCTTAGAGTAAATTCTTAGGGTTTTTTTATTTAGTTTAACCTAATATTATATTTTAATATACCTAATGATACATGCAATTATGAACCCATGACATATTTTGTCTAAGGCTTGGATGTTAGTGTGTTTTTACCACACCACTTTACTATAAATGTGTTTAGCCAATACAATATATCTATGTAATTTTAAAACCTTTGGAATGAAGTTTCTATCCTACTCCAATAAAAATAAAAATAAAAATATATTTTTGAAAGATACTTCAATGAAAAATAAATATAATGAAAAAGTACAAAATAGAAAAATGAATGTCAATGTTGATGCTACAAAGTAAGGCCTTGGAAAGATCTCTAATATTGTTTTTAGGAACCTTCATATATAAATAAGCATAAATAAATTTGCAATGCAAGAATTCATGGAAATATTCACAAACTAAATAACCATTAAAAATAAGTAATATTGTTTTTTAGAAAAAATAATTGGATAAAATATCAACCAACTTATATTAATAAAATAAAATATATATCATAGGCTCCTTTGATATGACAACCTCCTTGCAAGTAGAGATCTAATACAAAATGATAAAATATAAGATATTTTCTACTCCAAACCCATGTAATTATATATACTTCCCTAACTATAAAGCTCAAGGGTTGAAGCACATGATAAATGGGACCCAAGCTACTAACTCCTACTTAAAATAACAATAAAGGTTTTTATCATAATGGATGCATGCACACTAGGTTCTCATGGTACAACCATACACCAACACTAAACAAGTACATAATGATAGTTGTGTTAGGATAGTTTTATAGATCAAATGGGACCTACCCATAGCTTGGAATTATGCATGTATTAGTTGACAAGATTATAAAAAATGAGGAATTTAACTATTGATATAATGTTATGTGATAGTGATATTAGATTAATTAAACTATATTCAACTTGTCATTTTATCAAAGATATTATTTATTTGACTTTATATCAAATATATTTTTCATCTTCCTCAAACTATTATGTTTCTGCAATCAACTCCTTCATATGATTTTTTTAAAGATATAAAATCTCACTCATCCAATTGCAATCTAAAATTTGAATTTTACAAAAATGAAAATCAACACTATAAGTGGCTAAAATATTAATGACCCAATTTCCATTTCTATAAATATGTTGTCTATAAAAAGCCATCAATTAGATGATACCTCTTTGTTAAGGATCTTATTAATGTCACTAACATTCCAATATATCATTTTTAGCATCACATTTTATTTGTGGTTTTGGTCCCACTTTTTTTAACACTTGCAATATTTATTTTTGTTTTCTAATATTAATATTACTTTGAGTTTATTTTTATTTCTATTTCTACTTCTTGGGTCTTCGTATATCTTTTTTAATTTCCACCAACACTTTCATCTTCATCAATCTCTTTTTTTTTTTTTTTCACATTTCTCATAACGAGACTTATTATCTATATTTTTTCTTTCTTGAAGGATTTGAAGTGCAATGAAAAACCTCAAAATCACTTTCTTGATGTTTCCCTACAAATCCTAAATTTCAATTACACTTCTCTATTAATTACCTTCTTATGAATCTCTAAAAATCCTAAATTGGTATGTATTTTCACCATCCTCATTTCCTTATTATGCTACTCTTTAAACCCTAAAGTGCAAGGGATTGCCTCTACACTACTTTTATTTCTATTTATAGGAAAGGATTCTATACTACTTAATAAAAATAAAGATAATTTATTTGAAATAAACCTAACCTCTTTTTACCCAGGTGTTGTAGGTGAGTTGGAGAGGAGAGGGAAATCCTTCAAGAGAGGTCCCAAATTCAAATATCCACCCTACCAAAAAGCTGAATTGGGTATCCAAAATCCAATTGATAATGTTGGTGCGAGCAGGGTCGAGTGCGACTCCCGGGTGACTTTGATGGTGTAGAACCCCCTGTTCGTGGTCTCTCAGACCAAAGCGGCCCTGCAAGGGGTTTTTCGCTTTAAAAAAAAAAAAAAAAACCTAACCTCTTTTGATATTTTTATCTTTAAATTTTCCTCCACACCTTCATTTGCACCTTTAATTCTTTCTAGATTTAAACTTGCATATTATGCTTTCTCATCCATTGTTTCCTTATTTTATTGAAGTAGAATATCCTTCATCTAATATAACTTCTATTATATTATGATTTCCTTTATAAATATTAAAGTTTATCTCATGACCAAAAAAAATTATCTTTCTTTATTTTTTCACTTTACAATCTATTTCCATGTGTGCAATAACATAATAATTACATCATCAAATTGTAGTGTTTTCATAATGCACTTGTTGATCTCATTCTCTTGATTTAAAATTAATCTTATTGGATTATGACAAAGGATTTAAAATATCCATAGCAACACATATTTGAGTATATATAGCATGATTTATCTCCTTAGTAATTGGTTCCTTCTTGATGAATTACTTTAGGGTATTTTTAATGCTTCAAAACATCCTTATTAATAAGTTGATATAGAAATCAAAAAATCCTAACCCAAAATAGAAGCGGTTTTAATAATTTTTATCATAATAGAAAAATTCTCACTCTATGCTCTTAAATAAAGGGCATATCTCCCCTTACACCATGGTCCACCACCCATTATTTTATACCTATTTTTTAAACTAGAAAATATGATGAGGATTTTTTTTTTGAAATAAAATTTAATATAATTTGAGTTCAATCCCCACTTCCACTTGATCCAATTTTGAATCTCTAAGAGTCTTGTCTAGTATCCTTGAAACTTACATATTAAACCTCTAATTTTAAAAACCATTATACCATGATATCATCTCATCCTTAATAATCACTTCTAATGAAACACTTTTCCATAGATCAAACTTACCATATATTCACTCTTCCTCTTATCTCTAATTATTGAATGCATACTTCCAAGTAGGGCATACTAGCTTCTCATTAGGGATTTTAAATATGAATTTTCTTCCATAATACCTAGTGGGGCTCCCTCTTGGCTTTCACTCCTTTCAAAAATTATGATTAACATATTTATGGTTTTATTATCTTATAAAGAAAATATGATGAATCTTTGAGTCTCAATTTTTAATAGAATAAATTTTGTTTGACAAGTTAGAAATGCATGTTCTTAACCATGGTTGGAAGATTAAAACTCATAAAACTATAATTAAATTTATCCATATATGCATGATGCTACTTTTAAGATTTCTAGTTAGTATAGCATATGAATTTGATAAAATTCAAAGGGATTTTTTTGGATAAGATGTGAGTAAAAATCTATATTTTCTCATTGTAAGTGAGATAGGGTTTACAAAGGAAAGAATATTGAGGGAAAGTTTTAAAAAACAGAGACTTATGGGTTTAGAATTAGGGGTCAAATTTGGTTAGAGATTATAGAAATATTGAGAAAAGAGTTGAAAAAAGAATATTACTTTAAAACAATAAAAAAACAAACCCTATGTAGAGAGTTAACAATATGGAACTTCATGTCATATAGTTTACAAGTAATTGAGAAACATATTAAATGGTTAGTCAACAAAGATATTTTTCTAAATTTTTAGTACTATGCTTTGTTGAATTTTTTTCTCTTATTTTTTATTCAAAGTGGCAACTACTGACTCAAGCATGTTTATCTTGTAAATATTTAAACATAAAAAAATATATTAATGTTGGTGACAACTCTAGATCATGGACTTCTTTTAATTATTTTGTTGAAGGAGAGGACCTCAAACAATTAGCTTATGATATTTTAAGGATCCTTAAAGACTTTTATTTATCTATTTTTACATAAGAGGGTGATTTGTTTTAGAATTCATCAAAATGTGGATACTCAATCAAGTTGGGATATAAGGATTTAGAGAAAATAAACATTTCTATTTCTACAGATTTCCTTTGAAATATTTATTGGTCATTTTCAGTCCTCCTTAGAACCTTAACAATCCTTTGGTTTCAATATTATTATAAGTGTGAGTTTACAAAGAAGAATACATCATGGAAAAGTTAATTATACCTTGTATGATAAGGATCTATAAACATTATGTCAATTATGTCAATTTCCAAAAAAATATTAGAATATATTTGGTAACTTCAATAAAATCAAAAGGGTTGATGAAATATTTTATTAATCGTTTCAAAGTTAAAGCATTGTGTATTACTTTGATGATTTATCCTATAATTACTTATTAAAATTTATGTCTTGAAAAAAATAATTATTAAAAATAAATTCTCAAATTCATGTCCAACTTTAGAAACATATTATTGTATATCTTGTAGAATTTATACACATGTAGTTTATATCATGGGAATTCTCAAACATAGAAAAAGAGGTCTTGGACTCTTGGTTATAGGATTTTAATATACATAAAAGGGTCTTTTATGATAATAAAGTTTACACAAAGGATTTACTTCAATATATGATCAAATATAAATGTGCAAATGTTAGGTATATTAAAAATAAATTTAATTATGCTTCCAAAGGAAATATGGTAAACTTTAATGAAGATAGTATTTTTGAAATAATGGAAGCAAATTTATCCTCAATTATTAATAATCATATGGAGCTAATAGTTGTAATATTACTATAGTGGTAAGATATTGGACCTCTTTGAGAGGTCCAAAATTCAATCCCCACTTAATACAAGGGAAATAGGACAACTCATAACAATTTGTGTAAACTCATTGAAAATAATCATATGGAACTTTCAATGGCATTAGCTCAAATGGTTAAATTACTTAGAATTTAAGGAGGAGACTAGGGTTTGAATCTTTCCAAGTGATACATGGATAAATCCAAGATTTTTTGTAATACCACTAAGTGGTAATGATGGTCTTGATTCAATCCCATATAAACAATTGAAAAAAATAATCATATGGAATTTTAACTAGAAACTATATTGAGGCTAGGGTGATTATAGAAATCAAAATTATAATTTAAATGAGATGAACTTATATTTCAATTAAAAGTATCCACAAGTTATTATTAATACTATTAAAAATGGATGTGGGACTACATAAAAAACAATAATATTTCTAATGGCCATCAAATATTGTTGTAAACAATATGGATTGACATGTTCATAGAGAAGGAAACCTAGTAGTAAATAATTTAGCCAATTATAGTGTTGATTTTTATCTTGAGAATATTATTTTTTACAATGTAATTGAATGAGTTAAGATTTATCTCTTAACAAAAATGATGTCATGGAGTTAATTGTTAAAAAAATGATGCCATGGAGTTAATTATAAAAAAGAGACCATTTTAAGAAAATGTAGAATATTTTTGATTAAAAAAAGTAGATAAAGAATATCCTTAATAAAATACCCCACAAGAATGAGAAAATGTGATCCGAGTAGAACCACATTTTTTTCTAAACATCCTTCTATATTAATAACATGAATTATAATTATATATTAGTATTTGTCATATTATCCTCATGAGCATGTTTCAAATTTGGAAATCTATCATTATACCTCCACCCCACCTTGGTAAGAGTTTTACTCCAAATGAGGGGGACCCTGGAGGGGCTCAAAATGGGAACCATCAAACTCAAGCTAGAAAATACTCAACTAAAACCAGTCAGTCTACTACATCTACCCCAATAGTTATATTACTTAAAAAAACAAATAGAGTAAATTATTTCACATAAAAATAGGTGGATAGAATTGTTGAGTGGTATTTTCACACAGTTGTGAAAGCACACTCTCCTTTAGGATTTGGGTTCCAAATCCCCTCTTGCAAAGAAGTTAAACAAACAACTTCTCCAAGGTCTCCGCTATATTAGCATTTGCATATGTGTATTAGTAATCTCGAATAAAGATATTCAATTTAAATGCTTGGAACACCTTAGTGATTGCAAGTAACTGTAAACAAGGGGCAATGTTGGTTTATTTTACCATGAAACTTTAGTGATTGTTCATTGAACCAAAATAGAGCAAATGTGAGTTGGCCCTCATATGACCATGATGTAGTGCTCAAATTACCCCTCTTTCGTAAAATTAGAATTTTTATGAAGAGAGGGTAATTTTAGGCTCAAAAAATGGAAATTTGTGAAAATGCCATAAAACATAACTCCTTCAATGAAATTGGAATTTTCATGAAGGGAATGTCATCATAGGCTCATGAGTGTAAAACAAAACTGAAAAGATGAAATTTGACCTTAAAATGGAAATTTTCCATTTTCGGATTTTTAAAATCTGTAACAAAATAGCAACTTCGATGAATTTTTTAAAAATACTAAACAACTCCGAAAATGAAATTTCAAAGTGTGTATTGGAAGTCTGAAGTATAACCTACGCAATGGTGAAATTATTTTTGGATTTTGAAATTTTTTAAATGTTTATTTTAATGCTCGAAAATTTAAAAAAAGTTAAAATTTCTGGAAAAATAAAATGCAGAAAAATGAAAATGAAATGCAAAAAATGAAAATAAAATGCATTCAGTATGATGCTATCCTATTTCGACAAAACCGAAGATGTGAGGTTTTCATGCATGCAACCTAACCTATTGGACCTGCAAAACAAGCACGATCCGGATAAGCTAAGTGCTGGCTCCTAGGGTTTTAAATGAGGTTTTCAGATTTAGACATTCGCATGAAGCAACCAAGAAACTTGCATAAACTCCATTTACAAGCCTAAAATCTGAAAAGGGAAAAAATAGACATTTAATCTTGCATGCAGAAAATGACTCCTTCTTTCTTGTCCATAAGATGCAACTTTCTGAAACTTTCTGTATTAAAAATTTGTCATTTTACAATAACAGAAATTTCTGGTTTTCCCAAACCAGTCCATGGAAGAAAAACAGCCCAAACAAGTCCAGAATGGCCCTCTTGCCTTCAAATCTGCAACTCTGCTCGTGACAGTTTCCAACCCTTTCTGGCCTCTTTGAATGGCGTATTTAAACTTCTGAAATAAAAAATCGTTTCCCCTTCCATGACAGTTCGTTTCATTTTCCAATGGCTATTCATTTCACCTTCCCTTGTGCATGCATGTGTTTTGGTTTCCGAAAAAAAAAATTTCGTTTCCATTTTGTGGCCCTTTCCACGAAAATGTAACATGTCGCGATATCGCGACACTTTTGCCTCCTTGCTCTCTTTTGTTGCTTTTAGCCAAAATGCACATGTCACATATCACACTTTTTACCTTTTCTTTTCGTAATGCAACATGTCGCGATATCGACCTTTTCTTTTGCAAATGCAACATGTCGCGATATCGTGACACTTTTTCTTTTGGCCAAATGCAACATGTCGCGATATCACTTTTTCTTTTGGCCGCGACGATGCAACATGTCGCGATATCGTGACACTTTTTCTATTTTGGCCATGACGATGCAACATGTCGATATCGTGACACTTTTTCCTCCTTTGGCCGCGACGATGCAACATGTCACGATATCGTGACACTTTTTCTCTTTTGGCCGCGACAATGCAACATGTCGCGATATCGCGACACTTTTTCTCTTTCCCAAAATGCAACATGTCGCGATATCGCGACACTTTTTCCTCTTCTCTGCCAAAATGCAACATGTCACGATATCGCGACACTTTTTCCTCCTTTGGCCGCGACGATGCAACATGTCGCGATATCGCGACACTTTTTCTCTTTTGGCCGTGATGATGCAACATGTCGCGATATCGTGACACTTTTTCTTTCTTCTGTTCTGGCCACGAAAATGCAACATGTCGCGATATCGTGACACTTTTTCCTCCTTTGGCCGTGACGATGCAACATGTCATGATATCGCGACACTTTTTCCTCCTTTGGCCACGACGATGCAACATGTCGCGATATCGCGACACTTTTTCTCTTTTGGCCGCGATGATGCAACATGTCGCGATATCGTGACACTTTTTCCTCCTTGTGGTGTTTTGCTTTTTCTTTGATCTTTAGCATATGGGCCACTTCGGTCTTCTTGGAAAACATGCAAAAAAGGTGGGTCCCCAATTTTGGGGTACGTTGTGGAGCAGCCACAACAAATGGCGACTCTGCTGGGAAATGCTCCTGAGCATTTCGGTGAGAACTCAACCTGAAAATACACGAACTCAAATACAAGCATCAGCAAATATCCAAAGAATGCAAATAGATCAGAAATACATGAAGCATCAGAATCGTTAAGCATCAGCTCGGTGTGTGCAGTGTGCTTCATTCCCTATCATTTGAAACTCATTCAACTTTCCATTGTCAGTTTTACCTGAATGCATATGCAAGGTTATGAATGATTTGTGCAGGATTTAATGTATGACAAATATGCTAGAGATATAACAAGCTTTGCAAAGGCTCAAACTTTCTAGTATCATGAACAAGCATATTAAAACTGTCAAACCCTCTTAGGATCAAATATGTGTATACTCGAATTAATTTACTAGATCCCAAAGTTGGTTATGTGTCACTACCATCTTGAACCCATGTGCAAGTGTAAGTGAAATCAGAGCTTTGGGGAATCGGATTCCCAACCTAAGCGAGATGGGAATTTAACCCTATCCTTGCTACTATGATCTGGAGTTCATTACCTCATCTTGAACAAAATGATTTAACCTGTTATGGATGAAATTGTCAGGCTAGCCTATCCATTTGAGCAGTCAGTGGTCTTGCTTTTAGACAAGACATGTTGCCATGCATGAGCATACTCCACTACCAGTCAGGCGTCTATAGCCCCGATGGAGATCAACCCCATAATCCAAGATTTGGCTTCACTTTTGATTTCTTGAACCTTGGGGATGACTACCCATCCTTGCAAGGGACATGTAGTACGATCCTTCCAATCCAATATCAATGATGCAATAAAAGTAGAAAGAAAAATATTTGCTTTGGAACTTCAAGTTCTTGAGTGGGAAAGATAGAAGCTTTGGGGAATCGGATTCTCAACCTAAGCGAGATGAGAATTAGACCCTATCCTTACTACTCCATGAAGGTCAAATCAGAGCTTTGGGGAATTGGATCCTCAACCTAAGTTCGATGGGGATTTAACCCTATCCTTACTACTCGAATTTTAGGCTTTAAGCACTATGGGAGTGGTAAAAACCACTATTTTAAGGATTATGTTGCATGATAGGACAAACACGAAATACTCCTTTCGCCTCACCTTTTCTTCCAAGTATGGTTTTGACCATTTTACTCAAGATTCTCTTTAATATGTGCAGAACGTGCTTGGTTCAAGATAGTTCGGGCATCAGTTCCCAACCTTAGGATCCTTTTAATATATGTTATGTAATAACCCTAAGAGGATTCGACACCTTTTCAATGATTGTATTTGAAATGTAGATGCAACTGAGATGAAATGTATATGCAATGCGGAATGTAACATGAGATATGGATGAATGCATTGCTCTTTTTGAAATGCGGATGGAGTATATCACCTACTTTGCCATAATTTATAAAACAGACAACTTCATGCATCACAAGTTCCAAACGATATTCTTTAATGTGTTTGCGATACTCGTGGAGCTTTCCGCAATACAATTCCGATGTTTCATATTCTCCTAGTCTTAGTTAACATTCATAAGGACATAAGTTGACATCTCGCTTTTTTTTTTTTTTTTCAAAACAAACCAAAAGTGTCCAAAGGACCAACACACAAAACTTAAAACCAAAATGAGATCCAATCCAAAACCAACATCAAAACCAAAAATCATATACAAATGTACAATATAATACAAGATGGTGCAAAGTTTGGATTATCATTTTCCGGATCCCAAACCTGATTTGAGCATTCCAAAATACATATGACATGATATTCATACCAAGTTTGGAAGGAATCAAACAAGAACAAGACTAGACCAAACAATGCAACCAACTTCAACTTTCCCCTCTCACCCCACCAATTAGATTTAGTTCCATTAGTATTCTCATAGGTGAGATTCAAATTACCAAATTGATTAGACAATGGTTGATTTTCAATTCTTTCTTGTCTATTCTTTAAGGTGTAAATTTCATAATTCCATTCATGATTTAGAATTAGGCTTTCTTTATCCAAAATGAAACTTTGTAAGCAAGAGCCTATTTCTAAAAATTTTAAAGCCAATTCATTTTCCAAGTTTGTCGGCCAATCAAATTTTTGCAAACATTTGCAAGCATCTAGGATATTTACTAAATGGGAATCATTAAAAGTTTTTATCCTAGGTTCAAGAATTAATTGTTGATGAATTTGATTTAGCAATTTAAGTGCATCAACTTCTTTTTCATTCATTAAAATAATGTTATCAAAGGTGTGGTTAGAAATTAATCCTTGTTCTTCATTCACCTTCAATGGCATTTCATCATAAACATCATTCAAATTCAAAACATGGTCGTTCAACTCTTCACCTATAGCTTGGATACTTGAACACAAAAGTTTAGATTCTACCTTTTGCACATTTTTATTTACCAAAACTTGGTGAGAAATCACAATTTCTTCCTTGATTACCTGTTCATCAAACATACCAATATACGACACCCAATTGAAAACATGTCCATATTTTTCAACCCTCAAATCTTGTTGGTCAAAATGTAGGTTAAGTAACTCATCTTGATGATCACTTATTTGAGTTTCTTCCAATTGATCAATCTCTTTGTCATTTGGTTCCAATTGCTTGTTCACCATCCATGGCATCTCTTCATGTGAGATAGAAGTTTCAACATCTTGCATATCAAGTGAAATAGGAGTTTCATCTATAGGGGCGTGAGAAAATAATACATTATCATATCTCCCCCAACCATTGTAAAAATTGTCATCCAAATTCGTGGAATGACATTCCATGATGTTTGTGGCATGATATTTTGATTCATTCATCAATTATTTTTCTTCTTTGTCCTTGGTAGTAGGATCGTTATAATCTTCCAAATTTTGATGAGATTTGAAACCCTCTTCCAAAACATCCTCAAATTGTACAGGAGTTGTAATATCTTCCTTTAAGTAGGCGATTATGTTATCCTGCATATCAATTGACACAAAGGGTTCATGAGGAGGTTTAGAGTGAGCATATCCATTCAATTTCTTTCGATAATCATGGCGATCATCTTCCAAAATTAAGTTATGATGCTCGACTATTTCTTCAACATCTTCTGATTCATCAAATTGTATCTCATCAAATTCACCTTCACCTTCCTTAGATGGTTCAATTATTTCAAACAGTGGGTTATTTCTTGAATTCAAATTTGTAAGGCTATCATAGTCCAAATTAGTAACCCATGATTCTGCTTCATCACAATTTGGAGGGTGAAGAATTTCTTGATCATTAGTTTCAATCATCTCATCGAGTGTATCTTCCAAGAACAAGTGGTGAAATTCTGTCATATCTTCAAATTCATTTATTGATTTTCTTCCGATTTCACTTTCAACCACTTCATTCAACTCTATGGTCATTTTTGTCCTATCACATATCTCAAGTAGAGTTGAATTTATGACACCATTATCTGAATAATCATGTATCTCTATGAATGAAATCATCTCAGCATGATCCTCATTAGTGGATGTTGGATTGGTAACTTGCACCTCCTCTTGGACTACATCTAAGGCGGTTGTAACATTTGGACACTCAAATTCGTCCCCTTGATCATTCACCTTAGGTATTGTTGGATTGGAGGGTGCTATATTCAATGGTTGATGTAGGTTGGTATCACTAACCCCAAAAGAACAATCTTTCATGGGAGCATGTTGTGCCTTTTTTTCTTCCAAAACTTGTTCTACCTTTTCAAAGATTTCATAGATCATCTCTAGGGACAGGTCATCCAAGCTTTCCTTAATGAGTGTAGCAAGTGTGGGGGGTATGGCTCTCAAGTATACTTCAATAGCTTCCTCTTTCGATGTACCCAAACTTTCCCACATTTGAGAGTACAATTCACGAAACCTCACATTGAATTGACTCATGGACTCATTAGGCTCTTTACACATAGAGGTGAATTGATTTTGCAACCTATCCAAGTCAACTTGATTACCAAAGTGATAAAGATAGGCTGCTTCTAATTGGCTCCAAGAAGTCTTAACCTCCATGGGTAGATGGCAATACCACGAGAATGATCTATCACCCACAATGTATGGGAAGAACCTACAAGCAATAGGCTCACAAAATATTTGAAATTGACATAACGTGAACTTATAGATATGTAGATTTTGTAGGTATCCTGATGCCACCTTTTGATTAAAAAGTCATAGAAACTCCAATAACATTTCATGAATTTGATAAGGTGTTCCAAAGGTAGAATGACATTCATAATACTTTCCTAATGTAGATACCATCGTTTCCCTTAGGGACATCATTTCTTCTCTTAGGGATACAATTTGCTCCTTAGATGTTGCCATTAGTGAAACTCAAAGAATAACTTCAAAACCAATTTGTTAGTCCCGAATGAAAGAAGGAACCATGACAAAGCAATATTCTAAAAATGTAAATTAGTTTCGAATTCACCAGATCGCATATGCGCAAGTGAAGAGCATACTCCTAGTGTTGTAGGATTTCTGATTCACAAGATCGCATTACACGCAAGTGAAGAGCATAATACCGACAACAAATACGTTTTAGACAAAATAATTCCTTACAAATAAGCATGAAATGACTCACAAATATCGAACATGTAACGTATGAATAATCATGTTAGCATCAACCAAGAGATGTATCCATTAAAATCCAATGAAAGTAATTGCATGGAGACAACCTCGTTAGTCAAGACCAAAAATTTTCAAAATCAAATCAAAACACATTATTCCTGTATGAACAATCAAAAGCGTTAGAACAATGCATAGCAATTCATGTCCTCCTTTTAACACTACAAGGTTGTATTGTTAAAATAGGGCTAAAGATAATAATCAATAGGGCATGAAATATTCAAAATTTAAATCCCTATAGCATTTAAATCACACTGAAATAAACCAATTCAGGCCCTCCTTCTAGCGCCAAAATGTTGAGTGGTATTTTCACATAGTTGTGAAAGCACACTCTCCTTTAGGATTTGGGTTCCAAATCCCCTCTTGCAAAGAAGTTAAACAAACAACTTCTCCAAGGTCTCCGCTATATTAGCATTTGCATATGTGTATTAGTAATCTCGAATAAAGATATTCACTTTAAATGCTTGGAACACCTTAGTGATTGCAAGTAACTGTAAACAAGGGGCAATGTTGGTTTATTTTACCATGAAACTTTAGTGATTGTTCATTGAACCAAAATAAAGCAAATGTGAGTTGGCCCTCATATGACCACGATGTAGCGCTCAAATTACCCCTCTTTCATAAAATTAGAATTTTTATGAAGAGAGGGCAATTTTAGGCTCAAAAATGGAAATTTGTGAAATGCCATAAAACATAACTCCTTCAATGAAATTGGAATTTTCATGAAGGGAATGTCATCATAGGCTCATGAGTGTAAAACATGAAACTGAAAAAAAAATGAAATTTGACCTTAAAATAGAAATTTTAACTTATTTTAAATTTTCAAGCATTAAAATAAACATTTAAAAAATGTCAAAATCCAAAAATAATTGCACCAATGCGTAGGTTATACTTCAGAATTCCAATACGCATTTTGAAATTTCATTTTCGGAGTTGTTTAATATTTTTAAAAATTCATCGAAGTTGTTTTGTTACAGACTTTAAAAATCCGAAAATAGAAAATTTCCATTTTAAGGTCAAATTTCATTTTTTTTTTTAGTTTCATGTTTCATTCATGAGCCTATGATGAAATTCCCTTCATGAAAATTCCAATTTCATTGAAGGAGTTATGTTTTATGGCATTTTCACAAATTTCCATTTTTGAGCCTAAAATTACCCTCTCTTCATAAAAATTCTAATTTTACGAAAGAGGGGTAATTTGAGTGCTACATCATGGTCATATGAGGGCCAACTCACATTTGCTCTATTTTGGTTCAAGGAACAATCACTAAAGTTTCATGGTAAAATAAACCAACATTGCCCCTTGTTTATAGTTACTTGCAATCACTAAGGTGTTCCAAGCATTTAAATTGAATATATTTATTTGAGATTACTAATACACATATGCAAATGCTAATATAGTGGAGACCTTGGAGAAGTCGTTTGTTTAACTTCTTTGCAAGAGTAAAGGAGAGTGTGCTTTCACAACTGTTTGAAAATACCACTCAACAAGAATATCACACCCAAAGTATATGATTTATAGATCCATTAAACTAGAATTAAAAAAAAAAGATAGAGTAAATCAACCATGAGCTATTTATACATATAGAGCTATAAAGCAATAAGGAGGTGGTGTATCATGGTTTTAGGTGCCTCCCAATACAAATTATGGATAATGAGTGTCCAGTAGAGGATCCTAGCCTAAGTTGGCATATTTTCCATTTGGTTCATCCACCTAGTTATCTTCCA
Source organism: Wollemia nobilis (assembly GCA_028583015.1). Lineage (NCBI taxonomy): Eukaryota > Viridiplantae > Streptophyta > Pinopsida > Araucariales > Araucariaceae > Wollemia > Wollemia nobilis. Next base: position 3,780,997 of record JAQPPZ010016831.1, read on the forward strand.
AATCCCTCATCAAAGAGATGGTGTGGTTGAGAATGAAAACCTTGTTATTGTTGTACCATCCCTAGGATCGCTAGTGATAGGGCTAATAATAATGAGGTGTTGAGTGATTCTAGTTCCTATATTTATGTTGAGGACTCCAAATTGGGAGCTTTTGAATCTTAAGTATGGTGATTGTGGGACTGATTCCTATATGGAGGAGAGGTTGGCATGACATGATTTAGTATGCATGGGATGCTAACCCAATGGTCCATAAGATTCTATAAATGATTCACCTCTAATACCACATTGTTTACCTATACATGGAACTATAAAAGTACTATTTTCATTTAACAATGTATTTGCCCTTTGAGGTGAAAGCCCAATGTGATATAAACACCCATGCCTCACATAGAGTAAAATAGTAAGAAGTGCAATGGATGGAAGGACTTCTTATAGGGAAAAATCCAAGGTTTTTAACCAAGATCAATTCGGTGTTGGATCAAATCCTTGGCACACAAAGGCCTTCACAAGATAAGGCCTAATTTTTTAAGGGGATTTATAGGCAAAAGGAATTGCAATGAAAGTAAAAAATATAGAAAATTTGAATTTTGTAAAAAATTAAACCTAAGCTATGGGGGTGATGTGCCAATAATAAATTCCCCCTTCTCGACTAAAATAAGAAGTTATAAATGAACATGGGAACCACTATCTAATAGCTAGAGTGAACACACTAAATTATGTATAACTAAGAATAAAAAATACATCAAAGGAGTACAAAGTAAAATTAGTCAGGGATTTCATTAACATGTAAACCATTATTAGGAGCCATGTGACCTAAAGAGGCTCAATGCTTCTTATACTATGGCTCAAGGTTCAATATCTGTTTATTACAATTGAGAATAGGGGAATTAAATTAAGAACCCACAAGACCAAATAATAGGCACAATCAGAAAACTCTTGATAACACAAACTTGGGCCTATTTATAAGCTAAGAGGAAGATCATTTCCCTCCAATACTATGTGTAGAAGGACTACAAATTATCCACTACTCTTTAACAAAAATCCTTATACAACTAAAATTAGTAGCTTCAATATCTCTACATTAGGGGTAATTTATGCTAGGAATTTCTAGGCCTTTGGATGAAAATCATATCTAACATATCTCATTGTTCCTATGTTGATAAATTAAGTACTTGTTATATTTCTCTTGGAATTCCTCGCTTTCTAACATAGCAGAAATGACCTCATAACTAGCATAGATCAACAAGATAGGCTTAAGTGTATGATGGACAATCACCACAACTTCTATGCAATTATATCTAAAAATTAGGCCATAAATTCCATTTTGTCTACCCTCTTCTAGGTTTGTGTGGCTACCACATTTCCTTGGCTAAAATGGGATCTCATTTAGCCAATGGTAGGCCTTCTTCATCTAGGCATTGATGTCTTTCTCTTTGGGTTCTTGACTAGTTACCATGTGTTTGGCTTTATACCTTATAAGGGACTTCTCTTTTTTGTGCTCTCCTCTTTAAAAATTACCACATGGATCATTGGATGGAAAATAAATAGCTCATGGACCGTAATACCTTCAATGCTATTGTACTTGGTGGAAGATGAGCACTAACCTTTTATGGAAGATCTAATGATTGACATGGACTTTCGACTCATTCACCTTCTTCTTGATATCCCTTAATTCTGATTGAATGTGAAAGGTACCTTTAAAATACCTTCTTCAAACTATACCACTTCTAATTAAGCCTTATATTTAAGTGGGAACTATAGATTTTTTTCCCTATAAGTACATTCAAACAAATTTTAGATTTAGCAATCAATGAAAAGTGGATATCAATAGATGCTCAAGAAAAGAGTTGTATTTTTGTCTTTCTAGATATCAAATAAAATATCCACTCTAAAATGATGTTTTAGTTATGTGTATTTGGCTAGCATGTGGGTCTAGTCACCCAAAAGAATCATGTATTAGGATAAAGACTCAAGTCTAAAAGACCTGAATAAATCATGAATCTATGTCCATGTAAATTGAGATCTAGGAAAAAACCAAAATGGATGATTGATATTTTTACATAACCTATAAAATGGGTATTGTGGGTGGAAAACACCTAAATGATATAGTCTATTACCAAGGGGGAGACGTAGATAGAGGATACAAGCAAAATAGAAAAATTTGGATTTTGCAATGGTAGACCAGATAATTTGAAATCTATATTGCCAAATTCTATTGGCAAGCCTCCATCTATAATTAAGTTTTTGCATCATCAAGAGATGAGGCAAAATTTATTTGTATCATTTTTTGGGATTGTACCTACAAAATGGGGTATCTAGAAAATAATTCAAGTCTTTCCACCAAGCTTGAGAGGCTTTGATCCCAATTTTATGAACCATTTAGAGAGGGACACAGTTCGCAACCACTTGGAAGGATTCCATATCTTTATTAGACAATATGAAGTTGTTTTTAGCTTTAGGATAGGAAATCCAATTTATTTTTTTCTCTAGAAAAGAGTTTTTAAACCACTCAAAGACCTTGGAAAGGTGTTGGTCCTAGTGAGTCATTATAGATGACCACCATAAAGACTACTAGTTAAATGAAATTCTAGTACTAAATCCATTCCCATTCTAAATTAGCTATGTTTTAATGTATTTTTAGGATTTCCAAATTATTTTTATTCAAATAGTTTCCCTAAATTTTAATAGACACCTTGAAAGTAAGGATGGTCTAAATATCAAGTTCTTTTCAATATTGTCGACCATATGGAGTACCTAAAGCAATGCAAAAATGAAGCAAAACTTTCCAAGATTTATTGCCTTCTAGGGCTTGTATTACCTAGTAGGACAAACCCTTGGTGATGTATGTCCAAGATTCCAAGACCTCTAAACTCACATGGGAGACAACAAAATTCTAAGACAACACGATCAAAACCTTTCCCTTGCTAAATGGAATCTCATAAAATATATTTGAGAAATTTTTCAAGATTTAAGTAAGAAAATTTAGAGGGATCTAGGTAAGAGTAGTAGTATAGATGAGTTGCAACAAGAATATTGGAGCAAATATAGATTATTCTTGCTAATTATAGTCATTTTGAAATCCATTGTTATAACTTCTTCTCAACTCTAGCAATTATAAATTGCCAAAGAGTAAAGGAAGAAGAGTGAAAGGAAAAGACATTTCTATGAAGATTGAATATTTCACCATGGTCAATCCCTTTCCAACCAGATTGAGTAATCTAGGAAGACTTGTGGAGGAGGGATTGATCATAGCATTACATATTTTTCCATTGAATGTTGGAGGTATATTCTAGGTAGAATGTGTCCAAGCATTGTAATGCATGTTTGATGCTAGTTTCTTCCTCCAACATAGTTAGGAAGGAGGTATCTATGGAGTTGTGATTAACTAGATGTTGAGTAGTGTGAGTAAGGGAGATGCACTTAACTGAACCTTGAAAAACTATGTGGGCAAGTAAATACCCAAATCCCTCAACAACTAGAACATAAAGTGTTAGAGCAATTAGATAATCCTATCAAATAAAGCAAAAGAGGCCAAAGGAGGATGATTGATTACCATTTATAGTCAAACAAGTAGAGGCATATAAAAAACGTATATTGATAGAGTAAATAAAGTTGACCCAAATATCAAATTCTATAATATTAAAATAAATAAATTCTAGTTGATATGATTATAAGATTCAACAAAATCAATTTTAATAAACAAGACTCTCTACTAAGAAGTTTGACCCCATTCCATAACTTCCCATACAAAAATTATGTCATCTAGAATATATCTACTTTTGATTAATATTATCTATTCATAATGATAAATTAGCAAAATGTGGTTTCACAAATAGAGCTCCAAAGCCTTAGTGATATTTTTGTAAAAAATGTTCAATAAGGTAATAGGGCCCCAATTGCAATTTTCCTTTGAATCTCCAATTTTAGATACGAACTTAATATTACCATTTTTTATGATATCATCTAATATATTGTTATTGAATGATTTCAAATAGACCCAAAACAAATCCTAACCAACAATATCCCATCAAGATTTATAAAATTCATAGGGTCAGGAATCCATCACATTAAGGGCTTTATCACTGGTATTGGAGAAGAAAACCTCCTATAATTCATAAGTGATAAATTGATCATATAAGAAACACTATGAAGTGGAGAGCCTACAAGGGACCACATTTGTACAATTTTGTAGAGAAATATCCTACTATGGCAAAGGAGGTTAGGCCTTGAAAAGTTCTTGATAATGTTGAGAAAAGGCTTGTAAGATATCAGGGAGTTCTAATAGAACTTGTTGACCTTCCTTGACGTTTTTGATATTTTGGGTGACATAATAAGGTCATAATTATAAAATGATTTATTTGAATAATTAATCTCCAATCTTAGGCCAATGAAGATGGGTCTTGATTTGGATTCCTCAAGCTATGTGATAGTCATTGATTTGTTTTTGCTAGTGAATCTTGGTTACTCATATTTGTAGAGTGGGAAAGAATAAAAATATTTATATCTTATTTGTAGCTCATTTTAACTCTGAGGTATTAGCCTCGTAGGATTTATGATATAGAAGAACCAACTAATGGCCATAGATGTAAAGAAAAATTGATGTATATTTTATTGCATTGTTCCACCACTAGATCTAGTCAATCTCATCACAAGGGTAAGGTTCAATATTCTAGATGTGTTTACTGTCAATCAACATGGATGTATGTATCAACAATTATGTGTTTAGAAATATTTTATATTTTTCCTTCTTAGAAGTTCCACTTAGCCATTCAATGTAAAAGCAAACAGGGAAGTGACCAGAAAGGACAATATCAAGCATGGGCTACACTAGTAGAGAAAAATAATTAGAGAAGGAGAAAATTTGTTGACCTATCAACATGGATTTGTCAAGCTATTTGAGAATTATTTCCATGTTGGACCACATGTTATTACACATGTGGAATATGGTATTAGAATGATAACAACTAGTATTGGGGAAAAATATCCAATTATCTAGCTGTAGAAGGGGAAAACTACCCTACCGTGTACAATTCTCAAAGATTATATCTACAAGATAAAGCCTTTAGGTGAACCATGATGGTATTTTTTTCTCTAAATTTGGTTGTAAGGGGGTAAGGGTTCACCAAGAATGGTTTAAGGACTCACTCCAAGTCCTCTGGTTTTCAAGAATGTTTGATGTATTTGATTCAAGATAAATACCTATCTTTGGCCTTTCTAGATCTATGCTATAAAAGATAAAGGACAATGCAAAAATATAGAATGTAAAAATACAAGAGCTAACCCTAGAATGATTCTTTATTTGAATTATTTCTAACCCTAGGGTTCTAAATAGTCAACCGTTAATAAAGGGCTCAAGAAGAGATGCACAAACAAAATTAACCCTAAGTGCACACTATATGATGTTTATATTTCAAATGCCTAGAAATTTATGATGTACTTTTTATAAATTATATCTAAGTTTTATTATATAAATGTAAATAACTCAAAAAAAACCTAAGGACTAATCAAAACTATTAGTTTATCTGATGATTTATATTTATCTTTATCCCTTTATCCAATGCTATCAAAAAATCCTGTTCCTGCAAGATAACTTGATAAAAACTTCAAAAATATGATTAGAATTAGGGGGCCTACTTAGGCCATTGTATAGCAATTCTTGGAGGTGGAAAATTCAAGGCCCCTAGGTCCTTTTGTGACATTTGATAAACAAAAGCGAAAATTGAGCTTTGGAAGCAAACAAGCATATCACAATACAAAAAATAAAATTTTAAAACCATAGAATATAATGTAGTATTATGCTCTAGATGCAGTATAAAATGTAATTATGAAATTTAGAACAACAATTTGCCCCCAGATATGGCTTAGGTGAAATCACTCCCCGTAATAGATGACCGCCATAACGCAAAAGCAGAATCAGCCCCATAGAGACCTGGGTGCGATTTTGTAGAAGTGAGATGAAACATATTAGATAAAAGTGAGATAATAAATATTAAGTGCATCAAATTAAAATAAACATGCAATAGAGCGCTTTCATCTAGTAGAGATCGAGAAAGCAGGAAAAAGGGTTTAGACCTCCCAAATAGTTGATCTCTCCTTAAGGCTTCAACACAAATCCACCAAGAGTGAACAACAACAATCAACAATCCAATATAGCAGAAAACCAATTAGACTTTACACTCCAAAGTAAATTTGGTTGTGAAATAAGAAGGATCAGAATGAATACGAGCACTTTGTGAATAATAATCATTAGCATTAAATCATAAAATATTATTGTGCAATATTTTTGTGTGTGAAAAGTGAATTCAAAAACTCCTTGTATAACAGATTTGAAGGTGAGATGAGTGGGAAAACCAAGGAAGGATGACGTAAAACACAAAAAACCCAAATAATTAGTTTTTTATTAGAATAAACCCTAAAAATACAAAATTGTGCCTCGTCAAGGCCATCATGATTTGCCTATGCAAAGTCATGCTACATCAAGGGCAAGATTGATTTTGCATAGAGAGAGAAAAAATGCAAAAAGAATGGGGTAGAAGCCTTACCCTTTCCCTAGGCAAGTTTAAGGGATCTCCTAGAGGGCTCAGGAAATATTACCTACTAAAGTAGATCAATTTTTCGTGTCTAAAATTTCCCCCCTCTTTGATGCTTTTATGGCCTAATAAATATGTAAAATAAAATATGTAAACACTCAAAAACAAAAGGTGATAAGCAGGAATGCGGTGGTTGGTTTAGAAGAAAAGGATGGTGTAAAAATGGTGTTATTCCAAACACTTTCATGTTTTACATTCAAATTGAGGTATTAGGGACATTAATACCTCTAAGGCTAGGGTGCCCCCTTGAATTTTATGATGGACACATCCTTCATGAAAAATCGAAGACACAAAAACTGAAGAATAATGGGAGCAAAGAAGAAAAAATAAAAAGAGAGAAGCAAGAAAAAATAGGGATAAAAGTGAAAAATGGGGTAGTACCATAATTCATTTTTATCGTGCAAAATAGGAGAAATGAGATCTAAGGAAAAAAGAGATACGACACTACTAGTGCATCGTTTAGTGATCATGAGAGGTGAGGCTAGCATTGAAGTAGAGGAGGTATAGGTGGGTTCAAAAACCATGCTAGCATTTTAATTTTTTTAAAACTTTTGTGCTTGTTGGGTAGTTTGCCATCAAAACTAGTAGTTTTGTCATGTATGACCTGGGCACAATCTCATAGCCCGATCACGATATCACCTTGCATAGAAGTGGTGAAATCATGCCTGGTGAACAAAACCAAGTACAATTTTATAAGATCACTCCTCATAGAAGCGAGGTGTGATATCGCCTCGAAGAAATTATGATCATGAAAAACCAGACACAATTTCATCGAAATGGCAAAAATATATAAGAAAGAAGAAATAAAAAATAAAATGGAAGAAAGAAAAATAAGGAAATATGCAAGAAAGCTAACCTTGGGAATGCAAAATTTGAACTTAGAAACAAACTTAGAGTTTTTAATTTAATGTAATTTTTAATTAATTAATTTATTTAGAATTAATTTTTTATTAATTTAACTGATGGAAAATTTTATTTGTGTTGTTATTGCAGTTTAGGGTACTTGAGAGACGCAAGTGGTGAGAAGGATCCTTGGAGGTGGATCTAAAGACACTCAGATATGTAGAGAGATACACAATTGGAGCAGTGGGGCTATACCACCTAGTGAGACTACCTCGAGTAGAGGCATACAAGGCTCTACAAATGGTGATGGTGGAAACATGGTACCTGAAGTCATCAACCTTCCAATTATGGAGAGATGGTACCCGAAGTCATCTACCTTCCGATGGAGAGATGATCATAACATTGAAGGATGTGTGGTACATCTTGCACATCCCTATTATATGGATGATAGTTTATAGAGCATGAGGGAGGACAGTGACCTTGTAGTGATTTTTAGGAGGTTGTACCTGCTAGGGTCGAGAGAGAACCACTATCGTAGATGACTTAGTGGGGTGATATAAGGTAGACCCATTGACGACTATGATCTATAGGGTGTTGAAAGTATTGTTGATGTGCAACACAAGTAGATAATATCTACCATGGACTATGATGGGTGTAGTAGTAGACATGCGATACCAAGGAATTTTGTTGGTATGGGGTCCATATGAGTTGGCCCACTTGTACATGATGTTGTACAATGTTGTGTACAAGAGGCATACAGGGTTAGTGTGCATGAATTTTCTCTAGGCATGGAGTTGGGAGTACATAGTTGTGTGGAGATCAGATGCACTACAAGGAAAATTACCTAGTCCAAAGTAACCAACAACATACAGATGGTCCATATCCCTAGAGAAATTTGTGAGGACCTACATTAGGCACATACCACTAGCAAGGTGGATCATAGATGAGCAAAGGGAGACAAATATTATATGATAACCCTAGCATCTACACCCAATAAATGCTGAGGATAGGATATATCTAGTAAGAGTTAGGATTACTAGATGGATTAATATGGAGAGAGGTGATCTAGAGGTATTTCGGTTTGATCGAGTCTTGAGGTAGTTCAAGATCTTACAGGGAATCCTAGACCTAGAGGATTACTGATATTAGAGAGTCTACCAGGACCTAGCAGGGATGGTAGGTGGGCCTGACTTGACTAGGTGGGTAAAGGACTTGGAAAATCCTCCTTACATGGATCCCACGATGGATGACATAGGAGTGGCCTTCAGATATAGGTGGTTGTAAAGAAGAGTCATGCCATATAGGATCTCCCTATCAATTCTTATATAGAGGAGCCAATTGATGGACCTGGGCATGAAATTATCCTTTCAAGAGATAGCTTGTAGGTCCATAATGAGGGCATAGTAGGGCCTTGCAACTCTAATATAGAGACATGATAAAGTATAGATTATGCTAGTTATGGAGAACACCAGCACTACAAGGACTAGGGAGGTAGGGGAATCTAGAGTTTCCTCCACAAAGGTCAAGGTACTACTAGGTAGAGGATCGAAAGAGTCCTCCACATCAATAATAGTTGATCAAGTCTAGGCATCAAGATGAAGAGATTTGAGGGAGAAGGTAGAGGTGCAATGAGCATATGTGGTGACTCTATAGAGATAGGTGGACCTACTCCATGAGGACAAGTCCAAGATGATCGAGGGACTATAGAACTCATTGAGTACCATAAAGAGGGAGAGAGATATGGTCCAAGAAGATGTTGATCATCTTCAAGGGGAGGTGAGCCATATGGACATAGAGTTCCATAGGGCTTGGGCAAAGGGGATGAATACCATTGAGAGTAGCTAAGATAGCAATGGGGTTTGCCTTGTATAGGTAGAACTATAGAGGGCAAGGAATAGGCTAGAAGTGGTCATTTAGTAGGCTACCTTTTATGAGACTATGTACTACCAAGTGGTACTAGAGGAGTAGAGAGTGACACTCCCTCCATCCCTCTAGTTAGCTAGTAGGTCATAGTCTCAATCATGTAAATTCTTAGCTTTGTCATCCTTGGGTATGCGGTTTCCTAAACCAACTCTTCTGGGTAGAGTAAAGGATATAGGACCTCATATCTAGGGTTAGGGATCAGGATGACATGCCAATTTTGATTGTGGTATGCATCCCTTGAGATTGGTTGAGTGTGTCGAGACTAAAATATGGTACACCAACCAAAAAATAATGTATCTCTCTTTTTCTCATCAAGTAATACATAGTTGCTTTTTTTATATTTTGTGTATTTGTGTGTACGTGATTTAATTCAAGTAGATGTTCTATAATTTAATGTTTTATACATGAAATATATCTTAATGTAAGACTATATTAAATTCATGTATGGAATGTAAGGAAGAAATAAAACACGAGACAAAACAAGAAAGAAAACCAACAAATATAAGAACAAGAGAGAGAAGATGAAGAAGACAAATAAGAAGAATATCCAAAGGTTAACCATCTAAAATAGAGAAGGATAGGTGAAAAAATATCAAAATTAGTGTAGGTTGCAAAGGACCAATGTGATTAAATACTATGAATCATACCATAAAAGAGGGAGTTAAATCGACTGCAGGTATAGTAGTCACTGTAAAGGATGATGTGTTGGAGTTCAACCCGCTATGGGTGGTTTCTTGCTAATTGAATATTATGAGGTGATTACCCACTAGGATGTATGTTGAGGCCTGCTAAAAATTTCCAAGGAGCTTATCCTATAATGGGATGTTGAGCCCACTGATTCAAAAGGAAGTATAACCCGATAAAATATCATATCCAATAAAATACCCACTGGGATGTATAATTATCCCATGTGGGGTGTAATATATAAGGATAAAATATATTAGATGAGTGCTACCATTGATAGGGTTTTTTTAATATGAAAACAATATGGTGAGTGTGTGCAAATGTGCAGTGAAATAAGATGAAAACAATCAATGAGAGAACTGAGAGAGTTCTACAACATTAAATCAATTTCATGAGCAATATTACCAGAAAATTGAGCAACATCCTCAGCATAATCCAACACTATTTTGATAAAACTCCATACTACATGCTACTTAATATCCATCAATTTTAAACTATGAAAAAGTGCAATCATCTTCGTAGAATATTCCCTTGGGGAATAGACATCAACCACAATTTTGTCCTTAAAAAAATATCTGGGAAGAACCTCCACATCTTCCTTGAGGGATAAGGAAGAGGACTCTGAAACATCCTTCTTTTTACCACTCAGCCACAATGACTTATGGGTGCCACTGCATTTCACCATGTTGACAGAAGGAGGACCCCTCATCATTGGAGTGGCAATTGAAAAAACTTCTCACAAGTAAAATATAAAATTCCATAGAACTAGAGTCTCACAAACACTAGGAATAACCAAAGAGCCAAAACTTCTCCACCCATACTCCAAAAAGAATAGAACACGCCAGGGAAAACTCAAAATAGCAACAACGAGAAGGAGCACAAAAAACCATAGCATGAACACGAGCATCCTTCTACTCCAATAAATAAAGGGGAGAAGGCCACCATTTACATGCCAATACAAACAATTCCTCCACACACTACCAACTAGCTAGAGAACAAAATATATACAGACAAGTGTAAGAGAATAAAAAGTGCACGTCACAAGAGATGACACCAAGGCAATAATATGGAAAGGGACCAACATATGTAGGCACAAAGATCGACTCTAGCAATTATTACCCTAATACCAATCCCAAGATAGGGAATTAAAAATAGCTTAGGTACTCACCCCACATCGAATCTAGTGGAGCAACCACCACCACCCAATAAATAAATGGGGATTCACAATAGAAAATGTCCAAAACCGATCCACATAACAATGTAAGTAACCTAAACCAAGAAAAATCAAGGATAACTATCACCACATAATGAGGACAAGACTTTACATAGAAATCGCACTCTAAAGAAAGCTAATGAAGCTTCAGGACACATCCATACACTAGTAATAAAGGGGGAAATTTTTTCAAAATTAAAAATTTGAAATGAAAAAATCTCCATGAAGCCCAAGAAGTAAATATCGACCACCACCCTGCACTTCAACCAATGACTGCAGCTGCACCATATCCTAACCCATCAAAGCAAATGAAGGTAAACCTCCTAATATAAACTAATTAAATTCATTATTAACATACCAGATAATATCAAGAGGGAAGTGCCTCTTCCGAATAGAAGATCCTGGGTGATATACCCACATATTTACCATCAAGTCCATCTCTAAATTGCCTTCTATAAAAATGTGCACAATCAAAACTTCATCTAGGGATCGAATAATTCCAACGACTTCATTTATCAGGTTGACCACCCTCCAACTTACATGGCAAGTCCCTTTTAGCATGTTTATAACATTTAAAGAATCACCCTCGATAATAAATTTTTGAATTCCCAAATATCTAATCAAAGACAAACCTAAAAAGGTTGACCTTGCTTTAGAAAACTGGAATGCATGAACACTGAGATTTTTTGCAAAGGTAAGAACCAAATTACCGTTGTTATCAAGAATGACCCCCCATCATCAGCAACCCCTGGATTACCTTTAGAGGTTCGATAAAAATTAAATTTACACTAGCCAATAGGAGTAGGGTTCCAATGAATAAAACTCCTAGGATTAGGAGCTGGCGGGGGCAATCAACATGCCCAAAACCAGGACTCTACTCAATTAACACTTCATTAGAAATCTGAGCCTCCAAAAATTTAGACTCATGTAAGGCGCTCGAGACACTATCCATTCTTATTCATAGAATACGAAAGCTCAAACAAAAGTTTTAAGACTCTTTATCTTTGAAGACACGAGCGTTCATCTCCTTCCACACACCCCACATCATGTGAGGTAAAATAAATTTCTAAAAACACTTAAGTTTGGGTGATGAAAAGGGAGAATCCCACTGCAATACATAGTTGATTAATGAATTAGGAAAAACCCAGCTTACTTCAATCCTATAGAGAATGAACATCATAACTTCCTGAAAGACCCCATAATTAAGAAGTAAGTGCGAATATGATTCCCATGCTTCTTTACACAAATAACACTTGTTAACTAGACACATACCTCTTTTATGAATATTTTCAACCGTAAGAATCTTGTTTTGCATTACCAGCTAGAAAAACATATTGACTTTGGGGGTTAATTTCTTTAGCCAAATTAATTTGTGAGGAAAAAAGCCATTGCTTTCCACACAAAGGAGCTCATAATTTGACTTTACTGAAAATAATCCTGCACTATTAGCTTTCCAAACCAAATGATCCTCCACATTCTCTTACTGCACCACATAAATACGAAGCTCCTCCATAAGTAGGTTCTAGAGTTGGATATCTATGGTGTTCCTCACCATAGACGAAGGATAGGTCTAGATAATTCTTCCTCCATGATATTCAATAAAATCAACCACTTTCATAAGCCCAGAAAGCCTACACCCTTGAATTAAGTATATAAAATGAATGTTCTCAATTAGGGGATGATATCTCAACCAAGCATCTTCCCAAAAATTCATATTCCTCCCATTTCCAACAATCCATATACAGTTAAGATTGATAAACTCCTAAGATTTTACAAGACTATTCCAAAAATCTAAACCGCCAGAAGGGAGGAAATTAGAAATGAAAGAATCAAAATTATACTTAGCCTTCAAAATTTGGCACCACAAACGGTCAACATTAGAGGCTACCTTCCAACCAATATTTACCACAAAAGCCTTTTTCATCATAGTAGCACACTGGAGGTTTAAACCACCATCCTTCTTCCTTCTACAAAGCTACTTCTAAGAGACCAAATGAAATTTACCTTTGAGCTCAGGGCTGGCCCAGAGAAAAGCCTTACAAATGTTATCCAACTTTGCTGTCACTTTACCCAAAATGTGGAACAAGGAAAAAAAGTAGATAGGGATGCTCTACAAAGTACTTTGAACTAGCACCACCTTCCCCGCTTGGCTCAAAAGAGCCCCCTTATAGGATGCTAATTTTTGATGAATTCTTTCAACCACCAGAGTCCATAGAGCATATTTGGCACATCCAATAAAAAGAGGAAGACCAAGATAAGAGGATGGGAGAGAGGTAATCTAGAAATTTAGAATTTTAATGATCCTTCTTTGCCTCACCTCAGGAGTATTGATGAAAAATAAATTACTCTTCAAAAAATTGATTTGCTGGCAAACCACCCTTTCATAACAATCTAAAAGAGATTTGACTTCCCTAGCGATGACCATCGAGGCAACACAAGAAATCAAAGTGTCATCAATAAATTGCTAATTAGAAATTGGGTTACAATGAAGCACCAGATGCATCCCAAAATTATTACACCACCTAGAAATAGACCTTACAAGATCCTCATCCATAAGAATGAAAAGAAAGGGAAACATCGGATCACCTTGATAGAGACCATGATAGGAATGAAAAAACCCTGCAGGAGAGCCATTGATGAGGACATATAACCATGCCAACAAAATTCACATCTTTACTAACTTAATCCAACCTTCACAAAAGTCAAATTTTTGTAAAACACTAAAAAGAAAGGCCCAAGATACCTGATCATACACATTATTAACATCTAAATTGAATAAAAACCCTGCTCTACCACTTTTAAAAGTAGAAGTATTAATTCATGAATAACTATAGCTCCATCTAGAATTTTCCTTCCCAGAACAAAGCCACTCTGTGCCAAATAAATCAACAATGGTAGAAGTAGTTTGAGCCTATTCACAATAGCCTTAGTAAAAATCTAATAAATAGTATTACATAAGCTAATAGGCCTGAAATCATTGAAGGACAAAGTCGAGTATTTCTTGGGTATGAGGGCCAGGAAAGTAGAATTCACTACTTTCGGGATAAACAAAGAACACTACACATCCCTTAAAGCTGAGTAAACATCTTCCCTGCAAATATGTAAAAACCTTTGAAAGAAAATAGGAGGGAAACCATCAGGCCTCGGAGCCTTAAGAGGACCCATCAATTTGATAGCCGCATAAATTTCCTCATCCAAGAAAGGATCCATAAGTCTCCTATTCCAATATTTAGAAATAATCATCGGAATAGCTTCTAACATCTTGCCTTCAGCAAGAATATCGCAATCAGGCACCGAGCAAAGCAAAGATTAAAAAAGTTAACAGCTTCCTCCCAAATTTCCATCACCTCATAAGTTACCCCTCCACTAGCCTTATCAATCAATCTAATTCTATTGCAGCCTCTCCTCCGCAAATTAGAAGCATGAAAGAAACGAGAATTACAATCACATTTTTTCAACCACAACTCTCTGGATTTTTATTTCCAAAACAACTATTCTTCTACTTGCTTATTATAATATTCTGACTAAAGGGATATTTCTTCCTACAAAAAAGCATCAGAACTTACTTGGGCTTCCATAACCGTTTCAATCTCATTCAATTATGATTGCAATCTATCCTTTTCTTTGTAAAAATTACCAAAAGAAAATTTATTCCAAATCTTTATATTATTTCTAAGCCTCCTAAGCTTGTTAGTTAACTTTAACATTCCTTCACCAAAAACATATTCCTACCATAATTCCTTAACATGGGATTCAAAATAGAGGTCTGAGGTGTAGACCAATTGGTTCGACCAAACCCCATAAGGGGGTAGATGTCCAAGCTTTAAATCTTAGGCTTCATCATACTGAATGCTTGTCTCTTTCTTGGTGCTTTCAGTGGTGTAAAAGATTTAAAATGATTGTGGCATGGTGGTTATAGGGGTAAACTATGTGAAGATTTGTGTGGTGTATTTTGGTATGGACAACATAGAATACTATAGTGGTTATAAAAATCACATATCCTACTCAGATTTGTGGTGGCTACTGACTCCACCATGTAAATTAAAAATATATATATAGGATTCAAAATCAGGATGGGAACACCACATAACTTCAAACCTAAAAGGTCAAGGAAGAAATGGGATACCATCAGGGACTTCCAACCATAAGGGGTTATGGTTGGAACCAATATTGGGTAAATAAGACAAATAATTATCTCCAAATAGATTTTTATTGGAGGTAGATACAAAAATCCTATCCAATCTTCTCAAAATCAGACTATTACCAGATCTCCTGTTGCTGCAAGTAAACTTCACCCCCCTTAAATCCAAATTTCAAAGCTCAACAAAATTGATGAACTCAAAAAAATATTGTAGACTCCTATCATCCACTAGATTACCACCACACTTCTTAGATGGATATAAGGGAGAATTAAAATCTCCTGCTACCACCCATGGCTCATTCTAAAAGGTATCCCTCATTTCAAGTAGTAGAAGCCAAAACTTGCATCTATCAATATACAAATTCAGAGCATAAATATTAGACAAAACCCATCTCCTATTTGTGATTTTACACTAGGAAAAAATATTAATCACTCTACTAGAGGAAGAAATAACATGGCCATCCAATCTCAAAGGGTTCCAAAAAGAGAGAAGGCCACCAAAAGAACCAGAGGCTTCACTAGCCATGAAACCCGAATCCTTCCAAATCAAATTATGCATAGAATCCCAAGAGGAGGCCTCTAATTTAGACTCTTTAATACACAAAATATTAGGAGATATTTCCCTCCTAAAAAAAGCTAATTTTTTTTCTTAGAGCAGCTATTGAGCCCTTAAATATTCCATGAAAACAAATTCTTTGGAATTTAAAAAGAGAGTTTCTTTCCTACCCCCCAAGTGGAGAGGATCTGAAACCTTTGAGTTTCAAATTCTTTTCTCCATTCCCTTCCTTCACCACTAGGAGAGCCTAACCACCATTAGCCACTACATCATCCATAGATTTATTCCTACCTATTTTACTTGGAAGTCTACCAGGTTTCCTGGCCATACTAGTATCAACACCCCTTTTGCGATGACTTTTTGTCTTTGGGTCAGGAAACTCTTTCTCCAAGATGAGAAATGGAGAAGAAAGAGGACTGTCAGAGTCATGCTCAGGGGAAGCAACAAGCTCCTTCTAATAAGGATATTTCCTAACATTATGAGGAGTTGAAAGCTATTTCAAGGGAGAAGCAATAGATACCATCCAAGGAGATAGTGACTCCATATCCTAAATCACATGGGAATCCTCTCCCTCCACCGATTTCAAATATTCAAAGGAATTCGACAGAGGTAAATCAAAAACTTGAATCATTGGGTCCAAATGAAGAACGACCTTTAAATTATTAAGAGTTTCAGGTCTTAGAGAACCCTTCCTAGCCAGAGTCATCCCCTTAATACAAGAACCAAAGGCCACACTAGCACTCTTCAACTGAGAAGGAGAAGAAACAATATCCTTTCCTTTTAAAATCCCCTAAGAATTCTTATGCCAAACCTTTTACTTTTTTAAAGGGGTCCTCTTAGGAAGATAATCCACATTAGCACCCCTTTTTAGGTCCTGATGGACTGAATGGTTAACAAAATTATTTTGAGGGAAAAATTTATGATGGTGGCCCCCCATCCCACAAGACCGACAAGCCTGGGGCTTGTTCTCATAAACCAGTGCCTAGACCCAACTACCCAAGTGATAAATAAGTTCCACTGAGCTTGAAATATTCTTCTCAATATCCACCATAATGCACATTATGACAAATTGACACTGAGATGTAGACATAGAAACCTTATCAAATGAAACAAATTCCCCAATAGAGCTCACCACTGCCCTAAAAACACTTTTATACCATAAATACATTGGATACTCAGGAAGGCAAACCTAAATTAGAACTGAATTAACCCTCTAAATATTTGGGTTAAAATCAAAGCTCCACTTCCTGAGAAAGAGACCATGATTACCATAAAACCATGGGCCGTCCTCCAAGATTTTGCAAGAATCCTCCTCGAATGAGAGTCTGGCTTCCATTGAGATAATGCCCAATGCTTAAGCATGTACAATGGTTGTCTACCACCAATAAAATTACCAACCAAATCTTAGGAACCTTTCCTCAACAAGCAATTAACAGTGTTATCTGGGACATGAATTTGAAAGGATTCCAAATTAACTTCACAAGGAGCAAACTTTTTGCCAAAGGACACGCCAACCACCATCCTAGCATGTTATTGTGATGGAGAAGAGACTACTTTACCCACAAACCCCAAAAAACCTTTCTAGGGTCCCAAGATGGAGAAGGATCCACCTCGCCATACTTACCTTACCTGAACAAATATCTAAGGTTAATTTATGATGCCTCTAGCTCCACATATTCGTATAAAGACACTCCAGAATACAACATCCTCAAAATGATTTATATATATTTAAATTTTAGTATTAAATATTATTAATGAGCTATTCATCTAGTCTTTCTAATAAATCACCATTCATAAACAAAAATAAAGAAATTTACAAATTTATTTATTTACCTACCTTGTTCAATTCACAAAGAAAATATAATATATATATATATATATATAATTTTTTTTGAAGATAAGTATAAGAGGGGACATATTTTATAGGGTAAAATATTTCTTAATTTGAACTTAGATAATTTAGATAACAATCCAACACCGTACCATTAAGGTGTCCTTAGATTAACATCTCCTGTTTTAAAAAAAATCACCAATCATATAGAAAAATAATATTAAAAGGGATTGATTTAATTTGAATTATTGAGGTCCGAGGTGTAGACAAATTGACTCAACCAAACCCCATAAGGGGGGTGAATATCCAAGGTTTAAATCTTAGGTCTTGTCATACTAAATGCTTATCCCTTTCATGGTGCTTTCAACAACATAAAAGGTTTAAAATGATTGTGGCATGGTGGTTATAGGGCCATACTATGTGAAGATCTGTGTGGAGTCTTTCAGGGTGGACAATGCAGAATACTATGGCGGCCATAAAAATCAATTAGCCTGCCTAGATTCATGGCAGCTACCAATTCCACCATGTAAATTAAAAAAAAAATTGAATTATTGATTAATTATTATGATTTTAAATTTGGGATATGTTGATTGATTTTATTAATTACAATTGAGTTTAGTATTTTTATTGAATTTAATTATAACTGGTTAAGTATTTAATAAAATTCATTTATAAGAGATATTTTTTAGTAGTTTTTAAATTTAAATTGGTTATATAGGATTGATGTAGGCCTCATATGTATTACATCATCACCATACAATGGTATTATAGCAAAGGTTGAATATTATCCATGTTAGAATTTCACAATAATAGATATGCAAAGCATTACACAAAATATGAAGAGAAGAGTGGAACTGATTGATTTATTTCAAGGATCAACTTTGTATAAATAGCAAAGTTGATCATTGAGAGTCGTTGGATTACAACAACTCATCAGACCTGATGAAGACACCACTGAGAGTTCTCCTGACACATGGAGGAGTGGAAACTCAAGTGTGTATCCTAGTGGAACTTAAGAGAATATTCACTTATTCTAACACCCCCCTTAAGTGATACTAGGGGAGATCGTACAAATGAGTCCCGACGACAAGGCCTGATGAGGTACTCATGTACAATGACTTATTTTTGAAGAGATGGTAAAAACCCAATGGGAAAAACCATCAATCAAAAGGAAGTAAGAGGCTTGTCTTCGTATGGCGAAGATTGTCCTCTTAATACAATAATTAGTTGGTGAAAAAACCCTTGTGGGAAAAACCAACTATGAGAAGAAGAGAGGCTTGTCTTCGTATGGTGAAGATTGTCCTCTTTTACAAAAAAGAAAGATGAGTCCCGACAACTTGGCCTGATTAGGTACTCATTTACATTATATAGTTGGTGAAAAAATCCCTGTGGGGAAAAACCAACTATGAGAAGAAGAGAGGCTTGTCTTCGTATGGCGAATATTGTCCTCTTTATACAAAAAATAAAGATGAGTCCCGACAACTTGGCCTGATTAGGTACTCATATACAATATATAGTTGGTGAAAAAACCCCTATGGAGAAAAACCAACTATTAGAAGAAGAGAGGCTTGTCTTCGTATGGTGAATATTGTCCTCATAAAACCAATCAATGTAGTTGTATAACTCCAAGCTTATCTCACAACTGAAGGTAACGTGGAGAAGGAAATGACTTGGTGAAGATATCTGCAATTTGTTTCTTAGTTGGAATATATTCCAAGTATATGTCCCCACTCTGAATATGTTGCCTTATGAAGTGCATGTGTATTTCAATGTGCTTGGTGCATTGATGCTCAACTGGATTACGTGCAATATGAATTGTGCTCTGATTGTCACACCAAATAGTAATAGGCTTTTCATGGGTGAAACCAAATTCTCTCAGAATTTGATGAAGCCAAAGAGCTTCCTGACTAGCCAAAATTGCTGCCCTGTATTCTGCCTCTATAGAAGATAAGGCTATTGCTTGTTGTTTCTTGCATAACCAGGCTATTGGTGAAGAACCAAGGCAAAATACATAGCCTGAGGTTGAACATCTATCTTCTACTGAACCTGCCCAATATGAATCTATGTAGCCAATGATATCCATGGATTTTCCCTTGTAGAAGAGCCCAAAGTGTGTAGTGCCCTGCAAGTAATGGAGGATTCTTTTTGCTGCTTGCCAATGACTGAAGTGAGGTTGATGAGAGAATCTGGATATGAGGCCAACAACATATGAGATATCTGGGTGAGTATGAGTAAGGTATAGTAGACTCCCTACAAGTTGACGGTATAGAGTTGCATCACATAGAGGGGATGAGCAAGAAGTACTAAGATTAATGCCAGATTGAAAGGGGGTAGGAGAAGGTTTGCAATCTATCATTTTGAATATTTGAAGAAGATCTAGAGTGTACTTTTGTTGACACAAAGAAATACCTGCATCTGTTTGACTTATTTGGATCCCAAGGAAGTAATGAGCTTTACCTAGATCAGCCATTTCAAATTTTTTAGAGAGGGAGTCTTTTATAGTCTGTATGTGAGTCAAGTTACTACTAGTTAGAAGAAGATCATCAACATATAGAACAAGAATGGTGATATTGCCTTCATTTCTCCAAATGTAAACTGTGTTATCAGACTCACAATGAGAAAAACCTGCTGAAAGAAGGAAGGAGTCCATATTTTCATACCAAGCTCTAGGGGCTTGTTTGAGGCCATAGAGAGACTTTTTAAGCCTACAAACAAGAGAGGAGTCTTGAGTGAAACCAGTAGGTTGTTCCATGAATATTTCTTCTTTTAAATCTCCATGTAAGAAAGCACTTTTTACATCCATTTGATAGACATGCCACTTATGGGAAGCAGCCAGAGCAAGAACCAATCTAACAGAATCCATATTAGCAACTGGAGCAAAGGTTTCTGCATAATCAATACCTTCAATTTGAGAAAAACCTTTGGCTACTAGACGAGCTTTGTGTTTGTCTATTTCTCCATTAGGCCCATATTTTGTTTTGAAGATCCATTTACAATGAACTAATTTCCTTCCTTTAGGCAAGGGAACTAAATCCCAAGTTTTGTTTTTGATTAAGGAAGAAAATTCATTTTCCATGGCATCATCCCATTCTTTAATACCTGAGGCTTCTTTGAAGGATTGAGGATCAGAGGAAATAGATTGACATACAAGACCAATGCCTATGGGGTTGGATGATCTTGTTGAAGGAAGATTTTGGATGTAAGGAGTAGCTTCTTTAACAATGGTGCGGGCCCATTTTGGCATAGAGGAAGGAGTGGAAGGAGTTGAAAGACATTGAGTTGGAGTTACAGGTTCCTCATATTGATTATCAATGACCAAGTTAACTTCAAGAGTTGGCTCTTCATAATATTGAGGTTCTACTATAGGAGAAGGCTCAATGGAGGAAGAGGGTGTTTGAGGATATTTTTGAGGGAATGTTTCATCAAATTGGACATTCCTATGAAATAAGACCTCATGAGTTGAGGTATCAAGAAGCCTGTAAGCTTTCAATTCTTCATAATAACCGATAAAGATGAGCTTTTTGCTTTTCTTATCAAGAGCCTTCCTTTTCTTCTTTGGGATGTGAGCCCAAGTAGTACACCCAAAAATATTGAAGTAGGAAACATCTAGTTTTGAGCCAGACCATGCTTCTTCAGGAGTTAAATGGTCAAGAGCTTTATGAGGTGTGCGATTTTGAATATAATTGGCATAGTTAATAGCTTCTACCCAAAAAACTTTTGGAAGATCTCTTGAATGGAGCATACAATTTGCCATTTCTTTTAATGTCCGGTTTTTCCTTTCTGCAATACCATTTTGTTGAGGATTATGGGAGACAAAATGTTGATGAATGATACCATGACTTGAAAGAAACATGGAGAACTCATTACTACAGTATTCCCCCCATTATCTGTGTGAATCTTCTTGATTTTGCAAGATGCCTGATTTTCAACTAAGGCTTTAAAAAATTTAAAGTGGGATAGAACATCACTTTTATATTTCAAGAAGTAGACCCAGGATCTTCTAGAAAAATCATCAATAAAGGTTAGAGCATACTTTGCTCCTTTGAAAGAAGGTTCTGGAAAGGTCATTAAGTCACTATGGATTAAATCTAGAGGGGATGAGGCTTTTAGAGAACTACTTGGGTGGAAAGGATCTTGATGTTGCTTTCCAAGAGCACATCCAGGACAAACTCCATCACTAGAAGAGACTTGGGGTAAACCTGTTACCATATCATGGGTGCTCAAATCCTTTAGGTAGTTGTAACTAAGATGACCAAACCTTTCATGCCAAATTTGACTTTCAAGATCTCCATGAGCCACAAAATAGGAGGCTCCTTCTAGATTTTGGAAACCTTTGAAGTGAAATAGATGAGAGTTATGATCAATATTTCCTTTGGCTATAAGAGAATGGGGATCTTGAAAGTCTCTTATCTCAACTCCTATTGGAGAGAAGAGAACAATTTTCCCCTTTCCAAAAGTACAAATTTGATAGACGGAAAGGAGATTTGTGGCAATGTTTGGAACATAGAGAACATTATTTATAGAGCCACCATCAATGGTTATGTCCCCTTTTCCTTTGACAGGGATAAAGGAAGAGTCACCCACTTCTATGCTACAAGTAGAGCTAGAGGAGATAGAAGAAAAATACTTATCTAAAGTAGTCATGTGATGAGTAGCTCTAGAATCTAGGACCCAAAAATTAGAGGAAGAATTGGAGGTTTTTCCTTGAACATTAAGGGCTTTTCCTATTTGCTTTTTATTGTCTATATTTTGATCCTTTATAGCTGCCTCTAGTTGTTGTAATCTTTTCCAACATTTGTTTGTAGAGTGACCATTATTTTTGCAGTGAGTATAGGTTATGGGGGTCTTTTCCTTATTTTTGAATTTTTCTTTAGAAGAGGTGGAGGCTACTAAGGCTTTAGAGGAAGAGGAAGAAGAAGAGATTTCATATCTAGCAAGTTTTGTTTCTTCCCTAGTTAATCTATCACAAAAATCTTCTAAAGAAGGTATTTTAAAGGTTGCACCAAGAGCATCTTTGGTAGATATAAAGGTGGTAGCAAAAATTTGAAAAACACCATTTAGCTTAGAAAGGATTAGATAAATGCATTCTTCTTCAGTCTTAGTCTTCCCACTACCTTTGTATTGAGTGAGGACTTCTTTGAACTTAGTAAGGAAGTCAACAATACTACTAAAATCTTCAAGAGACAAAGATGTTAGTTCTGCTTCTAGTTGCATTGATCTCATCTGATCTACTTTCCCAAACAAGGTTTTTAGTTTCTCCCAACTTTCATGAGGAGTTTTGCAATCTGTAATGTGAAACCACAAACTTTCATGAACATTAGAGCTAATAATACCCATTGTTTCATGCATCTTTCCTTTATGAACAAAAATTTCATATTCTTTCTCAAACTCTGGTTGCTTTTCTTCTAGTAAATGAGTAAGACCTTTTTGAGAGATAAGATTTAAAATTTTAGGTTTCCAAGTGTGAAAGTTATGAGGGGTGAGAGGTTCAATTGAATTCATCATTTTAACACAAGAGAAAAGTTGAAGTTTTAACCAATATATCCCCCCTTAGAACTTCAATTTTAGGATTAATGAATTGATTTTAGGGAAAAAATGAAGTTGTTCAATATATAAAACTCAAGATACCCACCCTAACAAGAGGGAAACTATAAGTATTTGAGGTTTGAATATTGTTTGCTTATGAGATGCCAAAACCTCTTAGTTCCTCTCAATACCCACCCTTACTTGAGGGAAACTGTAAGTATAGAGAAGAATTTCAAGGGTTGTAGGCTTGAAATGCAAGGATATCAACCAGATTTTTAATTTGGATATTCTCAATACTTGCCCTTACTAGAGGGAAACTATAAGTGAGAGAGATATCGAATATAAAAATTGGTTGATTGAAAAATATATGCCAGGCCTTTATACCAATTGCCTCTAAAAACCTGCCCTTACGTGAGGGAAACTATAAGTTTTTAGCGGTAATGATACATGGAACGTAGGCAAATATATTTTGAGGAAAAAACTTATTATTATATTTTTTATTTAAAGGTTTTTGCTTCTTTAATATTTATTAAATATTTAGAACAAAAAACACAATTTTAAAAATATATATTTGTTAATATTTAAGAATAAAATTAACAAATATGAATTTGAAGAAGCAAATAATATGGAATCTTCTTTGAAATTTAAAATTTCAACTATAACACTTATAGTTTATATAGCTCTCCTTTAAATTTAATATTTAAAAAATAAACATAAAAGGAGTTTTAAGTTTTTGCAATTAGAGAGTGTATTCCATATGAAATATAGTTACTAATATTTCAACAATAACACCTAGAAAAGCTTCTTAAAAAAGTGATAGAAAGAACTATAGAGGAAGATAGACAAAAAATGATGCAACCCCCCTTAAGGAACACAAAATGTGCAAATAAATGCACTAACCCCCCCAAATAATTTTTTTTATTAAAAGGTTACAATATTGACTCACTATTCGATGAGAGCCTTGTAAAATAAGGCTTTGCGAAAAGGAGGTAAAACAAATGACCTTCGAAATGGGAGGATCAAAAAAACTAATACAACAAGATTTTTATGGATATAAAAAATTATAAAGTTGTTACATCCCTGAGAGAGAGGGCATTCTGAAAGATGAAGATGCCTGATGAAACAATGATTTCACAGTAGAGGGTGGAGACTATTGAGATGGTTGCTTCAGAGTAAAGGTGAAGCCTGCAACCAAAATTAAAAAATATCCTCCTCCTCGAAGATGCGGTGCTCTATTGATGTCTTCACCGAAGCAGAAATGAGGCTTTTAAGATGACGAGTGTCCAAGTCTTCTTCCTTTTATGATTTGGAGTATGCAATCTACGTAGACATATTAAAGGAACCAAAAGAAATTTATAAAAGGAAATAACCTAAGTTTACTCAGAAGACTTAAGTCGGAGAGTCGGAGAAGCCTACAAAAAAGTTAGTTATTTTAAGAAAATAATCTCTATGAAAAATTAGAGCCTGAGGTGCCTGCAAAAAATTTATTAGAATCGGTACGTGCTCTTTGAAGATGAATCACGCCCCTCAATCAATTTCCCTAAAAAATAAGGTTAGAGAGCCCAGAATAAAGGGTTGTGAAGTCCTTTGAAGATGCCTCATTCACATTTTAATGGGAGCCTCTGACAAAGCAAGTGTCTATCGAAAAACCTATATAAAAAATGGAGAGGACAGAGAACAATGCTATTTGAAAAAAATATTGCCTGAGGAAACCACTATAACATTCGAAAGGAAGAAGCGATGAGAAACAAGCTTGATCGGACGATATTTTAAAGGGACCCAACTATAGCCATTTGTCGAATGCCAAATGGATTAGATATGCTTGGCGTCATTTAAGGATTTCGACTCCGGTAAAATCTGATTCAAAATAGGGGCACCAAAATATAATCAAAATATTCTAAACAATCCTTATTTAAAGAAATAAAGGCAACTGAAAGAAATCGGATGAAGGGAGACAAAAAAATTGTTAGCTCCAACGTTCGAAGAGGGAGACCGCCAAAAGAGAGTTTGGCGGAAGAGAGGTGGGCACCGAAAGAAAACGTAATCGGATGAAGGGAGACAAAAAATTTATTAGCCCCAACGTTCGAAGAGGGACTCCGCCAAAAGAGAGTGGCGAGAGGCACCACATGCTGCCTTATGGCACCCAAATTTGGGTGCCGAGGTAACGAAAGAAGGTGCCTTCTCTGAGAACACTCTTAGACAACCAGAGAAGAGGCTGAATATTGCCTGCAAAAAAAACTTGAAAAGGAGTTAACCTGTATATCAAGATATATGTGAAAAATAAGTTCTTTTGCTAAGGTAAACAATGGAAAATTAATGTATGAGTATCATAGAATTTCTAAAAAAGACATAGAAAAGGAATTATATCTTATGTATTTTAGAACAGATCTATGAAAAGAGAAAGAGCAATATATCTGAAAAAATTACTCAGAAGACAAAGAGTCTTCCCTTATTTAAATGAGAAGGAGGTAAATAATATCAGAAAAAGCCCACATACATATAATTTTGAAAAAAATATAGCTGA
Organism: Wollemia nobilis; assembly: GCA_028583015.1. NCBI lineage: Eukaryota > Viridiplantae > Streptophyta > Pinopsida > Araucariales > Araucariaceae > Wollemia > Wollemia nobilis. Next base: position 3,806,828 of record JAQPPZ010016831.1, read on the forward strand.
AAAAAACTATATATAATCTTATGAAGGCCTATAAAAAAAAGGACCAACAAAAAGATAAAAGAACCAGCTCCTAGAACCTCCAAGAGAGAATGCTAGAAAAATCTATCCTGCTCTGGTACCATGTTAGAATTTCACAATAATAGATATGCAAAGCATTACACAAAATATGAAGAGAAGAGTGGAACTGATTGATTTATTTCAAGGATCAACTTTGTATAAATAGCAAAGTTGATCATTGAGAGCCGTTGGATTACAACAACTCATCAGACCTGATGAAGACACCACTGAGAGTTCTCCTGACACATGGAGGAGTGGAAACTCAAGTGTGTATCCTAGTGGAACTTAAGAGAATATTCACTTATTCTAACAATCCATGTATAACTTGCAAGATTCAAACTTGAGTCTTATACTTGAATGTTGAGGAATCTAATTGGTTGAGTTAATATCATTTGATAATTTTTTAGTAGATATTATAATCAATTAAAAGTTGAAGTTTTTAATTATAACAGTTCAAATTTATTTGTAATTAATTTTATCATTTTAATAATTTCAAAATTAGTCCTCTATCAGCCATAAGATACTCACTATCATAGTCTTAGTCAATTCAATCAATTAAGAGAAAATGGTCCAATTATTATAAGATATCATTACCAAATTTGAAACTCTAGTCTCCATAGTCACTAACAACACCACCTACTTGAAAGAGTCCAAGGTGATGAAGTTTAACTTAAATGCATGTTTTTCCTTAAAACATCATCTAATTATTACCATTAAGGCAATGGGATGGCAAAATTAACCAATAAGAACATAAAGATTTTGAAAAGGACTATTGTCAAATCATAAAGGGACTAGTGCACCAAGTTGTGTAAGGTATAGTGGGTAGATCAAGTAAAACAAAAGGCAACTACTAGGTCATCTCCTTGCAATTTGATCTATGAAAATGAGGTCATGCTACCTATCAATTAAAACTCTCTTCCCTCTAAACATCACAATAATTAGATCTTGAGGACATCGACATCAAGTTAATGCAAATAAGGTTAAATGTTTTACTATCCCTAGAGGAAGATAAAAAGACATTTAAAGTTTAGTGTAACACCAAGAGGTAGTCACCCACGTGCTTTAGGTGAGTTGGAGAGGGTAGGTCAATCCTCCAAGGGAGGTCTCTAATTTGAATCTTCACCCTACCAAATGCACATTGGGTACAAAATATTTAGTTAATAATGTTGATGCAGTCAGGGTCGGATGCAACTCTCGGGTAACTTTGACGATGTATAACCTCCTGGTCATGGTTTCTTAGACCAAGGCAGCCCCGTAAGGGGTTTTTCTCTAAATTAAAAAAAAAAAAAACACACCAAGAGGTAGTCAAACGATAAGCCATCAAGATACTTTATAAGGAAGTATACCTTATATTCAAGTGGGATGAAGACCAATCAAAACCTAAAGAACACCAAAAGTTTGACACTCTTTAGAGTAGACCCTATCCAATTTTGTATATTGTGGAACTAAATTCTTACAAGATCTCCACCATGTATGGAAAAAGGTTATCAATTTTAGTGAACAAACAACATCTTTCTATCTAGCAAAAATTTTGGTCAAAAAAATATATAAATATGTGCATATTCTTCCTTTTGAATATTACTCCCTTTTTCCATTGATCATATTCTCTCTGTATCACATATTTTGTCTTCCCTTTCTTCCCTCCCCTATAATGAATTATGCCATCCATAAAGAGACATAAACATCGTCATTTTATCCATTTATAAAATTTTACTTTTGAAAAGGGTGAACGTAATTCTAAATGAGTAAATTTCTTGCATAGTAATAACATTTGCTTGTCATCTAGAGCCAATCCCCTAGATGGGTAAATTTACGTCACAACCTAATTTCTGCAACTCTAGTGTTCCAAATTTAACCAAGCATATTTTTAAAAACGTTATTAAGTTTGGTTAAGTTCATCTTCCATTAGATACTTAGTTCACCTATCTCTATACTTAAATTTTTGTATCAATGTAAATACACTAAATGTTTCATTAAGGTTCACCCATCTCTATAATTATATTTGTCTATCAACCTAAGTGCACTAGGTGTTTCACCTACTCCGAGCTATCTCACTCATCAATCTAGATAAGCTAGCTCACATAGTCCTTTCAGTATGTCGAAAAGAATGCGTGGTATATTACACTCAACATAAGTCTATTAATATTGGTACCAAGCACTAGGTAAGTCGACAATCCCTGTCATCAAATTGACAAGCCAGTCATCCCATGAGTAAGTCCCTTCCTTTACCTGCAAACAACGTGTTAAACCTTCCTCAATACTCATATAATATGCCAAAACATAGCTTCTTAAATTCATTAATTTCTTCCACGACTAAAGGAATATGAAAGTAGAGAGCATTCTCAAAAGATATCATGCTCCTACCATGCTTAAGTAAAACGTTTACCTAACCTGTTTTCCTAAACCCTCACATCTCACGAATAGGCCGATTAAATCTAAAGGGTTATCACTTTATCTAAATACGCTGGTTCAACATTTTCTAGCTTCTATAAACCTTCCCATTCTTCAAGAATATCAAACTTGAGTAAACATTAGAATGTCTGGAACGTATTTAGCATACCATCCACTTCCACATCCGGAATAAAGGTATTAATTACTTGTTTAAAACCAAACAATCATAAATTAGCCCATCGTTCCGCCTATGTTTTTCTTCCTTCTCTAGAGTATTCTTCCATTAACCCAACATAATTAAAATAGTTATTTTACTAACTGAATAAGACAATTAACAAACTCAAAACTATTTTTTTTTTATAATAAAATAGCACATCCTGTGCTTAAGACATCTCTTGTATTGGTTCTCCCCATACTTATGGTTCATTAAATACTTAGTTAGGAACAAATTATCATCATAGCTTCTAGAGTGCTCTAATTTACCAACACAACATTACCATCATTCATCTGGGTATAACACCAAACCAGAATGCTCCTTCTACATTAATACAAGAATGCTTCTTCTACACTAATACAAGAAATTAAGATTACATATCTCTGCTGGAACGCACCTCCATCCCATTAAACTCGGATGGGTTCTCCCGAACAGACATAAGTTCTTTTAAAACCAAATCTAACTATAAACCTTTTTTGTATCCAATATACTAGATAATTAAAACAGAGTTTCAATTTTTTTTTTTTAAAGAATTGACGTTCTCCAACAATTTTCCTAACGTGAAAATGGTAACTGGAACTCACTTTGTCATTTCCCACTGCTCCCGATTTGCGTCGGGAGCTCGTAACACTGGTTCTTCTCTCAACCACCAGAACGAAATTGCCTTACTGATGGGATCAGAGATGGATCCAAATCATATTAATGCAAATCTCATGCAAATATGCTATTCAGCACTATAATCTTTCAAAAAACCGAATTAATAATTAACTTCAACAAACCATCATTATTTCGTTACCAACAAAAGTCAAGCAATTCCTTTCCAATAATGAGATTCCTCGCTTCAGTATTTTTCACCAGCGGCAACTGAGTTGTTCTAAGCCTAAGTTATCCATAAATCCCTTACCTAACACAACCACACTTTTTTTTCTTTCCGAGGAGATAACATAGAATACACATTGTTTCACCTTTTAAAGCATTCATAAGCAAACTTGACAAATAAGACATTCACAGCAAAATTAAACAAGCTCTCCAGAAGAATTTTAATCATCTTTCCAAATGAATTATTCCATGCAATTTCGTTGACAGGCGGTTCTCACAGGAGCTGATGACACGTTGTACCCCCTAAAATATCGAAGGTAATTTTGGTGCTGAAAACATCATTCATGGTCGTTTTCACATAAGGTAATTTTGGATATGACAGATTATATATTGAAAGCCTACTAGTTGATAGAAGCAAAGTGACGGACTTTTTCAAAGAATTGTATAAAAATGATGGGACAACAATCGCTGGACTCAGGGTTAGTATTCACTCTTCTTGGTTAATGAAATTTTGTGATGAATGTGTGCTAATTTTTCTTTTATATAAAGTACTGTTTACTTGAAGATGTCTTTCTATCACACTATTCATTCCTGAAAAAAAATTAACATGATTGGGTGAATTCGGATCATGGAGATGTTATGGATGATTAAGTACCACAGGAATAACAAGCTTCCTGGGTTTCTAAACATGTCCAATATGCTAAAGTTTTCAGAGCTAAAATATTAGTGTTAAAGGGTTAGGTTGACAATAAAACTTGGTATCCAGTTTATCATTTTCTTATTGTCTGTTTTGCATATTTTGATATCTTATTTCTGATCTACTTAGGCAGCAGGCTATGAACTTGACTACGATGATTATCATAGGTAAGATTGAAACATTGTGCCTGCTGCTTTTTTGCAAATGAAAGGCAAGGTTAATGGTTTCTGCAATTTCAAATTCACTGCGCCAGCTTTTAGAAAATCCGTTTTTGCCCTGAATCCTTATGAAGTAAACGTTTCCTATGCAGTTTTGTCGATGGAAGATTGCCATATGAGAACCAAACAAAGATGTTTAGCAAATATTTTTAGCAACGATTGCAAAAACCAAAAAATAAATTCTACTACACACCACAACATTGTACTAGCACCTCGAGCATTCCCTTGGGTAGGCGAGTCATTCCAGCAAGAGAACAACAAGAGTGACTACAGTCAGGCTTCTACAGCCAGATACATCTAAGACGACTTAAACAATATTCTCTGTTTTTTAAATAAACACCAGAGATTGTTCTGGTTTTAACCCATTTTGGTGTTGACCAATTTATACTAAATAAAACAACTTCCATTTTTAAACAGATATATTTTTTTTTCCCCAAATCATCATAAAGAGTTTGCCATCGGTTAAGCTACATACACCTGCACCGTAGTAAATCTATCATCACATCACTAAAGCTTTAGCATGTTGATTAACAAGAAACTAGTAGTGGTTTTCGATGTTCAGAGGACATTGTCCATTGTTTTCCCTACTCAAGTACAACCGGGTATTCAACTAATCAATCGCACCCTCTCTTTTATGACAGAAAGGAAAAATCTTTCCTAATAACTTAAGCCAGAGTCTGTCACCAGATTTCATCTTTAAAGCTTTTTCTATAACTAGTAAAACACAAACTCAATGGCATACCATAAACCAAGTACGTAAGTTAACATGTTCTACCCAGTTTTTTTTTAGCAAAGAGTAAAGTTTCTCAAACTCAACGATTACTCCAAAAAAAGCACAATAATAACTACATGAAGGTGTTAGAAATATTAATCCAGATTTCACACCTAAGCCGGACTGCGCTTGCGCAGTCAGGGATCCCGGCAAAATTTTGACATGACGTCGCACCTACCCTCTGACAGATGTGACATCTGACAGATCCGATCGCCGCAGAAGTTAATGCTAGTTCTGCGATTTAATGCCAATTCGGCGATTGGTCAGAAACCCTAGTTGAGGGTCTGTCAAAACCTGTCAGAGGAAAAACCCTATCTTCCTCTTCCCGCAGCTATATAAGGCAGATCAAGTCTTCAGACAGAGATGTGAAGAGTGGTGGAGAAAGTGAGTGGAAGTGTAGAGAAAGCACGAAGAATAGAGCAGAGAAAGAAAGGAGAGCATTTCAGTGAGTAGTGTGGCTCATCTGATTAATGTTTGAGCAGCCGACTCGACATTTTTCCTTTTAGTTTATCCTGCAGCTTAGTCTGCAGATGTTGTTATTTTCTTTAGTTGAGGACTTTTGTAACCCTCGTTTCATATGAATAAATTTTGTTGTTGTTTAAGGTATCTTTAGGGTTTGCAGTTATTTTCATGTGCTAAAGTCTGTCGTTCTCTGTACAAATTGCCTCAGAGCGATTTCGTTCGGGTTCTATAAGTTAGAGCTCAGATCTAAAACATTGGACTCAGATCCAGTGTTTCTCTCTTCCGTACAGTTCTTCCCAAGCCAGGGAAACCAAAGCCGCAGCCGCGCAAGCCTCCGGACAGGAAAATTTTGCAAGGCCAAAATTTGGCTAAGTCTGGAGTTGTCTTCCCAACTTCGCCCGTGCGCAACCCAACTTTGCCCGCACAACCCGACTTCGCTCGAGATCCGTGCGCAACCCGACTTCGCTCGCGCAACCCGACTTCACCCAAGATCCGTGCGCAACCCGACTTTGCCCGTGCGAAACCCGACTTCGCCCGCGCAACCCGACTTCGCCCGAGATCCGTGCGCAACCCGACTTCGCCCATGCAACCCAAATACACTTGAGATCCATGCAACCCGACTGTGCCCTTCCCTACTGCGCACTTCGCACTGCACTCTCCCTACTTTGGCAAAAGAAATTTGAAATAATTTCTTCAAATTGGTATCAGAGCTACTGATCCCTTGATGCAGAGACCAAAGCAGAATGGCTTCCAACAAAAACAATTTGCAGTTGCAAATCCCGCTCTTCAATAGGAAAAATTATGATTATTGGAGCATCTAGATGAAGATCCTATTCGTATCTCAAGAGCTGTGGGAGTTAGTCAAGAACGGCTACCCAGAACCAGTAGATGCAGCAGCACTAGCCGCCCTCTCTCAAGCAAACATGGACCTGTTGAAAAAGAACACAAAGAAGGACCAGAAGGACATCCTCTACATTATGCAAACGGTCGAAGAGTCCATCTTCCCGCGGATCGCATTAGCCACCAAGGCGAAGTAGGCCTGGGAGATTTTGGCTAGCTCGTACCAAGGCACCAACAAAGTAAAGTTGGTGAAACTGCAGATGCTCAGGAGGGAGTTTGAAAATTTGCAGATGAGTGAGTCCGAGTCCATGAGTTATTTCTTCACCCAAATGACGGACATTATCAACCAAATGTAATTGAACGGAGAAAATGTGCAGAGCCAAAGAATCGTGGAGAAGATTCTCAGAAGTCTGCCTGCCAAGTTTGACTTGATTGTGATAGCAATCGAAGAGTCGAGGGATCTGACAACCCTCTCGATAGACGAAATCATGGGTTCATTGTAGACACATGAAAAGAGGCTGAGTCATTCATCTCAAACCTCTCTGGAGCAAGCATTTAGGGCTCAGGTCTCATTTTGAGACAATGGCAGACAAGATTCCCACCATGGCACCTCTAGTTCTCACAGAGGAAGAGGCAAAGGCAGGCATGGGAAAGGCAACAAGCAAGGTGGAAGGTCAAACCCTAATGAAGGGGAGACCAACTGTAACTTCCATCAGCAAGGTGGAAGAGGCAGTTCGAGAAATCAACAAGATGGATCTGGTCAAAAGGACATGTCAAAGGTCTAGTGCTATTTTTTCAAGAAGTTCGGCCATTACATCTCATAGTGCAAAAAATAGATGGCCACGAAGAACCAGTAGTAGGCCCATTACACGGATGAAACCGGAAATGCGGCAGGAGGAAATGTGTTGTTGACTTGCAACATTGAGGAGGAGTGCTAGAAGAATTTTTGGTATTTAGACAGTGGATGCAACAACCACATGACGGGGAACAAAGATATGTTCTCCCAACTTGATGAAACAGTCTAGTCTGAGGTAAATATGGGGAACAACAACAAGGTTCCCGTAATGGGGAAAGGAAAGATCCTCATCCACACTAGGCACGATGAACAAAAGCATATATATGACGTCTACTATGTGCCTGGCCTGAAGCATAACCTGCTGAGCGTTGGATAGCTCATGGAGAAGGGACATACGGTCTAGTTCAAAGATGAAGCTTGCACCATCAGAGACAAGTCGCATGGGCATACTGCCATAGTGTCCATGATGAAGAACAAAATGTTTTTGCTATAGATTCAAAATGAATCATTGATGTCTCTGAGTGTAGTGAAATATGCTACCTAACCGTGGCATCTCAGATTTGGTCACCTAAACTTTAGTGGCCTGAATCAACTATACAAGAAGTAGATGGTGAAGGGTTTACCCCTCATAGAGTAGCAAAATCAAGTTTGTGAGGGCTGCTTAGTCGAAAAACAACACAGGGATTCATTCCCTTTCGATCAGTCTTGGAGAGCATCACAACCACTAGAGCTGGTGCACTCAGACATTTGTGGTCCGATGCAGACCAGCACGTTTGCCAACAACAAATACTTCTTAACATTCATAGATGACTTCAACCGGAAGACTTGGATCTATGCCATCAAGTTGAAGTCAGAAGCATTTGCCAGATTTAAGGAGTTCAAGGCTCTGGTGGAGAAACAAAGCGGATATCAGATCAATACTCTCAGGACAAATGGTGGAGGTGAATACATCTCCAACGAATTCCATAACTACTGCAAGAAGCATGAAATTCAAAGGCATTTCACTGCCAGATACACGCCACAGCAGAACGACGTAGCTAAGAGGAAGAACTAAACCATCATGGAGATGGCACGAAGCATGATGAAGGCGAAGGGATTGTCGCATGAATTTTGGGCAGAGGTTGTAACATGTGCAGTCTACCTACTGAACAGATGTCCCACCAAAAGCATGAAGGACAAAATCCCTCAGGAGGCCTGGAGCGATGTGAAGCCAAGTGTGGCTCACTTACGTGTGTTCGGGTGCATTGCATATGCACATGTTCTAGAAGAGAAGCAGCAGAAGTTGGATGATAGAGCTGAGAAGTGCATTTTCACAGGGTACAGTGAGCAGGCGAAGGCATATAGGTTGTACAACCCTGTGATGAAGAAGCTCATCATCAGCCATGATGTGAAATTTCTTGAAGATGAAGCCTGGAACTGGAAGTCAGAGACTGGCCAGTCAGAGCCAGTAGTAGTACAGTCTGTTGACTTGGAAGAAGGAAGTGTGCAGCCACTTGCAACTTCCAACAACAGTAGTGGTGCCAGTAGTAGTACAGCCACCCCATCTCGGTTGCCTCCATGTGCAAGTAGAATCCAGAACTTGGTGACGCCAACGAAGACAAGAAGCTTGCAAGAAATCTATGAGGTAACCCAAACCCACATAGATGAAGAGTACTTTGACTTTGCATTCTTTACTAAATTTGATCTAGTAGAGTTCGAAGATGCAAGTCAGAATCAGAAGTGGGTGCATGCGATGGATGAAGAGATAGCATCCATTGAAAATAATGAGACATGGCAGCTGACAAATCTTCCAATAGGAAAGTAGACCATTGGGGTCAAGTGGGTGTATAAGACAAAGTTCAATGCCCAAGGAGACGTTGACAAGCATAAATCTAGACTGGTGGTGAAGGGTTACAAGTAGAATTTAGGCATCGATTACCATGAGGTATATGCACTTGTAGCCCAACTTGACACAGTTAGGATGATCCTGGCATTAGCAGCCCAACAAGGTTGGAAGATGTACCAGATGGATGTCAAGTCAACCTTCCTCAATGGAGTGTTGGAGGAAGAGGTCTACATAGACTAGCCATCAGGTTATGAAATTGAAGGCCAGGAGGGCAAAGTACTGAAGCTGAAGAATGCCTTGTACGGTTTGAAGCAGGCACCCCGGGCTTGGTACATCCGGATTGACAATTATTTTTTAGGAAAATGGGTTTGTCAAATGCCCATATGAGCACACCATGTACATGAAGATAAATGAAGCAGGTGAGCTCATTATCATCTACCTGTATGTGGACAATTTGATTTATACTGGCAACAATAATGTCCTATTCGACCAATTCAGAATAGCCATGAAGAAGGAGTTTGAGATGACGGACTTAGGGTTGATGAAGTATTTTCTCGGCATTGAAGTTGACCAATCGACAGATGGCATCTTCATTTCTTAGGGCAAGTATGCAAAGGATGTCTTGAAGTGGTTCAATATGGAGGACAATAAACCTGCCATCACACCTGTAGCCACAGGTTTGAAGCTGAGCAAGCTAGATTCAGGGAGGAATGTAGATCCAACCCTGTTCAAGAGGCTAGTTGGCAGTATGATGTATTTGACTGCAACTCAGCCAGATCTGATGTTCGAAGTCAGTTTGATCAGCCATTTTATGGAGACTTCGAAGGACATGCACTGGCAAGCAGGAAAGAGGATCTTGCACTATGTCAATGGGATGCGAAACAATGGCCTATTTTATGCCAGACAGGACCAGTTGGAACTGGTCGGCTTCACAGATAGTGACTGGGCTAGCAGCATCGACTATCGGAAGAGCACCTTCGGGTATGCTTTCCATATCATATTAGGGGCAGTCTCATGGGCATCCAAGAAACAACCCATCATTGAGTTGTCCATAGTCAAAGCAGAATATGTCACCGCCATGTCAGCCGCATGCCAGGCAGTTTGGCTGCGAAGAGTTCTGAGTGAACTAAACTATCCTCCGGAAGGCGCAACAATAATTTTTTGTGATAACAATTCAGCCATCACACTATCAAAGGATCTCGTGTTCCATGGGCGAACAAAGCACATCGATATTCGTTATCACTTCATCAGAGAGTTGGTGAATTCTAGAGAAATTCAACTGTAGTTTTGCAGATCCAAGGAGAAGTTGGTAGATATCTTCATGAAGCCTTTGAAGGAGGAAGACTTTAGCAGATTGTGAGAGCATCTTGGAGTCAAAGCACTCATGAAATCAGGCTTAAAGGAGGGTGTTAGAAATATTAATCCAGATTTCACACCTAAGCCGGACTGCGCTTGCGCAGTCAGGGATCCCAACAAAAGTTTGACATGACGTCGCACCTACCCTCTGACAGATGTGACATCTGACAGATCCGATCACCGCAAAAGTTAATTCCAATTCGATGATTGGTTAGAAACCCTAGTTGAGGGTCTGTCAAAACCTGTAATAGGACAAACCCTATCTTCCTCTTCTCGTGGATATATAAGGCAGATCGGGTCTTTAGACACGGATGTAAAGAGTGGTGGAGAAAGTGAGTGGAAGTGTAGAGAAAGCACGGAGAATAGAGCAGAGAAAGAAAGGAGAGTGTTTCAGTGAGCAGTGTGGCTCATCTGATTAATGTCCGAGTAGCCGACTCGACATTTTTCCTTTTAGTTTATCCTATAGCTTAGTCTGCAGATGTTATTTTCCTCAGTTGAGGACTTCTGTAACCCTCATTTCATATGAATAAAGTTTGCTATTTTTTAAGGCATCTTTAGGGTTTGAAGTTATTTTTATGTGCTAAAGTCTGTTGTTCTTTGTACAAATCACCTCAGAGCAATTTCTTTCAGGTTCTATAAATTAGAGCTTAGATCTGAAACATTGGACTCAGATCCAGTGTTTCTCTCTTCCGTACAGTTCTTCCCAAGCCAGGGAAACCAAAGCCGCAACCGTGCAAGCCTCCGGACAAGAAAATTTTGCAAGGCCAAAATTTGGCTAAGTTTGGAGCTATCTTCCCAACTTCGCCCGTGCGCAACCCGACTTCGCCCGAGATCCGTGTGCAACCCGACTTCACCCGTGCAACCCAACTTTGCCCGAGATCCGTGCGCAACCCGACTTCGCCCGTGCAAAATTTGACTTCACTCGCACAACCCGACTTTGCCCGAGATCTGTGTGCAACCCGACTTCACCCGCGCAACCTGACTGCATCCGAGATCCATGCATAACTTGACTGCACCCTTCCCTACTGCACACTTCACACTGCACTCTCCCTACTTTGGCAAAATAAATTTGAAATAATTTCTTCAAAAGGAAACCTTCTTTCAAACCATCAATTATAGATGTTGCAAACCTTGCTATCGGGTTTCAAAGCTACTTGAATTACTCCAAAAATCTCCAAGAAAATTTCTCCCAACCTGTTCTCTTCCTTTTCATCGTTGTATGTCCTTTTTTTCCTCTTTTGCTCTACAAGGAAGATATGGCCATCTTCCCCCATTTCCCAGGTTTATTAGTAAGTTCCCCCATTTCCCCCAACAAACTCTATGTACCCCTTCCTTCAACCGAGGTACATTGGAGATATTCCTGCTGATCACACTATGTCATCTAACAAAAAATTCGGCATAAAACTAACCGATGACTTAAAAAAAAAATAATCATTTCCTTTAATTGCTATGTTAAAACAAGCTCACTTTAATGAAATATAAACCTTCAGATTTCCTAACTCTAAATTATCAGATTCTGCCTTAAAGAAACTTTGCAAACAGTCACAATACAACTAACACCATTTAAAGTAATAATGAAGGTCTACTTTCATTATTTTCTCTTTAGCAACTTAAAAATCCCCTTTTTCTTGCTAGCACTATAGAAATATTATCAAACAAACTTTATTTTTTTAAAAGAAATAATATATCCTACTTTTATTTCTTTAAAAATATGAATACTCTATGTTGAGTAAAATTCATCATAAAAAGATTACTATGTATATAAAAAAAAATCAAATAAAGCAGATATTTCTTTTCTTATGCAACTCATGATATGCATTTTCATTTCATGAAAGAAACATTCATTCACATTGTTCCTTTAGACTATTCCAAAAAATAACCCATCACATCACTTCCCTTAAGGTATCTTATTCTCAGTGGTTGATTCTTTCTGTCACGAAGATGAACTTATACCTGCAAAAGTGCAAGTTTATCAACAACATCATATCCTTCAATAAAATGTATATTGGCAGAAATTCAATCAAGAGATGGTCAATTATTCCGTATATAAAATGTATGTTTTGCAGAATTCCACATGTCATTATCCAACATTCATTAATAAATACAAATATCCTATTTTTCCATATAATATTTATGTCTTTGCATAACTGATTTGGAGCAACCAATCTCTCCATTAGTAAAGCAATCATAGCAAAACATGAATCCATCAAAATAAAAAGTCTACCAAGGGAGGGTCATGACATCCTCACCCTATAGGCTTGACAAAATCCTATGTGTAACATCAAATTTAAATATAAAACATCATTTACAATGTATTTTCAAACAAGAATAGAAAATATTTATGCATATTTACTACTTTTTCTCAAGTAGTGTTTCTCTTAGAGTAGCAGTTCCACTGGGCCTTAAGTTTCTCTAGAGTACCTTTCCTCATTGATTTGGAATGGAACTCAAGGATTTTTACTAGACACACCTTCACAGCCTTCAAATCCATAATCCATAATTTATAGGGATCCCACACATGATCAAGATTAGCAATGTATTTTTCTACGCAAATATATATGGAATATGTTATGGATCTTTGACAAACTGGGCGGTAAGACGAGTCTATATGCCATAAGGTTATGTTCCAAAAATATATAGTAGATAATATCATAGAGGTTCCACCACATTTCGAGTTTTATATGCTGCAAATATCCCTCGAGTGGATAAGAGTGATTAATCTCTCATAGTTTTGCTCGGGTTAACCTTGTACACTACCCATATAGCTTAAAGGATACCTTCATGTGGTTCTCCCATATTTCCTAACAATATCCATGAGTGTAGAACAACTCAACCGCAATGTAGGGATTAACCCTATCTTAGTCAATCAAGATGAGGGATGTGAATTTCTTTACTAAGCTCCATATTTCAAGCTAGTACTTAGGTGTAATAACCTCTTAGTTTACACATTATACCATGTTCAACTATGGTGCTCAATAATTGCATCCCCGTGGTTTATTTAGGGGGTTATCACTCTACATGACATCCCTCACATGGACACCCAATAGTCATTCAAGATTCCATCACCAACCCAATTTAATAAAAAGATCCAAATATTCTTCATTTTTTACCCTAAAAATAGGTCCCCCTCATGTTTTCATACGTCCCTACTTCTCCAAGGTGGGTATAGTAAGAATATTGAGCACCTCTTGCATGATTGTTCTTCTAAGTCACCTAATTCGAACATACCTACCCTATCCTTGGAGCTTAAAAAGCCTCCTTTGATTCCAAAATCCTTATCCCTTTTTAGGTTTTCCTTCATCCTTGGTCTAAAATTTATTGCATCATTTATCTTGAGAATTCTTCTCAACTTAGTCCATTGGATCAATGTGATCATAGTTCAAATTAGATCTAGGCCCTTTTCAAGATCTCGGGCTTAAGAAAATTTATATTTATTTAAAACTTAGGATTTGTTCTTAGAACTATTTTAAGTACCTTTAATGGCTTAAAAAGTCTAATACTTGGGTACTTATCCTAAAAATTTAAAGAAATAATTCCACACTCCTCTCAGAATAGTTTTCCCATCTATTATTTCTTGTTAAGGAAAGAACACCATTTAATGCTTCAAGTACCTCCAAATGTAATAATACCTAAACTTTTTCTCTCAAGGTCAAGCTTCAAATTCCTCATACCTAACTATCTTTTTTTGAGAAGGTTCTCTTCTTCTTTTTGACTAAGGTGTCATTTCACCAATACTCACCCAAGGATTTTGTTGAATCATTATTACCTCTAACTATACTCCCAATGGTTAGTTACATCTTCCCATGCACTATCTTAAACCATTAATGGTCATAATTACTATTGCACCCCCACATGGTGCTACCCACCTTTAATTCATATTTGCAAATAATCCACACCACTAATTCAAGATATTCCCTAGTGCCTACTTTCTCCAACATAATAATTTCCTTTATCTTATGTCATTACAAAGAATAAGCTATTTATTTCATACATATAATCTATTTCCAAGCCCAGGACACCACTAATACCCTTTCTCTCAAACATATAGTTAACTTTGGTTCCATAATCAAATACAACTTAGGTCCCTAAGAAATCACTTTGATATAAGAAATTGATTCCTCCCAAGAATATTTTATTTCCAAGGTAACACATAAGAATATTATATACTATAATATCATTTGATGTTCAATCCACTTAGGTTTGAAGTAATCCCTTATGCAATATGCATATTTTGGAATCATCAATGATTTAGTGATAAAAAAATTTGTAAATCAACTACAATGATATTTTCTACAATCAATTATCAAATCTATCACATTTTCATTGTGCTATTCAATCACTCAATAATTATTTAATTCATTCTTAAAATATGCAATGATATAAAATCTCTTAGAGCTCAAACCTATATCCAACATCCCACAAGAATTTATTAATTAATTAGATTATATTTCTCTAATCAAGTTATGAAAAAATATTATCTTCTTGTTTAGTTATAAAGCATATTTCAGTCTCTTCACAAACATAGGTGGCATAGAGTATATGGAGTCAATAATCTCCATAGTTGGTATGTATGAATATAATATTAAACTAAGCAAACGAGTGGTATTTTTCTTATAAAAAATGGTCTTTATTCTTACCTTTGCCTCCTTTATTGAAAGGTAACTTCATATTATGCCCCACATTGTTTATATTCCTTACCAAAGTATCTTTGTTAGGAGAAGCAAGGTATTTCTATTGTTTTGCTATTGGCTATGACCATTAGCATCATCAATAATGATCTTGATTACATGTACCTCACTTAAAGGTCCCCTTCTTCCAAATCACAAAGGGTTGAGTTGGGTTATCATTCTTTCTAAAATTAAGTTTTTTCCTCAAATGGGGTTATTCTATTCATCCCTATGATTTATCAATCAAGTTATCACCCCTTGATAATATCAATGTCACACTATTCGATACAATGCATCCCTCCGATATCTCCTCAATTTTTGATAATATCGTTGGTTCCACTTACCCCATGCAAGGATCCATCCCTAACCGCCTGTAATATTGGGTATTCACAAAAAAAAAAAATCTTTTGCTTGTATAGTTAACCCTTCTATATTGTAAATTAATCAAGGATCCCTGAGCCTTTATCTAGTTCACTCCATAGATGTTGTCAAGGCATGTAGTAAAGCTACCTTAAAAGGCAAAAAGGTAGAGCCATAGGATAGGGTAATTTCATTTATAAGAGAAATATTGATCCATGAAGTAGGTTTATTTGGAACCATACTCAAAATTCCATCCATGTGCCAAGATTCTTGGCCCTTTCAGTGTATTCCCACCTAAATTTAATGAAAATAAATCTATTAGAAACGTATTGTCCATTAAAAATTTACCTCTTTACCAAAAATATTATATTTTAAGGATAAAGGAGTGGTTTGACCTTCCAAATTATGTGTTCCTATTGTTGCATAGATTTTATGGATAGGTTCCTTATCTATAGATTTCTTGTAAATGAGTTCCTTTCCTTTCGAACTCGATCTTGCTATGAGTAGACAATGATTTAAGTAACGTGGTTCTCTACAATCATAACAACCACCCTTGGGACCTAGGTGTGTTCTCTATTTTTGACCTCCTGGCCTCTTCACTGGTGCAGGATTTGAATCATTAAGGGTGAGAGTTGGTTATCGTTGTTTTTATTTTTGTTGTTACCCCTCTTAGATTTTTCTAACTTTCAATTATACCTCCTTTCGAGCTCTAGGGAGTCTCTACTTTTCTAGTTTACTAGGGTCTCTAGTAGTTGTCAATGTAGCTCCATTTGTTCTTGAATTAGAGTGACCATCATAGTGAGGTTCTCGACCTATGCAAAAATTTCTTGATCCTTCTCCTCATGTCTTAGCCTCAATATTAATCTATTGGGTCTGTCTAATTGGTGAGATAGACCTTCCTCTTTTTGTTCTTGGGGCCATTAACTTGGTCACACAAAGAGAGAAATTTTAAGATAGGTCACAATTCCTTCCTTGAATTGTATCATATTCAACTAAATAAGTCATTAGCTTGACTAAGCAACAAAGTTGATTACCCTATCCCATCCAAATTATAATCCTTATTATTAATTTTGTTCCCTTATACTTCCTTCTTCACATAGTCTATTTATGCCTAGGTTATTATTTTTGGAAAAAAATATATTCATGTAGATATATTCCATACATAGATATGTATCTTGTCACACACCGCCATCTAAGTTTACACAAGGAAACATACATCCCTATGAAGCCTGCTCTAATAAAAAATATCACAGCCCAATTTCCACAGCTCCAATGTTCCAAATTTAACCAAGGTTTTTTTTTAGAATGTTCTTAAATTTTGGCTAAGTTCCTATTCCATTAGTTGCTTGGTTCACCCATATCTATACTTACATTTGTCTATCAATATAAGTACACAAGATATTTCACTAAGGTTCACCCATCTCTATACTTACATTTGTCTATCAATGTAAGTATACTAGGTGTTTCACTTACTCTTACTTATCAATCTAGATAAACTAGCTCACATACTTCTCTCAATCTATCGAAAGGAATACGTGGTATGTTACACTCAACATAAGTCTGTTAATATTGATGCCAAACACTAGAGAAGTCGCTCTTATCAAATTGACGAGCTAGTCATCCCATAAGTAAGTCCCTTCCTTTACATGCAAGCAATATGTTAAAACTTCCTCAATACTCGTATAATATCCCAAAACATAGATTCTTAAATTCATTACTTTCTTCCTTTCTTCCACGACTTAAGAAATATGAAACCCAACAGCATTCTCAAAAGATCTCATACTCCTACCATGCTTAAGTAAAATGTTTATCTAAACCTTTTCCCTACACCCTGGCATCTCACGAATAGGCTGATTTAATATAAAGGGTTAGCACTTTATCTAAATACGCTGGTTTAACATTTTCTAGCTTCTATCTACCTTCCCATTCTCGAAGAATATCAAACTTGAGTAACCATTAGAATGTCTGAAACGTATTTAGCATACTATCCACTTCCACATCCAGAATAAAGGTAACAATTACTTGTTTAAAACCTAACAATCATAAATTAGCCCAGCCCATCATTCCGCCAATGTTTTTCTTCCTTTTTCTCTAGAGTATTCTTCCATTAACACAACATAATTAAAATGATTCTTTTACTAACCGAATAAGGCAATTAACGAAAAAATAGCACAGCTGAAGACATCTATTGTATTGGGTCTCCCCATACTTATGGTTCATTAAATACTTAGCTAGGATCAAATAATTATCATAGCTTCTAGGGTGCTCTAGTTTACCAACACAACATTATCATAATTCATCTGGGTATAACTTTCAAACCAAAATGCCCCTTCTACATTAATACAAGAAATTATGATTACATAACTCTGCTAGAATGCACCTCCATCCCATTAAACTCGGATGGGTTCTCCCGAACAAACATCAATTCTTCTATAACCACATCTAACTATAAACCTTTCTTACATCAAATATACTGGACAATTACAACAGAGTTTTAGTTTGTTCAAAAAGATTGACATTCTCCAACAGGTTTTCATAACGTGAACATGGTAATTGGAACTCAATTTATCTTTTACCACTGCTCCAGATTTGTGTCAGGAGCTCGTAACACTGGTTCTTCTCTCAACCACCGTAATGAAACTGCCTTACTTACTGAAGGGATCAGAGATGGCTCCAAATCATGATAATGCAAATCTCATGCAAATATGCTATTCAGCACTATAATCTTTCATAGGACCAAATTAATAATTAACTTCAACAAACCATTATTATTTATTACCAACAAAAGTCAAGCAATTCCTTTCCAATAATGAGATTCCTCACTTCAGTATTTCTCAATACTTCACTTGCGGCAACTGAGTTGTTCTAAGCCTAAGTTATCCATAAATCCCTTACTTAACACAACCACACATTTTTTTTCCCGAGGAAATAACATCGAATACACACAGTTACACCTTTTTAAGCATTCATAAACAGACATGAAAAATAAGGCATTCACAGCAAATTTAAACAATATTTCTAGAAGAATTTTAGTCATCTTTCCAAATGAATCATTTTGTGCAATATTAGCTATTCGCAGAATCTTATCTTTCACCACCTTGGTTTATGTGAGATTATATATCCTACTTCATCTTCAAGCATTACAAAAGGAAACATCAACTTTTAGCAATGATTGTTAGGTGGTTGGTAAGTGCTTGTTTGGCCAGGCATTTACCAAGAAGACATTCAGGTTCAAACTCTGAGGGGCAGCCTGTTTGCAAAGGTAGTAGTTTGATCTGAATCTGAGTGCACACCAGATAGACAATGACGGTACGAATCCCAAGCGATCGATGGTCCCCTTCATGCCGGGTCAACCATAATGAAGCCGGATAGGTTTAGGTGGTCCCCTTCACACCGGGTCAACCATAACGAAGCCGGATAGGTTTAGGTGGTCCCCTTCACACCGGGTCAACCATAACGAAGCCAGATAGGTTTAGTGGAAGCATCCCATGTGGTTTGAACCCTTCACTTGTGAGTGATCTGAATCTGAGTGCGCACCAGACCACCAACAATGACAGTAAAATCCCAAGCGATCTGTGGTCCCCTTCACGCTGGGTCAACCATAACGAAGCACAATAAGTTTAGTGGAAGCAGCCTATGTGATTTGAACCCTTCACTTATAAATTACTAAAATAATATGATTGTGACCAACTCTTATGTAACAAAAAAATTGCACAAACCAAATAATAAATTCTACTACACACCACAACATTGTACTAGCACCTCGAGCATTCCCTTAGGTGGGCGGGTTATTTAGCTTCATTCCAACAAGAGAACAACAAGAGTGACTATAGTCAAGCTTCTACAAGTGGACACATCTAAGAAGACTTCAACAATATATATATTTTTATAAATAAACACCAAAGATTGTTGTAATTTTAACCCATTTCGGTGTTGAACAATTTATACTAAATAAAACAACTTCCGTTTTTGGAACTGATAGTTTTTTTCTTTTCTTTTTCCCAAATCATCATAAAGAGTTTGCACCTGTTAAACTACGTACACCTGCACCGTAGTGAATATATCATCACATTACCAAAGCTTTAGCATTTTAATTAAGAAAGTACATGTAGTTTTCGGTATTCAGAGGACATTGTCCATAGTTTTCCCTACTCAAGTACAACCGGGTATTCATCTAATCAATCACACCCTCTCTTTTATGACTAAAAAGAGAAATCCTTCCTAAATAACTTAAGTCACGAAGTCTGTCACCAGATTTCCTATAACTAGTAAAACACAAACTCAACGACATACCATAAACCAAGTACGTAGATTAAAAAGTTTTACCCGGTTTTGTTTTAGCAAAGAGTAAAGTTTCTCAAACTCAATGATTAGTCCAAAGTAATAACTATAGGAAGGAATCCATCTTTCAAACCATTAATTCTAGATATTGCAAACCTCGCTACCGGGTTTCAAAGCTACGTGAATTACTCCAGCAATCTCCAAGCAAGTTCTCCAAACCAGTTTCTCTTCTTTTTCGTCGTTGTATGTACTTGAATTACTCCAGCAATCTCCAAGCAAGTTCTCCAAAACTGTTCTCTTCTTTTTCGTCGTTTCTCTCTTTTGCTCTCCAAGGAAGATATGGCCATCTTCCCCCATTTCCCAGGTTTGCCGACAAGTTTTGTGGAGCGTGCGTTCCTTCCCCAACAAACTCTACGCACCCATTCCTTCAACCGAGGTACGTTGGAGATATTCCTGCTAATCACATGATGTCATCTAACAAAAACTTCCCCATAAAACTAACTGATAACTTAAAAAAAAAAAAAAAAAAAACTTAAAAAAAAAAAATAATCATAATCTTTAATTGCTATGTTAAAACAAACTCACTGTAATGAATATAAACCTTCAGATTGCGTAACTCTAAATTATCAAATTCTCCCTTAAAGAAACTTTGCAAACAGTCACAATACAACTCACACCATTTAAAGTAGAGTGAATGTCTACTTTCATTACTTTCTTTTTAGCAACTTAAAAATCCTTTTCTTGCTAGTACTATATAAATATTATCAAACAAAACAGAATTCTTCCTTTGTTGTTGTTTTGTTTCTTTTTAAAGCAATAATATCCTACTTTCCTTTCTTTAGCAATATGAATACTCTAAGTTGAGTAAAATTCATCATAAAAAAAATTACCATGTATCAAATAAATTTCAACCAAAGATGATATTTTTTTCTTATGTAAATCATGATGTGCATCTTCATAAGAGGAATATTCATCCATGTTGTTCTTTTCAACTATTCTGAAAAATAACCCATCACATCACTTCCATTAAGGCATCCCATTCTGAGTGGTTGATTCTTTCTGTCATCGAAGAGAAACTTATACTTTTAAAAGTGTAATTTTATCAGCAATATCATGTCAATCATTCAATATATAAAATGTATGTTTTGCATAATTCCACATGTCATTATCCAAAATTCATTAATAAATACAAATATCATATTTTCTATCTATAGAATACTTATGTCTTTTCATAACTAATTGGGAGCAACCTATCATTCCATCATTAAAGCAATCATAGCAAAACATGAATCCATAAAAATAAAAAAATTTAACAAGGGAGGGTCATAATACCATCTCCTCCTAATGACATTGTTGAAGTGAAGGAGGACTCTTAGGAAGAGCACCACAACATTCCTAGAAAACAATATTATTTCTCATGTGATTCTTCATTATGAGATGTCTTCATTGGAGAAAAAATCATTTTTTGGAAGCAAGTAAAGTAGGCATGTTTTCACCATTTTTATATAGAAGAACTAATGTGAACATAGTCATTATTGTTGAGCTACATAGAAGAATTTATGAATTTGTTGAGTTTTACATTGTGTGCATTTTATTTATGTTAGAGGATGATAAGGTACACATAAAAATTTGATTTAAAATATCATTCCTAAGATTCATGGGTGGTTTCCAACCATTATCTAAGGACAATGAATATTTAACATGGTCATAGAGTTGAACCTAGGTGCACATATTATTGTAGTGGATGTATGACTTTAATATGATGCAGATAAATGGAATGACAAACTTTCTTGTTGGACCATGAGATATCTAGAGGAAGAAATTGAGAATATGGGGTCACCTTTAAGTCTACACCTCTTATAAATATACATCTTACTTTGCCAAGGTATTACAAGAGGATGTCTTTACACATTCAATATTTTAACCAACATTCTATAGAGCTTATGCTTTCACAAATTCACCATTGAATACAAGCATGATATCATTTTGAGATAAATGGTAGTATTTTGAAGACCAGGTTTTATTATCCTTGATAATTTTTTAAATAAAGATTCCATATTTGTGAAACATTATCTCACATGAATCAATTTTGGGATGTTATGCTAAAGTTAAAAGTCAGTATTGTAAAATATAAATATAGTTAGTTGTATTTACGGGTGGAATGAAAACAACTCAAAGACCATTATACTTTTTATGAATAGCACAAAATTATTTTTTGTGAGTATAGACATATTTAAATTCATTAAAGAAATTTTGATCCTGATATAACACTTCATATGAAAGATATAGCAAAGAATGAAGTAATACAAAGAGAACATGATCAAGATATTTTTCAATTTAAGGGAGAATAATATAGTTAACCTAATTTTGTTGACTTAGAATATTGTGGTCATCTGATGTAGTGGTTAGATGCACCTGATCCTCATGCCTTGCATAGAGCAACATAGTTGGAAGTCTTGATAGTGTGGGATGTGACTCATAGGACAATATTTAATATTTTTTTTAAGGCCATCTCCTTATAATATGTCATCTTCAATGTTTTCCTACTTAAACTATTTTCATCAACCAAAAGAAAAGGGAAATGAGATAACAAAAAAATGAAATCCTATACTAATGGAGGATATAAACGAATATCAAGAGATTATTTTGTATATCAGTGGGATGAAAAAATACATACATCATTTTCTAATAGATACGCTAAAAAACTAAACATGGTTATGATCTAGCACAATATTCATTCAAATTTATAAAAATAGAAAAAAGGGTAGAGTAAGATTATCCACAATAATGTATGGACATCCCAATGGTTATGGGAAGGGTAACCATCACCCATTATGACCTAGAAAAAAACAAAAACTAATAAGAAGAGAACACAAATTAGTGGGGAGACAAATTATGAGGGTTTAGAAAAAGTATAACAAACACAAAGAGGTAGAGAAATAAGAGGTGAATGGCATGATGAGATGGATGTAAATTATAGGGAGGAGGAAAATAGAGATATCAAAATATTAGAAAGTTTAGGTGCATGCATAGTGTAGAGAGACAACATATGAGAGGGATTGATAGAAAAATGTTTAAAACAACCTATAAGTGAGGCTTAGAAAAGACATGTAGTTGGAGAGATAGAGAGAGGTCTATGAGAATCTAACAATAACAAAAATAGGATAGAGTTTCTACATATTACAACTTTCATAATTGCATTGGTCAATTTTTGCAATGAATAATAGATATGTATTCTAACATTTGATATATTCCTTGTTTGTGTGATTTATGGATACTTCCAATAGCTATAATCATGCACTAGATAACATTGTATGATTAGATTACAATGATAGGGGAAATTATAAAAGGTGGAAGCTAGAGTAGAGTTTTTTCTCACAGAATAAAATATTGGGTCACTATGTGAGAACCTATGTTCAAGTGGATACATCAAAGTACTGTAATCTTATAAATATTTTAATGTGTGGTTATTATTCATTATAATTTCCATTTAATTAAAGAGGTCACCACCATTTAAGTGTAATTTGTACCATGCAGAGATAAGTTAGACATCATTAAAAGCATCATTTAAAAGGATAAGTTAACACAATTTAAGTGAATGCCATCGAATATTTATAATTGTAGAGAGAGTGGAACCATCTGAGATAAAGTATCATACAAAAAGACTATCATATTAGAATACATCATACTAGAATACTTACATACAAGAATAAAATTATACAATAATATTGTCATAGGAGATTACATCATATGATAATGTGTTTACATGAGAAGATATACAAGAATATTGTCAAACAATAGAAGATTGTCATACAAGGAGTCACAAAAGACATTAAATTTTTATTTTTATCTTGGCCCCTTATGTATTGCATGTGTGATGACTTTGCATATTTTGGTAATGGATTGAGTTTATGAGTTACTTCTTGATAAGGTCATCCATAAGAGGAATCCCTTCTCTCATTTGTATCATTTGGTATCAAAGCTAATAGATATCTAAGATTTGATACATGTCAAAGGAAAAATGGTACAACAAGGAATAGGAAGACTATGAACCCCTCGATCTATAGATATAATTGATATGATGATACAAGTCATTTCTCAATTATATGAACTTAAAACTACCTAAAGGAGGGATTTTCAAGTAGAATATGTAAGCAATAGTGAAGAGGAGGAAGCAAACCAAAAAAAATCTCCAATGATAGACACAAATGAATATGAAATCAAAGTTAGAAATATCATATAATGGAAGTTTAAACCCTTTGGAATTCATTAATTGGATGATAGATATGGATAAATATTTTGATTTTGAATCAATAGAATATACTAAGAAGGTAAAATTTGAAGAACACAAGCTTAGACTAAGAGGGGAGGTGAACAATATAAGACCACTTTTTACTTTTCTTTCCCAAACAATATTATGAAATATATCAATAGCAATATCAAAAACAATAATCAAAGCAATGCACAAATCACCACACACAATAGAGACACCAATTTAATGTGGTTCATAAATGTGGGCTATGTCCATGGAGAAAATATTTCACTAAAATTTTCTCAACAAATCTCTTGGGAATCCTTTCCCTATTACAATGTCTATGGACCTCTGTCCAAAGGAGACACCAATCCACTAATAAAGTTCATAGATTTCTATCCATAGGAGACACCAATACCCTTATATGGATCATGGATCTCTATCTATAGGAGAACTCCTTCTCCTCTGCTTTGGTTGGTGGTCCTCTAGAATACTGCTACCTCCACTGCATTGGCTTATAAATCTCTCTCCACTGAAAACTCTATCTTCACTCATAATATCTTTGTCCTCACTGTCCTAGCTAATGGATCTCTATCCACTAGAGGCTATTGTCCTCTACTCCATCACCTCCAAAGCTTTCTCTTAGCTCTATCTCAAATCTATACTAAACACCATCCTTTGGTCTAGAACAAATATTCTCAATCTTTATCTTTGATCTTCACTAAACATAGTCCTTTGATCTAGCACAAATCTACTCAATCTCTATCTCTGATTTACACTAAACACATTCCTTCAGTCTAGCACAAATATACTCAATCTCTATCTCTGATCTACACTAAACACATTCCTTTAGTCTAGCACAAACCTGTCCTAAAATCTACACCAAACTCTATCCTCAAGCCTTAACACAAAACTTGACCCAAACACAAATTAAATCTACTAGATCTACCCCAAACCTTAACTCAAGGTTTAAACAAATAGATCAATCAACTCTGCTCACAAGTCTTCTCAAAGACTTACCTTAAATATCACTTTTCTTTTCTTTATTTTTTATGCATGACAATCTCACTTTTATTTTCTTTATTTTTGCACCTTGTAAATTTTTTAATTCACATGTACCTTTATCCCTTAGTTACTACACCCTTTAGAGTGATCCATTTTATCATAATAAAAAATTCTTATAGTTCATTAGATATTACACCTAGTTTTTTCCTATCTACTACTAAATGCCTTGTTAAAAATACCTTTAATCCATTAAAATTGTAACTATACCTCTATTGCTTAGTATTTGAAACTCCTCAAGTTCTTTGAAAATCCACTCTCAATATGTTCAAAATTCCTTGTAGATTTTTTTCCTTTTTTTTGAGTTTTGTAAACCCAAGAATATTCTCTAAAAATACACTCTACTTAGGTAAGTATTTTAGTGTTTTCTAAATAACTTTCTTAGTTTATCCTAAATTTCTTATTGGATTTGTTTGCATGTGATAGGTTGGGGCTTGTTTGAATTTTGGGCTTCTAGATATAGTTATCTTATTTGTAGATAATATCTAGACCAATATTTTAGGTACTAACAATGAAGTATTCCACCATTCCTATAGTAGCATTGCTCATATTTGAGGTATGATGTGAGTACCTTCTTAGGGCTAGCCACTTTTTGGTGCACCACAAAACTCAAGTGGTCAAAATATTCCTATGGGTAAAAATTTTAATTATTTCTATGGGGTTTTCCTATATAACTAAGAGTATGTGGGAGATTGTAACCATACACAAGTTCTATCTATGGCTTAGGTATTAGATTTATATCATCCCTTACTTTATTTGATACTTTATGAATAGTTTAGCTCAGCCAATAATGAAAAGTCCTCTATGATAATAAATTTAGTATTATGGATGGCTACAAAATAAATTATAAAGATAAAAAGGTTTATGATTGAAGGAAAATATAAAAAATAGAATATCAAGAATAATACAATGTGACTATAGAATTTTTCATTTAGAACATAAGCCTCACTGTCACAACAAAAGTATCCTTACATTAAATTTTGATACTAGATGTGAGGATTTTGATTGCATAAATTAGTTAAAACTAGAAATAAATTCACACATTAACATAATTTTGTAAATAGAACATAAATAATAATTATTTTACTATCACAGTAAAAAGTTTCCATAGTATCATAGGCCGCTTCAAGGGGTAAACATACTTTATGAGGAACACTGAATGCAATATAATGTTTTATGATGCCTTCACCTCTATCACAATATAATATATAAAGATAACTCTATCCAAAATATATTATAATATGAAGATAGATTAAACCAAAAATAACTATTTGGGCTACCTAACCCTACCTCTAATGATGGAGGATCAACATTACAATAAAAAATGGTGTGCCTACTCATTACTAACTAAAATGCTATGATAAATTAAAAAGGATTAAACATGATGTCCTAACACTATTATCCTCCATTAAAATACTTTTAAAATTAATAACATAATAGGATTTGGAGGGAGAGCATATATGAATGTAAAATATTCTTTCCTATATAAATATTCTAAGTCCTATGGATTAGTCAATATGATTTTATTATGGAAAGGAAGAAAAATATGATATGCAAGGTTAAAAATATCCCTTGTATGTCTAAACAATATTTAAGGAAATGTTATTAAATATTTTATAAGCGTACACTTTTCAAAGGGTTTAGAAGATGTGATATCAGTTATTCTATATGCATCAAGCATGATAATATAAATTTCCCTATTTTTGTGATTTATATAGGTTATACTTTTCTTCCTGGCAATGACAATTTGTTTGCTAAGTCTAATAGGGTTTGATAAAATAAAATATTTAAAAAATATGCAATATATGATTGGAATATAGTTTAAAAATGTTACAATACTAAAATATTGTAAATTAACTATAAAAAGTATGTTGAAGATAAGTGTTAATATTTTAAGCTACATAAATGTAAATCAATTACTATTCAACCTTAATTGCGGTTAAGTTTGGTAAAAAATAAATTAAGATAAAGCATAAGAAGGAAAAATGGAAGAGGTGAAACATTTTAGCACACTTTGTAACTCATAATAGCAAAGCCAAGTAAAGTTATATGTTTATGATCAATTCATTTAATTAAAATTTCATAATTTTTAAAATAAAATTGGGATACTTATACATTTTCTATTATAAAAATAGATGCAATACTATAAAAATGTAAGGATTTTTTTGACTAACTTTAATGGTAATAGGAAAAGGGAAAAGTATAAAAATGCTTTTCTAATTTTATTTTATTATTATTATTTTTTAAGAATAATTAATTAAAGAACCAACTTGTAACAAGTGGTTATTTAATTTAGTATAAAAATAAAGTAATTTTTTTGTATAGAAACTTTACAGTAAAGAATTTCATCATATTTTTTATATAATTTTTTTTTATCTTAATCAATGACTTGTATGGTATGACAAGTGTAAAGTTATTAATTTGACAATGACTTCCAAATTTTATTGTAAAATAAAACATATCATAATAAAATCTTACTATATTAAATAAAATCTAGGGGTGGGATCATACATGTCACACCCTAAATTTTTATTTTTTGTTATTTAAAAAAAGCCGACATTAACAAAAATATTTAAAATATCACACCCCCAAGAAAGAAATGAGATAGACGCCCCGGGATTGATAACTCTAGGCGTTTTTAGATATATATCATTTATATCTAAGCTAGTTTAAAACTTAAGAGAATAGATAGATAGATAAATATTTACGTCGAACAAAATAATAAATTATAAAAAATTATAAATTAGAAAAATATTAAATAATAAAAAATTATTATATGAAAAAACATTGAAAATAAATCACATTTAAAATAAATTTAAAAAAAAATTATAAAAATTTTACAATTAATATCAATTAAAAGATAATAAATTATTTTATGTCTAAAGAGAATGCACAATTTTATTATAAGTTGAACTAAAACTAATAAAGTGTATAAATTATAATCAATAAATATGAAAGTACTTATTTTGATAGTGTTTCTTAGATGCCAATATAATGCATATCACACCAAACACTTCTACTACCAACAATAAAGCCCACATAACCCTCAACGGTTTAGTTAAATGTTTTTAATAGTAATATTATATTATATTTTTTTAACATAATTAATATTATAACTTTTTTATATGAGATATATTGTATTTATTTAAAAATATAGATAAGTTTTTTAAAGTTTATTTATTGGTATAATTATAATCAGGGTTATATTCCTTAGGATATAATAATAGAGTGTCTTTTATTCATAATTTAAATTTAAGTTATTGAAATGAAAAACACAAAATATTATTGAAGTGTTCCTATAAAAAAAAAATATAAATAAACATAAAAAGAACTATAGACTCAAACAACATTATATGAAAGACCAATTACAGATCAGGTTTTACCTGTAATGTTCGTTTTTAATGAAATTGTGATATATTTTTTAGTTGATAGAAATTTATATAAAATTTAATTTATTAATTTAAAACTAAATCAACAAAACTTTTTAAAAATATAATTAAAACAATTTACATATCCCTTTTATTTATTTTTAAATAAAACATAATTTTTTTTCAGTTCGCAATCGCTTTTTAAGAACGTAAATGTGTGCGAGCTCTTTTATTATCTATATAATGTGTGTTTCGGAACTAGTATTATTGAAAATGCTAAATTGCTATTGTAGGAATGTCAATTCATCTAACACTTTTATTAAAAGTTTTAGTCGGACATTTATATGGTTAAGATTTTATATATTTTTTTAAAGAACTAAATTCAAATTATTTTAGGTTTGGTGAAGCATGTAAAAAAAAACTTATTAAAAAATTATGTGACCAAATTTTTGTCACATATACGTGGAACCTGGCTATACTCTGAAAGAAAATTGCAGAACAAGCCGAGTGAGATCGCATATGTAAATATTGTTGCAATTCTTTGCAAATATGTCCTCACCAAAAGCACTCTTTACGTTCAATGCCAAGAAAGTTTCACAATTTTTCCCCTTTACTTTCACATGAAAGAGAAGGAAAAATTCAAGACGACAAAATGAACAATTCAAGAAGTCGACATGAATGCCAATTACAATCGGGATTTGCCATGTAAATGCCAAGAGAAGAAGATATGGCCACACTACACTACAGTGAAAGGACAGAGGTACGGTGCTTTGGTCTTAATGCTTTTTATCAATTTCACAATAGACAACGACTGGGCTTCTCACACTGTAATTCCCGCTGCTCCACGTTAATGCCCCAGAGAGGAAAGTATTATTGGTCATAGCTCCAACTTCTATTTTCATATTATATGATATCTTCTGGTTGACAGCAGTGAAAGACAATGTATCTGGTTCCACTGTCACATTTATTGCTGAAGGTGCTTTCACAACGGCCTTGTATGTTAATTGTGCAGGACCTACATTCGTCACTGTTCGTGGAAATGTAGCTGAGAGAGGCTCGCCTGTATTAGAAACCGCCATTATAGACGGGTAGTTTAATGCCCGTACTCCATGTTTGGGTGGCTGATTGGGACATCCATTGAAATTTTCTGTGACTAACCGCAAAGTGGTGTCATTGTAACCTTCGCTACAAAGCATATTGATGTAAGAATCCTCATCGATGTCATACACAAGACCTGGATCAACTGCCTTTATAGGATCAATCTGCCCCGCCCCATATCCAAATTCTGCTTGATTGTTGCCATCCAAAGATGTATTCATAACAAATGCTGCATCACAAGTGAATGGCGTCGAGACTTAGTTCATATTTCTTGTGAACATTCTCTACTTAATTGCCTTGATTAAAAATGAGACATTATACCTGTTGTCATGAGAGCAGACTTGATAGCAGCAGGAGACCACTCAGGATGATGAGACTTAACGAAGGCCGCAGCTCCTGAGACATGAGGGCATGCCATGGATGTTCCCGACATTATATTGTACCCGGGGAACCTTGTGTCTCCCAAATTTTGTGTAACTGATGCATTTTTAGACCAAGCAGCGATGATGTTCACGCCTGGTGCCGTGATATCCGGCTAGTAGAGGGGGAGAAAATCAAATATTAGATGCAATATTCTACTGGAGTTGAAGAAATAATTACGTCCAATACTATGAAAATTCTTTAAATTGGCACAGAGTTTCAGTAGATAAGGGTCTATAAACCACTACCTGTTTTATACTCTAAATCAACATAAAAATAATAATTAATATTTGATAGAATTGTTTTTAATTACCTTCAAGATGTCTGTGGTGAACAGGCTTGGACCTCTAGATGAGAACGTAGCCGTTACGGGTGCAGGTACATTATTTGAAGTAGTAGTTTTGCGAATTATTGCAAGAGGAGAGCTGGTACAAAACATGAGACTCAAATCAATAAATCTTTGTGGGATTATAAAATTCATCTGAAATACAAAAGTGACTTATTTTAGACATAATTGAAAATTTGAGTGCAATGCTATTGCAGCCAACATTTATGACATTTAAAAATGGTCTTTCATAAGAGATCATATAGAAATTGCTTCAATGAATTTGACCTAGTAGAGTTTATGTAAGATTTGACGATCTCTCCTTGTGCAATTGATATCACAGTGCTTGGGATTAGCCAAGGGTATGCCGTATCATTAGCTTTATCAGACATTATTATGACACCGGCCCCGCCAGCCATAGAGACCGTTTCGACGAGGAAGAAGGAGTAGTAGCAAAGGACGATCTTTCCTTCTACTTTCTTGGGATCAAGAGAATTTTGAAAACAATAGCTGGATAATTTAAAGCAACAAAGTTATAAAATTTTCAATAATAATAATATTAGCATATAAGTTAATGAACTATATAAATATGTTCTAAGAACATTTATGAATATAATAAAATGTCGAATGAAATTCAATACCCTTGCAGAATTTCAAAGCATAACTCAAAGTGTTGTTGGTGTGATGATTCTCAATTTCTCACCTCGCGTCTTCAGCAGTGAAGTTCTGAAGATTAGGAGCGTCCCCACCATATATCAAAGGGTAGGAGGCGTTCTCCATAGTAAATGTATTTACAGCAACTCCCTGCAAGGACATTACAATTAGGGCTCTTGCACTTAATTCTCTACACATAAAAAACTTTTTCGTTTGGAGAAACCTTGTGAGTTCACCTCTATAGAAGTCCCATTTCCCAGCAAAAGTTCTGCGTCCATCCGGCGATCAATGGTGCTTGCAGCCACAGTAATAGACCAGGGAGAAATATTGCCAACGGTTCCCGAATCGGGTCCTGAGTTTCCTGCGGAATTTGAGGTCAAGATCCCCCTTCTCATCGCATGGAACGCTCCGATAGCAATGGAATCCTCAAAGTAGTCAATAGAAGTCTCCGATCCAACCGAAAGCGAAATGACATCCACACCGTCGTGGACGGCATCGTCAAATGCAGAGAGAATATCTTCGTCGGCACAACCAGAGACCCAACAAATCTTGTACATTGCAATCCTCGCACCAGGGACTCCACCACGAGCATCCCCTTGGGCAATTCCATAAAGACTAGCATTCTTCACAAAATTTCCGGCAGCCGTCGAGGACGTGTGAGTTCCGTGGCCCATCGAATCTCTTGGAGAGAAATACTGCGCTGCTGGAGGAGAGTCAAAGGAACTATGATAAAATCATGCACCTACAATTTTCCTGGAAGCATTAAAAATATTTTCAGCCCTGACACCTCTTCCAAGACTTCTAAAATTAATTAGGAAAAAAAATGTATTAAAACGTAGACTTTATCTTAAGGGTGAAAATTCTATATAAGCAGGATTGGGACCTGCTCCTTTGAATCTGTAATTTTATTGACAAATTTGACAAATCATAAAATTAATAAACCACACATGACCCTCTATTGAAATTGAATGTAACCTGTTACAAGAAGTGAAATCTGCAGTCGTTTGGCACACCCCTCGCCATTTGGATGGAACGGGACAGAGTCCTGCGTCACTGAAACTTTCTGATTCCGGCCATATTCCTACCGCAACCAGGTTAATGGGAGTACGATTAATAAACTCTGGGAAACAAACATTCTCAAGACCATATGATGCGTAACGCTATATGAAACATCTTAACAAAAAAATTGAAGGACATTAAACCCTTGTCTTAATTGTGTCACCTGTGTCTAAAATGCCTACTATAACATCGCTTTGAAATTTCAAATTATTGCTCTGTACAGATGGAGATAAACCGACGAAATCCCACGACCTTGTAGTCATGGGTTTAAGTCTTTTGCTTTCAAAGATGGATACGACGCTATCCGTATCTATAGGTCAGGAAAACAAAATGCATCAGTAAATAAATTGTAGGCTCTACTAAAAATGACGCCCTATTGACTATAATGCGTTTATAAATAAATCATGAGTTTACATTCTTCACGAAAGAAGGAACAAATAAATTCCTACAAACAATTGTAAGGAACAAACTTTTAAGGTGCTGAACATGCGATGGAGAAAGCCGGGCTGCAAATCCGCGAAAGCTTTTCCAATAAATACGCCTCAAAGAATTCTGCGCTGCGTCACGGCTTTAAGAAGAACATTGCAAGGCAATCTATCATATCAGATCATAATACATATTATACAAACGAGACATTTTATCTCTATATTTGGAAAATATGATCGTTCAATATATATTAACCTTCGAATCACAGATTGAAGTAGGTTAAGGTACGAATTAGCTGCTATCTTAGAATCTCCTCCGTTTTTAGGCGGAAGATCGCCCATGTAGACAATATAAACCTGATTTAGATAATGAAAGCTGGTTAGCCTATACGCATCTTTGGCTCTGTTTAAAATGTAGATTTGTGACGGAATTCAATATTACTATCTCAATATAAATTTTAATAAGCACTGTCATTCTAAAGAACATACCTTTGCATCTGGCTGAGACACTTCGGCCACAGCCGTGTGGAACGCTTGACAATGCAGCATTGTCAAAACGAAAATCGTCCTTTGTAGAAGATAGTTCGTCACCGTGCCCGCCATTGCAACAGTGAATTCTTTTGTTGAGTAGTATAGATCTGCTTAAAAAGTTTATAATAAAAGCGCTTAATATAGAGTTTAGGGAGTCTATTTTTGGCCTGTAAAATAATTAGTGCCATGATTGAACAACTCCAAGCCAGATAAGCCAGATTTCTGTTTTTTTGGGATATATATGGTAGTTGGTTGCATCTATATATATATTTTTAAGTAGTTATCAGTGTTTGGGATATAAGTTGGTTGTATTTATATTATTTTTTTAAAGTAATTTTTAGGATTTAAATTATAGGATTTTTAATAAATTTATATCATCTCATTATTATTGATTTAAAAGGATAATCATGGGTCTGATGTTTACATAAAAGATTCAGATCAAGCTATTACCTTTACAACAATTATGTAAAAAAAAATTAACTTAACTTAAGGCTTACCTAAACTAAAAGTTTTTAAGTTCCAATTTATTTATAAAATTTATATATTTTATCAAATTCTTAACTTTATTAAATTAAATTAATTTTTTTTTAATGTTTAAATTTCAATTAGGTTCCAGAGCTTGGTTCAATAGTTTAAAAAAAAAATTATAGAAAGGCGGAAATTAGTGTTCCAAACCGTTAGACCTGGTAGTATCAATGAACATGTCTCAAAATAGAAACTTAGAAAATTGTAACAAATTACCATTCCCCTACTATAAATAAATAAATTAATTAATTAAAAAAAATTTAATTTAAATTATAAATGTAATACAAATAAATTTTATACCAAAATCTTAACTTCAATATATTAAACTTTTTATAATTCAAATAAATTGTATTTATTATATTAAATTATTTTAATTATCCTAAATAAATAAATTTAATAAATTAAAAAAATTCAAGTGAATTTCAATTGAAGTGTTTTAGAAGAAGCGCGCTATTAATATATTATAAACTAGTATTGTTGAAAACATACTTTTAACTTCGCTAATTTAATATCTTTTTAATAAATTTCAAATGATTTGTTTTTAAAGTTTCAAATAAATTATTCCCATTGAAGTGAACTTAGATGCAATTTTTATAAACTAAAACTTATGTTAAAGTACTTCAAACAATTTTTTAACTAAATATATGCCAAAATCAACTACTACCATCGTGTATATGTTCTGAACTAAAATTTATACTAATAATTTTGCTCGTTCATATCCATCTTATTAAATTAAATCTTTTAGTTATATTATTTTAAATTAAATTAAATATAATTATAAAATTATTTAAAATTAAAATTCATAACTATTTTAGTTAATTTTGATTTTACTCCGTCAAAATTCTTTAATGAGTTGTCTTCACTCAATATAGACTAAAGTCCATGACAACCATAAAAGAATTCATAAAAGGTAATGCGATTGTTTTATAATTTTAAAAATCGAAAGAGATATATTGATATTGAAACTCATGTTTTTCTTCTGATGCATGTTTTTATGGGTAGAAAATTAGAAGTTTGAACCTAGATTGGACTGTGATTTTAAAATCTTTCGGTAGAAATGTTTTGGAATTAAATTTGGTGGATTTGTGGATTTTGAGATGTTTTAAGTATTCATGATTTGTTTTTTTTAGTTTGTAAATGTTTTTTTGGGCCCTTAGGATTTGGTCTATTAGATCCTAGTTTGTCTATTTGGGTAGAATTTGATTTAAATTTGGTCATTTTTGTTTGGTTTTGTTTGGGCGAGCCCACTAAGCTTTCAGATTTATTTGAAAATTGGTTTTTATTTCCATTGGATTGGTTAAACCTCCTTGTGTTTTACTATATAATTTCTTTAGGTGTTTTGTATTGTTGAATTGGGAACCCTTTCAAAACCACTTTTTACCTAATAAAAAATTATAATATGATTTTCTTTTCTATTTAATAATTTTTAAACGTTAAAATAAAAATTATACATACTTTCTATCATAATAATTTTTAATATTTAAGTAATCATATGGTATTAGCTCAATCAAATAAATTCTTCAACATTTCAAAGGAAGAGACCTAGGTTTGAATCTTACCAAATGATACATAGATAATATTGAAGTTGTGTTGTAATACCACTATGTAGTGATTCTTCCACATTTCAAGGAAGAGATCTAGGTTTGAATCTTTCCAAATGATACTGGATAATATTGAATTTGTTTTGTAATACCACTATGTGGTGATGATGTAATACCGACGAAACCATTTCAATCCCATATAACCCATTAATTTTTTTTTAATATTTAAAGATAAATATATTAAAATTTAATTAGTAAAATTTATTTAATTTATAATATTCTCATGTTTTATTTATCATTTTAAAATATTAAATTTAAACTTATAAATACTCTTTACTATCCCAAAAAATTAAAATAAAAAATAAACTACCAAGAAGATTTATATTAAGCCTATCTCACAAGTATATGAACTACTTGCTATTTACTACCTCATTCCTTATCTTAAAATTATTTTTATTTATAATCATATATAATATTTAACATTTTGAGACTTATATATATATATATATATATATATATATATATATATATATATATATATAAAACAAGGGAATATAATCAATTTATGTCAATTTAGAGTATATATATACAATTCTACAAAGAAATTTTGAATAATTTTAAATAAATTAAAGTTTAAGATATGATCATGTATAGTTGAAGGTATTAAAAAATGTAATATACAAAAATAAATTATTATAAACAAACTACAAGAGATAGACTACAACATCTATATTTGATTTTTTATTATAGAAAATCCACACCTTAAATTTTCATAAAATATATTATATTTTTTTTTTGTGGAAAAAGGGTTTTGAAAGAGATAGACTACAACATCTAGACTACAACATGTCTATGTATAAATAAAATACACTATATTTTTTTTGTGGAAAAAAGTTTTTGAAAGAATTATCAAACCTTTTACAACTTAGAAGCATAAGATTCCATGAACGAACCAAAAGAAACCAACAAGAAGCAAACCCATATATGAGAGTCAAGAAACAAACACAAACTTAAACTAAAAATAAACAATTATTCTAAAAACAACAAGGACCTCCCTTGTTATGACTTTGGGTTGTACACAAATTTAGCACGTCAAATTTCTAAAAAACTTCATCTAAAGTTTAAAGTTTGAGGAAAAAAACTACATTAATAGAAATTGGGATTAGATCTCTTTCCCTTAGCAAAGGTATGAGAAGGTTGATAATTTCCAATTTCTATATTCAACAATGACTGAGACCCATTGGCAATTGTTGATTTTGTTTCTTTTTTTCTCAGAGCTTTAATTGATGGTCTCCCAACATTACACTCTACCCCAACATCTAAAAATCTATTTTTAAGACTTCTTGGATTAGGACCAAGAAATATTTTTTCCTAGAAGGATTTTGGGGGTATTTATGACTTTTATTTTTAGGGCTTGAGGACCCTTTATCTGGTTTCATCACCCTTTTGACAAGATTGGATGGTGGGGATTTATCAAATTTGACAAAACATCCATTCCATGGAGATTAAGGTGATTAAAGGAGTTCTACAAAATCAATAGGGTCAATGGAGAAGGGGCACTTACCTGTTCAAAATGTTTATAAATCTTGGATTTGAGAAAATATGGAGGTGCATCATGATCTTCAATTAGGGAAGTCACAACATGACCTTTCACCAAGGGTAACTTATCACTCCAAATAAAATTAGAGCCTAGAATATCAACTTCCTCAACTTGCTGGAACTCAACAGGCTTAGAATCTTGGCTATCTATCTTGACCACATACTCTAGGGGCTTCTCTTGGCCAATTTTACCTTGTGAATTTATCCTCTTCAAGGGTGTTTGTTGAGAAAATTTGTCTTTTTAGCTTATTTTTGTTTGGAAACTCAACACCAGTTTCTTCATAAGGCATTGACCCAAAATATGGCCAACATATTTACAATTGGTACAAAAATTAAGGTGATTATCATACATAATGGGCTAGGTCTAGGGCCCTACGCTTGAAGTGAGTTTAATAAAGGATGGAATTTAGCTTCCACATCTACATTTATGTAGACTCTTGCATAAATCAATCTTGATTTTGATTTGGTCACAACATCGATATAAATCAATTCACCCACTACCTTGGCTATACCATGCAAAATATCAATGTGTCAATACTAAAAGGGTAAGCTAGGGAGTCTGACCTAGAGAGGGGACATATTGATTTTTTACATATCAAGGTAGAAATCTAGGCTCTAGCAATATAGAAACAGGCCCCCTTCTTGAAGAACCATGAACCTTCACAAATAACCTACTTAGAATCCTCTTCACAATTGAACCTAAACATGAAAAAGTCTTTGAGAAGAACGATGATATCTAGGTGACCCAAGGCATTCATTTGAATAAAATCCACAACATCCAGAATTGGCTGGGTATCGAAAAACTTACCCATCAAATTGAAGGTCCCATCCTCCATTGTGAGCTTAATCAAGTCGGTGTCTTCAATCAGTGAAATGTCATAATCAACATTGTGAGCTTAAGGTTTAACACCAATATCAAAGTGTTTTTGGAGTGAAGCCCCTGAAGGGGCCCCACTCTCAGCATCACATGGCAGGAAACCCACACCTTCCAAAGGGCCTACCTCTCCACTTGGTAAAGATAGATGATTTACCACAAGGATTACAAGACCATATTTTTATTTTTATCCCCTCCTCAAAATTTTCACCCATCATCTTCTCACCATTCTCTCTACCAGAATTTATTGATCCTACAACCCTGAACTCCATCCTCACTACCCTCCACACCATTCCCACTTGAATATATGTTCAAATAGAATTTTCCCTTGTAAATTATTATATAAAACTTATTTATATTTTATAACTTACAAGGGAAAATTATTATAGATTACTCATATAGTTAGAATTTTATTTTTAAATCTCTTGTACTATATATATATATACACATACTGATAAAAGGTAGAAGGGGTTTTGAAAGGATCCCCGAAACTTTTACAATATAAGCAAGACAAAAAAGAGATTGGTTAAGGATAAAAAATCCAACACAACCAAACTAGCAGTATACAAACAAGAAACCAACAGAGCTTCCAAGTCCTAGCTCCACAACCACTAAGGGAGAACAGAGAGAAATTCCAAAAATAGATTAAAGAAAACTGAACAAGGGAAAAAGTAATCAAAGGACTTCAGATTTGTTCATGGTCCTCCCCTTATTAAGGATCTATATATATATATATATATATATATATATATATATATATATATATATAAAGCATCCTTGCCTTTATTTTATAGAAAAACAATTCTTAGAATAGCTTAGTCTTCAAAATTTAACCCCGAGTCCTATTTAGATAAGATTTATTCAAAAACTATGATTGATAAGGAAATTATTCTTACTTTGCACATGTTACTCTTATTATAGCATGGAGACCAATACCCCTTTTAGTTTAGTTTAACCCAACTCTTAATTAAAATTTAACTAAAATTCTTGAGAGTACTTCATACCATAACTTTTTACAAACTTTTATTTTCATAATAATAATTATATTTGTTTTCCTAAGAAAAAAATACTATTTAAATTGGTAGTAATCAACACTACTAATTTTCTAAATATGATACATATTAACATTAGATCAAAGTTCACTAT
Organism: Wollemia nobilis; assembly: GCA_028583015.1. NCBI lineage: Eukaryota > Viridiplantae > Streptophyta > Pinopsida > Araucariales > Araucariaceae > Wollemia > Wollemia nobilis. The sequence goes on from JAQPPZ010016831.1 coordinate 3,845,462, forward strand.
GAATAGTAAAAAATTAAAAAATTTAATTTATATTTAATAGTGATACTAAAGTAAAAAATATTCCATCTTAATAAAATAAAAAATCATTTATGCCGCAATGAAAGTTGAAGTTATTTATTTAGTTTTATTATAAAATCAAATTATTTTGAATGTAATTATAAAACTAGTTATTAAAATAAAATTGTACACATTTTTCTATCAATGAATGTGTCACCATCTATTCTATTAATTATAATAGAATTTGAATGCATTTTTATTTTTAATATTTAGAAATAAAGTTTAATTATTTTGGATGCTTGTTAATCCTTTGATTAATATGAAATGTTTATATATATTTGTGTAGAATACTTATGACTATTTATATGCTTTATTTTTTTATTAAAATAGAAAAAATTTACTTTATAAGGAATAGATAAATAATCTAAAAGTTTAAAATTTTCAATAGTTAAAATTTTTAAATATTTAAATAGGAGGCCAATATTAAAATCTTATCAAGGGATACATGGATAATATTCTGGTATAATACCACTTTGTAGAGCAAGTAGAGAAGGTGAGCCTGGTCCCACCAAAAGGAGGTCCATAGTTTGAACTTCTACGGTGCAAAGGGGTTGTGGATTTCCTTTAGATAGTGGTATACCCAAATGAGATACATTGTTAGTCATCTAAGAGTAGATCTTGAGGTTTATTTCTAACATAAAATTTTTAGTCCACCTTTATAGTGCAAGTGGAGAACGTAAGCTTAACCCCATTGAATGAGAGATCCACAGTTGAAACCTTTGTGATGTGAAGGAGGACACAAAAATCTCTTGTGGATTCCCTCTAGATAGTGGTATAAAAGAATAGGATGACATTTTCAACCAACTAAGAGTGGCTCTGGAGGTTTCTTTCTAACCTAAAAAGTTTGTTCACCTTTGTAGTGCAAGTGGATAAGGCTCTTGTCTAATGGGAGGTCCATGATTCAAACCTCTATGATGCGAAGGGGGGAAACAAAAAAAATTCTTGTGGCTTCCCTCTAGGAAGTGGTATACCTAGATGGGATGGTATTATCGACCACTTAAGAGTAGCTCTTGAGGTTTATTTCTAACATAAAAGTTTTTAGTCTACCTTTGTAGTGTAAGTGGATAAGGTAATCCTGGCCCCGTTGAATGAGAGGTCCATGGTTTGAACCTTTGTGATGCAAAGGGGGACACAAAAAACTCTCTTTTGGATTTTCTCTAGATAGTGGTATACCCGGATTGTATGACATTGCTGACCACCTAAGAGTGGCCCTCAAGGATTATTTCTAACCTAAAAGGTTTAAAAACCAAATAATTTTATGCATATTTTATTTTAATTTTCTTAAGTGAGTTGGTTGATCATCATGGGGAACTTAACAAAGAATGTTGGTTATGGTCTATGAAGATATGATTCCCACTCCCTCCTACGGATACGTAAAAAACCTATTCCTTGCGGGTCTAAGAGTTTCTTTGATGCCCACCCTAAACCAAAGTTTACTTCCTTTGGAGAGGTTCAAGGTTTAAACTCAAGTCAGTATGAGGGGACTATGACCCCTCATAAAAAGTTGTGTGATATTTAATTTTAAAATCTATGTTTTTAGTCCACATTTATAGCACAAATGAATAAGGTAAGCCTAGCCTCATTGAATGGGAGGTCCACAGTTCAAACCTTTGTGATGTGAAGGGAGACATAAAAAATATCTTGTGGCTTCCCTCTAGATAGTGGTATACCTAGATGGGATGACATTTTTGGCCACCTAAGAGTGATTCTCAAGATTTCTTTCTAACCTAAAATGTATGGAGTTCACCTTTGTAGCACAAATGGAGAAGGTGAGTCTGACCTCATTGAATGAGAGGTCCACAATTTAAATCTCTACGATGTGAATGGGGACACAAAAAAATATCTTGTGGCTTCTCTCTAGATAGTGGTATACTTGGATGGGATGGGATTATTGTCCACCTAAGAGCAACTCTCTAGGTTTATCTCTAATCTAAAATTTTAAAGGTTTAAATGCCACTCAGTATGAGGGAACCATGACCCCTCATAAAAACATGTGTAATTCAAAAAAAATGTAAGGTTATTGTAGTGGTAAGGGATTCAACCTGTCTTTGAGAGTTCCAAGGTGTAAATCCCACTCAGTATGATGGGACTAAGAACCCTCATAAAAACTTGTGTAAAATCTTTTTTTTTTTTAACTTAAATTTTAATTCCCCTAAGGGCTAGGTGGATTGGTAATTGTTTGTATTGTCAGACACTTACCAAGAGGATATCTATAGTCAAACCTTAGGGGTATACCTATTGCAAAGGTAGAGGATACCTAGGTTCAAACCTTGGAGATATGCTTATTACAATGGTAGTAGTCTAATATGAATCCTTTGAGTGCATGCCAAAATGATGATGACAATATGAATCTTGAGCAACCGGTGGTCCCCTTTACATCGGGTCAACAATAACAAGGTGGTATAGACTTGTTGGGAGTAGCCCTTATGTTTTGAACCCTGCTCTTGTTAGTTACTAAAAATAGTGTAGATGTAACCAAATCTCTTACATATAAAAATAATAATAAAAAAAAGAATTCAAACAATGATAATTGTGAAGTAAGAGTAGTTTAAATTCATAAAAAAATTATTTTTACAATAGAAACATAATATATTTTAAAAATATAATTTTATTAATTTTATTTATACGTTTTTATAATATAAATATATTTGTATGAATTTAACTTAGATGTACTCTATATTTAACCCTTATACTTATTGGTGTAGAAAAGTTTTAAAAATAAATATACTAATGAAAATCATAAAATTAAACATTGCTTTATAATAATATAAATTTATAATATAGCTTTTTTAAAAATTATATAATATTTTTTTATAAATAAATAATATATATATATATATGATATATATATATATATATATATATATATATATATATATATATATATATATATATATATATATATATATATTGGTTTATGGAAGGGGGTTTTGAAAGGAACCCCAATCCTTTCACAATGCAAGCTGAGACCAAAATGGGGGTCCACAAGGGGAAACCCATGCAAAGGCCAAAAAGAGACAAGCCCTAAGAGGATAAAGGCTGGAACAAATCAGCCTTAGAGAGACAAAACAAACCAACAAAAGGAAAAAAAGGGGAAAGCGTAGCCAAGATGGAAACCAACCAAGATATTATCCCAAGGTGGTGGGATGATCATAGATTCCATTTTTTTAATTCTAGCTAGCCTCTACAATGTGATTTAGCTCCATGATCAACGTAGGCATGAAAATGCTCATCCCAAAGGGGGATAAACCACTTAGGGTCATCTTGCTCTAAGTTGGTACGGGATGGGTGGATATAGTCTGTTGGTTCACTTCAATGGAAAGGACACCCACATTCAAATTAATAATTTTAAAATGACCTTGGTAGCTTGGGTAAGTAGGGAATTGGCCAGACTGACCAATTCATACACTTTTATCAACAGTTCATATTCTTCATATGGAAAATCTTGGAAGTCAAGCACACTAAAGGGTGGACTAGACCGAGGAATCGCCTCACAAAAAATCTTCTTACGACTAGCAGAAGGAGTGTCCAAAGTGGAGTATTCCTGGTCCAGAATAACAATGCATTTATATTTATCTCCATTCAAGATGTTATAGGGAGAGCACCTACAAGGGGTGGGAATAGTGTCCACCAAAAATATTTTCTTCTTTTTCCCCACCTTGGATGAACCAACAACATCAATTTCTACTTAGAAGTCACTATATTCCTTCATGTTGGGTGAGTCTAGTAGTTGCTTAGGAACGTTGGAATGGACCTCATCCATAATGGGGAGTGTAGGACTAGGGGGTTTGTGGTGCAACATGTGTTTGAAGATTAGAATATGAAGCCCTTAATGCTTGGTATGGGAAGATTTCCCTTCCCTAACATTGGACACAAATAAATCCATAGAGCAATAGAGGTACTCCAAGATGTTGATAAACTTTATGCCTTTGAGATGGTTGTAAATGCTATGTGGAAGCTTCGTAGTGGTGAGTTGGGGTCATCAATGGTAAAATATTGCATGATGGGTATTAAAACCTAATTCCAAGGTGCAGTGAGATCTTTCCAAACTATGCCATTGTTCTCCTTGTTTAGGTGTTTACCTTTATCATGAAAATGACCAATCTCAATAACAATAGAGTGTTTATCCCTAAAAATAGTGTTGCCATCATTCACAAGCTTTGTGAACTTGGTAATTAAACAAATGCTAATCTAAAAAGACACCTCGTGGATGGTGACGTTGCCACTATTCCAATACTGGGGTAGTTCCATTTACATATCACCATCACTCCTACAAAATTTTCTCAAGAATAGGAGGAAACCATGGGAATCAAGAATCTCCTCCACTATGATGTTAATCTCCAGGTTCTTCGATTTAAGAAAATCCATAATGATCTTTTTCTTCACCCTATTTTTGCATGACCCAAACTTACAGATCTCACCTTTACTTAGAGTGGAAATCACAACCAACATTAATAGGTGAGGTATAGTTTTAAAAAGTTTTTTGAATAGGAAAACGAGGGTGAAGGTCTTGATAGCCATATCACTAAATAGGGACATAATATTGCACAAGAGCTATTGTTGAGTTGTCATGGTACCAATGCATATAGTCACATGAACCAAAGCAAAATTATGGCAGAGGGAGCTAGTAGAATTCTAAGTCTGATGCTGACAAGGCACATGGCTATGGAAAATAGTGTAGCACAAGAGGACATTGGGACACAAAGGATCATAATTGAAAATCTTGTTCTCCTACCACAAATTATTATAAGGATTCACACACAAATTAATAATTTTTTTGACATGTCGAAGAGAAAACCTTCGCCAATGAGAGATAATAAAAAATCTTATTGGGAGCTAGCATACTGAGTAGAAGGGAAAGAGTTCCAGATGTGATTAGTCTTGACACTGTATCTGGGAGCCCAATTTGAAAATGTTGATGTTAGTGAAAAAACCACTTATGCATAATAGGATTAAGAGGAGATACAATCCCCATATGATAATACCACCTCTAAAGGTGCCACCCAGATACCCTGTTGGCTTTGCTATCAAGATCGGTGAACTTAAAAATTCATATGTTAGACATGGTTTTAGAATTCAAATTAGAGAGGCCCATCCACAAATTGAGATTAGAATTGGAATTATTGATATTAGGAAGAAGTCTTGGTTTGAAGATACAATTGTAGCTTTGATCTATCAGTTCTAAGAGTGAAAGTAACACCATTCTAGAACAATCACCAACTGGAAATGTATTGATAATTTTAAGGTGATACATGGTAGTGATGGTGGAGGAGGTCAAGCATGACAACTAGTAGGTATACAAATTGCCAATAGGATCTGAAGCATCGATCAACGACACTCTAGAAGAAACAAGGAACCATATAGAAGACCATTGGATAGACCAATAAGAGTTATGTTGCATGGAAAACAAATCAATATACAACCTCCTATTGGTCCAGATATTGATAGGTTCAGTCAGGGTGCCTAAAACCCAAGAGCTAGTGTTGCAGTGGGGAGTCCACTCTTCTGCAAAAATTTGTGACTTCATGGGAAAAATTATTTATCCAGACACAAAGGTCATCCTGATCCAAAATGATATTAGCCATGATATCAACCACACCATTTCCTTCTTTGAACACATGTTGGACAATAGATCTCTCAAACCTACAAATATTCTTGATTCTTCGATCATATTGGTAACAAATCAATCAGGAGGGTGGGATCCTTTAACAAAGTTATTCATGTTTAGGGAGTCCCATTCAATAATGATATTCCTGATGCGAATATCATCTACAAGGGATAATCCTTTAAATAAATCTCTGGCATTACCAACATTTTTGGAGTGGATCCTAATGGATTCTGCAAACATAGGGATGATTCTCCCCCGGTTGTCCCTGATGATTCCTCCATAACTAGTATTTCCAATGTTACCCTTGGCAGGCCCATAAAAATTGATTTTTATCCATCCAATGGGAGGAGGGGGCCAATGAACCTTTAATCTATCAACCTTAGGAAACTCAGGAGGAGTTGATCCAATAAGGATTTTAAAGGAAAAAATGAGATTAGTTTTGAGGTTGTGATCGTGGTTTTTAGGAGAAGGAACAAGACTAATATTATCAGTGGCCAATAAAATAATTTTGGATAGGACTGAGAGAATATATCTGGAGGAATCATTTAAGGCTTTGATATTCCTTTCAAGCTAGATATACCAAAGGAAGTGCAAGAGGCATAAATAACTAAATAAATAAATAATATAAATAGTATATTTTATTTTTGTAATAATATGCTTCAAATTTAAATTATTACTTTATACATATAAATGAGTATTATATTTAGTGTATTTTTTAAAATCAATCTTATATTCATATATGTTTCTGAGTTAGAATTTAAATTATTATTTTTTGATATATTGAAAGGTGAGGGTTTTGAGAGAATTCGATAATCTAATTAATTTTAAATTATTACTTTATACATATAAATGAATATAAGATATAGTGTATTTTTAAAATCAATTCTATATTCATATATGTTTGTGTAGTTATTTAAGTCATTATGAAGTAGTTTATATTTAATAAAATTAATCAATATTATACATAAAATTTTCTTACTTAAATATTATTCTATGTTGCCTAGCATATAATCATATATTTTGTAATTTTTTTTTATTGATGGGAAAGGGTTTTGAAAGGGACCCTAAACCTTTTACAAAGCAAAAATCAAAATAGGGTAAATCAACAAGATAAACCCAAGAAGAAACAAAAAAGGGAGCAACTAAAAAAACATCTCAAACCAAATGGAGAGAGGAAAGAAACCCAAATAAACCCAAGCGCAACTAGTTCCAAGAACTGCACAAAGATCAACACCAGTCAACCATGAAGTGAGTCTCATTCACACAAACCATTATCAAGGAACTTCATGTGAGTGATAGATTGATGAACCAAATGGTAAGGAAATTTAGAGTAAATAAATGTCATCATCCTGATTGATAGACCTGTGGTTCTGAGCGAAATTAGAATGCAAAACTGAAGGTTCTCTTCCTCGAATCCTCTATTAGAAAGTGATTCAACAAATTTATTTTCTTCTCTTAACACATGCTAGATAATAACATTAGAGTACCTTCTAACAAGCCTCCTTCATTCATAAATGATATTGGAAAGGCTCCATGAAGGGGATTGAGAAGCTTTGAGATAGTTGATGAGCCAAAAAATATCTCCTTACATAAATTAATTTACTAAAGCTAGAGCCTTCTAGGACAAGTAGACCTTGATAAAGAACTCTCACCTCAGCCAAGTTGTTGGTTTGAACTCCAATATTCTCTACATAGGTTGCAATTATTTTCCCTTTATTATCTCTAATTATGCCACCGATCTCATCCCTTCCAATATTTACCTTAGCCACTCCATTGATGTTGATATTTATCCATCCTATAGGAGGGGTCCAAGTAATGCTTGATCTATCAGCAAAGGGTGAGGAGATCCTACAACACAATTGGTTAGATTGAAACTTGTAAATAGGTAAAATTTAAGACCAAGTTTGGGGGTTTGATTTGATGAGACAAGGTGAGCATTTTCAAAGGTAAAGGTGGTGATGCAAAGTAATATAGATTGAGGGTCTTTGGAAACTCCTTTTAACACTTTGTTGTTGCATTCTAGCCAAATTTACCAAAGTAAGAGTTGTAGACATATGGACTGCAAAAATTTTAATTAGGAATTAAAGAAGGGGTTAGGAAATTTCTCAAACAAAAGGATGATGGAAGATGATTGAAGCCATGCAATGTTGACCAATTTAAATAGGGAATTTCTAATGGAAAGATAAAAAGGGTATTGCAGGAAAATATGGAAGGTTGATTTCCAATTGGACTTGGAAACAGGAAAACAATTGGGGATAAAAAGACCTCTGATGATTAAATTATCCATAGTTAAAATTTGATTTTGAGATGCAAGCCAAGAAAATAAACTAATTTTTAGAATTAACTTTTTAACCCAAACATACTTGATAGGGGTCCAACTAGGTGAGGGGGCATCTTGAATATTTAACTCTGAATTTATTATCCTCACTAAGCTTCCATATGAGACTATTTTTTGACTAGTATTTCAAAATAGCAAATACTCACAATAATTTTTTAAGGATTCTGGAAGTAGAGGTGGAATTGAAATCCAGATCATTGGTGGGAATGGATTTCCAGAGGTGTTAGTTAGGATACTAAGGAATTAAGTTAATCACTCTACTTTTGAAGGTTTGGTTCGTAAAGGGATTGAGAATTGCTAGATTTGTCTTAGTTATGAGGGGTGATCATTAAGCCAAACATCTTCCTAGAACCTTATAAAATTAACACATCCAAGTTTCCATCTCATTCCTTTTTTTATAATATCCATGTATTGAATGACATAATTCCAAAAGCACGAACCTTGACGGAGAGGTTGGATTTCCATGAAATAGGTTTACAAGAGGTATTTATTTTTTACTATATCAATCCAAGTAGATTGATCCTCAATGATAATTCTCCAGGCTCACTTTTCCATGAGTGCTAGATTCCTTTTATGGATTTCCCTTAAGCCTAACCCTCGGTCTTTTTTCTTATAAATTCTATCCCACACAACTAAAGTAAATCTATTCCGATTTTCATTTCGATCCCAAAGGAACCTCCTTTGAATTTGTTCAATCTTATGGCAAACAAAAATAGGAACTTTGAAGATTGACATGAAAAATACTAGAATACTTTAGAGGTACACTTGCACAAGAGTAGCCTTAGATACTTATATTAACATTTTTTTCCACCCTACCAGCTTCTTGTTGATTCACTCAATGGCATTGCTCCATAAGAATTTTGAAGGATTGCCATGAAATAGAGGAAGCCCAAGCTAAGGAGAAGGAAGCTGAGAAATAGTACAACTCAAAATCCTAGTAATATTAAACTGTCTACAAATGGGAGTATTTAGGAAATCGATTATACTCTTCACAAAGTTAATTTCCCACCTAGCAGCTTCTTAAAAAAATATATATAATTATTTTTTATTATTTTGGCTTTAGGAACTAACGATAGAGTTACTAGGATAATATCCTCCATAAATTGTTGATGAGTAATGGGCCTAGAAATAGATGAGGGCTTGATACTAGACATAAATAAATAAGAGAAAATCTATTTAAGATATTTTCCAAGTGATTCAACCATGATGATGAAGAGAAAAAGTGACAAAGGGTCACCCTACCTAAGCCCACTAAAAAATTTAAAGTATCCCATTGTTGAACCATTAACACTGAAGAAGAACCAAGAAATTGTTATGCATTCCTTGATTAAGGTGATCCACTCATGAAATCCAAATTTATTTAAAACTACAAAGAGGAAATCCCAAGAAACCTTATCGAAGGCCTTGTTTATTTCAAGTTTAAGGAATAGGCTAGGTTGTTTTGCTCTTGGCAACAAATTGAGTAAATTCATGTATAGTAATTATACCATCTATTTTGAATCTACCTTTGACGGAGCTCCCTTGGTAGTGATATATTATACCTAGAAGGAGAAACTTGAGTCTATTGACTAAAAACTTGGATATGATCTTGTAAATGAAATTAGAAAGGCTTATTAGTCTAAAGTCAGAGATAGATTTGCTTACTTGGGACTTAAAAAAAAGAGACAAGAATGTTGAATTGACATTTTTGGGAATGGATTTTGATTGTTGAAATTCTTGGACAACATTGGTTACATCATGCTCAACAATATCCCAAAAGTGTTGGAAAAACCTAAGAGGTAATTTTTTAGGTCTGGGAGGCTTATTAGGGTGCATAGAGAACATGGAGTCTTAAATTTATTCTGTTGTAAACTTTTGAAGAAATTCAAAATTTGATTCTTGGGAGATAAATCAAGGAATATTTTGAATAAGAGAATTACAGGATTGGAGGGAAGATGGTGTGGTGGGCTCCAAAATATTCTCAAAATGAAAAAAAAACTTCAAAATTGATTTTATGAATGTCATTGATTCTTGAACTATCACTCTTGAGGAGTTCCCTAATTATATTATAACTTATGTGTTTGAGTGTTGATGCATCAAAAAAATTAGTGTTGGAGTTCCCTTATTTTAATTACAATGCTCTAGATTTTTTTCCTCAAAAATATTTCTTCCTTAAATAGCAGATTGCAAAATTTTACAATAAGGTTCTATTCATCCTGCCTAAGACCTGGATTTGGATTTTCATTCTGAATACTAGTTTTAATAGTCATCAGCTACTCAGATATTTGTTGTTTATCCTAGAAAATATTCCCAAAAAAATATCTATTCCACTGCTTTAACTTAAGCATTATAAAGTGAAGTTTCTTGGCTAATTGGGTTAAGGGAGACCCTGAGAAACTTTATTTCCACCAATTAGAGAAGTAGGTTCGAAGGTCAAGGTGTTGAATCCACATTGAATCAAATATAAAAGGTATTTTTAACTAGATATTAGGCTACAAACCTTCAAATATCAGAGGGATGTGATCCAAACATATTTTATGGAGAGCGGTCAGAGTAGCATCACCTAAAAATTGGATAGCTTCTTTAGATAGTAAAATCCTATCAAGTCTTAGTTGGATGAGTCAACTCTATAGCATTTGTCTAGGTATTTACTATGTAATTCTTGTTACCAATTAATGAGAAGTGATAACTGTAGACACCAAAATAGAACCAATCTGATCATGTGGATACAAGCACTAATCGAATTGGCATACATAGCCCCTAAGGCAGACCCCAAAGGTTAAACAGTGGTCCTAACCACTTCCAAAGGGGTTTTGGAAGGTCAGATGCCAATTTGGCACCTTTCAAGCACCCTACTCCTTACTTGTTCCACCCTGGGGCAAATAGAATATTTTTTGCCCCACCCTAGGATGACTAGCAGCAATCGCTTTGGGGTGGGGTGAATAGCAAGTTTGACGACAAAAAGGTCAAACCTTGACAAATGGCAGCTCAGATCAGCCACTCAACTCCACCTTCAATCCATGGGAGTGTGAGTGAACATTGTTGAGCTCAAAGAGGCAATCATAGAGGCATTCATGGAGCCCTTAATCAAGGAGGAATCTTCTCTCCCCTGGGAAGGCATGATGGCCAAGTGGTGCCCCTGCATGCACATTCAAAGTAGACCTTTAGGTCTATAAAATGGTGATTCTTCTCACCCCAAAATTAGGATAGATCAGGAGCATTTTGAGCAATGGAGTGCTGCAAAATTACATCCTCACCCCTCACTTGTGCTTCTTACATCCTTGATCTCTCTTTTGGAAGGGAGGTTATTGGGTGAACATTAGAAGCGCAATATGGACCAAAAACTTAAACATTTGGCCACAATACCCCACATAATTTTTTTACACATCCCCCTAGGAGGTTTTGGACCCATCCCAAGTGTATTGGTGTCAAAACCAAACCCCAAATGACTGGCATCCTGCCCTCGGGTGCCCCCCGCACTGCTATAGTCCTAATCACCCCACCCCAAAGTGATTAGAAATTTGTAGAATATTTCTTCACTATTTATTTTGCATATTATTTTATTTCATTCATATATGCTGCCATTAAAATTTCATGCCATTCTGATGAGTTTTGACTGTGTTTTCATTGTTTTTCGCTTTCACTAACATACTGGGAGCATCTTTGGATACAGGGCGATCGGGGCTGAATCTGCAAAATCCAACATTCTGGGTTGTATCAAAATTCCCTATTTTTCCTAACCCAAAATTTTTAGGTTTTTTGGAGGCCTCTAGATGGGACATTTAGCAGGTTGATTTCTGACATTTTATGACAGTCATAATCATCCCAACCCGGAGCGATTAGAAATCTATAGTAGATTTCTCGACTGTTCCTTTTGTAGTGTGTTCATGATGGTGTTTTCATGCTTCTATAAAAATTTAATTGCTTATGTATCATTAATTATTTTAGTGGTGATCACGATGGGAATCTATCCCCTAATTTTAGGATCAAATTTATGATCAAAATTTTGTGTTTTTTCTTGTAGGTGCTAATCCTTCATGTGCTGGACTACTGCTCGTGTCACCCTATGATGAATTCAGACTGGAGTTGATGCCACCTCAGGATGAATAAGGCATTCATCCCACCCTGTGAAAAATATAGATCTACTATTTGTCCCACCCTAGGATGATTAGCTCTCTGTGCAGTTTTAGAGCAGAAACTCAGGGGCACCTATTATGGGCAGAGAAGAGGTAGGTTTTTTTAACATCCTTTGTAACTTTCTATCTCTATTTCTACAATTTCCTATTTTATTTTATTGCATGGAAAATTTTATGACATGTTTTCTTTCTTTGCATAAGTAAAAAGAACCCCACACACCACGTGATAATATAAACATCAAGGAGTTGGTCGTAAAACCCCAAAACTTGATCAAGACCAACGGTGGATTTCATCACCACCTTGGCTTGAATTTTGCATACATGACCCTGATCGCTATTGTTGCTAGACATAAATCCTAATGAAATATGACCAAATGTAGCTGGGGTGATTCCCAGCACATGAGGATAATTCTTCTATGGTAGGTGTCAAAAATAGGGCGATTCCCCTTTCGTACCGCCTATGTTCCACATACTGTTCTGCTCTCGCGTACCAATAGTTTCCCTCACATAAGGGTGGGTATATTGAGAGTTTCGGTATAACAACCTAGTAGTGGTATATTGAAGGGGTAACCATTTTGGGAGATATAAGAGCCCTCATATTGCATATACAACAAAATTTTCTTTACAATGTTTTCACCATAAAATCAAAACACACTAAACCAGATATAGGGCACACCTTTAATATATAAACAAGATAATCATTGATTTTATTGTGTGGTCCCATTTTGTTTAGTGTAGCATAAATAAATTGTAAAGAAGATAAAAACCTGCATATCTTGTAGAGAGATACCACCATGGTGTACACCTGTAGCCAAGACCAATCATAGACAGAAGCTACAGAAAGTGTACAAGGGGGCACAAGTCACCTCCGCTATAGCCCCAAGGATTTTTTCATACCACCTTGGTGGCCTGACCCACAAAATAGTCCACATCATACCATTACGGAATGAGACTATAGAGGCACCCCTTCGAGGGGCATGCCCATGAAACATAGACCCTTTTAGGAGGAGTCCATACACGTGGCACTCAACATAGATGGGAGGGCTCCATTAGACACTCGTTATGAGTGGCCACCACGCAATGAAGTTCTAGAACAACATAGGGTCCATAGGGAGGGGCCACATTATTACATCATCCCTCCTCTACCCCTTATTACTATCAAAAACAATAGGCCAAATCTAGAGCGCAAGGCTCTTCAGACAGGGCGAGCCAACTCTACCCGCCCCTTTCACATATACAAAAGTAAGCATGAGGAAAACCACTACATTCCTCAAGAGTAATACATAGTGTGGGAACAATGCACTTTCGCACCTGTTATTTATCAGGATCACCTACTGAGGCCAGAGCCTCAGGTGAATGCTTCTAACCTCGACAGAGAGAAGCAACCTATAGAGATCTCGGATCACCATGATCGAGATAGATATGTAGGGGAGGCATCTAGGCCTCCTAGACTTAAGACAGTGAAACAAATCGACTTAGAATTTTCCAAAAATGTCATTCATTGAGCGCAAATCATGTAGCTTGAGTAAGATCAACAACAGTTAGAGCACATGTATCACCTTAGCAAAGAGCGCATTCAGCATCAAACAGATGAGTTTCTTCATAACACTGTGCCTGAGAGGGTCCCAACCCCTTGCACACATAGGACAAAGTTGTATGAGAGGCACAACCCCTTGGTATGAGACAGGTATCGATGACCTTATAAAGTGTTGCCTCCAAGACATCCTAGACCTGAGCGGGAGACCACCCCTAGATCAAATGATGGGCACCCGTGGATACCCACCCATGTTTATAGGTCACACCCAAAAACTCCTCAAGAAGCCTATGAGGAATTTGAGCAAGAAGAAGAGCGGGCTAAAATAGCCTACCAAGGCAGGGGGCGCTACTTGGTTGCCCCTCCATAGGCCTCAAGTTCCTCGTAATTCACAATGGGAACAAACCAAGGAGGAAGAGATCAAATTTTCCAATGCATACAAAGCATTGCTAGAGCGCTTAGAGAGTGTGGAGACCAAGACTTTTGGGTCTCGAAATCCCACTTTATGCCAACTTTGTAGTCACCCGATGCATCCTTTAGTACCATCACCCCCATACCCTGAACACTTCAAAATGCCTCAATTGGCAATATTTATAGGGGATGACGATGCCCAAGAGCAAGTGACAAGATTCTTGAGCCAATGATTTGGCATTCAGGACAACGTTGCTCTGCTTCTAAGAAAATTTATAACCACGTTCGTAGGCCCTACCTCGGATTGGTTTACTTAGTTGTCGAAGCATAGCATCAACAACCTAGATTAGCTAGTGGATGCATTCATTGAATGTTTTGGCTTCAACACCGAGAATAATGCATCGTTAAGCAACCTAGCTAGCATCAGATAGTATGAGGAGGAGACCATGGTAGCCTATGGAAATCAATGGAGAATGTTGCTTTCAAAGCTTTCTTACCTCCCTCCCATGGCCGATCTGACCCAAATGTTCCTGAAAAGTTGCCTAAGATCGATCTTCATGCTATTGTAGTTGTAGCAATACGCCACTCTTGAGGAAGCTCTAGCACAATCAAGAATCATTGAGGAGATAAATATATAGGATGGCAATATTGCCAAGCCATGCAATAAAGAGTGGCCCAAAAATGCCAAAATTGGGTCCATGCAACCAAAACCCGCTGTGGTCAATCAAGTTGCCATAAACATACCAAAGCCTACACAGATGACACAGCCCCCAAAGGCTAATTACCAAGAAATTCCTCTTGATAGCTATGAGAAGGAAAATCATAGGCAAGAGCAAAATCAGCAACGTCATCCTAGGTGACAATTCACACCCTTCATAGAATCTAAAGACTCCTTGTTTGACCGTTTGTCCATGGAAAACTTGATAAACCTGCCAGAAAGTCGACCCGTAGACCCCAACATACCAAAAACCAAGGGCTATATGGAAGACTTGTATGGTAGATTTCATCGATAGAAGTGACATGACCTTTACGTATGTTGGAAGTTTAAAAGCTTAGTGCAAGACCCAATAAACAACAAAATGCTAGCGGTGGATAATACTGTAGCACCAAAAAACCAATAGATGGAGGTATTCAAATACCTCCTACCTGCCCATGATGCATAGGCAAAGACTCCTCAAGTCAATGACGTGACACAAAACTACCCCATGTAGGGGTATGTAGGGATGATAAGCATAGTGACATGAAACAAGAGGTATCGAAGCATAGCTACCCCTGCTGCAGCTACAGGAGAGGTTCCATCAACGTCACAACCTCAACAGCACCCTATGCAACCTCCTTTGCCTAGACCAGTGGCCACGTTTCGGACTAAACTTACCCAAATTTTAAGGACCATGTCGGCTAGGCTCTCCATCTATGAGCTCATCCAACAATCATCGCCCCATTAGGAGGCTCTAATGGAGATACTCAAAGCCATCGAGCTATAGCCCCATGAAGCAAACTCTTTCAACAAATTTGTGGGACATGTAAAATGACATACAGAACCAATCATCACCTTTAGAGAAGACGAACTAAAATAGGTGATTGGTGATATGGCGGATCCATCCTTGCACGTCATTACATGGGTCAACGGGATTTATTTTAAGAGGGTGTTGGTGGACACTAGCTCATCCAGCAATATAATCACAACAACAACATTGAAACACCTCAAGTTGCTAGCATCTCATATTGTGGCCTCCACCTATACTCTCTGAGCATTCAATGACACAATATGCTTGATGGTTGGCACAATTGTCCTACCCATCCAAGTGGGACAAAAGACTATTCCTACATTGTGCCACATCCTGGAAGGTGATATGGCCTACAATATTTTGCTGGGCCGGCCTTGGATCAGGGACATGAAGTGTGTCCCTTCGATAGCCCATTAATGCCTAAAATACACATACAAAGGGTAAGTGCATGTAGTCCTGGTAGACATAGAAACCTTCAAGTATTGCAATGCGGTGCAGTTGATGCCACAATCGACCCTTCCATTGACACATTTGGACTTTCAGTTGAATCCATCCAAACAGGGTTCTATTTCACATACATCCCCATTGTTAATTCCCTCAAATCCCAAACTAGGTCCATTTTCATCATCTAGTCCTTCACCAAGGATGCCACCTACGGTGGCCACACCGAAGGACAATGGGAAGAAACCCCTGGAAGAGGCACCACCATTAGTATCAACCATATCTATTGAAGAGGTGCCTAGCCAAATGGAAGTTGAGATGCCTAGTTCACCCGACATGGAGTGGACCCAGGAAGAACTCCCATTCCCTCCTCCTCAACCACCAACAATCACTGTTGAGATGGACAATACGGGTCTGGGGGAGCATCTAGTGTGGAACATTGTAGCAACACCCACACTTGAGTCCATGCAGGACATGAGGATACCTCGCCTCCCCATCGACACTATTGTCCCTTTGGGCTACCCACCAAATTAGACAAATTTTGTAAATGGGGGCCTCGACAATGGCATTGAACATTACCTGCAAGAGGAAGAGGATGAAGAGCCCTTTGCTGAGAACATCAACTATTTTTCCAACCTAAAATTTGCTTTGAAATACCTTGGCCAATGTAATTGGCATTGATATGGGTTAGGTAGATATGAACAAGGGGTGTGCATTCTTAGTCAACCAAGATATCAGATGTCGTACAACAAATTAGGTGTAGGGTTCAACCACCCTCTACCCCTTGACATCTTGGTAGAGAAAATGCAAGGCCTAGGGCTAGGCAACAAGGATGGGTTGGCACAAGATCCATATTTCAATCATAACACAACATACACATTGGGGGATTATCTCCCATTGTTAACAACCAACCTTATGGGCCTCAACAATTGCTCCCCTTTGATAGATAAAGGGGAAATTTCAAGAACTTGCCTCCAAAAGGGATATATACAAGGCCAATACAGATCTTTAGAATACGATTTAGAGTATGAGGTAGCACCTTGGGACCCTTTCGAGTCTGATAGCAATCACTTGCAAGTGACTCCCATAGATGATTATCAGGAGAACTTCATGACAATGTTCCCCTTCAATGCTCCAATCAAACAAATGCCACCTCAAGAGAATCAGGTCCTACCATAGAGAGTGAAACAACCCCGATGGGACCAAATCAACTTGCTTGAGCAGAACAAGCTTCACATGCCACCAATAGTTGTTAGAGCCAATGAAGGCCTATGGATCTCTGATAGCGATTATGAAGATGATACTGAGATGGCATATCTCAACTACATGTGGTAGCAACAATGATAATACCCCATGGAAATTGATGATATGTTTAAAAATCTAAACATGGGGCCAAGGCATAGGTGGCACCTAAACCAAGCACAGTTGTACCAAGTGCTACATCCACCACTTTAGGAATACAGAGAGCACCTTTCACCCAGAGACCCTATAGATCCATCAGTGCCAAGGGCATATCTTATCCTTTTCTCTGCACATAGGGCCGATCCATTTATGCCAATACATATAAAGCCAGATCCAGAGCACAAAGATCACCAAGGATATCCGAGTCACCACCCACATAGTAATGGAGACCAAATTCACTTCGTCAACATGATCCCCATTGAGTTAGCCACCTCCATCCATAATCCAGCTGATCTAGCACAACCATTGTATCTAAACCTAGATGCCATATACTGGGATCGCATTAACTCACCACCATCCCCATCAGAGTACTGGCCTTATGGTGAGATGCTTCATTTCACCCTAGGACCAACTCAGGATATCTTCCATGCTAAAGAGGAACTCGACGTTCCAAATGTAGATCTAAATTCAGCAAATTATATCCACCTGATCCTAACTCCACACTAGTTTGAGGAAGGGTCCCACATGTTAGTTGAAGAGATTACTGATGTAGACATCAGCTCTGATCCAATGACTCCGTAAATCATCAAGTTGGGGGTAATTCTGTCCCTCAAAGAGCAAGCTGATTACATTACCCTTCTCAAAGATAAGGAGGTTTTTGCATGGTCCTACAAAGACATGCCTAGGCTAAACCAATAGCTATTCATGCATAATCTAACGCTTGATCTGACATTCAAGCCAGTCAAGCAAAAACTATGTAAGATGCACCTAACAGTAGCCTTAATGGTAAAATATGAGTTACAAAAGCTGTTGGATGCATAGTTTGTCATCTCCATGGATTACCCACCATGGTTGTCCAACATGGCACCCGTCAAGAAGCCGGATGGGAGGATTCGCACATGCACCAATTTTTGAGATCTAAACAAAGTGAGTCCCAAAGATGATTTCCCCTTGCCTAGCATCGATGCATTGGTGGACGCTACAGCAAGCCATGAAATTCTTTCCCTCATGGATGGTTTCTTGAAATACAACTAGATTCGTATCAATCCTGATGATCAACTCAAAATGGCGTTCACGATGCCTTGGGGGAAATTTTGTTATAAGGTCATGCCCTTTGGCCTTAAAAATGCTGGCACCACCTACCAACGTGCTATGACATACATCTTTCATGATCACATACATAAAACTTTGGAATATTACATGGATGATTTGTTAGCCAAATCTCTTTTGTGCCCAGATCATCTCGATGACCTAAGTAAGATCCTTGATCGCCTCATTGAACACAAAGTCAGATTAAACCCCAAGAAGTGCGTATTTGGCATCACATCTGGAAAACTCTTGGGTTTCATAGTCTCAAAGTGAGGCATCAAGGTAGATCCAAATAAATTCAATGTAATCCTTGAAATGCTTCCCCCAACCACCATCAATCAACTCAGAAGCTTGCAAGGAAAGGTCACATCAATCAAGCGCTTCATATCGTAATTATCTGACAAGTGCCGACCCATGAATAAATTATTACACAAGGGGGTAACATTTCACTGGGATGACGAGTTCCAGTTAGCCTTCGATGATATTAAACAATACTTGGCTTCATTGCCATTATTGGAACCACCTAGACCAGGAGTGTCATTCTATTTATACATCTTAGCTACTAAGGTGGCATCGGGTGCCATTCTAGCCCAAAAAAATGAACTACACAAAGAACAGGCTAATTATTATCTTAGCCGCACCCTAGTCAGTTATGAACTTAACTATGTATACGTCGAAAAGCTATGCTAAGCAATGGTATTTGCCACAAAAAATCTACACCACTACATGTTGAGCAATACGACGTATGTTGTGTCTAAGGAGAATCCATTGCTATACATGATAAGTCATACTTATCATAGTAGCCACACGGTGAAATGGATCATGTTGTTGATGGAGTTTGACATTAAATTCATTGGAAAGAAGTCCATCAAAGGTCAAGTCATCACCGATCAACTAGCAGAGGCTCCTCTTGAAGATGATCAACCTCTGATCGTAGAGGTACCCAATGATGGGTTCTTCCATGTCTTAGAATCACTAGATCCTAATGAGCCTGAGTCACAGGATTACATAACCTTATTCTTTGATGGTTCTAAATGTGAGCAAGGGTGTGGCACGGGAATCATATTTTTCACACCTCAAGGGGCTCCAATGCCTCTATCATTTAAACTTGATTTCTCGTGCACTAACAACAATGCTGAATACGATGCCTTGCTCATAGGTCTTCAGACATCCATCACCATGAACATCAAATACTTGAATATCTTTGGTGATTCACTGTTAATTTTCAACCAAGTGAAATGGATATTCCAATGTAAATGCCCAATTTTGTAGGCCTACAAAGCCCTTGTGGATAAATTCCTAGAAAATATTGAATGGTATGACATTGAGGCACTCCCTTGATCATCGAATAGTTTCACAAAAACTATGGCCTCCTTGGGATCACTAATCCTGCAAGACCCTTTTGGTGAAATGACAACCATTCAAGTTAAAACATTATCGCAATCCACGATGGAGCATGCAAGCTCTGATATTACGTAGGGAATCCACCTGATCTAGATTGAACCATCTCAAGATAGGTTCTCTCGAATACATGATAATCTGAATCACACCAACTGGGGGTCCTTGTTCTCCCCAAACCATCTTAATAGCAATAAAATGCTATTATTACAAGTTCTTTCTCGCTTAGCTTTTGTTAGGGATAAAATTCAAGATGGATTGGACATTCATACCATCGAGGTTTTTGATCAGCAGGATTGGTACACACCCATAAGAGACTATCTCAAGTTAGGTAGCCTCCCACTTGGATTGTCGCATGCCATAAAAATATCATTCAAATAGAAAGTGGAAAAACATGTCTTACTAGGATACATTTTGTATCGTCGAAGCTACGAAGGGATCCTCCTCCGTTTCTTGGACTAGCAAGAGTCCACTTGGGTGATCACCCAAGCACACGATGGTACATGTGGTGGCCACTTCAACGATATGGCCATCACAAAGTGCATCCTTTGCATGGGCTATTATTGGCCATCTTTAGAGTGAGATTGTTGCATGTATGTAAGGAAGTGCGTGAAATTTCAACACCATGCTAATTTGACACATGTACCTTCTCAGGCCTTGCAGTTGATCTAATTAGCTTGGAAATTTTCATACTGGGGCTTAGATCTAATCAAAAATATCTCCCCTGCATCATCAGGTCATCACACCTTTATCATAACTGCCATAGAGTACTTCACCAAGTGGGTGGAAGTAATTCCGCTTACCTCTATGACTAGGACCCGCATTACGGAGTTTATTTTACATAACATCATATGTCATTTTGGTATTCCATCCAAGATCATCTCGGATAATGGTACGTCATTTAAGAACAAAGACATGCGTGCTTTAACAAAAAAGTACAAAATTTAGCACAGTTTTTTGACTTCTTATCCGTAGGCAAATGGGCAAGTAGAGGTGTCAAACAAAAAGCTAGTTGCCATCCTTAAAAATACGATCACAAATAGTCATAAGGATTGGTACATTCAAATCCCACTTGCTCTTTGGGTTTATCGCACTTGCATTCGGATGACCACTGGGGCAACTCCATTTTTTATTGGTGTATGGCTCTGAGGCAGTCATGCCTCTCGAGTTGTAAATACCTTCCCTGCATATATCAATGCAAGATTTCATCGATGATGACACTGCACGATAGGCCTGGTTAGACCAGCTTACGTTGCTCGATGAACGACACATCAATGCTCTCGAGCATTTACGTATCTATCAAGAGCGACTTAAGAAAGCATATAATAGGAAATTTCACCTGAGGGACTTTTAGGTTGGTGACTTGGTCTTAAAAGAGAACCAACAAAATTCTAACTTGCCACCCCATTTAAGGGATAATTTCACAAAAAACTGGTTAGGTCCTTATGTCATCGACAGTAAAATAGACCTGGAATGTACCAACTTTCCTCTCTTGAAGGAATCAAGGAACTAGAACCCTTGAACATTAGTCATTTGAGGCTATTCCACATTTAAAAGAGCCATCGCCCACCCAAAAATCTCCAAGGATTCCCATAATCGCTTGGTCAACCTTAAATGCCCCAAAGGTATCTATCACCACTTTGGTCAAACCAAAAATCCCAAGGATTTCCACAATTGCTTGGTCAACCTAAAATGCCCCAAAGGTATCTATAATCCCTTTGGTCAAGCCAAAAAGCCCCAAGGATTCCCGCAATTGCTTGGTCAACCTAAAATGCCCCATAGGTATCCATAATCCCTGTGGTCAAACCAAAAGCTCCAAGGGTTCTCACCACCGCTTGGTCACCCAAAAACTCCAAGGATTCCCACAATCGCTTGGTCCACCTAAAATGCCCCAAAGGTATCCATAAACCCTTTGGTCAAACCAAAATCTCCAACGATTCCCACAATTAGTTGGTCAAAAACAAATATTCAAGAACCAAAAAAAAAAAAACAAAGATAATAAAAAATAACAAAAAATTTGCATCTCACTTCCATGCATACCCTTAAAAATCAAAACACAAAAAAATAAGCTGCATTAGGCATCGCATACATACATTGCATATTTATTGACCATACAGGTCAAATGCACCATAGACTATAATTACTCGATAATTCCATCATTTCCCACATTTTTCCACTTTGTAAATGATCCAATAAGAATAACGCCACCCACATTTTTCACCATATCATAGTTAGTTGTCTTCTAATGTATTTAGGGTTTTTTTTCATTCAGCTGTCTTTAGATTTCTAGCCAAAAACTATACAAATTTAGACAAATTTTACAAAGATAGAGTTTTACTTGGAACACACCTTGTTACGTAGCATCCCAACACAAGTTAAAACAATAAAAATCCCCAAGTTGTGTGAAATAAATATGAAACCTACAAAGTAATCTAGGATACCATACGGTGAAAATGTTATCTCACTCATCCCCCTGTGTGAATGACCCCAAGAATGCTGAGAGCTAGCAAAAGGACAAGAATCTTCCCTACCAAGTTCCCCCAAAATAAATAGTGGTTTTTACCACTATCAAAAATCCCAAAATTCTCAAAGGGTTGCAAACATCAAAAATTGCAAAAATTCAAAGTACAAACTCCAAAGTTTGACATCAAAACCCACACAGTGCATACATCAAAAAGCACAAGAAAAAGTGATTCCCATCACTCAAAATTCAAAATCCCTTGCTCAACCAAAATAAAAATAAACAGTGATTTTTATCACTACATACGCGAGCAAGTATCCCAATAAAAATAAAGAAAATAAGGGAGTCGAACTTGAATCCCTAGAACTCTCAACATTTAGAAGGTCATGAGGTGATCCTCAGTATCGGTTTGGTGGATAGCCTACTAGTCACTGGCAGCAAAACTCATGCATGACGATATATCTGTCGCATTAAAACTGTGTATAGATCAATGTTTGCATGTGGATGAGCTAGCTTATGGTATCCTAGATTGCACCACAGATTAATATTACTAAATACAAAAAAGGAGTTAGTGGAGCTAATTCGGTGATACTCAGTATAGGTTTGGTTGATAGCCTATCTGGCACTGGCGGTATCCTGACAACTGCCACATAAACAAATTCAATCACACACACAAGGATGTGAAATAACTTGGTCAAAATCAATTCTGATTCGTACCTTGTTCAAAAGTCTTATGAGATAAATGTACAGTCTTGGCTAGTTAGTTAAAACATCTGAATCTTAGAAAAACCTTACCTACATTCTAAAACAAATGTTGTACATGTCATTATTTGCATCACCATCATAACATATTCACACATGCAAAGTCATTCCACAAAGCAATCACATAGTACAAAAATCCAGTAAGTCCTATACAGTCCATGGTGCCACCACCTGCATACCAATGAATCATTACATCCATTCCATATGCATACATCCATATAGTCAGAAACATCCGCATTCATAATAACATATGCATACATCAACATAAATAAATGTGCATGAATAAACCATAAACCATAACAAGGAAATAATCCAAAAAGAAATTCATGTATATATTAAGTCAAAAATGCCCTCAGGCTACAATAAAATGGTTCTCTGACCTCACAAAAAAATCAAATAAATAAAAAACCCCAATCTTAGGGAGTCGGCCACCAAGATCACGTAGGATCGATGCAACTAGAACTACCCCCAATGGTGTGGATCTGATGGGACCTCTTAGGGTGGTTTTTGCCAACCCCTGCATCATACCCACTAGTGCTACCCTCACCCACCCACCTACGATGAGAGGAAGTAGACTACTCAGTCTCACTATCTCTCGTTCTATGTGAAGATCCACCTCTAGTGAGCTCAGGTAATTGTCCACCAAGGCGGACAACCTCGGCCTCCAAATCCACACGAAATCGAGCCCCACTCCACATCCCACTAGCGATATGTAGCCAATGCTTCATCCCGTTGTGCCAACTGAGCCCACAAGTGATCCCTCTCTATGCCATGCTCCTCATCCCATCTTCGTAGTAGCTCCTCCAATTGTTCTATCTCAACACAAAACCTAGCCTCCATATCCCCTGGAACTACCTAAGGCATGGGCATCTCCGGGATGGTAGGCTACTCTGGCACCCACTGCTCTAGGATGTCCTATGTATCTGGCTACTCCGAAGCCTCTAGGTCATCCCTAGTCAAGTCATCAACATCCACCACATCTTCATCATCAAGCGGAGCTCCTAAACCCTACTTCGATGCCTTTGCATCCTCACCACCTATTGTTGTCGCATCTACGCCTCCTAGATTCCCCTCACCCTGACATCCCCACATCGTCCACCATTGGTCGTACTCGGCAGTTGCCTCGACATTATCCACATCAAGGACATCGATCATTGCATCTGACTCCTCACCCATCAGCTCAATGATCGACCAATCCAAAGTCCTCTTGTCACCCTGACGTTGATAGATCAAGGGCTCACCCGGTAATCCCTAGTGCACCCCAAATTATCGAGTCACATAAATGTATAGGAAGTACTCCTGCTCGGTCTTGTGTCACCCGATCAGCCACCTCCCTTGGTGTGCCCATCAGAGCCACTCCCCAACCTCAGGCTATGCTGGATAGTCCAGGTATGGCTGCCAGAACACCTCCCCTAGAGAAATATGTGAGAAGACATCAGGATAGTGCCCCATGACACCTGTCGACCATCGACTTTGCCCCTACTCCTTAAACCTCTGCCATAGAGCAGCATAGCCAATATCCCTTTCCACCATCTCTCCCCGAGTGGTCTAAGGCAACCCCTACGGCCGCTCCATAGCTATGTGCTACCAACCCCAGTACTGCAACAAATAGATGCACCCAATCCCCTTCTGCCTCTGATAGTGGATCTCATACAACTTGTCATATAACTATGCCAGTAGCATTTGACCCCACCTCATAATCAGCGATGCTGTCGTTAGACACTCCATCAGTATGAACACTACCTCAAGCAGGTTCCAATGGAACCTCACACCTAAGGAGTCAGGAAGTAGCATGTTGGAGATGAGGATCATAAGCAATGTATGCCTCACCCAAACATGCCCTTCTCAAACCACCATCGCTCTAGAATCTAACCAATCAGGCAGTCCTCCTCAACCCTCTCCACCACCCCATCTACCCCCATATCTGTCGCATGCCCAAAGCACCGTGTTAGCACCACTGTCTGCTGATCCCGACGAGTCATCCAAATGGGCAGCCCGTCTATCAAAATTCATAGAATTTGATAAATGTCCTCCAGAGTCACTATCATCTCCCCTATTGGGAGATGAAAGGTGTTGGTGCAGGGATCCCACAAATTGATCAGGGTAGTCAGATATGCCCGATACCCCACCACAAGCTCTAACTGAGTCACGTGCTTGAACCCAAGGGCATCAAGCCAATCCCATTCCACCACAATCAGCGCATCCCATGCGTCAAAAAATACCATCGACTGACGGTACCGACTCTTCACCACGTGCAAAACAAAACAACACAAAAACATTAAAACATGACAACAAAAAAAAATTGTACAACACTAAAATAAATATACAGCAATGTATACAAACTGTACAACAAAAACATTTAATAAACTGTACAGCAACAAAATGTATAATACAAACATTCAAAAAATTCAATAAACAAAACAAAATTTTAACCTAGGGTTTTTAACTCTAGTTTAAACTAAAAAACAAAAAACAAAATAAAAACAAAAATTTTAACCTAGGGTTTTTAACTCTAGTTTAAACTAAAACAAACAAAATAACAAAATAACAACAAAATTTTTAACCTAGGGTTTTTAACTCTAGTTTAAACTAAAAAACAAAAAAAAAACAAAATAACAACAAAATTTTTAACCTAGGGTTTTTAACTCTAGTTTAAACTAAAAAAACAAAATAACAAAATAAAACAAAATTTTTAACCTAGGGTTTTTACCTCTAGTTTAAACTAAAAAACAAAAAACAAAATAATTTTTTTTTTTTTTTAAACTAGGGTTTTGATCTTAGTTTAAAGGGAAAAATGAAATACAAAATAAATTAATTACGATTGTGAACTGTAAAATAAAAACAAACAAAATAAATAAGAACACATACCGGTCTTGCCTTGGCTCTGCCACTTGAATATCTGGTCCGTGTGCTCATGGTATCCATGAAATCTCGACAGCGCTCCGCTACGCAGACTCGAACTCCTCCTCACAACTCCAAATCACCAAAAAAAATAATTGCAAATGAGCCCAAACCCTAGTTTTGGCCCTTATATAGGATCTTAGGCCTATAATCGTTCCACCCTAGGATGAGCACTCTATTTAGTGTTTGTCCCACCTTGGGATGATTATAAAACTGGTATTCGTCCCACCTTGGGATGATTACAGAACAAGAAAATAAAAAACAACCAAAACTGCATCCAAAATGCACCAAAAATAGCAATAAAACTACCGAACAAAGGCACCTTTGCGCCTACACTCCAAGGCATCCAAAACCATCATTGGTATCACAAATCCTCACTTTCCTAATCCCTAAAAATGCTACCATAGCTGGACCACTCCACAGGAGGAAGGATTTTTAAGAATTTTATCCCCAAAAGGCATCACAAAAAGGGTCCAAACCCACCCAAAAACAACAATAAAATTGTCGAACAAAGGCACCTTTGCGCCTATGCTCCAAGGCATCCAAAACTAAAGTTGGGGTCACAAATCCTCACTATATTACTCCCTAAGAAGGCCACCATAGCTGGACCACTCCACGGGAGGAAGGATTTTTGAGAATTTTATCCCCAAAAGGCATCACAAAAAGGGTCCAAACCCACCCAAAAACAACAATAAAACTGCCGAACAAAGGCACCTTTGTGCCTACACTCCAAGGCATCCAAAACTAATTTTGGGGTCATAAATACTCACTATCCTACTCCTTAAGAAGACTACCATAGCTGGACCGCTCCACAGGAGGAAGGATTTTTGATAATTTCATCCCCAAAAGGCATCACAAAAAGGGTCCAAACCCACCCAAAAATAGCAATAAAACTTTTGAACAAAGGCACCTTTGTGCCTATGCTTCAAGGCATCCAAAACTGATTTTGGGGTCACAAATCCTCACTATCCTACTCCCTAAAAAGGCTACCATAGCCATAACACTCCACGGGAGGAAGTATTTTTGAGAATTTCATCCCCAAAAGGCGTCACAAAAAGGGTCCAAACCCACCCAAAAACAACAATAAAATTGCCGAACAAAGGCACCTTTGTGCCTATGCTTCAAGGCATCCAAAACTGACGTTGGGGTCACAAATACTCACTATCCTACTCCTTAATAATGCTATCATATCCGGACCGCTCCACGGGAAGAAGGATTTTTGAGAATTTTATCCCCAAAAGGTGTCACAAAAAGGGTCCAAACCCACCCAAAAGCAGCAATAAAATTGTTGAACAAATGCACCTTTGCACCTATGTTCCAAGTCTTCCAAAACCAACATTGGGGTCATAAATCCTCACTATACTACTCCCTAAGAATGCTACCATAGCCAGACCACTCCATGAGAGGAAGTATTTTCAAGAATTTCATCCCCAAAAGGCATCACAAAAAGGGTCCAAACCCACCCAGAAATAGCAATAAAACTACCGAACAAAGGCACCTTTGCGTCTATGCTCAAATGCATCAAAAACTAACATTGGGGTTACAAATCCTCACTATTCTACTCCTTAAGAAGGCTACCATAGCCATACCGGTCCATAGGAGGAAGGATTTTTGAAAATTTCATCCCCAAAAGGCGTCACAAAAAGGGTCCAAACCCACCCAAAAATACCAATAAAACTACCAAACAAAGGCACCTTTGTGACTGTACTTCAAGGCATCCAAAACTAAAATTGGGGTCATAAATCCTCACTATCCTACTCCCTAAGAATGCTACCATAGCCGGAATGCTCCATGAGAGGAAGGATTTTTGATAATTTCATCCCCAAAAGGCATCACAAAAAGGTTCCAAACCCACCCAAAAATAGCAATAAAATTTTTGAACAAAGCCGCCTTTATGCCTAAAATTCTTGGCATATAACACTGATGTTAGGGCCACAAATTATCAATATCCTACTCCCTAAGAATGCTACCATATCTGGACCGCTCCACAGTAGGACAAATTTTCAAGAATTTCATCCCCATAAGGCGTCCCAAAAAGGGTTAAAGCCCACCAAAAATAGGTCATATTTTTGGGAAACTGCATAAGCATTCAACGAAAAACAACTGAAGGCATCCTTACAAAAGTAATACTGGGTCAAGCGACTCGTCGGTTTTCTCATGTCGATTATTCCCTCATCGATTCGTCACTTGAGGGGGTAGTCACACTTAGTCACCAATCAACAAATACACACCCAATCAAGGAAATGGTATGCATTCAAAGAATCATTGACAAAGACAATCATGCTCCTGGTTAGGGCAGCAAACAAGCAATAATGACAAGCTGATCAAACACTTGGCATTCTAGAATCATGAACTCAAGGTTCCCAAGATAAAAGGTTGCACCCTTTGCCTATTCATGACTGAACAATGTCCAAGATCAAGTAACACCTCACCAAAAAAATGTTAACACTTGAATTAAGCTCCTTAGCTCGTCAGAAGCAAGGATTCAAGAATGCGTGCCCTTTCCATAATTGGGGCATCAAAATTTGGTTAGGTTACCAAGAAACCCTAATCATTAAGTTCTTTGGTTATCTATTTTTGCTCAGCACTATGGCATGCACAGGACATCCCAAAAAGGGGCATTTGTAGACACCAAAACAACACCAATCTGATCATGTGGATACAAGCACTGATAAAATTAGCATACATAGCCCCTAGGGAAGCCCATAGAGGTTAAACAGTGGTCCTAACCACTCCCAAAGTAGTTTTGGAAGGTCAGATGTCAATTTGGCACCTTTCAAGCACCCTTCTCCTTACTCGTTCCACCCTGGGGTGAATAGAATGCTATTCGCCCCACCCTAGGATGATTAGCAGTAATCTCTCTTGGGTGGGGCAAATAACAGGTTTGACGGGCCAAAAGTAAAACCTTGATAAATGGTAGCTCAGATCCACCACTCAACTCCACCTTCAATGCATGGGAGTGTGAGTGAGCATTTTTTAGCTCAAAGAGGTAGTCATAGAGGCATTCATGGAGCCCTTAATCAGGGAGGAATCTTCTCTCCCCTAGGAAGGCATGATGTCCAAGTGGTGCCTCTGCATGCACATTCAAAGCAGACCTTCAGGTCTATAAAATGGTGAGTCTTCTCACCCCAAAATGAGGATAGAGCAGGAGCATTTGGAGCAATGGAGTGTTGTCGAATTACATCCTCACCCCTCACTTGTGCTTCTTACATCCTTGATCTCTCTTTTGGAAGGGAGGTTATTAGGTGAACATTAGAAGTGCAATCTAGACCCAAAACTCAAACATTTGGCCATAATACCCCACCCAATTTTCCAACACAGCCCCCTATAAGTTTTTGGATCCATCCCAAGTGGATTGGTATCGAAACCAAGCCCCAAACAGCGGGCGTCCTGCCCTCGGGCGCCCCCCGCACTACTACAGTCCTAATCGCCCCACCCCAGAGTGATTAGAAATTTATAGCAAATTTCTTCACTATTTATTTTGCATCTTATTTTATGTCATTCATATATGCTGCCATTCAAATTTCATGCCATTCTGATGAGTTTTGACTATGTTTTCATTGTTTTTTACTTTCACTAACATACAGGGAGCATCTTCAAATACATGGTGATCAAGGCCGAATCTACCAAATCCTACCTTATGGGTCATCTAAAAATGCCCTATTTTGCCTACCCCAAATTTACAGGTGTTTTTGAGGCCTCTGGATGGGACATTTAGGAGGTTGATTTCTGACATTTTATGATAGTCCTAATCATCCCACCCTGAAGAGATTAGAAATCTACAGCAGATTTCTCAACTGTTCCTTTTGTAGTGTGTTCATGATGGTGTTTTCATGATTTTGTCCAAATTTCATCTCATTCTGACATGTTTTGATTACCGTTTTAATTATTTCATGCATGTATTAACTGAAGACCTTAGGGATTGCATGTTTCCCTCCATCCGTAGGTGCTTTTAATCATTTTTTGTTTCTATGGACATAGGATCTAGACATGAAAGGGGTAGCAAGGAACTACAGATGCATTCATGCAAGTGGCGATGATGTTTGGCCCGCCCATTTCAAATGTGGGCACGCGGAAGATCCCGAAGGGAAGCATACCATCCGTGGTGTAACAAAACTATATCTAATGCTACTAGCCCCTAAAAAGGAAGGAGACGTATTGTAACATGATCTCAAAGTAGAATTAATAAAGAAAAGGGCTGCACATTACATTTGCTTTATATCTTGTTTCAGTTCGTTTGGATTCCCTTGCACTTTAGTCCTTTCCTCATTCATAGGAGCTAGCGTTACATTTGCTTTTGTTTGCATCACACCCGGTATGCCATTGCTTTCGTATCCTTAGTGCTTTCAATAAATTTTTTGCCTCCACTATTGGTTTTATTATAATTTTTTATAAATGTATCATTACTTTAAGTTATTTTTTACACTTATGTGATTAATCTATTTTGTTAAAGCAAATTTTGCTATTTGGATCATTTTTGGATTGCTATTCATTGTAGTATTTTGAATTATTAAAGTATGTAATTGAAATTAAATAGATTTGATTTATATTTAACAATGACTTGTTTGTTAAGTATCATTTAGAATTGATTGTGTGAGTTTGATACATAGTGGCTATCCAATGTTGTTATGTTATATCTTTTCTATCAGTTACTCCTTATCTCTAAACCTTACTTTCTCCTAGCCCTTCCTTTTCCTTACCCCTATCTTAAACATATATTTTAGTTTACAAGTATACCAAGAAGCCAACCTTATCCATATGTTGAATTGAGAGAAATATCATTCATCCAAAACATTGGATAAACTCTAGGGCATATTTAGACTAGAAAATTTTTATACCAATAGGTAGTTCTTATCAAATCAACTAATCAAAAAGCAATTGTCTATCTACTACAAGATGCCATCATCAAATTTGTGATGCCATCCATAATATTCATTGATAATACTAATTATTTTAAAGGATATAAAGTTATTAATTTAATCCTATAATATAGGTTTTTATTCAATAAAATATCCAATAATTACCCTAAGAGCAATTGACTAGTTGAATATCCCAATAAGAGCATAGTAAGGATCTTGAATAAGATCATTATTGAGACACAAAGCGACTATCATACTAAACTATGGAATACACTTTGGGTATATCAAGTGATACCACTAGATCATCTCCTTGCAAGTTGATCTATAGGAAGGGGGTTTTACTATTAGTCAACTTGTAACTCCCTTCCTTTAAAATTTCACAATAGTTAGATCTTGAAGACACATATAAAAACAATTCAAGAATTATTGAATGTCTTATTAGATCTAGAAGAAGAAAGAGATAAATCATTGAAGCGTAAAATCTAACACCAAGAAATAGTCAAAAGGTTTTTTGACAAAAGAGCCATATAAATTGATTACAAGGAAGGTATTTTAGTGTTAAAATGGGAGAAGATAGAGCTAAAATAGGAAGACACCAAAAGTTTGACTCCTTATGGAGTAAACCCATAAAATTATTCAACTTGTGGATCTAAATTATTATAAGATCACCATAATAGATGGAAGAACACTACCAAATTTTATAAATAAGAAACATCTCCAATCCATTTAGAAAAGTCCCAAGACAAAAATATTTGTAAATATGTACACATTTTTATTTTTTGATTTATTTACTTGTTATTATCTTCCCCTTTTGTCCTTCCTTTATCTTCAAACCCTACTTTTTTCTTTCTTTTTCCTTTATATTTTAATGATATTTGTCTTCCCTACCAAGATGCCAAGTTTATCTTGTTGTTCAATAAAAAAGTGAATTGCTAACTAAGTATGCAAAGTACTTGCAAATTCAAGTGAAGGGTCTGCTTTCCCATGTCCCTAATTACTAGGTGGAAAATTTATCCCCAATAAATTCAATCTACTATGTTGGTATTATTAATGGTGTACTTACATAGTTTGGTCCTCTCAATCCCACTCCCCTTCTCATTCTTTCCATTTACACAAGTGCATAAGAAAACTAGATCTCCCTCACTCACACTACTTGTTATCCCCTTATAAGTAAGTCATTCCCTACTAACCAAGAAAATAATCTTGGATAGGTCATCCATTAATCTATATAAACTACACTATGCCAATCACCCACTAAATATCTAATATATGCACAATTAAATATCCTATGTGTATGTATGGTTGAACTCCACCAGGATCCCCTTCCAAATAACCCTTAACATAGTAAAAGGAAATAAAACCCTTTGTAGTTTTCCTAACAATATGCTTGAAATATTTGGTACACCACCCCTCCTATTAGGCAAAAAAAATTAAGAGATTCAATCTAATGAATCATTAAAATTTCCAAGTGAAACATGTTAACTATTTTGCCAAAAATCTAAAATAAAAATATAACCTTCTAAGTAAAATAAAATATCTGAATAACTCAAGACTAAATAGAATGGATCACCTCAATAGGATGGAATAATTTTTTTGTAAGCCTAGACTTTGAAAAACTATTTCTCCATTTCAAAAAAATTAGTTTCCATCATGTGTTGACCATGGACACCTCATCCACATGAAAAATTCCATCCATGCTAGAGGGTAAACACATATCTCCATATTCCATAGCTAACACTCCATTTACATCTTCTCCTCTATCATTGATCTTGATGTTGAAACAAGAAGCATAGTCCTCCTCTCTCTCTCTCTCTCTCTCTCTCTCTCTCTCATACACACACAGATGTATGTATATATATTAGCTCAAATTTTGAGGGTAGCACTTTATCTAATTTTATTTCCTACATTCCTTCTAGTTCATAAGAGACCAATTATTTATGATAGGATTGAAAGTGAGAGTCAATAGAATTTTGTCTAGCTTAACTCGATTCAACATAGTTTATTTTTTGTCCAAATATCTACCTACCACACAAAGTTTTTTTTTTCCCTTTTTTAAAGGACTTTTATTGTATACCTACCAAAGCATGTGATTTACCAACTATTTGATCCTCAATCATTATTACCTCAGGTACTTATCAAGAATCACAACTTTACTAACTTGCAATTGTTCTCAATTATTATATCTTAGAAAGATTAGATTTTTGAAACTTAAGTAAAACTTTCCTTAGACCAATTTTTAGTATTTTTTATTTTATAAATATTAAATTATATCTCATTGTTATTGAAGATAAATTTTATGAATAAATTGTTTGAATATTTCTAATTAAAGCTAATTACAACTTCATTTGCCTTACCTTGTTGGGATGTTATATTTTTTATTTAAGAATATTCTAATTTATTTTTTAACAATTCCACCATTTTTTTTTCTTATTGGGTTAGTTAGCATCTATAACCTTAGCTTTCAAATTTGTATCCATTTTTAAAAAGTATTAAAGTAATTTTCTTAGTATTTATTTTATCTATTTATTTTATACTTTGATATTTTTGATACTTTTGTTGATCTCATTCAAACATACTAGACTACAACTTGATACTTTCCTATTTTTACCCATAATATTCTCTTAGATACACTTATATTTTCTACTTAGGATTTTCCTATTTATTTTAATTTTTATAAAAAATAAAAATCATTATAAAATTAGCCATAAACATTGCACATTCAAGTAGAACTTTATTTCAAATTACATTTTATGAAAAAGTTTCAATGAAATAATTTTTAGATACAAATCACATAAATTCACCTCCATAAATAAATGGAAATTATAATATTTGCATTATAGATTAGATATTATGATTTTTTTTGCTATTTTCAATCTTGGTAGCTTTACAAAACCTTTTATAGCCCTTAAAGGTGTTTTATCTAGGTTGGAGTACCAAGATGTGTGGTGGTAGATTGATGATGGTGCTTTTGTTCATCCTATGCTCAAAGGTGGCAGTATCATGTGGGAAAATTTATCTTTAGCTCATAACGTGAAAGAAGAGAAGTCACACGTGAATCTGGATTGAGTGATATACAGGGAAAAATATCAGCTCATTGGTTTCCTAGTCATTTCTCTCTTGAATATAGGTTGGGGTGGTCTAAATGTAATAATTTATCCTTTACTCATATAAGCGGTGTTAGGTAGAGTGTTAGGATGGTCATTTTGATCCTGGAGACACAATCTCTTGCAGTGGATGAGGAGGTCCAAAAAATATTAAAAAAAATAATGTGCTTCAATGCCTTATGAAGTTTAATGGCCATCACCAGAAGATGGCCAATCATCTTACTTACTCATGGTGAGAGGGGATGGTGAGAGTGGGTTCAACTAAA
Source organism: Wollemia nobilis (assembly GCA_028583015.1). Taxonomy (NCBI): domain Eukaryota; kingdom Viridiplantae; phylum Streptophyta; class Pinopsida; order Araucariales; family Araucariaceae; genus Wollemia; species Wollemia nobilis. Next base: position 3,879,715 of record JAQPPZ010016831.1, read on the forward strand.
TTTGAGATAAACATATCCTTTATCGTTGAGGTGACAGTGCTGGTAGTGGATGACACAATCCATAATATGGAGAAGCACTCCTTGGTGAAGGAAGTGCAAGTGTTTTTGGGTGGTTAAGAAGAACTAGCTAGGACCCAAAATGGGTTTAGGAAAAATTCTCTTAAGGCCCCTTGGGATCTTGTAGTACTGGTGATAATTCAGTATTTTACCTTAGGTGAGAATCTCGCTATCTTGAGTAGCTACCATTTCATTATTCTTAACCATCTACGTCATAAGAAAATGATGAACATTTCATCGTTTCTTTTCTAGTCTTTGACTAGGACTATCTCAAAGGTAAAGAAGGAGGTTGTTTTGGACCTGCTACACCAAGGTTTGCTTAAGATAAATTTTGATTACATGGTGAAGCAAAGGGGTCTAGATGGGGATAATATTCTCAATGTATTGATTAATGTTTTTGTCCCTGTGGTGGGCTATCCGACCTCTTCAGTCTTTCGAGATTCAGAGACCTCGCTCTAGTAGGCTACAGAAGCCACCCCCATTGTTATGTATTTTATGGATTTCATGGAGTCTACTCTGAGAGGTCTTAGCGGTAGTGATGAGGGCACCAAGAGATCCAAACGATCAATGGCTAAGTGAATGAATATTGGTAAGGACTCGATGTTTGTGGAAGATTCTAATTCAAAGGATTTTTCTCCTCCAACTAAGAAGTCAAAGCTGATTCTGGAAGTTGGAGGAGCAAAGAGGTTCCAAAACCCTAGTCTCTATTAGGTGGTTACAATCCAAAGGCTCTTAATTCAATGATCCTAAAGTTGCAGTGTTCAATGATCGATTCTATGCAAGAATCAATTTCCTATGTTGAGGAAGTTATGGTCCTCATGGGATGGCAAGTACCCAATGAAAATAATGTCAAGGAAGAGAATGTAGGTCCCAGCGGGAAAAAGTTCTAAAATTGGATGGTTTTGTTTTCTCTTATTTTATTCGGTGTTTGGGACCTATGTGCCTGGTCAATATTGCTCTATTCATCAAGGCCTACGTGCCTAGTTGGGTCCCCTATGTGGGTTGTAGATACTTTGGTTTTGGCTTTTGGTTTGGGTTGGTTTGTTTTTTGGCGTTCTCGGCTTCTAGTTGTTGGGTTTGTGCTTGTCTCTCTTTACCTCTTTATTTGATCAAAGGTTAGATCCAATTTTTGTTAAGGTTTGGAGACCCTTTCAAAACTCCTTCATCTACCTTATCAAAAAACAAATGTTTAAAAATTTCTATTGAAATATAAAACCTATAAATCTATTATAGAAATTGAAATGAAAGATCAAAAGACACATACTATGTTTTCATCAATAATTCTACCTCATATTATAAATATGAACTTATTCATGACATTATTGGAAAGGAAACAATAATGAAAATTTATATTTTTTAAAGAGGTTATATCCACAACATCACTTGATCACCATTTTACCAGTTATTTAACGAAATATCAAGTAGTTTAAACTCCCATAAATTTGTAAGAGGTATATTCATTATGTAATATCTTCTAACTTACTTTTGGGTCAATTATAGAAATTTATATTTATATAGTAATTAATTCTTTTATCCAACCAAATTTCTTATTTTATTTTATTTTATACCTTATTTTAGTATATAATTATTTTTTCAAATATAATTTAATAATATACATTTTTATTCCTAAAAAAAAAATTAAATAAAGAAGTAAAACCATAAAGGAAATATATGGGTGTTTTCTGACCTCTACTTTGGGTTTTCAAGGATAGAGATCTCAAAAAAAATCAAACCATAGTTATAAACCATCACCTCTTCTTAAAAATTTTAAAAAGTATTTTAAAATCTAGGTTCGCTGAATTTTTAAATAATATTGCTTTAAAATCAAATCAAACATACAAATATTTATATCGTATCCATATAATCCCTTTTACATCTTCAAGATTCTACAAATAACATATATCTAGCTTTCATTTTGGCATAAAAAATAAAAGAGAATCTTTCTCATATGAAAGTAGAGTAGAAGAATTTTTTAAAAGCCGTAAAAATTCTATATTTTTTAAAAAGTTATGAATGCATTATAGATTTAAAAACAATTTACAAAGGTTAAAAGGTTACAGGAGACCAAGGTTTGAATTTGTCAAATGATACAAGCATAATTTTCAAGATGTTATCAAATGGCATTAGCTCAACCAATTAGTTTCTCAACATTCAAGGATCCAGGTTCGAATCTTGCCAACCAATACATGGATAATATCCAAACTATTCTTAGCTAATTATTCTCTATAGAGCACCCCCCTTGGATGAATTGTTAGATAATAGTTGTAGATATCCGTAGATGGATTTTTAGGGTTTATTTTTCATGGTGGATCAAGCCACGATAAAAGTGAAAGAATTACAATATTGTAGAGATCTATAGATGGATTTTTAAGGTTTATTTTTTCATGGTGGCTCAAGTGGCGAAGGGAGTGAAAGAATTACATTGTTGTAGATATTTGCAAATGAATTTTTAGTGTTTATTTTTTTATGGTGGCCCAATCAGTAGTGGGAGTAAAATAATTATAGTGTTTTAGATATCCACAAACATATTTTTAGGGTTTAATTTTTTGTAGTAGCTCAAGCGACGGAGGGAGTGAAAGAATTGCAAAAATTCACAGATGGATTTTTAGGGTTTATTTTTTATGACAATTTTCTTACGATGGTAGGCATTTATCCTAGAATGTATGGGTATCTAAATTTTGAATCTCGAAGGTGGGAACCATGGTAGGATTATATATGGGTCTCTAGGCACCATGGTAGGATTATAGATTGGTCTCTAGACTCAGGTGAAGATCGAGGGGGAATTTAAACTAGAATCAAGGATACCAATGATGGAGATTCTAATGATGTAGACAATGGGAACCTCAGACAACTTCACCTCAAAAAGTTGATTTTGGTTTCTTTGCAGATAAAGTCTGCTTTGGGATGATGCCTTCTATTTTAATTGTATAGGACTCCATTTATCTCACTATTTCAGGAAGAGAGATCATCATTCCTCCTAATTTTATGGCTCCCTTGGTCTTTATGGAATCACCATAACTGATTGGAAAATTTATTGATGCTAGGCCAAACATTGAGACCATTCATAAATGGGCCTTCTCAAAGTGGTGAGCTATGGGTAACATGGATCTAGCTACCTACCCAAGAGATTTTTTCCTAATCAAGTTAAACAATCCTAAAGACTCAAGCATAATACTCACTGAAGGTCCATAGCTCTCTAATAGAAGAAGTCTATTCCCAAGGAAATTGGGTGAATATTTTGATCTAGAAACACAAAGTATAAACTTAGTACCTATTTTGATCAGGATTTCAAGCCTACCATCATAGTTTTGGCATCCTAGAATTATCAAAGATATAGCTCAAACCATTGGTGAACTTGTTACCATTTATTCGACAACCAAAGCAATAATTCACCTTAATTACACTCGTATATGTATCATTACAAATTTGGATTCCCAAATATTGATTTACGTAGATATCATTAAGGATCTTACCGAAGGCGTTAGGCTATCGAGTATGAAAAAAAATTGCTTTTTACATTGAATTTCAAAAATAGGATCATATTCATGTCCAATGCCCCACTCTAAAGAAGGATTTAAAGAAGGATGTAAATCCTATTAAGAATGGATTGGAGAATAGTCAAATAATTTAAATCCTCCAAAAAAAGAATCATTTCGACAAAGGCAAACAACCTGTATCTCAAACCCAAATTTCACAGTTTGAATATCAGGTAAGTTCTCTTTTCATAAAGCGTAATATTTTCATGCCCTTAAATGGTCAAGATCCAGATATTGAATTTGAAAATACCCCTACTGACCCTCAAATTATAGAACTTATCATAGTTAAAAATTTTCATAATAATCTCATATATTCACCTTTGTGATGCTCCCTAGTCACCCACCACGTCTGGGCCTTCTTTCCCTCCTCCAACAAATTTTCTACCAAAACCAACCCCAGTCCTTCTAGCCCAAGAATATTTTGCTTTTCTATCAAACTCCTATGTCCCCCCTAACATTCCCTTGTTCTAGAGAAACTTCTCAAAAGCAAATGGGATAAAATTACTACCGATGTTTGTAGTGAAAATAAAAAGGGTATACCATAAAATCAAGAGAGAAGAAAGAAAGAAACTGAACTAGACATTACCAATGGATTTCAACCTACTATTATTTCATATCTATAAAATTAAATAGATATTGATTTTCCCAAGGAAGAAGGATAAATATCCAAACCACTCCCATCTCATGGCAAAAGGGTGGGAAAGAAATATTCCAAAGATTCTATATGAATATCCTCTCATGGAATGTGAGAGGTCTCAATGGAGTAACAAAATAGGGGTTGGTTAGATCCATGAGTAAAACACTAAAGCCTAGCATGATTTTACTCCTAGAAACAAAAATTGATATTGAGAACAGTGAAAGGAATGGTAAATTATTATTGAAAAACAATGAATATGTTTTTAGTCATACCAATGACTGTGGTATCTAAAATTTATTGATGGTAAACTTATATCTATTTCAAAATAATATTAAATATTTTATTCTTCAATAAAGACTCCAAACACCAATGTATTCACTCAAATATTTATGCTCCTAACAACATTATTGGTTATCATAACCTTTGGACCACTCTAAACCAAATGAGAAGAAAATTTCAAAATGAACCTTGGATTCTTACTGGTGATTTCAATAGCCCTCTCTATCCTTATGAAAAGCATGGGGGAGCTCCAGTCACTTCCAAATTTTTTGAAAAAATTGATTATTTTATTGAGTTGAACAAATTCATGGATGTTCACTTAAAATATTTGAATAATACTCAGGGTAATAGGAGATATCATAGTTAACTCATACAAATGAGACTTTATAGGGTTTTATTATCTAAATAAGTTATCTAATTTTTATGTGATGCTACTCTAACTACTCTCCCTAAAATAGGTTCGAATTATAGCCCTCTGATATTTGAAGTTTTGCAACCTGCTATCCAGTTCAAAATACCTTTTAGATTCGATTCAATGTGGCTTCAAATCCTTGACCTTAAGACCAACATCTCTGAATGTTGGAAAGAAAGTTAATTAGGGCCTCCCTTAACCCAATTAGCCAAGAAACTTTGCTTTATAAAGCTTAAGTTAAAGCAGTGGAATAAAGAACTTTTTGGGAATATTTTCCAAAATAAACAATGAATATTTGAGTAGTTGATGAATATTGAAACTAGTATTCAGAATGGAAATTGAGATCCAAGTCTCAGGCAGAATGAAAAAAACCTTCTGAGAGAATTTTGTAATCTGCTATCTAAGTAGGAAATATTCTGGGGGAAAAATATAGAGCATTGTTGTTAAAATAATGGGATTCCAATACTAAGTTTTTTCATGTGTCAACACTCACACACATAAGTTCTAAAATAATAAAGGATCTCCTCAAGAGTGATAGTTCAAGCATCAGTGACTTTCATGAAATCAAGTTCAAAGTTATTTCTTATTTTGAGAATATTTTGGGACCCAACACACCATCCTCCCTCCAAGCTTGTAATTGTATTCTTCAAAACATTCCTTGCCTTATCTCCTAAGAAAAAACTTTTGAACTTCTTGAGAATTTTACAAAAGAAGAAATTAAAGATAACATGTTCTCTATGCACCCTAATAAGGCTCCCAAACCTGAAGAAATCGCTCCTAGATTTTTTTAGTACTTTTGGGATATTTTTGAGCACAATTTAACCAATGTTTTCCAAGACTTTCACCAATCAAAATTATTCCCAAAGATGTCAATTAAAAATTCTTGTATTTTATCCCTAAGGCCCAAGTAAGAAAATCTATCTCTGAATTTAGATTGATAAGCCTTTGTAATGTCATTTACAAGCTCATATCCAAGGTTCTAGCCAATAAAATCAAGGTTATCCTTCTAGAAATAATAGATCACTGCTAAGGGAGATCCACCAAAGGTAGATTTAAAATAGATGGTATAATTACTATACATGAACTTATTCAATATGTTGCAAAGAGTAAGAAATCTAGCCTATTCTTGAAACTTGACGCGATCTATTTGTTGTTTCCTCTCTCCATTTGGTTTAAGATGTTGTTTTAGTTGCTCCCGTATTTGCTTCTTCTTTGGTTTATCTTACTGATTTACCATGTTTTACTTTTAGCTTTGTAAAAGTTTCAAGGTCCCTTTCAAAAATCTTTCCCATCAATTTAAAAAAAATCAAAATATATGATTATATACTAGGTAACATTGAATAATATTTAAGTAAGAAACTTTTATGTATAATTTTATTATTTAATTTTAATAAATATAAACTAATTCATAATGACTTAAATAACTACACAAACATATATGAATATAGAATTTATTTAAAAAAAATACACTATAACTTATAATCATTTATATGTATAAAGTAATAATTTAAATTTGATTAGATTGTCAGATTCTCTCAAAACCCTCACCTTTAAATATATCAAAAATTAATAATTTAAATTCTAACTTACAAACATATATGAATATAATATTGATTTTTAAAAATACACTAAATCTAATATTCATTTAAAGGTGTCTCTATTTAGGGATATGGCTATCAACACCTTCACCCTTGTTGGATTGTTCAAAAAACTTTTTAAAACTAGCCCTCACCTGTTAATGTTGGCTAAAATTTCCACTCTAAGTAAAGGTGAGAGTTGTAATTTTGGATCATGCAAAAAGAGGGTTGGGCAAAACATCATTATGGATTTTCTTAAACTGAAGGTCCTAGAGCTTAACACCATGGTAGAGGATATTCTTGATTCCCACAGTTTTCTCTTGTTCTTGAGGAAATTCGTTAGGACTGATGGTGATTTGTCAATGGAACTGGCCCACTTCTAGGATAGTGGCAACATAACCATCTTTAGGGTGTCCTTTAAGATTACCATCCATTTTATTTCTAAGGTCATAAATCTGGTGAATGATGGCAATACTATTTTGTAGAGATAAACACTCTATTGTTGTTGAGCTTGGCCATTTTCATGACAAAGGCAAACACCTAAATAAGGAAAATAATGGCATAGTTTGAAAAGATCTCACTACACCTTGGAATTAGGTTTTAATACTCATAATGCAATATTTTACCATTGATGATCCCAAATCACCACTATGAAGCTTGCACCTAGCGTTAATCATCTCAAAGGCATAATGTTTATCAATGTCTCAAAGTACCTCTATCACTCTATGGAGTTATTTGTGTCCAATATTAGGGAAGAGAAATCTTCCCATCCAAACCATCAAGGGCTTCATATTATGATCTTAAAAAACATGTTTCAGCACCAATCCCCTACTCCTATGTTCCCTATTATTGATGAGGCCCATTCTGACGGTCCTGAGCAGCTTCCAGAATCTCCCAACATGAAGGAATATAGTGATTTCTAAGAAGAAATATATGTTGTTGGGTCGTCCAAGGTGGTGAAAAATAAGTAATTTTTTTTATGGATACTACTCTTACCCCCTACATGCACTTTCCCTGCAAAATATTGATAAGATATAAACATAAAGGCATTGTTATTCTGGACCAAGATTACTCCACTTTGAACACTCCTTCTACCAGTCGCAAGAAGATATTGCGTGAGGCAATTCCTCAGTCTACTCCACCCTTTGTTGTGCTTGAATTCCAAGATTTTCTATATGAATAATATGAATCATTGATAAAATTGGATGACTTGGTTAGTCTGGCCAATTCCCTGCTTATCCAAGCTACCAAGGTCATTCTAAAATTACCAAGTTGAAGGCAGGTGCCCTTTTGTTGAAGTGAACCAATAGACTCTATCCACCCAACCCGCACTGACTCAAAGCAAGATGGCCCCAAGTGGTCCATCCCCCTCCAGGATGAGCCTTTTCATGTTTGCCTTAACCGTGGAGCTGAATCACACTACGGAGGCTAGCTAGAATACTAAACATGGAATCCAAGATCATCCCACCATCCTGGGATAATCTCTTGGTAGGTTTCCATCTTGGCTACACTTTCCCATTTTTTCCCCTTTTGCTGGTTTGTTTTGTCTCTCTAAGGCTGATTTGTTCTAGCCTCTCTCCTCTTAGGGCTTGTCTCTTTTTGACCTTTGTGTGGGTTTCCCCTTGTGGACCCCCTTTTTGGTCTTCGCTTGCATTGTAAAAGTTTTAGGATTCCTTTCAAAACCCCCTTCTATCAACCAATATATATATATATATATATATATATATATATATATATATATATATATATATATATATATATATATAATTTATTTAGTTATAAAAAATATTATATAATTTTATAAAAACTATAATAAAATTATATAATTATAAAGCAATGTTTAATTTTATCATTTTCATTTGTTTTATTATTTTTAAAACTTGTCTATACCAATATGTATAAATTTTAAACATAGAATACATCTAAATTGCATTCATACAAATCTATTTATAGTATAAAAATGTATAAATAAAATTAATAAAATTATATTTTTAAAATATATTACATTTCTAGTGTAAATATAATTTGTTTATGAATTTAAACTACTCTTACTTCACAATTATCATTGTTTAAATTTTCTTTTTGATTTTAATTTTTTATACATAAGAGAGTTGGTTAGATCTACACTATTTTTAATAACTACCAAGTGTAGGGTTCAAAACATAGGGGCTACTCTCAACAAGTCTATAACACCTTGTTATTGTTGACCCGACATAAAGGGACCATCAGTTGCTCAATATTCATACTGTCATCATCATTTTGGCACACACTCAAAGGATTCATATTAAACTACTACTTTTGCAATAAGCATATCCCAAAGTTTTGAACCTAGGTATTCTCTACCTTTACTATAGATATTCCCCCAAGGTTTAAACCTAGGTATCCTCTTGGTAAGTACATGGCCAGACAAACAATTACCAATCCACCTAGCCCTTGGGGGAATTAAGATTTAAGTTCAAAAAATCAATGATTTTATACAGGTTTTTATGAAGGGTCTCAGTCCCCTCATACTGAATGGGGTTTGCACATTGGAAATCTCAAAGAGAGTACAAAACCCTTACCACTACAATAATCTTATAATTTTTTTGATTTACACATATTTTTATGAGGGGTCATGGTCCCCTTATACTAAGTGGATTTTAAACCTTTAAAATTTTAGATTGGAGATAAACCTCAAGATTTTCTCTTAGGTGGCCAAAAATACCATCCCATCAAGGTATACCACTATCTAGAAGAAAACCACAAGTTATTTTTTTGTGTCCCCCTTCACATAGTAGAGATTTAAACTGTGGACCTCTCGTTCAATGAGGTTAGACTCACCTTCTCTACTTGTGCTACAAAGGTGAACTCCAAAAATTTTAGGTTAGAAATAAATATCGAGAGTCGTTCTTAGGTGGTTGACAATGTCATCCCATACAGGTATACCACTATCTAAAGGGAAGCCACAAGAAATATTTGTGTCTCCCTTCATATCAAAAAGGTTTGAACTGCGGACCTCTCGTTCAATGGGGCTAGGTTTACCTTCTTCATTTGTGCTAGAAATGTAGACTAAAATCATATATATTAAAATTTAAGTTCACACAGGTTTTTATGAGGGGTCCCAGTTCCCTCGTACCGATTTGAATTTGAACCATGAACCTCTCCAAAGAGAGTAAAATTTGGTTTGGGGTGGGCACAAAAAAAATCTTAGATCCCTAGCCACAACCAGCAAGGAATGTGTTTTTTACGTATTCATAGGATGAGTGGGAATCATATTTACGTAGGACATAACCAACATTCTTTGTTAAGTTCCCCTTCATGATCAGCCAACTCACTCACTTAAGCAAATTACAATAAAATTTGCATAAAATTATTTGGTTTTTAAACTTTTAGATTAGAAAGAATCCTCGAGGGTTACTCTTAGGTGGTCAAAAATTTCATATCATCTGAGTATATCACTATCTAGAGGGAATCCATAAGAGAGTTTTTTGTGTCCCCCTTCACATCACAAAGGTTCAAACCATGGACCTCCCATTCAATGGATCTAGGCTTACCTTTTCTACTTATGCTACAAAGGTTATGTTAGAAAGAAACCTCAAGAGTTTCTCTTAGATGGTCGATAATAACATACCATCAAGGTATACCACTATCTTTAGGAAAGTGATAAGATATTTTTATGTGTCTCTCTTCGCATTGTAGAGGTTTGAACCATGGACCTCTCGTTCAACGAGAGCCTTCTCCAATTGCGCTACAAAAGTCAACAATTTTTTTAGGTTAGAAAGAAACCTCGAGAGTCGTTCTTACGTGGTTAACAATATCATCATATTCTTGTATACCACTATCTAGAGAGAATCCACAAGATATTTTTGTGTCCCCCTTTGCATCACACAGGTTTGAACTATCGACCTCCCATTCAATGGGGCTAGGCTCACCTTCTCTACTTGCACTACAAAGGTGGACTAAAACTTTTAGGTTAGAAATAAACCTCAATATAAGCTCTTAGGTGAATCACAATGTGTCCCATTTGGGTATACCACTATATAAAGGGAATCCGCAAAATATTTTTTTGTCCCTCTTTGCATTGTAGAGGTTCAAACTATGGACCTCCCATTTATTGGGACTAGGATCACCTTCTCAACTTGCGCTATAAAGTGGTATTACAACAATGCCAAGATATTATCCATGTATCCCTTGATTATATTTCAATATTAGTCTCATTTTTAAATATTAAGAAATTTAATCGATTGAGCTAATACCACTTAACCATTGTTTAAACTTTAACAATAATATACCATTTTTTATTTTTTACAAAATTATTTTATAATCCTTTCAGACTATTTATTTATTCCTTATAGAGTAATTTTTTTCCATTTTAATAAATAATTAAAGCATATAAATAATCATAAGTATTGTACACAAATATATATAAACATTTAATATTAATCAATGGATAAAAAATCATCCAAAATAATTAAAGTTTATTTCTAAAGAATAAAAATAAAAATGCATTCAACTTCTTTTATAATTAATAGAATATATGGTGACACATTCTTTGATAAAAAATGTGTACAATTAATTTTAATAACTAGTTTTATAATTATATTCAAAATAATTTGATTTTATAATAAAACTAAATAAATAACTTCAATTTTCTTTGTGGTATAAATATTTTTTTTTTGGTAAAGAGGGTTTTGAAAGGATCCCCACAACCTTTTACAAAGCAAAAGTCCTAAAGGAAACCACCTAGGGACCACCGAACAACACCAATTGGTGCCCAAACACAAATAACGAGGAGATCACATAGACCAAAAAAAAAATCTAGCAGGGGTTCAAGGAGAACCGAGAGAGTTCAACACCCGAAGCCCCCCAAACAATCCTCTCGGCCACGTTCCTCCTAACAGGTAAAAATGATTCAAAATCAAAAAATCAATGGCCCCGACAACCACCTCACTGAAAGGATATGTCCATTATCCCACGAAGGGATAGTGTGGAACCAACAACAAGAAATAACTACTCGTGGTAATGATGGAAAAAAAATTCCTTTTTACTTGCACCATGTCATTAGGGACTTGCAAAGGCACCACATAGACCACCACAAATGCAGGCCATTCACCACCATCTGATAGCATTAAGAGCTATCATCAATGGATCAACATATAATTTCATCTAGGAAATTTGTTTGCCATACAAAAAATCCTTGGGTAGTAATGCCCAGATTCACCATTAAGTCTGCAACGACATTGGCTTCCCGAAACACGTGCACAATGGATGCAATACTCAAAGAACAAATATTCTTTATGGTCTCCTTTATTAGATTGAACACCTTCCAACCTACCTGACATTCCCCCTTCAGTATTTTAATTACATTAAAGGAGTCACCCTTGATGATAGCATTGTGAATTCCCAGATCCTTCAACAGCCTCATGCCAAGGAAAGCAACTCTCTTTCAACAAAATGGGAATATTGAGTGCCAATATTTTTTGTGTAGGCATAAATGAGATCTCCTCTACTATCGTAGATAACTCCCCCAACACCTAAAACACATGGGTTTCCCTTGGAAGCCCCATTAAAATTTAACTTAAAACACTCTTTAGGCAGCGAGGACCAACATACAACACTCCTTCGGTCAGGAGTGGGCGAGGGCCAAGACAACGAGACAAAACCCAGCTTCTCCTCCAATTTAAATTCACTCAGTGAGTGAATTCAAATTTTTGAAAATAGAAAACATATTCTCCTTAATTTTTTAGAGGATTTTGAAACTAATACGGTATAAATGATTTTTAATTTTATTAACATGTAATATGTTTAACTTTAATTTCAATATTAAATATAAATTAGATATTTACATTTTTTACCCTCGTAAGTTATAAAATATAAATACATGTCTTCAAGTGGGAATGGTGTGGAGGACAATGAGGATGGAATTTAGGGTTGTGGGATTAGTAGCCATGGGTAGAGATAATGGTGAGAAGACTATGGGTGAATATTTTAAGGAGGTAATAAAAGAAGATGAGTCAAAAGATTGTATTGTCATCCTTGTGGTAAATCATCTATTTTGACCAAGTGGAAGGGTAGGCCCTTTGGAAGGAGTGATTTTCCTACCATGTGGTGCTGAGATTGGGGCCCCTTCAGGGGCTTCACTCTAAAAGCCCTTTTATCTTGGTGTCAAAGCTTTGTGTTTTTTGAATGTTGTTTTTTGATATTTCACCGATTGAAGACACCAAATTGATTAAGCTCACAATGGAGGATGGGACCTTCAATTTTATGCATAATTTTTTGGGTGCCCAGCCAAATCTAGATGTTGTAGATTTTATCCAAATGGACACCTCGGGGTCACCTAGATATCGTAACTTTTTCCAAAAACTTTTTCATGTTAAAGCTCAATTGTGAGGAGGATTCTAGGTAGGTCCTATGTGAAGGTTTGTGCTTCTTAAAGAAGTGGGGCCTCTTTCTACATTGGTAGAGCCTAGATTTCTACCTTGATATGTAAAAAATCAATATGTTCCCTCTTTAGGTCATGCTTCGTAGATTACCCTTTTAGTATTGACATGTTGATGATTTGCATGGCATAGCCAAGATAGTGGGTGAATTGATTTCTATCGATATTGTGGCCAAAGAAAAATCAAGATTGATTTATGCAAAAATCTGCATAAATGCAAATGTGGAAGCTAATATTCCATACTTTATTAAGATCACTTCAAGCTTACGGTTCTAGACCTAGCCCATTATGTTGAGAATCACAGTAATTTTTATACCAATTGCAAATATGTTGGTCATATTTTGGACCAATGCCCTATGAAGAAACTAGTGTTGAGTTTCCGATCAAAGACAAGCTCAAAAGATAAATCTACTCAACAGAAACCCTTGAAGAGGATAAATTCGCAAGATAAATTTAGCCACGAGAAGCCCCTAAAGTATGTGGTCAAGACATATAGTCAAGAATCTAAGCCTGTTGAGTTCCAACAAGTTGATGAAGTTGATATTCTAGGCTCTAAGGTTGTTCAAAGTGAGAAGCTACTCTTGGTTGAAGGTCATGTTGTTCAAAGTGAAACGGTTTCACCCGTATTACATCATCACCACATAGTGGTATTACACCACAACTTCAATATTATTTATGTATCATTTAGAAAGATTCAAATCTAGGTCTCTTCCTTGAAATGTTGAAGAATCACCACATAGTTGTATTACAACACAATCATTTGATAAGATTCAAACCTAGGTCTCTTCCTTGAAATTTTGAAGAATTTAATGGAACGTGATTATTTAAATATTAAAAATTATTATGATAGAAAGTATTTATAATTTTTATTTTAACCTTTTAAAATTATAAAATAGAAAAGAAAATCATATTATTATTTTTTATTAGGTAAAGAAGGGGTTTTGAAAGGGTTTCTAACCTTTTAGATAAAATGTTTTGAAAGGGTTCCTAATTCAACAATACAAATGACCTAAAGAGATTATACAGTAAAAAAACAAGGAAGTTTGACCCATCCAATGGAAACAAAAATCAAATTTTAAATAAATCTCAAAGCTTAGTAGGCTCGCCCAAACTGAACCAAATAAAAATGATCAAATTTAAATCAAATTCTGCTCAAATTAACAAATTAGGATTCAATAAGCTAGATCCTAAAATTCCAAAACAAACTTGTCCAAAATAAATATATCTAAATTGAAAAATAAACCAATTATAAATACTAAAAACATCTGAGAGTCCACAAATCCATCAAAGTTAACCCCAAAACATTTATAACCTAACTTGAAAGATTTTCAAATCGTCGTACAAACTAGGTTCAAACTTCCAATTTTCTGCCCATAAAAACATGCATCCGAAGAAAATCATGAGTTTCAATATCAATATATCTATTTTGATTTTTAAAATTATAAAACAATCACATTACCTTTTATGAAAATTATTGATTTCTTCTTTGCTTTGACTATGAAACGGTTGTCGTGGACTTTAGTCTGTATTGAGTGAAGATAACTCATTAAAGAATTTTGATTGAATAAAATAATAATTAAATTTAAAATAATATTTATTTATTTATAAATTTTAATTCCGCAGGAAACTCAGGACCCGATTCGGGAACCGTTAGCAATATTTCTCCCTGGTCTATTACTGTGGCTGCAAGCACCATTGATTGCCGGATGGACGCCGAACTTTTGCTGGGAAATGGGACGTCTATAGAGGTGAACTCACAAGGTTTCTCCAAATGAAGGAGTTTTTTATGTATAGAGAATTAAGTGCTAGAGCCCTAATTGTAATGTCCTTGCAGAGAGTTGCTGCAAATACATTTACTATGGAGAACGCCTCCTATCCTTTGATATATGGTGGGGACGCTCCTAATCTTCAGAACTTCACTGCTGAAGACGCGAGGTGAGAAATTGAGAATCATCACACCAAAAACACTTTGAGTTATGCTATGACATTCTGCAAGGGTATTGAATTTCATTCGACATTTTATTATATTCATAAAAGTTCTTAGAACATGTTTATATAGTTCATTAGCTTATATGCTAATATTATTATTATTGAAAATTTTATAACTTTGTTACTGTAAATTGTCCAGCTATTGTTTTGAAAATTCTCTTGATCCCAAGAAAGTAGAAGGAAAGATCGTCCTTTGCTACTACTCCTTCTTCCTCGTCGAAACGGTCTCTATGGCTGGCGGGGCCGGTGTCATACCCTTGGCTAATCCCTAGCACTGTGATATCAATTGCACAAGGAGAGATCGTCAAATCTTACGTAAACTCTACTAGGTCAAATTCATTGAAGCAATTACTATATGATCTCTTATGAAAGATCATTTTTAAATGACATAAATGTTGACTGCAATAGCAGTGCATTCAAATTTTCAATTATGTCTAAAATGAGTCACTTTTGTATTTCAGACGAATTTTATAATCCAAGAAAGATTTATTGATTTTAGTTTCATTTTTGTACCAGCTCTCCTCTTGCAATAATTCGCAAAACTGCTACTCCAAATAATGTACCTGCATCCGGAACGGCTACGTTCTCATCTAGAGGTCCAAACCTGATCACGACAGACATCTTGAAGGTAATTAAAAACAATTCTATCAAGTATTAATTATTATTTTTATGTTGATTTAGAGTATAAAACAGGTAGTGGTTTATAGACCCTTATCTGCTGAAACTCTGTGCCAATTTAAAGAATTTTCATAGTATTGGACGCAATTAATTCTTCAACTCCAGTAGAATGTTGCAGCTAATATTTGATTTTCTCCCCCACTACTAGCCGGATATCACCGCGGCAGGCGTGAACATCATCGCTGCTTGGTCTAAAAATGCATCAGTTACACAAAATTCGGGAGACACAAGGTTCCCCGCGTACAATATAATGTGGGGAATAAAAACTGTTGAGCCGCAAATCGTTAATTTTAACCAGCGACGGAGGGAACAGGAAGGTTTAGCGAGCGGCAGAGAACAAAGGAGCTTCGGCGAAAAAACAAAAATAATTCTAAGTGTTTTGGCAACCTCCAAATCGCTGACTAAGGGTGAAAAAGATAGTTTGCGCAATGCGTTTTAAGCGACGGAGGGAATGGGCAAGAAAGGACGAACTAGGGATAAGGACAAAACCTCACATGCCCTAAATCGCTAGTCTTTGGTCAAAGAGAGGCGAATCGCTCAAATAATAAGCTCTAACGTTCAAATAATAAGCGTTAAAGGGAATTTTCATGCATAGCGAGCGATGGAGGGAGATTAGAACAAGAAGAATGCTAACGTTCAAATAATAAGCGTTAAAGGGAATTTTCATGCATAGCGAGCGATGGAGGGAGATTAGAATAAGACGAATGTTTAATAAGATCAACCACAACGGACAAAGGTATAAAAGACAAAAGTTTGATGCCTATGAGTGGTAAAGCTTGAATGTGTCGAATATCGCTCAAATCATGAGAGCAAAAGGGGGAGAACGAACCCAAACAAGCGATATGGAGAAAAATCGGAATTTGTTCTCAATGTTTGGAAACCTCAGAGTTTACCTGATTGTTAAGAATAAAATGGAGCAAACCAAAGGTTTTGAAGATGCATAACACACGGATAAATAAAACTAGATTTTATTTATAATAGGAAAGAAATTACATTCAACCTTCGTAGAGGGTTTACAAACATCTGCATTGAAGCAGGATAAACAAAATCATAGGAGCACTCTAAAACTGTTGTTCGAGGCTACAACTACTCAGATCTCCTTCTGCTACTAATATGCATCCACTATTCTACACACTTGCTCTCTCTGCATTCCACTCTACTTGGTGACAGCAAAAAAATGGTTTATATAGCTGGGCAGAAGAGCCAATCACCAACCGCCGTACGAAGGAAGTAAATAATGATTGGAAAAATAACACGTGCGATATCAGATTGGAACTTTTGGCAAGAAACCCTGTGTTGCTTTTTCAGGTGAGAGATTCCCGGAATCATTGAATATTGTGGGCAATTTTGGGTTTTTATTTGAGCGATAGCGATCTGGAGCATCAGGTTTATTTTCAACACCCTCCTTTAAACCTGATCTCACAAGCCCTTTGACACCTAACTATTCACACAGTTTGTTGAAGTCCTCCTCCTTCAAAGGCTTGGTAAAAATGTCAACTACCTGCTCCTTGGATCTACAAAACTGTAACTGAACCTCACTCGACTTCACCAGCTCTCTGATGAAGTGATATCGGATGTCGATATGCTTCGTTCACCCATGGAACATTGGATCCTTCGATAGTGCAATGACAGAGTTATTGTCATAGAATACCATTGTCGTGCCTTCCGGAGGATGGTCCATTTCACCTAAAACCCTTTGCAGCCAGACTTCCTGGCATGCGGCTGATGTGGCGGTGACATACTCTGCTTCAACAGTAGACAACATAACATTCGGTTGCTTCTTGGATACCCATGATACTGCACCTAATATGAGACAAAATGCATAATCGAAAGTGCTCTTTCGATCATTAGTGTTGCCAGCCCAATCATTATCTATTTAGCCTACCAGTTCCAATTGGTCTTTCCTAGCATAGAATATGCCATGGTTTCTCATCCCGTTGACATAGCGCAAGATGCACTTTCCTGCTTGCTAATGTGAATCCTTTGTAGCCTCCATAAATTAACTGATGAGACTGAATTCAAACATCAAATTTGACTGAGTTGCAATCAAGTACATCAAACTACCAACTAGTCGTTTGAACAAGGTTGGATCAATGCTTCTTCTAGAGTCCAACTTGCTCAGCTTCAACCCCGTGGCAACATGTGTGATGGCAGGTTTGTTGTCCTCCATATTGAACTACTTTAGGACATCCTTCGTATACTTACCCTGAGAAATGAAGATACCATCTGCCGATTGGTCAACTTCAATGTCGAGAAAATACTTCATCAACCCTAAGTCCGTCATCTCGAACTCCTTCATGGTTGTTCTAAACTGGTCGAACAGGACATTGTTGTTTCCAGTGTAAATCAAATCGTCCACATAGAGGCAAACGATTATGAGCTTCCCTGCTTCATTTATCTTCAGGTATAGGGTGTGCTCATATGGATATTTGATGAACCCATTCTTTTTAAAATAGCCATCAATATGGTTGTACCATGTCCTAGGCACCTGATTCAACCCATACAGGGTCTTATTTAGTTTGAGGACCTTGCCCTCCTATCCTTAGATATCATAACCAGGTGGCTAGTCTATGTAGACCTCTTCCTCCAAAACACCATTGAGGAAGGTTGACTTAACATCCATCTGGAATACCTTCCAGCCCTAATGGGCTGCTAATGCCAGAATCATCCTGACTGTGTCAAGTCGAGCTATAGGTGTATACACTTCATGGTAGTCGATGCCTAACTTCTACTTATAGCCCTTTGCCACCAATATGGCCTTATGTCGATCAAATTCACCTTGGGCATTGAACTTCGTCTTATACATCCATTTGACCCCAATGGTCTTCTTCCTTGCTAGGAGATCCGCTATCTACCATGTATCATTCTTCTCAATGGCTTCAATCTCCTCCTCCATTGCCTTTACCCACTTTTTATTTTGACTTACCTCTTCAAACTCAATTGGATCACACTCAGTAAAGAATACAAAGTCAAAATATTCCTCATCTTCATGATTGCGGGTTGCCTCATAGATGTCTTGCAAGCTTCTCATCCTTGTTGGAGTCCTCACGTTTGGGATCTTGCTTGCAAGTGGATGTGACTAAGATAGTGAGGTTGTGTTGCTACTGGCATCACTACTACTGCTTAAGGATACAAGTGGTAGTGCACTGTTCTCCTCTAAGTCAACAGACTCAACAATTGTTGGCTCAGGCTAGTCAGTCTTGGACCTCTAGTTCCAGGCTTCATCCTTCAAGAACTTCACATCATGGCTGATGATGAGCTTCTTCATCACAGGATTATACAACTTGTATGCCTTTGCTTTCAAACTATATCCTATGAAAATACACTTCTCTACTCTGTCATCCAGCTTCTTCCTCTTCTCTTCTAAAACATGTGCATATGCAATGCACCCGAACACACGCAAATGAGCCACACATGGCTTCTGACTACTCAAGGTCTCTTGAGGAATTTTGTCCTTCACGCTCTTGGTGGGACACCTATTTAGAAGATAGACTGCACAAGTTATAGCATCTACCCAGAACTCATACGACAAACCCTTTGCCTTCATCATACTCTATGCCATCTCCATGATGATTCATTTTTTTCTCTCAGCTACACCATTTTGCTATAGTGTATCTGGCAAAGAGCTACCTCCGAATTCCATTTACCTTGCAAAAATTCTAGAATTCGTTGGAGATATACTCTCCTCCACAATAGGTTCTAAGGGTTTTGACCTAGTAGTCGATCTGTTTCTCCACAAGATCCTTAAACTCCTTGAATTTACCAAAAGCCTCTCACTTCTACTTGATGGCATAGACCCAAGTCTTTCGGTTGAAGTCATCAATGAAAGTCAAGAAGTACTTGTTGCCAATAAATGTGGTGGTCTGCATCGGACCACAAATTTTTGAGTGCACCAACTCCAATGGCTATGATGCTCTCCAAGACTGACCAGAAGGGAACAAATCCTTATGCTATTTGTCGACTAAGCAGCCCTCACAAACTTGGTTTTGTTGATCAATAAGGGGTAAACCCTTCACCATATGCTTCTTGTCCAATAAATTCAAGCCACTAAAACTTAGGTGACCAAACCTAAGATGCCATAGCCAGGTAGGATCCTTCACGACTGCACTTAGTGACATCAGAGACTCATTCTGAATATACAGTGGAAACATCTTGTTCTTTGTCATGGACATCATTGCAATTTGTCCATGCGCTTTGTCTCTGATGATGCAGGTTCTGTATTTGAACTGCATAGTATGTCCCTTCTGCATGATTTGTCCCACTCAGCAAGTTGTGCTTCAGACCAGGTACATAGTACACATCACAAATTTACTTCCTTTTATCGTGCTTGGTTTGGATGAGAATTTTGCCTTTCCCAATCATAGGAACCTTGCTATTGTTCCCCATCTTGACCTCAGACTAGACTATTTCATCTAGTTGGGAGAACATCTCCTTGTTTCTCATCATGTGATTGTTGCACCTGTTGTCGAGATACTAGATGTTTTTCTAGTTCTCCTCCTCAATACTATAGATCAGCAACACGTTTTTGCCTACTACATTTCTAGTTTCGTTCATGTAATGGGTTTGCTGCTGGTTCTCCTTGGCCATCCTCTTTCTACACTATGATATGTAATGGTCAAATTTCATGCAACAGTAACATTGGACCTTTGACATGTCCTTTTTCTAATCAGACCCACCTTGTTGGTTCTTCGCTCCACCTCTTCCATCTTGCTAATGGAAATTGCAATTGGTCTTTCCCTCGCTAGGTTTTAACCGTCCTCCTTTCTTGTTGCCTTTCCCACGCCTGCCTCTACCTCTTCCTCCTTGAGAACTAGAGGCACCATGGTGGGAATCTTGCCTATCGCTGTATCGAAATGAGACTTGTGCCTTGAATGCTTGATCTAGAGAGGACTGAGATGAGCAACTCAACATTTGCTCATGTATCTGCAATGAACCCATGAACGCGTTCATCGAGAGGGTCGTTAGATCCCTCGAATCCTCGATTGCTATCACAACAAAGTCAAACTTAGCGGGCAAGCTTCTGAGAATCTTCTCCATGATTCTCTAGCTCTATATAATTTCTCCATTCAATCACATCTGGTTGATTACGTCTATCATCAGTTGAATAATTCATCCATGGACTCCATATCGTTCATCTATAGGTTCTCGAACTCCCTCCTTAGCATCTATAGTTTCATGAGCTTAACTTTATTGATGCCCTGATATGAGCTGGCCAAAATCTCCCAGACCTACTTTGCCTTGGTGGTCGATGCAATCCATCAGAAGATGGTCTATTTGATTGCTTGCATGATGTAAACTAGGGCCTTCTGGTCCTTCTTGGTGTTCTCCTTCAATATGACACTGTCTGCTTGGTAGACGACGGCCAGTGCTACTACATCTATTGGTTCTAGGTAGTCGTTCTCGACCAGTTCTCATAGCTCTTGAGATCCAAATAGGATCTTCATGTGGATGCTCCAGTAGTCGTAGTTCTTGCCATCGAAGCGCGAGATCTGCAACTAAAAATTATTACTGCCAGAAGCCATGCTTCGGTCTCTACATCAAGGCACTAATCAGCTCTAATACCAATTTGAAGAAAAATAAAACTCAAGTTCCCTGGATTGCTTACGTTGGAAGCGAGATGGAGATAAAACCTTTAGCACTGGCGATATGGGGAATAAAAACTATTGAGCTGCAAATCGCTAATTTTAACCAGCGACGGAGGGAACAAGAAGGTTTAGCGAGTGATAGAGAGAACAAAGGAGTTTCGTCAAAAAAAAAAAATTCTAAGTGTTTTGGCAACCTCCAAATTTTTGACTAAGGGTGAAAAATATAGTTTGCGCAATGTGTTTCAAGTGATGAAGGGAATGGGTAAGAAAGGACGAACTAGGGATAAGGAAAAAACCTTACATGCTCTAAATCGCTAGTCTTTGGTCAAAGAGACGCGAATCGCTCAAATAATAAGCGCTAAAGGGAATTTATCATGCATAGTGAGCGATGGAGGGAGATTAGAATAAGACAAATGCTTAATAAGACAAACCTCAATGAACAAAGGCATAAAAGGCAAAAGTTTGATGCTTATGAGTGGTAAAGCTTGAAAGTGCCGAATATCGCTCAAATCGTGAGGCCAAATGGGGAGAACGAACCCAAACAAGCGATATGGAGAAAAATCAGAATTTGCTCTCAGTGTTTGGAAACCTCGGAATCTGCCTGTTTGTTAAGAACAAAATGGAGCAAACCAAGGGTTTTGAAGATGCAGAACACACGGATAAATAAAACTAGATTTTATTTATAATAGGAGAGAAATTACATTCAACCTTCGTAGAGGGTTTACAAACATCTGCGTTAAAACAGGATAAAGAAAAACACAGGAGCACTCTCAAACTGCTGTTCGAGGCTACAACTGTTCATATCTCTTTCTGCTGCTAATCTACATCCACTGTTCTGCACACTTGCTCTCTGCATTCCACTCTACTTGATGACAACAAAAAAAGGGTTTATATACCTGAGCAGAAGAGCCAATAATCAACCGTCGTACGCAGGAAGTAAATGATGATTAGACAAAGAACACGTACGACATCGTATTGGAACTTTTGACGGGAAACTCTGTGTCGCTGTATTAGGTGAGCGATTCCCGAAATCACTGCAATTTGTAGGCGATTTTGGGTTTTTGCTTAAGCAATAGCGATCTGGAGCTTCAGGTTTAATGTTAAGTAGAGAATAGTTCACAAGAAATCTGAACTAAGTCTCGACGCCAGTCACTTGTGATGTAGCATTTGTTATGAATACATCTTTGGATGGCAACAATCAAGCAGAATTTGGATATGGGGCGGGGCAAATTGATTCTATGAAGGCGGTTGATCCAGGTCTTGTGTATGACATCGATGAGGATTCTTACATCAATATGCTTTGTAGCGAAGGTTACAATGACACCACTTTGCGGTTAGTCACAGAAAATTTCAATGGATGTCCCAATCAGCCACCCAAACATGGAGTACGGGCATTAAACTACCCGTCTATAATGGCGGTTTCTAATACAGGCGAGCCTCTCTCAGCTACATTTCCACGAACAGTGACGAATATAGGTCCTGCACAATTAACATACAAGGCCATAGTGAAAGCACCTTCAGCAATAAATGTGACAGTGGAACCAGATACATTGTCTTTCACTGCTGTCAACCAGAAGCTATCATATAATGTGAAAATAGAAGTTGGAGCTATGCCCAATAATAATTTCCTCTCTGGGGCATTAACGTGGAGCAGCGGGAATTACAGCGCGAGAAGCCCAGTCGTTGTCTATTGTGAAATTGATAAAAAGCATTAAGACCAAAGCATCGTACCTCTGTCCTTTCACTGTAGTGTAGTGTGGCCATATCTTCTTCTCTTGGCTTTTCCATGGCAAATACCGCTTTGTAATTGGCATTCATGTCGTCTTCTTGAATTATTCATCTTGAATTTTTCCTTCTCTTTCATGTGGAAGTAAAGAGGAAAAATTGTGGAACTTTCTTGGCATTGAACGGTAAAGAGTGCTTTTAGTTAAGGACAAATTTGCAAAGAATTGCAACAATATTTACATTTGCGATGCCACGGCTTTTTCTGCAATTTCCTTTTAGAATATAGCCTGGTTTTAAGACAAAAATTTAGTCATATAATTTTTTTTCTTTTAAAATAAATTAAATAGAATAAGGGTATTAGATGGATTGACATTCTTACCATAGCAAATTAGCATTTCAAATACTCCTAGTTTGGGAACACACATTATATAGATTCCATTAATAATAATAAAAGAGCTCGCATACATTTACGAAGTTTTTAAGTTCTTAAAAAGCGATTGGAATTTTTAAAAACTTATATATATTTTTTAAATTAAAAAAATATTTGAGCTGTTTTAATTAGATTCCTAAAACGTTTTCGTTGATTTAGTTTTTAATCAACCTATCCAACTAAAAAACATATCACAATTTTACAGAAGAAGAACACTATACGTAAAACCTGATCTTTAATTGATCTTTCATATTATATTGTTTAAGTTCTACAGTCTTTTAAAGTTTATTTATATTTTTTTTTATGGGACACTCTAGCAGTATTTTATGCTTTTCATCTTCATATCATAAATAAAAAAACATTTATTATTACATCCTAAAAATGTAATCCTATGCTTCCATTAATTTAAAAAATATATATCTATATCTATGAATACAATATATCTCATATAAAAAAAACTTATAATATTGATTATGTAAAGAAAATATAATATTATCTTAGTATTAAATATTTAACTAAACTGTTGAGGGTTTTGTGAGTTTATTACCGGTAGTAGAAGTGTTTGGTGTGATATGCATTATATTACCAACCAAGAAACACACATAAGAAGTATATCAAAAACAAGTACTTTCAAATCTATTGTTTGGTGTGATATGCATTATATTAGCAACCAAGAAACATACATAAGAAGTATATCAAAGATAAGTACTTTCAGCTTCATTGTTTGGTGTGATATGCATTATATTAGAAACCAAGAAACACATAAGAACTTTCACCTTTATTGATTAAAATTTATACACTTTATTAGTTTTAATTCAATTTATGGTAAAATTGTGCATTCACTTTAGAAATAAAATAATTTATTACCATTGGATTTGAGAAGGGTTCCTAAGGAAGCTCCTTGATTGGGCAAATTACAATGCCAGTATTTGTCATATTTTATTTATTCCAATGTTCTCCACATTTTTCAATGGAAGCCTATTCAATGATACTCAGAGAATTATTTGTAAAAAAAAATTGGAGAGAGAGTATCGAAGTTTTTTCAGTAAGGCTACCCTTGTGTTGAAACCCATGTCTCTATAAATTAAGGAGGATATGAAAAATATTTTGAAAAAAGGAAATATCCTCCCCCTTATGCTGAAATTCTTTGGGCATCATAGGGAAATGATCAAACATCTGGCCTACTAGTGGCAAGATAGAGTGGTTAGTGATGAAGCTGGGAATTGTCTCATCCATGGACTATTTTTTATAACTTATAAACTCTTTGAAACACCTTATGTTATGTTTTGATGCTAATTATGGTGATAGAATGCATTATGTATTAGTATTTACATGTTTTAAATGTTGAAGAGCATATATTCTATTTTGACTATTTTTCTATATTTTTGACCTGTTTTAGCTGAATTATCTAGCAAATTAGGATTTATTTGAAGTTGTAATAATATATGTTGATATGTATTCGGTTTTAAAATCATTCCATTTACTTTCCTTACCTTTTAACAACTTCAAATGCTAAAAAAGGTTCCAAAACCTGTCCAAATTAAGATGACTGTGCAGAAATAGAATATTGACCATATAAATTCTAGCCAATTGTGCATACACAACATGGCTTGGAATTGGTCATCTTTAGCATGAGCTAATGGTGGAATAGGTCTTTTGAGGATGGTAGGAGAATGTTCACGCAGTCAAAACCACTTTCCTATGCATCGGATGCACAAATTAGCACATGAACTATTATACTACCTAATATTTCGAAGCAACTCCAAAATGAGCAGAGCAGAAATAGTTCTAATCAAAATCAGCCACATAATGGTCAATACAATGGAAAATGGTGAGATAAGGATGGTTTCAACTGTATAAGGGATTTTTTTACTCCTTCAACCTCCTTTCTCCCAACGGTTGTAGGCTAGAAAAGTAAATGGATAAATTGTAGTAGAACTGATTTCTACATATTAGGAAAATAGTTTTGAAACATTTAATGACATTCTTGAGAAATAACAACTCATATCAGCATTGTAATAGAATAATATAAATAACCTAGGTCTAATTTGGTTTAGCATATAGGATATAGGTGTAGAAGAATTCCAAAATAGATAAGTTGTTTTTATTGTAGTAGAATAGTATTTTACAGGTATTTTATTGCACTATTGTAATGCTACTACAAAATCAATAAAGGTACAATTTTTCCATTCTATTGGCATTTTGAGTGAATGTGTGTGAGATTTAAATATTTTAGAATAGTTCTTTCCATATTATTCTGGTTCAGAGAGTAAGGGCCACTTCCAGACCCAGGAGAAGGAATAACTTTGACCGATTTTTTGCTCATTTCTTGCTATAGTAAATTAACAAGAACTTGATAGTTTCTCTTTCACATTTTTAGCTGTGTTATTTTAGATTACATATGATATTTTTTAATGACTATAGAAGTGTGTGCATGTTTGCATCCTACATAGATGTTTGCATCCTACAACATTTCCTGATATTCCCTATTTTCAACAATTGTTTTTAGATTTTGTCATTTCTAGTTTGTATTAGTGAACTCTCTACTATTTCAGTTTTGTAACATTTTAATTCCTATCCTTTGAATTATATTATTGTAACTAGATTTACTTTATGCAAGTGATTATTTCAATTTTACAAAGTTTATTTTCTGTTATTTTCAGTTCTGCAACACTTTATTTCTATCATTCTGCAAATTTAGATAGTTTTCTTTTCCTGCAAAGTTTTAATTCTTGTAATTTTATTTATATAAGGGTAAATAGGAGTCAATTTCAGTTTATAGAATTTAGAGGTGACATCAAACCCCCAAATGCTAACTATTTCACCAATAAAGCCATCTCCTAAATGAATTGATCCTTAAATTGCTTACTTTTCCTATCGTATACAACCATTGGACACTGCTCTGGCTTGACAAGTATAATGATTAAATGATGAATAATTGATGACACACATCATTTTTGGTGCCATTTTCAGGGAAAACTAGGTTTTTTTAGGAGAAGTATAGCAGTCCAGGAACTGTCCTATTATAGGTAACAATTCTTGAAAACTGAATTCAAGTTCATTTAGTGGATGAGCATGAATGCATAGGCCAAGAGATGAAAGAGGAAGGTTTATTAGAACGGGATATTTTACACCAAGATTTTCTTCATGATCAGGTGAATATTTGTCTGTGTATGAAGTTCTTGAAATACTTAAATGAGAATCATCTTCTTCATCAACTAAAATTTTAGGATCTTTGCAAGAAGAAATCTTAGAGGCACTTGCTTCTAGACATACCCATAGGGCTGATCCATCTAATCCAGTGGAACAAGTCAAAATTAAGGAAGCACTTATGGAATAACAAGGAGAATGTGATAGGGAAATTATTGGTCATGATTTTGATAATCCTATTAGAAATTTTGAATGTCGTATTCATCTGAATCCTACACAGAATGCTCCTATGAAAATAATTTCACCCTTAGTATTACCAATATTTAGAGGAATTATTTTTGAAGATCCTAATCAGTTCCTATTTGAATTCAAAGTTTTGTGTCAAAATTATGACTATGTCAATGACAACCAAAAACTAAATTTATTTCCCTCTACACTCAAATATGCAGCCTTACGATGGTTTATGATACTTGAACAAAATTCAATTTGCACTTGGGATCAAATGGAAACTGTATTTTTGGATAAATATCAAGAGTATTGTAGAGTGATAAATAGGAAGAATGAGTTTATTTGGATTAGACAAGAAGAGGATGAAAACTTAGAGGATTATCTTCATAGATTTACCTTTATCCAAAAGAGATGTAGTCCTATAGAAACTGACTTGTTAAAAACTATATTTTTGAGAAATTTTCAGGATGATTCTAGAGAAGTATTGGATTTAATGGGAAAAGGAGATATAAACCAGCTTGATATTAATGATATTGTAGAGTTATGCAAAAATCATTCCTGCACTAGGAAAAGAAGAAGGAAGCAGAATCATGGTAATACAAATATAAAAGATTTGATGGAAGAAATGGGTAACATGAAAACTAATATTCTTGTAAAATTAAATTCTGCATTAGGGGAAAGGAATTTAAAGTCTAATTCTTCACCATCCTTGGCTATCTATTGTTCTAGACTGAGAAATAAGCATGCCCTACATGATTGTACTTTAGATAGAACCTCTATCTCAACTATTTGTGGTATATATTTAAAAGAGCATAAAACTGATAGGTGTCATATGTTGCCTCACCTAAAAACTATTTTGGAAACTCAAACTGAAGAACTTAATGTTATTGGGTAGAGGACAGGTGAAAAATTTTCACAATACCAGCATACCCCTCATTTTATTACATGTTGGGGATAAAATCCTTGGAATATGCCTTGGGGATATTCAGATTCACCTTCACAACCATGGAATCAATCTTGGGCATCATCCCAAGATTGGTCACATCTTCCTTGGAATCCTGTTAATCCACCTTGGACACAGATTCAACAATATGGGAAAATATGGGGGCCACAATACGCATCATATCAAGGGCAGCAAAGGTATCAAGGACAGACTCAAAATTTATTGTCAGCTCCTAATCAAAACTTTCAAGGAAGAATACAACCTCAACAAGCACAATAGTTAAGCAAACCCCACTTCTAGATCAGCCTATGGCTAACCCAAATAATACAAGACAAGCAACCCCTATTTATGGAGTTGATTTTGAAGACAACTGTAGTTCATGTACTTGACTGTAGTAATATCAAGTTACGTTTAGAAAAATTTTTACCTAACCCTGGCCTACCCACCATTGAAGAAATTTATGGAAAGCAAGATTCTCCATGTTCAGAACTAGGGAAAACCAAATAAAAAGAAGAGAAACCAAAAAATGTGCAAGGGCAAAAGGAACCTTCTTCAGAAGTAGTGCCATACCCTGAAAGGTTTGATCATACTGTCACTAATCCTGAATCAAAATTGGTTACAAAACTTAAAAAGATGTTTATATCCCTTCCTTTATTGCAAGCAATAAAGGATGTTCCCTTAATCAATAAAACCATTTAGGAGTTGTGTATCAAGAAACCTGGTATAAAGAAGAAAGAATTTCCTAAAACTATGGAAGTACAAGGGAAGTTGGTTGACCTGCTATCTAGAAAACTAGTGCCTCCCAAATATAGTAATCAAGGAATTCCAGTAGTCATAATCACTTTTGGGTTAATACAAATTCCAAATGTACTAATTGATCTTGCAGCTGCAATCAATGTAGTGACTAAAGAAACAATGCAACAACTACAACTTAATAATCTCAGTCCTACCACCACAGTTTTGGAAATGGTAAATAGGTCAGTTGCCAGGCCATAAGATATCCTAGAAGATATTGCCATTAAAGTTTCTTCTTGGGAATATCCTGTATATTTCTTGGTATTGCAGCCTAGAAATTTAGTTAATGGTTATCCCATAATTTTAGGATGACCTTGGCTTGCTACTACAACTGATTTTATAGACTACATGTCAGGTGAAATGACTATTTCAAGTGGCATTGACCTTAATAATATTTCCTTGTATCCACCAGCCCAACCTTCAAAAAAAAATTGGACAGATATGGTATCCTGAGTCTGATGAAGAATAAGAAACTATTTCCACTTTGGACACAGTAATAGTGAAGAAACACATTGAGGAAATCAATTCACTAGAAAGGGAAATTTTTGAAGATGAAACTATACTAGTGAAAATATTACAGGAAGAAGGACTTAAAGATGATCAAATTCTTGTTCATCGCCTACTATGTAAGGATGAAGAACAAACTTCAGAATATTTGTCACCTATTCCCATACAAGAAAGCTCTTTCACACTGCCTCATGGATGTCATCATCATCTTTTTACCTCTTTCATATGTTATATGCAGATAATGATTTCATCTGGCATCACCTATGAAACAAAATCCAGAGTATTTCATACTCTGTAGCCACATCACTATCCATTAAATTCTTTAATCATCAGATATGAAGTAATCAATTTTTTTTATCCAGGAATTAAACAAATTGAAATACAGCTAGGGAAATTTCTAAATATCAATAGTTGGCTAACTAATGAACAAGAAGCCAAACTATTTTTTGTTCTACATAAGCATGTTCAGGCTTTTGCCTAGAATTACAAGGATATGACTGGTATTCATCCTTATGTATGTACACATAGGATATACACTGAAGATATAAAACCACTGAGACAACCTCAAAGATGCTTGAATCCTACTCTCAAAGATATTTTTAAATAAGAAATTGAAAAAAATTTAGAAGTAGGATTCATTTACCCAATTTCAGACAATAAGAGGGTTTCTCCATTGGTCATTGTTCAAAAGAAAAATGGGAAAATGAGTGTGTGGATTATAGAGAGTTAAAAAAAGTGACACACAAAGACCATTTTCTATTACCATTTATAGACCAAGTGTTAGATACCCTTGCTGGTACGAAATATTTCTATTTTCTTTATGGTTTTAGTGGTTATAATCAAATATAGGTTGCACCGAAAGACCAGAAAAGACTAATTTCACCTACCCTTGGGGAATATTTTCTTACAAAGTTTTATCCTTTGAATTGTGTAATGCTCCAGCAACATTTCAAAGAGTTATTTTGGCCATATTCTATGATTTGATAAATGAGAGTATATAAATTTACATGGATGATTTCACAGTGTTTGTAGATAGTTTTGAGTATACCTTAGAACAACTTGAAAATTTTTTAATACCTTCTGAAATATACCATATGTTTCTTAATCCTAAGAAATGCTTCTTAATGATGGAGGAAGGGATTATCCTTGTTCATCATATTTCCTCTTATGGGATCAAGGTTGATCCTAAAAATGTGGAAGTCATTAAAATCCTTCCTCCTACAAAAAATCAAACTAATGTAAGGAGTTTCTTGGGATACATTGGTTTCTACCGTATATTTATTGCCAATTTTAGTACCATATCCAATCCAATGTTTGCATTACTAAGGATTCTAAATTTACTTGATCTACTGAGTGTCAAACATCTTTTGAATTATTGAAATAAAAGTTAACAACTCCCCTTGTATTGAGAGGACCTAATTGGGAAGTGCCATTCCATATTCAAAATGATATTTCCAATATTGCTATTGAAGCTACATTAGGACAAATTGAAAATGAGAAGAATTATTCCATTTATTACATTAGTAAAAACTTGATAGGAGCTGAAAAGAACTACACCACCACTGAAAATGAATTCTTAGCTGTGATATATGATGTTAATAAATTATGATACTATATCACAGGATATCAAGTATTCATCCATACAGATCATGCTTCCATAAAATACTTGATGAATAAACCTTTGGTTAGTGCAAGAATTATTCGTTGGTTAATACTGTTGCAAGAATTTGATATCACCATAATTAATAAACCATGGAAAACTAATGTAGTAGCAGATTTTCTATCAATATTTCCAAATGCAAATATAAGAGAATTGGTAGAAGATACGTTCTTAGATGAAAATTTGTTTGCTATTTCTATACAATATCTATGGATTGTAGATATAGCTAATTACTTGGCTATAGGAAAGATTCCCCTTCACTTTATTCCTAAGAAAAAGAATCAGTTTATCAAGAAAAGTTCTTCTTTCAAATGGATAGGAGGCTTATTGTTTAAATGTAGTCCTGACCATGTTTTACGCAGGTGTATTCATAAGGATGATATATATGATATCTTACGGGCATGTCATGATGAACCGTCACGAGGACTTTATTCAGTAAAAAACATGATTCAAAAAATTTTGGGTACTGGTTAATACTTCCCATATTCAAATAAAGATGTGAAAAGATATGTCAAACATTATGATGCATTCCAAAGGATGGGAAAACCTACATTCACTAGTGAAATGCCATTACAACCTCAAATAGAAACATAAACATTTGAGAGATTAGGGTTAGATTTTGTAGGACCCATTGACACTCCTTCCCAAGGGAAAGTGCATTTTCCTGGTATGTACTGACTATGTAACCAAATGGGTATAATCTCTTGCTTTTAAGCATGTTCGAGAAGAAAAAGTTGTTGATTTCCCGTATTCACAAAATTTCCTACATTTTGGGGCCCCACAATCCATCAACACAGATCAAGGACCTCAGTTTACCTCAAGATTTATTGAAGCTTTCACTCAACTATATCAAATCAAGCACAGGAAATCCTCACCTTATCATCCACAAGCCAATGGATAGGTTGAAGTGACTAATAGGGAACTAGAGAGAATCTTAACTAAAACCATAGCATCCCATAGGAGGAATTGGTTGGATAAACTACCTGAAGCAATTTGGGCTTACAACACTAGTTGTAAATCCACCACTAGATTTACCCATATGAATTAGTTTATGGTAAAAATCCTCTTCTGCCTATTGAATTTGAGTTACTGACTCTTCAAACCGCTTGGGATGTAGGTATTGATTTATCACAGGCACAAACGGATTGAATTATGTAGATCAATGCATTGTATGAGCTATGAATGGATGCATTGCACTAGACTAAGATGATCCAAGCACATCAAAAATTGTGGCATGATAGTCACATTCAACAACAAAAATTTCAACAAGGTGATTGGGCTTTGTTGTTTGACTCTCAGTTATGAAACCTATCCTGGAAAATTGAAGAGTAGGTGGCTTGCACCATATCATATTGAGGAAGTATTTGAAAATGGAGTTATTCACCTTTCACCTATTGATGATTCATGATGAAAGTTTGTGGTTAATGGATATCGTCTTCGGATATACCATAAACCACTAAATAAAGAGGAGTTTCTCAAGCAAGTGGAAAAATTGGATGTACACATATTGAAAGAAAACACTTCTTCCACACTGGACTCAGCAGAGTAAAAAGAAATAAATTGAAAAAAAAAATAAAAAAAATAATAAAATAATAAAAAAAATGAATAATTTAGAAAGTGAAAACCTCTTTGAGGCGCTTTTGAATTAGGCTTGCATGAAAACTGGTCTTCTAGTATGTTTGCCTTGTTGAAATCACAATTTGGATCCACCATCACTATTCTGTCTTTTCTCACAATCATTATTTTACCTATTTTCAGATTGCACCTATCTTGGTCAGTAGAGCATCTTGTTGGACTCAGAAGAAACAACCATCTATCCAAATTTAGATAAATGGTTATATCAAGTATGTGCCTTTTTCATTTTAGAACATTGTCAATATCTAGTATGTAGTGTATAATATCCCTAGTTAGTATATAAGGCATACATAAGGTTGATTTAGAAGTTATCCATCTGGTCAATGGGAAATGTGGCTATCATATGTTCATACAAAATTTTAGTCGATGTATTCAAATGATTTTGTATGATAATGCTCCAGAATGAGAATGTTGTTCATAACAATTTTGGAATGATGGTAGCTCCAGAACCAGAAAGTAGAAAGCAGTTTTGAAATAAAAAAACCTATGCTCTGGAATTTGAAATAACATTACGCTTTGGAATGATTCAATAAACTCTGAAATGAGTTTAAGAGCGAATTAGTTGGAAATAGAAGGTAACACGTGTCCTCTCAAGATTTGTTACCATTGGGGTTGGAAATATGAAATGGAGCATGAGTTTCAAACTGCAAAGTTCAAGGAAACATATGGTAGAGGCATGCAAAATTTTATGGCACATGTATCAAGGTAAAGTTTGAAAAGGAAACCACCGTAAGATTGGTGATTCTATGTCACCTCAACAAAGTCATAATAATTCAATGACATGTAGTAAAATAGATCATTAAGGACTCCTCTATGCAATAAAACTCTACCATGTGTCCAATTCATGTTCTTATACACGTTTGAAAGTCATTCTTATGTTGCCAAAATTTACTCCTCAAAGCCAAACATAAGCTTCGAATAAAATTGATCATTCTAAATGAGATATAACTTCTACTGCAAAAATTTTGCAGGGCTAAAATACATAGAACACAAGCAATTTACAATGGGGGTAAGCAAAAAAAGTCTGAATCAAAAAATATTGAGTATTTGCAAAAGGATTTTGAATCCCTACGGGTCTTCACAGAAGGTGGGTTCATGCCATTTCTGAGCAAGTTCGATGGATACTCTGAGGTGTTGGCACCTGAGTTCGCTCAGATATTCAAAAACAACCAGGTCCATATTAGTGACATGATCATTCAGTTAACTCCAAAAATTCTTAGCCATATTACTGAAATGCCTTTGCAAGGTGTTCAAATTGTGAAAGCTAGTAAAAATACTTTAGTAGAAATTGTTAACCAGTTTAGGGAAGAATGAGATAGACCAATTGAATTTTTAACCACCTCCCTGGGATAATGTAGTAATGTGGGTTATTATATTTTTAACCTATGATGGATAATTTCTTGTTATTTCTGGGCATCATGTCAGAATTTTGAATCATTTACAACATGGTCATTCAAACCCGAAGGTCAAGGTAAACCTTCCCTTATATCTTCACCAGGAATTGGAAAATATGGCTAGAAAATACCAAGGAAAGGGCACTCCCAAACACCATGGGCTCATCAAGATCATCTATAAACACCACTTTAGGGGAAACCCTAGGAGTTTTAAATGATTTTTCTCTACGTGGAATGAATTAGAAGTTGAAATCCCTAGATATGAAGAAGAGGTAGAGGTTGAAGGACTTGAATCTGAAGCAGAAATAGAAATTGAAAGTTCTGAACATGAAATTAAAACTGAATCCTGTAAAAAATAAATTCCCTCCTCACCACAGGGACCTCCATATTCTACGACTAGGAATCAAAGAGATAAATAGTCTAAGATTGATCTTGTAGGAAAGAAGAGGAAGGTTATATTTTCTAAAAATGTAACTATTTTTCCCACTCAGTCCACTGAGAAATTTGTAAGTTCAAGCAGTGAAGGGCAGATGGATAAGGAAACACCTAAATCAAGCCCTACCCTAGGATTGAAAATCTCTATTCTAAGATCTACAAAGAAACAAAAACAACCTGCTCTAGGGTTATGGAGGTCCTCAAGACTTTAGAAATCTAGTGCCATGGAAGAAGAGATAAAAGAAAGTGTAACAGAGCATATTAACTTATCCGGTGAAGACACATTGCAGGAGGAGGAATTCATGGAGGAATCTAAAAATATAGGTACCTAGGATGAATATACAGATCCAAAATATGTAGGAGTAGGCACAATAACATATTTATATGCAAAAATACCTACAATCCCACTTGTTGACTATTCAGATTCTGAAGATTATGGTTCTGACAAAGGATCCATAAGAGAAGAAGAAACTGATATGCAAACCCAATTATGTGCTGCTAGAAGTGTCATGAAGACACAAATGGGTTGGATTGAGAAAAATGAGACCTCCATTAAGGAAAAATATGATCTCATTGCTAAATTATGGTAGGAAATAGAAGCAGTAAATGCTAGACTGTTAATTCTATAGCAACAACCCCCTCAAGCTTATTATGAGAATGAATTGGCCAACATTTTGCTAGACTTAGCTGTAGAACATGGAAATGCAACCTTACCTAAAATAAACTCACCCATAAGGGAAGCAGATACAAAAGGAGTGGCCACACAAATAGCCCAACAGGATGTGGATAGAATAGAGCATGAAAATTTAGGGGCACTTGTACAATATTTTGAGGACCTACAACAACAAGAAGAACAAGCAACAAATATTGATGCAGGGATAGAAGTACAAGAAGAGGTAAATCCACATTCCCCTCAAGTTTTTGTTGACTTGATTTCATTTGTTACACCTGAAGTGGAAACAACATAAATTGGAATACTGTAGCACCCTAAAATTGGCATAGTAAACCTTAGCAAATAATTAAAATTACCTTAGTAATAATTCAAAATTTAAATTTTAAACCCCGAACTGCCTGTTAAATAACTTTCCTCATTTTTCATGCCATTTTTAGGATTTTTTATGATCGTTGGATGATATTGTCGTCGATCAGACGATATCGCCTCATATCGGATGAATTCGTCTGGAGCAGAATGTCCAGACGATTTCATCCCAAAACTGATTTTTCATAATTAGCTTTTGTTTCAACGACATCTCTAACCTAGGCAAAAGCATTTCTGCAAGGTTAGAGACTTGCCGCATTGGAGATCTCCCAAATTGGGATGATCTCCAACCTCCCAACCTCCATATGCCTATTTAATCTTAGGCCCTCCCCTTGACATTCCCCTGGATGAATTTTTTTGTACTTCAAGTTTTATTTGCCTTAGAATGTCTTAGGCTTCTGTTTGCATTTGTCCCTTTTCAAATTTTCTTGTAGGAACTTTGTCATTCTTCAGTCGGAGCAAGCTCATATCATCGCAGATGATCCTGTATGATCTCGGATGATCATGCCCCAATTCGAGATGATTTTGCACTTTATAGACGATTTTGACTGTAGTCAAAATTGGGGGCAATTAGTTCCCAGAGTTTGCACTTTTCTCTTCTCGTATGCTATTTCATTCTGCATTTAGATCAGTTTATTTTTATTTTTTGCTATTCTACATTTTGGAGTTCACCCATATAGCTTAAGTGCATGATAAGATCATAATTTTTCATTAGAATACTATAATTTACTTGAATTTCTATTCGTAATTATCGTTTTAGTATCTATATTGTCATTTTACATCATTTTCCTCTGTTAGTATTGCTGCATTTTCTGTGTTCTATGTATATTTCTCTGATTGCAGGTCTCTGTTGAATTCGTCAGATCTCAGATGATCCTGTATGATTTCAGACAATCTTGTCAGATCAGAGGCGATCTTGACACTTTCAAAATATCAGAACCTCCATCAAACATATGGAATCAAGTTTAACTTGTCTTTATTTAGTATATTCTTTGTACTTGATATTCATTGCTACTTTCTGTATTCATTTAAATCTGCATTTCATATAGAATAGTTTCGATTCATTTGGCCAAACCTAGGATTTGAATGATTAAAGATAAAATTGAACACATAAAACACATTCCCAACCTAGGTGTGGAGACTGCCACTAAACGTTTCCTGGTGAACCCCACCATCCGTCAAAAAATCACCTTAATACCCCTCCCCCGAGAGGCGGGACCTTCAAAGGGCCTCTCAGTCTGAGGTATTTTCCCATCCTTTTCAAATCCCCCTTCCGGGCACGGATCCTATAGCCTGAAGGTAAGGGTGCAAAAAATTTAGAGCGATACATTTTGGTGAACCCGACGTGAAACTAAAACCTTTTGAAAACAAACAAAACAAAAACAAAAAACATAGATTCATTTAAAATCATTAGAAAACTACTAAGTTGCATATCATGTTTAGATGGTAGTTCCTAAGAAAAGACTAGTTGTCACTATAAATGTTGAAAACCAATTAGTAGCCATAGAAATTAATTTTGTGCTTAGTGTGCCTGAAACAAATAGAAACCAACTTTTGTGGGACGAACTTAATAGGAGACTAGGTATCATTTCATTTAGGTCAGCAAAACTTAGACAAATCAAGAGGTTTGCCCTAGATAGAATCCTGTATCCTCATCAACTCATTTTTTATCATGAATTTTAGAGAGCTTGCCATAGGTGGTTAGCTTATAGGAGAGCTCTTATGTCTTCAAAATTGTTCACCTTCGAGGAATACCTCGAGAACGCAACTGTTATACACCAATTCCTAGGTCGTGTAGAAGATCAAGAGGTCATTCTTACGTAGGGAAAGGTGGAGGAGAGTTCCTAGAGCTGTGTTATATCGAGAGTATTGCCACAAAATTTATTTCTACCAACTAGAGTCTAAGATAGATAATATCACTATAGCACTTTTTGTCAAATTCTTGAAAGAAAATTTTCAATTTGAAGAAGAACATTTCATGACTCCTGAAGAACTTGAGCCCGTTAATGATATTTATAAATTATTTATAGAAAACTAGATCATTGCTTTCATTATTATTATTTCTTGTGTTTTGTGTGTTGTTTGTTATCTTTATAATATTGTTATAAAAAAACAAAAAAAACCAAAAATATAACAAAATCAAAACATTTTATTTTAAATACTATAGTAGGTATATAATTAAAATATATACCTCTTAATCTTGTTGCATATATATATATATATATATATATTTGCTGAAATCTAAGTTTAAGAACAATGACTAGACTTAGGAATGGTAAACAAACTGAAGAAGAAGAAGAAGAAGATTGGTTAGGAAATAAAACAAAAAAATAAAATGCCCTTCCTAAGGATCCAATTCCAGAAGGAGAAACTCTAGAACAGCCAGAAGATGAGTTGGTTGAAGAAAATGAGCAACAAGAAAATGTTAGAGAGGAAGGATCCTCATCCCCTAGAATGGCTCCAGATGGAACTGTTACTTTTGATAACATAGATCATTTCTAGAAATTATTCAATAATAATATTGGTGCTCTTAATATGGCAGTTCATCTTGATAGGGGACAAATTAGTGAAACTCAAGCAATCCTAGAAGAAGGATTTAACATGCACACTAATCCCTTGTCCTTCGTTGATCAAGAAAGTGATAAATCTGGACCATCCAATAGGGATATGGCCACTATGATTCAGAACATGCAAAAAAAACAAGTTACCCAACCTCCTAAGGAACCTGTTATTGAACCTAAAATCATTCCCACACAAAAGAGACCTTCATTCACTATTTTATTTCGCCAAACTATGGATCAATATGCTTCAAATCTACAAAAACCTAAAATGAAGCCAAACACCAATTTTCAACAATCTGGGATACAACATAATACAACTTCAAAACTTCTTCATAACACCCTTCCTACCAACAATTTACACAATAGCAATATAGCATCTAATATTCATGTCCCTCTATCATATGCTCACCAATCCCATATTAATACACTACCGAACCAATATGGTGGGCAAACCAGTAATTTGGAAGCCATGGTGAAACAGTTAGCTTCCCGCATGGACCAAATGGATCCCTACCGTCCCTCATACAATTATCGAGAGATGTGTAGTTAGCCTTTGGATCCCATAGTTGTAGCACAACCATACCCTAAACACTTTCCCATGCCCGTCCTGCCTATATATAAAGGAACCGAAGATCCCATAGAGCATCTTCACATGTTTAGGATAGCATGTCATGATATATCACATGATGACTTGTTATTACTAAAAATGTTCCCAAAAAGTTTAGGAGGAATGGCATTAGAGTGGTACTATCAATTTCCCACTCATTCTTTGAGAAATTTTGAAGAGACCACTGAATCTTTTGTGCATCAATTTAGTGCCTATATCGAAAGGCATGTAACCATTAAATATTTGTACAACTTAAAACAAGACAAAGATGAATTTTTTGCTGACTTCTTAGCTAGATGGAGGTAGTTGACGGGAAAACTGCACTTTGTGCTACCTTATAGGGAAATGTTGGACATTTTTATTAATAATTTACAAGAACAAATATCTGATAAGTTATCAACTGCTACCTTAACCACCTTCGATCAAGCTATAGACTTATCTCGAAGGGTGGAAGATGCTATAATTAGGAGAGGCTAGCTTAGGAAGAAATATGATGAGAAAACATCCATAAATCAATATAAAAACAAACAAGTTGTAGGTGATGGAGTCACTGACAGCAGAAATGTTGCTAATATCAATACAACGAAGACAACAAAAAAAATTATATTGAAACCTCCTGATAAACCTCCTCGAGAGTTTACTAGATTGAATCAACCATTATCAACTATTCTACCCCAATTACTAGCATGAGGCTTGATCCAATTACCAGCTATCCGGGAACCTGATCCAACTATACCCGGATACAGAGCTGATTTACATTGTTATTTTCATAGAGGACCTAGACATGCTACTAACTCTTGTAAAATATTAAAACATAAAATACAAGATCTGATTGATAATAATGAGATGGAGGTGCAAGCCTTCCAACCTAAACAAAATGCTCCTAAT
The DNA here is from genome assembly GCA_028583015.1 of Wollemia nobilis. Lineage (NCBI taxonomy): Eukaryota > Viridiplantae > Streptophyta > Pinopsida > Araucariales > Araucariaceae > Wollemia > Wollemia nobilis. The sequence continues at coordinate 3,918,880 of JAQPPZ010016831.1, forward strand.
AATGCTCAAAAGAACATTCTCCAAAATCAGAATTAGAATGCCAATCAATCATTAGATATATTTCAACATCCTTTACCAAAACATGGTAAAGAGGTGGCCAATCAAATTGAGCATCATAATGTCCCTCCTCCTACCCGATATGTAGGAACTATTAGCGGACATTTACCTAATCATGATTTACAAAAATTTGACACAACTTTATCCATGGTCACGACTAGGCCCCTACATAATATTCAAACATCGGATCTCAGTGATGTAGAATCGGATACTAAAAGTGAAATAGACATCACTTCAAATCACTCGAATAGTTATAAAAACAAATCAGTTCCTATTCAACCTATCACAGATTCTATGGTTCCGAAAGAACCATTTCCTAGAAGAGTTACTACTCGACCCTCTTCTAATTAGTTCCTTCCTAATGAACAAGCCATAAACGCTAGACCGAGACCAATTCAGCATCCTCAATATAATATTGTAGGTACCATCAGAGTCATTACCAGACAATAAGCTCAAAATTTTCAACAAGAACCAAATCAGAACGATGGATCAATTCCATTTGTTTTGAAAAATCCCAATAAAGGGAATCATGCTTCTAATGTTCAATCTAAACCTCCTTACAATATTAATGAACAATTATCCAATACTACAGCCAGAATTTCCCTTTTGGACCTATCAAGATCTTCTCCTACACATAGGGATGAATTAATGCTTACATTGAGCCAAATGATGGTACCACAAAACATTCAACCTGAATCCATGGCCAATACTATCATCACTAGAGAAGTCGATTGTATTGAATTTTGAGATAAAGATATCCCACAACATAGTTTACATAAGGATAACCCCTTATATATTACTGCCCTAATAGGATATGTAGCAGTCAAAAGGGTCTTGATTGATAATGGTTCATCTCTAAATATTTGCAATTTTGACTTCTACCAAAGATTTGGGTTTAGAAGTGATGAAATGAAGAAAACTGACATGGTCATAAAATCTTTCAATGACGAAACACAAGAAACGTGTGGAGTTATCACCATCCCATTGCAAGTTGGTCCGAGAACCTTAGATATGATCGTGTTTATTGTACATTGCCCCACATCATACAATATACTCTTGGGTCGTCCTTGGATCAATGCAATGCGGGCTGTCCCATCAACTTTACACCAATGTGTTAAATTCAAATTTAAAAATCAGTTGGTCACTATCCATGGTGATCCTAGACCCTTTGATATGTGTGCTTTGGCAAAACTTGTTGGAGTTCAATTTTGCCCTGCTTTGTCATCCACACATCCTAATTCTTATTTTTCATCTAAACCTATGAAACACACACCCATAACTTCATCTATTTCTCCTCCATTAATTTCACCCTCATATATAGCTCAACAATCTTCTAAACAAACCACACTAGAACCTCAAAAATATCTTAAATCCACAACCAATCCTTCATGTTCCATCCCTATAATTTCAAAACCTATAGACCCATTTATTAACACCTCCACATTATCTACATCTATCATACCTTCCACATCTAAAGATATATGGAATGATCCTTCTACATCTTATGCTCTTTCTAATGAACTCTTACCTGATTTATCTAAAATTCTTATATAAAAAAAAAACAAATGCTTCTATGCAAAATTCCATTATCTTAAGTAATTTTTTGCCATCTCCTCATACTTTGGGCCTCCCACAACCTATGGGAAGTACTTACCAATTCGGGATTTGTGCCTTCATTTATCAAAAAACTCATCATGAGGGATATGCTCGATGTTATTTTACTAATGATTATATTAAAGCTAAACCTATAATGCTTAAAATGGGATATGAAGGGAAAGGCTTGGGACCTCTGCAAGATGGTATGAAAGAACCCTTTGAGGTAGAACCATGGCCCGCCCAATGTGGTGTGGGCCTATTTCCTAGTAAGGGTCAACCCTTCCCTTTTGAATATGATGATCAACTCATATGTTATCAAGATCATTTGGATGGGTGTGATGATTTGCCTCTAAAAAATCAGCAATTTACATGCAATATGCTATCCATAGCTTATCCTAAAATGATTGCTGAATCCGATGATGAGTTGGAAGGAGATATTTTCCATGATGTCTCCGTTGAAGAGTTGTTACACAATGGTTTTTATTTTGATGGTTCTATACCTACTATAGCCCAGCTTGAGGCCATGACTCCTCAAGATGAATTATCCAAGTTAACCTTAAAAGAATTACAATAATTGGGCGTTTCACCCACCCCACCTAATTTTGAAAGAGATCTACACATGGAAGTAGAAAACGTCATTAAATTTAACATTGGAACTGAGGATAATCCCCACATAATCAATATTGGATAAGAATTAAGTCAAGAAAAACAAGAGCAATACATTGCATTCATTAAAGAATATGAAGATGTCTTCACTTGGACATATGAAGATATGCTAGGTTTAGACCCTTCTGTAGTCATGCATCACCTAGTAGTCCATTCGGATGCTAAACTTGTTAAACAAAAACTTAGAAAAATGCATCCCAAAGTGGCCTTGCTAGTCAAAGGGGAGTTAGAAAAACTCCTGAATGTTGTTTTTATACAAGCTATTGATTATGCTGAATGGATATCGAATGTAGTTCCAATCACCAAGAAATAAGCCACTAAAGTTAGGGTTTGCAATGATTTCAAAGACATTAATGTTGCATGCCCTAAGGACGATTTTTCTCTTCCCAATATGGATCAAATCATTTACTTTACTATTGGAAGTGGAATGATATCCTTAATGGATGGATTTTTTGGTTATAATCAGATCAGGATAGCTCCTGAATATCAGGCTAAAATAGCCTTTATCACCCCTTGGGGAACATTTTGTTGGAAAGTGATGCCATTCGGCCTAAAGAACGCAGGTGCAACCTATCAACGAGCTATGACTTATATTTTTCATGACATGATGCATGATATCCTACATGATTACATAGATGATATCATAGCTCATTCCATCAAAGAAGATGATCATTTAAATGACTTAAGGATAGTGTTTGATCGATTAAGGGAATATCTTATCTAACTAAATCCTGCTAAATGCATATTCGAAGTTAAGTCTGGTAAACTATTAGGGGTTATAGTTTCTTTACGTGGCATAGAAATCGACCCTCTCAATATTGTAGCTATCACTGATATGCCCGCACCTACCAATATATCTGAGTTACGAAGTTTACAAGGTAAGCTTCAAGTTATCCGTCACTTCATCGATAAGCTGGCAGACAAATCGGTCCCTTTCTTAAGCTTCTTAAGAAGTATGTCCCTTTTAATTGGGACGATGAATGTAAGGAAGCTTTTGAACTTCTCAAATAATACCTCCTTAACCCACCTGTGCTTTCACCGCCTAGACCTGATCGCCCATTTATCTTGTATATTTTAGCTTCAGATTTTGCTTTAGGAGCTATGTTAGCTCAACTTGGTGATGAGAAAAGAGAACGTGCTAATTATTATGTTAGCCGAACTTTAATTAGCTATGAAACCTGCTACACAGCATTAGAAAAACTATGTCTAGCAGTCATATTTTCTACACAAAAATTATGCCATTATATGCTCAGTCAGAAAACATATGTCATTGCTAAATATAATCCCTTGCGGTATCTCATGAGTCGACCTTATTTATCGGGTCGCACAGCAAAGTGGTTTCTTGCTCTAAGCGATTTTGAACTCACATTTATAGGATAGAAGTCTGTTAAGGTTCAAATCATAGCAGATCAATTAGCTACTGCACCCTTAGAGTCTACCCATCCCCTCATCATTGAGTTTCCTGATGAATGCCTTCAATTAGAGGCAGACCATGTTGAACAATGGTCCTTATACTTTGATGGAGCCCGATGCATGAGTGGGGCTGGTGTAGGTATTATTTTAATATCTCCACAAAAACACATTATACATTTGTCCTTTAAATTAACATTTTCTTGCACCAATAATACTGCTGAATATGAATCTCTAATCCTTGGATTATGAGCTGCCTTGGCGCTAAAAATTAAACATCTACTAGTTTTTGGTGATTCTCAACTTGTTATAAACTAAATTAATGAATTTTATCAGACCAGAGATGATAAATTACGCCCATATAAAGCATATGTTTTACAATTAATATCCCTATTTGATCAAGTTACCTTGGAAGCTATTCCTCGAACTAGCAACCGTGCGGCTGACGCTATGGCCGCAGCTGCATCTCTTTTGCCCTTGGAGTTAGATGACGAATATGCCACCATAATTATTTGTTGACTCTAGGAACCCACTTCAAATAAGTCATGCTTAGAACCTTTGGATGTGTTTCTAATCAATGAAACTACTCCTGAACCTTGGTATACGAGTATATTTGATTTTCTTCACAATGGGACTTTCCTTGTCAATTCTAATAAAAACTAGCATTGGTTATTACGTAGACGAGCAAGTTGATTTGTAATAATTGGCAATATTTTATATAGGAGATATTTTGAAGGTATCCTATTGAGATGTTTGAATTTAGAAGAATCCATATCATCTTTGAGTGAAGCCCACGATGGATCTTGTGGAGGACACTTTAGTGGTAGTGTCATTGCTAAAAAGCTCCTTAGGATAGGATACTTTTGGCCTACCATGGAGAATGATGCACATAATTATGTGTGCCATTGCGACAAGTGCCAAAAACATGTTGACCTTGTCCATGCCCCTGCACAAGAACTATAGGCTATTTCATCTCCTTTGCCCTTTTCAAAATGGGGCTTAGACATTATTGGCAAAATTAATCCTGTGTCATCTAATGGACATAAATTCATCATAACCGCCACTGAGTATTTTACGAAGTGAGTTGAAGCTATGCATTTAGCTTCCTACACTGGAACACAAGTCTCTAAATTTATTTTTAATCAAATCATTTGTAGGTTCAGAATTCCTGCAAATCTCATCTCAGACAATGGAACTTGTTTCAAACATAAAGATGTTAAAAAATTATGCCAAAAATATAATATTCAACATTGCTGGTCCACTCCCTATTATCCTCAGGGTAATGGCCAAGCAGAAGCTTCTAACAAAACCTTAATCAAAATTCTCAAAAAAAATTGGTCAATAAATTTGGCTGCGACTGGCACATTCAATTATATCCAGATTTGTGGGCATATCGCACTAGTGTTTGTACTCCCACAGGTACTTACCTTTTGTTTTGGTTTATGGCGCTAAAGTTGTTTTTCCCTTTGAATTAGAAGTTCCTTCTTTGGCTCTACTAATTCAAGATACCGAAGTAGGAGATGAATATCAAGCTGGCAGACTCAGTCAGCTGGAACTCCTAGATGAAAAGCGCATCAATGCTTTGGAGCATCTTTGTGCCTACCAAAACAAGCTTAAAAGATCATGTGCTAAGAAAGTTCATCATCGATCCTTTGAGGTCGACGACCTTGTTTTAAAAGAAAATAAAAAAATACTAATGCAACTAAACACCTTAAAGGTAAATTTGAACCCAACTGGCTTGGACCATATATTATCACTGCTAAATTTGAATCGGGATCATACAAATTATCTACCTTAGATGGTAAAGAACTTAAAGAACCTATGAACATTATGCACCTTAAACGTTACTATGCATAAAATTTGGTCATTTCATCATTGTATATATTTGTTTAAAATATTTCAAAAAACCACTATCTTGTATTTCTTTCAATTTATAAACTTAAAAAATATAAAAACACCAAAAACATCAAAATCATCAAAACCCTTCAAAAACATATTTTATTTTTCATACTTATCAAATCGTGAAGTATTGCAGTTATATTTTCAGTTATTTTGGATAAATTAGCATTTATTTGGAATCTCGCACTTTCACATTCACATGAATAAATATCTTGATTTTATTTGGCATGATTACTAATCTCTATTATATCAAAGTTCACAAAATTCAATTAAATAAAGTTTGAGCACAGAGAATTGATCTTGTTATTTACTTAAACCAAGCATATCCTGTCACAATAAAATGATTATATTTGTAATGTCCATGCTATGCTACATAGTAGAAGTGGTTTCTTGAGCAAAAAATTTCCCCTGCTATCCTATCATGCACATGGTCTAGAATCTTTGAGAATTGACAAAAGGACAAGCTCACCCCTACCTAGAATAAAAATCCCTTGCTCTACAGCTAATCCGAGCAAGTATCCCTAAAATAGGAAGCAAAAGAAAAAGAAAAATCAAGCAAAATCATGAGAAAAAGAAGCATTATTTCATAATCATTTTGTACTCTCTTAGCACTATTTCAGCATTATCTCAAATATCAAAGCAAAAGATACGAAAAAGAAAAATACAAAAAAAAAGAGAAAAGAAAGAAAAAAAGCAAAGAAAGCAAAACAAGCAAAAGCAAAAGCAATAAAATCCCTTTCCCTACCCATTGAAAAGAAAAGAAGGGTTGATGAGCTTGAATCCCTAGAATTCTTAATTATTCAAAAACTGTGAGGTAAGCCCCATAACAGGTGGTTTGTGCCCAACCCGCTTGGCCTTGGGTAACTCCTAGCGTGGTGATATGTCTGTCACATTAGCGACCTTTTGTACATACCTATGTCTGCTTATGGATTAGCTAGCTCTTGATAACCCGACTTACATAGTAGTCTGGTACCGTTATATGCATCTAAATCATGGTTAATGAACACTTATTTGGTTAATTTAAATCACTTGTATCAAATTATCTTGCTCAAAACTGGTAAATGCACAAAGCAATTACACACACATTTGTATTTGAGAGATTTTGTGTATCATTATGATAAATCAAGATCAGAAATGAACTCACATACGCACATGGGATTCCTTATAAATCTAACTTTTGTCTTTAAGATACTTTGAAATATTTTTGCAAATTGTTTGGAATAATTTCATTTTCTTCTCTGAGAACAGTTGTTTAGTATAAATACAACTACATGCATTACCAAAAAAATCAAAATCATTTTTAAAAACATGCAATAAAGTTACATTTATATATAACTTTTGACTTCCGCGACGATGGTATAGTTCCAAAACCAAAATTGGAATTTTATGCCTAGCACAAGTCCTCATCTTCATATTTTCTGTCTATTTTCAAAAATTAAAAATCAACAATGCAATAAAACTATTATTTTCTTCTTTGGATTTCACGATGATGGTATAAGTTTATATCTATAATTCTATGCCTAGCACAAACCATCGAACTAATTTTATTTCCCATTTATGTCAAATCATAAAAAACATATGACTTAAATCATTCTTTTACACAATTATGCTTTAAAAGAATGCACATTGTTACTATTTCATGTCATTATGTCAACATCCAATTTTGCAATGATGGTATAATTCCTAGGGAATTATTCAAAAAAAAAAAAATTATCACACTTAGGAATTTATGCCTAGCAAAAATCATTTTAAAATATTTCATGCATACTATTTTTATGAAAATCTAAAAATAAATCATCAAACCATCATTATCTCCATCATTACAACACAAAGTCTTAAGACAGTCTCTTAAGCACTCTTTTACTTTTAACAATATTTCTATACTAGGATTAGCTTGACGACCTAGCGAGCGGCAACTCCATGAAATGGCCTATAATAGCGAAAATGTCCTTTGAAATTATTGTTAGAAGTCCCTTTTATTTTTATCAAATTATTTCACAAACAACCGATTTGTTTACATCAGATTATTTTATTTAAATTTTAAAAGCATGACATTCAAACCATAATATTTCCAAATGACATAATTACATGAATCATCAAATCAATCACACCAAAACATTAAAGCATCATACAAACACATAAGACAAGTCATATGATCACAAATATCTCATCCATATATATATCAACAATATATACATCATCTCAAACTGGATCGGTATGCCATAATCTGTACCTCGGCATACTCAATCCTCTATCAAAAATAATAAACACTATGTATCAATCTGTGTAGTGCAGTCTATAGCAGCTAGCCTCGAGAACCCCTCGAGCTCTCAGCCTCATATCCTCCCCTACCCCGAGGTGGACGAGGTGGCCCCATCACCATATGTGTGGTGCTATAAGTCCTGGACTCTGATCATGATGATGTCCTCGATGACCTCATCATGATAGGCTCCGCAATGGGGGCCGACAGCAGTAACCTCTTCTCCTCTGGAACCATATGGTGGTATAGCATTTGATAGAATGTGATTTGGGCAATCGCCCATGCTAGGTCCCGAGTGCTCGCCCCTCCACTCTGTGCTCTAAGGCATGTGAACTCATCTTTGAGCTATGTGGCATCCTATCGATGTCGTGCAGCCTCATCCTGCAAGGACTACACCTAAGCCTAGAGACGAACAGTCTTCGCTCGAAGAGTAGCCATCTCGCTACTCTCTCCTACCTCGACACCCTTGCCCTTATCGGGTGATGGTGGCCTCTCTCTCTATGGATAAGGGGGTCTCTCCTCCATCCTCTCCTACTGCCACGACCTCTGTTGAGCCTATGGTCTCCTCTGCTCTCTCCCATCATGATCCTGTGTTGCCTCAATGGTCGCCTGGCATCGCCTCCCCATCCGACGCACAACTACATAAATTGGACCCTAAGCCCTTATCATCCGAGGAGGGCAAATGCCTATGTACTAGGCATTGTAGCCATCGACAACCCCAGCGTCATCACCATCCACTTGCTGTATGGGGGCATCATCCGCATCCTCACTCTAGAAGCGCTACATATCTGGAGCCCCACTGATTGTAATGTTATCCCGGACGATCTGAGAAAAATCATAGTCCCTAAGAGATGGGATCCCCTGTTGTTGACTGAACTACCTCAAAATTCGGTCATAGTGGTAGAGCTCCACCTCTCTCCTCTCCATCCTCATCCAGCAGGTTTTCCTAACGCGATCCAACTCTTGTCCATCCTCGGCCCACCCTAGATGATCTCTCCAAGGCCTCCAGGTGATTTGGTCAGAGATAAGGTCATCAAGTAGTCTCTGGGACATTGGCAGATATATTCGTCACTATGACCCTCTCTAGAGCCACCAGTAGAAAACTTGGGGCCTCTCCCCATAAATCCCTATTAGTGGGAGCCCTACCGGCCTTCGCACTATGATGTGCTCCCAGCACCAAACCTGCAATAATGATGTCAAAACTAGACATCGACCTCCCTTGTATACGACCCCATATAGGATCCTATACAAGTGGCACAAAACAAAGCTCTCCCAAGCAAACCTATACCCGTGGTCTCTCATGTCACAGACCACATCTGTCAGTAGCCATGGTAGTTTGCATCAACTCTGATGGCATAGCAGTAGACCACCTACCACCCCAGCCAAAACCTATGTCAGTCTAGATGCCCCAAGCATCTGGTGTAGCAACTCGATGTTCACTCTGCCCTTCTCCAGGGTGAAGCTCGGATCTCCACACAGTCACATCATCACGTGGCCCTTATTGGACGTGGGAGTTATTAGCCATCCTTGTATGGGGATCCTCAAAATCCTCCATACATCCCAATGTGGAAGTCATATCCCCTGTCGGTAATCGAAAACAAGAAGAACCTGGATACCACCTCTCTGCTAGGGCTATCAATAGCCCCATATCTGTAGAAACCTGTGGCATATCTACCACATGTTGCAAGTCAACTTGAACGAACTGATCTCGCTCTACCTAATATAGAGTGGCCAAGTCATCCTTTAGCCCACCATATTTCCATTCCTGACTCTTTAGTAATCCTCTCTGCAACATAAACAACAAAACAATAAAAATCATTAATAAAATAGTGATTAAAAATGCAAGTAAAACAAGTGCAATTTCATACAAATAATGATATCATCTACTAGACGATATCGTCCAAAATTTGAGCAAATTCATCTCCAATTTTGCAAGAGGGAATCGTCCCTTATTGTACGAAATCGTCCCCATATCGCCAATTTTTCCCTTGGACGAAATCGGCGATATCGAGACGATTTCAGCAAAATTGAGACGATTTCATCCTGATGACGTCAACGGCCCAAAAACGGCCATGATTCTCAACAATCATTCAAAATTAATCTAAAAAGCATGAAATTCAAAATTAAAAACATTCTAAATTAATTTTGGACCCTTACCCGTAGCCCGCGTCGGACCTCTGTCGATCTGTGCGCTGTCTCGACCATCTTGTTTGCAGAGCTCTAGAAACCAGGAAAATGAACAGTAACAATGAATTAGGATTTTACCTTATTTTTCTTAATTTTATTCAAAAACACTTAACAAAATTTTAACATTTTGCTTTTCCATGTTTTAACCTCAAATGTTCAATTTGGGTAAAAACACGGAGGGGGAACCATAGTAAATTGTCGTATGATTCGACCTAGAATCGTCGCCTAAAAATGGGAATAATTTTTTCTTTCTCATAGATCGAGAAGAACTCATATTTAACGCATTTTCTTTGGAAAATTTTCTAAAGAGGGGGCAAAATGTAGCACCCTAAAATTGGCGCAATAAACCTTAGCAAATAATTAAAATTACCTTAGTAATAATTCAAAATTTAAATTTTAAACCCCAAACCGCCTGTTAAATCGCTTTCCTCATTTTTTGTGCCATTTTTAGGATTTGTTGTGATCGTTGGATGATATCATCGTCGATCAGACGATATCGCCTCAGATCGGATGAATTCGTCTGGAGCAAAACGTCCAGACGATTTCGTCCCAAAACTGATTTTTCATAATTAGCTTTTGTTTCAACGGTGTCTCTAACTTGGGCAAAAGCGTGTCTACACAGTTACAGACTTCCCCCATTGGAGATCTCCAAAATTGGGATGATCTCCAACCTCCCAACCTCCTTCATATGCCTATTTAATCTTAGGCCCTCCCCTTGACATTCCCCTAGCTGAATTTTTTTGTACTTCGAGTTTTATTTGCATTAGAATGTCTTAGACTTATGTTTGCCTTTGTCCCTTTTCAAATTTTCTTGTAGGAACTTTGTCATTATTTAGCTAGATCAAGCTCAGATCATCGCAGATGATCCTGTATGATCTTGAACAATCACACCCCAATTCGAGACGATTTTGCACTCTACAGATGATTTCGACTATAGTCAACATTGGGGGCAATTAGTTCCCAGAGTTTGCACTTTTCTCTTCTCGTTTGCTATTTCATTTTGCATTTAGATCAGTTTATTGTTATTTTTTGCTATTCTAAATTTTGGAGTTCACCCATATAGCTTAACTACATGATAAGATCATAATTTGTCATTAGAATACTATAATTTACTTGAATTTCTATTTGTAATTATCGTTTTAGTATCTATATTGTCATTTTACACCATTTTCCTCTGTTAGTATTGCTGCATTTTCTGTGTTCTATGTCTATTTCTCTGATTTTAGGTCTCTAACAAATTTTTCTGACAAATTCGTCAGATCTCAGACAATCCTGTCTGATTTTACACGATCCTGTCATATCAGAAGCGATCTTGACTGCTTCAAAAAATTAGAACCTCCATCAAACATCCAGAATCAGGTTTAACTTGTCTTTATTTAGTATATTCTCTATACTTGATATTCATTTTTGCTTTCTGTATTCATTTAAATCTGCATTTCATATAGAACAGTTTCGATTCATTTGTCCAAACCTAGGATTTGAACGATTAAAGATAAAATTGAACACATCAAACACATTTTCAACCTAGGTGTGGAGACTGCCACTAAACGTTTCCTGGTGAACCCCACCATCCATCAAAAAATCACCTTAATACCCCTCCCCTGAGAGGCAAGACCTTCAAAGGGCCTCTCAGTCTGAGGTATTGTACCATACTTTTCACAACCCCCTTCTGGGCATGGATCCTATAGCCTGAAGGTAAGGGTGCGAAAAATTTGGAGCGATACAAATACAAGTAAATTTACCCATTGTTGAAATAGCAGAAGTAGGCATACAAGTAAATATTATCCCATAGATGCAACCTATAATTAGGCCTCCAGATATAGTGATATTAACAAAATACAATGAGGATATAGCATACTAGATGGGGCAATGTCATAAGCTAGAGACACAAATCTTGTATTTAAAACCTCTGAAAGAACATCTAGGAGCTAAAAATGCAGACATCAGTAAGTTGCAAGAGTAGGTAAAAGAAACATGTCAAACTACAGAGTGTCTAGTGCAGTGTAGAAGACTAAAAATATTCTATAGTTTGATATTGAAAGAGAAATATCTCCAATGGCAATTAATGAGAATTTCTTCTGGTCTTCCTCATAAGTTGGAAACTCTTGGAGAGTTTTTAGAAATATTTTGGCAGAGTTTAGTAGCCCAACAGAACCTGTTATGTGAGCTATTCCTACATAAATTCTTCTTACCAATTGAAGTGATATTCTTTCCACACATCTTTACAGGTGATCTCCAATTGAGGGCTTTTATGTCAACATTGCAAAACCAAATTCACTGCAAATAGGAAAATAAAGTAAGGAGATGGATCTACAAGCAGTGTTACTCATCAGACCTTTTAGTGTAACCATATAGATTCCACCTACTAGCAATATACTCTGATGAGAGATACAAGGGTCAAAAATATGTATATGGAAAATCTTCAGAGGTGTATGACTCATTTTAAGGATTTCTATACAAAATATTTTGCTTATGCTTTATCAACATGCAAAAGTATATGGGGAGAATTACCCATATCACTAAAAAATAGGGAGCCCATCTCTCCAAACAACCTGTTGAGTTCAATATGAAGAGTAGAAAGTATTATCCAGACCATCTTGGAATTAAAAGAACAATGGGTAGGTCTTAGGTACAGGTCACCAACAATCATCACCCTTGTCCCTTATTTCTTTGACAATGATCTTCAATCTGATGAACAATTCCAAAAATGAATTATATAAATAAAGGAGTGTCGGGGATATTATAATATTGGTGGAAGACCTTGGAAGTATCATGAAATATATCTTGACATGGATCTTTGTGCCTCTGTAGTTGCACAGAATGCATGAGGACATGCATTATAACAGGTTGGGGGGAAAATGATGAGGTTGGGAATTGCCTCATCAATGGACTATTTTTTATAACTTATAAACTCTTTGAAACACCTTATGTTATGTTTTGATTCTAATTATGATGATAAAATGCATTATGTATTAGTATTTACATGTTTTAAATGTTGAAGAGCATATATTCTGTTTTGACCTGTTTTGACTATTTTTCTGCATTTTTGACCTATTTTAGCTAAATTATCTAGCAAATTATGATTTATTTGAAGTTGTAATAATAGATGTTGATATGTATTCAGTTTTAAAATAATTCCATTTTCTTTCATTACCTTTTAAAAAATTCAAATGCTAAAAAGGGTGCCAAAACCTGTCCAAGTTAAACTGATTGTGCAAAAACAGAATATTGACCATATAAATTCTAGCCAACTATGCATACACAACATGGCTTGGAATTGGTCATCTCCAACATGATCTAATGGTGGAATAGGTCTTCTGAGGATGGCAAGATAATTTTCACATAGTCAAAACCACTTTCTTGTGCATCAGATGCACAAATTAGCACATGAATTATTATATTGCCTGATATTTTGGAGCAACTTCAGAATGAGCGGAGCAAAAATAGTTCAGAAAATGGTGAGATAAGGATGGTTTCAGCTGTCTAAGGGGTTTTTTTACTTCTTCCACATCTTTTATCCCAACAGTTGTAGGACAAAAAAGCAAATAGATAAACTGTAGTAGAACTAATTCCTGCATATTAGGAAAACAATTCTAAAACACTTAATGGCATCCCTGAAAAATAGCAACAACTCATATCAGCATTGTAATAGAATAATATAAATAACCTAGCTCCCATTAATTTGAGCATATAGGATATAGGTGTAGAAGAATTCAAAAATAGATAAGTTGTTTTTATTGTAGCATAATAGTATTTTGCAGGCAATTTCCTGCACTACTGTAATCCTACTACAAAATCAGTAAAGGTGGAATTTTGCCATTCTATTGCCATTATGAGTGAATTTTTGAGATTTAAATAGTTTATAAAAGTTCTTTCCACATTCTTTTAGGGAGCAAGGGCCACTTCCAGGCCCAATAGAAGGAACATCTTTGACAAGTTTTTTGCTCATTTCTTGCTGCAACAAATTAGTAGGAACCTAATAGTTTCTCTTTCACATTTTTAGTTGTGCTCTTTTAGATTGCATATGATAATTTGTAACGATTATAGAAGTATGTGCATGTCAACTAACCACTTAGCATAGATGTTTGCATCATACAACATTTCCTAATATTCCTTATTTTCAATAGCTATTTTCAGATTTTGGCATTTCCAGTTTATATCGATGAACTCCCTACTCTTTCAGTTTTGTAACATTTTAATTCTTGTCCCTTGAATTATGTTACTGTAACTAGGTTTATTTTATGTAAGTGTGCATTTCAATTCTGCAAATTTTATTTTTTGTTATTTCCAGTTCTGCAACACTTCATTTGTCATTCTGTAAATTTAGATAGTTTGATTTTCCTACAAAGTTTCAATTCATGCAATTTCATTTCTATAAGGGTAAATATGAGTCAATTTCAGTTTTTAATATTTAGAGGTGACATAAAACCCCCAAACGCTAACTGTTTCACCAATAAATCCATCTACTGAATGAACCGATCCTTAAACTACTTACCTTTCCTATCGTATATAGCCATTGGACATCGTCCTGGATTGACAAGTATAATGACTAAATGATGAATAATTGACAACACTCATCAGTTAGGGTAGAAAATGTGAAGTTCATGGCCTACTTATGGTGGATGACCTGGTTCACAATCGCATAAAGCATTCATTGGCAAAGAAGACCCAAACATTTTTAGGGGAGGAAGAAAAACTTTTTAGGATTTAGAATGGCTTTAGGAGAACCTCCCTGAAGGCCCCTTGGGACCAGGTGGTCCTGGTAATTATGAAATTTTTTACCTTGGACAAGAATAAGGATATCCTCCATAGTTATAATTTTATTATTCTAAATCATCTTCGACACAAGAATATTATGAATATTCCATATTTTATCTTCCAATATTTATCTAGATCGGTTAGTAAGGTGAAGAAAGGGGTAGCATCGAATCCAATCGATCAAGGATTGTTGAAAATGATATTTTATTTCATGGTTATTTCAATGGGTTTGGATGATGATAGTATCCTAAAATGTTTGAATAGGGTTCAACCTCCCATTGTGGAGTTTTCTAACTCATATTTATTCATAGAGCATGAATCTCTAAATTTGGAGGTCATTAATGCTTCGTCATTATTGATATGGTGAGGAAGAGAATTAACTTTCACTAAAAATGTTCTAGAGGAAGTGAAGGGATGCACAAGTCTAAGAGGTGAGTTGCCAAAGTGGCTAACCTAGGTAAGGCTACAATGGAAATTGATGAATCTAAATCCAAAGAATATCTACCACCCTCTAAAAAGTATAGGATTTTTTCTATGTGGGAGCAGTAATAAGGAAGTACAAAAATTCCAAAGCCTTAATGGAGGTTTTGCACCAAAATCCTTGAAGGGTAATATTATGAAACTACAATGATCTCTTATTGACTCTCTACAAGCCACTATTTCCTCCATGCAAGCTTCTATTTCCCACATAGAGGAAATATTTGCCCTTATGGGTTGGTAGGCCTAGGAGATCAATGAACACAAGGCTGACAATGATGTGGGTCCAAGTGGCATGAAGAATTGATGTTGAGGGTGGGATCAAATTACCCTATTCTGGGATGTAGTTCTATCCTAGGGTTTGGTCTTCTTCCTTCTATAGTTTTGGTATACTTTGGTTGTGTTGGGGTTTTCTTGTTCCATTTAGGGTCCTTTTTGGGTTTTACTATTTTGTGTATATGCATCTTTTTCTATTGATGGTCTTAGTGGTGTTATATTTTATGTTTCGGATGTATACCGACTATATATGATTGGAGTATCCTTCCTTTGGGAAGGATATTCTATATTTTTGTAAAGACTCGGATATCCTTTCAAAAATCCTTTGTACATCTACTAAATAATAATAATAATTTATTACCTTTTAATTGAAATTAATTATAACAATTTTTTTTTTCATTTAAGATTATTTTATATGTGGTTTATTTTCAATGTTGCTTTTATATTAAGATTTTTATTATTATTATTTAGTTTTTTTAATCTATAATTTTTATTTTCTTAAGTTTTAAATATCATAATTTCATTTAATTTAATTACTTTTTAAATATAGTGAGATTTAATTGTGATATGTTTTATTCTTCAACAAAACTTGGAAGTCATTGTCAAATCAATAACTGTACACTTGTCATACCATACAATTCATTTATTAAGATCAAAATTTTCGTATAAATAATATAGTGAAATTGTTTACTTTAAAGAGTCTATACAAAGAATTACTTTATTTTTATACCAAATTAAATAACCACTTGTTACAAGTTGCTTCTTCAATTGATTATTCCTAAAAAAAATAATAAAATAAAATTAGAAAAGTATTTTTGTACTTTTTCCTTTTTCTATTACCATCAAAGTTAGTCAACAAATCCTTACATTTTAATATTATCGCATCTATTTTTATAATAGAAAATGTATAAGTATCCCAATTTTCTTTCAAAAATTATGAAATGTTAATTAAATGAATTGATCATAAACATAAAACTCTACTTATTCAAGATTTCCAACTAAGTTAGCTTTGCTATTATAAGTTACAAAGTGTGCTAAATTATTTCACCTCTTCCATTTTTCCTTATTTTGCTTTATATTAATTTTTGTTTACCCTCGATCAAAGAGGTTGGTGGTGAAGCGGGTGAACTATGGTAAGAACCCTCTATTTATTGAAAATTCTAACCAGCAAAAAAACAAAATTCAATAAGAGAAGTAAGTGGTGTTATGCGGTTTAAAAATCCTAGCTCCCAATCCAGTGGTTATAATCCAAAGGCCCTCAATTTAATGATCCTTAAATTGCATCATTCAATAATCGATACTATGTAATATTTAATCTCATGTGCTGAGGAAGTTTTGGCTCGCATGGGATGGCAAGTTCTTGGTGGTAACACCACCAAGTGAGAAAATGACATTGGCCCCAGTGGGACTAAGTTTTGAGTTGGGTTCTCTAGTTTTGTTCCAATTTTTGGGTCAATGTGTCTTCTTAGATTTTCTATCAATTTAGCTTGCATTCCTTATGTGCTCTTTGTTCTACGTTTCTGGTCTATGTGCCCACTTGGCTTTGCTCTATTTTTTTTTCCTATGTCCCTGGAGGTTTCCCCTACGTGGGATATAGATATCATGTTTCTATCTTTGGCTTGGGTTTGTTTTTTTGTTTGTAGTTCTCGGCTTCTATTCAGTGGGTTAAGTGCTAGTTTCTTTTTACCTCCTTATATGTGTGGAGGTTAGTTGCATTTTGTGTATACATTTGGATATCCTCCCAAAACTCCTTTTACTTTATTTATTTTTATATATATATATATATATATATATTACCAAACTTAGCCCCAATTAAGATTTGAATATTATTTGATTTACATATGTCTAGCATAAAATATTAAAACTTATCTTTGACATACTTCCTATAGTTATTCCACACTATTTTGGTTTTGTAATCTTTTCAACTCTATCCCAAGCATATATTACACATTTTTTAAATATTTTATTCATTCAAACCCTATTAGACTTAGTAAACAATTTGTCATATAAATAAAAAAATAGGAAAATTTATATTATCATGCTTGATGCATATAAAATAACTAGTGTCACATCTTCTAAACCCGTTGAAAAGTGTACACTTATAAAATATTTAATAATATTTCCTTGGATATTGTTAAGACCATACAAGGTCTATTTCTAAATATGCATACTATGTTTTTCTTCATTTCTATAATAAATCATATTGATTAATTTATATAAATATCCTTAGAATATCTATATAGAAAATAAGCTTTTACATTCATATATGCTCTACCTCCAAATCATGCTTGATGCATATAGAATAACTAGTGTCACGTCTTCTAAACCCTTTGAAAAGTGTACACTTATAAAATATTTAATAAGATTTCCTTGGATATTGTTAAGACCATACAAGAGGTATTTTTAAATATGCATACCATTTTTTTCTTCATTTTCATAATAAATCATATTGACTAATTTATATAAATATCCTTAGAATATCTATATAGGAAATAAGCTTTTACATTCATATATGCTCTACCTCCAAATCCTATTTTGTTATTAATATTAGTGGTATTCTAATGAAGGCTAATAGTGTTAGGATATCATGTTTAAGCCTTTTTAATTTACTATAACCATTTAGTTATTAATAAGTAGGCACCCCCTTTTTGAATGTAAGGTTGATCCTTGTTGAGCAAGGTGCAACAACAGTATTGTCATTGTTGTCAACACACTCACATGGACAGGCTGATGTAATGGAAAGTTTTTCAGAGGTTGTTCGGAGTATTTAAAATGATGTTTAATTCTTATGATGATGTTTTTGATGTTCCGGTGAAGTTGTTACAGGTTGTTTGTCCAAATTTACAAAAGTTGAAAAAATCAAGTTATCAAAAAATTGCAAAAGTCATCAAGGGCGCATTTGGATAGTATGGATTAGTTTGGAATATTCCAGCATGTTAATAAATAGTCCAGAACAATGTTGGAGGTGTCAGCACAGTATTTGTATTTATCGGTGATGTTTTCGGTATCTTGGTGGATTATTTGGCAAGTGGTTGTACATGTCGAAAAAGGGCAAATTTGTCAGAAGCACTACGAGAAAACTGAGAAGAATTTGATAGTAAAATTCAAACTAGAGGTGGTTGTTATCTTCAATAACATGTTTTCCAAATTTCCACCAAAATGGAGAAACGATGCAAATGCTACAAGCATTGCAAGACTATCACAAAAATACTCTTTTTGGAAAAAAATGTGTCAGCAACAGTTTTCGTGGAGCTGGTACAGGTGAATCGTAAGGATTTATATAGTGAGATTTAGATAGGATGTATTTAGCATTGTAAATATTCTACATTTCAAATTTTAGAGAAAACAGAATTATGATGTGAGAGTTATGATTGTTGTAAAAATGGTATAGGTCACTTTGATGTCAATTTGTTCCACTTGTGCAAAATCCTTTAGTTGGTTGTTTCAACCTTACAGAGTCGCCATAGTTTATGTTTCAGTGTTGTTACACCTTCAAGGCATAAAATAGAGCATCTTTCATTTTTTGTTTGAGGTGTCACGTGGCTTCAAAGTAAGAGAACGAGTAAGGTGTCAATTCTTTGCATGTGACGTGTTTGACGAAATGCCTTCTCAAAATAAAAAAAATGAAGTTATATTGTTTTAAGAAGCTTCATTAAAGAAAATATTTTTAAAATTGAAAAGGGAAAAATAATGCCAGCGTCTGTTTTTTAAGTGACAAGGAATTTTATTTAAAAGTGGGGACTTTATTTTGTGAAGACAGAAGTGTGTGTGGAGAAAAATAAAGAGTAAAAATCCATGATTTTTGGAGAGTGGTGAAAAACTTCACTTCAGTATTTTGGGAATAACTTTTGCATATGATATCCATTTTTTGCTAAAATTTTGAGAGGAGTTCGTAGACAAAGTGCTACACAATACCCAGAAAGCATTTAGCATATGACAAAACGAGCTAAGAGAACAATCACTTTTTTTTTTGTGAGAAGAGAAGATTCAAATTCTGAGTAATGTAGAGAGAGGGATGTTATACTGGGTGAAATATAAAGTTTTATATTTTGAGCTTACAAACCATAGAGGGTTATGGTTTTAGTGAACACATTCATATATGTCATTTTATTATCAATATCAAAATCAAGTGGGTGCTTGGTAAATGGGTCGGTGCTCCTTTCTGTTGGTGCAGATATATCATGGGTTGGTGCTCCTTTCTGTTGGTGTAGATAAATCATGGGTTGGTGCTTCTTCCAGTGGGTGCTAGTAAATTGATTTTAAATTTGGTGCTTTGCAAAGGTTGGATTTGGATGGGAGTCCAAATAGTCATTTTTGGAGATGTAGCCAAATTGGTGAACCTCGGTACATCTTGTTTTGTGTGATGTTCTCTTATTATACTTGTTTTATTTGGTTTTATATTTTTATTGTTCTTGCTTTGAGTGTTGAATATTTAAGTTTTAAAGAGCTACACTAATATACCCCCTCTCTTAGTGTCATTGTGAGACTAACAATTGGTATCAGAGCAAGGTTCCTGAATAGGCTTAACCAGCTAGGGTGATCTTGGAAGTGACACAAAGGGCAGGTGGTGAAGGATTCTCATCAAACAAAGCACAATTATTTGATGAAAATAATTACATATTTTGGAGACTCATGATGTAGACATATATTTGTGCTTTAGGATACGACATTTGGGATTCAGTAGATAGTGGATACGTAATGCCCATCACTTCTCCAACTGATGATGTCAATAAGAAACTATTTGAGAATGACTCAAAAGCAAAGAATGCTATCATGTGTGGATTAGTGGATAATGAACTGATAAATATTATGGGTTGTAAAATGACAAAGAAAATATGGGACAAACTGAAGAGCATTCATGAAGGAGACATTAAGATCAAGAAGGCCAAGTTACAAACACATCGAGCTCAGTTCAAAGTATTACATATGAATGATGATGAGAATATAGAGGCATATATGTTAAGATTTAATGAAGTCATTAATGTGATTAGAGGACTCGATGAGGAAACCAAAGATTTTGTCATCGTGAAAAAGTATTAAGATCCCTTCTCCAAAGATTTGATTCTAAAGTTTCAGCTATAGAAGAATCTAAAGATCTAAATTCTTTTAGTATGGATGAGATGCATGGTCCTTTGACTGCAAATGATATGATAATAGGAAAATCTAAACCCACAGATAGAGAATCTTCTTTTAAAGCCCATAAAAATATGAAAGAAAAACAAGAATCTGAGGTAGAAGAGACATCAGATGAAATGGAAGCAAACTTTGTTCAAAAATTAAAAAGGGGAAAATAAAAATACCGAGGAAAGTTAATGTTTAAATGTTTCAACTGTGGAGGCATTGGGTATTTTGTAGCTAAATGTCCACTTAATGAGAAGAAGAGAAGTGATGAAGGATTGCACGAAGAAAGAAGTGACTGGAAGGAAAAAATAAATTTCAAAAAAAGAACTTCAAGAAGAAAATTTTCATCTCCAAGAATGTCAGTTCATTAGAATATAGCTCCGATGACGATTCTAAAAAGGAAATAGGTGAAGCTATTTTCATGGCACTGAGAGAAGAAAAAATAGAAATAGAACAAGAATGTGATGAAGAAGAAATTGACATAGAAGTGAATTTGGAAGAGGAACTAATTGCAACTCTAGATGAATTGAAGATAGAAAGAAAAAAGAATAAGAAAATTTCAAGAAAGCTTGAGGATGCAAATGAAATCATAACAAATTTGAAAGTACAGATATAAGAATCCAGGAAAATCTCTGAAGATCTCGAAGTGCAAATAACCATGAAAATATATTATTGCAGCAAGCTTGAAGAAGAGATTGTTGGTTTAAGAATGCAACTAGAAGAGATGAATCAAAAAATTAGTTGTTATCACAAACATGAAAAAAGTTCTAGAAACTAGATAAGATCATAAATAACCAAAAGACTATAGGCATCAAATTTGGTTTGGGTTTTATGAAGGAGAACCATCAAATGGATCAAAGGTCATAAATGAAGAATCCACAAAGAATGAAGAGAAGAAACATGTTGATCAAGCAAAAATGATGCAAATAAAAGCAATAATGCAAGGCACAAAAGGATAATTGACATTGATGGCTTCACCAATGTCACACATCAAAGAAGAAGAATATTTATGGCTCCTACGACAACATGGCAAAGACCACCACCCAAGGTCAGTCATATTTTTTTTGGTTACTATTTTAAATGCAATGGTTATGGACATAAGATCTCATATTGCAAAGTATAATGTAGGACCAAGAAATTTTACCAATAGAAATGCTTTTTCAACTTTGATGGATTATGCAGTAGAATGTTATAACTGTCATAATTGTGGGTATATTGCAAGAAATTGTCAAAGTACATTTGCATTAAATCAATTTCAGGGAAGAAAATTTCAGCCAAATGGAATAAGACAAAATTGAAATTTTCCAAAAAACATGCATAAGCTACTGAAAAAGAAAATCCAAAACAAGAGCCCAAAATTCTAATCAAACCTGAGTGGAAATAAAAAGAGTGAACTAAGGAAGAAAAGGAATCCTTGATCATACAGACAACATTTAAAGTGCAGAATAAATCCACACCATGGATAATTGATAGTGGATGCTTCAGTCATATGATAGGTGACAAACAAAAATTTGAGAATTTGTAGCAATATGAAGGTGGTTCAGTAAAGTTTAGAAATAATGATGGAGCTAAGATAGTTGGTAGAGGTTCAGTTAATATTAGTGACAAAAATATTAGGTCAAAATAAGTCTTTTTTGTGGTTGGTCTGAAGCACAACTTGTTGAGTGTAATTCATATTTGTGATAGATGTCATGAAGTGATATCTAAGAAGCAAGGTTGTGAAGTCAAAAATGCAAACAATGGGAAGTTAATAGTAACTGGATCAAGGACATCTGGAAACCTATACACTCTCTTAGAGACTTTAGAAGTAGCTTGCTTGATTGGACAGGAAGAAGAGAATTAGTTGTGGCACAAGAGGCTCAGTCATATTAGTTTTGACAATCTAGTAAAAATAAGTTCAAAGAAAGCAGTGAGAGATATTCCCACCATTGGCAAAACATCAAATAGCATTTGTGCTTCATGTCAAAAGAGGAAGCAAACTAGAGTCTCATTTAAAATAAAAGAGTACTACATAAGTAAACCTTTGGAACTAGTACATACTAATTTATGTGGACCCATGAGAACGCAAAGCATAAACGATGACAAATATTTCATGTTGTGTATAGATGACTATTCCAAGATGACATGGGTACTATTTTTTAACCATAAATCAGAAGCTTTTGAGATGTTCAAGGTTTTCAAAAACCAAGTTGAGAATAAAACAGGAAAAAAGATTAAATTTTTAAGGTCAAATAGAGGAGGAGAGTTTATTTCAGAGGATTTCATAGAGTATTGTGAAAAATATGGCATTAGAAGATAGTTTTCAGCAGCCATGACACCTTAACATAATGGTGTGGTAGAAAGAAAGAACAGGATAGTGCAAGAAATGGCACAAACTATGTTGACTGAGATCAAAGTAGCAGATAGATTTTGGAAAGAGACAGTCCATACTGTGGTATATATCCAAAATAGGTACATTTTGAGGAAGCATGAAAGCAAAACTCCTTATGAGTTGAGGTTCGGTAAAAAGACAACAACAAGATACTTTAAAGTTTTTGGCAGCAAGTGTTACATCAAAAGAACTAAAGAAAACCTTGGCAAGTTTGAAGATAGAGCGGATGAAGGTATTTTTCTTGGCTATTCATCAAAAATCAAAGCTTACAAATGCTACAACAAGATGCTAAGGAAAATTGTGGATAGTGCCGATATTAAAGTCAATGAAGGAAGGGAACAAGTAATTAAATATGAAGAGAACTACCCAATTTATGAAGAGGTCATTGAAGGAGATGAGGAAAAGGAAATAGAAAAGAAATAAAAAATTGACAAAGAGGATTCAAAAAGTGATTCAGAAGTGGAAGAAAATAAGAAATTCAAAACAGGCAACTGGCAAAAAGATCATCCTAGAGAGAAAATAATTGGAGACCCTACGTTTGGTGTTTAGACAAGAAGAATATTAGTAAGTAACTACTCTTTATTATTCAGAATTGAGCCCAAAAATGTTGTTGATGCAAGCAAAGATGAAATTTGGGTAAAGGTAATAAATGAAGAATTAGATCAGATCGAGAAAAATAAGACTTAGGAGTTAGTACCAAGACCCACAAATAAAAATGTAATCGGTACTAAATGGGTCTTTCGAAACAAATTGAATGAATACGGATAGGTATTCAAGAACAAATCAATATTGGTATTCAAAGGCTATGCACAAGTTGAAGGTATTGACTTTGAGGAGACCTTTGCACCTATGGCCAAACTAGAGGCAATTAGAATGTTTCTGGCTTTAGCAGTTTACAAGAATTTTAAAGTTTATCAAATGGATGTGAAATTAGTATTTTTGAATAGGAAAATTGAAGAAGAGTTTTATATTGAGAAGCCATATGGTTTCTAGCTTGGTGATGATTCCAACTTGGTTTTCAAGTTGAAGAAAGTGTTTTATGGCTTAAAATAGGCACCCCGTGCATGGTATGCAAGGTTAGACAATTATCTTACTCAGCAAGGGTTCAAGAAAGGTATGGTGGATAGTAATTTGTATGTCAAAATAGAAAATGGTCATCATACTGTTCTTGTTGTATACATAGATAATATCATATTCGACAATAGCAAAGATGAGTTGTGTAAATATTTAGCAAATAAGATGCAGAAAGAATTTGAAATGTCAATGATTGGTGAACTTTCATATTTTCTCGGATTGCAAGTTAATCAAAAGAAGAAGGGCATATTTATTTTTTAAATTAAATATGTGAAAAATATGCTGAAAAATTTCACAATGGAGGATTGTAAGCTAGTTAGCACTCCCATGACGACAGGTTGCAAGTTGAGCAAGGATGAAAAATCTCCACATGTTGATCAAACTATGTATAGATCTATGATTGGGAGCTTATTGTACTTGAAAGCTACCAGACCTGATATTTTGTAGGCAGTATGCATGGTAGCATGATTTTAGGCTAGTCCCAAGGAGACTATGTGACAGCAGTGAAGAGGATTCTTCGGTACCTCAAGGGTACTATGGAGTATGGGTTATGGTATCTAAAAGGTAAGGACTTCACCCTTATTGCATATTCAGATGCAGATTGGGCAGGATGTGTAGATGATAGGAAGAGTACCAGTGGAGGTACATTCTATCTTGGAGACAGGTTGGTCGCATGGCATAGTAAGAAATATGAGTCAATCTCCTTATCCACAGTAGAGGTAAAATACATTGCAACGACAACATGTTGTATGCAGGTGTTATGGATGAAACAAACTCTGAAGGATCTTAGCATTAATTTTAGTGAGCTTATTTTAGTTAAGTGCGATAACACCAATGTCATTAATATCTAAAAGAATCTAGTTATGCATTCTTGTACAAAATATATTGTTATCCGATATCATTTTTTGAAGGAGAAAGTTGCAAAAGGTGAGGTTAAGTTGGATTTTGTTCCAAAAATAGATATAGTAGTGTATATCTTCACCAAACCATTTCCCAAGGAATTCTTTGAGTACCTTTGTAATAAAATGGGATTGGTCACACTTCCCAAGAATTGACTAGCTATTGGGACCACATTCTTAGGGGGAGCATTTGTGTATTTGTTTATCTTTTTGCTCATGTTTGTGAGTTTTGCTAACTGTAACAATTTTTGCATGAGAATGTTGTGCATGGAATAAGGGGGAGTTTGCAGTAGCCCTTTGGTCTTGTGTTCAAAGAGGAATAAGAGTTATAGGAAATTGTGCATGTTGCCAACAATTCCAAAGGGGGAGATTGTTGAGCAAGGTGCATCGACAATATTATCATTATTGTCAACACACTCATATGGATAGGTTGATGTTGATGTAGTGGAAATATTTTTGGAGGTTATTTATAGTATGTACAGTGATGGTCAATGCTTATGAGGATGTTTTTTATGTTCGGGTGAAGTTATAGTTTTTTCGTGCAAATTTGCAAAAGTTGAAAAAATCATGAGGAAGTTGTCAAAAAATTACAAAAGTCATCACAAGCATAGTTGGACAGGATGGATCAGTTTAGAACATGCCAAAATGTTAGGAAATAGTCCATAACAACGTTGGAGGTGTCATCATAGTGTTTGGATTGATCGGTGATGTTTTTGGTATCTTGGTGGATGATTTGGCAAGTGGTTGTACAGGCCGAAAAAGGGTAGTTTTGTCAGAAGCACTACGAGCAAATGAAGAATAATTTGATAGCTAAATTCAAACTGGAGGTGGTCATTATCATCAATAACATGTGTTCCAAATTTTCACCAAAATGGAGAAACGAGGTGAATGTTACAAGTGTTGCAATACTATCAAAAAAACACTCTTTTTGGAAAAAGTGTGTTAGCAACAGTTCTCATGGAGGTGGTACAGGAGAACCGTAAAGAGTTATGCAATGAGATTCAGACTAGATATATTCATCAGTTTAAATATTCTACATTTCAAATTTAAGATAAAATATAGTTACGATGTGATAGTTATGATTGTTGCAAAAATGGTACAGGTCACTTTTATGTCAATTTGTTCCACTTGTGCAAAATCCTTTAGTTGGTCGTTTCAACCTTGAAGAGTTGCCAGAGTTTTGGTTTTAGTGTTGTTACATCTTCAAGGCATCAAATAGAGCATCTTTCATTTTTGGTTTGAGGTGTCACATGGCTCTGAAGTAAGAGAACGAGTAAGGTGTCAATTCTTTGCATGTGATGTGTTTGACGAAATGCCTTCTCAAAAAAAAAAAAAGTTATATTGTTTTAAGAAGCTTCATTAAATAAAATATTTTTAAAATTGAAAAGGGAAAAAGAATGCAAGTGTGTTTTTTTTAAGTGACAATGGATTTTATTGAAAAGTGGGGACTTTATTTTGTGAAGACAGAAGTGTGTGTGGAGAAAAATAAAGAGTGAAAATCCGTGATTTTTGGAGAGTGGTGAAAAATTTCACTTCAATATTTTGGGCATAAATTTCTCATATGATATCCAATTTTCTTGAAATTTTTAGAGGATTTCACAGAAAAAGAGTTGCACAATACCCAAAAAGAGTTTAGTAATTTGAAGAATGAGCTAAGAGAAAAATTAGTTTTTTTGTGAGAAGAAAAGATTCAAATTTTAAGTAATGCAGAGAGAGGGATGTTATACTGGGTGAAATAGAAAGTTTTAGATTTTTAGCTTACAGACCATAGAGGGTTCTGGTTTCAGTGAAGAAATTCATATATGTCATTTTATTATCAATATCAAAATCAAGTTGGTGCTTGGTAGAGGGTTTGGTGCTCCTTTTTGTTGGTGCAAATTAATCATGGGTTGGTGCTCCTTTCTATTGGTGCGGATAAATCAGGGGTTGGTGCTCCTTCGAGTGGATGTTGGTAGATTGATTGTAAATTTGGTGCTTGGCAAAGGCTGGATTTGGATGGGAGTCCAAACAGTAATTTTTTGGGATGTAGCCAAATCGGTGAACCTTAGTACATCTTGTGTTGTGTGAAATTCTCTTGTTATACTTGCTTTATTTGGTTTTATGTTTTCATTGTTTTGGATTTGAGTGTTGAAGATTTAAGTTTTAAAGAGCTACACTGATTCATCCCCCTCTTTGAATTTCATTGTGAGACTAACAATCCTCCATCATTAGAGGTAGGGTTAGGTAATTCAAATAGTAATTTTGGGTTTAATCTATCTTCATATTGTAATCTATTTTGGGTAGAGTTGTCTTTATATAGTATATTGTATAAGAGGGGAAGGCTTCATAAAAATATATATTGCATTTAGTGTTCCTCATAAAGTATGTTTCCCCCTTGAAGTGGCCTACGATACTATAGAAACTCTTTAGTGTGATAATAAATTAATCATTATTTATGTTCTATTTAAAAAATTATGCTCATGCATGACTTTATTTCTAGTTCCAACTAATTTATGCAATAAAAATCCTCATATCTAGTATCAAATTTTAATCTAAGGATAGTTTTGTTGTGGTAGTAAGGCTTATGTTCTAAATAAAAAAAATTATAGCCACATTCTATCATTCTTGATAATCTATTTTTATATTATCCTTCAATCATTAAACTTTTTATCTTTGTAATTTTTTTTGTAGCCATCCATAACACTAATTTTATTATCATGGAGGAATTTTCATTATTGGATAAGCTAGACTATGCATAAAGCATCAAATAAAGTAAGAGATGATCTAAATCCAATACCTAGGCCATCGATAGTTGTTGTATATTGTTACAACCTCCCACATACTCTTGATTATATAGGAAGCCCCCCTAAAAATAATAAAAGTTTTTATCCATAGGAAGATCTTGAATACTTGAGTTTTGTGGTGCACCAAAAAGTGGTTAGCCCTAAGAAGGTACTCACATTGTACCTCAAATATGAGCAATGTAGCTATAGGAATGGTGGAATCCTTCATATTTAGTGCCTAAAATTTTGGTCTATATGTTATATACAAGTGAGATAAGTATATCTAGAAGCCCAAAAATCAAACAGGCCCGAAACTATCACATGCAAAAAATCTAATAAAAAATTTAGGGTAAATTGAGAAAGTGATTTAGGAAACACTAAAATACTTACCTAAGTAGAGTTTAAAAAACTCAAAAGAAGGAAAAAACTCTACAAGGACTTTTGGGCATATTGAGAGTGCATTTTCAAATAACTTTAGGAGTTTAAAATATTGAGCAATAGAGGCATATTCATAATGTTAAGGGATTATAGGTACTTCTGACAAGGTGTTGAGTGGTAGATACAAAAAATCTAGGTGTAATATGAACTAAAAGAAATTTTTATTATGATAAAATGGATCACACTAAAGGGTGTCATAACTAAGGGATAGAGGTACATGTGAATTAAAAAACTTACTAGATGCAAAAAAAAAAAAGTGAGATTGTCATGCATAAAAAAAAGTAGTAGGTTCTAGAAAATAGTAGATCTATCCCTTTAAAATCATCTTATTGTAGTGATCATTTTAGTATATAGTGTCCATATCACATTTTGGATACTTGAATTTCTATAAAAAAATTTAGAGCTATGATCATAAGATAGTTCTTTGAAACATGAGTGAAGAGCTAAAGAAACTACAAGAATTTAGGGATCAATTTTAAAGCTTTAATTGGGACTCTTTGACTAATGAGAGAAAAAACTTGGACATGATGGATCAAATGCAACATAATATATAAAACATCCAAATGTTCACCACCAATCTCTTCAACACTATCTAGGAAGCATATAAATCATTATAGCAAGGTGAATAATATTATGGGTCACAACATACCTTACCTACTGCACCTTGTAGTACAAAATTAGATTCTTATAGGTTTGATGTTGAGGATCCTGCTAATTAGAGATACTCTATAAATTAAAATTTTGATCTATATCACACTTAAGACACTGTAAATGTACTTATAGTATTTTTTAATAGAGAGGAGGGAATACAATGGTAGAAATAAATCCATAAATATATGGTAACAACACCTTTGTGGGATAAATTATATTAAAATAAACTCACCCTTGCTCCCAATTCATCTGAGAATTCCATTGGAGCTTTAAACTAAAATAAATTCACACAGTTTAACACTAGTAGGATGAATTTGAATAGTTGAAAAACAAGATAGAAGGGCTAATTAAAGCATTTTTTACGTTTATTTATTAGTGGATTAAAGTAAGTGATCCAAACTAAGGTAAAAATGTTCAACCAAAGAATATAGTAAGCACCATTGGGTTAGAGACATTGGTTAAAGACAAGATGCTAACATAAAATTGCACAAATCAATTTCATAATTTTTCAACACCTTTAGTAGCTATAGGTTTAGGAAATATAACCATCCTCATCAAATGGCTAAGTGAAGAAGAGATGGAATTTTTCAATATGAGGTTCTATGCTATAATTGTGATGAGAACTATAGTCTAGGTCATAAAAGTGTTTGACAAAAGCTATATCTACTATATGTTGAGTCAACCACTATTGTCTCTAGGCTTGACCCACCCACTAATAACATAGATGGTGAAAACATGATAAAATCAGTAAGAGATCACATCTAAGATATTCTTATAGGTATTGTAAGGGATGACTACACCATAGATAATAATAGTATGTTGGCATTTCAGTAAATGCTCTCTAACTATTCTCATTGGCATATGTATCTCTCATAAATTCATCGATTCCAAGGTGGAAAAACAAGTGGACTATTAATTTTAATCATGTAATAACTTTGAGGCCATGTTAGCTATTAGAGGTAATATTTCCTACAAATACAAATATTGCAATATCAAACTTATTATTAGAGACTATCATATAAAAATGGATATGTTTGTGTTATTGTTAGGAGGATGTGACATAGTCTTAGCTTCTCAAAGGTTGTACACACTTGGTGATATCTTACGATAATTTTTATAAATACAAATATTCCTTAATAAATATGTATGGTCATTTCAAGAATCTAATCATTGCATGCTAATCATTCCAAGGAATATGCCAACTAACATCAACCCTTACCAATATTATTCTGCAAAAAAAATAATGAATTAAAAAGTTATTCCAAGAAAAACTAGAACTAGATGTGATTAAATATGTTATTCAACAAAATAATATTTTTCAATATCACAAAGGAGAAACACTTCTAACTCTAGGTACACTCCGCTTTATACTAGTTCTAGTAGCAATGTAGACTAACATTTACATGGATTTCATTAGAAGATTACCTAAGATAAGCAAGTTAGTTATTTTAGTTGTTGTTGATTACCTTTCATGGTATACCCACTTTTATCCTCTTGCACATCCCTATACAGTTTCCACCATTGCTCAAACATTCTTATTCCATCAAATAATATCTTCTATAGTCTATGACCATGACCTTACACTCATTGGTATTTTTTGGAAGAAACTCTTCAAGCTATAAGGAACCCAAATAAATATGAGCTTGGCATATAACCCCTAGAAAAATGGCTAGGTTCTTAGAGACTTATTTATGATGTTTTACTTTGAATGATCATACACATTGGAGAAAATAGCAACCACCACTAACTCACATATCATACCTTCAAGGTTGTTCTAGTGGATCCAATGATAGCAAGAGTTTTTTGAAGTCTTAATTATTCTTGAATAAGAGTCTATTTTGGATTGAAAATCATGAAAATGACACAACTCAATCCTCATAAATTTTTTGGTCCAATAGTGTAGATTACATTCTAAGGCTTCCATGTGGGAATCACTACGTGAAATCTCACAATAGTTTCTATATATTTAGCATTTATGACAAATATTTTTTTGAAGAGAGAGGTAGTGTTAAAACCTTACATCCTAACCCTTTTATTTATTGTAATAGTTTCCTTAGTAATTAGTGTGCATCACATATTGAATACATGTGTGGCCCTATGTTATTAGCATTAAGGTTATATAGCTCATATAAGTATTTTGGGTATAATTTATTATTACATTATCAATTTTTTAGGAAGAATTATCATTATATATTGCATTTTAAGAAATCTTAAGGTATCCTAAGGTATCGTAAAGGTTAAGGTATCGTAAAAGATGTTTTCCCTTTATATTACCTACAATACTATATAAACTCTTTAGTGTGATAATAAAATAATAGTTATTTATGTTCAATTTACAAATTTATGTTTATTTGTGACTTTATTTCTAGTTCCAACTAATTTAAGCAATCAGAATCCTTGAATCTAGTATCAAATCTTATTCCAAGGATAATTTTGTTGTGAAAGTGAGGCTTATATTATAAATTAAAAAAATTATAGCCACATTGTATCATTCTTGATAATCTATTTTGTATATTTTCCTTCAATAAATAACCTTTGTATTTTTATAATTTGTTTTGCAACCATCCATAACACTATTTTTTTCTCTACCCTAGATTCATAAGGTTATATAACCTAGGCTAGGTATTTTAAAATATCATGGAGTACTTTTCATTATTGGCTAAGCTAGACTATGTATAAAGCATCAAATGAAGTAAGGGATGATCTAAATCCAATACCCATGCCATAGATAGCACCCGTATATGGTTTCAATATCCCACATTCTCTCATATATATAGGGAGCCCCATTAGGAATAGAAAAATATACCTATAGAAAGATATTGACCACTTTATTTTTGTGGTGCACCAAGAAGTGGTTATCCCTAATAATATCCTCACATCATACCTTAAACATGAGCAATGTAGTTATAGAAATGGTAGAATTATTCATAGTTAGTGACTTCACATATTTCTGTATAAAATATCTAGAAATGAGATAAGTATATCTATAAGCCCACAAATTAAAAAAGCCCCAACCTATCACACCCAAAAAATCCAACAAGAAATTTTCGGTAAAATAAGAAAGTGATTCAAAAGACATCAAAATCCTAACCTAAACAGTGTATTTTTAAAGATTATTTATGGGTTTAAAAAACTCAAAAAAAAGGAAAACAAAAATCTACAAGGAATTTTGGGCATATTGAGAGTGTATTTTTAGATAACTATAGGATTTTGTAATACTAAACAATAGAGGTATAGTCAAAATATTAAGAGATTATAAGCATTTTTGACAAGGCATTGAGTAGTACATAGGAAAATTTTGGGTTTAATATCTTATGACTATGAGGAATTTTGTGATCATAATAAACCTTGACAGGTGTTATAACCAAGGGATAGAGGTCTATTTGAGTTTAAAAACTTGTTGGGTGCAAAAAAATAAAATGAAGATAAAAAAGAGATTACCATGCATCAAAAAAAAAAAGTAGGAGGTACTAGAAAACTAATAGATATTTCCCATTACAATCATCTCATCATAATTATCATTTTGGTATACAACATCCATATCATATTTTAAAACTTGAATTTTATAAAATTGTTGTAGATTGATGATTATAGGATAGTTCTTTAAAATTGTGAGTGAAAAGGTAAAGAAACTACAAGAATTTAGGTTTCAATTTTAAATCTTTAACTGAGACTCTTTGACTAATAAGATAAAAAATTTGGACATGATGGATCAAACACAACATAATATATAAAATACGCAAATGTTCACCACCAGTATCTTAAAGACTATCTAGGAAGAATGTTAAGCATTGTAGCGAGGTGAAAAAATCCCATCCCCACTAAATTTATAGGAAATCCACAACATATTACATGTCACAACATACCTTACCCATTGCACCATATACTATAAATTTATATTTTTGCATGTTTAATGGTATGGATCTTGCTAATAGATATACTATGTAAATCACAAATTTGATTTTTATAACACTTAGGACACTATAAAAGTACCTATAGCATTTTTTAATTTGGATAAGAAGGAATACGATGGTATTAATAGATCCATAAATCTATGGAAAAAAGCACCATTGTGGGGTGAATTCTATCAAAATAAACTCACCCTTGGTCCCAATGCATCTAAGGATTTCATAGAAGCTTTGACTAAGCTTAGATAAATTCAAAAAATTTAATACTATCAATATGAATTTGAATAATTAGCAAACAAGATAGAAGGGCTAATTAAGGTATTTTCACAAGTTGCTTTATTATTGGATTAAAGGAAGAGATCTAAACTAAAGCAAAAATATTCAACCAAAGAACACAATAAGCACCATTGGGTTAGATATTTTACTTACAAATAAGGTAGCAACATAACATTGCACAAATAAGTCATCCTAATTTCATAATTTTCAACACCTTTAGTATCTCAAGGTGCAAGAAATGCAACTGTTCCCATAAAATGGCTAAGTTAAGAAGAGATGAAAGTTTTCCGAGATAAGGATCTATTATATAATTGTGATGAAAAATATAGTCAAGATCATAAATGTGTTTGACAAAAGTTGTACCTACTATATGTTGAATCAACCAATACTCTCTTTAGGCTTGTGGCATCCACTAATAGCTTATATGGTGACAAATTGAAAATTTGATACTTCAAAAGATACCACACCTCATATATTATTATAGGCCTTGGAAGATATGACTACACCATAGATTGTGTTTGTACTTCAATAAATGCCCTCTAACCATTCTCGTTGGCATAGGTATACCTCATAACTTCATTAATCCAAAGGTGAAAAAATAAGTGTACTACTACTCTTAACCATGCAATAAATTTGAGGCCATGAAATCTAGTAGAGGTAATATTTCCTACAAATACAAATATTGTATCAAACTTACTATTGGAAATTATCATCTAAAAATGGATATGTTTGTATTCTTGTTAGGTGGATGTGATATAGTCTTAGTTGATCAAAGGTTGTACACACTTGATGATGTATTATGGTATTTTTCATAAATATGAATGCAATTCATAGTAGAGGGTAAAAAATACACTCTTAAGGACTAGATCAAAAAAATTCATTAGTTCTCATCATGTAGAAAATTACATAAAAATGAGACAACTTTTTCCTAGTGAAATACATAGAAGTTGATCAAATTGATCTATCAACAAAATTACAAATATTCGTTAATAAATATACCTATATATTTCAAGAATTTAATTATTCCATGCCAATAAGTCCAAGGAAATTTCCACCCAACATCGACCCTTACGAATATTCTTTAACACAAAAATTAGAAATTACAAAGGAAATCCAAGAACTATTGGAAATAGAAGTGATTAAATATGTTATTCAATAAAATAATATTTGTCAACATCATAAAGAGAAACAACTATAGCTCTATGTACATTCTACTTGATAATAGATTTAGTAGCAATATGGATCAATATTTCCATACATTTCATTAGAGGATTACCTAAGCTAAGAAAGTTAGTTAATTTAGGTATTTTTGATCACCTTTCATGGTATACCCACTTTTGTCCTCTTGCACATCCCTATCCATATTCCATAATTTATCAAGCATTATAATTCCATAAAATTTCATCCTCTATAGCCTATGACCATGACCTTACACTCATTAGTAATTTTTAGAAGAAAATCTTCAAGCTATAAGGAACCTAACTAAATATCAGCTTGGCATATAACCCCTAGATATGGCCAAACTAAACTTATTATCAAGTTCTTGGAGCCTTAGTTATAATATTTTACTTCGAAGCATCATACACAATGGACCAAATAGCAACCACCACTATGTTTCATCTTATATCTTCAACGTTGTTCTAGTGGACCCAATGGTAGTAAGTTAAGGCTCAATTATTCTCAAATAAGAGTCTATTTTGGATTGAAAATCATGACAACAACACAACTAAATCCTTATAAATTATTTTGGTGCAATAGTTTAGATTGCATCATAAGGCTTCCATGTGGGAATTACTACATCAACTCTCAAAATAGTTTCTATATCTTTAGCTTTGATGACAAAACTTGTTTTGAAGATGGAGGTAGTGTTATGACCTCACATCCTAATACTATTTATTTATTGTAATAATTTCCTTAGTAATGATTGGACATCCCATTTTAAATTTAAGTGTGACCCTACATCATTGGGATTAAGGTTAAATAGATCATATAGGTATTTTAGGTTTAATTTATTTTTGTGTCGTAAGTTATTTTAAGAAGAATTATCATTATATATTACATTGTAAAAAAGGTGAAGGCATCCTGAAGAATTATATTATATTGAACATTTCTCATAAATAAGTTTAGCCCACAAAGTAGCCAATGATGAATTTGGTTGGCCTTAAAAATAACCTATCTTATTTTCCCTAGGTTCAGTAGATGATGTGATTCATAACAAAGATATTATATTCCTCACAGAAATACATGAGACTAGAACAAATTCGCTTCCCTCATATATAGGCTACTTATGGTTTTCCGCACAAAAAACAAAGAATTAGCATGGTTCTAAGGTTTTAGGAGGTGTTTCTTGTTTGTTCTAGGATCATATTACCTCTTCTATACATTTAGAATGCTTAGATTATGATGCCAGATTTCTCTGGATAGAAATATCCCACTCATTCAGCTCTATATATTAGTGTGATATTTTCCTCCAACCTACTCTTCATATGCAATGACATCATATGGAGATTCACCATATTTAGATATTTTTCTAGAAATTTCTAAATTATCCTCCCTCGGTGATATTTTGCTAGTGGGTGATTTCAATGCACGTATAGGTACTACACAATGCTCTATATATTATATTTATTTAGATCCATTGTGTCTAAAGGAGCTTGATCATGATAGTTTAGGTATTTCTCGCTACTCAGCCAATGTGGACACTACCATCATGCCCTATGGTAAGCACCTTATTAAACTTGGTGTGTCTCATGATTTAATCATTCTAAATGGCATCAAGAAATTCTCTCTTTCTAGTAATTTTACATGTTTTACACATGCTGGTGGAGCTAGTGTAGTTGACTATGTGATGTCTAACCCACATTTTTCCTTAACCATATCCAATTTGTGCATCTCAAGTGTACCTCCTTTAGTATACCATGCTTTCCTCAGCTTTAACCTTCCATTTGTTCCCAAACTTGAACCTGACCCTCCACCCCCTCACAAAATAATTACCAAAATCCACTTTAACCATAGTTATGATGATGTGTACACAGAAAAACTTAAAACCTACCTTATCCATATTCACACAATTCAATATCCCATTGAGAAAGTGAACTATTTTTCTAAAGTATTATGGTTGGCAGTTGTTGAGTCTTTTCCCCATACCACCCACTCTTTTCATCAATCCAGTGGCCATTACCCTTGTAACTCATGGTTTGATACATAATGTAAAGCTTTACATAGGCTCACTCGGTCAGTAGGTCATCTTGATCCCTTGAATTACAAGCTAGCACAAAACCACTACCATTATTTTCTTAGGAATAAAAAGCATCAATTCTTATCAAGAAAAAGATAATAAATTATAGTCATGCTCAAAATTAATCCCAAAAGCATTTGGTGTATTTTTCTACCCAAAAAGAAAACATGTCCCATTTCTAACCCTCACACTTGGTACACCTATGTTGGCTCATTCTATGATATCCCAAATCATACCCCAATTATCCCCATCCCATAGCCATCACATTGTAACTTCTTTACTGATGAAATAATTTTTCATGCTATTCGTAAACTATAGACTGGTAAAGTAGTTGATATTGAAAATTTGAAGGTAAAATTTCTTAATCATAGACCTACAGTCTTGGCAGTCCATATTGCCAAACTATTTAATCATATAGTTACTCATGGGTTCCCACCCTCTCGGTCTTCGAATATCATACATCCCATCCATAAATCTAGAGATACGCTAAATCCCAAAAATTATAGAACTATTATGATTTGTCATACTCTTGTAAAACTTTTTGCAACAGTTCTTGATGTTTTTATCTCTAATTTTTTTTAGGCTAAGAAACTTTGTGCAAAGGGACAGGCATGTTTCATAATAAATCATCATACTTTGATCACATTCTAAATCGTAGAGCTATCATTGAAGAAGCCAAAGCCAATAAACATAGGGTCTATTGTTGTTTTATTGACTACAATAAAGCATTTGATATTGTTCCCAGATAGTTACTACTTCAGAGGTTGAAGGATCTAGGAATTCCAAAGGAGGTTACTTTGCTGGTTATGACCTTATATGAAAAAATCATTAGACAGGTTAAAACTAGATCTCTCAAAACAAAATATGTTCATAGTATTATTGGGGTTAAACATAGCTACCCACTTTCACCTACACTCTTTGGATTGTATATTGATGAATTGGAGGTGCTCATTATGGACTTTATGGCTAAGATTATAGGTTGCTTACTTTTTGGTAGCGTTATTGCCATATTGCCATTTACTGATGACATTATCCTAATGTCACATACAATAAGAGGAATTCAACAATAGCTAGACATACTTGGCATATACTCTAACTTGCATGGCTTAGAAGTTTTTCTCCAAAAAACAAAAATCATGACATTCAACCTACAGAAGAAATATCTCTCTTTTGTTCACATCGCATATAAATGGAAGGTTGTTGAGATTGTCACATCGTACACATACTTGGGAGTTATTTTCATAGGACGTACCTTCAACTTGATCCTTGCATCTCAAGAAATATTAAACAAAGGTTATGTTACCTTAGCCTCTCTGGATAAGAAATGCTTTCAGCTCCAATTTAAGGACATCATTATGAAGATCAGACTCTTCCACACTCTTGTTACCCCTAAACTACTCTATGGCTATGAAGTTTGGGGTCCTAGCCTTAGACAGTTGGGTTGGTCTTGTATTGAAAGAGTCCTCATATCAATGTTGTCCAAGTTCAATCGTTCCAAAATAACTATTCCACATCCCATCATTCTAGTTGAGTTTGGTGCTCGTCCATTGCTTACAATAGTAATATTTCTTATTGTCTCTTTACTGCTTAGATTTCATTGTATACCATATAGGAGAAGATATCAATATTTAGCGCTACAATCCTCAAGAGAGTTGGCAAATCAATGGGTCAGGAATTTTTGGTATTCTCAGACTACTACTCTACTTCAATCTCTTGGCCTAGACATCATGAGACCTTCTCCTACTAAAACATCAATCAATGAACCATACTCCAATAAGGATATTCTAAATGATATTTACTCAGGATATATTAAAACGACTTAGACTAATCCAAAGGAACCTCTTTCATCAAAATTGCTCCATTACTCTCACTTTTATCTCCAACTAGAGAATGGATTGATCACTACTCCAAAATATAATTTGATACATATTCCACACAACCTCAAGTTTCCTCTAGCTCAACTACGATTCTACTCCCACCAACTGCATATTGAGATATATCATCACCTCCCCATAGATCAGTGTATTTATAAATTATGAAGTCTTGATGTGGAATCCGAGGAGCATTTCATTTTTACTTGTCCTATCTACTATGAGATACGAGGTAGATATTATTGATTATTCAGAGACACCCATGCACTAAAATATTAGATTAAATTATGAATATTTTACCCTTTTCATCCAAGAATTATTCAATCTCAGAAAAGAACTACTTAGTAATAGTTTGCAAAAGATAACAGGATCCTAACTTATCAATTCATTCTTCTAGCCTCTAGAGGCCATGACCAAGAAGTGCTAGAGTGATCACAGAGATACAACAAGATCAACTTGTCATTGACTCCAACAAAGAACATCTACGATGACATCCAACTCTTATATCACTCAATTCTCTTCAGCCTTGAATATTGGGAGTAATCCTTGATCCACAAATCTTGTATATCATGTCATTTTTTTTACTATTATTCTCACTTTATTTTCTCTGGATCTGCATTAGACACTCTCGTTTCTTTGTATATGTCTTACTTTACAATCCTATTGACCTCTTTTGGGCACCGATGGACATTAATACAAATTCTAATCTATTTTATTCTATTCTATAATACTTTATAAACATTTTATTGTGATTAATTAAATAATTTTTATTTGTGTTCAATCTATAGTATTGTATTTCCATGTGAATTTATATGTATTTTCAATTAATTCATGCAAATATAATTCTTATACTCTACCTCCAAATCCCATGTTGCTATCAATTCTAATAGCATTCTAAAGGAGGCCAATATAACCACTATAGGTAATGTTTCACAAAGATCAACTTCATTAAATAAAGAATATTCTTTAGCTTCCAAACTATATTTCAACACTTTCATAGTCCTAAACTTATTATTCAATAACTATGTGTAATCTATAACTTTATTTACTATATATAATACTTTTGTAAACTCTAAGTGTTAGTATTTTCCAAATGATTTATTTTATATTTTATCACCCTTTTATAATATTTAAAAGCTATTAAATGTTGGGTAAATAGTTTTAATTTCTTCTCCAATGGTGCTCCCTAAATTTATTAAAGAGAAAATCAAAATCCAAGGACATATATTTCATTTTAGACTTAAGAATCCTCCAAAATTCTAGTTAAAATTAATCATCACTTAGTGAATTGGCTTAATTTTTTTATCGATCATGTCTTATTCCACTAAGATTATTTTTTGTGCTTTTGACTCATAGCATTATTATATGCCATGACATTAGATTTTATCATGTCTTTGATATTTGTCTCAATTTGTTCAATTAATTTTGAAGACTTCCCTTTTGGTTGGAATTTCTTTACACTTGAGGGTGTATTCAAAATTGTCAAACATATATTCTTATAGTATTATCTCATAACTATTCATAATCCTACATTATAATTGGATCCATAGCCTATAAATAGAGTCTAGTTGTATATTTCAAAAATATTTATATCCATATTTCAAACATATGTATTTAATAAACTTTAAATATAGCTTATTTCCATTTTTGTTAAAACTTGTAAAAATACTTCACATGCAACTACTTTTATGTGGCTAGCATATTGTTCCTCCAACTTTATAGCTCCTTAGGAGTATTAAAGGGTAAAATAGATAAAGTAGTTTTCAACATCTATGAGGTCATAGGTCATATGATACTACCCTCATAGAGGATGTTGTTTACTCAATATATAGTTATCACTACTTCATACAATATTTAAACCTTAAATATTTATTCAAGGTTTCAAAGGCTTTACCATTAATATATTATAATATAATATATTTAAATTTAAACACTTAAAATTCCCACCAAATTTTCACCATTTATATTATTATATACTAAGATAATATATGGAAATGAATGATTCTAAATTTTGAAATCAAAACAACACTTGATATAACTAAATACTTTTCATTAAAAACTTGAAAATATTTACATAAAGTTGTAAGTTGTATTATTATACTATACTCATAAAACATTAAATAAAGCATCATTTATCCACTTTAAAATATTTTTCGTTTTTAATTTAAAATATTATGAATGAAAATTTATCCTATCATAAAAATTATTTCTTAATTTGATAATCTAAGTACACATTAAAGTAGTTGATTGATGTTTGCAACACTATGATTGTTAATGTTTTAATTTCTATTTAATATTGGGTAAAAATACACATTCAAGAAAAGCATCATCACTTTTAAAATAATATAATATAATGCATAGTTAATGTTTTCAGTTTTTATGTGATATTGTGTGGAAATACACATTCAAGTTATAGTTTATGTTTTCTATTTTTATGTGATTTTTTGTGGAAATACACATTCAAGACTAGAACATACAAATTAAATTTTTTGCATAATTACTTTTGAAATAATCCAATATATTTCGTAGTTAATGAAGTAGCATTAATAATGTAATGCTTTGTAAATTAAAAGGTGCAAACTCAATACTAATTCATTCATATGTACATATCACCAAATCCTGTTAGGAATGGAGCCTAATTATGAGAAGGCTAAACAGATAAAGTTTCTAGATTTACTGCAGGACGGGTAAGAAAAGTTTTCAGATTTATAGTCTGTTAGTCTACCAGAGAAAGTTTTTGAATTTACAACAGGACAACTAGGGAAATTTTATCACCAAGGGATAAACTTTGTTTGTTTTTATCCCGAAATTAGGTGCTGGGAACTTAGTGTTAATCTTGGAATGTATTGAGAATGACAGTTTTTTTCCTTCTATTTTTTCTTATATATAGTTGTGAGGAAAAATAGAGTATGCATGAAATTACTGTGTGGATTCCTTGTAAGTATTGAGAGGAAATTACAGCAGATGTTTGTTGTAGGTTGTATCCCTCTATTGCTTGGATTGATCGAAGAAAGGATTGAAAATTCTTGGTGGATGTAGCCCATTGGGTGAACCACGTTAAAATCATTGTCTCTTCTACTGTGTGTTTGTATTATTTGTTAATTCTTCTGTTAAAGTTTGAAACACTGAAATTACTTTTCTATATTTTATATAGTGATTTACTAACAAGTGGTATCAGAGCATTTGTTTTTTTGGATGTACTTGACAAAAGGAAAATTTTTGTATCAAGTGGGAAAAATGGTGAAAGAAGGAAGGTTTAGAGTTGAAAAATTCAATGGCCAAAAATTTTAATTTTG
This sequence comes from Wollemia nobilis, assembly GCA_028583015.1. Taxonomy (NCBI): domain Eukaryota; kingdom Viridiplantae; phylum Streptophyta; class Pinopsida; order Araucariales; family Araucariaceae; genus Wollemia; species Wollemia nobilis. Next base: position 3,960,371 of record JAQPPZ010016831.1, read on the forward strand.
GAATATGCAGATGGAGGATTACTTGTACCAAAAGGATCTTTACTTACCTCTTGAAGGGACAACAAAGAAACCTTCAACTATGTTTGATGAGGAGTTGAATCTCCTTGATAGAAAGGCATTGGGTACTGTGAGGTTGTGTTTGGGAGCCACCGTAGCCTTCAACATCTCTGATGAAAAGACTACCAAGGGAGTCATAGATAATTTGGCCAAGATGTATGAGAAACCATCAACATTAAATATGGTATTCTTAATGAAAAGGTTATTTAACATAAAAATGAGTGAAGGATGATCTGTGCAGAATCATTTAAATGAATTCAATATTGTCACTAATCAATTGCATTCAGTAGGATTAGATTTTTATGATGATATTAGAGCCTTATTAATCTTATGCTCTCTTCCAAAAAGTTAAAATATTCTGGTAATGGCAGTAAGTAACTCTGCTTCAAGTTAAAATAAATTAGTATTTGATGATGTGCTTGGTATGATGCTCAGTGAGGACATGAGAACAAAAACCATAGGAGAATTATTTAGCACCGCCTTAACTATTGAGAATAGAGGAAGAGAAAGAGAAAGATGCAAGAGTTCACATTGTGGTAAATCCAAAGGCAGATCCAAATCACATGGAAAAAAGAAAGCTACAGTGTTGGCACTATGGCAAAAAGGGTCATCTCAAGGACTGTTGGTAAATAAAGGGTGATGGAAATGAAGGTAATGAAAATAATGGTAACACTTCAAAATCTAATATTACTGGACAAATTCTACAAGATGCTTTAATATTATCTCTTGATAGAAATAGTGATTATTGGGTAATTAATATTGGTGCTTCATTCCATGCTACCTCACATAAGGAATACTTCATAGATTATGTTTCTGGAGATTATGGACAGGTTCTTTTGGGAAATTATCAACCATGTAAAATCATGGGTATTGGAAAGATTTTGATTAAATCCCCAAATGGGTTTCAATGGGATTTTAAATAGGTGAGACACATACCATATTTAAAGAGAAATATTATATCAGCAAGTACACTTGATGGTAAAGGATACACGGTTGCATTTGGAGAAAATTCTTGGAAAGATACTAAAGGTTCATTGATAGTAGCTAGAGGTAAATTGGTGGGTACTCTTTATTTACTTACTGATTTTTCTCACTGATCCATGAATTTAGTTTCTACAGGTCAAATTGCATCTTTGTGGCACCAAAGACTTGGCCATATGAGTGGAAAAGGTATGGAAATTTTACATTCAAGAAATTTATTGCCTAATTTAAAAGATATTGATTTGGAATTATGTGAGGATTGTGTTTATGGTAAAGGAAGAAGAGTTATATTTCTCAAGAATGGTAAGAAAAGGAAGAAAGAGAAATTGGATCTTGTGCACTCAGATGTTTGGGTCCCATATCAGGTAACTTCTCTTGGAGGTTCCTCTTACTACGTACTTTTTATTGATGATGCAACAAGGAAAACATGGATACATTGTATTAAGAATAAAAGTGATGTTTTTAATACCTTCATGAATTAGAAAGCATTAGTTGAAAATGAAACTAGAAAAAGGTTAAAGTGCCTAAATTCGTATAATGGTGGAGAATATTGCAGTAGATAATTTGATGTGTTTTTTTCTAAAAATTGAATTAGAATAATCAAGGTAGTTCCAAAAACACCTCAATAAAATGGGGTTGCAAAAGGAATGAATAGAACCATTATGGAGCATGCTAGGAGAATGATAATACATGGAGGCTTACCATTATTTTTATGGGTTCATGTTGTTGATATTGTAGTATATCTTATTAATAAGGGACCATCTAATGCCTTGGATGGAGGAATTATAGAAGAGCTTTGGACGGGTAAACCAGTAAATTATTATTTCCTTAAGGTATTTGGATGTGAGGCCTTTATGCATATAGACAAAGAGAATAGAAATAAGTTAGATGCTAAGGCCCAAAAGTGCTATTTTATTAGTTATGGTATTGATGGATTGGGTTACATATTATGGAATTGTGATAACCGAAAAGTCATTAGAAGTAGGGATGTCATATTTAATGAAAAAAATTGTATAAATATTGGTTGCAGGGAAAGAAACATGAAGAGGAAAATACTGAATACATAGACCTTGATGGGCACACAGAAAAGGTAACTCTAAAAGTGGTAGAAGATAAAAATGTACAACAATAGCAACAAAAAGCACCTCAATCTCTATAAAGTGTTGTTAGATGATCTACCTGGATAAGCAGAATTCCTCAACATTTCTCTGATTATGTTTTGTATACTGATGTTGGTGAGCCAAAATATTTTCAAGAAGCATTACAGATGGATACTAGGAATAAGTGAGAGATTGCAATGAATGAAGAAATAGACTCTTTATACCACAACACAACTTGGGATTTGGTTGAGCTACCCAAAGGTAAAAGAGCTTTGAAAAATAAATGGGTGTACAGGATTAAAGAAGATAACGAAGGACGTAAGAGATAAAAAGCAAGACTAGTGGTCAAGGGATTCACTTAGAAAAAATATTGATTCTGATGAGATTTTTTCTCCAGTTGTAAAAATGACCTCTATTAGAGCTATTTTGAGTCTTATAGTTATAGAAAATTTGTATCTGGAACAATTGGATGTGAAGACAATATTTCTTCATGGTGATTTTAAGGAAGAAATTTATATGCACCAACCAAAAGGCTTTTAGGTGAAAGGAAAAGAGGATTGGGTATGTAAATTGAAAAAGAGCTTGTATGGGTTAAAACAAGATCCTAAACAGTGGTATATAAAATTTGATAAGTTCATGGATAATCAAAGGTTTGAAAGATGTCAAAGTGATCACTGTGTATATTTTAAGCAAACTATAAATGGCAACTATATTATTATGCTATTGTATGTGGATGACATGTTGGTTGCAAGAAAAAATATGCAATATATAAACATGCTCAAGAAGAAGTTGGCTAAATCCTTTACCATGAAGGATTTGGGAGAAGCCAAAAAAATCCTTCATATGAGGATAACAACATATAAGGAGAGTCACACTCTAAAATTATCACAAGCAGAATACATTGATAAAGTGCTTAAGATATTCAACATGAACAATGCAATTTATGTTGCTACTCCATTGGCAAAGCATTTCAAACTCACCAAAGATTTGTGTCCCAAGACACAAAAGCAACAAGAACATATGGCTAAGGTTCCCTATGCATTTGTGGTTGGAAGCTTGATGTATGCAATGGTTTGTACAAGACCAAACATTACCCAAGCAGTGGGAGTAGTGAGTAGATTTATGAGTAATCCGATAAAAGGACATTGGCAAGCTGTAAAATGGATACTCAGGTACTTGAGAGAAAATTCAAATTATTCTTTGAATTTTGAAGGCTCTAATATATGCTTGAAAGGTTTTGTAGACTCTTATATGGCAGGTTATCTTAATGGTGGAAGGAGCACTACAAGATACATCTTTACTATAGGAGGAGGAGTGGTTAGTTGGATTTCTAAACTCCAACATGTAGTTGCCCTTTAAACCATTGAAGCTGAATATGGTGTTGTTGTAGAAGCAAGCAAAGAGATGGTTTGGTTGCAAAGACTAATGAAGGAATTATGGAAGAAGCAAGAGGATACTAGGTTGTGGAGTGATAGCCAGAGTGCTATACACCTTGCGAATAATTCAGAATTTCATTCAAAAACCAAACACATCAAACTCAGGTATCATTTCATTATATCAGTAGTGGAAGATGGATCTTTGAAATTAGGGAAAGTTCACACATCACAAAATCTTGTTGATATGCTTATAAAAGTGGTGTTAAGAAAAAAGTTTAGCTTTTACTCAACTTCAGTTGACCTTAAGGAATAAGAGGTAATGATGAGAATTTTTTAGTCCTTGGTTGCAGTATGGTGCAATAGAATTAGTCTCCAAGTGGGATATTATTAGGAATGGAGCCTAATTATGTGAAGGCTAAACCGAGAAAGTTTTTGGATTTACTATAGGACATGTAGGGAAAGTTTCCATATTTACAGTATGTTAGTCTACGAGAGAAAGTTTTTGGATTTACAACAAGACAACCAGGGAAATTTTATCACCAAGGGATAAGCTTTGTTTGTTTTTATCCTGAAATTAGGTGTTGGGAACTCAGTGTTAATCTTGGAATGTATTGAGAATGGCAGTTTTTTCTTTCTATTTTTTCTTATATATAGTTGTGAGGAAAAATAGAGTATGCATGAAATTACTGTGTGGATTCCTTGTAAGTATTGAGAGGAAATTACAATAGATGTTTGTTGTAGGTTGTATCCCTCTATTGCTTGGATTGATCGAATAAAGGACTGGAAATTCTTGGTGGATGTAGCCCATTGGGTGAACCACGTTAAAATTGTTGTCTCTTCTACTGTGTGTTTGTCTTATTTGTTAATTCTTCTGTTAAAGTTTGAAACATTGAAATTACTGTTCTATATTTTATATAGTGATTTACTAAAAAAAAACTGTGATTTATTATTGAAAGTATATTTTTAATGCTATAATGTTTTCCTTGATATCTTCCGTTGATTTTTTAGTGTCATGTCACTAAAATTTTAAGACTCCTTTGATCAAAGTTTGGAAACATACCTATGAGTAAAGTAAATATTTAATTATAAATCATTAGAATAATTTGCATGGTTGAGGATCAATACTTGTTGAATGAGCAACCTTTTATTTATATATATATATATAGATATTTGAATTTTTATTTTTACCAATTTCTTATAAGTTATATATAAAAACATATTATAAAATTATTTTATATTATTTTGTAAGTTATATAACAAACATGTTCTAAAATATTATATGAATAAATTTATAAATTTTTAAAATAAAATTTTGAATGGAAAGTATTTATTAATTCATAAATAAATAAATAAAATTTTATATAAATTTATCTTATATTCATAAATTTTATATAATTTTAGTTTTCATATTATCATTTTGGAAAAACATGCTATTGCATATTTGAGTCATACAATTAATAAGTATTTTTTTTTATTTGAATATATAATAATTTTTAATTTGCATTCAATTTACTACAAGTGTATTTTATATTGATTATATAGAATTGAAATAGGTCTCACCTATATTACATCATCACTATATTATCCTTTAGTATTTTGATATTGCTTACCAATATTTGAATCCAAATCTACCTTTAAAACCCTATATTTTTTTTCACTTCAACTAATATCATTGATTAAAATTATTAGATATTTTAATATTTATTTGTTTATTATTTTATGATATTTAAGTATTTTATTATGATTTGGTATAGGTATACTATATTTTTGTAGTTATAGAAATAAATATGTAAAGTTTCTCAAAGCTTTTGTTTTAAGAAAACATGTTATTTATATAAGAGGTTGAGATATTTTCTCTCATTGTTTCTAAAAAAAAACTTATTTAAGTTATGAGGATGGGTGTAACTATTACTATTATTACCATTTCAATTATATTTATTAGTGGTATTAAAAGGATTATATTTAGATTAAGGATGATTACATGCCAAAAAGAAAAAATGATGTAGAAATTGTTGTTTAATTTTTTTAAAGAATTTGAAATAGAACTACTCATGGTTATGGTTAGATTTTTATTGTTAATTTTATTAATGATATTTATTTTTAATGATAAAATATATCTTTTAATTTATGATATAGCATTTATATGTAAAATATGTTTAATTTTCCCCTTGTTCTTTATGAATACAACATAATATTCTAAAAAATAAATAATAGAAAATTAAAAATAATAATAATAATAAGTATTATAAACATCCAATATTGAGCATATTATTGTGAGGAGACCAGGGTTCCATTCCCTCGGGCCTCGCCGTACTGAACGCCTATCCCCGTCTGGGTGCATCAGTGGTGTAAAAGGTTCAAATTATCGGGGCATGGTGGTATAGGGGCGGTCTGCACGAGGATATGTGTGGCGACTTCTGGGGGTGGACTGCGTAGGAAATTGTAGCGGCTTTCTGGTCGGCTTTCCCGGACTCATGGCGACTATCGAGTCCACCATGTTATATATATATATATATATATATATGTATATGTATGTATGTATTGAGCATATTATCAATCTTCAAACTCATCAAATGACCAAATTGAATCAATCATAACCATATTTGAAGCATTTATTGCTCCAAAATAAAAAGCATCAAGGCATGAGTGAAAGCACTACGAATGCCTTTGTTTCTAGTAATAAGTATTATAAACACCCAATATTGAGTATATTATCAATATTCAAACTTGTCGATCCCTTCATCAATTAACAAAATTGATTCAATAATAACCATATTTGAGGTATTTATTTATCCAAAATAAAAAGCATCAACGTATGAGTGAAAGCACTAATGATGCTTTTGTCTCCTAGGCAACACTTTTTCAAAATTTAACTTTTCAACCTTTCTACCCAATTTAACTTCCAAAATTCATTTTAATATTAGCGCTAAATCAAAAGTGTTTCCAACATTATTTTCAACTAGTACTTTTGATTATCATGCACTAAAATAAAAAGATACTATTGGTACTTGCCCACTATTAATGGATATTATTTGTAGTCCCAACAAAAATATCAAGTCCAAAAATTTTCCATTTCAATTGTCCTCCATTAGTGGCATCTTGATCCTATTTTAAATTACTACCCTCTCAAATCTTATCATCTTCAATGCAATCCTTTCTCCAAGAAGTCATGACTTCCTATAAAACAAACACTTAAGATAGCCCAATCCATGGTCTTTTGAAAGTAATAAAATTATGCTAAATTTCATCTATATTCATAAGAATTCATTTTCATGTAAATCAAGGGTATTCCAACATCTTGCTACAATATTAGGAAGGTATTCTTCAAGCATCTAAGCTCTCATCCCTCCAATTTGTTAAGCATACAAGTTATTGCCCTTTAAAGTATTCAATATCATGCTCTCAAGTGTCTCCAAGCAACAAGCAAGTTTTAATCAAGCTTCCACAATAAAGAGAAAATAACCTTAGTATCTTGAAGTGACAAGTGTGATTTATGATTGTGCTCTTTGCCTTTATTTGCTTCTAGAACTATGTCTACTTAGAAAATTCTAATTTATAATATTATTATATACTCATTTGATTTGACTATCTCATTCATATTTAGTTTGACATTTCATATTTTATTATTATTATTTTTTTTTTTTGGAAAACATCCCAAAAGGGATGCCACTTTCGGGTAAGACCCAAGGAGGCAGGGGTATCCATTCCGCCAAAAAGCCCAGGACTCGGACTCGGCCTACCACCTTTGACATACTCAAGGAGCAAACAAACACACAAAACCAATTTAAAAATAAGTAAATAACAACAAAAATAATAAAATAAAATAAAAAACATGCTCCTTGAGTGTGTCAAAAACAAAAGCACAACCAAACACGCACAATAAGATAAAATAAACCACAACACGAACCACATAGAAAAACACAAGAACCACATAACAAAACACAAACAAGACAAAAACAACATAACACTACAAAGACATAACCCAAAAAAAACATGAAAAATAAACACAACCAAAACCTAAAAAATAAAAAAAAAATAAAAAATAAAAATAAAAAACAACCAACAACATACAATAAACAAAAACAAAAAACATAGAAAACACTCACACATAAAAACACGAATTAACACAAACAAAGAGAAACCCAAGAACAAGAATGAAAAAAACACAAGAACAATAACAAAAAACATTAAAAAAAAAACACAAAACAACAAAAACACAAGAACAACAAAAAACAACACAAAGAACACAAAAACAAAACAAAACAAAAGAACCCACCCACCTTAAAAAACTAAAAAAAAAAAAAGAAATAAAAAAGAAAAAAAATTGAACATAACAATGACCTATCTAGACCAGAAGACTATTAAGGCAAGAATCAACAGAGGAAACAAAAGAAAGAATAGAATGAGCTAGGGAACTAAAAAAAACTGAATGAACCAAAGAGAAGCAAAAAAAAAAAGCAAGAAGAAACTAGGTACCTTCAGAACTGGAGCCATCCAAAGAAATGATAGAAAGAAGAGCTTCCCTAATTTGAGAAGCCCACCATCTAGGAGGGTGGCCATAACAAGTAAGATCACCTTTGTCCAAAGCCCAATTAGCTAAAGCATCAACACTCTTGTTTTGATCTCCGACCACATGATTGTAATCAACTTTCAAAAATCCCATCTGGATTAATTGAATCTTCTCAATAATTATTTTTATTCTCCAATCCACCTTATGATTCTTAGAAGGAGTCTTCAAGAGATTAATCATAAGTTGAGAGTCAGACTCAACTAACACCTTTTCCCATCCAACCTTAGTAGCCTCCTGAAGGCCTCTGAGGATACCATACCCCTCAAGAAGGTTATTGGAAAGAATACCCAAATTCTCAACAAAAGTAAAAACCAGGGAGCCATCTGAAAGTCTACCAATTCCTCCCACACTGGCTTTTCTAGGGTTCCCTCTAGAGGCTCCATCAGTATTGAATTTTCCAAAATCCTTAGGAGGAGGTTGCCAATTTCTTGTCCTATCCATCTTACTAATACTCACATTCCCTTTAAGTTGGTTGCCCTTAGAAGATTTAATCTTCAATCTTTGCATCACTTGATCCCATCTTTGGTGGGAGTTTTGGGGGTGATTAAGGAGTTGATGGACTGATTCAACTAAGTTGGCTATGGTACTTTTGCCAAATATAGTGAATATCCTTCCTATCTTGATTAAAAATTTGGTTGTTCCTTTCATTCCAAATATTCCAAAGAAGAATGGTAGAACCCATCCAAACTAACTGCCTAATAAAATGATCAACACCCTCTTGATTAGGCCAATCCCTCCAAAGCTGTTCAAAAGTAAAAAAATTGGACCATTGTAAGCCAAGTAAAGTGGCCATTCTCCTCCATAGCTCAGAGGCTAAAGTACACTCAATAAAAATATGGTTGAGAGTTTCTACATTCTCTTCACACATTTCACATCTAAAAGGGCCATGAAAACCACGCTTCATAAGTTGCTCACTAGTAAGCACCCTACGATGCAATAAAAGCCAATTAAAGAACCTCACCTTAGGCCAGAGCTTTTGAGCCCACAATCGAGAAAATATGTCAGAAGAATGGTTGGGATTATTATGGCATAAGGTCAAATAACCTTGAGCAACTGAATACTCACCCTTAGTAGTGTTGTTCCATCCAAAACAATCTTTTTCATGGGACCAAGAGAGGGATCTCATATGAAGGATGCCTTGGATATCTTGTCTTTGCCTTTCTAGGATTTGAATAGGCCAGTCCTCAATAGGGATCCAATATCTACCAACCTTTGAATTACCAAGATGGTACCGACAGTAATTAGCCACCTTTATCCAATTAGCTCGGTGAAGCTCCTCCATCCAAGGCCTCCAATCGAGAAACTGAGTTATCAAAGGCTTGTGACCATCCCAAGAATCTATCCAAAAATTTGCCTGTTGACCATTATGAATGATCCAAAATAAATTTTTCTTTATCAAATCCTCACCAGTCTTAAGAACTGCTAAAATGGGAGAACCTTTGGTAGGAAGTTGATAGCGAACAAGGTCTTCAAGACTTTTGTTCTCAAGCATATTTAGCACGGAGATTATTGGCCCAAAGAGCATTGGGGTTATGCAACATCCTCCAATATAATTTAGCAGCTAAAGCTTTGTTGTTATTAATAGAAGACCGGAATCCTAACCCCCTTCACTCTTAGGAAGACATAAAGTATCCCATTTCACCAAGGCCCATTTTCTTTTCTCCTTAGTACCACTCCAAAGGAAACGATGACTGATTTGATCCAATTCTCGAAGAACAACCTTTGGGATATTCAAAATGGAAGAAACATAAATAGGAATAGCTTGAAGGACTGATTTTACCAAGGTGATTCTACCCCCAGAAGAAAGCCACTTGTTGGTCCACTTTCCAATTTTCTTCTTGACTTTGTCCAACAACCAATTCCAATATTTATTTTTCTGCCTTTGAATATTTATGGGAATACCTAAATAAGTGATTGGAAGGGAGGTCTTCTTATATCTTAATTTATCCAAGACCATGGATTCCTTTCTAGTAGAGCAGTGAAAGAAAATAACTTTAGATTTGTCTTCATTGATCAACTGCCCAAGTAGCCTTAGAAAAATAACTAATGATTTGCTTAATATTAGAAGCTTCCTTAATCGTAGCTTTACCTAAAAGAGTAGAGTCATCCACAAATTGAAGATGAGAGATAGGTCTAGCTCCATGAGCAATGGTAACTCCCTCAAGGGTTTTGTTTTCCCTCTTTTTGGTTATAGTCCTACCCAAGCATTCAGCAAGAATGATGAATAAATAAGGGGATAGCGGGTCACCTTGCCTAATACCTCTGGAAGCCGGGAATGACTTGAGAAGGCCTACCATTGATAAGAACTAAGTAGGAAACTGAAGAGATACATCCCATAATCCAATCCATCCAATCCTTAGAGAAACCAAATTGCCTCAAAACTTTGATAAGGAAGTGCCAATCCACTCTGTCATAAGCTTTGGATAAGTCTAACCGAATGAACATGGAAGGATATTTTTGCATATCCATGGAATGGATGGCTTCCTGAGCAAGAACTATCTCATCTACTATTTGACGTCCTTCCACATAACCCCCTTGCTCTGGGAAATAATCTTATGCAAAAGAGGCTTCAACCTTTCTGCCATGATTTTAGTAATGATTTTGAGAAGAACATTACATAAAGCAATAGGTCTAAAAGCTGAGATATGATCAACCTCTTGAGCTTTTGGAACAAGAGTAATATAAGTTTTATTGATAACCTTCAAAATTTCTTTGGATTTCCTGGCTTCTTCCACCACCTCTAATAAATCAACATGAAGGATATCCCAAAACTCTTGGTAGAACTCAATGGGAAAACCATCAGGACCTGGGGTTTTCCCTTTTTGCATTTTAAAAACTACTTGTTGAAGCTCATTGATAGTAACAAGAGTAGTCAAAATAGAGTTCTCCTCAGAAGTGATAAGAGAAGGGATTGCTTGAAGAACATTTTGTTGTGAAGCTGAGTCAAGAGGAGTAGCAGCAAAAATATTGGAAAAGTAATCAACAACAATAGAGTTCATGCCATCCCAAGTATAAACAACATCTCCAGAATCTGATTTTAAGGAAGAAATAAAGTTGTGAGATCTTCGAGCTAGAAGAGATTTGTGGAAGAAATTTGTGTTTCGATCTCCTTCTTTGAGCCATTGAATTCTAGATTTTTGCTTCCATAAGATTTCTTCTCTTTTTTCCCATTCCTCTAACCGAGTTGTGAGTTTAATTTCATCTCGCACTTCTCTTCTCTCGTGAGGCCATCTAAACGGATTTTCTTATTCAAATTTTCAAGATGAGCAATAACTTCATGTTTTTTTTATGAACATCCCCAAACTCTTTCCAGCTTCCAAGTCTTGATTTTGGATTTAATGTATTGCAGTCTTTTGGAAAAATAGAACATCTTAGTCCCATGCCTAGGTTTACCTTCCTTCCACCATTGTTGCACATGAGGTCCGAAGGAAATGTCTCTAAGCCACATTAATTGAAAATGAAAAGGAGAGAAACTCACATTGGTTTTCCACATTTCCACCATGACTGGCCAATGATCCGAACCAACATTATTAAGAGTCTTCACTTTAGGAATGTAACCATGGATTAAGAAATTTTTAGAGAGCAAAAACCTATCCAATCTCTCCATTATACAAGCTAAGCCTTGCCTTCTCGTTAGACCAAGTCATAAGGCCATTATCCAGTTGGATATCCACAAGATGGAGGTTTGCAATATATTCGCTCATGAGGTCAGTGCTTTTGTCCAAATTTCTATTTCCACCCCTTTTCTCATCCAGAGAGAGGATGGTATTGAAATATCCTCCGATCAAGATCCAATCACCCCTCCCAAAAAAAAAAAAAAAAAAAAACCAATCCTCCATTGACATCTTTGTTTCTTGAAGGAAAACAAGATGTGGATGATTTATCCGAATCATTCTTCTAATTTCATTTTGTTTTGAAAGACTCCCTTTGAGTCCTCTAATAGTCCAAGTGATGATCTTCATTAATACCAGGGCTAAAAAATTTGGGAAGGGCATTAATCTTACCTTCCTCTACAAGCTTTTCACCTTCTTTTACCATATGATATTGATTGGTCTTGCGACCTACTTTTTATTAGAATCCATCTTCAAATTTTTTTCCCTATTTCTTGACTTATTCCAATTGAATCTGAGATGGCTTCTAACCTTGAATAATGCTCGTACACAGCAAAATTTTACTAGATGGTTCAACGGAGTCTATATTGGGACTCGCATTATTTGAAGTTTTGACATTTGAAATATTGTTTTTCTTGTGTAAATTTTCTCCCTTTTTTTCTATTGAAAACCTTTGATTTGTTGGTTTGTCTCCGAGTTCTTCCCTTCATATTTAAATTGTGTTTCTAAGATTTCAGTTTCCATTATTTCCTCTTCCTCACTTGGGACATCATTTGTGGAAAGGATTTCAAACATATTAGCAGATGACTTTGATTGATCCTTCATAATTGGTTTTTTCTGAGTGTTCTTCTTCTTAGGTATTTGGAAACCTATCGAGTTTATATCTTCTTTCTTTTGATCAGGAATTTTATTTGGGCAAGCATCGGCAAAATGACCATATTCATGGCAAATTCTACAACGAAAAGGAATGTTCTCATAGTCCACTACTTGCTCCCAAGTGTCTTCCCCAAATTGTAATGTGATATTTTTAGGTAGGGGTTTGTCAAAATCCATTAAAACACAAATCCGAGCATAAATAATATGTTCAAAATTTTGAGTACAATCAGCAATCATCATAAAAGTTCCTAAAGAGTTTCCAATTGAAGAAAAAATAGTAGGATTCCAAAATTCAATAGGGAGGCCAAAGAGTCTAACCCACACGGGAGCTATAGAAGGCATCTCTTCTTCGAATTTAAATTTAGTATGCCAGGGCTTCATGAAAAGCCCTGCCCTCCCAAAAAACCAAGGACCCCCTTGAAAAGTTTTCTCTCTATCTTCATTATTAGCAAATAAAACAAGAAAATAACCATTTGGATAAATAGAGATTTGTAACTCACCTTTAGTTTTCTAGCTTTTTGCAGCCCAAACTTTGAAAGCGGATAGACTCGGATGAAAACCCATGAACCGAAAAATTAGTCATTTTTTTTCCAAATCTTCAATGCCAGTCTAAATGTTACCCATATCAAGCTTAACAATAGGAGTTCCATCTGCTGCTTTAAGACATCCTGACTTCATTTTCCTGGGATCAATCTTAGGCATTCTTAGAGGTTTATGGGAAGCCCTAAGATTGATATTAGCATTGGGATGAGGCTGTCCACCACGAAGGGCATCCCTAAAATTCATTTTTGGGGCTGAGTCTTCAAAATTCTTACCCTTGACAGGGGTTTTCATAGCAGAATTATTTTGTGGGTGCACCTTAGCACCAGATTCACTTGAGATATGAGCCATTTTTTTGATCAACTACTTGAAACTTGTTTCGTGATCTCTTTAATCCTTGCCCTAGACATCGTGGAAAGGTATGGTTTTCACTTTTCTTTTATGCAGCAAATTGGAAGCCGTTGTCACTCAAGTTCACAATATGATCTTTGGAAGACAAATTTCTAACCCATATTGGATTCCCTGCAACATTTCCTCCTAAAATATTGATTATAAACCACAAAAATATTGGCCACTAGGGCCCGAAGGCCCTAAAAATGAAAAGCACGAGGATACGGAAACAAAAAGGAAATGCCAAGGTGCGATGCAAACGAAACTAAACTTAACGCTAAATCCTACGAACTGAAATGCATGAAAGGAGAGAAACATAAACGCATTGAAACAAGGTATAAAAGCGAATATGGAGTACAACCCTTTTTATTAATATGCTTTAGAACCGAGTTACAATCCGTCTCCTCCCTTTTCAGGGGCTAGGAGCGTTAAATATGTTCTTGTCACATCCACAGATGGTATTCCTTCTTCCGCGTGCCCACATGTAGAATGGGCGGACCAAACATCGCCGCCGCTTGCATTGATGAGTCTTGACTCCTTGCTGCTCCTCTAATGTCGAGACCCTACGTTCAAGGAAACAGAAAATAGTCAGTAGCACCTGTAGATAAAATGAAACATGCAATCCCCAAGCCTACGATTAGTGCATGCAAAAAATGAATAAAACGATAACTAAATAACATCAGAATGATCTAAAAATTTAATAGAGGCATGAGGACATTACCAGGAGGGCACTACAAATGGAACAGTCAAAAAATTCACCACGGATTTCTAATCACCCTAGGGTGGGACGATTAGACCTGCAACAAAATGTCAAAAAGCATAGTCCCAAATGTCACATCCGGGAAGCTCCAAATCACCTGCAAAGTTGGGGGTTAGGTAAAATGGGGTATTTTGGGATGACCCAGATGGTCGGATTTTGCCAATTCGGCCTCTATCACCAGGAATTTGATGATGCTACCTGCATGTTAGCGAAAGCGGGAAATGACAAAAACATGATCAAAACAGCTCAAAATGATGTGAAATTTGAATGACAACCTATCTAAGCAACATAGAATCAGATGCAAAAATAATAGAAAGGAAATCTGCTATAGATTTCTAATCACTCTGGGGTGGGGCGATTAGGACTGCAGTAGTGCAGGGGGCGCCGGGGGCAGGACGCCCGCCGTTTGGGGCCCGATTTCGGCACCAATCCACTTGGGATGGGTCCAAAACCTCTTGTGGGGTGTTGTCGGCAAATTTGGTAGGATGTTATGGCCAAATGTCGGGTCTTGGTTCCGGATTTGCGCTTCCAATAATCACCCAATGACCTCCCTTCCAAAAGAGATCAAGGATGTGAAAGGCACAAATCAAAAAGGTGTGAGGATGTAAAACGGCAGCACTTCATTGCTCAAAATGCTCCTTCTCTATATTTTTGGGGTGAGAAGACTCACCATTTTATAGACCTGACGGTCTCTTTGGATGAGCATGCAGAGGCGCCACTTGGCAATCATGCCTTCCCAAGGGGGAGAAGATTCCTCCCTGATTAGGGGCTCCATGACTGCCCCTGTAACTGCCTCTAGCGCTCAAAAATGCTCACTCACACTCCCATGCAATGAAGGAAGAGTTAAGTGGCGGATCTGAGCTGCCATTTGTCAAGATTTGACTTTTTCCCATCAAACCTGCTATTCGCCCCACCCTGGAGCGAATGCTGCTAATCGTCCCTGGGTGGAACGAATACCAGTTTGTAATCATCCCTGGGTGGAACGAGTAGAGAACAGAGTGCCTGAAAGGTGCCAAATTGACCTTTGACCTTCCAAAACTATTGTGTGAGTGGTTAGGACCATTGTTTAACCTCTGGGGGCTGCCCTGGGGGCTGTGTGTGTCAATGCGATCAGTGTTTGTAGTCACATAATCGGATTGGTGTTGTTTTGGTGTCTATAGATGCCCCTTTTTGGGATGCGCTATGCGTGGCGCAGTGCTGAGAAAAAATAGATAACCAAAGCACTAATGATTAGGGTTTCTCAGTAACCTAACCAAATTTTGATGCCCCAAGTATGGAAAGGGCATGCATTCTTGAATCCTTGCTTTCGACGAGCGAAGGAACTTAATTCAAGTGTTAACCTTTTTCGGTGAGGTGTTACTTGAGCTTGGACATTGATCAGTCATGAATAGGCAAAGGGCGCAACCTTTTGTCTATGGGAACCTTGAGTTCATGATTCATGAATGCCAAGTGTTTGATCAGCTTGTGATTATTGCTTGTTTGCTGCCCCAAGCAAGGGGCGTGATTGTCTTTGTCAATGATTCTTTGAATGCATGCCATTTCCTTAATTGGGTGTGTATTTGTTGATTGGTGACTAAGTGTGACTACCCCCTCAAGCGACGAATCGATGAGGGAATGACCAACATGAGAAAAGCGATGAGTCGCTTGACCCAAGATGACTTGTGTAAGGGTGCCTTCAGTTGTTTTGCCTTGAATGCTTATGCAGTTTCCCAACATTTAGACCTATTTTTGGTGGGTATGAACCCTTTTTGTGACGCATTTTGGAGCTGAAATTGTCAAAAATCCATCCTCCCATGGAGCGGTCCGGCTATGGTAGCCTTCTTAGGGAGTAGGATAGTGACAATTTGTGACCCCAACGTCTATTTTGAATGCCAAGAATGTAGGCACAAAGGCACCTTCGTTCGGCAATGTTATTGCTATTTTTGGGTGGGTTTGGACCCTTTTTGGGACGTCGTTTGGGGATGAAATTCTCGACAATCCGTCCTCCCATGGAGCGGTCCAGCTATGGTAGCCTTCTTAGGGAGTAGGATAGTGAGGATTTGTGACCCTCGACGTCTATTTTGCATGCCCAGAATGTCAAGTGCAAAAGCACTCTTATTGGACAATTTTATTGCTTGTTTTTGTGCATTTTGGTGCATTTTTTGTTGTTTTTGAAATTTTTGCTCTGTAATCGTCCCTGGGTGGGACGAATACCAATTTAGTAATCATCCTAGGGTGGAACGATTACAGGCCTAAAAGCCTATTTAAGGGCCAAAACTAGGGTTTGGGCTCATTTGCATTCGATTTTTCTAGCGATTTGGAGCTTTGAGGAGGAGGAGGTCGATTCTATGAAGCGCTGCCAATTTTTTTTTGACACCATGAGTTCATGAACCGGATCGAGTGGTAGAGCCGAAGCGAGACCGATAAGTGCTCCTCTTCATTATTTGCTTTTGTTTTATGTTACAGTTTAAAAATCGCAATTTATTTTGAATTTGTTTTTCCGTTTAAACTAAGGTAAAACCCTAGGCTAAAAAGAAATGTTTTTTATTTTTTTTTTGTAATTTTTTAAGGTTACAAGAAACCCTAGGTTCAAATGCATTTGTTTTTGTTGTTTTAAAACTAAAACCCTAGGTTAAACTTAGAGAAAAACCCTAGCTTTAGAAAAATTGTTTTTATTCTGATTTTTGAATGTTTGTTAAACTTCGATTATAAACCCTAGGTTAAAAAACTATTTTATTTTAATTTTTTGTTTTTATTTATCAGTTTAAACATAGAGTTAAAAACCCTAGGTACTGACAAACTATTTTTGAATTTTTTGTTTTTATTTATCAGTTTAAACGTAGAGTTAAAAACCCTAGGTACTGACAAACTATTTTTAAATTTTTTGTTTTTATTTATCAATTTAAACGTAGAGTTAAAAACCCTAGGTACTGACAAACTATTTTTGAATTTTTTGTTTTTAATTATCATTAAACGTAGAGTTAAAACTGTTGTTTGCATTTGTTGCTCATTATTTGTCTATTTTAGCTATACATTGTTTTATGCATTGTTGTATATTCATGTTATTGTTGTACATTTATCATGTTTTTAATGTTTTTGTTTTGTTTTCTTTTGCAGGTTGTGAAGAGCCGGTACCGTGTGCCTACGGTTTTCTTGAAGCACGAGAGGCACTGACTTTGGCTGACTAGGAGTGGCTTGATGCCCTTGGGCTCAAGCAGGTGACTCGACTAGAGCCTGTGGTGGGGGATCGGGCCTATCTGATGACCCTGATCAACTTGTGGGATCCCTACACCAATACCTTCCATCTCCCAACAAGGGAGATGACGATGACTTTGGAGGACGTCTATCAGATTCTATGGATTTCGATAGACGGGCTACCGATCAGGACGACGCCGCGTGATCAATGGACAGTACTAACATGATGCTTCGAGCATGGGGAGGAGTTGGGTGTGGACAACCTAGTGGAGAGGGCAGAGGGTGACTACCAGATTGGCAAGATTTTGGTATGATGGTGGCTAGAGAGGGGCATGTTGGGAGTGAGGCATGCAATACTGATGGGCCTCATTTCCAACATGTTGCTACCGACTCTTTGGGCACAAGGTTCCCGTGGAACCTGCTGGAGGTGGTCTTCAGGTTGGTGGAGTGTCCGACCACAGAGCCCTGATTATGAGATGGGGTTAGACACTAGGCACAGCTCTACGATGAGTTGTACGAGGTCCACTTTGAAGGGGAAGGGTATTGGATGTAGCTACTTGTTGCAGTGTTGGGCTTGGCAGCACATAGCTATGGAGAGGTCGATGGGGTTGCCATGGATGACTCAAGTGGAGATGGTAGACAGAGAGATAGGGTACGGGGACTATGGTGATGGTCTGAGGAGTAGGGACAGAGTCGATGATGGGTAGGTGTCGTAGGGCACTATGTCGATGCCTTCGCTTGACTTGCTCTAGGGGAGGTGTTCTGGTGCCCATACCAGGACTGTCTAGCCTGGCCTGAGGCTGGAGAGTGGCTCCGATGGGTTCATAGGGGAGGTGGCTGATTGGGCGACACGGGACCGAGCAGGAGTACTTCCCATATGGCTGAGTGACATGATAGTTTGGGGTGCACCAGGGGTTTCCTAGTGAGCCCATGATCTATCGACATCGAGGGGACGAGAGGACTCTAGTCTGGCTGATCATTGCATCACTGGGTGAGGATTCAGATACAATGATTGATGTCCCAGACGTGGATGACATCGGGGTTACCACTGAGTATGACCAGTGGTGGACTTTGTGATGATGGTGAGGCGAGGGGCCTCTAGGGGGTGCAGAGGTGGATCAGGAGAGGGCTAGGGGGTTCCACTGGAGGATGCAGACATGGTAGAGGTGGATGATTTTATAGGGGATGATTTTGGGGTTTAAAAGAAGCCAAGATGTAGGACGTTCCGGAGTAGTGGGAGCAGGATTCTCGGATACGCCTATGCACCAAGCTATCCCAGAGGGTATGGAGGGGAGGGATCACACTGAGATAGCATGATTGGAGGATCTACTTTGGAGGTGAGACGAGGAGCTGGGGGAGGCTCTATAGGAGAGGGATCTCCTATAGACTCAATTGGAAGAGTAGGAGAACGCATTTATTACATACCATCGATGGGATGGGGACACAGATGCTACACGGGAGATGGATCTCCTAGAACTCAGTTGGCGCAGCACGATGATGTAGTGGATATGTATCGACAATGAGATATGAAGTGGTTTCGACATCAGATTGATTTGGAGGGAGAGATTATCCACCTCGATGGGTAGATACCTGTGCTCACTGGAGGTGGATCTTCACGTCGGATGAGGGACAGCGATACTGAGCAATCAACATCATCTCATCATAGGCGATTGGATGAGGGAGGCGCTAGTAGGCATGATGTAAGGGCTAGCAACAACCACCCTAAGAGGTCCCATAGGACCCACACCACGGGGGGTAGTTCCCATCGCACCGATCCTACATGATCATGGTGGCCGATGCCCTAGGCTTGGGGGTTTTTGAGCTTTTGCCTTTTTACGAGGTCAGAGGACCGGTTTATTGTAGCCTATGAGCATTTTTGATGATATATATATACATATGACTTTCTTTTGTTTATACACGTGTTGTGATTTGATTTTATGCATAGTGACTGATGTTTGATGGATGTATGTTAATTTACATTATGTATGGATATGTTGTGATGAATGCTAATGTTTCTAATTTATATGATATGCAAATGGAATGGATGAATTGAATTTGTGATTTTTGGTGATGGCACCATAGACTATTTAGAACTTATGGCTTTTTGTCCTAGGCGATTGTTATGGTAAATGACTTTTTTATGTATACATGTTTTTTTTGTATTTTTTGATGGCGATGCAAGGATGAAAGATATCACAGTTGGTTTAGAATGTAGTTAAGGTTTTTTGAGACTCAGATGTTTTAACTAACTAGCCAAGACTGTACTTTTATCTTACAAGACTTTTGAACAAGGTATGAATCCGACTTGTCTTTGACCAAGTTATTTCACATCCCTGTGTGTGCAATTGAGTTCGTTTATGTGGTATTTGTCGGGATACCGCCAGTGCCAGATAGGCTGTCAACCAAACCTGTACTGAGGATCACCTAATTAGCTCCACTAACTCCTTTGTTGTATTTAGTCAGATTAATCTATGGTGCTATCTAGGATACCATAAGCTAGCTCATCCACATGCAAACATTGATCTGCACACAAGTTAATGTGACAGATATATCGTCATGCGGGAGGTTTGCCACCAGTGACCGATAGGTTATCCACCAAACCGATACTGAGGTTTACCTCATGACCTTCTGAATGCTGAGAGTTCCAGGGATTCAAGTTCGACTCCCTTCTTTTCTTCAATTGTATTGGGATACTTGCTCTTATATAGTGATAAAAATCACTGTTTATTTTTGTTTTTTCTTTTGAGCAAGGGATTTGAATATTGAGTGATGAGAATCACTATTGTATGTGCTATTTGATGTATGCACTTTGGTTGTGATGTCAAACTTTGTAGTATTGACTTTTGCAAATTTTTGATGTTTTGCAACTTTTTGAGAACTTGGGATTCTTGGGGAATTGGGTAGGGAAGATGCTTGTCCTTTTGCCAACTCTCAGCATTCTTGGGGTCATTCGCACAGGGGGATGAGCAAGATAACCTTTTCACTAGATGGTATCCTGGATTGCTTTGCAGATTTCATCTTTCATTTACACAACTTGGGAATTTTTATGTGTTTTAACTTGTGTTGGGATGCTACGTAACAAGGTGTGATCCAAGTAGAACTCTACCTTTGTAAAATCTGTCTGACTTTGTACAGTATTTGGCTAGAAAGCTAATGATAGCTGAATGACAAAAACTCTAGATACATTAGAAGACAACTGACTATGATATGGTGAAATGGCATTTATTTTTGATGGACTATTTATAGAGTGGAGAAATGTGGAAAATGATGGATTTGCCGAGTAATTACAGTCTATGGTGCCTTTGACCTGTATGACCAACAAATATGCAATGTATGGATGTGATGCTTAATGCAACTATTATTTTTGTGTTTTTGATGGATTGATTTTTTGTGAGTATGAAGATGAGATGCAAAAGAGTTCTTTATTGTTGTGATGATTTTGAGTATGCATGGAAATGAGATGCAAATTTTTGTTATTTTTGATGATTTTATTGTTTTTGAATTTTCTTATTTTTGACCAAGCGATTGTGGGAACCCTTGGAGCTTTTGGTTTGACCAAAGGGATGATGGGTACCTTTGGGGCATTTTTGGGTGACCAAGCGATTGTGAGAATCCTTGGAGCTTTTTGTTTTGACCAAAGGGATTATGACCAAAGATTGGAACCTTTTGGGTTTGGTTGACCAAGCGATTGTGAGAATCCTTGGAGCTTTTTGGTTTGACCAAAGGGATTATGGGTACCTTTGGGGCATTTTGGGTTGACCAAGCGATTACGAGAATCCTTGGAGCTTTTGGTTTGACCAAGCGATTATGAGAATCCTTGGAGCTTTTGGTTTGGGCTATGGCTCTTTTAAATATGGAATGGCCGCAAATGACTGATGTTCAAGGGTTCTAGTTCCTTGATTCCATCAAGAGAGGCTAGTCGGTATGTTCCAAGTCCTATTTTACTATCGATGACATAAGGACCTAACCAGTTTGCCATGAACTTGTCCCTTAGATGGGGCGGCAAGTTAGAATTTTGTTGGTTCTCTTTTAAGACCAAGTCACCAACCTGAAAGTCCCTCAGGTGAACCTTCATGTTGTATGCTTTCTTAAGTCGCTCTTGATAGATACGTAAATTCTCGAGAGCATTAACGCATCATTCATCGAGCAATGTAAGTTGGTCTAACCAGGCCTACCGCATAGTGTCATCATCGATGAACTCTTGCATTGATATGCGTAGGGAAGGTATTTCCAACTCGAGAGGCATGACAGCCTCGGAGCCATACACGAGCAAAAATGGAGTTGCCCTAGTGGGTGTCCGAATGCTAGTGCGATAAGCCCATAGGGCAAGTGGGATTTGAATGTGCCAATCCTTATGACTATCTATGACTATATTTTTGAGGATGGTGACTAGCATTTTGTTTGATGCCTCTGCTTGCCCATTTGCCTACGGATAATAGGGTGTCAAAAAACTATGCTGAATTTTGTACTTTGTGGTCAAAGCATGCACATCTTTGTTCTTGAATGACGTCCCATTATCCGAGATGATCTTGGATGGAATACCAAAATGACATATGATGTTATGTAAAATGAACTCCAAAATGCGGGGTCCAGTCGTAGAGGTAAGCGGAATTGCTTCCACCCACTTGGTGAAGTACTCTGTGGCCATTATGATGAATGTGTGATGACCCGACGATGCAGGGGAGATCTTTTCGATTAGATCTAAGCCCCACTATGAGAATGGCCAAGCCGATTGGATCGGCTGTAAGGCCTGAGAAGGTACATGTGTCAAATTAGCATGGTGTTGACACTTCATGCACTTCCTTACATATGCGCAACAATCTCGCTCTAAATATGGCCAATAATAGCCCATGCAGAGAATGCGCTTTGCGATGGCCATACCATTGAAGTGGCCACCGCATGTACCATCGTGCGCTTGGGTGATCGCCCAAGTGGACTCCTGTTGGTCCAAGCAATGAAGGAGGATTCCTTCATAGCTATGATGGTACAAAATGTCTCCTAACAAGACATGTTTTGCCACTTTCTATTTGAATGATCATTTTGTGGTGTGCGTCAATCCAAGTGGGAGGTTACCTAGCTTGAGGTAATCTCGTATGGGTGTGTACCAATCCTGCTGATCGAAAACCTTGATAGCATGAACAACCAATCCCTCTTGAAGTTCATCCCTAGCAAAAGCTGAGCGGGAAAGAACTTGTAAGAATAGTATTGTGTTGCTATTAAGGGGAGTAGGGGAGAACAAGGACCCCTAGTTGGCATGATTCAGACAATCATGGATTCGAGAGAACTTGTCTAGGGATGGTTCAATCTGGATCAGGTGGATTCCTAGCATTAAGTCAGAGCTTGCACGCTCCATCATGGATTGTGATAGTGTTTTGACTTGAATGGTTGTCATATCACCAGAAATGTCTTATGGGATTAGTGACCCCAAGGAGGCCATAGTGTCCACAAAATGATTCGATGATCGAGGGAGTGCCTCGATGTCGTACCATTCAAGATTTGCCAGGAATTTGTCCACAAGGGCTTTGTAGGCCTACAGAACTAGGCATTTACATTGGAATACCCCTTTGACTTGGTTGACAATTAACAGCGAATCACCAAAGATGTTCAATCATTTGATGTTCATGGTGATTGTTGTCTGAAGACCTATGAGCAAGGCTTCGTATTCGGCATTGTTGTTGGTGCATGAGAAATCTAATTTAAATGATAGAGGCATTGGAGCCCCTTGCAGTGTGAAGAATACAATTCCCATGCCACCCCCTTGCTCACATTTAGAACCATCAAAAAATAGGGTTATGTCGGCCTGTGACTCAAGCTCATCAGAATCTAGCGATTCTGAGACATGGAAGACCCCATCATCGGGTAGTTCTATGGTCAGAGGCTGATCATCTTCGAGAGGAGCCTCTGCTAGTTGATCGGCGATGACTTGACCTTTGATGGATTTCTATCCAATGAACTCGATGTCAAACTCCATCAACAACATGATCCATTTCATCATGCGGCTACTATGATAAGTATGACTCATCATGTACCGCAATGGATTCTCCTTAGACACAACATACGTCATGTTGCTCAGCATGTAATGGCATAGCTTTTTGGTAGCAAACACCACTGCCAAGCAGAGCTTCTCAACGTATGCATAGTTAAGTTCATAACTGACCAGGGTGCGGCTAAGATAGTAAGTAGCCTGTTCTTTGTGTAGTTCATTTTTTGGGCTAGCATGGCACCCAGTGCCACCTCAATAGCTGAGATGTATAAGTAGAATGACACTCCTGGTCTAGGTGGTGCCAATACTAGTGGTGAAGCCAAGTATTGTTTAATATCATCGAAGGTTGATTGGCACTCGTCATCCCAGTGAAATGCTACCCCCTTGTGCAATAATTTATTCATGGGTCGGCACTTGTCAGATAGCTGCGCTATGAAGCGCTTGATTGACGTGACCTTTCCCTGTAGGCTTCTGAGCTGCTTGATGGTAGTTGGGGGAAGCATTTCAAGGATTGCCTTGACTTTGTTTGGGTCCACCTCGATGCCTCACTTTGAGACTATGAAACCCAAGAGCTTTCCAGATGTGATGCCAAATACGCACTTCTTGGGGTTCAGTCTGACTTTATGTTCCATGAGGCGATCGAGGATCTTGCTTAAGTCATCGAGATGATCTGGGCGCAAAAGAGATTTGGCCAACAAATCATCCATGTAATCTTCCAAAGTTTTATGCATGTGATCATGGAAGATGTATGTCATGGCATGTTGGTAGGTGGCGCCAGCATTTTTAAGGCCAAAGGGCATGACCTTATAACAAAATGTCCCCCAAGGCATTGTGAATGCCATTTTTAGTTGGTCCTCGAGATTGATACGAATTTGATTGTATCCCGAGAAACCATCCATGAGGGATAGCATTTCATGGCCCGCTATAGCATCTACCAATGCATCGATGCTAGGCAAGGGGAAATCATCCTTAGGACTCGCTTTGTTTAGATCTCAAAAATTAGTGCATATGTGAATCCTCCCATCAAGCTTTTTGATGGGCACCATGTTGGACAGCCATGGTGGGTAATCCATGTAGATGACAAACTGTGCATCCAACAACTTTTGTAATTCATCTTTGACCATTAAGGCCACTGTTGGGTGCATCTTACATAGTTTTTGCTTAACTGGCTTGACTGTCGGATCAAGCGTTAGGTTATGCATGACTAGCTATGGATCTAGCCCCGACATGTCTTTGTAGGACCATGCAAAAACCTCCTTCTTCTCTTTGAGAAGGGCAATGTAGTCGGCTTGCTCTTCGAGGGATAGACTTACCCCCAACTTGATAATCTATGGATTCATTGGATCAGAGCCGATGTCTACGTCAGTCATCTCCTCGACCGACATGTGGGATCCATCCTCCAACTGGTGTGGAGTTGGGATCAAGTGGATATCATTTGCTGAGTTTAGATCTACATTGGGAACCTCGGGTTCCTCTTCAGCATGGAAGATATCCTGAGTTGGCCCTAGGGTGAAATGAAGCATCTCACCGAAAGGCCAGTACTCTGATGGGGATGGTGGTGAATTGATGTGATCCCAGTCTATGGCATCTATGTCTAGATATAATGACTTTGTTGGATCGGTTGGATTGTGGATGGGGGTGGTTAAGTCAATGGAGATCATGTTGATGAAATGATTTTGGTCTCCATTACCATGGGTGTGGTGACTCGGACATCCTGAATGATTTTTGTGCTTCGGATCTAGCTCTGGAGGTATTGGCATGAATGGATCGGCCCTATGTGCGGGGAGGAGGATAGGGTCTACCCTCGACACTGATATCTCTATAGGGTCTCTGGGCGGTAGGTGCTCTCTATATGCCCAAAGTGGTGGATTCAACACTTGGTCCCACTGCGCTGGGTTTAGGTGCCACTCATGCCCTGGCCTTATGTTTAGTTGTTCAAATATGTCATCAATATCTAGGGGGTATTGTTGCTGCATCTGCCGCATGTGATTGAGATATGCCATCTCAGTTTCATCTTCATAATCACTGTCGGAGATCCAAAGGCCTTCGTTGGTTCCAACAACTATTTGTGACATTAGAGGCTCATCTTGCTCGAGCAAATTGATCTGGCCCCATCGGGGTTGTTTCGCTCTCTACGGGGGGACCTAATTTTCTTGAGGTGGCACTTGCTCGATTGGAGCATCCAAAGGGAACATTGCCAAGAGGCTTTCTTGATAATCATCCATGGGGGTCACTTGTGAGTGATTGCTATCCGATTCGAAGGGGTCCCATGGTGCTACCTCATATTCTGACTCATCTTCTGAAGATCCTTCTTGACCTTGTCTATACCCCTCTTGTAGGTGAGTTTTCAAACTTTCTCCTTTCTCGATTAAAGGGAAGGGGTTGTGAAGGTCAACAAGGTTGGTTGTCAACAATGGGAGATAATCCCCCAATGTATATGTTGTGTTAGGATTGGCATATGGATCTAATGCCAACCCATCCTTGTTGCCTATCCCTAGGCCTTGCATGTTCTCTACCAAGATGTCCAAGGGTAGGGGTGGTTGAACCCTACTCCTGATTTGTCGTATGGCATCTGATATCTTGGTTGGCAAAGAACGCGCACTCCTTGCTCATATCTGCCTAACCCATATCCATGCCAATTGCATTGGCCAAGATATCTCAAAGCGAAATTTGGGTTGGAAAAATAGTTGACATCTTCTACAAAGGGCTCTTCATCTTCATCCTCTTGCATGTAAGGTTCAATGCCATTATCAAGGCCCCCATATACAAAGTTTGTCTGGTTTGGTGGGTAGCCTAGAGGAACAATAGTGCCGATGGGGAGGCGAGGTCTCCCCATGTCCTGCATGGACTCAAGTGTGGGTGTTGCTACAATATTCCACACCAGATACTCCCCTAGGCCTGTATTGGCCATTTCAACGATGATTGTTGGTGATTGAGGGGGAGGGAATGGAAGTTCTTCCTGAGTCCACTCCATGTCGGGTGAACTAGGAGCCTCGACTTCCATTCTGCTAGGCATCTCCTCAGTAGAGATGGTTGAGACTGATGGCGGTGCCTCTTCCAGGGGTTTCTTCCCTTTGTCCTTCGATGTGGCCATCATAGGTGGCATCGTTGGTGAAGGACCAGACGATGAAGATGGACCCGACTGGGGATTTGATGGACTTGTCAATGGGGATGCCTATGGAATCAGACCCTATTTAGATGGATTCAACTAAAAATCCAAATGCATTGATGGAAGGGTCGATTGCGGCATTAGCTGCACCGTATTGCAATACTTGAAGGGCTCCAAGTCTATCGGGACTACATGCACTTGCCCTTCAAATGTATACTTTAAGCATCGATGAGCTATCGAAGGGACACACTTCATGTCCCTGATCCATGGCCGACCCAACAAGATGTTATAGGCCATCTCACCCTCCAAGATGTGGCACAATGTAGGTATAGTCTTTTGTCCCACTTGGATGGGTAGGACAATTGTGCCAACTATCGAGCATATTGCATCATTGAATGCTCGTAGTGTATAGGTGGAGGCCACTATGTGAGATGCGGGCAACTTTAGGTGCTTCAAGGCCGTTGTTGTAATGATATTACTGGATGAGCCAGTGTCCACCAACACCCTCTTATACGGAATCCCATTGACCCATGCACGATGACGTGTAGGGGTGGATCCGCCATGTCACCAACCACTGATTTCAATTCGTCCTCTCGAAAGGTGATGACTGGCTCGGTGCATCGTTTGACATGTCCCACGAAGTTGTTGAAGGAGTTTGCTTCATGGGGCTGCAACTCGATGGCTTTTAGTATCTCCATTAGAGCCTCCCGATGGGGCGATGATTGTTGTATGAGCTCATAGATGGAGAGCCTAGCCGATGTGGTCCTCAAACTCTGGGTGAGTTTGGTTCGAATCATGGCCATTGGTCTAGGTGGAGCAGGTTGCGTAAGGTGTTATTGTGGTTGTGACATTGTTGGCACCTCTCCTGTAGCTACCATGGGGGTAGCTGTGCTCGGGTACCTCTTGTTTCGAGTCACTATACTGATCATCCCTACATACCCCTGCATGGGGAAGTTATGTGTTACCTCATTGACTTGTAGGGTCTTTTCCTATGCATCATGGGTAGGCAAGGGGTCCTTAAAGACCTCCATTTGTTGGTTGCTTGGTGCCACGAGATTATCCATCGCTAATGTCTTGTTATCTATTAGGTCTTGCACCAAGCCTTTAAACTTCCAACATGCATTAAGGTCATGTCCCTTCCATCTGTGGAACCTACTAGTACAAGTCTTCCCTATAGCCCTTAGGTTTTGGTGCATTGGGGTCTATGGGTTGACTCTCGAGCAGGTTGATCAAGTTTGCCGCTGACAAGCGGTCAAACAGGGAGTCTCTGGACTCTGTGTAAGGTGTGAATTATCGCCTAGGGTGACGCTGCTGATTTTGTTCTTGCCTCTAATTTTCTCTATCATAACTATTAAGAGGCACCGCCTGATAGTTAGCCTTTTGGGGCTGTGTTGCTTGTGTAGGCTTAGGGACGTTTATAGCAACCTGATTGACCATAATGGGTTTCTGTTGCATGGTCCCTATTTTGGTGTTCTTAGACCATTCTTTCTTCTTTGGCTTGGCTATCTCGCCATCCTGAATCTTGATCTCCTCAATGATTCTAGCTTGCACCAGAGCTTCCTCTAAAGTGGCATATTGTTGTAGCTGCAATAGCATGGAGATCGATCTCAAATAGCTCTTTGAGAACATTTGGGTGAGGTCGGACATAGGAGGGAGGTAGGGCAGCTTTGAAAGCAAAGTCCTCCATCGGTTCCCATAGGCCGCCATGGTTTCTTCCTCATACTACCTGAGGCTGGCTAGGTCGCTTAGTGATGCCTTCTTCTTGGTGTTGAAGGTGAAGCGTTCGAGGAACGCATCCACTAGCTGATCTAAGTTACTAATGTTGTGCTTTGGCAATTGAGTGAACCAATCCGAGGTAGGGCCTACGAACGTGGTGATGAATGTTCTTAGCAGCAAAGCATCATTGTCCTGAATGCCAAAGCATTGGCTCAAGAATCTAGTCACATGCTCTTGGGCATCTTCCTCCCCTCTAAATATTGCCAACTGAGGCAGTTTAAAGTGTTCAGGGTAAGGGGGTGCTGGCACTGACGGATGCACAGGATGACTACGGAGTTGGCATAAAGTGGGCTTTTGGGGCCCAGAAGTCTTGGTCTCCATAGACTCCAAGTGCTCTAGCAGCGCTTTATATGCATCAAAAGATTTAATCTCTTCCTCCTTAGTTTGTTCCCATTGCGGGTTACGGGGAACTTGAGGCCTATAGAGGGGTGGCCGAATAGCGCCCCCTCTACCTTGGTAGGGCATTTCGCCCGCTCTTCTTCTTGCTCATACTCCTCATAAGCTTCTTGAGGAGTTCCTGGGTGAGACCCATGACCATGGGTGGGCACCCATGGAGGGTACCCATCATTGTTCCTAGGAGTGGCCTCCCGCTCAGGTCTAGGGGGTCTCGGAGGTAGCACTTGGTAAGGTCTTGGAGACCTATCTTGCACTAAGGGGTTATGCCTCTCGTACCTTTCTACCCTCTATGTTTGAGGGGTTGGAACCCTCTCAGGCATAGTGTTGTAGAGCAGCTCATCTATTTGGTGTCGAATGCGCTCTTTGCTAAGGTGATATAGATGCTCTAGCTACTATTGGTCTTGCTCAAGCTGCATGATCTACGCTTGGTGGGTGGCATGTCTAGAAAATTCTAGGTCGATCTGCTCTATCATCTTGAGTCTAGGAGGCCTAGATGCCTCTCCTACACATCTATCTCGGTCATGGTGATCCGATATTTCTATAGGTCGCTTCCCTCTATCGAGGTTAGCGGCATTCACCTGAGGTTCTGGCCTCAGTGGGTGACCCTGATAAATAGCAGGTGTGGAGGCGCATTGCTCCCATGCTGTATATTGCTCTTAAGGAATGTAGTGGTCTTCCTCATTTTCCCTTTCATAAATGTGAAAGGGGCGGGCGGAGTTGGCTCGCCCTACCAGAAGAGCCTTGTGCTCTGGATTTGTCCTATTGTTTTTGACAATAAGAGGGGGTAAAGGAGGGATGATGTAATCATGTGGCCCCTCCTCGATGGACCCTATGCTGTCCTAGCACTTCATTGCATGGTGGCCACTCGTAGCGAGCATCTAAGGGAGCTTTCCCATCTATGTTGAGTGCCACATGTAGAGACTCCTCCTGAAAGGGTCTATGCTGAGTGGGCGTGCCCCTCGAAGGGGTGCCTCTATAGTCCCATTCCATCAAGGCACGATGTGGACTATCTCATGGGTCAGGCCACCAAGGTGGAATGACCAAGTCCTTGGGGCTGTAGCGGAGGTGACTTGTGCCCCCTTGTACACTCTCCGTAGCTTCCGCCCTTGATTGGGCTTGGCTACGGGTGTACACCATGGTGGTGTCTCCCTACAAGATGCGTAGATTTTTATTTCTTTTTATGATTTTTATGCTACACTAAATAGAAAAGATCACACACACACAAAGCAATGATTATCTCATTTAAAGATTAAAGGTGTGCCCTAAACCTGGTTTAGTGTGTTTTGATTTTTGTTTTGATAGTTTTGTAAAGAACGTTTTGTAGAAAATGCAATATGATGGCTCTTATGACTCCCAAAAATGGTCGCCCCTTCGATATACCATTGCCAGGCCATTATACCAAACCTCTCTATATACCCGCCCTTACGTGAGGGAAACTATTGGTACGTGAGAGCAGAATGGTACGTGGAACATAGGCGGTACGGAAGGGGGATCACCCTATTTTTGACACCTACCATAGAAGACTTATCCTCATGCACTGGGAATCACCCTAGCTACACTTGGTCAGCTTTCATCAGGATTTACGTCTAGCAACAGTAGCGATCGGGGTTATGGATGCAAAAATTCAAGCCAAGGTGGTGATGAAATCCACCGTTGGTCTTGATCAAGGGCTGGGGTCTTACGACCAGCTCCTTGGTGTTTAAATTGCCATGTGATGTGTGGGGTTCTTTTTATTTTGCATAAAATAAAGCAAACATGCAGTAAAAACTTTCCCTAAGCAAGCAAATAACTAGAAAATAGAAAACAAAAAACAAAAAATGACAGAAGGTGTTTAGGACCTCTACCTCTTCTCTGCCCAAATAGGATGCCTCTGAGTTTCTATTCTAAAACTGCACAGAGAGCTATTCATCCCTGGGTGGGATGAATAATAGAGTTGTATTCATCATAGGGTGGGACGAATGCCCATTCGCCCTAGGGTGGCATGAATTTTAGCTCTGTATTCGTCACAGACTGGAACGAACAGCAGTCCAACGTTTGAAAACTTGGTACCTGCAAGCAAAAACAAGCAATTTTTGATCAAATTTCTGATCTCAAAAATAGAGGACAAGGTCCCACCATGATCGCCACTGAAAGCATGAGGATACGAAAACAAAAAGGAAATGCCAAGATGCGATGTAAATGAAACTAAACTTAACGCTAAATCCTACGAACTGAAATGCATGAAAGGAGAGAAACATAAACGCATTGAAACAAGGTATAAAAGTGAATATGGAGTACAACCCTTTTTATTAATATGCTTTAGAACCTAGTTACAATCTGTCTCCTCCATTTTCAGGGGCTAGGAGCGTTAAATATGTTCTTGTCACATCAACAGATGGTATTCCTTCTTTCGCGTGCCCACATGTAGAATGGGTGGACCAAACATCACCGCCACTTGCATTGATGAGTCTTGAATCCTTGATGCTCCTCTAATGTCGAGATCCTATGTTCAAGGAAATAGAAAATAGTCAGTAGCACCTGTAGATAAAATGAAACATGCAATCCCCAAGCCTACGATTAGTGCATGCAAAAAATAAATAAAATGATAACTAAATAGCATCAGAATGATCTAAAAATTTAACAGAAGCATGAGGACATTACCAGGAGGGCACTGCAAATGGAACAGTCAAAAAATTCACCATGGATTTCTAATCACCCCGGGGTGGGACGATTAGACCTGCAACAAAATGTCAAAAAGCATAGTCCCAAATGTCACATCCGGGAAGCTCCAAATCACCTACAAAGTTGGGGGTTAGGTAAAATGGGGTATTTTGGGAAGACCCAGAAGGTCAGATTTTTCCAATTCAGCCTCTATCACCGGGAATTTGATGATGCTACCTGCATGTTAGCAAAAGCGGGAAATGACAAAAACATGATCAAAACAGCTCAAAATGATGTGAAATTTGAATGACAACCTATCTAAGAAACATAGAATCAGATGCAAAAATAATAGAAAGGAAATCTACTACAGATTTCTAATCACTTCGGGGTGGGGCGATTAGGACTGCAGTAGTGTGGGGGGCACTGGGGCGGGACGCCCATCGTTTGGGGCCCGATTTTGGCACCAATCCACTTGGGATGGGTCCAAAACCTCTTGTGGGGTGTTTTCAGAAAATTTGGTAGGATGTTATGGCCAAATGTCGGGTTTTGGTTCTGGATTTGCGCTTCCAATAATCACCCAATGACCTCCCTTCCAAAAGAGATCAAGGATGTGAAAGGCACAAATAAAAAGGTGTGAGGATGTAAAATGGTAGCACTTCATTGCTCAAAATGCTCCTTCTCTCTATATTTTTGGGGTGAGAAGACTCACCATTTTATAGACCTGACGGTCTCTTTGGATGAGCATGCAGAGGCGCCACTTGGCAATCATGCCTTCCCAGGGGGAGAAGATTCCTCCCTGATTAGGGGCTCCATGACTGCCCCTGTAACTGCCTCTAGCACTCAAAAATGCTCACTCACACTCCCATGCAATGAAGGAAGAGTTAAGTGGTGGATCTGAGCTGCCATTTGTCAAGATTTGACTTTTTGCCCATCAAACCTGCTATTCGCCCCACCCTGGAGCGAATACTGCTAATCGTCCCTGGGTGGAATGAATACCAGTTTGTAATCATCCCTGGGTGGAACGAGTAGAGAGTAGAGTGCCTGAAAGGTGCCAAATTGACCTCTGACCTTCCAAAACTATTGTGTGAGTGGTTAGGACCATTTTTTAACCTCTGGGGGCTGCCCTGGGGGCTGTGTGTGTCAATGCGATCAGTGTTTGCAGTCACATAATCGGATTGGTGTTGTTTTGGTGTCTACAAAAACCAACTTCTGGAGCTGCTTGCACTCAACCGAGATGAAACCCTTGCATAGTCGCTTGCCAAATATCTCGTTCACACATAGGGTTGTGCTAGGATCTATGTTGCTCCAAATGATATTAAAATTGGTGGAGACGTTCTAGGGTTTTTTAGGCATCTAACCTCAAAATTTTAGCTCAATCCAAGTCCGATGAGTGAGATATGGCCGAAACAAGTTCAATAGTTTGGGCATTCATTTGAGAATAGAAGCAAATTTGTCCTTCCCTCCCCATATTTTATTATTATTATCTTACATTTTAAGCAAAAAATATCTCTAACTTCACTTAGCATGATCTATGTACCACTTGGTCAAATACCTTCATGATATGAATGATTAAGTCATCAATCCACTACATCAATTTTATTTTACTACTCTATAAATTTAAAATTATCAAATTATAGATATGATGGTGCAATCTCTCTATTTTACATAGTCACAAAGAGTAAAAGCACTGTTTGTTAGTAAAAAGTGTCATTAGTACTATTGTTGACCAATTTATGACTTTTTCACTAATCATTAAATCTATGCATCTATAATTTTAGTAGTTTTTATCCCTATATGAATAGGGTTTTGATGTTGTCTAATCCTTTCTTTATTTTATCTATTTGGTAAGAAAGTGAACACATTATTAGCAAATAGTAGTGTTGATAGTGCTTCTATAGGACCAATAACACTTGTGCCTCTATGATATAACCATGTTTCTCTAATCCATACCCCTTTTATTTTGGTATTTAAGTTCTTAAATATGTTTACTATTTATCAAAATTAGTTTATATTCTCTATTTATTTGTCAAATTTAAAAAAAAAAAGAATGAAACTAGTTTACCATTTTAATCATTTAAGGTACCAACTAAATCATTAATATTTCCATTATTAAATAAAAATTATATATAACTACATCTAGGATTTATTTTTTGCATCCCTCTTGAGCCATTGCTTTTGAAATGAAATTCATTTTTACTTTGTCATCAAAAATTCAAAAATAATTTTACTTTTGGGTCTTGTTATTGTATTTGTATATTATATTAGGGATAGATTAAGGTTAAACTTAGTCTAATAATATATTAATATAAACTTAGGTTTTATTCAACCAATCTATCAAACTCTAGACTCTAAGTTCACAAACTACACCTATCCGCAAAGTGAGGAGAAGAGTGGAAATCAACATAAAGAGGTCTTTCATGACACTTTCCACATTTCCCATATCTCATTTTGATGAACCTAATGTGAAAACACCATTTGTGCATAAAATCACTACCTTCATATGAAAGTTTTACCCATTATTTCAAGTGCTTTTTTGATGTACAAAATTGACAACAAGGTCAATATTTTGACACACACCTATGCTCGAGATACACACTTCAGCTATGGGTACCTTCACTTAGTCTACTTAGTTTAGTGTGTTTGTGTGTGTTTTTCAATTAAAAATTATGTCTTTCAAATATCCAAAGATCTCTATCCTCTCCTCTTCATGATAAATAGAAATTTACTTTTACCCCTAGGTTTCCCTAGTTGATTTTTTTTATTTATACTTATTTGTTTATCACAACATCAATGTGGATCCTAATGAAGTCATATTTCCTCTAAAACTTGAGGGGATATGTTAGGGTATAGTAGAATTTAATGCCTACCAAAATACTTAATTTAATATAACCTCTAAGAAAAAAATCTAATCATCATCCATATTGCATCACTAACCATAAGTAGCAATAAATATTCTTGTATATAAATTGGGACATATATATATCTATATATATCATTTTTTGATGTAATTATTATGCACTAAATATATCCAAAAGGGTAAATGTAGACACCCAATTTTGAGTGCATTATTAAACTTCAAGTTTATCAATATCTTCATAAATTAGCCAAATTGAATCAATCATCCCCATGACCAAATCAAGATAATCCAAATGAATTTACTACTAAAGTTCAAAATGACAAAAATCCAAAATAGAATGAGAAGAATCCCAAGAATTCTACTTGTGAGTTTTGAAAAAATGAAGGACACAAGGAAATTTTTTGCATGATTTAGATCAAAAACTTGAGCAACCAGTAAGAAAGTGGGTGTTGATACTTCTCTATTCTATGCACAAGGTGGGAATTGTTTTGATAAAGGAACCTCATAGGCTTGTTGAGTTATTCATTGTGCATATTGGAAATACACTTATTTAAATGAGTGGATAGAATATTTAGGGGCAACTAGGCATATTAAATAGCACAAACACCTCCTAGGCTAAAAAAAAAGCATATGAAGGAGAATATGTTGTGATTGGAGGTGATTTTTTATTTTAAGTTCTAGGATGAAGAGACATCATCATCAAATCTTTATCATTTTATAAGGTATCTCATGTTCCTAATGTTATCCCTAACATTTTGTCTATTATCATATTACTAATATAAATAAGGTAGAGTTTTGGCCTAATAGATGTCTAATAAAGGATATATAAAGTGGATTCAAAATTACTACCTCTGGGCATTGTGATAAGACTAATCACATGTATAATTTGAGAGAAAGATCTGCCTCTTTTTCCTCCCTTTTAGGAAGAAACTTTTTGTTGCTATGGTTGCCCATGCAAACAATGAAAGTTAAAAATGGCATAACAAGATTGGACATCTCATATATTTTTTTTATGTACATGATACAACATCATATGTGCATTAGTCTTTCACACATATTCCATCTAAATGGTGCATGCAAGGGGTGTATTTTGGGTAAGCATCATAGAGAGACCTTTAAAAAAATGATCACAAGGAGGTCATATCATCCCTTAGAGATCATATACAATTATATTTATGTACCTATAGGTATGCAATATCTCTCAAGGAATAGGTAATTCATTTCATTGATTATTTCTATATATATTTATAGTTGTATACCATTTACACTAAGGATGAGGTTTTTGAGAGGTTTAAGATCTTTAAGACCCTTTTTGAAAATTAAATAGATAGGAGAATCAAATATATAAGGATAGATGGGGGTGGTGAATATGTTAGTTATGTTTTTCATGATTTTTTGGCTTCTCATGGGATTGCATATTAGAGGACTATTCATTGTACTCCCAAATAGAAAGATAAATAGGGTGATCATGAAGATGGCATGATGTATAATTCATGCTAAGAGAATGGATCAAAAGT
The DNA here is from genome assembly GCA_028583015.1 of Wollemia nobilis. Taxonomy (NCBI): domain Eukaryota; kingdom Viridiplantae; phylum Streptophyta; class Pinopsida; order Araucariales; family Araucariaceae; genus Wollemia; species Wollemia nobilis. The sequence continues at coordinate 3,996,084 of JAQPPZ010016831.1, forward strand.
TTTGGGGTGAAGCTATCACTTGTGTAGCATATATCATTAATAAAATTCTACCAAGGTAGTCCAAGGTATTTTATCACTTGAGAGATTAATAGGAAAGAAGCTTGATGTGTTTTGATTCTATAACCTTAGGTATTTTGTATGGGCTCACATACCCAAGGATTTTAAAAGGAGGCACCAAAGATTCATAGCTCCATTTTTATGGAGCATTCATATACCTCAAAGAAATGATGTTTTGATCCAAAGAGATGTCATCTTTGATTAGGTTCTTCGAGGTACTTCTTCCTCCCCACCATCTAATATCTTAGCAATTGATTCTTATAGACCTTTGACTATCTACAATTCAACTATTTATTTTGAGATTTTGACTGGGCATATTCCTAGTAGAGAATCTTCTTTATTTTCACATTCAAGAGGTTTTCATTGATTTAATCCCCTCATGGGCAGAACCATAGGAAACACTCCATATCTAGGATCAAGGCATGATGAGTAGGACATGTTAATTTAGAATGCTTTAATATTGCATGATATGGTGAGTGGTGATAAGTTGGATTATTTAGTTTTAGGTTTTTATATTGAGTTACCATAGGATATACACAATTATTTCTTGGTTTTTCCAATACCCAAGTGGGTTAAGACACTTTTGAAATATGCTCAACCTATTTGATCTCTTAAGTGGTAATTTAAGGCTCTTTATTGATCCTTGCTTTCAACTGTAGCATATTCTTGGTATCCTCTCACATATTATTAGGCTAAGAGAAAGCTATAATGAGAAGATTTTATTTTGATAGATTTGAAGCTCTGAAGAAGATTAGGACTTGGGAGTTCATCCCTCTTTTAGAAGGAAAAATTGTTGTCTAATGAAAATTCGTCTACAAGACCAAATAAACATTAGATGGTTAGTTAGAGAAGAAAAAGGTATTCCTTGATGTTAATGAGTTATCTCAATATGAAGGAGTGGATTATTTTGATAATTTTTGTAACAACCCAAGTTCTGCCCACTTGGTTGTCCAAACACCCCAAGCCTACCTACTTGGTTGTCTAACATCAGAGATTACTATAAGATTTTTTTTTTTAATTCAACTTATTTTTATTTTATTTTCTAGTACAATCATGTTTGATCTATCTTCATGAGTGTCATCCCACTACAGTAAAAATACTCATGAGATCGATATTGGCCAGATCTCGTGTACTTTTTCATTTTGAACTACACTCTCCACCTGAGTTCCTAAGTTCAGGCAAGGGGTTTCTTTTACTCTATGGCCCATAACACCTAGAGGTGTGGCATATACTTTCCCCATGTCTTGTCATGATCCACAAATATCAATGTCATATAAGACATAGCACATAAATTCTCAAGCTAGATGATCATCCTTTTCCCATGGAGCACCATCTAGGGTCTTACCAATACCCTAGTAACCACTCGATGTTTTGTGTTGATTAACCAACATGATATCCCATGCCATCGTGTTGTTGATTTAACCTAGTCAAGAATAATTTATCACTCATCACTAGCAAGGATAACCTAGAAGGAATGCCCATACAACCCTTTGTTACCTCTCATTCTGACCTTTTTCCATCAAAAGTACAGTTAGAGCCCTGGTTTATGATGGTTACCTACCTGCAAGCATCTTAACAATAAATGCTCAAGATTGTCTCACCCACAATATTGAAATAGATTCAAGGTTGTCCTACCCACAACCTCGGATCAACATGCAAGATTGTCTTCCCCACAATCTTAAAAAATATTCAAGGTTGTCATACCCATAACCCTAGGTTGCGATTTAATATTACCCTATTAAAAGTGCCCCTTACACAAACTTAAATTCCCTTAACTAATAGTTTATCTAAGTCAGATTCAAAGGTTCCTAATGGGTATAGTACCAATATTATTTGAAAGTTTTGCTAAGTTTTAAAATTGTCAATTTTCCATTTGATGAACATAAGATAATGATGCTATTAAAATTTGCATTCAAATCTAAAACTTTCCATATTTGCTAAAACAAATATACATATAATATATTTATAATGCAATTCTTTTGAAATAAAGGTTACACTAAAATTCACATTCTCTAGTCAAATTTTCCTGTGATTCTCAACAAACCTCTATTATCAATCATAAATTAAATTATTTAAACTCTATGTTAAAATAAAACTACTTCTACACACTACTTATATTTCATAAATATATTCCATGTAGGCTTTAAAGACTACTATTTCTTGCTGCCAAACTAAGATTATACCACTCGAACAATTCAACAGAGTAAACCATACTTCACTCTACCCAACCATTATACGGGTTTGCTTTAAATACCACATATCCTTCATCTATCATGCTTAACTACGTTCAATACTTGCTATTAATTTTATTTTTAAATAAATACATCATAGTATTATGGCAATAATAGAGCCTCTAATATTTCTTTTGTTTTTTTTTGGATTTTATATTTTTCCCTACTTCTTACGGATGTGAGTGCAAAACAGACTAGTACATTTTTATTAAACTCCTATGCATTTTCATATTCTTTTAATACAACATTCCAAATGTTGTCCTAAAATGAAAGCCCAAACTATAGTTTAAAATCATTTCCCTACTTGATTCAACATCATGTGGCAGTGTTCTACTTTGGTCAGACTAGCCCCTATCGAAACACAATAATTGACAAAACATAGTTTTATTATTCCATTGAAATCTCTTTTACATGCAATTACAGATCTAGGGACTTGTTTCAGTTTCCTGGAAATGTTATCTCTCATCCACTATTAATATACAAAATAAAAGACACCTTTCAAGCATAACAATTCAAACTGTTCATTTGTATATTTTCCCACTATTTACATGGCTTACATTTCCAATAAGCTTTCATTCCCACAGACTTCAAAAGTAGGCAGCCAAACAAAACACGTATTAAAAAGAGTATCTAAATTCAATAAATTGCAATCCCAGGTACAAAACATCATATTCGAAAGTTACTTCATATACATAGCTTTCGAAATTAAAACAAACTCTTTTAAAATGCATATCAACTCCTCAATTTATCAGCAGATAAAGACTACACCATTTCCTTTTTGTTTCAAAAAAATATACAATGCTGACTCATATTTCCCAACCTATGCTTTTTGAATCCCACATTGATTACAGATCCAATTTTGGATTTACACTATAGTATACAGAGCTCTTTCTTTCTCGGAGAAAACAAATGACTTCAAAATATTAACACAAGGCTTAGAATTTGAATATTATAAAAACATCCCCAATACCATAACATAAAATATTCATCGGTAGCAGAATTAAAAGAAAATATGGCTTCGACTCCATGCTCAATTTTTTAGTGGTAGAATACGGTGACAATTCAGAGATCAGAGTGGTCAAGCTAAATGAAGTGCAGCTACTCCTAGCATGCAAACAAACTTTCCAAATCCTTTCATGCAATATACAATATTATAAGAAAACACCCCATATCATCATGGCTTTCCAAAACAATATGCAATTGATATTTCAATTCTCTAATATCAACATGAAGAATAAAGATATCAATTCACATCAAAAATTAAAATCTTGGCTTCATTTTGCAATCAAAATTTTAGCTTTCCTTTTTCCACAAAGCATATAACACTTGTGCCTCATTTTACATGCATGCTATAGGAATTTAAAATTTCTTCTTCTTTATTTATAGAACATGAAAAATATAATACTAGCAAATATTAAAGCTTGCCACACAATCAAACAACATTATTTCTCTTTTTTTTTCACATGTTCATTGCAAAAGAATGCCAAAACACAACCATATATTTAAATCTTACCACTCGAACACATAATCATCATGCAAGAAAACATCGAGCCATTTTGAATACAGAATAAAACCCAAGAATTATTTAAACATTACACTAAATTTTCCAGTTCACTTACTGGTATTTGTGCCCCATTCTCCTTGCTCTATAGTGTCCTTTTTTTGTCATCCTTCCTCTTACCGAAGACCATCGATTCCACTCCTCCTCTCTCCTTTTTCTGATTTCAAAAATACCAAATTCCAAGTGTATCCCCACTCTCCACGTCCAACCACCAAACTCAATAATCATTCCATTCAAATTTTTTCCAACTATTTTCATGTTGTATTTTTTTTAATAAACCAAACAAGCACTCCACTACCTTTAACTTACATAACTCTAATTGTATATATAACATTATAAAATTTAATGAACACTATAAAAGTAAATTCCAATATAAAAATATAAAGTAGCCAATTATAAAGTTTGGATTTCATTATTTTAGAAACAATAAAAGTTTATTATTGCCAATATCCTCATATTCTATTTTCTTCTTATAGCAATATATATATATATATATATATATATATATATTTAAAAAAAAAATCTCCAAAATACATGATGTCATAAGCATATTTATTTATCACTTATTTCACTTTACCTCCTTTATTTATTTTCTCTTACATATCATAGCACAAAAATAGCCATGTCATGCTCTTTTATTTCTTATTCTAAAATATGGCTCCCATGCATTTTAGTATCTTCATCACCATTCAAACATCACAATATGACAAGCATCAAACATTCGTACAAATGTAGCTACATTTTATGTAGCTACATTTTATGCATCTACATGGAGCGCTAGAGAATGCATTGCCTATAGGATTATTTACTCCTATCAATCAGTGAATACACCACTACTCATCATTTCCTTGACTTACCTTACACTAAATCATCTTGCGGTCCATTGAGTAAACATCTTTCTTTTGCATTGTTCTTGCCAGTACAAAAACCTATCCTTTGCATCCATAGATACATTAGCAGCATCTCATCCTTGCATATAAATTAGGCATATAATAGAGTAAGTTTTGGAGGGTCATTACATACTCCCCCCCTAAGATTAAACATAGTCCATGTGTTTACATTTTCTACTGATACATTAAAAAAAACAATATAATCATGAATTAAAGAAAATTGATACAGTACATGTTTTTTTCTCAAAACTGAATGATCATGCTTTATTAACACCAAACATTCACATCATCAAATATACTTATCATACTTCACAATCCAAGTTATGATATTATTATTTTTCAAATAAAATAAAACCATGCCATGGAGATAACACTATTCAAATAGAAATGGAAAATATCTTTTCATGATGGCCACATCTTCCTACATGGTACTATTTTTAGAAAATTGGTCACATTGGACCTTGCACTTTTTAATATTCTACTTCCTTAGTTATTTTGTTTGATAGGAAAGAATCTTAACAGGTCGCACTTCAACGCTTAGGATATTGTCCATCTGCAATTTTTCAACATTCCAAACATATGAGGGATAAAGAACATATTTCTTTAGAAGGGACACATGGAATGTATCATGAAGTTTTGACAAATTGGGTGGTAAGTCTAATTTGTAGGCAACTAAATTTAATTTTTCAATAATTTCAAAGGGTCCTACAAATCATGGGATAAGCTTAGAGGTTTTAATAGAAATTTTGGTAAGTTTGACTCTTATAAATACACTATATTCCAAAAATAATTCACTTGGTGTTCTCTTCTGGTCCGCATAATTGTTTTGTCTATCTTATGCTTTTTTGAGCCTTTGGTGAATTTCATTGAGTTGGTATTCTATTTCTATCACCATATCCAACTCGATCATCACCTAATCCTCCATATTACTTTATGTTAGTGGCATTCTAAACCTCCTCCCATACAAAGCCTCAAATAGAGCCATACCAAGAGAAGTATGGTAACTATCTCATCTTCGGAGATCTCATGGAGTTATTCCTTAAGGAAAATTATTATAAGGGTATTATCTATCTCTATCTCATTGTATGGATTATTATTGTTCATAATTAATTATGGATGAATAATTTGATATGTATGCATATTGGTGGATAATGTTTATTAATGTTAATAAATTTTTGATAGCATTCATACCTCAAGTCCCACCCTACAATGTTCTAAAAATATTGACTCACCCTACTTCACACACTTACCTCATTTAGTTATCATGATTTTGGGTATCTTTTGATGATCTTACTTCTCTAAAGTGGATAAAACTATCTATAATAGCAATGGATTCATTGATATTCTTTGACTTGTGGTTTTTTATCTCCACTTCATCCCATGACTCCTCTTTAGCCACTCTACATACTAGGTTAGAACTGGTCTCTCCAAGCTTCTTTTAGCTTCTTCCAAGAATCTACATTCCCCATGGTTCTACATGTTTTCATATCATCAACTAGGTTCTTCCACCAAACCCAAGCTATACACTCCATATATCATACTACTACATACACTTCTTGTGCTCTTAACAATCATTCCAATACTACCAAAACTTTTCAATATCCCAAAAAAATCTCCTAGAATACCTCTATGTCATGATCCAACATAACACTTAGATCATTTTACCTTTGGAGAGTTTGTAGAAGAACTAGACCTTGATTCCTATCCTTGACTCAATGCCTACATGATCATTGCATGATGTAAGGTTATCTCTTCTTGTAACCTAGCTAAAGAAACCAAGATCTCTTACAATCTATTTTATATTCTTACCACACACCCTTCATGGATAGGTGATGAGCACCAGAAGTGTTTATTTTTATTAATGTTTAAATAGTATATTGTGTGGCATTACTAACACTAGAAATGTATTTTTTATGTAATTATTGCATATATTTAATGAAATTTGACATATTATATATAATAAGTGTTTTTAATGGAAAATATGTGTAGGTGTAGTCTTTCATTACTTATTCACACCTTTTAGTCAAGGTCCCGCATGGACCTAACATTGGATAATAATCGTAATGTATCTAAGGAATGATGTATGTCTTGAAGGAGATTGCGGTGCCAAAAGACGGTATCTAATTTTGCTAAGGTATGACACTTATATCCTGCCAATAGGTCAGAAGGTATCTATCTTTCAATGAAATAAAAAGTGTCTATCTTCCAGAAATAGAATAAGTATCTATCTTTCAGTGATAGAACAAGCATCTATCTTTCAGAAACAAGAAAAGTGACCAACTCTCAGCCACTTGAAAGGTGTCTATATTCTAGCGATAGGCTGGAAGGTGCCTATATCTAGTGGAAATAAAGTGCTTTTATCTTGTGCATTGACCATTTAACTAGGATACCATGCAAAGTTAGAAATATGTTGCTATGTAAACTTAGAAAGCACTTTCATTATCTCAAAAAATTAAAATTAGACATGGTTGCTCTTTTATTAGATGTTGATTGTAACTGTCCACACACCATCCATAGTGAATCATGTCATGTGATTAAAATTGAATAAGTTATTTCTATAATAGGGGATGACCACGTTCTATATAAAATGTAGACCATTTCCAAAGTAAAGGATCCTCAGTTTGAATTCTGAATCACAAATTTAAAATCATGAAGTGTGGTATTTCGTACCGTATAATTATTAATAAATTTAGAGTGATCTGCATTTGTGGGTATTCGAAGTGAGTGTTAATTAGCAAGTTGGGCAGCCGTCTATGAGATCTTGGGCCCACTCTAGAAAATAATCCTTCCTTGTTTCTATTATTTCCTACTTTCTTTATTTTTTGCTTGTGTGTTTATTTTCTACATTATTTATTTTAATAGTGTGTTTATTTTCTACAATTTCCTTTCAAGTTGTGGGTTTTATTTCAGCAATTTCGCTTTCAATCATGTATTTGAATTTAGTTTTTTTATTTCAGAAATTTATTCACTATAGTTTCTTTCAGTTAAGTACTTTATTTTTTGGCACTTTAATTTTATTGGTTTTGTAGAATCTGAAATACATGAAAAACACACCCTACCAAACCAAGTGATATATATCTCATAATTACTACAGGCATATATTATACATAAGTACTTAGCAAGTTTACAAACTCCCAGATTGACAAATTAAATGAAAGGATAATAATTGTTATTCATAAAACCATTTTTTGCTCAACATTTTGGTGTCATTTTTAAGGAGTGTCAATTGTAGTAATTGGGATTTGTAGGTTAGTTAGCCTGAAAATTACTATTTAGAATATCTTACCCATAGATCCCCTACCTGAGAATGCATGAGTCTACCAAGACCTAGAGGACTAGATGAACAATTTATTAGGAGACAAGAAATCACTCCAAAAAACTAAAATACCTTAAGAAGAATCTGAAACTCTTTTTGAAGCCAAAACATCTTCTCTACCTAATTCACCTTGGCATATTAACCCAATATCTATAAAAACTACATTTAGAGATCGAAGGTGGAAAAAACCTAAAGATGTATTAATTCCCCTACTATGGAAAGTAGTTGAATATGAAACTATTTCAAATTCTAATCTAGGAATATTATTATAAGATAAATGAAATGAGTGTAATGCTTTATTAGAATCTTTAAGAGTGGATGAAAAATAACCTACATTACCTAAAAATATGGATGGAATGGAAGAGGCTTCCACCAATTTTGAATTTCCTATTGAAGAATCTAGAGGGGAGACCAAAATAAAACACATCTCTCTTGCACACCTTTGTATATTTAGAGGATTACCTACTAAATATCTTGATCTATTCTTATTCAAATTGGATGTTCTTTGCAGATCAGTTGATTATAAAATCTATACCCAAAAACTGAAATTGTTTCTCTCTACCTTGGATGATTCAACATCATGCTAGTTTATCATTTTAGGGGACAAAAAAATCACCACCTGGAATGATATGAATAAAATATTCTTATAACAATACCATGAATTTGGTGAGGCGCGAGATATTCAAGAGGAATCCCTAAACATGTCATAGAGGGAGGAAGATTCCTTAGAGGATTATTGGGAAAGATTTAACTTTAATATTCAACGTTGACCTCATGCAAAACTAAGAGAGAAATCCCTAAAAATATATTTTAATAGGACTCACAAATAAATCCTTAGAGACCTTTAAATTGCTAGTAGGAGGTGACATTTACCAAGCTGAAATGATAAAGATTCGACAATTATGTCAAATTTATTTTAGGAGAAAAGGTAAACCCATCACTCAAGGAATCAAAGAAATAACCTCAATTATGAATGTATAAATAGGTAACTGTATGGAAGATATGAAGAGTGATATTTTATCATCTCTTTCAATCCAATTAGACACATTTTCAGCTTCATAAAAAGAAGTAGAAAATTAAAGCAGTATTAGCCATTTTTTGCCCAAGACGTAGGAAGAAGCACCCTAGAAATGAATGTTCAGAATATAAAGTTTAGTTTTATGCAATTTTTCAATTGGATCACAAAATTAATTTGTGCATAAAATTAAAAAACATGAAAGAGGAACCAAAAGTAGTTGAAACATACTTCATGGGTAATAGAAGAAACTAGAAAAGGTTTCCTATGGGAGGCAAAATGCTAGGAGTGGTACCACTACATGATGGAACTGATTTTAGAAACCAAGGGTAAGCCCAAAAACCCAAAATAATATGGTGGGGTCAACCAACTTGTATGAATACCACTCAAGGACCTACTCCTTATACACCTTACCCATGGATGCCATACTAGAAATCTGGAACATAGTGGTAGAATTTTAATATGTGGACTTCACCTCCACAAACATCACAAGCTTCATTGTAGCCTATGCTTTTGGCACCACCTAATTCTAGGCCACAAAAACTACCAACATAATCAACCCCAAATCCAAACAACAAGATAAATCAACCTGCTTACCAGGTAGATTAGGCGATGTATACTATGTATCATATTAGCATAGAATAGATAGATTTTAATCCTATACAACTTAGATCAGGTAGGAAATTAGGATTAGATTCAACACCTCCAGTAGTGGAGAAAGAGGAAGTAGGCATAGAAGAACAAACACCTTCGATAGAGGTGGGAGAAAATCAAATTGCTGAATTAGTAATCAATGAAGGGGTTCTACCTTTTCCACAATGGTTACAGGAACCTAGAAAGAAGATGCAACCAAAATTTGATATATTGAAAGGGTTGAAAAACCTAACTGTCATAATTCCCCTCTATCAGTATATAAAATACATGCCTATTTACACAAAATCCATTAGATATTTATATCTTAAGAAACCAAGAAGAAGACAATAATCAAAAGAAGTCCATATGATAGGCTAGTTTGTTGACTTGATGTTAGGAAACACATACCATGCAAAGTACTTTGATCTAGGAAGCCCAATTTTAATAGTTAGATTTTTAGGCTTAATAATACCAATACATTGGTAGACCTACGAGCATCAATAAATATCATGCCAAGAGAAACCATGCATAGATTATAGTTAACATATATGCAACCAATAAGAATAGTTTTACAACTAGTTGATAGGTCTACAATGCTCCAGTAGGGAATGCTAGAAGATGTAATAGTGACTATAGATGCATGGGAGTACCTAGTATATTTCCTAGTCCTAAAGTCAAAATATGAATTGGGTGGTTATTCACACATTCTAGGAAATCCATGGTTTATAATAATTGATTCCTACATTAGTTGTAGGATTGGACAAATGACCATTTTAGATGGATAGAGTATCAAAAATCTATTCATTTATCCTCCTGCACAATCTACTATTAAACTGGGAGAACCTAAATTGAAATCCATTAGTGATGATGCCTTACCTATTTTAGAATAAGTGATGGTTCTAGATGATGTGGAAGATGAAATAAATGAATATATGATCATAATGAACTTTCTAAAAGGAGAATATTCACAATTTTCCATGAATTCCCCACTTGTTGGTTGTAGGAAAATCACGTAAAATAGATTGAGGTAGAACCTGGCAGAGTTTTGAATATTGATAGTGTATTGACCACTGATCAAGAATATAGGTTGAAATAAATATTAATCAATGATAAAACTACTTTTGCTTGGGACTATAAGGACATGATGGGTATTTCACCTAAAGTTTGTACTCATAGGATTTAACTTGAAGATAATGCACAATGAGTAAGACAACCTCAAAGGATGAATATAGCAATGAAGGAAATAGTAAAATTTGAACTACAAAACTTTTATCAGTTGGATTCATCTATCTCATTTTGGATAGTCAATGGGTTTCACCTTTGGTGGTAGTACCCAAGAAACATAGCAATTGGTAGATTTATGTGGAATACATAATGTTAAACAAAGCCACTAGGAAATACCATTTTCCCCTACCTTTCATAGACCATGACCTTGATACCCTCGTAGGATAAAAATATTTTTTGTTCCTCGATAGATTCAATGGCTATAATCAAATCCAAATAGGGGATGAAGATCATGATAAAACTACATTTATCTATCCTTGGGGTAATTTTGCTTATCATTTGTTACATTTTGGGTTGTGTAATGCACCTGTGATATTTTAGAGAATCATCCTCAATATATTTTTAGATATTGTAGGAGAGATTGTATAAGTCTATAAGGATGATTTCACTATTTATGGTGAAAATTTTGAAGAAGCTACAACTAATTTGGAAAAAGTACTCTAGTGCTATCAAGAAATAAAAATATCACTACTCAGAGGAGGTTTCTAGGTAGGTAGGAGATGTGATCCATAAAGTTGATTCATTGGTTTAAAACTATCTCAGTTTATCTGTGGTCTTTCCTGGTTCTTTTTCCCTCTTTGTTTGTAAATATTTCTGTGTTTTCTATTTTTCTATTGTGTTTGGGCTATCCCGCTATTGGGGGTGGTTTCTATCTGGTTTATTGGTGTTTTTAGTGTTTCTCCATTAATTATGAAGTTTTTGTAAAATGTTGTGGGAACCCTTTCAAAATCCTCTTTCTTATTTATAGTATATAAAAAAAGGAACTTGTCACTAAGTAAAGCAAAATGCTTCATGTTAATGCAGGAAGGGATAATTTTAGGACATCATATCTCTATTGAGGATATTAAAGTAGACAAATAAAAAAAAGAGGTTATAAAATAACTATCTATCCCTAAAACATAGAGAGATGTTTGTAGTTTCTTAGGATCTATTGGATACTACTGGTGATTTATACAAGACTTTAGTAATTTCGCTAGACCTCTAAATACATTATTAACAAAGGATGCCAATTTATTTTATACAAATGAATGTGAACAAGCATTTCAAACCTTAAAAGAGAAATTGTCAACTACTCTCATGTTGAGAGGTCCAAATTGGAACCTCCTATTCCACATTTATGTGGATGCATCTAACACTATAGGGGTAGAACTTGGGCAGGAAACTAAAAATAAATTTTATGCATCTTACTATGTCAATAAAAATCAAAAGGGTACTTAATTAGACTACACTATCATTGAAAAGGAATTTCTTACATTTATACATGTTATAAATAAATTCTACCATTATATCATGAACTTTAAAATATTTGTACACACTGATCATACAGCCATCAGGTATTTGATGAACAATCCAATGGTAAGTGGTAGAATTATTATATGTATTTTACTTGTGCAATAATTTGATGTGATAGTAATAGATAAACCTAGTAAATATAATGTTGTTGCAGATTTTTTGTGTATATTAATCTCTTATGATAACACTATAACTAATGATCGATTTTTATCTAAGAATATCTTTGCTTTTGTTAGCCAAGTACCATTCTATACTGATATGGCCAATTACTTGGACACTAGTAAAATATTCCCTACACTCTGAAAGCATGAGGATACAGAAGAAAAAAGGAAAGCGAAGATGCGATGCAAACCGAACCAAAATCGACACAAAATCCTAGGAATTGAAAGTGCTTGAAAAGAGGGAAAAGCATGAGCGAATCAAAATGAAACAAATGCAAATAAATAATACAACCCTTTTTATTGATATGTTTCACAACTCGGTTACAATGCGCATCCTCCCTTTCCAAGGGCTAGGAGCATTTAAGTACGCGTTCTTGTTACATCCATGGATGCCCTTCCTTCTTTCGCATGCCCACATGTAAAATGGGTGGACAAAATGTCGCCATATCTTGCGTTGATGAGTCTTGACTCCTCGCTTCTCCTCCGATTTCCAGACCCTATGTTCAAAGGAACAAGAAACAGTCAATAGCACCTGCGGATAAAACAAAGCATGCAATCCCCAAGCCTACGATAAGTGAATAAGAAAAATGAAATAAACTATGACTAAAATGAATCTAAATGCCCTAAAAATTGGACAGGGGCATAAAGACACCACCAAGAGGGCCCTGCAAAAATAACAGTCAAGAAATTCCTCGTCGATTTGAATTCGCTCTGGGGTGGGACGAATTCGCCTGCAACAAAACATCGAAAAGGTACTATCCCAAATGTCCTACCTAGAAAGCTCCAAAAGACCTACAAACTTGGGGTTAGCTAATTTGGGGCATTTTGGGAAGACTCAGATGGTCATATTTTCCCAATTTGACCTCCATCAACGATAATTTGATGATGCTACCTACAGATTAGTAGAAGCGAACAAGGATAGAAACATGATCAAAATTGTTTAAAATGAGACAAAATTTAAATGAAAACCTATCTAAGCATCATAGAATTGAATGCAAAAATTAAAGAAAGAAAATATGCCACATAATTCCCATCACTCCGAAGGGGGGCGATTAGGACTGTGGCGGTGTGGGAGGGGGCGCCCATGGGGCAGGCCGCCCGTCGTTTGAGGCCTGATTTTGGCACCAATCCACTTGGGATGGGTCCAAAACATCTTGTGGGGTATTGTCGACAAATTTTGTGGGATATTGTGGCAAAATTTCAGGTTTTGGGCTCAAGATTCGTCCTCTCAATAGTCACCCAATGACCTCCCCTCTAAAGGAGATCAAGGATGTGAAAGGCGCGAATCCAAAAGGTGTGAGGTATGAAAATAAAATGATAGCAATTCATTGCTCCAAAATGCTCCTTCTTTGTGTCCTTTGGGGTGAGGAAAATCATCAATTTCTAGACCTGGAGGTCTCTTGAAATGGGCATGCAAAGGCGCCACTTGGCAATCATGCCTTCCTAGGGGGGAAGGAGACTCCTCCCTGAATAGGGACTTCATGACTGCCCTTGTAATTGCCTCTAACACTCGAAAACGTTCACCCATACTCCCCTGCAATGAAGGAAGCATTAAGTGGTGGATCTGAGCTGCCATTTGTCAAGATTTGACTTTTTGCTCGTCAAACCTGCAATTCACCCCACCCTAGAGAGAATCTAGAATTCGTCCCTGGGTGGGGCGAATCCCAGTTTGAATTCGTTCTAGGGTGGAATGGATATTGATCAAAGTGCCTGAAGGTGCCAAATTGATATCTGACATTCCAAAACTACTGTGAGAGTGGTTAGGACCACTATTTAACCTCTAAGGGCTGCCCTTGGGGCTGTGCATGTCAATGCGATCAGTGTTTGCAGTCACATAATCGGATTGGTGTTGTTTTGGTGTCTACACACTCTCACCCTGAGAAGCTCAAACATTAATTGAAAAGAGTTCAACCTTATCATGGATTGATGGTTGCCTATTTAAAATAGGCCTTAATCAAATCATGAGAAGATGTGTTGTGAAAAATGAAACTACATAAATATTAAAAGCTTGTCATAATGAATCGTGTGGTGGACATTTTGTAGGATGAAGAATTGCATTTAAAATTTCACAAATAGGGAATTATTGGCCCTCATTATTTAAATATGCAATAAAATATATCGTCCATTGTAATTAATGTTAGATAATGGATAGACCAACTTGATGAGATGAAATACCTCTTCAACCCCATGTGCATATTGAACCATTTGATAAATGGGGGATGGATTTTTTTGGACCAATCAATTCATAGTATAATGGTATATTTTTGTATATATTGATTATATTACTTTGTGGGTTAAAGTGTAGGCACTATGGAATGCAAAGAAATATAATATGGCAACATTTTTGTATGAATTCATTTTCACTAGGTTCGGTATTCCGAGGGAGATTACCACTGACTAGGGGACTCAATTCACTTCAAAGATGATTTAGAAACTAATGAATTAGTTCCATATCTGACACAATAAAACCACCCCCTACCATATACAAGCTAATGGGAAGGTGGAGGTCACAAACCATGAATTGGAGAATATTCTCACCAAAACAGTACAACAACATAAAAAGGACTGAAAAAATGACTACCAGAAGCGGTATGGGCATATAGAACTACCTAGAAAACTACTACAAGATTTACACCATTTTAGTTGGTGTATGGAAAAAATGCAATGATGCCAATTGAATTTGAAATAGAAACTATGCAAACTACTGTAGAACTAGATTTAAACTTAGATGTTTCACAGTAAGAGTCACCAATTAAATCAATTGGATGTACTTGCAAGATGTGTTGTAGAGCATAGAAATAATGCAAAAGTAGAGGGCTATATGGCATGAACACCACATTAGTCCAAAAATATTTAAATAAGGAGATTGGACACTATTATGAAGTGCAAATGAAAACTTATGTAGAGGTGGATGGGCCCTTATGAAGTGGTGGAAATGAGTAAATATGGAGTTGTCCATACTAAAATCATTGATGGAAGTGGTATAATTTTCATAGTCAATGGACACCACTTATGACCATACCACGTGCCTCTAATATATGTGATCGACTCAGAAGTAGACATGGGAGAGACCCCATTTTTAAAAAAAAATATTTTAGCCAATTTGAGGAATAATTTCACGTTCAATGTAATAAATACATTATTATGACATTTTTTTCTAATAATTAACATAGGTTTTTTTATTTATTTTCTATTTTGCAAGAACACGTGGACTCAATTGCAAGCTATATGCATTCAAGGTAACCAGGGCTATCAGGCATGAATCTATGATCCATATTTTTCTTTTATTTGTGTGTTTATTTTTTAGGGCCACATGGACTCAAATGTAATCTGTAGGGATCTGGGTCAAAATGGGCCTATCATACATGAAGACATGACCCTACAATTTTATCACTTTTTAGGAGTCTAGTAGAGTGGATAAGGTACGAACTTCCCTCTAGGAGGACAACGTTGATATCTAGTCTCCTACACAAGTGTTTACTTCCTATCGAGAATAAAATGCCTAAATTCATATCAATGCAGTGGATGCTAACTTTCCACCAAGATGATATGCCTATATCTAGATTGTAGATAAGATGCCTATCTTACAAAAGTATGAGGTACCTATATTCAAACCATAGAAAATATGCATATCTTCGAGTCAATTTAGAGGGCGCTAACTTTCCACTAGAGAGAAGGTACCTATATTCTAAAATCAAAAGGTGCATATATCCACAAAATACGTAAGGCACCTATATTCCAAATGTAGAAGGTACATATATCCTAGATGCAATGGGTGCCTGTATCCATAGAATAATTAAATATGTATGTCTTCCGAACACAAACGATACCTGTATTCATAGATCAAAGAAATATGTCTATATTCCAAACATAGATGGTTCTTGTATCCATTGAATAGAGAAAAGCACTTATCTTTCAAATATAAATTATTCTTATATCTGCAAAATAAAGAAAGGAACTTGTATTCCAAACACAAACGATGCTTGTATCTATACAATAGAGAAATATGCATGTATTCCAAAGCAAATATGGTTCCTATATTTGACATTCGAGAACTAGTAGGTGCCTATATTTCAAGCAATGATGTTGCCAATATCCATGTGCATTCAATGGAGTCAACCTTTCCATGGAATAGAGTATGCCTATTTTTCCCATTTTTGATGATAAAATCTATTTGCTTCCCAATTTTTAACCATCAGAGTCCATGTATTCTTATTGGTAAAATTGAGCACATCAACTTCCAAGGGGGATGTGTGTCATCTCATGGTAAATAAAATAATCTTATTTTCTTTATTTTTAGCACAAGATCTTGAAACTAATAAATATGCAATATCCAATAACATTACTTTGACAAGATTACCCAACATGAAAAAATGCACGTTATTGATTTACCCAGTATACTATCATCATGCTTTGACAAATCGAGTTGCACCACCAAGTGTTTACACATAATGTTTTGCAAAATAATCACCCAGATATGTACTTATTGTTCTACTATGTATGTGTCGGTACATGCACCATGGTTCTATTATCCAATCATGCAATCCCCAGTCTATAATTTCCCATGTGGTGCCAATCAAGCATGGGTGTGGTTGTAACTATATCCAATTGTATCTTAGCACATGATTTAAGATTATTTATGTGGATTCCATAATTATTTTTAATTATGAGAAGATAGGTGCCCCTATATGCATGAATACAATCACATGCTTGGGTATGCTTGAAATGAATATAGGTATCCATTATGCAACTAAAAAGGCTAGAAGAACAAAGCAGATGCTATGGGAGGACCCTCACACAATCATGCACTAAAGAAATATGAGCCCATGGATATCTTGAGCATTATAGATTTTATTTAGGAGCAACTTAAAGTTATGGGATGGATGTATTATTGTCGTATGGTCAGCCAAAACTAAGATCTCATAGTGGCACAAGAATTTATGACTTCAATGAATAATGGAGTTATACAGATTCAAGAATTGGTAATACTAGTGATGGAAGAATATGTTGTAGAAGTCACCAGTATTCCATACATATGGGATTAGACATACAAACGAGATATCATCAAGCATTAAACTCAAATATTTTTGGGTAATCCATGATGCATTTGATGTGATTAGGGTTGCTAAAATGATATCCTAAGCTATGGTAATAGGTATTTGAGCAATTGGTAAGATTTTTTTTTATATCAGTATGTATTCTTTGCTTAATGCCAACCACCTCTAATTTTTGAATCATCTGTTGCATGGGGACCACATTAATGTCCCATACTATTTGATGATTACCCTATAGGATGAGGCTAGAAGATACCAAGTGGGCATAATAGTAGTATTAGGACATCATAGGCTAATTTCAATCACAATTTGACATGTTGAGGCATAGAGAGTTGCATTGCCACCACCGACCATTACAACAATGGAAAATTCAATTCATATAGTGAACAACATGAATAAAATTAGGATAATGATATAGAAGCACCTACCTCCCAACATAGCCATTTATAAGGATAGGTAAAATAGATCAAATCAAACCCATTTTAGGAAACATCACTATTAGTGATCGAAAATAGGGTAGAAACGAAAACCTTGGTCAATTACAGTTCATCAAAGGATGATGAAGATCATACCATGGAGGATGAATAGGTTTCTCGGGTGTTAGAGGGCTTGGTCTCTATCGAGGTGCCCTACAATGACTCTTCAAAGGAAGACCTCCAAGATTAGGTACAAGAATTCAAAGCACAAGCCACCAATTGGGAGAAGAAATATAATGTAGTAAAGGCAAAATTCTTGAAATTTTGTTGGGTTATCATCATAGAGCAACAAAAATTTAATCATACTAAGTGATAATTAATAGAGAAAGTACAGTATTTGGAGAACATGATGTAGTAATTACAACAATTGTTCATTGTGAAGGAGGATAGGGTTGATGATGTTGTGCAAATAGATTGGGTCATTGACCCAACAATTTCCTTCATTGATTCAAAGGAGAAAGAAGAGTCCATAAGGATGTATCATTTTTATGCTAGGAGGGCATCAGAGACCTATATATCCAATGTAGGGGACTAATTCAAAGCTCCTATAATGGATGCTTCCTAGGAATAAGGGAGCCCTATTTTGAAAAGTGGACTCCTTTTTGTGAAAAATATCATATAATGAGACTAATGAGTCAGTTGAGAACTGTGTAGCTATCCAATAAATTTGTTAGCCTAAATTTGACTATTTGAATACTACCTAGCTAGTTAGGGAGTCATTAGAATATGTGGATGCTACCCAATAATTTTGGGAATCACTCTCATGAGCTATTGGTACCTAGTAAGCTAGGGACCTAAATAAGTAGGATGATATAGCATAATCAATAGAAGAGTTGATCGAGCCTTCAATGGCTTCCTAGCCAGCTTGTTAGCCATAGGTTGACCAAACCACGACAAACTAGTCTAATGATTAGCCAAATATCGAGCCTCTTGTTGATGCACCAATGGACCAAAACACATCAAATATAGAGTCATCAAGAGTTAAAAAATATCACCTTTTATGAGAGAAGTAGTTCTTGCTCTCATAACACTGTCAATGGATGTAGAGGTACCAAAACCCATGAATAAGATGAGGTAAAAGTCTAAGGAAAAGTGGCCACCTTAAAGGAGAAATAAAGTGCAGCGAGATCCCAACTCTAATGAAGAATGAGCTACATAACTTAACACCTTCACAATTCATTGAAAGAATATGGTCAAGCTCAAGGAAAGCCTAAAGAAAAAATAAAAAAGAAAAGTAGGCCCACAAACGGATAATCAAGGATTCAGGCATCAATATTAATCTAGCATGCCTAGAATAATTTTGCGCTATGAATGCTTCTATTGATGGACATCCATCACAAATGATGGAATATTTTTAGAATATGAGGATGTTTGACAAGGAACCTAGGGTACCACCACTAGTTAGAATACCTTAACCTCTACAGTCTAAAAGTGAAGAAGATATTATAAACAAGGGAGTACTAGTAGAGGACCTTTGGGTAGCAAGTCTTCTAGAAGCCCAAGTGGTTGATATGTCATGATGTCCACCATGGGATACTTTAGAGATCAAAATAGTAGAGTGGCTACCTATGGATCATTTCCTCTATAAGTAAGCCAAACCAACTTTATAGTGTGATGCAATCACAATGGTTGGGCTACTAGAGGATAACACAAGCAAGAGTGGTTAGTGAAAGAGGAATTTAGAAGTAGAGGTAGGTCCCAGCCAACCCAAGAAGTATGGCCAATGTAAATGAGGTAAAGAAAAAACCAAGGCCACAACTCAAGAAAGGATACACTAGAATAAAATGTATTAGAAGGTTGTTGTTGAAACAAGAGATTACCAGTAATAGGTACCATGAATACGTGGTAATACTTAGGCATGGGGGATGATGATCACTAGAAATGCTTATTTTTACACATGTTTAAATGGGGTGTCATGTGGCATTACTAACACTAGAAATGTATTTTTGTGTACTTATTGCATATATTTAATGTAAATTGATGTATTATGCTTCATTAATATTTTAAGTGGAAAATGTGTGTATATGGAGTCTTTCATTACTTTTTTGCACCTTTTAGTCGAGGTCCCACATGGACTTGGCATTGGACAACAAGTATAATATGTCTAAGGAATGATGTATGTTTTGAAGGATATAGTGATGCCAGAAGAGGGTGTCTAATTTTTCTAAGGTACAATACTTGTATCCTAGCAACATGTTAGAAGGTATCTATCTTTTGGTGAAAGGAAAGCACCTATATTTCGATGATAGAACAAGCACCTATATTTTGATGACAGAACAAGAGTCTAACTTCTAGCAATAGGAAAAGTGACTAACTCTCAATAAGTCGAAACGTACCTCTATTCAGTGTCTATATTTTTATGATAGGTTAAAAGGCACCTATATCCTGGTGATATGTCAGAAGGTGCCTATATCATCGAAATATGTTGATAGGTGCCTATATCTTGGAAATAGGCTGATAGGCACCTATATACAACAGAAATAAAGTGCTTTTATCCTTTGCATTGACCATTTGACTCAAATACCATGCAAAGTTAGAAATATGTTGTTATGTAAACTTAGGGAGTGTTATCATTATCTCAAAAGATTAAAATTAGACATGGTCACTCTTTTATTAGACACTGATTGTAATTATGCATGCACCGACCATAGTGAATCATATCATGTGATTAAAATAGAACAGTTTATTTTTGTAATATGGGGTGGCCATATTTTTTATAAAATGCAAGCCTTTTCTAAAGCAAAATATCCTTAGTTCGAATTCCAAATAATGAATTTCCAATCGTGAAGTGTGTTATTTTGTACTACATAATTATTAGTAAAGTTAAAGTGTTCTTCATTTTCACATATTCAGAGTGAGTGT
Source organism: Wollemia nobilis (assembly GCA_028583015.1). Lineage (NCBI taxonomy): Eukaryota > Viridiplantae > Streptophyta > Pinopsida > Araucariales > Araucariaceae > Wollemia > Wollemia nobilis. The sequence goes on from JAQPPZ010016831.1 coordinate 4,016,917, forward strand.
TAATTAGCAAGTTGGGTAGATGTCTATAGGAGCTTGGGCCCACTACAGGTAGGAATCCTTCTATGTTTATGTTATTTCCTGCTTTATTTTTTGTTGTGTGTTTATATCCTAATTATTTATTTTAACAATGTGTTTCTTTTCTGCAATTTCCTTTCAACATGTGTGTTTGATTTCAGTAATTTCCCTTTAATTCATGTATTTTATTTCAATATTTTAATTTCAGTAATTTATTCCTTGTAGTTTCTTTCAGTTAAGTACTTTGTTTTTCTGCATTTAGATTTTATTGGTTTGGTAAAATCTTAACTACACAAAAAACACCCTCCAATTTTATGCATAGTGGTGAATATTCACCAATTGGTCTAATATTAGGATTTTCAAAATTGGAAATTTACGAATATGAGGACCCTCGACGTTGGCCCATTCGCCTAAATTTTATAGGATCAATGTTTTCTTAGGGTCAATTCACCATAATATATATCCAAACATAGGCATATTTGTACTCGTTGGAAAGATCTTTTCAAGCCTGATCTAATGGTGGTGTTTTTATGAAGTTATAAGATGATTTAATAGGTCAAAAGTCTCCCCAAGTATGATATTACATTTTAGGGCTTCAAATGCCCCAAATTTTGGTTTGAATATGCTCGATTTGATTTCCTTATAATTCTCCATGATTCATCTTGATTTTGATTCGGATTCACCATTTTTTTACAATTACATTTTGAGTCCAACCCCTTACGCATAACCCTAACACACCCCCACAAAACCAAGTGGTATATAGGACTCATATCATAATTACTACAATCATATAATATGCACATGTATTCATCAATTTTACAAACTCCTATATTGATAAATTAAATGGAAGGAAAAAAACTATTTTTCATAAAACCATTTTTTGTTCACCAATAGGATTTTCTCCTCAAGCTTACTAACTCTAATATCCAATGCTACTTTCCCATCTAGTATGATACCTTGTCATACAATATCAACTCACTACACCTTCCAACACAAAATCCTATTACACAAAAGCTGACAACATCTACTAGCTATCCACACATAGCATCATTTACCCCTCTAACACAACACCCCTACCATACAAGAGCAAAAAGCACTCACCTTGAGCTCATCCACTATGACCTACTATCATGGAAAATATCACCTCCATCCCCATCCACCTTGATATGTACACTTTGCACATCATTCCTTGCAACCTATAGAGGGTCAACATAATGGGACACCAAATCTAGACTCTACCAAACTGACCCACAAAGACTTGACAAAACCTAAGGTAGACACACACTTCAACAAGTGAAGGAAAACCATGTATTGGACTTCAAGGAAAATATAACCTAATCTAAGATACAACAATATGCTCTTACACAAACCCATATACATTATGCTCTAGCACAAACACTCCCTCACATATTGGACCAGAAACCAAATTGAACACACGTAGACTAACTAGATGCACATAATGAATGAACACACCTTTTGCTCTGATATCAACTATCACAAGCCTAGCCAAACCAACTAGATTCAAATGGCACCATGCACTCTGTCTGACTCTACCTATTTGGACTATACTTACCAAGAGCCACAAGTTGCACCTTTCCCATGTTCGCCTATACAAAGGCAAACACAATGTAGTAGAATTTTCGTGTACATGTATATGACATCAACAGAAGCAAACACATCACTTATAATTTAATAAAATCTACTATAACCATAAGAGCACATGCACACATTATTACAAGACACATTTAGAAGAACAAGTATGTTTATTGCAAACACAGGGACCAACTGTCCTATATTACAATAAGCAAACCCTCAACCACCCAATACACTTTACAACTACTAAGTATGATGTAGTCTGACAAGCCCATCCCAAGGCCACAACACACCCACATCAAGTCAAGATCTATTAATAATTCTTGACAAGTGCTTGATGACAACATGGATAAACCCTCCTTAAGATTCACCTCACAATCTCATACTAGGACTCAACTAGTCATGTAGACCTCAAGCCTAACAAAATATCCAAATATAATGTCCTCTGCTCCTCTACCACCATGTCCCATCACTCAAGATCGAATAACGTACAAATTTGGTTTGTTACCCTCTCCGTGTCCCTCTTGTACACAAGAGCAACACAACTTAGACTCCTCACTCAAAATAAAAACCACAATGCCAACTTCCCGCTCCAGATACTCCTAGTACCAACAAGTAGATGAATTTAACCCATATAAGATGCTCCTGGTCCTTACCACACTTCACAAGTACAATAATGTCTATTGCCTCTCAATCCTACACAAGCCATCCAAGAACCATAAGTCCTGTAATTTGCAACACCACCCTAGCATTCTACACCTACATTTAGCCCTTGGAATAACACAAGAACATGAGCACACCCAACCTATTGTCCCACAACCCAACACTAGGACAAGCACTTTACACCTCAGCATAGCATAAGGACCAAGCAACAAACACACCCACAACCTCTCCAACATGACACACTACCACAACAAAGACCATAGGCATTCACATAAAACCCATCATGCATATGATCCTTCACTTGCTCAAACAAGGAGGGGAAACATTTAGTCAATACCCAATGTTTTTCACCACACACTTGATCACACAAAGATAGGAACAATCCCAAATATGGGAACTCAACACAATTTGCCATTCCTCTAACAGCATACTTGCCACACAAGAATGAGAAACCACCAATAGAGTGCCTTCAAAGTCCCTCCAACACTGCCCAATGTTGTAAATCCATAGTCTAATGACACCGCACAAGGACAAAACATGCACAACCCATAATACCTTCTGACACGATGTACGGACAAACCCTCATCTTCAACACAAAATTGAAACAAGACACCAACCATGCTCATTGCTCCTTTCAATACAATCCATAGTTGTGTAAATATGGAGAGCATTCCTCCATCTTAGTACACCTTGCCAGTCTCACTTGCACTCACTCAATACACTAGAACCTCAAGGCAACCACTTTCGTGTTAGAAATATTAACCCAGATTTCATGCCTCAAACGGACTATGCTTGCACAGTCAGGGATCCCGAAAAAAGTTTGACATGACATCGCACCTACCCTTTGACAGATGTGACATCTGATAGTTCCGATCACCATAGAAGTTAATGCTAGTTCGGCAATTTAATGCCAGTTTGGCAATTGGTCAGAAACCCTAGTTGAGGGTCTGTCGGAACCTGTCAGAGGACAAACCCTATCTTCCTCTCCCTGTGGCTACATAATGCAGTTCGGGTTTTCATACATGAGTGTGGAAGTGTGGAAATAAGGTAGAGAAATAGAGGAAAGCGGGAGGAAATTTGGAGAAATAGCAGAGTGGGAGATGAGATCGTTTCAATGAGCAGTGTGGCTCATCTGGTTAATGTCCGAGTAGTAGCCTTGACATTTGTTTTCCGTATCAGTTTATCTTGTAGATTTTGTCTACAGATGTTAGTTTTTCTCAGTTGAGGACTTTTGTAACCCTCGTCTTTTATGAATAAAATTTGTTGTTGTTTTAAGGCATCTGTAGGGTTTGCAGTTATCTTTGTGTGCTAAAATCTGCTATTGTTCTCTGTACAAATTGCCTCAGAGCAATTTATTTTGGGTTCTATAAGTTTGAGCTCAGATCTGAAATATCGTATTTAGATTCGGTGTTTCTCTCCTCCTGTACAGTTGTTGTCAAGCCAGGCAAACCAACGCCGTAGTTGTGTAAGCCTACGGACAAGAAAAAATTACAGGGCCAAAATTTGGCTAAGTCTGGAGCTGTCTTCCCAACTTTGCTACGAAGTTGGACTTCGCTGCCTTTGACCAACGCAACCCAACATCGCACCTTTGACCAAGAAATTTGGCTAAGTCTAGAGCTATCTTCCCAACTTCACTACGAAGTCGAACTTTGCTGCCTTTGACCAGCGCAACCCGACTTCGCACCTTTGACCAGCGCAACCCGACTTTGCACCTCGAGACGTGTGCAACCCAACTTTACACCTCGGTTCGTGCACAAACCAAATTCAAGCCCACCCTACTTCACACTTCACACTTTGCACTTCGCTCCCTCCCAAACTTCGACAAAAGAAAATTGAAATTAAAATTCTTCAAATTGGTATCAGAGCTACTGATCCCTTGATGTGGAGACCAAAGCAGAATGGCTTCTAGCAGCAACAACTTGTAGTTGTAGATCCCACACTGCAATGGGAAAAATTATGATTACTAGAGCATCCAGATGAAGATCTTGTTCGGATCTCAGGAGCTGTGGGAGTTAGTCGAGAACGGCTACCCAGAACCGGTAGATGCAGCAGCATTGGTTGCCCTCTCTCAAGCAGACAAGGACCTATTGAAAGAGAACATGAAGAAGGACTATAAGGCCCTCTTCTACATCATGCAAGTGATCGAGGAGTCCATCTTCCCATGGATCGCATCAGCCACCAAGGCGAAGCAGGCCTGGGAGATTCTGGCCAGCTCATACCAGGGCACCAATAAGGTAAAGTTGGTGAAACTACAAATGAGTGAGTCCGAGTCCATGAGTGATTTATTCACTCGGACGATGGACATTATCAACCAGATGAGATTGAACGAATAAAATGTGCAAAGCCAAAGAATCATGGAGAAAATTCTCAGAAGTCTGCCTGCCAAGTTTGACTCGGTTGTGATAGAAATCAAAGAGTCGAGAGATCTGACAGCCCTCTCGATAGACGAGCTCATGGGTTTGTTGCAGACACATGAACAAAGGCTGATATGTTCGTCTCAGACCTCTCTAGAGCAAGCATTTAGGGCTCAGGTCTCATTTCGAGACAACGGCAGACAAGATTCCCACCATGGTGCCTCTAGTTCATGGAGGAAGAGGAAAAGGTAGGCATGAGAAAGGCAATAAGCAAGGAGGAAGGTCAAACCCTAGCGAAAGAGAGACCAACTATAATTTCCATCAGCAAGGTGGAAGAGGCAGTTCAAAAAATTAGCAAGCTGGATCTGGTCATAAGGACATGTCAAAGGTCCAGTGCTATTTTTGCAAGAAGTTCGGCTATTACATCTCATAGTATAGAAAACAGATGGCCAAGGAGAACCAGTAGCAGGCCCATTACATGGATGAAACCAGAAATACGGTAGGAGAAAATGTGTTGTTGACTTGCAACATTGAGGAGTGACAGAAGAATGTCTGGTATTTAGACAGTGGGTGTAGCAACCACATGACGGGGAACAAGGATATGTTCTCCCAATTGGATGAAATAGTCTAGTCTAAGGTGAAGATGGGGAACAACAACAAGGTTCTCATAATGGGGAAAGGAAAGATCCTCATCCACACCAGGCACGGTGAACGAAAGTAGATTTGTGATGTCTACTATGTGCCTAGCCTAAAGCATAACCTGCTGAGCATTGGACAGCTCGTGCAGAAGGGACATACGGTCCAGTTCAAATATGGAGCTTGCACCATCAGAGACAAGTCGCATGGGCAGATTGCTATAGTGTCCATGACGAAGAATAAAATGTTTTCACTACAGATTCAAAACGAATCATTGATGTCTCTGAGTGAAGTTGTGAAAGATGCTACCTGGTTGTGGCACCTCAGATTTGGTCACCTAAACTTCAGTGGCCTAATTCAACTACACAAAAAGTAGATGGTGAAGGGTTTACCCTTGATAGAGCAACAAAATCAAGTTTGTGAGGGCTTCTTAGTTGGCAAACAACATAGGGATTTGTTCCCTTTCGATTAGTCTTGGAGAGCATCACAGCCACTGGAGCTGGTGCACTCAAACATTTGCGATCCGATGCAAACCAAAACATTTTTTGACAATAAATACTTCTTAACGTTTATAGATGACTTCATTCAGAAGACTTGGATCTATGCCATCAAGCTGAAGTCAGAAGCATTTGCCAGATTTAAGGAGTTCAAGGCTTTGGTGGAGAAACATAGCAGATATCAGATCAAGACTCTCAGGACATATGGTGGAGGTGAATACATCTCCAATGAATTCCATAACTACTACAAGCAGCACAGAATTCAAAGGCAATTCACTGCCAGATACATGCCATAGCAGAATGGCATAGCTGAGAGGAAGAATCAAACCATCATAGATATGGCACGAAGCATGATGAAGGCAAAGGGATTGTCACACAAATTTTGGGCAAAGGCTATAACTTGTGCAGTCTACCTACTGAACAGATGTCCCACCAAAAGCATGAAGGACAAAATCCCTCAGGAGGCCTAGAGCAGAGTGAAGCCAAGTGTGGATCACTTGCATGTGTTCGGGTGCAATGCATATGCACATGTTCCAAAAGAAAAGCGGCAGAAGTTGGATGATAAATCTAAAAAGTGCATTTTCATAGGGTACAGTGAGCAGGCGAAGGCTTATAGGCTATACAACCCTGTGACAAAGAAGCTCATCATCATTCGTGATGTGAAATTTCTTAAATATGAAGCCTGGAACTGGAAGTCAAAGGCTGGCCAGTCAAAGCCAACAGTAGTACAGTCTGTTGACTTGGAAGAATGAAGTGTGCAGCCACCTGCAACTTCCAGTAGTAGCAATGATGCCAGCAGTAGCACAGCCACTCCATCTCGGTCGCCTCCATGTGCAAGTAGAATCCAAAACCTGGTGATGCCAACGAAGACAAGGAGCTTGCAAGAAATCTACGAGGCAACCCAAACCCATGTAGATGAAGAGTGCTCTGACTTTGCATTCTTTGCTAAAGTTGATCCAGTAGAGTTTGAAGATGCGAGTCAAAATCAGAAGTGGGTACAGGTGATGGATGAGAAGATTAAATCCATTGAAAAGAATGATACATGGCAACTAACATATCTTTCAGTAGGGAGGAAGACCATTGGGGTCAAGTGGGTGTATAAGACAAAGTTCAACGCCCGAGGAGACGTTGACAAGCATAAGGCCAAACTAGTGGCAAAGGGCTACGAGTAGAAGTCAGGCATCGATTACCATGAGGTTTATGTGCCTATAGCCCGAATTGACACAGTCAGGATGATCTTAGCATTGGCAGTCCAACAGGGTTGGAACACATACCAGATGAATGTCAAGTTAGCCTTCCTCAACGGAGTGTTGGAGGAAGAGGTCTACATAGACCAGCCACCAGGTTACAAAATTAAAGGCTAGGAGGGCAAAGTCCTGAATCTAAAGAAGACCCTGTATGGTTTAAAGCAGGCGCCCCAGGCTTGGTACAACCAGATTGATAGTTATTTTCAGGAAAATGGGTTTGTCAAATGCCCATATGAGCACACCCTGTACATGAAGACAAATGAAGCAGGTGAGCTCATTATCATCTTCCTATATGTGGACAATTTGATTTATACTGGCAATAGCAATGTCTTGTTCGACCAGTTCAGAACAACCATGAAGGAGTTCGAGATGACGGACTTAGGGCTGATGAAGTATTTTCTCAGCATTGAAGTTGACCAATTGGTAGATGGCATCTTCATTTCTCAGGGAAAGTATGTGAAGGATGTCTTGAAGTGGTTCAAGCTGGAGGACAACAAACCTACCATCACACCTGTAGCCACAGGTTTGAAGCTGAGCAATCTGGATTCAAGGAGGAATGTAGATCCAACCCTATTCAAGAGGCTATTTGGTAGTCTGATGTATTTGACTGCAACTCGGCTAGATATGATGTTTGGAGTCAGTCTAATCAACCATTTTATGGAGACTCCAAAGGACACGTGCTGACAAGCATGCAAGAGGATCTTGCGCTATGTCAACGAGACGTGGAACAATGGCCTGTTTTATGCCAGACAGGACCAGTTGGAACTGGTCGGCTTCATAGATAGTGACTGGGCTGGCAGTACTGACGATCGAAAGAGCACCTCCGGGTATGCTTTCCATATCGGATCATGGGCAGTCTCATGGGCATCCAAGAAAAAACCCATCATTGCGTTGTCCATAGCTGAAGTAGAATATGTCGCCGCCACGTCAGCCGCATGCCAGGCAGTTTGGCTACGAAGAGTTCTGAATGAACTGAACTATCATTCGAAAGGCACAACAACGATTTTTGTGATAACAATTCGGCCATCGCACTGTCAAAGGATCCCGTGTTCCATGGTCGGACGAAGCACATCGATATCCGTTATCACTTCATCAGAGAGTTGGTGAAGCCCGAAGAAATTCAACTCCAATTTTATAGATCCAATGAGCAGTTGGCAGATATTTTCACGAAGCCTTTAAAGGAGGAAGACTTCAACAGATTGCGAGAGTAGCTTAGATATAAAGTGGAAATCAGGTTTAAAGGAGGGTGTTAGAAATATTAACCCAGATTTCACACCTCAGTCGGACTGCGCTCGCGCAGTCAAGGATCCCAAAAAAATTTTGACATGACGTCGCACCTACCCTCTGACAGATGTGACGTCCGACAGATACGATCATCGTAGAAGTTAATGCTAGTTCGATAATTTAATGCCAGTTCGACGATTGGTTAGAAACCCTAGTTGAACGTCTATCAGAACCTGTCAGAGGACAAACCCTATTTTCCTCTCCCCGCGGCTATATAATGCAGTTCATATTTTTAGACATGAGTGTGGAAGTGTGGAAAGAAGGTAGAGAAAGAGAGGAGAGCGGGAGGAAATTTGGAGAAACAACAAAGTAGGAGACGAGATCTTTTCAGTGAGCAGTGTGGCTCATCTGGTTAATGTCCGAGCAATAGACTTGACATTTGTTTTTCATCTCAATTTATTTTGCAGATTTAGTCTGCAGATGTTAGTTTTCCTCAGTTGAGGACTTTTGTAACCCTCGTCTTTTATGAATAAAATTCGTTGTTGTTTTAAGGCATCTATAGGGTTTGCAGTTATCTTTGTGTGCTAAAATCTGTTGTTGTTCTCTGTACAAATCACCTTAGAGCGATTTCTTTTGGGTTCCATAAGTTTGAGCTCAGATCTGAAATATCGTATTTAGATTCGGTGTTTGTCTCCTCCTGTACAGTTGTTGCCAAGCCAAGCAAACCAACGCCACAGTCACGCAAACCTTTGGACAAGAAAATTTTGCAAGGCCAAAATTTGGCTAAGTCTGGAGCTGTCTTCCCAACTTCGCTGCGAAGTTGGACTTCGCTGCCTTTGACCAGCGCAACCCGACTTCGCACCTTTGACCAAGAAATTTGGCTAAGTCTGGAGCTGTCTTCCCAACTTCGCTGCGAAGTCAGACTTCACTACCTTTGACCAGCGCAACCCAACTTCGCACCTTTGACCAACGCAACCCGACTTCGCACCTCGATCCATGCGCAACCCGACTTCGCACCTCGGTCCGTGTGCAACCCGACTTCGGGCCATCCCTACTTCGCACTTCGCTCCCTCCCGAACTTCGGCAAAAGAAAATAGAAATTAAAATTCTTCGTTGCTTTCCAACACTTCACAACAAACCACTCGATAACTTTCCCTTCACATAGAAAGTTAGAGTGTTGTCGAGGAGGCAGGTACCCCTCTCAAATTTCAATCCACCTTAACAATCTCACGTTGGACTCACTCAAGACACTGAACCTAAAGGCAACCACTTGTTTGTCACCACGACACAACTAGCCACTCTCTAGCTTTCCAGAAGGCCTAGGAGGCTTGAGACACACCTCTCTCCAATATAAAACCACCTTGCCAGTCTCGCTATACGCCCACTCACAGGAACCTCCAGGCCAATCTCTTGCTAGCCATTACCGCATCGCAAGCCATGGGCGTTGTGAGGGATGCCGAGTCACTCATCTCTCATACTCAAGCTAGCCACGGGAACGCTCTCGACGCCCTTGGTGCACGGCGCCAGCCACGTGGACCCTGATCGGCCCTCTCGCCGGTGCTCGTCTACGATGTCGGCGTCTGAGATTACCTCAACTCTCTGTGTATCCGCAACTAGAAGGAATCCCTTTGGAATTGATTTGCGCATCTGTCGGTTCAGACTGTTTATAGAGTTCGAATTCACCTCTTCAACGAATAATAGAATAGACTTCGATTTTTCATCAAGCAGGAATCCAAATAACTCATTTGTCTGCTCTTACAATACAATAAGACGACAGTGAATCAAAACCCAATCCCACTGTGCACACTATACGAAGTCATTTACCTCAGTAGGTGACCCAATTGAACAGGGTTACTAAAATTCATACCACTATCTTGTCAATAGATGTAACTCAATTACTAAAGTTGGTAACTATATAAACACAAATACTCCAACTTTGAATGGAATTATTGGCTCCTGATACAGACAATAGACTCTACATGGCTTTTCAACTTAGTTTCCGAAAATATGTGGATTTCAAGTAGTGGTCATGGATTTAATGGAAAATTAATTTTAAAATTTTAAGCATGATATAGATTGCAGGTACATTTTTAGGTAGTATGTTTTAGTTTGAAAAGGAAGAGAGTTTATAATAGATCTTGTAAAATAATTTCTACTTTTAAAATTTTAATTTACTCATTTTTCAAGGATTGTTGATATACTAGGTGAGAGCTTTGAACATAATTGCATAAAAAGTTCATAATAAATTTAATCTAATTGATGTTTTTTTTAAAGCGAAAAACCCCTTGCAGGGTCGTCTTGGTATGAGAGACCAAGAACAGGGGTTTTATACCGTCAAAGTCACCTGGGAGTCGCACCCAGGCCTGCCCGTACCAACATTATTAATTGGATTTTGGATACCCAATTCAGCTTTTTGGTAGGGTGGAGATTCGAACCTAGGACCTCCCTTGGTGGATTGTCGTCTCCTCTCCTCTCCAACTCACCTACAACACCTGAGTTAATCTATTTGATTTTAATATTAATTAAATATTGTATTATTTTTAAAATATTTTATTTTAAATATATAAAATATTTTTATATAATATAAAAAGGAAAACAAAAGCAAAAGTTTTTTATTTTGTGTGCATGTGTGAGAATTAAATTAAAGTAAATATTTTATATATATAAATAAATAATTAAATGATATTATTTTGCTTTGCAAAAGCAATAAAAGACACGTTGCTTGTTTGTATTGTGTTGTGATGATAACAGATTGGAAAACTTATAGATTCCAATAGGTTTATTTGTTTCACGCTCATGTTTTGCCATGTGTGAACAAAATAGAATTTTTTTAGATTTGACTATTCTTGATTAGTTTTGAGATTGAAAATTTATTAATTTTTCAACAACTATTAACTTTTATAGACGTGTGGTATGTTTATGCATTGTTTAAATTTATTGGGATGTAAGAGTTTTTTTTTCAATGAAAATTAAATAGGTTTTCCTTACAATTTTATAGTGGTATATCAACTTAAAAATTATGTATATAATAATATTTAAACATAAATTTTTAATATTTAAAAAACTTAACTAAATAAATGTTTGATACTACTTTTATATATAAAGCGAAAATTTTTTTGGGGAGCCGCCTTGGTCTGAGAGACCATGAATAGGGGGTTCTACACCGTCAAAGTCACCGGGGAGTCACACCCGACCCTGCACCAACATTATCAATTGGATTTTGGATACCCAATTCAGCTTTTTTTATAGGGTGGATATTTGAACCTGGGACCTCCCTTGGAGGATTGCCCTCTCCTTTCCAACTCACTTAAAACACCTAGGTTGATACCACTTATATTAAATATTATACATTGTTTAAGATTTATCTAAATATATATTGGTTATGTGAACATCCTTATGCTATTCAAAAGCATGGGTGCCTAAGTAAATTAATATATATATATATATATATATATATATATATATATATATATATATATATATATATATTTTAATATGAAATAATATCTAATATAATTATAGGTTAATTTTTGTTTTTAAATTTTTTTTTTTTTTGTTTTTCTAAGGATCTTAAGGTTTGTTCATTTACCAATTTTATTATGTAGTAATTGTAACTTTTTATAATGCTATTCATGTTATTAGGATGGACATATAGCAAAATTTAATTTAATTAATTCTTAAAATATATTTTAAGAATCTTTAACTATAAATAAATTAAACAACATTTTTAAGTTATGAAAAAAAGTCTATATTGCCTAGGATTAGATAGTTTATGTTTATATATTAAGTAGTGCTTTAAGAATTCATTTATATTACATTAATTTAAAATATAGTATAATTTTTTTTATGTTTATTTATTTTCTATTAAAAAAAATTGTGTGGTTAATTCTATTTCAAGTATCAATAAAAACTATTATTTCATTATCCTTTAAGATGAAAGCTAATAATTTGTTTCATATTGTTATATATTTAGGGATTGTATTTGTTGAATGATGTGATTATCATGGAGAAAGTTTTTATTTAGGATTTAAAAATCATTATTGTAATTTTATTAATGTTTTTTTTTATTAGGTAAAGAAGGGGTTTTAAGGATCCCCTGAACCCACCTAAGGGTTTTGAGATGATCCCACAACCATTACAACAAGTTCCAAAAGGGTTACCTAACAACAAGCTACAAAAGGAGAAATACAGTTTACACCTAAAAGAGTAACCCACCAACGAGGAGCAAAGGTCGGAAAAACCAACCACCAACCCTCCTACGTAAAATACAACACTAAAGTCTGAGGATATGAAATTAACGCCCCAGATGGGGAACAACACCACACCTTTATAACAAGAGTAAACTAAAACCAGGAGTAGATCACTCCAACGAGCAAAGGATCTGAGGCTTACACTAGAAACGATTTGAAAGAGAAAGTGAAAAACTATGAGCCACCTAAACCTTAGCAAGATCTGTAAAACAAAAACAACCACTCTTAGGCGAGAGGGAGAAGGGTAAGATCCTAAAAAATAAGCCTTATAACCCTAGGATCAAACACACCACCATTGTTGGAACTGGAGAAAGAGATCTTTGTGGACCACCGAAGCTAGCAAACCCACCAGAGACATGGAGCCAAAAACTAAAAACCATCGTAGCATAACAACCCACTTTCACCCCAACTGGTTTGGGTCGATATTTGGCCCTATCTCCTCAAAATATCCAGATACATCAAGAAAGTATCGAACCTAGAAGAAAATAGCATAAACCAGCCATTGACCCATTATTGGTAGAGAACCCTAGTAACAAAGTCATCCAAGCACCATCCAATAAAAGTATTCAAGCCATCAGAGTTGAAGGTAAAGTAACATCATTATATTTTTTGTAGCCAAAAACCATACCAAGCTCACCCCAATGGTTTGGGTCAGTAGATGGTGATTTTCTCTCCTTGGAAAGCCAAAAAAACATGAAACTACCGAACCCAGAAGAAATATTGCACAATCCAACTAAATCCCCAAAACTAGCAAACAACCCAAGAAATATAGCCATCCATCACTTCCACCAACCAGAGCAAGAGATAACCAAGGATTCAACAGCTAAAAATGTCCACTATATTATAATATCCCAACTCACCCCTACAGGTTTGTATCAACATTCGACCCTTTTCCCTAGATAAGAGTGATAATATCAAACCCATGAAAGAGCAAAATATACCACAAGATCTCCAATAAGCAAAACACCCTAGTCATAAACCACAACAAAGAAACTAAGCATGACTAGAAACCAGATCTAAAATAGGAGAAAAGTGACCTCCCGCTCAAAGGATTTCAGAGCATCAATGTCAATTGATGTATCTTATGGTATTAGATTATGTTTAGCTTTAAACATATAATATATTTTTTAATTGAACTATTCAATCTAATGATCCTCAAAGAGGATTTTCAAGAAGGTTTGATATTAAGGGTTTATATTTTCTCAAAAAAAACTGCATAAATATTTGTAGGACTATTTAGTTTCTTTTATAAATATATTAGATGATATACAAGTAACACTATAATCAATAAACAAAATAATAATCAATAAATAGAAGTTATTTTAGGGTCTATGTCAAAATACTAATATTGATGTATCCCTATTCTTCAAGAACTCTTTAAATATGTTTCTGTTTATGTTATTCGATTTTATTTAGTTTTGAGCATATAAACACATGGGATAGTTTAATTAATGTATAGAATTGGATTTTTTTTTTAATTGAAGATCGTAAACTTGTATTAATATAAAAGGAAAGATATAAAATTAGCCCTAAGACACAGTATATAAACTAGAACTAGCTGGAAAGAAACCATAACTGCCTATAAAAGACTAAGACTACATCATATGTCTTTGATCATTACAATAATATAACTCAAAAAACTTAAAGTTATTTATACAATGTTGGAATAACATAAAGTACTTATAACCAAACTGTCTAGAATCTGAAATGTGCCTACTATCATCCTGAACCTAATAAATGATGAGAAGCTTCCTGAACTTGTCCTTGTAATACATCATGCTCCTGTAAACCTGTATAGCAATTTTTAAAATTGTGAGTCTCCTAAGAGACCCAGTAAGAAACCTCTGATCCACATAGAAAATATCCTTGTTTCTAGCTATCCATAAAAACCATAGAATCTCAGTAGAAATTAAAAGCTAAATTTTTTTATAACAATTACCCATATGCGGAATAAAACCAAAAGTAACATGTTTAACCATATCAAGATTATAATTCCAGCCTAAAGTATCGCAGAAAAAAAAAATGTCATATTTATTTAGCAAAAAACATTCAAAAAATATATGTTGAGCATATTCAGGAACCTTGCAGATAGAACATAATGTAATATTCTTCGGATCTCTAGATATAGGAGGTCTTTGAAGTAAAAAAATCCACCGAAAATAACTCTTTTTAGGTTGTAAAATACTGAACCAGATAGTCTTCAACATGTTTTGCCCAAACATAGTGCTAACATCTAGATGCCAATTGTTTATGATATGAAGAATGATATCATTATTATCCATAACCAAATTATAAAGTAATTTAGGTTTAACTTTGCTAAATTTCGTACCATCTTGCCACATAACCTTGTCAAAAAAAATTTGCTCATCATATATAATAACAGACTTAGATTTCCTGATAGAATCTCTTAGTAAATAATATGTTCTCCACTGAGATAGAGGAATATCATACTGATAACTAAGAGACTACCATGATTTTAGAGCACCATTATCCATGATATCATCAAAATTAATAATACCTTTGTAAACCAACTTCTTAGTAGAACAACCTTGGGTTAAGGCAAGAAGCTTATTATTATTAGATAAAGACCACCATATAGAGTTTTGAGCCAAAAATACATTATTATCCACAATGTGATGATTATCAATAAGAATTTTATCTTTCACCAAATCCTAAGCTTTCCAAAGACTCTTAAAAATAGCTGAACCAGTAAGAGTAACTGAAAAATTACCAAATGAGATATCAAACATATGCAGACCTTTCCAAGTATGAGCTTTTTTGGGACAGAATTGATAATATTGTCTAATTAAAACTTTTCAAGGTTCATCACCTTCAATACTCTTAACCACTTAATAGCTATGTCATTCCTTGCACTCTTAAATTTTTCAGACCTAAACCACCTTTTATTTTGTTGGTTGTACACCATATCCATTTGACAGCATGCCTTTTGTTACAAGTATTAATGCCTATCCACAAAAAGTTCCTGATATATTTATGAATATCATTAACTTGATATGAACTGAATAGCCAGGCTGAAGCAAAGTAAATTGTATAAGAGGAAAGGATTTTTTGACAAACTTGAAGTCTTCCCGCAATGGATAAATATATGTTATTCCACTTATTAAACTTATTAATTGTAGACACCAAAACAGCACCAATCTGATCATGTGGCTACAAGCACTGACCGAATTGGCATACATAGCCCCTAGGGCAGCCCCCAAAGGTTAAACAGTGGTCCTAACCACTCCCACAGTAGTTTTGAAAGGTCAGAGGTCAATTTGGCATCTTTTAAGCACCCTGCTCCTTACTCGTTCCACCTTGGGGTGAATAGACTGTTATTCGCCTCACCCTGGGACGATTAGCAGCAATCGCTCTAGGGTGGGGCAAATAGCAGGTTTGACAGGAAAAAGGTCAAACCTTGACAAATGGCAGCTAAGATCCGCCACTCAACTCCACCTTTAATTCATGGGAGTGCGAGTGAGCATTTTTTATCTCAAAGGGGCAGTCATAGAGGCAGTCATGGAGCCCTTAATCAAGGAGGAATCTTCTCTCCCTTAAGAAGACATGATGGCCAAGTGGCGCCCCTACATGCACATTCAAAGCAGACCTTTAAGTCTATAAAATGGTGAGTCTTCTCACCCCAAAAATAATAGAGTAGAAGCATTTGGAGCAACGAAGTGTTGTCGAATTACATCCTCACCCATCACTTGTGCTTCTTACATCCTTGATCTCTCTTTTGGAAGGGAGGTTATTGGGTGAACATTGGAAGTGCAATCCGGACCTAGAACCTGAACATTTGGCCATAATACTCCATCCAATTTTTTGACACAACCCCCTAGGAGGTTTTGGATCCATCCCAAGTGGATTGGTGTCGAAACCAAGCCCCAAACGGTGAGTGTTCTGCCACCGGGCGCCCCCCGCACTACTATAGTCCTAATCGCCCCACCCCGAAGCGATTAGAAATTTGTAGTAGATTTATCTAATATTTTTGTTGCATTTTATTTTATGTCATTCATATATGCTGCCATTCAAATTTCATGCCATTCTGATGAGTTTTGATGGTGTTTTCATTGTTTTTTGTCTTCACTAACATACAGGGAGCATCTTCAGATACAAGGCGACCGGGGAAGAATCTACAGAATCCAACCTTCTTGGGTCATCTCAAAATTCCCTATTTTGCCTAACCCCAACTTTGTAGGTGTTTTGGAGGCCTTTGGATGGGACATTTAGGAGGTTGCTTTTTGACATTTTATGATAGTCCTAATCGTCCCACCCCAGAGCGATTAGAAATATATAGTATATTTCTTGATTGTTCATTTTTTAGTGTGTTCCTGATAGTGTTTTCATGCTTCTGTCCAAATTTCATCTTATTCTGACATGTTTTGATTACCATTTTAATTATTTCATGCATGCATTAACCGAAGGCCTTGGGGATTGCATATTTCCCTCCATCCGTAGGTGCTATTAATTGTTTGTTATTTCTTTGAATGTAGGATCTCAACATTGGAGGGGAAGAAAGGAACTACAAATGCATTCACATAAGCGATGGTGACATTTGGCCCACCCATTTCAAATGTGGGCACGCGAAAGATCCCGAAGGGAAGCGTACCATCCGTGGTGTAACAAAACTATATCTAACGCTCCTAGATCCTAAAAAATAAGGAGATGTATTGTAACTTGATATCAAAGAAAAATTAATAAAAATAAGGGTTGTACTTTACATTTTCTTTATATCTCATTTCAGTTCGTTTGTTTTCCCTTTTTCATGCACTTTAGTCCTTTGTTCATTTGTAGGACTTAGCATTTCATATGCTTTTGTTTGCACTGCACACAGTACGCCTATGGGCTTCCTTATCCTCATGATTTTAGTGGCGATCACGGTGGGACTTTGTCCCCTGATTTTGGGATCAAAACTTTGTGTTTTTGCTTGCAGGTGTTAATCCTTAAAGCGCTGGACTGTTGCTCGTGCCACCCTGTGACGAATACAGACTAGAATTTGTGCCACCTCAGAAAGAATAAGGCATTCATCCCACCTTGTGACGAATATAGATCTGCTATTCATCCCACCCTGGGACGATTAGCTCTTTGTGCATTTTTTGAGTAGAAACTCAAGGACATCCAATTTGGGTAGAGAAGAGGTAGGTCTTATGAACATCCTCTGTAATTTTTTGTCTCTATTTCTATGATTTTTCTGTTTCTTTGCTTGCATAGAAAAGTTGTACTACATGTTTCCTTTCTTTGCGCAAGTAAAAATAACCACACACACCACGAGATAATCTAAACATCAATGCGTTGGTCGTAAAACCCCAACACTTTATCAAGACCAACGGTGGATTTCATCACCACCTTGGCTTGAATTTTGCATACATAACCCTAATTGCTACTATTGCTAGACGTAAATCCTGAGGAAATCTAACCAAGTGTAGCTAGGGTGATTCCCAGCGCATGAGGATAAGTCTTCTATGGTAGGTGTCAAAAACATAGCAATTCCCCTTTCGTACCGCCTATGTTCCACGTACTGTTCTGCTCTCACGTATCAATAGTTTCCCTCACGTAAGGGCGGGTATATTGAGAAGTTCGGTATAATGGCCTGGCAGTGGTATATTGAAGGGGTGACCATTTTGGGAGATATAAGAGCCCTCATATTGCATATACAACAAAATTTTCTTTACAAGGATTTCAAAACAAAAATAAAAACACACTGAACCAGTTCTAGGGCACATATTTAATCTATAAATGAGATAATAATTGCTTGGATTGGCCCCTTTTTGTTTAGTGTAGCATACAAAAATTGTAAAGAAGATAAAGACGTACACATATTTTAGAGAAACACCACCATGGTGTACACCGGTAGCCAAGCCCAATCATGGGCAGAAGCTGCAAAAAGTGTACAAGGGGGCACAAGTCACCTCTGCTATAGCCCCAAGGACTTAATCATACCACCTTGGCGTCTTGACCCAAAAAATAGTCCACATCATACCATGATGGAACAAGACTATAGAAGCACCCCTTCGAGGGGCACGCCCATGCAACATAGACCCTTTTAGGAGGAGTCCATACATGTGGTACTCAACATAGATGGGAGGTCTCCCTTAGACACTCATTATGAGTGGCCACTATGCGATGAAGTGCTAGAGCAACATAGAGTCCATAAGGAGGGGCCACATGATTACGTCATCCCTCCTCTACCCCTTATTACTATTAGAAACAATAGGCCAAATCCAGAGCACAAGGCTCTTTAGACAGGGTGAGCCAACTCTGCCCACCCCTTTCACATATACAAAAGGGAGCATGAGGAAAACAACTATATTTCTCAAGAGCAATACACAGCACGGAAGCAATGCGCCTCCACACCTGCTATTTATTAGGATCACCCACTGAGGCCAGATCCTCGGGTGAATTCCACTAACCTTGACAAAGGAAAGTGACCTATAGAGATCTCAGGTCACCATGACCGAGATAGATGTGTAGGGGAGGCATCTAGGCCTCCTAGAATCAAGACGGTGAAACAAATCGACTTGGCATTCGTTAAACATGTAGTCCGCCGAGCATAAATCACGCAGCTTGATCAAGACCAACAATAGTTAGAGCACCTGTACCACCTTAGCAAAGAGCGCATTTGGCATCAAACATATGAGTAGCTCCAGAACACTGTGCCTGAGAGGGTCCCAACCCCTCTCACACATAGGACGGAGTTGTATGAGAGGCACAACCCCTTGGTGCGAGATAGGTCTCCATGAACTTATCAAATGTTACCTCCAAGACTTCCTAGACCTGAGTGGGAGACCACCCCTAGAGCCAATGATTGGCAGCCTTCGTGGGTACCCACCCATGTTTATAGGTCATGCCCAAGAACTCCTCAAGAAGCCTATGAGGAATTCGAGCAAGAAGAAGAGTGGGCTGAAACGCCCTACCAAGGTAGGGCGGGTGCTATCCGGCTACCCCTCCATAGGCCTCAAGTTCCCCGCAATTCACAATGGGAAAAAACCAAGGAGGAACAAATAAAATCTTTGGATGCATACAAAGCGTTGCTAGAGTGCTTAGAGTCAATGGATACCAAGACTTCTGGGCCTCAAAAGCCCACTTTATGCCAGCTCCGCAGTCACCCTGTGCATCCTTCAGTTACTACACTCCCATACCCTAAACACTTTAAGATGCCTCAATTGGTAATCTTTATAGGGTATGAGGATGCCCAAGAGCACGTGATAAGATTCCTAAGTCAATGCTTTGGCATTTAGGACAATGATGTTTTGCTTCTACCAACATTTATAACCACGTTCACAGGCCCTACCTCGGATTGGTTTACCCAATTTTTGCTGAAGCATAGCATCAGTAACTTGGACCAGCTAATGGGCGTGTTCCTCAAACGTTGTGCCTTCAATACCAAGAAGAAGGCATCATTGAGTGACCTAGCTAGCCTCAGGCAGTATGAGGAAGAGACCATGGCAACCTATGGAAATAGGTGGAGAACATTGCTTTCAAAGCTTCCTTACCTCCCTCCCATGGCCGATCTGACCCAAATGTTCTCAAAAAGTTGCCTAAGATCGATCTTCGTGTTATTGTAGCTACAACAATACGCCACTCTCGAGGAAGCTCTAGCGTAAGCCAGAATAAATGAGGAGATCAAGATACAGGATGGCGAGATTGCCAAGCCACACAAGAAAGAGTGGCCCAAAAATACCAAAACTGGGTCCGCACAACCGAAACCCGCTGCGGTCAATCAGGTTGTCATAAACATACCAAAGCCTACATAGATGACACAGCCCCCAAAGGCTAATTATCAGGTAGTTCCTCTTGATAGCTATGAAAAGGAAAATCATAGGCAAGAGCAAAATTAGCAGCGTCACCTTAGGTGAGAATTCACACCCTTCATAGAGTCTAAAGACTCCTTATTTGACCGCCTGTCCGCAATAAACTTGATAAACCTGCCAAAAATTTGACCCATACACCCCAACGTGCCAAAACCCAAGGGCTATAGGGAAGACCTATTTTATATATTTCACCGGTAGAAAGGACATGGCCTTTACGCATGTTGGAAGTTCAAAAGCCTAGTGCAGTACCTAATAGATAACAAAATGCTAGCGATGGATAATCCCGTAGCACCAAGCAACCAGCAGATGGAGGTCTTCAAAGACCCCGTGTCTGCCCATGATGCGCAGACAAAGACTCTACAAGTCAATGAGGTGACACAAAACTACCCCATGCAGGGGTATGTAGGGATGATAAGCATAGTGACACGAAACAAGAGGTACCCAAGCACAGCTACCCTCGCTGCAACTATAGGAGAGGTTTCATCAACGTCACAACCTCAACAGTACCCTACGCAACCTCCCCCACCTAGACCAGTGGCCATGATTCGGACTAAACTTACCCAAAGTTTAAGGACCATGTTGGCTAGGCTCTCCATCTATGAGCTCATCCAACAATCATTGCCCCATCGGGAGGCTCTAATGGAGATACTCAAAGCCATCGAGCTACAGATCCACGAAGTAAACTCTTTTGACAACTTTGTGGGACATGTAAAATGATGTATAGAACCAATCATCACCTTTAGAGAAGACGAACTAAAATCGATGACTGGTAATATGGCGGATCCACCACTGCACGTCATTGCATAGGTCAACGATATTCCATTTAAAAGGGTGTTAGTGGACATTGGCCCGTCCAGCAATATAATCACAACAGCGGCATTGAAACACCTCAAGTTGTCAGTATCTCACATTGTGGCCTCCACCTATACTCTTCGAGCATTCAATGACATGATATGCTCGACGGTTGGCATAATTTTCCTGCCCATCCAAGTGGGACAAAATACTATTCCTACATTGTGCCACATCCTGGAAGGTGAGATGGCCTACAATATTTTGTTGGGCCGGCCTTGGATCAGGGACATGAAGTGTGTCCCTTCGATAGCCCATCAATGCCTAAAGTACACATATGAAGGGCAAGTGCATGTAGTCCCGATAGACTTAGAGCCCTTCAAGTATTGCAATGCAGTGCAACTAATGCCATAATCGACCCTCCCATTGACACATTTGCACTTTTAGTTGAATCCATCCATACAGGGTCTGATTTCACATACATCCCCACTGTTAAGCCCCTCAAATCACCAATTAGTCCCATCTTCATCGTTTGGTCCTTCACCAATGACACCACCTATGGTGGTCACACCAAAGGACAACGAGAAGAATCCCCTGAAAGAGATACCACCATTGGTCTCAACCATCTCTACCGAAAAGGTGCCCAATCGAATGGAATTCGAGATGCCTGGTTCACCCAACATGGAGTGGACCCAGGAAGAACTCCCATTCCCTCCCCCTCAACCACCAACGATCACCATTGAGATGGCCAATACGGACCTAGGGGAGTATCTAGTGCAGAATATTGTGGCAACACCCACTCTTGAGTCCATGCAGGACATGGGGAGACCTCTCCTCCCTATCAGCACTATTGTCCCTCTAGGCTACCCACCGAATCAGAAAAATTTTGTATATGGGGGCCTTGATAATGGCATTGAACCTTACTTATAAGAGAAAGAGGACGAAGAGCCCTTTACTAAGAATGTCAACTATTTTTCCAACCCAAACTTCGCTTTGAAATACCTTGGCCAATGTAATTGGCATGGATATGGATTGGGTAGATATGAACAAGGAGTGCGTGTTCTTTGCCAACCAAGATATCAAATGCCATATGATAAATCAGGAGTAGGGTTCAACCACCCTTTACCCCTTGACATCTTGGTAGAGAACATGTAAGGCCTAGGGCTAGGCAACAAGGATGGGTTGGCACAAGATCCATATGTCAATCCTAACACAACATACACATTGGGGGATTATCTCCCATTGTTAACAACCAACCTTATGGGCCTCAACAACCCCTTCCCTTTGATCATGAGAGGGGAAAGTTCAAGAACTTGCCTCCAAAAGGGATATAGACAAGGCCAAGAATGATCTTCAGAAGACGAGCCAGAGTATGAGGTAGCATCTTGGGACCCTTTCGAGTCCGATAGCAATCACTTGCAAGTGACGCCTATAGATGACTATTAGGAGAACTTTGTGGCAATGTTCCCCTTCAGTGCTTCAATAAAGCAAATGCCACCTCCAGAGAATCAGGTCCTCCTGTAAAGAGCGAAACAACCCTGATGGGAAAAAATCAACTTGCTCGAGCAAAACGAGCCTCACCTGCCATAAACAGTTGTCAAAGCCAATGAAGGCCTATGGATCTCTGATATTTATTATGAAGATGAGACAGATGAAATATCTCAACCACATGCGACAGCAACAACGAGAATACCCCATGGACATTGATGATATGTTTGAACAGCTAAACATGGGGCCAAGGCATGAATGGCATTTGAACCAAGCACAGTTGGACCAAGTGTTGCATCCGCCACTTGAGGCATACAGAGAGCACCTTTTGCCCAGAGACCCTATAGAGCCATCAGTGCTAAGGGCAAACCCTGTCTTGTTATTCATACATAGGGCCAATCCATTTGTGTCAATACCCATAGAGCCAGATCTGGAGCACAAAGATCACCAAGGATGTCCGAGTCACCAGCCGCACAGTAATGGAGATCAAATTCACTTCAACAACATGATCTCCATTGACTTAGTCGCTCCCATCCGTAATCCAGTTGATCCAGCATGACCATTGTATCCAAACCTAGATACCATAGACTGGGATCACGCTAGCTCGCCCCCATCCCCATCAGAGTACTGGCCTTGTGGTGATATGCTTCATTTCACCCCAAGACCAACTCAAGATATCTTCCATGCTGAAGAGGAACCCGAAATTCCAAACGTAGATCTAAATTTAGTAACTAATATCCACCTGATCCCAACTCCACACCAGTTGGAGGATGGGTCCCACATGTCAGTCGAAGAGACGACTGACATAGACATCAGCTCTGATACAATGAATCCACAAATCATCAAGTTGGGGGTAAGTCTATCCCTCGAAGAGCAAGCCGATTACATTTCCCTTCTCAAAGAGAAGGAGAAGGTTTTTGCATGGTCCTACAAAGACATTTCGGGGCTAGACCCATAGCTAGTCATGCATAATCTAACGCTTGATCCAACAATCAAGCTAGTCAAGCAAAACTTACGTAAGATGCACCCATCAGTAGCCTTAATGGTCAAAAATGAGCTACAAAAGTTGTTGGATGCACAGTTTGTCATTTGCATGGATTACCCACCATGGTTGTCCAACATGGTACCCGTCAAGAAGCCTGACAGGAGGATTCACATATGCATCAATTTTTGAGATCTAAACAAAGCGAGTCCCAAGGACAATTTCCCCTTGTCTAGCATCGACACATTGGTAGACGCTATAGTAGGCCATGAAATGTTTTCTCTCTTGGATGGTTTCTCAGGATACAACCAGATTCATATCAATCACAACGATCAACTCAAAATGGCGTTCACAACACCTTGGGGGACATTTTGTTATAAGGTCATGCCCTTTGGCCTTAAAAATGCTGGCGCCACCTACCAACGCGCTATGACATACGTCTTCCATGATCACATGCATAAAACTTTGGAAGAATATATGGATGATCTATTGGCCAAATCTCTTTTGTGCCCAGATCATCTCGATGACCTAAGCAAGATCCTCGCTCGCCTCAACGAACATAAAGTCAAACTAAACCCCAAGAAGTGCGTATTTGGCATCACATATAGAAAACTCTTGGGTTTCATAGTCTCAAAACGAGGAATTGTAGTAGATCCAAAAAAATTCAAGGCAATCCTTGAAATGCTTCCCCCAACCACCATCAAGCAGCTCAAAATCTTGCAGGGAAAGGTCGCATCAATCAAGCAGTTCATAGCGCAACTATTTGACAAGTGTCGACCCATGAATAAATTATTACACAAGGGGGTAGCATTTCACTGGGATTACGAGTGTCAGACAACCTTCGACAATATTAAACAATACTTGGCTTCACCGCCAGTATTGGCACCACCTAGACCAGGAGTGTCGTTCTATTAAAATAGAAACATATATGGTGGTAAAACCTGTCGCTAGACTTATTGTCATTAATTGGCCTTTTCAGTACAAATGGTGACTGCCTATAAAACATTTAAGGTGATCAGCAATTAATGAGTTAGAATTCAATGTCTGCTAAGATTTCTCATACCAAAGCAAATAAGTTTCTTATACTAACACCATTTTCGTTAAACTCTTCTACTAAACCAAATTTATGTCATCTTCATACATAGTCCAGACTCCATAGTAGCACTTAATAAAGAATCTTGTACGTACGTACCTAGAAGTGCAACTCCATCTTCAAGGCTGATATTTTTCTCCCCAAATATCTACAACATCTCCCGCAGACACCGTAGGCGGTGGAAGCTAGGCATCGGCTTTGATATTGGTCGCACACCCTGTCGTGCCTCCCAGTCAACATAGGAATAAGCGGACCTGCAGACTGCACATCCATATACCAAGAAAAATAAAGCCCATGAAAGGAAAGAACACACAAATATATTAAAAGCATTTCAAACCAGAGCATTGCATTTTTTTTTATTGAAAAAACATTATAACAACATTATAGCAACATTACAACAGTTTGTGAAATTGATAAAAGTGTTAGATCTAATTATTTGCAGCATTGCATATTTAAAAGCTTAATAAAAAATTAAAAGAATGAAAATTGTCATATAAATATAAAAATAACAAATGGAAACGCATATCTAACTTATATATGTTATTCGTGACTAATAAAAAATAACAAATGAAAACGCATATCTAACTTCTATATGTTATTCGTGACTAATAAAAAGGATCAAGGAGATTAAAAGAATGAAAATTGCCATATAAATATAAAAATAACAAATGGAAACGCATATCTAACTTCTATATGTTATTGGTGACTAATAAAAAGATCAAGGTAGATCCCTAAAGATTAGATGAAAAATTCTATAAACATATGTAAAAGTAACAAAATAAGAAATATATATTTAATTTTTAAATAAAGAAAAGTCAAAGGTAGATCATTAAAGATAGTTTTAAAATATTATAAATTAATGAATACTTACATAAAAACCTATTTGAAATATAACAAAAATGTTTAAATATATGCAAGTATCAACTCTCACCAACTTATCTCTAAGAATAAAATTATTAGATATGGAAGATAAACTTTAACTTAAAAATGAAAATATATAATTAGAGTTAGCATGAAAGTGAGAGCTTCAGTTTAAGTTAGTCTTTTACATATAAGAACATTGAAAATTATTTTATAAAAATTACAAAAATAAAAATTGTTATTGAAGAATCATATAAAATTCTTACATACCATGGTTAATTTTATGTTCTATAAGATAAAGGATAACTTAATGTATGTTTTATAAGATAAAGGATAACTTAATGTATTTCTCTATACAATACATGCACTTGAAAATATATGTATGTTTTTGAGTATTTACCTGCAATCTATATACATGCACTTGAAAATATATGTATTTTTTTATTATTTACATGCAATCTATTTGAGAAACATAAGATATATTGAATCATCAACAAGATATACTCCATGAGCCTCTAAAAAATGTATATATGTATTTTTTTAGTATTTACATGCAATCTATTTGAGAAACATAAGATATATTGAATCATCAACAAGATATACTCCATGAGCCTCTAAAAAATGTATAATATCTCTCAGCACATAAGAAGTAATTATAAAATGATTAAACCATGAAAATATACACTTTAACTAAAAATTAATTCTAAAAATAGTTATTTTTAGTTAAAGTTGAATTTAGAGGTAAGAGTGAGAGTTTGGAAAGAGTTAGTTTTAGTTAAAGTTGAATTTAAAGTTAGAATGAGAGTTTGGATTGGAGATGGTATTTCAAACACTCTTGGCTTTTTTTTATAGAAAATAGTAATTATAAAAATTACAATAGATAACAAACTAAGAATGCATATTTAAGTTTTTTAGATGAGAGTTAGAACAAGAATTAGGAGTTTGGATTAGAACCAGAGTTTGAGATAATGTTACATATTTAACACCCTTGAAAATTGTTTTATTAAAATTTATAATGAGAGTTTGATATTTATTTCTACCAAAGTCTTAGTCAAAGTTTGACAACAAGAGTGGAAATTTGAGTCTTAGTTTCAATTAGTGTTTGAGTTTTAGTTAGAGATTCAGTTAGTGTTAGAGTTAGACCTAGACTTTGAGATTAGAGTTACCATCTAAAATTATTTAGTCTCAAGTTGCAAGAAAGTATATAATTGAAAGTCTGAGTGAGTCCAAGTTCAATTCAAGAATTAGAGTGAGAGAGTAAAAGTTAGTGTTGAATATTTAAGAGCCTGATAAAAATTGTTGTATAAAAATGTAAAAGTAACAAATAGAGAATCCATATCTAATAACTATATGTCATTGGTAACTAAGACAAAGGATAACTCAAGGTAGCACTCCAAAAACAACATACACTTATCAATATAATAATTATTGGTCTATTTGTACGATAACAAAGATGTTTATTAAATATCAACTAGTTAAAGTCTATCAACTCCTCACCAGATTAGAGTTAGCATTGAAAATTTAAGAGCCTTAATTCTTTTTAATAAAATATTAAAAAGATGAAAATTGCTATATAAATATATAAAAGTAAAAAATAAAGAATGATCTCCAAAGACAACATACACTTATGAATATAATAATTATTGGTCTATTTGAACGATTACAAAGATATTTATTAAATATCAACTAGTTAAAGTCTATCAACTCCTCACCAAGTTATCTCTCCAGAGATAAGAAAATATAACTAGCCATGGGAAATACACTTGAATTCAAGAATAAAAATTAGAGAGTTGGAAAATACATTTTAATTCAAGAATAAAAATTAGAGAGTTTAGAGAGTTAGGAATTTGAGTTAGAATGAGAGTTTAGAGAGAGTGGTAATAGGAGTGGGGGGTTTAAGTTTTAATGAGTGTTTGAGTTTTAGTGATTGATAGTGTTAGACCTTCAAGAGACCAAAAAACATTTTATAAAAAATCATAATAACGAAAATTATTATATAAGCATATAAAATAAATAATGACAAATACATATCCAATTATTAGCCATTGATAAAAATTATTATACAAGCAATAAAAAATAGACATCCAATTCTTAGCCATTGATAGTTATATTTTATCTAAGATAAAGGTCCCTCTCCAATGACTAGATTGACTTTAAAAATAATAATTAATAAATGTCTAGATTGATTTAAAAAATAATAATTAATGACTATCAATAAGCATGTTTAAATATCAACAGATCATATCAACAAATCTATGAGATTCTCAACGAGATATATCTGCATAAGATGAAAAAAATTAGATAAGCATGAAAAAATCAATGGCAATTATATTTACAATGAGTTGGAAAAAATCAATGGTAATTATATTTACAGTGAGTTAAAATTAAATAGAAAATTAAATAGTATATTTCAAATAGAAAATTAAATAGTATATTTTCTTTAAATAGTATATCAATATAACTAGATCGACTTAAAAAATCAATTTAAAAAATATTGGCAATTATATTTTGTCTAAAATTAAATGATATATTTTCTCTAAGATAAAGGTATCTCTCCAATGACTAGATTGACTTTAAAAATAATAATTTCATAATTGCAGTGAGTTAGAAAAAAACCAGTGGCAATTATATTTACAGTGAGTTAAAATTAGATAGTATATCAGATCCACTTTAACAAATCAATATAAAAAATCAGTGGCAATTCTATTTTGTCTAAAATTTAATAGTATATTTTCTCTAAGATAAAGGTATCTCTTCAATGACTAGATTGACTTTAAAAATAATAATTTCATAATGCAGTGATTTAGAAAAAATCAGTGGCAATTATATTTACAGTGAGTTAAAATTAAATAATATATCAATATAACTAAATCGAATTAAAAAAAAACAATATAAAAAATCAAAGGCAATTACAACTAAATCGATTTTTTTTCATTTTTAAATGGAAATTCATTGTTTAAAGTATTTAAATAAAATTCCATCTAAGAATTAGGCCACAAGAAAGATAACAACAAAAGCATCAAAATAAATCTGTTAGAAAGCCAAAGTATTTTTTTATTTTATATAAATACAATTGATAAGTGCTGAAACATAAGATGTCATGTAGTAATGAAAGAAATATATAAGCTATAACCACTTCACTAGGCAACTTTGTATAAATTGTCTATTTACCTATCTAACGTGATAACCCCTAACTAGGCAACTTTGTATAAATTATCTATTTACCTATCTAACGTGATAACCCCTATATATAGGCTACATAAATAAGTATATTTATGGTCTTTATATCAACAAAATAAAAATACATACATTTTAATTAGTTATCTTTAAATATAAGGAAAAAATTTAAAAAGCTTCATTAGACTTCTATTTAAACTTAAAACAAACTTTAACATCAAAGAAAATCTTGTCAAAACCACAAAAAATAAAGGGAAAAAACCAAAACCATACAAAATAAAATAAAAAAGGGAAAAAACCAAGGAGAAGCTAAAATCTGTAAGTTTAATGAAAACGAAACCTCTTCACACAACATTTAAAGTTTGAAGGTGAGAACAGCAAGCATAATAACCAACACAATACCTATAACAGACCCAAAGAATGCAATGGTAAAACGGAAAACCTATATCAAACCCAAAAAAAATAATAATATATAACACCTAAAATTTGGCTTGCAGTATTGCACAAGGCCTCAACTAAGTTCTTTTGACCTTAAACGTTTTCTTTGACAGTCACTAGAAAGCTTTGCCTAAGGTTAAAGTGGCCTATGTTAATACAAATCCAGAAGTGATGTTCCGTGGAACATTTTGGGTTTTGTTTTGGAAGACCCTAAAAAACAAAATCCCAGTCAAATTTAGAAAGATCCGGTCATACCTAACCGATGGTGAATGAATCTTAAACTTTTGTTGCAGTCCAAAAATAGAAACATATATGAGTGGTTCGGCTCTGATATTGCTCGCACACACCCCAGTCAATATAGGAATAAGCGGACCTCCAGACTGCACATCCATCATAGAAAATAAAGCCCATGCAATGAAAGGAAAAAAAACACAAATATATTAAAAGCATTTCAAACCAGAGCAAATGCGGCCAGGCTGGGCAATGCGAACTCCCTCCAGTAGCAATGTCTGCTGAAGGTGCTCGATGAAGATGCCAAAATCTGTTCGGATTTTCTTTCACCTGGGCAGTTTTATCCGCCGTAAAACAAAATCTGGAAACTACTCTTACAAGCGGACAGGATCACCCCAATTTTGGTCATCTCCATCTTCAAACTGGGCCATTCCTCCAACTGGGCTGCTTCTTCACATTCCTTTCTACTTTATAAAGCCGCCGTATGATTATATGTCTTGGCTCTCAAGTAAAACAAGGCCAAATATAAATATTAGCCAATTTCAAGTCCGTACCGCTTTTCATTAATTTATGTACTAACATAACATCATGATACGTCGACGTCAACGTCAGATTTTATAAGTACGCACCGTATGTTTATGTTTCTTTGCTCGCAAGTAAAATAATGTTATTAATTGTTTTTTTCCAAATCCAACACGGCCAAACAGAAACCGTATGTTGCTTGGCTCGCAAGTAAAACAACGTTATTGAATGTTTTTTTCGAAATCCAACACGGCCAGATTTTTTTATATGTAGTTGTTGTTTTCCTCCTAAAACTTCGATTTAAAAGGGAAGGAAGGTCCCATAAAATTAATTATATTGATATTTTTTATGATGAAAAATTGCTACTTAAGATCTTCCCTAAGAGCCTTAGTTTCCATGCCTTGGAATAACATTACCAAATACCAAGGCATTCCTTAAAAAGCATTAAAGACCTTGTTGAAATTTTCATCAAGAAATTTTCTATCTACATTGATAAAAGATCATTGTTAGTGATCTATACCAACTTAAGTAATCTAAAGATAAGATTTTACCAACTTCTTAGCAAGATGAAAATCCCTAGTGGGAGGCTCCACTATGTCCCTCCACCTAGATAACTTTTAGACATTTTTATAGGTAACCTTAATGATCGATTAGCCTTCTACTTAGATACACATAATGTAACTTTTTTCAAATACATGATTGACAAGGCCAAGAGAGTAGAAACTACCCTTCTCAAAAGAAGGAAATTGAAAACCAAATCCCATAAGGAGGACAATAAATCTTCTCCTATTTCAAAGGGGTAGTAAAAGAACAAACATATTTTGCACAATGGATTCATAGACTCATGCTAGGATAACAACGATAGTAATATAGCAAACCTTTAAAAATTTGTATTAGGAAAACTACAATAATAAAAGCCCAAGAAGATGTACTCTTGATTGGAGGAACCTTCTCCATCCATTTTAGATGAACTCTTGAAGCCAAAACTGTAAAGCTTACATATTTTAAGTCTCTTGAACCTAAAAGGGAAAAGGATCCTTGGTTTTATCCAATGAGAAATGTGTCTTCCACTGTATCAATGACCATGCAAGGGAAAAGGACCTTCGCTTTGCTCTTTGCTTACAACAAGATTGCTAGACGCGTCATGGAATGCCACTTGGAAGTGACTTTGCGAACATCAAAAATCTTTGTCACCTTGTTGGATAGGTGGGACACAACGCATAGCCTTGGAAAACACTTAAGGTGTTTCACCCATACAAAGTCCAAAATAGGCTGGCATGCTTGAATTGGGGTGAAAGAACTTAGGTCCCACTTAGTTTTGACCGTCCTCTAGCCCGAAATGGGCTTGCACTCTCAAGTTGGACGAAAGTGCTTGGGCCCCACTCGTAATTTTTTCTATGCAATTAAGTTGTGTTGGCCATTGAAATACGACAAAAAGGTGTTTTCTCCCAGACAAGCCCCAAAAATGGATTGCGCTCTCCTCTTTGGGCAAAAACACTTGGGCCTAATGGATGAAGAGGCTTGGGATCCACTTAGAATTTGTTTAAATTTTATCCCAAAACTAGGTTTCACTTCATTTTTTCCTCAAAACTGAGTTTCACCCATACAAGGCCCGAAACGGGCTTGTGCTCTACTCTTTCTTTGAAATCAAGTTGTGCTAAAGCATGGTGTGAAATTAATCTTACCCATGAATTAAAAATAAAGACCCTGCATGATGAGTGAAAGGGAATGACTGCATGCTTCTTTGAGAGTAGCTAACAAATCTCGACAGCAAAATATGGAAAAGAAGGAATACCTTTTAAAGAAGAAGATTTTTCAGGGAAGAAGAGATTATTACATCATAAAATTTCTCACAAAATAAAACAATGTGCCAAGGATGTCAACACCTCTGGAGGCTTGCGGGGGCATTGAGCTCGCCTCAATGTGGATATCCCAAGCCTTATATGTTGGGCTTAGAGTCACCATCGCTCTCTTGATCCAAATGCTTGTTGTTGGTAGTGGATTCTTCCTCTAGCTTCTCTCTTTCTCCTTCCTCTTCTTGGTGCTCTTCATCTTCCTCTTGATCTCCCTCATTTTTTCCTTGATCTTCTTGTTGCTGGTTAGGCTCA
This sequence comes from Wollemia nobilis, assembly GCA_028583015.1. NCBI lineage: Eukaryota > Viridiplantae > Streptophyta > Pinopsida > Araucariales > Araucariaceae > Wollemia > Wollemia nobilis. The sequence goes on from JAQPPZ010016831.1 coordinate 4,048,896, forward strand.
GATTGAGAAATATGTTCATAAATATGATTGTAAGTTGTCTAAACTAGGGCCCAAGCATCTTCTTGGAGTGGCACGTTGTCTTGAATCTCCTTCACCAAGTACCCAAAAGTCTTGATTTGATCTATGTTAGCGAAGTTCATCCTCTGGCTAAGATCGACTAAGTAAGATTCAATTCGTGCAAAATTTATCATCAATTGTATTACCTAGGCTTTTGACATAGGCTCATCCCAACCGTCAATATTAGTAGTGTCACCTTCAAAGGCGGTCCAAGTCGGGTTTAGTTCTTCCTTGGTCAGAATATCCCCTTCGTCATCGATGAAGCCTAGGAAGCCGAGTTGTGCGAGAGCTTCAAAATACATTAGAGAAATGCGCCTCTCCTACTTGAACACTTCCAATAGCCTTCTAGCCTCTTGGGCTCTTTCCACCTTGGTTAAGTAATATTGAGTGAGTGGACTCATAGGAGTGAGCTGGAGGTCCATTTTTTCCAATGTTTGTACCTTCATAGCCAGCTCCAACTAGTGGTCTATGTCATTTTTTGTGTCTTCCACGATAGGTCCATCGTGTGTAACTGCTTGCTTGGCCTCCCAAATAAACATCAGTATGGTCATTGCCTTAGATACCCTAACCCAAAAGTTAGCCAAGAAATGTAGCCAAACCTCCTTGATGTGGTCTTTCATGAAGACCTCTGCTTGCATCGTCTTTTCTACCAGTTGAGTTTGCAATTTCTAGATCTAAACATTCAAGGCTCGGACTTGATCCTCTGCCTCCATATGCACCTTAAGATGATTCCCAGTCGCCTCTTTGTACTTGCCCACCTACTCCTCCAAGCTGGCTACGCGTTGCTGCAACTGCTTAGCTTTGGACTGAGCCTCCTCGAGTTGCACCCTTGTTTGTACCAAAGTCTCCTCCAACTCTACATTTTTGACCTCTGATTTGAATAAGTGTGCTATGAAATGCTCTCCATGAAAATAGATGAAGCCCATATCGACCTGGATATTCCTCATATTTTCTATTGGATCAATGGTTCTCAAGTATTCCATAGTTTGGTGGTAGGAGTAATTTGTTGGTGTCATCTCCTCCAGGGGCTTTTGAACTTTGGGTACATTCTCCATCTTGTGGAGCTCCATATTCTCTAGGTCAAACATAGCCTATTAACAATTCATGGACTCCCAATTCGCTTCATAAAAAATACCTATTAACAATATTAAAATCCCTCTTAAGCATATTTTTGATGGTCAATATTTTATTTTGCATCGCCAACCAGAAGAAGATATTTACTTTTGGAATTAAGTTTTTCAACCATATATTTTCCATTGGAAATTGGCAGTCATCCTCCATGCCCAACTGATCATAAGCTAATTTTACTAAATATGAGCCTTCACTATCTCTATCTCACACTAGACTATCATCAACCTCCTCCTTAAGGCATGAAGCCGAATCTCACCAACAATAATATTCTAGGCTTGTTGAATATGCCTATCCCCAACTGAAGGTGGAAGATGGAACTAGAATTTTCTGCCATTCTGATTCAAAATGAAATCAACCACCTTAATCTTACCAAGTTATCTAGTAACCGAGATCAGATCACTGAGTCTTTGATCAGTTGACAATAGTCTGTCTCTCAGTCAAGTGTCTCTCCAAAAATCTACTAATTCACCATTTTCCACAACCCATATACTATTACCACATTAAAAATCCCTAGATTTGAGAAAACTTTGCTAGAAGGTCAAGCCACCATTGGGAAGCATATCAAAAAGAAAATTATCAAAGTTATATTTGGCTTTCAGGATCAGAATCCATTGGTAATTTCCATTGGATGCCACCTTCCATCCCAATTTGGCCACCAGGGCCTTGTTCATTTGGACTGCTCGCTTTAAATTCAAACATTCCTTTTTCTTGTGATGGAAAATATGCTCCCACAAAACTAAATAAAATTTCCCTTTCATATCCGGGTTGACCCAAAGAAATGATTTACAAATACTATCAAACTTTATTGCAATCCTACCAAGAAGACTGAAGAGAGACATAAGTAAAATCAGAATACTCTAAAGGGTGCTTTGAACAAAAATCACCTTGCTGGATTGAATTAGAAGGGCCCCTTTCCATGATGCAAATTTTTATTTGTATCCTCTCAAGAACCAGAGTCTAGAAGGAATCCTTAATATGAGCTAAGAATAGCGGGAGATCCAAATAGGTTGTCGAGAAGGAGGTAATCCTATAGTTAATAATACCTACGATCTTTCTCTACTGCTCCCCTAGAGTATTGATAAATAAGAGGTTGCTCTTAATGAAATTGATGTGTTGACAAACCACTTTATCATAGTAAACTGGAATAGATTTGATTTCTCTAGTGTGAACAACCGATGCAGTGCAAGACAACAAGGTATCATCTACAAACTGTTGGTGAGATATCAGTCTACATGACAAGGTAAGCCAAAGATCCACTGTGGATTGGCGAAGCATCAAAGATCATCCCAAAGCTTCTACCAATAGAATAAAAATGAATGGGGATAGAGCGTCACCTTGGTGAATACCACAATGGGATATGAAAAATCTAGCTGGCAAACCATTGATAAGAACTACAAACCAAGCTAATGAAACATATTCTTCCAGAAGCTCAATCCACTTGGAGTCGGAGCCAAAATTCCTCAATACTCTGAACAGGAAATCCTATCATAGGCCTTATTCATATTTAGCTTGATAAAAAACCTGACCCTATCTCTCTTATGAATTGAATGGATCAACTCATGGATCACAATAGCCCTATCCAAAATCTTCCTCCCAGGCAAAAACCCACTCTAAGCACTATCAACTAATAGTGGCAAAAGGGTATTTAATCTATTTGCTAACAATTTCGTCAGTATTTTACACACTATATTACACAGATTGGTCGTCTTATAGTCATTGAATGAAGATGCATCTGAGTTCTTGGGAATAAGGGCTAAAAAGGTAGAATTTAGCATTTTAGGAATCAACATGGATCTCTGAACAAACATTAGAGAATTACACACATCCTTCCCACAAATGTACCAAATTTTTTGAAAGAAAAGTGACGAAAAACTGTCTAGCCCAGGAGCTCTGAGAGGATCCACTGAATCCACAACCACAAGAGCCTTAAACTCTTTAAATTTATTGAAAACATCAAATTTTTTTCATAAAAGACAAACCTAGATCTTTCTTGAAAAGTCATCTATAAATGTAAAAAAATATAGTTTTACCTAGCGATGGTACTTTTGCAAGTCAAAACACACCACTATGAACTAGATGTAAAATTCCTTCATATTTTGTAGCACTACTAGGAAACTTGACTCGAGTTTTCTTTCCAAAAATACAGTGCTCACAAAAATTAAAATTTAATGGGCAATCAGAAATTCCTTCAGCCATACCTTTTATTTTAATGTTTGAAGATCATTCTTACCAATATACCCATGCATTGATGCCACGATATTATTTTTGCTTCTACCATATTATTCTCCTCTATAACTAAAGTGTTATTGCAATCAATACTTACAGTGCCAGCCTCATATTTGAATAGAGTTCCTGTATGAACTCCCCTTGCCAACACCAAGACTTCATGAACCATCTTACATCTATCCTTATTGAATACCATACTCACACCCTTGTCATTCATCTTACTCACATATATCAAATTTCTTTCCAAACCTAAAATATGCGACACATTAGGAACGATTTTAATTCTTTCATATTTTAACCTCAACTTGACTCTTCCTCGACCTATTATTTTATATGTCGAATTGTCTTCCAATAAGACTTCACCTTTATTTATCTTTTCATATTCATAGAACCCCTCCCTATGAGGATTCATATAAAAGGAAGCACCTGATTCAATCAACCATGATTCAGGACATTCACTTGAGTACGCTACAACTAAGAATAAATCCCCCAAATCTTCATTTGTGGTCTTTATTTCTATAGAAGTTCCTTCATTAGATGAGTGGCTATTATTAGCTTTTTTAGATCTGCAGTCTCTTTTATAATGCCCTATTTTACCACACTTCCAACATTTTCTCTATTTTGGAGCAAGAAATTTACCCCTAGATCTCTTTTTCCTTTCTCCTAATTTTATTTTGATTCTTTCTTGAGAATGATATCTCACAATCAATGCATCCTTATAATGATAATCCTCAAAATATTTTTGTCTCATTTCCTCAAATAGCAATGTTCCTACTATATCCTCTACTTTCAATGTAGAAGTAGTATTGGTGATAGCCATAACTAGGTTATCCCACAAATTAGGTAATTAATAAAGTAAAGTAAACCCTTTTCCTCTTCATCCATTTTTACTTCAACAAATCTTAATTGACTTACCAAAGTGTTAAAAGAATTCATATGTTCAACCATAGAGTCACCATCATTCATCTAAAGTGAATACAAATTATTTCAAAGAACAAGTTTATTTACTAGAAACTTTATCTGATATAAAGTTCCCAGCTTATCCCATAATGACTTTGTCATGGTATTCATTAATACATTCAACGATAACTATGTACTTCAACAAGTTAATAATTTTGTCAATCTATAACCACGTGCTTCCTATCATTTTCCTTCGCCCAAATTCTTTCGTGTACAACTACCACTCAAGAATTAATATATCACAGGGTTGAAACCCTTACTCCTCAAACAAAGCTAAAAAACATAATACCAAATAAAGAGCAAAAGACCCTAATAAACTAAATCTAGAAAAAATAGTAAATACATAATCAAAGAAAAGAAGAAGAAGAAGATAATTGATACACACATAACACTATTTTTTGGGAAATCCTTACAAGAAAAATCCAACATAGTAATATCTCCAATACAACAATTCTTATCTCTTATCTCTCTTCAAATCCTAATGCAAGTGCAATTAAATAAAAACACAAAAACAAATTGAACAATACTAATGGTTTAAATATTTAACCCTAAATAGCCCATATGGGTATAAACATAGCTTAAAAAACCCTAAAAATTTCATCGGGGCCTATCACTCATGGATCCCCACTTTTTAGGGTTTGCCACCCCTGCACCCCTGGTCGATGCCCTACCCGACCCCAAACCCTAGCGAGGATACACAAAGAGTTTCCAGTACCTTCTAGAGTTAACCCTACAAAAATAACATAAAAAATATTCAACATATTTCCAACATTCATGAGATATTGTTGGTATCTAATGACACCTTTATATATTGGTGCTCTTTGTTCGTAATGATTGTTACATTTTTTCCTTTGTTTAGTAATGCAATTGATTTCATTCTCTCTTGAACATATTATATAAATCATCGTGGTATTTGAGCAAGTGTGAATTGCTATTACTTGATCAAAAATTTTGATTCATGTATTGCATATTGGAAAGCAATGTTTGTTGATAACATCATTCTATATTTTAGGTCTTTTCTAAAAATACTAGTTTGATTCAAAAACTTTGTTTGTGACTATATTGTGTTGATGGACCATTAAACAAGTTTTTTTTTTTTTCCCTATTTCTTCTCAATATTTGATTTATTGCATCTATAGTAGTGTGACTTGAGGAAGAGTCACTTTTCAAAAGATCAATAATGAAGGTATTAGATTAAATATTAAATCTCCATCTTTTATTTTAGTACTTTTCTAAAGATTCCATTTTTTTCATCCTTTTACCTTTGTTGTTGCTAAATTAAAAGATATGAGAGGAAAAAATATTTTGCATTTGAAGGGTTGAATATGGTGTGGGACACTAAAAGGAAAGTATCAATTACTAATGGATCTATGAATAAAATGTAATATTTTATGGAGTAAGCATGGTTTTAGGTCAAAATAAGAGTCATTTACTACTTCTCACAACTCTTATGGTGCTTAGAAAAAATAAGATTGATTGATGTTATTATTCTAAATAATTCTTGTTAGGACTACCCATTTAAAAAATGAATAAAATGTTTGGAATCTTAATGGAAAATCATGTGGTATCTCAGTATGGTATTGTTTATGAATTTATCATCTAAAGAAGCCTTGGAAATACTTTTATCATTCATTTACTTCAAACTTCTAAAATTTGAAAATTGAAATTATGTAGGGAATACATTTTGATTTTATTGAGAGTCTATTTTAGAGGTTCATGGAGAATATGTGAGGATATATGCATGGTGTGAAGTTATTTGATCATGACACATCTCAAATTTATGTTCTATCACCCAATTCATCATTTAGAGAAAACAAATAGGTCACCTATATTACAACCAATTTTCTGCTTAGCATAGAAAGTTTTAGTATTAGTAACTTGGATAGTATATTTGGCACTTGGGGACTTGAAGTCTTGATGTTGAGAGGTAAAAATGAATGGAAGTAATTTTAAAAAATAACAAAAATGATATATTTTTATTAAGGTGATTATTTCCCTCTCTCAAGCATGTTGACAACTTGTGTGGTCACCTGACACTTGGTGGAACTATTGGCAAGAAGAGGTTGAGGGTTTAATCCCTATTTTTTATTAAAATCACATTGTTTTACATTAAAAATTAGTGGAGGATCAACAAAGCCAAAAATATCAATATTTTTCTAGCATAGATGGTAATTTACTTGTTCATTATTTAATAGTGTAGGTATTTAAAGATGGGAGGAATCCAATTTCCATCTCTCCTTTTTGTATAGTGCACTTGAACAATGGATTGGTAGACAACTTTATATTATCACTATGATCAACATCCTATGTTGCTAAGGTGCACATGAGGCTCGTTGGGCTACACTTGAGTTCCCATACATGAAAGGTTTTGTAGTTGGATCTTGTCTAGTTCACTATTTTGGTATCTTTATTATTTGTTCCTCATGATTAATAATATCTTTCAATTAAATATTTATTATCAATGTTATAATCCATATGGTTGATTATATACTCCAAGTGGTTAAAATAATAATTATTTTTATTTATTTATACCTACTCAATCAATTGTAAAATGTAACTTATCAATTCATCATTCATACTAGTGTATATATGGCAAAGAGCATTTGTCACACATAATAATTTAATCAATGATTACCAAGTGGTAGGATTAGAGTGTGGAAAATAGTTATTTTTTGAATTTTAATGTTTTATGGAGGGAAAATTTCATACTCAAAGATAATTTTTTAAGGTCATATATCTTTCATATGAAAGCAATTTAAGGTCCTTTTGCCAAATGCATTGATTTTTAAACCTTCGTATCATCACTTACTCTCTATTGTTGTTTTGATATATGTAAGATGAAATTATGAAAGAATAAGATGGAATAAATGACCATCCTTTTTCTTCATACCATTGGTTTGGGATAATCCTAAAGATCCTATAATTGATACATTACCAAATATTTGATGGAGATGAAAAAACCTTTAGCTATAGTTTTGGTAAAAAATGATTAGAGATGACTAAAAGAAGGTATTTTTTTAGAGTTTCAAGGAAGATATGCATGGATTTAGATTTTTTTAGAATGAATTTGATATTTTCAAAAAATAGCTAAAAACTTTGATGCAACAAAGTGCTTCTTGAATTATCATAAGATAGGAGTACCTCACATAGTACACATATGATTATGCACTCGACACATAGGATTTATTGATATTCTTAGGAGTGGCATTCTAATTTTAGATACATATGGCATATGACCAAGCATAGCCATATTCGTTATAGCTAAAATAAATTATATATTAAAGTGAAATTTTACATTGATGACGATTCATCCTTATGGTTTTAAAGTTATGAACATGTGACTGTTAGCTTCTCCAATTTTGAGAAGTTATTCATATTCTAAGTGTTAGACTTGATCTTATCTTCATTTATTGTATTATTCTAGTAATAAAAAGTTAGTTTTTTGGCTAAATGGATATGTTTTTAATATTAATAAGATTTTAGAGTAGTTGCTTTACAATTTTGTGAAGATACCTATTAGATTTATAAAATTGGCGAGTCCATGTCACCAATTGTTTATCCTATAGTCATGCACATTTTCTTTGTATCCTTGATATATTCAATCTATTGATCCACTTATATATGTTAAGTTGAATTTGTTAATTAAAAACCACCACTATGAGTCTATCCTTAGGGGGAACTTTCATCATGCTTCTCAACTTTTGGATTTGTTCATAGTCACATTTATAGGCATATGAAATATTGTTCTCTTTTAGATAATAATTATGTTCTCACCTTTGTTGATAAATTTTCTAATTTCATATGGATTAACACCATCAAATCCAAGGACAAATCATTTTATAATTTCAAGTATTTAAAGGTTTTGGTATAGAATTAGAGTAGGTATAGGATCAAATGTCTAAGGATTGATTTTGGTAGAGAGTTCACTACTTATGACTTTGAGTATTTTCTTACATCTCACGATGTTATTTACTCATAAACCATTCCTTATAATCCTTAATGAAAAATAGTAACAAATGGAAAGAGTAGATTCATATTATATATGTGTCATTATAAGATATAAATCAAGAATATGGAGTTGAAATTTTGGGATATAATCAATCCTTTTTCTCATAAACCATTCCTTATAATCCTTAATGAAAAATAGTAACAAATGGAAAGAGTAGATTTATCTTATATATGTGTCATTATAAGATATAAATCAATAATATAGAGTTGAAATTTTGGGATATAATTAATCCTTTACAACATATATCATCAACAAAACACTAAAATATGGATTGAGGGTATCAATGTGTGTGAATAATGGATGACAAAGAATAATTATGGTTTAGATGTTAGAGTTGTCATCATTTATCATAATGTGAAGATTCTTTCCTTAGGCGATTCTTGTCCTCTTTAATTTTTTTTTGTAAATTCTTCCATCTTATTCTTTTGATGCTTTTATTTTATTCTCTTATGGGATTGGTTATGGTTTATCTTTAGGTATTGATGTTATTCTCTCCATTGGATTTACTCCAATAAGAATCAAGAAGCCATCTTGGTTCATGTGTGATTATGATTACACAATCACTTTCCCCAACCTTCTTTTTCACTAAATTTGAGAAAAAATTGAATTGATAAACATCAATATCCTTATGTAGAGCTTGATCAAATCCAAATATCCACCACCCATGAGGAAGTTGTAGAGCAAAGTAACTCCTCTGTTGAGGAAGAAGCCAACCACCTAACCAGATTTTGTGACATATATATCTCATAAATGTGTCCAGTCCATCAAACCAATCATGATTTCCAGGAATAGAAAAATCTTGAGGTCCTTCATAATGTTTCAATGAATCTACACCAATAGGTAATTCAGGTTTATGTACTGCTATATTTTCAAGCTTGTAACAAGCTAGAGGCTATAAAGCAAATTCAAATGGATGAAAAAATTGGCATTCATATGTAAATGGTGAAGGATTTGGATATGCAAGATCTCCTCCAATAAGAAGCAAGTTTCCACGTGGCAGTTCTTGCAAAGAACCCTTGTAGCTTAGTTTAAGGGAACGTTGAGCAAGCAATCAAGCTATAGCATATGTTGCATTCCCACCATCTTCAGTGTCTGCTATAAAATCAAACCACGGTTCTTCTCTTGTATTTAGATGATCAAAAAGAAAACCCTCGCTAGTGGCATTATCTTGGGCCCTGATCATCATTTGGATATCAAATCATCCAAGAAACAATGTTACAGATACCCAAAGATCAAATGTCATCTTGAACAAATCTGTTGATGTCCCTGAATACCAAGGAACCATGTCCAAGAAAACTGGAATGATAGATGTCTTTCGAATATCAAAAATTAATTATGTCTCGGCAATACGCACGCGGAATGATAAACTTCCTGGACTGACCATGCCCGCCCAACTTTCTCAGCTTGTCTCTCCAATGGAAAAATTTGGTATTTTTATCACCTTTTAATAACCAAGTGGTTCTTGCTCTTTGTTTTCAATAGATCTCCTCTTGGTTTTCAATGTCCTCAACCACTTTATGCAATGCATATGAAAGCACGAGGATACGGAAACAAAAAGGAAAAGCCAAGATGCGATGCAAAACGAAACAAAAGATAACGCCAAATCCTATGAATTGAAAGTGCATGAAAGGAGAGAAGCATAAACGAATCGAAACCAAATAAGAAGCCAATATGGAAGACAACCCTTTTTATTAATATGTTTCAGAACTCGGTTACAATTCGCCTCCTCCCTTTTCAGGGGCTAGGAGCGTTAAATGTGTTCTTGTCACACCCATGGATGGTATTCCTTCTTCCGCGTGCCCACATGTAGAATGGGCGGACCAAACGTCACCGCCGCTTGCGTTGATGAGTCTTGACTCCTTGCTGCTCCTCTAATGTCGAGATCCTACGTTCAAGGAAACAGAAAATAGTCAGTAGCACCTGTAGATAAAATGAAACATGCAATCCCCAAGCCTATGATTAGTGAATGCAAAAAATGAATAAAACGGTAACTGAAATAGATCCAAATGAACTAAAAACTTGACAGGGGCATGAAGACATCACCAGGAGGGCACTGCAAATGGAACAGTCAAAAAATTCGCCACAGATTCGTATTCGCTCCGGGGTGGGACGAATAGACCTGCAACAAAGTGTCAAAAAGCACAGTCCCAAATGTCACATCCGGGAAGCTCCAAATCACCTGCAAAGTTGGGGTTAGCTAATTGGGGGTATTTTGGGAAGACCCAGAAGGTCAGATTTTCCCAATTTGGCCTCTATCACCAGGAATTTGATGATGCTACCTGCAAGTTAGTAAAGGCGGGAAATGATAAAAACATGATCAAAAATGCTCAAAACGATGTGAAATTTGAATGACAACCTATCTAAGCAGTATAGAATCAGATGCAAAAATAAAAAAAAGGAAATCTACCATAGATTTCTATTCGCTCCGGGGTGGGGCGATTAGGACTACGACAGTTTGGGGGGCACCCGGGGGCAGGACGCCCGTCGTTTGGGACTCTGTTTCGGCACCAATCCACTTGGGATGGGTCCAAAACCTCTTATGGGGTGTTGTCGACAAATTTGGTGGGATATTGTGGCCAAATGTTTGGGTTTGGGTCCGGATTGCGCTTCCAATAATCACCCAATAACCTCCCTCCAAAAGAGAGATCAAGGATGTAAAAGCACAATCGATGGGTGAGGATATAATTTGGCAGCACTTCATTGCTCCAAAGGCTCCTCTCTGTCTCTCCTTTTTGGGTGAGAAGACTCACCAATTTATAGACCTAGGGTCTCTCTATTTGAATGCGCATGCGAGGGCGCCACTTGAGTTGCTTGTCCTATTTTGAGAGAAAATATTATTCCTTGATTTAGAGTCTCCTTGCATGAGGCCTCCAAAATCAAAGACATGCATGACTGAAGTCTCTCTCCTTGATTTGAAGTCGTTCCTCGCAATTGCATGGCCTGAAGCTGTAGTTAACTAGCGGACTTATCGAGGTTTGAATTTTTTCCAGTCAAACCTGCTATTCGCCTCACCCTAGGGCGAATGCTGCTAATCATCCCTGGGTGGGATGAATACTAGTTTGTAATCATCCCAGGGTGGGACGAGTAGGGAGCAAAGTGCCAAAAGGTGCCAAATTGACCCTTGACCTTCCAAACTATTGTTGGGAGTGGTTAGGACCACTGTTTAACCTCTAGGGGCTGCCCTAGGGGTTGTGTGTGTCAATGCGATCGGTGCTTGTTGTCACATAATCAGATTGGTGTTATTTTGGTGTCTATAGATGCCCCTTTTTGGGAAGCATTGTGCCTCAAGGCACAGCGCTGAGCAAAAATAGATAACCAAAGCACTAATGATTAGGGTTTCTCAGTAACCTAACCAACTCTTGATGCCCCAAGTATGGAAAGGGCATGCATTCTAGAATCCTTGCTTCGAATGAGCTAAGGAACTTAATTCAAGTGTTAACCTTTTTCGGTGAGGTGTTACTTGAGCTTGGACATTGATCAGTCATGAATAGGCAAAGGGCGCAACCTTTTGTCTATGGGAACCTTGAGTTCATGATTCATGAATGCCAAGTGTTTGATCAGCTTGTGATTATTGCTTGTTTGTTGCCCCAAGCAAGGAGCATGATTGTCTTTATCAATGATCCTTTGAATGCGTGCCATTTCCTTGATTGGGTATATTTTTGTTGATTGGTGACTAAGTGTGACTACCCCCTCAAGCGACGAATCGATGAGGGAATGACCGACATGAGAAAAGCGATGAGTCGCTTGACCCAAGATGACTTAGGTAAGGGTGCCTTCAGTTGTTTACCATTGAATGCTTAAGCAGTTTTCGAACATTCTGACCTATTTTTGGTGGGTTTTAACCCTTTTTGTGACGCATTTTGGAGCTAAAATTGTCAAAAATCCATCCTCCCATGGAGCGGTCCGCTATGGTAGCCTTCTTAGGGAGTAGGATAGTGACAATTTGTAACCCCAAAATTCTATTTTGGTTGGGTTTTGACCCTTTTGTGACGTCATTTGGGGATAAATTCTCATTCTATTCTCAATCCATCCTCCCGTGGAGCTCGGCTATGGTAGCCTTCTTAGGGAGTAGGATAGTGAGGATTTGTGACCCCGACATCTATTTTGCATGCCCAAATGTCAAGTGCAAAAGCACTCTTATCGGACACTTTTTTTGCTTGTTTTTGGTGCATTTTGTGCAGTTTTTGTTGTTTTTGAAATTTTTGCTCTGTAATCATTCCTAGGTGGGACGAATACCAGTTTAGTAATCATCCCAGGGTGGGACGAGCGCTAACCAGAGTGCTCATCCCAGGGAGGAATGATTATAGGCTCAAAAAGCCTATTTAAGGGCCAAAACTAGGTTTTGGGCTCATTTGCATTTGTTTTTCCTAGCGATTTGGAGCTCTGAGGAGGAGGAGGTCAAGTCTACGAAGCGAAGCGCTGCCAAATTTCTCCCACCACCATGAGTTCATGGACCGGATCATCCAGCGATGGAGCCGAAGCGAGACCAATGAGTGCTCTTCCTCTTTTTTGTGCAGTATTAAAAACCGCAAGTTATTTGTTTTTTCTTTTTGTATTTTGTTTTTCAAATTAAAAATGAAACCCTAAATAGAAGTTGTTTTGTTATTATGTGTGAATTTTTGTGTTATGGCTTCATTAAAACTTAGGTTGAAACCCTAGTGGAAACCATGTTGTTTTTGTATTTGTTGTAAACTAAAAGAAACCCTAGTCTATCAAAAATTAAAACTTAGCTTAAAACTTAGTTTAACCCTAGTTAAACAAAGATCAAAAGTTAGTTTAAAACTTAGCTGAAAAACTTAGTTTAGAACGTAACTTAAAACTTCGCTTAACCCTAATTTAACAAAGATCAAAACTTAGGTTAAAAACGTAGGGTAAAACTGAGTTTTAACAACGTAGCTCAACCCTAGTTATTTTTTGTTTTTTTGTTTTTTTTTAATTTATCAGTTTAGAGTTAAAAACCCTAGGAACTAAAATATTTTTTTTTTTTATTTTTTAATTTATCATTTAGAGTTAAAAACCCTAGACTGACAAATTATTTTTTAATTTTTTGTTTGTTTTTAATTTATCAGTTAAACTTAGAGTTAAAAACCCTAGGACTGACAAATTTTTTTTTTTAATTTATCAATAAAAAAACCTAGAAAATTATTTTTGAATGTTTTTTGTTTTAATTTATCTTATTAGAGTTAAAAACCCTAGGACTGACAAATTATTTTTTTGAATTTTTTTGTTTGTTTTTAATTTATCAGTTTAGAGTTAAAAACCCTAGGACTGACAAATTGTTTTTTAATTTTTTTGTTTGTTTTTAATTTATCAGTTGACCTTAGAGTTAAAAACCCTAGGAACTGAAAAATTATTTTTGAATTTTTTTGTTTGTTTTAATTTATCAGTTTAGACTTAGAGTTAAAAACCCTAGGACTGAAAAATTATTTTTTGAATTTTATTGTATTTTTGTGAATTTTGTCGCTCGTTATTTGTCTATTTTTAGTTGTACATTGTTTTATGCATTGTTGTATATTTTTTCATGGTTTTAATGTTTTTGTGTTGTTTTCTTGTGCAGGTTGTGAAGAGTCGGTACCGTGTGCCCATGATTTTCACTGAAGCATGGGAGGCACTGACTTTGGTGGACTAGGAGTGGCTTGATGCCCTTGGGCTCAAGCAGGTGACTCGACTGGAGCTTGTGGTCGGGGATCGAGCCTATCTGATGGCCCTGATCAACTTATGGGATCCTCGGACCAACACCTTCCATCTCCCAACAGGGGAGATGATAGTGACCTTGGAGGATGTCTATCGAATTCTATGGATTTCGATAGACGGACTACCGATCAGGACGATGCCACGGGATCAGAGGACAGTAGTGTTGACACGTTGCTTTGGGCATGGGGAGGAGATGGGTGTGGACAGCCCAGTGGAGAGGGCAGAGGGTGACTGCCAGATTGGTGGCATTTTGGTTCGATGGTGGTTAGAGAGGGGCGTGTTGGGAGTGAGGCACATAGTACTGATGGGCCTCATTTCCAACATGCTGCTACCCGACTCTTCGGGTGCGAGGTTCCCGTGGAACCTGTTGGAGGTGGTGTTCAGGTTGGTGGAGTGTCCTACGGAGGCACCGATGATCATGAGATGGGGATAGACTCTGCTGGCACAGCTCTATGATGAGTTGTACGAGGTCCGCTATCGGAGGTGGAAGGGGATTGGATGTAGCTACTTGTTGCAGTGCTAGGCTTGGCAGCACATAGCGGTGGAGAGGTCGATGGGGTTGCCATGGATGACTCGAGCAGAGATGGTAGATCGAGATATCAGATACGGGGCATTGTGGTGACGGTCTGAGGAGCAGGGGCAGAGTCGATGGTGGGCAGGTGTCGTAGGGCACTATGTCGATGCCTTCGCTCGGCTTACTCCAAGGGAGGTGTTCTAGTGCCCATATCGGGACTGTCCAGCCTGGCCTGAGGCTGGAGAGTGGCTACGGTGGGTTCATAGGGGGAGGTGGCTGATTGGGTGGCATGGGACTGAGCAGGAGTTCTTCCCGTATGGTCGGGTGACATGATAGTTTGGGGTGCACCAGGGGTTACCTGGTGAGCCCTTGATCTATCGACGTCGAGGGGACGAGAGGACTCTAGTCTGGCTAGTCATTGCACCATTGGGTGAGGATTCAGATACAGTTATTGATGCACCTGATGTGGATGACATCGAGGTGATGACTGAGTATGAGCAGTGGTGGATACTATGGATATGGCGAGGAGAGGGACCACTGGGAAGCGTAGAGGTAGCAGCAGCTGGCGGGGAGGATGGAGAGGCACCAGGAGAGGATTGGGGAGTTCCACTGGAGGATGCGAACATGGTAGAGGTGGATGATTTTGGGGAGGATTTTGGGGTTTCGGATCAGTCGAAGATGTAGGACGTCCCGGAGTAGTGGGAGCCAGAGCAGGCTGCCTTTTTAGAGATGCCAATGCCTCAGGCAGTCTTGAGGGATATGGAGGCAGGGTTGCATACTGAGAATGCATGATTGGAGGGGCTACTCTGGAGGTGGGATGAGGAGCTCGGGGATGCGCTATGGGAGAGGGATCTCCTACGAACGTAGCTGGCAGAGTGGGAGAATGCATTGGCTACGTACCATCGATGGGATGGGGATACCGATGTTGCATGGGAGATGGATCTCCTACGGACGCAGTTGCGAAGAGGGATAAGGCATTGGCGCAGCATGATGAGAACTTGGCCATAGTTCATCAATGGGAGATGGACTTGATTCGACATCGATTTGAGATGGAGGTAGAGATTATCCACCTCGAGGGGTGGATTCCTATGGCTAGTGTAGGTGGATCATCGCATCGCATGAGAGGGAGTGATACTGAGCAGTCAACATCCTCTCGACGTAGGTGATTGGATGAGGGAGGCGCTAGTAGGCATGATGCGGGGGCTAGTAGCAACCACCCTGAGGGGTCCCATAGGACCCACACCATGGGGGTAGTTCTCGTCGCACCGATCCTACATGATCATGGTGGCCGATGCCCTAGGCTTGGGGGTTTTTGAGTTTTTGTTTTGTTTTTGCGAGGTCAGAGGACCGGTTATTGTAGCCTACGGGCATTTTTGATGATATATATACAGATGACTTTCTTTGTGTTTATACACTTGTCATGGTTTTTTTTTCTATTTATGCACAGTTATTTATGATGATGTATGCATGTGGTATTATGAATGCGATGTGTCTAATTATATGATGTATGCATATGGAATGAATGAAATGAGTTGTTGATAACTTGTCGATGGCACCATAGACTGTACAAGATTTATTGGATTTTTGTACTTATGTGATGGCTTTGTGGAATGACTTTGCATGTGATAACTTTGTTTTTGTATTTTTTCATATTATTTGATGGTGATGTACGTAATGAAATGTACTAGTTGTTTTTAAAATGTAGTTAAGATTTTCTGAGATTCAGATATTTTAACTAACTAGCCAAGACTGTACATTTATCTCACAAGACTTTTGAACAAGGTATAAATCAGACTTGAGTTTGACCAAGTTATTTCACATCCCTGTGTGTGCAATTGAGTTCGTTTATGTGGTATTTGTCAGGATACCGCCAGTGCCAGATAGGTTGTCAACCAAACCTGTACTGAGGATCACCTAATTAGCTCCACTAACTCCATTGTTGTATTTAGTAAGATTAATCCATGGGACAATCTAAGGTACCATAAGCTAGCTCATCCACATGCAAACATTGGTCTGCTCACATGCAAAGCTAATGTGATAGACATATCGTCATGCATTTAGGATACCGCCATTGCCAGGTAGGCTGTCCACCAAACCCGTAATGAGGATCACCTAGATGGTTTTCGAATGCTGAGAATTCCAGGGATTCAAGTTCAGGATTTTTATTTGCTCAATGTGTTAGGATACTTGCTCGTATACATAGTGATGAAAATCACTATTTATTTTTCTCTTTTGTTTTTCTTTTTGAGCAAGGATTTTGAATAGTGGTGATAACCACTATTATTTGATTTTGCATTTTGAGCTTCGTAAGGTTGAGCTTGTAGGTTTGTGGCTTGTGAATGACATTGATCCTTTTGGCCTTGGGGATGACTACCCATCCTATTCAGGGACGTGTAGTACGAATCCTTATGACTTTGGGAACCAAAGGGGATTAGGGATATTATGAAGTAAGGGCATTGATATTTTAGGCCTTGGGGATGACTACCCATCCTTTTCAAGGATGTGTAGTACGAATCCTTACGACTTTGGAGACCAAAGGTGATTGTGATGATGGCTTGTTGGGATTTTTCTTTGGAATGGCATTGATCCTTTTAGGCCTTGGGGATGACTACCCATCCTGTTCAGGGACATGTAGTACGAATCCTTACAACTTTGGGGACCAACGATGATTGGGATTTTTGCTAGTGGTGAAAACCACTATTTATTAGGGGGAATTGATGGGGAAGAGCTTGTCCTTTTGTCAATTCTCAGCACTCTTGAACCATTCGCACAAGGGGATGAGCAGGCTAATCTTTCACCTATGGTACCCTAGACTGCTTTGTAGTTTCTCTTGCATTCACACAACTTAGGAATTATTTTATGTGTTTTAACTTGTGTAGGGATGTTACATAACGAGGCGTGACCCAAGTAAAACTTTCCCTTGTAAAATCTATTTAACTTTGTACAATTTTTGGCTAGAAATTTAAAGACAGCTGAATGACGAAAACCCTACATACATTAGGAGACAACTGACTATGCTAAAAATGGGGATGGTGTTATTCGGGATGTATGTGTTTATAAAATGGATTTGATGTGGAAAATGATGGAATTGCCGAGCAATTACAGTCTATGGTGCTTGTGACATGTATGACCAACAAATATGCAATGTATGGATGCGATGCCTAATGCAACTTATATTTTTGTATTTTGATTTTTTTACGAGTATGCATGGAATGGAGATGCAATTTTTTTTTGTTATTTTGGATGATTTTATTGTTTTTGTTTGTTTTTGAATATTTGATTATTTTTGTTTGTTTTTGAATATTTATTGTTTTGACCAAGCGGTTATGGTAACCCTTGGAGCTTTTGGTTTGACCAAAGGGTTTATGGATACCTTTGGGGCATTTTTGGGGTTGACCAAGCGATTGTGGGAATCCTTGGAGCTTTTGGTTTGACCAAAGGGTTTATAGATACCTTTGGGGCATTTTGGGTTGACCAAGCGATTGAGAATCCTTGGAGCTTTTGGTTCCAAATTTTTTGACCAAAGGGTTTATGGACACCATTGGAGAATTTTTTTACATTGGGTTGACCAAGCGATTGTGGAAATCCTTGGAGCTTTTGGTTTGACCAAAGGGTTTATGGACACCTTCGGGGCATTTTGGGTTGACCAAGCGATTGTGAGAATCCTTGGAGATTTTGGGTTTGACCAAGCGATTGTGGGAATCCTTGGAGCTTTTGGGTGGACTATGGCTCTCTAAATGTGGAATGGCCTCAAATGACTGATGTTCAAGGGTTCTAGCTCCTTGATTCCTTCAAGAGAGGCGAGCCGGTATGTTCCAGGTCCTATTTTACTATCAATCACATAAGGACCTAACCAGTTTGCCATGAACTTGTCCCTTAGATGGGACGGCAAATTAGAATTTTGTTGGTTCTCTTTTAAGACCAAGTCACCAACCTGAAAGTCCCTTAGGTGAACCTTCATGTTGTATGCTTTCTTAAGTCGCTCTTGATAGATACGCAAATGCTCGAGAGCATTGACGCATCGTTCATCGAGCAACGTAAGTTGGTCTAATCGGGCCTGCCATGCAGTGTCATCATCGATGAACTCTTGCATTGAAATGCGTAGTGAAGGGATTTCCAACTCGAGAGGCATGACTGCCTCGGAGCCATACACCAACGAAAATGGAGTTGCCCCAGTGGGCATCCGAATGCTAGTGCGATAAGCCCATAGGGCAAGCGGGATTTGAATGTGCCAATCCTTATGACTATCTACGATGGTCTTTTTGAGGATGGTGACTAGCATTTTGTTTGACGCCTCTGCTTGCCCATTTGCCTGCGGATAATAGGGTGTTGAAAAACTATGCTGAATTTTGTACTTTGTTGTCAAAGCATGCACATCTTTATTCTTGAATGACGTCCCATTATCCGAGATGATCTTGGATGGAATACCAAAATGACATATGATGTTATGTAAAATAAACTCCGCAATGCGGGTTCCAGTCATAGAGGTTAGCGGAATTGCTTCCACCCACTTGGTGAAGTACTCTATGGCCATTATGATGAACGTGTGATGACCTGACGATGCAGGGGAGATCTTTTCGATTAGATCGAAGCCCCACTACAAAAAAGGCCAAGCCGATTGGATCGGTTGCAAGGCCTGAGAAGGTACATGTGTCAAATTAGCATGGTGTTGACACTTCACGCACTTCTTTACATATGCGCAACAATCTCGCTCTAAATATGGCCAATAATAGCCCATGCGAAGAATGCGCTTTGCGATGGCCATACCGCTGAAGTGGCCACCGCATGTACCATCATGGGCTTGGGTGATCGCCCAAGCGGACTCCTGCTGGTCCAAGCAATGGAGGAGGATTCCTTCATAGCTCCGATGATACAAAATGTCTCCTAACAAGACATGTTTTGCCGCTTTCTATTTAAATGATCTTTTCATGGCTTGTGTCAATCCAAGTGGGAGGTTACCTAGCTTGAGGTAATCCCTTATGGGTGTGTACCAATCCTGCTGATCAGAAACCTCGATGGTATGAATGGCCAATCCCTCTTGAAGTTCATCCCTAGCAAAAGCTGAGTGGGAAAGAACTTGTAAAAATAGCATTGTGTTGCTATTAAGAGGGGTCGGGGAGAACAAGGACCCCTAGTTGGCTTGAGTCAGACAATCATGGATTCGAGAGAACCTATCCTGAGATGGTTCAATCTGGATCAGGTGGATTCTTGGCGTTAGGTCAGAGCTTGCACGCTCCATCATGGATTGTGATAATGTTTTGACCTGAATGGTTGTCATCTCACTGGAAGGGTCTTATGGGATTAGTGACCCCAAGGAGGCCATAGTGTCCGCAAAATGATTCGATGATCGAGGGAGTGCCTCGATGTCATACCATTCAAGTTATGCCAGGAATTTGTCCACAAGGGCTTTGTAGGCCTATAGAACTGGGCATTTACATTGGAATACCCCTTTGAATTGATTGACAATTAACAATGAATCACCAAAGATGTTTAAACGTTTGATGTTCATGGTGATTGTTGTTTGAAGACCTATGAGCAAGGCTTCGTATTCTGCATTGTTGTTGGTGCATGAGAAGTCTAATTTAAATGATAGAGGCATTGGAGCCCCTTGTGGTGTGAAGAATACAATTCTCGTGCCACCTCCTTGCTCACATTTAGAACCATCAAAGAATAGGGTCATGTCAGCTTGTGACTCAGGCTCATTAGAATCTGGCGATTCTAAAACATGGAAGACCCCATCATCAGGTAGTTCTATGGTCAGAGGCTGATCATCTTCAAGAGGAGCCTCTGCTAGTTGATCGGTGATGACTTGACCTTTTATGGATTTTTGTCCAATGAATTCTATGTCAAACTCCATCAACAACATGATCCATTTCATCATGCGGCTACTATGATAAGTATGACTCATCATGTATCGCAATGGATTCTCCTTAGACACAACATACGTCATATTGTTGAGCATGTAGTGGCATAGATTTTTGGTAGCAAACACCACTGCCAAGCAGAGCTTCTCAACGTATGCATAGTTAAGTTCATAACTGACCAGGGTGTGGCTAAGATAGTAATTAGCCTATTCTTTGTGTAGTTCATTTTTTTGGGATAGCATGGCACCCAGTGCCACCTCAGTAGCTGAGATGTATAAGTAGAATGACACTCCTGGTCTAGGTGGTGCCAATACTGGTGGTGAAGCCAAGTATTGTTTAATGTCATCAAAGGCTGACTGGCACTCGTCATCCCAGTGAAATGCTACCCCCTTGTGCAATAATTTATTCATGGGTCGACACTTGTCAGATAGCTGTGCTATGAAGCGCTTGATCGACGTGACCTTTCCCTGCAGACTTTTGAGCTGCTTGATGGTAGTTGGGGGAAGCATTTCAAGGATTGCCTTGACTTTGTGTGGGTCTACCTCGATTCCTCGTTTGGAGACTATGTAACCCAAGAGCTTTCCAGATGTGATGCCAAATACGCACTTCTTGGGGTTTAGTCTGACTTTATGTTCAATGAGGCGATCGAGGATCTTGCTCAAGTCATCGAGATGATCTAGGCGCAAAAGAGATTTGGCCAACAAATCATCCATGTAATCTTCCAAAGTTTTATGCATGTGATCATGGAAGATGTATGTCATGGCACGTTGGTAGGTGGCGCCAATGTTTTTAAGGCCAAAGGGCATGACCTTATAACAAAATGTCCCCCAAGGCATTGTGAACGCCATTTTTAGTTGGTCCTCGAGATTGATACGAATCTGATTGTATCCCGAGAAACCATCCATGAGGGAAAGCATTTCATGGCCCGTTGTAGCATCTACCAATGCATCGATGCTAGGCAAGGGGAAATCATCCTTAGGACTCGCTTTGTTTAGATCTCAAAAATCTGTGCATATGCGAATCCTCCCATCGAGTTTTTGATGGGCACCATGTTAGACAACCATGGTGGGTAATCCATGAAGATGACAAACTGTGCATCCAACAGCTTTTGTAGCTCGTATTTGACCATTAAGGCTATTGTTGGGTGCATCTTACGTAGTTTTTGCTTCACTGGCTTGATTGTCGGATCAAGCGTAAGATTATGCGTGACTAGCTGCGGGTCTAGCCCCGACATGTCTTTGTAGGACCATGCAAAAACCTCCTTCTTCTCTTTGAGAAGGGCAATGTAGTCGGCTTGCTCTTCGGGGGATAGACTTACCCCCAGCTTGATGATTTGCAAATTCATTGGATCTGAGCCGATGTCTACGTCAGTCGTCTCCTCGACCGACATGTGGGACCCGTCCTCCAACTGGTGTGGAGTTGGGATCAAGTGGATATCGTTTGCTGAATTTAGATCATCGTTCGGAACGTCGGGTTCCTCTTCAGCATGGAAGACATCCTGAGTCTATCCTGGGGTGAAATGGAACATCCCACCGCAAGGCCAGTACTCTGATGGGGATGGCGGTGTGTCAGCGCGATCCCAGTCTATAGCATCTAGGTCTAGATGCAATGACCATGTTGGGTCGGCTGGATTATGGATGGGGGCGGTTAAGTCAATGGAGATCATGTTAATGAAATGATTTTGGTCTCCATTACCATGGGTGTGGTTACTCGGACATCCTAGGTGATCTTTGTGCTCCGGATCTGGCTCTGTAGGTACTGGCACAAATGGATCGGCCCTATGTGCGGATAAGAGGACAGGGTCTACCCTAGGCACTGATGGCTCTATAGGGTCTCCAGGCGGAAGATGTTCTCTGTATACCTAGAGTGGTGGGTGCAGTAATTGGTCCAACTACGCCTGGTTTAGGTGCCACCTATGCCTTGGCCCTATGTGTAGTTGTTCAAACATGTCATCTATGTCCAAGGGATATTGTTGCTGTCGCATATGATTGAGATAGGCCATCTCAGTTTCATCTTCATAATCACTATCGGAGATCCAAAGGCCTTCGTTGGCTCCGACAGCTATTTGTGACATATGAGGCTCATCTTGCTCGAGCAAATTAATGTGGTCCCATCGAGGTTGTTCCGCTCTTTGCGGGGGACCTGATTCTCTTGAGGTGGCATATGCTCAATTGGAGCATCCAAAGGGAACATTGTCGGGAAGCTCTCCTGATAATCATCCATGGGAGTCACTTGTGAATGATTGCTATCAGACTCGAAAGGATCCCAAGGTGCTACCTCGTACTCTGACTCATCTTCTGAAGACCCTTCTTGGTCTTGTCTATATCCCTCTTGTAGGTGAGTCCTCGAACTTTCTCCCTTTTTGATCGAAGGGAAAGGGTTGTTAAGGTCAACAAGGTTGGTTGTTAGCAATGGGAGATAATCCCCCAATGTATATGTTGTGTTAGGATTGGCATATGGATCTAATGCCAACCCATCCTTGTTGCCTATCCCTAGGCCTTGCATGTTCTCTACCAAGATGTCCAGGGGCAGGGGGTGGTTGAACCCTACTCCTGACTTGTCATACGACATTTGATATCTTGGTTGGCAAAGGACACGCACTCCTTGCTCATACCTGCCCAACCCATATCCATGCCAATTACATTGGCCAAGATATCTCAAAGTGAAATCTGGGTTGGACAAATAGTTGACGTCCTCAGTAAAAGGCTCTTCATCTTCGTCTTCTTGCATGTAAGGTTCAATGCCATTATCCAGGCCCCCATAAACAAAGTTTGTCTGATTGGGTGGGTAGCCTAGAGGAACCACAGAGCCGATGGGGAGTCGAGGTCTCCCCATGTCCTGCATGGACTCAAGTGCGGGTGTTGCTACAATGTTCCGCACTAGATACTCCCCCAGGCCCATGTTGGCCATCTCAACGGTGATCATTGGTGGTTGAGGGGGAGCGAATGGGAGTTCTTCTGGAGTCCACTCCATGTAGGGTGAACTAGGCATCTCGACTTCCATTCGGCTAGGCATCTCTTCGGTAGAGATGGTTGAGACTAGGGGTGGTTCCTCTTCTAGGGGTTTCTTTCCCTTGTCCTTTGGTGTGGCCACCGTAGGTGGCATCGTTGGTGAAGGACCAGATGAGGAAGATGGACCCGACTGGGGATTTGATGGACTTGTCAATGGGGATGCCTACGGAATCGGACCCTGTTTAGATGGATTCAACTAAAAATCCAAATGCATTGATGGAAGGGTCGATTGTGGCATTAGCTGCACCATATTGCAGTACTTGAAGGGCTCTAAGTCCATCGAGACTACATGCACCTATCCTTCAAATGTATACTTTAGGCACTGATGAGCTATTGAAGGGACACACTTCATGTCCCTGATCCAAGGCCGCCCCAACAAGATATTATAGGCCATCTCACCTTCCAAGATGTGGCACAATGTATGAATAGTCTTTTGTCCCACTTGGATGGGTAGGACAATTGTGCCAACCGTCGAGCATATTGCATCATTGAATGCTCGAAGAGTATAGGTGGAGGCCACGATGTGAGATGCCGACAACTTCAGATGTTTCAATGCTGTTGTTGTAATTATATTATTGGATGAGCCAGTGTCCACCAACACCCTCTTATACGGAATCCCGTTGACCCGTGCAATGACGTGCAGGGGTGGATCCACCACATCACCAATCACTGATTTCAATTCATCTTCTCTAAAGGTGATGACTGGTTCTATACATTGTTTTACATGTCCCACAAAGTTGTTGAAAGAATTTGCTTCATGGGGCTACAGCTCGATGGCTTTTAATATCTCCATTAGAGCCTCTCGATGGGGCACTGATTGTTGAATGAGCTCGTATATGGAGAGCCTAGCCGACGTGGTCCTTAGACTTTGGGTAAGTCTAGTCCGAATCATGGCCACTGGTCTAGGTGGGGGAGGTTGCGTAGGGTGTTATTGAGGTTGTGACGTCGATGGAACTTCTCTTGTGGCCATCGCAGGGGCAGCTCCTGGGTACCTCCTATTCCTAGTCACTATGCTTATCATCCCTACATACCCCTGCATGGGGCAATTATGTTGCACCTCATTGACTTGAAGGGGTTTTGCCTACGCATCATGGGTAGGCAGGGGGTCTCTAAAGACTCCCATATATTGGTTGTTTGGTGCTACGGGGTTGTCCACTGCCAACGTCTTGTTGTCGATTAGGTCTTGCACCAAGCCTTTAAACTTCCAACATGCATTAAGGTCATGTCCCTTCCATCTGTGGAACCTACAGTACAAGTCCTCCCTATACCCCTTAGGCTTTGGTGCATTGGGGTCTATGGTTTGAATCTCGAGCAGGTTGATCAAGTTTGCCATTGACAAGTGGTCAAACAAGGAGTCCCTGGACTCTGTGTAAGGTGTGAATTGTCGCCTAGGGTGACGCTACTGATTTTGTTCTTGCCTCTGATTTTCTCTATCATAACTATTAAGAGGCACCGCTTGATAGTTAGCCTTTTGGGGTTGTGTTGCTTGTGCAAGCTTAGGGACGTTTATAGCAACCTGATTGACCATAGTGGGTTTCTATTGCATGGTCCCTATTTTGGTGTTCTTAGACCATTCTTTCTTCTTTGGCTTGGCAATCTCGCCATCCTGTATCTTGATCTCCTCAATGATTCTGGCTTGTGCCAGAGCTTCCTCTAAAGTGGCATATTGTTGTAGCTGCAATAGCATGGAGATCGATCTCAAACAACTCTTTGAGAACATTTGGGTCAGGTCGGACATGGGAGGGAGGTAGGGCAGCTTTGAAAGCAACGTCCTCCATCGATTCCCATATGCCACCATGGTTTCTTCCTCATACTGCCTGAGGCTAGCTAGGTCACTTAGTGATGCCTTCTTCTTGGTGTTGAAGGTGAAGCGTTCGAGGAACGCGTCCACTAGCTGATCTAAGTTACTGATGCTATGCTTTGGTAATTGAGTGAACCAATCCGAGGTAGGGCCTACAAATGTGGTTATAAATGTTCTTAGCAACAAAGCATCATTGTCCTGAATGCCAAAGCATTGGCTCAGGAATCTAGTCACGTGCTCTTGGGCATCCTCCTCCCCTCTAAAGAGTGCCAACTAGGGCAGTTTAAAGTGTTCAGGGTATGGGGGTGCCGACACTGATGGATGCACAGGGTGACTACGGAGTTGGCATAAAGTGGGATTTTGGGGCCCAGAAGTCTTGGTCTCCATAGACTCTAAGCGCTCTAACAGTGCTTTATATGCATCGAAGGATTTAATCTCTTCCTCCTTAGTTTGCTCCCATTGTGGGTTGTGGGGAACTTGAGGCCTATAGAGGGGTGGCCGAATATCACCCCCTCTACCTTGGTAGGGCATTTCTGCCCACTCTTCTTCTTGCTCATACTCCTCATAAGCTTCTTGAGGAGTTCTCAAGTGAGACCTATGACCATGGGTGGGTGCCCACGGAGGGTGCCCATCATTGTTTCTGGGAGTGGCCTCCTGCTCAGGTCTAGGGGGTCTCGGAGGTAGCACTTGGTAAGGTCTCGGAGACCTATCTTGCACTAGGGGGTTATGCCTTTCTACCCTCTATGTTCGAGGGGTTGGAACCCTCTCAGGCATAGTGTTATGGAGCAGCTCATCTATTTGGTATTGAATGCGCTCTTTGCTAAGGTGATATAGATGCTCTAACTATTGTTGATCTTGCCTGAGCTACGTGATTTGCGCTTGGCGGGTGGCATGTTTGGCAAATTCCAAGTCAATTTGTTCTATCATCTTATGTTTAGGAAGCCTAGATGCCTCTCCTACATGTCTATCTCGATCATGGTGATCCGAGATCCCTATGGGTTGCTTTCCTCTATCGAGGTTAGCGACATTCACCCGAGGCTCTGGCCTCAATGGGTGATCCTGATACATAGCAGGTGTGGAGGTGCATTGCCCCCACACTATGTGTTGCTCTTGAGGAATGTAGTGGTCTTCCTCATACTCCCTTTCGTATGTGTGAAAGGGGTGGGCAGAATTGGCTTGCCCTATCTGGAGAGCCTTGTGCTCTGGATTTTGTCTAGTGTTTCTAACAGTAATAAGGGGTAAAGGAGGGATGATGAAATCATGTGGCCCCTCCTTATGGACCCTATGTTGCTCTAGCGCTTCATCACTAGGCCACTCATAACGAGCATCTAAGGGAGGCCTCCTGTCTATGTTGAGTGCCACGTGTAGGTCCTCTTCTTGAAAAGATCTATGCTGAGTGGGGGTGCCCCTCAAAGAGGTGCCTCTATAGTCCTATTCTGTAATGGCATGATGTGGACTATCTTGTGTGTCAGGCCACCAAGGTGGGATGACCAAGTCCTCAGGACTATATCGGAGGTGACTTGTCCCCCTTTGTGCACTCTCTGCAGCTCCTGCCCATGATTGGGCTCGGCTACGGGTGTACACCATGGTGATGTTTTCCTAAAGATGCGTAGATTTTTATTTTCTTTTTATGATTTTTATGCTACACTAAACAAGAAATATCACACACACAAAGCAATGATTATCTCGTTTAAAGATTAAAAGTGTGCCCTAAATCTGGTTTAGTGTGTTTTGATGTTTGTTTTGAAAGATTTTGTAAAGAATGTTTAAATGCAATATGATGGCTCTTATGACTCCCAAAAATGGTCGCCCCTTCGATATACCATTGCTAGGCCGATATACCAACCTCTCTATATACCCGCCCTTACGTGAGGGAAACTATTGGTACGTGAGAGCAGATGGTACATGGAACATAGGCGGTACGGAAGGGGAATCACTCTATTTATGACACCTACCATAGAAGACTTATCCTCATGCATTGGGAATCACCCCCGCTACACTTGGTCAGCTTTCATCAGGATTTACGTCTAGCAACAGTCACGATCGGGGTTATGTATGCAATATTTCAAGCCAAGGTGGTGATGAAATCCACCGTTGGTCTTGATCAAGGGTTGGGGTTTTACGACCAACTCCTTGTTGTTTTAAATTACCACGTGGTGTGTGGGGTTCTTTTTAATTTGCATAAATGAAGAAAACAAGCATTCAAACTCTCCTAT
The DNA here is from genome assembly GCA_028583015.1 of Wollemia nobilis. Classification (NCBI taxonomy): domain Eukaryota; kingdom Viridiplantae; phylum Streptophyta; class Pinopsida; order Araucariales; family Araucariaceae; genus Wollemia; species Wollemia nobilis. The sequence continues at coordinate 4,076,379 of JAQPPZ010016831.1, forward strand.
GCAAGCAAATAACCAGAAAATAGAAAACAGAAAGCAAAAAATGACAGAAGGTGTTTAGGACCCCTACCTCTTCTCTGCCCAAATCGGATGCCTCTGAATTTTTGCCCTGAAATTGCATAGAGAGCTATTCATCCCAGGGTGAGATGAATAATAGATCTGTATTCATCCCAGGGTGAGATGAATTCCTATTCATCTCAGGGTGGCACGAATTCCAGCTCTGTATTCATTACAAGATGGAACGAGCAACAGTCCAGTGCTTGAAATATTGATACCTGTAAGCAAAAACAAGCAACTTTTGATCAAAAATTTAATCTTAAAATCAAGGGACAGAGGTCCCACCATGATCGCCACTGAAAGCATGAGGATACGGAAACAAAAAGGAAAATCCAAGATGCGATGCGAACGAAACAAAAGATAACGCTAAATCCTATGAATTGAAAGTGCATGAAAGGAAAGAGGCATGAACGAATCGAAACCAAATAAAAAGCCAATATGGAAGACAACCCTTTTTATTAATATGTTTTAGAACTCGGTTACAATTCGCCTCCTCCCTTTTCAGGGGCTAGGAGCGTTAAATGTGTTCTTGTTACACCCATGGATGCTATTCCTTCTTCCGCGTGCCCACATGTAAAATGGGCGGACCAAACATCACCGCCACTTGCATTGATGAGTCTTGACTCCTTTCTACTCCTCTAATGTCGAGATCCTATGTTCAAGGAAATAAAAAATAGTCAGTAGCACCTGTAGATAAAATGAAACATGCAATCCCCAAGCCTACGATTAGTACATGCAAAATATAAATAAAATGATAACTGAAATAGATCCAAATGAACTAAAAACTTGATAGGGGCATCAAAACATCACAAGGAAGGCACTACAAATGGAACAGTCAAAAAATTCGCCACATATTCGTATTCGCTTCGGGGTGGGACGAATAGACCTACAACAAAGTGTCAAAAAGCACTATCCCAAATGTCACATCCGGGAAGCTCCAAATCACCTACAAAGTTGGGGGTTAGCTAATTGGGGGTATTTTGGGAAGACCCAGAAGGTCATATTTTCCCAATTTGGCCTCTATCACCGGGAATTTGATGATGCTACCTGCATGTTAGTAAAGGCGGGAAATGATAAAAGCATGATCAAAACTTGTCAGAATCACATGAAATTTAAATGACAGCATATGTAAACAACCTAGAATCAGATGCAAAAGAAAAATCAAGGAAATCTACCACATATTTCTAATCACTCCGGGGTGGGGCGATTAGGACTACGATAGTTTGGGGGGCGCCCGGGGGCAGGACGCCCATCGTTTGGGACTCTTTTTTGGCACCAATCCACTTGGGATGGGTCCAAAACCTCTTATGGGGTGTTTTCAAAAAATTTTGTGGGATATTGTGGCCAAATGTTTGGGTTTGGGTCCGGATTGCGCTTCCAATAATCACCCAATAACCTCCCTCCAAAAGAGAGATCAAGGATGTAAAAGCACAATCGATGGGTGAGGATATAATTTGGCAGCACTTCATTGCTCCAAAGTCTCCTCTCTATTTCTCTTTTTGGGTGAGAAGACTCACCAATTTATAGACCTAGGGTCTCTCTCTTTGAATGCGCATGCGAGGGCGCCACTTGAGTTGCTTGTCCTATTTTGAGAGAAAATATTATTCCCTGATTTAGAGTCTCCTTGCATGAGGCCTCCAAAATCAAAGACATGCATGACTGAAGTCTCTCTCCTTGATTTGAAGTCGTTCCTCGCAATTGCATGGCCTGAAGCTGCAGTTAACTGGCGGACTTGTCGAGGTTTGACTTTTTGCCAGTCAAACCTGCTATTCGCCCCACCCTAGGGCGAATGCTGCTAATCGTCCCTGGGTGGGATGAATACCAGTTTGTAATCATCCCAGGGTGGGACGAGTAGGGAGCAAAGTGCCAAAAAGGTGCCAAATTGACCCTTGACCTTCCAAACTACTATTGGGAGTGGTTAGGACCATTGTTTAACCTCTGGGGGCTGCCCTGGGGGCTGTGTGTGTCAATGTGTAGACACCAAAATAGCACCAATCCGATTAAGTGACTGCAAACACTGATTGCATTGACATACACAACTTTCAGGGCAGCCCTTAGAGGTCAAATAGTGGTCCTAGCCACTTGCACAACAGTTTGGAAGGTCGAAAAGTGAACATAGCAAAGTTGGTCGTTTTAAAGCTTTAAGCAAGAACAAGCTTTAAACCCAAGGCAAGCCTTAATCAAAAACAGGCCTTAATCAAAAACAGGCCTTAAGCAAAAGAAGGCCTTAGGCAAAAATTGCTTTTAATCCTTAGGCAAGAAATTGTTTCAAACACTTAAGAGCTGCAAAAGTTGCCTGTCGCGATATCGCGACAGTCGCGATATCGCGATATCGCGACAGCCACAAGGTCGCGCTGTCATGATATTGCAACTGTCGTGATATCGCGACAACCATGAGGTCAGGCTGTCACGATATCGCGACTACCGCGATATCGTGACAGTCGCGAGGTCGCGTTGTCATGATATCATGACAGTCACGATATCGTGACAGCCGCGAGGTCGCGCAGCCGTGATATCATGACAGCCGTGAGGTCGTGCAGCCGCGATATCGCGACAGCCGTGAGGTCGCACTGTCGTGATATCGCGACAACCACGAGGTCACGCTGTCGCGATATCGTGACAGTTGCGATATCGTGACAGATCCCACCATACGCCCTACTTTCTCTTTAGTGTCACGATATCGCGACGTCGTGATATCGCGATAGACTCCTGCCGTCGTGCTTGGCGGACGTAAAACGAATAAAAGCAGATTTTAATCAAATGCAAGCAAACATTAAAAGAAAACATTAAAGGCAATTTAAAGCAAACAATAAAAGCAAACATTAAAGCAAAAAAAAAGCAAACATTAAACCATTAAATGCAGACATTCAACAAGTGGCAGCCGAAGACAGTCATTTATGGCTCCTGCCTTGCATGCGCGCATAGGTGGGTAGGTTGGCCGTTGGAAGACTGTCACAAGGGCAGTCATGTAAGCCCAAGTCATGGAGGACTTTCCTCCCTCTTGGGAAGGCATGGCCGCCATGTGGCGTCATTGCGTACCTTTCAGAGAGACCCCGTGGGTCTATAAAACGGTGGATTTTCCCACCCAAAAAGAGGAGAGGCATTTTTCAAAGCAACGAAGTGCTGTCCATTAAAACACCCGATTGCATTACTCGAAATTTTACCACAGTAACCCATCAATTCGACGACAACCCATTCTAAGAGATTTCGGGCTCATCCCTAGTGGATTGGTGCCGAAATCGAGTCTCAACGACGGGCGGCCCACTCGGGAGCCCTATACTTTGAAGCTTCATTCTAATTCGTTTTGTCATTTTATTAATTTCTCATTTCATTATATGCGGATCATATAGCTTATATATATTCGATTTCATAATGCTTTAATGAGATTCCATCATGCTTTTGCGGCTTCTGCTATCCCATTAACGTGCAGGTAACAACGATCGGAGTTACCAATTGTTTTGCTGGCGGCAACGTTCTGGTGAAGTTGTCGGTTTTTTGTCAAATATGCAGATCGTTTAAAATTATTCTGCTCACCGATTTGGCTAATATTTTATGTGCAACAGGTGCTACTAACCATGTCACTGTGTCTCTGAACGCAGGATAAACAACGAGAAGCAAGGATTCATCAAGCATAAGCGACGGCAACAATTGGGCCCGCCCGTTTCAAATGTGGGCATGCGGGAAGAAGATCACTATTCATTTTTTGTAATGGAAACATGCTAACTGAGGATATGTATTGTAACCGAGTCGGAATCACATTAATAAAAAGGGTTGTGCTCCTGCTTTTGATTTGATTATATCCGTGTTATTTCATGCATCAAGCTAGTTCTGTTTTCATTGCATCTTAAGTGTTTCTTTTATTTCGGAATCTCATGCTTTCAGTGGCGATCACGGTGGGACCGTTCCCTGATTTTTAAATCACAGAAACTAATCAGATTTGTTGTGTTTTGTGCTTAACAGGTACCCTTTTTTAAGCCGAAGGTCAGAAACAGCAAGTCCGGGCAGAAAAGAGGTAACGGTTTCTAACTGTCCCTGTCATTTTCTGCTGTGATATTTCTGTTTATTTTATTTGTTTTTTTTTTTTACTTTCATTTTTTTTAATTATTAAAGAAAGGTAGAGAAATTTTCTTGCTTTATTTATTTATAAAAATAAAAAAAAAAAAAATTTCAAATTTCTACTTGTTGTTTTCCGGTTTGTAGTGTTTGTATGGCATAGGGAAAGTTTCTTTTTGCTGCTTGTTTCATTTTTATTAAATAAAATGAACCCCACACACTTCACGTGGTAAAATTGAACCAAGGAGCTGGTCGTAAAACCCCAGCCCTTGAGCAAGACCAACGGTGGGTTCATCACCACCTTGGCTTAGCTTTGCATCCATTTCCCCGATTGTCATTGTTGTTAGGCGTAAATCCTGATGAAAGCTGACCGAGTGTTGCTGGGGTGATTCCCATGCACGCGAGGATAAGTCTTCTATGGTAGGTGTCATTAACGGGACAATCCCCCCTTTCGTACCGCCTATGTTCCACGTACCATCTGCTCTCACGTACCTATAGTTTCCCTCTCGTAAGGGCGGGTATATAGAGAGGTTGGTATATCGGTCCGGCAATGGTATATTGAAGGGGCGACCATTTATGGGAGTCATATGAGCCAACATTATGCATTTAAACGTTCTTCAAAAATTGCAAAAACAAAACAAAACATCAAAATGCACTAAACCAGTTTAGGACACACTATTAATCCTTAAAAGAGATAATCACGGTTTTGTGTATGTGTGTGTTCATTTCTGCTTAGTGTAAACAAAAAGAAAAATCATCATAAATGAGATAAAAATCTGCTTAGCTAGTAGAGAAGCACCACAATGGTGTACACCCGTAGCCAAGCCCAATCAAGGGCGGACGCTGTGGAAGGTGCACAAAGAGAGGGCACTAGTCACCTTCGCTTTAGCCCCAAGGATTTGGTCATACCACCTTGGCGGCCTGACACACAAGGCAGTCCCCTCCGTGCCCCGACGGAACAGGACTATAGAGGCACCTCTTCGAGGAGCACTCCTGTTCAGCATAGCACTCAGCACACACCCTTCCATGAGGGGTATAGTCATAGGAGAGCTCCCTTAGATGCTCGCTATGAGCGGTCACCGTGCGATGAAGCGCTAGGTCAACATAGGGTTCAACGGGAGGAACCACATCATTACACTATCCCTCCTTCACCCCCTCTAGTTGTCAGGACTACAAGGACAAATCCAGAGCACAAGGCTCCTCAGGCGGGGCAGGCCAACTCCACCCGTCCCCTTTTCACTTATGAAAGAGAGCACGAGGAAGACCCTTACCTTCCTCAAAAACAATATACATCGCGGGAGCAATACGCCTCCGCACCTGCTAGATACCATGGTCACACACTGAGGCCAGAGCCTCGGATAAATGCTGCTACCCCCAACAGAGGGAGGCGGCCTATAGAGATCTTGGATCACTATGACCGAGATAGATATCTAGGAGAGGCATCTAGGCCTTCTAAACATGAGGCGGTGAGACCAACTATCTTAGAATCTGTCAAGCATTTCGCACACCGGATGCAACTCACGCAACTTGAGCTAGAACGACAACAGTTAGAGCAATGGTATCTTCTAAATAAAGAGCACCTTCAGCACCAGAAGGATGAGTTGTTCCAACACACTATGCAGGAGAAGACTCCAACCCCTCACACACATAAGACAAAACATTTTGAGGGGCACAACCCATGGGGGCGAGACAGGTCATCGCAACCTCATCAAACGCTACCCCCAACACCTCCTAGACAGGAGCGGGAGGCTACTCTCCCGATTCCTGAAGCACCCCCCTTCTAGACATGAGTGGGAGGCCACTCCTATAACCAATGACGGGTGCCTTCCTCAGACATCCACCCAGGTTTATGAGCCACCCTTAGAAATTCATCAAGAAGCCTCTAAGGAATCAGAGCAAGAAGAAGAGCGGGATGAACTGCCCTACCAAGGCATGGGGGGTGCTATCTGGCCACCCCTCCATAGGCCCCAAGTTCCTCAACAAGAACCAACCAAAGAGGAGGAGCTCAAATCTCCCGATACATGCAAAGCGCTAGAGCACTTAGAGTTGGTAGAGACCAAGATTTTGGAGCTCCCAAGGCCCAACTTACATGAGGCTCCTTTCGAAGAGGATCAACCTTTAACCATAGGGCTACCTGATGATGCGAGTCCTCCATGTCTCGGAATCTCTAGATTCCGATGAGCTGTACTCACCGGTCGAAGGTGAGGATAAAGCAGAGATAGCCCACAACAATCACATGCGACAACATCGACATCCTATAAATATCGATGAAGCATGTCAACGAGATAAACATAATACTAGGGCATGAGTGGCGCGTTAACCCACCGCAGTGGGACCAAGCATTACATCCGCCACTTTGGGCACACAAAGATCAATTTCAACCCAGAGACCTCATAGCAACATCAGTGCCGAGGGTAGACCCTGTCCTCCTATCCATGCATAGGGCCGATCCATTCGTGCCAATCCCTCCAGAGCCAGATCCGGAGCACAAAGACCATCAAGCTGGGGGTACCTCTATCCCTTGAAGAGCCATAGTCCAAACCCAAAAAGCTCCAAGGATTCTCGCAATCGCTTGGTCAACCCCAAAAGCTCCAAGGATTCATCGCAATCACTTGGTCACCCCAAAATGCTCCAAGGATTATCGCAATCACTTGGTCACCCCAAAAGCTCCAAGGATTATCGCAATCACTTGGTCACCCCAAAATGCTCCAAGGATTATCACAATCGCTTGGTCAATCCCAAAAATGCTCCAAGGATTATCGCAATCGCTTGGTCAATCCCAAAAAGGCTCCAAGGATTCTTGCAATCGCTTGGTCAATCCCAAAAATGCTCCAAGGATTATCAAAATCGCTTGGTCAATCCCAAAAATGCTCCAAGGATTATCAAAATCGCTTGGTCAATCCCAAAAGGCTCCAAGGATTCTTACAATCACTTGGTCAATCCCAAAATGCTCCAAGGATTTCCACAATCGCTTGGTCAAAAATCAAGAAAATTCAAAAACAACAAAAATCATCAAAAACAACAAAAATTTGCATCTCATTTCTAGGCATACTCAAATTCATCAATAGAGAGTTCTTCTCGCACTTCATCTTCATATTCACAAAAATCAATCCATCAAAAATACAAAAATACATAGATGCATTAAAGCATTGCATCCATACATTGCATATTTGTGGTCGTATAGGTCAAAGGCACCATAGGCTGTCATGGTTCTACTAGTCCATCTTGTTCCACACTGTTCCATTTTACAAAAACAACAAAAACACCATGCATTGCTTTTACCATACTAGAGTCAGTGGTCTTTTAATGTATCAAGAGTTTTCATGATTCAGTCATCATTTTGCTCTTTAGCCATGTAATGTATCAAGTCAAACAGATTTTATGAAGGTAGAGTTACACTTGAAATACACCTTGTTACGTAACATCCCAACACAAATTAAAACACATAAAAATTCCCAAGTTGTGTGAATGAAAGATGAAACCTGCACGGTAATCCAGGTCACCATAAGCGAAACGGTTATCTTGCTCATCCCCCCATGCGAATGGTTCCAGAATGCTGAGAATTCACAAAAGGACAAGCTCTTTCCTATCCATTCACCTCCATATACAGTGGTTTTCACCACTACCAAATCCCAATCATAGTTGGTTCCCAAAGTTGTAAGGATTTGTACTACACGTCCCTGCCAAGGATGGGTAGTCATCCCCAAGACCTAAAGGGATCAACACCATTCACAAACAAAATTCCAACAAATCATCATCCTAACACTTTCCATTCACCTTTGGTCTCCAAGTTGTAAGGATTCGTACTATCCGCCCCTAACCGGGATGGGTAGTCATCCCCAAGGCCTAACAGATCAATGCCCTTACTCCATAACCTCCATCATCCCCTTGGTCCCCAACGTCGTAAGGATTCGTACTATCCGCCCCTAACCAGGATGGGTAGTCATCCCCAAGGCCACAAGGATCAAAGCCATTCACAAGCTCAAATTCACAATACTCAAAACACAAAATCAAATAACAGTGGTTATCACTACTATTCAAAATCCTTGCTCAAAAAGAATTAATAGAAAATAAACAGTGATTTTCATCACTATATAGACGAGCAACTCTCTAAATCATTCAGCCAACAAACATCCTGAACTTGAATCCCTGGAATTCTCGACATTCGAAAAACCATCTAGGTGATCCTCATTACAGGTTTGGTTGATAGCCTATCTGGCAATGGTGGTATCCTACCCGCATGACGATATGTCTGTCACATTCGCTTTGCGTGTGTATAGACCAATGTTTGCATAAGGATGAGCTAGCTTATGGTATCCTGGATAACACCGTAGATTAATCTAACTAAATACAACAAAGGAGTTAGTGGAGCTAATTAGGTGATCCTCAGTACAGGTTCGGTTGAAAGCCCATCTGGCATTGGTGGTATCCTGACAAATACCACATAAATGAACTCAATTGCACACACAAGGATGTGAAATAACTTGGTCAAAAACAAGTACGATTCATACCTTGTTCAAAAGTCTTGTAAGATAAAGTACGAGTCATGGCTAGTAAGTTAAAACCGTCTGAGTCTCAGAAAACCTTAGCTACATTTCTAAACCAACTGCGCTATTTTTCATCCTTACAATACCATCAGAAAATACAAAAAAAAGAAAAACCACATGTATACATACAAAGTCATGCATCACAGCAATCGCCTAAAAGACAAAATAATAGAGTTCTAAACAGTCTATGGTGCCATAGCCAAACACCACAAAGTCCATCCATCCATTTCATTTCTGCATATCACATACATTTGCATTCATCACAACATATGCATCCATCAAAATAAATCAACATACAACAATCGCATTTATCATACCATATGCATCCATCAATATAAAGTAGCATGCATCCATCAACATCAATCATTATGCATACCATAATATCATGACATATACACAAAGAAAGAAAATCAAAACAACAAAAACATCACAAAAATGCAACACAAAAACCATAGCAATAAGCATTGCCAGACACAAGTGCTCTTGCACTTAACCTCTTGGCATAAAAAAATCGATGTCGGGGCTCAAATTATCACTCTCCTACTTCCCCAAGAAGGCTACCATAGCCGGACCGCTCCACGGGAAGACGGGTTTTTGATAATTTCACCCCATTATGGCATCACCAAAAGGGTTAACACCCACCAAAAATAGGTCCAAATGTCGGGAAATTGCACGTGCTTAAACGGTAAAACATCTAAAGGCACCCTAACCTAAGTCATCTTGGGTCAAGCGACTCGTCGCTTTTCTCATGAAGGTCATTCCCTCATCGATTCGTCGCTTGAGGGGGTAGTCACACTTAGTCACCAATCAACAAGCACACACCCAATCAAGGCAATGGCATGCATTCAAAGAATCATTGACAAAGACAATCACGCTCCTGCTTGGGGCAGTAAACAAGCAATCATTAAATTGATCAAACACTTGGCATTCTCGAAGCATGAACACAAGGTTCCCCTGTGGACAAAAGGTTACGCCCTTTGCCTAATCATGACTGATCAATGTCCAAGCTCAAGTCACACCTCACCAAAATAGGTTAACACTTGAAATCAAATTCCTTAGCTCGTCAGAAGCAAGGATTCAAGAATGCATGCCCTTTCCATACTTGGGGCATCAAAAGTTGGTTAGGTTACCAAGAAACCCTAATCATTAGTGCTTTGGTCATCTATTTTTGCTCAGCACTACGTCACCCGCAGCGCTTCCCAAAAAGGGGCATCTGTAGACACCAAAACAGCACCAATCCGATTAAGTGACTACAAACACTGATCGCATTGACATACACAACTTTCAAGGCAGCCCTTAGAGGTCAAACAGTGGTCCTAGCCACTCACACAACAGTTTAGAAGGTCGAAAAGTGAGCAGAGCAAAGTTGGTCGTTTTAAAGCCTTAAGCAAGAACAAGCTTTAAACCCAAAGCAAGCCTTAATCAAAAGTAGACCTTAATCAAACAACAGCCTTAAGCAAAAGAAAGCCTTAGGCAAAAATTGCTTTAATCCTTAGGCAAGAAATTGTTTCAAACACTTAAGAGCTGCAAAAGTTGCCTATCGCGATATCGCGACAGCCACGAGGTCGGGCTGTCGCGATATCAAGACAGTCACGATATCACGATAGCCGTGATGTCGCACTGTCGCGATATCGTGATATTTGCGATATCGCGATAGCTCCCACCATACGCCCTACTTTCTCTTTAGTGTCGCGATATCGCGACGTCGCGATATCACGACAGATTCCTGTCGTCATGCTTGGTGGACGTAAAACGAATAAAAGCATATTTTAATCAAATGCAAGCAAACATTAAAAGAAAACATTAAAGGCAATTTAAAGCAAACAATAAAAGCAAACATTAAAAGCATTCAGAAAGCAAACATTAAAGCCATTAAAAGCGGACATTCAACAAGTGGCAGCCGAAGACAGTCATTTATGGCTCCTGCCTTGCATGCGCGCGTAGGTGGGTAGGTTGGCCGTTGGAAGACTGTCACAAGGGCAGTCATGTAAGCCCAAGTCGTGGAGGACTTTCCTCCCTCTTGGGAAGGCATGGCCGCCACGTGGCGTCATTGCGTACCTTTCAGAGAGACCCCGTGGGTCTATAAAACGGTGGATTTTCCCACCCAAAAGGAGGAGGCATTTTTCAAAGCAACGAAGTGCTGTCCATTAAAACACCCGATTGCATTACTCGACATTTTACCACAGTAACCCATCAATTCGACGACAACCCATTCTAAGAGATTTCGGGCTCATCCCTAGTGGATTGGTGCCGAAATCGAGTCTCAACGGCGGGCGGCCCACTCGGGAGCCCTATACTTTGAAGCTTCATTCTAATTCGTTCTGTCATTTTATTAATTTCTCATTTCATTATATGCGGATCATATAGCTTATATATATTCGATTTCATAATGCTTTAATGATATTCCATCATGCTTTTGCGGCTTCTGCTATCCCATTAACGTGTAGGTAACAGCGATCGGAGTTACCAATTGTTTTGCTGGCGGCAATGTTCTGGTGAAGTTGTCGATTTTTTGTCAAATATGCAGATCGTTTAAAATTATTCTGCTCACCGATTTGGCTAATATTTTATGTGCAACAGGTGCTACTAACCATGTCACTGTGTCTCTGAACGCAGGATAAACAGCGAGAAGCAAGGATTCACCAAGCATAAGCGGCGGCAACACTGGCCCGCCCGTTTCTAATGTGGGCATGCGAAAGAAGATCACTATTCATTTGTTGTAATGGAAACATGTAACTGAAGAGACGTATTGTAACCGAGCGGAATCACATTAATAAAAAGGGCTGTGCTCCTGCTTTTAATTTGATCAGATCCGTGTTATTTCATGCATCAATCTAGTTCTGTTTTCATTGCATCTTAAGTGTTTCTTTTATTTTCGGAATCTCATGCTTTCACAATGAGATCGATGCTTGTTGTCACATAATTGGATTGGTGATGTTTTGGTGTCTACGACATCATCCTCTTCTTTGAGCTGCTCTATAAATGGTCCTTCCTTGAAGTGTTTTTGAACCTCATCCCATCTGGCCACCAATGGAGCTCTTTGGACCTAGAAGTCTATCTTGTTAGCTCACCTTCATTGTTTGAGTTGATCCTTGAAATAATGAAGTTTCTTGTGGAATCTAAATATTATTGTCCCATATGCTGGTTGTCCCTCTTACCACCATTATGGTATTTTATTTTGAAGCTCCTCTTTTTGTAACCAAAAGTTTTCAAATTTGAATGGTTTGTGATGTTGCACTATCTTGATCCTCCCTTCCAACAAAATGGAAAAGTGGTCTAAAATTGGACCCTCCAAAATTTGAAAGTTTATATTCCATTTCAAAAATGTCTCATCTGAAACAAAAAAACAATCTAACTTCACCTTCCTGCTATGTGGCTCTCTCCTCTTTTTAGTCCAAGTATATTTAGTTCTTGGGCATTTAATATGAACCAAGTGTATTACATGGACTTGGGTAATCATAAGCCAATCCCTTGGGTATAAAATTGGGGTTCCCCTTCCTAATCTTTAGAGGATAATTTAGCATTAAAATCCTTAGCAACAATCCAGTCTACCTCCTCCCTTGAGACTCTCATGTTATGCACCACTTTCCATTGATGCATCTGACCATCTAGGTTTTGAGCCCCATAAAAATTAATTTGTGATTAAAACTTGCTCAATTGTCACATTATTCCTAAAATGCGATGTGAGGACACCCCTCCAACCTATATGTTCTATTGTCATCCATTCAAGAGAGTTCCAAAAAGTAACTATCCCCCTTGAGGTCCCTTGGGTAGCCACTTCCATATTTAGCATTTCAAGAATAATATCAAGCATAGTAATAACATGTAGCGTTAATACATCATTTTAATCATTAAGAGATTTAACTATTCAAGATCGGTTATAAAATTTGTGAAAGAGTGTATTATTGCATTCTTCCTGTTTTTGTTAATGTATTTTTTTGGCTCTCTTTTTTAGAGAACTATTGCTTGGTTCTTTTAATGTTTTTCTTTGGCTTCATTTTTTTCATTGTTCTTAATGTTTTTAAGTCTTTGTTGTGTGATTAAATTATTCATGGTGTCACATTTTTATTAAATTCTATGATAAAACTCTTCAATGTATATATTTCTCAATTTAGAAGAAAGAATAAAATGATTAGCCATGTAAAATAACAAACATATTCAAGGCCCCTTTCACCTAGAAATATCTATTTAAAATATAACAAATATGTTTAGACTTGGAAATATCTCCACGTATCAACTCGTCTAGAAATATCTATTTAAAAAATAACAAATATGTTTAGACTTAGAAATATCTCCAAGTATCAACTTAAAAAAAATGAGTTAGTGTTAGAATGAAAGTGAGAGTTTTAGTTTGAGTTAATGCTTTACATATTCAAGATCATTGAAAATCATTTTACAAAAATCACAAAGATAAACATTGTTACTGAAGAATGCATATAAAATTCTTACATGCCATGGCTAACTGTATGTTCTATAAGTAAAAGGATAACTTAAAGTATTCATACATGAAATATATGTACTTTTTTATCTATATAATCTATTTCAAAAATATGAGATATATCCAAACATCAACAAGACATACTCCATGAGCCCCTCAAAAATATATAATCTTCATCAATTTATAAGAAGTAATTATAAAATTATTAAACCATAAAACAAAATAGACTTTAACTAAAAATCAATTAGAGAAATAGTTTTAGTTAAAGTTGAAATTAGAGTGAGAGTTTGTGTTGGAGTTAGTATTAGAGTTGCATATTCAAGAGCCTTTAAAAATATTTTATTAAAAATAAAAATTATGAAAATTACAATAAAAATCTATAGATAACAAACTAAGAATAATATTTTACTTTAAATTTAGGAATAAGAAAGAAGTTTCCATTAGAATGAGATTTTGAGATAAAGTTACAACAAATGCCTTGAAAATTATTTTATTAAAATTTATAAAGATGAGAATTTGATATATACTTCTACCAAATAAACTATGAAGAATTTATATCCAAGAGTGTCTTAGTCAAATTTTAGAGTGACAACAAGAGTGGGACTTTGAGTCCAAGTTTCAATTAGTGTAACTTTTAATTAGTGTTATGAGAGTGAGAGTTTGGGTTAGAGATAAGACTAGACTTACACATTCAATACACTATGCAACTATGCAAAATTTCTATTAAAATTATCAAACTTGTTTAATCAATGTCTATGATAAAACTCTTCAATATATATGTTTCTCAATTTAGAAGAGTGGGTTAGAACGAGAGTGAGAGTTTGGGTTAGAGATAGGACTAGACGTGCACATTCAAAACAGTATGCACCTAGAAATTTCTATTAAAATTAACAAAAGTGTTTTTATCAAAGTCTATGATAAAACTCTTCAATGTATATATTTCTTAATTTAGAAGAAATAATAAAATGATTACCCATGTAAAATAACAAACATACTCAAGGCAACTTCCACCTAGAAGTATATAATTGAAAAATAACAAATATGTTTAGACTTAGAAATATCTATTTGAAAAATGTTTAGACTTAGAAATATCTATTATCAAATATGTTTGGTCAAAGTTTATCAAACATGTTTAAATATCTCCAAGTATCAACTCCTCACCAATTATGATTAGATGTGTTAAATAAACTTCAATTTAAAAAAATAAATAAATAAAGAGTTAGTATTAGAATAAAATGATTAGATATGGAAAATAAACTTCAATTTAAAAAAAAATGAGTTAGTGTTAGAATGAAAGTGAGAGTTTCAGTTTGAGTTAGTGCTTTACCTATTCAATATCATTGAAAATCATTTTACAAAAATCACAAAGATAAACATCATTATTGGAGAATGCATATAAAAAACTTACATGCCATGACTAACTATATGTTCTATAAGATATAGGATAACTTAAAGTATTCATAAAATCTATTTCAAAAATATGAGATATATCCGAACATCATAAAAAAATAGACTTTAATTAAAAATTAATTAGAGAAATAGTTTTTGTTAAAGTTGAAATTAGAGAGAGTTTGGGTTGGAGTTAGTTTTAGAGTTGCATATTCAAGAGCCTTCAAAAATATTTTATTAAAAATAATAATTATAAAAATTAGAATATAAATATATAGATAACAAACTAAGAATAATATGTTAGGTTAAAGTTAGAACAAGAATAAGAACTTTGGATTAGAATGAGAGTTTCAGATAAAGGTACATATTCAACAGCCTTGAAAACTATTTTATTAAAATTTATAATGATGAGAATTTGATATATACTTCTACCAAATAAACTATGAAAAATTCATATCTAAGAGTGTCTTAGTCAAACTTTAGAGTGACAACAAGAGTGGGACTTTGAGTCAAAATTTCAATTAGTGGAAGTTTTAGTTAGTGTTAGACTTGGACCTAGACTTTGAGAGTAGATTTACATCTAAAGTTATTTAACCTCGAGTTGGAATAAAGTATAGAATTGATTAGCCATGGAAAATAAACCTTGAATAACAAGTTTGAGTGAGATTCCAAGTTCAATTCAATAATTAGAGTGAGACTTAGAGTTAGCCTTAAATTTTTAATAACATATTAAAAAGATGAAAATTGCTATATAAATATATAAAACTACTAAATAGAGAACGTATATCTAACTTTTATATGCCATTGATAACTAAGACAAATGGCAACTGAAGGTAGATCTCCAAAGACAACATACACTTAAAAATATTATTGATCTATTTGAATGATAACAAAGATGTTTAAATATCAACTAGTTAAAAGTCTATCAACTCCTCAACAAGTTCTCTCCCAAGGGATATAACTAGCCATGGAAAATACCCTTTAATTTAAAAATAAAATTAGAGAGTTAGCATTTTGAGTTAGAATGAGAGTTTATGAGAGTAGGAGTAATGACATTAGTAACTAATGTTTTGATTTGTTAGTTAGCCTTTGAGTTAGGCTTAGTGTTAGAGATAGATCTAGAGTTTTTAGATTAGAGTTACAACTAGAATTATTTATTTAATATCAAGTTATAAGAAAATATCAAAATGATTAGCCATGGAAAAAGAAACCTTGATTAAAAGTTAGTTTGAGAGAAGTTCAAGGCAAAAATTAGAGTTTGATTTAGCATTGCCTATTCAAGAGCCTTAAAAAATGTTTATGTTTAATACAAAATTAAAAGGATGAAAATTTTTATATACATATATAAAAATAACAAATGGAAATGCATATGTAACTTTTATATGCTATTGGTAACTAAGGAAAAGTATCAAGCTAGATCTCTAAATATTACATGCATATAAAAGTATAAAAATTAGTGAATGCTTATAAGAAAGCTATTTGAAAGATAACAAATATGTTTAAATATAAACTAGTCAAAGTCTATGAACTCCTTACAAGAAATCTATTTGAAAGATAACAAACATGTTTAAACATCAACTAGTCAAAGTCTATCAACTCCTCACCAAATTATATCTCAAGGGGTAAGAAAAATTACTAGCCATGCGAAATACACTTTAATTTAAAAATAAAAATTAGAGTTAGAAGTTTGATTTAGAATGAGAGTTTTAGAGTGTTTAAATATCAACTAGTCAAAGTCTATCAACTCCTCACCAAATTATCTCTCAAGGGATAAGAAAAATGACTAGCCATGCGAAATAAACTCTAATTTAAAAATAAAATTAGAGTAAAGAGTTTGTGTTAGAATGAGAGTTTGAAAGCGTGGTAATGAGAGTGGGAATTTGAGTTTCAATTAGTATTTTAGTTAGACTTTGAGTGAGGGTTAGTGTGAGAGATAGATCTAGAGTTACAACTAGAATTATTTAATATCAAATTATAAGAAAGTATCAAAATGATTAGCCATGTTAAAAAAAAAAAAAAAAAAACAATCTTAATTAAAAGTTAGTGTGAGAGTGCAAGTTCAAAGGAAGAGTTAGAGTTATCATTGCATATTCAAGAGCCTTCAATATGTTTAATAAAAAATTAAAAGGATAAAAATTGCCATATAAGTATATAAAAATATCAAATGGAAATGTATACCTAACTTCTCTATGCCATTGGTAACTAAGACAAATGATATCTCCAAATATTACATACAAATAGAATATAATAATTACTAAAAGATACAACAAATCTATTTGAAAGATAACAAACATGTTTAAATATCAACTAGGCAAAGTCTATCAACTCCTCACCAAGTTGTCTCTCAAGTTATAATAAAAAATGACTAGCCATAAAAAATTAACTTTAAATATAAAAATTAGAGAGTTCGAGTGAGGAGCTTGAGTTAGAATAAGAGTGATGAGTTAGAATGAGAGTGAGAATTTGATTTAAATTTGTATATTCAATAAATATTTTGAGTGAGTTAGAAGCTTGAGTTAGAGTGAGAGGGAGATTTTGATTTAAAGTTACATATTCAAAACCTTTGAAAACATTTTAGAAAAATCATGAACACTTTTATATTAAAGTTATGTCTACTTAGACTAAAGTATCAAAATGATTAGCCATGGAAAAAAATATTGATTATATCCTTTCATGAGTCCAATTTCAAGTCAAGAGTTAGAGTTAGCATGAAAGTGAGAGTTTCAGTTTGAGTTAGTTCTTTACATATTCAAGATCATTGAAAATCATTTTATAAAAATCACAAAGATGAAAATTGTTATTGGAGAATGCATATAAAATTCTTACATGACACGACTAACTATATGTTCTATAAGGTTCTATAAGATAAAGGATAACTTAAAGTATCTCTCCATAAAATACATGCACTTGAGATAAAGGATAACTTAATGTATCTATCCATAGAATACACGCACTTGAGTATTTACCTGCAATCTATATACATGCACTTGAGAACATATATTTTTTTAGTATTTACCTGCAATATATATACATGCACTTGAAAATATATGTATTTTTTTAGTATTTACTTGCAATCTATTTGAGAAACATAAGATATATTGAATCATCAACAAGATATACTCCATGAGCCCCTCAAAAATGTATAATCTCTCCCAGCACATAAGAAGTAATTATAAAATGATTAAACCATGAAAATATACACTTTAACTAAAAATTAATTCCCGAAAGAGTTAGTTTTAGTTAAAGTTGAATTTAGAGTTAGAGTGAGAGTTTGGATTGGAGTTAGTATTTCAAACAGTTGAATTTTTTTTTATAAAAAATAATAATTATAAAAATTACAATAGATAACAAACTAAGAATGCATATTTAAGATTTTTAGATGAGAGTTGGAACAAACATTAGGAGTTTCGATTAGAATGAGAGTTTGAGATAATGTTACATATTTAACGGCCATGAAAATTGTTTTATTAAAATTTATAAATATGAGAATTTGATATATATTTCTACCAAAGTCTTAATCAAAGTGACAACAAGAGTGTAACTTTGAGTCTTAGTTTCAATTAGTGTTTGAGTTTTAGTTAGAGATTCAGTTAGTGTTAGAGTTAGACCTAGACTTTAAGATTAGAGTTACCATCTAAAATTATTTAGTCTCAAGTTGCAAGAAAGTATATAATTGAAAGTCTGAGTGAGTCCAAGTTCAATTCAAGAATTAGAGTGAGAGAGTAAGAGTTAGAGTTGAATATTTAAGAGCCTGATAAAAATTACTATATAAAAATATAAAAGTAACAAATAAAGAATGCATATCTAATAACTATATGCAATTGGTAACTAAGACAAAGGATAACTCAAGGTAGATCTCCAAAAACAACATACACTTATCAATATAATATCAATATAATAATTATTGGTCTATTTGAACAATGACAAAGATGTTTATTAAATATCAACTAGTTAAAGTCTATCAACTTCTCACCAAATTATCTCTCAAGGGATAGGAATAAATAACTTAGAGTAAGAGTCCAAGTTCAATTCAATTAGAGTGAGAATTAGAGTTAGCATTGAAAATTTAAGAGCCTTAATTTTTTTAATAAAATATTAAAAAGATGAAAATTGCTATATAAAGATATAAAAGTAACAAATAGACAATGTATATCTAATTTTTATATGCCACTTGGTAACTAAGACAAAAGACAACTCAAATAAGACAACATACACTTATGAATATAATAATTATTGGTCTATTTGGACTATTACAAAGATGTTTGTTAAATATCAATTAGTTAAAGCCTATCATCCCCTCACCAAGTTATCTCTCGAGAGATAAGAAAATATAACTAGCCATGGGAAATACACTTTAATTCAAGAATAAAAATTAGAGAGTTGGAAATGCAATTTATTTAAAGAATAAAAATTAGAGAGTTAGGAGTTTGAGTTAGAATAAGAGTTTGAGAGAGTGGTAATAGGAGAGTGGGGAGTTTAAGTTTTAATTAGTGTTTGAGTTTTAGTGATTGATAGATATTCAAGAGACCAAAAAAAACATTTTTTAAAAAATCATAATAATGAAAATTATTATACAAGCATATAAAACTAATAATGAAAAATACATATCCAATTCTTAGCCATTGATAAAAATTCTTAAACAAGCAATGAAAAATAAACATCCAATTCTTAGCCATTAATAGTTATATTTTATCTAAGATAAAGGTACCTCTCCAATGACTAGATTGACTTTAAAAATAATAATTAATGAATATCTAAATTAACTTTAAAAATAATAATTAATGAATATCAATAAGCATGTTTAAATATCAACAAATCATAAAGGTACCTCTCCAATGACTAGATTGACTTTAAAAATAATAATTAATGAATATCTAAATTAACTTTAAAAATAATAATTAATGAATATCAATAAGCATGTTTAAATATCAACAAATCAGTGGCAATTATATTTTGGTTAAAATTAAATAGTATATTTTCTCAAAAAATCAATATAAAAAATCAGTGGCAATTATATTTTGGCTAAAATTAAATAGTATATTTTCTCTAAGATAAAGGTATCTTTCCATTGACTAGATTGACTTTAAAAATAAGAATTTCATAATTGTAGTGAATTAGAAAAAAACAGTGGCAATTATATTTACAGTGAATTAAAAATTGTTTTGGTGCCATAAAATAGTTCAATAGCACAACAAACCAAGATAATTTTTTTTTTTAAATTGAAATACATTGTTTAAGGTATTTATTTATTTATTTATATATATAAGAAATATATAAGCTATAAACACGTCACTAGGAAACTTTGTGTAAATTATCTATCTACCTATCTAACCTGATAACACCTATATATAAGCTACATAAATAAGTATATTTATAACCTTATATTAAGAAAATAAAAATACATACATTTTAAATAATTATCCTTAAATATAAGAAAAAAATTATAAAAAGCTTCACTAGACTCATCCTTAAATATTACATCTATTTAAACATAAAACAAACTTTAACGTCAAACCATTTTAAAAAAATCTTGTAAATTAAATTTTCTCAAAATCATAAAGAATAAAATGGAAGAGGGAAAAACTCCAAAGAAGAAGTTAAAATCTGTAAGCTTAATAAAAACGAAACTTCTTCTACATTTAAAGTTTGAAGGTGAGAACAGCAAGCATAATAGCCAACAGAAAACCTATAACAAACCCAAAAAAAAGTGTAATGGTAAAAGGGAAAACCTATAACAAACCAAAAAAACAAAAAAAAACAAAAATTTATAAGACCTAAAATTTGGCTTTCAGTATTGCACAAGGCCTCACCTAAATTCATTTGACCTTAAACTCAGATTCGGTCATACCTAGCCGATGGTGAATGAATCTTAAACTTTTGTTGCAGTCCAAAAATAGAAACATGTATGAGTGGTAAAACCTCTCGCCATACTTATTGCCATTAATTGGTCTTTTCAGTACAAATGGTGACTGCCTATAAAACATTTAAGGTGTTCAGCCATTAATGAGTTAGAATTCAATGTCTGCTAAGATTTCTCATACCAACGCAAATAAGTTTCTTATACTGACACCGTTTTCGTTAAACTCTTCTACTAAGCCAAATATCATCTTCATACATAGTCCAGACTCCATAGTAGCACTTAAGAAAGAATCATGTACGTACGTACCTAGAAGTGCAACTCCATCTTCAAGGCTGATATTTTTCTCCCCAAACATCTGCAACATATCTCCCGCAGACACCGTAGGCGGGGGCAGCTGGGCATCGGCTCTGATATTGCTCGCACACAACCCGTCGCGCCTCCCAGTCAATATAGGAATAGGCGGGCCTGCAGACTGCACATCCATATACCAAGAAAAATAAAGCCCATGAAAGGAAAAAACACACAAATATATTAAAAGCATTTCAAACCAGAGCATTGCATATATTTTTTTTATTGAAAAAATATTCATATTAAAGAATAATCAGAGTACATATCATCATAGCAACATTACAACATTTTTGCAAAATTGATAAAAGTATTAGATTTGATTATTTGCAGCATTGCATATTTAAAAGCCTGGTAAAAAATTTAAAGAATGAAAATTGCCATATAAATATAAAAATAACAAATGAAAACGCATATCTAACTTCTATATATTATTGGTGACTAATAAAAATGATTAAGGTAGATCTCTAAAGCTTAGATGAAAAATTTTATAAAAAGTCTTGAATTTTTTTTATAAAATAAATAGTAATTATAAAAATTACAATAGATAACAAACTAAGAATGCATATTTAATGTTATTTAGATGAGAGTTAGAAAAAGAATTAGAAGTTTGGATTAGAATGAGATTTTGAGAAAATGTTACGTATTTAACAGCCTTAAAAATTATTTTATTAAAATTTATAAAGATGAGAATTTGATATATCCTTCTTCCAAAGTCTTAGTCAAAGTTTGACAACAAGAGTGGAACTTTGATTCTTAGTTTCAGTTAGTGTTTGAGTTTTAGTTGGAGATTCAGTTAGTGTTAGAGTTAGACCTAGACTTTGAGATTAGAGTTACCATCTAAAATTATTTAGTCTCAAGTTGCAAGAAAGTATATAATTGAAAATCTGAGTGAATCCAAGTTCAATTCAAGAATTAGAGTGAGAGAGTAAGAGTTAGAGTTGAATATATAAAAGCCTGATAAAAATTGCTATATAAAAATATAAAAGTAACAAATAGAAAATACATATCTAATAACTATATGTCATTGGTAACTAAGACAAAGGATAACTCAAGGTAGATCTCCAAAAACAACATACACTTATGAATATAATAATTATTGGTCTATTTGTACTATAACAAAGATGTTTATTAAATATCAACTAGTTAAAGTCTATCAACTCCTCACCAAGTTATCTCTCCAGGGATAAGCAAATATAACTAGCCATGGGAAATACACTTGAATTCAAGAATAAAAATTAGAGAGTTGGGAAATACATTTTAATTCAAGAATAAAAATTAGAGAGTTAGGAGTTTGATTTAGAATGAAAGTTTGAGAGAGTGGTAATAGGAGTGGGGAGTTTAAGTTTTAATTAGTGTTTGAGTTTTAGTGATTGATAGTGTTAGACATTCAAGAGACCAAAAAACATTTTATAAAAAATCATAATAATGAAAATTATTATATAAGCATATAAAACTAATAATGACAAATACATATCCAATTATTAGCCATTGATAAAAATTATTATACAAGCAATGAAAATAGACATCCAATTCTTAGCCATTGATAGTTATATTTTATCTAAGATAAAGGTACCTCTCCAATGACTGGATTAACTTTAAAAATAATAATTAATGAATGTCTAGATTGATTTAAAAAATAATAATTAATGAGTATCAATAAGCATGCTTAAATATCAACAAATCATATCAACAAATCTATGAGATTTTCAACGAGATATATCTGCATAAGATGAAAAAAATTAGATAAGTATGAAAAAATCAATGGCAATTATATTTACAGTGAGTTGGAAAAAATCAATGGTAATTATATTTACAGTGAATTAAAATTAAATAGAAAATTAAATAGTATATTTTAAATAGAAAATTAAATAGTATATTTTCTTTAAATAGTATATCAATATAACTAGATCGACTTTAAAAAATTAATATAAAAAACAGTGGCAATTATATTTTGTCTAAAATTAAATGATATATTTTCTCTAAGATAAAAGTATCTCTCTAATGACTAGATTGACTTTAAAAATAATAATTTCATAATTGCAGTGAGTTAGAAAAAAATCAGTGGCGAGTTAAAATTAAATAGTATATCAGATCGACTTTAACAAATCAATATAAAAAATCAGTGGCAATTCTATTTTGTCTAAAATTTAATAGTATATTTTCTCTAAGATTAAGGTATCTCTTCAATGACTAGATTGACTTTAAAAATATTAATTTCATAATTGCAATGATTTAGAAAACTTCAGTGGCAATGAGTTAAAATTAAATAGTATATTAATATAACTAAATCGACTTTAAAAAAACAATATAAAAAATCAAAAGCAATTACAACTAAATCGATTTTTTTTTTTTTTAAATTGAAATACATTGTTTAAGATATTTAAATGAAACCACAAGAAAGATAACAACATAAGCATCAAAATAAATCTGTTAGAAAGACACAGTGTTTTTTTTATTTTATATAAATACAAAGGATAGGTGCTGAAACATAAGATGTCATGTTGTAATGAAAGAAATATATAAGCTATAACCACGTCACTAGGCAACTTTGTATAAATTATCTATCTACCTATCTAACGTGATAACCCCTATATATAGGCTACATAAATAAATATATTTAAAAATAAAAATACATACATTTTAAATAATTATCCTTAAATATAAGGAATTTTTTTTAAAAAGCTTCATTAGACTTCTATTTAAACTTAAAACAAACTTTAACATCAAAGAAAATCTTGTAAATTAAATTTTCTCACAACCATAAAAATAAAATGAAAAAGGGAAAAAACCCAAGTAAAGGCTAAAATCTGTAAGTTTAATGAAAACGAAACCTCTTCACACAACATTTAAAGTTTGAAGGTGAGAACAGCAAGCATAATAACCAACACAAAACCTATAACAGACCCACAGAATGCAATGGTAAAACGGAAAACCTATAACAAACCCAAAAAAATAATAATATAATAGACCTAAAATTTGACTTGCAGTATTGCACAAGGCCTCACCTAAATTCTTTTGACCTTAAACGTTTTCTTTGACAGTCACTAGAAAGCTTTGCCTAAGGTTAAAGTGACCTATGTTAATACAAATCCAGAAGTGATGTTTCCGTGGAATATTTTGGGTTTTGTTTTGAAAGACCCTAGAAAACAAAATCGCAGTC
This sequence comes from Wollemia nobilis, assembly GCA_028583015.1. NCBI lineage: Eukaryota > Viridiplantae > Streptophyta > Pinopsida > Araucariales > Araucariaceae > Wollemia > Wollemia nobilis. The sequence continues at coordinate 4,100,228 of JAQPPZ010016831.1, forward strand.
AAATTTAGAAAGATCCGGCATACCTAACCAATGGTGAATGAATCTTAAACTTTTGTTGCAGTCCAAAAATAGAAACATATGGGAATAAGCGGACCTCCAGACTGCACATCCATCATACAAAGAAAAATAGAGCCCATGAAATGAAAGGAAAAAACACACAAATATATTAAAAGCATTTCAAACCAGAGCAAATGCGGCCAGGCTGGGCAATGCGAACTCCCTCCCGTAGCAATGTCTGCTGAAGGTGCTCGACGAAGATGCCAAAATCTGTTCGGATTTTCTTTCACCTGGGCAGTTTTATCCGCCGGAAACTACTCTTACAAGCAGACAGGGCCATTATAAAGCCGCCGTATGTTTATGTGTCTTGGCTCGCAAGTAAAACAAGGCCAAATATAAATATTAGCGAATTTCAAGTCCGCACCGCTTTTCATTAATTTATGTACTAACATAACATCATGATACGTCGACGTCAACGTCAGATTTTATAAGTACGCACCGTATGTTTATGTTTCTTGGTTCGCAAGTAAAACAATGTTATTAATTGTTTTTTTTCAAATCCAACACGGCCAAACATATGTTTCTTGGCTCGCACGTAAAACAATGTTACTGAATGTTTTTTTGGAAATCCAACACGGCCAGATTTTTTTATAGCTAGTTGTTGTTTTCCTCCTAAAACTTTGTTTTAAATATACAAAGGGAAGGAAGGTCCTATAAAATTAATTATATTGATATTTCTTATGATGAAAAATTGCTACTTAAGATCTTCCCTAAGAGCCTTAGTTTCCATGACTGGGAATAACATTACCAAATACCAAGGCATTCCTTAAAGAGCTTTAAAGACCATATGCAATAATATTCTAGGCTTGTTGAATATGCCTATCCCCAACTGAAGGTGGAAGATGGAACTAGAATTTTCTGCCATTCTGATTCAAAATGAAATCAACCACCTTAATCTTACCAAGTTATCTAGTAACCGAGATCGGATCACTGAGTCTTTGATCAGCTGACAATAGCCTGTCTCTCAGTCAAGTGTCTCTCCAAAAATCTACTAATTCACCATTTTCCACAACCCATCTACTATTACCATATAAAAAATCCCTGGATTTGAGTAGGCTTTGCTAGAAGGTCAAGCCACCATTGGGAAGGAGATCAGAAAGAAAATTATCAAAGTTATATTTGGCTTTTAGGATCAGAATCCATTGGTAATTTCCATTAATTGCCACCTTCCATCCCAATTTGGTCACCAGGGCCTTGTTCATTTGGACCACTCGCTTTAAATTCAAACATTCCTTTTTCTTGTGATGGAAAATATGCTCCCACAAAACTAAAGAAAATTTCCCTTTCATATTCGGGCTGACCCAAAGAAATGATTTACAAATACTATCAAACTTTACTGCAATCCTACCAAGAAGACTGAAGAGAGACATAAGTAAAATCAGAATACTCTAAAGGGTGCTTTGAACAAAAATCACCTTACTGGCTTGACTTAGATGGGCCCCTTTCCATGATGCCAATTTTTATTTGTATCCTCTCAAGAACCGGAGTCCAGAAGGAATCCTTAATATGACCTAAGAAGAGCGGGAGATCCAAATAGGTTGTCGAGAAGGAGGTAATCCTACAGTTAATAATACCTGTAATCTTTCTCTACTGCTCCCCCAGAGTATTGATAAAGAAGAGGTTGCTCTTAATGAAATTGATTTGTTGACCAACCACTTTATCATAGTAAACTAGAATAGATTTGATTTCTCTAGTGTGAATAACCGATGCAGTGCAAGACAACAAGGTATCATCTACAAACTGTTGGTGAGATATCAGTCTACATGACAAGGTAAGCCGAAGACCCACTGTGGATTGGCGAAGCATAAAATATCATCCCAAAGCTTCTACCAATATAATAAAAAGGAAGGGGAATAGAGGATCACCTTGGTGAATACTAGCTGGCAATCCATTGATAAGAACTACAAACCAAGCTAATGAAACATATTCTTCCAGAAGCTCAATCCACTTGGAGTCGAAGCCAAACTTCCTCAATACTCTGAACAGGAAAGGCCAAGAAATCCTATCATAGGCCTTATTCATATTCAGCTTAAGAAAAACTTGACTCTATCGCTCTTATGAATTGAATGCATCAACTCATGGATCACAATAGCCCTATCCAAAATCTTCCTCCCAGGCAAAAACCCACTCTGAGCACTATCAACCAATAGTGGCAAAATGGGATTTAATCTATTTGCTAACACTTTCGTCAGTATTTTACACACTATATTACACAAACTGGTCGTCTTATAGTCATTTAATGAAGAGGCATTTGAGTTCTTGGGAATGAGGGCTAAAAAGGTAGAATTTAGCATTTTAGGAATCAACATGGATCTCTAAACAAACATTAGATAATTACACACATCCTTCCCACAAATGTACCAAATTTTTTGAAAGAAAAGTGACGAAAAACTGTCTAGCCCAGGAGATCTGAGAGGATCCACTGAATCCACAACCACAAGATTGAAAACATAAATTTTTTTAGACAAACCTAAATCTTTCTTGAAAAGTCATCTATAAATGTAAAAAAATATAGATTTACCTAACGATGGTACTTTTGCAAGTCCAAACACACCACTATGAACTAGACATAAAATTTCTTCATATTTTGTAACACTACTAGGAAACTTGACTCGAGTTTGATTTCCAAAAATAAAGTGCTCACAAAAATTAAAATTTAATAGGCAATCAGAAATTCCTTCAGCCATACCTTTTATTTTAATGTTTGAAGATAATTCTCACCAATAAACCCATGCATTGATACCATGATATTATTTTTGCTTCTACCATATTATTCTCCTCTATAACTAAAGTGTTATTGCAATCAATACTTACAGTGCTAGCCTCATGTTTGAATAGAGTTCCTGTATGAACTCCCCTTGTCAACACCAAGACTTCATGAACCATCTTACATCTATTCTTATTGAATACCATACTCACACCCTTGTCATTCATCTTACTCACAGATATCAAATTTCTTGCCAAACCTAAAATATGCGACACATTAGGAAGGATTTTAATTCTTTCATATTTTAACCTGAACTTGACTTTTCTTCGACCTATTATTTTATATGTCGAATTGTCTTCCAAGAAGACTTCACATTTATTTATCTTTTCATATTCATAGAACCCCTCCCTATGAGGATTCATATAAAAGGAAGCACCTGAGTCAATCAACCATAATTCATGACATTCACTTGAGTACGCTACAACTAAGAATAAATCCCTCAAATCTTCATTTGTTGTCTTTATTTCTATAGAAGTTCCTTCATTAGATCATTGGCTATTATTAGCTTTTTTAGGCCTGCAGTCTCTTTTATAATACCCCATTTTACCACACTTCCAACATTTTCTCTATTTTGGAGCAAGAAATTTACCCCTAGATCTCTTTTTCCTTTATCCTAATTTTATTTTGATTCTTTCTTGAGAATGATATCTCACAATCAATGCATCCTTATGATGATAATCCTCAAAATATTTTTGTCTCATTTCCTCAAATAGCAATGTTCCTACTATATCCTCTACTTTCAACGTAGAAGAAGTATTGGTGATAGCCATAACTAGGTTATCCCACAAATTAGGTAATTAATAAATTAAAGTAAACCCTTTTCCAAAAGTGTTAAAAGCATTCATATGTTCAACCATAGAGTCACTATCATTCATCTAAAGTGAATACAAATTATTTCAAAGAACATGTTTATTTACTAGAAACTTTATCTGATATAAAGTTCCCAGCTTATCCCATAATGACTTTGTCATGGTATTCATTAATACATTCAACAATACCCATGTGCTTCAACAAGTTAATAATTTTGTCAATCTATATCCATGTGCTTCCTATCATTTTCCTTCGCCCAAATTCTTTCGCATACAACTACCACTCAAGAATTAATATATCACAAGGTTGAAACCCTTACTCCTCAAACAAAGCTAAAAAACCTAATACCAAATGAAGAGCAAAAGACCCTAATAAACTAAATCTAGAAAAAATAGTAAATACATAATCAAAGAAAAGAAGAAGAAGAAGATAATTGATACACACATAACACTATTTCACTTGGGAAATCCTTACAAGAAAAATCCAACACAGTAATATCTCCAATACAACAATGCTTATCTCTTATCTCTCTTCAAATCCTAATGCAAGTGCAATTAAATAAAAACACAAAAACAAATTGTACAATACTAATGGTTTAAATATTTAACCCTAAATAGCCCATATGGGTCTAAACATAGCTTAAGAAACCCTAAAACTTTCATCGGGGCCTATCACTCATGGATCCCCACTTTTTAGGGGTTGCCACCCCTGAACCCCTTGTCAACGCCCTACCCGACCCCAAACCCTAGCGAGGATACACAGAGAGTTTCCAGTACCTTTTAGAATTAACCCTACAAAAATAACATAAAAAATATTCAACATATTTCCAACATTCATGAGATATTGTTGGTATCTAATGACACCTTTATATATTGGTGCTCTTTGTTCTTAATGATTGTTACATTTTTTCCTTTGTTGAGTAATGCAATTGATTTCATTCACTCTTGAAAATATTATATAAATCATCATGGTATTTGAGCAAGTGTGAATTGCTATTACTTGATCAAAAATTTTGATTCATGTATTGCATATTGGAAAGCAATGTTTGTTGATAACATCATTCTATATTTTAGGTCTTTTCTAAAAATACTAGTTTGATTCAAAAACTTTGTTTGTGACTATATTGTGTTGATGCACCATTAAACAAGTTATTTTTCATTCCCTATTTCTTCTCAATATTTGATTTATTGGATCTATAGTAGTGGGACTTGAGGAAGTGTCACTTTTCAAAAGATCAATAATGAAGGTATTAGATTAAATATTAAATCTCCATCTTTTATTTTAGTACTTTTCTAAAGATTCCATTTTTTTCATCCTTTTACCTTTGTTGTTGCTAAATTAAAAGATATGAGAGGAAAAAATATTTTGCATTTGAAGGGTTGAATATGGTGTGGGACACTAAAAGGAAAGTATCAATTACTAATGGATCTATGAATAAAATGTAATATTTTATGGAGTAAGCATGGTTTTAGGTCAAAATAAGAGTCATTTACTACTTCTCACAACTCTTATGGTGCTTAGAAAAAATAATATTGATTGATTTTATTATTCTAAATAATTCTTGTATAGGACTACCCATTTAAAAAATGAATAAAATGTTTGGAATCTTAATGGAAAATCATGTGGTATCTCAGTATGGTATTGTTTATGAATTTATCATCTAAAGAAGCCTTGGAAATACTTTTCTCATTCATTTACTTCAAACTTCTAAAATATGAAAATTGAAATTATGTAGGGAATACATTTTGATTTTATTGAGAGTCTATTTTAGAGGTTCATGGAGCATATGTGAGGATATATGCATGGTGTGAAGTTATTTGATCATGACACATCTCAAATTTATGTTCTATCACCCAATTCATCATTTAGAGAAAACAAATAGGTCACCTATAATACAACCAATTTTATGCTTAGCATAGAAAATTTTAGTATTAGTAACTTGGATAGTATATTTGGAACTTGGGGACTTGAAGTCTTGATGTTGAGAGGTAAAAATGAATGGAAGTAATTTTAAAAAATAACAAAAATGATATATTTTTATTAAGGTGGTTCTTTCCCTCTCTCAAGCATATTGACAACTTGTGTGGTCACCTGACACTTGGTGTAACTATTGGCAAGAATAGGTTGAGGGTTTAATCCCTATTTTTGATTAAAATCACATTGTTTTACATTAAAAATTAGTGGAGGATCAACAAAGCCAAAAATATCAATATTTTTCTAGCATAGATGGTAATTTACTTGTTCATTATTTAATAGTGTAGGTATTTGAAGATGGGAGGAATCCAATTTCCATCTCTCGTTTTTGTATACTGCACTTGAACATTGGATTGGTAGACAACTTTATATTATCACTATGATCAACATCCTATGTTGCTAAGGTGAACATGAGGCTTTTTGGGCTAAACTTGAGTTCCCGTACATGAAAGGTTTTGTAGTTGGATCTTGCCTAGTTCACTATTTTGGTATCTTTATTATTTTTTCCTCATGATTAATAATATCTTTCAATTAAATATTTATTATCAATGTTATAATCCATACGGTTGATTATATACTCCAAGTGGTTAAAATAATAATTATTTTTATTTATTTATACCTACTCAATCAATTGTAAAATGTAACTTATCAATTCATCATTCATATTAGTGTATATATGGAAAAGAGCATTTGTCACACATAAAAATTTAATCCATGATTACCAAGTGGTAGGATTAGAGTGTGGAAAATAGTTATTTTTTGAATTTTAATGTTTTATGGGGGGAAATTTCATACTCAAAGATAATTTTTTAAGGTCATATATCTTTCATATGAAAGCAATTTAAGCTCCTTTTGCTAATTGCATTGATTTTTAAATCTTCGTATCATCACTTACTCTCTATTATTGTTTTGATATATGTAAGATGAAATTATGAAAGAATAAGATGGAATAAATGACCATCCTTTTTCTTCATACCATTTGTTTGGGATAATCGTAAAGATCCTATAATTGATACATTACCAAATATTTGATGGAGATGAGAAAACCTTTAGCTATAGTTTTGGTAAAAAATGATTAGAGATGACTAAAAGAAGGTATTTTTTTAGAGTTTCAAGGAAGATATGCATGGATTTAGATTTGTTTAGAATGAATTTGATATTTTCAAAAAATAGCTAAAAACTTTGATGCAACAAAGTGCTTCTTGAATTATCATAAGATAAGAGTACCTCACATAGTACACATATGATTATGCACTCGACACATAGGATTTATTGATATTCTTAGGAGAGGTTTTCTAATTTTAGATACATCTGGCATATGACCAAGCATAGCCATATTCTTTATAGCTAAAATAAATTATGTATTAAAGTGAAATTTTACATTGATGATGATTCATCCTTATGGTTTTAAAGTTATTGACATGTGACTATTAGCTTCTCCAATTTTGAGAAGTTATTCATATTATAAGTGTTAGAATTGATCTTATCTTCATTTATTGTATTATGCTAGCAATAAAAAGTTAGTTTTTTGGCTAAATGGATGTGTTTTTAATATTAATAAGATTTTAGAGTAGCTGCTTTACAATTTTGTGAAGATACCTATTAGATTTATAAAATTGGTGAGTCCATGTCACCAATTGTTTATCCTATAGTCATGCACATTTTATTTGTATCCTTGATATATTCAATCTATTTATCCACTTAGATACGTTAAGTTGAATTTGTTAATTAAAAACCACCACTATGAGTCTATCCTTAGGGGGAAATTTCATCATGCTTCTCAACTTTTGGATCTTGTTCATAGTCACATTTATAGGCATATGAAATATTGTTCTCTTTTAGATAATAATTATGTTCTCACCTTTTTTGATAAATTTTCTAAGTTCATATGGATTAACACCATCAAATCCAAGGACAAATTATTTTATAATTTCAAGTATTTAAAGGTTTTGGTATAGAATTAGAGTAGGTATAGGATCAAATGCCTAAGGATTGATTTTGGTAGAGAGTTCACTACTGATGACTTTGAGTATTTTCTTACATCTCACAATGTTATTTACTCATAAACCATTCCTTATAATCCTTAATGGAAAATAGTAACAAAGGGAAAGAGTAGATTCATATTATATATGTGTCATTATAAGATATAAATCAAAATATGGAGTTGAAATTTTGGGATATAATTAATCATTTTTTTCATAAACCATTTCTTATAATACTTAATGAAAAATAGTAACAAAGGGAAAGAGTAGATTTATCTTATATATGTGTCATTATAAGATATAAATCAATAATATAGAATTGAAATTTTGGGATATAATTAATCCTTTACAACGTATATCATCAACAAAACACTAAAATATGGATTGAGGGTATCAATGTGTGTGAATAATGGATGACAAAGAATAATTATATTTTACATATTTAATTTTTTTGTTCAGTGATATGGGCTTATACTCCTAAGAAGAAGTATAATTAATTTTAGGTAAAAGAGTCACTAGTGCATGCTTATAGGGTATAATGAGAAGTATAATGCTTATAAGGTATAATGAGAAGTATAAGACCTACTATATTTATTATGGTTTAGATGTTAGAGTTGTCATCATTTATCATAATGTGAAGATTCTTTCCTTAGGCTTCTTGTCCTCTTTAATAATTTCTTGTAAATTCTTCCATCTTATTCTTTTGATGCTTTTATTTTATTCTGTTATGGGATTGGTTATGGTTTATCTTTAGGTATTGATGTTATTCTCTCCAGTGGAGTTACTCCAATAAGAATCAAGAAGCCAGTTTGGTTCATGTGTGATTATGATTACACAATCACTTTTCCCAACTTTCTTTTTCACTAAATTTGAGAAAAACTTGAATTGATAAACATCAATATCCTTATGTAGAGCTTGATCAAATCCAAATATCCACCACCCATGAGGAATTTGTAGAGCAAAGTAACTCCTCTATTGAGGAAGAATCCAACTACCTAACCAACTTTTGTGACATATATATCTCATAAATGTGTCCAGTCCATCAAACCAATCATGATTTCCAGGAATAGAAAAATCCTGAGGTCCTTCATAATGTTTCAATGAATCTACACCAGCAGGTAATTCAGGTTTATGTACTGCTATATTTTCAAGCTTGTAACAAGCTAGAGGTTGTAATGCAAATTCAAATGGATGAAAAAAGCGGCGTTCATATGTAAATGGTGAAGGATTTGGATATGCAAGATCTCCTCCAATAAGAAGCAAGTTTCCACATGGCAGTTCTTGCAAAAAACCCTTGTAGCTTAGTTTAAGGGAACGTTGAGAAAGCAATCAAGCTATAGCATATGTCGCATTCCCACCATCTTCAATGTCTGCTATAAAATCAAACCACGGTTCTTCTCTTGTATTTAGATGATAAAAAAGAAAACCCTCGCTAGTGGCATTATCTTTGGGCCCCGATCATCATTTGGATATCAAATCATCCAAGAAACAATGTTACAGATACTAAAAGATCAAATGTCATCTTGAACAAATCTGTTGATGTCCCTGAATACCAAGGAACCATGTCCAAGAAAACTGGAATGATAGATGTCTTTCGAATATCAGAAATAGATTATGTCTCGGGATGTGTCAAGGCCCATCCAATTGACCTTTCAACTACATAATTTGCAATGTACAATCCTATAAATGTTACCCACAGAGAAAAAATAGGTGATATCTTATCAACTGACTCACCATAAATAATCCATGTTTAGGATAGTCACTTGCAGAGCCAACTGAAGCAAGCCAATTAGAGCAAACATACACCTTAAGATCATGCACCTGCTGCCACCCTGAGTGTAACTTGTCATTTCCTTGTTTTAATAATGACTTTTCTCTACTAACAGTTCTATTGCCATAATAGCTGTAAAAAACACAACATGCTACACTTAGCACGACACTATTTTGTAGAATGGTGAGAATCTCAGGCCTCTTTCCTTCAAAGTGTGCAACAATACCCATATACCATAGCACCATAAATGTAATATTTAAAACCAGAAGTAGCAAGGTGGAAGATAAGAATAATGTTAAAAATAAAGATAGACCCATTTTGATATCAACTGTCATTGATTGTATGCTTGGGAAATGATATACACCAGTAATTAGAAGCCATAACACATACCATCGACTGAAGTTTAAGTAGATTGGCTGAATAGTTCTCCTCAAGAAAGGTGAGCTTTTTTACAATGGTGAGCATGATCTAATTTTTTTTTTCTTCTTTTTTAACACCCACAACGATCACCAGCGCAAGATGACCAGAAACGAATAGAAATCAATCGATGGCTGGGTAAATCAATCGCTAGCAAAATTTGATGTGCTCGTGTAGACACCAAAACAGCACCAATCCGATTATGTGACTGCAAACATTGATCGCTTTGACACACACAGCCCCTAGGGCAGCCCTCAGAGGTTAAACAGTGGTCCTAACCACTTTTATAGCAATTTTGTAAGGTCAAGAAGCAATTTGGCACATTCGGGCACTTTGCCCAGTATTCGTCTCACCCAGGGACGAATACTAACTGGGATTCGTCTCACCCAGGGACGAATTCTAAATTCGTCTTTGGTCAGGACGAATTCCAGGTTTAACGGGCAAAAAGAAGAATGCCGCCAAGTGGCAGCCGAGGACAGTCAATTATTGCCTCCTGTCGTGCATGCGCGTGTAGGTGGGTAGGTTGGCAGTTAGAGGACTGTCACAAAGGCAGTCATGGAAGCCCAAGTCAGGGAGGAGTCTCCTCCCTCTTGGGAAGGCATGGCCGCCACATGGCATCCCTGCATGCCCCTCCAAAGAGACCCCTTGGGTCTATAAAATGGTGGACTTTCCCACCCAAATGAGGACAGGTTGGAGGCATTTTCAAGCAACGAAGTGCTGCCAAATTGAACACCCTATTGCACCCTTTTTCGATTCACCTTTTCACATCCATTAATCTCTTTCGCAAGAGAGGTTATTGGGTGGCTTTTGGAAGTGTGGATCCGAACCCAAACCCAACATTTGACCACCTCAATCCACCAATTTGTCGACAACACAATCCCAAGAGATTTTGGGCCCATCCCTAGTGGATTGGCGTCAAAATCAAGTTCTAACGGGGGCGGCCCGCTTGGGCACCCCACACTTTTTGTTAGTTTCATTTTAGTCTATTCTATTATTGCTTATTTATCCTACATTACATTCTATGCTATTTAGATAGTTCACAATCTTGATTTCAGAAGACATTTATCAAATATTATCATGCTTTGTCGATTTTGTGGCCCTCACTAACTTGCAGGTAGCGACATCAAATTCCCATGGATAGAGGCCAAATTGGGAGAATCCGACCATCTGGGTCATCCCAAAATGGCCCCAATTACTTAACCCCTTTGTCTGTAGGTGTTTTGGAGATCCCGAGGTTCGACATTTAGATGGCATCACTTCGGCTTTCCTAACACAGTCGAATTCGTCCCACCCGGGGACGAATAACAGCAGAATTCATCCTGCCAGGGATGAATTCTAGTTGAATGTAGATTGGCCGATTGTTTCAATGGCGGTGGCCCTCCGGTAATGTCTTTTGATCTCTATCAGATTTGCAAGTCATTTAGATTCATTTTATTCACTGTTTTTGATAATCTTTTAGCATACATCTTTCATTAATTTCAAGGAACAAACTTTTCCTATTTGCAGTAGGTGCTACTAACTCTTTTGTTGTTTCTTTGAACGCAGGAGGAGCAGCAAGAATCGAAGATCCATCAACACAAGCGGCGGCAACACTTTGGCCCGCCCATTTCAAATGTGGGCACGCGGAAAGAAGATCACTATTCACGATTGTAATGGAAACATGCTAACACTCCTAACCCCTAAAAAGGGAGGAGATGTATTGTAACCGAATTGGAATCAGATTAATAAAAAGGGTTGTGTTCTCTATGCTTTATCTCATTTTACGTTTGCCTTTATTCGATTAAATCCGCTTTATTTCAAGCATCAAGCTAGTTAGTTTACATTGTAGCAATTAGTGTTTCTTTTTATTTCCGAAATCTCATGCTTTCAGTGGCGATCACGGTGGGACTCTGTCCCCTGGTTTTTAAGATCAAGTAACTGATCCATTTCTGTGTTTTGTGCTTGACAAGTACAATTTTTTTTAAAAGCAGACTATTATTCGTCTCTGACTACGATGAATACTTTACTGTAATTCGTCTGACCCTGAGACGAATTCAAATTCATCTCAGACAGGGACGAATTCTATTCTGTAATTCGTCTCACAGAGGGACGAATTTCTATCTATAAATTTTTAGAGCCGAGGATCAGAAACAACAAGTCTAGGCAGAGAAAGGTAAGGGTTCCAAAACTGTCTTTGTCATTTTTTGATTTTTTGCTTTCACTTTCTATCAATTCTTGCGTGCTTAAGGAAAGTAGTGGTTGCTTGCATGTTTCAATTTTAAGTAAAATAAACCACACACACATCACGTGGCACATTTTTAACCAAGGAGCTGGTCGTAAGACCCCAGCCCTTGAGCAAGACCAACGGTGGGTTCATCACCACCTTGGCTTGACTTTGCATCCATTTCCCCTGATTGTCACTGTTGTTAGGCGTAAATCCTGACGAAAGCTGACCGAGTGTCACTGGGGTGATTCCCATGCATGCGAGGATAAGTCTTCTATGGTAGGTGTCATTAACAAGACAATCCCCCTTTCGTACCACCTATGTTCCACGTACCATCTGCTCTCACGTACCTATAGTTTCCCTCTCGTAAGGGCGGGTATATAGAGAGGTTGGTATATCGGTCCGGCAATGGTATATTGAAGGGGCGACCATTTATGGGAGTCATATGAGCCAACATTCTGCATTTAAACGTTCTTCAAAACTTTCAAAAACAAAACAAAACATCAAAATGCACTAAACCAGTTTAGGACACACCATTAATCTTTAAAAGAGATAATCACTGTTTGTGTATGTGTGTGTTCATTTCTGCTTAGTGTAACAAAAAAAAATCATCATAAACGAGATAAAAATCTGCTTAGCTAGTAGAAGAGCACCACAATGGTGTACACCCGTAGCCAAGCCCAATCAAGGGCGGATGCTGCGGAAGGTGCACAAAGAGAGGGCGCTGGTCGCCTTCGCTTTAGCCCTGAGGACTTGGCCATACCGCCTTGGCGGTCTGGCCTACAAGAGAGTCCACATCAGGCCACATCAAGAAGGAATTATTGGGACCCCCCTCTGTGGGGTATGCCCATTCAACACAGCCCCTTTCGGGAAGAAGCTTTACATGTGGCACTCGACGTAAATAGAAAACCGCCTTTTGAGGCTAGATATGAGTGGCCACAATGCGATGAAGCGCTAGAGAGGCACAGTGTCCATGAGGAGAGACAGCATGAATATGACATCTCTCCTTTGCCTCCCATTAGAACTGAAAGACAAAACCCAGAGCGCAGGGCTCTCCACACAAGGCGAGCTAACTCCGCTCGCCCCTTTCACACCCATGAAAGGGAGTACGAGGAAGACCATCGCATTCCTCGAGAACAACATACAGCGTGGGAACCTTGCATTTTTGCACCTGCTAGATATCATGGTCACCCATCGAGGCCAGAGCCTCAAGTAAATGTCGCCAACCTCGACAGAGGGAAGCGACCCATTGAAATTTTAGATCATCAAGACCGAGGCAAATACATAGGAGAAACATTCAAGCCTCCTGAGCAAAATATGGTAGACCAAATTGACCCGGCAGTCGCCAGACATGCCGCCCGCCAAGCCCGAATCACGCAGCTTGAGCAAGGTCATCAGGAGTTAGAGTACTTATACCGCCTCAATAAAGAGTGCATGCAGCATGAAGCGGATGAGCTACGTTATAAACTACCTGAGAGGGTGCCAACCCCTCGCACCCAAAAAGTAGAACAATATGAGAGGTATAATCCTTTGGTGCAGGACAGGTCTCCGTGACCTCGTCAAGCTTTGCCTCCGAGACCTTATAGACCCGAGAGGGAGGCCACTCCCCGAAACAATGATGGGTACCCTCAGCGGGGACTCACTCAGGGTCATAGGTCTCACCCAGAGACTCCTCAAGAAGTTCATGAGGAATATGAACCAGAAATAGAATGGGCCGAAATGCCCTATCAAGGCGGGAGGGCTGCCATTCGGCCACCCCCCATAGGCCTCCAGTCTCCCATAACTCACAACGGGAGCAAACAAAAGAGGAAGAAATTAAATCTTTCGATGCATACAAAGCGCTATTAGAGCGTTTGGAGTCTATGGAGACAAAAGCTTCTGGGCATCAAAAGCCCATGTTACGTCAACTCCATAGTCATCCAGTGCATCCCTCAGTGCCCACACCTCTTTACCCCGAACATTTCAAGTTGCCTCAATTGGCAGTCTTTAAAGGTGAAGAGGATGCTCAAGAACATGTCACAAGATTCCTGAGCCAATGCTTCGGCATTCAAGATAATGATGCATTGTTGCTTAGGACATTCATAACCACATTCATGGGCCCTACCTCGGATTGGTTCACATAGTTACCGAAGCATAACATAAATAACCTAGATCAATTAGTAGATGCGTTCCTTGAACGCTTTGCCTTCAACACCAAGAAGAAGGCATCACTGAGTGATCTGGCCAGCCTCAGGCAATATGAGGAAGAGACAATGGTAGCATACGGGAATCGATGGAGGGCTTTGCTTTCTAAGCTACCCTACCTTCCCCCTATGTCTGACCTCACACAGATGTTTGCACGAAGTTGCTTGAAATCGATCTCTAGGCTATTGCAGCTACAGCAATACGCCAGCCTAGAAGAAGCTTTGGTGCAAGCCAGAGTTATAGAAGAGATCAAAATAGGGGAAGGCACAATCGCCAAGCCTAAAAAGAAAGAGTGGAACAAAAACACTAAGACCGGGACTACGCAATCACAACCCGCTGCGGTTAATCAAGTTGCGATAAATGTCCCCAAGCCTATGCAAGAAATACAGCCTCAAAAGGCTAATTATCAGGCAGTGCCTCCTAATTATGAAAGAGAAAATAAAAAATAGGAGCAAAATCAGTAGCGTCGCCCTAGGCGACAATTCACCCCTTATGCGGAGTCTAGGGACTCCCTATTTGACCGCTTGTCAGCGACAAATTTAGTCACCCTTCCAGAAATCCAAACTGTAGATCCTAATGCTCCCAAGCCTAAGGGATACAGAGAGGAATTATATTGTAGGTTCCATAGGCGAAGGGGACATGACCTGAATGGATGTTGGAAATTCAAGGGATTAATACAAGATTTGATCGATAATAAAACATTGGCAGTGGACAACCCCATAGCACCAAATAATCAATAGATGGGGGTTTTCAAGGACCCTTTGCCTGCCCACGAGGCACAGGCAAAACCTCTTTAGGTCAATGAGGTGCGACAGAATCTTCCCATGCAAGGATTTGTGGGAATGATCAGCATAGTGACCAGGAACAAAAAGTACCCAGGAGTTGCCCCCGAGGCAGCTACAAGAGAAGTTCCAACAACGTCGCAACCTCAACAACGCCCTGTGCAGTTGCCTCCGCCTAGACCCGAGGTCACGATACGGACCAAACTCACGTAGAGTTTGTGGACCACATCGGCTAGGCTTTCCATTTACGAGCTTATTCAAAGTCAACACCCCATAGAGAAGCTCTCATGGAAATTTTGAAAGCCATCGAGTTACAACCTCACGAAGCGAATTCTTTCAATAACTTCGTGGGACATGTGAAACGATGTACGGAGCCGGTCATTACCTTCAGAGAGGATGAAGTTAAAACAATATCGAATGACATGGCAGATCCACCCCTGCACGTTATCGCGCGGGTCAACGGGATCCCGTACAAGAGAGTGTTGGTAGATACTGGCTCGTCCAGTAACATCATTACTACCATAGCATTAAAACATCTGAAGCTGCCAGCCTCTCATATCATGGCTTCCACATACACACTGAGAGCATTCAACGATGCGATATGCTCGATAGTCGACACAATTGTTCTGCCCGTCCAGGTAGGACAAAAGATGATACCTACATTGTGCCATGTTTTGGAAGGCGAGATGGCATATAACATATTGCTAGGGCGGCCATGGATCAGGGACATGAAGTGTGTCCCTTCGATCGCTCACCAGTGTCTAAAGTATGCATTTGAAGGAGAAGTACATGTAGTCTCGATGGACTTAGAACCCTTCAAATATTGCAATGCGGTGCAATTAATGCCTCAATCGACCCTCCCTTCAACGCATTTGGATTTCCAGTTAAATCCATCTAGACAGGGTCCAATACCGCGGGCACCACTGGTGACTAAACCATCAAAATCCCAGCCAGGTGAGTCTTCATCATCTGTTCCTTCACTACCAATGCCACCTGTCATGGCTAAACAGAAGGACAAAGGAAAATAGATCTTGGAAGAGGCTCAGCCCCTAGAAGAGGCGTTGCCAACAATATCAACTGTCTCAACAGAAGAAATACCTAGCACAATGGAAGCTGAGACTCCTAACCCACCAAACATGGAATGGACTCAGGAAGGCCTCCCGTTCCCTCCCTCCCAAGCATCAACAATTACTGTTGAAATGGCCAGTACGGGCCTGGGGGAGTATCTAGTGCAGAATGTTGTGGCAACGCCCGCATTAGAATCAGTACAAGACATGGGGAGACCTCGCCTTCCCATAGGGACAGTTGTTCCTCTAGGTTACCCACCAAACCAGACTAATTTTGTGTATGGGGGCCTTGATCATGGTCCTGAACCATGCAAGCAAAAGGATGAGGATGAAGAGCCTTTTGCCAAAAATGTCAATTATCTATCAAACCCGGACTTCGCTCTGAGATATCTCGGCCAATGCAATTGGCATGGATACGGGCTAGGGAGGTATGAGCAAGGGGTGCGTGTCCTTTGCCAGCCAAGATACCAAATGCCATATGATAAGTCGGGAGTAGGGTTCAACCACCCCCTGCCCTTAGACATCTTGGTGGAAAACATGCAAGGCCTAGGAATAGGCAACAAGGGTGGATTGGCATCAGATCCTTATGCCAACCCAAATACAGAATATACATTGGGAGATTACCTCCCATGGTCAACAAACACCCTTGGTAACATCAGTAATCCCTCTCCTTTGCTAGAGAGAGGTGAAAGTTCGGACACTAATTCCCAAAGAGAGCATAAACGGTGTCCAGAGATCTTTTTGAAACTGTTCCCTTTAGAGGTTCCAGTTGAGCCAATGCAGTGTCAAGAGAATCAGGTCCCTCCACCAAGAGTGGAACAACCGCAATGGGATCAGATTAATTTGCTAGAACAAGGTGAACCCTTAATGTCGCAAGCAGTTGTGGAAGAAAATGAACATTTTTGGATCTCCGACAGTGATTCGGAAGATGAGACTGAGATGGCCTATCTCAACCACATGCGACAAATGCAACAAAGGCAACAAGTGCAACAACGGCGTCCCTTAGGGATTGATGACTTATTTGCACAGATGGGCATACTGCCAGGGCATGAGTGGTATGTAGACCCAAGGGGTGGGACCAAGTGTTGGATCCATGGCTCCAAATTTACGATGAGCACCGTCCACCCCGAGACCCTATAATGACATCAGTGTCGAGGGAAGACCCTGTCTTCCTATCAGCACATAGGGCAGATCCGTTCGTGCCCATTCCCCTAGAGCCAGATCCAGAGTATAGGGAGCATCCAGAATGTTCGAGTTATCATACCCACGGTAATGGAGACCAAATTCATTCCATCCACATGATCTCCATTGATTTGACCGCACCCATCCGCAATCCGGCCGATCCAACACGGTCATTGCATCTAGACACAGATGCCATCGACTGGGATCGCGTCAATTCACCTCTCTCACCATCAGAGTACTGGCCTTTCGGTAAGATGCCTCATTTTACCCCAGGGACAACTCAAGATATTTTTTAGGCTGAAGAGGAACCCGAGGTTCCCAACGTAGATTTAAATTCAGCTGATGATATCCATTTGATCCCGACTCCACATCAGTTGGAGGACGGATCCCACATGTCAGTCGAGGAGACGACTGACGTAGATATCGGCTTGGATCCAATGAATCCATAGATTATCAAGCTGGGGGTAAGCTTATCCCCTGAAGAGCAAGCCGACTACATTGCCCTTCTCAAAGAGAAGAAGGAGGTTTTTGCATGGTCATACAAGGATATGCCAGGACTAGACCCGTAGCTAGTCACGCATAATTTAACGCTTGATCCGACAATCAAGCCCGTAAAGCAAAAACTACGTAAGATGCACCCAACAGTGGCCTTGATGGTCAAAGATGAATTGCAAAAGCTGTTGGATGCACAGTTTGTCATCTACGTGGATTATCCGCCATGGCTGTCCAACATGGTGCCCGTCAAAAAGCCCGACGGGAGGATTCGCATATGCACTAATTTTTGAGATCTAAACAAAGCGAGTCCTAAGGATGATTTCCCCTTGTCGAGCATCGACGCGTTGGTAGACGCTACAACAGGTCACGAAATGCTCTCCCTCATGGATGGTTTCTCAGGATACAATCAGATTCGTATCAATCCTGAAGACCAACTAAAAATGGCGTTCACAATGCCTTGGGGGACATTTTGTTATAAGGTCATGCCTTTTGGCCTTAAAAATGCTTGGCGCCACCTACCAACGTGCCATGACGTACATCTTCCATGACTACATGCATAAAACTTTGGAAGATTACATGGATGATTTGTTAGCCAAGTCTCTGTTGCGCTCAAATCATATCGATGACTTAAGCAAGATCCTCGATCGCCTCATGGAGCATAAAGTTAGACTAAATCCCAAGAAGTGCGTATTTGGCGTCACATCTGGAAAACTCTTGGGTTTCATAGTCTCAAAGCGAGGCATCGAGGTGGACCCAAAGAAAGTCAAGGCAATCCTTGAAATGGTTCCCCCAACTACCATTAAGCAGCTCAGAAGTCTGCAGGGAAAGGTCACGTCGATTAAGCGCTTCATAGCGCAACTATCTGACAAGTGCCGACCCATGAACAAATTATTGCACAAGGGGGTTACATTTCACTGGGATGACGAGTGCCAGTCAGCCTTTGATGAAATCAAACAATACCTGGCTTCACCGCCAGTATTGGCACCACCTAGACCAGGAGTGCCATTCTACTTATACATCTCAGCTACTGAGGTGGCACTGGGTGCCATGCTAGCCCAGAAGAATGAACTTCACAAAGAATAGGCTACTTACTATCTTAGCCGCACCCTGGTCAGTTATGAACTTAACTATGCATACGTCGAGAAACTCTGCTTGGCAGTGGTGTTTGCTACCAAAAAGCTATGCCACTACATGTTGAGCAACACTACGTATGTTGTGTCTAAGGAGAATCCATTGCGATACATGATGAGTCATACTTATCATAGTAGTCGCACGACGAAATGGATCATGTTGTTGACGGAATTTGACATAGAGTTTATTGGACAAAAATCTATCAAAGGACAAGTCATAGCCGATCAACTAGCGGAGGCTCCTCTTGAAGACGATCAGCCTCTAGTCATAGAACTACCCGATGATGGGGTCTTCCATGTCTCAGAATCGCCAGATTTTGATGAGCCTGAGTCACAGGCTGACATAACCCTATTCTTTGATGGTTCTAAATGTGAGCAAGGTGGTGGCATGGGAATAGTATTCTTCACACCGCAGGGCGCTCCAATGCCCCTGTCATTTAAATTAAACTTCCCGTGCACCAACAATAATGCAGAGTATGAAGCCTTGCTCATAGGTCTTCAGACAACAATCGCCATGAACATCAAATGACTGAACATCTTTGGTGATTCGCTGTTAATAGTCAATCAAGTCAAAGGGGTATATCAATGCAAATGCCCAGTTCTACAGGCTTATAAAGCCCTTGTGGACAAATTCCTGGCAAAACTTGAGTGGTATGACATCGAGGCACTCCCTCGATCATCGAATCATTTTGCGGACACAATGGCCTCCTTGGGGTCACTAATCCCGCAAGACCTTTTCGGTGATATGACAACCATTCAAGTCAAAACCTTATCGCAATCCATGATGGAGCGTGCAAGCTCAGACTTGACGCCAGGAATCCACATGATCCAGATTGAACCATCCTCGGATAAGTTCTCTCGAATCCAAGATCATCTGAAACGTGCCAACTGGGGGTCCTTGTTCTCCCCTACTCCCATTAATAGCAACACAACGCTATTCTTACAGGTTCTATCCCATTCAACGTTCGCTAGGGATGAACTTCAAGAGGGATTGGCTATTCATACCATCGAGGTTTCTGATCAACAGGACTGGTATTTACCCATTAGAGACTACCTCAAGTTAGGTAATCTCCCGCTTGGATTGACGCATGCCGCAAAATGAGCACTCAAGCAGAAAGCGGCTAAGTATGTCTTGATAGGAGACATTTTGTATCGTCGTAGCTATGAAGGAATCC
The DNA here is from genome assembly GCA_028583015.1 of Wollemia nobilis. NCBI lineage: Eukaryota > Viridiplantae > Streptophyta > Pinopsida > Araucariales > Araucariaceae > Wollemia > Wollemia nobilis. The sequence goes on from JAQPPZ010016831.1 coordinate 4,120,224, forward strand.
TCCTTCGTTGCTTGGACCAGCAAGAGTCCACTTGGGCGATCGCCCAAGCGCACGATGGTACATGTGGTGGCCACTTCAGTGGTATGGCCATCGCAAAGCGCATTCTTTGCATGGGCTATTATTGGCCATCTTTAGAGCGAGATTGTTGCGCATATGTCAAGAAGTGCGTGAAGTGTCAACATCATGCCAATTTGATGCACGTACCTTCCCAGGCCTTGCAGAGAGTCCAGTCTGCTTGGCCATTTTCGTAGTGGGGCTTCGATCTAATTGGAAAGATCTCCCCTACGTCATTAGGCCATCACACGTTTATCATAACGGCCACAGAGTATTTTACCAAGTGGGTGGAAGCAGTTCCGCTTACCTCTACGACAGGACCCCGCATTGTGGAGTTCATTTTGCATAACATCATATGTCATTTTGGTATTCCATCCAAAATAGTCTCGGATAATGGGATGCCATTCAAGAACAAAGACGTGCGTGCTTTGACCACAAAGTACAAAATTTAGCATAGTTTTTTGACACCCTATTATCCGTAGGCGAATGGGCAAGCAGAGGCGTCAAACAAAATGCTAGTTGCCATCCTCAAAAAGACAGTCACAGACAGTCATAAGGATTGGCACATTCAAATCCCACTTGCCCTATGGGCCTATCGCACTAGCATTCGGACACCCACTAGGGCCACTCCATTTTTGCTCGTGTATGGCTCCGAGGCAGTCATGCCTCTAGAGTTGGAGATTCCTTCCCTACGCATATCAATGCAAGAGTTCATCGATGATGACTCTACATGGCAGGCCCGGTTAGACCAGCTTACGTTGCTTGATGAACGACGCGTTAATGCTCTCGAGCATTTACGTATTTATCAAGAGCGACTTAAGAAAGCTTACAACATGAAAGTTCACCTCAGAGACTTTCGAGTTGGTGATTTGGTTTTGAAGGAAAACCAACAGAATTCTAGTTTGTCATCCCACCTAAGGGACAAGTTCATGGCAAATTGGTTAGGTCCATATGTCATTGATAGCAAAATAGGACCCGGGACATACCGGCTAGCTTCTCTTGATGGAATCAAGGAAACAGAACCCTTGAACATCAGTCATTTGTGCCCATTTCATATCTAAGAGAGCCAAATCCCAAAATGCTCCAAGGATCTCTAAAATCGCTTGGTCAATCCCAAAATGCTCCAAGGATCCCTAAAATCGCTTGGTCAATCCCAAAAATGCTCCAAGGATCTCTAAAATCGCTTGGTCAATCCCAAAAATGCTCCAAGGATCCCTAAAATCGCTTGGTCAATCCCAAAAATGCTCCAAGGATCCCTAAAATCGCTTGGTCAATCCCAAAAATGCTCCAAGGATCCCTAAAATCGCTTGGTCAATCCCAAAATGCTCCAAGGATTCTCACAATCACTTGGTCAAAAATAAAGAAATTCAAAATCCAAAAATCATCAAAAACAACAAAAATTTGCATCTCATTTCTAGGCATGCTCAAATTCATCAATAAAGCATCTCATCTTCATATTCACAAAAATCAATCCATCAAAAATACAAAAAAATACATAGCTGCATTAAGCATTACATCCATACATTGCATATTTGTGGTCGTACAAGTCAAAGGCACCATAGGCTGTAATTGCTCTGCTAGTCCATCTGGTTCCACATTGTTCCATCTTAAAAAAAAAAAACAAACGCCATTTACTATTTTTCACCACACTAAGAGTCAGTGGTCTTCTAATGTATCAAGAGTTTTCATAATTCAGTCATCATTTTGCTTTCTAGCCATGTAATGTACCGAGTCAGACAGATTTTACGAAGGTAGAGTTCTACTTGAAATACGCCTTGTTACGTAGCATCCCAACACAAATTAAAACACATAAAAATTCCCAAGTTGTGTAAACGAAAGATGAAACCTGCATAGTAATCCAGGTCACCATAAGCGAAACGGTTATCTTGCTCATCCCCCTGTGCGAATGACCCAAAGAATGCTGAGAGTTGGCAAAAGGACAAGCATCTTCCCTACCCAATTCCCTAAGAATCCCAAAGTTCTCAATAGTTGCCAAAACATCAAAAATTTGCAAACATCAAAACTCCAAAAATTTACAACACATAAATCAAAAGACAAATTCAATAGTGATTCTCGTCACTCCATATCTAAATCCCTTGCTCAAAAGAAAAACAAATAAAAATAAACAGTGATTTTATCACTACAAACGAGCAAGTATCCCAATACAATTAGAAAAAAGAATCTGAACTTGAATCCCTGGAACTCTCAACATTTCGAAAATCATCGAGGCAAACTTCATTACAGGTTTGGTTGATAGCCTATCGGTCAATGGTGGTAAACCTCCCGCATGACGATATATCTGTCACATTAACTTGTGTATGAGATCAATGTTTGCATATGGATGAGCTAGCTTATGGTATCCTAGATAGCACCGCAGATTAATCTAACTAAATACAACAAAGGAGTTAGTGGAGCTAATTAGGTGATCCTCAATACAGGTTCGGTTGAAAGCCCATTTGGCACTGGCGGTATCCTGACAAATACCACATAAATGAACTCAATTGCACACACAGGGATGTGAAATAACTTGGTCAAAAACAAGTCCGATTCATACCTTGTTCAAAAGTCTTGTAAGATAAAGTACAATCATGGCTAGTGAGTTAAAACCGTCTGAGTCTCAGAAAACCTTAGCTACATTTCTAAACCAACTGCGCTACTTTTCATCCTTGCAATACCATCAAAAATCACATATATACATACAAAGTCATTCATCACAACAATCGCCTAAAAATAAAATAACAGAGTTCTAAACAGTCTATGGTGCCATAACCAACCATCACAAATTCCATTCATCCATTTCATTTTGCATATCACATATAAATCAAAAACATTTGCATTCATCATAACATATGCATTCATCAAAATAAATAAACATGCATACATCCATATTCATCAACCATAATGCATAATATCAAATCATCACATATGCATAACCACAATAAAGCGGATATATATATATATATATATATCATCAAAAAAATGCCCGTAGGCTACAAAACTGGTCCTCTGACCCCGCAATCATATAACAAAATCACCCAACCTAAGGCGTCGACCACCATGATCACGCAGGATCGGTGCGACGGGAACTACCCCCCGTGGTGTGGGTCCTATGGGACCTCGTAGGGCGGCTACTACTAGCCCCCGCATCACGCCTACTACCGCCTCCCTCATCCAATCGCCTGCGACGAGATGATGCTGACTGCTCAGTAGCACTGTCCCTCGTTCGACGTGAAGATCCACCTCCCGACGGCTCAGGTAGCCGCCCACCGAGGTGGATGACCTCCCTCTCCAAATCTAGCCGGTGTCGACACCACTCTGCCTCCCGTCGATGGTAGTAAGCTACTGCATCATCGCGCTGTGCCAAAACCCTATCCCGCTCTGCTAGCTGAGCCCGTAGGAGATCCCTCTCCCGCAGCGCATCCCCCAGCTCCTGATCTCGCATCCGTAGTAGCTCTATCAATCATGCATTCTCAACATGTACCCCAGACTCCATCTCCTCCATATCCGCCTGAAGCATAGGACTCTCTGGAATAGCAACCTGCTCTGGCTCCCACTGCTCCTCCATGTCCTGCATCTCCGGCTGATCCGGAGCTCCCAAATCTACATCCTCATCCCCCACCTCAACCATGTCCGCATCCTCCAACGGAGCTCCCCAATCATCCCCTGGTGCCTCAGCACCCTCCCTTCGCCTCCTGCCTCCCAGTGGCCCCTCTCCTCGCCATCATCGTAGTACCCACCACGAGTCATACTCAGTGGTAGTCCCGACGTCATCCACATCCGGGACGTCGATCACCGCATCCGAATCCTCGCCCAATGGCGCGATGACCGGTCGGTCTAGAGTCCTCTCATCTCCCCGATGCCGATAGACCATGGGCTCACCAGGAAACCCCTGGCGCACCCCAAACTATCATGTAACCCGGCTATATGAGAAGAACTCATGCTCGGTCCCGTGTCGCCCAATCAACCACCGCTCCCTACGTACCCGTCGGAGCCACTCTCCAGCCTCCGACCAGGCTGGACAGTCCCGATAAGGGTGCCAAACCACCTCCCCTAGAGTGAGCCAAGAGAAGGCATCAGCATAGTGCCCTACGACACCTGCCCACCATCGACTCTACCCCTGCTCTACGGACCGCCGCCACAAAACTGCATAACCTATCTCCTTATCCTCCATCGCCGCCCGAGTCGTCCATGGTAACCCGGTTGGCCTCTCAACTGCTATGTGCTGCCAACCCCAACACTGCAATAGATAACTATAGCTGATCCCCTTCGCTATTGAAAGCGGACCCCATACAACTCCCCGTAGAGCTGTGCCAATAGTGTCTGTCCCCATCTCAAGATCAGCGGTGCCTCTATCGGGCACTCTACCAACTGCCACACCAAATCCAACAGGTTCCATGGGAACCTCGTGCCTGACGAGTCAGGTAATAACATGTTAGAAATGAGGCCCATAAGGAATGCGTGCCTCACTCCTAACACACCCCTCTCCTGCCACCATCCAACCAAAATCTTGCCAACCTGGCAGTCCACCTCGGCCGTCTCCACTGGGCTCTCTACGCCCAACCGCTCCCCATGCCCGAAGCATCTCGTCAGTACAGTAGTCCGCTGATCACGCGATGATGTCCTGATGGGCAGTCCATCTATCAAAATCTGAAGAAGCCGATAGATATCCTCTAGAGTCATAGTCATCTCCCCTATCGAGAGATGGAAGGTGTTGGTCCATGGATCCCAAAGTTTGATCAGGGCCATCAAATAGGCCTGATCCGGGACCACAGGCTCTAGTCGAGCCACCTGCTTGAGCCCAAGGGCATCAAGCCACTCCCAGTCAACCTCAGTCAGTGCCCCCCATGCCTCAGTGAAAGCAGTGGGTACACGGTACCGGCTCCTAACAACCTGCAAAAGAAAACACACCAAAAAAATTAATTAAAATCATGGAAAAGAACTGTACAGAAAAACAACACACTTACAGTTTAAAACAAAAATAAACTCTAGGGAGCACTTACAGGTCTCGCTTCGGCTCCGCCGCTCGAACCAGTTTGTGTACTCATGATGGCAGGGAAAATCTCGACAGCGCTTCGCTTCGCAGAATTAACCTCCTCCTCCCCAGAGCTCCAAATCGCAAGAAAAATTAGATGCAAATGAGCCCAAACTCAAGTTTTGGCCCTTAAATAGGCCTTTTGAGCTGGAATTCATCCTTTACTGGGATGAGCGCTCTGGTTAGCACTCGTCCCACCTAGGGACGAATTCTAAAGCTGGAATTCGTCCCACCCTGGGACGAATTCAGGCCAAAAATTCAAAAAACATTAAAAATTGAACAAAAATGCACTAAAAACAGATAATAAATTTGCCCGATGTGAGTGCTGTTGCACTTGACATCCCGGGCATACAAAATAGACGTTGGGGTCACAAATTGTCATTATCCTACTCCCTAAGAAGGCTATCTTAGCCGGACCGCTCCATGGGAAGATGGATTTTTGCCAATTTCAGCTCCAAACAGCGTCGCAAAAAGGGTTAACACCCACCAAAAATAGGTCTAAATGTTGGAAAAATTGCACATGCTTAACGATAAACCATCTAAAGGCACCCTTGCACAAGTCATCTTGGGTCAAGCGACTCGTCGCTTTTCTCACGAAGGTCATTCCCTCATCGATTCGTCGCTTGAGGGGGTAGTCACACTTAGTCACCAATCAACAAGCACACACCCAATCAAGGAAATGACATGCATTCAAAGAATCATTGACAAAGACAATTACGCTCCTGCTTGGGGCAGTAAACAAGCAATTATCACAAATTGATCAAACACTTGGCATTCCCGAAGCATGAACACAAGGTTCCCCTGTGGACAAAAGGTTGCGCCCTTTGCCTAATCATGACTGATCAATGTCCAAGCTCAAGTCACACCTCACCAAAATAGGTTAATACTTGAAATCAAATTCCTTAGCTCGTCAGAAGCAAGGATTCAAGAATGCATGCCCTTTCCATGCTTGGGGCATCAAAAGTTGGTTAGGTTACCAAGAAACCCTAATCATTAGTGCTTTGGTTATCTATTTTTGCTCGACGCTGCGCCATGCACAGCGCATCCCAAAAAGGGGCATCTGTAGACACCAAAATAGCACCAATCCGATTATGTGACTGCAAACACTGATCGCTTTGACACACACAGCCCCTAGGGCAGCCCTCAGAGGTTAAACAAGTGGTCCTAACCACTTTTATAGCAATTTTGTAAGGTCAAGAGGCAATTTGGCACATTCAGGCACTTTGCCCAGTATTCGTCTCACCCAGGGACGAATACTAACTGGGATTCGTCTCACCCAGGGACGAATTCTAAAATCGTCTTTGGTCAGGACGAATTCCAGGTTTAACGGGCAAAAAGAAGAATGCCGCCAAGTGGCAGCCGAGGACAGTCAATTATTGCCTCCTGCCGTGCATGCGCGTGTAGGTGGGTAGGTTGGCAGTTAGAGGACTGTCACAAGGGCAGTCATGGAAGCCCAAGTCGGGGAGGAGTCTCCTCCCTCTTGGGAAGGCATGGCCGCCACATGGCATCCCTGCATGCCCCTCCAAAGAGACCCCTTGGGTCTATAAAATGGTGGACTTTCCCACCCAAATGAGGACAGAGGTTGGAGGCATTTTCAAGCAACGAAGTGCTGCCAAATTGAACACCCTATTGCACCCTTTTTCGATTCACCTTTTCACATCCATTAATCTCTTTCGCAAGAGAGGTTATTGGGTGGCTTTTGGAAGCGTGGATCCGAACCCAAACCCAACATTTGACCACCTCAATCCACCAATTTTCCGACAACACAATCCCAAGAGATTTTGGGCCCATCCCTAGTGGATTGGCGTCAAAATCAAGTTCTAACGGGGGCGGCCCGCTTGGGCACCCCACACTTTTTGTTAGTTTCATTTTAGTCTATTCTGTTATTGCTTGTTTATCCTACATTACACTCTATGCTGTTTAGATAGCTCACAATCTTGATTTCAGAAGACATTTATCAAATATTATCATGCTTTGTCGATTTTGTGGCCCTCACTAACTTGCAGGTAGCGACATGGAATTCTCATGGATAGAGGCCAAATTGGGAGAATCCGACCATCTGGGTCATCCCAAAATGGCCCCAATTACTTAACCCCTTTGTTTGCAGGTGTTTTGGAGACCCCGAGGTTCGACATTTAGACGGCATCACTTCGGCTTTCCTATCACAGTCGAATTCGTCCCACCCGGGGACGAATTACAGCAGAATTCGTCCTGCCCAGGGACGAATTCCAGTTGAATGTAGATTGGCCGACTGTTTCAATGGCAGTGGCCCTCCGGTAATGTCTTTTGGTCTCTGTCAGATTTGCAGGTGATTTAGATTCATTTTATTCATTGATTTAGATAATCTTTTACATGCATCTTTTATTAATTTCAAGGAACAAACTTTTCCTATTTGCAGCAGGTGCTACTAACTCTTTTTGTTGTTTCTTTGAACGCAGGAGGAGCAGCAAAGATCGAGGACCCATCAACACCAGCGGCGGCAACGCTTTGGCCCGCCCATTTTGCATGTGGGCACGCGGAAAGGAGATCACTATTCACTTTTGTAATGGAAACATGCTAACTCTCCTAGCCCCTAAAAAGGGAGGAGATGTATTGTAACCGAGTTGGAATCACATTAATAAAAAGGGTTGTGCTCCTGCTTTCTCCTTTTACGTTTGGTTTTGATTCGATTATATCCGCTTTATTTCGTGCATCAAGCTAGTTAGTTTACATTGCAGCAATTAGTGTTTCTTTTTATTTCCGGAATCTCGTGCTTTCAGCCTGCGTGATAGAAAATAGAAATACTTGTACTGGCTCAAAATATGAAATAGTACCAAAATCCGTATCTCGGGGCTCGGTAGAAGAGTTAATATTATCATATGGAGCGTGTCCGCAGCATAAAACATATTTATCCATGGAAAAGTATTACAAAACTCTATCCTCCATGTCTAAAAAACAACACGTGGGAGTCGCACAAGGCCATCTCCACTTCTGTGATATACGACTATGCCAAAAAACAAATAAACATCCACAAGAATGAGAGTTTGTAACAGTTGCGCAATTTGATTGAGGAACAAACAAGTATCCTCGCAACAACTCTCTGATGTGGCACTGAAGATCTGCTTGTCGATGAGAAAAATAAACAAAGCAAAGTCTAACCCCACAACAATATAATATTTCACCATCAATGAAATATTTGAATGAACTAAAAATCCGTAGGATAGTCGAATCATCTATAAGGTTCCATAGTGACCCATCTCATAGATCTGCTACAAGGGTCCAAAAAAATCATAACATCCATCCCAAAACAATATATAGGGTTGTGAGGTATCAGCACCACAATAGAGCATCCATAAAAAAATAGCATTGGGCCCGAATTGAGTACCAACAAAACTGCAACTAGAATCCTAAAATCTAAAAAAACTTTCTAATTTTTAACCATCTGGTTTTTGATCCATCAAAAATATGGAGAGCATACTCCCTCAATAAAAAAATTAGAAGGGGGGATTTCCATGAGGGAAATCCCCCCATGAGGAAAAGCTCCTCAGGATCACAGGGTAGGGAAAGCCTGCTCTGATACCATGTTAGAAAATAAAATACTTCATATTATTGACTTGAAAGTACCTTAGTTAAATAGCAAGTGCTTACAATTTGATTCGTTGGAACATAAATAATTGAGCTAATCTTAGTCATTCAATATCCTAGTAACAAATTAGGATATAATTTTATTATTCTAACAGGAAAAGGAAACCTTTAAAAAAATATTGTGTGAGCATCCATGTTCAATTCAATAATTAGAGTGAGACTTAGAGTTGGCCTTAAATTTTTAATAAAATATTAAAAAGATGAAAATTGCTATATAAATATATAAAAGTACCAAATAGAGAATGTATATCTAATTTTTATATGCCATTGGTAACTAAGACAAATGATAACTCAAGGTAGATCTCCAAAGACAACATACACTTAAAAAATATAATAATTATTGATCTATTTGAACAATAACAAACATGTTTAAATATCAACTAGTTAAAGTGCATCAACTCCTCACCAAGATATCTCTCAAGGGATAAAAAAATGACTAGCCATGGGAAATATACTTTAATTTAAAAATATAATTAGAGAGTTAGCACTTTGAGTTAGAATGAGAGTTTATGAGAGTGGGAGTAATAAGAGTGGTAATTAATATTTTTATTTTTAGTTAGCCTTTGAGTTAGGGTTAGTGTTAGAGATAGATCTAGAGTTTTTAGATTAGAGTTACAACTAGAACTATTTATTTAATGAGTTATAAGAAAATATCAAAATGATTAGCCATGGAAAAAGAAACCTTGATTAAAAATTAGTTTGAGAGAAGTTCAAGGCAAAATTTAGAGTTAGAGTTAGCATTGCATATTCAAGAGCCTTAAAAAATGTTTATGTTTAATACAAAATTAAAAGGATCAAAAATTTTATATAAATATATAAAAATAACAAATGGAAACACATATATAACTTTTATATGCCATTGGTAACTAAGGAAATGTATCAAGGTAGATCTCCAAATATTACATGCATATAAAAGTATAAAAATTAGTGAATGCTTACAAGAAAGCTATTTGAAAGATAACAAACATGTTTAAATATCAACTAGTCAAAGTCTATGAACTCCTTAGAAGAAATCTATTTGAAAGATAACAAACATGTTTAAACATCAACTAGTCAAAGTATATCAACTTCTCACCAAATTATCTCTCAAAGGGTAAGAAAAATGACTAGCCATGCGAAATAAACTTTAATTTAAAAATAAAAATTAGAGTTAGAAGTTTGAGTTAGAATGAGAGTTTAAGAGTGTTTAAATATCAACTAGTCAAAGTCTATCAACTCCTCACCAAATTATCTCTAAGGGATAAGAAAAATGCCTAGCCATGTGAAATAAAATTTAATTTAAAAATAAAAATTAGAGTTAGGAATTTGTGTTAGAATGAGAGTTTGAGTGCGTGGTAATGATAGTGGGAGTTTGAGTTTCAATTAGTATTTTAGTTAGACTTTGAGTTTCAAATAGTATTTTAGTTAAACTTTGAGTGAGGGTTAGTGTGAGAGATAGATCTAGAGTTGCAACTACAATTATTTTTTATCAAGTTATAAGAAAGTATCAAAATGATTAGCCATGTAAAAAAAAAATCCTAAATTAAAAGTTAGTGTGAGAGTCCAAGTTCAAGGCAAGAGATAGAGTTTGAGTTAGCATTGCATATTCAAGAGCCTTCAATATGTTTAATAAAAAATTAAAAGGATATCAAATGGAAATGTATATCTAACTTCTCTATGCCCTTGGTAACTAAGACAAATGATATCTCCAAATATTACATATAAATAGAATATAATAATTATTGAAAGTTACAACAAATCTATTTGAAAGATAACAAACATGTTTAAATATCAACTAGGCAACGTCTATCAACTCCTCACCAAGTTGTCTCTCAAGTTTTAATAAAAAATGACTAGCCATAAAATATGATTATCTCTCCAGTTATAATAAAAAATGACTAGCCATAAAAAGTTAACTTTAAATATAAAAATTAGAGAGTTCGAGTGAGAATTTGATTTGAAGTTGCATATTCAATAGAGAGTTTGAGTTAGTTTGGAGCTTGAGTTAGAATGAGAGGGAGAATTTGATTAAAAGTTGCATATTCAAAATCTTTGAAAACATTTTAGAAAAATCATGAAAACTTTCATATTAAAGTTACGTCTACCTAGATGTATCAAAATGATTATCCATGGAAAAAACATTGATTAAAACCTTAGATTGACTCCAATTTCAAGTCATAGCCATGTAAAAAACATTGATTAAAACCTTACAGTGAGTCCAATTTCAAGTCAAAAAAACATTGATTAAAACCTTACAGTGAGTCCAATTTCAAGTCAAGAGTTAGAGTTAGAGTTAGCAAGAAAGTGAGAGATTCAGTTTGAGTTAGTTCTTTACATATTCAAGATCATTAAACCATAAAAAATAGACTTTAACTAAAAATTAATTAGGGAAATAGTTTTGTCAATGTCTCTTTCCCTATCTTTGTTCAACTTAAGGAGATATTGAGAAATCATTAATTGTCACTTATACCACTACCAACTTTATATTATAAATACCAAACTTTATAATATAAATACTATATTTTTATTATAAACTACATTGAATTTTATATTTATTATAATATTATCCAATACTCACTAACCCAACTAATATCTCATCCATATAATTTTTTAGCTATTAATAATTCATATTATTCATTTCTATTTAAAAAGGTTTATGAGATAACATGTTATACGTTGAATGTTTATTTTATATTCTATAGCTCTATTCTATAATTTTATTAATATACGATGAATGAAATGATTTTGTGCCATGCCAAGGAAGTATCAGAAAGTAGAGAATTCAGAGACATGAATTTATACTTAAGTAGAGTGTTTCAAATCAACCACATCTCATATAAATTATTTCATATAAAACTCTATATTTCATCTACAGAAGAAAACATTATATGAAGTGTCCTTATTTTATTGACTGTTTAGTAGTGACTTATCCATCTCATGTCTATTATTCATTAATCAAGTTGGATTTCGACAAGCATCATATAGCCTTTTTGCGTAACAATGCCCCACCTGTCTAGATATATAGGCATTCTTGACCGTTATTATATATAAAATTTTAATGCAAAGATTCTTATTTTATTTAATGGTTAAGATATAAAGATATAAAAAAAATCGTATAATTTAATATAATGAAATTAATTTAAAAAATAAAAATAATCTTTCAAAACTTGACATTGCTCAATAAAGTTTAGTCTGGTGGTGTCAACTGCCATTTAGAATTGCACATGAATTTACATTGATTGATTTACTGATGTAGGCATGTAGCAGAGGGGATGAATCAGCAATGCGCACGTGGAATGATAAGCTGCCTGGACTGACCATGCCCGCCCAACTTGCTCAGCTTGTCTCTCCAATGGAAAAAATTGGTATTTTTATCACCTTTTAATAACCAAGTGGTTCTTGCTCTTTATTTCCAAAGATCTCCTCTTGGTTATCAATGTCCTCAACCACTTTATGCAATGCATCATCCTCTTCTTTGAGATGCTCTATAAATGTTCCTTCCTTGAAGTGTTTTAGCACCTCATCCCATCTGGCCACCAATGGAGCTCTTTGGACCTAGAAGTCTATCTTGTTAGCTCGCCTTTATTGTTTGAGTTGATCCTTGAAATAATGAAGTTGCTTGTGGAATCTAAATATTATTGTCCCATATGATGGTTTTCCCTCTTCCCACCATTATGGAATTTTATTTTGAAGCTCCTCTTTTTGTAACCAAAATTTTTCAAATTTGAATGGTTTGTGATTTTGCACTATCTTGATCCTCACTTTCAACAAAATGGAAAAGTGATCTAAAATTGGACCCTCCAAAATTTGAAATTTTATATTCCATTTCACAAATGCCTCATCTGAAACCAAAAAACAATCTAACTTCACCTTCCTGCTATGTGGCTCTCTCCTCTTATTAGTCCAAGTATATTTGGTTCTTGGGCATTTAATATCAACCAAGTGTATTACATGGACTTGGGTAATCATAAGCCAATCCCTTGGGTATAAAATTGGGGTTCCCCTTCCTAATCTCTAGAGGATGATTTAGCATTAAAATCCCTAGCAACAATCCAGCCTACCTCCTCCCTTGAGACTCTCATGTTATGCACCACTTTCCATTGATGCATATGACCATCTAAGTTTTGAGCCCCATAAAAATTTGTGATTAAAACCTGCTCAATTGTCACATTATTCCTAAAATGCGATGTGAGGACACCCCTCCAACCTATATGTTCTATTGCCATCCATTCAAGATAGTTCCAAAAAGTAACTATCCCCCTTGAGGTCCCTTGGGTAGCCACTTCCATATTAAGCATTTCAAGAATAATATTAAGCATAGTAATAACATGTAGTGTTAATACATCATTTTAATCGTTAAGAGATTTAACTGTTCAATATCGGCTATAAAATTTGTGAGAGAGTATATTATTGCATTCTTCCTCTTTTTGTTAATGTATTTTTTTGGCTCTCTCTTTTTTAGAGAATTATTGCTTGGTTCTTTTAATGTTTTTCTTTGGCTTCATTTTTTTCATTGTTCTTAATGTTTTTACGTCTTTGTTGTGTGATTAAATTATTCATGGTGCCATGTTTTTTTTTCTATGTTTGGAGAGTCTCTGCAAGTGTTTATGTTTATTTTATTTGGAGAAATTTTCTATTTTACCCTTTGTTTTTAGTTGTTGCTTTCATATCTCTTAACATGAAAATGTATAGTAGGCTACAAATCCAATTTTTGCGTTAAACTTCTATAGAGCACAGCTACATATACGTGAATTTTTTTTTAAGTAAAAATTTTTCTAGAAAAAAAAAATTAATCATATATAAATCTGAGATCCTATAAATTAAATTTTCTATTCGCATATACATTGAATACATAAGAAGTTTAACATGACAAAAGTTTTTCACAAAACAAATACCACATCTGCTTGTACTATAGTCTTCTAAGTAATGTCATATTAAAAAACATGAAAGCAACAACTAAAAACAAAAAGTAAAATAGTAAAACTCCCCAAAGAAAATAGGGCATAAACACTTGTAAGGACTCTTCAAATATAAAAAAAAAACATGATACCATAAATAATTCAATCACACAACAAAAACAAAGAAAACATTAAAAAACCATAAAAAACGAACACGAAAAAAACATTGAAAAACCATACAATATTTCTCTCAAAAAATAGAGATTCAAAAGAAATACATTAAAAAAAGGAAAATGAATGCAATAATACACTCTAACAAATTTTAAAACTGATGGGTTAGCTCTCTCTTAACCATTCAATGCACTTGAATGATGTATTAACAACACATTATTACTCTATTGCCTTGCTTAATATGCGTAAACTCGGATGAAGTTCAGAAAGTTCTCTTTTGTTGAAATGTCGTTCACGCTATTTAACTTTATTCTCTCCCCCATTTTAAATGAAATAAATATTTGAAATTGTATTTCAATTTTGCATCGCTTCCTACACGATGGTTTTATTAATTAATATCAATATCGGATTTCTTTCCAACAACTGGTGGCCCTACATATAGCTCCTTCCAAAGGTAATATGTGGGACCTTCTCACTGTTATGTGCTCCCAACTCCATACCTGGTGCAGTGTAGTGATAACAATGCAGTTATGTTCCTTGTACATGGTATTCCACAATGTCCTATACAAGCGGTATAATACAAAAGAACCCCATGCAAATTGCCTCCCTATATCTTGCATCTCACTCACCACCTCAGCAAGATCCCATGGTAGATGACACTTGCTCATGTGGTAGGCCAATAACCTGACCATAATCCCACTCAGCACCATGGTCAACCTAGAAATGCCTTGTGTTCGTGCCATCTAAACCACATTAATACCACTCTACCTAACTTGGAAATTTGGATTCCTGATCAACTACTCTAATGCTTTGTCCTACACCACATACTGATATACTATCATCCCTCTAATAAGAATTCAGAGGATCCACCACACATCCTCCAAGGTAACTATCATCTCTCCCATCGATAATCAAAATGTAGATGACTCCAGGTACCAACTCTCTGCTAGCACTATCAACAAGTTGTGTCTGCCTCCACTCTGAGCATCTCTACCACATGGTGAAGCCCTACTTGCTCTAGCACAGTCCTCTTTATCGAACTAAGAATCTTCACCTGGTCCTCAAAATCTTTGCATCTCCACTCTTGATTCTCGAGAGTACCATACTGCAAACACAAACAACAAAATTGCATATCGTTAATTCATTAAAACATCAAATCATAAAATCAAGGTAAAACTAAATAATAACAAGTCACAAACTCTAATTCAAGGGTCTATACGAATTTATGGTGTTTTAGCAATTTTATGATATGTTAATCCATGAATTTGTTGTTCTCTATAGGTTGTGAATTCATCACGTGGCTATGAATTCATTGTGACAAACGTGCGCAAACAAATACCCAAGAATCCAAAAATATTTGATACAAATCACAAATAAAATATGAAATCTAAACAAAAACATGATTTAACACTTAACCGGATTCATGGTTCGACTCCATCGTCGCTCATTTGCATGAAATTTGCTCAATGAGTTACAAGTCCCATTTTCTCCAAAGCTCAAAATTACTAAATTGTGCAATAAAAATGGAAGTTCCTCTCATCCCATTTCTATTTTCTTCCATTTCGTCTTTTCTATCGATGATTTCGAGTTTTGTGAAGGATCTCTCGTTCCTCGTGAAACTTGAGGACGCACCATAACCAAAAAATTAAATTTAAAAAAAATAATAATAATTTTTGTGCCAAATAAATAAATTAAAAAAAAATCTAATAACTTTTTCACGCTAACCTTTCATCAAAACCACCCATTCTTTTTCATTCGTGCTAATTTTTCATGCTCTAGCGTCTCATCTTTCTTTGAAATATTTACTGATCATAAATACACCAAAGAGGGGGCAAAATGTAAACAAAGAATTTTAACACACTTCAAAATTCCCTAACTCCTCTAACACACATAACATTACCTCTCACTAGCCCCACCTTCCTTGCACGTACCAACTTGTTTTGCATGTTTTCCTGATTTTTCGATTCAAAATCTTAGGCTACAAATTTGAGAAATCTGAAAACCGACCTACCCTCCAGGTACCTATTTTGATTCGATCCCAAATTGACCTAACAACCCAACTTCGATGAATTTATGACCTTTGTTCTTAGGCCACGAATTCACTTGAATTGGGAATTTTCCCAATTTTCTCGAATTGATTAGATCCAACATCCCAAATATCGTAAACCTTAACTTATTATGTGTTGATTGAATTCTTAAAAATAATAACTTACCTCCCAAAATGAGACTAATGGTGAACTGAGAAAACTCTTGGGCAAAAATTGAGAATAATTGTATTCTTATTGAGAGAGGTGGAAAGTTAGCATTTGTGTTGTAGGATCATGTTTCTCTGTTGCTTGGAGAATGCTGCTGGAACATAATTTTCTATAGGCAAAATCTATCTTGCTACTATCACCATTACAACATTAGATGATCAAAATTTTCAAATTCCTACTATGAGCAATTTGCATTCTGTTTATCTTAAAACTTTAGTGCATTTTATGTTGTGCATGTTATATCTTCACCATATTTAAGGAATTCACTATCTAGTCGCAACTTCATCCACAGACCACGAATTCACACATAGGTCACAAATTCGCATGGACATAGATTTAGGGGTAAACTGTTACTTTCATATCTATAACTTTACTTACATATCACATATAGATCATATTGCATTTTATGCATGGTTGGTTAAAGAGACCAAGGGGATCTAAACCGCTACACCATCAAGATCAAACTTATAGTGGCTTATGTAGATCCCCAAATAATAACTACAAATTTTAGTGTTTTATGTGATAAATTGTAGGTATCTCATGAATTTGTGCTCAGTATAGCGAATTCACTTACAAATCATTGGGATGCAAACAGGTCATGAATCCACTCACAGGTCACAAAATCACTTTGTTAAATCGTCTAGGTTAGATAAGCTTTATGTTTGATCTTTTTATTTTTGTTTTCTACTTTTTGTTACTTTAGGTCTATTTCATTTACAAATTATTGTCAAAAATATAATAAAATACTAAAAATAAGGATCAAATTACATTACATTTAGTTTAGATCAACTATTTTATTTGAGAGTTGTTTGCAAAGAAAATTGAATTACATATTATTTTAGATCTAATTGCATTCTATCCTAAATATATATGCTTGTTAATCAAAGCATACATCAAATATTTTCACATGTTGCATAGATGTAGAAACGGTTTTTAAATGTTTCTTGGTGAACTTATATAATTTATTGACAATCATCAAAGGATATATGACACCAGGTACCTCTCACATTGAGGTATAGACTTATTAATTTCTATCTCCCTTCTAGGCATATATCTATTAGCCTGAGTGAAAGGGGTGCAAAATTTTTAGTCTACACTTTGCAACCTTAAATCTCTAAACATGAACTAAAATGGGTTTTTCCTATGCTAGGAAGTCAATAAGAGATACCATTCCATAGTCAATATTTAGACCAAACAACTATGAATCTAGTGCTCATTCGTAACACTACCATGAGGCTAGGGTATGGTGTGGGTGGCACCCCTTGGAGGACTACTACCAACATGGTAGTCGAATTAATTCCAATACCTAGGACAACATTAAGTACTCGAGACCCTTAATGCCATACATGAGGTATTTAATCCTTTGACTCCACTGATTGATCGAGACTACACTGCTCAAGGCATTACATAGGCATCCATGCAAGGTTTCAATGTTTATGCCACTTGGTAATTCCTAAGCAACAAATAAATCACTCAAAGGTTTCTACCTTTGTTTTTATTTATAAAAAAGGTCATGGTCTAATAAAAATATCTTCATGTGGAAAATCTTAACTTCCATTCTATAGATGCTAAAACAACTGAACCAAGTGATAATAGTAATGTGAAGAGCCACACACTCAGCAAGGAACACTAACATCAGGAAAGTATGAGCCATACATTCAGCCTAGGGTTGAAAATGTTAGACATCGGTGAATACATCCATGAGGAAGATAAAGGCCTATGAAAAGTCCCTAAGATACTACATTTTCTCATAGTGCACACATAGGCGAATGACTCGGTTCTTCCTTATGATGCTTTTTCAATTGAAAGTTCTTTGGTTTACATAGGCACAATATTCTATGAAATAAAAAATCCTTTATCTTATTCCTACCAAGCAAACTTCTTCAAAGCAATTATAGAGATGAGTACCTTTTGTTCTTAATGAATGCTAATTTGAATAAGACATAAGGTATCACCAAATGATAGATCCTCTGGCGCTTTCTTCCTTCTACAATATCCAAAAGCTCTCTCTCTCTCTGGTTTTTGAAGATTCTCTTTTTAAAGCAAAAATAAAACCATTCCTTTATTTTTTTCTTCTTTTCCCATGTGGATTAAAATAAAAGCTCAAAGAAAATTTACTATAGATAACAAATTCTCAACTACCCGTAAAACCACTTCCTTTACTTAGCTTTTGTAAGCTTATTTAATGAATAACATTATTTGATTTATTCATAATGTTTAATGTTCTTCCTTACTACTATTATTTTCTTTAATAAGTCTCAATTGTTAAAACACATTAGATATTTATCTTTATAGTTCATAAAGCATTTTAGCAATGTTAGAAATGTTACCAAATAAAATGTAAAAATGACATATATTAAAAACAAGAACAAAAACTAGGTCTAATGTTAATATATCATTTGTTAGGTCAGCCATCAGTTTTCTATCCATTTGCAAAGATGTTTAATCCTGTAACCTGTAACCATATAAATATATTAGTAATATATATTTTACCATCAAAATATCATAAAGCTAAATTATTTGTCATTTAATGTTTACATGTAAATTCATAAATCTTTTATATGAAAAAGTTATCCAAGGGAGGGTCATGACAATAGATTGTTTGACCAAAATGATATTGATTATATTTAAAGTTTCTCCCTCAAAAATAAACTTCCTTTCTTGAAAGGAGCTAAGGAGAATAGATCTTTGATGAGCTAAAATAAATACCTTAGTTTAAAAAATGGCACTCTTCAATAATAAAAGACATATGTTAAAGAGATTTTCTCTAATGGAATTTTTAGTAATTATACATTAAGAAGCAATAACAAGTAAAGAACCTAGAGTGATTTTACATTAAGGAGTACTAAAAAGTGTGTGGTTCCTTTAAAAAATATCAATTCAACACAAAATAACTTCAAGTTTCTATTATAAATATTGTAGACACCAAAACAACACCAATCCGATTATGTGACCGCAAACACTGATTGCATTAACACACATTGCCCCAAGGGCAGCCCTCAGAGGTTAAACAGTGGTCCTAACCACTCTCACAACAATTTTGGAAGGTCAGATATCAATTTGGCACCTTCAGGAACTTTGCTCAATATCCATTCCACCCTAGAACGAATTCAAACTGGGATTCGCCCCACCCAGGGACGAATTCTAGATTCGCTTCAGGGTGGGGCGAATTGCAGGTTTGACGGGCTCTTGACAAATGGTCGCTCAGATCCGCCACTTAATGCTTCCTTTGTCGCATGGGAGTATGGGTGAGCATTTTTGAGCGTTAGAGGCAATTACAAGGGCAGTCATGAAGTCCCTATTCAAGGAGGAATCTCCTTCCCCCTGGGAAGGCATGATTGCCAAGTGGCACCTCTGCATGCCCATTTCAAGAGACCTCCAGGTCTATAAATTGGTGAGTTTCCTCACCCCAAAACATACAGATAAGGAGAATTTTGGAGCAACAAAGTGCTGTCATTTTACTTTCATACCTCACACCCTTTGGATTTGCGCCTTTCACATCCTTGATCTCTTTTAGAGGGGAGGTCATTGGGTGACTATTGGGAGGACAAATATTGAGCCCAAAACCTGAAATTTGGCCACAATATCCCACCAAATTTTCTAACAATACCCCACAAGAGGTTTTGGACCCATCCCAAGTGGATTGGTGCCGAAATCAGGCCTCCAACGACGGGCGGCCTGCCCCATGGGCGCCCCCTCCCCCACTGCTATAGTCCTAATCGCCCCTTTCAGAGCAATGGGAATTCTATGGCAAAAAAAAATTATTTCATTTTTGCATTCAATTCTATGATGCTTAGATAGGTTGTCATTTAAATTGCGTCTCTTTTTGAACAATTTTGATCATGTTTCTATCTTTGCTCGCTTCTACTAATCTACAGGTAGCATCATCAAATTCCCATTGATGAAGGCCAAATTGGGAAAATCTGACCATCTGGGTCTTCCAAAAATACCCCCAGTTAGCTAACCCCAAGTTTGTAGGTCTTTTGGAGCTTCCTAGGTAGGACATTTGGGACAGTACCTTTTCGACATTTTGTTGGAGGTGAATTCGTCCTGCCCCAAAGCGAATTCAAATTGACGAGGAATTTCCTGACTATTCCATTTGCAGTATTTTCTTTGGGAGGTCTTGATGCCCATGTCAAATTTTTAGAGCATTTGTATTCATTTTAGTCATAGTTTAATTCATTTTGTCTCATTCACTTATCGTAGGCTTGGGGATTGCATGCTTTGTTTTATCCACAGGTGCTACTGACTATTTCTTGTTCCTTTGAACGCAAGGTTTGGACATCGAATGAGCAGCAAGGAGTCAAGACTCATCAACGCAAGCGGCGGTGATGTTTGGTTTGCCCATTTTACATGTGGACACGCGGAATAAGGAAGGGCATCCATGGATGTAACAAGAACGCATACTTAAACGCTCCTAGCCCTTGAAAGGGGAGGATGCGCATTGTAACCGAGTTGTGAAACATATCAATAAAAAGGGTTGTCTTCTTTATTTGCATCTGTTTCATTTCAATTTGCTCATTCTTTTCCCTCTTTTCATGCACATTCAAATTCATAGGATTTACCGTTAAGTTTGGTTCGGTTTGCATCGCATCTTCGCTTTCTTTTTTGCTTCTGTATCCTCATGCTTTCAGTGGCGATCATGGTGGGACCTTGTCCTCTATTTTTAATATCATATATCTGATCCAAACTTGGTCGTTTTTGCTTGTAGATACCAAGTTTTCATACACTGACTGTTGTTCGTTCCATCAGGAGACGGATACAGAGCTGTAATTCGTCTTACCCAGGGACGAATGGGAATTCGCCCCACCCTATGACAAATACAGTCCTGTAATTCGTTCCTCCCTAGGATGAATTTCAGTCTATGAAGTTTTTGGGCAAAAACTCAGAACCGGCAGATTCGGGCAGAGAAGAGGTAAGAGTCCTGAACTTTTCCTGTCATTTTTTGTTATTATTTTTTTGTTTTTCTAGTTTCTTTTTGTGTGCTTAGGAAAGGTTTGTTGCATGTTTATTTTATTTCATGCAAAATAAAAATAACCCCACACATCATGTGGAAAATTAAACACCAAGGAGCTGGTCGTAAAACCCCAGCCCTTGATCAAGACCAACGGTGGATTTCATCACCACCTTGGCTTGAATTTTGCATTCATAAACCCCGATCGCTACTATTGCTAGACGTAAATCCTGACAAAAGCTGATCGAGTGTAGCTGGGGTGATTCCCAACACACAAGGATAAGTATTCTATGGTAGGTGTCATAAACAGGGCGATTCCCCTTTCGTACCGCCTACGTTCCACGTACCATCTGCTCTCACGTACCTATAGTTTCCCTCACATAAGGGCGGGTATATAGAGAGGTTGGTATATCGGCCTGGCAATGGTATATCGAAGGGGTAACCAATTTTGGGAGTCATAAGAGCCATCATATTGCATTTAAATGTTCTTTACAAAAACCTTCAAAATATATATATATATATCAAAACACACTAAACCAGGTTTAGGACACACTCAATATTTAAACGAGATAATCACTGCTTTGTGTGTGTGTGTGCTCTTTTCTTTTTAGTGTAGCATAAAAATCATAAAAAGAGATTAAAAAAAAAATCTATTTAGCTTGTAGAAAAACAACACCATGGTGTACACCCATAGCCAAGCCCAATCAAGGGCAGAAGCTGTGAAAAGTGTACAAGGCGGCACAAGTCGTCTTCGCTATATCCCTAAGGACTTGGTCATACCGCCTTGGCGGCCTAACCCACAAGAGATTTTGTATCATTCCATGTCAAGATGGAACTATAGGGACACCCCTTTGGGGGACACACCCGTTCATCATAGCCCCTTTCAGGAGGAGTCCTTACATGTGGCGCTCAACATAGACAAGAAAGCTCCCTTAGAAGCTCGATATGAGTGGCCACCGCATGATGAAGTGCTAGAGTGACATAGTGTCCATGAGGAGAGGCCACATGATTATGGCATCCCTCCTTTGCCCCCCATCACTGTTAGAACCAATAGAAAAAACCCAGAGCATAGGGCTCTTCAAGCAGGGCGAGCCAACTCTACCCACCCCTTTCATACATACGAAAGGGAGCATGAGGAATACCATTACATTCCTTGAGAGCAATGTACAACATGAGAGCCATGCACTTTCGCACCCGCTATGTACCATGATCACCCACTGAGGCCAGAGCCTCAGGTAAATGTCACCAACCTCGATAGAAGGAAGTGACCTATTGAGATCTCGGATCATCGCGACTGAGGTAAGTGCATAGAAGAGGCATCCAAGCATTCTAAGCTCAAGATGGCAGAACAAATTGACCTGGCAGTTGCCATACATGCCGCCTGCCAAGCGCAAATCACGCGGCTTGAGCAAGACCAACAGCAGCTAGAGCATCTATATCGCCTTAGCAAAGAACACATTCAGTGCCAAATAGATGAGCTACTCCATAACCCAGTGCCTGAGAGGGTTCCAACGCCTCGCACCCAAAGAGAAGAACCATATGAGAGGCATAATCCCTTGGTGCGAGATAAGTCTCTGCGACCTTATCAAGTGTTTCCTCTGAGACCCCCTAGACCAGAGTGGGAGGCCACTCCCCAGAACAACGATGGGTACCCTCCGTGGGGACCCACCCAAGGTCATAGGTCTCATCCAGAGACTCCTCAGGAAGATTACGAGGAGTATGAATAGGAAGAAGAGCGGGCCGAAACGCCCTACCAAGATGGAGGGGTTGCTATCCGGCCACCCCCCCATAGGCCTCAAGTCTCCCACAACCCATAATGGGAGCAAACTAAAGAGAAAGAGATTAAATCTTCCGATGCATACAAAGCGCTGCTAGAGCGTTTGGAGTCTGTGGAAACCAAAGCTTTTGAGCCCCAAAAGCCCATGTTACCCCAACTCCGTAGTCATCCTATGCATCCGTCAGTGCCTACACCCCCTTACCATGAACACTTTAAGCTGCCTCAGTTGGAAATCTTTAAGGGTGAGGAGGATGCCCAAGAGCATGTGACCAGATTCTTGAGCCAATGTTTTGGCATTCAGGACAATGATGTGTTGTTGCTAAGGACATTTATAACCACATTTGCGGGCCTTACGTCGAATTGGTTCACTCAATTGTCGAAGCACAACATCAGTAACTTGGATCAGTTAGTGGATGCGTTCCTCGAACGCTTCGCCTTTAACACCAAGAAGAAGGCATCATGAAGTGACCTGGCCATCCTCAGGCAGTATGAGGAAAAAACCATGGCGGCCTACGGGAATCGATGGAGGACTCTGCTTTCCAAGCTACCCTACCTCCCTCCTATGTCCGACCTTACACAAATGTTCTCACGAACCTGTTTGAGATCGATATCTGTGCTATTGCAGCTGCAGTAATATGACACCTTAGAGGAAGCTCTAGTGCAAGCCAGAATCATCGAAGAGATCAAGATACAGGATTGTGATATTGCCAAACCTAAGAAGAAAGAATGGAACAAGAACACAAAAATAGGGACTACACAACAAAAACCCATTGTGGTCAATCAAGTTTCTATAAATGTCCCTAAGCCTGCACAAGAAATATAGCCTCAAAAGGCTAACTATCAGGTAGTGCCTCCTAATAATTATGAAAGAGAACTAGAAGCAGGAGCAAAATTAGCAGCATTGCCCTAGGTGACAGTACACACCTTATACGGAGTCTAAGGACTCCCTATTTGACCGCTTGTCAGTGACGAAATTGATCAACCTTATAGAGATCCAAACTATAGATACCAATGCATCGAAGCCTAAGGGATACAGGGAGGACTTGTATTGTAGGTTCCATAGGCGAAGGGGACATGACCTGAATGCATGTTGGAAGTTCAAAGGTTTGATACAAGACCTAATTGACAATAAGACGTTGGCATTGGACAACCCCGTAGCACCAAATAACCAATAGATGGGAGTTTTCAAAGACCCCTTGCCTGCCCATGAGGCACAGGCAAAACCCCTTCAACTCAATGAGGTGCAACATAATTGCCCCATGCAAGGGTATGTAGGAATGATAAGCATAGTGACTAGGAATAAGAGATACCCAAGAGTTGCCCTCGAGGTAGCCACAAGAGAGGTTCCATCGATGTCACAACCTCAATAGCACCCTATGCAACTACCTCCACCTAGACCCATGGCCACGATTCAGACCAAACTCACTCAAATCTTGAGGACCACGTCGACTAGGCTCTCCATACATGAGCTTATACAACAATGAACACCCCATTGGGAGGCTCTAATGGAGATATTGAAATCCATCGAGCTGCAGCCCCACGAAGCGAATTCCTTCAACAACTTTGTGGGACATGTCAAATGATGCATGGAGCCAGTCATCACATTTTGAGAGGATGAAGTTAAATCAGTGTCTGATGACATGGCAGATCCACCCCTACATGTTATCACGTGGGTCAATAGGATCCCGTATAAGAGGGTTTTGGTAGACACTGGCTCATCCAGTAACATCATTACCATAGCGGCATTGAAACATATAAAGTTGCTAGCCTCTCACATCATGGCTTCCACCTACACACTACGAGCATTCAATGATGCAATATGCTCGACAGTCAGCACAATTGTTCTACCCATTCATGTAGGACAAAAGATGATACCTACATCATGCCATATTTTGGAAGGCAAGATGGCTTATAACATCTTGCTAGGGCAGCCATGGATCAGGGACATGAAGTGTGTCCCTTCGATAACTCATCAGTGTTTGAAGTATACATTTGAATGGGAAGTACATGTAATCCTGACGGACTTGGAACCCTTAAAATATTGCAATGTGGTGCAACTGATGCCACAATTGACCCTTCCATCGATGCACTTAGATTTTAAGGGTCTGATTCCATAAGCATCCCTAGTGATAAATCCATCAAAACCCCAAACAGGTACATCTTCATCGTCTGGTCCTTCACAAACAATGCCACCTATCGTGGCTAAATAGAAGGACAAAGGGAAGCAAACCCTGGAAGAGGCTCAACCCCTAGAAGAGGCACTGTCAATAGTATCAACCATCTCTATCGAAGAGATGCCTAGCAAAATGGAAGTTGAGGCTCCTAGTCCACCCAACATGGAGTGGACTCAGGAAGAGCTTCCATTCCCTCCCCCTCAATCACCAATAATCATTGTTGAAATGGCCAATATGGGCCTAGGGGAGTATCTAGTGCGGAATGTTGTAGCAACAACCACACTAGAGTCCATGCAAGACATGGGGAGACCTCACCTCCCCATCGGTACAATTGTTCCTTTAGGCTACCCGCAAAATTAGACAAACTTTGTGTATGGGGGCCTTGATCATGGTACTGAGCCATGCATGCAAAAGGATGAAGATGAAGAGCCCTTTGTAGAAGATGTCAACTATCTGTCTAACCCGAACTTCTCTCTGAGATATCTTGGCCAATGCAATTGGCATGGATATGGGCTAGGTAGGTATGAGCAAGGAGTGCGTGTCCTTTGCCAACCAAGATACCAAATGCCTTATGACAAGTCGGGCGTGGGGTTCAACCACCCCCTGCCCCTGGACATCTTGGTAGAGAACATGCAAGGCCTAGGGCTAGGCAAAAAGGGTGTATTGGCATCAGATCCTTATGCCAACCCGAACACAACGTATACATTGGGAGATTACCTTCCATGGTCAACAACCACCCTTGTTAACCTCAATAACCCTTCCCTTTTTCTAAAGAGATGCGAAAGTTTGAGGACTCACTTTCAAGGAGGGTATAAAAAATGTCAAGAGGGATATTCGAAGGACGAATCAGAATATGAACCAGCATCATATGACCCCTTAGAATCAGATAGTGATCACTCACAAGTGATCCCCATGAATGACTGTCAAGAGAGACTCTTGATAATGTTTCCTCTAGAGGCTCCAATCAAACTAGTGGCGCATCAAGAGAATCAGCCCCCCCCACGGAGAGTGGAACAACCACAATGGGGCCATATTAATTTGCTTGAGCAGGATGAGCCTGTAATGCCTCAACTAGTTATTTGAGCCAATGAGGGCTTTTGGATCTCCGATAGTGATTACGAATATGAAATATAAATGACATCTTAATCACATGTGACAGATGCAACAACCATACCCCTTGGAGATTAATGGAATATTTGAATAGTTGGGCATAGTGCCAGGGCATGAGTGGTACGTAGACCCAACGGGGTGGGAACAAGTATTGGATCCACCGCTCCAGGTATATGAGGAGCACCTTCCACCCCAAGGCCCTAGAGTGATATCAGTGCTGAGGGCAGACCCTGTCCTCCTATCAGCACATAGGGCCGATCCATTCGTGCCAATACCTCTAGAGATAGATCCGAAGCATAGAGAACATCCAGAGATCCGACCAACCCAACACGGTCATTGCATCTGGACATAGATGCCATCGACTGGGATTGCATCAATTCACCTCCATCCCCATCAGAGTACTGGCCTTTTGGTAAAAGGCTTCATTTTACCCCAAGTTCAACTCAGGATATCTTTCATGTTGAAGAGGAACTCGAGGTTCCCAATGTAGATTTAAACTCAGCAAATGATATCCATTTGATCCCAACTCCACACCAGCTAGAGGATGGATCCCACATGTCGGTCGAGGAGACGACTGACGTAGACATCGGCTTGGATCCAATAGATCCATAGATCATCAAGTTGGGGGTAAGCTTATCCATTGAAGAGCAATCTGACTACATTTCCCTTCTCAAAGAGAAGGATGAGGTTTTTGCATGGTCATACAAAGACATGTCGGGACTAGATCCACAACTAGTCACGCATAATCTAATGCTTGATCTAACAATCAAGCCAGTTAAGCAAAAACTACGTAAGATGCACCCAATAGTGGCCTTGATGGTCAAAGATGAATTGCAAAAGCTGTTGGATGCACAGTTTGTCATCTGCGTGGATTATCCACCATGCGTGGATTATCCACCATGGCTATCTGTAGACACCAAAATGGCACCAATCCGATTATGTGATCGCAAACACTGATCACTTTGACACACACAGCCCCCAGGGTAGACCTTAGAGGTTAAACAGTGGTCCTAACCACTTTCATAGCAATTTTGTAAGGTCAAGAAGCAATTTGACACATTTTGTCTAGTATTCGTCTCACCTAGGGACAAATACTAACTGGGATTCGTATCACCCAAGTATGAATTCTGAAATTGTCCCTAGTCAGGACGAATTCCAGGTTTAACAGGTAAAAAGAAAAATGCCACCAAGTGGCAGCCAATGATAGTCAATTATTGCCTCCTGCCCATGCGTGTGTAGGTGGGTAGGTTGGCAGTTGGAGGACTGTCACAAGGGCAGTCATGGAAGCCCAAGTTAGGGATGAGTCTCCTCCCTCTTGGGAAGGCATGGCCACCACATGGCATCCCTGCATGCCCCTCCAAAGAGACCCCATGGGTCTATAAAATGGTGGACTTTCCCACCCAAAAAGGATAGGTTGGAGGCATTTTCAAGCAACGAAGTGCTGCCCAATTGAACACCCATTTGCATCCTTTTTTATTCACCTTCTCACATCCATTAATCTCTTTTGCAAGAGAGGTTATTGGGTGGATTTTGGAAGCGTGGATCCGAACCCAAACCCAGCATTTGACCACATTGAATCCACCAATTTGCCGACACCCCAATCCAAGAGATTTTGAGCCCATCCCTAGTGGATTGGCGTCGAAATCAAGTTCTAACGGTGGGCGGCCCATTTGGGCACCCCACACTTTTCTTTTAAGTTTCATTTTAGTTATCATTTGTTTATATCTATTCTATGCTATGTTGTTTAAGTAGTCTCTAATTTTGATTTAATAAGATCTTGATCAAACATTATCATGCTTTGTCGATTGTGTAGCTCTCACTAACTTGCAGGTAGCGACATCGAATTCCTGAGGATAGAGGCCAAATTGGGAGAATTCGACCATCTGAGTCATCCCAAAATGGACCCAATTACTTAACCCCTTTGTCTGCAGGTGTTTTGGAGACCCCGAGGTTTGACATTTAGATGGATCATTTTGGCTTTCCTAACATAGTAGAATTCGTCCCACCCGGGGACGAATAACAGTAGAATTCGTCCCACCCAGGGACGAATTACAATCAAAAGCAGATTGGCCGATTGTTTCAATGGCATTGCCATCTGGTAAGGTCTTTTGGTTTCTGTTAAATTTGCAGGTGACTTAGATTCATTTTATTCACTGTATTTGACAATCTTTTGCATGCATCTTTTGTCAATTTCAAAGAACGAACTTTCCTTATTCATAGCAGGTGCTACTAACACCTTGGTTGTTTCTTTGCACACAAGAAGAGCAGCAAGAAGTGAGGATTCATCAACACCAGCGGTGGCAACACTTCGGCCTGCCCATTTTGCATGTGGGCACACGGAAAGGAGACCACTATTCACTTTTGTAATGGAAACATGCTAGCTCTGCTAGCCCTTGAAAAGGGAGGAGATGTATTGTAACCGAGTTGGAATCACATTAATAAAAAGGGCTATGCTCCTACTTTCTCCTTTTATGTTTGTTTTTTATTCGATTACATCTGCTTTATTTCGTGCATCGAGCTAGTTAGTTTACATTGCAGCAATTAGTGTTTCTTTTTATTTTTGGAATCTCGTGCTTTCACTGTCCAACATGGTGCCCATCAAAAAGCCCGACGGGAGGATTTGCATATGCACTGATTTTCAAGATCTAAACAAAGCGAGTCCTAAGGATGATTTCCCCTTGTCGAGCATCGACGCATTGGTAGATGCTACAACGAGCCACGAAATGCCATCCGTCATGGATGGTTTCTTAGAATACAATTAGATTCATATCAATCTCAAAGACCAACTAAAAACGGCGTTCACAATGCCTTGGGGGACATTTTGTTATAAGGTTATGCCTTTTGGCCTTAAAAATGCTGGCACCACCTACCAACATGCCATGACGTACATCTTCCATGATTTTTTGGAAAAATCCCTTTTGTGTCCAAATCATCTCGATGACTTCAGTAAGATCCTCAACCGCCTCATGGAACATAAAGTTAGACTAAATCCCAAGAAGTGCGTATTTGACGTCACATCTGGAAAACTCTTAGGTTTCATAGTCTCAAAGCGAGGCATCGAGGTGGAACCAAACAAAGTCAAGGCAATCCTTGAAATGCTCCCCCCAACTACCATTAAGCAGCTCAGAAGTCTGTAGAGAAAGGTCACATCAATCAAATGCTTCATAGCACATCTATCTGACAAGTGTCGACCCATGAACAAATTATTGCACAAGGGGGTAGCATTTCACTGGGATGACGAGTGTCAGTCAACCTTTGACGACATTAAATGATACTTGGCTTTGTTGCCGGTATTGGCACCACCAAGACCAGGAGTGTCATTCTACTTATACATCTCAGCTACTGAGGTAGCACTGGGTGCCATGCTAGACCAGAAGAATGAACTTCATAAATAACAGGCTACTTACTATATTAGCCGCACCCTGGTCAGTTATGAACTTAACTATGCATACGTCGAGAAACTCTACTTGGTAGTGGCGTTTGCTACCAAAAAGCTACGCCACTACATGTTGAGAAACACTACGTATGTTGTGTCTAAGGAGAATCCATTGTGGTACATGATGAGTTGTACTTATCATAGTAGCTACACGACGAAATGGATCATGTTGTTGATGGAATTTGATAGAGTTTATTGGACAAAAATCCATCAAAGGACAGGTCATAGCCGATCAACTAGCGGAGGCTCCTCTCGAAGATGATCAACCTCTGATCATAGAACTACCCAATGATGGGGTCTTCCATGTCTCATAATCTCGAGATTCTGATGAACCTAAGTCATAGGCCGATATAACTCTATTTTGTGATGGTTCTAAATGTGAGCAAGGAAGTGGCGTGGGAATTGTATTCTTCACACCGCAAGGGGCTCCAATGCCTCTGTCCTTTAAATTAGACTTCTCGTGCACCAAAAATAATGCAGAATATGAAGCCTTGCTCATAGGTCTTTAGACAACAATCACCATGAACATCAAGCGATTGAACATCTTTGGCGATTCGTTGTTAATTGTCAACCAAGTCAAAGGAGTATTCCAATCCAAATGCATAGTTCTACAAGCCTACAAAGCCCTTGTGGACAAATTCCTGGTGAATCTTGAATGGTACGACATCGAGGCACTCTCTCGGTCATCGAATCATTTTGCGGACACTATGGCCTCCTTGGGGTCACTAATCCCGCAAGATATTTTTGGTGATATGACAACCATTCAAGTCAAAACACTATCGCAATCCATGATGGAACGTGCAAGCTCTAACTTGACGCAAAGAATCCACTTGATCTAGATTGAACCATCCTCGGATAAGTTCTCTCGAATCCATGATTGTTTGAATCACGCCAACTGGGGGTCCTTGTTCTCCCCTACTCCCCTTAATAGCAACACAACGCTATTCTTACAAGTTCTTTCCCACTCAACGTTTGCTAGGGATGAACTTCAAGAGGGATTGGTTGTTCATACCGTCGAGGCTTCTTATCAGCAGGATGTTTTTTCACCCATAAGGGACTACCTCAAGTTAGGTAATCTCCCGCTTGGATTGACGCATGCTGCAAAACGAGCATTCAAAAAAAAGCGGCTAAGTATGTCTTGTTAGGAGACATTTTGTATCGTCACAACTACGAAGGAATCCTCCTTCATTGCTTGGACCAACAAGAGTCCACTTGGGAAATCGCCCAAGCGCACGATGGTATGTGCGGTGGCCACTTCAGTGGTAAAGACATCGTAAAGTGCATTCTTTGCATGGGCTATTATTGGCCATCTTTAGAGCGATATTATTGCGCATATGTAAGGAAGTGCGTGAAGTGTCAACATCATGCCAATTTTATGCACGTACCTTCCCATGCCTTGCAGACGATCCAGTCGGCTTGGCCATTTTCTCAGGGGGGCTTAGATCTAATCGAAAATATCTCCCCTATGTCATTAGGTCGTCACACGTTTATCATAACGACCACAAAGTATTTCACCAAGTGGGTGGAAGCAATTTCGCTTACATCTATGATAGGACCCCGCATTGTGGAGTTCATTTTACATAATATCATATGTTGTTTTGGTATTCCATCCAAAATAATCTTGGATAATGGGACATCATTCAAGAACAAATACGTGTGTGCTTTGACCACAAAGTACAAAATTCAGCATAGTTTTTCGACACCCTATTATCCGTAGGCAAATGGGCAAGCAGAGGCGTCAAACAAAATGCTAGTTGCTATCCTCAAAAATACAGTCATAGACAATCATAAGGATTGGCACATTCAAATCCCACTTGCCCTGTGGGCTTATCGCACTAGCATTCGGATGCCCACTAGGGCAACTCTATTTTTGCTCGTGTATGGCTCCGAGGCAATCATGCCTCTCGAGTTGGAAATTTCTTCCCTGCACATATCAATGCAAGAGTTCATCGATGATGACACTGCACGATAGGCTCGGTTAGACCAGCTTACATTGCCTGACGAACGACACGTTAATGCTCTCGAGCATTTATGTATCTATCAAGAGCGACTTAAGAAAGCATACAACATGAAATTTCACCTAAGGGATTTTCAGATTGGTGACTTGGTCTTAAAAGAGAACCAATAGAACTCTAGTTTGTCGTCCCATCTAAGGGACAAGTTCACGGCAAATTGGTTAGGTCCCTATGTAATTGATAGTAAAATAGGACCTGGAACATATCGGCTAGCCTCTCTTGATGAAATCAAGGACCTAGAACCCTTGAACATCAGTCATTTGTGGCCATTCCATATCTAAAAGAGCCACATCCCAAACAAAATGCTCCAAGAATTCCTACAATTGCTTGGTCAATGCCAAAATGCTCCAAGGATTCCTACAATCGCTTGGTCAATCGCAATGGAGCATTCTTACAATCGCTTGGTCAATCCAAAAATGCTCCAAGGATTCCTACAATCTCTTGGTCAATCCAAAAATGCTCCAAGGATTCCTACAATCGCTTGGTCAATCCAAAAATGCTCCAAGGATTCCTACAATCGCTTGGTCAATCCCAAAATGCTCCAAGGATTCCTACAATCGCTTGGTCAATCCCAAAATGCCCCAAAGGTACCCATTACCGCTTGGTCAACCAAAAATCTCCAAGGATTCCCACAATCACTTGGTCAAAAATAAGAAAATTCAAAAATCGTAAAATCATCAAAAATAACAAAAAATTGCATCTCATTTCCAGGCATACTCCAATTCATCACAAAAATAAAGAGCTCTTTTTGTATCTCATCTTCATATTCACAAAAATCAATCCATAAAAAACACAAAAATATGTAGCTGCATTAAGCATCACATCCATACATTGCATATTTGTGGTCATACAAGTCAAAGGCACCATAGACTGTAATTACTCCGTCAGTCCATCTTGTTCGACATTTCTCCATTCTAGAAGCAGTCCATAAAAAATAAATGCCATTCACTTCCTTTTTACCATACCATAGTCAGTGGTCTTCTAATGTATCAAGAGTTTTTGTCCTTCAGTCGTCATTTGCTTTCTAGCCACGTACTGTACCAAGTCAGACAGATTTTACAAAGGTAGAGTTCTACTTAGATCGCACCTTGTTACGTAGCGTCCCAACACAAATTAAAACACATAAAAATTCCCAAGTTGTGTGAACAAAAGATGAAACCTGCACAGCAATCCAGGTCACCATAAGCGAAACAATTATCTTGCTCATCCCCCTGTGCGAATGACCCCAAGAATGCTGAGAGTTTGCAAAAGAACAAGCATCTTCCCTACCCAATTCCCCAAGAATCCCAAGTTCTCAAAAAGTTGCAAACATCATAAAATCTTGCAAAAATTCAAAACTCCAAAAATTTGACATCACCACCAAAGTGCATACATCAAAAGGCACATACAATAGTGATTCTCATCACTTAATATTCAAATCTCTTGCTCAAAAGAAAAAACAAAAATAAACAGTGATTTTTATCACTACAAAAGAGCAAGTATCCCAATACAATTGAAGAAAATAAGGGAGTTGAACTTGAATCCCTGGAACTCTCAGCATTTCGATAGGTCATGAGGTAAACCTCAATACTGGTTTGGTGGATAGCCTATCGGTCACTAGTGGTAAACCTCCCACATGACGATATATATGTCACATTAACTCGTGTACAGATCAATGTTTGCATGTGGATGAGCTAGCTTATGGTATCCTAGATAGAACCGTAGATAAATCTGACTAAATACAACAAAGGAGTTAGTGGAGATAATTAGGTGATCTTTAGTACAGGTTTGTTTGACAGCCTATCTGGCATTGGCGATATCCTGACAAATACCACATAAACGAACTCAATTGAACACACAGGGATGTGAAATAACTTGGTCAAAGACAAGTCCGATTCATACCTTGTTCAAAAGTCTTGTAAGATAAAGTACAATCGTGGCTAGTTAGTTAAAACCATTTGAGTCTCAAAAAACCTTAGCTACATTCTAAACCAACTATGCTATATTTCATCCTCGCATTGCCATCAGCAATCGCCAAAAAAAAACCACAAAGGTCTAAACAGTCTATGGTGCTCTCGCCAAACAACACAAATTCAATTCATCCATTACATTTGCATATCCTAAAATTTAGAAACATTTGCATTCATCATAACACATGCATCCATCAAAATAAATTAACATGCATACATCCATACTCATAACTCATCATGCATAAAATCAAATCATCACACTCGCATAAATAAAATAAAGTCATCTATCTATCATCAAAAATGCCCGCAGGCTACAATGAACCGGTTCTGTGACCCTGCAACAAAATCCAAAAGCTCAAAAACCCCCAAGCCTAGGGCGTCGGCCACCATGATCACGCAAGATCGGTGCGACGAGAACTACCCCCCATGGTGTGGGTCCTATGAGACCCCTCATGGTGGCTGCTATTAGAACCCACATCATGCCTACTCGCTCCCCCTCATCCAGTCACCTACGTCGAGAGGATGCTGATTGCTCAGTCTCATTCCCTCTCAAGCAACGCCACGATCCACCTCCGCTGAACGTCGAGACCCGCCCACCAAGGTGGCTAATCTTTGCCTCCAGCTCCAACCGTTGCTGCACCAAGTCCATCTCCTGTTGGCGATACGTAGCCAAGTTCTCATTGTGTTGCGCCAAAGCCCTATCCCTCTTCGCTAGCTGCGTCTGTAGGAGATCCCTCTCTCGTGCAGCATCGGTGCCCCCATCCTACCGACGGTAGGCAGCCAATGCATTTTCCCGCTCTGCCAGATGCATACACAGGAGATCCCTCTCCCATAGTGCGTCCCATAGATCCTCATCGTGCCTCTGCAACAACCCCTCCAATCGTGCATTCTCAGTGCGTAACTCGGACTCAGAGTCCTCTGAATCAGCCTAAGGCGTGGGCATCTCTGGAATAGCAGCCTGCTCTGGCTCCCACTGCTCCGCGATGTCCTGCATCTTCGGCTGATCTGAAACCCCAAGATCTGCATCCGCATCCTCCACCTCCACCATGTCTGCATCCTCCAGTGGACTCCCCAATAATCTCCTAGTGCCACGACACCCTCCCCGCCAATTGTTTCTGCCTTCCTGCCTCCCAGTGGTCCCTCTCCCCGCCATCGTCGTAGTACCCACCACTAGTCATACTTTGTGGTAGTCCCAACGTCATCCATGTCTGAGACATTGATCACTACATCTGAATCCTCGCCTAATGGTGCGATGATCGGCTGATCTAGAGTCCTCTCGTCCCCCGATGCTGATAGACCATGGGCTCACCAGGAAACCCTTGGTGCACCCCAAACTGTTGTGTCACCCAGCTGTAAGGGAAGAACTCCTGCTCTATCCCATGTCACCCAATCAGCAACCGCTCCTTGCGTACCCACCGGAGCCACTCTCCAGCCTTCGGCCAGGTTGGACAGTCCTGATAGTGGCACCAGAACACCTCCCCTGGAGTAAGCCGAGTGAAGGCATTGGCATAGTGCCCTACGGCACCTGCCCACCGTCGACTCTGTCCCTGCTCCTCAGACTGCCACCACAGAATCGCGTAGCCTATATCCTTATCCTCCATCTTCATCTGAGTCATCCACGGTAACCTTGTTGGCCTCTCCATCATTATGTGCTGCCAAGCCCAACATTGCAACAGATAGTTGCAGCTAATCCCCTTCCACCTTCGGCAGTGGACCTCATACAGCTCACCATAGAGTTGTGCCAATAGCGTATGTCCCCACCTCATGATCAGTGATGCCTCCATCGGGTGACCACATCCAGCAGGTTCCACGGGAACCTCACACCTGACGAGTCAAGTAGCAGCATGTTGGAAATGA
The DNA here is from genome assembly GCA_028583015.1 of Wollemia nobilis. NCBI lineage: Eukaryota > Viridiplantae > Streptophyta > Pinopsida > Araucariales > Araucariaceae > Wollemia > Wollemia nobilis. The sequence continues at coordinate 4,155,509 of JAQPPZ010016831.1, forward strand.
GGCCCATAAGTACTGCGTGCCTCACTCCCAACACCCCTCTCTCAATCCACCATCGGACCAAAATCCCACCAATCTAGCAGTCTCCCTTTGCCCTCTCCACTGGGCTCTCCACACCTAGATCCTCCCCATGCCCAAAGCAGCGTGTCAAAACTACTGTCTGCTGATATCGTGACATCATCTGGATCGGCAGTCTGTCTATTGGAATCCAAAGAATCCGATAGACGTCCTCCAAGGTCACTGTCATCTCCCTTGTTAGGAGATGGAATGTGTTTGTCTAGGGATGCCACAAGTTGATCAGGGCCGTCAGATAGGCCCAATCCCCAACCATAGGCTCCAGCCGAGTCACCTTCTTGAGCCCAAGGGCATCAAGCCACTCCCAGTCAGCCACAGTTAGCACCCCCCGTGCTTCAGCAAAAGTAGTAGGTACTGAAAGCATGAGATTCCGGAAGCTTTAGAAAGGAAAAACTACTTCGATGCATTCAAATCAAAATAACGCTTAAGTCCTAGAATATGAAGTGCATTAAACGAAAGAGGCAAATTGATTGAAATCAGTTACAAGAATTTAGAGAAGTCACAGCCCTTTTATTAAACTCTTTAACCTCGGTTACAAAATCGCCTCCTCCCTTTTTAGGGGTTAGGAGCGTTAAATGGATTTGGTTACAATCGTGATCAATGATCCCTCTTCCGCATGCCCACGTTTGAAATGGGCGGGCCAGAGTGTTGCCGCCGCTTATGCTGATGAATCCTCACTTCTTGCTGCTCCTCCTGCAATCAAAGAAACAAACAAGGCGTTAGTAGCACCTGTGACAAAAGGAAAGTTCGTTCTTTGAAATTGCCAAAAGATGCATATAAACGATTGTCTAAAACAGTGAGTAAAGTGAATCTAAATGACCTGAAAACCTGATAGAGGACAGAAGACACTACCAGAGGGCCACTGCCATTGAAACAGTCGGCCAATCTGCTTTCAACTGGAATTCATCCCTGGGCAGGATGAATTTCGACTGCTATTCGTCCCCGGGTGGGACGAATTCGACTGTGTTAGGAAAGCCGAAGTGATACTGCTCCAATGTCGACTCCCGGGACCTCCAAAACACCTGCAAACAGAGGGGTTACGTAATTGGGGCCATTTTGGGATGACCCAGATGGTCGGATTCTCCCAATTTGGCCTCTATCCTCGGGAATTCGATATCGCCACCTGCAAGTTAGTGAGAGCTATACAATCGACAAAGCATGATAATGTGTGATCAAAATTCTATGAAATCGAAATTAGAGACTACTTAAACAACATAGCATAGAATAGAGATGAATAAATGATAATTAAAATGAAACTTAAAAGAAAAGTGTGGGGTGCCCAAATGGGCCGCCCACCGTTAGAACTTGATTTTGACGCCAATCCACTAGGGATGGGCTCAAAATCTCTTGGATTGGGGTGTCGGCAAATTGGTGGTTTAAGGTGGTCAAATGTTGGGTTTTGGGTTAGATCCACGCTTCCAAAAGCCACCCAATAACCTCCCTTGCGAAAGAGATTAATGGATGTGAGAAGGTGAATCAAAAAAGGATGCAAATGGGTGTTCAATTGGGCAGCACTTCGTTGCTTGAAATCGCCTCCAATCTCTCCTCCTTTGGGTGGGAAAGTCCACCATTTTATAGACCCATGGGGTCTCTTTGGAGGGGCATGCAGGGATGCCATGTGGCGGCCATGCCTTCCCAAGAGGGAGGAGACTCCTCCCTGACTTGGGCTTCCATGACTGCCCTTGTGACAGTCCTACCCACCTACACGCGCATGCATGGCGGGAGGCAATAATTGACTGTCCTTGGCTGCCACTTGGCGGCATTTTTCTTTTTGCCCGTTAAACCTGGAATTCGTCCTGACCAGAGACGATTTCAGACTTCGTCCCTGGGTGAGACGAATCCCGTTAGTATTCGTCCCTGGGTGAGACGAATACTGGGCAAAGTGTCTGAATGTGCCAAATTGCTTCTTGACCTTACAAAATTGCTATGAAAGTGGTTAGGACCATTGTTTGACCTCTGAGGGCTGCCCTGGGGGCTGTGTTTGTCAAAGCGATCAGTGTTTGCAGTCACATAATCGGATTGGTGCTGTTTTGGTGTCTATAGATGCCCCTTTTTGGGATGCGCTGTGCATGGCGCAGCGTCGAGCAAAAATAGATAGCCAAAGCACTAATGATTAGGGTTTCTTGGTAACCTAATCAACTTTTGATGCCCCAAGCATGGAAAGGGCATGCATTCTTGAATCCTTGCTTTTGACGAGCTAAGGAATTTGATTTCAAGTATTAACCTATTTTGGTGAGGTGTGACTTGAGCTTGGACATTGATCGGTCATGATTAGGCAAAGGGCGCAACCTTTTGTCCACAGGGGAACCTTGTGTTCATGATTCACGAATGCCAAGTGTTTGATCAATTTGATTGTTATTGCTTGTTTACTGCCCCAAGCAGGAGCGTAATTGTCTTTGTCAATGATTCTTTGAATGCATGTCGTTTTCCTTAATTGGGTGTGTGCTTGTTGATTGGTGACTAAGTGTGACTACCCCCTCAAGCGACGAATCGATGAGGGAATGACCTTCGTGAGAAAAGCGACGAGTCGCTTGACCCAAGATGACTTGTGCAAGGGTGCCTTTAGATGGTTTATCGTTAAGCATGTGCAATTTTTCCAACATTTGGACCTATTTTTGGTGGGTGTTAACCCTTTTTGCGATGTTGTTTGGAGCTGAAATTGGCGAAAATCCGTCTTCCCATGGAGCGGTCCGGCTAAAGTAGCCTTCTTAGGGAGTAGGATAATGACAATTTGTGACCCCAACGTCTATTTTGTATGCCCGGGATGTCAAGTGCAACAGCACTCTTATCGAGCAAATTTATTGTCTGTTTTTAGTGCATTTTTGTTCATTTTTTGATGTTTTTGAAGTTTTTGGCCTGAATTCGTCCCAGGGTGGGACGAATTCCAGCTGTAGAATTCGTCCCTGGGTGGGACGAGCGCTAACCAGAGCGCTCATCCCAGTCAAGGATGAATTCCAGCTCAAAGGCCTATTTAAGGGCCAAAACTTGAGTTTGGGCTCATTTGTGTCAAATTTTTCTTGCGATTTTGGAGCTCTGGGAGGAGGAGGTAAATTCTGCGAAGCGAAGCGCTGCCGAGATTTTCCCTGCCATCATGAGTACACAAACTGGTTCGAGTGGCGGAGCCGAAGCGAGACCCGTAAGTGCTCCCTAAAGTTTATTTTTGTTTTTAAAGCTGTAAGTGTGTTGTTTTTCTATACAGTTTTTTTTCTATGATTTTAATTAATTTTTTTGTTGAATTATTTTCTTTTGCAGGTTGTTAGGAGCCGGTACCGTGTACCCGCTGCTTTCACTGAGGCGTGGGGGCACTGACTGATGCTTGATCGGGAGTGGCTTGATGCCCTTGGGCTCAAGCAGGTGGCTCGACTGGAGCCTGTGGTCCCGGATCAGGCCTATCTGACGGCCCTGATCAAACTTTGGGATCCGTGGACCAACACCTTCCATCTCCCGACAGGGGAGATGACTGTGACTCTGGAGGATGTCTATCGGCTTCTTCGGATTTCGATAGATGGACTGCCTATCAGGACATCGTCGCGTGATCAGCGGACTGCTATACTGACGAGATGCTTCGGGCATGGGGAGCGGCTGGGTGTAGAGAACCCAGTGGAGACGGCCGAGGTGGACTGCCAGGTTGGCGGGATTTTGGTTGGATGGTGGCAGGAGAGGGGGGTGTTAGGAGTGAGGCACGCATTCCTGATGGGCCTCATTTCTAACATGTTATTACCTGACTCGTCAGGCGCGAGGTTCCCATGGAACCTACTGGATTTGGTGTGGCAGTTGGTAGAGTGCCCGATAGAGGCACCGCTGATCCTGAGATGGGGACAGACATTGTTGGCACAGCTCTACGGGGAGCTGTATGGGGTCCATTGTCGACAGTGAAAGGGGGTCAGCTATAGTTATCTATTGCAGTGCTGGGGTTGGCAGCACATAGCAGTTGAGAGGCCAACCGGGTTACCATGGATGACTCGGGCGGTGATGGAGGATAAGGAGATAGGTTATGCAGTTCTGTGGCGGCGGTCCGCGGAGCAGGGGCAGAGTCGGCGATGGGCAGGTGTCGTAGAGCACTATACTGATGCCTTCTCTCGGCTCACTCTAGGGGAGGTGGTTTGGTGCCCTTATCGGGACTGTCCAGCCTGGCCGAAGGCTGGAGAGTGGCTCCGACGGGTACGTAGGGAGCGGTGGTTGATTGGGTGGCATGGGACCGAGCATGAGTTATTCTCATATAGCCGGGTTACACGATAGTTTGGGGTGCGCCAGGGGTTTCCTGGTGAGCCCGTGGTCTATCGACGTCGGGGAGATGAGAGGACTCTAGATCGACCGGTCATCGTGCCATTGGGTGAGGAGTCAGATGCGGTGATCGACGTCCCGGACGTGGATGACGTCGGGACTACCACTGAGTATGACTCGTGGTGGGTACTACGATGATGGAGAGGAGAGGGGCCACTGGGAGGCACGGAGGTGGTAGTGGAGGGTGCTGAGGCAGCAGGGGATGATTGGGGAGTTTCGTTGGATGATGCGGACATGGTTGAGGTGGGGGATGAGGATGTAGATTTGGGAGCTCCGGATCAGCCGGACATGCAGGACATGGAGGAGCAGTGGGAGCCAGAGCAGGTTGCTATTCCTAGAGAGTCCTATACTTCAGGTGGATACAGAGGAGATGGAGTCTGGGATACGTGCTGAGAATGCATGACTGACAGAGCTACTGTGGATGCGGGATCTGGAGCTGGGGGACGCGCTACGGGAGAGGGATCTCCTACGGGCTCAGCTAGCAGAGCGGGATAGGGTTTTGGCATAGCATGATGATGCAGTATCTTACTACCATCGATGGGAGGCAGAGTGGTTTCGGCACTGGCTAGACTTGGAGAGGGAGGTCATCCGCCTTGGTGGGCGGCTACCTGAGCCATCGAGAAGTGGATCTTCACGTCGGACGAGGGATAGTGCTACTGAGCAGTCAGCATCATCTCGTCGTAGGCGATTGGATGAGGGAGGCGGTAGCAGGCGTGATGCGGGGGCTAGTAGTAGCCGCCCTACAGGGTCCCATAGGACCCACACCACGGGGGGTAGTTCCCGTCGCACCGATCCTGCGTGATCATGGTGGTCGACGCCTTAGGGTGGGTTTTGTTATATGATTGCGGGGTCTGAGGACCAATTTTGTAGCCTACGGGCATTTTTTTGACGATATATATACATATACCGGTTTTATTTTGGTTATGTACATGTGATGATTTGATCTTTATGCATGATGGCTGATGACTATGGATGTATGCATGTTTATTTATTTTGATGAATGCATATGTTATGATGAATGCAAATGTTTTTTATTTATCTGTGATATGCAAAATGAAATGGATGGATGGAATTTGTGATGGTTGGTTATGGCACCATAGACTGTTTAAGATTCTGTTTATTTCATTTTTAGACGATTGCTATGATGCATGACTTTGTATGTATACATGTGGTTTTTCTCTTTTTTTGTATTTTTTGATGGTATTGTAAGGATGAAAAGTAGCGCAGTTGGTTTAGAAATGTAGCTAAGGTTTTCTGAGACTCAGACGGTTTTAACTCACTAGCCATGATTGTACTTTATCTTACAAGACTTTTGAACAAGGTATGAATCGGACTTGTTTTTGACCAAGCTATTTCACATCCCTGTGTGTGCAATTGAGTTCATTTATGTGGTATTTGTCAGGATACCGCCGAGTGCCAGATGGGCTTTCAACCGAACCTGTCTTGAGGATCACCTAATTAGCTCCACTAACTCCTTTGTTGTATTTAGTTAGATTAATCTACGGTGTTATCCAGGATACCATAAGCTAGCTCATCCTTATGCAAACATTGGTCTGCACATACGCAAAGCGAATGTGATAGACATATCGTCATGCGGGTAGGATACCACCATTGCCGGATAGGCTATCAACCAAACCTGTAATGAGGATCACCTAGATGGTTTTCGAATGCTGAGAATTCCAGGGATTCAAGTTCAGGATATTTGTTGGCTGAATGATTTAGAAAGTTGCTCGTCTATATAGTGATGAAAATCATTGTTTATTTTCTATTAATTCTTTTTGAGCAAGGATTTTGAATAGTAGTGATAACCACTATTATTTGATTTTGTATTTTGAGTATTGTGAGTTTGGGCTTGTGAGTGGCCTTGATCCTTGTGGACTTGGGGATGACTACGCATCCTTTGCAGGGACGTGTAGTACGAATCCTTACGACGTTAGGGACCAAGGGGGTGATGGAGATTATGGAGTAAGGGCATTGATATGTTAGGCCTTGGGGATGACTACCCATCCTGGTTAGGGGCGGATAGTACGAATCCTTACAACTTGGAGACCAAAGGTGAATGGAAAGTGTTAGGATGATGATTTGTTGGAATTTTGTTTGTGAATGGTGTTGATCCTTTTAGGTCTTGGGGATGACTACCCATCCTTGGCAGGGACGTGTAGTACAAATCCTTACAACTTTGGGAACCAACTATGATTGGGATTTGGTAGTGGTGAAAACCACTTGTATATGGAGGGGAATGGATAGGAAATATCTTGTCCTTTTGTCAATTCTCAGCATTCTAGAACCATTCGCACGGGGGGATGAGCAAGATAACCGTTTCACTTATGGTGACCTGGATTACTATGCAGGTTTCATCTTTCGTTCACACAACTTGGGAATTTTTATGTGTTTTAATTTGTGTTGGGATGTTACGTAACAAGGTGTATTTCAAGTGTAACTCTACCTTCGTAAAATCTGTCTGACTTGATACATTACATAGCTAAAGAGCAAAATGATGAGTGAATCATGAAAACTCTTGATACATTAAAAGACCACTGACTCTAGTGTGGTAAAAGCAATGCATGGTGTTTTTGTTGTTTTTGTAAAATGGAACAGTGTGGAACAAGATGGACTAGTAGAGCAATTACAGACCTATGGTGCCTTTGACCCGTACGACCACAAATATGCAATGTATGGATGCAATGCTTTAATGCAGCTATGTATTTTTGTATTTTTGATGGATTGATTTTTGTGAATATGAAGATGAGGTGCGAGAAGAGCTCTCTATTGATGAATTTGAGTATGCCTAGAAATGAGATGCAAAAATTTTTGTTGTTTTTGATGATTTTTGTTGTTTTTGAATTTTCTTGATTTTTGACCAAGCGATTGTGGAAATCCTTGGAGCATTTTTGGGATTGACCAAGCGATTTTAGAATCCTTGGAGCATTTTTGGGATTGACCAAGCGATTTTAGAATCCTTGGAGCATTTTTGGGATTGACCAAGCGATTTTAGAATCCTTGGAGCATTTTTGGGATTGACCAAGCGATTTTAAGAATCCTTGGAGCATTTTTGGGATTGACCAAGCGATTGCAATAATCCTTGGAGCATTTTTGGGATATGGCTCTCTTAGATATGGAATGGTCGCAAATGACTGATATTCAAGGGTTCTGTTTCCTTGATACCATCAAGAGAAGCTAGCCGGTATGTCCCGGGTCCTATTTTGCTATCAATGACATATGGACCTAACCAATTTGCCGCAAACTTGTCCCTTAGGTGGGATGGCAAACTAGAATTCTGTTGGTTTTCCTTCAAAACCAAATCACCAACCCGAAAGTCCCTCGAGGTGAACTTTCATGTTGTAAGCTTTCTTAAGTCGCTCTTGATAAATACGTAAATGCTCGAGAGCATTAACGCGTCGTTCATCAAGCAACGTAAGCTGGTCTAACCGGGCCTGCCATGCAGAGTCATCATCGATGAACTCCTGCATTGATATGCGCAAGGAAGGAATCTCCAACTCTAGAGGCATGACTACCTCGGAGCCATACACGAGCGAAAATGGAGTGGCCCCAGTGGGTGTCCGAATGCTAGTGCGATAGGCCCATAGGGCAAGTGGGATTTGAATGTGCCAATCCTTATGACTGTCTGTGATGGTCTTTTTAAGGATGGCAACTAGCATTTTGTTTGACGCCTCTGCTTGCCCATTCGCCTGCGGATAATAGGGTGTCGAAAAGCTATGCTGAATCTTGTACTTTGTGGTCAAAGCACGCACGTCTTTGTTCTTGAAAGGCGTCCCATTATCCGAGACTATTTTGGATGGAATACCAAAATGACATATGATGTTATGCAAAATGAACTCCACAATGCGGGGTCCTGTCGTAGAGGTAAGCGGAATCGCTTCCACCCACTTGGTAAAATACTCTGTGGCCGTTATGATAAACGTGTGATGGCCTGACGACGTAGGGGAGATCTTTCCAATTAGATCGAAGCCCCACTACGAGAACGGCCAAGCAGATTGGACTGTCTGCAAGGCCTAGGAAGGTACGTGCATCAAATTGGCATGATGTTGACACTTCACGCACTTCTTGACATATGTGCAACAATCTCGCTCTAAAGATGGCCAATAATAGCCCATGCGAAGAATGCGCTTTGCGATGGCCATACCACTAAAGTGGCCACCACATGTACCATCGTGCGCTTGGGCGACTGCCCAAGTGGACTCTTGTTGGTCCAAGCAACGAAGGAGGATTCCTTCATAGCTACGACGATACAAAATGTCTCCTATCAAGACATACTTAGCCGCTTTCTGCTTGAGTGCTCATTTTGCGGCATGAGTCAATCCAAGCGGGAGATTACCTAACTTGAGGTAGTCTCTGATGGGTAAATACCAGTCCTGTTGATCAGAAACCTCGATAGTATGAACAACCAATCCCTCTTGAAGTTCATCCCTAGCAAACGTTGAATGGGATAGAACCTGTAAGAATAGCATTGTGTTGCTATTAATGGGAGTAGGGGAGAACAAGGACCCCCAGTTGGCACGTTTTAGACGATCTCGGATTCGAGAGAACTTATCCGAGGATGGTTCAATCTGGATCATGTGGATTCCTGGCGTCAAGTCTGAGCTTGCACGCTCCATCACGGATTGCGATAAGGTTTTGACTTGAATGGTTGTCATATCACCGGAAAGGTCTTGCGGAATTAGTGACCCCAAGGAGGCCATTGTGTCCGCAAAATGATTCGATGATCGAGGGAGTGCCTCGATGTCATACCACTCAAGTTTTGCCAAGAATTTGTCCACGAGGGCTTTATAAGCCTGCAGGAACTGGGCATTTGCATTGATATACCCCTTTGACTTGATTGACTATTAACAGCGAATCACCAAAGATATTCAGTCATTTGATGTTCATGGCGATTGTTGTCTGAAGACCTAGGAGCAAGGCTTCATACTCTGCATTATTGTTGGTGCACGGGAAGTTTAATTTAAATGACAGGGGCATTGGAGCACCCTGCGGTGTGAAGAATACAATTCCCATGCCACCACCTTGCTCACATTTAGAACCATCGAAGAATAGGGTTATGTCGGCTTGTGACTCAAGCTCATCAGAATCTGGTGATTCTGAGACATGGAAGACCCCATCATCGGGTAGTTCTATGACTAGAGGCTGATCGTCTTCAAGAGGAGCCTCTGCTAGTTGATCGGCTATGACTTGTCCTTTGATAGATTTTTGTCCAATAAACTCTATGTCAAATTCTGTCAACAACATGATCCATTTCGCCGTGCGACTACTATGATAAGTATGACTCATCATGTATCGCAATGGATTCTCCTTAGACACAACATACGTAGTGTTGCTCAGCATGTAGTGGCATAGCTTTTTGGTAGCAAACACCACTGCCAAGCAGAGTTTCTCAACGTATGCATAGTTAAGTTCATAACTGACCAGGGTGCGGCTAAGATAGTAAGTAGCCTGTTCCTTGTGAAGTTCATTCTTCTGGGCTAACATGGCGCCCAGTGCCACCTCGATGCTGAGATGTATAAGTAGAATGGCACTCCTGGTCTAGGTGGTGCCAATACTGGCGACGAAACTAGGTATTGTTTGATCTCATCAAAGGCTGACTGGCACTCGTCATCCCAATGAAATGTAACCCCCTTGTGCAATAATTTGTTCATGGGTCGGCACTTGTCAGATAATTGTGCTATAAAGCGTTTAATCGATGTGACATTTCCTTGCAGACTTCTGAGCTGCTTGATTGTAGTTGGGGGAACCATTTCAAGGATTGCCTTGACTTTCTTTGGGTCCACCTCGATTCCTCGCTTTGAGACTATGAAACCCAAGAGTTTTCCAGATGTGATGCCAAATACGCACTTCTTGGGGTTTAGTCTAACTTTATGCTCCATGAGGCGATCGAGGATCTTGCTTAAGTCATCGATATGATTTGAGCGCAAAAGAGACTTGGCTAACAAATCATCCATGTAATCTTCCAAAGTTTTGTGCATGTAATCATGGAAGATGTATGTCATGGCACGTTGGTAGGTAGCACCAACATTTTTAAGGCCAAAAGGCATGACCTTATAACAAAATGTCCCCCAAGGCATTGTGAACGCCATTTTTAGTTGGTCTTCAGGATTGATACGAATCTGATTGTATCCTGAGAAACCATCCATGAGGGAGAGCATTTCGTGACCTATTGTAGCGTCTACCAATGCGTCGATGCTCGGCAAGGGGAAATCATCCTTAGGACTCGCTTTGTTTAGATCTTAAAAATTAGTGCATATGCGAATCCTCCCATCGGGCTTCTTGACGGGAACCATGTTGGACAACCATGGCGGATAATCCACGTAGATGACAAACTGTGCATCCAACAACTTTTGCAATTCATCTTTGACCATCAAGGCCACTATTGGGTGCATCTTACGTAGTTTTTGCTTCACAGGCTTGATTGTCGGATCAAGCATTAAATTATGCATGACTAGCTACGGGTCTAGTCCTGGCATATCCTTGTACGACCATGCAAAAACCTCCTTCTTCTCTTTGAGAAGGGCAATGTAGTCGGCTTGCTCTTCGGGGGAAAGACTTACCCCTAGCTTGAGAATCTATGGATTCATTGGATCTGTGCCGATATCTACGTCAGTCGTCTCCTCGACTGACATGTGGGATCCGTCCTCCAACTGATGTGGAGTCGGGATCAAATGGATATCATTAGCTGAATTTAGATCTGCGTTGGGAACCTCGGGTTCCTCTTCAGCCTAAAAAATATCCTGAGTTGTCCTTGGGGTAAAATGAGGCATTTCACCGAAAGGCCAGTACTCTGATGGTGATAAAGGTGAATTGACGTGATCCCAATCGATGGCATCTATGTCTAGATGCAATGACCATGTTGGATCGGCCGGATTGCGGATGGGTGCGGTCAAATCAATGGAGATCATGTGGATGGAATGAATTTGGTCTCCATTACCGTGGGTATGATAACTTGAATCTTCTGGATGCTCCCTATACTCTGGATCTGGCTCTAGGGGAACGGGCACGAACGGATCGGCCCTATGTGCGAATAGGAGGACAGGGTCTTCCCTCGACACTGATGTCATGATAGGGTCTCGGGGTGGACGGTGCTCATCATGAATTTGGAGCCATGGATCCAACACTTGGTCCCACCTCGCTGGGTCTACCCACCATTCATGCCCTAACCTTATGCCCATATGTCCCATCAGATCTTCATGAGTTAAAGGGTGATTATGCCATCGCGCATGATTGAGATAGTTCATCTCAGTCTCATCTTCTGAATCACTTTCGAAGATCCAAAAATGTTCATTCTCTTCAGCAATTATTACTTGCGACATTGAGGGTTCTCCTTGTTCCAGCAAGTTAATCTGGTCCCATTGCGGTTGTTCCACTCTTGGTGGAGGGACCTGATTCTCTTGACACTTTATTGACTCAACTGGAACCTCTAAGGGGAACAACTTCAAAAAGATGTCCGGACACCGTTTATGTTCTCTTTGGGGATTAGTATCCGAACTTTCACCTCTCTCTAGCAAAGGAGAGGGATTACTGATGTTGCCAAGGGTGTTTGTTGACCATGGGAGGTAATCTCCCAATGTATATTCTGTATTTGGGTTGGCATAAAGATCTGGTGCCAATCCCCCCTTGTTGCCTATTTCTAGGCCTTGCATATTTTCTACCAAGATGTCTAAGGGTAGGGGGTGGTTGAACCCTACTCCCGACTTATCATATGGCATCTGATATCTTGGTTGGCAAAGGACACGCATCCCTTGCTCATATCTGCCTAGCCCGTATCCATGCCAATTGCATTGGCCGAGATATCTTAGAGCGAAGTCCGGGTTTGATAGATAGTTGATATTTTCAGCAAAAGGCTCTTCGTCTTCTTCCTTTTGCTTGCATGGTTCAAGACCATGATCAAGGCCCCCATACACAAAATTTGTCTGGTTTGGTGGGTAACCTAGAGGAACAACTATTCCTATGGGAAGGCGAGGTCTCCCCATGTCCTGTACTGATTCTAATGCGGGCGTTGCCACAACATTCTGCACTAAATACTCCCCCAGGCCCGTACTGGCCATTTCAACAGTGATTGTTGATGCTTGGGAGGGAGGGAACGGGAGTCCTTCCTGAGTCCATTCCATGTTTGGTGTTTTAGGAGTCTCAGCTTCCGTTGTGCTAGGTATTTCCTCTATTGATACCGTTGAAATTGTTGGCAACCCCTCTTCTAGGGGCTGAGCCTCTTCCATGATCTGTTTTCCCTTGTCCTTCTATTTAGCCATGACAGGTGGCATTGGTAGTGAAGGAGCAGATGATGAAGACTCACCTGGCTGGGATTTTGATGATTTGGTCACCAGTGGTGCCTGCGGTATTGGACCCTGTTTAGATGGATTTAACTGGAAATCCAAATGCGTTGAAGGGAGGGTCGATTGAGGCATTAATTGCACCGCATTGCAATACTTGAAGGGTTCTAAGTCCATCGGGACTACATGTATTTCTCCTTCAAATGCATACTTTAAGCACTGGTGAGCGATCGAAGGGACACACTTCATGTCCCTGATCCAAGGCCGCCCTAGCAGTATATTGTAAGCCATCTCGCCTTCCAACACATGGCACAATGTAGGTATTGTCTTTTGTCCTACCTGGATAGGCAGAACAACTGTGCCGATTGTCGAGCATATTGCATCGTTGAAAGCTCGTAGTGTGTATGTGGAGGCTGTGATATGAGAGGCTGGCAGCTTCAAATGTTTTAGTGTTGCAGTGGTAATGATGTTACTTGGACGAGCCAGTATCTACCAACACTCTCTTGTACGGGATCCCGTTGACCCGCGCGATAACGTGCAAGGGTGGATCTGCCATGTCATTCGATATTGTTTTGACTTCATCCTCTCTCGAAGGTAATGACCGGCTCCGTACATCATTTCACATGTCCCACGAAGTTGTTGAAAGAATTTGCTTCGTGAGGCTGTAATTCGATGGCTTTTAAAATTTCCATAAGAGCTTCCCTATGAGGTGTTGACTGTTGAATAAGCTCGTAAATGGAAAGCCTAGCCGATGTGGTCCGCAAACTCTGCGTGAGTTTGGTCCGTATCGTGACCTCGGGTCTAGGCGGAGGCAACTGCATAGGGCGTTGTTGAGGCTGCGACGTTGTTGGAACTTCCCTTGTAGCTACCTCGGGGGCAACTCCTGGGTACTTTTTGTTCCTGGTCACTATGCTGATCATTCCCACAAATCCTTGCATGGGAAGATTCTATCGCACCTCATTAACCTGGAGAGGTTTTGCCTGTGCCTCATGGGCAGGCAAAGGGTCCTTGAATACCCCCATTTGTTGATTATTTGGTGCTATGGGGTTGTCCATGGCCAATGTTTTATTGTCGATCAAATCTTGGATTAATCCTTTGAATTTCTAGCATCCATTCAAGTCATGTCCCCTTCGCCTATGGAATCTACAATATAATTCCTCTCTGTATCCCTTAGGCTTGGGAGCGTTAGGGTCTACAGTTTGGATCTCTGGAAGGGTGACTAAATTTGCCGCTGACAAGCGGTCAAATAAGGAGTCCCTAGACTCCGCATAAGGGGTGAATTGTCGCCTAGGGCGACGCTGCTGATTCTGCTCCTATTTCTTATTATCTCTTTCATAACTAGGAGGCACTGCCTGGTAATTAGCCTTTTGGGGCTGTATTTCTTGCACAGGCTTGGGGACATTTATCGCAACTTGGTTAACCGTAGCGGGTTGTGATTGCGTTGTCCCGGTCTTAGTGGTTTTATTCCACTCTTTCTTTTTAGGCTTGGCGATTGCGCCTTCACCTATTTTAATCTCTTCTATAACTCTGGCTTGCGCCAAAGCTTCTTCTAAACTGTCGTATTGCTGCAGCAGCAATAGCCCAGAGATTGATTTTAAGCAACTCCGTGCAAACATCTGTGTGAGATCAGACATAGGGGGAAGGTAGGGTAGCTTAGAAAGCAAAGCCCTCCATCGATTCCCGTATGCTGCCATTGTTTCTTCCTCATATTGCCTGAGGCTGGCCAGATCACTCAGTGATGCCTTCTTCTTTGTGTTGAAGGCAAAGCATTCAAGAAACGCATCTACTAATTGATCTAGGTTGTTTATGTTGTGTTTTGGTAATTGTGTGAACCAATCCGAGGTAGGGCCTACGAATGTGGTTATGAATGTCCTAAGCAACAATGCATCATTATCTTGGATGCCGAAGCATTGACTTAGGAATCTTGTGACATGTTCTTGTGCATCCTCTTCACCTTTAAAGACTGCCAATTGAGGCAACTTGAAATGTTCGGGGTAAAGAGGTGTGGGCACTGAAGGATGCACTGGATGACTACGGAGTTGACGTAATGTGGGCTTTTGATGCCCAGAAGCTTTTGTCTCCATAGACTCCAAACGCTCTAATAGCGCTTTGTATGCATCGGAAGATTTTATTTCTTCCTCTTTTGTTTGCTCCCGTTGTGAGTTATGGGAGACTGGAGGCCTATGGGGGGGTGGCCGAGTGGCAGCCCTCCCACCTTGATGGGGCATTTTGGCCCATTCTATTTCTGGTTCATACTCCTCATAAACTTCTTGAGGAGTCTCTGGGCGAGACCTATGACCCTGATTGAGTCCCTGCTGAGGGTACCCATCATTGTTTCGGGGAGTGGCCTCCCTCTCGGGTCTATAAGGTCTCGGAGGCAAAGCTTGACGAGGTCACGGAGACCTGTCCTGCACCAAAGGGTTGTGCCTCTCATATTGTTCTGCTCTTTGGGTGCGAGGGGTTGGCACCCTCTCAGGTAGTTTATAGCGCAACTCATCCGCTTCGCGTTGCATGCGCTCTTTATTAAGGCGGTATAAGTACTCTAACTCCTGATGACCTTGCTCAAGCTGCGTGATTCGGGCTTGGCGGGCGGCATGTCTGGCGACTGTCGGGTCAACTTGGTCTGCCCTCTTTTGCTCAGGAGGCTTGAATGTTTCTCCTATGTGTTTGCCTCGATCTTGATGATCTAAAATTTCAATGGGTCGCTTCCCTCTGTCGAGGTAGGCGACATTTACTTGAGGCTCTGGCCTCGATGGGTGACCATGATATCTAGCAGGTGCGAAAATGCAAGGTTCCCACGCTGTTTGTTGTCCTCGAGGAATGCGATGGCTTTCCTCGTACTCCCTTTCATGGGTTTGAAAGGGGCGGGCGGAGTTAGCTCGCCCTGTGTGAAGAGCCCTGCGCTCTGGATTTTGTCTTTCTATTCTAATGGGAGGCAAAGGAGAGGTGCCATATTCACGTTGTCTCTCCTCATGGACACTATGCCTCTCTAGCGCTTCATCGCGCTGTGGCCACTCAGATCTAGCCTCAAGAGGCGGTTGTCTACTTACATTGAGATCTACATGTAAAGCTTCTTCCCGAAAGGGGCTGTGTTGAATAGGTATACTCCAATGAGGAGGGTCCCAATAATTCCTTTTTGATGTGGCCTGATGTGGACTCTCTTGTAGGCCAGACCGCCAAGGCGGTATGGCCAAGTCCTCAGGGCTAAAGCGAAGGTGACCAGCGCCCTCTCTTTGTGCACCTTCCGTAGCGTCCGCCCTTGATTGGGCTTGGCTACGGGTGTACACCATTGTGGTGCTTCTCTACTATCTAAGCAGATTTTTATCTCGTTTATGATGATTTTTCTTTTTGTTTACACTAAGCAAGAAATGAACACACACATACACAAACAGTGATTATCTCTTTTAAGGATTAATAGTGTGTCCTAAACTGGTTTAGTGCATTTTGATGTTTTGTTTTGTTTTTGCAAGTTTTGAAGAACGTTTAAATGCATAATGTTGGCTCATATGACTCCCATAAATGGTCGCCCCTTCAATATACCATTGCCGGACCGATATACCAACCTCTCTATATACCCGCCCTTACGAGAGGGAAACTATAGGTACG
Organism: Wollemia nobilis; assembly: GCA_028583015.1. Lineage (NCBI taxonomy): Eukaryota > Viridiplantae > Streptophyta > Pinopsida > Araucariales > Araucariaceae > Wollemia > Wollemia nobilis. Next base: position 4,171,747 of record JAQPPZ010016831.1, read on the forward strand.
TGAGAGCAGATGGTACGTGGAACATAGGCGGTACGAAAGGGGGATTGTCCTGTTAATGACACCTACCATAGAAGACTTATCCTCGCGCGCATGGGAATCACCCCAATGACACTCGGTCAGCTTTCGTCAGGATTTACGCCTAACAACAGTGACAATCGGGGAAATGGATGCAAAGCTAAGCCAAGGTGGTGATGAACCCACCGTTGGTCTTGCTCAAGGGCTGGGGTCTTACGACCAGCTCCTTGGTTTAAAATGTGCCACGTGATGTGTGTGTGGTTTATTTTACTTAGAAAAATGAAACATGCAGTCAACCACTATTTTCTTTAAGCACGCAAGAATTGACAAGAAAATGAAAGCAAAAAATCAAAAAAATGACAAAGACAGTTTGGAACTTTACCTCTTTTCTGCCCGGACTTGCTGTTTTGATCTTCGGCTCTAAAAATTTATAGGCAGGAATTCGTCCCTCTGTGAGACGAATTACAGAACAGAATTCGTCCCTGCCAGAGACGAATTTAAATTCGTCTCAGGGTCAGACGAATTACAGTAAGGTATTCGTCACAGTCAGAGATGAATAACAGTCTGCTTTAAAAAAACTTGTACCTGTCAAGCACAAAACACAGAAATGGATCAGTTATTTGATCTAAAAACAAGGGGACAGAGTCCCACCGTGATCGCCACTGAAAGCATGAGATTTCGGAAGCTTTAGAAAGGAAAACTACTTCGATGCATTCAAATCAAAATAACGCTTAAGTCCTAGAATATGAAGTGCATTAAACGAAAGAGGCAAATTGATTGAAATCAGTTACAAGAATTTAGAGAAGTCACAGCCCTTTTATTAAACTCTTTAACCTCGGTTACAAAATTGCCTCCTCCCTTTTTAGGGGTTAGGAGCGTTAAATGGATTTGGTTACAATCGTGATCAATGATCCCTCTTCCGCATGCCCACGTTTGAAATGGGCGGGCCAGAGTGTTGCCACCGCTTATGCTGATGAATCCTCACTTCTTGCTGCTCCTCCTGCAATCAAAGAAACAAACAAGGCGTTAGTAGCACCTGCTATGACAAAAGGAAAGTTCGTTCTTTGAAATTGCCAAAAGATGCATATAAACGATTGTCTAAAGTACAGTGAGTAAAGTGAATCTAAATGACCTGAAAACCTGACAGAGGACAGAAGACATTACCAGAGGGCCACTGCCATTGAAACAGTCGGCCAATCTACTTTCAACTGGAATTCGTCCCTGGGCAGGACGAATTTCGACTGCTATTCGTCCCTGGGTGGGACGAATTCGACTGTGTTAGAAAAGCCGAAGTGATACTGCTCCAATGTCGACTCTCGGGACCTCCAAAACACCTGCAAACAGAGGGGTTACGTAATTGGGGCCATTTTGGGATGACCCAGATGGTCGGATTCTCCCAATTTGGCCTCTATCCTCGGGAATTCGATATCGCCACCTGCAAGTTAGTGAGAGCTATACAATCGACAAAGCATGATAATGTGTGATCAAAATTCTATGAAATCAAAATTAGAGACTACTTAAACAACATAGCATAGAATAGAGATGAATAAATGATAATTAAAATGAAACTTAAAAGAAAAGTGTGGGGTGCCCAAATGGGCCGCCCACCGTTAGAACTTGATTTTGACGCCAATCCACTAGGGATGGGCTCAAAATCTCTTGGATTGGGGTGTCGGAAAATTGGTGGTTTAAGGTGGTCAAATGTTGGGATTTGGGTTAGATCCACGCTTCCAAAAGCCACCCAATAACCTCCCTTGCGAAAGAGATTAATGGATGTGAGAAGGTGAATCAAAAAAGGATGCAAATGGGTGTTCAATTGGGCAGCACTTCGTTGCTTGAAATCGCCTCCAATCTGTCCTCTTTTGGGTGGGAAAGTCCACCATTTTATAGACCCATGGGGTCTCTTTGGAGGGGCATGCAGGGATGCCATGTGGCGGCCATGCCTTCCCAAGAGGGAGGAGACTCCTCCCTGACTTGGGCTTCCATGACTGCCCTTGTGACAGTCCACTAACTGCCAACCTACCCACCTACACGCGCATGCATGGCAGGAGGCAATAATTGATTGTCCTTGGCTGCCACTTGGCGGCATTTTTCTTTTTGCCCGTTAAACCTGGAATTCGTCCTGACCGGAGACGATTTCAGAATTCGTCCCTGGGTGAGACGAATCCCAGTTAGTATTCGTCCCTGGGTGAGACGAATACTGGGCAAAGTGCCTGAATGTGCCAAATTGCTTCTTGACCTTACAAAATTGCTATGAAAGTGGTTAGGACCACTGTTTGACCTCTGAGGGCTGCCCTGGGGGCTGTGTTTGTCAAAGCGATCAGTGTTTGCAGTCACATAATCGGATTGGTGCTGTTTTGGTGTCTACAGTGTACACGATATCGGATCTTCACAACCTGCAACAAAAAACAACACAAAAACATTAGCATCATGAAAAACTGTACAAAAATAACACGAATATACAACACTTCCTAACAATGTACAGCTCAAAAACAACAACATTCACAAAAACTTAAAAAAACAAAACAAAACAAAAAAAACAAAAAAAAAAAGAAACAAAAAAAAAATCATCAAAATTTTTCCTAGGGTTTACTTTAGTGTAAAGCGAAAAGTAAATTTATGTTCCATTTTAAAAAGAAAAATAAAATTTCAACCTAGGTTTAAACTACATTTTCCGTTCAATTTTAAGCTAAGTCTTGGTTTGTGTTCAACCCAGTTTTAGGGTTTCAATTTTAATTTTGGAAAACAACATAACAAAGAAAAATAAACAAATCACTTGCAATTTTAAAGACATATAACAAACAAAAGCAATAACGCTAAGGAGCACTTACTGGTCTTGCTTCGGCTCCGTCGCTTGATCCAATCTGTGCACTCATGATTTTGGGAGAAATTCGGCAGTGCTTCGCTTTGCAGAATTAACCTCCTCCTCCTCAAAGCTCAAAATCGTAAGAAAATTCGAATGCAAATGAGCCCAAACCCTAGTTTTGGCCTTTAAATAGGCTTTTTGAGCTTATATTTGTTCCTCCCTAGGACGAGCGCTTTGTTTAGCACTCGTAACACCCTGGGAAGAATACCGAACTAGTATTCGTCCCACCCTGAAATGAATTCAGGACAAAAATTTCGAAAACAACAAAAAAATTGAACAAAAATGCACCAAAATAGCTAATAAACTTGTCTGATGAAAGTGCTTTTGCACTTGACATCCCAGGCATGAAAAATGGACGTCGGGGTCACAAATCCTCACTATCCTCCTCCCTAAGAAGGCTACCATAGCCGGACCGCTCCACGGGAGGACGAATTTTTGAGAATTTCATCCCCAAACGACGTCGTCAAAACGGGTCAAAACCCACCCAAAAATAGCAATAACATTGTCGAACGAAGGCACCTTCGCACCTGACATTCTTGGCATCCAAAATAGATATTGGGGCTACAAATTGCCACCACCCTACTCCCTAAGAAGGCCACCATAGCTGGATCGCTCCATGGGAAGATGGATTTTTGACAATTTTAGCTCCAAAAAGCATCACCAAAAGGGTTAACACCCACCAAAAATAGGTCTAAATATCATAAAACAACACACATTTAAAGCTAAAACATATAAAGGCACCCTTGCACAAGTCATTTTGGGTCAAGCGACTCGTCGCTTTTCTCATGAAGGTCATTCCCTTATCGATTCATCGCTTGAGGGGGTCTCACACTTAGTCACCGGTCAACAAGTACATACCTAATTAAGAAAAACAACATGCATTCAAAGAATAATTGACAAAGACAATCACGCCCCTGCTTGGGGCAGTAAACAAACAATAATCACAAGCTGATAAAATCACTTGGAATTTTGTGAATCATGAACTCAAGGTTCTCACAGACAAAAGGTTACGCCCTTTTCCTATTCATGTCTGATCAATGTCCAAGATCAAGTAACACCTCACCGAAAAAGGTTAACACTTGAATTAAGTTCCTTCGCTCGACAGAAGCAAGGATTCAAGAATACATGCCCTTTCCATACTTGGGGCATCAAAATTTGGTTAGGTTACTAAGAAACCCTAATCATTAGTGCTTTGGTTATCTATTTTTGCTCAACGTTGCGCCATGCACAACGCATCCCAAAAAGAGGCATCTGTAGACACCAAAACAACACCAATCCAATTATGTGGCCGCAAAAACTGATCGCATTGACACACATAGCCCCAAGGGCAGCCCTCAAAGGTTAAACAATGGTCCTAACCACTCTCACAGTAGTTTTGGAAGGTCAGAGATCAATTTGGCACCTTCAGACACTTTGCTCAATATCCGTTCCACCCTAGAACGAATTCAAACTGGGATTCGCCCCACCTAGGGAAGAATTCTAGATTCGCTTTAGGGTGGGGCAAATTGCAGGTTTGACGGGTAAAAAGTCAAATCTTGACAAATGGCAGCTCAGATTCGCCACTTAACGCTTCCTTCATCGCATGGGAGTATGGGTGAGCGTTTTCGAGCGTTAGAGGCAATTACAAGGGCAGTCATGAAGTCCCTATTCAAGGAGGAATCTCCTTCCCCCTAGGAAGGCATGATTGCCAAGTGGTGCCTCTGCATGCCCATTTCAAGAGACCTCCAGGTCTATAAATTGGTGAGTTTCCTCACCCTAAAATATGGAGAGAAGTAGCATTTTAGAGCAACGAAGTGCTATCATTTTATTTACACATCTCACACCCTTTTGATTTGTGCCTTTCACATCCTTGATCTCCTTTAGAAGGGAGGTCATTGGGTGACTATTGAGAGGACAAATATTGAGACCAAAACCTGACATTTGGTCATAATATCCCACCAAATTTGTTGACAATACCCCACAAGAGGTTTTGGACCCATCCCAAGTGGATTGGTGCCGAAATCGGGCCTCCAACGGCGGTCGGCCTGCCCCATGGGTGCCCCCTCCCCCACTGCTATAGTCCTAATCGCCCCTTTCGAAGTGATGGAAATTTTGTGGCAAAATTTATTTCTTTAATTTTTGAATTCAATTCTATGATGCTTAGATAGGTTGTCATTTAAATTGTGTCTCGTTTTGAACAATTTTGATCATGTTTCTATCTTTGCTCGCTTATACTAATATACAGGTAGCATCATCAAATTCCCAATGACGGAGGCCAAATTGGGAAATATGACCATCTGGGTCTTCCCAAAATACCCCCAATTAGCTAACCCCAAGTTTGTAGGTCTTTTGGAGCTTCCTAGATAGGATATTTGGGACAATACATTTTCGATGTTTTGTTGCAGGTGAATTCGTCCTGCCCCGGAGCGAATTCAAATCGACGAGGAATTTCCCGACTGTTCCATTTGTAGTATTTTCTTTGGAAGGTCTTGATGCCCCTATCAAATTTTTAGAGCATTTGGATTCATTTTAGTCATAGTTTAATTCATCTTGTCTCATTCACTTATCGTAGGCTTGGGGATTGCATGCTTTGTTTTATCTGCAGGTGCTACTGATTGTTTCTTGTTCCTTTGAACACAAGGTCTGGACATCGAAGGAGCAACAAGGAGTCAAGACTCATCAACGCAAGCGGCGACGACGTTTGGTCTGCCCATTTTACATGTGGGCATGTGAAAGAAGGAAGGGCATCCATGGATGTAACAAGAACGCATACTTAAACGCTCCTAGCCCTTGAAAGGGGAGGATGCACATTGTAACCGAGTTGTGAAACATATCAATAAAAAGGGTTGTCTTCTTTATTTGCATCTGTTTCGTTTCAATTCGCTCATGATTTTCCTTCTTTTCATGCACTTTCAAATTCCTAAGATTTACTGTTAAGTTTTGTTCGGTTTGCATCGCATCTTCGCTTTCCTTTTTGCTTCTGTATCCTCGTGCTTTCAAATATAAATTATTTTTATTTTTATGAGATAAAAGATGCATCTTTTATACAAAATTGAATCTTTTGATGATAAATCACTACCATAAGTTGAAAAATGTATATATAAAATTAAATTTCTATGTAACTACAAATGTATTATTTAAATTAATAATACCAAAATGAAAGCACGAGGATACGAAAACAAAAAGGAAAATCCAAGATGCGATGCAAACGAAACAAAAGATAACGCTAAATCCTATGAATTGAAAGTGCATGAAAGGAAAGAAGCATAAACGAATCGAAACCAAATAGAAAGCCAATATGGAAGACAACCCTTTTTATTAATATGCTTCAGAACTCGGTTACAATTCGCCTCCTCCCTTTTTAGGGGCTAGGAGCGTTAAATGTGTTCTTGTCACATCAATGGATGCCATTCCTTCTTCCGCGTGCCCACATGTAAAGTGGGCGGACCAAACATCACCGCCGCTTGCGTTGATGAGTCTTGACTCCTTGCTGCTCCTCTGATGTTGAGACCCTACGTTCAAGGAAACAAGAAACAGTCAGTAGCACCTGTAGATAAAATGAAACATGCAATCCCCACGCCTTCAATTAGTACATGCAAAATATAAATAAAATGATAACTAAAATAGATCCAAATGAACTAAAAACTTGACAGGGGCATAAAAACATCACCGGGAAGGCACTGCAAATGGAACAGTCAAAAAATTCACCACATATTCGTATTCGCTCCGGGGCGGGACGAATAGACCTACAACAAAGCGTCAAAAAGCACTGTCCCAAATGTCACATCCGGGAAGCTCCAAATCACCTGCAAAGTTGGGGGTTAGCTAAAAGGGGGTATTTTGGGAAGACCCAGAAGGTCAGATTTTCCCAATTTGGCCTCTATCACTAGGAATTTGATGATGCTACCTGCATGTTAGTAAAGGCGGGAAATGATAAAAACATGATAAAAAATGCTCAAAACGATGTGAAATTTGAATGACAACCTATCTAAGCAGCATAGAATCAGATGCAAAAATAATAGAAAGGAAATCTGCCACAGATTTCTAATCGCTCCGGGGCGGGGCGATTAGGACTGCAGTAGTGTGGGGGGCGCCCGAGGGCAGGACGCCCGCCGTTTGGGGCCCGATTTCGGCACCAATCCACTTGGGATGGGTCCAAAACCTCTTGTGGGGTGTTGTCAAAAAATTTGGTAGGATGTTGTGGCCAAATGTCGGGTTTTGGTTCCGGATTTGCGCTTCCAATAACCACCCTATGACCTCCCTTCCAAAAGAGATCAAGGATGTGAAAGGCACAAATCAAAAAGGTGTGTGTGGATGTAAAACGACAGCACTTCGTTGCTCAAAATGCTCCTTCTCTATATATCTTGTGGTGAGAAAACTCACCAATTTATAGACCTGGAGGTCTCTTGTGATTGAGCATGCAGAGGCGCCACTTGGCAATCATGCCTTCCCAGGGGGGAGAAGATTCCTCCCTGATTAGGGGCTCCATGACTGCCCTTGTAACTGCCTCTAACGCTCAAAAATGCTCACTCACACTCCCATGCAATGAAGGAAGAGTTAAGTGGTGGATCTGAGCTGCCATTTGTCAAGATTTGACTTTTTTCCCGTCAAACCTGCTATTCGCCCCACCCTGGAGCGAATACTGCTAATCGTCCCTGGGTGGGGCGAATACCAGTTTGTAATCGTCCCTGGGTGGAACGAGTATGGAGCAGAGTGCTTGAAGGTGCCAAATTGACCTCTGACCTTCCAAAACTATTGTGAGAGTGGTTAGGACCACTGTTTAACCTCTGGGGGCTGCCCTGGGGGTTGTGTGTGTCAATGCGATCAGTGTTTGCAGTCACATAATCGGATTGGTGCTATTTTGGTGTCTACAGATGCCCCTTTTTGGGATGCGTTGTGCGTGGCGCAGTGCTGAGAAAAAATAGATAACCAAAGCACTAATGATTAGGGTTTCTCAGTAACCTAACCAACTTTTGATGCCCCAAGTATGGAAAGGGCATGCATTCTTGAATCCTTGCTTCTGACGAGCGAAGGAACTCAATTCAAGTGTTAACCTTTTTCGGTGAGGTGTTACTTGATCTTGGACATTGATCGATCATGAATAGGCAAAGGGCGCAACCTTTTGTCTGTGGGAACCTTGAGTTCATGATTCACGAATGCCAAGTGTTTGATCAGCTTGTGATTATTGCTTGTTTTCTGCCCCAAGCAGGGGCGTGATTGTCTTTGTCAATGATTCTTTGAATGCATGCCATTTCCATGATTGGGTGTGTATTTGTTGATTGGTGACTAAGTGTGACTACCCCCTCAAGCGACGAATCGATGAGGGAATGACCTACATGAGAAAAGCGACGAGTCGCTTGACCCAAGATGACTTGTGTAAGGGTGCCTTCAGATGTTTATCTTTGAATGTGTGTGCAGTTTTTCGACATTTAGACCTATTTTTGGTGGGTGTTAACCCTTTTTGTGATGCCTTTGGAGCTGAAATTGTCAAAAATCCGTCTTCCCGTGGAGCGGTCCGGCTATGGTAGCCTTCTTAGGGAGTAGGATAGTGACAATTTGTGACCCCAACGTCGGTTTTGTATGCCAGTGAATGGCGGGCGCAAAGGCGCCTTTGTTCGGCAATTTTATTGCTATTTTTGGGTGGATTTTGACCCTTTTTGGGACGTCATTTTGGATGAAATTCTCGGTAATCCGTCCTCCCATGGAGCGGTCCGGCTATGGTAGCCTTATTAGGGAGTAGGATAGTGAGGATTTGTGACCCCGACGTTTGTTTTGCATGCCCGAAATTTCAAGTGCAAAAGCACTCTCATTGGACAATTTTATTGCTTGTTTTTGTGCATTTTGGTGCATTTTTTGTTGTTTTTGAAATTTTTGCTCTGTAATCATCCCTGGGTGGGACGAATACTAGTTTAGTAATCGTCCTAGGGTGGGACGAGTGCTAACTAGAGTGCTCATCCTAGGGTGGAACGATTACAGGCCTAAAAGCCTATTTAAGGGCCAAAACTAGGGTTTGGGCTCATTTGCATTCAATTTTTTTGGCGATTTGGAGCTCTGAGGAGGAGGAGGTCGATTCTGTGAAGCGAAGCACTGTCAAAATTTTCCAACACCATGAGTTCATGGACCGGGTCATCAAGTGGTGGAGCCGAAGCGAGACCGGTGAGTGCACTTCCTCTTTCAATTATTTGGAAATTTTGATTTTACAATTTAAAATCGCAATTTGTTTTTCTTTTGTAGTTTGTTTCGTGATTTTAAAAATGAAACCCTAGTTTAAATTTATTTTGAAAAGACGTAATTAAATTCTGAAATTTGTTTTTCTATTTTAAACTAAGGTAAACCCTAGGTAAAAAGAAAAATTTGTTTTTTGATGTTTTTGTTAAATTAAAACCCTAGGATAAACAAAACCCTAGCTTAGAGTTTTAGGTTAATTTTGTCAGTTTTAAAACTTAGCTAAAAAACCCTAGGTTTTAAAAAACTATCATTTTAATTTTGTTTTGTTTGTAAATTTTTATCAGTTTAGACTAGGATTATAAACCCTAGGTTAACTTTTTTTATTTTATGCTGTAATAAAATTTTGTTTTTGTCAGGTAGACTAGGATAAACAACCCTAGGTTAACTTTTTTTTTTTTTTTTTTTGGTTTGTTTTTGTAGTTATTTGTCAGTGTAGACTAAGGGTAAACCCTAGGTTAACTGAAAATTTTGTTTTTGAATTTTTTGAATTGTGTTTATCAGTTTAAACATAGAGTTAGAAACCCTAGGTACTGACAAACTATTTTTGATTTTTTTAATTTTTGAATTTTTTTTTTATTTAGTTATTAATTTAAACGTAGAATTAAAAACCCTAGGTACTGACAACTATTTTTTTTTAATTGTTTTGAATTTTGTTGTTTGTTATTTGTCTATTTTTAGTTGTACATTGTTTATGCATTGTTGTATATTCATGTTTGTTGTACAGTTTATCATGTTTTTTAATGTTTTTGTCTTGTTTTCTTTTGTAGATTGTGAAGAGCCGGTATCGTGTGCCTACGATTTTCTCAGAAGTGGGAGGCACTGACTTTGGCTGACTGGGAGTGGCTTGATGCCCTTGGGCTCAAGCAGGTGACTCAGCTAGAGCCTGTGGTCGAGGATCGGGCCTATCTGATGGCCCTGATCAACTTGTGGGATCCTCGGACCAACACTTTCCATCTCCCAACAAGGGAGATGACAATGACCTTGGAGGACGTTTATCGGATTCTATGGATTTTGATAGACGGCTGATCAGGATGACGTCATGGGATTGGTGGACAACAGTGACATGCTACTTTGGGCATGGGGAGGAGATGGGTGTGGATAGCCCAGTGGAGAGGGCAGAGGGTGACTGCCAGATTGGTGGCATTCTTGTACGATGGTGGCTAGAGAGGGGCATGTTGGGAGTGAGGCATGCAGTACTGATGGGCCTCATTTCCAACATGCTGCTACCTGACTCTTCGGGTGCGAGGTTCCCATGGAACCTATTGGAGGTGGTCTTTCGGTTGGTGGAGTGTTCGACGCATGAGCCCTTGATTATGAGGTGGGGGTAGACACTGCTGGCACAGCTCTATGATGAGTTATATGAGGTCCGTTGCCGAAGGTGGAAGGGGATTGGTTGTAGCTATCTATTGTAGAGTTGGGCTTGGTAGCACATAGTGGTGGAGAGGCCGATGGGGTTGTCGTGGACTACTCGGTCAGAGATGGTGGACAGAGATATAGGATATGCGACTTTGTGGTGGTGGTCTGAGGAGTAGGGGCAGAGTCGATGATGGGCAGGTGTCGTAGGGCACTATGTCGATGCCTTTGCTTGACTTACTCCAGGGGAGGTATTCTGGTGCCCATACCGGGACTGTCCAGCCTGGCCTGAGGCTGGAGAGTGGCTTCGATGGGTGCATAGGGGGAGATGGCTGATCGGGCGGCATGGGACTGAGTAGGAGTACTTCTCGTACGTTTGGGTGACATGATAGTTTGGGGTGCGCCAGGGGTTGCCTAGTGAGCCCTTGATCTATCGACATCGAGGGGACGAGAGGACCTTGGCCTGGCCGATCATCGAGCCACTAGGGGAGGAGGCAGATACAGTTATTGATGTGCCTGATGTGGATGACGTTGGGGTGATGGCTGAGTATGAGCAGTGGTGGACACTACGGTGATGGTGGGGAGAGGGACCATTGGGAGGCACAGAGGTAGCAGTAGTAGGTGGGGAGGGTGGAGAGGCACCAGGAGATGATTGGGGAGCTCCGTTGGAGGATGTGGACATGGTGGAGGTGGATGATGTGGGTGAGGATTTTGGGGTTCCGGATCAGCCGGAGATGCAGGACGTCCTAGAGTAGTGGGAGCCAGAGTAGGCTACTGTTCTAGAGATGTCAATGCCTCAGGCAGTCTCGGAGGACACGGAGGTAGGGTTGCGCGTTGAGAATGCATGATTGGTGGGGCTGCTCTGGAGGTGGGATGAGGAGCTCGGGGATGCGCTATGGGAGAGGGATCTCCTACGAACGTAGCTAGCGGAGTGGGAGAATGCATTTGCTATGTATCACCGATGGGAGGGGGATACCGATGTTGTACGGGAGAGGGATCTCCTATGGATACAGCTGGCATAGTGCAACGAGAATTTGGCTATGTATCGCCAATGGGAGATGGACTTGGTGCGGCATCGATTGGAGCTGGAGGTAGAGATTAGCCACCTCGGTGGGTGGATCCCTATGGTTAGTGGAGGTGGATCATCGCGCCGCTCGAGAGGGAGCGATATGGAGCAGTCAGCATCCTCTCGATGCAGGCGGATGGATGAGGGGGGCTCTAGTAGGCATGATGCGAGGGCTAGCAGCAGCCACCCTGAGGGGTCCCATAGGACCCACACCACGGGGGGTAGTTCCCATCGCACCGATCCTACATGATCATGGTGGCCGACGCCCTAGGCTTGGGGGTTTTTGAGCTTTTGCCTTTTTGCGAGGTCAGAGGACCGGTTATTGTAGCCTATGGGCATTTTTGATGATATATATATAGATGACGTTCTTTTTTATTAAACACTTGTCGTGATTTATTTTTTCTATTTATGCACATTTATTTATGATGGTGTATGCATGTGTTATTATGAATGCGAATGTTTCTAATTTTTATGATATGCAAATGGAATGGATGAATTGAATTTGTGATTTTTGGCGATGGCACCATAGACTGTTCAGAACTTATGGCTTTTTGTCCTAGGCGATTGCTATGGTAAATGACTTTTTATGTATACATGTTATTTTTTATTTTTGTATTATTCGATGGTGATGTAAGGATGAAAGATATCACAGTTGTTTTAGAATGTAGTTAAGGTTTTTTGAGACTCAGATGTTTTAACTAACTAGCCATGACTGTACTTTTATCTTACAAGACTTTTGAACAAGGTATGAATCGGACTTGTCTTTGACCAAGTTATTTCACATCCCTGTGTGTGCAATTGAGTTCGTTTATGTGGTATTTGTCAGGATACCGCCAGTGCCAGATAGGCTGTCAACCAAACCTGTACTGAGGATCACCTAATTAGCTCCACTAACTCCTTTGTTGTATTTAGTAAGATTAATCTACGGTGCTATCTAGGATACCATAAGCTAGCTCATCCACATGCAAACATTGATCTGTACACAAGTTAATGTGACAGATATATCATCATGCGGGAGGTTTACCACCAATGACCGATAGGCTATCCACCAAACCGGTACTGAGGTTTACCTCATGACCTTCTGAATGCTGAGAGTTCCAGGGATTCAAGTTCGACTCCCTTCTTTTCTTCAATTGTATTGGGATACTTGCTCTTTTGTAGTGATAAAAATCACTGTTTATTTTTGTTTTTTCTTTTGAGCAAGGGATTTTGAATATTGAGTGATGAGAATCACTATTGTATGTGCTTTTTGATGTATGCACTTTGGTGGTGATGTCAAATTTTTTGGAGTTTTGACTTTTGCAAATTTTTGATGTTTTGCAACTTTTTGAGAACTTGGGATTCTTGGGGAATTGGGTAGGGAAGATGCTTGTCCTTTTGCCAACTCTCAGCATTCTTGGGGTCATTCGCACAGGGGGATGAGCAAGATAACCATTTCACTTATGGTGACCTGGATTGCTTTGCAGGTTTCATCTTTCGTTCACACAACTTGGGAATTTTTTTATGTGTTTTAACTTGTGTTGGGATGCTACGTAACAAGGTGTGATCCAAGTAGAACTCTACCTTTGTAAAATCTATCTGACTTTGTATAGTATGTGGCTAGAAAGCTAATGACAATTGAATGATGAAAACTCTTGATACATTAGAAGACAACCGACTATGATATGGCGAAAAAGATGTGCATGGCGTTTATTTTTGATGGACTATTTATAGAATGGAGAAATGTGGAAAATGATGAATTTGCCGAATAATTACAGTCTATGGTGCCTTTGACCTTTATGACCACAAATATGTAATGTATGGATGTGATGCTTAATGCAGCTATTATTTTTGTGTTTTTGATGGATTTATTTTTGTGAGTATGAAGATGAGATGCAAAAAGAGCTCTTTATTGTTGTGATGATTTTGAGCATGCATGGAAATGAGATGCAAATTTTTGTTATTTTTGATGATTTTATTGTTTTTGAATTTTCTTATTTTTGACCAAGCGATTGTGGGAACCCTTGGAGCTTTTTGTTTGACCAAAGGGATTATGGGTACCTTTGGGGCATTTAGGGATTGACCAAGCGATTGTGGGAATCCTTGGAGCTTTTGGTTTGACCAAAGGGGTAATGGGCACCTTTGGGATTTTGGTTGACCAAAGGATCCTTGAGCTTTTGGTTTGACCAAGCGATTGAGAATCCTTGGAGCTTTTGGTGGGTTGACCAAGCGATTGCGGGAATCCTTGGAGCTTTTGGTTTGGGCTATGGCTCTTTTAAATATGGAATGGCCTCAAATGACTGATGTTCAAGGGTTCTAGTTCCTTGATTCCATCAAGAGAGGCTAGCCGGTATGTTCCAGGTCCTATTTTACTATCGATGACATAAGGACCTAACCAGTTTGCCGTGAACTTGTCCCTTAGATGGGGTGGCAAGTTAGAATTTTGTTGGTTCTCTTTTAAGACCAAGTCACCAACCTAAAAGTCCCTCAGGTGAACCTTCATGTTGTATGCCTTCTTAAGTCACTCTTGATAGATACGTAAATGCTCGAGAGCATTAACGCATCGTTCATCGAGCAACGTAAGCTGGTCTAACTGGGCCTGTCGTGCAGTGTCATCATCGATGAACTCTTGCATTGATATGCATAGGGAAGGAATTTCCAACTCGAGAGGCATGACAGCCTCGGAGCCATACACGAGCAAAAATGGAGTTGCCCTAGTGGGCGTCCGAATGCTAGTGCGATAAGCCCATAGGGCAAGTGGGATCTGAATGTGCCAATCCTTATGACTATCTATGACTATCTTTTTGAGGATGGCAACTAGCATTTTGTTTGATGCCTCTGCTTGCCCATTTGCCTGTGGATAATAGGGTGTCAAAAAACTATGCTGAATTTTGTACTTTGTGGTCAAAGCACGCACGTCTTTGTTCTTGAATGACGTCCCATTATCCGAGATTATCTTGGATGGAATACCAAAATGACATATGATATTATGTAAAATGAACTCCGAAATGCGGGTTCCAGTCATAGAGGTAAGCGGAATTGCTTCCACCCATTTGGTGAAGTACTCTGTGGCCGTTATGATAAACGTGTGATGGCCTGACGATGCAGGGGAGATCTTTTCGATTAGATCTAAGCCCCACTACGAAAATGGCCAAGCCGATTGGATCGGATGCAAGGCCTAAGAAGGTACATGTGTCAAATTGGCATGGTGTTGACACTTCACGCACTTCCTTACATACGCGCAACAATCTCGCTCTAAATATGGCCAATAATAGCCCATGCGGAGAATGCGCTTTGCGATGGCCATACCACTGAAGTGGCCACCGCATGTACCATCGTGCGCTTGGGTGATCGCCCAAGTGGACTCCTGCTGGTCCAAGCAACGAAGGAGGATTCCTTCATAGCTCTGACGGTACAAAATGTCTCCTAACAAGACATGCTTTGCCACTTTCTATTTGAATGATCATTTTGCGGCATGCGTCAATCCAAGTGGGAGGTTACCTAACTTGAGGTAGTCCCTTATGGGTGTATACCAATCCTGCTGATCGAAAACCTCGACAGTATGAACAACCAATCCCTCTTGAAGTTCATCCCTAGCAAAAGCTGAGTGGGAAAGAACTTGTAAGAATAGCGTTGTGTTGCTATTAAGGGGAGTAGGGGAGAACAAGGA
Organism: Wollemia nobilis; assembly: GCA_028583015.1. Classification (NCBI taxonomy): domain Eukaryota; kingdom Viridiplantae; phylum Streptophyta; class Pinopsida; order Araucariales; family Araucariaceae; genus Wollemia; species Wollemia nobilis. The sequence goes on from JAQPPZ010016831.1 coordinate 4,186,903, forward strand.
CCCCCAGTTGGCATGATTCAGACAATCGTGGATTCGAGAGAACTTGTCCGGGGATGGTTCAATCTGGATCAAGTGGATTCCTGGCGTTAAGTCAGAGCTTGCACGCTCCATCACTGATTGCGATAGTGTTTTGACTTGAATGGTTGTCATATCACCAAAAATGTCTTGCGGGATTAGTGACCCCAAGGAGGCCATAGTGTCCGCAAAATGATTCGATGACCGAGGGAGTGCCTCGATGTCGTACCATTCAAGCTTTGCCAAGAATTTGTCCACAAGGGCTTTGTAGGCCTACAGAACTGGGCATTTACATTGGAATACCCCTTTGACTTGGTTGACAATTAACAATGAATCACCAAAGATGTTCAATCATTTGATGTTCATGGTGATTGTTGTCTGAAGACCTATGAGCAAGGCTTCGTATTCTGCATTGTTGTTGGTGCATGGGAAATCTAATTTAAATGACAGAGGCATTGGAGCCCCTTGTGGTGTGAAGAATACAATTCCCGTGCCACCCCCTTGCTCACATTTAGAACCATCAAAAAATAGGGTTATGTCGGCCTGTGACTCAGGCTCATCAGAATCTGGCGATTCTGAGACATGGAAGACCCCATCATCGGGTAGTTCTATGATCAGAGGCTGATCATCTTCGAGAGGAGCCTCTGCTAGTTGATCGGCTATGACTTGACCTTTGATGGATTTTTGTCCAATAAACTCTATGTCAAACTCCATCAACAACATGATCCATTTTGCCGTGCGGCTACTATGATAAGTATGACTCATCATGTACCACAATGGATTCTCCTTAGACACAACATACGTCTTGTTGCTCAGCATGTAATGGCATAGATTTTTGGTAGCAAACACCACTGCCAAGCAGAGCTTCTCGACGTATGCATAGTTAAGTTCATAACTGACCAGGGTGCGGCTAAGATAGTAAGTAGCCTGTTCTTTGTGTAGTTCATTTTTTTGGGCTAGCATGGCGCCCAGTGCCACCTCAGTAGCTGAGATGTATAAGTAGAATGACACTCCTGGTCTAGGTGGTGCCAATACTGGCGGTGAAGCCAAGTATTGTTTAATGTCATCAAAGGCTGACTGGCACTCGTCATCCCAGTGAAATGCGACCCCCTTGTGCAATAATTTATTCATGGGTCGGCACTTGTTAGATAGCTGCGCTATGAAGCGCTTGATTGACGCGACCTTTCCCTATAGGCTTCTGAGCTGCTTGATGGTAGTTGGGGGAAGCATTTCAAGGATTGCCTTGACTTTGTTTGGGTCCACCTCGATGCCTCATTTTGAGACTATGAAACCCAAGAGTTTTCTAGATGTGATGCCAAATACGCACTTCTTGGGATTCAGTCTGACTTTATGTTCCATGAGGCGATCGAGGATCTTGCTTAAGTCATCGAGATGATCTAGGGACAAAAGAGATTTGGCCAACAAATCATCCATGTAATCTTCCAAAGTTTTATGCATGTGATCATGGAAGATGTACGTCATGGCACGTTGGTAGGTGGCGCCAGCATTTTTAAGGCCAAAGGGCATGACCTTATAGCAAAATGTCCCCCAAGGCATTGTGAACACCATTTTTAGTTGGTCCTCGGGATTGATACGAATCTGATTGTATCCCGAGAAACCATCCATGAGGGAAAGCATTTCATGGCCCATTGTAGCGTCTACCAATGCATCGATGCTCGACAAGGGGAAATCATCCTTAGGACTCGCTTTGTTTAGATCTCAAAAATTAGTGCATATGCGAATCCTCCCATCAGGCTTTTTGACGGGCACCATGTTGGACAACCATGGTGGGTAATCCACGCAGATGACAAATTGTGCATCCAACAACTTTTGTAATTCATCTTTGACCATTAAGGCCACTGTTGGGTGCATCTTGCGTAGTTTTTTCTTAACTGGCTTGATTGTCGGATCAAGCGTTAGATTATGCGTGACTAGCTACGGATCTAGCCCCGACATGTCTTTGTAGGACCATGCAAAAACCTCCTTCTTCTCTTTGAGAAGGGCAATGTAGTCGGCTTGCTCTTCGGGGGATAGACTTACCCCCAACTTGATAATCTATGGATTCATTGGATCCGAGCCGATGTCTACGTCAGTCATCTCCTCGACCGACATGTGGGATCCGTCCTCCAACTGGTGTGGAGTTGGGATCAAGTGGATATCATTTGCTGAGTTTAGATCATCGTTAGGAACCTCGGGTCCCTCTTCAGCATGGAAGATATCCTGAGTTGGCCCTGGGGTGAAATGAAGCATCTCACCAAAAGGCCAGTACTCTGATGGGGATGGTGGTGAATTGACGTGATCCCAGTCTATGGCATCTATGTCTAGATACAATGACTATGTTGGATCGGCCGGATTGTGGATGGGGGTGGTTAAGTCAATGGAGATCATGTTGATGAAATGATTTTGGTCTCCATTACCATGGGTGTGATGACTCGAACATTCTGGATGATCTTTGTGCTCCGGATCTGGCTCTGGAGGTATTGGCATGAATGGATCGGCCCTATGTGCGGATAGGAGGACAGGGTCTGCCCTCGACACTGATATCTCTATAGGGTCTCTGGGCGGTAGGTGCTCTCCGTATGCCCAAAGTGGTGGATTCAACACTTGGTCCCACTACGTTGGGTTTATGTGCCACTCATGCCCTGGCACTATGTTTAGTTGTTCAAACATGTCATCAATATCCAAGGGGTATTGTTGTTGCATCTACCACATGTGATTGAGATATGCCATCTCAGTTTCATCTTCATAATCACTGTCGGAGATCCAAAGGCCTTCGTTGGTTCCAACAACTGTTTGTGACATTAGAGGCTCATCTTGCTCGAGCAAATTGATCTGGCCCCATTGGGGTTGTTTCGCTCTCTGTGGGGGGACCTGATTTTCTTGAGGTGGCACTTGCTCGATTGGAGCATCCAAAGGGAACATTGCCAAGAGGCTTTCTTGATAATCATCCATGGGGGTCACTTGTGAGTGATTGCTATCCGATTCGAAGGGGTCCCATGGTGCTACCTCATATTCTGACTCATCTTCGAAAGATCCTTCTTGACCTTGTCTATACCTCTCTTGTAGGTGAGTTCTCAAACTTTCTCCTCTCTCGAGCGAAGGGAAAGGGTTGTTGAGGTCAACAAGGTTGGTTGTCAACAATGGGAGATAATCCCCTAGTGTATATGTTGTGTTAGGGTTGGCATATGGATCTAATGCCAATCCCCCCTTGTTGCCTATCCCTAGGCCTTGCATGTTCTCTACCAAGATGTCCAAGGGTAGAGGGTGGTTGAACCCTACCCCTGATTTGTCGTATGGCATTTGATACCTTGGTTGGCAGAGAATGCGCACTCCTTGCTCATATTTGCCTAACCCATATCCATGCCAATTGCATTGGCCAAGATATCTCAAAGCAAAATCTGGGTTGGAAAAATAATTGACGTCTTCAGTAAAAGGCTCTTCATCTTCGTCCTCTTGCATGTATGGTTCAATACCATGATCAAGGCCCCCATACACAAAGTTTGTCTGGTTTGGTGGGTAGCCTAGAGGAACAATAGTGCCTATGGGGAGGCGAGGTCTCCCCATGTCCTGCATGGACTCAAGTGTGGGCGTTGCTACAATGTTCCACACCAGATACTCCCCCAAGCCTGTATTGGCCATCTCAACGGTGATTGTTGGTGGTTGAGGGGGAGGGAACGAAAGTTCTTCCTGAGTCCACTCCATGTCGGGTGAACTAGGAGCCTCGACTTCCATTTTGCTAGGCATCTCCTCAGTAGAGATGGTTGATACTGATGGCGGTACCTCTTCCAGGGGTTTCTTCCCTTTGTCCTTTGGTGTAGCCACCATAGGTGGCATCATTGGTGAAGGACCAGACGATGAAGATGGACCCGATTGGGGATTTGATGGACTTGTTAATGGGGATGCCTACGGAATTGGACCCTGTTTAGATGGATTCAACTAAAAATCCAAATGCGTTGATGGAAGGGTCGATTGCGGCATCAGCTGCACCGCATTGCAATACTTGAAGGGTTCCAAGTCCGTCGGGACTACATGCACCTGCCCTTCGAATGTATACTTTAAGCACTGATGAGCTATCGAAGGGACACACTTCATGTCCCTGATCCATGGCCGACCCAACAAGATGTTATAGGCCATCTCACCCTCCAAGATGTGGCACAATGTAGGTATAGTCTTTTGTCCCACTTGGATGGGTAGGACAATTGTGCCAACTGTCGAGCATATTGCATCATTGAATGCTCATAGTGTATAGGTGGAGGCCACTATGTGAGATGCGGGCAACTTTAGGTGCTTCAAGGCCGCTGTTGTAATGATATTACTGGATGAGCCAGTGTCCACCAATACCCTCTTGTATGGAATCCCGTTGACCCACGCGATGACGTGCAGGGGTGGATCCGCCATGTCACCAACCACTGATTTCAATTCGTCCTCTCGAAAGGTGATGACTAGCTCAATGCATCGTTTGACATGTCCCACAAAGTTGTTGAAGGAGTTTGCTTCGTGGGGCTGCAACTCGATGGCTTTTAGTATCTCCATTAGAGCCTCCTGATGGGGCGTTGATTGTTGTATGAGCTCGTAGATGGAGAGCCTAGCCGATGTGGTCCTCAAACTCTGGGTGAGTTTGGTTCGAATCATGGCCACTGGTCTAGGCGGAGGAGGTGGTGCAAGGTGTTGTTGTGGTTGTGACGTTGTTGGCACCTCTCCTGTAGCTGCCACAGGGGCAGCTGTACTCGGGTACCTCTTGTTTCGATTCACTATACTTATCATCCCTACGATGATACAAAAACAACAAGGAAAAGCCAAGATGCGATGCAAACAAAACAAAAGATAACACTAAATCCTATGAATTGAAAGTGCATGAAAGGAGAGAAGCATAAGCAAATCAAAACCAAATAGAAAGCCAATATGGAAGACAACCCTTTTTATTAATATGCTTTAGAACTCGGTTACAATTCGCCTCCTCCATTTTTAAGGGCTAGGAGCGTTAAATGTGTTCTTGTCACATCAATGGATGTCATTCCTTCTTTTGCGTGCCCACATGTAAAGTGGGCGGACCAAATGTCATCGTCGCTTGCATTGATGAGTCTTGAATCCTTGTTGCTCCTCTGATGTTAAGACCCTATGTTCAAGGAAATAGGAAACATTCAGTAGCACCTGTAGATAAAATGAAACATGCAATCCCCATGCCTTCAATTAGTACATGCAAAATATAAATAAAACGATAATTGAAATAGATCCAAATGAACTAAAAACTTGATAGGGGCATAAAAACATCACCGGGAAGGCACTACAAATGGAACAATCAAAAAATTCACCATAGATTCGTATTCGCTTCGGGGCGGGACGAATAGACCTGCAACAAAGCGTCAAAAAATACTGTCCCAAATGTCACATCTAGGAAGCTCCAAATCACTTACAAAGTTGGGGGTTAGCTAAAAGGGGGTATTTTGGGAAGACCTAGAAGGTCATATTTTCCCAATTTGGCCTCTATCACCAAGAATTTGATGATGCTACCTGCATGTTAGTAAAGGCGAGAAATGATAGAAACATGATAAAAAATGCTCAAAACGATGTGAAATTTGAATGAAAACCTATCTAAGAAGCATAGAATCAGATGCAAAAATAATAGAAAGGAAATATGCCACAGATTTCTAATCGCTCCGGGGTGGGGCGATTAGGACTGCAGTAGTGCGGGGGGCACCCGAGGGTAGGACACCCGCCGTTTGGGGCCCGATTTCGGAACCAATCCACTTGGGATGGGTCCAAAACCTCTTGTGGGGTGTTTTCGGTAAATTTGGTAGGATTTTGTGGCCAAATTTCAGGTTTTGGTTTCGGATTTGTGCTTCCAATAATCACCCAATGACCTCTCCAAATGAGATCAAGGATGTGAAAGGCACAAATCAAAAAAGGTGTGTATGTAAAATGGCAGCACTTCGTTGCTCAAAATGCTCCTTCCCTATATATCTTGTGGTGAGAAAACTCACCAATTTATAGACCTGGAGGTCTCTTGTGATTGAGCATGCAGAGGCGCCACTTGGCAATCATGCCTTCCCAGGGGGGAGAAGATTCCTCCCTAATTAGGGGCTCCATGAGTGACCCTGTAACTACCTCTAACGCTTGAAAATGCTCACTCACACTCCCATGCAGTGAAGGAAGAGTTAAGTGGTGGATCTGAGCTACCATTTGTCAAGATTTGACTTTTTGCTTGTCAAACCTTCTATTCACCCCACCCTGGAGCGAATACTACTAATCATCCTCGGGTGAGGCGAATACCAGTTTGTAATCGTCCCTAGGTGGAACGAGTATGGATCAGAGTGCCTGAAGGTGCCAAATTGACCTCTGACCTTCCAAAATTGCTATGAGAGTGGTTAGGACCACTGTTTAACCTCTGGGGCATGCCTTGGGGGTTGTGTGTGTCAATGCGATCAGTGTTTGTAGTCACATAATCGGATTGGTGCCGTTTTGATGTATAAACAAAAAAAACAAACTATTAATACCTTCTTAATAGATAACAAATTATCAACTACCCCCAAAAAGAGACCTAGGTTCAAACCTTGGAAGGAAGCTGCAAATCCTCTCAGTACGTGCTAGATCGACGATGATACAAATCCCGAACAACCAATGGTCCCCATCTCACACCAGATCAACAAGAACTAGACATATATGTTTGTTGGGAACAATCCCCATGGTTTAAACCTTGCACTTGCCAATTACTAGAAGATAGTGGACCAACTCTTCTATATAATAAAAATATATATATTTTTTCATATCATTATCTAAATAATAATTTTTTATATAATAATTTTAAAACTTCAAAATCTAATTTAAACTTATAACCTCAAATATTCTTTTTACTCAACTTGTCTCTCCCTTCAATCTGGATGAGGCTGCCGAGGACTTTGTGGAGGACAACAGTTTGTGTAAGTCAGGAAGATTCCTATGTGAGAAATCACAGATATCAAAGCTGGATCCTTGTGTGGACAGATTGCCATACAAGAGAAGAAAGTTAATGGACCTTGTACAAGATGGATTTGTGGGTGGTTGTGCACAGCGAACATTGCCAGATGATCTCGACGAGTCCGCGGGACAATTACACAGCAATTTCTTTCGATTGGAAGAGATTGCAACCGTTGGACAAAAGTTTCTCTTTCCCAACTTTCATGAGAATGATGTTTCTCAGAATGTGTCGTTTCTTCCACATAAAATTTTTCGAAAAATCTCTTTTAATAGACATGAACTAGCTTTCATAGTCCAAGCCTTTAGCATTCCATCCACAGGATCACACGTCCTATTACAAAAAGAAAAAATGACCACTACTAAAAAAAATCAATTGATGGAGGGGAGAATTCTAAATTAATGATTATGTTAGGTTTTTATTATTTTATATTATTTTAGGTTTAAAATAGATTTGAATTATGAATCTTTTATTTAAAGTTTAATTATTAAGTCCATTTATTACTATATTATAAATTTAAATAAGTTTAATGGTTTGTATAATAAGCTTATATGATAATATAATGTATAAAAAGTTTAATATAATGTATAATTTATCACTATTTAATGTAATAAAATAGATGACAGTTCACAATTAATATGCCATGAAATATATATTTTTATAAGTTTATATAATGTAATTTTATTAAAATAAATATATTACTTTAATTTGTATCAAAGAAGTTGGTAAATAAAATGATTTTCCATTTTATTTTTTAAGAAAAACCATCCATACAAAAGAAAAATTTAAATTTCACCTAATTTTAATCTAAATAGGTTAGGAAATGTATCACTAATTTAGTGGCTAGTCGTTAAAAATAAATATAGGCATTTCAAGAATAATATTAAGCATAGTAATAATATGTAGTGTTAATACATCATTTTAAATTTAACTAGAAAAGTTAGAATTACAAGAACTAGAAAAGTTAGAATAAAAATAAAATAAAATAGTTGTCCATGTGAAATAACTTTACTTAGAAAAGTTTACAACAAGAATTAAGAGTTTGGGTTAGAATGGGAGTTTGAGATGAAGTTACATATTCAAGTGCCTTAAAAGTCACAAAGATTAAAAAAATATATATCAAGGTGTCTTATATTGTTGGTATTCAAAATTGATAAATGTACATATTTAACTAAAGTAAGGTTTACAAGGAAGATAGTAGACTGTAGCTTTACTGGTATTCAGTTTTTGGTATTTTGGTTTTGTTTTCTTTAACTAAAAGATGAATATTGCAATTTAAATGAGCTTGCTATCTTTCTTTGGAGAAGACCTGTGTAAGATAGATTAACATTACAATAAATGGACTTTGGGTTTGTTGTTTATAAACTATGCTATGAAGCTTCTATCTATGTATTTATCTATCTATGTTCTATAAGATAAAGGATAACTTAAAGTACCTTGAGATTGTTGTTTATAATCTATGATATGAAACTTCTATCTATGTATCTATGTATCTATTTATCTATCTATATAACTTAAAGTACCTATCAACTTATAAGGAATTAATCTTTCTCAAGATATACTCCATGAGCCCCTAAAAATTGTAAAATCTTCCTCAACTTATAAAAAGTAATTATAAAATGATTAAATCATAAAAAAATAAGAATATATAAAGTGACATATTCAAGTGCCTTAAATGTCACAAATATAGAAAATATATATCAAGGTGTCTTATTTTGTTGTTATACAAAATTGATAAATGGACATCTTTAACTAAAGTAGGGCTTAAGAGGAAGATAATAGACTATAGATTTATTGGTATTCAACTTTTGGAACTTTGGTTTTGTTTTCTTTGACTAAAAGATGAATATTGAAATTCAAATGTGAGCTTGTTATCTTTCTTTGGAGGCTATGAAGCTTCTATCTATGTATCTATCTATCTATATATGTTCTATAAGATAAAGGATAACTTAAAGTACCTATCCAAATACCATATGCACTTGAAAATATAAGAATTATTGAGCATTTACATTGAATTATGAGATATAATTAGTTTAAGTTGAAGCTAGAGTTTGGGTTAGAATATGAGTGAGAGTTTGGGCTAGAGATAAGACTAGACTTACACATTCAACACAGTATGAACCTAGAAATTACTATTAAAATTAACAAACATGTTCTATCAAAGTCTATGATAAAACTCTTCAATTTATATGTTTTTCAATTTAGAAAATTGGGTTAGAATGAGAGTGAGAGTTTGGTTTGGAGATAGGATTAGACTTGCACGTTCAATACAATATGCACCTAGAAATTTCTATTAAAGTTAACATACATCTTTTATCATAGTCTATAATAAAACTCTTCAATGTATATATTTCTCAATTTAGAAGAAAGAATAAAATGATTAGCCATGTAAAATAACAAACATATTCAAGGCCCTTTCATCTAGAAATATCTATTTAAAAGATAACAAATTTGTTTAGACTTTGAAATATCTCCCCGTATTAACCCATCTAGAAATATCTATTTAAAAGATAACAAATATGTTTAGACTTGGAAATATCTCCAAGTATCAACTTAAAAAAATGAGTTAGTGTTAAAATGAAAGTGAGAGTTTTATTTTGAGTTAATGCTTTGCATATTCAAGATCATTGAAAATCATTTTACAAAAATCACAAAGATAAACATTGTTACTGAAGAATGCATATAAAATTCTTACATGCCATGGCTAACTATATGTTCTATAATATAAAGGATAACTTAAAGTATTCATACATGTACGTGAAATATATGTATTTTTTTATCTACATAATCTATTTCAAAAATATGAGATATATCGAAACATCAACAAGACATACTCCATGAGCCCCTCAAAAATGTATAATTGCTATCAACTTATAAGAAGTAATTATAAAATTATTAAACCATAAAAAAATAGACTTTAACTAAAAATTAATTAGAGAAATAGTTAGTTTTAGTTAAAGTTGAAATTAGAGTGAGAGTTTGTGTTGGAGTTAGTATTAGAGTTGCATATTCAAGAGCCTTTAAAAATATTTTATTAAAAATAAAAATTATGAAAATTACAATATAAATCTATAGATAACAAACTAAGAATAAGATTTTACGTTAAAGTTAGGAATTAAAAAGAAGTTTCAATTAGAATGAGAGTTTGAGATAAAGTTGCATATTCAAATGCCTTGAAAATTATTTTATTAAAATTTATAATGATGAGAATTTGATATATACTTCTACCAAATAAACTATGAAGAATAAATATCCAAGAGTGTCTTAGTCAAAAGTTTAGAGTGACAACAAGAGTGGGACTTTGAGTCCAAGTTTCAATTAGTGTAACTTTTAATTAGTGTTATGAGAGTGAGAGTTTGGGTTAGAGATAAGACTAGACTTACACATTCAATACACTATGCAACTATGCGAAATTTCTATTAAAATTACCAAACTTGTTTAATCAATGTCTATGATAAAACTCTTCAATGTATATGTTTCTCAATTTAGAAGAGTGGGTTAGAATGAGAGTGAGAGTTTGGGTTAGAGATAGGACTAGACTTACACATTCAAGACAATATGCACCTAGAAATTTATATTAAAATTAACAAAAATGTTTTTATCAAAGTCTATGATAAAACTCTTCAATGTATATATTTCTCAATTTAGAAGAAAGAATAAAATGATTACCCATGTAAAATAACAAACATATTCAAGGCAACTTCCACCTAGAAATATATAATTGAAAAATAACAAATATGTTTAGACTTAGAAATATCTATTTGAAAAATGTTTAGACTTAGAAATATCTATTTGAAAAATTTTTAGACTTAGAAATATCTATTATCAAATATGTTTGGTCAAAGTTTATCAAACATGTTTAAATATCTCCAAGTATCAACTCCTCACCAATTTATCTCTAAAAATAAAATGATTAGATGTGTTAAATAAACTTCAATTTAAAAAAATAAATAAATAAAGAGTTAGTATTAGAATAAAATGATTAGATAGGAAAATAAACTTCAATTTAAAAATAATAATAATAATAACGAGTTAGTGTTAGAATGAAAGTGAGAGTTTTAGTTTGAATTAGTGCTTTACAGATTCAAGATCATTTAAAATCATTTTACAAAAATCACAAAGATAAACATCATTATTGGAGAATGCATATAAAATTCTTACATGCCATGGCTAACTATATGTTCTATAAGATAAAGGATAACTTAAAGTATTCATACAATCTATTTCAAAAATATGAGATATATCCAAACATCAACAAGACATACTCCATGAGCCCCTCAACAATGTATCATATTTGTCAACTTATAAGAAGTAATTTTAAAATTATTAAACCATAAAAAAATAGACTTTAATTAAAAATTAATTAGAGAAATAGTTTTCATTAAAGTTGAAATTAGAGAGAGTTTGGGTTGGAGTTAGTTTTAGAGTTGCATATTCAAGAGCCTTCAAAAATATTTTATTAAAAATAATAATTATAAAAATTAGAATATAAATATATAGATAACAAACTAAGAATAATATGTTAGGTTAAAGTTAGAACAAGAATAAGAACTTTGGATTAGAATGAGAGTTTGAGATAAAGGTACATATTCAACAACCTTGAAAACTATTTTATTAAAATTTATAATGATGAGAATTTGATATATACTTCTACCAAATAAACTATGAAGAATTTATATCCAAGAGTGTCTTAGTCAAAGTTTAGAGTGACAACAAGAGTGGGACTTTGAGTCCAAGTTTCAATTAGTGTTTAAATTTTAGTTAGTGTTAGAGTTAGACCTAGACTTTGAGAGTAGAGTTACATCTAGAGTTATTTAGTCTCAAGTTGCAATAAAGTATAGAATTGATTAGCCATGGAAAAGAAACCTTGAATAACAAGTTTGAGTGAGATTCCAAGTTCAATTCAATAATTAGAGTGAGACTTAGAGTTAGCCTTAAATTGTTAATAAAATATTAAAAAGATGAAAATTGCTATATAAATATATAAAAGTACCAAATAGAGAATGTATATCTAATTTTTATATGCCATTGGTAACTAAGACAAATGATAACTCAAGGTAGATCTCCAAAGACAACATACACTTAAAAATATTATTGATCTATTTGAACAATAACAAACATGTTTAAATATCAACTAGTTAAAGTACATCAACTCCTCACCAAGTTATCTCTCAAGGGATAAAAAAATGACTAGCCATGGGAAATACACTTTAATTTAAAAATATAATTAGAGAGTTAGCAGTTTGAGTTAGAATGAGAGTTTATGAGAGTAGGAGTAATGACAGTAGTAATTAATGTTTTGATTTTTTAGTTAGCCTTTGAGTTAGGGTTAGTGTTAGAGATAGATCTAGAGTTTTTAGATTAGAGTTACAACTAGAATTATTTATTTAATATCAAGTTATAAGAAAATATCAAAATGATTAGCCATGGAAAAAGAAACCTTGATTAAAAGTTAGTTTGAGAGAATTTCAAGGCAGAAGTTAGAGTTTGATTTCGCATTGCCTATTCAAGAGCCTTAAAAAATGTTTACGTTTAATACAAAATTAAAAGGATGAACACAGAATGTGGTGGGAGGGACAAGGGGCCAAAAAAAAAAAAAAGGATGAAATTTTTTATATACATATATAAAAATAACAAATGGAAATGCATATGTAACTTTTATATGCCATTGGTAACTAAGGAAAAGTATCAAGCTAGATCTCCAAATATTACATGCATATAAAAGTATAAAAATTAGTGAATGCTTATAAGAAAGCTATTTGAAAGATAACAAACATGTTTAAATATCAACTAGTCAAAGTCTATGAACTCCTTACAAGAAATCTATTTGAAAGATAACAAACATGTTTAAACATCAACTAGTCAAAGTCTATCAACTCCTCACCAAATTATATCTCAAGGGGTAAGAAAAATTACTAGCCATGCGAAATAAACTTTAATTTAAAAATAAAAATTAGAGTTAGAAGTTTGATTTAGAATGAGAGTTTGAGAGTGTTTAAATATCAACTAGTCAAAGTCTATCAACTCCTCACCAAATTATCTCTCAAGGGATAAGAAAAATGACTAGCCATGCAAAATAAACTCTAATTTAAAAATAAAAATTAGAGTAAAGAGTTTGTGTTAGAATGAGAGTTTGAGAGCGTGGTAATGAGAGTGGGAGTTTGAGTTTCAATTAGTATTTTAGTTAGACTTTGAGTGAGGGTTAGTGTGAGAGATAGATCTAGAGTTACAACTAGAATTATTTAATATCAAATTATAAGAAAGTATCAAAATGATTAGCCATGTAAAAAAAAAAAAAAACCTTAATTAAAAGTTAGTGTGAGAGTGCAAGTTCAAAGCAAGAGTTAGAGTTAGAGTTATCATTGCATATTCAAGAGCCTTCAATATGTTTAATAAAAAATTAAAAGGATAAAAATTGCCATATAAGTATATAAAAATATCAAATGGAAATGTATATCTAACTTCTCTATGCCATTGGTAACTAAGACAAATGATATCTCCAAATATTACATACAAATAGAATATAATAATTACTGAAAGTTACAACAAATCTATTTGAAAGATAACAAACATGTTTAAATATCAACTAGGCAAAGTCTATCAACTCCTCACCAAGTTGTCTCTCAAGTTATAATAAAAAAATGACTAGCCATAAAAAATTAACTTTAAATATAAAAATTAGAGAGTTCGAGTGAGGAGCTTGAGTTAGAATAAGAGTGATGAGTTAGAATGAGAGTGAGAATTTGATTTAAAGTTGCATATTCAATAAAGAGTTTGAGTGAGTTAGAAGCTTGAGTTAGAATGAGAGGAAGATTTTGAGTTAAAGTTGCATATTCAAAATCTTTGAAAACATTTTAGAAAAATCATGAACACTTTTATATTAAAGTTATGTCTACTTACAAGAAAGTATCAAAATGATTAGCCATGGAAAAATAAAAACATTGATTAAAACCTTAAAGTGAGTCCAATTTCAAGTCAAGAGTTAGAGTTAGAGTTAGAGTTAGAGTTAGCATGAAAGTGAGTTTTAGTTTGAGTTAGTTCTTTACATATTCAAGATCATTGAAAATCATTTTATAAAAATCACAAAGATGAAAATTGTTACATGACACGACTAACTATATAAAATTCATATAAAATGATCATTGTGGAGAATGCATATAAAATTCTTACATGACACAACTAACTATATGTTCTATAAGGTTCTATAAGATAAAGGATAACTTAAAGTATCTCTCCATAAAATACATGCACTTGAGATAAAGGATAACTTAATGTATCTCTCCATAGAATACATGCACTTGAGTATTTACCTGCAATCTATATACATGCACTTGAAAAAATATATATTTTTTTTAGTATTTACCTGCAATCTATATACATGCACTTGAAAATATATGTATTTTTTTAGTATTTACTTGCAATCTATTTGAGAAACATAAGATATATTGAATCATCAACAAGATATACTCCATGAGCCCCTCAAAAATGTATAATCTCTCCCAGCACATAAGAAGTAATTATAAAATGAATAAACCATGAAAATATACACTTTAACTAAAAATTAATTCGGTAAAGAGTTAGTTTTAGTTAAAGTTGAATTTAGAGTTAGAGTGAGAGTTTGGATTGGAGTTAGTATTTCAAACAGTCTTGAATTTTTTTTTATAAAAATTACAATAGATAACAAACTCAGAATGCATATTTAAGATTTTTAGATGAGAGTTGGAACAAGAATTACGAGTTTGGATTAGAATGAGAGTTTGAGATAATGTTACATATTTAACGGCCATGAAAATTGTTTTATTAAAATTTATAAATATGAGAATTTGATATATACTTCTACCAAAGTCTTAATCAAAGTTTGACAACAAGAGTGTAACTTTGAGTCTTAGTTTCAATTAGTGTTTGAGTTTTAGTTAGAGATTCAGTTAGTGTTAGAGTTAGACCTAGACTTTAAGATTAGAGTTACCATCTAAAATTATTTAGTCTCAAGTTGCAAGAAAGTATATAATTGAAAGTCTGAGTGAGTCCAAGTTCAATTCAAGAATTAGAGTGAGAGAGTAAGAGTTAGAGTTGAATATTTAAGAGCCTCATAAAAATTGCTATATAAAAATGTAAAAGTAACAAATAGAGAATGCATATCTAATAACTATATGCCATTGGTAACTAAGACAAAGGATAACTCAAGGTAGATCTCCAAAAACAACATACACTTATCAATATAATATCAATATAATAATTATTGGTCTATTTGAACAATGACAAAGATGTTTATTAAATATCAACTAGTTAAAGTCTATCAACTTCTCACCAAATTATCTCTCAAGGGATAGGAATAAATAACTTAGAGTAAGAGTCCAAGTTCAATTCAAGAATTAGAGTGAGAGTTAGAGTTAGCATTGAAAATTTAAGAGCCTTAATTTTTTTTAATAAAATATTAAAAAGATGAAAATTGCTATATAAAGATATAAAAGTAACAAATAGACAATGTATATCTAATTTTTATATGCCACTTGGTAACTAAGACAAAAGATAACTCAAGGTAAGACAGCATACACTTATGAATATAATAATTATTGGTCTATTTGAACTATTACAAAGATGTTTGTTAAATATCAACTAGTTAAAGTCTATCATCTCCTCACCAAGTTATCTCTCGAGAGATGAGAAAATATAACTAGCCATGGGAAATACACTTTAATTCAAGAATAAAAATTAGAGAGTTGGAAAATACAATTTAATTAAAGAATAAAAATTAGAGAGTTAGGAGTTTGAGTTAGAATGAGAGTTTGAGAGAGTGGTAATAGGAGAGTGGGGAGTTTAAGTTTTAATTAGTGTTTGAGTTTTAGTGATTGATAGACATTCAAGAGACCAAAAAAAACATTTTATAAAAAATCATAATAATGAAAATTATTATACAAGCATATAAAACTAATAATGAAAAATACATATCCAATTCTTAGCCATTGATAAAAATTATTATACAAGCAATGAAAAATAAACATCCAATTCTTAGCCATTGATAGTTATATTTTATCTAAGATAAAGGTACCTCTCCAATGACTAGATTGACTTTAAAAATAATAATTAATGAATATCTAGATTAACTTTAAAAATAATAATTAATGAATATCAATAAGCATGTTTAAATATCAACAAATCTATGAGATTCTCAACTACATATATCTGCATAAGATGAAAAAAATTAGTTAAGTTAGAAAAAATCAGTGGCAATTATATTTACATTGAGTTAGAAAAAATCAGTGGCAATTATATTTACAGTGAGTTAGAAAAAATCAGTGGCAATTATATTTACAGTGAGTTAAAATTAAATAATATATCAATATAACTAGATCAACTTTAAAAAATCAACATAAAAAATCAGTGGCAATTATATTTTGGTTAAAATTAAATAGTATATTTTCTCAAAAAATAAATATAAAAAATCAGTGGCAACTACATTTTGACTAAAATTAAATAGTATATTTTCTCTAAGATAAAGGTATCTTTCCATTGACTAGATTGACTTTAAAAATAATAATTTCATAATTGCAGTGAGTTAGAAAAAAACAATGGCAAAATTATATTTACAGTGAGTTAAAAATTGTTTTGGTGCCATAAAATAGTTCAATAACACAACAAACCAAGAGAATTTTTTTTTTACAATTGAAATACATTGTTTAAGATATTTAAATGAAATGAAATTCCATCCAAGGACATCAAAATAAATCTGTTAGAAAGTCAGAGTATTTATTTATTTATTTATATATATAAGAAATATATAAGCTATAAACACGTCACTAGGCAACTTTGTATAAATTATCTATCTACCTATCTAACCTGATAACACCTATATAAGCTACATAAATAAGTATATTTATAGCCTTATATCAAGAAAATAAAAATACATACATTTTAAATAATTATCCTTAAATATAAGAAAAAATTTATAAAAAGCTTCACTAGACTCATCCTTAAATATTACATCTATTTAAACATAAAACAAACTTTAACATCAAACCATTTTAAAAAAATCTTGTAAATTAAATTTTCTCAAAATCATAAAACCCCAAAGAAGAAGTTAAAATTTGTGACTTTAATGAAAACGAAACCTCTTCAGACTACATTTAAAGTTTGAAGGTGAGAACAGCAAGCATAATAGCCAACAGAAAACCTATAACAGACCCAAAAAAAAATGCAATGGTAAAAGGAAAAACCTATAACAGACCAAAAAAAAAATTAGAAGACCTAAAATTTGACTTTCAGTATTGCACAATGCCTCACCTAAATTCATTTGACCTTAAACGTTTTCTTTGCCAGTCACTAGAAAGCTTTGCCTAAGGTTAAAGTGGCCTATGTTAATACAAATCCAAAAGTGATGTTTCCGTGTAACATTCATATGGGTTTTGTTTTGGAAGACCCTAAAAAACAAAATCCCAGATCCGGTCATACCTAGCCGATGGTGAATGAATCTTAAACTTTTGTTGCAGTCCAAAAATAGAAACATATATGAGTGGTAAAACCTCTCGCCATACTTATTGCCATTAATTGGCCTTGTCAGTACAAATGGTGACTGCCTATAAAACATTTAAGGTGTTCAGCCATTAATGAGTTAGAATTCATTCAATGTCTGCTAAGATTTCTCGTACCAACGCAAATAAGTTTCTTATACTGACACCGTTTTCGTTAAACTCTTCTACTAAGCCAAATTTATATCATCTTCATACATAGTGCAGACTCCATAGTAGCACTTAAAGAAAGAATCTTGTACGTACGTACCTAGAAGTGCAACTCCATCTTCAAGGCTGATATTTTTCTCCCCAAACATCTGCAACATATCTCCCGCGGACACCGTAGGCGGGGGCAGCTGGGCATCGGCTCTGATATTGCTCGCACACAACCCGTCGCGCCTCCCAGTCAATATAGGAATAGGCGGGCCTGCAGACTGCACATCCATATACCAAGAAAAATAAATCCCATGAAAGGAAAAAACACACAAATATATTAAAAGCATTTCAAATCAAACCAGAGCATTGCATATATTTTTTTTATTGAAAAAATATTCATATTAAAGAATAATCAGAATATACATCATCATACATCATTACAACATTTTACAAAATTGATAAAAGTGTTAGATTGATTATTTGCAGCATTGCATATTTAAAAGCCTTAAAAGAATGAAAATTGTCATATAAATATAAAAATAACAAATCAAAACGCATATCTAACTTCTATATATTATTGGTGACTAATAAAAATGATCAAGGTAGATCTGTAAAGATTAGATGAAAAATTCTATAAACAGTCTTGAATTTTTTTTATAAAAAATAGTAATTATAAAAATTACAATAGATAACAAACTCAGAATGCATATTTAAGTTTTTTAGATGAGAGTTAGAACAAGAATTAGGAGTTTGGATTAGAATGAGATTTTGAGATAATGTTACATATTTAACAGCCTTGAAAATTGTTTTATTAAAATTTATAAAGATGAGAATTTGATATATCCTTCTACCAAAGTCTTAGTCAAAGTTTGATAACAAGAGTGGAACTTTGATTCTTATTTTCAGTTAGTGTTTGAGTTTTAGTTAGAGATTCAGTTAGTGTTTGAGTTTTAGTTAGAGATTCAGTTAGTGTTAGAGTTAGACCTAGACTTTGAGATTAGAGTTACCATCTAAAATTATTTACTCTCAAGTTGCAAGAAAGTATATAATTGAAAGTCTGAGTGAATCCAAGTTCAATTCAAGAATTAGAGTGAGAGAGTAAGAGTTAGAGTTGAATATTTAAGAGCTTGATAAAAAAATTTATATAAAAATGTAAAAGTAACAAATAGAGAATGCATATCTAATAACTATATGTCATTGGTAAATAAGACAAAGGATAACTCAAGGTAGATCTCCAAAAACAACATACACTTATCAATATAATATCAATATAATAATTATTGGTCTATTTGTACGATAACAAAAATGTTTATTAAATATCAACTAGTTAAAGTCTATCAACTCCTCACCAAATTATCTCTCAAGGGATAAGAATAAATAACATAGAGTAAGAGTCCAAGTTCAATTCAAGAATTAGAGTTAGAGTTAGCATTAAAAATTTAAGAGCCTTACTTCTTTTTAATAAAATATTTAAAAGATGAAAATTGCTATATAAATATATAAAAGTAACGAATAGAGAATGTATATCTAATTTTTATAAGCCACTGCTAATTAAGACAAAGAATAACTCAAGGTAGATCTCCAAAGACAACATACACTTATGAATATAATAATTATTGGGCTGTTTGAACGATAACAAAGATGTTTATTAAATATCAACTAGTTAAAGTCTAGTTGATACTTCTCACCAAGCTATCTCTCCAGGGATAAGAAAATATAACTAGCCATGGGAAATACACTTGAATTCAAGAATAAAAATTAGAGAGTTGGGAAATACATTTTAATTCAAGAATAAAAATTAGAGAATTAGGAGTTTGAGTTAGAATGAGAGTTTGAGAGAGTGGTAATAGGAGTGAGGAGTTTAAGTTTTAATTAGTGTTTGAGTTTTAGTGATTGGTAGTGTTAGACATTCAAGAGACCAAAAAAACATTTTATAAAAAATCATAATGATAAAAATTATTATATAAGTATATAAAACTAATAATAATGACAAATACATATCCAATTCTTAGCCATTGATAAAAATTATTATACAAAAAATGAAAAATAAACATCCAATTCTTAGCCATTGATAGTTATATTTTATCTAAGATAAAGGTACCTATCCAATGACTATATTGACTTTAAAAATAATAATTAATGAATATCTAGATTGATTTAAAAAATAATAATTACTACCAATAAGCATGTTTAAATATCAATAAATCATATCAACAAATCTATGAGATTCTCAACCAGATATATCTGCATAAGATGAAAAAAAAATAGATAATCATGAAAAAATCAGTGGCAATTATATTTACAGTGAGTTGGAAAAAATCAATGGTAATTATATTTACAGTGAGTTAAAATTAAATAGTATATTTTAAATAGAAAATTAAATAGTATATCAAAATAACTAGATCGACTTTAAAAAATCAATATAAAAAACAGTGGCAATTATATTTTGTCTAAAATTAAATGATATATTTTCTCTAAGATAAAGGTATCTCTCCAATGACTAGATTGACTTTAAAAATAATAATTTCATAATTGCAGTGAGTTAGAAAAAAATCAGTGGCAATTATATTTACAGTGAGTTAAAATTAGATAGTATATCAGATCAACTTTAACAAATTAATATAAAAAATCAGTGGCAATTATACTTTGTCTAAAATTAAATAGTATATTTTCTTTAAGATAAAGGTATCTTAAAGGTATCTCTCCAATGAGTAGATTGTCTTTAAAAATAATAATTTCATAATTGCAGTGATTTAGAAAAAATCAATGGCAATTATATTTACAGTGAGTTAAAATTAAATAGTATATCAATATAACTAAATGGACTTTAAAAAAACAATATAAAAAATCGAAAGCAATTATAACTAGATGGTTTTTTTTTTTAAATTGAAGTACATTGTTTAAAATATTTAAATGAAATAAAATTCCATCTATGAATTAGGCCACAAGAAAGACAACAAAAAGAGCATCAAAATAAATCTGTTAGAAAGCCAAAGTATTTTTCTTAATTTTAATTTAAAAAGAAATATATATATATATAAATAAATAACAAAGGATAGGTGCTGAAACATTACAAAGAAATATATAATCTATAACCATGTCACTAAGCAACTTTGTATAAATTATCTATCTACCTATTTAACCTGATAACCCCTATATATATATATATATATATATATATATAGGCCACATAAATAAGTATATTTATGGTCCTTAAATATAAGAAATTTTTTTTAAAAAGCTTCACTGGACTCATCCTTAAATATTACATCTATTTAAACTTAAAACAAACTTTAACATCAAATCATTTAAAGAAAATCCTGTAAATTAAATTTCCTCAAAACCATAAAGAATAAAATGGA
This sequence comes from Wollemia nobilis, assembly GCA_028583015.1. Taxonomy (NCBI): domain Eukaryota; kingdom Viridiplantae; phylum Streptophyta; class Pinopsida; order Araucariales; family Araucariaceae; genus Wollemia; species Wollemia nobilis. The sequence goes on from JAQPPZ010016831.1 coordinate 4,207,896, forward strand.
AGGGAAAAACCCCAAGGAGGAAGCTAAAATCTGTAAGTTTAATGAAAACGAAACCTCTTCAGACAACATTTAAAGTTGAAGGTGAGAACAGCAAGCATAATAACCAACACAAAACCTATAACAGACCCAAAGAATGCAATGGTAAAACGGAAAACCTATAACAAACCCAAAAAAAAAAAATTTATAAGACCTAAAATTTGACTTGCAGTATTGCACAAGGCCTCACCTAAATTATTTTGACCTTAAACGTTTTCTTTGACAGTCACTAGAAAGCTTTGACCTTAAACGTTTTCTTTGACAGTCACTAGAAAGCTTTGCCTAAGGTTAAAGTGGCCTATGTTAATACAAATCCAGAAGAGATGTTTCCGTGGAACATTTTGGGTTTTGTTTTGGAAGACCCTAAAAAACAAAATCGCAGTCAAATTTAGAAAGAAGATCCGGTCATACCTAACCGATGGTGAATGAATCTTAAACTTTTGTTGCAGTACAAAAATAGAAACATATATGAATAAGCGGACCTCCAGACTGCACATCCATCATACAAAAAAAAATAAAGCCCATGAAATGAAAGGAAAAAACACACAAATATATTAAAAGCATTTCAAACCAGAGCAAATGCGGCCAGGCTGGGCAATGCCAACTCCCTCCCGTAGCAATGTCTGCTGAAGGTGCTCGATGAAGATGCCAAAATCTGTTCGGATTTTCTTTCACCTGGGCAGTTTTATCCGCCGTAAAACAAAATCTGGAAACTACTCTCACAAGCGGACAGGATCACCCAAATTTTGGTCATCTCCATCTTCAAACTGGGCCATTCCTCCAACTGGGCTGCTTCTTCACATTCCTTTCTACTTTATAAAGCCGCCGTATGTTTATGTGTCTTGGCTCGCAAGTAAAACAAGGCCAAATATAAATATTAGCGAATTTCAAGTCCGCACCCGCTTTTCATTAATTTATGTACAAACATAACATCATGATACGTCGATGTCAACGTCAGATTTTATAAGTACGCAACGTATGTTTATGTTTCTTGGCTCGCAAGTAAAACAATGTTATTAATTGTTTTTTTCCAAATCCAACACGGCCAAATACAAACCGTATGTTTCTTGGCTCGCAAGTAAAACAATGTTATTCGATGATTTTTTCGAAATCCAACACGGCCAGATTTTTTTATAGCTAGTTGTTGTCTTTGTTTTAAATATACAAAGGGAAGGAAAGTCCCATAAAATTAATTATATTGATATTTTTTATGATGAAAAATTGCTACTTAAGATCTTCCCTAAGAGCCTTAGTGCTCTTAGTTTCCATGCCTTGGAATAACATTACCAAATACTAAGGCATTCCTTAAAAAGCTTTAAAGACCTTGTTGAAATTTTCATCAAGAAATTTTCTATCTACATTGATAAAAGATCATTGTTAGTGATCTATACCAACGTAAGTAATCTAAAGACAAGATTTTACCAACTTCTTAGCAAGATGAAAATCCTTAGTGGGAGGCTCCACTGTGTCCCTCCACCTAGATAAATTTTAGACATATTTATAGGTAACCGTAATGACCGATTAGCCTTCTACTTAGAGACACATAATGTAGCTTTTTTCAAATACATGATTGACAAGGCCAAGAGAGTAGAAACTACCCTTTTCAAAAGAAGGAAATTGAAAACCAAATCCCATAAGAAGGACAATAAATCTTCTTCTATTTCAAAGGGGTAGTAAAAGAACAAACATATTTTGCACAATGGAGTCATAGACTCATGCTAGGATAACAATGTTAGTGCTATAGCAAACCTTTAGAAATTTGTATTAGGAAAACTACAATAATAAAAGCCCAAGAAGAAGTACTCTTGATTGGAGGAACCTTCTCCATCCATTTTAGATCAACTCTTGAAGCCAAAACTGTAAAGCTTACATATTTTAAGTCTCTTGAACCTAAAAGGGAAAAGGATCCTTGGTTTTATCCAATGAGAAATGTGTCTTCCACTGTATCAATGACCATGCAATTGATAGATGTATTAGACTTAGGAATGTGATCCAAGACCTAATTGATAATGGTTAAGTTATTATTAATAGATCTAATTCTCAATCTTCTTCTAATCAAGATCTTGAAATTTTCCAACATTCATTACCCAATCATAATCAAAATTAAAATATAGTAAATAATGTTCACTATAGGAATATCCCATCTCTGAATCAAGGGATAGTTAGAACGATTCATTCTTTTAATTATATCTCTCACATTTGTGTTTTAACCAAAAAACAACACAAAAATATGTTATCTAATAAACCTTCCAGCTCTCCTTTGGTCCTTTATGCAAAAATAACTTCTCCCCCCAAAGGGAGAAGTTATTTGCTTCACCATATTGAAAGCACCCTCACCTAATTCTCTTTTCTCAAACTTCTCAAGACTTCTTAGGACCACAAAGATATCTTACTTAAACTTTTGAGTGAATAAATTATTCCTCAATATTTTGACCTGAATGACAAGATCCATTGGGGTTAACCATGCAATTATATCATTCCATGAGAATGATATCACTCAATCCTCTTGTTGGTCAAGAATTCGCCTTAGGTATGGAATGTTTCATCCATGCACCCTACACCCGTCCAACATTGAAAGACCGAAAGAAAGAGATGCCTCCCATGTCAATCTCTAGAGAGGGCTAGTTCCCTTGCTACTCTAAACTTGGGTTGGAATTTAAGGAAACAAAAAAGAAATTAGAAATGATTGAAAGAGATGAAAAATATGGTTGTAAGCCAAACGAACGGGGGTGATGAACAAGCAGCACGATCACTCGATTATACTTGAACCAATAGCCATTAGCACAAAGGATGTAACAAAAATTAAAATTAAAACCCCACAATATGCAACCTCCAAAGTTATTCCAGTGTTTACTCTTTATCATAAGCTAGATCTAGACATAGAATTATAGCTATCAGACAAGGAAGCAAATTTAATAGAAATAAAGAATAGATGGCATACATATGAAAGGAATTCAAATTTAGAGCCAAGGATCCTTTGCATTCATAGTAAAGCTTAAGCGCAATAATTTTATAGCAAAATATCCATCATTTTACATTAAACTTGCTAGTTTTTATAGAGGATTCTGCCTCTAAATCATAAATGCCCAACCACAAAATATTATGATGGCAGCTAGGATTTGATTTCAGCACTCATCAAGAAGTAATGAAGCATGGCTCGAATCTGATGACTCCTCGAGAAGTAGTTGTATGGCTTCAATGTGACAAAGTGATTCACCTATAATGTTGCCTCCATACTTGCTAGAACCACTTCAATGGTGAAAATCAGATTCTCTAACCAACTATCATCACATGAGTGAAAGCGTGATGTTGAAAGCTAGTTTTAATCGTTGCGAAGCTGCTTCAGGCGACCTCCTTTGGAGTAGAGGAGAAAATGAGTTTCACTGAGAAGAGGCATGAAAGGGAGTTTAGACGTCTCTTTCAAACAGAACAAAAATTGTTGGTGCGAGACCTAGTTTTTCTTCATTTGAGCGTTGGCTCAAAAAGGACCTTCGCTCTACTTTTTGCTTACAACAGGATTGCTAGATGCGTCATGGAATGCCACTTGGAAGTGACTTTATGAACATCAAAACTCTTTGTCGCCTTGTTGGAGAGGTGGGACACGACGCATAGCCTTGGGAAACACTTAAGGTGTTTCACGCATACAAAGTTTGAAATAGGCTGGGATGCTTCAATTGGGGTGAAAGAACATAGGTCCCACTTAGTTTTGACCGTCCTCAAGCCCAAAATGGGCTTGCACTCTCAAGTTGGACGAAAGTGCTTGGGCCCCACTCATAATTTTTTCTATACAATTGAGTTGCGTTGGCCGTTGAAAGATGACAAAAAGGTGCTTTCTCCTAGACAAGCCCCAAAAATAGATTGTGCTCTCCTCTTTGGGAAAAACACTTGGGCCTAAGGGGTGAAGAGGTTTGGGATCCACTTAGAATTTGTTTGAATTTTATCCCAAAACTAGGTTTCACTTCATTTTTCGTCAAAACTGAGTTTCACCCATATAAGGCCCGAAACAGGCCTGCACTCTACTCTTTCTTTGAAATCAAGTTGTGCTAAAGCATGGTGCAAAATTACTCTTACCCATGAATTAAAAACAAAGACCCTGCATTATAAGTGAAAGGGAAGGACTACATGCTTCTTTGAGAGTAGCTAAAAAATATAGACAGTAAAATATGGAAAATAAGGAATACCTTTTAAAGAAGAAGTTTTTTTTAGGGAAGAAGATATTATTACATCATAAAATTTCTCACAAAAGAAAACAATGTGCCAAGGATGTCAACACCTCTAGAGGCTCATGGGGGCATTGAGCTCGCCTCAATGTGGAGATCCCAAGCCTTATCTTTTGGGCTTAGATTCACCATCGCTATCTTGATCTAGATGCTTGTTGTTGGTAGTGGATTCTTCCTCTAGCTTCTCGCTTTCTCCTTCCTCTTCTTGGTGCTCTTCATATTTCTCTTGATCTCCCTCATTTTCTTCTTGATCTTCTTGTTGCTGGTTAGGCTCAAATTGAGAAATATATTCGTAAATGTGATTGTAAGTTTTTTGAACCAGGGCCCAAGCTTCTTCTTGGATTGGCATGCTATCTTGAATCTCCTTCACCAGGTACCCAAAATTATTGATTTGATCTATGCTAGCGAAGTTTGCCCTTTGGCTAAGATCAACCAAGAAATATTCAATTCGTGTAAACTTTGTCATTAGTTGTATTACCAAGGCTTTTGAAATAGGCTCATCACAACCATCAATCTTAGCAGTGTCACCTTCAAAGGCGGTCAAATTTGGGTTTAGTTCTTCCTTGGTCAGAATATCCCCTTTGTCATTTGTGAAGCCTAGGAAGCTGAGTTGTGCGAGAGCTTCAAAATACATTAGAGAAATGTGCCTCTACTACTCGAACACTTCCAATAGCCTTCTAGCCTCTTGGGCTCTTTCCACCTTGATGAAGTAAGATCGAGTGAGTGGACTCATAGGAGTGAGCTGGAGGTCCATTTTTTCTAAAGTTTGTACCTTCATAGCCAGCTCTAACCAGTGGTCTATATCATTTTTTGTGTCTTCCATGATAGGCCCATCGAGTGTAACTGCTTGCTTGGCCTCCCAAAAAAACATTAGTACGGTCATTGCCTTAGATGCCCTAACCCAAAAGTTAGCTAAGAAATGTAGGCAAACCTCCTTAATGCGGTCTTCCATGAAGACCTATGCTTGCATCATCTTTTATACCAGTTGAGTTTACAATTCCTAGATCTAAACCTTCAAGGCTTGGAATTGATCCTCTACATCCATATGCACCTTAACATGATTCCCAATCACCTCTTTGTACTTGCCCACATACTCCTCCAAGCTGACTATGTGTTGCTACAACTGCTTAGCTTTGGACTGAGCCTCCTCGAGTTTCACCCTTGTTTGCAACAAAGTCTCCTCCAACTCCACATTTTTGACCTCTAATTTGAAGAAGTGTGCTTTGAAATGCTCTCCATGGAAATAGATGAAGCCCATATCGACCTGGATATTCCTAATCTTTTCTATTGGATCAATGGTTCTCAGGTCTTCCACAGTTTGGTGGTAGGAGTAATCCGTTGGTGCCATCTCCTCTAGGGGCTTTTGAACTTTGGGTACCTTCTCCATATTGTGGAGCTCCATATTCTCTAGGTCAAACATAGCCTATTAACAATTCGTGGACTCCCAATTCGCTTCATAAAAAATACCTATTAACAATATTAAAACCCCTCTTAAGCATATTTTTGATGGTCAATATTTTATTTTGCATCGCCAACCAGAAGAAGATATTTACTTTTGGAATTAAGTTTTTCAACCATTAATTTTCCATTGGAAATTGGGAGTCATCCTCCATGCCCAACTGATCATAAGCTAATTTTACTAAATATGAGCCTTCACTATCTCTATCTCACACTAGACTATCATCAACCTCCTCCTTAAGGCATGAAGTCGAAGCTCACCAACAATAATATTCTAGGCTTGCTGAATATGCCTATCCCCAACTGAAGGTGGAATATGGAACTAGACTTTTCTACCATTCTGATTCAAAATGAAATCAACCACCTTAATATTACCAAGTTATCTAGTAACCAAGATCAGATCACTGAGTCTTTGATCAACTGACAATATCCTATCTCTCAATCAAGTGTCTCTCCAAAAATATACTAATTCACCATTTTCCACAACCCATCTACTATTACCACATAAAAAATCCCTGGATTTGAGTAGGCTTTGCTAGAAAGTCAAGCCACCATTGGGAAGGAAATTAGAAAGAAAATTATCAAAGCTATATTTGGCTTTCAGGATCAAAATCTATTGGTAATTTCCATTGGATGCCATCTTCCATCTCAATTTGGCCACCAGGGCTTTGTTCATTTGGACTGCTCGCTTAAAATCCAAACATTCCTTTTTCTTGTTATGGAAAATATGCTCCCACAAAACTAAATAAAATTTCCCTTTCATCTCCGAGCTGACCTAAAGAAATGATTTACAAACACTATCAAACTGTACTACAATCCTACCAAGAAGACTGAAGAGAGACATAAGTAATATCGGAATACTCTAAAGGGTGCTTTGAACAAAAATCACCTTACTGGCTTGAATTATAAGGGCCCCTTTCCATGACGCCAATTTTTATTTGTATCCTCTCAAGAATCGGAGTCTAGAAGGAATCCTTAATATGACCTAAGAAGAGCGGGAGATCCAAATAGGTTGTCGGGAAGGAGGTAATCCTACAGTTAATAATACCTGTGATATTTCTCTAATGCTCCCCTTGAGTATTGATAAAGAAGAGGTTGCTCTTAATGAAATTGATCTGTTGACTAGCCACTTTATCATGGTAAACTAGAACAGATTTGATTTCTCTAGTGTGAATAACCGATGCAGTATAAGACAACAAGGTATCATCTACAAACTGTTGGTGAGATATCATTCTACATGACAAGGTAAGCCGAAGACCCATTGTGGATTGGTGAAGCATCAAAGATCATCCCAAAGCTTCTACCTATAGAATAAAAAGGAAGGAGATAGAGGGTCACCTTGGTGAATACTGCAATGGGATTTAAAAAATCTAGCTAGCAATCCATTGATAAGAACTGTGAACCAAGCTAATGAAACATATTCTTCTAGAAGCTCAATCCACTTGGAGTCGAAGCCAAACTTCCTCAATACTCTGAATAGAAAATGCTAGGAAATCCTATCATAGGCCTTATTCATATCCAGATTAATAAAAATCTTGACCCTGTCACTCTTGTGAATTGAATGCATCAAATCATGGATCACAATAGCCCTGTCCAAAATATACCTCCCAGGCAAAATCCCACCCTGAGCACTATCAACCAATAGTGGCAAAAGGCGATTTAATCTATTTGCTAACACTTTAGTCAGTATTTTACACACTATATTACACAGACTGGTCGTATTATAGTCATTGAATGAAGAGCCATTTGAGTTCTTGGGAATCAGGGCTAAAATGGTAGAATTTAGCATTTTAGGAATCAACATGGATCTCTGAACAAAACTTAGAGCATTACACACATCCTTCCCACAAATGTACCAAATTTTTTGAAATAAAAGTGATGAAAAATTGTCTAGCCCAGGAGCTCTGAGAGGATCCACTGAATCCACAACCACAAGAGCCTTAAACTCTTTAAATTTATTGAAAACATCAATTTTTTTCCATAAAAGACAAACCTAGATCTTTCTTGAAAAGTCATCTATAAATGTAAAAAAAATATAGATTTACCTAACGATGGTACTTTTGCAAGTCCAAACACACCACTATGAACTAGATGTAAAATTCCTTCAAATTTTGTAGCACTACTAGGAAACTTGACTTGAGTTTGCTTTCCAAAAATACAATGCTCACAAAAATTAAAATTTAATGGGCAATCAGAAATTCCTTCAACCATACCTTTTATTTTAATGTTTGAAGATCATTCTCACCAATATACCCATGCATTGATGCCACGATATTATTTTTGCTTCTACCATATTATTCTCCTCTATAACTAAAGTGTTATTGCAATCAATACTTACAGTGCTAGCCTCATGTTTGAATAGAGTTCTTGTATGAACTCCCCTTGCCAACACCAAGACTTCATGAACCATATTATATCTATCCTTATTGAATACCATAGTCACACCCTTGTCATTCATCTTACTCACAGATATAAAATTTCTTGCCAAACCTAAAACATGCGACACATTAGGAAGGATTTTAATTCTTTCATATTTTAACCTCAACTTGACTCTTCCTCGACCTATTATTTTATATGTCGAATTGTCTTCCAAGAAGACTTCACCTTTATTTATCTTTTCATATTCATAGAACCCCTCCCTATGAGGAGTCATATAAAAGGAAGCACCTGAGTCAATCAACCATGATTCACGACATTCACTTGAGTACGCTACAACTAAGAATAAATCCCCCAAATCTTCATTTGTGGTCTTTATTTCTATAGAAGTTCCTTCATTAGATGATTGGCTATTATTAGCTTTTTTAGATCTGTAATCTCTTTTATAATGCCCTATTTTACCACACTTCCAACATTTCCTCTTTTTTGGAGCAAAAAATTTACCCCTAGATCTCGATTTCCTTTCTCCTAATTTCATTTTGATTCTTTCTTGAGAATGATATCTCACAATCAATGCATCCTTATGATGATAATCCTTAGAATATTTTTGTCTCATTTCCTTAGATAGCAATGTTCCTACTATATCCTCTACTTTCAATGTAGAAGTAGTATTGGTGATAGCCATAACTAGGTTATCCCACAAATTAGGTAATTAATAAAGTAAAGTAATACACTTTTCCTCTTCATCCATTTTTACTTCAACAAATCTTAATTGACTTACCAAAGTGTTAAAAGCATTCATATGTTCAACCATAGAGTCACCATCATTCATCTAAAGTGAATACAAATTATTTCAAAGAACAAGTTTATTTACTAGAAACTTTATTTGATATAAATTTCCCAGCTTATCCCATAATGACTTTGCCATGGTCTTCATTAATACATTCAACAATACCCACGTGCTTCAACAAGTTAATAATTTTTTCAATCTATATCCACGTGCTTCCTATCATTTTCCTTCGCCCATATTATTTCGCATACAACTACCACTCAAGAATTAACATATCATAGGGTTGAAACCCTTACTCCTCAAACAAAGCTAAAAAAACTAGCTTTAATACCAAATGAAGAGCAAAAGACCCTAATAAACTAGGTCTAGAAAAACTAGTAAATACATAATCAAAGAAAAGAAGAAGAAAAAGATAATTGATACACACATAACACTATTTCACTTGGGAAATCCTTACAAGAAAAATCCAACACAGTAATATCTCCAATACAACAATGCTTATCTCTTATCTCTCTTCAAATCCTAATGCAAGTGCAATTAAATAAAAACACAAAAACAAATTTTACAATACTAATGGTTTAAATATTTAACCCTAAATAGCCCATATGGGTCTAAACATAGCTTAAGAAACCCTAAAACTTTCATCGGGGGCTATCACTCATGGATCCCCACTTTTTAGGGGTTGCCACCCCTGAACCCTTGGTCGACGCCCTACCCGACCCCAAACCCTAGCGAGGATACACAGAGAGTGTCCAATACCTTTTAGAGTTAACCCTACAAAAATAACATAAAAAATATTCAACATATTTCCAACATTCATGAGATATTGTTGGTATCTAATGACACCTTTATATATTGGTGCTCTTTGTTCTTAATGATTGTTACATTTTTTCCTTTGTTGAGTAATGCAATTGATTTCATTCACTCTTGAACATATTATATAAATCATCATGGTATTTGAGCAAGTGTGAATTGCCATTACTTGATCAAAAATTTTGATTCATGTATTGCATATTGGAAAGCAATGTTTGTTGATAACATCATTCTATATTTTAGGTCTTTTCTAAAAATACTAGTTTGATTCAAAAACTTTGTTTGTGACTATATTGTGTTGATGCACCATTAAACAAGTTATTTTTCATTCCCTCTTTCTTCTCAATATTTGATTTATTGCATCTATAGTAGTGGGACTTGAGGAAGTGTCACTTTTCAAAAGATCAATAATGAAGGTATTAGATTAAATATTAAATCTCCATCTTTTATTTTAGTACTTTTCTAAAGATTCCATTTTTTTCATCCTTTTACCTTTGTTGTTGCTAAATTAAAAGATATGAGAGGAAAAAATATTTTGCATTTGAAGGGTTGAATATGGTGTGGGACACTAAAAGGAAAGTCTCAAATACTAATGGATCTATGAATAAAATGTAATATGTTATGGAGTAATCATGGTTTTAGGTCAAAATAAGAGTCATTTACTACTTCTCACAACTCTTATGGTGCTTAGAAAAAATAAGATTGATTGATGTTATTATTCTAAATAATTCTTGTATAGGACTACCCATTTAAAAAATGAATAAAATATTTAGAATCTTAATGGAAAATCATGTGGTATCTCAGTATGGTATTGTTTATGAATTTATCATCTAAAGAAGCCTTGGAAATACTTTTGTCATTCATTTACTTCAAACTTCTAAATTTTTAAAATTAAAATTATGTAGGGAATACATTTTGATTTTATTGAGAGTCTATTTTAGAGGTTCATGGAGCATATGTGAGGATATATGCATGGTGTGAAGTTCTTTGATCATGACACATCTCAAATTTATGTTCTATCACCCAATTCATCATCTAGAGAAAACAAATAGGTCACCTATAATACAACCAATTTTCTGCTTAGCATAGAAAGTTTTAATATTAGTAACTTGGATAGTATATTTGGCACTTGGGGACTTGAAGTCTTGATGTTGAGAGGTAAAAATGAATGGAAGTAATTTTAAAAAATAACAAAAAATATATATTTTTATTAAGGTGGTTCTTTCCCTCTCTCAAGCATGTTGACAACTTGTGTGGTCACTTGACACTTGGTGGAACTATTGGCAAGAAGAGGTTGAGGGTTTAATCCCTATTTTTGATTAAAATCACATTGTTTTACATTAAAAATGAGTGGAGGATCAACAAAGCCAAAAATATCAATATTTTTCTAGCATAGATGGTAATTTACTTGTTCATTCTTTAATAGTGTGGGTATTTGAAGATGGGAGGAATCCAATTTCCATCTCTCCTTTTTTTATAGTGCACTTGAACATTGGATTGGTAGACAACTTTATATTATCACTATGATCAACATCCTATGTTGCTAAGGTGCACATGAGGCTCGTTGGGCTACACTTGAGTTCCCATACATGAAAGGTTTTGTAGTTGGATCTTGCCTAGTTCACTATTTTGGTATCTTTATTATTTTCTCCTCATGATTAATAATATCTTTCAATTAAATATTTATTATCAATGTTATAATCCATCTAGTTGATTATATACTCCAAGTGGTTAAAATAATTTATTTATTTATTTATACCTACTCAGTCAATTGTAAAATGTAACTTATCAATTCATCATTCATATTAGTGTATATATGGCAAAGAGCATTTGTCACACATAATAATTTAATCAATGATTACCAAGTGGTAGGATTAGAGTGTGGAAAATAGTTATTTTTTGAATTTTAATGTTTTATGGGGATACTCAAAGATAATTTTTTAAGGTCATATATCTTTCATATGAAAGCAATTTAAGCTCCTTTTGCCAAATTGCATTGATTTTTAAATCTTCGTATCATCACTTACTCTCTATTATTGTTTTGATATATGTAAGATGAAATTATGAAAGAATAATATGGAATAAATGGTCATCCTTTTTCTTCATACCATTGGTTTGGGAGAATCCTAAAGATCCTATAATTGATACATTACCAAATATTTGATGGAGATGAGAAAACCTTTAGCTATAGTTTTGGTAAAAATGATTAGAGATGACTAAAAGAAGGTATTTTTTTAGAGTTTCAAGGAAGATATGCATGGATTTATATATTTTTAGGATGAATTTGATATTTTCAAAAAATAGCTAAAAACTTTGATGCAACAAAGTGCTTCTTGAATTATCATAAGATAATAGTACCTCACATAGTACACATATGATTATGCACTCGACACATAGGATTTCTTGATATTCTTAGGAGTGGTTTTCTAATTTTAGATACATATGGCATATGACCAAGCATAGCCATATTCATTATAGCTAAAATAAATTATGTATTAAAGTGAAATTTTACATTGATGATGATTCATCCTTATGGTTTTAAAGTTATGGACATGTGACTGTTAGCTTCTCCAATTTTGAGAAGTTATTCATATTCTAAGTGTTAGACTTGATCTTATCTTCATTTATTGTATTATGCTAGTAATAAAAAGTTAGGTTTTTTGGCTAAATGGATGTGTTTTTAATATTAATAAGATTTTAGAGTAGTTGCTTTACAATTTTGTGATGATACCTATTAGATTTATAAAATTGGTGAGACCATGTCACCAATTGTTTATCCTATAGTCATGCACATTTTCTTTGTATCCTTGATATATTCAATCTATTGATCCACTTAGATAAGTTAAGTTGAATTTGTTAATTAAAAACCACCACTATGAGTCCATCCTTAGGGGGAACTTTCATCATGCTTCTCAAATTTTGGATCTTGTTCATAGTCACATTTATAGGCATATGAAATATTGTTCTCTTTTAGATAATAATTATGTTCTCACCTTTGTTGATAAATTTTCTAAGTTCATATGGATTAACACCATCAAATCCAAGGACAAATTATTTTATAATTTCAAGTATTTAAAGGTTTTGGTATAGAATTAGAGTAGGTATAGGATCAAATGCCTAAGGATTGATTTTGGTAGAGAGTTCACTACTTATGACTTTGAATATTTTCTTACATCTCACGATGTTATTTGCTCATAAACCATTCCTTATAATCCTTAATGAAAAATAGTAACAAAGGGAAAGAGTAGATTCATATTATATATGTGTCATTATAAGATATAAATCAAGAATATGGAGTTGAAATTTTGGGATATAATTAATCCTTTTTCTCATAAACCATTCCTTATAATCCTTAATGAAAAATAGTAACAAAGGGAAAGAGTAGATTCATCTTATATATGTGTCATTATAAGATATAAATCAAGAATATAGAGTTGAAATTTTGGGATATAATTAATCCTTTACAACGTATATCATCAACAAAACACTAAAATATGGATTGAGGGTATCAATGTGTGTGAATAATGGATGACAAAGAATTATTATATTTTACATATTTAATTTTTTTGTTTAGTGATATGGGCTTATACTCTTAAGAAGAAGTATAATTAATTTTAGGTAAAAGAGTCACTAGTGCATGCTTATAGGGTATAATGAGAAGTATAAAACCTACTATATTTATTATGGTTTAGATGTTAGAGTTGTCATCATTTATCATAATGTGAAGATTCTTTCCTTAGGTGATTCTTGTCCTCTTTAAAAATTTCTTGTAAATTCTTCCATCTTATTCTTTTGATGCTTTTATTTTATTCTCTTATGGGATTGGTTATGGTTTATCTTTAGGTATTGATGTTATTCTCTCCAGTGGAGTTACTCCAATAAGAATCAAGAAGCCATTTTGGTTCATGTGTGATTATGATTACACAATCACTTTTCCCAACCTTCTTTTTCACTAAATTTGAGAAAAACTTGAATTGATAAACATCAATATCTTTATGTAGAGATTGATCAATTCTAAATATCCACCACCCATGAGGAATTTGTAGACCAAAGTAACTCCTATGTTGAGGAAGAAGCCAACCACCTCACTAGATTTTGTGACATATATATCTCATAAATGTGTCCAATCCATCAAACCAATCATGATTTTCAGGAATAGAAAAATCATGAGGTCCTTCATAATGTTTCAATGAATCTACACCAGCAGGTAATTCAGGTTTATGTACTGCTATATTTTCAAGCTTGTAACAAGCTAGAGGCTGTAAAGCAAATTCAAATGGATGAAAAAAGCGGTGCTCATATGTAAATGGTGAAGGATTTGGATATGCAATATCTCCTCCAATAAGAAGCAAGTTTCCATGTGGCAGTTCTTGCAAAGAACCCTTGTAGCTTAGTTTAAGGGAACGTTGAGGAAGCAATCGAGCTATAGCATATGTCACATTCCCACCATCTTCAGTTTCTGCTATAAAATCAAACCACGGTTTTTCTCTTGTATTTAGATGATCAAAAAGAAAACCCTCGCTAGTGGCATTATCTTGGGCCTTGATCATCATTTGGATATCAAATCATCCAAGAAACAATGTTACAGATACCAAAAGATCAAATGTCATCTTGAACAAATCTGTTGATGTCCCTGAATACCAAGGAACCATGTCCAAGAAAATTGGAATGATAGATGTCTTTCGAATATCAAAAATTGATTATGTCTCGGGATGTTTCAAGGCCCATCTAGTTAACCTTTCAACTACATAATTTGCAATGTACAATCCTATAAATGTTACCCACAGAGAAAAAATAGGTGATATCTTATCAACTGACTCACCATAAATAATCCATGTTGAGAATATAGGATAGTCACTTGCAGAGCCAACTGAAGCAAGCCAATTAGAGCAAACCTACACTTTAAGATCATGCACCTGCTTCCACCCTGAGTGTAACTTGTTCTATTGCCATAATAGCTGTAAAAAAACACAACATGCTACACTTAGCACAACACTATTTTGTAGAATGGTGAGAATCTCAGGTCGCTTTCCTTCAAAGCGTGCAACAATACCCATATACCATAGCACCATAAATATAATATGGAAAACCAGAAGCAGCAAGGTGGAAGATAAGAATAATGTTAAAAATAAAGATAGACTCATTTTGATATCAACTCTCATTGATTGTATGCTTGGGAAATGATATACACCAGTAATTAGAAGCCATAACACATACCATCGACTGAAGTTTGAGTAGCTTGGCTGAATAGTTCTCCTCAAGAAAGGTGATGAAAAGAAGTATAGAAAACCAAAGAAACATGCATACATCATCCACCATGTTATGTTGTCCTCCAACTTATGAATAAGTGGCTGAAGGTTATCAACTGATATAAAGAAAATATCATCACGATCCTTATAGCAAATGAATTAGCCTGCCAAACTCGACCGCAACAGTGCATTGTTATCACGCCACTTTGAACATTTGCATCAACTCTACTGTTATCACGTCAGTTTGAATATTTGAGAATGGTATGCATCCTTCGAGCGCTATGAAATGTGCAATGATGACTCTATCGATCAATATGAAGTTCATTCACACCGCACCAGAATTCTTATAACCAAAAAAAATCATCTCCTTCGGTAAAACAAGATAAAAAACAATTACCAAGTCTAATGCAATCTCGCGTCTTGTGTGCTTTGCATCGTGATTGCAGAACAGTCTACCACCATAAGTGATGAGCTTCAGATTTCAAGAAGTGCCAAGGGGAAAATAAATTTTGTTCAATCTAAAATTACAAACAGTGCAGAATCAAACACCAACAAGAATTGAATCGTCATCATCGCCCAGTTTCCCGCTCTCTTGCGAACTACGATCTACGATAACAACAATATGACCATTTCACTGATGTTGAACATTGTAACAGAAATTCCTGTGAGGCTGCAACATTATTTAGACTATGATAGCAACGTGACCGGTATTACCGCTTCCACCATTTCTCTCGCCATCGGATAAAATGATGTATGCTCAGGTTCGAGAATCCAGGCGAATAATACATCACAGAGTTGAAAATATTACACACACTCTTTAAATAAGAGCATGCAAAAGCTCCCGTTGTTCTCCTTCAATGACTTCAAATCACCACCCGCGTTCATGATTCGGGTTCTCCACACGTTTTAACTCTCACTGTGACTGGAAGAGACAATAAAAGTTCTCCATAGTGGCTTATTTAAAAAATTAAAAATAAAATAAAACACCTCTGTTTGGCGAGTTTTTTCGCAATGGTGAGCATGATTTAAAAATACATATTTTTCTCCTTTTTTTACACCCACACCGATCACCAGCGCTGGATGACCAGAAACGAATAGAAATCAATCGATGACCGGGTAAATCAATCACTGGAAAAATTTGATGTGCCTGCGTGATAGAAAATAGAAACACTTGTACTGGCTCAAAATATGAAATAGGACCAACATCTGTATCTCGGGGCTCGGCAGAAGAGTTAATATTATCATATGGAGCGTGTCCGCAGCATAAAACATATTTCTCCATGGAAAAGTATTCCGAAACTCCGTCCTCCGCGTCTGAAAAACAACACGTGGGGGTCACACAAGGCCATATCCACTTCTGTGATCTACGACTGTGCCAAAAAAACAAATAAGCATCCGCAGGAATGAGAGTTCGTAACAGTTGCGCAATTTGATTGAGGAACAAACAGGTATCCTCGCAGCCACTATCTGATGTGGCGCTGAAGATCTGCTTGTCGATGAGAAAAATAAACAAAGCAAAGTCTAACCCCACAACAATATAATATTCCACCATCAATGAAATATTCGGATGAACTATAAATCCGTAGGACAGTCGGATCAGCTACAAGGTTCCATAGTGACCCATCTCATAGATCTGCTACAAGGGTCCAGAAAAATCATAACATCCACCCCAAAACAGTAGATAGGGTTGTGAGGTACCGACACGACAATAGAGAATCCATCAAAAAATAGCATTGGCCCGAATTGAGTACCAACAAAACTGCAACTAGAATCCTAAAAACTAAAAAAACTTTCCAATTTTTAACCATCTAGTTTCTGATCTATCAAAAAGATGGAGAGCATACTCCCTCAGTAAAAAAATTGGAAGGGAGGACTTCCATGAAAGAAATTTCCCCATGAAGAAAAGCTCCTCAGGCTCACAAGGTAGGGAAAGTCTATTCTGATACCATGTTAGAAAATTGAATACTTCATCTTATTGACTTGAAAGTACCTTACTTAAATAACAAGTGCTTACAATTTGATCCATTGGATCATAACTAACTGAGCTAATCTTAGCCATTAAATATCCTAGTAACAACTTAGGATATAATTTTATTATTCTAACAGGAAAAGGAAACCTTGAAAAAAAAATTGAGTGAGCATCAAAGTTCAATTCAATAATTAGAGTGAGACTTAGAGTTGGCCTTAAATTTTTAATAAAATATTAAAAAGATGAAAATTGCTATATAAATATATAAAAGTACCAAATAGAGAATGAATGTCTATTTTTCATGTCATTGGTAACTAAGACAAATGACAACTCAAGGTAGATCTCCAAAGACAACATACACTTAAAAATTTAATAATTATTGATCTATTTGAACAATAACAAACATGTTTAAATATCAACTAGTTAAAGTGCATCAACTCCTCACCAAGATATCTCTCAAGGGATAAAAAAATGACTAGCCATGGGAAATATACTTTAATTTAAAAATATAATTAGAGAGTTAGCACTTTGAGTTAGAATGAATTACACATGAATAATTGCACATGTCAACTGCCATTTATAATTGCACATGAATTTACATTGATTGATTTATTGATGTAGGCATGTAGTAGAGAGGGGATGAATCAAAAATACGCACATGCAATGATAAGCTTCCTGGACTGACCATACCCACCTAACTTTCTCAGCTTGTCTCTCCAATGGAGAAATTTGGTATTTTTATCACCTTTTAATAACCAAGTGCTTCTTGCTCTTTGTTTCCAATAGATCTCCTCTTGGTTGTCAATGTCCTCTACCACTTTATGCAATGCATCATCCTCTTCTTTGAGCTGCTCTGTAAATGTTCCTTCCCTAAAGTATTTTTGAACCTCATCCCATCTGGCCACCAATGGAGCTCTTTGGACTTAGAAGTCTATCTTGTTAGCTCACCTTCATTGTTTGAGTTGATCCTTGAAATAATGAAGTTGCTTGTGGAATCCAAATATTATTGTCCCATATGCTGGTTGTCCCTCTTCCCGCCATTATGGAATTTTATTTTGAAGCTCCTCTTTTTGTAACCAAAAGTTTTAAAATTTGAATGGTTTGTGATGTTGCACTATCTTGATCCTCCCTTCCAACAAAATGGAAAAGTGATCTAAAATTGGACCCTCCAAAATTTGAAAGTTTATATTCCATTTCACAAATGCCTCATTTGAAACCAAAAAACAATCTAACTTCACCTTCCTGCTATGTGGCTCTCTCCTCTTATTAGTCCAAGTATAGTTGGTTCTTGGGCATTTAATATCAACCAAGTGTATTACATAGACTTGGGTAATCATAAGCCAATACCTTGGGTATAAAATTAGGGTTCCCCTTCCTAATATCTAGAGGATAATTTAGCATTAAAATCCCTAGCAACAATCCAGTCTACCTCCTCCCTTGAGACTCTCATGTTATGCACCACTTTCCATTGATGCATCTGACCATCTAGGTTTTGAGCCCCATAAAAATTTGTGATTAAAACCTGCTCAATTGTCACATTATTCCTAAAATGTGATGTGAGGACACCCCTCCAAGCTATATGTTCTATTGTCATCCATTCAAGAGAGTTCCAAAAAGTAACTATCCCCCTTGAGGTCCCTTGGGTAACCACTTCCATATTAAGCATTTCAACAATAATATTAAGCATAGTAATAACATGTAGTGTTAATACATCATGTTAATCGTTAAGAGATTTAACTGTTCAAGATCGGCTATAAAATTTGTGAGACAGTATATTATTGCATTCTTCCTCTTTTTGTTAATGTATTTTTTTGGCTCTTTTTCTTAGAGAATTATTGTTTGGTTCTTTTAATGTTTTTCTTTGGCTTCATTTTTTTCATTTTTCTTAATGTTTTTATGTCTTTGTTATGTGATTAAATTATTCATGGTGCCATACTTTTTTTAAGGTAACTATCATCTCTCCCATCGATAATCAAAATGTATATGACTCCAAGTACCAACTCTCTGCTAGCACTATCAACAAGTTGTGTCTACCTTCACTCTAAGCATCTCTACCAGATGGTGAAGCCCTACCTACTCTAGAACAGTCCTCTTTGTCAGACTAAGAACCTTCACCTGGTCCTCGAAATATTTGCATCTCCACTCTCGATTCTCGAGAGTACCATACTGCAAACACAAACAACAAAATTGCATATCGTTAATTAATTAAAACATCAAATCATAAAATCAAGGTAAAACTAAATAATAACAAGTTACAAACTCTAATTCAAGGGTCTATATGAATTTATGGTGTTTTTAGCAATTTTATGACATGTTAATCCACGAATTTGTTGTCCTCTATAGGCTGTGAATTCATCACGTGGTTACAATCATTGTGACAAACATGCACAAACAAATGCCGAAGAATCTAGAAATCTGGGATACAAATCACAAATAAAACATGAAATCTAAGCAAAAACATGATTTAACACTTACCCGTATCCTCGGTTTGACTCCATTGTTGCCCATTTGCACGAAATTTGCTCAATGAGTTGGAAGTCCCATTTTCTCCAAAGCTAAAAATCACTAAATTGTGTAGTAAAAATGGAAGTCCCTCTAATCCCATTTCTATTTTCTTCCATTTCATATTTTCTATCGATGATTTCGAGTTTTGTGAAGGATGTCTCATTCCTCGTGAAACTTGATGGGGCACCATAACAAGAAAATTAATTTTAAAAAAAATAATAATAATTTTTTTGCCAAATAAATAAATTAAAAAATAAAATCTAATAACTTTTTCATGTTAACCTTCCATCAAAACCACTCATTGCTTTTTGTCCATGCTAGTTTTTTGTGCTCTAGCATCTACATATTTCTTTGACATAAATACACCAAAGAGGAGGTAAAATGTAAACAAATAATTTTGACACACTTTAAAATTTCGTAACTCCTCTAGCACACATAACATTACCTCTCACTAGCTCCACCTTCCTCGCACGTACCAACTTGTTTTGCATGTTTTCCTAATTTCTTGATTCAAAATCTTAGGCTGCAAATTTGAGAAATCTAAAAACTGACCTACCCTCTAGGTACCTGTTTTGATTTGATCCCAAATTGACCTAACAACCCAAATTTGATGAATTTGTGACCTCTATCCTTAGGCCACGAATTCACTTGAATTGGGAATTTTCCCAATTTTCCCGAATCGATTAGATCCAACATCCCAAATATTGTAAACCTTAACTTATTCTACGTCGATTGAATTCTTATAAACAGTAACTTACCTCCCAAAATGAGACTAATGGTGAACTGAGAAAAATATTGGGCAAAAATTGAGAATAATTGTATTCTGATTGAGAGAGGTGGAAATTTAGCATTTGTGTTGTAGGAACAAGTTTCTTTGTTGCCTGGAGACTACTGTTGGAACATAATTTTCTATAGGCAAAATCTATCGTGCTACTATCACCATTACAACATTAGATGATCAAAATTTTCAAATTCCTACTATGAGCAATTTGCATTTTGTTTATCTTAAAACTTCAGTGCATTTTCTATTGTGCATATTATATCTTCACCATATTTAATGAATTCACAATCTAGTCGCAACTTCATCCACAGACCACGAATTCACACATAGGTCACAAATTCGCATGGACATAGATTTAGGGGCAAATCATTACTTTTAGATCTAGGACTTCACTTACATATCACATATAGATCATATTACATTTTATGCATGGTTGGTTAAAGAGACCAAGGGGATCTAAACCGCTACGCCATCAATATCAAACCTATAGTGGCTTAAGTAGATCCCAAAATTTTAACTACAAATTTTAGTATTTTGTGTGATAAATTGCAGGTCTCTCACAAATTTACGCTCAATCTAGTGAATTTGCTTGCAAATCGTTAGGATGTAAATAGGTCGTGAATCCTCTCACTAGTCACAAAATCACTTTGTTCAATCGTCTAGGCTAGATAAGATTTATTTTCAATCTGTTTCTTTTTTTTTTTCTTATTTTTTTTAGTTTAGGTCTATTTCATTTGCAAATTACTATAAAAAATATAAGAAAATACCAAAAATGAGGATCAAATTACATTGCATTTAGTTTAGATCAATTATTTTATTTGAGCGTTGTTTGAAAATAAAATTGAATCACATATTATTTTACATCTAATTGCATTCTGTCCTAAACATATGTGCTTGTTAATCAAAGAATACATCAAACATTTCATGTTGCATAGATGTAGAAGTAGTCTTTAAATATTTCTTGGTTAAATTATATCATTTTTTGACAATCACTAAAGGAGATACAACACCAGGTACCCCTCACATTGAGGTGTAGACTTATTATTTCCCATATTCCTTCTAAGAACGAAACTATTAGCTTGAGTGAAAGGGATGTAAAATTTTTAGTCTACACTTTGCAACCTTAAAGCTCTAAATATTAACTAAAATGGGTTTTTCCTATGCTAGGCAATCAACAAGTCATACCATTCCACAATGAAGCTTTACACCAAAAAACTATGAATCTAGTGCTCATTCGTAGCACTACCATGAGGCTAGGGTATGGTGTGGGTGGCACCCCTTGGAGGACTACTACCAACATGGTAGTCAAATTAATTCCAATGCCTATGACAACATTAAGCACTTAAGTCCCTTAGTGCCATAAATGAGAGATTTAATCATTTGACTCCACTAATTGATCGAGACTACATTGCTCAAGGCATTACATAGGCATACATGCAAGGTTTCAATGTTTATGCCACTTGGTAATTCCTAAGCAACAAATAAATCACTCAAATATTTCTACCTTTGTTTTTAGTTATGAACAATATCATGGTCTACTGAAAATATCTTAATGTGACGAACCTTCACTTCCATTGCATAGATGCTAAAATGAATGAAGCATGTGATAACAACGATGTGAAGACACACACTCAGGAAGGAACACTTACATTAGGATAATGTGAGCCATATTTTTACCTTAGGATTGAGAACATTGGATGTCATTGGATACATCCTTGAGGAAGATAAAGGCTTGCGTAAAGTCCCTAAGTGCATATGCTTTATCACTGTACATATATGGGTGAATGACTCAGTTATTCCTATGATTCTTTGTCCAAGTAAAGAAGGTTTTCTTTGGTTTACATAGGCACAACATTATATGCAATAGAAAATACTTTATCTTATTCCTACCAAGAAAACCACTTCAAATCAAATATAGAGTTCAATAACTTTTGTTCTTAATGGATGCTTATTTGGAGAAGACATAAGGGCTCACCAAATGATAGATCCTCTACTGCTTTATTTCTTCCATAATGTCCAAAATATATCTCTATTTTGAACATTCTCTTCGTTGAAGCCAAAAAATAAAACCATTCTTTTTTTATGCCCCCCTTCTTTTCCCATATGGGTTAAAAGAAAAGCTCGGAGAAAATTTACTATAGATAACAAATTCTCAACTACCCACAAAAATATTTTATTTACTTAGATTTTACAAGGTTATTTAATGGATAACATTATTTCATTTATTCTTAATAGTTAATGTCCTTCATTATTATTAGGTTTTTAAATAAGACTTTATTGTTAAAATCCATTAGACACTTCTCTTTATAGTCCATCATAAAGCATTTTTAGAAATGTTAGAAATGTTACTAATGAAATGCATAAATGACATATATATTATAAGCAAGGATAAAAACTAGGTCTAATATTAATATATCATTTGTTAGGTCATTTTTACTATATTAGCCATCATTTTTCTTCTCATTTGCAAAAGTGTTTATTCCTACAACCATACAAATCTATTAGTAATATATCATTTGCCATAAAAACATCATAAAGTCATAAAATTTGTCATTGCAATTAACATAATAATTCATAAATATTTTATATGAAAAATTTGGCCATGGGAGGGTCATGACAATAGATTGTTTGACCAAAAGGATATTGATTATATTTAAAGTTTCTCCCTCAAAAATAAACTTCTTTTCTTGAAAGGAGCTAAGGAGAATAGATCTTTGATGAGCTAAAATAAACACCTTAGTTAAAAAAGTGGCACTCTTCAATAATAAAAGATATATGTTAAAGATATTTTCTCTAATGGAATTTTTAGTAATTATACATTAAGAAGCACTAACAAGTAAAGAACCTAGAGTGATTTTACATTAAGGAGTACTAACAAGTGTGTGGTTCCTTTAAAAACATATCAATTCAACACAACATAACTTGAAGTTTCTATTATAAATATCAATTATTTTTATTTTTATGAGATAAAAGATGCATCTTTTATACAAAATTGAATCTTTTGATGATAAATCACTACCATAAGTTGAAAAATGTATATATAAAATTAAATTTCTATGTAACTACAAATGTATTATTTAAATTAATAATACCAAAAAAACAAACTATCAATTACCTTCTTAATAGATAACAAATTCTCAACTACCCCCAAGAAGAGACCTAGGTTCAAACCTTGGAAGGAAGCTCCAAATCCTCTCAGTGCGTGCTAGACCGACGACGATACAAATCTCGAGCAACCAGTGGTCCCCATATCACACCGGATCAACAAGAACTAGACAGATAGGTTTATTAGGAGTAGTCCCCATGATTTAAACCTTGCACTTGCCAATTACTAAAATATAGTGGATGTGACCAACTCTTCTATATAATAAAAAATATTTTTTTTTTCATATAATTATCTAAATAATAAATTTTTATATAATGATTTTAAAACTTCAAAATCTAATTTAAACTTATAACCTCAAATATTATTTTTGCTCAGCTTGTCTCTCCCTTTGATCTCGATGAGGGTACCAAGGCCTTTGTGGAGGACAACAGTTTGTGTAAGTCAGGAAGATTCCTATGTGAGAAATCACAGATATCAAAGCTGGATCCTTGTGATGTGGCAAAGCCATACAAGAGAAGAAATTCAATGCACATTGTACTAAATGGATTTGAAGATGGTTGCGCACAGTGGACATTGACAGATGATCCCGACGAGTCCGCTGGGCGACTACACAGCAATTTCTTTCGATTGGAAGAGATTGCAACCGTTGGACAAAAGTTGCTCTTTCCGGACTTTCATGAGAACGATGTTTCTCAGAATGTGTCGTTTCTTCCACATAAAATTGCCCAGAAAATCCCTTTTAATAGCCACCAACTAGCTTTCATAGTCCAAGCCTTTAGCATTCCATCCACTGGATCACACGTACTATTACAAAAGGAAAAAATGGCCACTACTAAAAAAATCAATTGGAGGGAAGAATTCAAAATTAACGATTATTTTAGGTTTTTATTATTTTATATTATTTTAGGTTTAAAATAGATTTAAATTATGAATCTTTTATTTAAAGTTCATTATTGAGTCCATTTATTACTATATTATAAATTTAAATAAGTTTAATGGTTTGTATAATAAGCTTATATGATAATATAATGTATAAAAAGTTTAATATAATGTATAATTTATCACTATTTACTGTAATAAAATAGATGACAGTTCATAATTAATATGCTATGAATGAAATATATATTTTTATAAGTTTATGTAATGTAATTTTATTAAAACAAATATATTACTTTAATTTGTTCAAAGAAGTTGGTAAATAAAATGATTTTCTATTTTTTTTTAAGAAAAAGCACCCACACAAAAGAAAAATTTAACTTTGACCTAATTTTAATCTAAATAGGTTCGAAAATGTATCACTTAATTTAGTGGCTAGTCCTTAAAAATAACAACCCAAAACCTTTTTACAACAGGTCAACCGACCAAACCAAAGATCAAGAACAATCAATTTGAAGAATCTCGCCCAACAAAAAATAGATAGTTTGGAAAAACCCACCCAATGAAAAAAGACAATTTTGAAAAATCCTGCCTAGCGGGAAACCACAAATCCCACCTAGTGGGAAACCACCAATTTTGAAAAATCCTGCCCAACGGGAAACCACCAATTCTAAAAAATCTCGCCCAGCGGAAGGCAGTCGAAAACCACCAGGTTCGAAATCCTGCCCAGCGGGAAAAAAACCAATACATTGGAAAATCCTGCCCAATGGGAAACCACCAATTTTGAAAAATCTTGTCCAGCGGGAAACCACCAGTTTTGAAAAATCTCGTCCAATGGGAAAACATGCAAGATGTTTAATTTGAAAATCCTGTCCAACGGGAAGCAACTGAAAACCACCAGATTGGAAATCCCACCCAGCAGGAAAACCAAAAGATTTGAAAATTTTGCCCAGTGGGAAATTTTGTCCCGCCCAACAAGAAAACCAGTAGATAAATGGAATTGAAAAATCCCGCCCAGTGGGAAAACCAGAAGATTTGAAAATCCCACCCAGCGGGAAATCCCGTCCCGCCCAGCAAGAAAACCAACAAAAAAATAGGATTGAAAAATCCCGCCCAATGGGAAAACCAGCAGGAATGGAAAATCTCGCCCAACAGGAGAACTAGTAGAAGAACGGATTTGGGAAACTGTAGCACTGGAATCCCGCCAATAGGAGTATGAGGAAGCCGGAAGGATCTAGGGAAAACAAACACAAGCACAAATAAAGGATCCTAGAAGCCATAAAGGACCAGGGACCCACCATCCTTGCTCACGAATAGTTATAGGGAAGAAGAGCTAGGACTTGGAACAACTCAGGAACAAGAAAATGCCCCCCCCCTCGAAGGCCAATAACAAGCTTTGGGAGTCCACCAAGAAGCAGGACCAGAAAGCAGAATCCCTCGAACAAAAATTGAAACGAAAACCTGTGAAGCCCATGCAGAGAGTAGCAGCAGACACAAAGATGGGATCCATGAAAACCTAAACTGATGGATCCAAGGGTCTACATGCATAGATCACCGACCCCCCAAGATCAAGACATGCAACAGAAAACCCAAATCACCCTGATAGAAAGGACCAAGAATCCTCATCCTTGCACACGAAAAACTTCAGAGAACTGGGACTAGGTCTGGGAACAACTCAAGCATAAGAAGATCCCCCCTAAGGCCATGCAAATACTCAAAATTTCCACCAAGTAGCAGATCTGACAAAAAGAAACCTTCAAATGGGAAAACGAACATGGTCCCACCCAAAGGGATGATACCACCAACAACCAAAGGCATCCCATAGAGGAAACACAAGCAAAGAGGAAACTGGCCCCCCAGACCAACCTCGATGAAGAGAGAACCTCATGGGATGCACGAGGAAGAGAACGAGAACCCAACTTGCAACCACCACAGACAGAGAAAGCCCTGGGAGTCGAATATCAGTAAGAACCTACAAAAAAACCCTAGGGAAAATCCTAAGGGAGATCACAAACAGGATTCGAAGAACATGTAGGAAACCCCAGAGGATATCTGGGAAGCACCAGGCCCAAGATTCAAATGAGGAAACACCAAAAACTACTGGTAAAGGAGCAGAAAGCGGGTAAGGATCTCCTCCCAAGGAGATCATCTGCTACAAACCATTCTCAAAGTGGGATGACCTGGGATGAATCAGGGACTTGGCAAGAATCAGGGAAAGGGGAGCAGGGAGCAGGTCCCTCCCCCTCCCATCCCCCCTTTTTTGATTATTTCTAATTCATTAATATATCATTTTAACTTTAATTAGAAACGTTATAATTACAAGAACTAGAAAGTTAGAATAAAAATAAAATAAAATAAAATAGTTGTCCATGTGAAATAAATTAAATTTAAAAAGTTAGAGTTACAACAAGAATTAAGAGTTTGGGTTAGAATGGAAGTTTGAGATGAATCTACATATTCAAGTGCCTTAAAAGTCACAAAGATAAAAATATATATATATCAAGGTGTCTTATATTGTTGGTATTCAAAATTGATAAATGGACATTTTTAACTAAAGTAAGGTTTAAGAGGAAGATAGTAGACTATAGCTTTATTGGTATTCAGCTTTTGGTATTTTGGTTTTGTTTTCTTTAACTTAAAGATGAATATTGTAATTTAAATTTGAGCTTGCTATCTTTCTTTGGAGAAGATCTTTGTAAGATAGATTAGCATTACAAGAAATGGACTTTGGGTTTGTTGTTTATAAACTATGCTATGAAGCTTCTATCTATGTATCTATTTATCTATCTATATATGTTCTATAAGATAAAGGATAACTTAAAGTACCTATCAACTTATAAGTAATTAATCTTTCTCAAGATATACTCCATGAGCCCCTAAAAATTGTAAAATCTTTCTCAACTTATAAAAAGTAATTATAAAATGATTAAATCATAAAAAAATAGGAAATATATAAAGTGACATATTCAAGTGCCTTAAAAGTCACAAAGATAGAAAATATATATCAAGGTGTCTTATTTTGTTGTTATACAAAATTGATAAATGGACATCTTTAACTAAAGTAGGGCTTAAGAGGAAGATAATAGACTATAGCTTTATTGGTATTCAACTTTTGGGACTTTGGTTTTGTTTTCTTTAACTAAAAGATGAATATTGTAATTTAAATTTGAGCTTGCTATCTTTCTTTGGAGGCTATGAAGCTTCTATCTATGTATCTATCTATCTATATATGATCTATAATATAAAGGATAACTTAAAGTACCAATACAAAGACCATTTGCACTTGAAAATATATGAGCGATTGAGCATTTACATTAAATTATGAGATAGAATTAGTTTAAGTTGAAGCTAAAGTTTGGTGTCTTATTTTGTTGTTATACAAATTTGATAAATGCACATATTTAACTAAGGTAGGGCTTAAGAGGAAGATAATAGACTATAGCTTTATTGCTATTCAACTTTTGGGACTTTGGTTTTGTTTTCTTTAACTAAAAGATGAATATTGAAATTCAAATTTGAGCTTGTTATCTTACTTTAGAGGCTATGAAGCTTCTATCTATGTATCTATCTATCTATATATGTTTTATAAGATAAAAAATAACTTAAAGCACCAATACAAATACCAATTGCACTTGAAGATATAAGAGTTATTGAGCATTTACATTGAATTATGAGATATAATTAGTTTAAGTTGAATTTAAAGTTTGGGTTAGAATGAGAGTGAGAATTTGGGTTAGAGATAGGACTAGACTTACACATTCAAGACAATATGCACCTAGAAATTTCTATTAAAGTTAACAAACATCTTTTATCAAAGTCTATGATAAAACTCTTCAATGTATATATTTCTCAATTTAGAAGAAAGAATAAAATGATTAGCCATGTAAAATAACAAACATATTCAAGGCCCCTTTCACCTAGAAATATCTATTTAAAAGATAACAAATATGTTTAGACTTACTCCAAACATCAACAAGACATATTCAAGGCCCCTTTCACCTAGAAATATGAGATGTATCACTTTTTCATCTATATAATATATTATAAAAATATGAGATGTATCCAAACATCAACAAGACATACTCCATGAACCCCTCAAGAATATATAATCTTCATCAATTTATAAAAAGTAATTATAAAATTATCAAACTAAAAAAAAAAAAAATAGACTTTAACTAAAAATTAATTAGAGAAATAGTTTTAGTTAAAGTTGAAATTAGAGTGAGAGTTTGTGTTGGAGTTATTATTAGAGTTACATATTCAAGAGCCTTTAAAAATATTTTATTAAAAATAAAAATTATGAAAATTACAATATAAATCTATAGATAACAAACTAAGAATAAGATTTTACGTTAAATTTATGAATTAGAAAAAAGTTTCGATTAGAATGAGAGTTTGAGATAAAGTTGCATATTCAAATGCCTTGAAAAATATTTTATTAAAATTTATAATGATGAGAATTTGATATATACTTCTACCAAATAAACTATGAAGAATTTATATCCAAGAGTGTCTTAGTCAAAGTTTAGAGTGACAACAAGAGTGGGACTTTGAGTCCAAGTTTCAATTAGTGTTATGAGAGGGAGATTTTGGGTTAGAGATAAGACTAGACTTACACATTCGATACACTATGAAACTATGCAAAATTTCTATTAAAATTACCAAAATTGTTTAATCAATGTCTATGATAAAACTCTTCAATGTATATGTTTCTCAATTTAGAAGAGTGGGTTAGAACGAGAGTGAGATTTTGGGTTAGAGATAGGACTAGGCGTGCACATTCAAGACAATATGCACCTAGAAATTTCTATTTAAATTAACAAAAATGTTTTTATCAAAGTCTATGATAAAAAAATTCAATGTATATATTTCTCAATTTAGAAGAAAGAATAAAATGATTACCCATGTAAAATTACAAACATATTCAAGGCAACTTCCACCTAGAAATATATAATTGAAAAATAATAAATATGTTTAGACTTAGAAATATCTATTTGAAAAATGTTTAGACTTAGAAATATCTATCATCAAATATGTTTGGTCAAAATTTATCAAACATGTTTAAATATCTCCAAGTATCAACTCCTCACCAATTTATCTGTAAAAATAAAATGATTAGATGTGTTAAATAAACTTCAATTTAAAAAATAAATAAATAAAGAGTTAGTTTTAGAATAAAATTATTAGATATGGAAAATAAACTTCAACTTTAAAAAATAATAATAATAATATTAATAACGAGTTAGTGTTAGAATGAAAGTGAGAGTTTTAGTTTGAATTAGTGCTTTACAGATTCAAGATCATTTAAAATCATTTTACAAAAATCACAAAGATAAACATCATTATTGGAGAATGCATATAAAAAACTTACATGCCATGGCTAACTATATGTTCTATAAGATAAAGGATAACTTAAAGTATTCATACAATCTATTTCAAAAATATGAGATATATCCAAACATCAACAAGACATACTCCATGAGCCCCTCAAAAATGTATCATTTTTGTCAACTTATAAGAAGTAATTTTAAAATTATTAAACCATAAAAAATAGACTTTAATTAAAAATAAATTAGAGAAATAGTTTTCTTTAAAGTTGAAATTAGAGAGACTTTGGGTTGAAGTTAGTTTTAGAGTTGCATATTCAAGAGCCTTCAAAAATATTTTATTAAAAATAATAATTATAAAAATTAGAATATAAATATATAGATAACAAACTAAGAATAATATGTTAGGTTAAAGTTAGAACAAGAATAAGAACTTTGGATTAGAATGAGAGTTCGAGATAAAGGTACATATTCAACAGCCTTGAAAACTATTTTATTAAAATTTATAATGATGAGAATTTGATATATACTTCTTGTAGACACCAAAACAGCACCAATCCGATTATGTGACTGCAAACACTGATCGCTTTGACAAACACAGCCCCCAGGGCAGCCCTCAGAGGTCAAACAGTGGCCCTAACCACTTTCATAGAAATTTTGTAAGGTCAAGAGGCAATTTGGTACATTTAGACACTTTGCTCAGTATTCGTCTCACCCAGGTATGAATACTAACTGGGATTCGTCTCACCCAGGGATGAATTCTGAAATCGTCTCACCCAAGGACGAATTCCAAGTTTAACGGGCAAAAAGAAGAATGGCGCCAAGTGGCAACCCAGGACAGTCAGTTGATGACTCCTGCCTCACACGCGTGTGTGGGTGGACAGATAGGCCATTAGAGGACTGTCACAAGGGTAGTTATGAAATCCCAAGTCATGGAGGACTCCCCTCCCTCATGGGAAGACTTGACTGCCACATGGCACCTATGACCAACACATGGCACTTATGCTTCCCTCTCAAAAGAGACCCCATGGGTCTATAAAATGTGGGACTTTTTTGACCCAAAGATAGACAGATAGGAGGCGATTTCAAGCAACGAAGTGCTGTCCGATTGAATACCCACTTGCATCCTTTTGGTTCACCTTCTCACATCCACTAATCTCTTTTGCAAGGGAGGTTATTGGGTGGCTTTTGGAAGTGTGCATCCAACCCAAATCCAACATTTGACCACCTTACACCACCAATTCGTAGACATCCCAATCCTAAGAGGTTTTGGGCCCATCCCTAGTGGATTGGCGTCGGAATCAAGTGCCAACGGTGGGAGGCCCACTTGGGCACCCCCGCACTTTCTAAGTTTTATTCTAAAAGCATTCTAGATTATTGTTTCAGGTTGCATCTCATGTTATTCTGTTTGATTAACTCATAGCTTCAATTTCATAACATTTTGATCAGATTTTATCATGCCTTTTGTCGCTTTGTTGTCCTACTAACTTGCAGGTGGCGACATCGAATTCCTAAGGATAGAGGCCAAATTGGGAGAATCCGACCATCTGGGTCTTCCTAAAATGGCCCCAATTACATAACCCCTCTATTTTCAGGTGTTTTGGAGGTCTCAAGATTCAACATTGGAGCAGTACCACTTCGGCTTTTCAAACACAACAGAATTCGTCTCACCCAGGGACGAATAGCAGTCAGAATTTGTCCTTCCCAGGGACGAATTCCAGTTGAAGGTAGATTGGCCGACTATTTCAATGGCAGTGGCCCTCTGGTGATGTCTTTTGTCCTCTGTCAGGTTTTCAGGTCATTTAGAGTCATTTTGTCTATCGATTTGGCTAATTATTTACATGCATCTTTTGGTGATTTTAGAGAACAAACACTTACTATTTGCAATAGGTGCTACTGACATATTTGTTGTTTCTTTGTTCGCAGGAGGAGCAGCAGAGGTGAAGGACTCATCAACATCAGCGGCGACATCATCTTGGCCCGCCCATTTCAAGTGTGGGCACGTGGAAAGAGGAACCTTAAGTCTTGATTGTAATCAAATTATTTTAACGCTCCTAGCCCCTGAAATGGGAGGAGGCGTATTTGTAACAGATATCAAGAGAATTTAATGAAAGGGTTGTGTTTTCTCCATTTGCTTGTATCTCATTTCAATGCGTCTCTTTCATTTCATGCATTCTATATTTTTAGGACTTAAGCGTATTTGATTTTGAATGCATCGCAAGTAGTGTTTCCTTCGCTCGAAATCTCGTGCTTTCACTTCTACCAAATAAACTATGAAGAATTTATATCCAAGAGTGTCTTAGTCAAAGTTTAGAGTGACAACAAGAGTGGGACTTTGAGTCAAAATTTTAATTAGTGTAAGTTTAAGTTAGTGTTAGAGTTAGACCTAGACTTTGAGAGTACATCTGGATTTATTTAGTCTCAAGTTGCAATAAAGTATAGAATTGATTAGCCATGGAAAAAAAAACATTGAATAAAAAGTTTGAGTGAGAGTCCAAGTTCAATTCAAGAATTAGAGTGAGATTTAGAGTTAACCTTAAAATTTTAATAAAATATTAAAAAGATTAAAATTGCTTTATAAATATATAAAAGTACCAAATAGAGAATGTATATCTAATTTTTATATTCCATTGATAACTAAAACACATGACAACTCAAGGTAGATCTCCAAAGACAACATACACTTAAAAATATTTTTGATCTATTTGAACAATAACAAACATGTTTAAATATCAACTAGTTAAAGTACATCAACTCCTCACCAAGTTATCTCTCAAGGGATAAAACAATGACTAGCCATGGGAAATACACTTTAATTTAAAAATATAATTAGAAAGTTAGCAGTTTGAGTTAGAATGAGAGTTTATGAGAGTAGGAGTAATGACAGTAGTAATTAATGTTTTTATTTTTTAGTTAGCCTTTGAGTTAGGGTTAGTGTTAGAGATAGATCTAGAGTTTTTACATTAGATTTACAACTAGAACTATTTATTTAATATCAAGTTATAAGAAAATATCAAAATGATTAGCCATGGAAAAATAAACCTTGATTAAAAGTTAGCTTGAGAGAAGTTCAAGGTAAAAGTTAAAGTTCAATTTAGCATTGCCTATTCAAGAGCCTTAAAAAATGTTTATGTTTAATACAAAATTAAAAGGATGAAAATTTTTATATACATATATAAAAGTAACAAATGGAAATGCATATGTAACTTTTATATGCCATTGGTAACTAAGGAAAAGTATAAAGCTAGATATCCAAATATTACATGCATATAAAAGTATAAAAATTAGTAAATGCTTATAAGAAAGCTATTTGAAAGATCACAAACATGTTTAGATATCAACTAGTCAAAGTCTATGAACTCCTTACAAGAAATCTATTTGAAAGATAACAAACATGTTTAAACATCAACTAGTCAAAGTCTATCAACTCCTCACCAAATTATATCTCAAGGGGTAAGAAAAATTACTAGCCATGCGAAATAAACTTTAATTTAAAAATAAAAATTAGAGTTAGAAGTTTGATTTAGAATGAGATTTTGAGAGTGTTTAAATATCAACTAGTCAAAGTCTATCAACTGCTCACCAGATTATCTCTCAAGGGATAAGAAAAATGAATAGCCATGAAAAATAAACTCTAATTTAAAAATAAAAATTAGAGTAAAGATTTTGTGTTAGAATGAGAGTTTGAGAGCGTGGTAATGAGAGTGGGAGTTTGAGTTTCAATTAGTATTTGAGTTAGACTTTGAGTGAGGATTAGTGTGAGAGATAGATCTAGAGTTACAACTAGAATTATTTAATATCAAATTATAAGAAAGTAACAAAATTATTAGCCATGTAAAAAAAAAAAAAATCTTAATTAAAAGTTAGTGTGAGAGTGCAAGTTCAAAGCAAGAGTTAGAGTTAAATTTATAATTGCATATTCAAGAGCCATAAATATGTTTAATAAAAAATTAAAAGGATAAAATTTTCCATATAAGTATATAAAAATATAAAATGGAAATGTATATCTAACTTCTCTATGCCATTGGTAACTAAGACAAATGATATCTCCAAAGATTACATATAAATAGAATATAATAATTACTGAAAGTTACAATAATTCTATTTGAAAGAAAACAAACATGTTTAAATATCAACTAGGCAAAGTCTATCAACTCCTCACCAAGTTGTCTCTCAAGTTATAATAAAAAATGACTAGCCATAAAAAATTAACTTTAAATATAAAAATTAGAGAGTTCGAGTGAGGAGCTTGAGTTAGAATAAGAGTGATGAGTTAGAATGAGAGTGAGAATTTGATTTAAAGTTGCATATTCAATAAAGAGTTTGAGTGAGTTAGAAGCTTGAGTTAGAATGAGAGGAAGATTTTGAGTTAAAGTTGCATATTCAAAATCTTTGAAAACATTTTAGAAAAATCATGAACACTTTGATATTAAAGTTATGTCTACTTAGACTAAAGTATCAAAATGATTAGCCATGGAAAAAAAACATTGATTATATCCTTTCAGTGAGTCCAATTTCAATTCAAGAGTTAGAGTTAGAGTTAGCATGAAAGTGAGAGTTTCAGTTTGAGTTAGTTCTTTACATATTCAAGATCATTGAAAATAATTTTACAAAAATCACAAAGATGAAAATTGTTATTGGAGAATGCATATAAAATTCTTACATGACACAACTAACTATATGTTCTATAAGGTTCTATAAGATAAAGGATAACTTAAAGTATCTCTCCATAAAATACATGCACTTGAGATAAAGGATAACTTTATATATATATATATATATATATATATAGTATTTACCTGCAATCTATATACATACACTTGAAAATATATGTATTTTTTTAGTATTTACTTGAAATCAATTTGATAAACATAAGATATATTGAATCATCAACAAAATATACTCCATGAGCCCCTCAAAAATGTATAATCTCTCCCAGCACATAAGAAGTAATTATAAAATGATTAAACCATGAAAATATACACTTTAACTAAAAATTAATTCCGAAAAGAGTTAGTTTTAGTTAAAGTTGAATTTAGAGTTAGAGTGAGAGTTTAGATTGGAGTTAGTATTTCAAACAGTCTTGAAATTTTTTTATAAAAAATAATAATTATAAAAATTACAATAGATAACAAACTAAGAATGCATATTTAAGATTTTTAGATGAGATTTAGAACAAGAATTAGGAGTTTGAATTAGAATGAGAGTTTGAGATAATGTTACATATTTAACGGCCATGAAAATTGTTTTATTAAAATTTATAAATATGAGAATTTGATATATACTTCTACCAAAGTCTTAATCAAAGTTTGACAACAAGAGTGTAACTAAGACAAAGGATAATTCAAGGTAGATCTCCAAAAACAACATACACTTATCAATATAATAATTATTGGTCTATTTGAATGATGACAAACATGTTTATTAAATATCAACTAGTTAAAGTCTATCAACTCCTCACCAAATTATCTCTCAAGGGATAGGAATAAATAACTTACAGTAAGAGTCCAAGTTCAATTCAAGAATTAGAGTGAGAGTTAGAGTTAGCATTGAAAATTTAAGAGCCTTAATTTTTTTTAATAAAATATTAAAAAGATGAAAATTGCTATATAAAGATATAAAAGTAACAAATAGACAATGTATATCTAATTTTTATATACCACTTGGTAACTAAGACAAAATATAACTCAATGTAGACATCATACACTTATGAATATAATAATTATTGGTCTATTTGAACTATTACGAAGATGTTTGTTAAATATAAACTAGTTAAAGTCTATCATATTCTCACCAAGTTATCCCTCCAGAGATTAAAAAATATAACTAGGCATGGAAAATGCACTTTAATTCAAGAATAAAAATTAGAGAGTTGGAAAATACAATTTAATTAAAGAATAAAAATTAGAGAGTTAGGAGTTTGAATTAGAATGAGAGTTTGAGAGAGTGGTAATCGGAGAGTGGGGAGTTTATGTTTTAATTAGTGTTTGAGTTTTAATGATTGATAGACATTCAAGAGACCAAAAAAATATTTTCTAAAAATTCATAATAATGAAAATTATTATACAAGCATATAAAACTAATAATGAAAAATACATATCCAATTCTTAGCCATTGATAAAAAATATTATACAAGCAATAAAAATAAACGTCCAATTCTTAGCCATTGATAGTTATGTTTTATCTAAGCTAAAGGTACCTCTACAATGACTAGATTGACTTTAAAAATAAAAATTAATGAATATGTAGATTAACTTTAAAAATAATAATTAATGAATATCAATAAGCATGTTTAAATATCAACAAATCTATGAGATTCTCAACTACATATATCTGCATAAGATGAAAAAAATTAGTTAAGTTAGAAAAAATCAGTGGCAATTATATTTACATTGAGTTAGAAAAAATCAGTGGCAATTATATTTACAGTGAGTTAGAAAAAATCAGTAGCAATTATATTTATAGTGGGTTAAAATTAAATTAGTGGTGTTGTAGTTTTCATTTCCCCCAAATGGCACTCGCAGGTGGTGTCTTGGGGAGTTGACCCTTCTAATAAAGTTGTTTGGGTGCTACTGGAATTGGCTGGGAAACCATTTGGCATTATTAATGTTTATGCCTCTAATAATGCTTCAGAGTGATGTGCTTTATGGCGGTGGCTTGCTTTCTCTCTACCTTTTGCTACTTGGGTTCTGTGTGGGGATTTTAATATGGTTGAAAAACC
Organism: Wollemia nobilis; assembly: GCA_028583015.1. NCBI lineage: Eukaryota > Viridiplantae > Streptophyta > Pinopsida > Araucariales > Araucariaceae > Wollemia > Wollemia nobilis. The sequence goes on from JAQPPZ010016831.1 coordinate 4,244,123, forward strand.
ATCTGATAAGCTGAGTCGAACCCCTATGCGTTGGTGTGTCGGAGAATGAGAGGCTTGGTATTTTATGAAAAGTAAACTTAGTCTGTATGATCCTAACTTTGGGTGTTCTCCAGAAGCTTTCTCCAATTCTCAATGGTATACTTGGTCTAATTTTCAGGTTGATGATGCTAGGGTGTTGAAAAGGTTGGATCGTGCTATGCTTTCAGAGAGTTCTAGTTTTCACTTTACCCAAATTTTTCTTGGTCACCCCTTTGTCATGACCCTGGAAGCTACCACTCTTTCTGATCATGCTCCAATTTTATTTGATATCACCCAAGCTCAAGCTCCTGCTAGGTTTTTTTCCTCTCAGTTCTATTTTAATACTTCCTTTCTGCAGCATGCCTCCATGAAAGCTCATATCCATAGAATTTGGAATGTTGTTCCTTGACCCTCTGGCGCGGTAGGCTGGATTCAGTGGTGGAATGATGCTATCTCTCGTACTACTATTGTTCTTCACATCCTTGGCAAGGATGTGGCTAAACAAAGGAGGAAAGCTAATTCAGTTTTAAAGGATGATTTAATCAAAGATACTCTCTGTCTGCAAGCTAATCCTTTCAACTTTGCATACCAGGCACATGCTACTACTCTTCGGCATGAAATTCATAAGGCAGAGTTGTATGAAGCTAGAGGTGCTCAACTCAGAGCACGACTGAATTGGCTTGCAATTGGTGATAGGGTTTCTAAGGAGTTCTTCAAGCACCTTCGGCCCCCTATTCATTCCACACAGTTTCAAGCCATTTAGTTTGAGAGAATCAGGTTCACTAATTTACCTGATATAATTCGTACTTTTGTGTTACACTATCAAAAAGTTTTTGCTTCTCAGCCTCTTACCTCTGCTAGAAAAAAAGCTCTTGATGCTTGTTGTGCAGTTGTTCCTCAAAAGATCTTGCTGGATCATCGAGATTGTTGTGATGCACCTTTAACCCTGGAAGATTTGAAGAATGCCCTGTCTCAAATGGCTAATGATAAGGCTCCTGGTATTGATGGTTTCCCCTATGAATTTTATAAAGAATTTTGGGATAAGCTTGGTTCTGATCTGTTACATGTCTATAAAGAAGCTATGATATCTGGGTCTTTAGGACACCTTATCAATAAAGGAAATATCAAATTTATCCCCAAGCCTGGAGATCCAGAACTTATTACCAACTGGTGCCCTATTACCTTCATGAATGTAAGTTAGAAGATCATTGCTAAGGCTTTAGCCTTAAAATTTCAGCCTATTTTACCTCTTCTCATCTAACTAGAGCAAACAGGGTTTGTCAAGGGCAGGTATATCTTGGACAATGTGCTTGTTGTCTGGGAAGGCATGGAATGGGCTAGAACTTCTGGATAGGATACTCTGTTTATCAAACTTGACTTTGAAAAAGCCTATGATCGTATTGAATGGAATTTCATTATTTCCCTCCTCCAGGCTCTTGGCTTTGGCCCCTATTTTGTGCAATCTATTAAAATGTTATTCTGTGATGCTTTTGCAGTCCTCACGATGAATGGCCAACACTTTGCTGGTATTCAGCTGGCTCGCTCTATCCGACAGGGTTGCCCATTAGCCCCTTCCCTGTTTATTCTAGCTGCTGAAGCATTTGGCTACCTTTTAGCCCATCAAACTTCACAAGGAATTATTAAAGGTATTTCTTTACCTGCTTCCTCTCTTCAAATGGTGAATGGCCATTTTGCTGATGATTCTTTTTTGACATTACATGAAGATGAGCAGTCAGTAAATGCAGCTTTACAATGCCTTGAGACTTTCTGTTTAGCATCTGGTTCTAACATTCAGTGGAAGAAAACATCTTGTTATAGACAAGCTCAAACGCCACTTCCTGAGTGGTTAGCTTCTTACTCTTGGCATTGGATCCAACCAGGAGAATTATTCAAATTCTTGGGTATTCCTTTTGCCTTCCAGGCTTCTCCTACTCAACTTTAGAATATGGTTGTCCAAAAAATTGAGAAGAAGTTGGGCTACTGGTCTACTAAAAATCTTTCCTTGGCTGGTAAGTTTCAAGTTTGCTCTAAGGTGCTAGCTTCTACACATGTCTATTACTCTTCTTGTTGGGTCCCATCTAAAAATTGTTACTAGAAGCTGGACAAGCTCTTGTGGGATTTTCTTTGGGATTCAAATAAACAAAAATAGGGGTTTCATAGAGTGGCATGGAATGTTTGTTTTCTTCCTAAAAAGGTAGGGGGTCTGGGTTTATTTAACTATCATTTTCAGGGGGTTTGCTTTATGTGCTAAATGGATTGTTGGGGCACTTTAGGGTGATGAAGCTTAGAAAGTTCTTGTATGGCACTGCATCTCTTCTAGCCTGCCCTTTGGGAGGAAAGGGTGGCGGGGCCTGACCTTACAAACCATTTTGACATCTCCAACCCCATTTAAAATTATAGGTTCTTTTGTGATGCAAAGTATCTGGAAGGCATGGGAAGCTTTCAAACCCTGGCTCCAATGGCAGGGTAAAGATAAATCTGTCGAAGCTTCTATATCCACTCTAAGTCCTTGGTGGTCTCCTATACTCACTTCAGAGGGCCTACCTTTGGCTCAAGTTCAATGGGTTAGAGAATTACATTTCTTCAAAAAGGGTATTGTAACATTTTTAGATTTCTTTGATGCTCATACCAAGCATTGGTATTCTTGGGATCAATTTTGTCGAAAGTTTGGTCTTAAGCCAAATGATCGAGCAAATTTTGATGTGGTTATCGACAACACTCCTTTCTCTATTTGGCTACATTTTGGTAAGAAATTTCAACAACATTGGTCATCTGATTGGTGTTGGCCTAATCATACTCCTCTGGTGAAATATAAACCTTCTTTAGGGTATCATATGTTGTCCCCTCATTCTCCTCTGGTTGATACTTTAAACCACCGTTGGGATCTAGTTTCTTCTCAATCTAGATGGAGCCTTCGCTTTTCTATGGTTTGGCAGTCCTATCTTGAACCTAAGCATTGTTTTTTTGCCTGGAGTTTATTACATCAAGGTCTTCCCCTTGCTCATAGGTTACAATATATGAGGGTTGTTAATCCTGTTTGTGCCTTTTGTAGAGGTCCTGACAATTTTGTTCATGTGTTTTGGGCTTGTCAAACAGCCAAAAATGCTTGGGATTGGGTTCTTTCTTTTTTCAATTCCTTTTTACTGGAGCAATGTTCTTGGGTTAATGCACTACTTGGGGATCCCCTAGATTTTTATCTTCCCCTCAACGAATTTTGGCATATTTTTTGTCTTAGTATTTTATACCATCTCTGGAAAACAAGAAATAATATTATCTTTGGGAGACATGAGGCTTCTACCTCCTTCTCTGTTGCTGCTAGATATGCTTTCTTCTATGATTGTTGGTTACAGATCCTTACTCAGGTGGAGAAAGTTAAGGTGGAGCTGCAATATCTTAGATCACTTTTGGATCATTGGACTAATGCACCTTGCTCTGTTAGTCGGCTTCCTTCCGACAACCATGTGTCCAAAACTCATGGCTTCTCTCGCACAGGCTCACCTTTAGCTCGTTCTCGTAGTGGTCGCAGAGATCATTTATCTGCTCCAACTTCTTAGCATCATTGGTCTCCACTGTAGTCCAATTTTGCACCTCTAGTGGATGGGATGTTCACTTGATTCCAATTGATCCAGTGGCTGCATACACTTGTCTCTGTTTTGTCTTCTTTTCTTTACTCAGTTCTGATGTAATATTGGCTTTTTGAGTTGATCCATGTGATCCTATAATTTTTTTGGGTGTGTGCCACGGGGTGTGTTAATTCCACCCAATATTTTTGTATGAAAGTGATTATTTCCAATTAATATAAGGTCCTTTCATTCAAAAAAAAAAATCAATATAAAGAATCAGTGGCAATTATATTTTGGCTAAAATTAAATAGTATATTTTCTCTAAGATAAAAGTATCTTTCCATTGACTAGATTGACTTTAAAAATAATAATTTCATAATTGCAGTGAGTTAGAAAAAAATAGTGGCAATTATATTTACAGTGAGTTAAAAATTAAATAATATATCAATATAACTAGATGGACTTTAAAAAATCAATATAAAAAATCAGTGACAATTATATTTTGTCTAAAATTAAATAGTATATTTTCTCTAAGATAAAGGTATCTCTCCAATGACTAGATTGACTTTAAAAATAATAATTAATGAAAATCAATAAGCATGTTTAAATATCAACAAAACTATGAGATTCTCAAGGAGATATAGCTGCATAAGATGAAAAAAATTAGATAATCATGAAAAAAATCAGTAAAAATAAACTTTAATCTAACAATAATTATTTTGGTGCCATACAATAGTTCAATAGCACAACAAACCAAGAGAATTTTTCTTTTTTAAATTGAAATACATTGTTTAAGGTATTTAAATGAAATGAAATTCCATCTAAGGATTAGACCACAAGAAACGATTAAAAAAAAAGCATCAAAATAAATATGTTAGAAAGCCAGAGTATTATATATATATATATATATATATATAAGAAATATATAAGCTATAAACAGTCACTAGGTAACTTTGTATAAATTATCTATCTACCTATCTAACCTGACAACCCCTATATATAGGCTACAAAAATAAGTATATTTATAGTCTTATATTGAGAAAATAAAAATACATACATTTAAAATAATTATCCTTAAATATAAGAAAAAAATTATAAAAAGCTTCACTGGACTCATCCTTAAATATTACATATATTTAAACATAAAACAATATTTAACATCAAACCATTTAAAAAAAATCTTGTAAATTAAATTTTCCCAAAGAATAAAATGGAAGAGGAAAAACCCCAAAGAATAATTTAAAATCTGTAATTTTAATGAAAACGAAACCTCTTAAGACTACATTTAAAGTTTGAAGGTGAGAACAACAAGCATAATATCCAACAGAAAACCTATAACAGACCCAAAAAAAAATGCAATGGTAAAAAGGAAAACCTATAACAGAACAAAAAAAAATCTGCTTGTTGTGGTGCAGTGGTAAATGCCCTGGGTGCTGGTAGAGGTGGACCCAGGTTCCATTCCCCTTGTCTCCATCCTACAGATATATGGTATAGTTAGGAATGTCCTATGTGCTGGTAGAGGCCGACAAGGCTCCATTCCTCCTATGCCCAACCTATTGAAAGTGGCACCTCGAAAGGGGTGTTTTCCACTATAAATTAGTTTTTTACCCAGATGATTTTGAGAGGAGAGGGCAATCCTCCAAGGGAGGTCCTAGGTTCAAATCTCCACCCTACCAAAAAGCTGAATTGGGTACCCAAAATCCAATTGATAATGTTGGTGCGAGCAGGGCTAGGTGCGACCCCCGGTGACTTTGACGGTGTAGAACCCCTTGTTCGTGGTCTCTTAGACCAAGGCAGCCCCGCAAGGGGTTTTTCGCTAAAAAAATAATAATAACAGAACAAAAAAAACCAAAAAAAAAAATTATAAGACCTAAAATTTGACTTTCAATATTGCACAAGGCCTCACCTAAATTCATTTGACCTTAAACATTTTCTTTGCCAGTCACTAGAAAGCTTTGCCTAAGGTTAAAGTGGCCTATGTTAATACAAATCCAAAAGTGATGTTTCCATGTAACATTCATATGGGTTTTGTTTTGGAAGACCCTAAAAAACAAAATCCCAGATTCGGTCATACCTAGCCAATGGTTAATGAATCTTAAAATTTTGTTGCAGTCCAAAAATAAAAACATATATGAGTGGTTTGGCTCTGATATTGCTCGCACAGACCCCAGTCAATATAGGAATAAGCGGACCTCCAAACTGCACATCCATCATTAAAAGAAAAATAAACCCCATGAAATGGAAGGAAAAAGCACACAAATATATTAAAAGCATTTCAAACCAGAGTAAATGCGGGCAGGCTGGGCAATGCCCGTAGCAATGTCTGTTGAAGGTGCTCGAAGAACCACACTAGAAGTTGTATTAAATCATGAATATTTATTTAAAGCAAAAAAGATTCGAAAATATTTAAATATTCAAAATAGAAGGAGTCGTGTCGTTGAGGCAATACCAAAACGATTTGGGGCCTCTAAACAAGGACGTAGCACCAAAAAAAATTATGGGCTACGAATTTTCCCCTTTTTTATAAAAAAAGACGTAGCTATAAAATAAATGGGCCACAAAATAAATAAGAGGTATTGAATCAAAACCGAGGGATTAGAGAATTTTTGTAAAAAAAATTATCTCAGCATGAAACAATATCTAAAAAATCAATTCTTATATAATAAACAATGAATATTTTGCTGAAAAAAATATGGATAAAGCTGACTATTGCATAAAATGAAGCAAGTTAGTCAAAATAAAATCCAAATCAAATGAACCAGATCCTAGAACCTTCAAGAGAGAATGCTAGCAAAATCTATCCTACTCTGATACCATGTTAGAATTTCACAATAATAGATATGCAAAGCATTACACAAAAGATGAAGAGAAAAGTGGAACTGATTGATTCATTCCAAGGATCAACTCTGTATAAATAGCAGAGTTGATCATTGAGAGTCGTTGGATTACAACAACTCATCAAACCTGATGAAGACACCACTGGGATTTCTCCTAACACATGGAGGAGTGGAAACTCAAGTGTCTATCCTAGTGGAACTTAAGAGAATATTCTCTTATTCTAACAAATAATAATCAACTTGTTCTAGACCTAACCAATATTACCATGTCTCCTTGAGCCTTAGGCTTACCTTTTTATGAATAAGGGTAAAATATTGAAAATAGGAAGTCGCTCCTTCATTTGTTCTAGAAACACCAATAATAAGAAAATCCATAAAAGTAACCCTTTCCTATATAAATGACAATATTATTCATGCTTATTTTCAAACTCATATTCAATCCCTAAGTATATAATTTCTAATATGGAACTTTAAGCTAAAGGACTAGGCATTTTTGAGTAAGGTATCAAAAATCCCTTATAGACCAAATCCTATCCAAGATTCTATAGGAAAGGTTTTATCCCCAATCATAGCCAACCTTTTCCCTTTTATTCTTCTTTCAATAGAAAATATGAAGCCCGTCTTCTTGAAAGAGAATCCCATGACTATACCATTTTTTAAAATAGATTGGATAAGGAAAAGGATGATGCCAATGGGTCATCACTCCTTATAGATCCTAATATCTTCCAATTTACATAGTTTGCCAATGTAAATATCTTAATCCTAGCATATATTGAGTTGATTGCTAATAAGGACAACTATAAGATGGAAAATGTTTTGATCGATCCTCCTCAATGTGGTCCCTCATATTATCTCATGCATAATGACTTTTATTTTAGAATATATTTTTTCAAAATTTCAAATGTTTCTATATCATATTCAATTAATAATAATTAGTCAGCCTTAGATCTTGCAAATCTTGAGAGCTTGAGAGTGTTTCCAACTCCCCCTTATATAGAAGATAAATCCTATATTTTAATTGAGGTATTCATGGAAATTGAAATTGAGACTCTTGAAAATCCCAAAATACTTAAGCTACATAAGATCTCAACCTTGATCGAGCATGAGTACACTAAGATCTTGACAAAGTTTAGAGATATTTTTGCTTGGTCTTATGCTAATATGCTTGGCCTTGATCATTCTCTAGTTGTCCACCACCTAGTTGTTAATCCTAGTGCAAAACCTATAAAAAATAAATCATAGAAATAAATCTAAAAGTAACTTTGCTATTCAAAGAGAAGCTCTAAGAACCTCTCAATCTCAAATTCACCAATACCATCAACTATTATGCCTAGATCTCTAATGTTGTTCCTATTGCCAAGAAAACAAGTAGCGTAAGAGTATGCATCAAATTTTAGGACATCAATAAAGCATCTCCTAAGTATGAATTCCCTCTACCCAACATCAATATGATCGTTTATATCATTCTAGGATGTAGAATGTAGTCTTTGATGAATGGAATTTTAGCCTATAATTAGATTAAAATCGCTCTTAAGGACCAAGACAAAATAACTTTCATCACCCTATGGAGAACCTTTTACTAAAAAGTCACACCCTTCAAACTAAAGTGTTGGAGGTATTACATTATTTGGTACCTTATAAAAAATTTAGATTAGGGTGTGTTTAATATTTGTGTCTATAGTAGGTGTCATGTTATTAAGTGAGTATTATGTGTCATGTTAGTATATGTGAGTTATGTGAGGTATGTGTCCTATTTATAATTTGGGAGTTATGAGCAATAATGAGACTTTGCATTTATGTAATATGTGATATTTATTATTGTCTAAAAGATATGAAAATTTGGATATCATGTAAGTTTGAGGAGATCAAAGATCAAGATTCGTGTAGTATGAATAGCCTCATGTATATATATTGAAGATAAAACTTTGTAATATGTATCAAGGAAGCATTGAATTTATGGATTGCTTTAGTATATTTTTTAATAAATATTTTAGTGCATTTATTGTTCATTGTTGATGATTGTTTTATGCATGTTATTGAGTTATTGTTTGATTCTGGATATTGTTAATCCTATGAGCATAGTAGTAATTTTCTAATAGTGGTATCAGAGACACATTAGGTAGACTTTGTGAAAGCCATGAGGAGCATTGGGTGAGAGAAATTGTAGCAATTGGAAGAGATAGTAGTGAGAATATCGAGTTGGAAAGGAGCCAGAACTTGTAGAAGGAAGATCCATATTTATAGAGAATATGTAGTGATAAAATCATATTTAAAAGGAGCCAATCCATGTAGAAAGAAGGCCTACACTTGCACTAAAGTTGTATGTAGTAATTTAAGAGTTGAGACACAATGGAATTCAATGAAATAAACCCCTGTGAAAGATTGAACAATGGTCAATACTACAACAAATATTGAGAGAAGTTAGGTTGAGTACACACAAATATTGAAGAGAAGAAGGGTTGAATAGATCACTTAAAGTTGAAGATAACCAACTAAAAAACATTGGAAATTTCAAAAGAGTAAAAGAAAAGCCAAGGTAAGGCAAAGTTAATTATTTGAAGACATCATTTTCTTGAAAGGAAATATTTGTATTGAAGAACAATAAATATTTTGGAGAAATAAAAATTGATTCCCTATGTATTAAAAAATAAAAATAAGAAAATAAGATTCAAGAAGAAATAATTGAATACCAAAATAAAGAAGAAGATTAAAAGGCTGAAGGAAATCAAATTTGAAAAAAAGAAATTTTTAAATAGACAAATTTGATGGTAAATAAATTGAAGAAAGAAGAAAGAATAAGAATAAAAAGAAGTAAGAATTATTTAAAGGAGAAATATTATTGAACTAAAGAAAGGAATTAATTAAATTGAAGAAGAGAATTTGAAGTAGACGAGAGTAGGAGACTACAAAAAAATTACAAAACAAAAGGTCTAAGGAAGAGCATCTAATATAAATTTTTAATGCTAGAGTGAAATTGAGAAGAGAAAAGACCTCGTAAAAACCAAGCAACAAACGTTTGAGCAAGCCAAGAAAAGTAGAATAAATCTTGTATACTAGAGTAGATACATGCAAAGGTCCAAAGCACATGTTGAAGTAACACCTAAAATACCTATCCAAGAATAATAATAAAAGAATAGAGTTAGAACATGCTAGAATAGTAGATAAATGGTAGAGTTTGTGGTGTTTTTAGTGATAGTTTTGCCTAAGTCAGGCAAAGGTATCTTAAATGCTCTATTTTTAAAATTAATTTTCCAAATTTATTTAAATGAGGAAAGTTATTAAATGATAAATAAAAGGTATTGAATAAATACTAGATAAATTGAATAATAAAATAGTAGAACTGGGAGAATATGCTAAAAATAAGAGAAGTGTTATGATAAGCAAGTTATATTTAAGAATTTGGATAGGATGAGTGGAGAAACTAGTGAAATAATGGAGAATATTTATCCTCTTTATCAACCTTAAATATACCCATGGTTGGAAGTTCATCCCATGAAGGATATTCTGCTACACGATCTACCTAGTTATGGTAAGACCAAATTAGTCCATGTCATCGCTAATGGGACAAGTGTCCACTTCTATATGATTTTAACTGTGAAGGTGGTTTCTAGAGTATTGGGTGAATCAAAGAAAAATATTCATAGCTTGTTTTCCAAAGCATTGAAAATAACACCCTTAGTAATATTCATAGACAATATTAATGCTAAGATAGAAACTTTACATAGTGAAATGAAGCATCAAATTAAAATAGACAAATAATATTTTAAATGTATTTTTATGGTTGATGTAAACCAATATAGTTCTATTGAACATCATGTTAGTGAGAATGGTAATGTTGTAGTAGTTGAGAACAAGGAATTTGATCAACCATAATATGAGGATCCCCTACCATTTCAACTAAAGAAGAAGTAGAGCATCCTAAAGGTAAATTCAACAGATTTTACAACATGGAGAGATGAGCCTAAAGAGAAAATAAAGGCCAAGGAATGAAATCCTAGACCAGGAGAGCCAAAATTTGCAAGAGATGTGTCGATTAATATTTTATCTATAGTTATTAGCTACCTCTTCCCAAGAATCAATATTATAAGATTTTAGAATTCATAATATTGGATTCTAAATTGGTTGGAATTTCAAGAAAATGTTCTTATCTTGAATTTTTTGTAATAGACATAACATTTAGTAAATTCAATAACGGTATAAACATCCTTCGTTTAAGATTTCATGTCATAATGCACAAAGAAATTTGTTGATTAATCAAATATCTAGTATCTTTATTATATTTTGTTAAAGACTACAAGCTTAATCCACTCCATATTGATATTTACGATGTTAAGAAATAAAAAATGCTAGCATGTGATCTTATAGGATTTACAAAATGTATCGTGATTCATTCAAAGTATAAATTAACCCTACTCATAAACCATTGTATAATCACAAGTATTATTCTTTTTATCCTTATTGAAATATTTATCTTTGCACAAGTAATGCTTTTCTTTTCTTTGCATAAGGTAATGATACGCATGAGGGTGAGACCTCACATGCACATATTATGGTTAGTTCCACCTATTGGACCTCCGTATATTTGAAGGAGTGGATTTTAGATCTTGGAGCAACACAATCCATGATGAAGCATCACACCTATTCACTTATGACACTAAATAGTAACATATGAATCATGTGCTCATTAATGATGAATCTTATTTTTGGGTATCTAGATGTATTGACATAAATCTTGGCTCTTAGGAAGGTTATTTATGTTCCATATTTTAAACTTAACCTTGTTTTTATTTATCACATTATTGTTAATACAAAAAAGTGTAATTTATTTTGTTAGATGGCTAATAAAGGGTATTGATAATGGCTTTAGATAGTATATTGAATATACTAAAGGGAATATAATAACATGTATAAGCTTTACGAATGTACTACTTCATCATATTCTTCTTCTAAGAGAAAAGGGTTTGTTGTTATGTTTGCTAAGACATATGATACTAGTAAGTGGTGGATCATTAGCTTGGATACATCAACTATATTTCCTTGTGGCATATGATTCAATGTCATATGGTTAGGGCCCTCCACCTATTAATCCATCAAGCGATGTTTGCAAGGGATGCATATTGAGGAAGCACCATTAGGAACCCTTCTTGAAAGGGAAAGTTAATAATCCCTTCCAACCATTGGAGCTAATTCATAATGATATTTGTGATCCTAGGGATTATTATTTTGTCTTTGAGAATTAGGTATTTTCTTATATTTATTGGTGAAATATACAAGTTTATGTGGTTCTACACTATTAATACCAAGGACAAATCCTTTGGATATTTTAGTATTTTTAAAATATTTCCTAGAGAATGAGGTTGTGAGAAAAATTAAGTGCATTAAAACTGATGATAGTTGCAAGTTTTTGAATCATACTTTTGGAGGTTTATTGGAACTTGGTGGTATTCATTTGGAAAGGACTATTCACTATATCACAAAGCAAAATGAGTTGATTGAACATAAAACAAGAGTACATTAGAGATAACTTAATAGATATTGCATAATAAGTAGATGGAGACTATATTTTTTGGTTCAAGTAGAAACTTGTACTACAAATATTATCAATAGGAAATTGAATCAAGCAGTCCAAGGTATGACATATTTTAAAACATTCTCCTATTATATTTGTTCCTTCTTTGGATCCTAGTCCAAATGAGCTTGATCCCCCTATGTGCAATTTGTGATGGTATCAGATGATGTGGTTGTCTATTAGGATATGATATATTCTTTAGTTCCCTCTTCTATGGGTGATTCTATAGTAGAATTGCACTGGAGTCCTTATGAATTATTAATGCCCAAGTGGGATCACACCTTTGTTAAGAATGTAAAACCCTTTCTTGCATAAGAATATCATGTAAACTACCTTCCTTTCTAATCTTTTCTTTCAAAGGTTCATGATTCTAGAGATCCTCTCACTTATTTTTAGACCAAAACATGTACTATGTGGGAAGATATCATGATAAAATAATGTTAGTCCCTGTATAATATATGGTGTTTGGGTTCATATTTTACATCATCTTGGATAACTATAGGAATACTTTAAGATGGTTTTTAGTCCTACCCACTTTGGAATGTATTATATTTCCTAGACTAAATTTAGTTAATGTCATTACTAAGCTTCCAAAGCCCTATGTGGTGGTAATAGAAAATGAAGCTTACTTTCATCAAAATAATCTTGAATATGACTATTCTTTTTAAATTTAATAACATTTCAAATAATATCTAATTGATTTATAACCATGCATAAAAAGATCATGGGTATAACAATAAACCAAGGATTATATTCTCATCATCAAAAATAAAGATTATATTCTCATCACTGTAGAACATTGAAATCCATGGTAACATTCCTAAATGAATCCTTACCGCTTATAAGCTTATAGTTATTTCACAAATTATTCCTCATCCAAATCCAATTTGTCTAGCTACAATTTCTTGCAACCAATTTAATTCTTAAATAATTAAATGTCTTTTTTAGATGCACACAACTTTAACTTTTCTTACAATTTAAAAAGGAATTGCCTCCATACTTAATGACAAATATCCTCTGATTACAGGGTAGGAATTTCAACTTATCCATCTGAGGAGAAACTTACAACAAAAGAGCAAAGACAACATTTAAATTATTTGTTGTCTTTTATTATGTAACAGTTTTTTTTTTTTTTTCTAATCTTGGTGTACATAAATGAGACTTCCTTCGTAAATCAAACCAATATTTTTTTGAACAAATAATAAGAATCATTTTCTTGTGTCAGATTTAATGTTTAACTTAATGACTAATTTATTGCAAATGTTATTTTTAAAGGCATCACCATTCTTATTTAATACTTATAATAATTTGTAAGCAATTCGTGGATTTCTCTAAGTTACTTTCAAAAGTTTTAAACACATTTTTATCTTGAACAAGTTAAATATCCTTTAAACATTTGACAATCTTGCTGGAAAACACAATTTGAATTGAATGAAATGGTTCTTTAAGAGAAGCATGAGAACTAGCAATGATACTTGAAAATGAATGTAAAAGAAAATGATAAATGTAGAATTATTATGATTATTGGGCTTAGTATATATATATATATACACCAAGGGAATCGATAACATCCTTTCATCTTCAACAACTGGGTACAAAGGGAAAGACAGGTTTTCTCTATAACCCTATCTCTCTTTCTTAACTGTGGCCCGGAGGGAACCCTACCTCTCATTCTTAACTGTGGCCCGGAGTGAGGGGCGCACACTCAACGGACTCAAGTCAGACTACTACCTTTGTCCTTATTGAACATGCCCTCAAGGTTTGAACCTAGGTCTCCTCTTACTATGTTCTCAAAATCTTACCAATCCACTTAGCCCTTGGGGACAGGCTAGTATACTATGTATTTGTAATTTTAAAAGAAAAACAAGAATTGCATCACAACTAATAAAAATTAAATATCTATTGTGATCTACCGGCAAGGATGCCACTTGTATTATCCGTGATATGACCTATCTATTTCTAAGTTTAAAAGAAAAAAAACAAAAATTTGCATCAAATATCCATTATGATTTACGGATAAAAACGCCACTCACATTATCAATGATGTGACCCGAATCCCATAACATATATTTATAATAAGTATTACTTTGCCTATAATGAGTTGTGGCAAAAGTGTGTAAAAAAACATGCTTTGGCCAATGTGTATACCGATCATGCTTCAGCTTTTTTATTTTTATAATTACTTGCAGTAAGTCAGATAGACTTTAATGTAAACATAATGATTACACAAGCACAATCTTTAAAGAAAAAGTGATTTGGAGCAGATCCTATAGAGATTACTGCAGTTGTTTTTGTAGAAAAGGTTGTCTTGCACCAGATAGCCGTTAAAGCAAAACGCGTGCGTCATTATTGTTACTTCTGCAGCAGATGCTACTTCTCCACAGCCGTTTTGTGAAAAACAGCATTGGACCGCTGTCCGAAACTTTTATATTAAAATCGCACGGATCTGTCCTTCTCATTTTTGCATGAATGACTTTCGTTTCCCCGCGTAAATATTCTGTCTGCACATGCGTCGACACCGAGACCTCTACTTGCGATAGTGCCTCAAAGGGCACCATGATTTTCGACTGATTGGGATTTCTTCTTATGGCAGAGGAAAGTGAAATTGTGGAGTCAAGGTTCGATGGAATGCCTCCAACAATGTCTTTTATCGTTGTGATTTTAGTATTTCAAAAATACAGATACAGAGAAATGGGAACGACCGGCATATGAATAATCTTTATGCAATCAAGGAGGAGAATGTCGAGTTTGTTTGATTCCTCTCACCAGGTAAATTCAATCTATATGTTTGATTCCTCTCACTGTTTTGAAAATGCTGAGATTTTTCAGACTTAAATTGGGTTTGGAATTGTTCATAAAAATTGTTGAAAATTAGAGCTGTAATATTTTAATTTTTAAATATAGATAAATTGTTGAAAAATGTTGAAAGCTAGGTGGAAGGAATATATTTATAAGGAAACCCTTGGTAATACCAGCGGAGATATGTTGCCCCCCAAAATAATTGTAGAATATAGTAAACAAATGTACCTATGGCTCGAGGAGGCATGGAATTGCATATATTATAATGTTTGCTTTTCAAGACGTTTGGCTGATCAGACTTGGTGGAAATGGGATGCGTGAGAGACCAGATAGACAGGCAGGCAAGCCAGAAGACAGCGAGTCTATATGCAGGGGAAAATCCCAAACACGAAACAGCCACGACCCTCTTCACGAGTTGTGGCAAAGTGTGTTATTTATTACATGAAGATTAAAACATATTTATATGGATATATTATTTACAAGGTGAGGGATATTTACATTATTTACAAGGTGAGGGTAAGCTAGGTGAGAATATTCTCATGGAGGATGATTACTCTTAATATATGGTTCTTCATTATTGAAATTATATTCTTACAACCATTATTGAAATATTGTACATCATTTTAAAGTCTTCAACATTACACTGGATCCACTTAGGCTCAGCCCACTTAGAAGATAAGGTGAGAATATTCTAGGATTCTTATGGAAGATGTTTGGTTAGCGTTTGTAGAAATTTTTACTATAAACATGTCCTTTTCACTTGGGACATGTCAGAGGAAGAAAATAGATCTCCCCTTGAATCTTCCTTGCTGTTTTTAATTATTTGAAAGAGAAATAATGACATGTTTGATCTTTATATTCATTAATTTTGCTACGTGAACCTTTTTGCCCCTATTGTATTCCTCTTTCTTCAGTAATTTTGATTCAAAGGAGGATATGAATTATGCTATGTAACCCTTTTTGTCCTCTATTGTATTACTCTTTCTTCAGTAATTTTAATTAAAATAAGGATATGAATAATGGTATAGTTGTCCTTCAGAAATCTAGCTTCTAGCATAAATGGTGTTAATCTAGTTTAAGTAGACTTCTCGATGCACATACAAGATGATTTCCTCTAAAATAATATGTTTAGAGGATTTTTCTTTCTATCATGGGCTGGTTTATTATTATCAGTTTCCTTTTTGTGTTTGGAGTTTTTAAGATTTTTTTTGAATGAAATGTAAACTTTGACCCATTATATCTCTGATTCTTGAATCTTGATCTTCAGCAAGACTTGTGACTAGGATATCTTAGGAATTTTTGGGATTCCCAATTGGTTGATCAAGAAATTTTCTTATTTGTTTGATTCTCTAGCTTTTATGCCCTTGTTGGATGGTGTATCCCTGTTCGCTCTAGAACTTCATTGGACATGCATATAACCATATCCAAATTGATACAATGGGTTCAATTTGAGGATAAAATTCCACTCTCTAAGGCCGAACAAATAATCCTTCCAAACCATGGTTCATTTTTTTATATTCAAAAGCCCTATTTATGTCAGCAAGTGATGAAAACCATGTATTAAACTATCTATAGAGTATGATAACTATGTATTGAAATATTATTCTCAATAACTTACATATTACATATAAGAAATTCATAGGAACTTTTATGTCATTATACTACTTATGTAGAACACTAAGGAGCTGATATTTAAGGTATTATTCAGTATATTATTGAGATTGGGTTAATTTGAAGAATATAGGAAGCTACAATTTAAGAATTTGACTCATGAAGCAATTTTTAAACACTCACTCCCTCAAACACACACACACACAAAATAAAGAATAAATGATAAACAAAAAGACTTCAAGATGAATGCAAACAAATTCATTTATAGTAGATATTTATAAATGTCATAATTGTCATGTTCATATTCAAGAGAGAATTTTCTAAGTGTTCAAGTGATGGCAAACAATATTTTGATCACACATTCTTACATTTTAATTTGTGGCGATGATTTGATTATTAATAAAAATAATATTTTTGGATGATTTGAGATATAAAGCTACATTATCACGAGTCCTTTGAGATAAGAATTTCAAGCTCATTTAATTAATTTTTAATGTATGTTACTCAATATTTTCTCAACCTTGATATGTTTTAGATATTCTACAACAATTTTAGATGGAGGACTTTAAGTAGCTCATTCTACAAAGATTAATAGCAAAGGAAATATCAATTGCACATGAAATTTAGATTCCCAATTCAATGATCAAGATAACACCATACACTCAATACATCAATTGAGGAGATGCATAAGTATCTCAATAATCTACATTTAATTTCGTAACCCTTGATAGACATAACATTAGGTTTAGTATATGTTAAAATTAACCTTACAAAGTTAAAGCATGGGTTCAAAGATACTCAATTCTCATAGTAAAGAAAAATGAATAGCAAAGGAAATAAAAATTGCACATGAAATTTAGATACCCAAATCACACTAAATACATCAATTGAGAAGTACAAGTAACTTAATAAATTACATTTAATTCCATATCCCTTGATAGACATTACATTTAGTTTAATATATGTTAAAATCAACCTTACAAGGTTAAAGCATGGGTTCAAGGATACCATCTTAAACCTCATCTACCAGTATAAAATTTTAAACTATATACATATAAAGATAGAAAAGGAAAAAAATGCATAAAATATAAACCTCAAGGATTGATCAACATGTTGTACTAGACTTTATTCCTTACATTTGAGATAGTTTTATTCCATCAGTTGCTTAAAGCATTATTGATAAACACTTAAGGTAAATTAGTAGCACGAATTAGTGTATAGAGAAGTAAGATTGTAAATATTAAATTATGAAAAGTTAAAAAACATCAATTCT
Source organism: Wollemia nobilis (assembly GCA_028583015.1). Taxonomy (NCBI): domain Eukaryota; kingdom Viridiplantae; phylum Streptophyta; class Pinopsida; order Araucariales; family Araucariaceae; genus Wollemia; species Wollemia nobilis. The sequence continues at coordinate 4,261,793 of JAQPPZ010016831.1, forward strand.
ACTATGTATTATATCCAACATACGAGAATTGTAATGGAATTTTTATGTCATAAAATTATTTATGTAGTATACTAAGAAGCTGACCTTTTAGTATATTATTGAATATTTATTGATATTGGGTTACTTTGAGGAATATAGGACACTACCATTAAATAAATTGACTCGTGAAGCAATTTCCAAACAATCACCCCTCAAACACAAATAAAAAAAGGAATACCTAGTGAATAAACAAACTTAAAGAAAAAATATCAATTACAATTGAATTTTAGATACCCAAATCTAGTGATCAAGATAAGCATTACACACCAATACATCAATTGAGAAAATCAATGATGCATACTCAAGCGGACCTAAATAGGATAATCCTCTCCATTTAAACATGAATTGATTATGATACAATAGTAACATGCATTTTCAAAGTATTTATTGCATTCATTTTTTATTTCTTTTCACACTCAAAATGTCTTATACATTTATTATTCTAGTCAAAATAGAACTTCTATAAATTATGAAAGTTCCTCATCAAAAAAATTAAAATTAAAATAAAAATTATGACAAGTAAAATATTAATTAATCGTACAAGATTATATACATACTTCACTCACATTCAAATTAAAATCAACATGTATATATCTTGCAAAGATTAAACAAAAAGATGGCATAATTCCTAATAAGTACAATATAAACCACATAAAACATTCAATATATCAAGATCTCTCCAATTGAGATATAATAAGATAAATTTATACACTAATAACACAATAAATAAACAACCTAGCCTATTTTTAAAATAGTAAATTTTTATTTATTTATATTTAAATAAATATTCTATTTCAAACCTCTCAGTTAAATATTAAATTTTAAGAAGCTCTAACAATTGATCCATAAATTCTAGCCACTACCAATGAGAACGCAATTATTATTAAGACTAATCTTGGAATGCATATATCTGGAAGTAATGCATCTCAGCTAACTTATTATATAAGGACACTCAATTGAAGGTATCGTAGTTTTAGAATGCAAATTCCTACGAATATATAAGGAAAGACCATACTAATGGATGGTCTAATGAAACCTACTAAAAAAATCATAAAATCATGGTTAAATTAGTTATAAACAAATTTAAAATTTTAAAAAACTTAATTGAAATTTTAAGAAAAAAAAATAAGGATGTAGTCTACATTCTAAATCTTTATAATACATATTTACAAACAATTTACATGACACCTCCCATCAAGGTTTGCTCCTTAATTGAAAGCTTTTAAATTAATTTATTGTGTCTTACAAAAGATTGATCTTCACCATAAATATCAATGACATAAAATAGTCCAACAAAATACATATAATGGATAAATCTTCCAATTTTACCATTACTTAAAACATTGTATAAGTAATGACATAAAATAGAATAATTGTTATATATCTTACAAAACTCTAGTCACAACACCACAAATCTTCCGCCAAGATAAAATTCTGAATATGTAGATTTAAAATAACTTCTATTCCAAGAGGAGACATCTCCCTTTTTATTGTAACCTATATTACATGTGTAAATTGTAATCCATCACATAATTAACCACATAAGTAGATTTAAAATAACTTCTACTCCAAGAGGAGACATCTCCCTTTTATTGTAACTTATCTTATTTTTTATTAAATATAATTTTTGTTTCCAATAAAAGTAACTCACTACATAGGTAAATTTTAATCCATCACATAATTAACCACGTATGTACAAAAAAATAGTAAAGAAGCAAATGAATGTCCGATAAACTTGAAAAGTAGTGTTTAGTTTTTAAGAAAATAAAAACATTTACAAGACAATAAGATAAATTTAGAATTAGCCCACAATGAAGTAAACAAAGCTGAAAAATAACCAATATAACCAATAATTTAAGAGAACCCAAACAACCCAAACATTGTTTATAGTAAATTAGTAAATTTTCTGTAAAAGCATTAATTTAACAAACATTCTATGGACTACAACATACACTCAAAGGTTTTGTGATAAATGGAATTTCAATTAATATTTTTATGATTAATTAATTAATAATTTTCATCATTCAACATAAAAGTCTCTTACAAATGAATGGTTAAATATCTTAAGTGGATTTTTAAATTTTATGTATGAAACAAGTTTCTTCCTTGAAGAGAAAAAATAATATATGATTAGGAAAACCTAAAAATTTCACTTTATAAAAAAATTAATAAATATTTAAAAATAAGAAAATAAATTCAAAAATATTATCTCCTTAGAATAACACATACAAAAATAAAACTTAAAATTAAAAATGAGAAAAGTTCACTTAACAAAAATAAATAAGAAGAAATTTGTAAATGAAAAAAATAAATAAAGAACATAAGAAAAATAAAAACTTAAGACTAAAGGTCAGTTGTACTTGAGTATGATATCAAATGGACCTAAAAGAAACAACAATAATATGCACCTTTTATGTTGCAAATAATTCTTCTAACATGTGCTGCTCTTGTCAAGTAGAATAGAATATGTGCTGCTCTTGTCAAATAGAATAGAATATGCATTTAAAATAATACATTAATGATCTACATCATCTCTATAGTTAAAAGAATTTATATTAATCATTGTATCAAGTAGCAATGAATATTATCAGATAACAATAATTTAATTCCAATAACATACATTTTTTTAGTATTTATTTTGCTTAAACTTTTTAAATAATATTCAAAAATATGAACATTATCAACTGCAAACTAAAACAACATATATTTAGTTAAATTTTAATAACAAAGGTTATCCTTTGTTTCTTATTTATACTAAGATATATATTTTATACATTTGTGAGACATCTCCCTTTTTATTGTAACCTATACTACATGGGTAAATTGTAATCCATCACATAATTAACCACATAAGTAGATTTAAAATAACTTCTACTCCAAGACGAGACATATCCCTTTTATTGCAACTTATCTTATTTTTTATTAAATATAATTGTTGTTTCCAATAAAAGTAACTCGATACATAGGTAAATTTTAATCCATCACATAATTAACCAACCACGTATGTACAAAAAAACAATAAAGAAGCAAATGAATGTCCGATAAACTTGAAAAGTAGTGTTTAATTTTTAAGAAAATAAAAACATTTACAAGACAATAAGATAAATTTGGAAATAGCCCACAATGAAGTAAACAAAGCTGAAAAATAACCAATAATTTAAGAGAACCCAAACAACCCAAACATTGTTTACAGTAAATTAGTAAATTTTCTGTAAAAGTATTAATTTAAAAACATTCTATGAACTACAACATACACTCAAAGGTTTTGTGATAAATGGAATTTCAATTAATATTTTTATGATTAATTAATTAATATTTTTCATCATTCAACATAAAAGTCTCTTACAAATGAATGGTTAAATATCTTAAGTGGCTTTTTAAATTTTATGTATGAAACAAGTTTCTTATTCCTTGAAGAGAAAAATTAATATATGATTAGGAAAACCTAAAAGTTTCACTTTATAAACAAATTAATAAATATTTAAAAATAAGAAAATAAATTAAAAAATATTATCTCCTTAGAATAACACATACAAAAATAAAACTTAAAATTAAAAATGAGAAAAGTTCACTTAACAAAAATAAATAAGAAGAAATTTGTAAATGAAAAAAATAAATAAAGAACATAAGAAAAATAAAAACTTAAGACTAAAGGTCAGTTGTACTTGAGTATGATATCAAATGGACCTAAAAGAAACAACAATAATATGCACCTTTTATGTTGCAAATAATTCTTCTAACATGTGCTGCTCTTGTCAAGTAGAATAGAATATGTGCTGCTCTTGTCAAATAGAATAGAATATGCATTTAAAATAATACATTAATGATCTACATCATCTCTATAGTTAAAAGAATTTATATTAATCATTGTATCAAGTAGCAATGAATATTATCAGATAACAATAATTTAATTCCAATAACATACATTTTTTTAGTATTTATTTTGCTTAAACTTTTTAAATAATATTCAAAAATATGAACATTATCAACTGCAAACTAAAACAACATATATTTAGTTAAATTTTAATAACAAAGGTTATCCTTTGTTTCTTATTTATACTAAGATATATATTTTATACATTTGTGAGACATCTCCCTTTTTATTGTAACCTATACTACATGGGTAAATTGTAATCCATCACATAATTAACCACATAAGTAGATTTAAAATAACTTCTACTCCAAGACGAGACATATCCCTTTTATTGCAACTTATCTTATTTTTTATTAAATATAATTGTTGTTTCCAATAAAAGTAACTCAATACATAGGTAAATTTTAATCCATCACATAATTAACCAACCACGTATGTACAAAAAAACAATAAAGAAGCAAATGAATGTCCGATAAACTTGAAAAGTAGTGTTTAATTTTTAAGAAAATAAAAACATTTACAAGACAATAAGATAAATTTGGAAATAGCCCACAATGAAGTAAACAAAGCTGAAAAATAACCAATAATTTAAGAGAACCCAAACAACCCAAACATTGTTTACAGTAAATTAGTAAATTTTCTGTAAAAGTATTAATTTAAAAACATTCTATGAACTACAACATACACTCAAAGGTTTTGTGATAAATGGAATTTCAATTAATATTTTTATGATTAATTAATTAATATTTTTCATCATTCAACATAAAAGTCTCTTACAAATGAATGGTTAAATATCTTAAGTGGCTTTTTAAATTTTATGTATGAAACAAGTTTCTTATTCCTTGAAGAGAAAAATTAATATATGATTAGGAAAACCTAAAAGTTTCACTTTATAAACAAATTAATAAATATTTAAAAATAAGAAAATAAATTAAAAAATATTATCTCCTTAGAATAACACATACAAAAATAAAACTTAAAATTAAAAATGAGAAAAGTTCACTTAACAAAAATAAATAAGAAGAAATTTGCAAATGAAAAAAATAAATAAAGAACATAAGAAAAATAAAAACTTAAGACTAAAGGTCAGTTGTACTTGAGTATGAAATCAAATGAACCTAAAAGAAACAACAATAATATGCATCTTTTATGTTGCAAATAATTCTTCTAACAAATAATTCTTCTAACATGTGCTGCTCTTGTCAAGTAGAATAGAATATGTGCTGCTCTTGTCAAATAAAATAGAATATGCATTTAAGATAATACATTAATGATATACATCATATCTATAGTTAAAAGAATTTATATTAATCATTGTATCAAGTAGCAATGAACATTATCACATAACAATAATTTAATTCCAATAACATACATTTTTTTAGTATTTATTTTGCTTAAACTTTTTAAATAATATTCAAAAATATGAACATTGTTGACTGCAAACTAAAACAACATATATTTAGTTAAATTTTAATAACAAAGGTTATCCTTTGTTTCTTATTTATACTAAGATATATATTTTATACATTTGTTGCCCTTGTCAAATAAAACATACATAAAAGAATCAAATTCAATAATGTAACAATCTAATCTAAGAATTTATGATATGTAAAATTTTACTCTTAACATATGCTTGACACATCTAAATTACAAGTTCAAGGGTCTCAAAGTTTAAATGAGATGTACTGTCCAAAAGAAACATAAATAACATATTAAAATATGATATAGTCCTTTCACCACAAAGCATAAAATGATTAAAAATATAACCAAAAATGACAAGATGCCTCTCTAGTTGATAAAGGGTTCTTTAGTTGAAAGGATTCTCAGTCAATGTTAAAAATGTAACACTTTCCTATGTATTGAGTTAAATTACCAAACATCCCATAAACACCATATATTTTTATCTCTTTATGCACATAATTATCTAAATTTTAAATTTTAAGAAGCTCTAACAATTTTAAAATTATTTAATAGCATTTCAAATCTAAAAATATTATAATAATTTTCAATCCGTAAAACTATGGTATCCCTATTAAACTATGATATCCCTATTAAAACCTACAAATAACAAATTTGCTTTTGTCACTTCTTCCATCACCACTGTGATAAATTATTACTCTTCCATCACCACTGTGATAAATTATTACACTTCACCTAATATAGGATGACTATATCTTAAAGCATTATACAAGCATATTGAAATAGTAAAAAGGATAACTCACAATGAACAGATACGACCTGCTCTGCTATAACATTCTACAATATAGCTATAAGTTGTTTAATATTTCATCTTTAAAACTATAAGGTATTTATAGTAAAACATATAAATAATCTGGGTTCACTTATGGACACATAAGGTGCTCTACAACATTGCAATTCTTTGTTCTTCCTATTAATATTTAAGGATTTATCCTTAATATCATTGCAATTATTTGTTCTTCATATAAATATATATAATATAATAATTTGGGTATCACTACACATCTAAATTGTAAGTTGAACAGTTTAAGGCTTAAATGAGATATATTAAGATGTAACATACCAATCACTACACATCTAAATTGTAAGTTGAACAGTTTAAGGCTTGTAGACACCAAAACAGCACCAATCCGATTACGTGACTGCAAACACTGATCGCATTGACACACACTGCCCCGATCCGCCATGAAAGCACGCATTTAAAGAGACCCTTGACCTGCAACCACCGTTTTGTCAGACTGTCCTTCTGAACTGTTGTCTCATCCATATTGCCCATGACCTGCAACTATTGTTTTGTCAGAATGACAATTGCCTCTTTTTTCGTGCGCGTGGTCATCCGCGTGTCTATTTCCCATTTGCCTTCTTCTAGCCGTGATATCGTGACATGTAGCAATATCGCGATCGTTCCGCCTTCGAGCCCTTTCTTTTGTTTTATGTCGCGATATCGCGACGTCGAGATATCGCAACCATTCCGCCTATGCGCCATGGTTTCGTTTGTTTGTCGTGATATTGCAACAACCTTCTGCCTTTGTGCCATGGTTTCGTTTGTCTGTCGCGATATCGCGACAACCTTCTGCCTTCACCCTGGCTTCTTCTTTGTCGCGATATCGCGACAACTTCTGCCTTCACCCTGGCTTCTTCTTTGATGTCACGATATCGCGACGTCGCGATATCGTGACAACTCTTGCCTTCACCTGGCTTCTTCTTTGATGTCACGATATCGCGACGTCACAATATCACGATAACTCTTGCCTTCGCCTGGCTTCTTTGATGTCGCGATATCACAACGTCACGATATCGCGACAACTCCTGCCTTTGCCCTGACTTCTTTGATGTCACGATATCGCGATGTTCCAATATCGTGACAATTATCGCCTTTGCCCTGACTTCTTCTTTGATGTCACACAGAAAAAGAGGCAACAGGCATTTTGACAAAAATACAAAAATAGACATTAGACAATTGTCATAATGGCAAACATGGGCCTTAAACAATTAAAGGTGGACATTAAACAAATAAAAGTGGACATTAAACAATAAAGGTGGACATTAAACAAATAAAAGTGGACATTAAACAAATAAAAGTGGACATTAAACAATTGGTAGTGGAAGTCAGTCAATTACGGCTCCCTGCCTCGCATGCGCGCGAGTGGATGACCAGCGAACTGTCACGCAGACAAGCATGGGCAGGCCAGACAGGAAGAATTTCCCCCATCACGCACTAGCATGAACACCAACTGGCATCCCTGCATGCCCATAACAACTGCACCCTAGGAATTCTATAAATTGTAGAGTTCTCTCACCAAGAAGAAAGAGGAGAGAAGGAAGAAACGTTTGGAGCAGCGAAGCCCTGCCCATTTATCACCAGACGCTCTGCCTTCGATTCACTTCTACCACATCCGTGATCTCTTCTGCAAGGGAGGTCATTGGGTGTTTATGGAGAACGTGAATCCGGATCCATGGATCTATCAATTTGTCGACAAAGCTTACCGTTCTGTTTTTATTTCTTTTGCATAATGACTTCGGGATTTTGATTGCAAGCATATCAACATGCAGGTTTTATTTCATTTCACTCTCATGAATGCTTCATTTTAACACAGGTGCTACTAACTCTTTCTTTGTTGTTTCTTTGAACGCAGGAGAAGCGGCAAGGATCGAGGACTCTTCAACACAAGCGGCGGCAACACTTTGGCCCGCCCGTTTTACATGTGGGCACGCGGAAGGAGAACTACTAAAGATGATTGTAACTAAAACATGCTAACGCTCCTAGCCCCGGGAAGGGGAGGAGATGGATTGTAACCGAATCTGGAATCATATTAATAAAAAGGGTTGTGCTCCTACTTTCCCCTTTTACGTTTGGTGTTGATTCGATTACATTCGCTTTATTTCATGCATCCAGTTAGCTTTGTTTATATTGCATCTTAGTATTGTTTTTCTTTCGAAATCTCGTGTTTTCAATGGCGATCACGGTGGGACGTCTATCCTCTATTTTTTTTTTAGGTTAGATTTCTGATCTGAAATTGCTTGTTTTGATTACAGGTACCTATTTTTCAATCATCAGACTGTTATTCGTTTCTGTCAGTGACGATTACAGAATTGGGATTCGTTTCACCCAGGGACGAATAGGCATTCGTCTCACCCTGGAACGAATACGGTTCTGATATTCGCCTCACCCAGGGACGAGTATAATTCTGTGCATTTTTTAGAGCAGCCAATCAGAAACATCCTTTCGGGCAGAGAAGAGGTAGGGGTTTTTAAAAAAGCTTCTGTCAAATTTCTGTTTTCTGATTTCTGATTTTTAGTTTTTGTATGGCTTAGGGAAAGTTTCCTTTTTGTTTTCCTGTTTCAATTTTTGCAAATTAAAATGAACCCCACACATCACGTGGTTATTTAAACCAAGGAGCTGGTCGTAAAACCCCAGCCCTTGAGCAAGACCAATAGTGGATTTCATCACCACGTTGGCTTGGATATTTGCATTCATTTACCCCGATTGTCACTGTTGCTCGACGTAAATCCTGACGAAAGCTGACCGAGTGTCGTTGGGGTGATTCCCAATGCGCGAGGATAAGTCTTCTATGGTAGGTGTCATAAATAGGACAATCCCCCTTTCGTACCGCCTACGTACCACGTACCATCTGCTCTCACGTACCTATAGTCTCCCTCTCGTAAGGGCGGGTATATAGAGAGGTTGGTATATCGGCCTGGCAATGGTATATCGAAGGGGCGACCATTTATGGGAGTCATATGAGCCTTCATTATGCATTTAAACATTCTTCAAAACTTTCAAAAACAAAACAAAATCATCAAAATGCACTAAAACCAGTTTAGGACACACCATTAATCTTTAAAAGAGATAATCACCATTTGCGTATGTGTGTGTTCATTTCTGCTTAGTGTAACAAAAAAAAATCATAAAAGAGATAAAATCTGCTTAGCTAGTAGAAGAAGCACCACCATGGTGTACACCCGTAGCCAAGCCCAATCAAGGGCAGAAGCTACGAAAAGTGTACAAGGAGAGGGCACAACTCGTCTCCGCTTTAGCCCTAAAGACTTGGCCATACCACCTTGGCGGTCTGGACTACAAGAGAATTCACACCATTCCATGTCAAGATGGAATTATAGGGATACCCCTCTAGGGGACACGCCCATTCAACATAGTCCCTTTCGGGGAGAAGCTTTACATGTGGCACTTAACGTAGATACTAGACCTCCCTTAGAGGTTAGATATGAGTGGCCACCGTGCGACGAAGCGCTAGAGAGGCACAGTGTCCATGAGGAGAGGCAACATGACTATGGCATCTCTCCTTTGCCTCCCCTCACTGTTAGAACAAGTAGACAAAATCCAGAGCACAGGGCTCTTCAAACAGGGCGAGCTAACTCCGCCCGCCCCTTTCACACCTACGAAAGGGAGTATGAGGAAGAACATCACATTCCTCGAGAACAATATACAGCATGGGAGCCTTGCGCTTCCGCACCTGCTAGATACAATGATCACCCATTGAGGCAAGAGCCTCGGGTAAATGCCGCCAACCTCGACAGAGGGAAGCGACCCATTGAAATTTTGGATCATCAAGGCCGAGGCAAATACATAGGAGAAACATTCAAGCCTCCTAAGCCCCAGAGGACTGACCAACTTGACCTGGCAGTCGCTCGTCAAGCCCAGATCACACGGCTTGAACAAGAGCATCAGCAGTTAGAGCACTTATACCGCCTCAACAAAGAGCGCATGCAGCACGAAGCGGATGACCTATTTTATAAACTACCTGAGAGGGTGCCAACCCCTCGCACTCAAAAAGCAGAACAATATGAGAGGCATAATCCCTTAGTGCAGGATAGGTCCCCACGACCTCATCAAGTTTTGCCTCCGAGATCCCATAGACCTGAGAGGGAGGCCACTCCCCGAAACAACGATGGGTATCCTCCGTGGAGACCCACTCAAGGTCATAGGTCTCACCTAGAGACTCCTCAAGAAGCTTACGAGGAGTATGAACAAGAGTTAGAGCGGGCTGAAATGCCCTATCCAGGCAGAGGGATGGCTATCCGGCCACCTCCCCATAGGCCTCCAGTCCCCCACAATTCACAACGAGAGCAAACCAAAGAAGAAGAAATTAAATCTTTCGATGCATACAAAGCGCTGTTAGAGCATTTGGAGTTGGTGGAAACTAAAGCTTCTAGGCCCCAAAAGCCCATGTTACGCCAACTCCATAGTCATCCGATGCATCCGTCAGTGCCCGCACCGCCTTACCCCGAACATTTCAAGTTGCCTCAGTTGGCAGTCTTTAAGGGCGAAGAAGATGCTCAAGAGCATGTGACAAGATTCCTGAGCCAATGCTTTGGCATTCAGGATAATGATGCATTGTTGCTTAGGACATTCATAACCACATTCGTGGGCCCTACCTCGGATTGGTTCACACAGTTATCGAAGCACAACATCAATAACCTAGACCAATTAGTGGATGCGTTCCTTGAACGCTTTGCCTTCAGCACCAAGAAGAAGGTGTCACTGAGTGATCTGGCCAGCCTCAGGCAATATGATGAGGAGACAATGGTGGCCTACGGGAATCGATGGAGGACTCTGCTTTCCAAGCTACCTTACCTTCCCCCTATGTCCGACCTCACACAGATGTTTGCACGAAGTTGCTTGAAATCGATCTCTGGGCTATTGCAACTGCAGCAATATGCCACTTTAGAAGAAGCTCTGGCGCAAGCCAGAATTATCGAAGAGATCAAAATAGGGGAGGGCGCAATCGCCAAACCTAAAAAGAAAGAGTGGAACAAAAACACCAAGACAGGGACTACGCAACAAAAACCCGCTGAGGTTAATCAAGTTGCTATAAATGTCCCCAAGCCTGCATAAGAAGTACAACCTCAAAAGGCTAATTATCAGGTGGTGCCTCACAATAACTACGAGAAAGATAATAAAAAATAGGATCACAATCAGCAACATCACCCTAGGCGACAATTTACACCCTACATCGAGTCCAGGGAATCTTTGTTTGATCGTTTGTCAGTGGCAAACTTGATTAATCTACCAGAGATTCAAACAATCGATCCTAATATGCCCAAGCCTAAGGGCTACAGAGAGGATCTTTACTGTAGATTCCATAGAAGGAAAGGGCATAACCTTAACGTCTGTTGGACATTCAAAGGTTTAGTGCAAGACCTCATTGACAATAATACATTGGTAGTAGATAACCCCATCGCACCCAACAACCAACAAATGGGTGTTTTCAAAGATCCTTTACCCGCACATGATGCACAAGCAAAACCTCTTCATGTCAACGAAGTGCAACAGAATTGCCCCATGGAGGGGTATGTTGGGATGATCAGCATTGTGACAAGGAACAAGAGACACTCAGGGGCTGCCCCCGTGATAGCCACAAGAGAAGTTCCACCCATGTCACAACCTCAAGTGAATCCTGCACAACTTCCCCCGCCTAGACCAGTGGCCACGATTCGCACTAGACTTACTCAAAGTCTACGGACCACGTCAGCTAGGCTCTCCATTTATGAGCTTATTCAACAATCGATGCCCCATCGGGAAGCTCTCATGGAGATATTAAAGGCAATTGAGCTGCAACCCCATGAAGCGGATTCGTTCAACAATTTTGTGGGGCATGTCAAACAGTGTACCGAACCAGTCATCACCTTTAGGGAAGATGAATTAAAAATGGTGACTGGGGATGTAGCGGATCCACCCCTGCACGTTATTGCACGGGTCAACGGGACTCCATATAAGCGGGTGTTGGTAGACACTGGTTCGTCCAGTAACATTATTACAACCGTTGCACTGAAACATTTGAAGCTGCCAGCCTCTCACATTGTACCTTCCACTTATACCCTTCGAGCATTCAATGATGCGATATGCTCGATAGTTGGCACAATTGTCCTGCCCATACAAGTGGGACAAAAGACCATTCATACGTTGTGCCACATTTTAGAAGGTGAGATGGCTTACAATATCTTGCTTGGGCGGCCTTGGATTCGGGATATGAAGTGTGTCCCTTCAATTGCTCATCAATGTTTAAAGTACACATTTGAAGGACAAGTGCACGTGGTCCCCATGGATTTGGAACCTTTTAAATATTGCAACTCAGTGCAACTAATGCCGCAGTCGACCCTTCCTTCAACGCATGTGGATTTCCAGTTAAATCCATCTAAGAAGGGTCCGATTAAGCAAGAATCTCCAAATCAATCAAATTCCTAGGCAGGTTTATCTTCTTCATCTAGTCCTCCCACCACGATGCCACCTACGGTGGCCACACCAATGGACAAAGGAAAGAAACCCCTGGAAGCAGAACCACCCTTAGTCTCCAACATCTCGACAGAAGAGACGCCTAATAGAATGGAAGTCGAGACGCCTAGTTCATCCCACATGGAGTGGACTCAGGGAGAACTCCCATTCGCTTCCTCTCAATCGCCAACGATTACTGTTGAGATGTCTACCACAGGCATGGGGGAGTATATAGTGCGCAATGTTGTAGCAACGCCCACACTTCAGTCTATGCAAGACATGGGAAGACCTCGACTCCCCATAGGCTCCGTGGTTCCTCTAGGTTACCCACCTAATCAGACAAACTTTATTTTTGGGGGCCTGGATCATGGCGTTGAACCTTCCCGAAGAGAAGAAGAAGATGAAGAGCCCTTTGTGGAAGATGTCAATTATCTGTCTAACCCAAACTTCGCATTACAATATCTTCGCCAATGCAATTGGCATGGATACGGGTTGGGCAGGTATGAACAAGGAGTGCATGTTTTGTGCCAACCAAGATACCAAATGCCTTATGACAAGTCAGGAGTAGGGTTTAATCACCCTTTGCCCCTCGACATCTTGGTCAAAAACATGCAAGGCCTAGGGATAGGCAACAAGGATGGGTTGGCATCGGATCCATATGCCAATCCAAATACAACTTATACATTGGGGGATTATTTCCCATTACAAACAAACAACCTTGTTGACCTCAACAACCCTTTCCCTTCGGCCGAACAAGGAGAAACCTCACAGACTCACCCACAAGGGGAAGATGGACAAGACCAAGAAGGGTCTTTCGAAGATGAGTCAGAGTACGATCATTCTCACGAATATCCAATGAATGATGATCAGGAAAGCTTCCTGACGATGTTCCCATTGACTGCTCCAGTTGAGCACATGCCATTTCAAGATGACATGTTTGAACATTTGCACATGGGTCCAAGACATAGGTGGCACCTCAACCCGGTGCAGTTATAGCAATTACTGCACCCACCACTCTAGGTACATAGCGAGCATTTTCTTCCTGGAGACCCTATCAAACCATCAATGCCTAGGGCAGACCCTGTTTGCGTGTCCATGCATAGGGCTGATCCCTTTGTGCCAGTGCCTACAGAACCAGACCCAACGCATCTAGAGCATCCCGAATGTTAGAGTTATCACATCTATGGTAATGGAGGTTACCCTCATTTCATCAACATGATCTCCATTGACTTGACCGCCCCCATCCATGATCCAGCCAATCCCACACGATCATTGCATCTAGACATAGAGGCTATAGATTGGGATCGCGCTGACACACCACCGTCCCCATCAGAGTATTGGCCTTGCGGTGGGATGTTTCATTTCACTCCAGGACAGACTCAGGATGTCTTTCATGCTGAAGAGGAACTTGACGTTCCTAACGATGATCTTAATTCAGCAAACGATATCCATCTGATCCCCATTCCACATCAGTTGGAAGACGGATCCCACATGTCGGTCGAAGCAACGACTGATGTAGACATAGGCACAGATCCAATGAATCCATGGATTCTCAAGCTGGGGGTAAGTCTTTCCCCCGAAGAGCAAGCCGATTATGTTGCCCTTCTTAAAGAAAAGAAGGAGGTTTTTGCATGGTCATACAAGGATATGTCGGGACTAGACCCACAGCTAGTCACGCATAATTTAACGCTTGATCCGACAATTAAGCCAGTAAAGCAAAAACTATGCAAGATGCACCCAACAGTGGCCTTAATGGTAAAATATGAGTTACAAAAGTTGTTGGATGCCCAGTTTGTTATCTGTGTGGATTATCCTCCATGGTTGTCTAACATGGTTCCCATCAAGAAGCCCGACGGGAGGATTCGCATATGCACTGATTTTTGTGATCTTAACAAAGCGAGTCCTAAGGATGATTTTCCCTTGCCAAGCATCGACGCATTGGTAGATGCCACAACGGGCCACGAAATGCTTTCCCTTATGGATGGTTTCTCAGGATACAATCAGATTCGTATCAATCTTGAGGACCAACTAAAAATGGCATTCACAATGCCTTGGGGGACATTTTGCTATAAGGTCATGCCTTTTGGCCTTAAAAATGCTGGCGCCACTTACCAACGTGCCATGACGTACATCTTTCATGATTACATGCACAAGACTTTGGAAGATTACATGGATGATTTGTTGGCCAAATCTCTTTTGCGCCCAGATCACCTCGGTGACTTGAGCAAGGTCCTTGATCGCCTCATTGAACATAAAGTCAGACTAAACCCCAAGAAGTGCGTCTTTGGCATCACATCTGGAAAGCTCTTGGGTTTTATAGTCTCCAAATGAGGAATCGAGGTAGACCCAAACAAAGTCAAGGCAATCCTTGAAATGCTCCCCCCAACCACCATCAAGCAGCTCAAGAGTCTACAGGGAAAGGTTGCGTCGATCAAGCGCTTCATAGCGCAGTTATCTGACAAGTGCCGACCCATGAATAAATTACTGCATAAGGGGGTCACATTTCATTGGGATGACGAGTGCCAGTCAGCCTTTGATGACATTAAACAATACTTGGCTTCGCCGCCAGTATTGGCACCACCTAGACCAGGAGTGTCATTCTATTTATACATCTCAGCCATCGAGGTGGCACTGGGCGCCATGCTAGTCCCAAAAAAATGAACTTCACAAAGAATAGGCTACATACTATCTTAGCCGCACCCTGGTCAGTTATGAACTTAACTATGCATACGTTGAAAAGCTCTGCTTGGCAGTGGTGTTTGCTACCAAAAGGTTACGCCACTACATGCTCGGTAATAAGACGTATGTTGTGTCTAAGGAGAATCCATTGCGATACATGATGAGTCATACTTATCATAGTAGCCGCACGACGAAATGGATCATGTTGTTGACGGAGTTTGACATAGAGTTCATTGGACAAAAATCCATAAAAGGTCAAGTCATCGCCGATCAACTAGCTGAGGCTCCTCTTGAAGACGATCAGCCTCTGACTTTCGAACTACCTGATGATGGGGTCTTCCATGTTTCAGAATCTCCAGATCCTGATGAGCCTGAGTCACAGGCTGACATAACCCTATTCTTCGATGGTTCTAAATGTGAGCAAGGGGGTGGCACGAGAATTGTATTCTTCACTCCGCAAGGCGCTCCAATGCCCTTGTCATTTAAATTAGACTTCCCGTGCACCAACAACAATGCAGAATATGAAGCCTTGCTCATAGGTCTTCAGACAGCAATCACCATGAATATTAAACGTCTAAACATCTTTGGTGATTCGTTGTTAATTGTCAATCAAGTGAAGGGGATTTTTCAATGTAAATGTCCATTTCTGTAGGCCTACAAAGCCCTTGTGGACAAATTCTTGGCACAACTTGAATGGTATGACATTGAGGCACTCCCTCGATCATCAAATCATTTTGCGGATACTATGGCCTCCTTAGGGTCACTTATCCCGCAAGACCTCTCTGGTGACATGACAACCATTCGAGTTAAAACATTATCGCAATCTACGATGGAGCGTGCAAGCTCCAATATAATGCCAGGAATCCACCTGATCCAGATTGAACCATCTTCGGATAAGTTCTCTCGAATCCACGATTGTTTGACTCGAGCCAACTGGGGGTCCTTGTTCTCCCCGACCCCTCTTAATAGCAACACAACGTTGTTTTTACAAGTTCTTTCCCGCTCAGCTTTTGTTAGGGATGGACTTCAAGAGGGATTGGTCGTTCATACTATCGAGGTTTCTGATCAGCAGGATTGGTACACACCCATTCGGGATTACCTCAAGCTAGGTAACCTCCCACTTGGATTGACACAAGCCGCAAAAAGATCATTCAAACAGAAAGCGGCAAAGCATGTCTTGTTAGGAGACATTTTGTATCGTCGAAATTATGAAGGAATCCTCCTTCGTTGTTTGGACCAACAAGAGTCCGCTTGGGCGATCACCCAAGCTCACGATGGTACATGTGGTGGCCACTTCAGCGGTATGGCCATCGCAAAGCGCATTCTTCGCATGGGTTATTATTGGCCATCTTTAGAGCGAGATATGTTGTGCATATGTGAAGAAGTGCGTGAAGTGTCAGCACCATGCTAATTTGACACACGTACCTTCTCAGGCCTTGCAACCGATCCAATCGGTTTGGCCTTTTTTGCAGTGGGGCTTTGACCTAATTGGAAAGATCTCCCCTGCGTCGTCTGGTCGTCACACGTTCATTTTAATGGCCACAGAGTACTTCACCAAGTGGGTGGAAGCGATTTCGCTAACCTCTACGACTGGATCCCGCATTGCGGAGTTTATTTTGCATAACATCATATGTCATTTTGGTATTCCATCCAAGATCCTGTCAGATAATGGGACACCTTTCAAGAATAAATATGTGCGTGCTTTGACCACAAAGTACAAAATTCAGCATAGTTTTTCAACCCCTTATTATCCACAAGCAAATGGGCAAGCAGAGGCATCCAACAAAATGCTAGTCGCCATTCTTAAAAAGATAGTTGCAGATAATCATAAGGACTGGCACATTCAGATCCCGCTTGCCCTATGGGCTTATCGCACCAGCATTCGGATGCCCACTGGGGCAACTCCATTCTCACTGGTGTATGGCTCCGAGGCAGTCATGCCTTTTGAGTTAGAAATCCCTTCCCTACGCATTTCAATGCAAGAGTTCATCGATGATGACACTGCGCGGCAGGCCCGGTTAGATCAACTAACGTTGCTCGACGAACGACGCGTTAATGCTCTTGAGCATTTGCGTATCTATCAAAAGTGACTTAAGAGAGCATACAACCTGAAGGTCCACCTCAGGGAATTTTAGGTTGGTGACTTGGTCTTAAAAGAGAACCAGTAGAATTCTAATTTGTCATCCCATCTACGAGACAAGTTCATGGCAAACTGGTTAGGTCCTTATGTCATTGACAGTAGAATAGGACCTAGAACATACCGGCTTGCCTCCCTTGAAGGAATCACAAAAAAAGAACCCTTGAACATCAGTCATTTGAGGCCGTTCCACGTCTAGAGAGCCATAGTCCCACTAAAAGCTCCAAGGATTCTCATCATCGCTTGGTCAACCCTAAATGCCCCAAAGGTATCTATAAACCCTTTGGTCAAGCTAAAAGCTCCAAGGATTCTCATCATCACTTGGTCAACCCTAAAAGCCCCAAGGTTATTTCAAAATCATCTTTGGTCAACCCTAAAAGCTCCAAGGATTATCTCACAATCCCCCAAGGATTCCTAAATCCCTTGGTCACCCCCAAAGCTCCAAGGATTATCACAATCACTTGGTCAACCCAAAAAGTATCAAACCGCAAAAAGGAATCACTTGTCAAACAAAACTCCAAGGATATACCTTGGTCACCCAAAGCTCCCAAGGATTATCGCAATCCTTGGTCAACCCAAAAACCCCCAAGGATTTATCATCAATCACTTGGTCAAACCAAAAACCCCCAAGGATTATCATCCAATCATCTTGGTCAACAAAAAAAAGCTCCAAGGATTATCGCTAAATCACTTGGTCAAACCAAAACTCCAAGGATTCCTATCAATCACTTGGTCACCCCCAAAGCTCCAAGAATTTCTCTCCACCAAAAATGCCTACAAATCCCTTTGGTCACACCAAAAAGCTCCAAGGATTATCACAATCTCTTGGTCAACCTCAAAAGCTCCAAGGATTATCACAATCGCTTGGTCAAGAAAATCCAAAAAAAAAAAATTCAAAAACAAACAAACAAAATCTACATCTCAATTTCATGCATACTTCCAAAAAAAAAAATAGTTGCATTAGGCATCACATCCATGTTTGTTGATCACACAAGGCAAAAGCACCATAGACTGTCATTACTTGGCAAAACCACCACCTTTTCACATTTTCCACTTTGAAAACAAAAGTACACCAAAAAAAAATAAAACACACCCCCACCATCATAAATCAGTTGTCATCTAAACATTTCAATTAATTCTTCTTTTTTTTTAGGTTTCAAGCCAAAATTAAATACCCTTTACCCAACATCCCATCACAAAATAAAAACAAAATAAAAAAATCATTCCTAAGTTGTGTCAATGAAGGACGAAAAAAACACAAAAAAAAAAAAACGAAAATATTATCTCGCTCATCCCCTGTGCGAATGACCCCAGGAATGCTGAGAGTTGGCAAAAGGACAAGAATCTTCCCTACCCAATTCCCCAAGAATCCCAAGTCCTCAAAACATTGCAAAAACATCAAAAAGTTGCACAAGTCAATACTCCAAACATTGACGTCAAATCCCACAAGCAATAGTGATTCTCATCACTCCCAAATTCAAATCCCTTGCTCAAAAAGAAAAAAACAAAAATAAACAGTGATTTTCATCACTATAAACGAGCAAGTATCCCAATACAAATGAAGAAAAGAAGGGAGTCGAACTTGAATCCTTGGAACTCTCAACATTCAAAAGGTCATGAGGTGAACCTCGATACGGTTTGGTGGATAACCTATCGGTCACCGGCGGCAAACCTCCCGCATGACGATATATCTATCACATTTACTTGTGTGCGGATCAATGTTTGCATGTGGATGAGCTAGCTTATGGTCTCCTAGATCGCAAAACAGATTAATCCGACAAAATACAACAAAGGAGTTAGTGGAACTAATTAGGTGATCCTCGATACGAGTTTGGTTGAAAGCCTATCTGGCACTGGCGGTATCCTGACAAATACCACATAAACAAACTCAATTGCACACACAAGGATGCGAAATAACTTGGTCAAAAACAAGCGCGATTCATACCTTGGTCAGACATCTTGTAAGATAACGGTCCAGTCTTGGCTAGTTAGTTATAACAATTGAATCTCAGAAAAACCTAGCTACATTCTATGCCAACCATTGCATATAATCCATTCCTATATCGCCATACAAAAAAAAAAAAAACAACATATATACACAAAAAGCATTTACCACAGCAATCACCCAGTACATAAAGCCATAAGTCATGTATAGTCTATGGTGCCAATGTAAGGTTATCAACAAATCATTTCATCCATTCCATTACTTATCATATAAATCAACAACATGCGCATTTATCATACCATATGCATTCGTCACCATAAACATGCATCCATCAACATCAATCATTGTGCATAACATAAAATCATGACATATACACAAAGCAAGAAAATCCAAACAACAAAAACATCACAAAAATGCAACACAAACAACACAGCAATAAACATTGCCAGACAAGAGTGCTCTTGCACTTAACCTCTTGGCATAGCAAAACTGATGTCGAGGTTTACATTGTCACTATCCTACTCCCTAAGAAGGCTACCATAGCCGGACCGCTCCACGGGAGGTCGGATTTTTGCCAATTTTAATCCCAAATGGCGTCACAAAAACACCAAACAACAAAAAATGCAACACAAAAATCAACAATAAACATTGCCACAAAGGCCCTCACACAAAAAAATACCACCCACCCCCCCCCCCCAAACCCAAATCCCACCCCAAAAAAATACCCACCAAAACACCACACCCCCAAAAACCAACAAAAAAAACAAAAAAAAAAAAAAAAAACCCACAACCCAAAAAAGCAACCCCACTCAAAAACATATAAAATCCTCTATTGGCGCTCTTGCACTTAACCTCTTGGCATAGAAAATCGATGTCGGGGCACAAATGGTCGCTATTCTACTCCCTAAGAAGGCTACCATAGCCGGACCGCTCCACGGGACGACGGATTGTTGACACTTTCACCCCATTATGGCATCACCAAAAGGGTTTTTACCCACCAAAAATAGGTCCAAAAGTCGGAAAACTGCTTGCACATTCAACGGACAAACATCTGAAGGCACCCTAACCTAAGTCACCTTGGGTCAAGTGACTCGTCGCTTTTCTCATGGCGGTCATTCCCTCATCGATTCGTCGCTTGAGGGGGTAGTCACACTTAGTCACCAATCAACAAACACACACCCAATCAAGGCAATGGCATGCATTCAAAGAATCATTGACAAAGACAATCACGCTCCTGCTTGGGGCAGTAAACAAGCAACAATCACAAATCGATCAAACGCGATCAAACGCTTGGCATTCCCGAAGCATGAACTCAAGGTTCCCCCATGGATAAAAGGTTGCGCCCTTTGCCTATTCATGACTGATCAATGTCTAAGTTCAAGTCACACCTCACCAAAATAGGTTAATACTTGAAATCAAATTCCTTAGCTCGTCAGAAGCAAGGATTCAAGAATGCATCCCCTTTCCATGCTTGGGGCATCACAAGTTGGTTAGGTTACTAAGAAACCCTAATCACTAGTGCTTTGGTTATCTATTTTTGCTCAGCACTGCGTCACCCACAGCGCTTCCCAAAAAGGGGCATCTATAGACACCAAAACAGCACCAATCCGATTACGTGACTGCAAACACCGATCGCATTGACACACACTACCCCGATCTGCCATGAAAGCACGCATTCAAAGAGTTACCCACTTCCATTTTGAAGGTCAAAAAGTAATTTGGCACCTCTAGACATCCTGCTTCGACCATTCCGCCTTCGGGCCCTTTCTTTTGTTTTATGTCGCGATATCGCGACGCGATATCGCGACCATTCCGCCTTTGCGCCATGGTTTCGTTTGTTTGTCACGATATCGCGACGTCGCGATATCGCGACAACCTTCCGCCTTGCACCATAGTTTTGTTTGTTTGTCGTGATATCGCGACGTCGCGATATCGCGACAACCTTCCGCCTTGCACCATGGTTTTGTTTGTTTGTCGTGATATCGCGACGTCGCGATATCGCGACAACCTTCCGCCTTCACCTTGTTTTTTTCTCCATTCCCACTTCCTTTTTTTTTGTTGTCATGATATCGCGACGTCGCGATATCGCGACAACCTTCCGCCTTTGCCCTGGTTTCTTCTTTGATGTCGCGATATCGCGACGTCCAACCTCCCCTTGCCCTGTTTTTTCTCCGTGATATCGCGACAAACTCCTGCCTTTGCACCTGGCTTGATGTTAAACAAATAAAGGTGGACATTAAACAAATAAAGGTGGACATTAAACAAATAAAGGTGGACATTAAACAACGAAAGTGGACATTAAACAAATAAAGGTGGACATTAAACAATTGGTAGTGGAAGTCAGTCAATTACGGCTCCCTGCCTCGCATGCGCGCGAGTGGACGACCAGCGAACTGTCACGCAGACAAGCATGGGCAGGCCAGACAGGAAGAATTTCCCCCATCACGCACTAGCATGAACACCAACTGGCATCCCTGCATGCCCATAACAACTGCACCCTGGGAATTCTATAAATTGCAGAGTTCTCTCACCAAGAAGAAAAGAGGAGAGAAGGAAGAAACGTTTGGAGCAGCGAAGCCCTGCCCGTTTATCGCCAGACGCTCTGCCTTCGATTCACTTCTACCGCATCCGTGATCTCTTCTGCAAGGGAGGTCATTGGGTGTTTATGGAGAACGTGAATCCGGATCCATGGATCTATCAATTTGCCGACAAAGCTTACCGTTCTATTTTTATTTCTTTTGCATAATGACTTCGGGATTTTGATTGCAAGCATATCAACATGCAGGTTTTATTTCATTTCACTCTCACGAATGCTTCATTTTAACACAGGTGCTACTAACTCTTTCTTTGTTGTTTCTTTGAATGCAGGAGAAGCGGCAAGGATCGAGGACTCTTCAACACAAGCGACGGCAACACTTTGGCCCGCCCGTTTTACATGTGGGCACGCGAAAGGAGAACTACTAAAGACGATTGTAACTAAAACATGTTAACGCTCCTAGCCCCGGGAAGGGGAGGAGATGGATTGTAACCGAATCTGGAATCATATTAATAAAAAGGGTTGTGCTCCTGCTTTCCCCTTTTACGTTTGGTGTTGATTCGATTACATTCGTTGTATTTCATGCATCCAGTTAGCTTTGTTTGTATTGCATCTTAGTATTGTTTTTCTTCCGTCGTGTTTTCAAGGCTTAAATGAGATATATTAAGATGTAACATACTAATGAAACATACAAAATTTGATATTAATTTTTACAACACAAAACATAAAAATATATGATATTAATTCTTACATATACTAAAAACATAAATATATATATATATATATAATATGCCTTTCTCATTGAAAATATTCTTGATGCTGATGTATAACACTTCCCAATGGACTAACTTAAATTACCTAACATCCCATTCAAAATATTCTTAATGCTGATGTATAACACTTCCCAATGGACTAAGTTTAAAAAAAATACCATCCCAGAATAATTTAAGTAACACTTCCTAGTGCACTAAGTTAAATTACCTAACATCCCAAAAGAATTTAAGTAACAAACAGTCCATATGATTGAGGCGCTGTAGTGATGAAAACTGCAAACAGAAGAATTCCCAAATGTTATGATAATTTACGTTTTTTAAATATATTTAAATTATAAATTGAACAACGAGATTTGCTACCTTAAACCCAAAAACAAAAGTCTAAAGTCTAAATTAAATTTGCTACATCGAAGCCAAAACAGAAGTCTGATTTTGAATTTTTTAAGGAACTTTAGAATAAAAAAAAAAAAATCAAGCAATCATTTGAATACTTAATATTATAATGCATGCACAAAAAACAACAAATCCTAACCAGACAAATACTGTAAAAAAAACCATTAGAAAATGAAAAAATCAACAATACTCTGAAGAATGCTCCCTTAACAAAAGAAAACAAAAAATAAATCAAATCCCCAATGGCCAGAGATTTGCTACCTTAAACCCAAAACAGAAGTCTAAATTAGATTTGCTACCATGAAGCCAAAACAGAAGTCTGATTTTGAATTTTTAAAGAAAACTCCAAAATAAAAACAATTTCAAGCAATCATTTCAATACATAAAAAAACAGCAAACCCTAACCAAACAACAAAGGTTCATACTCTTAAAAAACCATTAAAAAATGAAAAAATCAACAATGCACTGAAGAATGCTCCTTTAACAAAGAACAAAAAAACAAATCAAATCCCCAAGGGCCAGAGATTTGCTGCTACCTTGAACCCAAAATAGAAGTCTGAATACCTTGAAGCTAAAACAGAAGTCTGATTTTAAATTTAAAAAAAAAAACTTCAGAATAAAAAAAAATTCAAACAATCATTTGAATTTATTAAAAAAAACTTCAGAATAAAAAAAAATTCAAACAATCATTTGAATACCTAATATTAATGCATGTAAAAAAACAGTAAACCCTAACCAAACAACAAAAGTTCATACTGTAAAAAAAACCATTAGAAAAAGAATGCTCCCTTAACAAAAGAAAACAAGAAAAAATCAAATCCCCAATGGGCGCTTCAATAATCTTTTCTCCTTTACATGCTATTTATAGGTTTTCGTTTGCTTTTAAAAACGGCTATAAAATCCTTTTTTCCACATTTCTAACGACTATGGAATCTTCTCTATTGTTCTTGAGGATAATTCTTTGTTTTTTTAAGAACGGCTGTAAAATCTTTGCTCTGCTTTTTTTTAGAACGGTTATAAAATCAAACGTATAAATTTTTCTACTGTGGTCAGTCTTATTCTACATCCTATATCTTAAACTAATTGCTTTCACCTCAATGCGGCCAGAATTAAACTCCTACATTACCTGCATATTGGAAAAACTGCTTTGCTTTTAGACGTAAGTAATGGAAGTGTCCATCATCTCTCTCGCTGTGGAACCAAATTCCTATGATGGAAGTAATGCCTCTTTCCCTTCAATGCAAAAGATCCGCTGGATCGAAATACGTACCCGCCAACTTTAACTGTCTGCCACGTAGCTCCCACATTCTCTGACATTAATTATTACTCAACCATCCCCTGTACGAAAGGATGCCTCGGAGACCATGCGCGGTGGAAGTGGGTGAGTCGTAATAATACTTAAAAGTTTTAAATTTAAAATTTAAATAACAATACACTTGGTGTTGAACTTATTCATATAATTAAGTGATGCTGATAATGAGTATTACAATATATTTATTTATAATTAATGATAATTTTCAATATTTTTATTTTTAATATAACTATTTCAATATATTATTAATTAGATTGTAATTAGGTTTTTTTGAACTTTTTATTTTAATATTTTATTAAGATTATAATTTAAAAATTTACATTTCATCATAAAGTATCTTCACTATGAATGCTTTTTAATATGGGAGAATTAGATCTGTTTTGTATGAAAATAATTTATTTTTAAAAAAATATTTTAATCCCTAAAACTTTAGGGCCACAACCTTTTTACAAGGGGATAAGAATAGCGGTGGAAGTCAAATTTCCAATATTTTTCCCCTTGTAAAAAGCAAGTGAGGGTCTTTATGGAAATCAAAATTTCCCACGACCATTAGAAAAAATCGATACGATGTTTATTGAAATCAAATCTGTGTTTGGAAAATCTTTATAAAAAAGTTCTTATACAAGAAAGAGATGTCATTCACAAATTGAGAGGAGCCATGGTGAAGCGAGCTCCTTTTCATTTGTTTTTTCTGTGTGAAAGTGCTTTGCATTTTTGCAATTCTAATATTTTGTTTTTCTATATATTTCTTTTAAAAAGAAATTAAAAATATATATTAAAATAAGATTATTTTGTAAGTTGGATAAAAAAAATTTAACCTTAATTAAGAAAAGTATTCATTCGTTTTTTTTTTAATATTTTTTATAAATATTTATGACTTTAAAACCTAAGATCCTAGTTATAATATTAAAAGGAAATCTGAATTAGAGCCACGTTTATAATATATTTGCAATAGATGTTTAAATTAACCAAATGATAGATTTGCTTACTAACCTCCTTAATCCCTCAATAGTCATACCATTGTACCACTCAACCCCCTACCTCCTTCCTGTCTTAGCCTAAAGTTTTATAAATTATTTTTAAAGTTTTATGATATTCATATATGTACTCTAAATTGTGTTATGTATTTTTATTGGGATGAGTTTATCCATGCAAGGAATTTCTTCATAAATTCACCATGCCCATGGATATGATTCTTGAATATTCACAAGCTAGGATTCCAACTATTACATGCCAAAAGACTATATGTTTGTTGTGGTTTTTACTTCATTTTGTAAAATGATTTAATATTTAAAATTTTAGACTTAAATTATTTTATTTGAATTGATATTAACTAGTATATAATTATTAAGTTGCAGAGAAAATAATTTGTTTCAAGCGACCAAGGCATCAGGGTGTGGATGGACAAATTGAAAGGTTAGTGCACAATATGTATCATAGTTTGATAGAATGTTTTGTGTTGATATTTATATAATTAATTTTAAATTAATTGTAATTATATTTATGAGGTAAATTGAAAGGTTAGTGTACAATATGTATCTAGTTTGACATAATGTTTTGTGTTGATATTTAAATAATTTCTTGTAAATTAATTGTAAATATATTTATCTTATTATTATTGTAAAATCATCTTATTTGATATATATTTTTTTATTAGATGGAATAAGGGATTTTCAAACTATTCTCGAACCTTTTTACAATGCAAAGCATGGTTTTGAGGGTTCCTAAACGTTTTTACAACAAAATCCTTGAGAAGATGAGTGTAAGGAAAATAATAAAAGGAACCGAGCTTAAAAAAATAGGGTCCATTAGCCAAATGCAAGAAAGAGATGAAGAATTGGATCTCAAGGATCCTAAATAATCTTCACCAATCAAAGTCAACAACAGAACATGAATCTTGAGAACTCAGAAATCCACCCAATCATTTGACTTGCTTCAGATTAGAATAAAAAATATTATAAACTATAAAAGTTTCTCACCCAAGTCATCAAACACGATCCCAAGGAGAAACGTGGGATCCACTCAAATCACCAAGTCCAACTTCAAATTAAATTTATAAAGATACTAAGAAGAGTTTCCTGCACAAGTCGAAAAACACACTCTCACTCTAAGAAAATTAAGAAAATATTTAGATTGGAAGTTTCTTGCTCACTCTAAGAAACAAACTCCTGCTCCAAGAAAATTCAAAAAATTAGTTTGAAAATTTCCTGCCCATGCCATGGGGAAAAGGATTCTTTGCACTCTAGCAAGCACCTACAAAAGAAATCTAGTGAAGACCCTTACGCATGAATCACAACAAAATTTGCCTCCTTCCATAATGCATTCTTGATTTTAAATAAATTATCTTCATCCAATTTTATTTCCTGCAAAAGTAAAATATGAGGAGCTAAATCCTTTCTCATTGAGGCTAAAAGTATTTTCTTGGAATGGTCATTGAGGCCTCTCACATTCCAAGATAAAAATTTTATTTTTGATTCTTGGAGTTATTTTTCTTCCCCCCACCTGCATGAACCAGAGGTTGGGATTTGGTGCTTTGAGAATTCTCTAAAAAATTCACCTGCTCATTGTTAGCTTCTAGCTTCAGGATCACTTGGGACCCATTGGCAATGTCAATCTTAGTGGCTCTTTTCCCAATCTCTTTGTTTGGCATGTAGACACTAAAATCATGTAAATCAGATAAGATTGCTAATGCGCCACTCTTATCGACATCATATGGCCCCATTGGGCAACCCTCTAGGGTTACATAGGGCTCCCAAACACTTTTGGGAAGGTTTCCACCAGTTTTGGGAAGTTTTGGGCCATGTACCCATGGTCATCCCACCCAGGGATGGTCATAGTTCATGACCATCCCACCCAGGGATGGTCACCAAAAACCATCCCTGGGTGGAACGACCATGAACCAGACCCTTCAAAATTCAAAGGGTGGGATAAATGGTAATCAATTCCTACCATTTATCCTACCCAATCATCCAAAATTGATTTGGAGGTTGTCATAGACATCAGAACCTACAAATTGGAGGCCCCAAATGGGCAACCTCTTCCACCCTAGTGCATGGCAAGGGAATTGACAAGTGGCGACACTTGCCTTGCATGCCAAAACTTGCCCCTTTGCCTCTTGTGCCCTATTTGGGCTATAAATTGAGGTGTGCTCACCCAATTTCAAAGGAGATAATTTGAAGCATTGCTCATGAAGTGTTGCTCACATTTGTCCTCACATTTGCCATCACACTTGCCCTAGTATTTTCCTTGAAACCCTCTTCATTCGAAGGCGCTTTCAAGGGCATCACAAAATATGCTTAATCAATTCCAAAACCTATCAAATTGGAGATTAATTTGACCAAATTTGATGACAAGACATTTAGGAGGGTTCTAAACCAAATCCCCTTGAAATTGGTGGTAAAAACCACCCAATTTTGTGACCGTCCCACTCGAGGATGGATAACAGTCCTAGTTGCACCTACTAGGGATGGTCATGAAATAGTTAAAAATTTTTATGCAATTTCACCATATATCAATTCTAAATCATTATAATAGCCTTGCATTCAATTTTGGTTAAGTTTTGAGTAGTTTTGATGGGTCAATTTAGGTTTTTGTGATTGTAGTCCTAGTTGTTCCTGCCAGAAATGGTCATAGGTTCTGCCCTAAATTTCCTTTCAATTTATGCTCATATATTCCCAAAATCATCTTAATAACATCATACTAAATTTTTAAGTCATTTGGAGTTGTTTTGATTTGTTGCAAATTAGTTTTATATTCATTATTGCATACTTTTCAAGGTTTTCAATATAAAACGCATATGCTATTAACAATTTTCAATATCTTGTGTGTAGGTGTAGGTATTCTAGGCATGAGGGAGGATCTAAGAGGTATATTAAGAGAATCCCAATATTAGCTCTCAATTGTGGGTTGCGAGAAGAACATTGAAACATGCCATCAAGCTCATGGAGGGATTTGATCCCTTTGTAATTTGTAATTTGAAATGTATCAAAATATGAAGCCCTCAAAGGGGATGTATTGTAACCTTATTGATTGATGGATTTATAAATACAAGGAGAAACCCCCCATTTTTACTTCAAATAATTCATCATTTCAATAGATTACATAGTTTACATCTTTTGCACCTTTTCCCTTTGAATGCTTGCTTAGAACTATAACTACATTTCAATACAACCATTAAAGGTATGTCATTTTTTATGCTTCTTCAGTGGTGATCATGGTGGGACCCTTTGTCCCTTGTCCCATTTCAATTTTTCATTTTTGACCTCCTTTTTGTGTTTTGTAGGTTGTAGGTTCTGGTCGTTTTGAGCAGAAAAACCCCTAAATCCCTGGTTGGAACTGCCAGGGATAGCCACTATAAATATTCCACCTAGGGATGGCCCCAAAATTTGTAGCCATCCCACCTAAGGATAGCCACAAAACCAGGGGTTTTCATAAGAAATTTCTAGAAACAACAAGTTTTAGAACAGAAAAGGTAATTTTCCAAACCTTCAATTTGTATCTAGGTTGTTTCAAAAAGCTTCAATTTTAATTTTTCTTGTCTTTTATGTGCATGTGAAAGTTAGATTTCATATTTCTAAATTTTGTATTAACAAAATCAAAGAAAAATAGGAAAAGGAACAACCTTCTAAATGCATTTGTCTGGTTTTCTTGCGTATAACTTACCTAAAGGTTAAGTTTTCATATAGTTTACCAATTTTGTAGCTTCCTTTTATATATGCTTATGATTCTAAAAGTAAAACATAATTTCATGCATTTAGTGAATAATCATTGAATTCTATATTGTTTTCTTTCAATCATTTTAAAAGGAACCACACACACCATGTTCTTTTAAATGTTAGTGAGTTGGAATTCATTCCCAACCACTGATAGAGTTCAACGATGATGGGTTTCATCTCCATCCATTGGCTCAAATCCCATGTACCTTATTATTGGCCAAAACTAGCTCCAAGAACCATCATAGCTTGTGGAATAGAGCATGTATCTCTCTTCAAAGAGGTATATCATTGACCATAGGTGAACTAGGTGAGGACTGGTAGGACCTATGCTCCTTGATCGGGTATGGATTTCATCTCCATACTTTGGTTGGTTCACGTGACCGAAATTTCATTATTGATTGTCGAGATGTGAGTGTATAGGTGAAAACCACTTAAACTATTGAGTATTACATCAACAAAAATTCAAAACATGTGAAAGATATTCTTTACAAAAGCAACAAATCTAAAACACATCAAACAATTTAGGAACACATAAACTTTAAAAGAGATAATCATTTGTATTCTTGTGTGTTTCTATTGATTGTGTATTTGAATTCATAAAAATTGTAAAGGAGATAATCACATAGAGGTTTAGAGTAAGTAGTTATGGTATATACCCATAGCCAAGCCCATTTAAGGGTGGACGTTACGAGGAGTAGGCAAGAGGACATAGAGCATCTTTAATTTGATCCCAAGGACATGGTTATACCTCCTTGGTGGCCAACTACTCTCCCTAGTCCTAGAAGGTCAGAAAGGGGACCTAGCCTACAAGGGACTCCTACATGGGGTACCCCCATAGGTCATAGTCCCAATTTGGGAAATTATTTCCCTAATATAGATACTTCTAATGCCTTCTTTCAAGAAGAGCAACCATGCAATGAGGTACCTCCAAATAGAGAAATACCATGCATTCGCATGCTTGCTCGATCTATCCTACACACTCATGTGCAGGATCAAGAGTACACACCTAGGGTAGGGTTGAATGATCATCTCATGCTTTCAAATCACCCTTCCCCAAGGTACCAACATCAAGATGAGTATGATACTCATCGTAGTGGGTAAGCTAACTCTACCCTACCTTTCCTCATTTATGAAGGAAGACCTAAGAATGATCATGATTCTTCTTGATCCATGATGTGCCTCTACACCTATAGAATACCAAGAATACATATTTAGGAGTGAACCTCAAGTAAATGTGACTTCTCTCAATCAAGGGAAACTCGTAGTAGATCTCACAAATCCTCCTAAACAAGATAGGTATCAAGGCAATAGTGCTAGGGCACATAGACCTAATACAATTGATCAAATCAATCAATTAGTAAAGAGGTATGTTGATCACCAAGCCAAGTTTAATCAACTTAGGTCTGATAAACAATGCTTGGATCTCTTAGAGCAGTGATAATAATTAGAGAGACAAATACTTGAAAAACAGATTCAAGAAACATTGTGTAATGGGGTTCCTACTCCAAGTATGCATAGACAGGAGGCTCACCAGAGGCAACCTAATTTCCAACAAAATAGGTCTCCTAGACCTAATCAAATGTTACCTCCTAGACCTCCTAGGCCTGAACAGAATTTACATAATAGGCCTAATATAGATCACCTTCAATAGGCTTTCATTCCTCCTTGTAGGCCCCTCCCAAAAACACCTTATGGGGCTTATGATGATTTGGAACAAAATGAGGATTATTTAGAAGCACCTTTTGGAGGGATGGGTGATGAAAATCAACCATATCAATATATGCTTAACATTCCTCATCCACCTCTAAGGGTTCAAAACAAAGAAGAGGAAATCAAATCCTCGGATGTGTATCAAGCATTGCTTGAATGTATGGAACATATAGAGAGTAAGATAGTGGGGACTGGGCTTCAAAAACCTACCTTGCAACAATTGCAGAATCAACCATTGCATCCATCCATTCCTTCTCCATCATACCCTGAGCATTTTAAAATGCCAAAATTGGATAGATTTAAGGGGGAAGAAGATGTGCAAGAGCATGTTACAAGATTCATAAATCAGTGCTTTAGCATACAGGAGAATGATGCATTACTCCTAAGAAATTTTCTAAGTACCCTCTCTAGCCCTACCATTGAGTGGTTCAACCAACTTCCAAGACATAGCATCTACACTTTTGAACAATTTGTAGATGCATTCTTGGAATATTTTACCTTTAATACCAAAATAAATGTGACATTAACTGACCTTACGAGGTTAAAGCAATATGATGATGAGTCGATCACTGAATATGGAAATAGGTGGTGAATGCTCTTAGCTAAGCTACCTTATCTATTGCCAGTATCCGAGTTAACTCGGATGTTTTCAAAGAGTTTCTTAAAACCCATATCTTTATTATTACAACTCCAACAATATCCCACTCTTGGAAGATGCTCTAGCATAGGCTAGAACCATAGAGGAGATCAAAATCCAAGAGGGAGAGATAGCTAAACCTCATAAAAAGGAGTGGACAAAGAATCCTAAAAGTCATCAAAGCTGATAGCGGTCAATCAAGTGGCCATTAATGTCCCAAGGCCTACACAAATGATGCCTCCTCAAAAGGTAAATTATAAGGCCCAACCTCCTCCTACGAGTTATAATAATAATACTCAAGTGAATCAGGGATAGAATCAACAGCGTCACTCTAAGCGATAGTTTACGCCCTTCGTTGAGTCAATGGACTCCCTATTTGATCATTTATGGGCTGCAAAAATGATTAATCTTCCAAAAATCAAGCCCATAGACCTGAATACAGGTAAACCAAAGCCTATGGGATGTCGAGAAGATCAATATTGTAAATATCATTGGCAAAGTGGCCATGATTTACCTACGTGCTATGGTTTCAAACACCTAGTACAGGATATGATTGAGAGGCATGAGCTTCAAGTGGATAATCCTCTTACCCCTAAAAATCAACAGATGGGTGTCTTCAAGGACCCATTACCTACTCATGAGGTATAGGTAGCTCCTACTAAACCAATGAATGAGGTTAAGATGACACCCCCTTTGCAAGGGTACATCGGGATGGTGAGTATTGTGACTAGGAATAGATGATATCCAAGTCAAGTTGCACCACCTACAACTTCAAGTGATGTTCCATCAACATCATAGCCTCCACCACCTATAGTACAAAGCCTTCCACCTAGGCCAACAATAACAATAAAAAGCAAGCTTGCACAAAGCTTGAGGACAACATCAGCTAGATTATCCATTTATGAGCTAATTCAACAATCTCCTCCTCATAGAGAAGCTCTAATGGATATTCTAAAGTCAATAGAGTTGCAACCCCAAGAGTCTAACTCCATCATTAATTTTATGGGGCATGTGCAATAATGTAAGGAACCAGTGATCACATTCCATGAGCATGAGCTCAAGACCATAGCAAGTGATGTGGTGGACCCTCCTTTGCACATCATTGCATGTGTAAACGAGATACCATACAAGAGAGTTCTCATAGACACTAGTTCATCTAGAAATATCATAACAACTAGTGCTCTAAAACACCTAGGACTACCAACATCTCATGTTGTTGCATCCACTTACACCCTTTGAGCATTCAATGATACGATATGCTCCATAATCAATATTATAGTCCTACCCATCCAGGTGGGATGCAAAACTATATCGACATTGTGTCATGTGTTGGAGGGTGCGATGGCCTATAACATATTTCTAGGTAGACCTTGGATCCAAGACATGAAGTGTGTCCCATCCATTGCTCATCAATGTCTCAAATATACTTATGAAGGGTAGGTGCACATAGTCTCTATAGATCTAGAGCCCTTTAAGTACTGCAATATGGTGCAGCAAATCCTAGAGTCAACATTACCATCGACTCATGTGGAATTCTGACTGAATGCACCTATTTAGGGTCTACCCCCTTCTCCATTACCTTCCATTACACCATCACCATCTTCATCCATACCATCATCATCATTGGCAACTTCAGAGACGCCTTCGACATCATCAGATCCTCCATAGAGGAACATGTCGAAGAGGCCAATCGATGAGATCCCTCCTATCATTTCCACCATATCCATGGAAGAGATTCCTTGTTTAGTAGATGAGGAACCATCTCAAGAGGTTCACATTGAGTCACCTCAAGCCTCACTTCCATCCCCTACACCTTCACCATCCTAGGTCACAATACATAT
The DNA here is from genome assembly GCA_028583015.1 of Wollemia nobilis. NCBI lineage: Eukaryota > Viridiplantae > Streptophyta > Pinopsida > Araucariales > Araucariaceae > Wollemia > Wollemia nobilis. The sequence goes on from JAQPPZ010016831.1 coordinate 4,295,094, forward strand.
GTCTAGTACAGGGATAGGAGAGTACTTAGTGAGAAATATCACAATAGTTCCATCTATAGAGATAATGCAAGATATGGGATGACCTCATCTTCCCATAGGTAGCATCGTACCTCTAGGTATACCACCCTATCAAACAAATTTTATATATGGGGGTATAGAGTATGGAACATTGCCAAGTCCTCAACAAGAAGAAGATGATGAACCTTTTTTTGAGGACATAAACTACATGTCAAATCCTGACTATGCCTTGTGATATCTACATCACTATAATTGGCATGGTTTTAGTCTAGGATTATATGAGCAAGGTACTCATGTTCCATGTCAACCACAATATCAACTACCATATGATAAATCTGGGTTGGGACACAATAAGCCAGTACCATTGGATGTACTCACAGATAGCCTAGAATGCCTAGGTCTAAATTTTAGGGATGAGCTTGTGCATGATCCCTATGCCAATCCAAATCATGTCCATTCATTGGGAGATTATTTTCCCATAAACATGGTAGATCAAGGGTTATCTAGTGATGTCGCTCAACCTCATGAAGTGGGAGAGAGCTCGCATACCTTTCAATATGATAGTGAGGAAGAGGATCAAGGTCCTCCTCATGAATGGATGATAGATGATGAGTAAGACTATGGCATAGCACCCATAAATTATCCAAGATTAGATGAGGAACATGATCGAGTTATCCCTTTGGATGATGAAGAAGAGTTCTATATTCGCATGTTCCCCATACAACATCCTATCTGGTGATAGATTTTACCACTTGAAGAGCAAGATCATCACCTTCCTCATCGACCACCGTCATTCATTCCATTTCCACCAAAACCACCCCTACGAGTTAAGAGACAACATCAGATCTCTAGACCCACTCACCCATGGAAGGGAGATCATGTATCCATCAACATGATTTCCATAGATCTAACTACACCATTGAGAGATCTGAATAACCCATCAAAGCCATTGCACCTCGACCTTGAGGTAATTGAATTTGATCAAGGAGATTCTCCCCCATCGCCATCAGAGTATTGGCCTTGTGAGGAAATGTTACAACCATTTCATTTTTCTCCAAGAACTACTCAAAATATTTTTCAAGCTGAGGTTGAGCATGAATTTCCAATTGATGAAGTAAACCCAGCTGATGACATTCACTTGATCCCTACTCCACATCAGTTGGAAGAGGGGTCCCATATGTCAATTGAGCCAACAATTGATAGGGATATCGGTACAGATCTCGATAATCCCCATAACATCAAATTAGGGGAAGGTCTATCCCCTAATGAACAAGATGATTTCACAAAAGTCTTAAAAGAAAGGATAAAAGATTTTTCTTGGTCTTATAAAGATATGCTAGGACTAGATCCTAATCTAGTCATGCATAATCTTACACTGGACCCAAATGTCAAACCAGTTAAGCAAAAGTTGTGTAAGATGCATCCAACAGTCACCTTAATGGTAAAATATGAATTGCAAAAACTATTGGATGCTGACTTTATCATATTAGTAGATTATCCACCATGGGTTTCAAACATGGTACCTATCAAGAAACCCGATGGGAGGATTCACATTTGCACTGATTTTAGAGATCTCAACAAAGTGAGTCCTAAGGATGAGTTTCCCTTACCAAACATTGATGCATTGGTAGATGCCACAATAGGACATGAAATGTTATCCCTTATGGATGGTTTCTCTAGATACAATCAAATTTATATTAATCTAGAAGACCAGCTAAAAATGGTGTTCACAATACCTTGGGGGACATTCTGTTACAAGGTCATGCCTTTTGGCCTTAAGAACATTGGTGCCACCTACCAATGAGCTATGACATATATCTTCCATGATTACATGCATAAAATTTTGGAAGATTACATAGATGACTTATTGGCAAAATCTCTATTGTACCATGAGCATATCGATGTATTGCGCAAGGTTTTAGATCACCTCATTGAGCATAATGTTAGGCTAAATCCCAAGAAGTGTGTATTCGATGTCACATCTGGTAAACTCTTGGGATTCATAGTCTCTAAGTGAGGCATAGAAGTAGACCCAAATAAGGTCAAGGTAATCCTAGAAATGCCTCCCCCCACAACTATCAAGTAGCTACGTAGCTTGCAAGGAAAGGTCGCATCCATAAAGTGCTTCATAGTGCAATTATCGGATAAGTGTCGACCCATGAACAAGTTGCTACACAAGGGGGTCTCATTTCATTGGGATGAAGAATGTCAAGATGCCTTTGATGAGATCAAACAATACCTAGCTTCGCCGCCAGTATTGGCTCCTCCATGACTAGGAGTGTCATTCTATCTTTACATCTCAGCTATTGAGCTGGCATTGGGCACCATGTTGGCCCAAAAGAATGAATTTCATAAAGAATATGCTACATATTATATTAGTCACACCCTGGTCAGCTATGAAATAAAATATGCATACATTGAGAATCTATGCTTAGTAGTGGTCTTCACCACTAAAAATCTATACCATTACATGCTCAACCATACAACGTATGTAGTATCTAAGGAAAATCCATTGTGATACATGATGAGTCAAACATATCACAATAGTCACATGGTGAAATGGATTATGTTGTTGATAGAATTTGACCTAGAGTTCATTGGATAGAAATCAATCAAAGGATAGGTCATAGCCGATCAACTAGTAGAGGCTCCTCTCCAAGATGACCAACCTCTCACTATAGAGCTTCCCGATGATGGAGTTTTTCATATCTCAGAATCACCTGATCCTGAAGAGCCTGAGTCACAAGTTGACATAACTCTATTTTTTTATGGTTCTAAGTGCGAGCAAGGGGGTGGCATAGGAATCATGTTTTTCACACCACAAGGGGCTCCAATACCCCTTTCATTTAAACTTGATTTCCCATGCACCAATAACAATGTCGAGTATGAAGCCCTCATCATAGGCCTTCAAATGACAATCACCATGAAAATAACAAAGCTAAACATTTTTGGTGATTCCTTGCTCATAGTTAATCAGGTCAAAGGGATATTCTAGTGTAGGTGCCTAGTCTTGCAAGCCTATAAAGCCCTAGTGGATAAAATTCTAGTAAAGTTTGAATGGTATGATATTGAGGCACTCCCTCATTCATCTAACCATTTTACGGATACAATGGCCTCCTTAGGGTCTTTAATCCCGTAAAACCCATCTGATGATATCATGACTATTCAAGTGAAAATGCTATCACAATCTATGACTAAGCGTGATGAGCTTAACTCCATACTAGAAGTCCACATGATTCAGATTGAACCTTCACATGAAAGGTTCTCTCAAATTCACAATTATTTGAATAATGCCAATTGGGGGACTTTGTTCCCTCAAAATTCTTTTGATACTAGCACAATGCTATATCTACAAGTTCACTCTCAATCAACATTTGCAAGAGAGGAATGTCAAAAGGATTGCGTAGTTCATACAATTGAGGCTTCTTTAAAACAAGATTGGGCCATACAAATAAAAGATTATTTAAAACTAGGAAGTATTCCTTCTAGATTGTCGCATGTCGCAAAATGAGCATTTAAGAAAAAGGTAGCAAAGTATGTCTTACTAGGAGACATAATGTATCATCGAAGCTATGAGGGTATCCTCCTTCATTGCTTAGACTCACAAGAGTCAGCTTGGGCCATTGCCCAAGCACACGATGGTACATGTGGTGGCCATTTTAGTGGCATGGCCATCGCAAAGTGCATTCTTTGCATGGGCTATTATTGGCCAAATTTAGAGTAATATTGTTGTGCTTATGTAAAGAAGTGTGTAAAGTGTCAACATCATGCAAATTTGACACACGTACCTTCATAGGCCTTACAACCGATTCAATCGGTTTGGCCATTTGCACAATGGGGGTTTGATTTAATTGGGAAAATCTCACCTGCCTCCTCAGACCATCACACATTTATCATAATGACTACTGAGTACTTCACAAAATGGGTGGAAGCAATTCCCCTTACCACTATGACTGGACCTCGCATCGTGGAGTTCATGTTGCATAACATCATATGTCATTTTGGTATTCCATCCAAGATAATTTTAGATAATGGGACATCCTTCAAGAATAAGGATGTGCATGCTTTAACAACAAAGTATAATATAAAGCACAACTTTTCTATGCCCTATTATCCACAAGCTAATGGGCAAGCAGAGGCATCTAATAAAATAGTAGTTGCAATCTTAAAGAAAACCATTAAGGAAAATCATAAATATTGGCATAATCAATTACCTCTTGCCCTTTGGGCCTATCGCACTAGTATTCGGACTCCCACTAGGGCAACTCCATTTTCACTAGTGTATGGTGTTGAGGCTATCATACCTTTAGAGTTAGAAATCTCATCATTGTGTATCTCCATGCAAGAATTCATCGATGATGATACCATGAGGCAAGCTCATCTAGATCAATTAACGTTGCTTGATGAATGATGCGTCAATGCTCTTGAGCATCTACGTGTTTATCAAGAGTGCCTTAAGAGAGCTTACAACATGAAATTCCACCCTAGAGACTTTCAGGTTGGTGATTTAGTTCTAAAAGAGAACCAACAAAATTCAAATTTTCCACCCCATCTATAGGATAAATTTATGGTAAACTAGTTAGGTCCATACATCATTACTAGTCATATTGGACCTAGAACTTATCGCTTAGCATCCATCGAAGGAAGTGAAGAGCCTGAACCATTGAATATCAGTCACTTATGACCTTTCCATGCTTAGAGCACCATGCCCCCTAAAATACCCCTAGGTAGTCTATGACCATCTAGGTCACTCTAAAATACCCCTAAGTGGTCTATGACCATCTAGGTCAACCTAAAATACCCTAGGTGGTCTATGACCATCTAGGTCACCCAAACACCCCTAAGTGATCTACAACCATCTAGATCACCTAAAATACCCCTAGGTAGTCTACGACCATCTAGGTCACCCTAAAATACCCCTAGGTAGTCTATAATCATCTAGGTCACCCCAAAATACCCCTAAGTGATCAACAACCATCTAGGTCACCCTAAAATCCCTAGGTTCTAACCATTAGGTCAAAATACCCCTAAGTGGTCTACAACCATCTAGGTCACCCAAAACACCCCTAGGTGGTCTATGACCATTTAGGTCAACCCAAAATCCCCAAAGGTATCTATAAACCCTTTGGTCACCCAAAAAGCTCCAATGGCATCCACTAAGCCCATTGGTCAAACTATATATATATATATATCAAAATTTCAAAAACATCATTAAAATCATCAAAAACACAAAAATATTGCATTGCATTACATTTCATATCATTTGCATTATAACATCATTTGCATTAGGCATACTCATCATTGCATTATGCATTATTAGAAGTTGATCATACATGTCTAGCACCAAGTATGTACACTAGGCATCTATCAAATTCAATATTGTCAAAGGTCAATTTTACCACCTATTTACATTACATTTATCATTTACATTTACACTCCATATTGTGTGTTTGTTTCCCATCACTTAGCCATTATTCATAAGGCATAGTTAGGGTTTTCGATCACTCAACCATATCTAGTTTTCTTTTCAGATTTTGTAGAAAGCTATCATGATTTTTAGAAGGTAGAATCCTACTTAGATTATACCTTGTATACATCAAAATCCCAACATAGTTTCACATTAATAAATCCAAGTTTAGCACAAGGAAAGATGAAACTACAAAGTGGTCTAGGTTACCTTAAGAAAAAAGTTTACCTTGCTCATCCCCCTATGTGAATGGTTCAAAGATGTTGAGAATTAACAAAAGGACAAGTTCCTCCTTACCCAAATAATCAAAATCCCTTGCTTCACACCAAAAATGGGGTAAGTATCCAAAGAGAAAAATAAATAGTGATTATTATCACTTAACAATATGCAAAAAAAATAGTGGTTTTTACCATTAGCAAAAAGTAAAATAAATAGTGGTTCTCACCACTATCAAAATCCATTGCTCACCAAACAAAATGAGCAAATCCCTTGGAAAATTCAAAATTAAAATAAAATAAGGGAGTATTGAACTTGAATCCCTAAAATTCTCAGCATTAGAGAACCATAAGGTGATCCTCATTACAGGTTGGGTGGCATCAAGCCCACCTGGAAATGGTGATATCCTTACGCATGATGATATGTCTATCACATAAGCGACTTGCTTTTGTATAGACCAATGTTTGCATGAGGATGAGCTAGCTTTTGGTAGCCTATACTGCCTAGTGGTCTAATCCAACTAAGTACAAAACTCAGGATAATGATACTCATAGGGTGATCTTCAGTACAGATGGGTTGAATCAATCATGTTTGGCACTAGGGTATCTTTATGTATTATCATAATAATGAACTCACATGCACACATAGGGATATTGAATATCTTGGTTATCTTAGAAGATTTATACTTTGTTAAAAAGTCTTGCATAGTTATTATACAACTTTTGATTAGGTAACTAGAGTGTTTGAGTCTCCTAAAAATCCCAAACATATCATATAACATTACACTATTCATTCCATTTCACATCATGTTGTCACATGTTTGTTAAGTTACATTTACACAAGCCATTACATAGTGTCATAATAACATGAAAATGATGAGATAAATTTTGTACAATCCATGGTGCTAGCATATAATGTGTCAACTAGTAATCATAATACATCATACAAATTAAACAAATCATCCATTTCATTGTGCATTTACAAATATACATATCATAAAATCACATCATATAAAAAATACATGCATACATGATAGGCATCCATCAAAGCATCATAAAAGCACATATAAGCATTGCATACATCTCATAAAGTAGTAAAAGAGTACATGATGATAACAAAAAACTCATATATATATATATATGTATGAAATCAAAGGCTACATCATAGTCCATAAACTACCCATAGGCTACAATAAAGTGGGTCCTCAGACCTCACACTCCAAAAACCCAAAAATCCAAAAAGAGCCATCAGAGTCTCAAAACCATGGTCACGCAAGACCGATACTATGACTCTCACCCCTACCCTCAATCAGAGTCCACTGAGAACTCCCAGATCTGCTACCTCCTACCCTATCTAACCTCCATATAGAGCTAGGAGGCCCCATCCATGCAGAAGACTATCCTGTACCACTCCTCTAACTCTAGTGTGACCCACTAGCAGATGGATGATCTAGTAAGCACCCCCTAAGGTGCACTATCTCATCCTCCAACTCATCAGTATAAGTCTACTCCTATCAACAATGAGTCTGGTAGGTCACCACTAAGGACTAAAGTTGTGCCACCTCCTCTCATAGCATAGCTATCATACCACTACTATATCCCTCATGGCTAGGGCTCTATGCTCCAACCTATGCCTAAAGAGTAGCTATCATTATTCCTACCTATCCATATCAACCTATGCACTCTACACTACCTCTACCTAGGAGAGCTCTCTCCTATGTATACTCTCATAGAACTCTAATAAGATCACCCCACAACTTAGTAATCATAGCATCTCATGCTACTAGCTATGCCTGCATCCCTTGATCATCAAAGTCAGCCTCACCAAACACCCTGTAGATCCTCTAATTCAATGAGATCTATCCACTCATCTACTCACATGATGATGCACATGTCGCTCACCTATATCTACCTCCTCATCATCTGGAGACTCATCCTAACCCTCCTCCTTTAGAGCATCCCTGGGTGCCTCCTCTACCACCATAGCTGCATCCCCTCCTAGTGGCCCCTCTCCTCACCACTACCATGTCACCCACCAAGAGTCATACTCCTCTATAATCCCAACATCATCCAACTCAAATACCTCTACTATAAGATCTAACTCCTCTCCCAATGCCTCCACTATAGGCCAACTAAGAGTCCTCTCATCCCAACAATGATGATAGATCATCAACTCACTAGGAAACCCCTAGCATAGCCTAAACTATCATAGGACTCAAGCATAAGGAAAGTACTCTCACTCAATCCCATGTCACCCAACTAGCCATCTACCTCACCTCACCTAACGTAGCTGTGTCTCAGCCTCAACCCATACTAGACAATCTCTATAAGATCTCCAAGTAACCTCCTCTACCTTGAGTCATGCAAAGGACTCTACATAGTGCTCAACATCACCTACAAAGTGATGAATCTAACCTATCTCCTAAGCCCTCTACCATAGAATCCCATAGCCTATATCCCTATCAACAAGCTATGCTCAGGTCATCCAAGGTAGTCCTCATGGTCGATCCACAATAATATGTTACCATCCCCAAACTTATAGTAGAAAACTACAACCCAATCCCTTCTACCCATGGGAGTGGATCTCATATAACTCATCATATAACTATACTAATAATGTAGGACCCCAAGCCATCACTATAGGCTCCTCCTCAATGCACTCCACAAGTGTAAAAACCAACTCTATAAGGTTCCAGGGGAACCTAGCTCCTGAAGAGTCTAGAAGCAACATGTTGGAGATCAAAGTCATCAAAAAGTAATGTCTAATACCAAATACATCAGCTACAAACCATAACTCTACTAATATCCCTCCACTAAGTAGGTCACTCACTACCTCCTCCTAGTATCCCCTAAAGTATCTCTACATCACTACATCTCATCGATCTCGATGAGTAGATACGATAGGGAACCCCTCTATAAAAATGCATAATATCTGATAGACATCCTCTAAAGTCACCATCATCTCCCCTATAGGTAGGTGGAAGGTGTTGGTGCGAGGATCCCAAAGGTCTATCAAGGCAATCAAATAAGCGTGATCACCCACCACAGGCTCCAACCATGTCACATGCTTAAGGCCAATGGCATCGAGCCATTTCCAATCCTCCTCTATCAAAATATCCCTAGTGACCTGAAAGAGATTTGAAACTCGATATCGACTCTTCACCACCTGATAGAGTTAAGCAACTTGTCAAAAATGCACTAAAAATGCATCAAAAAAGTCCAAAAATACCAAAAAAATGACCAAAAAGGGCCCTTTTTACCCTAGTTTTTGGCCATCCCACCTAGGGATGGCCCCCAATTTGGTAGCCATCCCACCCAGGGATGGCCACCAATGACCATCCCACCAAGGGATGACCCCCAAAAATGGCTAAATTTGGGTCAATTTGACCCCTAAAAAGCCCTAAAAAACCAAAAAATAAGCAAAAAAATAGCATAAAAATGAAAAATTAAAGCATCTAAACTACAAATAAAAGCTTGCATTCCTAAATTTCACTACTATTAGGGTTCCTTAACCATGATTTAGTGTATTTTATGGAAAAACACAAGAAATTACAATTTCACTTTAAATAAAGAGGAGAAAATGTAGCCCGTACCCGTCTCGCACCGGCTCCATCGCTTGTCGAGTCCTATGGCTGGCTCATGGTGATGGTTAGATATTTTTGTAGTGCTCCACATCAAAAAATCACCCTCCTACCTCTCACCTCTCAAATTCCTAAGAAAAACATGCAAAAATGAGCTCATTTGCCCCATTTTGGGCTTATATAGCAACAAAAAGAGCATGGCTGCTCCTAGGTGGGATGATCACATAATTGGCTAACTATACCAACCTAGGATAGCCATAAAATATGTAGCCATCCCACCTAGGGATGACCACCAAAAAATCTCACAAAAATAACTTAAAATGATCAAAAATAGGGCCAAAAACCCACCAAAAACAAGTCAAAATGGTTAAAATTAACAAGGGATCAAGATTGAATCAAAAGTATTTATGGATGCTCTAAAAGTATTTATTTCACTCTCCAAAAGCATTATGGCTGGACACCCCCGGAAAGAAATTTAGTCTTTTGCTTCCATAAATCATCATCAAAATGATCAAAATCCTAGCAAAATAGGTATATCTTACAATGGGTAAAACTGATGGTTATCCCAATTCAGTCATATGGGTCAAGTGACTCATCACTTTCATCATTAGTCATGCCCTCATTGACTCATCACTTGAGGGGGTAGTCATAACAATGATTTCATAAATCAAATCAACACTTAAACACTCAAAAGTGCAATTTTCATACATTCAAAAGAATCATTGCCAAAGACAAAATTTCAAGCCCATGCTGGGGCAAACAATCAGAAAATGCAAAAAAAAAAGGCTTTACCTCCTTGAAGCCTTAAGAATTCACCCATGAAAAGTCTTACAAGGAAACAAGGAACCAAGACCAAGTATACCCTAAGCCCCTACAACTGTCATTACAACATGGTTGAAAGGTATACCCAAAATCAATCCTTCAACTATGTCAAAAGCAAGGATTCTAAGAATGTATGCTCTTTCCACAATGGAGGTATCTAAATTTGGTTAGGTTAATGAATAACCTCAATCATTTAATGATTTAGTCATCTATTTTTTCTCAATGCTCTGTTGCACATAGCGCATCTCAAAAAGGGGTATCTATAGACACTAAAATCATGTAAATCAGATAAGACTGCTAATGCGCCACTCTTATCGACATCATATGGCCCCATTGGGCAACCCTCTAGGGTTAATTAGGGCTCCCAAACACTTTTGGGAAGGTTTCCCCCAATTTTGGGAAGTTTTGGGCCATGTAGCCATGGTCATCCCACCCAAGGATGATCATAATTCATGATCATCCCACCCAGGGACGACCACCAACAACCATCCCTGGGTGGGATGACCATGAACCAGAACCTTCAAAATTCAAAGGGTGGGATAAATGGCAATCAATTCCTACCATTTCCCTACCCAATCACCCAAAATTGATTTGGAGGTTGTCATAGACATCAGGACCTACAAATTGGAGGCCCCAAATGGGCAACCTCTTCCACCCTATGCATGGCAAGGGAATTGACAAGTGGCAACACTTGCCTTGCATGCCAGAACTTGCCCCTTTGCCTCATTTGCCCTATTTGGGCTATAAATTGAGGTGTGCTCACCCAATTTCAAAGAGAGATAAGTTGAAGTATTGACCACGAAGTGCTGCCCACATTTGTCCTCACACTTGTCCATCCTTGCCTTAGTATTTTCCTTGAAAACCTCTTCATTCGAAGGTGCTTTTAGGGGCATCCCAAAATACATTAATCCATTCCAAAACCTATCAAATTGGAGAGTAATTTGACCAAATTTGATGACAACACATTTAGGAGGGTTCTAAACCAGATCCCCTTGAAATTGGTGGTAAAAACCACCCAATTTTGTGACCATCCCACCCGGGGATGGATAATAGTCCTAGTTGTACTTGCTAGGGATGGCCATGAAATGGCTAAAAATTTTGATGCAATTCCACCATAGATCAATTCTAAATCATTATATTAGCCTTGCATTCAATTTTGGTTAAGTTTTGAGTAGATTTGATGGGTCAATTTAGGTTTTTGTGATTTCAGTCTTAGTTGTTCCTACGAGGAACGGTCATAGGTTCTACCCTAAATTTCCTTTTAATTTATGCTCAGATCTTCCCAAAATCATCTTAATAACATCATACTAAATTTTCAAGTCATTTGGAGTTGTTTTGATTTGTCACAAATTAGTTTTATATTCATTATTGCATGCTTTTCAAGGTTTTCAATATAAAACGCATATGCTATTAACAATTTTCAATCTCTTGTGTGTAGGTGTAGGTATTCTAGGCATGAGGGAGGAGCTAAGAGGTATATTAAAATAAGCCCAATATTAGCTCTCAATTGTGGGTTGCGAGAAGAACATTGAAACACGCCATTAAGCTCATGGAGGGATTTGATCCCTTGTAATTTGTAATTTGAAATGTATCAAAATAAGAAGCCCTCAAAGGGGATGTATTGTAACCTTTTGGATTGATGGATTTATAAATACAAGGAGAAACCCCTCCTTTTTACTTCAAATAATTCATATTTTGCAATAGATTACATAGTTTACATATTTTGCACCTTTTCCCTTTGAATGCTTGCTTAAATATTTAACTGCATTTCAATACAAACGTTCAAGGTGTGCTATTTTTTATGCTTCTTCATTTTTATTTTTTTGTAATATTTCTTGATATAAACCATAAAAGGACATCCTTCTTCATCACATTAGTCATGCATGACATAGTGGTTGTAATTATTATCTTATTAAAGGTAGGTACCAAATTCAAACTCGATGGTGATGTTTTTGAGTTTCTCTAAGGTAAATCCATTCATTGCACATACCTCAACTTTATTTAATTTGTTGTCTGAGGAGTGCACATAGCGTGATTAGTTCATCCCTTCTTTTGCACACATAAGATTTGAGTTTCAAGCCCTGACAACTCAGACCCATTAAAAATTATACTTATATATGAACTCAAATTAGTAGTCCATCCACTCATATTAATCAACTTGTCAAACTTTGAATTGCTAGTTGAATGCACAACATCTAATCTAGTGGCACAAGTAATTTTTTATTCAATGAATATTTTTAAGATTTGACATTTAATTTTTTTATTTGATTTCTAATATACCAAAGCTTTCTCTTGTACACATAAGATATGAGGTTCAATCCTCGATAACTATGACTCATTAAAATTAAACTATTATATATATTAACTCAAATGAGTAGTTCATCAAGTTACATTAATAAACTTGTTAAATTTTGACTAGCTAGTTGAACGCACAACATCCAATTTAGTGGTTCAAGTGATAAATTTTTATTCAATTAATATTTTCTAAGATTTGATATTTGATTCTTTTTTAATTGGATTGCTAATATACCAAATATTTGGAGGCTGTAACTTTTACATATAAAAGCGTTTAAAGTATTTTTTTAAAATTGCATAGTTTTTGACCTCTATATAATATAATGTTAACATCAATTTAAAGACTTGTTATAAATTTTTTGAGGGTTATTGTACAAAATATATTTCTTAGGGTGCCTCCTCATTAGACTCTATTATAGTTTTTTATATTGGTGCTTCAATTTGTTTCCCAATATAAATATTTTGGATTCTCCATGGATCCTATTCCTTAAGCTATTAAATATCCTACAAAGTTAACTTCTTTCTCTTGTACCACAATTTCATGAACTTCTTTTGCACATTAATGTTAGTAGTGCCTAATGATGGAAGAGGGGCAGATTTATATCTAAAGCTCTTCATATAGAGTGGAGGTTTTGTTTTAAACTTTATTTGGTGGAAAGTATGGTTGGAGAGAAATGGTAAATTTTTTAGATAAACCTTTTCATATTTGGAAGGCATTTGGTAGGTCATTTGGAGCAAAGTCATGGAAACTATGGTGGTGTATGCTAAAGAGGAAAATTCGACTGATATAGGGATGATGGATAATGGAGCCAAAGTGTACGAGGGACAAGATAGTGGTAGTTGGAAAACACCCTCGAAAGGTTAGATTAAAATTAATATTGATGGAGCTATAAAAGATAATTTGGATAAAACTATAATTGGAGTGGTTTGCATGAATCGTGTTGGGACAATGCTCTATTGGAAACTATAACACTTGGGCAGGGGACCCAAAAAAAAAAAGAAAAGACCCCCACAAAAAAAATTTTTTTTTGGGGGGGAGGGAAAAAAAATAAAAGAAAAAAAAAAAAAATAAAAATTTAAAAAGAAACTGGTTTAGATGAGGAAATTTACTTTGAAGACATGGAGGTTGAGGATTATTATGACTCAAATTAAGGATTTATGGAGGGAATTGGATGATGTGATTCTGATTTATGTGGGTATAACTCAAATAAATTGGTAAAATGTTTGGTTAAGATGGGCATTAAGAAGAACATAGGGGTTCGATGGCATAGTGGGATGGCTATTGAGGATGAGAGGATTAGGTAGTTTGGTGATAAAATCCACTATATGACTAATTTAGACAACCATTGTTGACTTACAATTTAGAAGATTTGGCTCCCATGTAGATCTCATTTTAGTGTTGTAATCAAAAGTGGTTAGTTCTTAAGATTTTGGATTTTAGAGTTATGGAAGTTTATTGGAAATTTAAAAGGAGGAAACGAGTGCTCTTTCTTGCTAAGGCTGGAAGGAGTCTCATCTAAACTTTTCAATAATATTGTTTTATTATCATTTTTCAAATTCTTTTTCCAAAAAAAAAAACATAAGAACATGCCATATAAAAAAAATTAAAAGATGCAAGTAAACTAAAAATAGATTATTAGACACAATAAGGCATGTGATAGGAGGTGGTGGATAAAATATAAATATTTCAATAAGAATAAAAAGAATAATACTTGTGATTATACAATGGTTTATGAGTAGGGTTAATTTATACTCTGAATGAATCACGATACATTTTGTAAATTCTATAAGATCACATGTTAGCATTTTTTATTTCTTAACATCGTAAATATCAATATGGAGTGGATTAAGCTTGTAGTCTTTAACAAAATATAATAAAGATACTAGACATTTGATTAATCAACAAAATTATTTGTGCATTATGACATGAAAGCTTAAAAGAAGGATATTTATACCATTATTGAATTTACTAAATGTTATGTCTATAACAAGAAGTTCAAGATAAGAACATATTCTTGAAATTCCAACCACTTTAGAATCCAATATTATGGATTTTAAAATCTTATAATATTGATTCTTGGGAAGAGGTAGCTAATAACTATAGATAAAATATTAATCAGCAGATCTCTTGCATATTTTGATTCTCCTAGTCTAGGATTTCATCCCTTGGCCTTTCTTTTCTCTCTAGGCTCATATCTATTCTTTCTTGTGTATTTTGAAGATGTCCTAACTTCTCAGGGATTTTGTCCTTGGTTTAGTGCTTGATGATTGGGTAGTGGATGTTCCAGATCTTCAATATCTCCTTGGTGGTGGGTTGGCTTCATTTTGTCTGGCACGGAGGAGTAGTTTCGAAGAATCCTTTTTCTCTACATATTTATTTGGTATTTTGGGGAGAGGTCTTATGTTTTCTTGATTATTGCAAATATGGGTTTTTTCTACCTTTCTTCCTAGCCAAGTAGTGAGGCCTTGGGGTTTTTTGTGTATCTTAAGGTTGGTGGCCTGTGTGGCCCTATTTCTTGTGGTTATTTTAGTCTTACATAGGGATCTTGTGATGTCACAACATCTAAAAAAGCAAGGCCTTGTTGATAGTTTCCTGGCTTTGATTCCTAGAAAATGCTTTGTTTGTTTGTTCTTGGAGGTTTATTTACTGCTCTTAGTCACAAAGCTCTTTTTGTTCTTGGTTGGGGACCTCATGCTTTCTTGTCCTTTGTGGGTGATGGCTCTACTTTGTAATCTTTGATTCAATCGCTTGCGCGGGTCCAATTTTGATGGGCAAAAGTTCACAATCTCTTAGTTTTTGGTTGAGGGACATTTAGATCTAGTTCCCTGCACTACCTTGGGAAATATTCTTGTGTTGGTGGTCTGGTTCCCTAGGGAAAAGTCCAATAGCCCGTGTGGGAAACATCAATCCAACAGGGAAGAGTTTTAGTGGTTTCCCCTATGCAGGAAACAATTCCATTTTCTTTAGTTTTTCCTCCACGAGAAATAATTCCAATTTCTTTAGTTTTTCCTCCACAAGAAACAATTCCAAATTCAAAGGTTTCCCCCACATGGGAACGTTTTCAAATCTAGCAGTTTTCCTATTCCAAATTTAGAGGTTTCCCTTGCATGGAAATTGGTCCAATTCCAGTGGTTTCCCCTACGTGGAAAATAGTTCCAATTTTGATGGTTTCCCTTGCACAAGAAATAATTTTAAATTTAGTGATTTTCCCTACATGGGAAATGGTTCCAATATTAGTGGTTTCCCTTGTGTGGGAACTGATTTTAAACTTTGCGGTTTCTTCTTTGTAGAAAATTGTTTTAATTTTAGGAGTTTCCCCTATGCAGGAAACAATTTCTATTTTTGGTCCTGCTCGGAGATGGTTATGAGGATATTGTCTCTTGGGTTGCCTCTGGGAGGTTGTTTCATCTGTTTTCTTCTTTGTAGAAGGAGGATGTACTTAATAGAGTTTTGTGATACTAGTGCAAACATGCTTTTTGATTTGTTATAAATTCCACAGAGGTAAAATTAAATCATTTTATTTTTGTATATTTGTGCTTAGGTGTACATGTATGCATTAGGAATTAGAATTATGATAAGCATTGACAAACCATATTATCTATTTAATTAATTATATTGGTATTTTAATCAAAGCTTATAATTTTTCAATTTAAAAAAATAAAATTAAAAAACATTAAAGTGATTTTCTTCTAAGTAACTATATATCTTACTATTTTTAAAAATAATACAATTTAAATAAAATTATTGAAATATTTTAATCTTGAAAATACTTCTAATCTGAAGGAAGGAAAAATTAGAAGCAGAGAGTTGATTGAGGAGGGACGTTTTTCGTAGGACTGCCCAAACTATCGAACTTGTTTTGGCCATATCTCACTCATCCGGACTCGGATTGAGCTAAAATTTTGAGGGTAGATGCCTGAAAACCCCTAGAACGTCTCCACCAATTTTTATATCATTTGGAGCAACACAGATCCTAGCGCATCCCTATGTGTGAACGAGATTTTTGGCAAGCGACTGTGCGAGGGTTTCATCTGGGTTGAGTGCAAGCAGCTCCAGAGGTTGGTTTTTAGGGCCTTAGGGCCCTAGCGACCAATATTTTTGTGGTTTATGCTCAATATTTTAGTAGGATATGTTGTAGGGGATCCAATATGGGTTAGAAATTTGTCTTTCAATAGATCATGCTATGAACTTGAGTGACAACGACTTCCAATTTGTTGCACAAAAGAAAAGTGAAAACCATACCTTTCCACGACGTCTAGGGCAAGGATTAAAGAGATCACGAAACAAGTTTCAAGTAGTTGATCAAAAAATGGCTCAGATCTCAAGTGAATCTGGTGCTAAGGTGCACCCACAAAATAATTCTACTGTGAAAACCCCTGTCAAGGGTAAGAATTTCGAAGACTCAGCCCCAAAAATGAATTTTAGGGATGCCCTCCGTGGTGGACAACCTCATCCCAATGCTAATATCAATATTAGGGCTTCCCATAAACCTCTAAGAATGCCTAAGATTGATCCTAGGAAAATAGAGTCAGGATGTCTTAAAGCAGCTGATGGAACTCCTATTGTTAAGCTTGATATGGGTAACATTCAGACTAGCATTGAAGATTTGGAAAAAAGAGGACTAATTTGTCGGTTCGTGGGTTTTCGTCCGAGCCTATCTGCTTTCAAAGTCTGGGCTGCAAAAATATGGAAAACTAAAGGTGAGTTACAAATCTCTATTTATCCAAATGGTTATTTTCTTGTTTTATTTGCTAATAATGAAGATAGAGAGAAAACTTTTCAAGGGGGTCCTTGGTTTTTTGGAAGGGCAGGGCTTTTCATGAAGCCCTGGCATACTAAATTTAAAGCCGAAGAAGAGATGCCTTCTATAGCTCCCGTGTGGGTTAGACTCTTTGGCCTCCCTATTGAATTTTGGAATCCTACTATTTTTTCTTCAATTGGAAACTCTTTAGGAACTTTTATGATGATTGTTGATTGTACTCAAAATTTTGAACATATTATTTATGCTCGAATTTGTGTTTTAATGGATTTTGACAAACCCCTACCTAAAAATATCACATTACAATTTGGGGAAGACACTTGGGAGCAAGTAGTGGACTATGAGAACATTCCTTTTCGTTGTAGAATTTGCCATGAATATGGTCATTTGGCTAGTGCTTGCCCAAATAAAATTCCTGATCAAAAGAAAGAAGATATAAACTCAACAGGTTTCCAAATGCCTAAGAAGAAGAACACTAAGAAAAAACCAGTTATGAAGGATCAATCAAAGTCATCTGCTAATATGTTTGAAATCCTTTCCACAAATGATGTCCCAAGTGAGGAAGAGGAAATAATGGAAACAAAAATCTTAGAAACACAATTTAAATATGAAGGGAAGAACTCAGAGACAAACCAACAAATCAAAGGTTTTCAACAGAAAAAAAGGGAGAAAATTTACACAAGAAAAACAATCTTTTAAATGTCAAAACTTCAAATAATACAAGTCCCAATATAGACTCTATTGAACCCTCTAGTAAAATTTTGGCTGTGTATGAGCATTCTTCAAGGTTAGAAGCCATCTCAAATTCAATTGGAGTAAGTCAAGAAACAAGGAAAAAAAACTGAAGATGGATTCTAATCAAAAGGTAGGTCGCAAGACCAATCAATATCATATGGTAAAAGAAGGTGAAAAGCTTGTAGAGGAAGGTAAGATTAATGCCCTTCCCAACTTTTTTAGCCCTGGTATTAATGAAGATCATCACTTGGAATATTAGAGGACTCAAAGGGAGTCTTTCAAAACAAAATGAAATTAGAAGAATGATTCAGATAAATCATCCACATCTTGTTTTCCTTCAAGAAACAAATATGTCAATGGAGGATATGGACTCAATTGCCAGTAAAATTTGGCAAGCTGGAAAAGTGGTTTCCCTCAGTTCCCAAGGGACTTCGGGTGGCATTGCTTGTCTTTGGGACCCAAAAGAGGTAGTTATTCACCATATGGTTGGCAGTTGGGGTATGTTGGCTATAGCTATTCAAAGTAGACATTCCAACCAAATTATGCTCTGCATTATTGTTTATGATTCGACTGCTTTGGAGGAAAAAAGAAGATAGTGGAAGGATATAACTCATATTATCTCTCATTTTCCTAAAGCTTGGATCTTGATCGGAGGAGATTTCAATACCATCCTCTCTCTGGATGAGAAAATGGGGGAAATAGAAATTTGGACAAAAGCACTGACCTCATGAGCGAATATATTGTAAACCTCCATCTTGTGGACATCCAACCAGATAATGGCCTTATGACTTGGTCTAATAGAAGGCAAGGCTTAGCTTGTATAATGGAGAGATTGGATAGGTTTTTGCTCTCTAAAAATTTCTTAATCCATGGTCACATTCCTAAAGTGAAGACTCTTAACAATGCTGGTTCGGATCATTGGCCAATCATGGTGGAAATGTGGAAAACCAATGTGAGTTTCTCTCCTTTTCATTTTCAATTAATGTGGCTCAGAGACAGTTCCTTTAGACCTCGTGTGCAACAATGGTGGAAGGAAGGTAAGCCTAGGCATGGGACTAAGATGTTCTGTTTTGCCAAAAGATTGCAATACATTAAATCCAAAATCAAGACTTGGAACCTGGAAGGAGTTTGGGGATGTTCATAAAAAAAACATGAAGTTATTGCTCATCTTGAAAATTTGAATAAGAAAATCCGTTTAGATGGCCTCACAAAGAGTAGAAGTGCAGATGAAATTAAACTCACAACTCGGTTAGAGGAATGGGAAAAAAGAGAAGAACTCTTATGGAAGCAAAAATCTAGAATTCAATGGCTCAAAGAAGGAGATCGAAACACAAATTTCTTCCACAAATCTCTTCTAGCTCGAAGATCTCACAACTTTATTTCTTCCTTAAAATCAGATTCTGGAGATGTTGTCTATACTTGGGATGGCATGAACTCTATTGTTGTTGATTACTTTTCCAATCTTTTTGTTGCTACTCCTCTTGACTCAGCTTCTCAACAAAATGTTCTTCAAGCAATCCCTTCTCTTATCACTTTTGAGGAGAACTCTATTTTGATTGCTCCTGTTACTATCAATGAGCTTCAACAAGTAGTTTTTAAAATGCAAAAAGGGAAAACCCCAGGTCCCGATGGTTTTCCCATTGAGTTCTACCAAGAGTTCTGGGATATCCTTCATGTTGATTTATTAGAGGTGGTGGAAGAAGCCAGGAAAGCCAAAGAAATTTTTGAGGTTATCAATAAAACTTATATTACTCTTGTTCCAAAAGCTCAAGAGGTTGATCATATCTCAACTTTTAGACCTATTGCTTTATGTAATGTTCTTCTCAAAATCATTACTAAGATCATGGCAGAAAGGTTGAAGCCTCTTTTGCATAAGATTATTTCCCCTAAGCAAGGGGGTTATGTGGAAGGGCGTCAAATAGTAGATGAGATAGTTCTTGCTCAGGAAGCCATCCATTCCATGGATATGCAAAAATCTCCTTCCATGTTCATTCGGTTAGACTTATCCAAAGCTTATGACAGAGTGGATTGGCACTTCCTTATCAAAGTTTTGAGGCAATTTGGTTTCTCTAAGGATTGGATGGATTGGATTATGGGATGTATCTCTTGAGTTTCCTACTTAGTTCTTATCAATGGTAGGCCTTCTCAGTCATTCCTAGCTTCCAGAGGTATTAGGCAAGGTGACCCGCTATCCCCTTATTTATTCATCATTCTTGCTGAATGCTTGGGTAGGACTATAACCAAAAAGAGGGAAAACAAAACCCTTGAGGGAGTTACCATTGCTCATGGAGCTAGACCTATCTCTCATCTTCAATTTGTGGATGACTCTACTCTTTTAGGTAAAGCTACAATTAAGGAAGCTTCTAATATTAAGCAAATCATTAGTTGTTTTTCTAAGGCTAATGGGCAGTTGATCAATGAAGACAAATCTAAAGTTATTTTCTTTCACTGCTCTGCTAGACAGGAATCCATGGTCTTGGATAAATTAAGATATAAGAAGACCTCCCTTCCGATCACTTATTTAGGTATTCCCATCAATATTCAAAGGCAGAAAAATAAATATTGGAATTGGTTGTTGGACAAAGTCAAGAAGAAAATTGGAAAGTGGACCAACAAGTGGCTTTCTTCTAGGGGTAGAATCACCTTGGTAAAATCAGTCCTTCAAGCTATTCCTATTTATGTTTCTTCCATGTTGAATATCCCAAAGGTTGTTCTTCGAGAACTGGATCAAATCAGTCATCGATTCCTTTGGAGTGGTACTAAGGAGAAAAGAAAATGGGCCTTGGTGAAATGGGACACTTTATGTCTTCCTAAGAATGAAGGGGGGTTAGGATTCCGGTCTTCTATTAATAACAACAAAGCTTTAGCTGATAAATTATATTGGAGGATGTTGCATAACCCCAATGCTCTTTGGGCCAATAATATTCGTGCTAAATATGCTGAGAACAAAAGTCCTGAAGACCTTGTTCGCTATCAACTTCCTACCAAAGGTTCTCCCATTTTAGCAGTTCTTAAGATTGGTGAGGATTTGATAAAGAAAAATTTATTTTGGATCATTCATAATGGTCAACAGGCAAATTTTTGGATAAATTCTTGGGATGGTCACAAGCCTTTGATAACTCAGTTTCCCGATTGGAGGCCTTGGATGGAGGAGCTTCACCGAGCTAACTGGATAAAGGTGGCTAATTACTATCGGTACCATACTGGTAATTCAAAGGTTGGTAGATATTGGATCCCTATTGAGGACTCGGCCTATTCAAATCCCAGAAAGGCAAAGACAAGATATCCAAGGCATCCTTCATATGAGATCTCTCTCTTGGTCCCATGAAAAAGATTGTTTTGGATGGAACAACACTACTAAGGGTGAGTATTCAGTTGCTCAAGGTTATTTGACCTTATGCCATAATAATCCCAACCAATCTTCTGACATATTTTCTCAATTGTGGGCTCAAAAGATCCGGCCTAAGGTGAGGTTCTTTACTTGGCTTTTATTGCATCGTAGGGTGCTTACTGGTGAGCAACTTATGAAGCGTGGTTTTCATGGCCCTTTTAGATGTGAAATGTGTGAAGAGAATGTAGAAACTCTCAACCATATTTTTATTGAGTGTACTTTAGCCTCTGAGCTATGGAGGAGAATGGCCACTTTACTTGGCTTACAGTGGTCCAATTTTTTTACTTTTGAACAACTTTGGAGGGATTGGCCTAATCAAGAGGGTGTTGATCATTTTATTAGGCAGTTAGTTTGGATGGGTTCTACCATTCTTCTTTGGAATATTTGGAATGAAAGGAACAGCCGAATTTTTAATCAAGATAGGAAGGATATTCACTATATTTGGCAAAAGACCATAGCCAACTTAGTTGAATCAGTCCATCAACTCCTTAATCACCCCCAAAACTCCCACCAAAGATGGGATCAAGTGATGCAAAGATTGAAGATTAAATCTTCTAAGGGCAACCAACTTAAAGGGAATGTGAGTATTTGTAAGATGGATAGGACAAGAAATTGGCAACCTCCTCCTAAGGATTTTGGAAAAGTCAATACTGATGGAGCCTCTAGAGGGAACCCTGGAAAAGCTAGTGTGGGAGGAATTGGTAGACTTTCAGATGGCTCCCTGGTTTTTACTTTTGCTGAGAATTTGGGTATTCTTTCCAATAACCTTGTTGAGGGGTATGGTATCCTCAGAGGCCTTCAAGAGGCTACTAAGGTTGGATGGGAAAAGGTGTTAGTTGAGTCTGACTCTCAACTTATGATTAATCTCTTGAAGACTCCTTCTAAGAATCATAAGGTTGATTGGAGAATAAAAAGAATTATTGAGAAGATTCAATTAATCCAGATGGGATTTTTGAAAGTTGATTACAATCATGTGGTCAGAGATCAAAACAAGAGTGTTGATGCTTTAGCTAATTGGGCTTTGGACAAAGGTGATCTTACTTGTTATGGCCACCCTCCTAGATGGTGGGCTTCACAAATAAGGGAAGCTCTTCTTTCTATCATTTCTTTGGATGGCTCCAGTTCTGAAGGTACCTAGTTTCTTCTTGTTTTTTTTTGCTTCTCTTTGGTTCGATTAGGGTATTTTAGTTCCCTAGCTCAATCTATTCTTTCTTTTGTTTCCTCTGTTGATTCTTGCCTTAATAGTCTTCTGGTCTAGAAAGGTCATTGTTATGTTCAATTTTTTTCTTTTTTTTTTTTTTTTTTGTTTATTTTTTTTTGGTAATTATTTTAATAGATTAACAATGGGTTTTTATAGAGGATCCCAAAACCTTATGTACAAAATCAGCCTGGCTGGAATGTGCATCATGCCTTGTGGCTGGAGGAATAAAACTGATGACAGAAAACAAAAACTGCTAATTGCCCGAAGGCTACAAGTAGGGCCCTTATGCCTGAATATCCTGGAAACAAACCACATTTTACCAAGGAAAACAAAAATACTAGCTGGAGAAATTTGACCATCGAAAGCAGAAACAACCAAACCAAACGAATGACCTTCTGAAGCGGGGAGAACATCATGAGAGGATATCCGCATTGGCCAAACTCGCCACCTCAGACGGGAAGCGTGAGCGCCACACAACAGGACACGTGGTCGCAAGCCCTTTGTTGGCCATGTGGTCTGCCACGCGATTTCCTTCCCTAAAAATATGACACGCCTTCCACCTGTCACGTTGAGAGAGGAGCATCCTAGCCTCAAGAATGATGTTGTAGACCCTCCAAGACGGGTCTTTAGAGCCTAGCAGATAGTTGACTATATTGAGCGAATCACCTTCGACTATCAAAGGCCGAGGATCCTCGGAGAGGATCTGGATACCTTTCAAAACACTTCTGGCTTCAGCATAGTGATTAGTCTGGGCACCCAAATCTTCACAATAAGCCAACACGAGATTCCCGTTATGATCTCTAACCACACCACCAGAACCAGCAGGGCCAGGATTGCCTTTGGCCGCACCGTCAAAGTTTAATTTAATCCAGCCCACAGGGGGCTTGGTCCAAATAACATCCCCACGCTGAGACTTAGAAACACCATCATGAAAAGGGAAGAGGCCCAAACTTTTGAAGATCGCTGCTTCGCCAGGAAGGCGGGGACGGGAACTAGGAACAACTTTAGAATTCTCAATGGCGAAGGATAAGGCTCTCTGAGCGACACAGGGAGGTACTCTAGGGACCTTGCCGAAGACTCTGGCATTCCTCTCTAGCCAAATCTGCCAAATGGAGTGGTGGAAAGAGGCCTCAAGAAGGAAGCGGAGTTTAGGATTCTTGAAAGGATTGGGCCATTGGTGGAAGGCATCTTTGAGGGAGCGGGGAGTGCACCAAAGGATTTGAAAGGAAGACAGGACAGTGTCGAGGACAGAATGGGAAAAAGGACAGTGCAAAAATAAGTGGTCTGTCGTCTCACAATCAGCAAAGCACAAGAAGCACCTGTTGGGAATAGCAAAACCCCTCTTATGGAGGTTGTCGATGGTTAAGGCTTTATTATGAAAGGCAATCCATGCAAAGTAATTAACTTTAGGAATAATACCCTTCCTCCAAATCACTTTCCACCGGTGATCCATGGCAATCTCGCAAGTAAGAAGGTCATAGGCGGTCTTGACAGAGAACAGACCATCCTCCGTGCCATGCCAGATGATTCTGTCATCTCTTCTAACAGATGGAATTAAAACAGACCGAAGAATATTAGACAAAAAGGTCATTTCATTGTTAAAGCCGTCCAGGACTGGCAAATTCCATCGAGGGGGAAGAGAGCTCCGATCAATGAAGTCCGCAACCTTGAGTTGGGAATTTGGATCCACCTGGGCTTTCAGGCCAGCAAGGTCCGCTCTCAACTCGAGAGCTCCATCAGTAACCCACCTGTCCTTCCAGAAGAGAATGGAGTTGCCATCACCCAAAATCCAGCGAGCACCAGAGCTGATCAGAGAGCGGGCTTGAAGCACCGATTTCCAAAAGGCAGACGCTTCAGGAGGAATCCCGACATCAAAAAGAGAACTCGATCCAAGATACTTCCTCTTAACCAGCTTGACCCACTCTGCTGGGTCATTAGTCAGGATCTTCCAAGCGTGCTTAGCGATCAAAGCAGTGTTCATGAGTCTTGATCTCCTCATTCCCATGCCGCCTTGGTCCTTTCGCAAGCAAACCTTATCCCAGGCCACAAGAGGGATTCTGGATTTTTCTTCATTGCCAGACCACAGAAAGGTCCTCTGAATCTTTTCAATCTTGGAGTGGACAGAAACAGGCAGCATGAACACAGACATGAAGTAAGTTGGGATTCCTTGGAGACAAGCTTTGGTAAGGGTGGCTTTCCCAGCTTGCGACAGGAATTTGCCTTTCCAAGTGCTCAGCTTTTTGTGAAGACGTTCCAGGATCATGTCCCACAAGCTTCCATTGGCCCGGCCATTACAAGCCAGAGGCAAACCCAGATAAGACGCAGGCAGGGAATCAATAGTGCATTCCAAAATTCTGGCTATGCGGAGTTGCCTTCGCATAGGAGTGTTAATAAAGTAAATTTTGCTTTTGATGTAATTGACTTTCTGTCCGACAGCCTTTTCATAACGGGAGAGGATTCGCTTGATGGATTTGGCTTGAGTGACGGACGCCCCAGTGGAGATGAGGGTGTCATCCACAAATTGCTGATGAGAGACAGGATCGACTCTGGAGGTGGGAAAAATGCCAGAGATCTTATTCTGACGAAGAGCCTCTTTCAAAGACCAACTCAGAACCTCAGCCAGAAGGATGAATAGAATAGGAGACAGAGGGTCACCTTGTCTGAGGCCTCTGGCACTTTGGAAATACCCAGCAGGGGATCCGTTGATTAGAACAGAAAAGGAGGGAGTGGATATGCAACTACTGACAAGGTCAATCCATTGAGGGTGAAAGCCGAACTTGAAGAGGACAGCACAGAGGAACCTCCTGTCAACTCTGTCAAAAGCTTTATTCATGTCCAGCTTGAGGAAAAGAGCAGCATTTTTGGAGCGGTGAGCAGAATGGAGGGTTTCATGGATGGTGATGACACCATCGAGAATGTTTCTGCCTTTCACGGTGCTTCCCTGAGAAGGACCAACCAAGGAGGGAAGAAGGGACCTCAGACGGTTGGCTATGGACTTGGTTAAGATTTTATAAAAAACATTGCACAGGCTAATGGGACGATAATCAGAGAAACTTTTGCAGGCGGAAGACTTAGGGATGAGAGCAAGAAAGGTAGAATTTAGTTTTGGATGGATGGATCTGGAGGCTTGAATCTCCTGAATTGCTTCGCACACATCCGAGCCCACAACATCCCACATAACTTGAAAAAAATGGGGGGGAAAACCGTCAGGCCCAGGGGCCTTGTCTGGTTGCATGGAGAACAAAGCTTCTTTAATCTCAGACATAGAAAAAGGCTCCAGAAGCTTAAAGCTTACCTCGGGAGGAACTTTGACTGGGAAGTTATCCAACAGAGATTTTTGAACCTGGAGATCACTGTCGGGAGGAACACCGAGCAGATCCTGGAAGAAGTCAACCGCTTCACTTCGGATTTCCTCAATATCCTTGGTAACGCGTCCATCCTTGCACACCACTTCCCTGATTTTGTTAGCCCCTCTGTGCCGCAAAGTTGACGCATGAAAAAACTTCGTATTGGAGTCTCCATTTCTCAACCAGAGGTCCCTAGATTTCTGGCGCCAGAAAGTTTCTTCCCTTGCAAGAATAGAATGATAATCCACCAAGAGCCTCCTTTCCTCCTCCCTGAGGCAATCGGTGTAACCTTCGAGCTCCATTCTCTCCTCCACCAATTTTAGGTTCGCAGAAATGGACCTTTTGGACTCAAAAATGTTGCCGAACACCTCCTTGTTCCATGTTTTCAAATTCCTTTTGATTAACTTGAGTTTTAAGGCCACTCTCTTGGAAGCGGAACCTGCTACCTTCTGCTGCCACCAGGCTGTAACCAACCCTCTAAAGTCCTTGTGAGAAATCCACATGGACTCAAATCTGAAGGGGGTTTTAAAAATAGGCCCATCAACCGTCTCCAGGACAATAGGATTGTGATCAGACCCAATCCTCGGTAAGGCCGAGAGAGTTGCCGCACCGAGTATGGGAATAGCCTCTTGGGATATGAAGAATCTGTCAAGCTTGACTTGAATAAGATTGCTCCCAATCCTCCTGTTGCTCCAAGTGAAGGATGCCCCCTTGAGGTCAATGTCAAGCAAGTTATTGGTGGAAACAAAATCTCGAAAGTCTTCCAGACTGTGGCTAGAGTGGTCTGATCCTCCTTTCTTTTTAGATGGGTGAAGAGGACAGTTGAAATCTCCCCCTAGAACCCAAGGGAAATTACAGAACGTTTCCCTCATCTGGGAAATAGCCTTCCACATTTCTGCTCTCTCCGAGACAGAGTTTGGGGCATACACATTGGACAGGATCCAAGAAAAGTTAATGGCTTTGGAATGAAACAAAACATTGATAATCCTGCTGGAAGTTGAGAGAAGGCTGCCCTCAAAAATCTTTGGATCCCAAAGAATCATGAGACCGCCTGCCGTTCCCACCGCAGGACTGGAGAGGAATTTTGCCTTAGCCCAAATGACCTTAGCAGCTCTGGCAGAAGAGATAGCATCGGTCTTAGTCTCTTGCAAAATTAGGATGGACGGATTCGTCCTCTTTCTGAGATCAGCCACCAATCTCCGTTTGGCAGCTGCATTAAGCCCTCTCACATTCCATGAGAGGACTTTCATCTCAACAGTTTGATATTCTTCTTACCTCCCTTTCCTTGCTGGAGGGGAGGTTTTGGGACAGACGAGTCACCCATCTGGGAATCAGAATCATCCTGAAAAAGCAGTCGTTGAGTACCATTTGCAACATCTGCCGTCGTCTCCTTGTCCCGCCTGTCTTTGTTGGGGGGACGACCTTGCTTCCTTTCGCTACCAAAATCAACACCTTGCTTTCGGCTTCTCGTATTACGAGGGCTGATATTACCAGACTGCTCACCCCTTCTTCCTAGTAGGTAATCTTCCAAACACATTTTGGGACTCGGGGTGGTTATGGTCCAGGATTTTGGGTGAATCTGCCTGTGTGGTGATTTGGGGAAGGGACTGGTCCTTCTCCTCCTGTGGTCCAAGGTGAGGGCTTGCACCACACGGCTCAGAGACCGTTTGGGGGGAGACTGCTTCCATCGGGTGGGAGGATTCGGGATGGTCCCTAGACGGGCCTGGAGATTCATGCCCTTTCGCAGCAGGGTGCTTTGTCTGACCTTCACCGTGTTCCAAGGGGTTGCTGGAATCCCGTTTCTTCATCCCTGGATTTTGAAGAGGACAGTTGGACTGGAGGTGCCCTTGAGAACTGCACTAGGGGCAGAAAGCTGGTCTGTTCTCATACACAATGGCTTGCTTGTGGAGAATGATATCTCCAGACCGGAGAGTGATGGATGATGGAAGGTCAGCCTCCAAGTCCGCCAAAACGCAGAACCGAGCTTGAACAAATCTGGTTCGAGCTTTGGTGGGAGGGTCAATGGTAACCAACTCACCAATGGAGCGTGCAATTCCTCTGATTACATTTTCATGCCAACAGAAGAGGGGGAGACTCGGGAGTCTAACCCATATTGGAGCAATGTTGATATTTTGGGTATCGGGGTTGAAGTCCATACCCCACTTCCTTAGAAAGAGACTTCTGCACGGCCTAGGAACCAGGGACCACCAGCCAGGATTTTACAGGCCGCCAACTCCATGTGACCAGAGGTTCGCCATTTACCTGCCGCCCACTTGCGAATGGTCTCCATGTCGGGACGGCCGCCAATAAACTTACCGATGAGGGTAAATTTTTTGAATTCCACAAAGCTTGAAAGAATTTCCGCTGGGATGTCCAACTCATCCCCAGTAGGAAACAACTCCTTGGAGAGCAGACCGCTAAGGGTTTCTGAAGCCGCTGCCTGAGCGTACGACTTCTGAGGTCCACCTCCCCATTTGTCTGGTGGATCCTTGTCATGACCTACATCCTCTTCGGTTGGAGAGGACTCCTTAGCGCCCCCGTCTCTGATCGCCCTCCCTCCGCCCTACTGTGCCCCTGGTTCAGTCTATTGGCGTTCCCGTGCTCTCCCGCAGAAGCTTTCCCGCCCACCGTCATCTGAAACCCCCACTTCTCGCATATTTTTTGTTTAGTTTTTTAAGGTGTGTGTGTTTTTTTTTTGTTTTGTTTTGTTTTTTCGTTCTTTGGGTAGTTTTTTGTTGTTCTTGTATTTTTGTTGTTTTGTGTTTTTTTTTTAATGTTTTTTGTTAATGTTCTTTTATTTTTGTATGTTTGTGTTAATCTATGGTTTTATGTGTGAGTGTTTTCTATGTTTTTTGTTTTTGTTTATTGTCTGTTGTTGGTTGTTTTTTTATTTTTATTTTTATTATTTTTTTAGGTTTTGGTTGTGTTTATTTTTCATATTTTTTTTTGTTGTCTTTGTAGTGTTCTATTGTTTTTGTCATGTTTGTGTTTTGTTATGTTGTTCTTGTGTTTTTTCTATGTGGTTCGTGTTGTGGTTTTTTTTATCTTATTGTGTGTGTGTGTTTGGTTGTGCTTTTCTTTTTGACACACTCAAGGAGCATGTTTTTTATTTTATTTTATTATTTTTTTTGTTATTTATTTATTTCTTTTTTAAAATATTTTTGTGTGTTTGTTTACTCCTTGAGTATGTCAAAGGTGGTAGGCCAGGTTCGAGTCCTGGGCGATTTTGGCGGAATGGATACCCCTACCTCCTTGGGTCTTACCCGAAAGTGGCATCCCTTCTAGGATGTTTTCCACAAATACATATAATAATATTTATTCTTTAAGAAAAATAGATTTAAAAACTAAATAATTTTTTATAAACATTTTTTAGTAATAATGCTTTATAAACTAAATATATCTTTAAAAAATTAAAGTAATTTTTATTTCTTACTTTCGTAACAAATAACTAATTCATTTAATGCATGAGAGACATAAAAATCATCGTAAGTAAATGAGTTAGCCCATACACATTGCAATTTTTAAAATAGAATCAGTGAATAGATGAGACCCAATTACTTTATTATAGAAAACTTCGATTTTTTATTATTTTTTAAAATATATTTTCAAAAATATTATAAAATGCAAAAATAATATTTTAATTATCTATTAAGAACAATCAGACCATAAAAGAATGTCATTTTTCTTTACAATTTTTTTTTGTTACATAGAGGAGTTGGTTATAGCCATAACTTGGAGTAAGAGTATCCTTAGAAAAGCTATAATATTTGACTCTCTCTTTATCTTCTTTAAAATTTATCTTTTCTTAGCTGCTTAAAAGTCTTCTTAGACAAGCTAGGAGCTTTGGCTCTCTTTTTCTCACATTTATCTTTTCTTAGCTGCTTAAAAGTCTCCTTAGAGAAGCTAGAAGCTTTGGCTCTCTTTTTCTCACATTTATCTTTTGTTAGCTGGTTAAGAGTCTCCTTAGAGAAGCTTGAAGCTTTGGCTCTTTTTCTCTGCTTGCAACTATTATTGCAAGTCTTGAAATTACTCAACCAATGTTTTATTTAGCTCTTGAGTTTCTTGAGATTGCTTTTTGATAGTTGCAAGCTTCATGAACTTCCTGATCCATTTCTGATTATCAATCTACATAGCTCTTTGTATATTTTGTTCCTCTTTGACCATTGTCTCTAGTTCTTTGAGCCTTTTCTCCAATTCCAACTATCAACACTTGTCTCCTAGTATGTTAACTAAGAATTTATCTAGGTGAACATTTGCTTTAAACCAAGAGTCCTTCATTGAAGGTAGCTTTTAAATGTCCACCTTCTGGGTGCTCACATGGTAATCGTTAGTCATTTCGGCCTCTATTGAAAATAGATATCATTCACATAAAGTAGTGGGTATGTGGGGCACATGTAAATCTAAAGAAATTAATCATTGATAAAAACATAACCTCTTAGTAATAGCAAATTGAAAGCAACCACAAATTCATTTTATCAATATATTTTCTATTCATCTAACCCATATATTTTCTTAAAAATAAATATCAAATAAATATATTCTATAACATGCTTATCATTAAACAAATTGATAACATGCTTATCATTAAACAAAATGATAATATGCTTATCATTAAAAATTTCAAAGGTTGGCCAAAAATATGTATGATTTAGCTATACAATATTTTTTTGAAAATAGATATCATTTAGACAATATAGTAGCATAGGTAAACCTAAAGAAATCATTGACAAAGACATAATCCTCTTAGTAATAGCAAATTGAAAGCAACTACAAATTCATCCAACCCTTATTTTTTTAGAAGTAAATATCAATTGAACAAAAAGATATTATGCTTATCATTAAAAATTATCTAAGATTGAAAAATAAAAAATAAATAAATAACCAATTAATTATAGCAAATTTCAAACCCCAAAAACATATTGAACTCGTAAATTGTAAAACCATAAAAAATTACAACATCCCCTATAAAATCAAACCGCGCATCCCTAAAGAACCTATAAAAGCATAACACCCATCCCTAAGAACCTAGGAAATCAACAACAAATAGAACAAAAAAATATCCTCCTATAGCTAATATTGGCATCTTACATAACAGTATAAGATCCACAACATCAAGTTTCATTTTATTTCTCTCACACTAGTTCATAATGTTCTATACTTAGTGTAACTCATTCTCCAACACCCAAACTTACAAGAACCTTAAATATTAAAAAACTTACAAGATCCTTTAATATTAAAATATTATTATGACTTATCTTTAAAATCACGTGCAATATCCAACTTATAATTAAAATAACAATGCTACAATACTAAATATTTGTAATTCTTAGATTCATATGAGGCTAAATAAATGAACGATAACAATGTTACAATCTTAATAATCTATATATCCGTAGTTTTTACTATAATATTTGTAATTCTTAGATTCATATGAGGCTAAATAAATGAACGATAACAATGTTACAATCTTAATAATCTATATATCCGTAGTTTTTACTATAACAATGTTACAATCTAAATAAATTAAATATCTAGTTTCACATAAAGCTAAATATAAAAGAAATAGCCCTAATCATTCAATCATAAATAAATTTTAATAATACAATACATGACAAATTTTTCTTATTTTGTCCATCTTTATCTTATAAATCACATTTTAATCCTCAACTTATAAATATCAATGTTACAACATTAATAGACTAGATGTCTATAATACTTAAATTAAATATTTATAATTCTTATTTTAAGTGTGTGCTTTATAAGAAGCTACACAGATAAAAGATAAACAATGTTACAATCTAAATAAACTAATTATCTAAAAATTTTCTTTTAAGTGTGTGCTTCGTATAAAATTAAACAAATGAACAAAATAGCCTTAATCATTATAATCCTTAACTTATACATATTAATGTTACAACCTTAATAGACTAAATATCTATAATCCTAGACTAAATATCTATAATTATCGTATTAAGTTTGTACTTGATATGAAGCTAAATAGATAAAAGATAAATAATGTTACAATCTAAATAAATAAAATATCTATAATTTTTATTTTGAGTGTGTGCTTCATATGAAACTAAACTAATGAGCAAAACAATCCTAATTATTAAAGCATGAATCAATTCTAGTAATACAAGAAATTATATTTTCATAGAGGATGCATTTTTCTTGTTTTGTCCATCCTTATCTTGTAAATCACATTTTAATCCTCAACTTATAAATATCAATATTAAAACCTTAATAGACTAAACATCATTTTAATCCTCAACTTATAAATATCAATGTTACAACCTGAATAGACTAAATGTCTATAGTCCTTTCTCTACTTGGGTGCTTGAGCTTCATACAAAACTATGTAGATAAATCTTCCACCCATTAAAGCAATGAATGAATTGCATCTAAAAAAAATCTTTGTTCTTGTTTTTTTTTTTTGTTCTACTTACAAATAATAATGTTATGATTTAAGTATAACTTAACCAAAATAAATTCCTAATTATTTAGACCTAAACGACATGGTAAAAGATATGGTCAACCTATTAAAGCTTAAACAAATTCTAATAAAATAATAAAATACATTTCCATGAGATAAACGTTTATCTTTATTTATTTTTCATTATTTAATCTTATATCTAATTTTTAGATCTTTAAAATTATATTTATCTTTAAATTCCTTCACCCATTAAAGCATGAATGAATTTCATTTCCAAAAAAAACAAAAAAGCTTATCTCTAATTGTTAGATCTTTAAAATTATTTTTATCTTTAAATTCCTCCACCCATTAAAGCATGAATGAATTACATTTCCAAAAAAAAAAAAGCTTTGTTAGTATTTTTTTTGTTTTGTTATAAATTTCTAAGATTCACACTCTACCAAATTATTTAGACCTAAACTACATGGTAAAAGGTATGGTCAACCTATTAAAGCTTAAATGAATTCTAATAAAAATATTAAAATACATTTCTATGAGATATATTTTTATCTTTGTTTATTTTTTTTGGTTATTTTATCTTATATCTAATTGTTAGATCTTTAAAATTATCTTTATCTTTAAATTCCTCATTAAAGCATGAATGAATTGCATTTCCAAAAAATAAAAAATAAAATAAAATATGAAGAAGCTTTGTTAGTGTTTTTTTTGTTCTACTTACAAATAATAATGTTATGACTAAACTATAACTTAACTAGACTAAAATCCTAAGATTCACACTCTACCAAATTATTTAGACCAAAAAATATGGTCAGCCTATAAAAGCTTAAATGAATTCTAATAAAATAATAATATATATTTCCATGAGATAAACCTTTATATTTGTTTGTTTTTTCAATTTGTTTGGCGGAGGAGCAAAAAACAACAGCGTAATGACTAATAGCGGATCGAATAGCAAGGGATTTGAATGATAATCAAATATTGTCCTTCCAATAGGCCCTCATGGGCTCCGAACCATCTTATTCAGGGCATGCATTTGGAGAAAAATCATCAAGCTCAATTGGAGCTGTTTCGGTTGGGGTTTTCAGAGATACAAAAGTGAATGGTTGTCTTCAAAGAACTCTAGATAGGCATGTCAGGGTGATTCAACCAGATTCAATTGTAGAGGATGTTGAATAGCTAGCTAATCATGCCCTAATTTGCAAATTTTTAGAAATTCGGGTCCTCATTTCGTTGGAATCTTGGGCTCGAAAAGTATGGAACCCGGTTGGGCATATGGAGATCATGATGGGGGCAAATAATTTTTTTATGGTTTGTTTCTCTTGCATGGAGGATAGACATAATTTTTTTGAAGGAGGGCCTTATTTTTATAACCAGGTTGGCTTGTTCATTAAGCCCTGACATGGGGGTTTTAACCCTGTACAGGAAATTTTGTCATGGGTGCTAATTTGGGTTCGGCTCCCTTGGTTACCTCTAGAGTTCTGGTGGACCGATATTCTTCACAAGATTGCACTATTGTTTGGGAAGTCGGTGGGTCCTTCTCAAAAAACGATAGATAAAAAGGTAGTTTCTTGTGCCCGTGTTTGTGTTGAGACAAATTAAAATAAACCTCTACCAGATTCTATGGAAATTTGTGTTGGATCTTCTTCTTGGATTTAACAGTTGGACTATGAAACTCTTCCATTCTGATGTTGTTGGTGTCATGCATATGGACACCTTTAGAGAAAATGCCTAAAATTACCTGGGAATTTGTCATCTAAGCCTCATCCTCCTAAGTAGGATAGTGGGATAGATAAAGGAAAAGCTCCTAAGTAGGTTAATGGGTTTTTTGAGGGGAAAGCTCTAATGCAGGATAGTGGGACTGATAATGAGGGTTTCATTCCTGTTAAAGGCAAGGGTTTAAAGAGATCCTTTAATGAGAGGTCATTGGATGGATTACATAATAGATTTGATGCTTTGGATGACTTGTACCAGCCTAATGGGGTTAATTTACAAATAAATTTATTTGTTGCTCATATGGACACTGATAAGTCTTTGGGTAATGTGATTGTTCTAATTTTAGGAAATTGTATGACACAAACTATTAAGGGGAACCAGATTTCTATTCCTTATAATAAAAATATGGCTGTTCAAGAGGATGGTGTGGAGGTAGATGATCCACTGCTGG
Organism: Wollemia nobilis; assembly: GCA_028583015.1. Taxonomy (NCBI): domain Eukaryota; kingdom Viridiplantae; phylum Streptophyta; class Pinopsida; order Araucariales; family Araucariaceae; genus Wollemia; species Wollemia nobilis. Next base: position 4,329,523 of record JAQPPZ010016831.1, read on the forward strand.
CTGATTTGGTGGTTTTCAATCATGGAAAAGATTCTAAGGTGAGCTCTATGCTGGGAATGCATCAAAAGAATTTAAAAAAATGGTACCTGAAAAGTCTTCTAAGGTGGGTAGGAAGAAATATGTGGAGAAAATAAAACTTGAGGGAGAGTCCTTGGTTGAGTCAGGGTTGTTTAGGCCCCTTGACTCTCATTTTTTCATTCCTCATAAATGATTGTTTTATCTTGGAATGTGAGGGGATTTAATAGCACCCCTCGACAAAAATCTATTCATGAGTTGATTAAGTTGCATAAGCCTGATATTGTTTTTCTATATGAGTCAAAATTATCAGTTGATTGTTTGTTTAGTATTGCTTTCAAATTGTGGGCTCGTGGGTAATGTCAATGTATTGGTGCCCAGGGCAATGTTGGTGGTATTGTTAGCTTTTGGAATCCTTAGAAGCTCTCTCCTATATGGTGGGTTGCTGATAAATTTTCTCTTTCTATGGTTGCTTCTTGTAAGGAATATGGTGAAGTGGTCTTATTAACTAATATTTATGCTCCCTTTGATCTTGCTAGGAAAATTTATTTGTGGAATCATATTCGAGAGGTGCAGTTAATGGCTTCTCACCATCCTTGGATTGTTGCTGGATAATTTAATGCTATCACTAGTTTGGAGGAGAAAAAGAGGTGGTGTGGGTTCTCTTGGACAGGCATCTTTGGCCCTTAATGATAATATCCTTTTCTTAAATCTTGTGGATATTAAATTTGGTAATGGTATGTTTACTTGGAGTAACATGAGATGTGGGACTAAGGCTATTTCTAAGAGATTGTATCGTTTTCTAGTTTCTTCTTACTCGATCAATAATAATTGAAAAATAATCTCAAAAAATTTTGATTGGAGAGGTTCTAATCATTGGCCTATAAAGCTAAACAACATTCACCAGGGATTTTATAGGAAAATCTGCTTTAAATTCTAGTTAATGTGGATTTGGGAGCCTTCTCTGCATGATTTAATGAAAGTATGGTGGTTAAATGGTAGGCCTGCTCATGGAACTACTATGATCTCCTTTGTTAAGAGGCTCCAGTATGTGAAATATCAACTTAAGAAGTGGAATAGGTAAATTTTTGGTAATCTTTTTGGTATATTTCTAGATACAAAATATTATATTTTTTAGATATGAATGTTAATATCTCAAATATATTTATATTTTTCAAAAATTAATATCATGTTATTTATCTTTTAATATTTTTATGATGCAAATCTTGAAGAATTAGGGTGCACATTCCAAGTTACCCTGTATACCTCTAGATTTAGCACTATAAAAAGTATTTTTTAAACTCTATCAATAACATTTCCTACATTGAAAAACATAGTTATTTAGTAGAACTTTTTTTTGAATATCATTTTTTGTGTTCATGAAAAAGAGATACAAGATATATACCTCTATTTCAAGAAGTAGAGCTCACTAGGTGACTCACTTTTGATCATTTAGATTTGATAAAATCTAATCCCATGATTGAGATACTCAAAAAATCATTTTCATTATATAAGCATAATGCTAAGCTGAAATTTCAATACAACTCAACTTAGTCAAATTAAATAAAAATTGCATATCTAAAAGTATATACTTCTTTAAGAATATTATACAATGTATCCTATGAAAATAGGTCATATTTAAGTATCCAATCCTATTTATTATTTAAAATGATAAATTTTTGTCTTCACTAAATATGAAAACAAGCTTCATGTCATCATTATGATACATTTATACCTGTAAAATAAATACATGGATAGCATTAGCATTATCATCTAGTGTGTCCATGCCAATTTTTACGATGATATAGCCTAGTATTAAGAAGATATCAAATTCGAAAAAGACTTTTTGGCACTCAAATTTTTACACATAAATATCAAATCCAAAGTAAACATCATTAATAACTACCAACTAGTTAGGAAGTCATAGAGGTGTACTCCGAACTTTTGAAAACCGTAGAACTTTAATACTTAAATGTTTTAAACTCTTAGAGTTTTTCAACAAATAAAATAAATCAAGTACCATGAAGCAAAAGATATGAGCTACATGGATTAAATCTGAATTTGATCATGAATAATGGATTTTCAGAAATTGTAAAACCCATGTTTAATATCCGTATTAATGATACATTGTAAATAGTAATTTAAGCACTTCTAATCATAATTTTTATTAATTGAATTCACAAATAAGTACTAGGAAATCAAAAGTAGCAAGTTCAATATATCAAAATGAGTGATATTCTTCAGTAGCATTTTATAATTGTATGTAGTTAAGATAAGTAAAATGAATAATTAAGGGTGCACATTCCAACTTACCATGTATTCCTAACAATTTATGAATTATAAAAAATATTTTTGTATAATTTATCAATTATAATTATTGCATTGAAAAGCATAGTTATTTAGTAGGAATTTTGATGATTCAATATATTTTTTGTCTTATGAAAAAGAGATACACAATATATACCTCTATGTCAAAAGGTAGAGCTAATTGGATGGCTATCACTTTTGACCATATGAAGATGATAAAATTTAGTCCCATTATTGGGGTACTAAAAAAAATATTTACCTTACATAAGCATCCCTAAGCCAAACTTTTAATGCAACTTAACCTATTCAAATCTAAAAAGAAAAAATTGATATGTCAAAGTGCGTACTTCTTTAAAAAACTTGTTAAAAAACTTATAAATGATATCCTATTCATAATTTAAAATAAATAAAATCTAAATAAGAAAACTAGCTTTATGTCATCCTTATGACAAATTTGTACCTATAAAAAATACAAAAAAATATTAATAGCATTAGCGTTATCATCTAATAAGTCTTTACCTATTTTTAGGGATCTATAACCAAATATTAAGAAGATGCCACTTTCCAAAGAGACTTTTTGACACTCAAATTCTTGCACAAAAATGTCAAATCTAAAACAAACATCATTATTAACTATCATCTAATTAGGAAGATCCATAGAGGTGCACTTTTAAAATTTGAAAACCATCAAACTTCAATAAATAAATACTCTAAATTCTAGGATTTATTCAACAAATAAAATAACTCAAGTACCATGACATAAGTTCCACGAAATAGAATTCATAACGAAATAGAATCCATAAGCTACATGGTTAAAAACTGCAAAATCCATGTTTAATGACAGTTTCAATGAGTATATTCTAAATAGTAATTACTAAAATAGTCAAAAGTAGCAAGTTGAAAAAATAAAATGAATAATATTATTTGGTTGCTTTTTATTATTATATGTATAGGTTAAAGTGATACGCTTGTTCTCATTGATGTGTTTCCTTATTTCTGGACAACTCCCAGCTAAAATGAGAACTAATAAATCCAACATTAAAAGTTAAGCAAAATGAAAGATGCATTCATAAAAATGATAACACTTGATTATAACCAAAGAATAATAACTACATTACTTGAAATGAATCACTTATTACAATGTGAGGATTTAGGTTCACACATTGATAAAATATCCACAAGTGGAATGCAATTGACCAATTAACATGGTATATCAAATTGACATGGTATATCAAATGCTAGATCTTACTTATTAGCTTTCAAAACTAGCTTTAATATTCTATAATTTACCACAATCATATATAAATAAAAAATTTGTATTCTCCCAACCTTCCATCATAGCATTACTCATAACCCATAATATGGATGATAGAGAATGATTCATAAAAAGTATTTGTCGTGTATCTAATTACTAAACACTAATGGTCACTCTCAATTCATCCATCCTTGGCATCATGACCATTGGTAGGATGAGTGATGACCTAGGATGCACTAAAATGCAAATAACCTCAAAATCTAAAATTTATTTTTATAAGAACCAATTGTCAATCACTAATTCTCATCCTCCAATTCATCCGTCTTTGGAAAATTAGAAAGACTATGTGACCAAATAAGAAGCACTTAAGCATCATGTGATAAATGTTAGTGTTATATACTATTTTAGATTCAATTTCAATGGTAAGCTTTCAAAGACCATAAATTATATAATCCAACCACATTTCAAACCCTGCTAATTACAAGCAAGCTCAGATTTCAAATATTGACTTTTATAAACATAAGCATACTTCATCCCCCATTATTTACAAGAAAACTTACATTTCATAAGAACATAATAATTCTAACAAGCTTACATTTTATAAGAATATAATAACTCCAACAAATTCAAAGGTAAATGGGATAAAAAAATGTCATATACTACTTATTTTGAATAAATACTTCTTATATACATGCACCGTGAGGATTGTTAGGAGGAAAAACTTAATGGGATTATATTATTGATAAAAATGTTACAATATATAGGCATAAGCCTATATTCAACACATGACACTTGTCAAGAGAAACTGACAAGTGTCAAGGAAGGCATAGTGCACTTTACTTTAACTCTAACATTCCCCCTTAAAGTGCACTATCCTAACTAAAGAAGAAACAAAGCAAGTCAACATTAGGTAACATTCCCCCTTAATGTTGACTTCTCTAAAATAACCTATCATCCTCTCTTATTCACAGTTGGAGAGCCAAGCGCAAAGAGCACGAGCCTTATTTGGTCTAGGCTCGTGCTCTTTGCGCTTGGCTCTCCAACTATGAATAATGCTAGATTCACTGTGTATACATCTCGGTTTGTTGCCTCAGGGTCAGCCACTTCCACGGGTCTGTTGCCACTGGGTCATCCGTCTAAGTGCCTCAGGGTCATCATGGGTGCCTCAGGGTCAGCCACTTCTGGGTCTGTTGCCTCTGCAGGTCATCCTCAGAGGATGTTGCGTCTTTTAGGTCACTGACTAGATTCACCATGAGTATGAAATCCCTCCTCATGGTGAACTCAATCTAGAAGGTGTCGGTCTCTGCCGAAAATGCACCTAATACAAAGGAAAAACAAGCCATATAAGAGTGTCGGTCTCTACCGAAAATGCACTCAATACAATAAAATGAGCCCTAGATCCAAAATATGGAGGAGAAGAAGAAAGAAGAATAGAAGAGAATCTTCTGAAGTGTATTCGTCTGTAGTCTTCAGAAGTAGATCCGAAAAAACCTCGGATAAAGTCTAGGGTGTCTATGTCTGTAGTCCCTAGAATAAGTGTCCTTATGGTGACCATGTCATCCCACCGAAATGCATGGGTAACCAGCCACTGCATTCGCCAAGTGTATAGAAAAAGTCACTAGGTACAAGGATCACAAATAAAATTACCTTGGGAGTGTCGGGTACAACCGAGAGTGCACTCCAAGGTAGAAAAAAATTGAGGCTAAAAAACTCAATTGAAACAGCCTCAAAATTACAATATGACACCACCATTGTGTCCGTCACGGAAAAACGTTTCCAACGACTATAAATACCCCTATATTCCATTATCAAAGGGGCCTTCATCATAATGAAAAACAACATGCCTCTCCAATACACCAACTAAAAACTCGCACTATGGCGGCATCGCTCTCTGGCGCTCTCTGGCGGAAAAAAAATAATCTCTCAATTTTCTCTCACAAAGGAATTACATGGGCCTATATAAACCACCCACTCTCATGTTTGTCTTGCATGCCAATAAAGTGCTCCTCCACTTTGAGAATTTCAATTCCCCATACATATAAATTTAAGTGGTCCTCCCCACTTACTTTTAAAATTGCTTATGAAAAGCTTATCAACCACTTTAATCTTAAAAATAGAAAGCAATGACATTGACACAGTAAAATCACCTCATTGGCCAGCGTAATTGGGGTTAATAAAAAAACAGCATCAAAGAAATAGGCAGCATTTGTTTCAGTCTGTCTATTGGCTCATCAGATATTGGACTGCGCTTCATCCTGAACCTGCAATGGTGGCGAAGCGATCCGCCATTTCTACAACATCCACCTTTGTCGCGGAGTCCACCTCCTCGAGCTCCACGACATCCACCTACTGGTTGCTGTGATGGCACTGGGTTGTAATTGGCGAGGCGTGCTTCCAGAAATTTAGAGCTGCAAACAAAGGGAAAGAATGGAAGTCCTGCAGTGCCCACATTGAAGTCCTTCCACTGTAGCATTCCTCAAAAAAATTATCAAAGCAGCAGCTCCCACAGTTGACATTGTTCAAGACTATCTCCCGTAACTCTCAATGGACCATATTTCAAAATTCATAAAGAGTAAAGCTACCCAACTGGACTATCTCCATTATATGAAATGGAGAATTTCTTCCTTGAAGATGCGTCAACAATATTAGTGATTTTGTTTCACCGGCAAGGTCAATTTCTGAAGTCTCCAGTAATCAGCTCGTCATTATCAATGATTTTAACTGAACTGGAGTTCAACGGTCGGATTTTTCCAGGTTACTTGGGCATGATTTGCCATGTCACTTTACTCCAACTGTCCCGCTCCAAAGCCTCATAAGCAACGTTGCTTCAATTTTATTCACCTATGGATAAATGTAAACAACTTTCCCAATCGCCAATTCTTCACTAACATTATGTCTTCAACACCTTTCTGGAACTGCAGATCGCTCGACCATCCATGAAATCTTTTGCCAGTCCAGCATGCTTTTTTTTTGTTATGCTCTTCTGCCTGCGTGTCTGCCTGTCTTTCCACAATTGCTTGCTTTGACAGTTTGCTTACCCCAGGGAATTTTTACCGGCTTGAATCTCCTGCGTAAATGTACCGCCTGACATGTCTGAACACGTGGCGCTCCCCCGGCGCAAGCCGCTGCCGTGTTTTGCCCCCGGCGGATAACTTGTCTCTAATCCACCAACTGTAGCTTTTGGCGGATAACATAATTCTTTTATACTTGTCAATCATAGAAAAAAATGGGGGAAAGGATGAGGGGGAATTTCCCGATATTAACACATGACACTTGTCAAGAGAAACTGACAAGTGTCAAGGAAGGCATAGTGCACTTTACTTTAACTCTAACAAGGATTGAACCTAGGTCACATCATCCATAATGCAAATGATGTATGAACCACACTCAATTGGCATCATATACTATTTTTTATTAATTTCATGGTTAAACTTTCAAAGACAAAACCATATTTAACCCCCTCTATTTACAACCAAACTCACATTTCAAAGACTATAACTTTTATAAACAAAAACAAATTTCATCCCTCTTAATTTTAAAGGGGCCAAGGTGGGGAAGATACCGTTGAACCTTCCCCTTTAGTTCTAAGAGTGCATAGATGAAATAACCTATCTCAAAGGTTAGCGCTCTTAAGAGAAACACATATTCCTCCCTTAAAAAGTTTACCCTTTTAAAATAGAGGGGATTTTTCTTTTTTGTGGGGATGTTCTTTGTTATCACACATAGAAGAATTGTACACGGAAAAGAGGCTCAAAGCTTGTCCCACCTGCCACATTCCTGAATTCCTTCTTTTTGAGTGAAGAGAGATGTGTTCTAGACTGAAACTATATTTAACCCCCTCTATTTACAAGAAAGCTCAGATTTTAAATACTAACTTGTGTAAACAAAAACATATTTCATCCCCTTTATTTACAAGCTAGCTCACATTTCATAAGAACATAATGATTCTAGCATTGTCAAAGTTAAATGGGTAAAAAAATATCAAATAAGTACCATACTAAAAAGTTGTGTATTTATGTCAATCCAAACAATAAAATTGTTACTGTAGCTACTGTTGCTATTCTTTATATTTTATAATGTCAGGAATATTCGTCAATAGTTTAAGGACATTTAAGACTTAGATTAGTTGCTTGAATATACAACTCGTTAATCTTCACGTGATAGATTTGGGCATTGTTGACCTTTTCAAATCAATATTTAAATTATTCATAAAAATTTTACAATTTGATAAAGCATATTAATTTTCATATTTTTGATATTTTATAATGTCAAGAATATTTTGTGGGCCATTCTCCTAAGATTATCATTAGATTCTATGTTAGTTCTTTTAAGATAGTGGGTGATGGTGGATGATCATGCTTCAAGAATATTCTTAGTGTGGGTCATTCTCCTAAGATTATCATTAGATCTTAGGTTACTTTTTTTAAGATAGTTGATGATGATGGATAATTCTGCTTGTACTTTATATTTTATTATAGGTTAATATTGATGTTAGAATTTATTAGAGCTTCCATTTTATTTTGTTGTACTTTTTACTTGTAATTCCTTATATTTTTCAACAATTATTTTACTTTTGTCAATAATTTAAATACTAAATCTAATAATATACTAAACATATGAACAATTTTAATAAAACCTTAATCAAACAAAATAAATTAAATAATATATATTAACAACTTCAATAACTATTCAATTTTTAAATATTAAATTTTTTCCCTCGAATTTCAGACCTAATAAATATCATTCCCTATTCCCTATGATGGACCCCTCTTCCTCTATATAAAGTTATGGCATGATGTAATTTCTTTGATGCCGAAGCAATCAAACCTGGCCCTTGGCCCTCGTAATACAAAAATGCACTTACGGACACAACGAATAAATGCAAATTGATGGTCATTGTAACTTTTCGCATTTTTAGAAAAGGACAAATTCATGTTCATTACCTATTTAATAAAGCCGTTCATTGGTCCCATTCACAATATTTGTCTTGAATAGTGTTTCTTCGTTTAAAGTGTATTCAATATTTAATATTTAATAAAGCCTAGACATAAACAAGAGAATAATATTTAATAAAGCCTAGACATAAACAACCTCGCAATATTTGTCCCATTCATAAACAACCTCAAATCTCAAGAAAAATGTGTCACCTACAAATGAATAGTGTATAAATGATAAGTGTATAAATTGAAGAAATCTGTGATGTTTGAATATCTAGTTGGGTAATTAGGTATTATAATGATGGGTTGGGTCCACACGATCTAGATCTAAAATTATAGAAAAGTTAGCCTCGGATTTTGAACTGTCTGTATTTCTTCTCTTGTTACTCGTCTGAAAAGTAAAACCCTTTCGAGTAGATGGGTGAGAGTCTGAAACAATTAGTCTACTGAAAAGTAAAACCCTTCCCAATAGGAGATGGATGAGAGTGTACAATATAAATATCTTATATATACTCAGCAAAAACGAATTATCTCATCTGTTTAATTTTAGGGTCCATGAGGATTGTACAACTCTAATTCTAATTTGAGCCGATTTAACATGTGAGTTGACTAGGACATAAGAAAATTGAAAAGGTCTTCATCTTGCAACGTAGAGTTCAAAATGTATGATATTAGAATTTGCAAGTTGGCCAAACTAGAAATGGTAAGATAGGCAAGCATTATTAAAATAGATATGATTATCAGCTAGTATATATAAAAAAATAAATTATAAAACACGGCAAACAAACAATGAAAATAAGGAAATGATAGAAGTTTATACTAAAAAAATAATAATTTATACAAGAGGAAATAACTTTAAAAAGGGTAAAGTAAAAAAAATCATGGTAAAAATTAGTAAAGTGAGGTTTTTCTTCGAGCCTGGTCTGGACGGGGCCCACCCTGTCAGATTAGCTCCACTCCCTATCAGGGCCATCGCCCAGCCTGCTCCGGAGTTCGGCCAGGGCATTGGCCGCTGAGGAAGCCGCTTTGGCGGACGCGGTCAGGGACCTCACGGGATAGAGCTGCGGGCGAACTGACGCAGCATGGGAATCCGACGGCGCGACGTCCAAGGCGAGAAGGTCTGAATGGGCCGACGCGCACTTTGACTTGGACTTGCCAAATCTGCCAGCGGAGCTTCGCAAATCTAGGTCGGGATGAACCAAACGTCTGACGTGGCCGATGACACTTGGCACGGCGAGGGGGATCTTGATGACCGGCTCACGAACAAGAGGAGGACAGGGGCCAGTCGACATGGTGGAGCAGACAGGAGAGGTGCGACAACGAAGCTTCGGAGCCCCGACTCGGGGCGGGCTAAGCACCAGGGCCCTCATCGTTGCTAGGATAGTCTTGCGAAGCTATTTGAACCAGAGCTTCAGGGAATTTCGTGGTCTAGGTGGTGAAGTCTTCAGTTGAGATGTCTTGATTTGCCATGAAATCGACAGCCCTGTTGCCTTCTCTGTACACATGTCAAAAGGCGTAGTCAAGGAGTCCTTGGAGAATGGTGAGGACTTCCCGGATGGAGTTGTGAATGCGCCAAGAGCAGTTTCTCGGGCTGCAGGTGGCTTTGATAATAACTTGGAAATCGCCCTCGATGATGAATTTTGAGGACTCCCTGAGGGCGGTCACCCCACTGAGGAGAGCTGCTGCTTCGATGAAGTTGTTAGTTTGGATGCCAATTGGTGCAGCGTACGCCACGATCAGGGCCCTATGACAGTCTCTGATGACCCCACCCGCTCTAGAGGGCCCGAGATTCCCTTTAGAAGCTTCGTCGAAGTTAAGTTTGACCCATCCGGGGGGCAATCCACATCGTCATAGATCGATGAGAGGGGGCAGGGGGGACCAAGGTGGAAGCTGAAATCCTAGGGAGGATAGGAGGGTGGCCTCGTCCAGTCATCGGGGTGCCTCGGTCAAGGGGATGGAGCAGGAATTCTCAAGGGCGAAGGACACCGCCTTGGTCACTATCCACTGGGGGGAGCGGTCCGGGGAGGAGAAGGCTCTACTGTTGCGCTCAAGCCAGAGTTGCCAAAGCAGATGAGGAAGGCAGGAGCCCTAGAGGAAGCGAATGAAAGGATGGGCAAAGGGGTTGGGCCACTGAGACAGGAGGTCAGAGATGGAGTTGGGGGCCACCCACTGAATAGAGAATTGGGAAAGGATGAGGCCAAGGACTTCAGAGGAGAAGAGACATTTGATAAAGAGGTGATTAGTGGACTCCCAGGTAGCACAACAGAGGAAGCATCTATTCAGGATCTAAAAGCCCCTCCTGATCAGATTCTCGATAGTCAAGATCTTGTTTTGAACGGTCGCCCAGACAAAGTGGCTGATTTTGGGGATCAGCTTCTTGGCCCACACCTACCAGGCTGGAAAGAGGGCCTCGTCAGGGACTCTTTGAAGGTTGTAGGCATATTTGACAGAAAATATGCCACTGGGAGTGCCATGCCAAACACATCTATCATTTCCTTCGGAGGAAAGAATAAAAGTCACCTTGAGGAGGTGCTGAATCCTGGAAGCTTGGAGCGGGTGCCTGGGGTTCAGGATAGGTTTCCAAGAAACCCGCCCTTGGTTCTGGGAAATATAGGCCAAAACTCTAGGCCCTCTATCCACCAGCCCTAGTTTGAGGACGAGGAGATCTTTGTCAGCAGTCAGGGCCTCGTCATGGATCCACTTGTCTTCCCAGAAGTCGATCTTGGCTCCGTCCTCGAGGATCCATCTGGTCCCTTTTCGAATAATTTCTTTGGTGGAGATCAAGGATTTCCAAAATGTTGATCCATCTCGGGGCTGAGATTCGTTGAGGAAGGGGTGATGATGGCAGTATTTCCTGTGCACGATGCTGACCCACTCATCAGGGGCATTGGTGAACACCTTCCAAGCGTGCTTGGACAGGAGGGCATTTTTCATGAGGATCACTCGCCTGAGACCGATCCCTCCCTCGCCTTTGGTGCGACATACTAGGGGCCAGGAGACCAGGGGAATCCTCTTCTTATCCTCGCTTCCCAACTAGAGAAAGCGTTTCTGAATTTGTTCGATGTGGGTTGCAATGGAGGCCAGGATTCTGAAGATTTGCATGAAATATATCAAAATACTTTGAAGGACCGCCGCCAAGAGGGTGGCTCTGCCAGCCTGGGAGAGGAGGTGACCTTTCCAGGGGGCCAGCTTCCTCTGAATCAGTCTATCATCCTGCCCCATAGGGCCTTGGAGGACGCACCTATAAACAACGAAAGCTCAAGGTAAGAAGAGGGGAGGGAACTGGGGATACAACCCAAAATTTGTCCAATTTTGATTTGCCTAGCCAAGGGAGTATGGATGAAGAAAATCTTGCTTTTCTAGAGGTTAATTATTTTTTTCCCGATCGCCTCCTTGTACAGGGTCAAGATTTGCTTGAGGGCCTTGTCTTGAGGGATCGAAGCTGAGGTGGCGAGGATGGTGTCGTCCATGAACCACTGATGGGACACAGGGGGTAGGCCCGACGCAGGCTTGATTCCTGAAATGAGTCTACGAGAAACAACACTCGAGATGGTACGTCCTAGGGCCTCAACCAGGATAATGAAGAGGATCAGGGATAGGGGGTCGCCTTGTCGAAGGCCTCTAGAACTAGGGAAGAACCTGATAGGGGATCTGTTGATGAGGATAGAGAACCAGGGGGAGAACACATAGTTTTTGATGAGCCTGACCCAGGAGGGGTGGAACCCCAACTTAAGGAGGACCTTGGAAAGGAACTCCCAGTCAACTCTGTCAAAAGCCTTGTTCATATCCAGCTTGAGCAGAAAGGAGGCCTTTTTGGAAAGGAAGGCCGAGTGGATGGCCTCGTGCATGATTATAACTTCGTCTGTGATCAATTTGCCTTTGATCGAGCTTCCCTGGCATGGGTAAATGATCAAGGGAAGGATATCATTGAGGCAGGAGGCCATGGATTTAGTCAGGAATTTGTATAGGACATTACACAAGCTAATGGGGCAAAAATCTGAGAGGGATCTGGCTGCCTGGGACTTGGGGATCAAGGAAATGAAGGTGGAGTTAATACCTTTGGGGATGGAGTTGGCAGTCTAGAGGTCCCGAATGGCAGCACACACTTCTTGCCCAACGATGTCCCAAAAGGATTGGAATAATCAGGGGGGAAACCCATTCAGGCCCGGGGCCGCCTCAGCCTTCATGAAAAATGTGACAGCCTGGATTTCAGAGTCAGACAGGGGCTGCACAAGCATCTCATTCGCTGTGGCTGAGATTGAAGTAGGGATATGTTCCAGAAGGGATTCTGCCACTTCTGAGGGCATGGGGGGGCTATCACCAAGGAGATCCTAGAATAAGTTGATGGCTTCAGTCAGAATGTCCTCTTCTTCCTTGATAATTATGTCATCGCTGCCCACCAACTTAGCAATTTTGTTAGAGCCCTTAAACTTGAGAGTCGACGTGTGGAAGAACTTTGTGTTAGCATCGCCATCTTGGAGCCACAGGGCTCTCATATTCTGCCTCTAAAATGTTTCTTCCCTGGACAGTATGTTATGATACTCACTAAGGACTAGGCGTTCCTCTTCCCTGGTCCTTGGGTCTTGGGAGCCTGCCTAAAATCTGAGCTCAAGGTCTTCGAGTTTTTTCTTAACTGTCGCTTTGTTTTCAAAGATGTTACCGAACACCTCTCTATTCCATACCTTGAGTTGCTCTTTAAGGCATCTTAGATTGTGGTAGACTTTTTCAACGGGGCTTCCAAGGACTGGGGGAGCCCACCAACGGCCTACTTGGGCCCTGAAGTTGGGATGATGCAGCCACATGGACTCGTATCGAAAGGGCCGCTTGGGGGAGGAGCGATGATTGATTTCGAGAAGGAGGGGGCTATGGTCAGACCTAATTTTAGGGAGGGCCAACAAGGTTGTGTCAGCAAACAGTGTAAGGGCTTCCTTGGACAGGAACGCTCTATCCAACCTGACCTGGATATGGTTTGCTCCTGCTCTTCTGTTTGACCAGGTGAACCTGTCTCCTTTTAGGCTCACGTCCATGAGCTCATTGAGGACGATGAAGGCTCCAAAGCCCCCCATGCTTTTGCTCGGAGCCGTTGAGCCTCCACTTTTGTCAGAAAGGAACAAGGGACTATTGAAGTCCCCTGCCAGGATCTAGGGGAGGGGGCAAAGACTTCTCTCATCGAGCTAATTTCCTTCCATAAGCCCACTTTCTCAATAGGGTTGTTAGGGGTGTAGACATTGGATAGAATCCACGAGCACCTTGACTTCACGCAATGGACCAAAATGTTGATTATTTTGGGAGAAGATGATATGAGCCTCCCCTCATAAGATCGGGGATCCCACATGCAAAGCAAACCCCCGACTGAGCCATAGGGGTAGATAAGGACTCACAGTTGCGTCAGGTAGCTTGGGCTACTCGTCGGGCAGCAGTGTCATCTATTTTGGTTCTTGAAGGAGGAAGTACGGGTAGTGGTCACTGCGGAGTTGGCCGAGGATCCTTTTCTTGGGGGTACCATTGAGCCCCCTGACATTCCAGGTGATGAGCTTCATTTTGCACCCTTGTGGGGTCGCTTGCCCCCTTCTCAGCCTGAGTAGGGGGTTTGGGTCGAAGGGCATCCATCTTGGAGAAGCTCGTGGCAATGTCTGAAAGAGTTGCCTAGAAGCCATTGGCTATGCCGTCTTCAGTGATCCTTGTTCGTTGGTCACCCAGGGTGGGCCGCCCTCTCTTGAGTTTACTTCCAAATTCTATGGTGAAAGTCCTACTTTGGGTCATCTTGGGGTTGACTTCATCGGGCCCGGATGGAGAACTACCTTCAACCTCTTTGTCTAACCTCTTGGATTCACACTCCAAGGGGGGAATCCTAGCAGAGGCCATCAGGATTGGTCGGGAAGGGGTCGAGGGGGGATAGCGGGGGTGGGGGGGAGGAGGGAACCCCGACAGAGGAAGACGAGAAGGTGGGAGCCGATGGGGAAAAGAGCCTAGGTGGCTCGTAGACCTGGGGGGGCGCCAGCAAGGGCCTGCGGGGAGGGATTTGCATCAAGCAGGGAGGGAGAACCTAGGATTGGGGCCTTGAAAGATGACCTAGGGGAGGGAGCAACAGAAAGAGAAACCTGGGGAAGACCATCCTCTAGGCCAGGGACCACTTGGGAATCCTTTGGGACAGAAGGGGAGGCCTCCTTGGTGATCCAAGCCTAGGATCTAAGGTCGTCACGAGGGGGTCCTCGGGATGGGGCTCGACCTGATCGAGAAGGGAGTTTAGGGAGAGGGCCATCAACCTTTTTGGATACAGGGCATTGTTGGGGGAGGTGACCCTAAGTGCAGTAGAGGGGGCATAAAGCAGGTTTATTTTTGTAGATCAGGGATTGATGCCAAAAGGACCCAGAGGAGATGGTCACAAAAGAAGGAAGTTCAAATTCGAGATTTGCATTGACATAAAATTTGGCATGAACCATTCAAGATCCTGCCTTGGTAGTGGGGTCGAAGGCCACCAGGTCCCCGACCGACTGAGCAATGAGTCTTAGGATGTCTTCGTGCCACAGGTGGAAGGGAAGGTCTAGGAGTCGGACCCAGACCGAGGTGAAGTTGATGCTTTGGGTGCTGGGGTGGAAGTCAGCTCCATAATGCCTGAGGAAGAGGCTTTTGCATCCCAAAAACTAGGGCCTACCCGATAGAATCTTTTTGATGTCATCACTGTTATTTAGTTTGATGATGAAGAATCCCTTGGTAAGGGTAACCAGTTGAATATGCCCGAAAACCTTCCATTTGGAAGCCACCCATCTGCGAATGGTTTCCATGTCTGGTCGTCCTCCCAAGAATTTCCCAAACAAGGAGACAGAGGATCCAGCGACAAAGGAGGAGTAGACCTCCTCTTGAATAGAAATGTGAGTGCCCTCAATGGAAAGCCCTAGACCCAGGGCCCAAGGATGGGCCTTGGTGCTAGCCAAGATCTGTTGATAGGAGGGTTTGGGCCCACCTGGGATAGAACCCTGCCTAAGATCTGGAGGCTTTTTCCCTAGGCCTATGCTCGCATTGAATCTGGCCTGAGGGCCCAGGACCAAGATGTCGTCCCCACCCTGGCCACCATTTTGCTTAGTCACTGAGCCCTCCTCTACGCTCGTTGAGGGCCATGCGGGCCCGGGTTCGGGCCCTGACATGCCCGATCCCAATCTCGATCCCCCTCCCGCCCAAAAACCTGCACCAGTCTCTGAACCTGTTTCCAATCTTGCTCCCGCTCCCGCTTCTGCCATCCTTTTCTCTTACCACTCATTATTATTTAGTTATTTACAATGATAAATTTTAGTGTTTAATATTATCATTTTATTATATTATGACATTAATTATTTTTAAAATTTTGTTATATGGGATTGATACAGGCCTCAATTGTATTATCTTAAAACCACATAGTGATAGTACAACAACTTGGCTATTATAGTATAACCACATAGTGAACCATTTAGGTTAACAAAATAGAATAGAATAAAATAAATTTCACTCATTTTATTTTACAAGATCCTATTTTTGGTGCTTAATAAGCATCTACCCTTGGCTAATAACCACTTGTAAGATCGAAGGCAACTTTAGACTATTGAATTGAGAGAAGTACACATTTGTCTTTTCTTGAGAGGAATTACTTTAGAGCACATTTCCAAGATATTATTGTAAATATGAGGATCTTTGATGCATTGGTCAAGACAACTTTTACATATAAGTACAAACAATTTTTCTTTGAATATTCTTTTGTTGCAAGGTCACGGTCCATCATTCTATTATTATGGTAGAGTTTGGGGCCTCTCCTCTTTGGCTTGACATCATATTTTTGGTTATCACCTATCTTCACAAGGTTTTTACTTTGGAAGATACTCCCTCGAGTTGTAGATGGTACCTTTACCTGATATTTCACTCCTTAATGAACCTTTGATTATACCCCTCACATTATACCCCTTTCTTCATAACCCTTTATTCATACCCCTCATTTCATACCCCTAACTTAATACCCATTTCTTGATACCCCTAACTTCATACCCCTTTATTCATACCCCTAACTCCATACCTCTAACTTCACACCCCTCACTTCATACTCCTTTCTTCATACCCTTCACTTCATACCCCTTTCTTCATACTCCGCACTAATTGAATTCTTACAAAAATCACATTTTTCAATCAATTAATGTCTCATACCCATTACTTCATACCCCTCAATAATTAAATAATTACAAAAATCACTTCTTTAATCAATTAATGTCTCATACCCCTAACTTCGTACCTCTTTTTTCATACCACTCACTTCATACCTTGAATACTTACAAAAACCACTTTCTTTAATTAACTGATGTCTCATACCCCTAACTTCATACCCCTCACTTCATACCCCTAATCATTTAAATACTTACAAAAACCACTTTTTTAATGAATTAAGGTCTCATAGCCCTAAATTCATACCCCACTTTTTTAATCAATTAATGTCTTATACACCTCACTTCATACCCCTCATTAATTGAATACATATATAAAAACCACTTCTTTAATCAATTAAGGTCTCATACCCCTCACTTCATACCCCTAAGTAATTAAATACTTATAAAAACTATATTTTTAATCAATTAAGGTCTCATACCCCTTTCTTCATACCCCTCACTTCATACCCCTAACTAATTGAATACTTATAAAAACCACTTATTTAATCAATTAAGGTCTCATACCCCTCACTAATTGAATACTTAAAAAAACCACTTCTTTAATAAATTAATTTTTCATACCCCTAACTTCATACCCCTCACTAATTGAATACTTACAAAAACACTTATTTAATCAATTAAGGTCTCATACCCCTCACTTCATACTCCTTTCTTCATACCCCTAACTTCATACCCATTTCCTCATACCCGTAACTTCATACCCTTTACTTAATACCCCTCACTAACTAAATACTTACAAAAAACACTTCTTTATTCACTTAAGATCTCATATCCCTAAATTCATACCCCTTATTCATACCCCTCACTTCATACCCTTACATAATTGAATACTTACAAAAACCACTTCTTTAGTCAATTAAGGTCTCATACCCCTCAATTCATACCCCTAACTTTATACCCCTAACTTCATACCCCTCATTTCATATCCCTCACTTCATACCCATTTTTTCATACCCCTCACTTCATACCCTTAATCAATTAAATATTTATAAAAACTACTTATTTAATGAATTAAGGTCTCATACCCTTAACTTCATACCCCACTTATTTAATCAATTAATGTTTCATACCCCTCACTAATTAAATACATATATAAAATCCACTTCTTTCATCAATTAAGGTCTCATACCCCTCACTTCATACCCTTAAGTAATTAAATACTTACAAAAACCAAAATTTTAATCAATTAAGGTATCATATCCCTAACTTCATACTCCTTTCTTCATACCCCTAACTAATTCAATACTTACAAAAACCACTTTTTTTAATTAATTAATGTATCATACCCTTTTTTTTCATACCCCTAACTTTATACCCCTCACTTCATACTCATCACTTCATACCCATCACTTCATACACTTAATCAATTAAATACTTACAAAAACCACTTCTTTAATGAATTAAGGTCTCATACCTCTAACTTCATACCCCACTTCTTTAATCAATTAATGTCTCATACCCCTCACTTCATACCCCTCACTAATTGAATACATATATAAAAACCACTCTTTTAATCAATTAAGGCCTCACACCCATCACTTCATACCCCTCACTTCATATCCCTAATTAATTAAATACTTACAAAAACCACTTTTTTAATCAATTAAGGTCTCATACCCCTAACTTCATACCCATTTCTTCATACCCCTAACTTCATACCCCTAACTAATTGAATACTTACAAAAAACACTTATTTAATCAATTAAGGTCTCATACTCCTCACTTCATACCCCTTTCTTCATACCCCTCACTAATTGAATACTTACAAAAATCACTTTTTTTAATCAATTAATATCTCATACCCCTCACTTCATACCCCTCACTAATTGAATACTTACAAAAACCACTTATTTAATCGATTAAGGTCTAATACACCTCACTTCATACCCCTCACTCCATACTGCTTACTTCATACCCCTAACTAACTTCATACCCCTAACTTAATATGTATTTATTCATACCCCTAACTTCATACCCCTCACTTCATAACTCTTTCTTCATACCCCTCACATCATACCCCTAACTGATTTAATACTTACAAAAATGATTTTTTTAATCAATTAAGGTCTCATACTCCTTTCTTCATAATCCTAACTTCATACCCCTCATTTCATACCCCTTTCTTCATACCCCTCACTTCATACCTCTTTCTTCATACCCCTAACTTCATACCCCTCACTATTGAATACTTACAAAAACCAAATTTTTAATCAATTAAGGTCTCACTTTCTTCATACCCTTAACTTCATACCCCTCACTTCATACCCCTCAATTCATTCTCCTAACTTCATACCCCTCAATTCATTCTCCTAACTTCATACCCCTCACTTCATACCCATTTCTTCATACCCCTAACTTCATACCCCTCACTAATTGAATACATATATAAAAATCACTTCTTTAATCAATTAAAGTATCATACCCATCACTTCATACCCATCACTTAATACCAAAAAGTAATTAAAATACTTACAAAAAGCATTTTTTTAATCAATTAAGGTCTCATACCCCTTTCTTCATACCCCTAACTTCATACCCTTAACTAATTGACTACTTACAAAAACCACTTCTTTAATCAATTAAGGTCTCATACCCCTCACTTCATAACCCTTTGTTCATACCCCTAAATTAATACCCCTTTCTTCATATCCCTAACTTCATACCCTTTACTTCATACCCTCACTTCATACCCCTCACTAATTAAATACTTACAAAAACCATTTTTTTAATAAATTAAGATCTCATACCCCTAACTTCATACCCCTCACTTCATACCCTTAAGTAATTGAATACTTACAAAAACCACTTATTTAATCAATTAAGATCTCATACCTCTTTCTTCATACCACTCACTTCATACCTTGAGTACTTACAAAAACCACATTCTTTAATTAACTAATGTTTCATACCCCTAACTTTATACCCTTCACTTCATACCCCTAAATTCATACCCCTCACTTCATACCCCTAATAAATTAAATACTTACAAAAACCACTTTTTTAATGAATTAAGGTCTCATACCCCTAAATTCATACCCCACTTCTTTAATAAATTAATGTCTTATACATCTCACTTCATACCCCTCATTAATTGAATACATATATAAAAACCATTTCTTTAATCAATTAAGGTCTCATACCCCTCACTTCATACCCCTAAGTAATTAAATACTTATAAAAACTACATTTTTAATCAATTAAGATCTCACTTCATTCTCCTAACTTCATACCCCTCACTTCATACCCATTTTTTCATACCCCTAACTTCATACCCCTCACTAATTGAATACATATATAAAAATCACTTCTTTAATCAATTAAAGTATCATACCCATCACTTCATACCCCTCAATTAATACCCAAATGTAATTAAATACTTACAAAAAGTAAATTTTAATCAATTAAGGTCTCATACCCTTTTCTTCATACCCCTAACTAATTGAATACTTACAAAAACCACTTCTTTAATCAATTAAGGTCTCATACCCATCACTTCATACCTATTTTTTCATACCCCTAAATTCATACCCATTTATTCATACCCCTAACCTCATACCCCTAACTTCATACCCCTCACTTCATCCCCTTTACTTCATACCCTCACTTCATACCGCTCACTAATTAAATACTTACAAAAACATTTTTTTAAATAACTTAAGATCTCATACCCCTAACTTCATACCCCTCACTTCATACCCTTAATTAATTGAATACTTACAAAAACAACTTATTTAATCAATTAAGATTTCATACCCCTCACTTCATACCCCTAACTTCATACCCTTAACTAATTGAATACTTACAAAACCCATTTATTTAACCAATTATGGTCTTATACCTCTCACTAATTGAATACTTACAAAAACCATTTTTTTAATCAATTAAGGTCTCATACCCCTAACTAAATAGCCCTAACTTCACAACCCTCACTTTATACACCTAACTTCATACCCCTCACTTCATACCCCTAACTTCATAACCCTCACTTTATACACCTAACTTCATACCCCTAACTTCATACCCCTCACTAATTAAATACTTACTAAAATTACTTTCTTTAATCAATTAATGTCTCATACCATTCACTTCATATCCATAACTAATTAAATACTTACAAAAACCACTTATTTATTCAATTAATGTCTCATACGCCTAACTTCATACCCCTCACTAATTGAATACTTACAAAAACCACTTTCTTTAATCAATTAATGTCTCATACCCCTTTCTTCATACCACTCAATTTATACCCCTAAATTCATATCCTTAACTTCATACCCCTTTTTTCATACCCCTCATGTCATACCCCTAACTAATTGAATACTTACAAAAACCACTTCTTTAATCAATTAAGGTCTCATACCCCTAATTTCATACCCCACTTCTATAATAAATTAATGTCTCATACCCATCACTTCATACCCCTAACTAATTGAATACATATATAAAAACAATTTTTTTAATCATTTAAGGTCTCATGCCCATCACTTCCTACCCCTCACTTCATACCCCTAAGTAATTAAATACTTACAAAAACCACTTTTTTAATCAATTAAGGTCTAATATCTCTAACTTCATACCCCTAACTAATTGAATACTTAAAAAAATACTTCTTTAATAAATTAAGGTCTCATACCTCTCACTTCATACCAATTTCTTCATACCCCTCACTAATTGAATACTTAAAAAAATTATTATTTTTATCAATTAATGTATCATACCCCTCACTTCATACTCCTCACTAATTGAATACTTACAAAAACCACATCTTTAATAAATTAATGTCTCATACCCATCACTTCATACCCTTTCTTCATACCCCTAACTTCATACCTCTAACTTCTTATCCCTAACTTCATACCCCTCACTTCATACCGCTTACTTCATACCCCTCTCTAATTAACTACTTACAAAAACCACTTCTTTAATCAATTAAGATCTTATGCCCCTAACTTCATACCACTCACTTCATACCTTTAACTAATTGAATACTTACAAAATCCACTTCTTTAATCAATTAAGGTCTCATACCCTTCACTTCATACCCCTAACTTTATACCCTTAACAAATTAAATACTTACAAAAATCACTTCTTTAATCAATTAAGGTTTCATACCCCTCACTAACTAAATACTTCAAAAAACCACTTTTTTAATCAATTAAGGTCACATACCCTTAAATTCATACCCTTAACTTCATACCCCTCACTTCATACCCCTAACTTAATACCCATTTCTTCATACCCCTAACTTCATACCCCTCACTTCATACCCCTAACTTCATACCCCTCATGTCATACCCCTAACTAAATGAATACTTACAACTTTTTTAATCAATTAAGGTCTCATAATCCTTTCTTCATACCCCTCACTTCATACCTCTTTCTTCATACCCCTCACTTCATACCCCTAAATTCATATCCCTTTCTTCATACCCCTCACTAATTGAATACTTACAAAAACCATTTTTTTAATCAATTAAGATCTCATACCCATTTCTTCATACCCCTAACTTCATACCCATCACTTCATACCCCTCACTTCATTCCTTGAACTTCATACCCCTCACTCCATACCCCTTTATTTATACCCCTAACTTCATACTCCTAACTAATTGAATACATATATAAAAACCACTTCTTTAATAAATTATGGTCTCATACCCATAACTTCATACCCTTAAGTAATTAAATACTTATGAAAACCATTTTTTAAATCCATCAAGGTCTCATACCCCTAAATTCATACCCCTAACTTCATACACTTCATACCCCTTTCTTTATACCCCCTAACTTCATACCCCTTTGTAAGTATTCAATTAGTTAAGGATATGAAATTAGGGGTATGAAGTAAGGGGTATGAGACCTTAATTTATTAAAGAAGTGGTTTTTGTAAGTATTCAATTATTTAAGGGTATGAAGTGAGGGGTATGAAGTGAAGGGTATGAAGTTAGGGGTATGAGATCTTAATTGATTAAAGAAGTGGTCTTTGCAAGTTTTTAATTAGTGAGGGGTATGAAGTGATGGGTATGAAGTTAGGGGTATGAAGAAAGGGGTATGATGAAAAGGGTATGAAGATGTGAAATTTACTACACCGCCTTAAGGGCACTTAATTGCAATGTAAAGCATTTAAAAGGTATTCAAAGGGAAATATAGCATAAACTTGTAATCTAGTAAAGTGAAGAAAATATGTAACCAAATGGTGGATTTATCCTTATTTTTTAATCAATACATAGCTTTAAATTTTAGATTACAAATATCCCCTTGAGGGCTTTTACAAATTGATACATCCAACATTACAATGTTCAAGGGATCTAGTCCCTTGAAAAGGGCCTTAAAGTGATGTAAACTATGGTATGTTGTAAATCTCACATCCCACACTCAAGAGATATTTTTCAGCTGACAAGATTATACCTCTTTAGCTCCTCCTCTTGCCTAGAATTCTTGTTCCTAAAGATAAGGTATCGAAAGGGGATTAGCAACACCTGTATTATAGAAGAAACCCATAAAAACCATATAGAAGAGCATATTATATTACAATAATAGGTGATCTACATGAATAAAAACTAATCTATATTAAGCATAAACATATGTTACTATAATATAAATTCAAATAAATATGTTTGGAATAAAGATCTAATGTAAAACTATGCATAACTGCTGGCCGTTATGGGGTGAGCCAACTAAACCTACAACATTGGGGACTCCAGATCCTGCATCAATACTCCTTCAAATTGCTTCAAATTTGGACCAGAGGTCCTTTTAACCATTCCTAAGGGGTCTATGGATTAATTTATCTAAAATTCCAAACTATTTTGTGGTCATCCCTGGGTGTGCCATGGACAGACTACTGACCGTCCCCAGGTGGGATGGTTACAAAACTACCTTAGTTTTGTCACCTATGGTTGTGGGAATTGGTCCAAAACTTGGTAAGGGTGTTGTTGATATATGGGGCCAAATATTCCTTCAATTTGGTCAGTTTATGTTGGATGGTTTGAGCCTTTTTCCCCTAAAATCACCTTCGAAGTGAAGAGGGTTTCAAGGCCAAATGCAAGGTAGGTTTTGGTTTGCAAAGTTTGGGTTTCAATTTGGGCAGCACTTCGTGGCTTTAATCTCAAAATTTTCCTTCCTAAAATTGGGATTTTGAAGCTCCTTTTATAGCCCAAAAGGGTACTTAGGGTAAAATGGTATATTTGCCATGCGAGGCAAGTAACGCCATGTGTTCTTATCACATCATGGGGTGATTGGGAGAAGGTTACCCCTTTGGGTGCTCCTAATCAACTACCCCACTATCCATCAGTAGGTCCAAAATCAATATGGGGTGATTGGATGCGCTAATGACAGTCTTGGATTACCATTTAGCACATCCTTTTACATTTTAAAGGGTCCAGTTAGGGGTTGTCCCACCCAGGGAGGGTTGTTGATGGTCGTCCCTGGGTGGGACGACCACCAGTAGGAGCTCCAAGAAACCCTCCAAACTAAGTTTTTGAGGCTTTTGGAAACCTTTTGCTAGCCTAGAGGGGTGCCTAATAGGGCCATATATTATCGATAAGAGGGCATATGCAATGCACATATAGTCTTATCTGATTTACATAATTTAGGTGTCTACAGATACCCCATTTTTGGGATGTGCGATGTGAAACAAAGCGTTGAGAAAAAATAGATCACTAAATCGTCGAATGATCAAGGTTGTTCATTAACCTAATCAACTTTAGATTTCTCCATTGTGTAAAAGCATACATTCTTGGAATCCTTTCTACTAACATAGTCAAAGGATAAATTTTGGGTATACCTTTCAATCGTGTTGTAGTAACAATCTTATGGGGCTTAGGGCATACTAGGTCTTGGTGCCTTGTATCCTTGTAAATATTCACATGGGTCAATTTCCAAGGTTTCAAGGAGGTCAAGCCTATTTAATTTACTTCTTATGCTAATTATTTGCCCCAACATGGGCTTGAAAATTTTATCTTTAGCCAAGATTCTTTTGAATGCATGGAATTTACACTTCTGAGTGTTTAAATGTTGATTCGATTTATAACTTTATCATTATGACTACCCCCTCAAGCGACGAGTCGATGAGGGTATGAAAAATTTTAAATCAATGAGTTGCTTGACACATGACTTAACTGGGGTAACTCTCTATTTTGCCCATGGTACTAAATACATGTTTGGAGGTGATTTTTGACTGTTTTGATGAATAGTTTTGGAGTCTAAAGGCCAAATATCTCATTCCCTTGGAGTGGTCCAGCCATGGAGGCCTTCTTGGGGAGTAAAATAGAGTATTTTCATGCATCCAAAAATACTATGGGTTCAGTCTTGACCCCTCCTATTTTATTGACCATTTTGCCTTGTTTTTGGTGGGTTTTTGACCCATTTTTTGATATTTTTGATGTTGTTTTTGAATTTTAATTTTTGGAGTGTGAGGTCTAAGGACCCACTTGATTGTAGTCCATAGGCAGTTTTTGGATTATGATGTATCTTTTGGTCTCATACATATATGAATTTATATTATCATCATGTGTTTCCTTATTGCTTTATGAAATGTATGCAATGCTTATATTTTATGATGCTATGATGGATGTCTAACATGGATGCATGTATTGATCATATGATTTGAGTTGATGATATGTATATGTGTATGTTTTCTCTATATGCTTTTGTAAATTAAAATATATGCATAAAATAGTCAGTGGTCATCTAAATATTATTGCTAATATTTATCTGGTATCTATCCCACTTCATGAATATTACTTAATAAACAAAAGATAAGGAAAAATGTATATGAATGGATGTAATGATTGATTGGATTTAATTTTGTATGATGGATTTGCAATGACTATTTGATGCATTATATGCTAGCACCATAGACTGTATAAAATGTATCTTTATTATTTTCATGTTATTATAACACTTTATTTAATGGACTTTAGAATTATGACAAACATGTGGCAACATGATGTAAAATAAAATGGATAATGTAATATGATATGATATTATTTAGTGGTTTTGTAGAGACTCAAACACTCTAGTTACCTAATCAAAAGTCATATAATAACTATACAAGATCTTTTGACAAAGTATGCACCTACTAAGATAACCAAGATAATCAATATCCTTGTGTGTGCACGTGAGTTCATTACCATGATAACACATAAGATTACTCTAGTGCAAATGGGATTCACTCAGCCCATCAATACTAGAGATCATTCTACGAGTCTCATTATCCTGAGTTTTGTACTTAGTTGGATTAAACTACTAGGTAATCTAGGTTACAATAAGCTAGCTCATCCACATTCAAACATTGGTCTATACCTAAGCAAGTTGCTTAAGTGACAAACATATCGTCATGTGGGAGGCTACCACCATTGACAAGTAGGCTATCCATCAAACTTGTAATGAGGATCACCTTATGGTTCTCTACTACTAAGAATTTTAGGGATTCAAGTTCAAGACTCCCTTATTTTATTTTATCTTTGACTTTCTCAAGGGAGTTGCTCGTTTTGATTTGGTGAGCAAGGGATTTTTGTAGTGGTGAGAACCACTATTTCTTTGTGCTTTTCCTAGTGATAATAATCACTGTTTATTTTGCATATTTTGAAGTGATAATAATCACTTATTTCTTGTTGGAGTACTTTGAAGGTATGATAATCACTATTGATTTTTATCTTTGGGATACTTGCCCCAGTGTAGGGCAAGGAATTTTTGGGTAAGGAGGAACTTGTCCTTTTGTCAATTCGTAGCATCTTTGAACCATTCACATAGGGGGATGAGTAGGATAAAATTTTCACTTAAAGAAACCTAAACCACTTTTCATCTTTCCTTGTGCTAGAATTAGATTTATTAATGTGAAAATTATGTTGGGATTTTGATGTATACCAAACATTATCTTAGCAGGATTCTACCTTCTAAAGATCATGATAGCTTTCTACAAATTTGAGATGATAACTAGATATGGATGAGTGACCGAAAACTTTAATTATGTTTTTCTAACAATGGCTAAGTGACCAAAAAATAGACATATAATATGGAATGTAAATTTAAAGGGTGTATGGGATGTAAACAGGTGGTATAACTGACATATGATAACAATGTATTTTGACCAGATGCCTAATGTATAGACCTGGTGCTAGACATATATGATCAATTTGGAATGATGCATAATGCAATGATGAGTATACCTAATATGCATAATGTTATAATTCAAGTGATGAGAAATGCAATGCAATTTATGAAGTGCAATGAAGTAATTTTTTTGTATTTTATTGATTTTTATGATGATTTTGAAATTTTTTATATATGTATATGGATTCACCAATGGGCTTAATGAATGCCTTTTGGGATTTTGGATGATCAAAGGGCTTATAAACGTATTTCGAGCATTTTGGGATTACCTAGACAATCGTAGACTGCTTAGGAACATTTTATTTTGACCTATACATGCATAGACTGCATAGGGATGTTTTGGGTTGACCTAGACGAGCATGGACCATATAGGAGTATTTTAAGGTGACCAAAGGGCTTATAGATGCATTTGGAGCTTTTAAGGTTGACCTAGATGATCGTATATAGTCTAGGGGCTTTTTTTATGTGACCTAGATGGTCAAAGACCGCTAGGAGCATTTTGGGTGACCTAGGCGGGCAACGACACTTAGAAAGTGTCTACGACTACCTAGGGTATTTTTATTGTGACCAAAGAGATTATGGATGCCTTTGGAGCATTTAAGGTTGACCTAGATGATTGTAGATAGTCTAGGGGATTTTTCATTTGACCTAGACGATCAAAAACTACTAGGAGCTTTTTGGGTGACCTAGGTGAGCAACGACACTTAGAAAGTTTCTATGACTGCCTAGGGGTATTTGATTGTGACCAAAGGATTTATAGATGCCTTTGGAGCTTTTAAGGTTGACCTAGATGATTGTAGATTGTCTAGGGATATTTTTATTTGACCTAGACGATCACTGACTGCAAGGAGCATTTTAGGGTGACCTAGATGGTCAACGACACTTAGAAAGTGTCTACGACTGCCTAGGGGTATTTTATTGTGACCAAAGGGCTTATAGATGCCTTTGGAGCTTTTAGGGTTGACCTAGATGATCGTAGATAGTCTAGGAGCTTTTTTATGTGACCTAGACGATCAAAGACCGCTAGGAGTGTTTTGGGTGACCTAGGTAGGCGACGACACTTAGAAAGTGTCTACGACTGCCTAGGGGTATTTGGTTATGACCAAAGGGTTTATGGATGCCTTTGGAGAATTTAAGGTTGACGTAGATGATCATAGATAGTGTAGGGGATTTTTTCTATGACCTAGATGATCAAAGACCGCTAGGAGCCTTTAAGGTGACCTAGGCGAGCAATGACACTTAGAAAGTGTCTACGATTGCCTAGGGGTATTTGGTTGTGACAAAAGGGTTTATGGATTCCTTTGGAGAATTTAGGGTTGACCTAGATGATTGTAGATAGTCTAGGAGATTTTTTATGTGACCTAGATGGTCAAAGACCGCTAGGAGCATTTTGAGTGACCTAGGTGGGCAACGACACTTAGAAAGTGTCTACGATTGCCTAGGGGTATTTAATTGTGACCAAAGGGATTATGGATGCATTTGTAGCATTTAAGGTTGACCTAGATGATTGTAGATAGTCTAGGGGATTTTTATTTATGTGACCTAGATGGTCAAAGACCGTTAGGAGCATTTTTGGGTGACCTAGGTGGGCAATGACACTTATAAAGTGTCTACAATTGCCTAGGGGTATTTGGTTGTGACCAAAGGGCTTATGGATGTCTTTGGAGAATTTAAGGTTGACCTAGATGATCATAGATAGTCTAGGATATTTTTTATGTGACCTAGACAATCAAAGACTGCTAGGAGCATTTTGGGTGACCTAGGCGGGCAATGACACTTAGAAAGTGTCTACGACTACCTAGGGGTATTTAGTTGTGACCAAAGGTCTTATGGATACCTTTGGAGCATTTGTGGTTGACCTAGATGAATGTATATAGTCTAGGAGATTTTTTATGTGACATAGACGGTCAAATATTGATAGGAGCATTTTAGGGTGACCTAGACGATCAACGACACTTAGAAAGTGTCTACGACTACCTAGGGGTATTTGATTATGACAAAAGGGCTTATAGATGCCTTTGGAGATTTTAGGGTTGACCTAGATGATCGTAGATAGTCTAAGAGATTTTTATGTCACCTAGACGGTCAAATACTACTAGGAGCATTTTGGGTGACCTAGATGGGCAACGACACTTAGAAAGTGTCTACGACTACCTAGGGGTATTTGGTTGTGGCCAAAGGGCTTATGGATGCCTTTGGAGAATTTAAGATTGACCTATATGATCGTAGATAGTCTAGGGGATTTTTATTTATGTGATGTAGATGGTCAAAGATCGTTAGGAGCATTTTTGGGTGACCTTGGAGGGCAACGACACTTAGAAAGTGTCTATGACTACCTAGGGGTATTTTGTTGTGACCAAAGGGCTTATGGATTCCTTTGGAGTATTTAAGGTTGACCTAGATGATCGTAGATAGTCTAGGGGATTTTTTTATTTGACCTAGACGGTCAAAGACCGCTAGGAGTATTTTTGGGTGACCTAGGCGGGAAACAACACTTAGAAAGTGTCTACGACTGTCTAAGGGCATTTGATTGTGACCAAAGGGCTTATAGATGCCTTTGGATATTTTTGTAACTTTGATTACTTTGTGCTTCTAGGAGGAAGGTGCAATACCTTGTGTACCCCTAGCATTTGTGGTGATCAAAGGAAGCGAGGAAGGTGCAATACCTTTAGGATCCTCAATTTGCTTTATTTTTTGTGATGTAGATAGTGGGGAAGGTGTGACACCTTGGATACCCCCAATATGTACTATGTTTGATGCATTATTATTGGATTGGCTAGGAGGAGTGATAGAGATTGACTCCCCCTATTGTGGCAAGGGATTAGGGGTAATACCACTATCTTGATGGGGTAACATGAGTGACCCGCTTGTGGATACAACTTCCTTATCAATAAGATCTTGGACCACATGTCTAAAATTATGACAATTACTAATGTCATGCCCTCTTATTCAATGATAGAGGTAAGAATGATCCTCCTTGTATCATCTAGATCTAGACCTATTTGGATTTATTAGGGGTATATCTGGCAAGATGATTGCCTTTGCTTCTTGCAAGTTGTGAAATATGGTTGACATGGACTCAGCTAATGGAGTCCAGGTATGATGTTGAGGCTTTAGATGAGGTGAACGCGGTCACCACATTTTATGAGGTGATGGGGTTGTATGTGTATTAGTCACCTATTTAGATTGCTCTTCTTGAATCCTATCTGTAGGCAACATATTTTGAACTATGTTAATTTGTTGATTGTTGATTTGAAGATCATTCTTGTCAAGCATATCTTGTACCTTATTCTTGAAGGTGATACATGACTTAATGTTATGACCATTCACTTTATGATAAGGATAGTGTTGAATCTCTTGATACCACATTGGTTTGTGCCTATTGGGATCCAAAGGGTAGATATCTGGCAATGTGATAGCCTTGGCCTCGCATAATCGATTAAATATTGATACCAAAGATACAGGCAATGGTGTATATATACGAGGTTGATGGTGTTGTTGTCATTGTACTTGCTTCTATTGAGACTTAATATTGGATTGCATAGGAGGAGGTTGGTCCTGACAATCAAGGGGTTGAGATTTTGAATGACTCAACTGTAACTCAATGTTTGTGAGTCGATTCAAGATCTGTTGTGAGTCATTGTGTTGTTGACTCACTTGTAACTCAACATTGGCTAGCCTATCCAAAATCATCTAAGTAAATAAATATGTTTCATGATGAGTGTGGGTAGTGATTATATCCACATGCTCTTGTTCTTGATTTAACTCATGCTCTTGTTCCACCTCATAGTGTTCAATTATTGCAACTGAATTATCTCCAGTTTGGTGTAGTAGGTACACCTGTTCTTGATTTTGTTGAGATGTTGAATGATATGGAGTAGGTGTGCCTGAATCCATCAATGATATCTCTTGTGTTATGGATGGAATGTTGGATGGAGTCACAAGTGGTCTAGATGAATTAAGAGGACTTTGGTTCTCTGTCATCACATTGATCATTCCCACAAACTCATGGGAAGATGCATTGGCACTTGGACCAGTCATAGCTACTTCTTCAACTTGTTCAATGTGATCTACTTGGCCCCCATACTCAAGGGGTGCATCAGAGATGCTATCAATGAGTGGAAAATCAATAGGAGGACAACCTAGATCCTTGATCAACTCAATGATATGCATGAATTTAACATCGGGTTCTATGCATTCATCAAGTTTAGGATTGGTCAAGTGACTTGTGTCCTCAAGTTTGGTGGATGAATATGGTATGATATGATCTAATTATTCTATATCCACCATTGGTTCCTCCTTGTTGGTAGGAGTAGGAAGGTCTTCTTCTAATGTGTCAAAAATATCTAAGAGAGCTTTTACGGTTAGCTTTTTTGACTCTCCCTCATTTGAAGAAATAGACGATGGTACTGGTGACGGTGGTGAAGTTAACTTCACAACTAATCTTGGGGTTGAATCCAAAATTTTGATAAGGTAATTGAGTTTAGTATCCAAATGTGTGGATGGGTGAGTAGACTCTTTTGGATGATCATCCTTATTGTAATACTTGAAGGGGTCTGGGTTGGCATCAACCACATGGACCTGACCTTCATGAATGTATTTAAGGCATTGATGTACAAGAGAAGGGATGCACTCCATGTCTCTTATCCAAGGTACTCCTAAAAATATGTTGTATATTCTTTCACCTTCCAAGATATAGAATAATGTAGGCATAGTCTTCTATCCAACTTGAACAGGTAGGATTATCGTGCCCACAGTGGAGGATAAAGCATCATTAAATGCTTTCAAGGTGAAATTGGATCTTGCAATGTGCAAAGATGGGATTTTGAGATGCTTTAGTGTGGTTGTGGTAATGATGTTTATTGTGGAACCTGTATCAACCAACACTCGCTTATAGGAGATCCTATTGATGCACGTGATGATGTGCAAAGGAGAGTCTAGTAAATTGGCCGACCTAGGTTTGATATCCTGATTTCAAAAGGATATAACAGGATCATTGTGCATTTGTATGTATCCCACAAAGTTGGTGAAAGAATTAGAATCATGAGGTTGTAGTTCGATAGAATTTAAAACCTCCATGAAAGTTTCTTGATACTTTGGGAATCCTTGTATTAACTCTCCCATGGTCATGTTGGTTGATGACGTATGCGAACTTCGCATAGGCCTCTTCTGACTTGCTACCACTTGTTGTATGGGAGGTTTAGGTAATGTAGAGGGAGTGTAGACTTCCTTACTAGGCCTCTTGGTAGGCAAATTATCTCTAGTTTTGGCTTGGACTCGATGTTGGATAACCGAAGAGTCCACTTGATCACATGAATAACCCATTGGTGTTCTCTTGGAAGAGGTACCTTGTGGTTGCATGGAATAATGTGATCGAGGATAATTAGGATCTTCCTCAGGTCTTATTTTGTAAGTGGGGGATGGTTGGGCAAAATTGACTTGCCCACTATGATGAATATCATACTCATCTAGGTTTTGGTACCCTAGGGAAGGGTTTGGTGGAAGCTTAAGATGATCATTTAACCCTACCTTAGGTATATAGTCTTGTTCCCTATGTGGGGGGAGATCCTCATACTTATAACTATGATGCTCATGACCTCTCCTATAGTTTTCCACTTCATAGGCTCATGATTGAGCTCGACTATGCATAGTTGTCATGATGCATTGAATAGGCAAACCCTACAGGAAACCCTCACTAATTTTATTTATTTATTTGGGTTTTGACCCCCAGATCGAGGATCTTGGGTTGACTACCCAAACAATAAAGAAATACCTAAAGTAGGCAACATTATTATTTATTTTTAAGTTTTATATATTCAAATACACAATCAATAGAAACACACAATAATATATATGATTATCTCTTTTAAAGATTTAAATGTGAGTTCCTAAGCTATTTGATGTGTTTCAAAATGTGTTGCTTTGTAAAGAGAATATTTTTCACGTGTTTGATATTTCGTTGGATGATATTCTCAAATTTTAAGTGGTTTTCACCTATATACTCATAGCTCAACAACCGATAGTGAAATTCTGGTCACGTGAACCAACCAAATTATGGAGATGAAATCCATACCCGATCAGGGAGCATAGGTCCTGTTGATCCTCACCCAACACCCCATGCACAACGATACACCCCTCTGAAGAGGAATGCATGATATTTTGCATGATTAGGAGAGATCTTAGAGTCGGTATTGGCTAATAGAACAAAGTTCATAGGATTTGAGTTAATGGATGGAGATGAAACCCACCGTCATTGAACTCTATCAGTGGTTGGGAATGAAGTCCAACTCACCAATGTTTAAGTGGATCGTGGTGTGTGTGTGTTCCTTTTAAATATTTGAAAGAAAACAAAAGAGCACTCAATGATTATTTACTAAATGCATGAAGGTATATTTTTCTTTTAGACTTGTTAGTAGCATAAAAGGAAAGCATTGAAATCAAACACCTATATAAACTTAACCCTTTTTGGGCAAGTGGCAAGTAGTCAAACCAAAAAAAAAGCAGAAAGTCTACTGTATTTTTCTTCTATTTTTCTTTAACTAATTAATGCAATATTTTAGGAAGAGATAATCTAACCTTTTCCATGCATCTAGAAAGCAAGAAAACATGAAATTTGATAATTTTAAATAGTAAATTTGCAAATTGATAGTGCAGAAGGGTGTAAAAATGAACCTAAAACTTGCTATTTCTGCAAATTTTTGTAGAAACCCTCTGGTTTTGTGGCCGTCCTAGGTAGGGACAGTCACATATTAAGGGTCGTCCCACCTAGTGCCATGTAGCTAGCCATCTCACCCAGTGCCATGGAGCAGCAAAGAGGTCGTTTCTGCTCAGAATGGTCACTACCTGCAACCTGCAAAACCAAAATTTGAGGTCCAAATTAACATCATCCAAGGGGGAGACTTAAAAATATTAGATACCGTGATCACCACTGAAGATGTGAAATTTACTACACCGCCTTAAGGGCACTTAATTGCAATGTAAAGCATTTAAAAGGCATTCAAAGGGAAATATAGCATAAACTTGTAATCTAGTAAAGTGAAGCAAATATGTAACCAAATGGTGGATTTATCCTTCTTATTTAATCAATACATAGCTTTAAATGTGAGATTACAAATATCCCCTTGAGGTATTTTGCAAATTGATACATCCAATCATTACAATGTTCAAGGGATCTAGTCCCTTGAAAAGGGCCTTAAAGCGATGTAAACTATGGTATGTTTTAAATCTCGCATCCCACACTCGAGAGCTATTGTTGGGTTGACAAGATTATGCCTCTTTATCTCCTCCTCCTACATAGAATTCCTGTTCCTAAATACAAGGGATTAGTAGCACCTATGTTATAGAAGAAACCCATAAAAACCATAAAGAAGAGCATATTCTATGACAATAATAGGTGATATACATACATAAAAACTAATCTACATTAAGCATAAACATATGTTACTATAATATAAATGCAAATAAATATGTTTGGAAGCAATATCTAAGGTGAAACTATGCATAAATGATGGTCATCCCGGGGTGAGCCAACTAAACCTGCAACATTGGGGACTCCAGATCCTACATCAATACTCCTCCAAATTACTTCAAATTTGGACCAAATGTCCTTATAACCATTCCTAAGGTGTCTGTGGAGGAATTTATCTAAAATTCCAACCTATTTTTTGGTCATCCCTGGGTGTGCCATGGACAGACTGCTGATTGTCCCCAAGTGGGACAGTTACAAAACTACCTTAGTTTTGTCACCTATGGCTATGGGAATTGGTCCAAAACTTGGTAAGGGTGTTGTCAAAATATGGGGCCAAATATTCCTTCAATTTGGTTGGTTTATGTTGGATGGTTTGATCCTTTTTTCCCTAAAATCATCTTCAAAGTAAAGAGGGTTTTAAGGCCAAATGCAAGGTAGGTTTTGGTTTGCAAAGTTTGGGTTTCAATTTGGGCAGCACTTCGTGGCTTTAATATCCAAATTCTCCTCCCTAAAATTGGGATTTTGGAGCTCCTTTTATAGCCCAAGAGGGCACTTAGGGCAAAATGGCATCTTTGCCATGCGAGGCAAGTGACGCCATGTGTCCTAATCATGTCATGGGGTGATTGAGAGAAGGTTACCCCTTTGGGTGCTCCCAATCAACTGCCCCAGTGTCCATCAGTAGGTCCCCAATCAATCTCAGGTTATTGGATGCACTAATGGTAATCTTGGATTTACATTTAGCGTATCCTTTAACTTTTTCAAGGGTCCAGTTAGGGGTCATCCCTGGGTGGGACGGTCACCAACTATGACCGTCCTTGGGTGGGACGACCACCGATAGGAGCCCTAAAACTGCCCCAGATTGCTAGGAACCCTCCAAACTAAGTTTTGGAGGCTTTTGGAAGCCTTTTGCTAGCCTATAGGGGTGCCCAATAGGGCCATATGTTGTCGATAAGAGGGCATATGCAATGCACTGATAGTCTTATCCGATTTACATGATTTAGGTGTCTACAGTAAGTATTCAATTAGTTATAGGTATGAAGAAAGGGGTATAAAGTAAGGGGTATGAAAAAAGGGGTATAAAATGAAGGGTATGAAGAAAGGTATATGAGACATTAATTTATTAAAGAAGTGGTTTTTATAAGTATTCAATTACTTAGGGGTATGAAGTAAGGGGTATTTAGTGAGGGGTATGAAGAAATGGGTATGAAGTTAGGGGTATGAAGTTAGGGGTATGAAGAAAGGGGTATGAGTTAGAGGTATGAAGTTATGGGGTATGAAGAAAGGGGTATGAATTTAGGGGTATGAAAAAGAGGTATGAAGTGAGGGGTATGAAGAAATGGATGTGAATTATTCATTTAGGGTATGAGACCTTAATTGATTAATGTTACGGGTGTGAAGAGAGGGGTATGAAGAAAGGGGTATGAATTGAGGTGTATGAAGAAAGGGGTATGAAGTTATGGGTATGAAATATTAATTGATTAAAAAAATTGTTTTTATTTTAATTTTAATTTTTTTAATTGTAATCTATAATTTTAAAAAAATTAGGAACTTCAAAATTTTAATTTTAAATTTTTTTTTTTAGGAACTTTAAAATTTTAATTTTTAACCTTAGAAATGGGTATGAAGTTAGGGGAGTATTAAGAAAGGTGTATGAAGTTAGGGGAGTATTAAGAAAGAGGAATTTAACTTCATACCCCTTTCTTCATACCCCTCTCTTCCTACCCCTAAATTTAACCAATTAAGGTCCCATACCCCTCACTTCACATCCCTTTCTTCATACCCATCACTTCATACCCCTTTCTTCATACCACTAAATTCATACCCCTTTATTCATACCCCTTTCTTAATACTCCGCTAAATTCATACCCCTTTCTAAGGTTAAAAATTAAAATTTTAAAGTTTCTAAAAAAAATTAAGTTAAAATTAAAATTTTAAAGTTCCTAATTTTTTTAAATTAAAGTTTACAGTTAAAAAAATTAAAATTAAAATAAAAACCACTTCTTAAATCAATTAAGGTTTCTTACCCCTAACTTCATACCCCTCATTTCATACCCCTTTCTTCATACCCCTCATTTTGTACCCCTTTCTTCATACCCCTAACTTTAATCAATTAAGGTCTCATACCCCTAAATTCATACCCATCACTTCACACCCATTTATTAATACCCCTCACTTCATACCCCTAACTTCATACCCCGTAACTTCATACCTCTAA
This sequence comes from Wollemia nobilis, assembly GCA_028583015.1. Lineage (NCBI taxonomy): Eukaryota > Viridiplantae > Streptophyta > Pinopsida > Araucariales > Araucariaceae > Wollemia > Wollemia nobilis. The sequence goes on from JAQPPZ010016831.1 coordinate 4,366,026, forward strand.
CTCATATCCCTTTCTTTATACCCCTAACTTCATACCCCTTTATTCATATCCCTTTCTTCATACCCATTTCTTCATACCCCTCACTAAATACCCCTTACTTCATACCCCTAAGTAATTAAATACTTACAAAAACCACTTATTTAATTAATTAATGTCTCATATCCCTTTCTTCATACCCCTCACTTCATACCCCTCACCTTAATTATAAACTTTAATTAAAAAAAAATTAGGAACTTTAAAATTTTAATTTAACTTTTTTTTTTTTTCTTTTTTTCTTAGGAACTTTAAAATTTTATTTTTTTAACCTTAGAAAAAAAAACAAAAAAATCAAAACGTTAGAAAAAAAAAAAAAAAAATCAAAAACTTTAGAAAATAAAAAAAAAATCAATGTTTTTTTTCAAAAAAATCAATGTTTCTTCATACCCCTCACTTCACACCCCTAAATACATTCCCCTTTCTTCATACCCCTAACTTCATAGCCCTCACAAATTGCATACTTACAAAAACATTTTTTTAATAAATTAATGTCTCATACCCCTAACTTCATACCCCTCACTTTAATCAAATAAGGTCTTAGGATTTAGGGTTTAGGTTTTAGGGTTTATAGGGTTTAGGGTTTAGGATTTTAGGGTTTATGTTTTTAGGGTTTTAGTATTTTAGGTTTAGGGTTTAGGGTTTAGGGTTTTAGGGTTCAAGGTTCAAGGTTCAGGGTTTAGTGTTCAGGGTTTAGGTTTTAGGGTGTGAAGTGAGGGTATGAAGTTAGTGGTATAAATTGAGAGATATGAATTTAGGGGTATGAAGGAAGGGGCATGAAGTTAGGAAGTATTAAGAAAATGGTATGAAGAAAGGTTTATGAAGCTAGGGGTATGAAGAAATGGGTATGAAGAAAGGGGCATGAAGTGAGGGGTATGAAGAAAGGGGTGTGAAGTGATGGATATGAAGTTAGGGGTATGAGACCTTAATTGATTAAATTTAGGGGTATGAAGAGAGGGGTATGAAGAAAGGTGTATGAAGTGAGGGGTATGAAGAAAGAGGTATGAATTGAGGGGTTTGAAGTTAGGGGTATGAAGTGAGGGGTATGAAGTGAGGGGAATGAAGTTAGGGGTATGAGACCTTAATTGATTAAAGAAGGTTTTTTTTTAATTGTAAACTTTAATTTAGAAAAAAAATAGGAACTTTAAAATTTTAATTTTAACTTTAATTTTTTTTTTCTTAGGAACTTTAAAATTTTAATTTTAAATTAAATTTTTTAACCTTAGAAAAAAACAAAAAAATCAAAACGTTAGAAAATCAATTTTTTTTCAAAAACTTTAGAAAATCGAAAAAAATCAATGTTTCTTCATACCCCTCACTTGACACCTCTAAATTCATACCCCTTTCTTCATAACCTGATGCAGGAGCATTCGGCGACAGTAGAACTATCTTGCATCCACCAAATTTTTTTAAGTACTTTGTATTTTGATTTATTTCTTTTCTTTCCCAAGGCAGAAGTTTTATAAAGCAAGGAGGAAGTTTAAGTTTTGTAAAGCAAGGGGGAAGTTTAAGTTTTGTAAAGCAAGGGGGAGTCGCAAAATCGTGACATGTCGTGAAATCGCAACTCCAAAGGCTACGACAAGGCAAAAGTTGGGGGGAGTCGCGAAATCGCAACATGTCACGATTTTGCAACATGTCACAAAATCGCAACTCCAAAGGCTATGGCAAGGCAAAAGTTGGGGGGGAGTCGTGAAATCGTGACATGTCACGAAATCGCGACTCCAAAGGCTACGACAAGGCAAATGTTGGGGGGGAGTCATGAAATCGTGACTCCAAAGGCTACGACAAGGTGTAGGCAGATTGGTCGCGATATCATGACCAAAAATAGAGGTGGAGGGCGCAAAGAAATTACGTCACGATATCGTGACATGTCACGACATCGTGACAAAATTGAAGGCATAGCCAAAATAGACACATAGACAACCACGTGTATTAAAATAGAGATAACAGCCACAGGGGAATATTTTGACAAGTATGTCGGCCACGCATGCATTGAAATTCTGACAAAGCGGCAGTTGCAGGGCATGGGCAACTGGATGAGGTAGAGGAGAACAGTCTGACAAAGCGACGATTGCAGGTTATGGGCAAACTTGCAAGCACAGAGGATCGAGACCTCAATAAAAGCCCAAAAATTGTAATGAGAAGGGGTTAGCAAACCATAGATTACAGGAATTTATCTTTGTAAAAATATTCCAAAGCTATTGAAAGAACAATTCATCTCTGTATTGCATGGGATTTTAATGCTATATTTTTTTATAGATTGCTATACTCCGTCAAGTGGTATCAGAGCCAAAAGTTCCTGAGTGTGTAACAGATCATCGGAAGTGAGGCAATTACACCAAGATTTGTGGAAGGGCTCATGAAGGAGTAAACAGAATGCCTCCAAGAAGAAACCCGGTTGGTGGGAGAGGCATGGCGATAGCGAAAGAAGAAATTCAAGTTTTGCAGAGACAAATGCAAGCTTTGTAAGAAGAGATTCGTAGAGGATTACAACTAAGAAGAGATGAAGGTAGTGAAGAGGAAGATGACGAGAAGAGGACCACAGAGGAAGAGAGGAAGTAGTAGATCCGACATCAGCCAGACTATACAAAGCCATATCCCAGATTGGGAAAAGGCCGAAGATGGAAGTTTCCACATATTCTGGGAACCTAGATCCAGAGGAGTTGATTGACTGGATCAATGATCTAGAAGAATACTTCGAGTATGAGGAAGTAGAGGACCCGATAGGTTAGATTCGCTAAGACCAGCGAAGGGTCATGCCAATATGGTGGAAGGGAGTACATTGGAGCGAAATAGAAGAGGAAAAGAAAGAATAACAAAATGGGAACGAATGTTAGAAAAACTGAAGAGACAGTTCATCTCCGGTGATTATGAGTTAGACCTGTTAAAAAAATGCAAGGCTTAAGGCAAGCAAGTAAGTCTATAAAATAATATACATAAGAGTTCCATAAAATTATGATAAGAACAGGCCACTCAAAAGCCAATAAGGAAAAGGTGGCCCGTTATATTAACGGATTACAGACAAGTATTCAAGAGGAATTAAGTCCGTCGAATGACCACCATAGAGGATGCTTACCTTGCCTAGAGTTGAAGAAAACTCAATAGAAGATTTGAGAACAAGCAAAGAGGAAGAGGTCATGGCAGAAGAACTGGCGAAAGAACTAGTGGAAGATGAAATCAAGATTCTCAGAAGAATGGAGAAAGTAGCAGTAATCAGGAACAAAGGGGAGAAAATAATTACTGCCCCCGTAATCAGAATAATGATTACCGAAGGGGAAGGGGCAGAGATGGATGTGGCCAGGGAAGAGGCAGATTTCGTGGAACTTGTTTCCACTGTGGAGAAGAGGGACATCACCAATACGAGTGTCCATAGCAACAAGGAAGGATTAATAGAAGACCGAAAGGTAATGCCAAAGCTACGGTTGCTGATGAAGATGTTAGATCTAAAAATTCTAAAGAAGCAGAGAGAGGAGAAGCAATGATCATGAGGAGAGTCCTGCTGAATAAGGAGGAGGACATAGATCAGAGGAAAAGCTTATTTTGCATAAGGTGTAAATGTGTGGGTAAGATTTGTAATATTATTATTGACAACGGTAGCATGGATAACCTAGTTTCAGAAGGAATGGTTACAAAGCTACAACTAGAGAGGAAGAGACACCCGCATCCATACTGGATCGCATGGTTACAGAAGGACCATAGGGTCTTAGTCAGCGAGCAATTTCTGGTGAAATTCAATATTGGAACTTACCGTGATGAAGTCCTGTGTGACATCCTGCCCATGGATGCTTGCCATATGCTATTGGGAAGGCCATGGCAGTTTGACAGGTGTGCGGTTCATGATGGCCATGCCAACACCTACTCCATAAAAAATAATGGAACATGTCATAAGCTGAAACCCCTGAAGGAAGTGGAAGAAAAGGTATGTGGCAGTGCCAGGATTTGCTTAGTTGACGGGAGGAAATTTTTAGATGATTTAAAGCATGGACATTTGTGTTATGCAATAATTCCTAGAGTGCGGGAAGATGAATGCAAAGATACCCTAGAAGAGGTCCTAGATCCGTTGGAAGAGTTTACAGATATTGTATCTGATAATGTGCCTAAGGGTTTACCCCCAGTAAGGAAGATTAGTCACCATATAGATTTGGTGCCAGGATCGAGCTTGCCAAATAAAGCTGCACATAGAATGATGCCTGTAGAAACTAAGTTAAACAGGCAGGTCCAAGAATTGCTGGAGAAGGGGTTGATTCAGGAAAGTCTGAGTCCATGCATGGTACCTGTAGTGTTAGCACCAAAGAAATATGGAGAGTGGAGAATGTGTACAGATTCTTGAGCCATCAACAAAATTACAATAAAATATAGGTTTCCATTGCCAAGAATGGATGACATAATGGACTGTTTAAGTGGAGCAGAGTACTTTACTAAGATTGACCTCAAGAGTGGCTACCACCAGATCCGTGTCAGAGAAGGAGATGAGTGGAAGACAACCTTCAAGACCAGAGAGGGTCTGTATGAGTGGTTGGTCATGCCATTTGGGCTGTCCAATGCACCAAGTACCTTCATGCGGCTGATGAATGAGGTACTAAAGGAATTTTTAGGCAAATTTGTTATTGTCTATTTAGATGATATATTAATATTTAGTAGAACCATGAAAGAGCACCTGATGCACATCAAAAGAGTTTTTGTGAAGCTGCGAGAGGAGCAGTTATTAATAAATCTAAAAAAATGTAATTTTGTAAAGGAGTTGGTATACTTGGGATTTGTAATCTCAGTAGAAGGTCTAAAAATGGACCCAAAGAAGGTGAGATCCATCATCAAATGGCCTACCCCAAGAAGCACAATAGAAGTTAGATCATTTCATGGTCTAGCCAGCTTTTACAGAAAGTTCATTAGAAAATTCAGCAGCATTTGTGCACCCCTCACAGAAAAAATGAGAGGGGATAAGAAGGAGTTTAAGTGGACCGAGGGAGCAGATAGAAGCTTTGATCTGTTAAAGAATAAGGTCATAGAACAACCTGTTCTGACACTTCCAGACTTCTACAAGGTATTTCAAGTGGATTGTGATGCCAGTGGTAGTGCAATAGGGGCTGTACTGAGCCAGGAAGGCAGACCTATTGCTTACTTCAGTGAGAAACTCAATGATGCCAGAAAAAAATATTCAGTTTATGATCAAGAGTTTTATGCTATGGTTCAGGCTCTGAAGAAGTGGAGGCATTATTTATTGCCAAAGGAGTTTGTTTTATTTACTGATCATCAAGCTTTACAGTACATTAACAGCCAAACAAAACTAAATCAAAGGCACTTGAAGTGGGTGGAGTTCCTCCAAAGTTATACCTTTGTGCTGAAGCACAGAAGTGGGAAATCAAATAGAGTTGCAGATGCCTTAAGTAGAAGGCATAATTTACTAATTGAAATGATAGTGGAAGTAGTGGGATTTGAAGAACTAAAGGGCTTGTACCGAATGATTTTAAGCACTTGTTTCGTGGAAGACAAAATGGTTGGATTTTCTAATCCAAGATGGAATGTTGTTCGGGGGAAGTAAATTATGCATTCCAAGGAGTTCCATGCGGGAAAATTTAGTCAAGGAGAAACAAGAGAGGACTAGCGACATTTTGGCGGGATAAGACAATTGCTTTGGTGAGTGAAAATTACTATTGGCCACAACTGCAGCAAGATGTGAAAAGTTTTGTACAGAGTTGTAGAATATGCCAGATGGCAAAGGGCGAAAGACAGAACACGGGATTATATCAACCGTTGCCTATACTTGAAAGACCATGGGAGGACATCAGCATGGACTTTGTCCTCGGATTGCCGAGAACACAGAGGGGAAATGATTCTGTATTTGTAGTAGTTGACAAATTTTTCAAGATGGCACATTTTATTCCCTGCCAGAAAACAAGTGATGAGTACATTGGGTTATTTTTCAAGTGGTATGACTTCACTCCAAAGAGCATTGTTTTTGACAGAGATACAAAATTTGTTGCGTATTTCTGGAGAACTTTGTGGAAGAAGTTGAAAAAGTCTGAAATTCAGTTCGCATACCATCCACAGACTGATGGACAGACAGAGGTGGTAAATAGAAGTTTGGGTAATTTATTGAGATGCTTGATAGCAGATAAACCCAAGGGATGGGATTTGGTTTTGTTGTAGGCAAAATTTGCATATAAAAATTCTGTCAATAAGAGCACAAATAAATCTCCATTTCAGATAATATATGGAAACAGCCTGAGAAATGTGTCTGAACTGAGAAGGTTGGATATGGGAGAAATGCGCAGTGCCGAGGCAGAGGAATTTGCGGAACATATGAAAAGTCTGCATGAAGAAGTAAAGAAGCAGATTATAAAAATGAATAATCAATACAAGACAAGAGCAGACCAGAAGCTACGGTTCAAAGAATTCAAAGTGGAAGATGAAGTCATGGTCCATCTCAGGAAGGAAATATTTCCTGCCAAAACTTATAACAAACTAAAGATGAAAAAATTTGGACCGTGCAGAATAATGGAAAAACGGGATTCAGGAAATGCATATGAAGTGGAATTGCCAAGTTGGCTTGACATTTCTCCTGTTTTTAACATTTTAGATTTAGTGGAATACCATGAGAGAGATAGTATAGAGGCACCAAGTATAGATTTATGGCAAATTCCAGCATCTACCCCAACCACAAACGAGGCCAAGGAAATATTAGACACTCGTGAAGGCAGAAGCACCAGGAACAAATAGTATTCTAAATATTTGATAAAGTGGAAGGGCAGACCTGTAGAATATGCAACTTGGTTGTCGAAGACAGAGGTTGACCACCTAGGTTTTCCCCTAACAGAACTAAAGTGAGGATCACTTCTTAATCTACCTCAGGTGTCTGATGCAGGAGCATCCGGCGACAGTAGAACAATCTTGCATCCACCAAATTTTTTTAAGTACTTTGTATTTTGATTTATTTATTTTCTTTCCCAAGGCAGAAGTTTTGTAAAGCAAGGGGGAAGTTTAAGTTTTGTAAAGCAAGGGGGAGTCGCGAAATCGTGACATGTCACAAAATTGCGACTCCAAAGGCTATGACAAGGCAAAAGTTGGGGGGAGTCACGAAATCATGACTCCAAAGGCTACGACAAGGCAAAATTTGGGGGGAAGTCATGAAATCGTGACTCCAAAGGCTATTGCAAGGCAAAGGTTGGGGGGAGTCACGAAATCGTGCATGTCACGATTTTGTGACATGTCGCAAAATCGCAACTCCAAAGGCTACGACAAGGCGTAGGCAGATTGGTCGCGATATCGCAACCAAAAATAGAGGCAGAGGGTGTAGAGAAATTATGTCGTGATATCGTGACAAAATTGAAGGCATAGCCAAAATAGACACGCGAAAAACCATGTGTATTAAAATAGAGTTAATAGCCACGGGGGAATATTTTAACAGGTGTGTCGGCCACGCATGCATTAAAATTATGACAAAGCGGCAGTTGCAGGGCATGGGCAACTAGATGAGGCAACGGTTTCAGGAGAACAGTCTGACAAAGCGGCGATTGTAGGTCATGGGCAACCTTGCAAGCACAAAGGATCGGGACCTCAATAAAAACCCAAAAATTGTAATGAGAGGGGTTGGCAAACCGTAGATTGCGGGAATTTATCTTTGTAAAAATCTTTCGAAGCTATTGAAAGAACAATTCATCTCTATATTGCATGGGATTTTAATGCTGTATTTTTCTGTAGATTTTTGTACTCCATCATAACCCTTACTTCATACCCCTCACTTTATAGCCCTCACTAATTGAATACTTACAAAAACCAATTCTTTAATCAATTACTATCTCATACCCCTAAATTCATACCCCTAACTTCATACACATAACTTTAATCAATTAAGGTCTTAGGGTTTAGGGTTTAGGATTTAGGTTTTAGGGTTTTATAGGTTTTAGGGTTTAGGGTTTAGGGTTTAGGATTTAGGGTTTAGGGTTTTAGGGTTTAACATTTAGGATTTAGGATTTAGGGTTTTAGGGTTTAGGGTTTAGGATGTGAAGTGAGGGGTATGAAGTTATGGGTATGAATTGAAAGGTTTGAATTGAGGGGTATGAATTGAGGGGTATTAAGTGAGGGGTATTAAGTTATGGGCATGAAGTTAGGGGTATAAGACCTTAATTGATTAAAGAAGTGTTTTTTTTTAATTTTAAATTTTTTTAATTGTAAACTTTAATTAAAAAAAATAGGAACTTTAAAATTTTAATTTTAACTTTAATTTTTCTTTTTTATTTTTCTTAGGAACTATAAAATTATAATTTTTTAACCTTGGAAAAAAACAAAAAAATGAAAACATTAAAAAAAAAAATCAAAAACTTTAGAAAATAAAAAAAAATCAATGTTTTTTTTTCAAAAAAAAAAAACAATGTTTCTTCATAACCCTCACTTCACACCCCTAACTTCATACCAATTTTTTCATACCTCTAACTTCATACCCCTTTCTTCCTACCCCTCACTGGTTGAATACTTACAAAAACCAATTCTTTAATCAATTAGTGTCTCATACCCCTAACTTCAGGGTTTAGTTAAAGAAGTGGTTTTTGTAAGTATTCAATTAGTTAGGGATATGTAGTAAGGGGTATGAGACATTAATTGATTAAATAAGTAGTTTTTGTAAGTATTTAATTAGTTAGGGGTATGAATTTAGGGGTATGAAGTGAGGGGTATGAAGTGAGGGGTATGAAGAAAGGGGTAAGAAGTAAATAAAGTTAGGGTTATGAAGTAAGGTGTATGAGAACTTGATTGATTAAATAAGTGGATTTTGTAAGTATTCAATTAGTTAGGGGTGTGAAGAAAGCAGTATGAATTGAGGGGTATGAAGAAATGGTATGAAGTGAGGTGTATTAATAAAGGGATATGAAACATTGATTGATTAAAGAAATAGTTTTTGTAAGTATTCAATTATGTAGGGGTATGAAGTGAGGGGTATTTAGTGAGGGGTATGAATAAATGGGTATGAATTTAAGGGTATCAATAAAGAGGTATGAACTAAGGGGTATGAAGTTAGGGGTATGAAGAAAGGGGTATGAAGTGAGGGGTATGAAGAAAGGGGTATGAAGTAATGGGTATGAAGAAATGAGTATGAAGTGAATGAAGTTAGGGGTATGAAGTGAGGGGTTGAATAAAAGGGTATTCAATTACGTAGGGGTATGAAATGAGGGGTATGAATTTAAGGGTATCAAGAAAGGGGTATGAAGTAAGGGGTATGAAGTTAGAGGTATGAAGAAAGGGGTATGAAGTTAGGGGTATGAAGAAAGGGTTATGAATAAATGGGTATGAAGTTAGGGGTCTAAATTTAGAGGTATGAATAAAGGGGTATGAAGTAATGGGTATGAAGAAAGGGGTATGAAGTGAATGAAGTTAGGGGTATGAGGCCTTAATTGAATAAAGAAGTATTTTTTGTAAGTATTCAATTAGTTAGAGGTATGAATAAAGGGGTATGAAGTGAGGGGTATGAAGAAAAGGGTATAAAGTGAGGGAAATAAATAAAGGGATATGAGACATTAATTAATTAAAGAAGTGGTTTTTGTAAGTATTCAATTACTTAGGGGTATGAAGTGAGGGGTATTTAGTGAGGGGTATGAATAAAGGGATATGAAGTTAGGGGTATGAAGAAAGGGGTATCAAGTGAATTAAATTATGGGTATGAAGTGAGGGGTATGAGACCTTAGTTTATTAAGAAGTTTTTTTTATAAGTATTAAATTAGTTAGAGGTATGAAGAAAGGGGTATGAAGTGAGGGGTATGAAGAAAGGGGTATAAAGTGAGGGGTATGAAGAAAGGGATATGAGACATTAATTAATTAAATAAGTGGTTTTTGTAAGTATTCAATTACTTAGGGGTATGAAGTGAGGGGTATTTAGTGAGGGGTATAAATAAAGGGGTATGAAGAAAGGGTTATGAAGTTAGGGGTATGAAGTTAAGGGGTATGAAGAAAGAGGTATGAAGTGAATGAAGTTAGGGGTATGAGACCTTAATTGATTAAAGAAGTAGTTTTTATAAGTGTTATATTAGTTATGGGTATGAAGTGAGGGGTATGAAGTGAGGGTTATAAAGAAAAGGATACGAGACATTAATTGATTAAAGAAGTGGTTTTTATATGTATTCAATTACTTAGGGTTATGAAGTGAGGGGTATTTAGTGAGGGGTATGAAGAAAAGGATATGAAGAAAAGGGTATGAATAAAGAGGTATGAAGTTAGGGGTATGAAAAAAAGGGTTATGAAGTGGGGATATGAAGAAAGGGGTATGAAGTGAGGGGTATCAAGTGGGGGATATGAAGAAAGGGATATGAGACATTAATTGATTAAAGAAGTGGTTTGTGTAAGTATTCAATTACTTAGGAGTATGAAGTTAGGGTATTTAATGAGGGGTATGAATAAATGGATATGAATAAAGGGGTATGAAGTGAATGAAGTTAGAGGTATGAAGTGAGGGATATGAGACCTTAGTTGATTAAATAAGTGGTTTTTATAAGTATTCAATTAGTTAGGGTGTGAAGAAAGGGTTATGAAGTGAGGGGTATGAAGAAATGGGTATGAAGTGACGGTATGAAAAAAGGGATATGATATATTAATTGATTAAAGAAGTGGTTTTTGTAAGTATTCAATTACTTAGGGGTATGAAGTGAGGGATATTTAGTGAGGGGTATGAAGAAAGGGGTATGAAGAAAGGGATATGAAGTTAGGGGTATGAAATTAGGGGGTATGAAGAAAGGGGTATGAAGTTAGGGTTATGAAGTTAGGGGTATGAAGAAAGGGGTATGAAGTGAGGGGTATGAAGAAAGTGGTGTGAAGTGAGAGGTATGAATTTAAGGGTATGAGACCTTAATTGATTAAAGTTAAGGGTATGAAGAGAGGGGTATGAAGAGAGGGGTATGAAGTGAGGGGTATGAAGAAAGGGGTATGAAGTGAGGGGTATTAAACATTAATTGATTAAAGAAATATATATTTTTTATTTTAATTTTTTTTAATTGTAAACTTTAATTTAAAAAAAAATAGGAACTTTAAAATTTTAATTTTAACTTTCTTTTTTTCTTAGGAAATTTAAAATTTCAATTTTAATTTTAATTATTATTTTTTTTTCTTAGGAACTTTAAAATTTTAATTAGAAAAAAAACAAAAAAATCAAAACGTTAGAAAATCAAATTTTGTTTAAAAAAATAGAAAATAAAAAAAATCAATATTTTTTTTTTTCAGAAAAAAATTCAATGTTTCTTCATACCCCTCACTTCACACCCCTAACTTCATACCCCTTTCTTCATATCCCTCACTTCACACCCCTAACTTCATACCCCTTTCATCATACCCCTAACATCATACCCCTAACTTCATACCCCTCACTTCATACCCCTCACTAATTGAATACTTACAAAAACAATTTATTTAATCAATTAATGTCTCATACCCCTAACTAATTGAATACTTACAAAAACCACTTCTTTAATCAATTAGTGTCTCATACCCTTAACTTCAGGGTTTAGGGTTTAGGGTTTAGTTAAAGAAGTGGTTTTTATAAGTATTCAATTAGTTAAGAAAATGAAGTTAGGGGTATGAGACATTAATTGATTAAAGAAGTATTTTTTGTAAGTCTTTAATTAGTTAGGGGTATGATATGAGGGGTATGAAGTAAGGGGTATGATGTTAGGGGTATGAAGATAGGGGTATGAAGATAGGGGTATGAAATGAATGAATTTATGGGTATTAAGTGAGGGGTATGAGAACTTTAATTTATTAAAGAAGTGGTTTTTGTAAGTATTCAATTAGTTAGGGATGTAAAAAAAGGGGTATGAAGTGAGGGATATGAAGAAAGGGGTATGAAGTGAGGGGTATTAAGAAAGGAATATGAGACATTAGTAGATTAAATAAGTGGTTTTTGTAAGTATTCAATTACTTAAGGGTATGAAGTTAGGGGTATGAATAAAGAGGTATGAAGTTAGGGGTATGAAGAAAGGGGTATGAAGTGAATGAAGTTAGGAGTATGAAGGGAGGGGTATGAGACTTTAATTTATTAAAGAAGAGGTTTTTGTAAGTATTCAATTAGTTAAGGGTATGAAGAAAGGGGTATGAAGTGAGGGGTATGAAGAAAGGGATATGAGACATTAATTGATTAAAGAAGTAGTTTTTGTAAGTATTCAATTACTTAGGGGTATGAAATGAGGGGTATGAAGAAAGGGGTATGAATAAAGGGGTATGAAGAAAGGGGTATGAAGTTAGGGGGTATGAAGTGAATGAAGTTAGGGGTATAAAATGAGGGGTATGATACCTTAATTGATTAAATAAGTGGTTTTTGTAAGTATTCAATTAGTTAGAGGTATGAAGAAAGGGGTATCAAGTGAGGGGTATGAAGAAAGGGTATAAAGTGAGGGATAAGAAGAAAGAGATATGAGATATTAATTGATTAAAGAAGTAGTTTTTGTAAGTATTCAATTACTTAGGGGTATGAAGTAAGGGGTATTTAGTGAGGGGTATGAAGAAATGGGTATGAAAAAAGGGGTATGAATAAAGTGGTATGAAGTTAAGGGTATGAATTTAGAGGTATGAAGAAAGGGGTATGAGTTAGAGGTATGAAGTTACGAGGTATGAATAAAGGGGTATGAAGTTAGGGATATTAAGAAAGGGGTATGAAGTGAGGGGTATGAAGAAATGGGTGTGAAGTGAGGGGTATGAAGTTAGGGGTTTAAGACCTTAATTGATTAAAGTTAGGGGTATGAACTGAGGGGTATGAAGAAAGGGGTATGAATTAAGGGGTATGAAGTTAGGGGTATGAAGTGAGAGGTATGAAGTTAGGTGTATGAAGTTAGGGGTATGAGACCTTAATTGATTAAATAAGTGGTTTTTGATTTAATTTTATTTTTTTTTAATTGTAAACTTTAATTTTAAAAAAATTAGGAACTTTAATTTTTTTTTTCTTTTTTTCTTAGGAACTTTAAAATTTTAATTTTTTAACCTTAGAAAAAAAAACAAAAAAAAATCAAAACGTTAGAAAATCAAATTTTTTTCAAAAACTTTAGAAAATCCAAAAAAATCAATGTTTTTTTTCAAAAAAAAAATTAATGTTTCTTCATACCCCTCACTTCACACCTCTAAATTCATACCCATTTCTTCATACCCCTAACGTCATACCATTAACTTCATACCCATTTCTTCATACCCCTAAATTCATACCTCTCACTAATTGAATACTTACAAAAACCAGTTCTTTAATCAATTAACGTCTCATACCCCTAACTTCATATCCCTAACTTTAATCAATTAAGGTCTTAGGTTTTAGGGTTTAGGTTTTAGGGATTTAGGGTTTAGGGTTTAGGATTTAGGGTTTAGGGTTTAGGGTGTGAAGTGAGGGGTATGAAGTTAGGGGTATGAATTGAGGGGTATGAAGTGAGGGGTATGAAGTGAGGAATATGAAGTTAGGGGTTTTTCTTTTTAAATCTAATTTTTTTAATTGTAAACTTTAATTAAAAAAAATAGAAACTTTAAAATTTTAATTTTAACTTTAATTTTTTTTCTTAGGATCTTTAAAGTTTTAATTTTTTAACCTTAGAAAAAAACAAAAAAAATCAAAATGTTAGAAAATTTAATTTTTTTCAAAAACATTACAAAATCTAAAAAAATCATTTTTTTTTCAAAAAAAAAAACAATGTTTCTTCATACCCCTCACTTCACACCCCTAACTTCATACCCCTTTCTTCATACCCCTAACTTCATACCCCTAACTTCATACCCCTCACTAATTGAATACTTACAAAAACTAATTCTTTAATCAATTAATTTTTCATATTTCTAAATTCATACCCCTCACTTCATAACTCTAACTAATTTAATACTTACAAAAAACACTTTTTTAATTAATTAGTGTCTCATACCCCTAACTTCAGGGTTTAGGGTTTAGTTAAAGAAGTGGTTTTTGTAAGTATTCAATTAGTTAGGGTTATGAAGTTAGGGATATGAGACATTAATTGATTAAAGAAGTGTTTTTTGTAAGTATTTAATTAGTTAGGGGTATGAATTTAGGGGTATGAAGTGAGGGGTATGAAGTTAGGGGTATTCAAAAAGGGGTATGAATTGAATGAGGTTAGGGGTATGAAGTTAGGGGTATGAAGAAAGGGGTATGAAGTGAATGAAGTTAGGAGTATGAAGGGAGGGGTATGAGACTTTAATTTATTAAAGAAGAGGTTTTTGTAAGTATTCAATTAGTTAGGGTGTGAAGAAAGGGGTATGAAGTGAGGGGTATTAAGAAAGGGATATGAGACATTAATTTATTAAATATGTAGTTTTTGTAAGTATTCAATTACTTAGGGGTATGAAGTTAGGGGTATTTAGTGAGTGGTATGAAGAAAGGGCTATGAATAAAGGGGTATGAAGAAAGGGGTATGAAGTGAGGGGTATTTAGTTAGGGGTATGAAGAAATAGGTATGAAGAAAGGGGTATGAAGTTAGGGGTATGAAGTTGGGGGTATGAAGAAAGGGGTATGAGTTAGAGGTATGAAGTTAGGGGGTATGAAGAAAGGGGTATGAAGTTAGGGATATGAAGAAATGGGTATGAAGTGAGGGGTATGAAGAAAGGGATATGAGACATTAACTGATTAAATAAGTGGTTTTTGTAAGTATTCAATTGCTTAAGGGTATGAAGTGAGCGGTATTTAGTGAGGGGTATAAAGAAAGGGGTATGAAGAAAGGGGTATGAGAAAAGGGGTATGAATAAAGGGGTATGAAGTTAGGGGTATGAATTTAGAGGTATGAAGAAAGGGGTATGAAGTTAGAGAGTATTAATAAAGGGGTATGAAGAAAGGAGTATGAAGAAAGGGGTATGAAGTGAGGGGTATGAAGAAAGGGGTGTGAAGTGATGGGTATGAAGTTAGGGATATGAGATCTTAATTGATTAAAGTTAGGGGTATGAAGTGAGGGGTATGAAGAAAGGGGTATGAAGTGAGGGGTATGAAGAAAGGGGTATGAAGTTAAGGGTATGAAGTGAGGGGTATTATGTTAGGTGTATGAGACATTATTTATTAAAGAAGTGTTTTTGTTTTTTTTTTTAATTGTAAACTTTAATTAAAAAAAAATAGGGACTTTAAATTTTAATTTTAACTTTAATTATTTTTTTTCATAGAACTTTAAAATTTTTAATTTTAATTTTAATTTGTTAACCTTATAAAAAACAAAAAAAATCAAAACGTTAGAAAATCAATTTTTTAAAAAAACATTAGAAAATCGAAAAAAAAACAATGTTTTTTGTCAAGAAAAAAATCAATGTTTCTTCATACCCCTCACTTCACACCCCTAACTTCATACCCCTTTCTTCATACCCCTAACTTCATACCCATTTTTTCATACCTCTCACTTCATACCCCTCACTTCATACCCCTAACATCATACCCTTCAATTCATACCCCTTTCTTCATACCCTTCACTTCATACCTGTTTATTTATACCCCTCTCTTCATACCCCCAACTTTAATCAATTAAGGTCTCATATCCCTAACTTCATACCCCTCACTTCACACCCTTTTCTTCATACCCCTCACTTCATACCCCTTTCTTCATATCCCTAATTTCATACCCATAACTTCATACCCCTTTCTACATACCCCTTTTTTAATACTCCATTTCCTGATACCCCTAAATTCATACCCCTCACTTCATACCCCTCAATTAATGTCTCATACCCCTAACTTCATACTCCTAAATTTAATCAATTAAGGTCTTAGGGTTTAGGGTTTTGGATTTAGGGTTTATAGCATTTAGGGTTTAGGGTTTTAGGGTTTTAGGATTTAGAGTTTAGAGTTTAGGGTTTAAAGTTTAGGGTTTAGGGTATGAAGTGAGGGGTATGATATGAGGGGTATGATATGAGGGGTATGAATTGAGGGGTATGAAGTTAAGGGTATGAATTTAGGGGTATGAAAAATGGGTATGAAGTTAGGGAGTATTAATAAAGGGGTATGAAGAAAGGGGTATGAAGTGAGGGGTATGAAGAGAGGGGTATGAAGTTATGGGTATGAGACATTAATTGATTAAAGTTAGGGGTATGAAGTGAGGGGTATGAAGAAAGGAGTATGAATTGAGGGGTATAAAGTTAGGGGTATGAAGTTAGAGGTATGAGACCTTAATTTATTAAAGAAGTGTTTTTTTAATTGTAAAATTTAATAAAAAAATAAAATTATGAACTTTAAAATTTTAATTTTAACTTGAGTTTTGTTTCTTTTTTCTTAGGAACTTTAAAATTGAAGAATTGGTTTTGTAAGTTTTCAATTACTTAGGGGTATGAATTGAGGGGCATTTAGTGAGGGGTATGAAGAAAGGGGTATGAATAAAAGGGTATGAATAAAGGGGTATGGATTTAGGGTATGAAGTTAGGGGTATGAAGAAAGGTGTATGAAGTGATGGGTATGAAAAAAAGGATATGAGACATTATTTGATTAAAGAAATGGTTTTTGTAAGTATTCAATTATTGAATGGTATGAAGTGAGGGGTATTTAGTGAGGGGTACGAAGGAAGGGGTATGAAGAAAGGGGTATGAAGTTAGATGTGAATTTAAGGGTATGAAGAAAGGGGTATGAAGTTAGGGGGTATGAAGAAAGGGGTATGAAGTGAATGATGTTAGGGGTATGAACTAAGGAGTATGAGACATTAATTTATTAAAGAAGTGATTTTTTTAAGTATTCAATTAGTTAGGGGTATGAAGAAAGAGGTATGAAGTGAGTAGTATGAAGAACTAGATATGAGACATTAATTGATTAAAGAAGTGATTTTTGTAAGTATTCAATTACTTAGGGGTGTGAAGTGAGGGGTATTTAGTGAGGGGTATGAAGAAAGGGGTATGAAAAAGGGGTATGAAGTTAGGGGTATGAATTTAGGGGTATGAAGTTAGGGGTATGAAGTTAGGGAGTATTAAGAAAGGGGTATGAAGTTAGGGGTATGAAGAAAGGGGTATGAAGTGAGGGGTGTGAAATGAGGGGTATGAAGTGAGGGGTATGAGACCTTAATTAATTAAAGTTAGGGGTATGAAGAGAGTGGTATGAAGAAAGGGGTATGAAGCGAGGGGTATGAAGTGAGGGGTGTGAATTATGGGGTATGAAGTGAAGGGTATGAAGTTAGGGGTATGAAGAAATGGGTATGAAGTTAGGGGTTATGAATTTAGGGGTATTAAGAAAGGGGTATGAAGTTAGGGGTGTGAAGTGAGGGGTATGAAGAAACATTGATTTTTTTTAAAATCAATGTTTCTTCATACCCCTCACTCTACACCCCTAACTTCATACCCCTTCATATCTCTAAATTCATACCCTTAACTTCATACCCCTCTCTTCATACCCCTCACTTAATTTCCCTCACTTCATAAAGGGGTATGAAGAAAGGGGTATGAAGTTAGGGGTATGAATTTAGGGGGTATGAAGAAAGGGGTATGAATTGAATGAATTTAGGGGTATGAAGTGAGGGGTATGAGATATTAAATGATTAAAGAAGTGCTTTTTGTAAGTATTCAATTAATTAGGGGTGAGAAATGAGGGTTATTAATAAAGGGATATGAGACATTAATTGATTAAAGAAGTAGTTTTTTTAAGTATTCAATTACTTAGGGGTATGAAGAAAGGGTTATGAATAAAGGGGTATGAAGAAAGGGGTATGAAGTTAGGAAGTATTAATAAAGAGACATGAAGAAAGGGGTATGAATAAAGGTGTATTAAGTTAGGGGTATGAAGTCAGGGTAATGAAGAAAGGATATGAAGAAAGGGGTATGAAGTGAGGGGTATGAAGTTAGGGGTATGAAGAAAGGGGTATGAAGTGAATGAAGTTAGGGGTATGAAGTGAGGGGTATGAGACCTTAATTGATTAAAGAAGTGGTTTTTGTAAGTATTCAATTATTTAGGGGTATTAAGAAAGGGCTATGAAGTGAGGGGTATGAAGAAATGGATATAAAGTGAGGGGTATGAAAAAGGGATATAAAGTGAGGGATATGAAGAAAGGGATATGAGACATTAATTGATTAAAGAAGTAGTTTTTGTAAGTATTCAATTACTTAGGGGTATGAAGTGAAGGGTATTTAGTGAGGGGTATGAAGAAAGGGGTATGAAGTTAGGGGTATGAAGAAAGGTGTATGAAGTTAGGGGTATGAATAAAGGGGTATGAAGTTAGGGGTATGAAGAAAGGGGTATATTGTGAGGGGTATGAAGAAAGGGGTGTGAAGTGAGGGGTATGAAGTTAGGGATATGAGACCTTAATTGATTAAAATTAGGGGTATGAAGAGAGGGGTATGAAGAAAGGGGTATGAAGTGAGGGGTATGAAGTTAGGGGTATGAGACCTTAATTGATTAAAAAAGTGGTTTTTTTTTTTATTTTAATTTTTTTAATTGTAAACTTTAATTTAAAAAAAATAGGAACTTTAAAATTTTAATTTTAACTTTATTTTTTCTTTTTTTCTTAGGAACTTTAAAATTTTAATTTTTTAACTTTAGAAAAAAAATATCAAAACGTTAGAAAATCAAATTGTTTTAAAAAAACTTTAGAAAATCCAAAAAAGTCAATATTTTTTAAAAAAAAAAAATCAATGTTTCTTCATACCCCTCAGTTCACACCTCTATCTTCATACATCTTTCTTCATACCCCTAAATTCATACCCCTAACTTCATATCCCTCACTTCATACCCCTCACTTCATACCCCTCACTAATTGAATACTTACAAAAACAAATTGTTTAATAAATTAATATTTCATACCCCTAACCTCATACCCCTAACTTCATACCCTCACTTCATACCCCTAACTAATTGAATACTTACAAAAACCACTTCTTTAATCAATTAATGTCTCATAACCCTAACTTCAGGGTTTAGGGTTTAGGGTTTAGTTAAAGAAGTGGTTTTTGTAAGTATTCAATTAGTTAGGGGTATGAATTTAGGGGTATGAGACATTCATTGATTAAAAAATTAGTTTTTGTAAGTATTTAATTAGTTAGGGGTATGAAGTTAGAGGTATGAATAAAAGGATCTAAAGTGAATGACGTTAGGGGTATGAAGTGATGAGGCCTAAATAAGCCTCATTTATAGCATGTTTTAGATAGTTAAAACTGCCTAAAACTCTTGTGAATTATCTTATATGCTAGTTAAGTTGATTTAATATGTTGTGTATTAACTGTTTGCATGATTGAAGTGTTAAGGACATTATATTCTAATTTTTAACAGTTTTTGTATAGTTTTATGTTATCTTGTCATTCTTAGGTTGATAGCAGCATTTCAGTAGTCTTATTTTGATGATCATTAAGCATTAGTTTCTCTAAATTCAGCAAATAGTACAAAGACTTATTACTGTGTAGCAGAAAACTGGTTTTTCCATATAAATTCCAGCAAGCTGCCAATGAATGGCAAGGCATGGAATTCACATCCAAGGAAGAATGAAGACTATTGAAATATGATCCTGAGGGCTAATCCACCTGAGAAATGCAGCCAAAACCATTTGGAGTCAACACAATTGGTCATTCTAAAGATCTTTGGAATGAACACAGTGTCTTTGAAATGAAAATAGTGTCTTCAAAATGAACAAATATCTTCGAAATGAGAAAACACAGTGTCTTCGAAATGAGCAAATATTCGGAATGAAAATTGCAGTATCTTCGAAATGAGAATCGTAGTATCTTTGGAATGAGCGGATCTTCGGAATGAGAATTGCAGTATCTTCGGAATGAGCCACTTATCTTCGAAATGAAAATAGAATGTACTTTTTGACTTGTTGACTGACTTTTGGCAGTGGAAAAGGGGATAATAAGGTTGAGAAAGTTAAGGGAAAATATCTCCCATATAACTTTGCCGTCCTTGCCGTCCAAAGCCACCATTTATGGAAAAGATCAAATTTGATCTTCTTCTAGGATAAACCCAGGAAATTTTGCAGGATATCAGGACAACATATTTTCTATTTGTAATTAGATTTTAGGCATCTATAAAAGATAGCTCCCATTCAGGTTGAGCTAAGATATTATTATCAGGAATATATTAGATTAGATGGAGGAGATAGAAAATAAATAAGGAGATAAGAGAATAGTGATTTCAGACCTGTAACAGATTTTAGCAGAATTGTAATTATGTTTTTGAAGCAATAAAATTGTAGTTTCATTCCATTTATTTTGTTATGTATGAGTGTGAGTAAGACTTGAAGAAGAATTCAAACCTTCTTCTAAGAAATAAGGCTAGCCACTTCCTGACCTAGGAGGAGGACTAACAAACAGGTTTTATTCTGATTTTGCTGCAGCAGAATAAGTTGTGAACTTGTCATTTTCATTATTTTGCACAGCTAACATTCCTAGTTATTTAATTATTGTTCATAATGTTTTTGTGATATTATTAGTGGTAGATCTGGTTATTATTTTCATTCCCAGCAACTTTCCAATTCGCTGCAAATTTCCATTTCCAGCAATTTACAAGTTTTCTGTAATTTCCTTGCATTCTTGTTTTTGCTGTCAAAACCCTGCATAGAAGATTGACGACCTTCTGTTATAGAGCATTGACAGGATCTATTTTTTATGCTTCATTTAAATTATTGCAAGATTAAATAGACTTTCAATTCTACAACTGTAACTAGGGTTTCAATTCTGTAATTTAATTAGATTTCATTCTTGCAATTGTAACTAGGGTTTCATTTTTGCAATTAGCAATCAGTTTTCATTCTTGCAAATAGATTAAAGTTCAATTTATGGAATTTAGGGGTAGAAGTAACACAAAACCCCCACACAATCAATTCCACCAATAAGACTTGATGCTTCCAAATAAATTGAACTACAACCCTGCTTGAACTTTCTATCGTAAATAGCCTTGGACACCACCCTGGATTGATAAGATCTTTGAGATTTAATGATGTGCTTAACGACAGCCCATCATGAAGTGAGTGGCATGATACCCTAATTGATTAAAGAAATGGTTTTCATAAGTATTCAATTAGTGAGGGGTATGAATAAAGGGGTCTAAAGTGAGGGGTATGAAGAAAAGGGTTATGAGACATTAATTGACTAAAGAAGTGGTTTTTATAAGTATTCAATTACTTAGGGGTATGAAGTGGGGTATTTAGTGATGGGTATGAAGTGAATGAAGATAGGGGTATGAAGTGAGGGGTATGCGATAATAATTGATTAAAGAAGTTGTTTTTGTAAGTATTCAATTAGTTAGGGGTATGAAGAAAGGGGTATGAAGTAAGGGGTATGAAGAAAGGGATATGAGACATTAATTTATTAAATAAGTGGTTTTTGTAAGTATTCAATTACTTAGGGGTATTAAGTGAGGGGTATGAAGAAAAGGGTATGAATAAAGTGGTATGAATTGAATGAGGTTAGCGGTATGAAGTGAGGGGTGTGAGGTGTTAAATGATTAAAGAAGTGGATTTTGTAAGTATTCATTTAGTTAGGGGTATGAAGAAAGGGTTATGAGGTGAGGGGTATGAAGAAAGGGGTATGAATTAATGGGTATGAAGAAAGGTATATGAGACATTAATTAATTAAATAAGTGTTTTATGTAAGTTTTTTATTACTTAGGGATATGAATTGAGGGGTATTTAGTCATGGGTATTTAGTGAGGGGTATTAAGAAAAAGGTATGAAGTTAGGGGTATAAATAAAGGGATAAGAAGAAAGTGGTATGAAGTGAGGGGTAAGAAGAAAGGGGTATGAAGTGATGGTTATGAAAAAAATATATGAGATATTAATTGATTAAAGAAGTAGTTTTTATAAGTATTCAATTACTTAATGGTATGAAGAAAGGGGCATGAATAAAGGGGTATGAAGTTAGAGGTATAAATTTAGGGGTATGAAGTTAAGGGTATGAAGTTGGAGGGTATGAAGAAAGGAGTATGAAGTGAATGAAGTTAGGGGTATGAAATGAGGTGTATGAGACATTAATTGATTAAATAAGTGGTTTTTGTAAGTATTCAATTAGTTAGGGGTATGAAGAAAGGGGTATAAAGTGAGGGGTATAAAGAAAGGGGTATGATTCATTAATTGATTAAAGAAGTTGTTTTTGTAAGTATTCAACTACTTAGGAGTATGAAGTGAGGGGTATTTAGTGAGGGGTATAAGCTAGGGGTATGAAGAAATGGGTATGAAATTAGGGGTATGAAGTTAGAGAGTATTAAGAAAGAGGTATGAAGAAAGGGGTATAAAGTTAGGGGTATGAAGTTAGGGGTATGAATAAAGGGGTATTAAGAAAGAGGTATGAAGTGAGGGGTATGAAGAAAGGGGTGTGAAGTGAGGGGTATGAAGTTATGAGTATTAGACCTTAATTGAGTAAAGTTAAGGATGTGAAGAGAGGGGCATGAAGAAAGGGATATGAATTGAGGAGTATGAAGAAATGGGTGTGAAGTTAGGGGTATGAATTTAGGGGTATGAAGTGAGGGGTATAATTAATTAAAGTTAGGGTTATGAAGTGAGGGGTATAACTTCATTCCCATTTAGGGTTTAGGTTTTTGGGTTTTGGGTAACTTCATACCACTTTAGGGTTAAGAGTTTAGGGTTTAGGATTTAGGGTAACTTCATACCCCTAACTTCATACCCCTTTAGGTTTTAGGGTAACTTCATACCCCTAACTTCATACCCCTTTAGGTTTTAGGATTTAGTTTTTAGGGTTTAGATTTTTAGGTTTAGAGTTTAGGGTAACTTCATACCCCTTTAGGGTTTAATGTTTAGGGTAATTTCATACCCCTTTAGGGTTTAGGGTAACTTCATAACTCTAACCTCATACCTCTTTAGGGTTTAGGGTTTAGTTTTTAGGGTTAAATATTTAGGGTAACTTCATAACCCTTTAGGGTTTAGGTTTTAGGGTAACTTCATACCCCTAACTTCAAACCTATTTAGGATTTAGGGTTTAGGGTTTAGATTTTAGGGTAACTTCATATCCTTAACTTCATACCTCTTTTGGGTTTAGTATTTAGGATTTAGAATTTAGGGTAACTTCATACCCCTAACTTCATACCCCTTTAGGGTTTAAGGTTTAGGGTTTAGGGTAACTTCATACCCCTAACTTCATACCCATTTAGGGTTTAGGGTTTAGAGTTTAGGGTAACTTCATACCCCTTTAAGGTTTAGGGTTTAGAATTTAGTGTGTAGGGTAACTTCATACCCCTTTAGGGTTTAGGGTTTAGAGTTTAGGGTTTAGGTTTTAGGGTTTAGGGTAATGTTGGTCACGAATCTGCCACAGGAAAGGATTTTATACAAAATGCACCCTAGACCCGGCCAACATTGAAAGGCTGGGAGAAAGAAATGTCTCCCAGACCAATCTCCAGAGAGGGTTGGTTCCCTTACTAAATTCTATGTTGTTGAAGACTAAAGTTGTAGGAAAGAAATTGGAAATATGCAGAAAGAAACGGGAAATATAGCCACAGGCCAAATTTGTTAGATCGAGAAAGATTAGCAGTAGATAACCTCAAGCTCACTAACAACATATAACAAAAGACAGCGACGTAATTAACTTACAACCTTGTGTAGATAACCTCCAAGATCACATTCCAGAACTCACTTCCTCACTAGCAATATTTAAACTCAGATGCAGAATTCAAATTAAGCAGTAGATAAGAAATACGAGCATAAATGAGGAATGCATAAGATAGAAGGAAAAACACATAGACAATTGCTTGCTAAAACCAGAGGCCAAATATCTTTCATTCATGCAAAGAACTTGAAAAGCTTTCAGCAAAAGTCTCTCTCTCGATCCCTCTTCCTGAGATATACATTGATATTTATAGAGGTCTTGCCTCTCTGCAGCATTTAAAACATGCAACGGACCTCCTCGAGATCTACAAAATGTGCAACAAAAATAAGGAAATGATCCCCTTAAACCAGCCTCGGAGAAATCAAAAATTGAATGAAACAAGGAACCGATCGTCTTCATTAAATGGTCATCCTCGGAGCATGCTTGGACCGTTAGAAAATCATGAACAGAAGCTTTGAATAATGGAGGCATCTTCAATTCTAGTGGCTTGGGCACGTTCTTTTATCTTGTATACATTGGAAAGCAGCAAAACATTTAATTCTGGAGAGCTTTAAATCCTTGGAAATCGTAATGCTTCATCGGGCCGTTTGAACTGCTTTCGGCGCGAAACTGTGACGGGTCGCGAAAACGCGACATGTCGCGAAATCGTGACATTTTTTTCTTCCGTACACTTTTGCCATTTTGGATCGCGAAAACCAACCATGTCACGAAATCATGACGTATTCGGCTCTTTGTTCTCCTTCGTCACCTTAGGTCGCGAAAACGCGACGCGTCACGAAATCGTGACGTTCCGTACTATTATGCTCCTTCCTTGCTCTGTTTCCGTGAAACTATGACCTGTCGCGAAATCACGACGTTCTTTCCCCATGTTGTCCTTTGGCTGCTTTGAACCGCGAAAATGCGACAAGGCGCGATTTCGCTACACCTTCCTCTCACTTGGCTTTGTCTTCCTGATACGTCCATGAAATCGAGACACTCTCCTTTGTTTGGACTTCTTTCCTCAACATGTTGCGAAAACTTCACCATGTCACGAAATCACGACATCTACTTTTTGTGCCCTCCTTGCAGGTAGCGAAAATGGAACATGTCACAAAATCGTGACATTTCGTACCATTTTTTTCTTTCTACGCTTTCATATCGCGAAAACCAAACAAGTCGTGAAATCGCGACGATTTCTCCCAGCTGCTCAATCCTCTCTTCCCTGTCGCGAAAATCCGACATGTCACGATTTCGTGACAATTTTTATCTGCTTTGTATGGTCCAGCCCTCAACCTGCGAAAACGTGACATTCTTGCCTATTTCGCCTTTTCTCCACAATATGTCACGAAATCGTGACGTTTCCTTGCTTTCTCAACTGTTGTCGCTTCCTGTCGCGATATCGCGACGTCTTCTTCTTGCTTGACCTCATCTTCAAAAATGTCACGAAATCGTGACATCTTTCATGCCTTATGCTTTTCTTTCAACCTTGCCGCGACCACGCAACACGTTGCGATTTCGCGACGTCTTTCACATTTTGCTCCTTATTCACTTTTCTGTCGTGATTTCGCTACGAGGTTCATTGACATTGCCCAATTATGTCACGATTTCGTGACCTTTTCTATTACTCTGCTCCATGGCCATCGCAAGTCGCGAAAACGCGACATGTCACGATATCGCGATAGTTTTACTGCTCTGCCTCCGTTGACCACTTTGACCACGATTTTGGAACACGTCGCGAAATCGCGACATTCTCTGACTTTGGCTTCTCTCTCCTCAATAGACCCGCGATAACGCGACATGTCGCGATATCGCGACGGTTTTGAACCTGTGCTCTCCATGCTGCTTTTTGTCGCGATATCGCGACGGTCTTCGGACTTAGTTGTTTTGGCACAAAAACTCGAGGAGTGAGAACTTCAACATTTTATGCATGAATAATCAACAATCAAAACAATGTGGCAAAAATGCCAACATTCTTGGCGGCTCACGGGGTATACAGTTCTACTGTATGCACGAATCCCAGGCCTGAATCCATTGGGCAACAGAGTCAAGAAAAACTGGAGGAACAGAATCAGTGAATGTTGGCTGATGGGGTACATCTCTGTAGACTGCTACAACAAACTTTTGTTGGTACTTGGCTAAATTCACAACTCTAAGCTCACCAGTGCTGTAAAAGGATCTCCATGAAAGCACCTGGGTTACAAAAATGAAAATGAATGGAATGAGGAGCTACGGATGTGCAGGCCATGGAATGGGAATGGTGGAAAATGGAGGAGTAGGAGTGATAGATACAAGCAATAGAATGCTACTGTGCTACCCACTGCTATGAAATGAAAATGGAAGTGGATGGAATAGAGATGGTGAGTAGAAACGTGGTGGTAGATGAAGTAATGCTAAAACGACAATGAATTTAGAAGAAAAGGAAAAGAAGAAATGGGAATATCAGAGGGGGAAAAAGAAACAATAGTAGTGGCTTAATTACGGACGGTAGAAGAAGGAATGAGCGAGGAAGGGAATGAAAATAAGGAAGGGGAAGGAAGAAATTGACAAAAGCCACTATCTGTTGGGAAGGAAGAAGAAAAAAGAAAGAAATAAACGTACCTACGGGCTCGCATGCAAAAAGAGCCGAAGTTGATAGAGGAAATCCACAAATTTTTTTTTCTTTTTCTGTTTTCTCTTTTTTTTGTGTTTTTTTTTTTATAAAAGCAAAATAACTGTACAAGGTAATACTGGACTCACACCTCATGGAGTGTAGGCTTTCAGATGAAAGCCATTCACCGAAATAGGAAGTGGGCTGCCATCCAAATCTTCCAGATGAAATGAATTTGCTGCACCAGCACTGACAATGCGGAATGGACCTTCCCACAGAGCATCAAACTTCTTGTGCATTCCTGGCTTGGCTTTCCTTTCATTCCATTTTAGGACCAAATCACCCACCTTAAGTGGACGATCAGCAGAATTTTTATGGAACCACTTTGAAATAACCTGTGTATGCTTAGCAAACTCCTCATAGGCCAAAGAACGTTGCTCTTCCAACTACAACAACTGAGCCAACCGCATACCCATAGAATCCATATATGCTTCATCATCCTGAAATCCCTGCAACTGCTGCAATACTGGCAATTCTAGATGAATAGGAAACCTTGCCTCTTTTCCATATACCAGGGCATATGGTGAAGTCTTGATAGACTTCTTGATTGAAATCCTATCTGCCCATAAAGCTTGATTCAACAGAAGGTGCCATGATCTCTTGTTATCCCCCAAAGATCTCTTTAAAATCCGTAGCAAGTTCTTGTTTGTGGACTCTGCCAAGCCATTTCCCTGAGGGTAATAGTTAGAGGATGTCTTCAGGAAAACACCATACTTGTTTGCAAATTCTTCCAGCTCAGCTCCAATGAACGGAGTTCCGTTATCTGTGATAATGGCATCAGAAATGCCAAAACGTGTGATCAGCCCTTCGATGAAAGAGATCACCACATCTTGATTTGCAACCCTGGTTGGAATAGCCTCAGACCATCTCATGAAATAATCTATAGCTGTCAAGATATACTTGTGTCCAGCTGAAGAATTCGGATCAATAATCCCAATAAAGTCCAATCCCCACTGCTGAAAAGGTGCTTCAACCTGAATTGGATGCAGGGGCAATGATGCATTTCTAACCCTTCCTGTATACCTCTGACATCTGTCGCATGCTTGGGCAATCCTGAAAGCATCTCGTGAACAAGGTTGGCCAATAGTAACCAGCCCAAATAATCTTTAAAGCCATATGTCTACCTGCATAGTGTCCTCCCGATATGCTAGAATGAAACTCCTCTAGGAGTCTAGCCTTCTCTGATTCCTTGACACACCTTAAAAGAATGCCATCAATGTTCTTGAAAAACAATCCTTCGGGCAGCAACACATACCTGAGAGCTTGCAGACGAAACCTTCTCCATTGTGAGGCATTTAACCGTGAAGGGCATCTACCAGTTATGAAATAGTTAATGAGGTCATCAGCCCAATCTTGTCCTTGTACTAAGAGGTTCACTAGATTGCTATCTCCAGCAAGATCATCTGCTTGATAATCAACTATCCCAGATGTTGTAGTCTTTGCTAAGTGCTGGCATAAGGCCTTACCCCGCACTAGCTTGGTCGGATGAATCTCAACATCAAATTCTTGAATTTTGGTGACCCAACCAGCGCGTTTATCACCCATCTCACCCTGAATGATGAAATTCCTTACATCGGGATGTATAACAAAGACGACTGTCCTACTCTGAGATATGAAGTGCTTGAATTTTTTAAGAGACTTCATGACAACATATACCTATTTTTCAATGAAATTATATCTTGCCTCATGAGGTAAGATAACCTGACTAAGGAAAGCAATAGGCCTTTCATTCCCATCGTCTCCTTTCTGTGTGAGTACTGCGACATAGCTTTCATCTTCCCCAACTGCATACAGGATGAAATCCTTTGAATAATCTGGATTAATTAATATAGGAGCCTACGCTATTCTGTCCTTAATTTCCTGGAATGCCTCCTTCCTCTGAGTTGTCCACTTAAATTCTGCATCCTTCTTCAACAACTCAGTCATGGGCTTGACAACCTGGGCAAAATCAGAAATGAACTTCCTGATAAAATTAATCTGCCCAAAGAAAGACCGCAACTCTTTCTTATTGGCAGGGAGCGATAGTTTCTTCAATGCTTCGACTCGAGATGGATCAATTGCCAAACCATCTTCTGAAATGACATGCCCCAAGAGTTTACCTTCCTTCACTACAAAAATCGACTTCTTTGGATTAATGGAAATACCAAATTCTCTACATTTTCCAAAGATTTGCCTCAGATGAGAACAATGATCTTCCCGTTTATGTGAAAAGATAGTCATATCATCAAGATAAATAACAATAATCTTGTTCAAAAGTTCCTCGAATGCAATGTCCATGGCTCTCTGGAATGTGGCTCCAGCATTGGACAATCCGAAAGGCATGCACTGATAAGCAAAAGTGCCCCACTTGGTTGTGAATGCAGTCTTGTACTGATCCTCATCTCTAACCCAAATCTGGTTATATCCAGAGAAACCATCTAGCAGTGAGAAATGTTGAGCCCCAACAACAACATGAAGTATCTGATCAATGCGAGGCAAGGGATAGTGATCTTTCAGAGATGCACGGTTCAGATTTCAAAAATCTACACACAGTCGTATGTCTCCATTTTTCTTTCGAACCGGAACCAGATTAGCGACCCAAGTCGAGTGCTTAACCGGGTATATAATCTTGGCCTGCAACATTTTCACAAGTTCGGCCCTCATGAGAGTCTCAATCTTTGGGTTCACTGGTCGCTACTTTTGCCTGAAAGGTCTGACTCCTTCTTCCAACTCAATAGTATGTTGAACAATCTGTTTATCATATCCCCTCAGATCCTCATAACTCCAGGCCACAATATCAAAAAATTCTTGACACAGTTGCCTAATCTCTTGCAGTTCATCAGGAGTAGAATCAGTCCCAATCTTAATGACCTTATTGGGTTCTAATTGCAGCTCCATATACTCTTTCTTGTCAATCTCAATCCGATGTTTCTTGGACCGATCATGCTGATCAAACAAACTTTCTAGAGTGATAAGACCTTTCGGAATATGATTATTTCGCAACTGAATCAGACCTTCGGTTTCTTCGTGCTCTAAGGTTCTTCCTTTGATGGTGGCAACTTCTTGAATCAAAAAGTTAACAATTTGCTCATCACTCTCAAAGACTTGCCAGAAAGTATCTTTGTCTGGGACACTAGGCCTGTACACCATCCTTACTGTCTTTGGTTTCTTCACTACCTGCTCAATGGGAGAAAAATTTGCTCCAAGAGATGCTAGAAGATCAGCATGCTTATTCAACTCTCGTGAAATGGCTTGAACACTCAGAGCTGTGAAAGACTCAAACAGGTCCCAAACTTGGTTGCGGTATGCTTTGAGATAATGCTGCTTGGAAATACACCTGTTTGTTACTTGGTTTACAATCAACTCAGAATCACCAAAAATCTGCAACTGTTCGATTCCCAATTTTCTTGCCTTTTTCAAGCCTAGGCATAATGCTTCGTACTCGGCAACATTGTTAGTACAATTCCAAGTGAGACGGTATGAATATGTTCTTTGTAAACCAGAGGGAGAAATCAGAACAATACCTGCTCCTGCACCATTTTTGCATCTCGCCCCATCAAAATACAACTTCCATAATTGATTCTTGACAGAGCTCTGATCATCTTGGTTAAGGAGTACCTGCATTGCGCCATCCTCGGGCTTTGTGATAGAATAACAACCGATTTCGGTCTCCAGCATAGCATTGAAATCAAGCATGGAAAACCCGTCTTCCAACTGAACCTCATCTAAAACCTCATTCATCAAATCGAAACCTTCTAACTCTTCGGTTAGCATGTTGACAGACCGCATGGTCTTTCTTGCTTCATCCAACCTTTCAATATGAAAAGAGGAAGGTTTTTCATTATGAATCCGGAGTCTCTTTCCTTTGAAAGGGATCTCCAAGTGGGAATAATCCAGTGCAAGGTAACCTCCCAACTTTGCAGTAAATTCTCTGGATAAGCACATACTGAAATACGGTTCTAGATCAACCACAACTATCTCCTGAATGATTGTAATCTGAGGCATAGTGTGTAAAACAATCGGGACATCCTTGATTACACCCACCATTTTCATAGGAGTACCATCTAACTGCAAGACTCTAGGGCTACTTCGTGTGTATTCCATACCCATAACTTCGCAAACTGCCTTTGGCATGACAGTTGTAGCGGCTTCGGAGTCGATCATGCAGTTATGCACGATCCAACCCTCTATTTGTAGTGACAGATAAAATGGGGGTGGTCTATTCTTACCAGTGATGGAAGTGGTTAAAGCTTGAGCATAAATTGTCTGGGTAGGACCCTTCTCACTATCCTTCATAGATTTCAAAGATTCTTGCAATAAATCTACCTGCCCAAGCAATTGCAATGCATCATAAAGACTAACCTTAGCTGGGGTCTTCTTCAATTCTTCGACAATGTTGTATGCAGCCACAGCAGATTCCTTCTTTTCAATGGGGAGATCATATCTGCTTCGATACTGCTGAGTAGCTTCTACTCTCAACCTTTTAGTCAATGATGGGTACTTCAGCTTTTCTCTAGCTTGCTCCTCTGCTTCTGATCTTGCCTGTGCAGTTGTGGCTTTTTCTTGTACTCTGTGTGGAACAAGATCTTTCGGTAAAATAGGCGCATCTAGCTTTGATACTGGCATAGGAGTTTTCACTGGTTTCTTCAAATCAGCTAGCACTTTTAATGGCTCTAGCTCAGCAGGATCTACTGTAACAGGCTTCTTTCCAGTCCTCGTGAGAACTAAAACTTGTTCTTCAGATGGAACCAATAAGCTATGGCCTGCCTCAGAGATCATGTTGACTTGCCCTCCTGAAGAGCTAGCGGCCAATGTCTGCACATAATTCAAATGAACCATGCAAGTGTCTTCTCCATGTGGATCATTACATGTTGAACACCAATATGTTCTTTCTGCAAGGACTGCATCTTCATTCGCCAAAACAGTCAGGTTCTTCTCGGGTGCTTTGCTTGTTGAAGCAGCTTGTTCTCTAGTAATCGACGGAGGTTGAAATCTCCTAGGCTAGAAATCTCACTCAGCTTGCTTCCTTTCAATAAGTGTGATCTTATTGCCCATTGCTCTTATTGCAGAATTGGCAGATTTTACCTCTTGCAAAAGTGCTGTATAAGGATCAGGGTTTACAGGTGCAGGAGGTGCTGGTAAGGGCAAAGGTGCTGGTGGTGCCGGTAATGCTGGGAATGAGGTGGAAGCAGGGAATGGCATAATGTTGGGTGCAGGCAACTGGGGGGTTGCTGAAGTAGAGAGCTGAGGAACTGGGATGGGTGCAATCTGAGGTGCACTAGAGCTCCATGATGGAACAGGGTACATGGAAGACATAGATTGCAAAAATGAACTAGGATATAAATGTTGTGGAATATCAGGTAAAATGGGCATTGCTACCTTTGGAGGAAGCCTACCGATTGCAATCAAGTCTGCCTCCGCCTTTTGTGCTTGTTCGAATAGTTTCGGGAAGGTCATCACATTGGACTGCTGATCGCCAAGCCAATGTCTGTATTGAACGCTCGAAGGTAGTAGAACGTAGCTTGCTCAGGGGTAGGCCGAAGACCTTCAGGCACTCGCTGCCAGCTTCTGGTAAAATGAACATTGAAATCTGCTATCGCCTCCTGCGGGTGCCTCTGGATTGCGTTAAACTGATGCAACAATGAAAATGGGTCAGCCTGTTCATGAAAATTCTTAACTAACAGTTCTCCTAGCTGATCCCATGATGCAATAGTGTCGGGTTGCAGAGATCGGTACCAGTACAACAATTTTCCTCTCAAGGATAACACTAATAACTTGACCATCACATCTTCATCTGTTATATCGTGAATGGCTGCCAAAGAAGCTACATCATGAATATGTTCATATGCAGTCTTACCAGTACCATCATAGGTTGGCAAGGCTTTCAGAGCAGCCTGGGGAACTGGATTTTGGACCTGCAAATTCAAGGCTCCTAAACTATTCCATGCTAAAAACTGCCTGGGTTGAGGATACTGGGCCATTGGGACTAGTGTATGTGACTGAGAAGATGGAAAACTAGTAACAATACCAGGGATTTGTGTGGATATGGCAGATGATGCAAGCGATGGGGAAACCAACCTAGAGTGTTCACCTCTTTTTGTGCTGTCAAGTTCAAAAAACTCAACAAGATTTTCAACTTTTTTGGACTTTGATCTCGTGATCATGAAGTACGACTTTCACTGTATCCACGTTCAGAGATTTTTGGGTACTGCAGAGTCACCAAATGTTCTAACTATACGGCATGAAGGCGAACATTAAACCCTCAATACTATGGGATCTTTCTGAGACAAAAACAGTCTGTCCCACCGGGCGTGCCAAAAACTGTTGGTCACGAATCTGCCATAGGAAAGGATTTTATACAAAATGCACCCTAGACCCGGCCAACATTGAAAGGCTGGGAGAAAGAAATGTCTCCCAGACCAATCTCTAGAGAGGGCTGGTTCCCTTACTAAATTCTATGCTGTTGAAGACTAAAGTTGCAGGAAAGAAATAGGAAATATGCAGAAAGAAACGGGAAATATAGCCACAGGCCAAATTTGTTAGATCGAGAAAGATTAGCAGCAGATAACCTCAAGCTCACTAACAACATATAACAAAAGATAGCGACGTAATTAACTTACAACCTTGTGCAGATAACCTCCAAAATCACATTCCAGAACTCACTTCCTCACTAGCAATATTTAAACTCAGATGCAGAATTCAAATTAAGCAGCAGATAAGAAATACGAGCGTAAATGAGGAATGCATAAGATAGAAGGAAAAACACACAGACAATTGCTTGCAAAACCAGAGGCCAAATATCTTTCATTCATGCAAAGAACTTGAAAAGCTTTCAGCAAAAGTCTCTCTCTCGATCCCTGTTCTTGAGATATACATTAATATTTATAGAGGTCTTGCCTCTCTGCAGCATTTAAAACATGCAACGGACCTCCTCGAGATCTACAAAATATGCAACAAAAATAAGGAAATGATCCCCTTAAACCAGCCTCGGAGAAACCAGAAATTAAATGAAACAAGGAACCGGTCGTCTTCATTAAATGGTCATCCTCGAAGCATGCTTGGACCGTTAGAAAATCATGAACAGAAGCTTTGAATAATGGAGGCATCTTCAATTCTAGTGGCTTGGGCACGTTCTTTTATCTTGT
The DNA here is from genome assembly GCA_028583015.1 of Wollemia nobilis. NCBI lineage: Eukaryota > Viridiplantae > Streptophyta > Pinopsida > Araucariales > Araucariaceae > Wollemia > Wollemia nobilis. The sequence goes on from JAQPPZ010016831.1 coordinate 4,399,263, forward strand.
ATACATTGGAAAGCAGCAAAACATTTAATTCTGGAGAGCTTTAAATCCTTGGAAATCGTAATGCTTCATCGGGCCGTTTGAACTGCTTTCTGGCGCGAAACTGTGACAGGTCGCGAAAACGTGACATGTCACGAAATCGTGACATTTTTCTTGCTCCGTACACTTTTGCCATTTTGGATCGCGAAAACCAACCATGTCACGAAATCATGACGTATTCGGCTCTTTGTTCTCCTTCGTCACCTTAGGTCGCGAAAACGCGACGCGTCACGAAATCGTGACGTTCCGTACTATTTTGCTCCTTCCTTGCTCTGTTTTCGTGAAACTATGACCTGTCGCGAAATCGTGACGTTCTTTCCCCATGTTGTCCTTTGGCTGCTTCGAACCGCAAAAATGCGACAAGTCACGATTTCGCTACACCTTTCTCTCACTTGGCTTTGTCTTCTTGATACGTCGTGAAATCGCGACACTCTCCTTTGTTTGGACTTCTTTCCTCAACATGTTGCGAAAACTTCACCATGTCGCGAAATCGCGACATCTTCTACTTTCTGTGCCCTTCTCTCTTGCAGGTAGCGAAAATGGAACATGTCACGAAATCACGACGTTTCGTACCATTTTGTTCTTTCTACGCTTTCATATCGCGAAAACCAAACAAGTCACGAAATCGCGACGATTTCTCCCAGCTGCTCAATCCTCTCTTCCCTGTCGTGAAAATCCGACATGTCACGATTTCGTGACAATTTTTATCTGCTTTGTACGGTCCAGCCCTCAACCTACGAAAACGTGACATTCTGGCCTATTTCGCCTTTTCTCCACAATATGTCACGAAATCGTGACGTTTCCTTGCTTTCTCAACTGTTGCCGCTTCCTGTCGCGATTTCGCGACGTCTTCTTCTTGCTTGACCTCATCTTCAAAAATGTCGCGAAATCGCGACATCTTTCATGCCTTATGCTTTTCTTTCAACCTTGCCACGACCACGCAACACGTTGCGATTTCGCGACGTCTTTCACATTTTGCTCCTTATTCACTTTTCTGTCGTGATTTCGCTACGAGGTTCATTGACATTGCCCAATTATGTCACGATTTCGTGACCTTTTCTATTACTCTGCTCCATGGCCATCGCAAGTCGCGAAAACGCGACATGTCGCGATATCGCGACAGTTTTACTGCTCTGCCTCCGTTGACCACTTTGACCGTGATTTTGGAACACGTCGCGAAATCGCGACATTCTCTGACTTTGGCTTCTCTCTCCTCAACAGACCCACGATAACGCGACATGTCGCGATATCGCGACGGTTTTGAAACTGTGCTCTCCATGCTGCTTTTTGTCGCGATATCGCGACAGTCTTCGGACTTAGCTATTTTGGCACAAAAACTCGTAGAGGAGTGAGAACTTCAACATTTTATGCATGAATAATCAACAATCAAAACAATGTGGCAAAAATGCCAATAGGTAACTTCATACCACTAACTTCATACACCTTTACGGTTTAGGGTTTAGGTTAACTTCATATCCCTAACTTCATACCTCTTTAGGGTTTAGATATTGGGGTTTAGGGTAACTTCATACACCTTTAGGGTTTAGGGTAACTTCATACCTCTAACTTTATATCCCTTTAGGGTTTAGGGTTGAGGGTAACTTCATACCCTAATTTCATACCCCTTTAGTGTTTAGGGTTTAAGATTTAGGATTTAGGGTTTAGAGTTTAGGATTTAGGGTTTAGGGTTTAGGGTAACTTCATACCGCTAACTTTATACACCTTTAGGGTTTAGGGTTTAGGTTAACTTCATACCCCTAACTGCATACCCCTTTAGGGTTTAAAGATTACAATTTAGGGTAACTTCATACCCCTTTAGGATTTAGAGTTTAGGGTTTAGAATAACTTCATACTCCTAATTTCATACCCCTTTAGAGTTTAGGTTTTAGGGTAACTTCATACCCCTAAGTTTATACCCCTTTAGAGTTTAGGGTTTAGGGTTTAGGGTGACTTCATACCCCTGACTTCATTTCATTTTAGGGTTTAGGATTTAGGGTAACTTCATACCCCTAACTTCTTACCACTTTAGGGTTTAGGATTTAGGGTATCTTAATGCCCATAAATTCAAACCTATTTAGTGTTTAGGGTTTAGGGTAGCTTCATACCCTCATTTGGATTTAGGGTTTAGGGTAACTTCATACCCCTTTAGGTTTTCGGGTTTAGGGTAACTTCATACCCATTTAGGGTTTACGGTAACTTCATATCCTTTTAGAATTTAGGTTTTAAGGTAACTTCATACCCCTAACTTCATACCCCTTTAGGATTTAGGGTTTAATATTTAGGGTTTAGGGTAACTTCATACCCCTAACTTCATACCCCTTTAGGGTTTAGTGTTTAAGATTTAGGGTTTAAGGTAACTTCATACCTGTAACTTCTTTCCCCTTTAGGATTTAGGGTTTAATGTAATTTCATACCCCTAACTTCATACCCCTTTAGGATTTAGGATTTAGGGTTTAAGTTAACTTCATACCTCTTTAGGGTTTAGAGTTTAGGGTTAAAGGTTTAAGGTTTAGGGTTTAGAGTAACTTCATGCCCCTAACTTCATACCCATTTAGAATTTAGGGTTTAGGGTTTAGGGTAACTTCATACCCATAACTTCATATCTCTTTAGGGTTTAGGGTATAGTGTTTAGGGATTAGGATTTAGGATTTAGAATTTAGAGTTTAGGGTTTAGGGTTTAAGGTGTGAAGTGAGAGTATGAATTGAGAGGTATGAATTGAGGGGTTTGAATTGAGGGGTATGAAGTTAGTGGTGTGAATTTAGGGGTATGAAGTTAGGAAGTATTAAGAAAGGGGTATGAAGAAAGGGGTATGAAGTTAGGTGTATTAAATTAGGGGTGTGAAGAAAGGGGTATGAAGTGAAGGGTATGATAAAATGGGTGTGAAGTGAGGGGTATGAAGTTAGGAGTATGACACATTAATTGATTAAAGTTAGGGGTATGAAAAGATGGGTATGATGTGAGGGGTATGAAGAAAGGGATATGAATTGAGGGGTATGAAGTTAGGGGTATGAAGTTAACTTAAATCTCTAACTTCATTCCCCTCTCCTCAGACCCCTAACTTCATACCCGTTTAGGGTTTAGGATAACTTCATACCCCTTTAGGGTTTAGGGTAACTTCGTACCCCTTTAGGATTTAAGGTTTAGGGTAAATTCACACACCTAACTTCATACACCTTTAGGATTTAGGTTTTAGGGTTTAGGATAAATTCATACCCCTTTAGAATTTAGGGTTTAGGTTATAAGGTAACTTCATACTCCTTTAGGGTTTAGGGTAATTTCATACCCCCAACTTCATACCACTTTAGATTTTAGGGTATAGGGTTTAAGGTTTAAGGTTTAGGGTTTAGTGTTTAAGGTTTAGGATTTAGGGTAACTTCATACCCCTTTAAGATTTAGGGTTTAGGGTTCAGATTTTAGGGTAACTTCATACCCCTGACTTCATACCCCTTTAGAGTTTAAGGTTTAGGATTTAGGGTTTAAGGTAACTTCATACCCTTAACTTCATACCCATTTAAGGTTTAAGATTTAGGGTTTAGAGTAACTTAAAATCCCTAACTTCATACCCCTTTAGGGTTTAGGGTTTAGGGTAATTTCATACCCCTTTATGGTTTAGGGTTTAAGGTAATTTCATACCCCTAACTTCATGCCCCTTTAGGGTTTAGGATTTAGGATAACTTCATACCCCTTTAGGGTTTAGGGTTTAGGATTTAGGGTAACTTCATACACCTTTAGGGTTTATGGTAACTTCATACCCCTAAATTCATACCTCTTTACGATTTAGGGTAACTTCATACCGCTAAATTCATACTCCTTTATGATTTAGGATTTAGGGTTTGGGATTTTGGATAACTTCATACCCCTAACTCCATATCCCTTTAGGTTTTAGGGTTGAGGATAACTCCATACCCCTAACTTCATACCATATTAGGGTTTAGGGTTTAGGGTAACTTCATACCCCTTTAGGATTTAGGTTTTAAGGTAAGTTCATACCCCTAACTTCATACCCCTTTAGAATTTAGGGTTTAATATTTAGGGTTTAGGGTAACTTCATGCACTTAAATTCATACCCCTTTAGGGTTTAGTGTTTAAGATTTATGGTTTAGGGTTTAAAGTAACTTCATACCCCTAACTTCTTACCCCTTTAGGGTTTAGGGTGTAGTGTAATTTCATACTCCTAACTTCATACCCATTTAGGGTTTAGGATTTAGGGTTTAGGTTAACTTCATACCTATTTAGGGTTTAGAGTTTAGGGTTGAAGGTTTAAGGTTTAGGGTTTAGGGTAACTTCATATCCCTTTAGGATTTAGGATTTAGGGTTACTTCATACCCATAAGTTCATACCTCTTTAGGGTTTAGGGATTAGGGTTTAAGGTTTATAGTTTAGGGTTTAAGGTAACTTCATACCCATAACTTCATACCCCTTTAGGATTTAGGGTAACTTCATACCCCTAACTTCATATCCCTTTAAGATTTTGGGTAACTTCATACCCCTTTAGGGTTTGGGGTTTACGGTAACATCATACCCCTAACTTCATACCCCTTTAGAGTTTATGGTAACTTTATACCCCTTTAAGGTTTAGGATTTAGGGTTTAGGGTAATTTCACATCCCTAACTTCATACACCTTTAGGATTTAGGGTTTAGGATTTAGGGTAACTTTCATACCCCGTTAGGGTTTAGGGTTTAGTGTTTAGGGTAACTTCATACCCCTAAATTCATACCCCTTTGGTGTTTACGATTTAGGGTAACTCCATACCCTAGATTCATACCCTTTTAGGGTTTAGGGTATAGGATAACTTCATACCCCTAAATTCATACCACTTTAGGGTTTAGGGTTCATGATTTAGAGTTTATGGTAACTGCATACCCTTTAGGATTTAGGGTTTAGGATAACTTCATACCTCTAACTTCGTACCCCTTTAGGGTTTAATGTAACTTCATACCCCTTTAGGGTTTAGGGTTTAGGGTAACTTCATACCGCTTTAGCATTTAGGGTTTAGGGTTTAGAGTAATTTCATACCCCTAACATTATTCCCCTTTAGAATTTAGGGTTTAGGGTTTATGATAACTTCATAACCCTTTAAGGTTAAGGGTTTAGGGTAACTTCATACCCCTAACTTCATACCCCTTTAGGGTTTAGGGTAACTTCATACCCATTTAGGGTTTAGGGTTTAGAGTAATTTCATACCCCTAAATTTATTCCCCTTTAGAATTTAGGGTTTAGGATTTAGGATAACTTCATAACCCTTTAAGGTTAAGGGTTTAGGGTAACTTCATACCCTAAACCTCATACCCCTTTAGGGGTATGCGATAATAATTGATTAAAGAAGTTGTTTTTGTAATTATTCAATTAATTAGGGGTATGAGGAAAGGGGTATGAAGTAAGGGGTATGAAGAAAGGGATATGAGAAATTAAGTTATTAAATAAGTGGTTTTTGTAAGTATTCAATTACTTAGGGGTATTAAGTGAGGGGTATGAAGAAAAGGGTATGAATAAATTGGTATGAATTGAATGAGCTTAGCGGTATGAAGTGAGGGGTGTGAGGTGTTAAATGATTAAAGAAGTGGCTTTTGTAAGTATTCAATTAGTTAGGGGTATGAAGAAAGGGTTATGAAGTGAGGGGTATGAAGAAAGGGGTATGAATTAATGGGTATGAAGAAAGGTATATGAGATATTAATTAATTAAATAAGTGTTTTATGTAAGTTTTTTATTACTTAGGGATATGAATTGAGGGGTATTTAGTCATGGGTATTTAGTGAGGGGTATTAAGAAAAAGGTATGAAGTTAGGGGTATAAATAAAGGGATATGAAGAAAGTGGTATGAAGTGAGGGGTAAGAAGAAAGGGGTATGAAGTGATGGGTATGAAAAAAGAGATATGAGATATTAATTGATTAAAGAAGAAGTTTTTATAAGTATTCAATTACTTAATGGTATGAAGAAAGGGGCATGAATAAAGGGATATGAAGTTAGAGGTATAAATTTAGGGGGTATGAAGTTAACGGTATGAAGTTAGAGGGTATGAAGAAAGGAGTATGAAGTGAATGAAGTTAGGGGTATGAAATGAGGTGTATGAGACATTAATTGATTAAATAAGTGGTTTTTGTAAGTATTCAATTAGTTAGGGGTATGAAGAAAGGGGTATAAAGTGAGGGGTATAAAGAAAAGGGTATGATTCATTAATTGATTAAAGAAGTTGTTTTTGTAAGTATTCAACTACTTAGGAGTATGAAGTGAGGGGTATTTAGTGAGGGGTATAAATAAAGGGGTATGAAGTTAGGGGTATGAAGAAATGGGTATGAAATTAGGGGTATGAAGTTAGAGAGTATTAAGAAAGAGGTATGAAGAAAGGGGTATAAAGTTAGGGGTATGAAGTTAGGGGTATTAAGAAAGGGGTATGAAGTGAGAGGTATGTAGAAAGGGGTGTGAAGTGAGGGGTATGAAGTTAGGAGTATTAGACCTTAATTGAGTAAAATTAAGGGTATGAAGAGAGGGGTATGAAGAAAGGGATATGAATTGAGGAGTATGAAGAAATAGGTGTGAAGTTAGGGGTATGAATTTAGGGGTATGAAGTGAGGGGTATAATTAATTAAAGTTAGGGTTATGAAGTGAGGGGTATAACTTCATACCCCTTTAGGGTTTAGGGTTTAGGGTTTAGGGTAACTTCATACCCCTTTAGGGTTTAGGGTTTAGGGTTTAGGGTAACTTCATACCCCTTTAGGGTTTAGGGTAACTTCATACCCCTAACTTCATACCCCTTTAGGGTTTAGGATTTAGGTTTAGGGTTTAATTTTAGGTTTAGAATTTAGGGTAACTTCATACCCCTTTAGGGTTTAAGATTTAGGGTAACTTCATACCCCTTTAGGGTTTAGGGTAACTTCATACCCCTAACTTCATACCCCTTTAGGGTTTAGGGTTTAGGTTTAGGGTAACTTCATACCCTTTAGGGTTTAGGGTTTAGGGTAACTTCATACCCCTATTATTTAGTTTAGGGTTTAGGGTTTTAGTTTAGGGTAACTTCATACCCTAACTTCATACCCTTTAGGGTTTAGGTTTTAGGATTTAGGGTAACTTCATATCCCTAACTTCATACCCCTTTAGGGTTTAGGGTAACTTCATACCCCTTTAGTGTTTAGGGTTTAGAGTTTAGGGTAACTTCATACCCCTTTAGGGTTTAGGGTTTATAGGTAACTTCATACCCCTTTAGGGTTTAGGGTTTAAGATTTAGGGTTTAGGGTTTAGGGTAACTTCATACCCCTAACTTCATACCCTTTAGGGTTTAGGGTTTAGGGTAACTTCATACCCCTAACTTCATACCCTTTAGGTGTTTAGGGTTTAGGGTAACTTCATACCCCTAACTTTATACCCTTTAGGGTTTAGGGTTTAGGGTAACTTCATACCCTAACTTCATACCCTTTAGGGTTTAGGGTTTAGGATTTATATTTAGCTTTATAGTTTAAGATTTAGGGTTTAGGGTAACTTCATACCCCTAACTTCATACCCCTTTAGGTTTAGGGTTTAGGTAACTTCATACCCCTAACTTCATACCCCTTTAGGGTTTAGGATTTAGGGTAACTTCATACCCCTTTAGGGTTTAGGGTTTAGGGTAACTTCATACCCCTAACTTCATATCCCTTTAGGGTTTAGGGTTTAGGGTAACTTCATACCCCTAACTTCATACCCCTTTAGGGTTTAGGGTTTAGGGTAACTTCATACCCCTAACTTCATACCCCTTTAGGGTTTAGGATTTAGGGTAACTTCATACCCACTTCATACTTTAGGGTTTAGGGTTTAGGGTAACTTCATACCTAACTTCATACCCCTTTAGGGTTTAGGGTTTAGGGTAACTTCATACCCCTTTAGGATTTAGGGTTTAGGGTAACTTCATACCCCTTTAGGGTTTAGGGTTTAGGGTTTAGGGTAACTTCATATCCCTTTAGGTTTAGGGTAACTTCATACCCTTTAGGGTTTAGGTAACTTCATACCCCTTTAGGGTTTAGGGTTTAAGGTAACTTCATACCCCTTTAGGATTTAGGGTTTAGTTTAGGGTTTAGGGTAACTTCATACCCCTAACTTCATACCCCTTTAGGGTTTATTTAGGGTTTAAGGTAACTTCATACCCCTAATATCCCTTTAGGGTTTAGGGTTTAGAGTAACTTCATACCCCTAACTTCATAACCCTTTAGGTTTAGGTTTTAGGGTTTAGAGTAACTTCATACCCCTTTAGGGTTTAGAGTTTAGAGTTTAAGGTTTAGGGTTTAGAGTAACTTCATACCCCTAACTTCATACCCCTTTAGTTTAGGTTTAGGGTTTAGGGTAACTTCATACCCCTAACTTCATATCCCTTTAGGGTTTAGGGTTAGTTTAGGTTTAGGATTTAGGATTTAAATTTATACCCTTTAGGGTTTAAGGTTAATTATTTAGTTTATTTATTTATTATTTAATTTTATACTAATTTTAGTTATTAAATAATTAATTATACCCTAACTTCATACCCTTTAGGGTTTAGGATAACTTCATACCCCTTTAGGGTTTAGGGTAACTTCATACCCTTTAGGGTTTAGGGTTTAGGGTAACTTAACCCTAACTTCATACCCCTTTAGGATTTAGGGTTTAGGATTTAGGGTAACTTCATACCCCTTTAGGATTTAGGGTTTAGGTTTAAGGTAACTTCATACCCTTTAGGGTTTAGAGTAACTTCATACCCCTAACTTCATACCCCTTTAGTTTAGGGTTAGGTTTATTAATTTAGCTTTAGTTTAAGGTTTAGGATTTAGGGTAACTTCATACCCCTTTAGGATTTAGGGTTTAGGTTTAGGGTAACTTCATACCCCTAACTTCATACCCCTTTAGGGTTTAGGTTTAGTTTAGTTTAAGGTAACTTCATACCCTAACTTCATACCCCTTTAGAGTTTAGGGTTTAGAGTAACTTCATACCCCTAACTTCATACCCCTTTAGGGTTTAGGGTTTAGGGTAACTTCATACCCCTTTAGGGTTTAGGGTTAAGGTAACTTCATACCCCTAACTTCATACCCCTTTAATGTTTAGGGTTTAGGATTTAGGGTAACTTCATACCCCTTTAGGGTTTAGGGTTTAGAGTTTAGGGTAACTTCATACCCCTAACTTCATACACCTTTAGGGTTTAGGGTAACTTCATACCTTTATTCCCTCTAGGGTTTAGGGTAACTTCATATAACTTCATACCCCTTTAAGGTTTAGGGTTTAGGGTTTAGGTAACTTCATACCCCTAACTTCATATCCCTTTAGGGTTTAGGGTTTAGGGTAACTTCATACCCTTAACTTCATACCCCTTTAGGGTTTAGGGTTTAGGGTAACTTCATACCCCTTTAGGATTTAGGGTTTAAGGTAACTTCATACCCCTAACTTCATACCCCTTTAGTTTAGGGTTTTAGGTTTAGGGTAACTTCATACCCCTAACTTCATACCCCTTTAGGGTTTAGGGTTTAGATTTAGGGTAACTTCATACCCCTTTAGGGTTTAGGGTTTAGGGTAACTTCATACCCCTAACTTCATACCCTTTAGGGTTTAGGATTTAGGGTTAGGTAACTTCATACCCCTTTAGTGTTTAGGGTTTAGAGTTTAGGGTAACTTCATACCCCTTTAGGGTTTAGGGTTTAGGGTAACTTCATACCCTAACTTCATACCTTTAGGGTTTAGGGTTTAGTATTTAGTGTTTAGAGTTTAGGGTTTAGGGTAACTTCATACCCTAACTTCATACCCCTTTAGGATTTAGGGTAACTTCATACCCCTAACTTCATATCCCTTTAGGGTTTAGGATTTAGGGTAACTTCATACCCCTAATTTCATACCCCTTTAGGGTTTAGGGTTTAGGGTAACTTCATACCCCTAACTTCATACCCCTTTAGAGTTTAGGTAACTTTATACCCCTTTAGGTTTAGGATTTAGGGTTTAGGGTAACTTAACCCTAACTTCATACCCCTTTAAGGTTTAGGGTTTAGGATTTAGGGTAACTTCATACCCCTTTAGGGTTTAGGGTTTAGGGTAACTTCATACCCCTAACTTCATACCCCTTTAGGGTTTAGGATTTAGGGTAACTTCATACCCCTAACTTCATACCCTTTTAGGGTTTAGGGTTTAGGGTAACTTCATACCCTAACTTCATACCCTTTAGGGTTTAGGGTTTAGAGTTTAGGGTAACTTCATACCCTTTTAGGGTTTAGGATAACTTCATACCCCTAACTTCATACCCCTTTAGGGTTTAGGGTTTAAGGTAACTTCATACCCTTTAGGTTTAGTAACTTCATACCCATTTAGGGTTTAGGGTTTAGAGTAACTTCATACCCCTAACTTTATAACCCTTTAGGGTTTAGGGTTTAGGGTTTAGGATAACTTCATACCCCTTTAAGGTTTAGGGTTTAGGGTAACTTCATACCTCTAACTTCATACCCCTTTAGGTTTAGGGTAACTTCATACCCTTTAGGTTTAGGTTTAGGGTTTAGGGTAACTTCATACCCCTAACTTCATACCCCTTTAGGGTTTAAGGTTTATTATTTAAGGTTTAGGGTAACTTCATACCCCTTTAGGGTTTAGGGTTTATATTTTTAGGTAACTTCATACCCCTTTAGGATTTAGGGTAACTTCATACCCCTAACTTCATACCCCTTTAGAGTTTAGGGTAACTTCATACCCTTTAGGGTTTAGGGTTTAGGGTAACTTCGTAACACTAACTTCATACCCCTTTAGGGTTTAGGGTTTAGGGTTTAGGGTAACTTCATACCCTTTAGGGTTTAGGGTTTAGGGTTTAGGGTAACTTCATACCCTAACTTCATACCCTTTAGGGTTTAGGATTTAGGGTAACTTCATACCCCTAACTTCATACCCCTTTAGGGTTTAGGGTTTAGGGTAACTTCATACCCCTAACTTCATACCCCTTTAGGGTTTAGGGATTTAAGGTAACTTCATACCCCTTTAGGATTTAGGGTTTAGGGTAACTTCATACCCTAACTTCATACCCCTTTAGGGTTTAGGGTTTAGGGTAACTTCATACCCCTTTAGGGTTTAGGGTAACTTCATACCCCTTTAGGGTTTAAGGTTTAGGGTTTATGGTAACTTCATACCCCTAACTTCATACCCTTTAGGGTTTAGGGTTTAGGGTAACTTCATACCCCTAACTTCATACCTTTAGGGTTTAGGGTTTAGGGTAACTTCATACCCCTAACTTCATACCCCTTTAGGTTTAGGGTTTAGGGTAACTTCATACCCTTTAGGGTTTAGGGTAACTTCATACCCTTTAGGGTTTAGGTTTAGGGTTTAGGGTAACTTCATATCTCTAACTTCATACCCTTTAGGATTTAGGGTAACTTCATACCCCTTTAGGGTTTAGGGTTTAGGGTAACTTCATACCCTTTTAGGGTTTAAGGTAACTTCATACCCCTAACTTCATACCCCTTTAGGGTTTAGGGTTTAAGGTAACTTCATACCCTAACTTCATACCCCTTTAGGATTTAGGGTTTAGTATTTAGTGTTTAGGGTTTAAGGTTTAGGGTAACTTCATACCCCTAACTTCATACCCCTTTAGGTTTTAGGGTTTAGGGTAACTTCATACACCTAACTTCATACCCTTTAGGGTTTAGGGTAACTTCATACCCCTAACTTCATATCCCTTTAGGGTTTAGGATTTAGGGTAACTTCATACCCCTTTAGGGTTTAGGGTTTAGGGTAACTTCATACCCCTAACTTCAAACCCTTTAAGATTTAGGGTTATTTAGGTTTAGAGTAACTTCATACCCCTTTAGGGTTTAGGGTTTAGAGTAACTTCATACCCTAACTAATTCATATCTCCTTTAGTTTAGGTTTAGGGTTTAGGATTTAGGGTAACTTCATACCTTTTAGGATTTAGGGTTTAGGGTAACTTCATACCCCTTTAGGGTTTAGGGTTTAGGATAACTTCATACCCCTAACTTCATACCCCTTTAGGGTTTAGGGTTTAGGGTAACTTCATACCCCTAACTTCATACCCCTTTAGGGTTTAGGGTTTAAGGTTTAGGGTAACTTCATACCCTTTAGGGTTTAGGGTTTAGGGTAACTTCATACCCCTATGTTCATATCACTTTAGGTTTAAGGGTTTAGGGTAACTTCATACCACTAACTTCATACCCCCTAAGGATTTAGGGTAACTTCATACCCTTTAGGGTTTAGGGTTTAGGGTAACTTCATACCCTAACTTCATACCCTTTAGGGTTTAGGGTTTAGGGTAACTTCATACCCCTTTAGGGTTTAAGGTTTAGGATTTAGGGTAACTTCATACCCCTAACTTCATACCTTTAGGGTTTAGGGTTTAAGGTTTAGGATTTAGGGTAACTTCATACCCCTTTAGGGTTTAGGGTTTAAATTTTAGGATAACTTCATACCCTAACTTCATACCCCTTTAGGGTTTAGGGTTATAACTTCATACCCCTTTAAGGTTTAGGGTTTAGGGTAACTTCATACCCCTTTAGGGTTTAGGGTTTAAGGTTTAGGGTAACTTCATACCCCTAACTTCATACCCCTTTAGGGTTTAGGATTTAGGGTTTAAGGTAACTTCATACCCCTTTAAGGTTTAGGGTAACTTCATACCCCTTTAAGGTTTAGGGTAACTTCATACCCCTTTAGGGTTTAGGATTTAGGGTAACTTCTACCCCAACTTCATACCCCTTTAGGATTTAGGGTTTAGGGTTTAAGGTAACTTCATACCCCTTTAAGGTTTAGGGTTTAGGATTTAGGGTAACTTCATACCCCTTTAGGGTTTAGGGTTTAAGGTAACTTCATACCCCTAACTTCATACCCTTTAGGGTTTAGGGTTTAGGGTAACTTCATACCCCTTTAGGGTTTAGGGTTTAGTTTAGGTAACTTCATACCCCTAACTTCATACCCCTTTAGGGTTTAGTGTTTAGGATTTAGGGTAACTTCATAACCCTTTAGGGTTTAGGGTTTAAGGTAACTTCATACCCCTAACTTCATACCCCTTTAGGGTTTAGGGTAACTTCATACCCCTAACTTCATACCCTTTAGGTTTAGGGTTTAGGGTAACTTCATACCCCTAACTTCATACCCTTTAGGGTTTAAGGTTTAGGTTATTAGGTTTAGTAGTAACTTCATACCCCTTTAGGATTTAGGGTAACTTCATACCCCTAACTTCATACCCCTTTAGGGTTTAAGGTTTAGGGTAACTTCATACCCCTAACTTCATATCCCTTTAGGGTTTAGGGTAACTTCATACCCCTTTAGGTTTAGGATTTAGGGTTTAGGGTAACTTCATACCCCTAACTTCATACCCCTTTAGGATTTAGGGTTTAGGGTAACTTCATACCCCTTTAGGGTTTAGGGTTTAGGGTAACTTCATACCCCTAACTTCATACCCTTTTTAGGGTTTAGGGTTTAGGGTAACTTCATACCCCTAACTTCATACCCCTTTAGGGTTTAGGGTTTAGGGTAACTTCATACCCCTAACTTCATACCCCTTTAGGGTTTAGGGTTTTAGATTTAGGGTAACTTCATACCCTTTAGGTTTAGGGTTTAGGATAACTTCATACCCCTAACTTCATACCCCTTTAGGGTTTAGGGTTTAAGGTAACTTCATACCCCTTTAGGGTTTAGGGTTTAGGTAACTTCATACCCTTTAGGTTTAGGGTTTAGGGTTTAGGGTAACTTCATACCCCTAACTTCATAACCCTTTAGGATTTAGGGTTTAGGGTAACTTCATACCCTTTAAGGTTTAGGGTTTAGGGTAACTTCATACCCCTTTAGGGTTTAGGGTAACTTCATACCCCTAACTTCATACCCCTTTAGGATTTAGGGTTTAGGGTAACTTCATACCCCTTTAGGGTTTAGGGTTTAGGTAACTTCATACCCTTTAGGGTTTAGGGTAACTTCATACCCCTTTAAGGTTTAGGGTTTAGAGTAACTTCATACCCTAACTTCATACCCCTTTAGAGTTTAGGGTAACTTCATACCCCTTTAGGGTTTAGTTTAGGGTTTAGGGTAACTTCATACCTAACTTCATACCCTTTAGGGTTTAGGGTTTAGGGTTTAGGGTAACTTCATACCCCTAACTTCATACCCCTTTAGGTTTAGGGTTTAGGGTTTAAGGTTTAGGGTTTAGGGTAACTTCATACCCCTAACTTCATACCCCTTTAGGATTTAGGGTTTAGGGTAACTTCATACCCATAACTTCATACCCCTTTAGGGTTTAGGGTTTAGGGTTTATATTTTAGAGTTTATTTAGGTTTAGGGTTTAGGGTAACTTCATACCCCTTTAGAGTTTAGGTTTAGGTTTAGGTTTAGGGTAACTTCATACCCCTAACTTCATACCCTTTAGGGTTTAGGGTTTAAGGTAACTTCATACCCCTTTAGGGTTTAGGGTTTAGGGTTTAGGGTAACTTCATACCCCTAACTTCATACCCCTTTAGGGTTTAGGGTTTAGGGTAACTTCATACCCCTTTAGGGTTTAGGGTTTAGGATTTAGGGTTTAGGGTATAAAGAAAGGGGTATGAAGTGAATGAAGTTAGGGGTATGAAGTAAGGGGTATGATATATTAATTGATTAAAGAAGTGGTTTTTGTAAGTATTCAATTAGTTAGGGGTATGAAGAAAGGGGTATGAAGTGAGGGGTATGAAGAAAGGGATATGAGACATTAATTGATTAAATAAATGGTTTTTGTAAGTATTCAATTACTTAGGGATATAAAGTGAGGGGTATGAAGAAATAGGTATGAATAAAAGGGTATAAAGTTAGGGGTATGAATTTAGGGGTATGAATAAAGGGGTATGAAGTTAGGGGTATGAAGTTAGGGAGTATTAAGAAAGGGGTATGAAGAAAGGGTATGAAGTTAGGGGTATTAAGTGAGACCTTAATTGATTAAAGAAGTGTTTTTTTTTTAGTTTAATTTTTTTAATTGATTAAAGGGGTGTGAAGTAAGGGGTGTAAAGTAAGGGGTGTGAAGTGAGACTTTCTTGTTGGTCATCAAATCTGCCCAGGAAAGGATTTGGGTAAGTGTATGCGCCCTAGACCTGGACCAACATTGAAAGGCCGAAGAGAAGAGATGCCCCTCGTGCCAATCTCCGGAGAAAGGCCGGCTCCTATACTACACTACTTTGGTGTTTTAAGATAAGGGTGCAGGAAAGAGATAAAAGAGTAAGGGTGCAGAAAAGAAATAAAAGAGTAAGGGAAGAAATTTTAGTAGTTTAGTGGTGGGAAAGAACCAGAAGCACGATTACTAGCCAATAACTTGGAACAAGAGCAAAGAACACCAAGAATATAACAAAATGAACACAATATTAGCCCACCTATGTATCCTCTGGACGAGTTCCGAGGATTCTCCTTCCCCTTTCGCCAAAATTCGGGGTTTGGAGTAACGGCGATTAGGAAAAGTGAATATAACAGAAACACTATCCACGGGCAGCATAAAAGAAGGCTCTACATGACGTCTTCCTCCCCTATGTATCCTTCGGGAAAATTTTAGGGTTCGAGTCCCCAATCGCATACCTAAATCCAGAGTTCAGAATTACAGTATGCAAATGAAGAAAGATGAAAGAAATAAACGTAGAAGGCAGCATACAAGAGAGAAATAGAGTCCAAAGCTCTTTAGTATTAATCGCAGGAATGCAAGTTACAACAACTTTCTAGCAGAAAGTTCCCCCCTTTTACATTACAATGCCTAGGTTTTTATAGAGGACCCGACCCTCTGAGCCATAATTGCACAAAATGGAGGAGTACACCCTCGAAACCTGAGAAGTCGGCTCCTCGCGGCCCTCGTGACTGAGCTCTCAAATCTGTTACCAAAACTGGAAACTACGACCGGGTCAGCCATGGAAACTTGCATTAATGAGCCGTCTGAGCGTCCTTGGCTTCTGGGTGCAATACTCGAGTGGCCGCCATGCTTGTCGAGCTCTTCTTCAGAGACTGATACTTCATTTCCAATTGCCAAAAATGCGCAGCTAGTTTTTCGGGCACGTAAAAATGCATTTATGAGGCACTTGATCACCTCGAGAAAATACCCGACTTGGAGCGCGTGCCCTTGAAGTGCTTCGCTAGTTCTTCATTCGCAACTTCGCTTCGCAATGGACTTGTGCCAAAGCAGATTCTCCTTGATTTGCACTTCGCATGGTGGAGCTTCGCAAAACAACTTCGGGGGTGATGAGGGCCGAAGTAGATCTCCTTCGCAAGATGGGCTCTTCATTACTACTTTGTCGATGAACTATTAAAATGCTTCATCGTGATCTTCCTTCAAAATTGTGGTTCGGGAGGATTTTGGCCGAAGTGCATTCTTACCTTCAAAAATGCTTTGACTGCTTCCACTTCGAGGAAAGTACTTCGCACAAAGGTTTGCCAAAGCAGATGCTTCGCAACGACTTTCAACGAAGTAGAAATGGTTCGTTGGAGGGAAGGCCCGAAGTGGGTGCTTCGATGGTTTTTCGGTGAAGTGTTTTCAATGTTGCGCTCCTTCGAATCCTGCTTCGCAAGTTTCTTGCCCGAAGTAGCCTTTTGAAATGCTTCGGGTGCGAAGTAGTTTTCATTCTTCTTCCCTTGTATTTTTCTTCGGCAACACCGCTTCGCAAGATTTTCGCCCGAAGTACCTGCTGGAAATGCTTCGGGCCCGAAGTAGAATGGTTCTGGAGGGAAGGCCCAAGTGGCTTCCGATTTCTTCGTGAAGTATTTTTCAATGCTCCTCCTTCGAATAACGCTTCGCAATTTCTTGCCGAAGTAGCTTTGAAATGCTTCGGGCCCGAAGTAGTTTTTTACTGCCTTAGCCTTGATTTTCCTTTCTTCTTTTGAAATGCCGCTTCACAAAATTTTTTCCCTAAGTAGCTGTTGGAAATGCTTCGGGCCCGAAGTAGTTTTCATCCTTAGCGATTTCTTTCGGTGAAGCTATCTTCCTTAGCTTGTTCGGCAGTGAAGCTCTTTCTTCTTCATTTTATGTACAAGGGGGTGGCAGGGAAAGCCAAAATTGCTGCAATGCTTGAAAATGTTGTTTCTAAAAAAACAAGGGAACAAATTCATGAAATTAAAAGAAATACTTTACAAAAAATTCAATTTTTCTACCCCATTGTGCAATGTGACAAAATTGTCAACATTCTTGGCGGCTCGCGGGGCAACGAGCTCGTCTCGGTGGGAGAACCCTCAGCCTTGATCCGTTGGGCCAGAGTTACCTCCAGACCCTTCTCCCTTTTCAATCTCTTGGGGTGCTTCCACGACTTGTTCTTCTTCTTCTTCTTCTTCTTCTGCTTCCTCTGGTGCGGCTTCCTGCTGTGGCGATGGGGCAAGGCGATCACGGATGCGCTTCATGGTTCGGCGGACATGAGCCCAGGCACCCTTCGAGAAAGACTCTTGATCTTGCAATGCTTTCACCAAAACGTGGAACCGATCAATCTGGCCGATATCAGCATGTTTGGCCCTGGTGTATAGATCGTTCAGGCAGGCTGCAATCTTGCAGTGTCTCAGAATGAAATCTGTGACCTGCCCTTCCGTTATCGGTTTTGCCCATTCATCTATCTCCGAGACGTCGCCTTCAAAATGAAGCCATGCTGGCTTAAGCTCTTCCTTGGTCAGAAGGTTCCCATCATCATCCGTGAAGCTCGGGAAACCTAAGGAAGAGAGATCCTGGAAATAGCCTAGCGATGTGCGCTGCTCATTCTCAAACATGTCCAGGAGGTCTTTCACCTTTTGTGCCTTCCTCACCTTGGAAAAGAAGGCGCGAACTGTGGCTTGGGCCGTGGACCAATCCCTAGCCGTCCGACTCATTGCAGCAACCTGCAAGTCCTGATATTTCATGCTTTGGACATCAAAGGCTAATTTGAGTCGGCCTCTAGCTTTTTGAGTGACCTCATCTATGATTGGCCCTCCTTCGCCAGTGGCACGTTGTGCTTCAGTAATATAGGTCAAAATTGATAGGGCACTGGAGGCCCGGGATCTAAAATTTTTTAGCAAGTGTGAGCGGATTTCTTTGATCCTGCCTCTATCAAACAGCTCCAAGCTTTCTTTTTGGTGCAACTACTGCTGCAACTGCAAGATCTTGCTTTCAACTTCCTTGGCCTTCAGATCATTCTCGGCCTGTCTCTGTGCTTGGTTCTCAGCTGTACACTGCAGTTGTAGTATTTGTTGTTTCAGGGCGTGTGTTTCCTTTTTCATCAGCTTACACTGCTTCTCTGAATCCTCCAGCTTGGAGCGGATTCTAGCTAGCTCTTCTTCCAACTTGATGTTGGCATTTTTTGCTTCAAATCTGTGCTGATTAGCGATGTTTGCATGCGCACGAAAAGTTTCAATCCTGACGTGCATGGATTCAGATTCATTATCAACATTCAAATGCTCCAGGTCCTTGGATTTGTCTTGGTAGTCATAGTCCGCTGGAGTCATTTCATCCAGGGGCTTTTGGACCTTGGGGATATTTTTTACTTTATGCAACTTCCTAGCCTTCAAATCGAAGACAGCGCATTTTTCAACCTAGGCCAGAGAGCGCCCTCTCTTCTTCCTCGCCTCCTTCAACATTTTTTTTGTATTTTGTCGAGCTAGGAGTAGCTTCTCGGCTAGAGGGCGTTCCTTAATTAAGGACATCTCTGATTCAAATGAGGCTGGATCTCCAGCCAAAGGGGTGAACAGATACAAAGAATGAATGGGGGATGCCTCACCAGAAGGTTCGACGACAGGTGTACTAGGAGTCCCAGCGAGTGCAACAATGCCATGTGAGGCAGGGGAATGAAGAACGGGGCTCGACGTTGGGGCACTGCCTTCGCCTCGGCTAAGGTCTAAAGGATCGGTGGCATGGGAAGGTGAAGTGGTAGCAACAGACTTGTCCCGGCCTGATGACTCGAGTGGAGTGGGGCTAACGGGATCGGTGGCAAGAGGCAACGCGTGAGGAGGCGACTGACTTTGTGAGGGAGGGAGAGACTGATGAGAATCTTTGGTCGGGACCACAGTGGACATGTGAGAGACCAAGGCAAAGGGTGGAGAGTGCGTACCTATGTGCCCTTCAGGTAGAGCGGCCGTGGTGACTTCTTGTGTGATAGGCTCCTGCTCCTTTTGGGCTTTGGCACTCCCGACCTCCATGACTTCTACTTCGGGGTCTCCCTCTTGTTGGAGGAGTTCCTCCACATCAATGACGTCTATGTCTGGGACTGTCTCGGCACTTGGTGGCCCCGCATCTTCAACATTTGCTTCGGTCGGGCCTGATGCAGGTTGTCCAGCAGGAGCACTTGGGAGCTTCGTGCGGGGTCACTTTGGGTGGCTCGGAGGCACTTGAATTTGCTCTTGCCTCTTTCTTTTCTTCCTCTCCAATGGTTGCTCCAACTCTTCGGCACTTGTGTCATGGATTTTCGATGGTCCCTGTGGTAGTGCCTCTGGTGTAGCTTCGACTTCTTCCTCTTCTTCTTGGTCCGAAGCATCGTCAGCTCCTCTTGGGCTTTCGCCCGATCCTGGGGTAGCTGGAGGAACAAAGTCAACGAAGGATATGGACTTCCAAGTTTCAACATTGGCTTCATAAAGAATTGTGAAGTCTTTATCCATTGTCAAGAGTCCATAGGAATTCATATTTTGGTGATGGACTCTCATTATCCACCACTCCCGAAGTTTTTCTTCACCCCAATTCTTCAATTCTTCTTTCAAATCATCCTTCGCATTTCTCCAAAACATGGAGTCTGGAGTTGGGAAGGGATGTTGGTCTAGGTCAAACTCAATCTCCATGGGGTAAAATTCGTGCCAGGGAGGCAATGTCCTCATCCTTTCTACATGCCACTCTAGATCCTTCCCATTGGGATTATTTCTTTGCTCCACAATTTCAGGGTGGGGGCAAACATGAAAGTTCTTGAATTTTAAGTGATCCCTCATCACTCCCAAGGGATCATAGAGCCATTGTTGAGGAATCTGGAGCAGGCCAAAATTGGCAAGCTTTTCCTCCAGGAATACATTATGCTTTAAGGCAAATACTTCAATTACCCCCATATTGAAGGGGAAGTCACAGGTATGTGCCCATTTTTGATCATGGTCGTAGATGGTGTTTGTTACATCGCTCTGTCGAGCGACCTCCAATGCAAATTGGTACTCGAAGGGGAAAACAGGGAGCAGGAAGGGCTTTCCTATAAAGCCGAACAGACGAATCACCAGTCCCTATGTTAACTGAAAAACATCTCCCTTCTTCTCCATTACCACTCTATCTCTCAAACTGAGGGGGACCCGAGGGCAAGAACCCTTCAACAAATGCATAGCGGGTCCCAAAAATTGTTGATTAAAAGAATAATAAGACTCTGTCCTCAATAGGAGGGGAGTCCACTGGTACACAGGCAGAGGATTTCCATCCTTGCCGCTCGAAGAAATGGCAATGTGGGGGAATTGCTTATGTACATGGTAGAAAAATAACCAGACAAGGAAAGAACAGGGTGCGAAGTACTGGCCCGTCATCGAATTCTTCATGCTGGTGAGCCACGTATGCAAGGTTCAGGCCACCCATTCTGCCCAATCGAAGAAAACTGGGTTGGTGTTTGGTCTTGAAGCATCGAGGGCATAGAATTCCCCTCTCAAAATACATTCGGCCAAAGACACCTGCCAGGGTTGCACCGAAGCATCTATAGATAGGCCTGCCACCCATGCAATGATAGAGAAAATATCGGTGTTCTTGAAGGCCACCAAGGGTAAGGGCATTTGGGGCAGCTTGCTTGAAGGGAGCCCACTTTTGAGGTTCTCGCGCAAGAATTTCAATATGAAGTTGTTGGAGGTGAACCTCTCCATTTGTTCGCTCAGAATGACGTTGCGAACGGAATAGCCCTTGGGTGGACCTTGTTGTGGCGCGAAGGCTGCTTGCACATCTTCCTTCAAAATGGAAAACAATTTATGACCTGAAGCATCCAACACTTGCCTGGAGGTAGGCTGGTAATTCTACGCGATAGCATAGATTAACTCTGGACAATGGTGAGTGGGCGGGGTCAAATACCAGTAAATCTGAGAATAATATGTAGCAGCTCTCTTATTCTCTGGGGTGAGTCTGCTCATCATAAACTCAATAGTGCGTCGGAGGTCGGACACACCCTTAGAGAGCTCTGTGTCTCTAATTTTCTCCCACCCATCAATTGGTGGTTCTTCAAGTTGTTCCTCTTCAGAGTCGTCTCCTTCTTCTATCGGCTGCTTTTCAGGGTGAGGGGTGAGATTGATCTTCTTTGGTGTATGCTTTTTCTCTTCCTTGCCCTTCTTTATTTTTTTGGGGCCTGCTACTTCCGGTTCCTTTCCTTTCTCCTTGGAGTTTTTCTTCCCCATGTTGGACGTCTTACAGTAGAAGCAGGGCTTACAGTGTAGGGGACTTTGGCACCAAGAATTTCGATGCAAAGGGCGTAAGACTTGCAGATTAACAGCAAAGGCTCTTAGTCTTGCATGAACTGATGGATGAATAACCTTCTCCCTGCTAGGGCCTCACATTTTATAGCCTTAAAAGGCAACTACCTGAATTTATGGCACCTACCATAATTAAACTTACGCTTCGGACGGAGGAGATTGTCGTGCTCTTTGATTGGCTCTACAGCGGCGTAGTACGTGGGGCCACATGTTTTGATGATTATGCCTTGCATTGGAGATGCAACCCGCTGCCACCTCGTACCTAGGCGTGAGCTTTTCTCTTAACCGAATCGCCTCGGGATGTGCTCCACCACCTTTGCCTTAAATTCATCCACTTCGAACTCTTTTCAAGGTTGTTGTCGGCACGTTCTTTGAGACACATTTTAAATGCTTCCACTTCGGCGAAGTTGAAATCGTCATTGAAAATGCTTCACGGTGAACCTTTGGTGTGGGCTGTTTTTCAATGCTTCGGGCCCGAAGTAGTTCTTTCTCGCCGTGTCACTTTTTGCTTCATGGAATACTAACCCCCCGAAGCTCGTCTTCTTGGAAAATACTTCACAAAACTTCTGCCCGAAGTAGCTGCTTGAAACGCTTTGGGTGCGAAGCTCTTTTCATCGGCTACTTTTCCCTTTTGATAACGCCTTCGGTCTTTCGAAGACCTTTTGGAAGCCAAAGTGCTTCACTGTGAAGCATCTTGCGTTAGTTTCTTCACATTAGAATTTGCCGAAGTTTGTTCCTCTTGAAAATGGTTTGGATTTCCTTTGAAAACTGCTTCGCTCATACTCCTTTTGCGAAGCATTTTTCATGCCTTAGTTTCAAATTTTGTTTAACCTTTTGAGGGTAAAGTGCTTCGCTGTGAACCTCCTTGCAACCGCTACTTCGCATCAAAAGTCCCCGAAGGAGATTCTGGAGTATAACACTTAGCTTTTGCAATCTCGAAACAGGATGTATATACACAAATGAAAAATTATATACAAAAGTACATACACACATTTTTTTTTTTTAGTGTTTCACCTCAGCGATGAAAAGTCTTCAGATGAAGACCATTAATAGAAATTGGTAATACCTGGCCATCTGCATCTTTGAGGATGAAAGAGTTGGCCGAATTCACCTTCATGATTTCGAACGGTCCATCCCAGAAAGCATCCAACTTGTCATGATTTCCAGGCTTGGCCTTCCAGGAGTCCCACTTCCATACCAGATCTCCCACTTTGAATGTGCGATCGGATGATTTTTTCTTGAACCAATCTCGGGTGACCTGAGCATGTTTAGCGAAGCTCTGGTAAGCCTTCTCGCGATCTTCCTCCAACTGTAGCAGCTGAGCCAATCTATTTTCCATTGAATTAACTCCTTCTTCTAACAACTGCAATGCAGGGATCTCTACATGGGTAGGTAAGATGGCCTCCTTGCCATAGACCAGGGCATAAGGTGAAGTCTTGATCGACTTCTTGATAGAAATTCGATCGGCCCACAAGGCACGATCTAGAAGAAGATGCCAAGTTCTTTTGTTCGTCTCTATGAGCTTTCTTAACACCTTCAACAAGGTCTTGTTGGTGGATTCTGCCAATCCGTTGCCCTGTGGATAGTAATTGGAGGATACTTTATGATATATCCCATATCGGTAGAAGAACTCATTGATTTTGGTGCCTACAAAGCCAGGACCATTGTCCATGATGATTGCTTCTGGAATGCCGAACCGTGTAATCAATCCCTTCAAGGAAGGTTATGACAGTCTCCTGATCAGCATTCTTCATGGGAACTGCTTCGGCCCATCTGGTGAAGTAATCAGTCGCGGTCAAGATGAACTTATGCCCAACGGAGGAGTTCGATGATATGACCCCTATGAAATCCAACCCCCATTGTTGAAAGGGAGTTTCTACTTGTATCGGTCGGAGAGGCATCGAAGCATTTCTGCTTTGGTCGATGAACTTCTGACACTGCTCGCATTTGCGACAAATTGCGAAGGCATCAACGAAGAGTGTGGGCCAATAATAACCCGCCTTGATGATCTTTAATGTCATTGTTCTCCCTACGAAGTGGCCTCCAGATAATCCTGAATGGAATTCTCCTAGGATTCTCCTTTTATCATCATATTTTATGCACCTGAGAAGGATGCCATCAATGTTTCTAAAAAATAGGCCTTCGGGGCGCAAGGTATATCGGGAGGACCGCATCCTGAAATGCCTTCGTTGTGAAGCATTTAGATGTGAAGGACATCTACCAGTGTTGAAGTATTCGACTATTTCACTGACCCAGTATTTCTCGTCCTCTTCCTGGTTTGTGAAGCATTCTTCTACTGGTGAGTCATCCCACTGAGATTCTGTAGCTTCGGCCGTTACGCTCTTCGCCAGTTCTTGACACAATGCGCGACCGTGAACCAGCTTTGTAGGTTTGATCTCGATGTCGAACTCTTGTATCTTGCTGACCCAACCGGCTCTTTTACTACCCAATTCTCCTTGGATGATGAAATTGCGCACATCAGGGTGAATGACAAAGACTGTAACCCGACTTTGGGAGATGAACTGCTTGAATTTCCTAAGAGACTTCATTATTGCATGCACCTGCCTTTCTATGAAATTATATTTTTCTTCATGAGGGTTTATCACTTGGCTTAGAAACGCGATGGGGCGCTCTTCGCCATCTTCCCCCTTTTGTGTCAGGACTGCAACATAGCTCTCGGGTTCTCCTATAGCATATAGGATGAAGTCCCGATTGTAGTCAGGGTTGGTCAGGACCGGTGCTTGAGCAATTTGGGCTTTTATTTCTTCGAATGCTTCTTTTCTCTCCTTCGTCCAGATGAATTCTGCACCCTTCTTCAAAAGTTTGGACATCGGCTTGATGACCTGGGCAAAATCTGGGACAAACTTCCTCACGAAGTTGATCTGGCCGAAGAAATATTGAAGTCCTTTCTTGTCTACTGGGAGTGGGAGCTTCATTAGAGCCTCAGCTCTGTCAGGATCTACAGCGAGACCCTTTTCTGATATCGCATGTCCCAACAACTTCCCTTCGCTGACTGTGAATATGGACTTCTTCGGATTGATTGAAATGCCAAATTCTCGACATTTTTCAAAAATCTATTGTAAGTGTAAGGGGTGATCCTCCCTTCTTCGGGAGAAGATGGTCATGTCATCTAGATAGATAACGATAACCTTATTCAAGAGCTCACCAAAAGCTAAATCCATTGCCCTCTGAAAAGTGGCACCCGCATTCGAAAGGCCGAAGGGCATTCGTTGGTAAGCAAATGTTCCCCACTTGGTAGTGAATGCGGTTTTATGCTGGTCTTCATCCCTGACCCAGATTTGATTGTATCCGGAGAAACCATCGAGTAGGGAGAAGCATTGAGCCCCAGCCATCGAATGCAAGATCTGATCGATCTATGGGAGAGGGTAGTGATCTCTGAGAGAAGCTTGGTTCAGGTTGCGAAAATCCATGCACAATCGTATATCTCCATTCTTCTTTCTGATTGGGACTAGATTCGCTACCCAAGAAGAATGTTTGATGGGATAAATTATCTTTGCCTCGAGCATTTTTAGGAGTTCGGCCTTCATCAAGACTTCGATCTTTGGATTGACAGGCCTTTGCTTCTGTCGAAAAGGTTTGATCCCTTCCTGCAACTCAATTGTATGTTGGATCAGTTGTCGATCATATCCCTTTAGATCTTGATAAGACCAAGCCACTATGTCGGGATACTTTCTGCACAGAGATCGGATCTGCTCTAGCTCTTTCGAAGTGCAATCTGTTCCAACTTTTATTGCTTTCCCAGGTTCAAGTTCTAAATCTTGATATTGCTTTGCATTAACTTTGATCCTGTGAGAAACTGCTCGATCATTCTGATCAAAGAGGCTTTCAAGAGTAATTAATCCCTTGGGAACATGATTATTCTTCAATTGAACTAGCCCTTCATATTCTTCTTCATCAGGGCTTCTGCTCTCAACTGTGGCTACTTCTTGAATCATGAAATTCACAATCTGCTCATCACTATCAAAGACTTGCCAATGTAGATCTCTGTCTGGGACAGAGGGCCTGTAAATCATCCTCATAGCTTTAGGCTTATGCACCATGTCTTCTATTGGAGAATACTTGGCTGCGATGGATGCTAGAACATCGGCATGTCGATTCTTTTCTCTTGGAATAGACTGCAGATTGAGAGATTCGAACTGGTCGAGCAAGTCCCATACCCTATTTCGGTATGACTTGAGATAGTGCTTCTTTGAAGTGCACTTGTTTGTGACTTGATTGCATACCAATTCAGAATCTCCAAAGATTTGGAGATGCTTTATGCCTAACTTTTTTGCTTTCTTGAGTCCTAGGCATAATGCTTCATATTCTGCTGCATTGTTGGTGCAACTCCACACCAACCGGTAACAATATTCCTTCTGCTCTCCAGAAGGTGATACTAGAAGAATCCCCACCTCGACGCCATTTTTGCATCGGGCGCCATCGAAGAATAATTTCCATAATCCTTCGATGAAGACCTTATCTTCTGACTTGATGTGTTTCTCAGGCTTGGCGATGGCATAACATCCCATCTCGATTTCTATCATGGCATTAAAGTCTGCCAATGAAAACTCATCTTCACAACTTAACTGTGCGAGAGACTCCTCGACCAGATCCACCTGCTCTATTCCTTCCACTATCGCATGCACAGGATCGTTGCTTTCTCCTTCGGACATCTTCTCTACGAGGAAGGTAGAAGGCTTCTCATTGTAAATTTTAATCTTCTTCCCTTTGAATGGAATCTCCAAGTGCGAGTAATCCATAGATAGATATCCGCCCAGCTTCACCGTAAATTCTCTCGACAAGCACATGCTGAAGTAGGGCTCAAGGTCAATGACCACTACCTCTTGTATAACTATGATTTGAGGCATCTTGTGTAGTCGAATAGGGATGTCCTTGATCACCCCTACAGTCTTCATGGGGGTACCATCCAACTGGAGTACACCATGACTGCTTCACGTATATTCCATCCCTATCTCTTCGCACACTACCTTCGGCATGACTGTCGTCGTGGCCCTAGAGTCAATCATACAGTTATGTACAATATACCCTTCCATATGTAGAGACATGTAGAATGGTGGTGGCCTATTCTTCCCTATAATGGATGTGGATAGGGTCTGCACTAGGGCAAGCGGTGCTGCCTTTCTTGCTTTGGTTATCTTCAATGATTCTTGCAATAGGTCCACTTGTCCAGGTAGTTGCAGTGCATCATACAGACTAATTTTGGTTGGAATCCTCTTCAGCTCATCTACAATATTGTACGCCAGGGAATTGGGCACCTCAGGTTCCTTTCTTGGCTCATATCTAGTGTGATACTATTCCATAGCTTCGACCCTTTGTCGCTTAGTCAACGAAGGAAGCTTGAGCTTCTCTCTAGCTTGTTCCTTAGTTTCCACCTACGATGGATTTGCAGGGGCCTGTTGGGCCTTCTCTTTGACTGGTGTAGGCTGTCGAGCTTCGTTCGAGGCTGGAGGAGGTTGTTGTCCTTTCTCATGATGAGCATGCACCTTTAAGGGAGCCATTTGAGTAGCATCCACCTCTATCGACCTCTTTCCTCCTCTGGTAAGGACTGCAACTGGCTCTTCTTCACCAATCACCAAGTTGTGATTCATTTGTCTGATGACATTGACTTGACCGCCATGACTACTGCTCGCCAGCATTTGTACATAGTGTTGGTGCAGCATGCAGGTATTCTCTTCATGAGGGTCATTACACGTGGAGCACCAATGTATATAATCGGAAGTGCTCGGGGCTTCATCTATTGCAGCATTTCTTGTCGAAGCTCTTCCTTGTTGGGCCGCTTGATCTTTAGTAAGCGCAGGTGTAGGATAAGATCTTCTCGATAGAAACTCTTGTTGCGCTTGCTTCTTCTTCATAATGGTCATGTCATTAGACAGGGTCTGCACTATGGAGTTCAGGGACTGAACTTCTTGCAATATTTTGGCTTGCATGTCATCGGCTTTGGGAATAGGTGGCAATGGAGCCATTGTTGGTATTGGAGGTAGGGTAGGGTGTTGAAGTGGTGCTGGCAGTACAGGGAATGCCGAAGTGACCATGGGCTATGAAGTCAAAAATGTGGGAAAATGAATTTGTGGAGCAGTGATTTGAGATACAATGGGATTCGGGTTCCAAGATGAGATCGGGAGTGCAGGGGTTGCAGAGATCTATGAAGCGGTTGCGCTTGCATACTGGGATTGATAGAAATCAGGAAGTATGGGCATCGGCATCCTTTGGGGAAGCTTACCCATAGCTATTAGATCCATCTCCGCTTTTTGGGCTAACTCATATAACTCTAGGAAGGTATTGATATTCGAATACCTCACCATCACGCTGATATCAGGATTGAAAGCCCGAAGGAAATAGTATGTTGTAGCTTCATCAGATGGTCGAAGTCCAACTGGTATTCTTTGCCAGGTTCGAGCGAACCTAACATTGAAGTCTACGATCTCTTCTTGTGGATGTCTCTGGATCATTGTGAACTGGTGCAGGAGAGAGGTCGGATCGGCGGACTCATTGAAGCTTCGCATCAACTTCTCGGCTAACTGGTCCCATCCCATAATAGTATCGGGTGGTAAAGATCTATACCAGTAGAGGAGTTTTCCTCTAAGAGACAGAACCAGAAGCTTTACCATAATGCGCTCTTCTGTGATGTCATGGATCACTGCCAGAGAAACTATGTCCTGGATGTGCTCCAGAGTAGTCTTCCCAGTTCCATCGAACGTTGGGATCTTCTTTATAGCAGCAGGCGGCACTTGCCCTTGTCCCGCTAGATTTAGCGGTCCCGAAGAATTCCATGCTAGGAATAATCTGGGCGGCGGTTGTTGCTGCATTTGTTGTTGTTGTTGTTGTTGTGCCATATTTACTCTTGGATTTTGAGAAACAGGAATTCTCGAAGCTCCTCCTTGATTGCTAATAGGACGACCAATAGGAATGGAGGCACTAGGATGCTTCGGTGAGTTGGGAGGATTAGGAGGAAAGCTAGCCGTTGTGCTATCAGAAGTTAGGCCTTGTTCGTCAACAGCGGCCTCTTGCGAGGATGTTCCACGTAACAGAGACTCGGGGGTGACCAACCTAGATCGTTCCCCAAAGGCATCAATATCAAGCTCAAAGAACTCAGTTTCCTCTCCTCTATTCCTAACTCTCCATCTTGTTTGCATGAAGGCACAGACTTTGGTACCGGTCTTTACGACTTAAATATTCTCGGGTAAGACAGAGTCGCCAGATGCTAAGAGTCTTTTGGTAATGAGAGCATCGGTTCTCACTACCACTCACAAGGTGAGACTGACCGGGTCCCACCGGCGTGCCAAAAACTGTTGGTCATCAAATCTACCCAGGAAAGGATTTGGGTAAGTGTATGCGCCCTAGACCTGGACCAACATTGAAAGGCCGAAGAGAAGAGATGCCCCTCGTGCCAATCTTCGGAGAAAGGCCGGCTCCTATACTACACTACTTTGATGTTTAAGATAAGGGTGCAGGAAAGAGATAAACAGAGTAAGGGTGCAAGAAAGAAATAAAAGAGTAAGGGAAGAAATTTCAGTAGTTTAGTGGTGGGAAAGAACCAGAAGCACGATTACTAGCCAATAGCTTGGAACAGTAGCAAAGAAAACCAAGAATAAACGAAATGAACACAATATTAGCCCTCCTATGTATCCTCTGGACGAGTTCCAGGATTCTCCTTTCCCTTTCACCGAAATTCAGAGTTCAGAGTAACGACGATTAAGAAAAGTGAATATAACAGAAACACTATCCATAGGCAGCATAAAAGAAGGCCAACACGATGTCTTCCTCTCCTATGTATCCTTCGAGAAAATTTTAGGGTTCAGTCCCCAATCGCATACCTAAATCCAGAGTTCAGAATTACAGTATGCAAATGAAGAAAGATGAAAGAAATAAATGCAGAAGGCAGCATACAAGAGAGAAATAGAGTCCAAAGCTCTTTAGTATTAATCGTAGGAATGCAAGTTACAACAACTTTCTAGCAGAAATTTCCCCCCTTTTACATTACAATGCCTGGGTTTTTATAGAGGACCCGACCCTCTGAGCCATAATTACACAAAATGGAGGAGTACACCCTCGAAACCTGAGAAGTCGGCTCCTCGTGACCGAGCTCTCAAATCTGTTACCAAAACTAGAAACTACGATCGGGTCAACCGTGGAAACTTGCATTAATGAGCCGTATGAGCGTCCTTGGCTTCTGGGTGCAATACTCGAGTGGCCGCCATGCTTGTCGAGCTCTTCTTCAGAGACTGATACTTCATTTCCAATTGCCAAAAATGCGCAGCTAGTTTTTCGAGCACGTAAAAATGCATTTATGAGGCACTTGATCGCCTCAGGAAAATACCTGGCTTGGAGCGCGTGCCCTTGAAGTGCTTCGCTAGTTCTTCGTTCGCAACTTCGCTTCGCAATGGACTTGTGCCGAAGCAGATTCTCCTTGATTTGCACTTCGCATGGTGGAGCTTCGCAAAATAGCTTTGAGGGTGATGAGGGCCGAAGCAGATCTCCTTCGCAAGATGGGCTCTTCATTACTACTTCGTCGATGAACTATTAAAATGCTTCACCGTGATCTTCCTTCAAAATTGTGGTTCGGGAGGATTTTGGCCGAAGTGCATTCTTACCTTCAAAAATGCTTTGACTGCTTCCACTTCGGGGAAAGTACTTCGCACAAAGGTTTGCCGAAGTAGATGCTTCGCAAAGACTTTCAATGAAGTAGAAATGGTTCACTGGAGGGAAGGCCCGAAGTGGGTGCTTCGACGGTTTTTCGGCGAAGTGTTTTCAATGTTGCGCTCCTTCAAATCCGGCTTCGCAAGTTTCTTGCCCGAAGTAGCCTTTTGAAATGCTTCGGGTGCGAAGTAGTTTTCATTCTTCTTCTCTTGTATTTTTCTTCGACAACCCCTTCAAATTTTGAAAGTAAAAGGTCGGAGAAAGTAGCTTTCTGAAGTATTTTCAACTCCTTCGTAATTTTCAAGTAGTTTGAAATGCTTCGGGCCCAAGCTAGTTTTTATGCCTTAGCCATTCGCTTCTCCAAATTTTCCCGAAGTAGTTTTTTGAGGGACTTCGGGCCCGAAGTAGTTTTCATCCTTAGCGATTTCTTTCGGTGAAGCTATCTTCCTTAGCTTGTTCGGCAGTGAAGCTCTTTCTTCTTCATTTTATGTACAAGGGGGTGGCAGGGAAAGCCAAAATTGCTGCAATGCTTGAAAATGTTGTTTCTAAAAAAACAAGGGAACAAATTCATGAAATTAAAAGAAATACTTTACAAAAAATTCAATTTTTCTACCCCATTGTGCAATGTGACAAAATTGTCAACACTTACTTGATTAAAGAAGTGGCTTTTTTTTTAAAATTGATTAAAGGGATTTGAAGTAAGGGGTATGATACCTTAATTTATTAAATTTAGGGGTATGAAGAGAGGGTATGAAGAAAGGGATATAAAGTGAGGGGTATGAAGAAAGGGGTATGAATTAAGGTGTATGAAGTTAGGGGTATGAAGTGAGGGGTATAAATTTAGGGTATGAAGTTAGTGGTATGAGACCTTAATTGATTAAAGAAGTGTTTTTTTTTTTTTTTAATTTTAATTTTTTTTAATTGTAAACTTTAATTTAAAAAAAATAGGAACTTTAAAATTTTAACTTAAAATTTTATTTATTTTTCATGGAACTTTAAAATTTTAATTTTAATTTTTTATTTTGATTTTTATTTTTAAACCTTAGAAAAAAAATCAATGTTTAAAAAAAAAATGTTTAAAAAAAAATCAATGTTTATTCATACCCCTAACTTCATACCCCTCACTTGACATCCATTTCATCATACCCCTCACTTCATACCCCTAAATTCATACCCCTTTAAGGTTTAGGATTTTGGGTTTAGAGTAACTTCATACCCTTTAGGATTTAGGGTTTAGGTTTTACGATAACTTCATACCCTTTTAGATTTTAAGGTTATAGGGTATCTTCATACCCCTAGCTTCATACCCCTTTAGGGTTTAGGGTTTAGGATTTAGAGTTTAGGATTTAGGGTAACTTCATATCCCTTTAGGGTTTAGGGTTTAGGGTAACTTCACACCTCTAATTTTATACCCCTTTAGGGTTTAAGATTTAGATTTTAGGGTTTATGGTAACTTCATACCCCTAACTACATACCCCTTTAGAGTTTAGGGTTTAGTGTAACTTCATACCCCTTTAGTGTTTAGGGTTTACTTTTTATGGTTTAGGATAACTTCATACCCTTAACTTCATATCCCTTTAGGGTTTAGGGTATATGATTAAGGGTAATTTCATATCGCTAACTTTATACCCCTTTAGGGTTTAAGGTTTACGGTAAGTTCATACCTCTAATTTCAAATCCATTTAGGGTTTAGGATTTAGGGTA
The DNA here is from genome assembly GCA_028583015.1 of Wollemia nobilis. Classification (NCBI taxonomy): domain Eukaryota; kingdom Viridiplantae; phylum Streptophyta; class Pinopsida; order Araucariales; family Araucariaceae; genus Wollemia; species Wollemia nobilis. The sequence goes on from JAQPPZ010016831.1 coordinate 4,430,994, forward strand.
ACTTCATACCCCTTTAGGGTTTAGGGTATTTTATACCCCTTTAGGATTTAGGGTTTAGGATAACTTTATACCCCTTTAATAGCCCATCTTGCGAAGCTATTTGGACCGCAATTTTCCTTCGGCAAAGCTGTAGGCTGCATATTTAAATATCTTTTCGCTAGTTCTTTGTTCGCAACTTCGCTTCGCAATGGACTCGTGCCGAAGCAGATTCTCCTTGATTTTCACTTCGCATGATGGAGCTTTGCAAAATAGCTTCGAGGGTCATGAGGGCCGAAGTAGATATCCTTCGCAAGATGGGCTCTTCATTACTACTTCGTCGATGAACTATTAAAATGCTTCGTCGGGATCTTCCTTCAAAATTATGGTTTGGGAGGATTTTGGCCAAAGTGCATTCTTACCTTCAAAAATGCTTTGACTGCTTCCACTTTGGAAAGAGTACTTCGCACAAAGGTTTGCCGAAGCAGATGCTTCGCAAAGACTTTTAGTGAAGTAGAAATTGTTCGCAGGAGGGAAGTCTTGAAGTGGATGCTTCGGCGAATTTTCAGGGAAGTATTTTTCAATGTTGCACTCCTTCGAATAATGCTTCGCAAGTTTCTTGCCCGAAGTAGTTGCTGGAAATGCTTCGGGTGCGAAGTAGTTTTCATTCTTCTTCTCTTGTATTTTTCTTAGGCAACACCGCTTCGCAAGATTTTTGCCCGAAGTACCTGCTAGAAATGCTTCGGGCCCGAAGTAGAAATGGTTCGCTAGAGGGAAGGCCCGAAGTGGGTGCTTCGACGGTTTTTCGGTGAAGTATTTTTCAATGCTGTGCTCCTTCGAATAATGCTTCGCAAGTTTCTTTCCCGAAGTAGTTGCTGGAAATGCTTCAGGCCTGAAGTAGTTTTTTACTTGCCTTAGCCAATTCGGACCACAATTTTCCTTTGGCGAAGCTATTCTTTTGAAATGCCACTTAAATGTTGCTTCACAAAACTTCATACCCTTAACTTCATATCCCTTTAGGGTTTAGGGTAGATGATTTAGGGTAATTTCATATCGCTAACTTTATACCCCTTTAGGGTTTAGGGTTTAGGGTAAGTTCATACCTCTAATTTCATACCCCTTTAGGGTTTAGGATTTAGGGTAACTTCATACCCCTTTAGGGTTTAGGGTAACTTCATACTCCTTTAGGATTTAGTGTTTAGATTTTAGGGTTTAGGGTAACTTTGTACCCCTTTAAGAGCCCATCTTGCGAAGCTATTCGGACCATGATTTTCCTTTCATGAAGCTGTAGGCTGCATATTTAAATCTCTTTTCGCTAGTTCTTCGTTCGCAACTTCGTTTCGCAATGGACTTGTGCCGAAGCAGATTCTCCTTGATTTTCACTTCGCATGGTGGAGCTTCACAAAATAGCTTCGAGGGTGATGAGGGCCGAAGCAGATCTCCTTCGCAAGATGGGCTCTTCATTACTACTTCGTCGATGAACTATTAAAATGCTTCGTCGCGATCTTCCTTCAAAATTGTTGTTTGGGAGGATTTTGGCCGAAGTGCATTCTTACCTTCAAAAATGCTTTGACTGCTTCCACTTCAGGAAGAGTACTTCACACAAAGTTTTTTCGAAGAAGATGCTTCGCAAAGACTTTCAGTGAAGTAGAAATTGTTCGTTGGAGGGAAGTCCTGAAGTGGATGCTTCGACGACTTTTCGGGGAAGTATTTTTCAATGCTGCGCTCCTTCGAATAATGCTTCGCAAGTTTCTTGCCCGAAGTAGTTGCTGGAAATGCTTCGGGTGCGAAGTAGTTTTCATTCTTCTTCTCTTGTATTTTTCTTCGGCAACACCGCTTCGCAAGATTTTTGCCCGAAGCACCTGCTGGAAATGCTTCGGGCCCGAAGTAGAAATGGTTCGCTGGAGGGAAGGCCCGAAGTGGGTGCTTCGACGGTTTTTCGGTGAAGTATTTTTCAATGCTGCGCTCCTTCGAATAATGCTTCGCAAGTTTCTTGCCCAAAGTAGTTGCTGGAAATGCTTCGGGCCCGAAGTAGTTTTTTACTTGCCTTAGCCAATTCGGACCACGATTTTCCTTCGATGAAGCTATTCTTTTGAAATGCCACTTGAATGTCGCTTCACAAAACTTTTGCCCGAAGTAGCTGCTGGAAATGCTTCGGGACTGAAGTATTTTTCATCCTTAGCGATTTATTTTGGTGAAGCTATCTTCCCTAGATTGTTCGGTAGCGAAGATATTTCTTCTTCATTTTATGTATAAGGGGGCGGCAGGGAAAGCCAAAATTGCTATAATGCTTGAAAATGTTGTTTCTAAAAAAATAAGGTAACAAATTCATGAAATTGAAAGAAATACTTTACAATAAATTCAAATTTTCTACCCCATTGTGCAATGTGACAAAATTGTCAACACTTACTTGATTAAAGAAGTGGCTTTTTTTTTTTTAAATTGATTAAAGGGATGTGAAGTAAGGGGTATGATACCTTAATTTATTAAATTTAGGGGTATGAAGAGAGGGTATGAAGAAAGGGATATAAAGTGAGGGGTATGAAGAAAGGGGTATGAATTAAGGTGTATGAAGTTAGGGGTATAAATTTAGGGTATGAAGTTAGTGGTATGAGACCTTAATTGATTAAAGAAGTGTTTTTTATTTTTATTTTAATTTTTTTTTAATTGTAAACTTTAATTTAAAAAAAATAGGAATTTAAAATTTTAACTTAAAATTTTATTTATTTTTCATGGAACTTTAAAATTTTAATTTTAATTTTTTATTTTAATTTTTATTTTTAAACCTTAGAAAAAAAATCAATGTTTAAAAAAAAAATGTTTAAAAAAAAATCAATGTTTATTCATACCCCTAACTTCATACCCCACTTGACATCCATTTCATCATACCCCTCACTTCGTACCCCTAAATTCATACCCCTTTAAGGTTTAGGATTTAGGGTTTAGAGTAACTTCATACTCGTAACTTCATACCCTTTAGTATTTAGGGTTTAGGTTTTACGATAACTTCATACCCTTTTAGATTTTAAGGTTATAGGGTATCTTCATACCCCTAGCTTCATACCCCTTTAGGGTTTAGGGTTTAGGATTTAGAGTTTAGGATTTAGGGTAACTTCATATCCCTTTAGGGTTTAGGGTTTAGGGTAACTTCATACCCCTTTAGGGTTTAAGGTTTAGGGTTTATGGTAACTTCATACCCCTAACTTCATACCCCTTTGGGGTTTAGGGTAACTTCATACCCCTTTAGTGTTTAGGGTTTACTTTTTATGGTTTAGGATAACTTCATACCTTTAACTTCATATCCCTTTAGGGTTTAGGGTTTAAATTTTAGGGTAATTTTATATTGCTAACTTTATACCCCTTTAGGGTTTAGGGTTTAGGGTTTAGGGTAAGTTCATACCTCTAATTTCAAATCCCTTTAGGGTTTTGGATTTAGGGTAACTTCATACCCCTTTAGGGTTTAGGGTAACTTTATACCCCTTTAGGATTTAGGATTTAGGGTTTAGGGTAACTTCATACCTCTAAATTCAAACCCCTTTAGGGTTTAGGGTTTAGGGTTTAGGTTTTAGGGTTTAGGGTTTAGGGTTTAGGGTAACTTCATACCCCTTTAGGGTTTAGGGTTTAGGGTAACTTCATACCCCTAAATTCATACCTCTTTAGGGTTTAGGGTTTAGGGTTTAAGATTTAGGGTAACTTCATACCCCTAACGTCATACCCCTTTAGGGTTTAGAGATTAGGGTTTAGGGTTTATAGTAACTTCATCCCCATAACTTCATACCCCTTTAGGATTTAGGGTTTAGGATTTAGGTTAACTTCATACCCTTTAGGGTTTAATATTTAGGGGTTAGGGTAACATCATATATAAAATTTCATATGCCTTTAGGGTTTAGGGTTTAGGTTAGCTTCATACCCCTTTAGGGTTTAAGGTTCAGGGTTTAGAAATTAGGGTTTAGGATTTAGGGTAACTTTATACCCCTAACTACATACCCTTTTAGGATTTAGGGTGTAGGGTTCAATATTTAGGGTTTAGGGTAACTTCAAACCCCTAACTTCATACCCATTTAGGATTTAGGGTTTAAGGTTTATGGTTTAGGGTAAGTTCATACCCCTAACTTCATACACCTTTATGGTAAGAAGTTAGGGTTATGAAGTTACCTTAAACCCTAAACCCTAAACCCTTTAGGATTTAAGGTTTAGGGTTTAGGGTAACTTCATACCCCTTTAGGGTTTAGATTTTAGGGTAACTTCATACCCCTAATTTCATACCCCTTTAGAGTTTAAGGTTTAGGGTTTAGGGTTTAAGGTAACTTCATACCCATTTAAGGTTTAAGGTTTAGGGTTTAGAGTAACTTCATACCCCTTTAGGGTTTAGGGTAACTTCATACCCCTTTAGGGTTTAGGATTTAGGGTAACTTAATACCCCTAAATTCATACCTCTTTAGGATTTAGGGTTTAGATTTTAGGGTTTAGGATAACTTCTTACCCCTTTAAGATTTAGGGTTCAAGGTTTAGGGCAACTTCATACCCATAACTTCATACCCCTTTAGGGTTTAGGGTTTAAGGTAACTTCATACCCCTAAATTCATACCCCTTTAGGGTAACTTCATACCGCTTTAACATTTAGGGTGTAGGGTTTAGAGTAATTTCATACCCCTAACTTTATTCCACTTTAGAATTTAGGGTAACTTCGTAACCCTTTAAGGTTAAGGGTTTAGGGTAACTTCATACCCTGAAATTCATACCCCTTTAGTATTTTATGTAACGTCATACCCCTAGCTTCATATCCATTTAGGATTTAGGGTTTAGGGTAACTTCATACCCCTTTAGGGTTTAGGGATTAGGGTTTAGGTTAACTTCATACCCTTTAGGATTTAGGGTAACTTCATACCCATAATTTCATACCCCTTTAGGGTTTAGGGTTTACGATAACATCATACCCCTAACTTCATACCCCTTTAGAGTTTATGATAATTTATACCCCTTTAGGGTTTAGGATTTAGGGTTTAGGGTAATTTCACACCCCTAACTTCATACCCCTTTAGGATTTAGGGTTTAGGGTAACTTTCATACCCCATTAGGATTTAGGGTTTAGTGTTTAGGGTAATTTCCTACCCCTAACTTCATACCCCTTTGGTGTTTAGGGTTTAAGGTAACTCCATACCCCTAGCTTCATACCCCTTTAGGGTTTAGGGTATAGGATAACTTTATACCCCTAACTTCATACCACTTTAGGGTTTAGTTTTCATGATTTAGAGTTTATGGTAACTTCATACCCTTTAGGATTTAGGGTTTAGGATAACTTCATACCTCTAACTTCATACCCCTTTAGGGTTTAGGGTTTAGGGTGACTTCATACCCCTTTAGGGTTTAGGGTTTAGGGTAACTTCATACCCCTTTAGCATTTATGGTTTAGGGTTTAAAGTAATTTCATATCCCTAACTTTATTCTCCTTTAGAATTTAGGGTTTAGGGTTTAGGGTAACTTCATAACCCTTTAAGGTTAAGGTTTTAGGGTTTAGGGTAACTTCATACCCTGAACCTCATACCCCTTTAGTGTTTTGTGTAACATCATACCCCTAGCTTCATACCCATTTAGGATTTTTGGTTTAGGGTTTAGGGTTTAGGGTTTAGGGTAACTTCATACCCCTTTAGGGTTTAAGGTTTAGGGTTTAGGGTTTTTGATTTAGAGTTTAGGTTAACTTCATACCCTTTTAGGATTTAGGGTAACTTCATACCCCTAACTTCATACCCATTTAGGGTTTAGGGTTTAGGATAACTTCATACCCATAACTTCATACCCCTTTAGGGTTTAGGGTAAATTTATACCCCTTTAGGGTTTAGTTTAATTTCATACCCCTAACTTCATACCCCTTTAGGATTTAGGGTTTAGGGTTTAGGGTAACTTTCATACCCCTTTAGGGTTTAGGATTTAGGGTTTAGGGTAATTTCATACCCCTAACTTCATACCCCTTTAGGGTTTAGGGTTTAGGGTAACTTCATATCCCTAACTTCATACCCCTTTAGGGTTTAGGGTTTAGGATAACTTCATACCCCTAACTTCATACCACTTTAGGGTTTAGGGTTCATGATTTAGAGTTTATGGTAACTTCATACCCCTTTAGGGTTTAGGGTTTAGGATAACTTCATACCCCTAACTTCATAGCCCTTTACGGTTTAGGGTTTAAGGTAACTTCATACCCCTTTAGGGTTTAGGGTTTAGGGTAACTTCATACCACTTTAGGGTTTAGGGTTTAGAGTAATTTCATACCCCTAACTTCATACCCCTTTAGAATTTAGGGTTTAGGGTAACTTCATAACCCTTTAAGGTTTAGGGTTTAGATTTTAGGGTAACTTCATACCCTTAACTTCATACCCCTTTAGTGTTTTGTGTAACGTCATACAGGGTTTAGGGTTTAAGGTTTAGGGTTTAGGGTTTAGGGTAACTTCATACCCCTTTAGGGTTTAGGGTAACTTCATACCCATAACTTCATACCCCTTTAGGGTTTAGGGTTTAGGATTTAGGGTAACTTCATATCTCTAACTTCATACCCCTTTAGGGTTTAGGGTAATATTTAGGGTTTAGGGTAACTTCATACCCTTAACTTTATACCCCTTTAGGGTTTAGGGTTTGGGATTTAGGGTAACTTCATACCTCTAACTTAAAATCCCTTTAGGGTTTAGGGTTTAGGGTAACTTCATACCTCTAACTTAAAACCCCTTTAGGGTTTAGGGTTTAGGGTTTAAGGTAGCTTCATACCCCTTTAGGGTTTAGGGTTTAGGGTAACTTCATACCCCTAACATCATACCCCTAAATTCATACCACTTTAGGCTTTAGGGTTTAGAGTTTAGTATTTAGGGTAACTTCATAACCCTAACCTCATACCCCTTTAGGATTTGGGGTTTAGGATTTAGGGTAACTCCATAGCCCGTTTAGGGTTTAGGGTTTAGAATAACTTCATACCCCTAAATTCATAATATTTTAGGGTTTAGGGTTTAGGGTTTAGGATTTAGGGTAACTTCATACCCCTTAAGACTTTAGGGTTTAAGGTTTAGGGTAACTTCATATCCCTTTATAGTTTAGGGTATAGGGTAACTTCATACCTCTAACTTCATACCCTTTTAGGGATTAGGGATTAGGGTTTAGGGTTTATGGTAACTTCATCCCCATAACTTCATACCCTTTTAAGATTTAGGATTTATGGTAACTTCATACCTCTAACTTCATACCCTTTAGGGTTTAATATTTAGGGATTAGGGTAACATCATATCTAAAAGTTCATACGCATTTAGGGTAACTTCATACCCCTAACTTCATACCCCTTTAGGGTTAAGGTTCAGGGTTTAGAATTTAGGGTTTAATATTTAGAGTAACTTCATACCCCTAACTACATACCCATTTAGGATTTAGGGTGTAGGGTTCAATATTTAGGGTTTAGGGTTTAGGGTAACTTCAGACCCCTAACTTCATACCCTTTTAGGGTTTAGAGTTTAAGGTTTATGGTTTAGGGTTTAAGGTTTATGGTTTAGGGTAAGTTCATACCCCTAACTTCATACCCCTTTAGAGTTTAGGTTTTATGGTAACTTTATACACCTTTAAGGTTTAGGGTTTAGGGTAACTTCATACTCCTTTAAGGTTTAGGGTTTAGGGTAACTTCATACCCCATTTAGGGTTTAAGGTTTAGGGTAACTTCATACCCATTAGAATAACTTCATACCCCTAACTTCATATGCCTTTAGGGTTTAGGGTAACTTCATACCCCTAACTTTAAACCCCTTTAGAGTTTAGGATTTAGGGTAACTTCATCCCCCTAAGTTTATACCCCTTTAGGGTTTAGGGTTTAGGGTTTAGTGTTTAGGGTTTAGGGGTATTTAGTGAGGGGTATGAAGAAAGGGGTATGGATAAAGATGTATGAAGTTAGGTGTATAAAAAAATCAATGTTTCTTCATATCCCTCAATTCACACCCCTAACTTCATACCCCTAACTTCATACCCTAAATTCATACCCATTTATTCATACCCCTAAATTCATACCCCTTTATTCATACCCCTAACTTCATACACCTAACTTCATACCCCTCAATAATTGAATACTTACAAAAACCAATTCTTTAATAAATTAATGTCTCATACCCCTAACTTCATACCCCTAACTAATTGAATACTTACAAAAACCACTTCTTTAATCAATTAATGTCTCATACCCCTAACTTCAGGGTTTAGGGTTTAGGGTTTAGTTAAAGAAGTAGTTTTTATAAGTATTTAGTTAGTTAGGGGTATGAGACATTTATTGATTAAATAAGTAGTTAGGGGTATGAAGTGAGGGGTATGAAGAAAGGGGTATGAAGTTAGGGGTATGAAGAAAAAAAGAAGGGGTATGAAGTGAGGGGTATGAAGTTAGGTGTATGAAGAAAGGGGTATGAAGTGAGGGGTATGAAGTAAGGGGTATGAAGAAAGGGGTATTTATTTGGCACCTTTAAGGGTATTTTGCCTATATTCCCCTATTGGGATGGAGGTTTGGATTTCAGCACCTCTTATTTCAAGATATTTAGGGCATCATATAGGAGGGTCATCTAGAGGCCACTTAGTGATATTATCTTCTACTTTCTTCCTTATTTGTTCACCTAATGTGGGACCCTCTATTTTCCTATCACTACCATAGTTCATTGGGAATATAATGTTGTAGGTCCTTTTAGGACTAAATCCTTCTAGGGATGAATGGGAGAAGGATGGACTACCCTCATCATCATCCTAGGACATCTATGATCCAACCTGTGAGAAATCCCAGAAGGGGTGGGGTGTCCAGGAGGGGAGGAGGGTTGGGGGTGTTAGAGGAGGAGGGGGGTTGCTCGTGGGGAGGGGGGAAAGGGGAATGCTCTAAGAGGGCTTTCAAGATCAGATTCGGATCTGAGAAACCCATGATTATGGATTGGTATGGGGTTAGATCACCTGGGGGGATTTTTGGAGAAGAGGGATGATCAACTAGACCATTGGTAGCATAGGGAGGTTCCTTAGAGAAAACCAAAACTTCTATTAGAACTTTAGGGTTAGGGTTAGACTGGGTGCATACCTAGACATGATCATTGCTGGGATGGAATCAACCTTCTATTTCCCTTTGTTAGTTAGATATTGCCTCCTTTCATACCAAGACAAGGACATAGGTGGTCTCTAGGGGGTCGCCTGCTTTAGGGATCGTAGGAGGAAAATTGCTACTGGATGGAGCCTTCAGGAAGGAGTCCCCAGCTGATGAAGTTTCAAGATGCTTAGTAAGGGGGAACTGGTTGATGACATGCCCCTGCATGCTACATTGGGTGTAGAAGATTGACTTATTATCATAAACTAGAGGTTGGAACCATTGGTAGGATCCAGATGATAGGGTGACTAAAATTGAAAGCTCTGATTCGAGGTTTGTATTAATGCATAGTCTAGTGTGGACCATACGAGATCTCACCTTGGTTGTAGAGTCATAAGCCATGAGTTCCCTAATGGCCCATGCGATGATTTTGAGCACATCCTCTTGCCAGAGGTGGAATGGGAGATCTAGTAGCCAAACCCAAATTTGGGCAAAATTTTATGCTCTGGGTGTTGGGGTTAAAATCGATAGCCCATTGCTTGAGGAAGAGGCTTCTGCAACCTAAAAATCAAGGGCCACCTGTGAGGATTTGGTTGGCATTATCCCTATTTGTTGAGCTTTATGAGAAAAAATATTTTTGATAGGATAATGAGTTCCATGTTCCCAGAGGCCTTCCATTTGGAGTACGCCCAGTGGTGGATGGTTTCAATGTTTGGGTGACCCCCGATGAAATTCTTGACCAGGGAAAAGGAGGATCCTAACATGAAGGTAGAGAAAATGTCATCAAAAATAGAAATGTGAATCCCCTCCATGGATAATTCCATGAGCGGGGGATGAGGACGGTTCATCTCTCCTATGAGGACCTTAACATAGGAGGGTTTTCTCGGTCCCCTGGGGGAGGACTCCTTTACAACCTTATCTTTATCTGATGGATCTAAGTGTGCATCACCAAAGGGGCCCACTATCCCATCCTTATCGCCTTTTCCTGGTCCCAGGTTCCCTATCATCTATCAGGATCCCAATCCTTGGGCCCTGAAACCCCCATTGGAGGCCTTTGGCTCTACTCCCACTGTAATTCCTACTCCTGCTCTCGCTACTGCTCCTACTCCTATCATTGGTCCTCCCTCCTATTCTTCCACCATGGGGGCTGAACAACTTGATCTTCATATCTAGGGGGTGAGCTAATTTCTAGCTGTAGGCTGCATATTTAAATATTTTTTCCCTTTTTTCCCTACTACAACCAATTGATCTATTTTTTGATCATCCTCTAGGAATCAGTGTTAAAAGTTACAAAAAATCTTAACATATTCATCTCCTGTATTATCTTGTTTTCTGTATGCTAATATAATTTTTACTTTTTCATATTGGGTGATAAGCATATCCACAATATTTATTAAGAAGGTTGTTTGTATGGTCATTTTTGGCTTTTCATTGGGCTCACAATCAAAGTATTCTATTTTATCTTTAAGGAGATCCTCTATATTGGTAGTTTCTAAGAATCCCTCCAATGATAACACAATATCTATCAATTTCTCTATTATGTCTCATACCCCTAACTTCATACCCCTAAATTTAATCAATTAAGGTCTTAGGATTTAGGGTTTAATGTTTAGGGTTTTAGGTATTAGAGTTTAGGGTTTTAAGGTTTAAGGTTTAGGGTTTTAGGGTTTAGGGTTTAGGATTTAGGGTTTAATATTTATGTCCTACCTTCATGAATTCAATATTACACTTGATCTCAATACCATTGTTTAACAACACTTCTTGGTTCTGCATCTCCTCAACATATTCTTATATTAAGTCAAGGATAAGGTGAATGATCGCAAAGTCTTATTCCATATGATAAATCAAGCCTTCCATTTCTTGAGTAGTAAATTGAATCACCTTAATTTACTTGAATATCTCATATGATCCCCTTGATCTTGTCTCAAATTTTAATTGACATCTCCATTTTTATTGTATTCAAATAGTATGTATAATTGAGGATTTTTACCACCAAGGGGGGTTGTGCTATTGGGGTGTTCTTCTATGCCAACTCTTCCTTTAGTTTATTTATTAAATCTTGCATCTCTACTTTTTATTTATCACTTACTTCTAGTTGGCTCCTCAATTTTGTATTACTTTGATGAAGCTAGTGCATAGTTTTCTCTTGTATTGGTTTAGCTACTCTGACCATATCGCCTTATTTTCCATGTACTAATATTCCTCCTATTTTCTCATTTATTTTGAGAACAACAAGTTCTTGTAGGGTAGGTATGTGTACTTCTACCTTATCCAATTTGGGAGTATCTATTTCTACTTCAGTTGTAGCATTGTCTCATTTGCCTCCCATTCCTGCTATCAATTGTAGCTCATGCTCCTCGACAACACTAATTTTTTTTTTTTCTTCAGATCTCTCCAACACAACTTTCATGGAGGACAATGGCAACCTAGGTTTCTTTGTTTCTAGGGTAGATAAAACTATTTGCATCTTAACTCTGTGATCTCTGAAGATACCTCCAAATCCACCTGCTCTTCTCATGTTCATCTGTATTATTGATGGAATTTTTATCTCCTTATATTTTATATTCAAAGAGCTAGGAATGGCTCTATGATATAAATTCCTCACACTGGTCACTGCTAATAGCTAGCAAAAATTTGGAACTATAGCATGCTTGGAAGAAATCAGCTCCTGAGTAGGTGCAGCAACAAATTCCTTTCCCTTTGTTGTACTCAAGCTTTCATAGACTCCTTGGGAAGTGCTAGGTGTTGCTTCTATTCTAAGGTGAGTATCATCAGGGACTCAGAATTGTTGTTCTACAACATCTACCAAGATTACAATAACTTCCATATGATCAATACCCTGATATTTTATTAATTCTAATAGGGGGTCTTCTTTGATTGCTTGGGTGACTTCTAGTAAGAGGGGGGCTACAGATTCCACTAAAACCCTTATGATTGAAATCAATTATGGGTGATAATCATAGGGTTTTTGAACTTGAAAATTGCCCTTTTTTTCAAAGGGGAACTTATCCCATACAGTCTTCAAATATTTCCCATTTTCTATAGCATCTAATAATTCTTCCTCGTAAGCATCTCTCCTATGATCGACCCAGGTGTAATCACGATTTTCATTAACCTCTCATACTTTTTATCTGGATTGTAAGGTATCTAAGTTATTTATTCAAAATACATGAGATCCAAATCATACATCCCCTTGATTAAAGCTAGATATCCTATAAATACATAACTTCCAAATTTACAAGGGACATTGAGCCATGGAACTCTATCATGCTTCTTCACCAGTCTCATTTTAGCCTCTTCAACCACTTGTCTGCATAGCTCTAGGGAAGCGAGAGATAAGGGACAATACATAGGTAACATTTTAGGTGGAATCTTAGCTCCATAGAGCCAAATGTATGTGAACCCCTTAGAGAAGAAATAATCTCCTATATCTTTTTCCTTTATGAAAGCTCTTACCCCAGGCCCCAGTCTCTTAGGGAGGAAACTAGTTAGAATCCAGTGAATTTCAATCATAAAAATGTCACAAAACCAACCCATGTGAGTACGACCTTCGTGTATCCTCCAAAAACTGGTCTAGATGTAGGGACTCTCAATGACCCCAACCTTATTTCGGCTTTCCTCTCCTAATTGTACCACTAGCAGGTGTATGAGGATGGAGTAGTGAGAAAAATCAGGTATTTATTGTTTTTGTTTTAAAATAGCCTCTTTTAATTCTAACAAATATGAGTGCATTTGATCACTCAATTCTTGCTCCCAGGCATAAATTGTGTTGTTTATTACCTAGTTACTCTATGCCACTAAATAAAACACTTTTCTACCCACTACACTAAGGTCTTGTACCCCTAAAATGATATTAGTCATGTCAGAAATCTTAGATGCATGGTTTGAAAGTAGTTTTTTCTGATGGGAAACTTAGTAACTATTTTCTCATGCTCTTCAAAAAATGATTTAAAAATATCTAAATTTATCAACATTCGAGACTCCCTTTCAATTACTTGTTGAATTATCTAAGTATTGGAAGATTAAAGACTTGCTTGATGTGTCTAGCCACGATATTGAACACTGGTAAGTCTCTATTGTCTCAAAATATCCTGGTTTTCTCATTGTACACCACAACTAACCAGGCTAGTAGGTTGGAGGAGTAGTATACCCTTGGACATATCAAATTTCCCAGATTACTGGTCCACCTAGTACTCTTGGAAAAACCCTTATGTTGCAGTCTCCTCACTTTGTGAAATAGATCTGCTAGCAACCAAGGGGCTCTGTGATCATTCTCTATTGTGCGAGAAAAACTTTAGATGCAAGTATTTCAATTTCATACTACTGTGTGGGAGTGAGATTTTTATTGGTCCCACTTTTTTGGGTGAAATCATACATCGTACTCCTAGAAACAGCTGGTCTGGGAAGCTCAGCATATGGCAATTGGTTAGTGAAAAAATTTACTGCTTCTTTTGTGTCTTTAGGTACAAAAGCAATTCCCCAAGCTATCATATCACTCTCGGTAACTGTTCTAGCTCACTGAAATAAAACTCTCAAGTATTTGCTCACTTTTTGCTCTTTCAAACCAAATATTTGCTCAATATTACCAGGGTGGTAAGGTCATTTGATATCATAAGTTTAAATACTTTATGGCAAAGTGGGTTTATTGTCATTGCATAACTTGCCATTGATACAACATTACAATCCACATTTTCAAATTTGCCAATAGATCTTTGCCAAAGTGTCTCATTATAAAGTCAGACAGTTATGGTAGGTGTATTTCCTTGGCCTGCATGTCCACGAGAAATTTGATCTATGTAATTTCAATCATTCACAAATTTCCTATTGGTTACTAAACTTATCCCTCCTCTGATGTGGAAATACGAATGTGGTGGTGGTGGATTTTTGTGAGAAAATGCTATGTCACTTTGGGCCTAGGCAGAGATTTAGCTTCGAAAATAGTTATATCATCAACAAGGTGGTGATCATTTTGGGGATCTATTATCAGATTTTATCATTGAGGTGTGTGCCTTCATGATCCACCATTTCATGATGATCATTGGATCAAATACACAACATTTACTTCCATTTGATACTCTTGGACCTGTAAGAACATTAGTCCCAGAATATAGAAAATATACGTCAATGGTGGGTATGCACATTGTAGGAGATACCAAAAATTATTGGTTAGTCACTTTTACACCTTCATATTTTGTAAATAATCATCATCGAATTAATATTTAATCAGGGTTTTAACCTTTGTTTAATATTTATTTATTAAAGAGTAATAAAAAAAATTACTAACCTTTGGTTAATACTCAACCTTTAATAATTTTATTACCTCATTAATAGCTCATCGTCTAATCAAACATATGATCTTGCATGTTCATTCAATTATCCAGATATGCAATAAATATTATCGAAGAGAGGGGGTCATTATCAACGTGGTTAGACCATTCTTTAATCTTGATTAATTATAGACAATGAAAAAGCCATATCCCTTAACCTTCAAGCAAATTGGCCATGGGCTACTGTTGGATCTGGTCAGGGTTCACCATTGTTGTTAGATCCTGTAGAGCTATACACCTTTTATTGGACTTTATTTTCCTTTGATAGTCATGAATAAGCGCAGTCGTTGGATAAAATCGGGGATAAGCGCGACCATCCGATCTTGGTAAAATATTACTTAGTCAATGACTATTTTGACATTATTCATCTTCTTTGATCCAAATACCACCATAAGATCCAGTTGGATAGAGCATGACCATCCGATTAGGTTATAATTTTAACCCTTTTAATGGGTTATTGCTCTGATAAATCATCGCTATTGGATATTTACCTGGAATAAGCATGACCATTGATTACCTTTAGATTTTTAACTCATCAACCTTTGATGGATTCATGGGATCATAGTTGTAGGATTGGGTTGCATTTGAGTATGACCGTTAGATCTTAACATGATGAAGCTCTACAATAGGATTAGGTAAGATCATTGCCATCATTAGATTTTAAGGAATGTGGGGGATCATGATCTTCCTATTGGTCGGATGGGTGGTTGTAGGAACTATTATTGGATTAACTTACGATAAAGCGCTACCGTTGATCTCCATCATCACTTTTCTAAAGAAGGTCATTTTTAAATATTTGATCAACTTATTTGGAGCACAACCATCAGATTAAATAGACTCAGGTGCAACCGTTAGATCTACTTGAATGCGAAAGCATTTGACTTTGACTTGGATATAAAATTTTTAATGGTCGATTGTCTTGATATGCATGCTGCCATTGATTTTTTTCTTGTGAGGGTGTGTCCGTTGATATTCCTCGATCCTACATATGCTTTAATAATGAGTGCGAATAATTATTTTAGGCTAACCTTGGTGATTCATGGTAAAAGCACATTCCTTGGATCAACTCTTGATCAAGCATAGCCATGGATTTTTTGTGACCTGTTATTTAGTGGTTTTAATTTATCCTCAGGTATTTAACCCCTTTGATGGTAACTTTATGAATTTTCAAAAGAGCACAATTGTTAGATCTTATCATGATGAAGCGTGATCGTTGATCTCTTATAACCTACAAGTTTGATAACTGAAAAGGGGTGCATTAGTTTATTTTGATAACCTTTGATTAAGCTAAAAGGGGGGTAATTAATAATGTATTAAGGCCCTACCTAATGCATGATTTGTTCTAGATTTACCTCCATGTTACCCAATACTTTTACCATTCCATTGCTTGGACTTTGAATTGAGCGCTGCCATCAGATCGTGATGAGGATTTGCATAACCATCAATTTCTTGCAACCTATTGGGTTAGTTACCACAAGATACTTATTTTTAACCTTTGATTTAGTGAAAGTAGGGGAAATTAGCTAATGTGTTAGACCCTCACTAATATCACTTAGTAGCTCTAATTAATCTATCGATCTTTAATCCCTTTAATGGTAACTTTATGAACTTTTAAGAGAGCGCAATTTTTCGATTAAACTATAATCAAACGCTACCATTGGATCTTATGAAAAAGATCAGTGCTTAATTAAATCAATTTACCATAGTACTTATGTTTTTTATCTTTATACCATGGTGCTTTAAATATTTGACTTATTAAATCAAGCGCATTCGTTCGATTTCAACTTGATGAAGCACTGCCCTTAGATTTGCCTGATTTGTATGTCTACTTAATCAAGGGGGCACATGCCTTTAATATTAACCATATGTTTGAGACTTTAGGCTATGAAATTCAATTATGCCATTACTTTTGATCCAGTCAATTTATCTATCAGTTGGATTTTAAAGCACATCCATCCAATTAAGGAGGATCTGGGTGCTACCTCTAGATCTGATCAAGGTGCTCAATAGTTAATCAAATGGGGGTGCATACCTTTGAACAATTAACATTCTACTTAAGACATTAGGTTATTAGAATTTAGACCATGGTGTTTACCTTACCCCTTAAATTATTTTATTAAAACTTTACTTAGGCTAGAGGTGAGCTTGGTCCAAATGTTTTAATAATACTTTTAGATACCTTGGGACTTAGGGGTTTATTCTTTTGACTTAGGCCCACAAGTTATGATTATTTTTAAAATGAGGGCTCACATTAAATTCATGGATCATAAACCTTACTTTAAAAGAGTCAGGGTATTTAAATGGTTTGACCTTTTTAGTGGATGCTTATATAACTTGACCTTTATAGACCTTTAGGATAAAACAACATTTATAAAAGCAATCCAATAATGGCTAAGGTTAGGTTTATAAACCAAACATCAAAGGTCAACTTCTCAGATTAAAATGCAATGGGGGCCAGCAACATTTGATAATTTATTGAAACCAAAAATTTAAAATTGGGTTTTAATATGTTGATTCAATTTTTACTCCAATATAGGCTTTGATTGGAACAATGTGTTGAAAACATGAGGCACTTGAGAATTCCAGAATCTCCTAGTTTTATTGTGAATACAAATCATCAAGCCTAATAAGAAAATTTTTAAAAACAAAACATAATGAATTTTAAAGTGAGAAACTATAAAAATAACATGATATCAAAGCAACAGAGTATTGAAAATTGTAATTCTTTTTATTCAATTTGGAAACTAAGGTAAAAAATTTAGAAATAGATGAGTTTTTTTAGATACATTGTTATGTTTATTTTAGCAAGGTCATAGGATATGATTACACATAATTTGTCAAAGCTATTTTTTCCATAAATATTTGGCCCATGTGTGTGTTAGTGCATTCATTTTGATTCCCAAGTCTTCTAGAAATTTTCCATATTTGAGAAAAATAGTTAAGCTTAGTGTATGATTTCACTCTTAAATATGTTCATTATTTCGTAGGGCTCCACTACCAGTCAAGCGTATATAACCTCGATGGAGTTGCTTCTAATCCCATCTGATTTTACTCTACTTCCAGTCAAGCGTCTATAGTCCCAGTAGAGGTTTTCCAAGATATCTCAGGAAGTGCCTCAACTTGCATTATTTTGATTTTCTTTCTCATTTGAGAAGTATTTTGATATAAGAAAATTGTGCAATAAGTATGCTTGAGTTGAGGATTAGTTTCTGGCTTAAAAGGATGAGTGTAATAATTTTAAGCTCAACCACCTTCTCAAAGATAACTCTATTCTTTGGATCTTGAAATCACCTTAAGTATCATTTGTAATGTGAGGTATCAACTTTGATTTCAATTTATTTTATCTCATATCATATGACCATTGCATAAACATTCATATTTGAAAAATTGTAAACATCATCAAAGTCTAAAATAAATCTCCTTTCTTCTTATTTATTTTTGGAGGAACCAACAGTAAGGAATACTCATCATACTAAGAATACTATGTGAAACAACAAAACTCAAAACAATACAGACAAAAGAAAATTGCTTAACTGGTAAACAAAACAACAATAAAACACATCACTCTATTTTTGGGGTTTTTGATTTTCTATTTTTTATTATTTTTATTTTTATTATATATATATATATATATATATAGGACCCACCATAGGGATTATACATCTTGAGGTGTTGGCCATTAATAGGGATAACCATTGGTTCTCCTTGTAAAGTATGCAATTTGTAAGTATTTTGACCAACAACATGGGCTATCTGGTATGGACCAATCCATTTAGGCTCGAGTTTTCTCTTTTCACCATTCTTATCATTTTTATGGGTCCCAATAGATGACTATATCTCCTTGAGAGAAAGGAGTACATTTGGATTTCTTATTAAACAATTTCATAGTTTTCTGAGTTTGTTCCATCATTCTATTAAGGGTTTCTCTTCTTTGCTCTTCTAATAGGACAATTTGGTCTAGCCTTCTTTGTAAGGGGTTGGGGTCTTCATGATCTTGAAACAAGAGGGAAAGTGCTAATTTTTCTATTCTTGAGGGTAACAAGGCCTTCTATCCATATACCATTTCATAGGGAGTCCTTCCTATGTTTCTTTTGACAAACAAACTATCAGCCTAAAGAGCAAATTTTAGTTCACTATCCCATCCTCTTTTGTTCTTACCCAATGATATTTTTATTCTAGTTATTACATTTTTATTTGATGACTCAGCAAGACCATTCCCTTGGGGTTAATAATTAGCAGAATGTGAAAGTTCTATTCCATACTTAGCACAAAATTATACCATTTCATATGAAACAAAATATTGTCCATTATCTCTTACCAGTTTGAGAGGAACTCCAAACCTGGTTAGAATGTTTTCTTACAAGAATATGATAATGGTGGTATATGTGGAGATTCTTAGTGTGTGATCCCAAGAAGCACACACCACAATTGACCCTACTTGCAATGTTATTATTATATCAAATGTAGAAATAAAGAAAGCATGCAAGCACATATAACATGGAAGTAAAAAGCAAAGAAGTGTTATTTTATTAATTCTTCTAGATCTCGGTTACATATACATCCCTTTGAGGGATACTCATCTTGATTCAATCTATTACAAATGTGGCAACGGTGAATTTATCCCCCATAATGGGATGGTGCACCTTCACAGGCCTCTTGATATCGCACATGAAACTGTATGGGGGCTTATAGAGGCCCCCTTCTCCAGATCTGATCTTGGAAGGATCTTTGTGATCTTGCTACTCAAATTTGATCCTGAAGACATGTACCTACACTCATGGAAACAAAAAAGTATGCTTAATAGGATGGGCTACCTCTTTGTATGAGGCCTTTGTTAATAGATCTGAATCATCATGATAATAAAGAGATACAAGCATAAATGTAATAATAAATGCATGGAAAGCTAAGAAATATGAAATAGATGCATTGATGAAAATAAATTTGAGCTATGACTAACTAATAAATTGAGCAGTAATGTATCTAAAATAAAGCAAAGGGAATTAATGTCTATACCCTAAAATTTACCTGTAGGCCACTGTCTGAGACAACGATCGTGTTATGAAACTCTTCTTCTTGTGAATCAAGGGATTTTGTGCTACCCTCCTTGCTATAATTGATGTTTAAGGGTCACTAGATGTGTCTCCTACACTGATTAGTAGTTTTAGTGTGTGGATGTGGCTCAAATGGATGGTGCTCCAATGCTCTTCAAAGGGATGTAGCTTGGATCTTCATTTTGATAGGGCTTCACTACATAACTCTAAAACTTCATAGATATTTTGCTCTTCATGGGAGAGTCCATATGTAGAATTTCCTCTAAGATTTGGACCTTGGCTTCTTGGAGAAGCTTCAATCCAAATTGCATGCGACTGAACATTCTGGGTCGAAAGCATCAGTTATAAACTAGCATTCAAGGGGCAGTTAGGAGGAACTTAGGAATTTCCTCACCAAAATCCACCCACTATCAATGCAAAGGTGTAGTCAGACTACGTGATTAGGGCTCGTATTCATGGATAAAATGTGCATGGTGCTAGCCACTATCAGGTTTAGAGGTTATGTGTGGCCACTATAGTCTTCATCGACCAAGTGTGGTGGTCACTCTGCTTGAGAGTGGCCAGGACTGTATGGGCTAATACTATCCTATTTGAGTGGTTAGGACCACTCCTTGATCTTGGAGAGATCCAAGAGGATTCATATGGTCTACAAATGTATCCATATGGATAGTCTCCTAAACAAGACGTATTCTTAGGTGTCTACAAATACCTATTTTTGGGATGTGTTGTGGGAAAACACAACATGGAGCAAAAATAGACCACCTAAGGTCACATTGTAGGTTGGATGATGATCATTGATCTAATCAACATTGGATTCCCTAGTCATGCGAGAGGACACACATCCTAGAATCATTACTTCCAATAGGAATGGAAGGCTTAAATTTGTGGAAGTTTGCACTCATTCATCAAGCGATCGGGTAGCTTTAGTACTACTATAGGTCTGAAAGGAGGAGAGCTACAAACTTAACTATCATATTTAATTTTTTACCCCAACAAAGGGTAAGCTTATGATAGTTGTTGGCAATGATTCATAAGATGAACACAACTTGACGTGATCGAGAGATCTTTTGTTGAATTTGACTATGATTATTAAAAAAATTTGACTACCCCCTCAAGTGACGAGTCGATGAGGAAAGGAAAATTAATAAAGTGACGAGTTGCTTGACCAAAATGAATTATTTAGACCTCTTTAGAGGATTGCATTTGTTGTTATAGGTTAGTTCCCATCCAAGTGTGATATAAAACTTGTTTGGTAATTGCACATCTCTATCCCATGGGGCGGTCTGGCCGTAATGGCCTTCTTAGAGAATTAAGATGAACACAATTCTATTTTAGCTTGTGTTGAATCACTATTTT
The DNA here is from genome assembly GCA_028583015.1 of Wollemia nobilis. Lineage (NCBI taxonomy): Eukaryota > Viridiplantae > Streptophyta > Pinopsida > Araucariales > Araucariaceae > Wollemia > Wollemia nobilis. The sequence continues at coordinate 4,451,774 of JAQPPZ010016831.1, forward strand.
CTATAGGAGAAATGAGATGGATCCTCGCTCCCCTAGGGCGGTCAAAATATTTTAGCCTTCTTCAAGTTTGAGGTGATTCTTTTCAATTCTATCATAATTGTTTTGCCCCAAGTGGCCTTATGGTAATTTGCTCATCTCACCGAATTACATGGAGCACTAGTTGCTACAATCACCAAGTGCATAGAGCAAATCATTGACTATGAGGCTCATTTGGGATTTTGTTGTTGTTTGATTTTTTTAAATTGGATTTTATGATGTTTTTGGATTTTGATATATGCAAATGTTTTTGGTATTTTTCTTATTTTTGTTGCTTTGGATCTGAAAGGTGTGCTTTATGGCTTATTCTAAGGTGCTATGTGGTGATAAATTATGAAAATTTCTCATTGCTTCTTGGCCGCTGTCAGGTCCAACGACCCCCAATTGTTGCTTTGTGGTCGCTGTCAAGTCTAACAGCCAAAAAGTTTGGGCTGTTGACACTAGCAACAACCAAGGCTTGAATAGAAAATATAAAAGTAAATTAGGGTTACTGACTCTTCATTCTTCTAGTTGTCAATTTTGCTTTTGGAGCTCTGAGCTAATAGTAACTGCTTGTTACCTAGATTACTACCGATTTGACACCATGGCTGAGCAGGGAGAGGCTTCAACGAGCGGAGGAGCTAGAGCTTCATGGGTACCTTTATAAACCCTAATCTCCTTTAATTACTATTATAAAACGAATCTAACTAAACAATTTGGTAAAGGAACCTCATTAAACCTATTGGAAATAAACTAAACCAATAGATAGGCTTAATTTAGGGTTTAAATAGATGGGTTTCCCTTAGATTTGTATTTTTGTTAATTTTTGTATGATTTTTGGCCTCGAGGGCATGTCGTTGTCGTGTCGCTCACTAGCCGCTCACTCAGAGTGGCTATCTTAACCTGAGGCTGTCCGTTATCACCATCAGTGACCAAATTGAAGTCCAACGGTTAAATTTTTTATCGTTGGAAGCTGGTCGTTGTTGGATTCAGTGACTATATCATGGCCACTCTATGCATTAGCGACCAAGTGGCCTTAGGTTTATTCCTTTGATTTTTGGATTTTAAAGCAATTTAATTGATTTTTTTGAAATTTTGAAGAATAGTTTTTGAGTTTTTTGGTTGTTTAGGTGCATTTATCCATCATGCTTGTTACCTTTATCTCATTTAGATTAGCTTGCATCATTTTATATTTTATGTATTTATTAGTTTATTAGTTAATTTTATTTAGGTATTTATTTTGCACTCTTAGATCTTGTCTTCTTGAGCTCAGGACCCGATGCTACTTGGGGACCTTCTGCCTAAGATGAATGATGTAGACAAGGAGTGGCTTGATGCTCGTGGGCTCTAGTATGTCACTGGGCTTTTGATGATTATGTCGGATCAGGACTATTTGACTACCCTGGCCCATCGATGGGACCCCATGACCAATAATTTTCACCTTGCTATTGATGAGATGACTATTATGCCAGAGGATATCTACAGGATAGTCAAGATCCATTTTTATGGAGTGCCTATAGTTTCTTCCCCTACTAATGCACTGGATGCAACATTCACAAGGGTCTTTGGGAGACATGTTGCTTCATTATGGGATACTAAATCTAGTAGGGTATAAGTTTTTCGGTGGTATCAAGAGCATGTTTTCTCCTAGAGATATGCTGTGTTGTTGATGGTGATCTACAATATCCTCGTACCTGATTGCTCTAGAGCAAGGTTCCCATGGAACCTCTTGGTGATGGTTTAGGATTTTATTGATAGCGAGGTGTTGATCATCTATGCTTGGGGGAGCGTACTACTGGCATAGTGTTATGACGAGCTACACCACATTCAACATCGTGGATGGGCCAGTATTACTTGTAGCTTGATCCTCCAAATTTGGGGATGGGAGCATATTATCATGGACTGCCTAGTAGGACTCCCTATGAATATTACTGCAATGGATGAGGATGCATAGTTCTATGGATCCAGGTGGCCTAGAGCACTCAAGGAGTGTAAGAGCTGGTATTTTACAAGGGAGATTTCCCATTACACAAAAAATTTGACTAGTTTAAAGGCTAATGATATCATCTGGAGGCCTTATCATGAGTGCCCTACCTAGGAGGATCCAACTAGCTTCATAGTGAGGACTCGACATAACTGATGGGTTATCTACCACAAGGATAGCATTAGAGAGTTCTTCTACTACTCCAGTATGCTTTGATAATTTAGATTTTAGTAGGATGTTTCCCTTGAGTTAGTTGTCCATCATTGTATTACCGTAGAGAAGAGCCTTCCACCACCCTAAGTTATAGTAGTGCTAGAGGAGGATGACCCTTCTATATTTGATCTTGATGTGGTCGATACTGGAGTTACAGAGGCATACACCCACTTGTGGGGTATACAATTATGGCATGGTGGTGGCCACCTGTGATGGTCTTTGGATGAGGTAGAGGCTGAGGATCCTGATGGGCATTGAGTGTGAGCTTGGATAGAGGACTGGAGGCAAGTGGAGTAGAAGGTAGAGGAGCAGGTTGTAGAGGAGTATGCTACCCCTAAGAAGGAGGATGATCTAGAACCTAAGGAGCAGGAGTCTCCTATCTAGGCTCAACTATACTAGGTTGAGGTTGAGCTATAGACATATCATATCTAGGTACTGTTGGGACTGAACAAAAGGCATTGTATTATTTACAAGTTATCTTACAATATATAAGCATCAAGCTTAGGAGGGAGATATGACAAGTGTCATAAGCTCCACTCCAAGTGTCTTTCAGAAGACACCACTCCAACTCAAATTAAAGACAGGGACAACTGGCAGAAGAAAAAAGTCAGCCTATCAATTATAGGCATAGTGCACATTATAACAATAATATTCTAACATTCCCCCTTAATGTGCACTATCCTAAAAAGATAAATAAACATTAGATAACATTCCCCCTTAATGTTGATTGTTTTTACATAGATTTAGAAAATTTCTAAACTGAGAAAACTTGTCTTTCCCAAGTGACTTGGTGAAGATGTTTGCCACTTGATATTGAGTTGGTACATACTCCATGTGTATAATGTCTTCTTGGACCATTTATCTGATGAAGTGATGATGGATCTCAATGTGCTTTGTTCTAGCATGGAAAATTGGATTCTTGGTCATCTTGATGGTACTTTGATTGTCACAATATATATATGTTGGACCATGTATGAATAGCCCAATATCTTGAATTAATTGCCTCAACCATATTGCCTCCTTAGTTGCATCAACTGCTGCTCTATATTCTGCTTTCGCTGAAGATAGTGAAACTGTGTGCTGCTTATTTGTGCTCCATGAAATAGGGCCTTGGCCTAATTGAAAGCAATAACATGATGTAGATCTCCTGGTTTCAGGACAACTGGCCCAATCTAAGTCTGTGTATCCAATCAAAGAAAAATTATCACTTGATTTATACATAAGCCCATGATGAGGTGTGGCCTTTAGGAATCTCATAATCCTCTTAGGCTATCCAATAGCTCTTCTTAGAATCTTGCATGAATCTGGAAATAAGGCCAACTGAATAGCAAATATTTGGTCTAGTTGAAGTTAAGTAGATCAAACTTCCAACTAGTTTCCTGTAAAGTGTACCATCAACCCTTTCTTCTTCATCATTATTTAGCAATTTCAATCTAGTTTCCATGGGAGTTAGAGAGGGCTTACACTCCTCCATGTGAAACCTCTCCAAAATAGATTGAATGTACTTAGCTTGTGAGATAAAAATCTTACCAGGTTGTTGCCATACCTCTATTCCGAAGCATTAGTGGAGGAGGCCTAAATCTGTCATCTCAAAGTTTTTGCATAAGTCCTCTTTGAGCAACATGATGCCTTCTATGTCATCACCTGTAATGAGGAGATCATCCATATACAATATAATCAAAATGATGCGGTTCCTCCAATGTTTCACATAGAGAGTAGATTCTGCTGTAGATCTAGTGAAACCAAGGTTGAGGAAATAGGAGTCAATCTTTGCATACCAAGCTCGGGGTGCTTGCTTTAACCCATATAGAGCTTTCTTTAATCTAAGGACTTTGTTGTTTTGGCCTTCAACTATATACCCTGGTGGTTGTTTCACATACACTTCCTCCTTCAAATGACCATTTAGAAATGCACTTTTGACATCCATTTGATATATTGGCCAATTTTTTTGAGCTACCATAGCAATAATTGTCCTGATTGTAATCATCTTAGCCATAGGAGCAAAGGTCTCCTCATAATCAATTCCCTCTTGTTGCTTATAGCCTTGAGCTACTAGGCAAGCCTTGTAGCGATCTAGTGAGCCATCTGCTTTATATTTTTCCTTGTATACCCATTTTGTGCCTATGGTATATTTTCCTTTGGGTAAATCAACTAACTCCCAAGTGTGATTCCTTTCAATGGAATCCAATTCCTGATCCATGGCATGAACCCATTTAGGATCACCAAGAGCTTATTTTATATTAGAAGGTTTAGGTTTGCTAAGGACCTTGGCCATTAGGGCATAATTCACTTGGTGTCTTAGGGCTGAAGGCCTTTTACCTGTATAGGTGGGAAAATGATTTTGTGCTTCATCTATTGTGGCTTGAACCCACTTGGGTAAAGGATTGGATGTTGTTACTTGATCATTAGGAGGAGGAGATGGAGGACATGGATTATTTGTAGGAAGTTCTTCTTGTGGATGAATTTTTGGATTTATGAGTGAAGGAGAAGAATGAGATGAAATTGTGTGCATGAATGGAGCAACTATTTCATTAGTTATTTTTAAGGTGGGGGTTTTAAGAGGATTAGATGGTGGATACTCATGAAAGGTAACATCCCTAGATAAAATGATTTTCTTGGAAATAGGCTCATATAATTTATATGCATTGGCACTATCACTATAGCCAACAAAGATGCATTTTTGGCTCTTATCATCAAACTTTTTCCTTTTCTTATGAGGAATATTAGCATAGGCATCACATCCAAATATTATCAAATGGCCCACATAGGGCGTTCTTCCACTCCATGCTTCTTCAGGTGTTCTTTCATGTAGGGCCTTTGTGTATGACCTATTAGTCAAGTATGCAACAATAAGAACAACTTCTCCCCAAAATGAGTTAGGTAATATAGCAGCATGTAACATTAATTTTGCCCTATTTGTGATTATTTGATTCATCCTCTCAACAACTCCATTTTGTTGTGGGGTATAAGGGTTTGTGAATTGCCTTTTTATCCCATGATACTTACAAAAATTAAAGAATTCATTGGAGACATATTCTCCACCATTATCCGATCTTAAGGTGAGATTTGATAGCCACTTTCTCTTTCAACAAATGCGATGAATTATTTGAACTTATCAAGGGCTTGCCACTTATATTGAATTAGGTAGATCCATACCTTTCTACTATAATCATCAATGAAAGTGATGTAGTATTTTTCCCAGTATAATATTGAATCGAATTGGCCCACAAATGTCTGAATGAATCAATTGCAAAGTTCTATTAGCTCTCCATGCCTTTCCTATTTCAAATGGTTGCCTATGGTGTTTGGCTATTACACATGGCTCACAAAACATTTGACTCCTTAAGATGTGGGAGTCCTTTAACTAATCCTTTTGTAGCCATAATTTGAAGATTATTAAAATTTAAATGTCCCAATATTTCATGCCACATGTACTCCAAGAAAGTAGTTGTTGTTGCAAGATGTTTGTGTTCAGATTTTGTAATGAGGTAGTAACACCTCCTTTTTCACTCCCATGGCCTTGATATTGCCATTGGGTTCCTTAATGTAAATTTTTCTTTTTCAAAATAAAATTATAGCCCTTATCTGTAAGTTGTCCAATAGAAAGACTCCTTTTAAGACCAGGCACATACAAAACATTTGTTGTAGGAACATTATTACCATCATGCAAAGTAAGTGGTGCCTTCCCAACACCTTCAATGGGTAGAGCACTTTCATCACCAAAAGTAATGAATTGATTTGATGTGGGCTGAACCTTGGTCAACCAATATTGCCTTCCTGTCATGTGCTTTGCTACTCCAGAATCAATATACCAACATTCTTTATCTTCAACATTAACTTGGTTGGCTACATACAATGTGTTCATATTATTATTTTGTGGTTCTCCCTGTTCTCTTTGCCTTTGATAGCAATTAGCAATATTATGATTCCATTTTCCACAATATTCACACCCTTGTTGTTGTTGTTTTGACCCCTTGGGTATTATTTGCCATATTTGTTGTTGCTGGTACTGTTGCTGTTGTGGCTATTACTGGTACTGTTGCTGACATGGTTGCTGATGGTACTATTGATTTGGCTGCTACTGGTACTGTGTGTATCTCTGATGTTGTCTAACCCATTGATTCTGGTTATGCTGATTTTGACCATTGTTTTGTTTAGGTCAGTAGTTGCCTTGGTGGCAAAGTCATTGTGTGGCTTCAATTTCTTCATCTTTGATTAGGCTTGCTCATGCTTCTTAAGTAGGATATCAATATCCTCAAGTTTTGAATTCATTTTTTTACCACTCAGTCTAACATGGTAGCATAGAGTGAAACTTTGGAAGACCATGCAACATTATTGGAATTAATTCATTATCATCTAGGGTTTTACCGTGCTAAAATCATTTTTAATAGACTTCACTTCCATAAGATAATCGGTAAGTGAGCCTTTCATACATAGATTGAGCAATTTTTGTTTGAGATACAAAATATTATCTTGAATTGGCCTATCAAACAATCTATTGAGAGCATCCCATACTTGTTTAGGTGTTTTTGCAGCCCTTATAATTTCTCTGCATTGAATTCCTGTAGGTAGTTTGATTAAACTTAAAGCTATGTTGGAATTCTTCTCAAATTGTGCTTTTTCTTTAGGGTCTGTAGGTGCAGTGAGTGGGTCTTCATTAGCCTACCTATATCTCACAAATTCCCACATGTCATTCATCATAAATATTGACTCCATCTCATATTTCCAATTTGCAAAAGTCTATGCTCCTTCAAGTTTCTTTGTAAGTCCACTTAATAGATTTGTAGTAGCCATGATTTAGAAAAGGATCAAAAGAAAAAAGGAGCTCAACAAAGGATGAAGTAAGAATGAAATGCCAAATTAGATCCCTCAAAAAATCTAGGTACACCACTCGAAGATCTAGAGGAGGGTTCGCCTAGTTTTTTCACTCGATCTTCAAGAGATTCCAACGTAGGAGGGTTAAATTGAACATAAGTGCCTTTTTCTATCCAAAGAGAGTAAGAATTAGAATTTTGGTAGACCTTTATACCAAAATTCTCAATATACCCACCCTTACGTGAGGGAGACTGTAAGTATTTGAGTAGTTGATACGTGCAACATAGGCAATTCTCAAAGGGAATAACCTGCTAGACCTTTATACCAAACTACTCAATATACCTGACCTTACGTGAGGGAGACTATAAGTATTTTGAGAAGTTTATACGTGGAACATAGGCGGTTATAAAAGTGTGATGCTTGCTTTTTGTAGAATTATTACAATCAATGTGCCAATGTATTATTGCCGAAAAATGCCTGTATGTGTTTTCTTGCTTGTATATGGCTGAGTGTCAAGTGTGTATGAACTACACTTGATTACAATTTATAAAAACCAAAGTCATGCAAGGGTAATAACAAGCATAAAATATAGAAAAATCCCAAATATAAGATGCAAGCAACAAACACCTAGTGGCCAAAAGAGTGCCACAAAATGAATCCACCGACAAGGGAGAAGGAGCCCTAAATCACCCCTTAAGTTGATGATTTGTATTTGGCTAAAAAAAAAATTAGCCCCAAATGTGCCTTCAAAAAAATGAGACAATATCAATGCCTCCTTTTACAAGATTACCTTCAAACTTGCCAAATTAAATGAATGACTTGGCATAATGTCCCCCCAAAAAACTTAAAATTGAGCCCCTCACAATTTTTCCAAATTATCAACCAAGAGTGTCGGATGCAACCGAAAATGCACTCTTATTTACAATCTCAAATTCAAGTCAAAATTTAGCTTAGTAAATGATCTCAAAACTGAAAACTAATTTGACCAATGGATCTCCCTCAAAATTCTCTTTCCAACGACTATATATAAGCATATAGTTGGATACAAATTGATGCTTCAACAAAACAAAAAACAATGACTTTCAAAATGTGTGCAGCTCCAAGACATTCCCAAGTAGTCACCCTTCCGAGTTGTGTTCTAGACAATAATGCTTGACTTGGGAAAAATATTTTGTTGCCAGAATACTTGCATTAAAAAATAAAATTAAAATACCGAGGAAGATATTTTATTCATGGACAAGTTTTCTTTTTCAACTTAAGATTAGTTTTCATTTGTTGTCATTTACCTTTACCATTAGCTGCATGTATATGTGACATCAATAGTAGAATCCATGCTTTAGGGGCCCACCACTTGATGATTTGTTTGGAAATAACTCTCTTCGTCAATTACACCCATGTAAATCACATGAAATATTTCGCATAAAGGAGGAGTGCACCGTTGCAAGCCAATCAAACTGTGCCTCATGCTGATTTAAATCTCGGTTCTTCTAGGCAGTAAACAACTGTGAGTTTCACCTTTAGTTCTAAAAGTGACAAAACACAATATTTTATAAGACCCAAACCAAACTATTAATATTTCTGAAATAGACACCAAGTGAACACATCATTCCTGAAACTGACACACAGTTAACACATCACACAGTACATGCAGTGCACTTATGGCGGTCACCTACATGGATGAGGACCTGTGAGATCGGAGGCTTCTGAGGAAATACCCATTTTTTTTTTATATCTCACACACCGACTTATTACTCAGACGAATCACATCATATGACCATGCCCCTGCAATGGCACCCACAATGGGAGCCACCATGTAAACCCAGAAACTCCTTTACTCATTTCTTGCTACTGCAGATCCTAGGGTCATCACATCTGCCTATTCATTTAAATAGGGATGATGTTTATTTGGTAAGCTCTCACGGATGCCACCAGCTCCCTCCATGGAAAATTCTCCATTGTGTCTGCTAGAAAAACACACTCTCGCTGCGAATGCACAAGCTGAGATTATAGGGCTTTGAATACTAGTGGAAAAAACAACAGTTCGTGAATAGCATTGGTGGCAAAAAAAATAGTCAATCAAAGAAAGCTTTATGGGCTTGTGTACACTTGTGTTCAATTTTTAATGCCAAAAATGACAACAAAAAAACCTCCTCTGTCAATAAATTCATCTATCCATAGGCATGATCATTATATTGGGATTTCGATCCTTGAAAAAAAAAAAAACTTTGCAGTTATTATAAGAATCATAACATGCCAAACATCAACAGTTTGGCCACCAAAGACATGAAACTTTTAGACTGTAGCTGCTGCACATCGAGCTACTCCTGCACACTTCAGATTGATGAAAATAGGTTAAACCACCACAAATATGGAAATTTCCTGATATGCAACTCCACGGACGTCTCTAATTCATGGATAGCCAAACAATCTTGTCAATGAGTCTTCAAATCTCAGTAGATCAGAGGGTCGCTGATGTGTGCGTCTGTGCAATTCGACCAGCAACTCCCCACAGACTACACAGGAAAGAAAATACAACCTCACACATCCAAACACAACCACTTTAAAAAAAAATAAAAATAAAAATAAAAGGCATGTCCTCGGATTGCGAGGATTGTCCTTGATTCTTCACAGCAAAGGTTTTTTTTTTCTTCCATTTCTCATTTACAGGTTCAACTTCGCAAGTGAAGAGGATACTCTGAAAAAAAAAAAAAGACCCTAAAAAAACAAAAAAAAAACTAAGAGCTTAATGGTTCCATAGGCGGATCTCACCGCTCTGATAACAGATGTTGGGACTGAACAAAAGGCATTGTATTATTTACAAGTTATCTTAATATATAAGCATCAAGCTTAGGAGGGAGATATGACAAGTGTCATAAGCTCCACTCCAAGTATCTTTCAGAAGACACCAATCCAACTCAAACTGAAGACAGGGACAAGTGGCAAAAGATAAAAGTCAACCTGTCAATTATAGGCATAGTGCACATTATAACAATAATATTCTAACAGGTACAATAGAGGGATACCAACATCATTACTTTTCAAACACAGGTTGCCTAGCTTACTGCCAAGTGATATGCTACTCAAAGCTAGATTATACCACTTATTGTAGCACCTAAGAGACCTGATGGTCTAGAAATAGGTGCGAAGATCCATCACTTGCATGGGCTTCTAGCAGATGACTTGGAGTAGTGCACCCTAGATGCATCCTACATCCTAGCACTGGAGCATAAGGTTAGGCTTTGAGGAGGTCATCTACCAAAGAGGCTAATGGTAGGAGGGTCCTAGAGGATCGACCAAAGTACTATAGGGTAGACATCAACTTGGTCAAGCCACAAGACCAAGTCTCGAAAAGAGTGGACTGGGGGTGCTAGTTCTATGTTGCCTCTTGGAGGGGGTGGTGAGGGCAGAGGTGATGTTAGTGGTGTAGGTCACTATTGAGAATTATGGCTTCTTAGATACTTTGTACCTCTTTTTGAGTGTAAGGTTGGTTGAACTACATAGTAGTAGCTTTATTGGTGATTTTTGTACCTTCATGTACTTATTTGACACATGTTTATATGATATCTAGACTTTGATACTCATCATATGTATTTATTATGTTATTGTTTATGTTTTTATATTTATGGTATATGATGTATTTTATGGTATATGATGCAATATTATTTTATGGTATATGATGCAATATGATTTTATGGTATATGATGTGATGTATGACATGCATTAGATGATATATGTACACTTAGATGCTTTGACCTAAATGCATAGATGGACTACTTATGATGTATGCAAATGGTGTGGTTTTTATGACTTATGCTTTATGATATGTGGATAATCATATGGCATGCTCTAGATGATGATGATGGATGTATATATGGATGCAATGCTCATTGTTAAATGCATGTTCCATTTTGGCTATATTTTATGCATCTAACTTATGCTGTTATGATATGGTAAATGCAATGTTTGTAATGCTATTTACATGAGGATTATCTAAGGTAAATGAACCTATATGCTTTAATCACTTAAAATATAAGGAATGAATATGATATGCGTTTAACAATCTAATGGACAACACCACATAATGTATAACAATCATTAATGTAAATAATAAATCTTAGTATAAGAATTGATTATTTAAGCATCCAAATGTGAAATGAGATGATGTGACATGTATGCACTTTTCTTGATTAGCTCCTATAAACTAAAATGTATGCACAAAATAGTCAGTGGTTGTCTAAATATCTTTGTTGATGTTTATCCGGTATCTATCCTATTCCATGAACACCCTTTAATGAACAAAACCTCATAAATAAAGTTGATGATTTGACTGATGGGATGATTTGTTGCTATGAGGTGATTTTTGAGGTTTTCCATGAGACTCAAACACCCTATTTTATCCATAAAAAGTTGTATACTAATCATACAGAGCTTTCAAAGGATAAAGCTTATGAAGACCTAGATATTTCATTGTCCCTGCATGTGCAAATGAATATATTAGATAGAACATAAGCATGCCCCAGTTCCAGGTGGGATTAATTCAACCCATTACTATATTAGGTATCCTCAAATGTTTATCTTGATCCTAAGTTGGGCTTAGTTGGATTAAACCACTGGGTGGTATAGGACCCCTAAAGCTATCTCATCCACATGCAAACATTGGTCTATACAGAAGCAAGATGCTAATGTGGCAGACATATTGTCGTGCATAAGGATACCACCATTGCCAAGTTGGCTTGATGCCACCAAACCTGTAATGAGGATCACCTTAAGGTTCATCAAATATTGAGAATTATAGGGATTCAAGTTCAATACTCCATTATTTTCTTCATATTTATTTGGGATACTTGCTCATGATTTACTGGTGAAAATCACTTGTTATTTTGAATTTTTATTTTTCTTTTGAGCAGGGGATTTATGTAGTGATGATAATCACTATTTATTTTATTTTTAAATTTTGCTTTGTTTAGGATGTTTGCTTGTTTTGATTAAATCAAGGGATTTATTTGGGTAAGGGTGAACTTTTGCTTTTGCCAATTCTCAGCATTTCCACGCCATTCGCACAGGGGGATGAGCAAGATAAAATTTTCACCTTAGAATACCTAATACCACTTTGTAGTGTTCATATTTACCTTGTACCAACTAATATTTTAGTGTTTATATTAGTGATAGGATTTTGAAATATACCAGGCACTATCAAAACTAAACTTCACCTATCAAAAGTAAAAATAACTTTCTACAAAGTTTGATATAACCACTAGGTATGGCTGAATGACCGAAAACCCCCAGTATATTCCTCGTAGCAATAGGAAGGGGTTGTGTTGAAAAACATAGTTACACACATGGGTGAATGGATGATGATAGATTTTGAAGATGCATGATTGAAGTACAAACATGGTGTCGTTTGTAAGATTGTGAATACAACCTCCTAAATGTAAATGCAACAGATGCAAATGCCTAATGTAATGCAACTACATGAATACATGTTGGTAATTTGAGTTATTTTATGTTGTCATTGATTTCACATGGATCATTGATATCACATGAATCACATTGAGTTTTGGTGGCCAAAGCATTTCATAAATAAGCATTTATGATATTTTGGAGAGCATGGATATATACAGGGTTTTTGTGAAAACCAAGGTAGTAAAATAAAAGGTTTTATTTGAAACCATGGATGGTATATTTGAAATGGGGTTTTATTAAAACCCATATTGGCTTTTCGTTTCATCGAAAAAGGTGCCCCAGTGATGGAGATATTTATTTTTAAATATTTAGTTTAAATTTTAAATGATTTAAAATTAAATATATTAATTTTAGCGATTAAAGAAAGGAGGAAAGGCCATATTAATTTATAACACCGACATCTAAATAAATAGGAAAGTCATATATATATATGCCAACAAAAGCTTAGACTTCAAAAGACCCCCAGTGCTTATTTTTCGAATGCCTTCGACTGGGGAATGAATTGTGAAAAGAGAGAAGTGTGACTTTGGTCTATTGAAAAATTGTTTGCAGAGTCTAATAAGATGCATAGGCATATTTGGCCTAGTGGTTCATGTGATTTGTGTTACACAGGAGGTCCTGCGATCAAGTCCCGCCATGGTTATTTGCTTTGTGGAAGCGCTCGAAGCGCTGTTAAGTTTTTCGAAGGGTGAAAAATTTTATGATATAAGTTTTTGTTCGTGTCCCTTTGGACACGTGAGGGCATGTGGCCCAATGGAAGGTTTGCTATGGTTAAAGTGATGAGCAAGGAGACGTCATGAGATCGAATCCCATCAAGGATAGAGGCAAGTTAATAATTTTTTAATATATTTTATTTTTTCTAAAGTTTCCCTAGGAGGAATAAGGGTTGTGATGCATGTTTAGAAAAAGAGAGATTTTTGGTGTTTCTCCTTTTTGAAAGTATATCATATTATATATCATTGGAAATATTATTTTGAGGGCTATTTTATTAACTTTCTTAGAGGGAGAAATAAGGTGTATGTAAAGAGATATTTCTATTTTTGTAAAAGGGTTCAAAAGTGAAGGTTATTTTGTTCTTTTTCAAAGGTGATTAATTCTTTCATGTGGGGACATGTTGCACTTTATTGAGTAGGAGTGATAAGGTGTTATTTGGATATTATTGTTGTGATATTAATCATGATCTCTAACCCTTATTGAAATTTGAAAAAGCAGTTTGTTGAGTGTGGCATATTTAGTGGACAACTAATAAGGCATCAAAAGGTATGAGCAATATTCTCCATTGACTTTGTTTATGGTGGTTGATTTTTGAAATATCATTGGAGAGAAAAAGATTGATTGTGGTTTCCTTTTCAAAAGTGGTTGGTTGAATGCTTCAAGGTTTTCTAGTTTGAGAGTTGTGTTTAAACCTTGTTTTATAAGTATAGTTGTTGAAGCCCATTGGTTATGCAAAGAACTTGAGTTAGAAAAGAACATGAGTATCATTGTTATGTGAGATTTATGGTTGAGCATTGTTGGAAATATTTTGAGTTGGTTGATACATGCTTGGACTAGGGTTTTGTGAGAAAGAGTTTTCCCTTGTGGTGATTGGTTGAGTTGAGTTGATTGAGCCTAGTCAAGTGATTATGTGAGGTGATTGTTCAAGTTCCATGAAACAAAATATTCTATAATTCTGATTTGAGTTGAGATTGATCTTTGAGATTAGAACATATTGAGTCTCTAACAATTCTCTTTATGCTTCTATAATATTTGAGTTGAGTTAAGGTTGACTTGAGTTGAGTTGATATTGATTTGAGTTGAGATCATTATGGATCATTTTTGTCATCCATTGAAGAGTGCATTGCCATTCATTGTTGAATTCATCATTGAGCCTTGCATTCATAGATTTGTGGATGAGATTTGAGTTCTACTTGAGCATGATTGATTGAGCCTTTGAGAAGGCTTTATGGACAAATTTTTGGATAGTTTTGGGACAAATTTTGAGCAAGTTATTTATGAGCTTGTTGAGCAGATTTTGAGTTAGTTCTTGGTGAGCTTGTTGAGCAGATTTTGAGCAAGTTCTTGGTGAGCTTGTTGAGCAGATTTTGAGCAAGTTCTTGGTGAGATTTTTGAGAAAATTTTGAGCAAGTTCTTAGTGAGATTGTTGAGCATATTTTGAACAAGTTCTTGGTGATCTTGATGATCAGATTTTGAGCAAGTTCTTAGTGAGCTTGTTGAGCAGATTTGAGCAAGTTCTTAGTGAGATTTTTGAGTAGATTTTGAGCAAGTTCTTGGTGAGCTTGTTGAGTAGATTTTGAGCAAGTTCTTGGTGAGCTTGTTGAGAATATTTTGAGAAAGTTCTTGGTGAGCTTGTTGAGCAGATTTTGGGCAAGTTCTTAGTGAGCTTGCTAGAGCAGTTTTGGGAAAGTTCTTGGTGAGCTTGTTGAAGTAGTTTTGGGCAAGTTCTTAGTGAGCTTGCTAGAGCATATTTTGGGCAAGTTCTTGGTGAGCTTACTGAAGTAGTTTTGGGCAAGTTATTAGTGAGCTTGCTAGAGATATTGAGAAGTTCTAGTGAGTTGCTAGATCAATGGGAAGTCTTGGTGAGCTTGTAAGAGAAAGTGGATTGCCTACCTGAGCAGATCAGTGTATTGCCTAGCTTTGAGCAGATCAAAGTAATCATTTGTATTGGGATAAGGATCCTTATTTCTGTGTGAAATATTATAAGAATATTATCTTGTGGAGTACCCCACATTGGGGGAACCACGTTAAATATTGTGTCTCAATTATGTGTGGTGATTTGTGCACTTGTTTACTATTGCTATCTATGTCATTAATGGACACTGCTATATTTGGTTATTGCAATTAAGGACACTAATTGATATTGGTTTGGAAAGAAAGTAAAAAGTGGGCGCTATACTATTCACCCCCCTCTCAGTATAAGCTTGTGTTCTTCAATTGGTATTAGAGTGGGTTCCTTCGAAAAGGCTAACAACTTGAGGGTAGATTCTACAAGAACACAGATGGCTTCACAGAATGGATTATCTACAAATAAGGCTCCACTATTTGATGATAATAATTATGCTTTTTGGAGCATGAGAATGAATAACTACTTGATATCACAAGGATATGAGGTATGGTAGATGGTTGAAAAAGAGTATAAGGTTGAAGGTGATCCCGAGGTAGATAAGACTATCAAGAAATTGGTTGAGATCAATGCAAGGGCAATGAATTATATTTTGAGTGGGCTACATGAGACAATTTTTGCAAAGGTCATGGTATGTAATTCATCTAATGAAATGTGGACCAAGTTACAAAATACTTATGAAGGATATTTCAAGGTAAAGTTGGCAAAACTACAAACTCATAGAAAAATATTTGAGGAATTGAAAATGGAAGATTCTGAAGATATTGCAAAGTTTTTACTTCGAGTTGATGAGATTACTAACACCATGAGAGGCCTAGGATTTGAGATGAAAGAATCAGAAGTGACTCAAAAGGTTTTGAGATCACTTCCCATGAAGTATGATGCAAAGGTTTCAACAATAGAAGAAACAATGGATATCAACAAGCTAACAATGGAAGAACTACAAGGAACTCTCACAACTTATGAGATGAGGGTGAGTAAGCATCAGGTTCAAATAAAATAGATTGCATTCAAGGCTTCAGAGAAAAAGAAAGGGAAAGTTCCAAAGACAGATAGAGATTCAGATAATGATGAGGAAGCTAACTTCATCAAAAGGAAAAAAGGACTTAAGAAATTATAGGGATATGAAGAAATTCAAATGCTACAAGTGTGGTGATTTATGTCACTATGCACACAAGTGTCCACATGAAGAAAATAGTGATGATGAAAAATAGGATCAAAAAAGAAAAGAATATGGAAAGTATAAGCATGACAAAGATGACAAGTACAAGCAAAGCAAGTATGAGAAGAAGAAAAGTTTTCGTAAGACAAAGAAAACTTTCTATATTGTAGAAGCAAGTGATAGCTCAAATCATAGTGATAAAGACAAGTCAGATGATGAAAAGGAAGAACATCTATTCCTAGGAATAGAAGGTGAAAGAGAACAATGCTTTGTATGTGGTCAAAGAGATCACAGATCAGGATATTGCAATGGTTTCAGTGATAGTGAAGATGAGATGACACATCAAGAAAATAGGCATGGTCAAAGAAATCATGAGAGTTTGTTTGCTCTAGAATATTATAATGATCATAGTGACAGTGAAGATGAAGAAGGGTTTTTCTATGGGATAAAATAAGTAGAAGAAGAACATTCAATCCAAATAGAAGAAGTTAAACAAGAGAACATTGTAATAAAGATAGATGTCTCAGTTTATCTAAAGGAAGACTTCAATGATATCCATGAGCAACTACAAGAGGTTAAGGAGAATCTAAAAGAATTGAGATGTTCCATACATGAGAAGTTTGATCCATCACATAACTCAAAAGGTCAAGATATTTTCACTAAGAAGGAAACATGTATTTTAGAGACAATAAATATGGATGCCAATTTGCTATTTGACACAAATGAAGAGAAAGAAGAGGAAAGTCCCAAAGCACCAAAGGTCTCATATTTCAGGTTTGGGTAATCACACTCAAAAGGAAAGGAAGTTCTAACAGATGAAAGCAAGGAAGCATCTAAGTTTTATGAAGAAAGTTCCAAAGTTCCTATGGCTCCTAATATTTTGTTTGGATCTTGTTTTGAGATAGGTGAATCAAGTTCAAAAGGAAAAAGAAATTCTTGAAGAGGAAAGCAAGGAAGAAACTAAGGAAGAGGATTTAGATACTACAAAGAAGGTTCAAGGATGCAATGCACAAGTTAAAAATGATCATAAGGATAATGGTCAAGAAAGGTATGAGGAACCAAGGCATGAACAAAGGGATTTTCAAGGACATTGTTTTTCTTGTAATGGATTTGGACACAAGGATATACACTGTAGGATCCATGGATCAAAGAAGTTTGATTTTGCTAGAAGAAACTTCAAAGGAAGAAGGTATGATTTTTAGGGACATTACTTCTTATGCAATAGGATTGGTCATAGATATTCTCAGTGCAAAGAAAATGAGCAACATGGTTTTGATTTTAGAGCTACACAAATCAGAAGTCATGGTCATAATGGTCATGAAAACAAAACTTCACAATACAAAGTTCGGGAAAGGAATGGATATGGAAATTATTTTAAGAAATAATTCAAGATATGGGCACCATCCAAAGGCTACAATATCAAGTGTTTTAATTGCAATAAATTTGGAGTAAAAGTACTCCCACCCCAAAATTAATCACCTCAAGAGAGAAGGTGGTGAGGGGGCTAAGCTTAAGAGTCATATCTTTTAGCCCCATAGGTGTCCCTTTTGCCATTGATGTCAAAGGGGGAGAGATTTGAGTAAGGGGGAGAGCATTGAGTTAGGGGGAGCAACATCCAAAGAGAGCATTGAGTTAGGGGGAGCAGCCTCCATAGAGAGTATTGAGTCAGGGGGAGCAGCTTTGATTCTCAGAGATGGTTTTTGTAGTGATTGTGGTTTTGGAATTAGAGGTGTTGCCATCAATGACAAAGGGGGAGATTGTTGGCAATTTGAGTTATTTTATGTTGTCATTGATGTCACATGGATCATTGATGTCACATGGATCACATTGAGTTTTGGTGGCCAAAGCATTTCATAAATAAGCATTTATGATATTTTGGAGAGCATGGATATATACAGGGTTTTTGTGAAAACCAAGGTAGGAAAAATAAAAGGTTTTATTTAAAACCATGGATGGCAGATTTGAAATGGGTTTTTCTTAAAACCTAGATTGGCTTTTCGTTTCATCGAAAAAGGTGCCTCGATGATGGAGATATTTAATTTTAAATATTTAAGTTTAAATTTTAAATTATTTAAAATTAAAATTAAAATTTTAAAATTAAATATATTAATTTTAGTGCGGACTAAAGAAAGGAGGAAAGGCTCTATTAATTTATAGCACCAACACCTAAATAAAGATGAAATGCATATATATATGCCAACAAAATCTTAGACTTCAAAAGACCCCAGCGCTTAGTTTTTGAATGCCTTCAATTGGGGAATGAATTATGAAAAGAGAGAGAAGTGTGACTTTGGTCTATTGAAAAATTGTTTGTAGAGTTTAATAAGATGCATAGGTATATTTGGCCTAGCGGTTTGCATGCTGTGTGTTATGCAGGAGGTCTTGCGATCGAGTCTCATCATGGTTATTTGCTTTGTTGAAGCGCTCAAAGTGCTGTTAAGTTTTTTGAAGGGTGCATAAGTTTATGATATAAGTTTTTGTTTGTGTCCCTTTGGACACGTGAGGGCATGTGGCCCAATGAAAAGTTGGTTGTGGTTAAGGTGCTGAGCAAGGAGATGTCACAAGATCGAATACCATCAAGGACAGAGGCAAGTTAATAATTTTTAATATATTTTATATTTTCTAAAGTTGCCCTAGGAGGAATAAGGGTTGTGATGCATGTTTAGAAAAAGAGATATTTTTAGTGTTTCTCATTTTTGAAAGTATATCATATTATATATCATTGGAAATATTATTTCAAGGGCTATTTTATTAACTTACTTAGAGGGAGAAATAAGGTGTATGTAAAGAGATATTTATAATTTTGTAAAAGGGTTCAAAAGTGAAGGTTGCTTTGTTCTTTTTCAAAGGTGATTAATTATTTCATGAGGGGACATGTTGTATTTTATTGAGTAGGAGTAATAAGGTGTTATTTGGATATTATTGTTGTGATATTAATCATATCTAACCCTTATTAAAGTTGAAAAATAAGTTTGTTGAGTGTGGCAAATTTAGTGGACAAACAATAAGGCAAAAGGTATGAGCAATATTCTCCATTGAATTTGTTTATGGTGGTTGATTTCTGAAATATCATTGGAGAGAAAAGTGTTGAGCAAGGTGCAGCGACAATATTGTCATTATTGTCAACACACTCAGATGGACAGGTT
Organism: Wollemia nobilis; assembly: GCA_028583015.1. NCBI lineage: Eukaryota > Viridiplantae > Streptophyta > Pinopsida > Araucariales > Araucariaceae > Wollemia > Wollemia nobilis. The sequence goes on from JAQPPZ010016831.1 coordinate 4,471,192, forward strand.
GATGTAGTGGATAGTTGTTCGGAGGTTTTTCAGAGTATGTACAATGATGTTCAATGCTTATGAGGATGTTTTTGATGTTCGGGTGAAGTTGTTACAGGTTGTTCGTGCAAATTTGCAAAAGTTGAAAAAATCATCAAGAAGTTGTCAAAAAATTGCAAAAGTCATCACGGGCATAGTTGGATAGGATGGATCAGTTTGGAACATGCCAGCATGTCAAGAAATAGTCCAGAACAGCGTTGGAGGTGTCAACATAGTGTTTGGATTGATCGGTGACGTTTTTGATATCTTGGCGGATGATTTGGCAAGTGGTTGTACAAGCCAAAAAAGGTAGTTTTGTCAGAAGCACTACGAGCAAACCGAGAAGAATTTGATAGTGAAATTTGAACTAGAGGTGGTCATTATCTTCAAGAACATGTGTTCCAAATTTCCACAAAAATGGAGAAACGAGGTGAATGTTACAAGCGTTGCAAGACTATCACAAAAATGCTCTTTTTGGAAAAAGTGTGTCAGCAGTAGTTTTCATGGAGGTGGTACAGGTGAACCGTAAGGATTTATGTAATGAGATTTAGACTGGATGTATTCAGCATTGTAGATATTCTACGTTTCAAATTTTAGAGAAAACAGAGTTACGAGGTGAGAGTTATGATTGTTGCAAAAATGGTATAGGTCACTTTTATGTCAATTTGTTCCACTTGTGCAAAATCCTTTAGTTGGCCATTTCGACCTTGCAGAGTCACCGAGTTTTGGTTTCAGTGTTGTTACACCTTCAAGGCATCAAATAGAGCATATTTCATTTTTGGTTTGAGGTGTCACGTGGCTCCAAAGTAAGAGAACGAGTAAGGTGTCAATTCTTTGCATGTGACGTGTTTGATGAAATGCCTTCTCAAAATAAAAAAAGGAAGTTATATTGTTTTAAGAAGCTTCATTAAAGAAAATATTTTTAAAATTGAAAAGGGAAAAAGAATGCAAGTGTGTGCTTTTTAAGTGACAAGGGATTTTATTGAAAAGTGGGGACTTTATTTTGTGAAGAGAGAAGTGTGTGTGGAGAAAAATAAAGAGTGAAAATCCGTGATTTTTGGAGAGTGGTGAAAAATGTCACTTCAGTATTTTGGGCATAACTTTCTCATATGATATCCATTTTGGCTGAAATTTTGAGAGGAGTTCATAGACAAAGTGTTGCACAATACCCAGAAAGCGTTTAGCAATTGGAAGAATGAGCTAAGAGAACAATCAATTTTTTTGTGAGAAGAGAAGATTCAAATTTTGAGTAATGCAGAGAGAGGGATGTTATACTGGGTGAAATAGAAAGTTTTAGATTTTGAGCTTACAGACCATAGAGGGTTCTAGTTTTAGTGAAGACATTCATATATGTCATTTTATTATCAATATCAAAATCAAGTGGGTGCTTGGTAGAGGGGTTGGTGCTCCTTTATTGGTGTAGATAAATCAGGGGTTGGTGCTCCTTTATTGGTGTAGATAAATCAGGGGTTGGTGCTCCTTCTAGTGGGTGCTAGTAAATTGATTATAAATTTGGTGCTTTGCAAAGGCTAGATTTGGATGGGAGTCCAAATAGTCATTTTTGAGGATGTAGCCAAATCGGTGAACCTCGGTACATCTTGTGTTGTGTGATGTTCTCTTGTTATACTTGCTTTATTTGGTTTTATGTTTTCATTATTTTGGATTTGAGTGTTGAAGATTTAAGTTTTAAAGAGCTACACTGATTCACCCCCTCTCAGTGTCATTGTGAGACTAACAATTGGTATCAGAGCGAGGTTCCTAAATAGGCTTAACCGGCTAGGGTGATCTTGGAAGTGACACAATGGCAGGTGGTGAAGGCTTCTCATCAAACAAAGCACCATTGTTTGATGAAACTAATTACGCATTTTGGAGACTCAGGATGCAGACATATCTTTGTGCTTTGGGATACGACATTTGGGATTCAGTAGATAGTGGATACACAATACCCACCACTTCTCCAACCGATGCTATCGGTAAGAAACTATTTGAGAATGACTCAAAAGCAAAGAATGCTATCATGTGTGGATTAGTGGACAATGAACTGGTAAATATTATGGGTTGTAAAATGGCAAAGGAAATATGGGACAAACTGAAGAGCATTCATGAAGGAGACGTTAAGATCAAGGAGGCCAAGTTACAAACACATCGAGCTCAGTTCAAAGTATTAAATATGAATGATGATGAGAATATAGAGGCATATATGCTGAGAGTTAATGAAGTCATTAATGTGATTAGAGGACTCGATGAGGAAATCAAAGATTCTATCATCATGAAAAAGGTATTAAGATCCCTTCCCCAAATATTTGATTCTAAAGTTTTAGCTATAGAAGAAGCTAAAGATCTAAATTCTTTTAGTATGGATGAGATGCATGGTTCTTTGATTGCATATGAGATGAGAATAGGAAAATCTAAACCCACAGACAGAGAAGCTACTTTTAAAGCCCATAAAAATATGAAAGCAAAACAAGAATCCGAGGAAGAAGAGACATCAGATGAAATGGAAGCAAACTTTGTTCGAAAACTAAAAAGGGAAAAGGAAAATACAGAGGAAAGTTACCATTTAAATGTTTCAACTATGGAGGCATTGGGCATTTTGCAGCTAAATGTCCACTTAATGAGAAGAACAGAAGTGATGAAGGATCGCACGAAGAAAGAAGTGACTGGAAGAAAAAAACAAATTTTAGAAAAGGCAACTTCAAGAAGAAAAGTTTCATCTCCAAGAATGTCAGTTCATCAGAAGATAGCTCCAGTGAGGATTCTAAAAAGGAAACAGGTGAAGCTCTTTTCATGGCACTCAAAGAAGAAAAACCAGAAAAAGAACAGGAATGTGATGAAGAAGAAATTGATGCAGAAGTGAATTTGGAAGAGGAACTAATTGCAACTCTAGATGAATTGAAGATAGAAAGAAAAAAGAATAAGAAAATTTCAAGAAAGCTTGAGGATGCAAATGAAATCATAACAAATTTGAAAGTACAGATAGAAGAATCCAAGAAAATCTTCGAAGATCTCGAAGTGCAAATAACCATGAAAATAGATTATTGCAGCAAGCTAGAAGAAGAGATTGTTGGTTTAAGAATGCAGCTAGAAGAGATGAATCAGAAAATTAGTTGTTATCACAAACGTGAAGAAAGTTCTATGAAGTTGGATAAGATCATAAATAACCAAAAGACTACAGGCATCAAATTTGGTTTGGGTTTTGATGAAGGAGAATCATCAAATGGATCAAAGGCCATAAATGAAGAATCCACAAAGAATGAAGAGAAGAAACAGGTTGATCAAGCAAAAATGAATCATGCAAAGGAAAGCAATAATGCAAGGCACGAAAGGAGAATTGACAATGATGGCTTCACCAATGTCACACATCAAAGAAGAAGAAGATTTATGGCTCCTACGACAACATGGCAAAGACCACCACCCAGGTTCAATCATCTCTTTTATGGTTACTATTTTAAATGCAATGGTTATGGACATAAGATCTCAGATTGCAAGTATAATGTAGGACCAAGGAATTTTACCAATAGAAATGCTTTTTCACCTTTGATGGATTATGCAGTAGAATGTTATAACTATCATAATTTTGGGCATATTGCAAGAAATTGTCGAAGTACATTTGCATCAAATCAATTTCAGGGAAGAAAATTTCAGCCAAATGGAATAAGACAAAATAGAAAATTTCTCGAAAAACATGCACAAGCTACTGAAAAAGAAAAGCCAAAACAAGAGCCCAAAATTGTAATCAAACCTGAGTGGAAAGAAAAAGAGTGACCTAAGGAAGAAAAGGAATCCTTGATCGTACAGATGACATTTAAAGCGCAGAATAAATCCGCACCATGGATACTTGATAGTGGATGCTCCAGTCATATGACAGGTGACAAACAAAAATTTGAGAAGTTGCAGCAATATGAAGGTGGTTCAGTAAAGTTTGGAAACAATGATGGAGCTAAGATAGTTGGTAGAGGTTCAGTTAAGATTAGTGATGAAAAAATTAGGTCAAAAGAAGTCTTGTTTGTGGTTGGTCTGAAGCATAACTTGTTGAGCGTAAGTCAGATTTGTGATAGAGGTCATGAAGTGATCTTTAAGAAGCAAGGTTGTGAAGTCAGAAAGGCAAACAATGGGAAGTTGATAGCAACTGGATCAAGGACATCTGGCAACCTGTACACTCTCTCAGAGACTTCAGAAGGAGCTTGCTTGATTGGATAGGAAGAAGAGAATTGGTTGTGGCACAAGAGGCTCGGTCATATCAGTTTTGACAATCTAGTAAAAATTAGCTCAAAGAAAGTAGTGAGAGATATTCCCACCATTGGCAAACCATCAAATAGCATTTGTGCTTCATGTCAAAAGGGGAAGCAAACTAGAGTCTCATTTAAAACAAAAGAGTACTACACAAGCAAACCTTTGGAACTAGTACATACTGATTTATGTGGACCCATGAGAATGCAAAGCATAAACGGTGACAAATATTTCATGTTGTGTATAGATGACTATTCCAGGATGACATGGGTACTATTTTTGAAGCATAAATCAGAAGCTTTTGAGATGTTCAAGGTTTTCAAAAACCAAGTTGAGAATCAAACAGGAAAAAGGATTAAATTTTTAAGGTCAGACAGAGGAGGAGAGTTCATTTCAGAGGATTTCATAGAGTATTGTGAAAAATATGGCATTAGGAGACAATTTTCAGCAGCCAGGACACCTCAACAGAATGGTGTGGTAGAAAGAAAGAACAGGACAGTGCAGGAAATGGCATGGACTATGTTGATTGAGAGCAAAGTAGCAGATAAATTTTGGAAAGAGGTAGTCCATACTATGGTATACATCCAAAATAGGTGCATGTTGAGGATGCATGAAAGCAAAACTCCTTATGAGTTGTGGTTCGGTAAAAAGGCAACAACAAGATACTTTAAAGTTTTTGGCAGCAAGTGTTACATCAAAAGAACTGAAGAAAACCTTGGTAAGTTTGAAGATAGAGTGGATGAAGGTATTTTTCTTGGCTATTCATCAAAAAGCAAAGCTTACAAATGCTACAACAAGAGGCTAAGGAAAATTGTGGATAGTGTCGATGTTAAAGTTGATGAAGGAAGGGAACGAGTAATTAGCTATGAAGAGAACTACCCAATTTATGAAGAGGTCATTGAAGGAGATGAGGAAAAGGAAATGGAAAAGAAACCAAAAATTGACTCAGAGGATTCAAATAATGATTCAGAAGTGGAAGAAAACAAGAAATTCAAAATAGGCAGTTGGTAGAAAGATCATCCTAGAGAGCAAATAATTGGAGACCCCATAGTTGGTGTTTAGACAAGAAGAAGATTAGTAAGTAACTACTCTTTATTATCCAACATTGAGCCCAAAAATGTTGTTGATGCAAGCAAAGATGAAAGTTGGGTAAAGGCAATAAATGAAGAATTAGATCAGATCGAGAAAAACAAGACTTGGGAGTTAGTACCAAGACCCACAAATAAAAATGTAATCGATACTAAATGGGTCTTTCGAAACAAATTGAATGAAGACGGATAGGTAGTCAGGAACAAAGCAAGATTGGTATGCAAAGGCTATGCACAAGTTGAAGGTATTGAATTTGAGGAAACCTTTGCACCTATGGCTAGACTAGAGGCAATTAGAATGTTTATGGCTTTAGCAGTTTACAAGAATTTCAAAGTTTATCAAATGGATGTGAAATCAGCATTTTTGAATGGGAAACTTGAAGAAGAGGTTTATATTGAGCAGCCAGATGGTTTCCAGCTTGGTGATGATCCCAACTTGGTTTGCAAGTTGAAGAAAGTGTTATATGGCTTAAAATAGGCACCCCAAGCATGGTATGCAAGGCTAGACAATTATCTTACTCAGCAAGGGTTCAAGAAAGGTATGGTGGATAGTAATTTGTATGTCAAAATAGAAAATGGTCATCATATTGTTCTTGTTGTATACGTAGATGATATCATATTTGGCAGCAACAAAGATGAGTTGTGTAAAGATTTAGCAAATAAGATGCAGAAAGAATTTGAAATGTCAATGATTGGTGAACTTTCGTATTTCCTCGGATTGCAAGTTAATCAAAAGGAGAAGGGCATATTTATTTCTCAAATTAAATATGTGAAAGAGATGCTAAAAAAGTTCACAATGGAGGATTGTAAGCCAGTTAGCACTCCCATGATGACAGGTTGCAAGTTGAGCAAGGATGAAAAATCTCCACATGTTGATCAAACTATGTATAGATCTATGATTGGGAGCTTACTGTACTTGACAGCTACCAGACCAGATATTTTGTAGGTAGTATGCATGGTAGCATGATTTTAGGCTAGTCCCAAGGAGACTCATGTGACAACAGTGAAGAGGATTCTTCGGTACCTCAAGGGTACTATGGAGTATGGGTTATGGTATCCGAAAGGTAAGGACTTCACCCTTATTGCGTATTCAGATGCAGATTGGGTAGGATGTGTAGATGATAGGAAGAGTACCAGTGGAGGTGCATTCTATCTTGGAGACAGGTTGGTCGCGTGGCATAGTAAGAAACAGGAGTCAGTCTCCTTATCCACAGTAGAGGCAGAATACATTGCAGTGACAACGTGTTGTACGTAGGTGTTATGGATGAAACAAACTCTGAAGGATCTTGGCATTAATTTTAGTGAGCCAATTTTAGTTAAGTGTGATAACACCAGTGCCATTAACATCTCAAAGAATCTGGTTATGCATTCTCACACAAAACATATTGCTATCCGATATCATTTTTTGAAGGAGAAAGTTGCGAAAGGTGAGGTTAAGTTGGATTTTGTTCCAACAATAGAGCAAGTAGCGGATATCTTCACCAAACCATTGCCCAAGGAAGTCTTTGAGTACCTTCACAAGAAATTGGGAGTGGTCACACTTCCCAAGAATTGACTAGCTATTGGGGCCACATTCTCAGGGGGAGCATTTGTGTATTTGTTTATCTTTTTGCTCATGTTTGTGATTTTTGCTAAGTGTAATAATTTTTGCCTGAGAATGTTGTGCATGGACTCAGGGGGAGTTTGCAGTAGCCCTTTGGTCTTGTTGTCAAAGGGGAGAAGAGTTACAGGAAATTGTGTGTGTGTTGCCAACAATTCCAAAGGGGAGATTGTTGAGCAAGGTGCAACGACAATATTGTCATTGTTGTCAACACACTCAGATGGATAGGTTGATGTAGTGGATAGTTTTTAGAGGTTTTTTAGAGTATGTACAGTGATTTTCAATGCTTATGAGGATGTTTTTGATGTTCGGGTGAAGTTGTTATAGGTTGTTCATGCAAATTTGCAAAAGTTGAAAAAATCATCAAGAAGTTGTCAAAAAATTGCAAAAGTCATCACGGGCGTAGTTGGACAGGATGGATCAGTTTGGAACATGCCAGCATGTCAAGAAATAGTCCAGAATAATATTGGAGGTGTCAACATAGTGTTTGGATTGATCGGTGACATTTTCGGTATCTTGGCGGATGATTTGGCAAGTGGTTGTACAGACCAAAAAGGGCAGTTTTGTTAGAAGCACTACGAGCAAACCGAGAAGAATTTGATAGTAAAATTTGAACTAGAGGTGGTCATTATCTTCAAGAACATGTGTTCCAAATTTCCACAAAAATGGAGAAACGAGGTGAATGTTACAAGCGTTGCAAGACTGTCACAAAAATGCTCTTTTTGGAAAAAGTGTGTCAATAACAGTTTTCATGGAGGTGGTATAGGTGAACCGTAAGGATTTATATAGCGATATTCAGACTGGATGTATTCAGCATTGCAGATATTCTACATTTCAAATTTTAGAGAAAATAGAGTTACGAGGTGAGAGTTATGATTGTTGCAAAAATGGTACAAGTCACTTTTATGTCAATTTGTTCCACTTGTGCAAAATCCTTCAGTTGGTCATTTCGACCTTGCAGAGTCACCAGAGTTTCGGTTTCAGTGTTGTTACACCTTCAAGGCATCAAATAGAGCATATTTCATTTTTTTTTGAGGTGTCACGTGGCTCCGAAGTAAGAGAACGAGTAAGGTGTCAATTCTTTGCATGTGACGTGTTTGATGAAATGCCTTCTCAAAATAAAAAAAGGAAGTTATATTGTTTTAAGAAGCTTCATTAAAGAAAATATTTTTAAAATTGAAAAGGGAAAAAGAATGCAAGTGTGTGCTTTTTAAGTGACAAGGGATTTTATTGAAAAGTGGGGACTTTATTTTGTGAAGAGAGAAGTGTGTGTGGAGAAAAATAAAGAGTGAAAATCCGTGATTTTTGGAGAGTGGTGAAAAATGTCACTTCAGTATTTTGGGCATAACTTTCTCATATGATATCCATTTTGGCTGAAATTTTGAGAGGAGTTCGTAGACAAAGTGTTGCACAATACCCAGAAAGCGTTTAGCAATTGGTAGAATGAGCTAAGAGAAAAATCAATTTTTTTGTGAGAAGAGAAGATTCAAATTATGAGTAATGCAGAGAGAGGGATGTTATACTGGGTGAAATAGAAAGTTTTAGATTTTGAGCTTACAGACCATAGAGGGTTATAGTTTTAGTGAAGACATTCATATATGTCATTTTATTATCAATATCAAAATCAAGTGGGTGCTTGGTAGAGGGGTTGGTGCTCCTTTATATTGGTGCAGATAAATCAGGGGTTGGTGCTCCTTTCTATTGGTGCAGATAAATCAGGGGTTGGTGCTCCTTCCAGTGGGTGTTGGTAAATTGATTATAAATTTGGTGCTTTGCAAAGGCTAGATTTGGATGGGAGTCCAAACAGTCATTTTTAGGGATGTAGCCAAATCGGTGAACCTCGGTACATCTTGTGTTGTGTGATGTTCTCTTGTTATACTTGCTTTATTTGGTTTTATGTTTTCATTGTTTTGGCTTTGAGTGTTGAAGATTTAAGTTTTAAAGAGCTACACTGATTCAACCCCCTCTCAGTGTCATTGTGAGACTAACAAATAAGGATTTATTGTGGTTTTCTTTTCGAAAGTGGTTGGTTGAATGCTTCAAGGTTTTCTGGTTTGAGAGTGCTTTAAACCTTGTTTTATAAGCATAGTTGTTGAAGCCCATTGGTTATGCAAAGAACTTGATTAGAAAATAACATGAGTATCATTGTTATGTGAGATTTGTGGTTGAGAATTGTTGGAAATATTTGAGTTGGTTGATACATGCTTGGACTAGGGTTTTGTGAGAAAGAGTTGTCCCTTGTGGTGATTGGTTGAGTTGAGTTGATTGAGCCTAGTCAAGTGATTGTGTGAGGTGATTGTTCAAGTCCCATGAAACAAACTATTCTATAATTTTGATTTGAGTTGAGATTGAGCTTTGAGATTAGAACATATTGAGTCTCTAACAATTCTCTTTATGCTTCTATAAGATTTGAGTTGAGTTGAGATTGAGTTGAGTTGAGTTGAGATTGATTTGAGTTGAGATCATTGTGGATCATTGTTGTCATCCATTGTAGAGTACATTGCCATTCATTGTTGAGTTCATCATTGAGCCTTGCCTTCATATATTTGTGGATGAGATTTGAGTGCTACTTGAGCATGATTGGTTGAGCCTTTAAGAAGGATTTTGGGACAAATTTTGAGCAAGTTCTTTGTGAGCTTGTTGAGAAGATTTTGAGCAAGTTCTTGGTGAGCTTGTTGAGAAGATTTTGAGAAAGTTCTTGGTGAGCTTGTTGAGAAAATTTTGAGCAAGTTCTTAGTGAGCTTACTGAGCATATTTTGAGCAAGTTCTTGGTGATCTTGATGAGCAAATTTTGAGCAAGTTCTTAGTGAGCTTGTTGAGTAGTTTTGAGCAAGTTCTTAGTGAGCTTGTTGAGCATATTTTGAGCAAGTTCTTGGTGAGCTTGTTGAGCAGATTTTGAGCAAGTTCTTGGTGAGCTTTTTGAGCAGATTTTGAGCAAGTTCTTGGTGAGCTTGTTGAGCAGATTTTGGACAAGTTCTTAGTGAGCTTGCTAGAGTAGTTTTGGGCAAGTTCTTGGTGAGCTTGTTGAAGCAGTTTTGGGCAAGTTCTTAGTGAGCTTGCTAGAGCAGATTTTGGGCAAGTTCTTGGTGAGCTTGTTAAAGTATTTTTGGGAAAGTTCTTAGTGAGCTTGCTAGAGCATATTTGAGCAAGTTCTTAGTGAGATTGTTAGAGCAATTTTGGGCAAGTTCTTGGTGAGCTTGCTAAAGCAGATTAGTGGATTGCCTACCTGAGAAGATCAATGTATTGCCTAGCTTTGAGTAGATCAAAGTAATAATTTGTATTGGGATAAGGATCCTTATTTCTATGTGAAATATTATAAGGATATTATCTTGTGGAGTACCCCACATTGGGGGAACCACGTTAAATCTTGTGTCTCAATTGTGTGTGGTGATTTGTGCACTTATTTACTATTGTTATCTATGTCATTAATGCACACTGCTATATTTGGTTATTGCAATTAAGGACACTAATTGATATTGGTTTGGAAAGAAAGTAAAAAGTGGGTGCTATACTATTCACCCCCCTCTCAGTATAAGCTTGTGTTCTTCAATACAAATGTAAATGTAAATGTTTTTGTATTTTTTATGCTTTCAATTATTTTTGAATTTTTATTATTATGACTATTTTGAACTTTTGATTTTAAATTGTTTTTATGCTTTTGTGTTTTGCTTTTGACCAAAGGGCTTATGGTGTCTTTGGGGATTTTTGTGAATTTATCAAAAGGATTTAATATGCCTTTGGAGCATTTTGTGAGTTGACCAAATGACTTAGAGATGCCTTTGGAGCCTTTTATGATTTGACCAAATGGCTTAGATATGCCTTTGGAGCCTTTTGTGAGTTGACAAAAGGGCTTTAAGATGCCTTTGGAGCCTTTTGTTTTTTATTTGATGTTTTCTTATTTGTTTGTGTTTTTATGATTTCTATTATTTTTGAATTTTTGAAATTTATTTGCATGTTTTTAATATTTTGTTGTTTTATGTGTCAAACACCTTTAGATGAAATATTTTGAGAGGCTATGGATCCTGAAAAGCCTCTAGTGTTGCTAGGTGATATACCCCAGGCCAAATATTCTCAAAGATGATATAGGGACCTATCCAATTGGCCGTGAATTTGTCTCACAAATGTGATGGCAGATTTGAGTTATGTTGGTTCTATTTAAGCACAAGATCCCCAACCTTAAAGTATCTTAGGTGGAATCTAGTATTATACGATCATGTTAAACAATCCTAGTAAACATGAATATTCTCAAGAGCATTAGTGTGCTATTCATCCATAAGGGTCAATTTATCTAGGTGATCTTGTCGCACAATGTCGTCATTGATGAACTCTTTCAATAAGATGTGCAATGTTGAAATTTCTAAATCTAAAGGCATAATGGCCTCAATACCATATACAAGCAAAAATGGTGTTGTCCTAGTGGCATTTGTATGCTAGTCCTATAAGCCCATAATGCTAAGGGTAATTGCAGGTGCCAATCCTTATGATTTTATTTCATCGTATTCTTTAAGATGGCTACTATTGTCTTGTTTGAGGCCTCTACTTACCCATTTTCCTATGGATAGTATGGTGTAGCAAAACTATGTTGAATGTTGTATTTGGTCATCAAAGCTCACCCATTTTTGTTTTTAAATGATGAAACATTACCCAATTTTATTTTGAAGGGTACCTCAAAGCGACAAATGATATTGTGGAGTATGAGCTCCACAATTAGAGGACCAATTATTGATGTTAGGGGGACCACTTCTACCTATTTTGTTAAGTACTTAGTAGCCATTAAGATAAATGTGTGTCAACCTGAGGATAGGGGAGAAACCTTTTTTATTATATCGAAACCCCATTGATAAAATGGGCAAGCCACTTGAATGGGATGGAAGACCTGAAATGGTAGGTGCATCAAATTTGCATGTTTTTGACACTTAATTATTTTCTTGACATACTCATAGCAATCCTTCTCCATGGTGGGCCAGTAATAACCCATTTGAAGGATGCACTTGGAAATGGCCATGCTACTAAAGTGTCCACCGCATGTATCATTGTGAGCTTATGAAATTTCCCAAGATAATTCTTGGAGATTTGAGCAATGAAGGAGGCCTCCATCATATCTTCGATGATACAATATGCCTCCTAGAAAGACATATCTTATCACTTTTTTCTTGAATTCTCGTATCTCGATATGTAATAGTCCCTATGGGACAACTCCAGGTCTTAGGAAATCTTACAACTAGGTAAAACCAATCCTGGTAAGCTACAACCTTGATGGATAAGACAACTTGCTTCTCTTGTGATTCGATGCTCATAAATATAGATTGAGAAATAACCTTGTGGTGAATGGTGGTACCATTCCCCATAGGACCCTAAGAGATCAAGGACCCCCAAGGTGCCTTCTTTAGGAAGCCTTTGGATTTACAGAACCAATCCTGGTCTGGATCTATATAGATCATGTTGATAGATTCTTTGTTATCAAAAGTCTCACACTAGATCACTGGATGTGAGAGCATTTTGACATGAATGGTAGTGAAATCAGTAGATGGATGATGAGGTATCAAGGATCCTAGAGATGCCATAGTGTTTGCAAATATGTTTTATGAACAAGGGATGGCCTCGATGTCATACCACTCTAGTTTGAATAGATCTGTGTCAAAAAAATCCTTATAAGCTTTCAAGACTGGATCTCAATATTGAAACACTCCCTTGACCTAGTTGTCTATGAGTGGGGAGTCATCGAAGATATTTAGCCTCTTAATTCTCATGGTGATGGTTGTTTGGAGACCCAAGATTAGGGCCTCATAATCAATGTTATTATTAGTGCAAGGTAAGTCTAGCTTAAATGACAAGGGCATTGGAGGACCTTGTGGTGTGAAAAAGACAATCCTTGCATCACCTCATTGCTTACACTTTGAACCATCAAAGAACAAAGTCATGTCAACTTCATTTTCTAGTTCTTTAGGTTTGGAAACTTTTGATAGTGCAAATAATGCATCATCAAGAAGCTCTATGGTGAGGGGTCTACTATTCTAAAGAGGTGCCTCAACTAGTTGATCAACTATGACTTGTCCCTTAATGGAATTTTGGCTTATGAATTCCAAATAAAATTCTATCAATATAATGATCCACTTTATAGTACATGTGTTATGATATGTCTTGCTCATCATAAACTACAAAGTATTTTGTTTAGATATTACATATGTTATATGGCTCAACATTTAGTGGCACAATTTCTTGGTCGTAAATACCACTTCTAAACATAGCTTTTCTACATATGCATATCTAATTTCATAGCTCACCAAAGTGTAGCTGATGTAATATATCACTTATTCCTTGTCTTGAATATTATTTTGAGCCAACATGGTGCCCAAAGAAAAATGGGTAGAAGATATATATAACAGGAATGGCACATATGGCATTGATAGAGCTAGGATTGACGATGTTTCCAAGTAATCCTTTATTTTAGAAAAGGCTTGTTGAAATTATTCATCCCACTAGAATGAGACCCTCTTGTGTAGCAGTCAATTCATGGGTTGACATTTATCTGATAGCTATGCGATAAATCACTTTATGGATGCTACTTTTACCTGTAATCTTCTCAATTCTTTGATGTTCGTGGTATAGGCTATTTCTAGGATAACCTTTACCTTTTTTGGGTCTTCCTCGATGCCTCATTTAAAAATAATGAATCCCAAGAGTTTTCTAGAAGTTATGCCAAAGGTACATTTCTTGGGGTTCAACCTGACATTGTGCTCAATAAGGCGATCGAAGACCTTTGTGAGGGTCTCAACATGCTCTTCTCATAGCAATGACTTGGCTAGTAAGTCATCGATATAGTCTTCCAAGATCTTGTACATGTAGTCATGGAAAATGTATGTTGTAGCCCATGTGGTACTGTTGACACTTTTTGTCACATTATACAAGGGGTAGAAGAATAGTAGAATTTTTGTATAATATTTCCTTGTTGAAAGTTTTTCTTTTATTTTAAGTTGCAGCAATTTTGACTCTCCCTATCTCCCTTTTATAAAATGAAGAAGAAAGAGCTTCGCTACCAAATAGGCCAAGGAAAATAGCTTCGCCGAAGGAAAAGGAGGAGAATGTGAAAAGAGCTTCGGGCCCGAAGCACTTTTCATCACCACTTCGGGCGAAAACCTTGCGAAGTAATTTCGTCGAAGAAAATACAAAGATAACGCTTCGCACCCGAAGCATTTTCAGCAGCCGCTTCGGGCGGAAGTTTTGCGAAGCAGTATCCAAACGACTTCGCCGAAGGAGGAGAGCATAATCCAAATCAGCCAAGGCAAGGAAACTACTTCGGGCCCGAAGTATTTCCAACACCTACTTCGGCCAGTTTTCACCCGAAGCAGTGGCGCCCGAAGCAAAATGCCAGAGAAATGCTTCGGGAGGATATTCCCCGAACCACAGTTTTGAGAGAGAATCGGGCCGAAACATTTTCCAGCCAAAGCAGTTTCGCCAGCAAAGGACAAAGGGCCCCATTTCAAAGATGGAACCCGATCGGCAATCAACATCCCCGAAGAAGTTTCTGCGAAGCATTATTCACGAAGGACAAATCAAAAAGGAATCTACTTCGGCCCGAGGCTTTAGCGAGGCGAATATGTAGCGAAGCACTTTTTGGGCCCACGTTCCAAGGTGGGCAGCTTCCCAAGGTGATCGAAGGCCCCTCATAAGTACCCCCTTTCTTGCCCGATAAGTCCGTTGACTATTCCTGGCAAATGAAAGGGACGTAACAGTCCTCGGAGTAAAACCCGACGGGCATAGCGATCACTCAAGCACAGCATCCAGAAGCCAGGGACACTCGAGCGGCGCATTAAATGAATGTTTCCATGGTTGACCCGGTCACGATTGCCAATTTCGACAACCGATTTGAAAACTCAGTCGCAGCAACCGAGGAGCCGATTTCTCAGAGCCCGAGGGTGTACTCCGCCATTTTTGTAATAATGACTCAGAGGGTCGGGTCCTCTATAAAAACCCAAGCTTTGCAATGTAAAAAGGGGGGAACTTTCTGCTAGAAAGCTGCTGTAACTTAATGTCCTACGTCTAATACTAAAGATTTTTATGCTCCATTTCTCTCTTTTATGTTGCCTTCTGTGCTTAATTATTTTGTCTGTTTGCACTCGTATACTGAGACTCTGAATCCTAAATCCGGTGTGCGATTGGGAACTGTACCCTAAAATTCACCCTGAAGGATACATAGGAGAGGAAAAACGCTTTGTCATTTTCTTTTATGCTGCCTGGTGGATCGAGGTTTCTGTTATTCCCTCTTCTTAGTGTTTTTTGCTGCTATTTGAGTTATTAGTGAGTGATCGTGCTTCCTGTTCTTCCCCACCTTAAATCATCAATCTCTAACCCTTATCCTTTTTTATTTCTTTCTCTAACCCGAACTCCTTTTATTTCTTTCCTGCACTCTTATCTCAAACCCCAAAAGTAGATTAGTATAGGAGCCGGCCTTTCTCCAAAGATTGGCACGAGGGGCATCTCTTCCTCTCGGCCTTTCAATGTTGGTCGCAGGTCCAAGGCGCGCAAACCCATCGAAAGTCCTTTCCTATGCGGATTTGATGACCAACAGTTTTTGGCATGCCCAGTGGGACCCAAGGTCCCATATTTGAGAAAATTTCTAGCCCGTCTTCACCGGAGCCAGTAGTTCTAACAAAGTTCCCGGTGAGATCCGGTCAGTCTCATCTTCTGAGTAGTAGTGAGAATTGATGCGCTCATTACCAAAAGACTTTTAGCATCTGGCGACTCTGTTTTACCCAAAAATCTCTAAAGTCGTAAAGACCAGTGCCTAAACCTAGTTTTCGTAACCAGGACTCCCCGTGTCTTAAGAAGGTCCGAGTTCGGTGAATCTCTGGCTTGTCTTCATCCGATAAAATCACCTGGCGACTCAGTTGAGCTGAAGATCCAGATTTCCTAGTCGTAGGTGCCTATCAAATCTGAAAGAAGATATCCCGAAGGAATCAAGGTTCGGTGAGCAGCCTTGACCTCACAAGCGGAGAAAGAATGTCCACCTAACGACCCCGCCTCAGCGGTGACAACCGTGATTTCCACAGGCTACTATCATAATGGCTGGGAGAAGCTTTCCTAGCTGGAACGATCCAAGCCCCCTAAATATCCAAAGCTACCACGAGATTCCCAAAAGTGCTTTGAAATCATTGTCAAAATACAGCGGCACCATGGGAATGGCCCGAGAGCACCTTGAAGATGTTGTCGATTTAGCGACCCTCCATGACATTATCCATGAAGATGTCATGATCAGACTTCTTATTTTATCACTGGAAGGAAGGGCGCTGCGGTGGTACAGATTGCTCAGGCCCAAAAGCATCTGCTCATGGGATGACTTAGCGGGGGCATTGATCGAAACGTTCGATGGCTCTCAGGACCCCTTCCATCTCTTCGCATACCTCTCCACCATCAAGAGAGCACCTTCGGAAGGTATCACGGACTTCAATGTCCGATTCTGCAGAAGTTGGAAGAGAATCCCGCTGGAGATCCAACCAACGCCCGCCCAAGCCCATCTCTTCTATGTTCGGGCCTTCCACCCGGACGTAAGCCTCATTCTACTGCAATCAGGGGAATGAAGGTTCCCTCAAATATTTGAAGAGGCAATACGAGCGGAACAACTTCTGCTCCTATCGAGAAAGTGGCAGTGGAGAGAAACTCCGTCGCTTCCCTCGATAATTACGGCTCCTGTTCGGCCAACGCAGTACTCTTCATGGGGCATTCCTCACACTGAGCCGAGGCCTGAGATGCAGTCATTTGGAGCTCAGGAGGCAGACCTCATACTAGCCCAACAATGGGAATACGCAAGCATGGCCCACCTAATGAACAACATGGCTGCTCGCAATCTCCATCAAGAGGTGAACCGAGGAGAGAAGCAGACTCGAGTGGTAGAACCCGAGAACAAAGAGGGCACATTTTTGCACCCTTTTTGTGTCCCAAGAGATGGCATGCAAGAGTTCGGCCAAAGCTCATCATGCCTGTCCGATTCAGAGGATGAGCCCGAAGAGTTCCTGGAGGACTACTCTTCGTCGGAGGAACCTTGTTACCATGACAGTAGGATGGAAGAACCTGTGCCCGACCTTCATTTGGAAGAATCTATAGAATTCTGGCATTGGGTCTGGTACTGGTTTTGGCTATCCCTAAGACCGATGCCCCAAGAAGGCTTTCGAGTGGCGAACTTCTTCGCCAACAATCTGAGCATTGGCAGAAATGAAAATCGGCTGCGTTGCTTCCTATTCGCAGCATGGACAACTTCAAGTAGAAATGATCCGAACTCTGAAGGTCAGCTAAAGTTCAACCTGATCTGGTCGGGTCACTGTAGGTTCACCGGATAATCACCCGAAGTTGAGTCCGTGGTGGCGGCATGCCCATTATGCCGCAAGCTTGTGAATAGTGTAAATAGTTCAAATAAAAAAAAAAAAAAAAAGATTCGGACCAAGGCCTGAGAAGTACTTCGCCCAGGGGAGTTCAAGCGAAACAGTTTCCAAAGGAGGACCGGCGAGCCACCTACTTCGGGCCCGAAGCATAAAAGGAACAGCTCGCACCAAGGGTTCGCCCCGAAGCACTTCAACTCTGACTTCGGCGTCACCAACCCAACGACGAAAAGGCGGGGGCATTTAAAATGTGCCTAGGGGAACGTGTCGACAGCCGCCTTCAAAAGCGTCCGAAGCGGGCGAGTTAAATGAAAAGGTGGTGGGTACATCCTTTAGGGATTCGGTTAGGAGAAAAGTTCATGCTCGGGTACAAAGTGGCGGGGTCATGCTTCCAAAGCAAGCCGCAATCATCATAACACGCAACCCTGTGTACTACTCCACCATGCGGCGAATTGGACGAAGCGAGGCGAATTTAATTATGGCAAGTGCCATAAATACTGGTGGTTGCCTTCTACGGCTATATAACGTAGGCTCCAGTAGTAACGAAGCTATTTGCTCGATAATTCATGCAAACTTCGCTACTAGCCTTCAAACTCCCCTATCTTGCGCTTCGAAGCCTCCGATCCCGAAGCCCTTCGCATTGTTTTCTCCATCACCCCTAGCACTATGGGGAAGAAGAACTCTAAGGAAAAGGGGAAGGAACTAGAAGTGACGGCTCTTGAGTAGCCAAAAGCAAAAGGCCATGACAAAAGGCCGAAGAAAGTTGATGTTAGTCGTCGCCCCGAGAAACAAATCATGGGAGAAAGAGAGGATTTCGGGGATGAGCAGCCTAAATAACCACCAGTCGATAGGTGGGATAGGATCAGAGACACCAAGCTATCAAGGAGTGTGGCTGAACTCAGGAGCACCATCGAGTTCATGAAAAGTAGGCTCTCGACAGACAACAAAAGAGCTACCGCTTATTACTCCCAGATATATTGGTATCTGATGCCCCCCACACATCACTGCCCTGAGCTGATTGATGCCATCGCATAGAACTACCAGCCCTCCTCCAGGCAAGTGGTAGATGCCTTCGGGCACAAGCTTTTCTCCATTTTGAAGGAAGATGTCCAGGCAGCTTTTGCACCACTACAAGGCCCTCCTAAAGGGTACACAGTTCGCAATGTTATTCTTAGCGAACAGATGGAGAGGTTCACATCCTCCAACTACATAATCAATTTTTTGCAACAGAGCCTCAAGAGCGGGCTTCCTTCGGGCAAATTGCCCCAGATGCCCCTACCCTTGGAGGCCTTCAAAAATGTCGACATCTTCTCCATCATTGCATGGGTGGCAGGCCTATCTACTGACGCTTCGGTGCACCCATGGCAGGTGTCTTTGGCTGAGTGTATCTCCAGAGGGGAATTTTATGCCCTTGATGCTTCGAGGCCGAGCACCAACCCAGTATTTTTTGACTGGGCAGAATGGGTGGCCAGGACCCTACATACCCGGCTCGCCAGCATGAAGAATCCTGGGACAAATAAGTACTTTTCGCCATGTTCCCTTCTTGTTTGGTTATTTTTCTTTCATGTACATAGAAGTTTCCCTTATATTGCTATTACGGAAAGTGGCGAGGATGGAAATCCTCTGCCTGTATACCAGTGGACCCCTCTCCTATTGAAGACGGAGTCCTATTATTCTTTTAACCAACAATTTTTGGGACCCGTGATGCATATGCTAACAGGGTCTTCCCCTCGAGTTCCCCTCCTCCTAAGGGACAAGGTGGTACAAGAAAGGAGGGGAGACATTTTTCAGCTGACACAGGGGCTTGTAATTCGCATATTCGGCTTCATAGGGAGGCCTTTTTCTTGCCAATCTATCCCTTCGAATACCAGTTCGCATTGGAGGCCGCTCGGCAGAGTGATGCAACAAACGCCATTTATGGCCATGGACGAAAATGGGCTCACACCTACGATTTCCCTTTCAAGATGGGAGTTATCGAGGTGTTTGCCCTCAAACAAAATGTTTTCTTGGAGGAGAAGCTCGCCAATTTTGGCCTAGTCCAGCTTCCTCAGCAATGGCTCTATGACCCCTTGGGGGTAATGAGGGATCATCTTCGATTCAAGAACTTCCACGCTTGCCCCTATCCCAAAATTGTGGAGCAGAGGAACAATCCCAGCGGGAGGGATCTGGAGTGGCACTTGGAGAAAATGGAAATGCTACCTCCCTGGCATGAGTTCTACCCGATGGAGGTCGCATATGACCCAGTTCGGCACCCTCTCCCGAGCCCCAACTCTACCTTCTGGAAGAAGGCAAAAGATGATTTGAAGGAAGCAACGAAGGATTGGGATGTGGCCCAATTAAGAGAGTGGTGGATAATGAGGGTCCATCATCGGAAGACAAATTCTTACGGTCTTTTGTCATCTGACAAAGACTTCATAGCGGTCTATGAGGCCAATGTCGGGACATGGAAGCCTCTGTCCTTCGTCGACCTCATTCCTCCAGCTATCCCAGGTTCGGGTGAAAGCCCAAAGAGAAAGGAAACTACTTCGGAGCCAAAGAAAGGAAAGAGGGCCAAAGCCATGCCACAAAGGCCACCTCCAGTACCTGTGGGAGGCCAAGACACGAGTTTCGAAGAGTCTGAACAACCGCTGGTGAGGACAAAGAGAAAGAGGCCAGAATCAGTGCAAGTGCCTCCAGGCCATCCAAAGCGCCTTCGCACAGGGTTTTCGAGCCCTTCCACTAGGCAACCTACATTGGGTTCGTCCGAAGCAATTATTGAGAGTGCCACGCCACCAAGCGCCACAACCATCCCGGATATCAATGTCATCAATGTGGAGGAACTCCTCCAATCCGAAGGGGACGCCGAGGCAGAAAACATGGAGGTTGGAGATGCCAAAGCAGAAGAAGAACAAGATGCGGCTGCACCCGAAGCCACCACTACCACAATGCCAGGAGGGCACTCAGGTACGCGTTCTCCGCCCCTTGCTCAAGACTCACCCATACCCCCTGCGACCATGGCCAAAAGTTCTCACCAGTCTCCCTTACGTAGCCCATCGCCCCATCACACGTCACCCGTGACTAGTCCAAGTCCATCCCACGATTTCGGCCGAGATAAATCCATTGAAGTCACTTCGCCCACTCGCGCTGCCACCCCCTTGATTTTTAGCAGAAGCGGAGGTATCGCTTCAACACCGAGCCCCACCACCCAATCCCTCATCTCGCATGATGTGGCCGCCATTACCGAAATGCCCGCTACACCCACCGTCGGACCATTTGGCGAGACATCCCCCATCCATTCCCTATATTTGTTCACTCCTTTGGCTGGTGACCCAGCCTTGTTTGAATCAGAGATGTCTTTGATCAAGGAACGCCCCCTTGCCGAGAAGCTGCTCCAAGCTCGGCAGAATACCGACAAAATCTTGAAGGAGGCGAGGAAGAAAAGAGGGCGAGCGATGGCTCAAGTTGAAAAATGCGTCGTGTTTGATTTAAAAGCCGGGAAGATGCACAAGATCAAGAAGGTCCCTAAGGTGCAGAAACCCCTGGATGAAATGACTCCAGTGGACTATGATTACCAGGAAACGCCTAAGGACCTGGTGCATCTAAATGTAGACAATGAATCGGCATCCATGCATGTCCGAATTGAGACCTTTAGGGCTCATGCAGTCATCGCCAACCAGCGCAGGATCGAGGCCGAGGCCGCCAATGTTAAGCTAGAAGAAGATCTGGCGAGGGTCCGCTCCAAGTTGGCAGAGGCCGAGGGGAAGTGCAAGGCCATGAAAAAGGAAACGTGCACCCTAAAACAGCAGGTTCAACAGCTCCAGTCTATAGCCGAGAGTCAAACGCAGAAACAGATTGAGAGTGATCTAAAGGCCAAAGAGCTGGAAGACAGAATTACACAAATGCAAGCCCAGCTGCACGAGAAGGAAGACCTGACGATGTTCGATAGGAGCAGAATCAAGGAGATTCGTGCCCACTTGCTCAAGAATTTTAGGTCTCGGTGTTCCAGCGCCCTCACAATACTAACCTTCATCATCGAAGCCCAGCAGGCTATCGTCGAAGGAGGGCCGATCATTGATGAGGTCACGCAGAAAGCCAAGCGCCGGCTCAAGTTAGCCTTCGACGTCCAAAGTGCAAAATATCAAGACTTGCAGGTCACTGCGATGACTCGGACGGCTAGGGATTGGTCCACGGCTCAGGCCACGGTTCACGCCTTCTTTTCTAAGGTGCAAAAAGCTCAGAAGGCGAGAAGACTCCAAGACATTTTTGACAATGAGCAGCGTGCCTCGATGAATTATTTTCAGGACCTCTCCTCCTTGGGTTTCCCGAGTTTCACAGACGATGACGGGAACCTTTTGACTAAAGATGACCTCAAGCCAGTCTGGTTCCAGTTCGAGGGCGATGTCTCAGAGATAGACGGATGGGCGGAGCCGATCTCAGAGGGGCAGATAACCGACTTCATCTTGAGATACTGCAAGATGGTAGCATGCCTAAATGATTTATTCATCAGGGCCAAGCATGCTGACATCGGGCAAATTGATCGGTTTCACGTTTTGGTTAAGGCACTACAGGATCAAGAGCCATTTCAAAAGAGTGCCTGGACTCATGTCCGAAAAATGATGAAGCGCATCCGTGATCGCCTCGAACCATCACCTCAGCCAGAAGCCACGCCGGAGGAGGAAGAAGAAGAAGGAGAAGAGGAACAAGAAGAGGGACAGGCCGCAGAAGCAGGATCTGGGGGAGATCAGTGACTCCATAGCCCAATGGATCAGGACTAAAGGGTTCTTTTGCCGAGGCGAGCTCGTCACCCCGCGAGCCGCCAAGAATGTTGACACTTTTTGTCACATTATACAAGGGGTAGAAGAATAGTAGAATTTTGTATAATATTTCCTTGTTAAAAGTTTTTCTTTTATTTTAAGTTACAACAATTTTGACTCTCCTTTTATAAAATGAAGAAGAAAGAGCTTCGCTACCAAATAAGCCAAGGAAAATAGCTTCGCCGAAGGAAAAGGAGGAGAATATGGAAAGAGCTTCGGGCCCGAAGCACTTTAAATCACCACTTCGGGCGAAAACCTTGCGAAGTAATTTCGTCGAAGAAAATACAAAGATAACGCTTCGCACCGAAGCATTTTCAGCAGCCGCTTCGGGCGGAAGTTTTACGAAGCGACATCCAAACGACTTCGCCGAAGGAGGAGAGCATAATCCAAATCAGCCAAGGCAAGGAAACTACTTCGGGCCCAAAGTATTTTCAACACCTACTTCGGCCAGTTTTCACCCAAAGCAGTGGTGCCCGAAGCAAAATGACGAGAGAAATGCTTCGGGAGGATATTCCCCAAACCACAGTTTTGAGAGAGAATCGGGCCGAAACATTTTCCAGCCGAAGCAGTTTCGCTAGCAAAGGACAAAGGGCCCCATTTCAAAGATGGAACCCGATCGGCAATCAACATCCCCGAAGAAGTTTATGCGAAGCATTATTCTACGAAGAACAAATCAAAAGGAATCTACTTCGGCCCGAGGCTTTAGCGAGGCGAATATGTAGCGAAGCACTTTTTGGGCCCACGTTCCAAGGCGGGCAGCTTCCCAAGGTGATCGAAGGCCCCTCATAAGTACCCCCTTTCTTGCCCGATAGGTCCGCTGACTATTCCTGGCAAACGAAAGGGACGTAACAATCCTCGAAGTAAAACCCGACGGGCATAGCGATCACTCAAGCACAGCATCCAGAAGCTAGGGACACTCGGGCGGTGCATTAAATGAATATTTCCATGGTTGACCCGATCACAGTTGCCAATTTTGGCAACCGATTTGAAAACTCAATCGCAGCAACCACGAGGAGCCGATTTCTCAGAGCCCGAGGGTGTACTCCACCGATTTTGTAATAATGACTCAGAGGGTCGGGTCCTCTATAAAAACCCAGGCTTTGCAATGTAAAAGGGGGGAACTTTCTGCTAGAAAGCTACTATAACTTAATGTCCTACATCTAATACTAAAGATTTTTATGCTCCATTTCTCTCTTTTATGCTGCCTTCTATGCTTAATTCTTTTGTCTATTTGCACTCGTATACTGAGACTCTGAATCCTGAATCCGATGTGCGATTGGGAACTGTACCCTAAAATTCACCCTGAAGGATACATAGGAGAGGAAAAACGCTTTGTCATTTTCTTTTATGCTGCCTGGTGGATCGAGGTTTCTATTATTCCCTCTTCTTAATCGTTGTTACTCTGAACCCTGAATTCCAGCGAGAGAGAGAGGAGAACCCTGCGAACCCGTCCAGAGGATACATAGGAAGTTCGGCACTTCATTTCTTTCATCTGTTCTTGGTGTTTTTTGCTGCTATTTGAGTTATTAGTGAGTGATCATGCTTCCTATTCTTCCCCACCTTAAATCATCAATCTCTAACCCTTATCCTTTTTTATTTCTTTCTCTAACCCGAACTCCTTTTATTTCTTTCCTGCACTCTTATCTCAAACCCCAAAAGTAGATTAGTATAGGAGCCGACCTTTCTCCAGAGATTGGCACGAGGGGCATCTCTTCCTCTCGGCCTTTCAATGTTGGTCGCAGGTCCAGGGCGCGCAAACCCACCGAAAGTCCTTTCCTGTGCGGATTTGATGACCAAAAGGTACCAACATTTTTAAGACCAAATGGCATCACTTTGTAACTAAATTTCTCCCATGGAGTGGTGAATGTAGTTTTATGCTGGTCTTTGGGTTTAATCCAAATCTGATTGTAACTAGAAAAACCTTTCATTAGGGAGAGCATATCATGACTTGCTATTACGTCTACAAGAGCATCTATGTTGGGCAATAGGAATAAATCCTTTGGGGTTGCCTTATTGATATCCTTTAAAGCCATAACCACAAATAGATCGATCGGATGTAAGTATCGAGGCCCAAGATAAGCCATATCAATTTCATCCTCAAAGTCATTATCACTTATAAAGAAACCATTGGAATTCATCTCTATCCCTAGGTTGGGGTTATGGCTTTCCTACTAATGCCCCATATAGGATAGCTCAGTATCATCTTCATAGTCATCATCACTTATGAAGAATCCATTAGCATTTGTCTCTAGCCCAACGATGTGGCTTGTATGTCTAGGTCATAAGTAGACCATCTCTATTAAGTCCTCTGACTCAAAGTCACTTTCATATGACATGTATTCATCATCATTCAAGATGTATTCACTCTCATATGAGATGTATCCACTCCATGTGTGGCCTATCCGAGGAAGGTTTTGCACATACCGAGGCCCATGGTAGGCCAGGCCAGCTTCATTTTCATCCTTGCTTGGGCCATACTTATATTCCTCTTGTTCATATACATTCATCAAATCTTCCTCCCATAGGATGGCTCCTGATTGCGGCACTTCAAGAGAGGATTCAGGGTGATTTATATCAGGCAGTATGATATTGATCGTTGACACCCATTCGTCATCCAAATAGTTTCTCCTAGGAAGCTGATAGGGATTCCAATTGATGTCCTCCTCTAAACAAATGCTTAACCTATCTAAAGATGCTTCTAAAGAGTCATCATGACTCTGCATTTGATAGCCTAAAATACACCTATCAATAGGTAATTGGTATTGTAGCTAAAATGGCAACCAACACCCTTGCTCATACAGGCCTAGGCCATAGCCATGCCAGTGATACTATTCAAAGTACTTCAACATGAACTCAAGGTTCGATAAGTAATGGATATTCATGGTGAATGGCTCATCCTTATCCCTTTCTAGATCAGGAGTAGTGTGGATGTAATCTAGATGAGCATATATGAAATTAGTCTAGTTGGGTGGAACTCCTAAGGAAACCACCATCCCCATTGGCATAGTTGGGACTCTTGATCATCCCATATCTTGTGCAAACTCAATAATTGGTGTGAAAGTCATGTTCTACACAAGATATTCACCTAGTTCTATATTGGCTAGGTGAAATATCACTTGGGGTGCAAATTATGTTGTTGATGATGTAGGTGAAGTAGGCTAAGGTACCTCTTCGACTAGTTCTTGGGAATTTTCCTCCTCCATGGGAGTAGGGATTCCTATAACTAATATGGTAAAAATATCCTTGGGTCCTTCCTCTACTAGGGGTGCCTTCAAATTCTAGTTATTTTTTGCCTTATCTGTCAAAGGATTTTCAAAAGTGCCAGTATATTTGGATGTAGGAGGTGGTGTGGATGTGGATGGGTCACCTTGCATTGATCTACTTTTGCTTCCTAGATGTGTGGTTGGGGATGAGGGCCTTATGTACAAGTGCATTGAAATAAGGACAAAGTCCCCCAACAAGTTGACTTGATGCACATACTTGAATGGCTCTTCATCGGATGGAACCACATGTACTTGTCTCTCATTCACATACTTGATGCATTGGTGCATGATTGAGGGTATGCACTTCATATTCCTAATCTATGGGGATGCCCTAGGAGGATGTTATACTAAATTGCCCCTTCTAACATGTGACACATCACAGGGATGGTCTTATGTCCTACATTTATAGGAAAAATGATTATACCCATGGTGTAGAACAGCACATCATTGAAAGCCTTGAGCGTGTAGGAATACAAGACCATGTTGGACTTAGGGATCTTCAAGTGCCATATAGCCTTGGTAGTGGTGATGTTGATTGATGAGCTCGTATCGATTAGGAATCACTTGAATGGTATGTTGTTAATATATGCAATGATGTGCAAAGGTAGTTATGTTATAGTAGTTGGTACTTCTTTTATTTATGATCATAAAAATGGATGATGGGCTCTTGGCACTGTTGCACTTGCTCCACAAAATATGTGAACACATTTGGGTTCTTGTGTTGGAGCTCGATTGATATAAAAAACTCCATTAAAGTCTCCATGTGCCTAGGGGACTATTGTATAAGCTTGTAGATGGACAACTTAGCTAGAGTTGTTTGTAGATTTTGTTCTAGTTTACTTTGAATAGTTACCATAGATCTCACTGGCAGACCTGGGGAATTATTTTGCACCTGTATCTACCAAGGTACAGTTAGGATATTAATGGGAGATACTGGAGGATATGGTTACCCATATCTTTGACTCCTAGTTTCCATGTTAACCAACTCAACCATTTTGATGCATCCCTAAATAGGTGGCTTGAATCAAACTTGGTTGACCTGGATACCTTGATATCTAGGGGCCTCATGATTGGGCAATGGGTTCTTGAATACACCCATATATTTATTGTTTTGATATAGTAGGTTGTCAACTCTTAACTCTCTCTTTTCAATTATGTTTTACATAACATTCATGAATCCAATGCAGTTCTTGATATCATGCCCCTGTATCCTGTGATATGGGTAGTATTGGTCTTCCCTGTATCCCCTTGTCTTGGGATAATTAGGGTCAAGAAGTTGCATGTTAGGACACCTTATCATCTACACCTCATTCAATTTATCGAATGTTGATTTCATCGATTCATTTATAGGTGTGAAATAATAAGGTAGTCGACGTTCCCTATTTTAGCCATGGTTTCTCTTAGGATCATAGTTAGCTAGCAAAGGTTGCACCTAATAATTTTAGGGTTGTTGTCCATTCCTCCCATTTGGTGTGGCTCATACTACCTAATTAACTTGAGCAAGATTGGCCTGATTCTACTTGTTCTTATCATTCCAATTATTCTTTCTCCACTCTTTCTTGTTGTGGAGCTTGAGGTCTCCCTCATTGACCTTAATGTCTTCAATAAGCTTGGCTTGAGCCAAGGCTTCTTTGAATGATTCATATTGTTGTAGATGCAACAACAGAGAGATGTGCTTTGTGTAACTCTTTGTGAATATTTGGATTAGTTCTTTTCTTGGGATGAAGAATGATAGATTTACCATGATTTTTCTCCACCTGTCCCCATAGTCCATCACTAGCTCATCATCATACTATTTCAAATTGTCTAGATCAGATAGGTTCACCTTCTTCTTGGCACTGAAGGAAAAGTATTCTAGGAACGCATTTACTAGTTGCTCAAAAATGATGATGCTAAGATTGGTCAATTGGTTGAACCATTGAGTTGTTGTGCCAGAGAACATCATGATGAATATTATCAACATCAAGGTATCATTTTTGTCAAAGGTGGAAGCATGCATTCATGAATTTGGTCACATGTTCTTACGTGTCTCCCTCCATTTTAAACTTCTCTAACCTAGGCATCTCAAAGTGCATAGGATATGATGGGCTCGAGACTGAAGGGCACAGAGGCTAGTTGTGAATCTTGCTCAATGCTAGCTTTTATCTACCCATGTCCTACTTCTATAGAGACTTGAATCTCTCAATGAGTGTTTGGTATACCTTCAAGGAAATAATCTCATGTTCCTAAAGGTTTTCTCATGGTGGTAAGGGAGGTAGCCCTATGTTTATCTAGTTTAGGCATTTGTACTCATCTCCCATGACCATGGTTGGAGGTTCATAATATGTTTGTTCTTGATCTTCCATTCTTGTTTGGTCCTCATTGAATTGCATTTGCTCGAGGTCTAGGTATTGTTGATGTTGTGGAGCATGGTGAGCATGCTCATTTCTTTGTCTAGCACCTCTCTCCTATTGAGAATCGGTATACCTTTCATGTTGATACCTCTCACCATCTATGTGTATATCTGCTCGAGCCAACCTCTTTGCTAGCTCCTCATGCTCAACTCTTTCTTCTCTTGAGTGCTACTCTTGTAGGTGTAGGTGCATTTTCCTACATTCTTCTTACTCAAGATATTTCATGCATTCTCATTCTATGCATAGCTCTTATTCCAAACTACATATGTAGTTAGAATGACCTACTATTGAAGGCTCATATCTTTCAAACTTTGTGCAAGGAGTCCTAATGTTGAGACCCCCAGGGGAGGCTCTAACTTTGATCTTGCCCCTATTTGCTAGGGTAACCTATTTTGTGTACTACATTATGGGTTGAGTACACTCATGATATGAAGTAGTGTATGTGCTATAGGTTCATTTTGAAGCTTCCCTTGGTTCATTGGTGTGTCTAGTAGATACGTTACATAAACTTCCTAAAGAAGAATGTTTAGTAGCAATACTTCTAGGAGCTGGTCTCAGGGGAAATAGGTCTAACTTATCTAGCTGTCTGGTCCTCTATGGATGATCTCATGGAGTGTCATTGACAACAATGAGGTTGTGATCCAGAGGTATCCTCCAATTTTCTAGGAGGCTATAGGATGTCCTTGTTCTATGATTTGATGCAAGTTTGTTATCTTACCCCTTAGTGGGCTGATATGTCCTATGTGTATTATGTTAGGTCTTGGGCCTTGTAACCTTTGTATGCCTATGCGATGATGGATGCCTTGATGCCTCCTCATGTTGGCATGATGATGGAGGCCTTGAAGCCTCTGCATGTCTATGCAATGAGGTAGGTCATGATGCCTCCACATGTCGATATGAAGAGGGAGGTCATGATGCCTCTACTTGTTTATGAAATGTGAAAGGCCTCAATTCCTCCTCATATCTATGTGATGAAGGAGGTCACAATACTTCCAGTTGTTTATGTGATGAGGAAGACCTTGAGTCTCTTGTTGGGGTTTCTCGAGGAGTCCCCCCAAGGTTTGAGTTGTTTCCCACAAGACTTACCAAACTTTATCCAGCAACACTATGGGTAGGTGGATCAACGCCAGTGTGATTGTGAGTGTGAGGAGAACTAGTTTCCCCTTGGTGTTGGACCGGGGGTGGTTGCTCCATGTGTACACCATTCTGATTATGCATTATCTTATTAATTAGGTTCCAAATCATGCAAACAAAAAAAGTAGGTGTTTATCTCTTTTAAGGATTAGTGTGTTCCCTAAACTATTTGGTGTGTTTGGATTTGTTGTTGATCTTAATTTCTTGTTCATGTTTTAAACTTATAATGAGGGAAATCAATCAAAGTGGAGACTAGGAACACTAGTTCCGAACATGATTTCACAAAAGAGTCTAGGGTACACCACTTAAATCCTAGTAGGGGGTTTTCCTAGCTCTTCCACTCTAAAATAGTGGGAGACAGTTTGAACACAAGTGACCTGCACCAACTTAAAGAAGTTCTCTATTCTATATTAGGATATCTAGGGAGAAATCTTGTGGAAGGAGATGAATTCCAACTTCATCGGTCTAAATTGGGGGTCGGTGATGAAATACAACCACACCAATATTTTTTTAGAACGTGCAAGTGTGTGGGGTTCTTTTTAATATTACATGTAAATGAAATACATCATTGAGCAAGCATGATATTTCCTATATGCCTAAGATAAAATATATTTTCACTTCATAAAGATGCATGTATTTAACTTATATGAACTTTAAAGAATGCATTCTATTCTATGAATTAAAGGCCACTAGCTGGGTCACATGTAAGCAAACTAACACATAAGCCTAGCATGTTGGAGACTAGGGCAGACATTACAATAAGAGGCCCATTGTTCCTAGTAGTGCCTAGAGGAAACTATATAAAACTCTAAGAAACATCTAATGCATTTTCTTTTCCCATTATCCTTTAAGTTTCCTAATTAAACTATGATTTCACTTGCTATTTTTAGAAATAAAAGTTGCAGATAAAAAACATAGAGAAATAGAGGATAAAACCAACCTCAAATCCTACTCTAATGGTGGAAATTTTGTCCTCTATTGTACTTTGTTGTTGGATTCTATTGACTAGAGTGGATGATTCTGGCTACTAACTATAGGAGTGACTATGATCAACTAGTTTCTATCGACTAGAGCGGCCAAGACCTACGGGTCACTTTCACCTAGAGTGGCCAAACTTGCACACAAAAAAACCTATGAATGTCAATAAATTGACTAAAAAATAAAACCTGGTGGGAATCACATCGTGATTGCCATTTGTATGACCCCAGGAAGTGTGCACCACAACTGAACCTACTTTCAATGTTATTATTATATCAAATACAAAAATAAAGAAAGCATGCAAGCACATATAACACAAAAGTAAAAAGCAAAGAAGTGTTCTTTTATTAATGCTTCCAAATCTTGGTTACATGTACATCCCTCTGAGGGATACTCATTTTGATACAATCAATTACAAATGGAGCAATGGTGAATGTATCCCCTGCAAGTGGATGGTGCACCTTCACAGGCCTCTTAATATTGCACACAAAACTATATGGGGGCTTACAGATACACCCTTCTCCAGATTTGGTCCTAGAGGGATCTTTGTGCTCCTTCTAATCCAATCCAATCCTGAAGACCTGTACTTGCACTCATGGAAATAACAAAGTACACTTAATAGGATGGGCTACCTCTTTGGATGAGGCCTTTGTTAATAGATTTGAATAATCATGATAATAATGAAATACAAGCATAAATAGAATAATAAATGCATGAAAATCTAAGAAATATGAAATAGATGCATTGATGAAAACAAATATGAGCTATGACTAATTAATAAATTGAGTAGTAATGAATCTAAACTAAATCAAAGGGAATAACATCTATACCATAAAATATGCTTGCGGGCCACTGTCCGAGATAACGATCATGTTATGAAGATCTTCTCCTTGTGAATTAGGGGTTTTTACGCTATCTTTCTTACTACACTTGATGTTCAAGTGTTGCTAGGCGTGTCTCCTACACTGATTGGCAATTGGGAACAATGGGTCTAGATACTAGTACGTGGATGTGGCTCATCCATATGGTGCTCCAATGCTCTTCAAAGTGATGTAGCTTGGATCTCCATTTTGATAGGGCTTTGCTACACAACTCTAAAACTTCACAGATATTTTTCTCTTCGTTGGAGAGTCCATATGTAGAATTTCCTCTTAGATCTAGACCTTGGCTTCCTAGAGAAGCTTCAATATAAATTGCATTCGACTGATAATTTTAGGTGGGAAGCATTAGTCATAAACTGGTATTGAAGGGGTAGTTAGGAGGAACTCAAGGAGTTCCTCACCAAAATCCACCTACTAACAATGCCAAGATGTAGTTAGAATGCATGATCTAGGCCTGTATTCATGGATAGACTATGGATAGTGCTAGCTGCTATCAAGTTTAGCAGTTAGGTGTGGTCATTGTAGTCTTTAGTGGCCAGCTATGGTGGTTGTTCTCCTTGAGAGCATTTAGGCCTAGATGGGCTATAACTACCATGTTTGAGTGGTTAGGACCACTACTTACTCTTGGAGAGATCCAAGAGGATTCATATGGTATTCAAATGTGTCCATATGGGTAGTCTCCTAAACATGATGTATTTTAGGTGTCTACACTTAGAGGAGCAACCTCTACCCACTTTGTGAAGTAATCCATTGTAGTTATGATCCACTTGTGCTAGCCTGATGAGTTAGGCTTGATATCTCCAATTAGGTCAATGCCCCATTGGGTGAATGGTGCTTCAATGATCACTGGTTTGAGGGGCATGGTTGCCAACTACTTCTTTCCTACAAAAACCTGGTAGTTATGATAGTTTCTAACATATTTATATACATCCTTAAAAAGGGAAGGCCAATAATATCCTGCTCTCATGATTTTATTAGTTGTGGCTTTTGGAGCAAAATGTCCTCCATAGAAACCATCATGGAACTCATTAATTATTTTTGGGACTTCATTTTCATATAAACAGACTAATAACACTCCATTAGGGTGCTTCCAATAAAGCACACCATCTTGCACATGGTATTTTTGAGCCTGAAGTTTTACTGACCTCATTCTATTTGTTGACATATCTCTGGGAAAAGATAGAGTTTGTAAGTATACCAGAATTTCATCATACCATTTGCATTCTACATTATTGATTCTCCTATTATCATGTATTTCATCTATTGTGATGACATTATTAGAGTCCTCTCCTTTATATGCCAGGTACTTCGCTAGGCCCTATCCTCTTACAGTTTTGACTATTTTGAATTCAGCATCATATTGCAAAAGTTTCACCATCCATCTTGTTGGCCTTCCTAATGGCTCAGATTGGGTAAAAATATCTTTTATTGTTATGAAAGGGATGCAATAGTAAACTTTGTTTGAACCGAATATACCTTTGAAATGTTCTAAAGATTGAATAATTGCATAAGCATGCTTTTCTAGTAAGGTATATTTAAGATGTGCTCCTTTCAGTCCTGAACTCATGAAGGCTATTGGCCTTTCATTATTTTCATCATCTTTTTGTGAAAGAACTGCAACAATTGAGTGTTCAGATGCATATGAATAAATGTTAAAGTCTTTAGAATAATCAGGGCAACTTAGGGCTGGAGTAGTAGAAATGGCTTCTTTTATCCTATTGAATGCTTCCATGTTTTCTATTGTCCATTTTATTTCTCCAGTTTTCTTAACCATGTCATTTATGGGTTTGGTCATCTCTAAAAAATTTGGGACAAATCTTCTGACAAAATTTATCTTGCCAAAGAATGACCTGACTCCTTTTAAGTTCCTGGGAGGAGGAATTTTGGAAATAGCTTCTATTATTTTTGGGTCAATGCTTATTCCCTTTTCTGAAACTATATGACCTAATAATTTTCCTTGTGTAGTCCCAAATATGCACTTCTTGGGATTTAGAGAAATTCCAAAT
This sequence comes from Wollemia nobilis, assembly GCA_028583015.1. NCBI lineage: Eukaryota > Viridiplantae > Streptophyta > Pinopsida > Araucariales > Araucariaceae > Wollemia > Wollemia nobilis. The sequence goes on from JAQPPZ010016831.1 coordinate 4,503,949, forward strand.
TCTTTGCACCGAGCAAAAACTGTAGCTAAATGTTCTAAGTGATCTTCTGGATTCTTAGAAAATACTATGATATCATCCAAGTATACAACTACTATTTTGAACATTAATCCTTTGAAGGCAAAGTCCATTGCTCTCTGAAAAGTAGCACCTGCATTCATCAGGCCAAAAGGTATTCTTAAATATTCAAATGTGCCCCAAGGTGTAGTGAATGTTGTTTTATGTCTGTCTTCTGGATTTATCTGAATTTGATTGTATCCAAAAAATCCATCCAATAGGGACAATCTGGATGAACCAACTACTGCTTGCAATAGTTGTTCCATATTGGGCAATGGGTAATTGTCTTTTAATGAACTCTTATTTAAATTCCTGAAATCTACACAGAGTCTAATATCACCATTTTTCTTTCTGACTGGTACTAAATTGGATATCCAAGAAGAAAATCTTACCTTTCTGATTATTTTGGAATCCAATAATTTTTGTACCTCCTTTTGCATTATTGGGTGTAGAGTAGGGTTATACTTCCTCTGTTTCTATCTAAATGGCTTGGAATCTTCCTTCAGGGGTATTATGTGTGTCATTACATCTATTTTGAAGGTTTTAAGGTCTTCATAAGTCCAAGCAAAATGTTCCTTATTCTTCTTTAAGAAACTGATGTATCCAACCTTTTCTTTTGCTGGCAAGGCCATATCTACCTTCACTATTCTGGGCTCTCTCATTGTACCAATGTTAATGTCTTCAGATATTACTTCTTTGCGTAAAGGCTTGTAAGCTTTGTCAAAATCATCAAATAGACTCTCTAAAGAAACCAATCCTTTGGGTATTCTATTTGTTTTCAGCTGGATTACTTCTACTGGCTCACCTATTTGATCTTTTAGCTTGTCTTCATCTTTTTCATCACAGATTATATCTGCATACTGATTTTGCAAGGTCATGAAATCTTTAATGTCCACATCATCTTGGAAGACCTGTAGGTAAACTATGTTATCTGGCACAGAGGGCTTATAAACTGAAATAGTTGGGAACCTATCCATATATTCTGTAGTTATTTCTGGATGGTCTAGGCCTGAGGCATTTATAGCTAAAAGGTCTGCAACATGATTTTTTTCTCTTGGAATGAATGAGATATTGAAAGCTAAGAATTTTTCAATTTCTTCTAATACTGTATTTTTATATTGCTTTAGCCTAGGATGCTTGGTCTGATATTTACCTTTGATTTGTTGTATAATTAGTTCAGCATCCCCTATTACAGTCAAGTAGTTAATGCCTAATTCTTTTTCTTTTCTTAATCCTAGCAATAAAGCTTCGTATTCAGCTACATTATTGGTGCAAGGGAATTCTAGTCTATAAGGGATACCAAGGTAGTTTCCTTTTATGTCAGTCAGATTAATTCCTACACCTACTCCAGATTGGGACTTAGCTCCATCAAAAGACATGGTCCACATTTCTTGAGTTAACACTCTATCTGATTCAACATCAACCATTTTCATAACCTCTGGATCCATGTTCTTTGCTTCTAGCACTTCCACCAAGAATGGGTTGTGCCATATGGAATAAACTCCCATCCCTTTTTCTTCCATAGAGTTCACTAAGTTTATCATGGTTTCATCTATTTGAATTAACTCTATGGAGTGTTTGTTAAATGGTTCCCTTCGTAAGATTATATTTTCCTTATCTATCATTGGGATAGTAGCATAGGACCAATCCAATTGGATTGAACCTCCCAGTTGTTCTGCCCAATGTCTGTTGAGTAATAGTGAGAAGAAAGGGTCAACATCAACTACTGCAACATCCATTACTATGCCCTTTTTGGGGTGTTGGTCTAAGAAAACCAATAATCCAGTTATCACTCCAACACAAGGAATTTTTCTACTATCCATTACAGAAATAGGGGTAGAATCTCTTGTACATATTAACCCCATTTGGTCAACTATTAATTTGGGCATGATATTATGTGAAGCTCCATTGTCTAGCATACAATTATGAATCACATACCTTTCTCCTTCATCTGAATTATACCTTAATGATACATAGAAGGGTTTGACAGAGGATGGTGATCTTGTATCATGTTGATTTTTTCTAGCAGCATGGCAAGTTGGATCTTCTTTTTGTTCAACTAGTCCAAATGCTCTGCAGACTTGTTCTCTGTATTGCTGAACTTTCATAAGCTCTCCAAATGTGATGTTAACTTTCTATTTACTGAGTTCTAACCCAACATCAAATTCTATATTTTTTATATCTAGTGGTTTGTTGCTTTCTTCTTTGGATGTTTCCTCTTCTAATTCTACTATCTCAGGAATAATATTTTTGAAGGTTCTATCAATTTTCTCTTTACTGATATTTTTATTTGTGAAATTTTGTTTTCTTATTTCACTTGTAGAAGATTTTTCTATTTTGTTAGGGATAGTTCTGTTTCTTAAACTCAGAGTATTGGTAGCTTCTAATTCTTCCACTTCCTTAGCAGTGGGGATTAGTTTCCCTTGCTTCATTTTGTCATATCTTGACTCATGTGGTTTTTGCAAGATTTTAGTTCCTTCAACTACAAAAATTTGAGGATGATGATTTGAAGAATACTTATCCATATTTTCTTCAAACAACCTTTCTCTGGACTCATCTTCTAGAGACCAGCAAGCATTAATTCTTATATCCTCCTCTGAATCATCATGTAAATCTACATTGCACTGATCACTTAGGTGAATTCCACATGCATCAGGGTTATGAGGTGCATCACAGGTAGAGAAAAAATAGGGAAAACCTTCTGCTATGTTTGCAGATGGTATAGGGTTAGGAACACTGTTATGATCTCTATCAGATTCTCTATTTTTCTAGTTATTGTTTCCATTATTCCTACTCCTATTTCCTTCTTCAGGGCCATTGTTGTTTCCCCAATTTCTATTGAAATTTTTCTTAAAGGGAGGGTGATTATCAACATGTGGTCGCTCTATTTGTGATGTCTCACCATTATTACCATTATTTCTTTCAATTCTTGCTAACCTGTTGTTCATGGTATTGAACATCTCAACCATTTGATTAGTCAGTTTTTCCATTGGATCTATTTCAGTTCTTCTTTGTATATCAAATGCTACCCTTTTGGGCTTTCTCTCAGGTAGATTGACTTCCAGAGAATAAGGCTTCATCTTACCACTATCAAGCATGTTTCTTTCGATATCCATTACTTTTTCCATACAACTATCAATGGTAGTGGCTTGTTCTTGCCTTAACTCATAGTTAAACTCTCCTTGAAAAGCATTTTTATAGAAACAAATGGACTGAATATCACTAGGCCTAAGGTTGGTAGGGATTTTGTTTCTAGTTTTTGAGAACCTTTTGTTAAAGTCACTAACAACCTCATTTTCCTTTTTCTTCATAGTGGCTAACTCAGTTAACAAAGATTGTTCATTTTTCCTTTCATCATATTTCTTTAGGAAAATAACTTCCATTTTAGTGAAATCTGGGATATCATTATCAGGGAGAGAATTGAACCACTCTCTAGCATATTTTTCTAAAGTTTGCAAGAATAGTCTTAGGACTACATCTTCATGCTCAACCTCTAGGCTATCCATTGCATACATAAAACTTTTGATATGATCTTCTCCAGTTATTGCATCATTTCCTATAAACTTGGGAAGGTATTTATGGGCTTTATTAGGTAAGGCATTCAAATTTGTAGGTAAAACAAATGGCCTGTATCTATTAGTTCTCCATAAATGAACATTGTTTTGATTTTGTTGATTTGCCTGAGCCATTGTTACTGTAGGTGTAATGGGATTTAAATTTATAGCAACAATGCCTACAGGGATATGGGTTTGGGTAGCCTGAATATAATCTAATGGATTATCTACCATAGTATTACTATTAATCAGGCAATGAGAATAATCACATGTATCTTCTACAACAAAATTCAAATTTTCATCTACAGAGATATCAACAACAATAGTATTTTGATCTTTATTTTTTCTTACGTACCTCCTAATTGTAGGACAAGATTTACTTTCATGCATAGTATTCTTAAGAAGTGGAATTCTCTGATTATAGGTAAGTACCTCAGGGTTCTCAAATTTTGGGAATAGCTCCTTACCACTTCTCCTGGTGTGCGCCAACACGTTCTACTCTTTCTTCCTTGATTTTTGATTTTTGGGTTCGTCTAGACAGAGTCGCCAGCATAGGTAGTGCAGAAAGAACAAAATGTATAATCAAGATTGCTTGATCCTTAACTCTCAGCCTCACAGGGGATGGTTCTTGGAGGAAATTCAAGAAAATCAAGAAACGTAAAAACACTTCAAAATACAATTGAAAACTACGGGCAAAATAAAATAAAGAACATAAAAAGTCATAAAAATCAAGACGTAGGTTCTTTATTCCTATTGGCTACTCATTGATTAAAATATAATCGTTTGAAAGAAATATTTTAAAAATACAAATCATCTAATTAATAAGTCTATCCCTAACAATGACACCAAAAACTATTGGAACCATTTCTTGCATCCATAGGATACGATTGTCACGCTACAAGAAATCATTTGAAACCAATGAGCTATTACAGGCTCTGGTCAACCTACCTCTTTATTCTGATTAACGAAATATTGCTAAAAGAAACGTACATAATGGGTAAGGAAACCCCAATGGTAAACTTATGATTTTACAAGTATTACACACTCCAGATTTAGTTATACATTATCTATATAAAATTGACCAAGCAAAGACAACTTAATTATTATGCCTTATGTAGACCGGTGCCTATCCAATTGGGTTGTTATAGCAATTTAACAACATTCATAATATGAACAAAAAGAATGGGGAAAAGAAGAATCGGCACCATTAAACTCATTCGAATATCGTAATCAGTCTAAGGGTTAACCGATGAAAGAAATGCTCACAATATGTTCAAATATCGTAACCTATTATGAGGAAACACACATAACTGAAGACAAAGAAATGATAAAACTGAAACCCAAAATTGTATTAATTTCTTCAATAATGATTACATGCAGAGTTGGCAGAATGCCATTAAACTCTATTTTCATAGTTTAATACAATGAGAAAGCCTTGTTCAAATGATGTAACAAGACTTCATCAATCTTCCTTCTAAAATGTTAGCAAGGAGAATCTCTGGACTTCAGGCTCAAAAAGACTGGAAATATTCTCAGCTCTCCGAACGCAGCATTACCAAAACCTGCACAACAAAGGGAAGAATGAGGGATGACAGAGAAAAATAGACACAAGGGGAATACAACACAACTCAAATGGGCACTCAAGTATACCTCTTAGCAAAAATGCTATCTCTAAATGCTTGATGCAGATTCTGACCCTAGATGCTTCCTTTTATAGCTTCTGGTTCTTGAATCTATTATTTTTAGCCTGATCTTGGCCTTACACTTGTCACCATCTGATTTGTCCTTCAAAACTGGTACAGCTGGCTTCCATTATCTCTTTTTATTCATACTGTACACCTTTCTTTGGCCTTTTTTGTTTTAACTTGTTCAATCGGTGATATCAGTGCACTGAGGGTCTCCCTCATCTATTCTTCCATCCTCGGTTCCTCCTTTTTCTATTTCTTCCTGATTATCTGATTGACCTTCTACTTTGGATGTTTCCCCTTTCTGAACAACTTGATCTTCATCTCTAGGGGGTGAGCTCATTTCTAGTTGTAGGCTGCATATTTTAATCTCTTTTCCCTTTTTGCCCTGCTGCAACCATCTGATCTATTTTCCAATCATCCTCCAGGCATCAGTGTTAAAAGTTACAAAAAATATTAACATATTCATCTCTTGTAGAATCCTATTTTTCTGTATGCTAATATAATTTTTACTTTTTTCATACTGGGTGATCAACATCTCCATAGTATTTACTAAGAAGGTGGTTTGTCTGGTCATTTCTGGCTCGTCATCGGGCTCACAATCAAAGTCTTCTATTTTATCTTTAAGGAGATCCTCTATACTGGCAGTTTCTAAGAATTCCTCCAATGATAACCCAATATCTACCAATTTCTCTATTATGTCATCCAATAGACTAAACATTTCTGCAACATTATTGAGCCATCTTTCTCTGTTTGATCCAAACATAGCTGCCTTCATGAATTCAATATTACACTTGATCTCAATACCATCATTTAACAACACTTCTTGGTTCTACATCTCCTCGAAATATTTTGACATTAAGTCGAGGGTAGGGTGAATGATCTCAAAGTCTTCTTCCCTCTAACAAATCAGGCTTTCCATTTCTTGAGTAGTAACTCGAATCACCCTAATCTACCTGAACATCTCAGTGATCCCCTTGATCTTGTCTCAAATTTTAATTGACATCTCCCTTTTTATTGTATTCAAATAGTACGTATAATTGAGGATTTTTACCACCAAGGGGGGTTGTGCTATTGGGGTGTTCTTCTGCGCCAACTCTTCCTTTAGTTTATTTATTAAAGCTTGCATCTCTACTTTTTCTTTATCACTTATTTCTAGTTGGCTCCTCAATTATGTATTACTTTGATGAAGTTGGTCCATAGTTTGCTCTTGTACTGCTTTAGCTACTCTGACCATATCACCTTCTTTTCCATGTACTAAAATTCCTCCTATTTTCTCATCGATTTTGAGAACAATAGGCTCTTGTAGGGTAGGTATGTGTACTTCTACCATATCCGATTTGGGAGTCTCTATTTCTACTCTAATTGTAGAATTATCTCCCCTGCCTCCCATTCCTGCTACCACTTGTAGCTCATGCTCCTCGGCAACACTAAAAATTGTTTGTTCTTTAGATCTCTCCAACACAACTTTCATGGAGGGCAGTGATAACTTGGGTTTCTTTGTTTTTAGGGTAGATAAAATTATTTGCTTCTTAACTCTGTGATCTCTGAAGATACCTCCAAATCCACCTGCTCTTCTCATGTTCATCTATATTACTGATGGAATTTTTATCTCCTTGTCTTTTATCTTCAAAGAGTTGGGAATGGCTCTGGGAGCTAACTTCCTCACACTGGTCACTACTAATAGCTGGCTAGAAATGGGAACTATAGCCTGCTTGGGAGAAGTCAGCTCCTGAGTAGGTGCAACAACAACTTCCTTTCCCTTTGCTGTACTCAAGCTTTTAGAGACTTCTTGGGAAGTGTTGGGTGTTGCCTCTATTCTGAGGTGAGTATCATCAGGGGCTCGGACTTGTTGTTCTACAACATCTACAGAGCTCATAGTGACTTCCATCTGATCAATACCCTGATCTTCTATCAATTCTAATAGGGGGTCTTCTCTGATTGCTTGGGTGGCTTCTGGTAAGAGGGGGGCTATAGATTCCACTAAAACTCTTCTGACTAAAATCAATTTAGGGGGGTAATCATAGGCTTTCTAAACTTATGAATTGCCCCTATTTTCAAAGGGGAACTTATCCCATACAGTCTTCAAATATTTCCCTTTTTCTATAGCATCTAATAATTCTTCTTCATAAGCATCTCTCCTATGCTCGACCTAGGCATAATCATGATTTTTCATTAACCTCTCATACTTTTTATCTGGATCGTAAGGTCTCCAAGTTATCTCTTCAAAATCCATGAGATCTAAATCATACATCCCCTTGAGTAAAGCTGGATATCCTATAAATACATAACTTCCAAATCTACAAGGGATGCTGAGCCATGGAACTCTACCATGCTTCTTCACCAGTCTCATTTTAGCCTCTTCGACCACCTGTCTACACAGCTCTAGGGCAGCGAGAGATAAGGGACAATACATAGGTAACATTTTAGGGGGAATCTTAGCTCCATAGAGCCGAATGTATGTGAACCCCTTAGAGAAGAAATAATCTCCTATATATTTTTCCTTTATGAAAGCTCTTACCCTAGGCCCTAGTCTCTCAAGGAGGAAACCAGTTAGAATCCAATGAATTTCAATCATGAAAATATCACAAAACCAACCCATGTGAGTACGACCTTCGTGTATCCTCCAAAAACTAGTCTAGACATAAGGACTCTCAACGGCCCCAACCCTCTTTTAGCTTTCCTCTCCTAATTGTCCTACTAGCAGGTGTATGAGGATGGAGTAGTGAGAAAAATCAGGCATCTCCTATCTTTGTTTCAAAATAGCCTCTTTTAATTCTGACAACTGTGAGTGCATTTGATCACTCAATTCTTGCTCCCAAGCATAAATTGGGGTGTTTATTGCTCGGTTACTCTGTGCTACTAAATACAACACTTTCCTACCCACTACACTGAGGTCTTGTACCCCTAAAATGATATTAGCCATATCACAAAAATCTTGGACCCATGGTTTGAAAGCAGTTTTTCTGATGGGAAACTTATCAACTATTTTCTCATGCTCTTCAAAAAATGATTTAAAAATATCTAAATTTGTTAACATTCGAGACTGCCTTTCAATTACCTATTGAATCAGCTGAGTATTGGAAGGTGCTAGATTGAAGACTTGCTTGATGTGTCTAGCCGCGATACTGAACACTGGTCGATCTCTATTATCTCGAAATATCCTGGTTTTCTTGTCGTACACCACAGCTAACTAGGCTAGTAGGTCGAAGGAGTAGTATACCCTTGGACATATCAACTTTCCCAGATTACTGGTCCACCTAGTACTCTTGGGAAAACCCTTATGTTGTAGTCTCCTCACTTTGTGAAATAGGTCTGCTAGCAACCAAGGGGCTCTATGATCATTCTCCATTGTGCGAGAAAAACTTTGGATGCAAGTATTTTCAATTTCATACTATTGTGCAAGAGTGAGCTTTTTATCGGTCCCACTTTTTTGGGTGAAATCATACATCGTACTCCTAGGCACAACTGGTCCGGGGAGCTCAACATATGGCAATTGGTCTATGATGAACTTTACTACTTCTTCTATGTCCTTGGGTATGAAAGTAGTTCCCCAAGCTGCCATATCACTCTCGATAACTATTCTAGCTCACTGAAATGAAACTCTCGAGTCTCTGCTCACTTTTTGCTCTTTTGAACCAGTTCTTTGCTCAAGATTACCAGGGTGGTAAGGTCATTTGATATTGCGAGTTTAAATACTTGATGGCGAAGTGGGTTCACTATCATCGCATAACTTGTCATTAATATAGCATCACCAACTGCCTTTTCAAATTTACCAATGGAGATTTGCCAAAGTGTCACTTTCTAATGTCGAATAGTTATGGTAGGTGGCTTTCCTCGTCTTGCACGTCCACGAGGACTTTGATCTGTGTACTTGCAATCATTCACAACTTCCCTATTGGTTACCGAACTGATCCCTCCTTTGACATGGAAATACAAACATGGTGGTGGTGGCTTTTCATGAGAAAATGTTCTACCTTTTTGGTCTTGAAAGAGATTTAGCTTCGAAAATAGTTACATCATTAACAAGGTGGTGATCATTTTGGGGATCTATTGTCATATTTGGTTATTGAGGTGTGTGCCCATCGGATCCACCAACTCATGATGACCATTGGATGGGATTCACAGCATTATACTTGCATTTGATACTTTTGGACCTGCAAGAATGTTAGCTCTATAATATAGAAGATATATGTCAATGGTGGTCATGCACATTATAGAAGATATTCTAACATTTTATTGGTTAGTCAATTCACCTTCATATTCTAATAATAATCATCACTTAATATTTAATTGGGGTTTTATCCTTCATTGAATATTGATTTATTAAAGGATAATCGAAGTGATTAAAAATTACTAACCTCTGGTTAATGCATAACCCTTAATGACTTGCTTACCTTGCTAGTGGCTCATCGTTCGATCAAACACACGATCTTGCACATTCGTCCGATTATCCAGACCTGTACCAGAGTTTACTGAGAGAGAGGGGGTCATTATCAATGTGGTTAGACCCTTAATTAACCTTAATTAATTATCCGTCAGTGAAATAAACCATATCTCTTAACCTTCGGGCAAATTGGTCATGCGCGACCATCGGATCTGGTCGGGGTTCACCGCTATTGTTAGATCTAGTAGAGCTATACACCTTTTATTGGACTTTATTTTCCTTTGATAGTCATGAATAAGCATAGCCATTGGATCAAATTGGGGATAAGCATGACCATCCGATCTTGGTCAAATATTACTTAGTCAATGACTATTTTAACATTATTCATATTTTTTAATCCAAGTGCCACTATCGTATCTGGTTGGATAGAGCGAGGTCATCTGATTAGGTCATAATTATACCCTTTTTAATGGGTGATTGCTCTGATAAAGCACCACCATTGGATATTTACCTGGAATGAGCATGACCGTTGATTACCTTTAGCTTTTTGACTCATCAACCTTTGATGGCTTCATGGGATCATAGTCGTAGGATTAGGTTGCATTTGAGTACGACCGTTAGATCTTAACATGATGAAGTGCTATTGTAGGATCAGGTAATATCTTTGCCACCATTAGATTTTAAAGAATATGGGGAATCTAGATTTTCTTATTGGTCGGATGGGTGGCTGTAGGCACTGTCATTGGATTAAATTACGATCAAGTACTACCATTGATATCCATCATCCATTTTCTAAATAAAGTCCTTTTTAAACCTTTGATCAACTTATTCAAAGTGCAACCATTAGATTAAATAGACTCAGGTGCAATCGTTATATTTGCTTGAATGCGGAGGCATTTGAATTTGACTTGGATGGAAAAATTTTAATGGTTGATTGTCTTGAGATGCATGTTGTTGTTGATTTTTTTCTTGTAAGGGCACCTCCGTTGATATTCCTCGGTCCTACACATGCTTTAATCATGAGTGCAAATAATGATTTTAGGCTAACCTTGGTGATTCATGGTAAAAGCACATCCGTTGGATCAACTCTCGATCAAGTGCAGTCATGGATTTTTCATGACCTTTTATTTGGTGATTTTAATTTATCCTCAGGTATTTAACCCCTTTGATGGTAACTTTATGAATTTTCAAAAGAGTGCAACTGTTAGATTTTATCATGGTGAAGCGCGACCGTCAATCTCCTATAACTTGCAAGTTTGATAACCAAAAAGGGGTGCATTATTTTATTTTGATAATCTTTGATTAAGCCAAAAGGGGGTAATTAATAATGTATTAAGACCCTTGCTAATGCATGATTAATTCTAGATTTACCTCCATGTTACCCGATACTTTTACCATTCCATTGCTTGGACTTTGACTCGAGCGCTACCATCAGATCTTGATGAGGATTGGTACAACCATTGATTTTTTCCAACCTACGGGGTTAGTTACCAAGGGGCACTTATTTTTAACCTTTGATTTAGTGAAAAAGGGGGGAATTAGCTAACGTGTTAGACCCTCACTAATATCACTTAGTAGCTCTAATTAATCTTTCGGCCTTTAACCCCTTTAATGGTAACTTTATAAACTTTTAAGAGAGCACGATCATTCGATTAAACTATAATCGAGCGCTACCCTTGGATCTTATGAAATAGCTCAATGCTTAATTAAATAAATTTACCATGGTACTTAGGCTTTCAAACTTTAGACCATGGTGCTTTAAATATTTGACTTATTAAAGCAAGCACATCCATTCAATTTCACCTTGATGAAGTGTTGCCCTTAGATTTGCATGATTTGTATGTCTTTTTAATCAAGGGGGTGCATGCCTTTAATATTAACCATATGTTTGAGACTTTAGGCTATGATATTTTATTATACCATTACTTTTGACCTGATCAATTTATCTATCAGTTGGCTTATTAAAGTGCATCCATCCGATTAAGGAGGATTTGGGTGCTACCTCTAGATATGATCAAGGTGCCCAATAGTTAATCAAAGGGGGGCGCATACCTTTGAACAATTAACATTCTTATTAAGACCTTAGGTTCTTAGACTTTAGACCATGGTGCTTACCTTGCCCCTTAAATGATTTTATTAAAACTTTACTTAGGCTAGAGGTGACCTCGGGTCCAAATATTTTAATAATACTTTTAGATACCTTGGGACTTAGGGGTTTATTATTTTGACTTAGGCCCATAAGTTATGATTATTTTTTAAAATGAGGGCTCACATTAAAATAATGGATCATAAACCTTACTTTAAAAGAGTTAGGGTATTTATATGTTTTGACCTTTTTAGTGTATGCTTATATAATTTGACCTTTATAGTCTTTTAGGATAAAACAACATTTATAAAAGCAATCCAATAATGGCTAAGGTTAGGTTTATAAACCAAACATTGAAGGTCAACTTCTCAGATGAAAATGCAATAGGGGCCAACAACATTTGCTAATTTATTGAAACCAAAAATTTAAAATTGGGGGTTTCAGATGTTGAGTCAATTTTGGCTCCAATAGGGTGAAAAGGATATGAGACATTAATTGATTAAAGAAGTGGTTTTTGTAAGTATTCAATTACTCGAGGGTGTGAAATGAGGAGTATTTAGTGGGGGATATGAAGAAAGGGGTATGAATAAAGGGGCATGAAGTTAGGTGTATGAATTTAGGGAGTATTAAGAAAGGGGTATGAAGAAATGGGTATGAGATTATGGGTATGAAGTTAGGGGTATGAAGAAAGCGGTATGAAGTGAGGGGTATGAAGAAAGGGGTGTGAAGTGAGGGATATGAAGTTAGGGGTATGCAACCTTAATTTATTAAGGTTAGGGGTATGAAGAGAGGGGTATGAATAAAGGGGTATGAAGTGAGGGGTATGAAGAAAAGGTTATGAATTTAGGGGTATGAAGTTAGGGGTATGCAATTAGGGGTATGAAGTGCGGGTTATGAAGTTAGAGGTATGAGACCTTAATTGATTAAAGAAGCATTTTTTTTAATTATAAAATTTAATTAAAAAAACATTAGGAACTTTAAAATTTTAATTTTAACTTTATTTTTTTTCTTTTTTTCTTAGGAACTTTAAAATTTTAATTTTTTAACCTTAGAAAAAAAAACAAAAAAATCAAAACGTTAGAAAATCAAATTTTTTTCAAAAACTTTAGAAAATCCAAAAAAATCAATGTTTCTTCATACCCCTCACCACATCCCTAACTTCATATTCCTAAATTCATATCCCTTTCTTCATACCCCTAACTTCATACCACTTGATACCTCACTTCATACCCCTCACTAATTGAATACTTACAAAAACCAATTCTTTAATCAATTAATGTCTCATACCCCTAACTTTAATCAATTAAGGTCTTAGGGTTTAGGGTTTAGGGTTTAGGATTTAGGGTTTAGGGTTTAGGGTTTAGGGTTTTAGGTTTTAGGGTTTAGGTTTTAGGTTTTAGGGTTTAGGGTTTAGGGTTTTAGGGTTTAGGGTTTAGGGTTTAGGGTGTGAAGTGAGGGGTATAAATTGAGGGGTATGAAGTTAGGTGTTTGAAGTTAGGGGTGTGAAGTGAGGGGTATGAAGTGAGGGGTATGAAGTTAGGGGTACGAGACCTTAATTGATTAAAGAAGTATTTTTTTTAATTTTAAATTTTTTTAATAATAAAATTTATTTAAAAAAATAGGAACTTTAAAATTTTAATTTGAACTTCAATTTTTTTTTCTTTTTCTTTGAGGAACTGAAAAATTTTAATTTTAATTTTTAACCTTAGAAATTTTTTTAATAAAATCAAAACTTTAGAAAATAAAAATTTTTCAAAAACTTTAGAAAATCCAAAAAAAATCAATGTTTCTTCATAGCCCTCACTTCACACCCCTAAATTCATACACCTTTCTTAATACCCCTAACTTCATACCCCTTTCTTCATACCCCTAACTTCATACCCCTCACTTCATTCCCATCACTAATTGAATACTCATAAATGTTGGACATTTTGAATAAATGAGTTGTCATTGATGTCAAGAGTGAGTGGTCATTGATGTGAAAAGTCAGTTTTAGTGAGCAGTACAAGGAGAAGCAGTTTTGCAATCAGTGCAAAAAGGAGAGTCCGCTTCAAGACGGCCAGATCCATTTCCAAGCAGTCAGATGTGGTCCAAAGTGGAAAGAAGAGGCCTAAGAAAATAATATTATAATATTTTATTATAATATTAAAAAGAGAAATTTAAATTAAATAATATAATTTTATTATAAATAAATAAATAAATTAATTAAATTAGCTTCCAAAGTTATTTAAGTTAATTATAATTTAATTATACATTAATTTATATTAATTTAAAGAACCCTAAAGAGGGTTATAAGGTTAAATTAAAAATTGAATTTGAAATTTGATTTAAGCATCGACATTTTATGGCATGAGGCCTTCGTGTATAAAAGGTGGAAAAAACCTTTGCCTTACTCCCAACATACCATCGATCGATTTCCTAAGCTCCAAAGTATTGTGCGCAAAAAGGAGAAAGAGTTTTTCATGTTTTGAAAGGTCTTCGGTGGAAAAAGGTTTAATAAATAGGAGTGAGGCCCCTCTTACCTTGCACAAAACTATGTAGTGTAGTTGGCAATGGTGGATGGGGCTAAGTATTTTGGAAGGAAAGGAGTGTAGGGTTCGAATCTCACCAAGTTCATTTTGCAAGGAAGAGAGGGCATTTTTATTTTGTGCAACACTGAACGAAATGAATAAAGGGAGGTTTGTGCCTTACCTTCCTTGTGGAATCAGTTAGCCCATGTGGTGGGCTAGCGCCTCGATAAGGCACTTGGTTGGAAGTGGTCTTGCATTCAAAATCCACCGAGGCCTTTTGGCTAGTGTTAAAGGTATGCGCTGATGTCATTTATCTTGGTTGTTTGATTATTTTGGATGTGCTAAGGTTGAAAAAAATAAAATATTTTTGATGTTTATAAAGTTTATTTTTGCCTAAATTATTTTGGATATTGAGTATTTGAGGGAGATAAAAGGGTAAGCAATATTATTTTGAAATTTTAATTTTTGAGGTTGATTAATTTAGGGTTGGATATTATAAGGAGCAATTGACTAATTATTTTTATGTATGATTTGATGATTTCTAATTTCAAGGAGTAATAAGGTGTATTTGAGTTTGATTATTTTTGTAATTAAGAAATGTTTCTAAGAGAGAGTTAGTGTGCTATTTTGTTATCTAACTATTAAAATTAGCAAAGAAAACAATTGTGTTTAAGATAGGTTTTGAGGTCATTTTATTCATCAAACAAAAAGGTATAGGCACATATTCCTAGAGAGTTATTTTTGAATGTTGTGAATGCTAAGTTGGAGTGAAAAGGATTATTTGATAAGCATTTTTGAGTTTGGTTTTTCTGGAATGAAAATTGATTCTACAAACCTTGTTTGATAAACATTGTTGGAAATATTGAGTAAAGCTTTCATATGCTTGAACTAGGGTTTGTGCAAAGATCATGGGTATCATTGTTATGTGAGATTGTTTGATAAGCATTGTTGGAAATAATTGAGTGAGAGTTGATATATTTGGACTAGGGTTTGTGAGCAAGAATTATTTTATTGAGTGATTGGTTGAGTATATTTGGTTGAGCCTAGTCAAGTGGATGTGTTGAAGTGATAGTTCAAGTTATGTGAAACAAATTGTTCCATATTATAAATTGATTTGAGAAATATTTTGAGTGTTTGTGAGTGTAAAACATATTGATTCTCTAAAAATTCTCTATATTTTTCTATGAGATTGGACAAATTCTAGTGAGGACTTGTTGAGCAGATTTGAAACAAGTCTTTTAGAAGACTTGTGAGCAGAGTTGATTGATTGATTTGTTCAAACCTTGAGTTAAGGTTTGGGGTAGATACAATAGAGTTGATTTTGTGATTAAGTCAAGCTTTGTGTTAAGGCTTGACGATAAATATTGAGGATAGATTTGTGCTAGACTGAAGGACTATGTTTAGTGAAAATTTGAGGATAGAGATTGAGTAGATTTGTGCTAGACAAAAGGACTGTGTTTAGTGTAGATTTGAGGATAGATTTTGATACAGATTTAAGGATATGTTTGTACCAAACCAGAGACATAGATTGAGTAGATTTGTGCTAGATCGAAGGATTGTATTTAGTGTAGATTTGAGATAGAGCAAAGAGTAAGCTTTGGAGGTGATAGAGTATAGAGGATGAGTCTCTAGTGGATAGAGATCCATTAGAAAAGGTAGTGAGGATAGGTATTCTGAGTGAGTATAGGAGTCTTCAATGGATAGATATAAATTAGCCAGTGCAGTGGAGGTAGCAGTTCTTATAGAATATCACCAACCAAAGCATAGGAGAAAGGAGTTGTCCTCTAGATAGAGATCCATGAACTTTATCAAGGGATTGGTGTCTCCTTTGGACAGAGGTCCATAAACATTATAATAGGGAAAGGATTCCCAAGAGAATTTATTTGAGAAAATTTTATAAGGAATATTTTCTCTATGGAGTATCCAACCTTGGGTGAACCACATTAAATCATGTCTCTCATGTGTATGATGTTTTGTGTGATGTTTATTGCTCTAATATTTTTGATGATATCATATGGATTAAAAAGCAAAAAGTTTTATCTTATATTGTTCACCCCTCTCTTAGTATAAGCACATATTCTTCAATAAAAACCAATTATTTAATCAATTAATGTCTCATACCCCTAACTTCATACCCCTCACTTCATACCCCTAACTAATTGAATACTTACAAAAAAAACTTCTTTAATCAATTAATGTCTCATACCCCTAACTTGAAGGTTTATGGTTTAGGGTTTAGTTAAAAAAGTGGTCTTGGTAAGTATTCAATTAGTTAGGGGTATGAAGTTAGGGTTATGAGACATTAATTGATTAAAGAAGTGGTTTTTGTAAGTATTAAATTAGTTAGTGGATATGAAGTTAGGGGTATCAAGAGAGGGGTATGAAGTAAGGGGTATGAAGTTATGAGTATGAAGAAAGGGATCTGAAGTGAGGGGTATGAGATCTTAATTGACTAAAGAAGTGGTTTTTGTAAGTATTAAATTATTTAAGGGTATGAATAAAGGGGTATGATGTAAATAATATGAAGAAAGGGGTATAAAGTGAAGGGTATGAAGAAAGGGATATGAGGCATTAATTGATTAAAAATTTGGTTTTTGTAATTATTCAATTACTTAGGGGTATGAAGTTAGGGGTATGAATTTAGGGGTATGAAGTTAGGGGTATGAAGTGAATGAAGTTAGGGGTATGAAAAAAGTTAGAAAATCGATAAAAAACAATGTTAATTTTAAAAAAAATCAATTTAAAAAAAATAAAAAACATTTTTTAAAAAAAAAATCAATATTTCTTCATACCCCTCACTTCACACCCTCTTCATCCCTAACTTCATACCCCTAACTTCATGCCACTCACTTCATACCCCTCACTTCATGTCCCTCACTAATTGAATACTTACAAAAACCAATTCTTTAATCAATTAATGTCTCATACCCCTAACTTCATACTCCTAAATAATTGAATACTTATAAAAACCACTTCCTTAATCAATTAATGTCTCATAACCCTAACTTCAAGGTTTAGTATTTAGGGTTTAGTTAAAGAAGTGGTTTTTGTAAGTATTCAATTATTTAGGGGTATGAAGTTAGGGGTATAAGATATTAATTAATTAAAGAAGTATTTTTTATAAGTATTTAATTAGTTAGGGGTATGAATTTAGGGGTATGAAGTGAGGGGTATGAAGTTAGGGGTATGAAGTTAGGGGTATGAAGAAAGGGGTATGAAGTGAATAAAGTTAGGGGTATGAAGTGAGGGGTATGAGACCTTAATTTATTAAATAAGTAGTTTTTGTAATTATTCAATTATTGAGGGATATGAAGAAATGGGTATGAAGTGAGGGGTATGAATAAAGGGATATGAGACATTAATTGATTAAAGAAGTGGTTTTTGTAAGTATTCAATTACTTAGGGGTATGAAGTGAGGGGTATTTAGTGAGAGGTATGAAGAAAGGGGTATGAATAAAGGGGTGTGAATAAAGGAGTATGAAGTTAGGGATATGAATTTAGGGGTATGAAGTAAGGGGTATGAATAAAGGGGAGAAGGAAGGAGGGGAGTGAGGGGTATGAGGCCTTAATTGATTAAAGAAGTGGTTTTTGTAAGTATTCAATTATTTAGGGATATGAAGAAAGGGGTATGAAGTGGGGTATGAAGAAATGGGTATGAAGTGAGGGGTCTGAAGTAAGGGATATGAGACATTATTTAATTAAAGGAGTGGTTTTTATAAGTATTAAATTACTTAGGGGTATGAAGTGAGGAGTATTTAGTGAGGGGTATGAAAAAAGGGGTAAGAAGTTAGGGGTATGCATTTAGGGGTATGAAGTGAGGGGTATGAAGCGGGGGGTATGAAGTGAGGGGTATGAAGAAAGAGATATGAGACATTTATTGGTTAAAGAAGTGGTTTTTGTAAGTATTCATTTACTTAGGGGTATGAAGTGAGGGGTATTTATTAAGGGGTATGAAGAAAGGGGTATGAAGTTAAGGGGTATGAAGTTAGGGGTATGAAGTTAGGGGTATGAAGTTAGGGGGTATGAAGAAATGGGTATGAAGTGAGGGGTATGAAGAAAGGGATATGAGATATTAATTGATTAACGTAGTTTTTTAAAGTATTCAATTACTTAGGGGTATGAAATGAGGGGTATTTAGTGAGGAGTATGAAGAAAGAGGTATGAAGTTAGGGGTATGAAACTAGGGAGTATTAAGAAAGTGGTATGAAGAAAGGGATTTGAAGTTAGGGGTATGAATTTAGGGGTATAAAGAAAGGTGTAGGAATAAAGGGGTATGAAGAAAGGGGTATGAAGTTAGGGGTATCAGACGTTAATTGATTAAAGAAGTGTTTTTTTTTAATTGTAAACTTTAATTAAAAATAATTAGCAACTTTAAAATTATAATTTTAAATTTATTTATTTATTTCTTAAGAACTTTAAAATTAAAATTTAAATTTAAATTTTTTAACCTTAAAAAAACAAAAAAATCAAAACGTTCAAGAAATTATTTTTTTTTCAAAAACTTTAGAAAATAAAAAAAAAATCATTTTTTTTCAAAAAATAATCAATGTTTCTTCATACCCCTCACTTCACACCTCTAACTTCATACCACTTTCTTCATACCCCTAACTTCATACCCTAGCTCATACCCACTTCATACTTCATACCCTCACTAATTGAATACTTAGAAAAAACCAATTCTTTAATCAATTAATGTCTCATACATCTAACTTCATAACCTTAACTTTATTCAATTAAGGTCTTAGGGTTTACGGCTTAGGGTTTTAGGATTTAGGGTTTAGGGCTTAGGGTTTGGGGTTTTAGGGTTTAGGGTTTTAGGGTTTAGGGTGTGAAGTGAGGGGTATGAAGTGAGAGGTATGAGACCTTAATTGATTAAAGAAGTGTTTTTTATTAATTTTTTAAATTGTAAACTTTAATTAAAAAAAATTAGAACTTTAAAATTGATTAAAGAAGTTTAGGATTTTAGGATTTAGGGTTTAGGGTTTAGGGTTTAGGGTTTCAAGGTTTAAGGTTTAGGGTTTAGGGTTTAAGGGTTTAGGTTTTAGGGTTTGGGTTTTAGGGTTTAGGGTGTGAAGTGAGCGGTATGAAGTTAGGGGTATGAATTGAGGGGTATGAAGTTAGGGGTATGAAGTGAGGGGTATGAATTTAGGGGTATGAGACATTAATTGATTAAAGAAGTGTTTTTTTTTTTAATTGTAAACTTTAATTAAGAAAATAATTAGGAACTTTAAAATTTTAATTTTAATTTAATTTTGTATACTTAGAAAAAAAGAAAAAAAATCAAAATGTTGGAAAATCAATTTTTTTTCAAAAACTTTAGAAAATCCAAAAAAATAAATGTTTATTTTAAAATATATATATATATATATATATATATATATATATATATATATATATCAATGCTTACTTCATACCCCTCACTTCACACCCCTTTTCTTCATACCACTAACTTCATACCCCTAACTTCACACCCCTTTCTTCATACCACTAACTTCAACCCCTCACTAATTGAATACTTAAAAAGACTAATTCTTTAATAAATTAATGTCTCATACCCCTAACTTCATACCCTTAACTAATTGAATACTTAAAAAATCACTTCTTTAATCAATTAATGTCTCATACCCCTAACTCCAGGATTTAGGGTTTAGTTAAAGAAGTGGTTTTTGTAAGTATTCAATTAGTTAAGGGTATGAAGTTAGGGGTATGAGACATTAATTGATTAAAGAAGTGGTTTTTATAAGTATTTAATTAGTTAGGGGTATGAAGTTAGAGGTATTTAGTGAGGGGTATGAAGTAAGGGGTATGAATTTAGGGGTATGAAGAAAGAGGTATGAAGTGAATGAAGTTAGGGGTATGAGACCTTAATTGATTAAAGAAAGTGGTTTTTGTAAGTATTAAATTTGTTAGGGGTATGAAGTGAGGGATATGAAGAAAGAGATATGAGACATTAATTTTTTAACCTTCAACAAAAAAAAAATCAAAACCAGGGTTATGCATAAGCATGAAATATTGTAATTTGGCTCTATTTAGGATTTTCAAAATTTTAAATTGGCTAATTTTGGATCCTTTCATAGGGGCCCATTCGTCTGAAATTTATGGGGTGGAAGTTTTTTGGGGTAAATTCGCCCATCGTTGATAATAATTAACCTATTTTTATTTTAATTCGCTAACCTCAAACTATAAATGATTTTATTTTTCCTGCCTAAATCTCCCTCAAATTATAAATAATTTTGTTTTTCCCACCCAATTCGCCTCATGTACTACATGTATATATACTA
The DNA here is from genome assembly GCA_028583015.1 of Wollemia nobilis. NCBI lineage: Eukaryota > Viridiplantae > Streptophyta > Pinopsida > Araucariales > Araucariaceae > Wollemia > Wollemia nobilis. The sequence continues at coordinate 4,524,506 of JAQPPZ010016831.1, forward strand.
TAGGGGGTAGCAATAAACATACATCTAAAATACTCTAACTCAAAAATAGCTCTAAAACCATGAAAAACCTATTATTAGTCAACATACTTGTCAACGGGTTGTAGGGTATTATCAATCAGAAGACACTGATTGGTCCCATAAACTTGACAAGGTTGCAGAGGAGTGCTTCTCAATATAAGATGATCGGTTGCAGAGGTGTGCTAATTTTTATTTCAAAAAGAAATCAATGTTTCTTCATACCCCTCACTTCACACCTCTAACTTCATATCACTAACTTCATACCCCTAACTTCATACCCCTCATTTCATACAGCTCACTTCATACTCCTCACTAATTGAATACTTAGAAAAACCAATTCTTTAATCAATTAATGTCTCATACACCTAACTTCATACCCCTAATTTTATTCAATTAAGGTATTAGGGTTTAGGGTTTAGGGTTTTAGGATTTAGGGTTTAGGGCTTAGGGTTTGGGGTTTTAGGGTTTAGGGTTTAGGGTTTAGGTTTTAGGGTTTAGGGTTTAGGTTCTAGGGTGTGAAGTGAGGGGTATGAAGTGAGGGGTATGAGACCTTAATTGATTAAATAAATATTTTTTTAATTGTAAACTTTAATTAAAAAAATTGGATCTTTAAAATTGATTAAAGAAGTTTAGGATTTTAGGGTTTAGGGTCTCAAGGTTTAAGGTTTAGGGTTTAGGGTTTAGTGTTTAGGGTGTGAAGTGACCGGTATGAAGTTAGGGGTATGAATTGAGGGGTATTAAGTTAGGGGTATGAAGTGAGGGGTATGAAGTTAGGGGTATGAGACATTAATTGATTAAAGAAGTGTTTTTTTTTTTAATTTTAATTTTTTTTAATTGTAAACTTTAATTAAGAAAAAAATTAGGAACTTTAAAATTTTAATTTTAACTTTATTTTTTTTCTTAGGAACCTTATAATTTTAATTTAAATTTAATTTTTTAAACTTAGAAAAAAAAGAAAAAAATCAAAACGTTGGAAAATCAAATTTTTTTCAAAAACTTTAGAAAATACAAAAAAATTAATATTTATTTTGAAAAAATATATATATCAATGCTTCTTTCTTTATACTACTCCTTTCTTTATACCTCCAACTTCATACCACTAACTTCATACCCCTTACTTCACATCCCTAACTTCATACCACTAACTTCAACCCCTCACTTCATACCCCTCACTAATTGAATACTTACAAAAACCAATTATTTAATCAATTAATGTCTCATACCCCTAACTTCATACCCCTAACTAATTGAATACTTTAAAAAATCACATTTTTAATCAATTAATGTCTTATACTCCTAACTCCAGGATTTAGGGTTTAGTTAAAGAAGTGTTTTTTATAAGTATTCAATTAGTTAAGGGTATGAAGTTAGGGGTATGAGACATTAATTGATTAAATAAGTGGTTTTTATAAGTATTTAATTAGTTAGGGGTATGAATTTATGAGTATGAAGTTAGAGGTATTTAGTGTGGGGTATGAAGTAAGGGGTGTGAATTTAGGGGTATGAAGAAAGGGGTATGAAGTGAATGAAGTTAGGGGTATGAGACCTTAATTGATTAAATAAGTGGTTTTTGTAAGTATTAAATTAGTTAGGGGTATGAAGTGAGGGATATGAAGAAAGGGATATGAAGAAAGAGATATGAGACATTAATTTTTTAACCTTCAGAAAACAAAAAAAAATCAAAACTAGGGTTATGCATAAGCATGAAATATCATAAATTGGCTCTATTTAGGATTTTCAAATTTTTAAATTGGCTAATTTTGGATCCTTTCATAGGGGCCCATTTGCTCGAAATTTACGGGGTGGAAGTTTTTTGAAATTTGCTCGTCGTTGATATTAATTAACCTATTTTTATTTTGATTTGTCGACCTTCAAACTATAAATGATTTTGTTTTTCCCGCCCAATTGGCCTCATGTACTACCTATATATATACTATAGGGGGTAGCAATAAACATACATCTAAAATACTCTAACTCAAAAATAGCTCTGAAACCATGAAAAACCTATTGTTAGTCGACATATTTATTGACTAGTTGTAGGGTATTATCAATCGGAAGACACCGATTGGTCCCACAAACTTGACAAGGTTGTAAAGGAGTGCTTCTCAAAATAATCTAATCGGTTGCAGAGGTATGCCAATTAGCTTAAGTTGATCAGTTGTAGAGACATATCAATCAACATAAGTCGATCGGTTGCAACTTTACAATGAATCAACTTAGGGCAATTGATACACCTCTACAATTGATCATATAGAGCTCCTAGAAGTTTCCTTGCAAAAGAGCACCTCTACAATCGATTCATATGAAAGCATGACGATTGGTTGCAGGCATGATGATTAGCTGTAGGCATGACGATCATCATGTGTGCAACCGATCGGTTGCAGAGGTGCACTTTTGTAGGGAAACTTCTAGGAGGCATAAATTTTGATCCAGAGCTCCGTTTTCAATTTTTTTTTTAAAACCACCTAGCTTGATGAGATCTAAACAAAAAACTTATTAAAATCCTCAAAAAACTATTTGAAACCAATCAACATGTCTGCAATCAATTAAAACCTATACAATCGATCGGTTACAAACATGTCGATTAGTTTTAGATGGTTTTTTGAGGATTTCAATATGTTTTTTGAGTATATATCATCGAGCTAGTTAGTTTTAAAAAAAATTAAAAACAAAGTTCCAGATCAAAAGTTATGCCTCCTAGAAGTTTCCTCACAAAATTGCACCTGTGCAACTGATCGGTTGCACACATGACGACCAACTACACACATGACGATCAGCTGCACACATGAAGATCGACAGCAAGCATGACAATCGTCATGCTTACAGTCGATCATCATGTGTGTAACCGATCATCATGTGTGCAGTCGATCGGTTGTAGAGGTGCACTTTTGCAGGGAAACTTCTAGGAGGCATAACTTTTGTAAACTTTAATTAAAAAAATGAAACTTTAAAATTGATTAAAGAAGTTTAGGATTTTAGGGTTTAGGGTTTCAAGGTTTAAAGTTTAGGGTTTAGGGTTTAAGGGTTTAGGGTTTAGGTTTTAGGGTTTAGAGTTTAGGGTGTGAAGTGAGCGGTATGAATTTAGGGATATGAATTGAGGGGTATGAAATGAGGGGTATTAAGTTAGGGGTATGAAGTGAGGGGTATGAAGTTAGGGGTATGAGACATTAATTGATTAAAGAAGTGTTTTAATTTTAATTTTAATTCTTTTATATTTTAAGTTTTTTTAATTTTAAACTTTAACTAAGAAAAAAATTAGGAACTTTAAAATTTTAATTTTAACTTTAGTTTGTTTTTCTTTTTATTCTTAGGAACTTTAAAATTTTAATTTTAATTTAATTTTTTAAACTTGCAAAAAAAAATCAAAACGTTGGAAAGTCAAATTTTTTTCAAAAACTTTAGAAAATTCAAATCATACCCTCACTTCACACTCCTAACTTCATACCCCTTTCTTCATACCTCTAACTTCAACCCCTCACTAATTGAATACTTACAAAAACCAATTATTTAATAAATTAATGTCTCATACCCCTAACTTCATACCCCTAATGAATTGAATAGTTACAAAATCACTTCTTTAATCAATTAGTGTCTCATACCCCTAACTTCAGGGTTTAGGGTTTAGTTAAAGAAGTTGTTTTTGTAAGTATTCAATTAGTTAAGGTATGAAGTTAGGGGTATGAGACATTAATTGATTAAAGAAGTGGTTTTTTAAAGTATTTAATTAGTTTAGGGTATGAATTTAGAGTTATTTAGTGAGGGGTATGAAGTAAGGGGTGTGAATTTAGGGGTATGAAGAAAAGGGTATGAAGTAAATGAAGTTAGGGGTATGAGACCTTAATTGATTAAAGAAGTGGTTTTTGTAAGTATTAAATTAGTTAGGGGTATGAATTGAGGGATATGAAGAAAGGGATATGAGACATTAATATTTTAGCCTTAAAAAAATAAAAAAAATCAAAACGTTAAGAAAATTAAAATTTTTTCAAAAACTTTAGAAAATAAAAAAAATAAATGTTTTTTCAAAAAAAAATTAATGTTTCTTCATACCCCTCACTTCACACCTCTAACTTCATACCACTTTCTTCATACCCATAACTTCATAACCCTCACTTTGTACCGTTTACTTCATATCCCTCACTAATTGAATAATTAGAAAAGCCCATTCTTTAATCAATTAATTTCTCATACACCTAACTTCATACCCCTAACTTTATTCAATTAAGGCCTTAGGGTTTAGGGTTTTAGGATTTAGGGTTTAGGGTTTAGGGTTTGGGGTTTTAGGGTTTAGGGTTTTAGGGTTTAGGATTTAGGGTTTTAGGGTTTAGGGTTTATGATCTAGGGTGTGAAGTGAGAGGTATGAAGTGAGGGATATGAAGTGAGGGGTATGAGACCTTAATTGATTAAAGAAGTGTTTTTTTTATAATTTTTTTTAATTGTAAACTTTAATTAAAAAAAATTGGAACTTTAAAATTGATTAAAGAAGTTTAGGATTTTAGGGTTTAGGGTTTCAAGGTTTAAGGTTTAGGGTTTAGGGTTTAGGGTTTAGGTTTTATGGTTTAGGTTTTAGGGTTTAGGGTTTAGGATTTAGGGTTTAGGGTTTAGGGTGTGAAGTGAGGGGTATGAAGTTAGGGGTATGAATTGAGGGGTATTAAGTTAGGGGTATGTTGTGAGGGGTATGAAGTTAGGGGTATGAGACATTAATTGATTAAAGAGGTGATTTTTTTTTAATTTTAATTTTTTTAATTGTAAACTTTAATTAAGAAAAAAATTTGGAACTTTAAAATTTCAATTTTATTTTTCATTTTTTTTCTTTTTTTTCTTAGGAACTTTAAAATTTTAATTTTAATTTAATTTTTAAACTTAGAAATAATCCAAAAAAAATTAATGTTTATTTTCAAAAAAAAAAATCAATGTTTATTCATACCCCTAACTTCACACCCCTTTCTTCATACCACTAACTTCATACCCCTCACTTCACACCCCTTTCTTCATACCACTAACTTCAACCCCTCACTAATTGAATACTTACAAAAACCAATTCTTTAATCAATTAATGTCTCATACCCCTAACTTCATACCCCTGACAAATTGAATACTTAAAAAAATACCTTCTTTAATCAATTAATGTCTCATACCTCTAACTCCAGGATTTAGAGTTTATTTAAATAAGTGGTTTTTGTAAGTATTCAATTGGTTAAGGGTATGAAGTTAGGGGTATGAGACATTAATTGATTAAATAAGTGGTTTTTGTAAGTATTTAATTAGTTAGGGGTATGAAGTTAGAGGTATTTAGTGAGGGGTATGAAGTAAGGGGTGTGAATTTAGGGGTATGAAGAAAGGTGTATGAAGTGAATGAAGTTAAGGGTATGAGACCTTCATTGATTAAATAAGTGGTTTTTGTAAGTACTAAATTAGTTAGGGGTATGAAGTGAGGGATATGAAGAAAGGGGTATGAAGTGAGGGGTATGAAGAAAGGGATATGATACATTAATTGATTAAAGAAGTGGTTTTTGTAAGTATTCAATTACTTAGGGGTATTAAGTTAGGGAGAATAAAGGGGTATGAAGTGAATGAAGTTAGGGGTATAGAGTGAGGGGTATGAGACCTTAATTGATTAAAGAAGTGGTTTTTGTAAGTATTCAATTAGTTAGGGGTATGAAGAAATGGGTATGAAGTGAGGGGTATGAAGAAAGAGGTATGAAGTGAGGGGTATGAAGAAAGAGATATGAGATATTAATTGATTAAAGAAGTGTTTTTTAACAAAGTATCAAGTATTCAATTACTTAAGGGTATGAAGTGAGGGGTATTTAGTGAGGGGTATGAAGAAAGGGGTATGAAGAAAGGGGTATGAAGTTAGGGGTATGAATTTAGGGGTATGAATAAAAGGGTATAAAGTTAGGGGGTATGAAGAAAGATGTATGAAGTTAAGGGCATGAATTTAGAGGTATGAAGTGGGGTGTATGAAGAAAGTGGTGTGAAGTGAGGGGTATGAAGTTAGGGTTATGAGACCTTAATTGATTAAAGTTATGGGTATGAAGAGAGGGATATGAAAAAAGGGGTATGAAGTTAGGGGTATGAATTTAGGGGTATGTAGTGATGGGTATGAAGTTGGGTTTTTCTTGTAGCGCAGTTGATCGTCATGTGTGCAATTGATCATCATGTGTGCAGTCGGTCGTCATGTGTGCAACCAATCGGTTGTAGAGGTGCAATTTTGCAGGGAAATTTCTAGGAGGCATAACTTTTGATATGGAGCTCTGTTTTTAATTTGTTTTTTAAAACCACATAGATCGACGAGATCTACTCAAAAAACTAATTAAAATCCTCAAAAAACCATCTAAAACTAATCGACATGTCTGCAACCGACTTTCACCTCTGTAACCGATTGATTGAAGACATGTCGATCAATTTAAAATGTTTTTTTGAGGATTTTAATATATTTTTTGTGTAGATATCATCGATATGGGTGGTTTTAAAAGGAAAATTGAAAATGAAGCTCTCGTTAAAAAGTTATGCCTCCTAAAATTTTCCCTACAAAAGTGCACCTCTGCAATCGATCGGCTGCACACATGATAATCGACTGCACACATGACGATCGACTGTAAGCATGACGATTGGTTGCACACATGACGATCGACTTTGATCATCATGTGTGTAGTTGATCATTATGCTTGAATCTGATCGTCATGTGTGCAACCAATTGTCATGTGTGCAATTGATCATTTGTAGAGGTGCACTTTTGAAGGGAAACTTCTAGGAGGCATAACTATTGATCTAGAGCTCATTTTTCATTTTTTTTTGTTTAAAACCACCTAGCTCGATGATATCTACAAAAAAAACATAGTAAAATCCTCAAAAACGATATAAAAATGACTATTTCAAACCCTCTGCATTTGACCTACACCTCTAGAAATATATTTCAATTGATTCGCCATGGTTTGAATTTTTTTGGAGATAAATAAATGCAATTTGCCATGTATACTTCTACAAATTTTGCTAGGATTCCAAGATAATTCACCTTTATTTTATAAATAGATTTCGTGGCCGACCCCTTATGCATAACCCTGATCAAAACATTAAGAAAATTAATTCTTTTAAAAACTTTAGAAAATAAAAAAAATCAATGTTTTTTCAAAAACTTTAGAAAAAGAAAAATCAATGTTTATTCATACCCCTCACTTCACATATCTAAATTCATACCACTTTATTCATAACCCTAACTTCATACCCCTCACTTCATACCTCTAACTTCATACCCCTAACTTCATAAAAAAATCAGTGTTTCTTCATACCCCTCACTTCACAACCCTAACTTCATACCCCTAACTTCATATCACTAACTTCATACCCCTAACTTCATAACCCTGACTTCATACCCCTAACTTCATACCCCCTAACTAATTGAATACTTACAAAAACCACTTATTTAATCAATTAATGTCTCAAGTGGTTTTTGTAAGTATTTAATTAGTTAGGGGTATGAAGTTAGTGGTGTTAAGTGAGGGGTATGAAGTAAGGGGTATGAATTTAGGGGTATAAAGAGAGGGATATGAAGAAAGAGGTATGACGTGAATGAAGGTATGGGTATGAAGTGAGGGGTATAAAGTGAATGAAGCTAGGGGTATGAAGTGAGGGGTATGAGATCTTAATTGATTAAATAAGTTGTTTTTATAAGTATTCAATTAGTTAGGGGTATGAAGAAAGGGGTATGAAGTGAGGGGTATTAAGAAAGGGGTATGAAGTGAGGGGCATGAAGAAAGGATATGAAACATTAATTTATTAAAGAAGTGATTTTTGTAAGCATTAAATTATTTAGGGGTATGAATAAAGGGGTATGAAGTTAGGAGTATGAATTTAGGTGTATGAAGAAAAGGGTATGAAGTTAGGGGTATGAAGAAAGGGGTATGAAGTGAATAAAGTTAGAGGTATGAAGTGAGGGGTATGAGACCTTAATTGATTAAATAAGTGGTTTTTGTAAGTATTCAATTAGTTAGGGATATGAAGAATGAGGTATAAAGTGATAATTATGAAGAAAGGGGTATGAAGTGAGGGGTATGAAGTGAATATAATTAGGGATATGAAGTGAGGAGTATGAGACCTTAATTGATTAAATAAGTGGTTTTTTTAAGTATTCAATTAGTTAGGGATATGAAAAAATGGGTATGAAGTGAGGGGTATGAAGAAAGGGATATGAGACATTAATTGATTAAATAAGTGGTTTTTGTAAGTATTCAATTACTTAGGGGTATTTAGTGAGAGGTATGAATAAAGGGGTATGAATAAAGGGGTGTGAATAAAGGGTTATGATGTTAGAGATATGAATTTAGGGCTATGAAGTAAGGGGCATGAAGAAAGGGGTATGAAGTGAATGAAGTTAGGGGTATGAAGTGAGGGGTATGAGGCCTTAATTGATTAAAAAAGTGGTTTTTGTAAGTATTCAATTAGTTAGGGGTATGAAGAAAGGGGTATGAAGTTAGGGGTATGAGAAAATGGGTATGAAGTAAGGGATATGAGACATTATTTAATTAAAGAAGTGGTTTTTGTAAGTATTAAATTACTTAGGGATATGAAGTGATGGGTATGAAAAAAGGAGTAAGAAGTTAGGGGTATGAAGAGAGGGGTATGAAGTGTGGGGTATGAAGTGATGGGTATGAAGAAAGAGATATGAGACATTAATTGGTTTAAGAAGTGGTTTTTGTAAGTATTCAATTACTTATGGGTATGAAGTGAGGGGTATGAAGTGTGGGGTATAAAGTGAGGGGTATGAAGAAAGAGATATGAGACATTAATTGGTTAAAGAAGTAGTTTTTGTAAGTATTCAATTACTTAGGGGTATGAAGAGAGGGGTATTTATTAAGGGGTATGAAGTTAGGGGTATGCAAAAATGAGTATAAATTTAGGGGTATGAAGTTAGGGGGCATGAAGAAAGGGGTATGAAATGAGGGGTATGAAGAAAGGAATATGAGATATTAATTGATTAAAGAAGTGGTTTTTGTAAGTATTCAATTACTTAGGGGTATGAAATGAGGGGTATTTAGTGAGGAGTATGAAGAAAGAGGTATGAATAAAGGGGTATGAAGAAAGAGGTATGAAGTTAGGGGTATGAAACTAGGGAGTATTAAGAAAGTGGTATGAAGAAATGGATTTGAAGTTAGGGGTATGAATTTAGGGGTATAAAGAAAGGTGTATGAATAAATGGGTATGAAGTTACGGGTATCAGACGTTAATTGATTAAAGAAGTGTATTTTTTTAATTGTAAACTTTAATTAAAAAATAATTAGGAACTTTAAAATTATAATTTTAAATTTTTTTTTTTTTTCTTAAGAACTTTAAAATTAAAATTAAAATTAAAATTTTTTAACCTTAAAAAAAACAAAAAAATCAAAACGTTTAAAAAATTATTTTTTTTTCCAAAAACTTTAGAAAATTAAAAAAAAAAATCATTTTTTTTCAAAAAATAATCAATGTTTCTTCATACCCCTCACTTCACACCTCTAACTTCATATCACTTTCTTCATACCCCTAACTTCATACCCCTCACTTCATACCGCTCACTTCATACCCCTCACTAATTGAATACTTAGAAAAAACCAATTCTTTAATCAATTAATGTCTCATACATCTAACTTCATAACCCTAACTTTATTCAATTAAGGTCTTAGGGTTTACGGTTTAGGGTTTTAGGATTTAGGGTTTAGGGATTAGGGTTTGGGGTTTTAGGGTTTAGGTTTTAGGGTTTTAGGGTTTAGGGTTTAGGTTCTAGGGTGTGAAGTGAGAGGTATGAGACCTTAATTGATTAAAGAAGTGTTTTTTTTTTAATTGTAAACTTTAATTAAAAAAAATAGAACTTTAAAATTGATTAAATAAGTTTAGGGCTTTAGGGTTTAGGGTTTAAGGTTTCAAGGTTTAAGGTTTAGGGTTTAGGGTTTAAGGGTTTAGGGTTTAGGGTTTAGGTTTTAGGGTTTAGGGTTTAGGGTGTGAAGTGAGCGGTATGAATTGAGGGGTATTAAGTTAGGGGTATGAAGTTAGGGGTATGAGACATTAATTGATTAAAGAAGTGTTTTTTTTTTAATTTTAAATTTAGGAACTTTAAAATTTAATTTTAACTTTATTTTTTTTTCTTAGGAACTTTCAAATTTTAATTTTAATTTAATTTTGTGAACTTAGAAAAAAAAGAAAAAAAATGAAAACGTTGGAAAATCAATTTTTTTTCAAAAACTTTAGAAAATCCAAAAAAATATATGTTTATTTATATATATATATATATATATATATATATATATATATATATATATATATGCTTATTCATACCCATCACTTCACACCCCTTTCTTCATACCACTAACTTCATACGCCTGACTTCACAACCCTTTCTTCATACCACCAACTTCAAGCCCTCACTAATTGAATACTTAAAAAGACCAATTCTTTAATAAATTAACGTCTCATACCCCTAATTTCATACCCCTAACTAATTGAATACTTAAAAAATCACTCTTTAATCAATTAATGTGTCATACCCCTAACTCCAGGATTTAGGGTTTAGTTAAAGAAGTGTTTTTTGTAAGTATTCAATTAGTTAAGGGTATGAAGTTAGGGGTATGAGACATTAATTGATTAAATAAGTGGTTTTTATAAGTATTTAATTAGTTAGGGGTATGAAGTTAGAGTTATTTAGTGAGGGGTATGAAGTAAGGGGTGTGAATTTAGGGGTATGAAGAAAGTGGTATGAAGTGAATGAAGTTACGAGTATGAGACCTTAATTGATTAAAGAAGTGGTTTTTGTAAGTATTAAATTTGTTAGGGGTATGAAGTGAGGGATATGAAGAAAGAGATATGAGACATTAATTTTTTAACCTTAAAAAAACAAAAAAATCAATACCAGGGTTATGCATAATTGTGAAATATCATAAATTGGCTCTATTTAGGATTTTCAAAATTTTAAATTGGCTAATTTTGGATCCTTTCACTGGGGCCCATTCGCTCAAAATTTACGGGGTGGAAGTTTTTTGGGGTAAATTCGCCCGTCGTTGATAATAATTAACCTATTTTTATTTTAATTCGCTAACCTCAAACTATAAATGATTTTATTTTTCCTGCCTAAATCACCTTCAAATTATAAATGATTTTGTTTTTCCCACCCAATTCGCCTCATGTACTACATGTATATATACTATAGGGGTACCAATAAACATACATCTCAAATACTCTAACTCAAAAATAGCTCTAAAACCATGAAAAACCTATTGTTAGTCTGCATATTTGTCAACTGGTTGTAGGGTATTATCAATCAGAAGACACCGATTGGTCCCACAAACTTGACAAGGTTGCAGAGGAGTGATTCTCAACATAAGACGATCGATTGCAGAGGTGTGCTAATTTTTTTTTCATAAAAAATCAATGTTTCTTCATACCCCTCACTTCATACCTCTAACTTCATATCACTAACTTCATACCCCTAACTTTATACCTCTCACTTCATACAACTCACTTTATACCCCTTACTAATTGAATACTTAGAAAAACCAATTCTTTAATCAATTAATGTCTCATACACCTAACTTCATACCCCTAACATTATTCAATTAAGGTATTAGAGTTTAGGGTTTAGGGTTTTAGGATTTAGGGTTTAGGGCTTAGGGTTTGGGGTTTTAGGGTTTAGGATTTTAGGTATAGGTTTTAGGTTTTAGGGTTTTAGGGTTTAGGGTTTAGGTTCTAGGGTGTGAAATGAGGGGTATGAAGTGAGGGGTATGAGACCTTAATTGATTAAAGAAGTGTTTTTTTTAATTGTAAACTTTAATTAAAAAAAAATGGAACTTTAAAATTGATTAAAGAAGTTTAGGATTTTAGAGTTTAGGGTTTAGGGTTTCAAGGTTTAAGGGTTTAGGGTTTAGGGTTTAGGTTTTAGGGTTTAGGGTGTGAAGTGAGTGGTATGAAGTTAGGGGTATGAATTGAGGGGTATTAAGTTAGGGGTATGAGACATTAATTAATTAAAGAAGTGTTTTTTTCTTTTAATTGTAAACTTTAATTAAGAAAAAAATTAGGAACTTTAAATTTTTTTTAAGTGTAACTTTAATTTTTTTTCTTAGGAACCTTATAATTTTAATTTTAATTTAAAATTTTAAACTTAGAAAAAAAGAAAAAAATCAAAACGTTGGAAAATCAAATTTTTTTCAAAAACTTTAGAAAATACAAAAAAATAAATATTTATTTTGCAAAATTATATATCAATTCTTCTTGATACCCCTCGCTTCACACCCCTAACTTCACACTCCTTTATTCATACCACTAACTTCATACCCCTCACTTCACACCCATAACTTCATAACACTAACTTCAACCCCTCACTTCATACCCCTCACTAATTGAATACTTACAAAGACCAATTATTTAATCAACTAATGTCTCATACCCCTAACTTCATACCCCTAACTAATTGAATACTTAAAAAAATCACTTCTTTAATCAAATAATGTCTCATACCCCTAAATCTAGGATTTAGGGTTTAGTTAAAGAAGTGTTTTTTGTAAGTATTCAATTAGTTAAGGGTATGAAGTTAGGGGTATGAGACATTAATTGATTAAAGAAGTGGTTTTTATAAGTATTTAATTAGTTAGAGGTATGAATTTAGGGGTATGAAGTTAGAGGTATTTAGTGTGGAGTATGAAGTAAGGAGTGTGAATTTAGGGGTATGAAGAAAGGGGTATGAAGTGAATGAAGTTAGGGGTATGAGACCTTAATTGAGTAAATAAGTGGTTTTTGTAAGTATTAAACTAGTGAGCGGTATGAAGTGAGGGATATGAAGAAAGGGATATGAAGAAAGAGATATGAGACATTAATTTTTAACCTTCAAAAAATAAAAAAATCAAAACTAGGGTTATGCATAAGCGTGAAATATCATAAATTGGCTCTATTTAGGATTTTCAAAATTTTAAATTGGCTAATTTTGGATCCTTTCACAGGGGCCCATTCGCTCAAAATTTACGGGGTGGAAGTTTTTCCTATAAATGATTTTATTTTTCCTGCCCAATTTAGGTATGCATAACCTATTTTTATTTTAATTCACCGACCTCAAACTATAAATGATTTTATTTTTCCCACCTAAATCATCTTCAAATTATAAATGATTTTGTTTTTCCTGCCCAATTGGCCTCATGTACTACCTGTATATATACTATAGGGGGTAGCAATAAACATACATCTAAAATACTCTAACTCAAAAATAGCTCTAAAACCATGAAAAACCTATTGTTAGTCGACATATTTATCAATTGGTTGTAGGGTATTATCAATCGGAAGACACCGATTGGTCCTAAAAACTTGACAAGGTTGCACAGGAGTGCTTCTCAACATAATTTGATCGGTTGCAGAGGTGTGCCAATTAGCTTAAGTTGATCGGTTACAGAGATGTATCAATCAACATAAGTCGATTGGTTGCAACTTTACAATTAATCAACTTAGGTCAATTGATAAACCTCTACAACTGATCATCTAGAGCTCCTAGAAGTTTCCCTACAAAAGAGCACCTCTACAATCAATTCAGATGAAAGCATGACGATTGGTTGCAGGCATGATAATTAGTTGTAGGCATGACGATCATCATGTGTGCAGTCGATCGGTTGCAGAGGTGCACTTTTGTGGGGAAACTTCTAGGAGGCATAAATTTTGATCGAGAGCTCCGTTTTCAATTTTTTTTTAAAACCACCTAGCTTGATGAGATATAAACAAAAAACTTATTAAAATCCTCAAAAAACTATTTGAAACCAATCAACATGTCTACAATCAACTGAAACCTATACAATTGATCGGTTACAAATATGTCGATTGGTTTTAGATGGTTTTTTGAGTATTTCAATATGCTTTTTTAGTATCTATAATAGAGTTAGGTGGTTTAAAAAAAAAATTGAAAACGGAGTTTCGGATCAAAATATATGCCTCCTAGAAGTTTCCCCGCAAAATTGCACCTGTGCAATTGATCGGTTGCACACAAGACGACCGACTGCACACATGACGATCAACTGCACACATGACGATCGACTGCAAGCATGACAATCATCATGCTTATAGTTGATCGTCATGTGTGCAACCGATCATCATGTGGGCAGCCGATCGGTTGGAGAGGTGCACTTTTGTAGGGAAACTTCTAGGAGGCATAACTTTTGTAAACTTTAATTAAAAAAAAATGGAACTTTAAAATTGATTAAATAAGTTTAGGATTTTAGGGTTTAGGGTTTCAAGGTTTAAAGTTTAGGGTTTAGGGTTTAAGGGTTTAGGGTTTAGGTTTTAGGGTTTAGGATTTAGGGTTTAGGGTTTAGGGTGTGAAGTGAGCAGTATGAATTTAGGGGTATGAATTGAGGGGTATGAAATGAGGGGTATTTAGGGGTATGAAGTGAGGGGTATGAAGTTATGGGTATGAGACATTAATTGATTAAAGAAGTGTTTTTTTTTAATTTAATTTATTTTTTTTTTAAGTTTTTTTTAATTGTAAACTTTAACTAAGAAAAAAATTAGGAACTTTAAAATTTTAGTTTTAACTTTAGTTTTTTTTTCTTTTTATTCTTAGGAACTTTAAAATTTTAATTTTAATTTAACTTTTTAAACTTACCAAAAAAAATCAAAATGTTGGAAAGTCAATTTTTTTCAAAAACTTTAGAAAATTCAAATCATACCCTTACTTCACACTCCTAACTTCATACCCCTTTCTTCATACCTCTAAATTCAACCCATCACTAATTGAATACTTACAAAAACCAATTATTTAATAAATTAATGTCTTATACCCCTAACTTCATACCCCTAATGAATTGAATAGTTAAAAAATCACTTCTTTAATCGATTAATGTCTCATACCCCTAACTCCAGGATTCAGGGTTTAGTTAAAGAAGTGGTTTTTGTAAGTATTCAATTAGTTAAGGTATGAAGTTAGGGGTATGAGACATTAATTGATTATATAAGTGGTTTTTAAAAGTATTTAATTAGTTAGGTGTATGAAGTTAGAGTTATTTAGTGAGGGGTATGAAGTAAGGGGTGTGAATTTAGGGGTATGAAGAAAGGGGTATGAAGTAAATGAAGTTAGGGGTATGAGACCTTAATTGATTAAAGAAGTGGTTTTTGTAAGTATTAAATTAGTTAGGAGTATGAATTGAGGGATATGAAGAAAAGGGCATGAAGAAAGGGATATGAGACATTAATATTTTAACGTTAAAAAAATAAAAAAATTAAAACATTAAGAATATTAAGAAAAATTCAAAAACTTTAGAAAGTAAAAAAAATCATTTTTTTATCAAAAAAAATTAATCTTTCTTCATACCCCTCACTTCACACCTCTAACTTCATACCACTTTCTTAATACCCCTCACTTTGTACCGCTTACTTCATATCCCTCACTAATTGAATACTTAGAAAAACCAATTCTTTAATCAATTAATGTCTCATACACCTAACTTCATACCCCTAACTTTATTCAATTAAGGCCTTAGGGTTTAGGGTTTTAGGATTTAGGGTTTAGGGTTTAGGGTTTGGGGTTTTAGGGTTTAGAATTTAGGGTTTTAGAGTTTAGGGTTTTGGGTCTAGGGTGTGAAGTGAGAGGTATGAAGTGAGGGATATGAAGTGAGGGGTATGAGACCTTAATTGATTAAAGAAGTCTTTTTTTTATAATTTTTTTTAATTGTAAAATTTAATTAAAAAAAATTGGAACTTTAAAATTGATTAAAGAAATTTAGGATTTTGGGGTTTACGGTTTCAAGTTTTAAGGGTTAGGTTTTAGGGTTTAGGGTTTAGGTTTTAGGGTTTAGGGTTTAGGGTTTAGGTTTTAGGTTTTAGGGTTTAGGATTTAGGGTTTAGGGTTTAGGGTGTGAAGTGAGCGGTATGAAGTTAGGGGTATGAATTGAGGGGTATGAATTGATGGGTATGTTGTGAGGGGTATGAAGGTATGGGTATGAGACATTAATTGATTAAAGAGATGATTTTTTTTTTAATTTTAAATTTTTTTAATTGTAAACTTTAATTAAGAAAAAAATTTGGAAGTTCAAAAGTTCAATTTTAATTTAATTTTTTTTCCTTTTTTTTTCTTAGGAACTTTAAAATTTTAATTTTAATTTAATTTTTTTAACTTAGAAATAATCCAAAAAAAATAATGTTTATTTAAAAAAAAAAATCAATGTTTATTCATACCCCTAACTTCACACCCCTTTCTTCACACCCCTTTCTTCATACCACTAACTTCATACCCCTCACTTCACACCCCTTTCTTCATACCACTAACTTCAACCCCTCACTAATTGAATACTTACAAAAACCAATTCTTTAATCAATTAATGTCTCATACCCCTAACTTCATACCCCTGACAAATTGAATACTTAAAAAAATCCCTTCTTTAATCATTTAATGTCTCATACCTCTAACTCCAAGATTTAGAGTTTATTTAAATAAGTGGTTTTTGTAAGTATTCAATTGGTTAAGGGTATGAAGTTAGGGGTATGAGACATTAATTGATTAAAGAAGTCATTTTTGTAAGTATTTAATTAGTTAGGGGTATGAAGTTAGAGGTATTTAGTGACGGGTATGAAGTAAGGGGTGTGAATTTAGGGGTATGAAGAAAGGTGTATGAAGTGAACGAAGTTAAGGGTATGAGACCTTCATTGATTAAAGAAGTGGTTTTTGTAAGTACTAAATTAGTTAGGGGTGTGGAGTGAGGGTTATGAAGAAATGGGTATGAAGTGAGGGGTATGAAGAAAGGGATATGATACATTAATTGATTAAAGAAGTGGTTTTTGTAAGTATTCAATTACTTAGGGGTATTAAGTTAGGGGTATGAAGTGAATGAAGTTAGGGGTATAAAGTAAGGGGTATGAGACCTTAATTGATTAAAGAAGTGGTTTTTGTAAGTATTCAATTAGTTAGGGGTATGAAGAAAGGGGTATGAAGTGAGGGGTATGAAGAAAGAGGTATGAAGTGAAGGGTATGAAGAAAGAGATATGAGATATTAATTGATTAAGGAAGTGATTTTTGTAAGTATTCAATTACGTAAGGGTATGAAGTGAGGGGTATTTAGTGAGGGGTATGAAGAAAGGAGAATGAAGAAAGGGGTATGATGTTAGGGGTATGAATTTAGGGGTATGAATAAAGGGGTATAAAGTTAGGGGGTATGAAGAAAGATGTATGAAGTTAAGGGCATGAATTTAGGGGTATGAAAAAAGAGGTATGAAGTGGGGTGTATGAAGAAAGTGGTGTGAAGTGAGGGGTATGAAGTTAGAGTTATGAGACCTTAATTGATTAAAGTTATGGGTATGAAGAGAGGGGTATGAAAAAAGGGATATGAAGTTAGGGGTATGAATTTAGGGGTATGTAGTGATGGGTATGAAGTTGGATTTTGCTTGTAGCGCAGCCAATCATCATGTGTGCAGTTGATCGTCATGTGTGCAGTCGGTCGTCATGTGTGCAACCGATCAGTTTTAGAGGTGCAATTTTGCAGGGAAAATTTGAGGAGGCATAACTTTTGATATGGAGCTCTATTTTTAATTTGTTTTTTAGAACCACATAGATCGACGAGATCTACTCAAAAAACTAATTAAAATCCTCAAAAAACCATCTAAAACTAATCGACATGTCTACAACCGACTTTCACCTATGTAACCAATTGATTGAAGACATATCGATCAATTTAAAAGGGGTATGAAGTTAGGGGTATGAGAAAATGGGTATGAAGTAAGGGATATGAGACATTATTTAATTAAAGAAGTGGTTTTTGTAAGTATTAAATTACTTAGGGATATGAAGTGAGGGGTATGAAAAAAGGAGTAAGAAGTTAGGGGTATGAAGAGAGGGGTATGAAGTGATGGGTATGAAGTGTGGGGTATGAAGTGAGGGGTATGAAGAAAGAGATATGAGACATTAATTGGTTAAAGAAGTGGTTTTTGTAAGTATTCAATTACTTATGGGTATGAAGTGAGGGGTATGAAGTGTGGGGTATAAAGTGAGGGGTATGAAGAAAGAGATATGAGACATTAATTGGTTAAAGAAGTAGTTTTTGTAAGTATTCAATTACTTAGGGGTATGAAGAGAGGGGTATTTATTAAGGGGTATGAAGTTAGGGGTATGCAAAAATGAGTATGAATTTAGGGGTATGAAGTTAGGGGGCATGAAGAAAGGGGTATGAAATGAGGGGTATGAAGAAAGGAATATGAGATATTAATTGATTAAAGAAGTGGTTTTTGTAAGTATTCAATTACTTATGGGTATGAAATGAGGGGTATTTAGTGAGGAGTATGAAGAAAGAGGTATGAATAAAATGGTATGAATGTAGGGGTATGAAGAAAGAGGTATGGAGTTAGGAGTATGAAACTAGGGAGTATTAAGAAAGGGGTATGAAGAAAGGGATTTGAAGTTAGGGGTATGAATTTAGGGGTATGAAGAAAGGTGTATGAATAAAGGGGTGTGAAGAAAGGGGTATGAAGTGAGGGATATGAAGTTAGAGGTATGAGACGTTAATTGCTTAAAGAAGTGTTTTTTTTTTAATTTTGATTTTTTTTAATTGTAAAATTTAATTAAAAAATAATTAGGAACTTTAAAATTATAATTTTAAATTTATTTATTTTTTTCTTAGGAAATTTTTAATTTTAATTTTAGTTTTTTAACCTTAAAAAAACAAAAAGAATCAAAATGTTAGGAATTTTTTTTTTTTCAAAAACTTTAGAAAATAAAAAAATCAATTTTTTTTCAAAAAAAATCAATGTTTCTTCATACCCCTCACTTCACACCTCTAACTTCATACCACGTCATTCATACCCCTAACTTCATACCCCTCACTTCATACCCCTCACTAATTGAATACTTACAAAAACCAAAATTTTAATCAATTAATGTCTCATAAACCTAACTTCATACCCCTAACTTTATTCAATTAAGGTCTTAGGGTTTAGGGTTTTAGAATTTAGGGTTTAGGGCTTAGGGTTTGGGGTTTTAGGGTTTAGGGTTTAGGGTTTTAGGGTTTTAGGTTCTAGGGTGTGAAGTGAGGGGTATGAGACCTTAATTTATTAAAGAAGTATTTTTTTTTAATTTTTTTAATTGTAAACTTTAACTAAAAAAAATTGGAACTTTAAAATTGATTAAAAAAGTTTAGGATTTTAGGTTTTAGGGTTTAGAGTTTCAAGGTTTAAGGTTTAGGGTTTAGGGTTTAAGGATTTAGGGTTTAGGGCTTAGGTTTTAGGGTTTAGGGTTTAGGGTTTAGGGTGTGAAGTGAGGGATATGAAGTTAGGTGTATGAATTGAGGGGTATGAAGTTAGGGGTATGAGACATTAATTGATTAAATAAGTGTTTTTTTTTAATTTTAATTTTTTTTAATTGTAAACTTTAATTAAAAAAAAAATTAGGAACTTTAAAATTTTAATTTTAATTTAATTTTTTAAACTTAGAAAAAATACGAAAAAAAAAATCAAAACATTGGAAAATCAAAATTTTTTCAAAAACTTTAGAAAATCCCAAAAAATAAATGTTTATTTTGAAAAAAAATATATATCAATGCTTCTTCATACCTCTCACTTCACACCCCTAACTTCACACCACTTTTTTCATACCACTAACTTCATACCCCTCACTACACACCCCTAACTTCACACCTCTTTCTTCATATCACTAACTTCAACCCCTCACTAATTGAATACTTACAAAGACCAATTATTTAATCAATTAATGTCTCATACCCCTAACTAATTGAATACTTAAAAAAATCACTTTTTTAATCAATTAATGTCTCATACCCCTAACTCTAGGATTTAAGGTATAGTTAAAGAAGTGGTTTTTGTAAGTATTCAATTAGTTAAGGGTATGAAGTTATGGGTATGAGACATTAATTGATTAAAGAAGTGGTTTTTATAAGTATTTTATTAGTTAGGGTTATGAAGTTAGGGGTATGAATTTAGAGGTATTTAGTGAGGGGTATGAAGTAAGGGGTGTGAATTTAGGGGTATTAAGAAAGGGGTATGAAGTGAATGAAGTTAAGGGTATGAGACCTTAATTGATTAAAGAAGTGGTTTTTGTAATTATTAAATTAGTTAGGGGTATGAAGTGAGGGATATGAAAAAATGGGTATGAAGAAAGATATATGAGATATTAATTTTTTAACCTTAAAAAACAAAGAAAACAAAACCAGGGTTATGCATAAGTGTGAAATATCATAAATTGGCTCTATTTAGGATTTTCAAATTTTTAAATTGGCTAATTTTGGATCCTTTCACAGGGGCCCATTCGCTTGAAATTTACGGGGTAGAAATTTTTTTGGGGTAAATTCATCCATCGTTGATAATAATTAACCTATTTTTATTTTAATTCGCCGACCTCAAACTATAAATGATTTTATTTTTCCTGCCTAAATCACCTTCAAATTATAAATGATTTTGTTTTTCCCGCCCAATTGGCCTCATGTACTACCTATATATACTATATGGGGTAGCAATAAACATATATCTAAAATACTCTAACTCAAAAATAGCTCTGAAACCATGAAAAACCTATTGTTAGTTGACATATTTATCGACTGGTTGTAGGGTATTATCAATAGGAAGACACCGATTGGTCCCACAAAATTGACAAGGTTGCAGATTCTCAACATAAGCCAATCAGTTGTAGAGGTGTGCCAATTATCTTAAGTTGATTGGTTGCAGAGACGTATCAATCGACATAAGTCGATCGATTGTAACTTTGCAATGAATCATCTTAGGTCAATCGATACACTTCTGTAACTGATCATCCAGAGCTCCTAGAAGGTTCCTTGCAAAATAGCACCTCTAAAATCAATTCAAATAAAATTATGACGATTGGTTGCAGGCATGATGATTAGCTACAGGCATAACGATCATCATGTGTGTAGCCGATTGGTTGCAGAGGTGCACTTTTACAAGGAAACTTCTAGGAGGCATAAATTTTGATCGGGAGCTCTGTTTTCAATTATTTTTTTAAAACCACCTAGCTTGATGATATCTACTCAAAAAACTTATTAAAATCCTCAAAAAACTATTTGAAACCAATCAATATGTCTGCAATCAACTAATACCTCTATAACCAATCAGTTAAAGGCATGTCAATCAATTTTAGATGGTTTTTTGAGGATTTTAATATGTTTTTTGAGTATATCTCATCGAGCTAGGTGGTTTTAAAAAAAAAAATGGAGCTCCGAATCAAAAGTTATGCCTCCTAGAAGTTTCCCTGCAAAAGTGCACCTCTGCAACCGATCGACTGCATACATGATGATCGACTGCACACATGACGATCGACTATAAGTATGACGATTGGCTGCACACATGATGATAAAATTTGATCATCATGTGTGTAGTTGATCATTATGCTTGTAGTCGATCATCATGTGTGTAGTCAATCGTCATGTGTGTAGTCGATCATTTACAGAGGTGCACTTTTGAAGGGAAACTTCTAAGAGGCATAACTTTTGATCTGGAGCTCATTTTTCATTTTTTTGTTTAAAACCACCTAGCTCGATGATATCTACACAAAAAACATAGTAAAATCCTCAAAAACCATCTAAAAATGACTAATTCAAACCCTCTGCAACTGACCTACACCTCTAGAAATATTTTTCAATTGATTCGCCATGGTTTGAAAATTTTTGGAGATAAGTAAATGCAATTTGCCATGTATACTTCTACAAATTTTGTCGAAATTCCAAGATAATTCACCTTGATTTTATAAATAGATTTTGGGGTCGACCCCTTATGCATAACCCTGATCAAAACGTTAAGAAAAATTAAATTTTTCTTTAAAAAAATTTAGAAAATAAAAAAAATCAATGTTTTTTCAAAAACTTTAGAAAATAAAAAAAAATCAATGTTTTAAAAAAAAAAAATCAATGTTTCTTCATACCCCTCACTTCACACCTCTAACTTCATACCACTTTATTCACACCCCTAAATTCATACCCCTAACTTTATTCAATTAAGGCCTTAGGGTTTAGGGTTTTAGGATTTAGGGTTTAGGGCTTAGGGTTTAGGGTTTGGGGTTTTAGGGTTTAGGGTTTAGGGTTTAGGGTTTAGGGTTTAGGGTTTAGGGTTTAGGGTTTTAGTGTTTAGGTTTTAGGGTCTAGGGTGTGAAGTGAGTGGTATGAAGTGAGGGGTATGAAGTTAGGGGTATGAAGTGAAGGGTATGAAGTGCGGGGTATGAGACCTTAATTGATTAAATAAGAGTTTTTTTTAATTGTAAACTTTAATTAAAAAAATAGGAACTTTAAAATTGATTAAAGAAGTTTAGGATTTTAGGGTTTAGTGTTTAGGTTTTCAAGGTTTAAGGTTTAGGGTTTAGGGTTTAAGGGTTTAATTTTTAGGGTTTAGGATTTAGGGTTTAGGGTGTGAAGTGACCGGTATGAATTGAGGGGTATGAATTGATGGGTATGAAGTTAGGGATATGAGACATTAATTGATTAAAGAAGTGTTTTTTATATTGTAAACTTTAATTAAGAAAAAAATTAGGAACTTTAAAATTTTAATTTTAATTTATTTTTTTTAACTTAGAAAAAAAATCAAAACGTTGGATAATCAATTTTTTTCAAAAACTTTAGAAAATCCAAAAAAATAAATGTTTATTTTCAAAAAATATATATATAAATGCTTCTTCATACCCCTCACTTCACACCCCTAACTTCACACCCCTTTCTTCATACCACTAACTTCATACCCCTCACTTCACACCCCTCACTTCACACCCCTAACTTCACACCCCTTTCTTCATACCACTAACTTCAACCCCTCACTTCATACCCCTCACTAATTGAATACTTACAAAAACCAATTATTTAATCAATTAATGTCTCATACCCCTAACTTCATACCCCTAACTAATTGAATACTTAAAAAAATCACTTCTTTAATCAATTAATGTCTCATACCCCTAACTTTAGGATTTAGGGTTTAGTTAAAGAAGTGGTTTTTGTAAGTATTCAATTAGTTAAGGGTATGAAGTTAGGGGTATAAGACATTAATTGATTAAATAAGTGGTTTTTGTAAGTATTTAATTAGTTAGGGGTATGAAGTTAGGGGTATGAAGTTAGGGGTATGAAGTGAGGGGTATGAAGTAAGGGATATGAATTTGGGGGTATGAAGAAAGAGGTATGAAGTAAATGAAGTTAGGGGTATGAAACCTTAATTGATTAAAGAAGTGGTTTTTGTAAGTAGTAAATTAGTTATGGGTATGAATTGAGGCATATGAAGAAAGAGGTATGAAGAAAGGGATAGAGACATTAATTTTTTAACCTTAAAAAAATAAAAAAATCTAAACGTTAAGAAAATTAATTTTTTTTCACAAACTTTAGAAAATAAAAAAAATCAATGTTTTTTTCAAAAAAAATCAATATTTCTTCATACCCCTCACTTCACACCTCTAACTTCATACCACTTTCTTCATACCCCTAACTTCATACCCCTCACTTTGTACCCCTCACTTCATACCCCTCACTAATTTAATACTTAGAAAAACCAATTCTTTAATCAATTAGTGTTTGATACACCTAACTTCATACTCCTAAATTTAATAAATTAAGGCCTTAGGGTTTAGGGTTTAGGGATTTAGGATTTAGGTTTTAGGGCTTATGGTTTAGGATTTGGGATTTTAGCATTTAGGGTTTGGGGTTTAGGGTTTTAGGGTTTATTTTTAGGGTCTAGGGTGTGAAATGAGGGGTATGAAGTTAGGGGTATGAAGTGAGGGGTATGAAGTGCAGGGTATGAGACCTTAATTGATTAAATAAGTATTTTTTTAATTTTAAACTTTAATTAAAAAAAATAGAACTTTAAAATTGATTAAATAAGTTTAAGGTTTTAGGGTTTAGGGTTTCAAGGTTTAAAGTTTAGGGTTTACGATTTAAGGGTTTAGGGTTTAGGGTTTAGGTTTTAGGGTTTAGGGTTTAGGATTTAGGGTTTACGATTTAGGGTTTAGGGTGTGAAGAAGTTAGGGGTATGAATTGAGGGGTATTAAGTTAGGGGTATGAGACATTAATTTATTAAAGAAGTGGTTTTTGTAAGTATTCAATTACTTAGGGGTATGAAATTAGGGTTATGAATTTAGGGATATGAAGTTAGGGGTATGAATAAATGCGTATTAAGTGAATGAATTTAGGGTTATAAAGTAAGGGGTATGAGACCTTAGTTGATTAAAGAAGTGGTTTTTGTAAGTATTAAATTAGTTAGGGGTATGAAGAAAAGGGTATGAAGTGAGGGGTATGATGAAAGGACTATGAAGTGAAGGGTATGAAGAAAGAGATATGAGTAATTAATTGATTAAAGAAGTGATTTTTGTAAGTATTCATTTACTTAGGGATATGAAGTGAGGGGTATTTGTTGAGGGGTATGAAGAAAGGGGAATGAATAAAGGGGTATCAAGTTAGGGGTATGAATTTAGGAGTATGAATAAATGGATATGATGTTAGGGGGTATGAATAAAAATGTATGAAGAAAGAGGTATGAAGTTAAGGGCATGAATTTAGGGTATGAAAAAAGAGGTATGAAGTGGGGTGTATGAAGAAAGTGGTGTGAAGTGAGGGGTATGAAGTTAGGGTTATGAGACGTTAATTGATTAAAGTTATGGGTATGAAGAGAGGGGTATGAAGTTAGGGGTATGAAGTTAGGAGTATGTAGTGAGGGGTATGAAGTTAGGGGTATGAAGTTAGGGATATGAGACCTTAATTGATTAAAGAAGTGTTTGTTTTTTTAATTGTAAACTTTAATTTAAAAAAAAAATTAGGAACTTTAAAATTTTTATTTTAATTTTTTTTCTTAGTAACTTTAAAATTTTTATTTTAATTTTTAAACCTTAAAAAATCAAAAAATCAAAATGTTAGAAAATAAGAAAAAATTCAAAAACTTTAGAAAATTCCAAAAAAAATCAATGTTTTTTTCAAAAACAAAAAAATCAATGTTTCTTCATACCCCTCACTTCACACCCCTAAGTTCATACGTCTTTTTTCATACCCCTAACTTCATACCCCTCATTAATTAAATACTTACAAAAAACAACTCTTTAATCAATTAATGTCTCATACCCCTTTCTTAATACCCCTAACTTCATACCCCTAACTAAATGAATACTTACAGAAACCACTTATTTAATCTATTAATGTATCAAGTGATTTTTTTAAGTATTTAATTAGTTAGGGGTATGAAGTTTGTGGTATTTGGTTATGAAGTAAGGGGTATGAAGTTAAGGGTATGAATTTAGGGGTATGAAGAGAGGGATATGAAGAAAGAGGTATGAAGTGAATGAAGGTAGTTGTATGAAGTGAGGGGTATAAAGTGAATGAAGTTAGGGGTATGAAGTGATAGGTATGAGATATTAATTTATTAAAGAAGTTGTTTTTGTAAGTATTAAATTAGTTAGCGGTATAAATAAAGGGTATGAAATGAGGGGTATTAAGAAAGGGGTATGAAGTGAGAGGTATGAAGAAGGGATATGAGACATCAATTGATTTAAAGAATTGATTTTTGTAAGTATTCAATTACATAGGGGTATGAAGAAAGAGGTATCAATAAAGGGGTATGAAGTTATAAGTATGAATTTAGGTGTATGAAGAAAGGGATATGATGTTAGGGGTATGAAGAAAGGGGTATGAAGTGAATAAAGTTAGGGGTATGAAGTGAGGGGTATAAGACCTTAATTGATAAAATAAGTGGTTTTTGTAAGTATTCAATTAGTTAAGGGTATGAAGAAAAGGGTTATGAGGTGAGGGGTATGAAGTAAGGGGTATGAAGAAATGGGTATGAAGTGAGGGGTATGAAGAAAAGGGTATGAAGTGAATAAAGTTAGGGATATGAAATGAGGGGTATGAGACCTTAATTGATTAGATAAGTGGTTTTTGTGAGTATTCAATGATTTAGGGATATGAAGAAAGCGGTATGAAGTGAGGGGTATGAAAAGAGGGATATGAGACATTAATTGATTAAAGAAGTGGTTTTTGTAAGTATTCAATTACTTAGGGGTATGAAGTGAAGGGTATTTAATGAGAGGTATGAAGAAAGGGGTATGAATAAAGGGGTGTGAATAAAGGGGTATGATGTTAGAGATATGAATTTAGGGGTATGAAGTAAGGGGTATGAAGAAAGAGGTATGAAGTGAATGAAGTTAGGGGTATGAAGTGAGGGGTATGAGGCCTTAATTGATTAAAAAAGTGGTTTTTGTAAGTATTCAATTAGTTAGGGGTATGAAGTGAGGGGTATGAGGAAAGGGGTATGAAGTAGGGGATATGAGACATTATTTAATTAAAGAAGTGGTTTTTGTAAGTATTAAATTACTTAGGGGTATGAAGTGAGGGGTATGAAGTGTGGGATATGAAGTGAGGGGTATGAAAAAAGAGATATGAGACATTAATTGGTTAAAGAAGTGGTTTTTGTAAGTATTCAATTACTTAGGGGTATGAAGAGAGGGGTATTTATTAAGGGGTATGATGTTAGGGGTATGTAGAAAGGAGTATGAAGTTAGGGTATGAAGTTAGGGAGCAGGAAGAAAGGGGTATGAAGTGAGGGGTATGAAGAAAGGGATATGAGATATTAATTGATTAAAGAAGTGATTTTTGTAAGTATTCAATTACTTAGGGGTATGAAATGAGGGGTATTTAGTGAGGAGTATGAAGAAAGAGGTATGAATAAAGAGGTATGAATGTAGGGGTATGAAGAAAGAGGTATGAAGTTAGGGGTATGAAACTAGGGAGTATTAAGAAAGGGGTATGAAGAAAGGGATTTGAAGTTAGGGGTATGAATTTACTAGGGGTATGAATTTAGGGGTATAAAGAAAGGTGTATGAATAAAGGGGTATGAAGTGAGGTGTATAAAGAAAGGGGTATGAAGTGAGGGGTATAAAGAAAGGGGTATGAAGTGAGGGGTATGAAGTTAGGGGTATGAGACCTTAATTGATTAAAGAAGTGTTTTTTTTTATTTTAATTTTTTTTAATTGTAAAATTTAATTAAAAAATAATTAGGAACTTTAAAATTTTAATTTTAAATTTATTAATTTTTTTCTTAGGAAATTTAAAATTTTAATTTTAATTTTTTAACCTTAAAAAAACAAAAAAAATCAAAAAATTAAGAATTTTTTTTTTCAAAAACTTTAGAAAATAAAAAATATCAATTTTTTTTTCAAAAAAAATTAATGTTTCTTCATACCCCTCACTTCACACCTCTAACTTCATACCACTCTCTTCATACCCATAACTTCATACCCCTAACTTCATACCGCTAACTTCATAGCGCTCACTAATTGAATACTTAAAAAAACCAATTCTTTAATCAATTAATGTCTCATACACCTAACTTTATACCCCTAACTTTATTCAATTAAGGTCTTAGGGTTTAGGGTTTTAGGATTTAGGGTTTAGGGTTTAGGGTTTGGGGTTTTAGGGTTTAGGGTTTAGGTTTTAGGTTTTAGGGTTTTAGGGTTTAGGGTTTAGGTTCTAGGGTGTGAAGTGAGGGGTATGAGACCTTAATTGATTAAATAAGTATTTAAAAAAAAAAAAATTAATTGTAAAATTTAGTTTAAAAAAATTGGAACTTTAAAATTGATTAAAGAAGTTGAGGATTTTAGGGTTTAGGGTTTCAAGGTTTAAGGTTTAGGGTTTAAGGAACGGGTTTAAGGAACTTTAAAATTTTAATTTTAATTTTAATTTTATTTTTTAAACTTGGAAAAATAAGAAAAAAAATCTAAACGTTGGAAAATCAAAAAAATTTCAAAAACTTTAGAAAATCCAAAAAAATAAGTGTTTATTTTCAAAAAATATATATATCAATGCTTCTTCATACCCCTAACTTCACACTCCTTTTTTCATACCACTAACTTCATACCACTAACTTCATACCCC
Source organism: Wollemia nobilis (assembly GCA_028583015.1). Taxonomy (NCBI): domain Eukaryota; kingdom Viridiplantae; phylum Streptophyta; class Pinopsida; order Araucariales; family Araucariaceae; genus Wollemia; species Wollemia nobilis. The sequence continues at coordinate 4,552,360 of JAQPPZ010016831.1, forward strand.
TCACTTCACACCCCTAACTTCACACCCCTTTCTTCATACCAATAACTTCAACCCCTCACTTCATACCCCTCACTAGTTGAATACTTACAAGATCAATTCTTTAATCAATCAATGTCTCATACCCCTAACTAATTGAATACTTAAAAAAATAACTTCTTTAATCAATTAATGTCTCATACCCCTAACTCTAGGATTTAGGGTTTAGTTAAAGAAGTGGTTTTTGTAAGTTTTAAATTAGTTAAGGGTATGAAGTTGGGGATATAAGACATTAATTGATTAAAGAAGTGGTTTTTGTAAGTATTTAATTAGTTAGGGGTATGAAGTTAGGGGTATGAAGTTAGAGGTATTTAGTGAGGGGTATGAAGTAAGGGGTATGAATTTAGGGGTATGAAGAAAGGGGTGTGAAGTGAATGAAGTTAGGGGTATAAGACCTTAATTGATTAAAGATGTGGTTTTTGTAAGTATTAAATTATTTAGGGGTATGAAGTGAGGGATATGAAGAAAGGGATATGAGACATTAATTTCTTAACCTAAAAAAAATAAAAAAATAAAAATGTTAAGAAAATTATTATTTTTTCAAAAACTTTAGAAAATAAAAAAAAACAATGTTTCTTCATACCCCTCACTTCACACCTCTAACTTCATACCACTTTATTCATACCCCTAACTTCATGCCCCTCACTTAGTACTACTCACTTCATACCCCTCACTAATTAAATACTTAGAAAAATCAATTCTTTAATCAATTAATGTCTCATACACCTAACTTCATACCCTTAACTTTGTTCAATTAAGGCATTAGGGTTTAGGGTTTTAGGATTTAGGGTTTAGGGCTTAGGGTTTAGGGTTTGGGGTTTTAGGGTTTAGGGTTTAGGTTTTAGGGTTTAGGGTTTTAGGGTTTAAGTTTTAGGGTCTAGGGTGTGAAGTGAGGGGTATGAAGTTAGGGGAATGAAGTGAGGGGTATGAAGTGAGGGGTATGCGACCTTAATTGATTAAATAAGTGTTTTTTTATATTTTTTTTAATTGTAAAATTTAATTAAAAAAATTGGAACTTTTATATTGATTAAAGAAGTTTAGGATTTTAGGGTTTAGGGTTTAGAGTTTCAAGGTTTAAGGTTTAAGGTTTAGGGTTTTTGGGTTTAGGGTTTAGGGTTTAGGGTGTGAAGTGAGCGGTATGAAGTTAGGGGTATGAATTGAGGGGTATTAGACATTAATTGATTATAGAAGTGATTTTTTTAATTTTTTTTTTAATTGTAAACTTTAATTGAGAAAAAAATTAGGAACTTTAAAATTTCAATTTTGTTTTTAATTTTTTTTTCTTTTTTTTCTTAGGAAATTTAAAATTTTAATTTCAATTTAATTTTTTAAACTTAGAAAAAAAAGAAAAAAAATCAAAACGTGGAAAATCAATTTTTTTTTCAAAAAATTTAGAAAATCCAAAAAAATAAATGTTTATTTAAAAAAAAAACAAATATCAATGTTTCTTCATATCCCTAACTTCACACCCCTTTATTCACACCCCTTTCTTCATACCACTAACTTCATACCCATCACTTCACACCCCTTTCTTCATACCACTAACTTCAACCCCTCACTAATTGAATACTTACAAAAACCAATTCTTTAATCAATTAATGTCTCATACCCCTAACTTCATACCCCTAACTAATTGAATACTTACAAAAATCACTTCTTTAATCAATTAATGTCTCATACCCCTAACTCTAGGATTTAGAATTTAGTTAAAGAAGTGGTTTTTGTAAATATTCAATTGGTTAAGGGTATGAACTTAGGGGTATGAGACATTAATTGATTAAATAAGTGGTTTTTGTAAGTATTTAATTAGTTAGGGGTATGAAGTTAGAGGTATTTAGTGAGGGGTATGAAATAAGGGGTGTGAATTTAGGGATATGAAGAAAGGTGTATGAAGTGAATGGAGTTAAGGGTATGAGACCTTCATTGATTAAATAAGTGGTTTTTTTAAGTACTAAATTAGTTAGGGGTATGAAGTGAGGGATATGAAGAAAGGGGTATGAAGTGAGGGGTATGAAGAAAGGGATATGAGACATTAATTGATTAAAGAAGTGATTTTTGTAAGTATTCAATTACTTAGGGGTATGAATAAAGGGGTATGAAGTTAGGGGTATGAAGAAAGAGGTATGAAGTGAATGAATTTAGGGGTATAAAATAAGGGGTGTGAGACCTTAATTGATTAAAGAAGTGGTTTTCGTAAATATTCAATTAGTTAGGGGTATGAATAAAGGGGTATGAAGTGAGGGGTATGATGAAAAGGGTATGAAGTGAAGGGTATGAAGAAAGAGATATGAAACATCAATTGATTAAAGAAGTGGTTTTTTGTAAGTATTCAATTACTTAGGGGTATTTAGTGAGGGGTATGAATAAATGGGAATGAAGAAAGGGGTATGAAGTTAGGGGTATGAAGAAAGAGGTATGAAGTGAGGTGTATGAAGAAAGGGATGTGAAGTGAGGGGTATGAAGTTAGGGTTATGAGACCTTAATTGATTAAAGTTATGGGTATGAAGAGAGGGGTATGAATAAATGGGTATGAAGTGAGGGGTATGAATTAAGGGGTATGAAGTTAAGGGTATGTAATGAGGGGTATGAAGTTAGGGGTATGAGACCTTAATTGATTAAAGAAGTATGTTTTTTTTTAATTTTATTTTTTTTAATTGTAAACTTTAATTAAAAAAAAATAGGAACTTTAAAATTTTAATTTTTAAATTTAATATTTTTTTTCTTAATAACTTTAAAATTTTAATTTTAATTTTTAGACCATAGAAAAAACAAAAAAATCAAAACATTGGAAAATCAATTTTTTTTCAAAAACTTCAGAAAATCCAAAAAAATAAATGTTTATTTTGAAAAAAATATATATCAATGCTTCTTCAGACCCCTCACTTCACACCCCTAATTTCACACCCCTTTTTTCATACCACTAACTTCATACCACTAACTTCATGCCCCTCACTTCACACCCCTAACTTCACACCACTTTCTTCATACCACTAACTTCAACCCCTCACTTCATACCCCTCACTAATTGAATACTTACAAAATCAATTCTTTAATCAATTAATGTCTCATACCCCTAACTTCATATCCCTAACTAATTGAATACTTAAAAGATCACTTCTTTAATCAATTAATGTCTCATACCCCTAACTTCAGGATTTAGGGTTTAGTTAAAGAAGTGGTTTTTGTAAGTATTCAATTAGCTAAGGGTATGAAGTTAGGGGTATGAGACATTAATTGATTAAAGAAGTGGTTTTTATAAGTATTTAATTAGTTAGGGGTATGAAGTTTGAGGTATTTAGTGAGGGGTATGAATTAAGGGGTGTGAGTTTAGGGGTATGAAGTGAATGAAGTTCGGGGTATGAGATCTTAATTGATTAAAGAAGTGGTTTTTGTAAGTATTGAATTAGTTAGGGGTATGAAGTGAGGGATATGAAGAAAGGGGTATGAAGAAAGAGATATGAGACATTAATTTTTTAACCTTAAAAAAAAAAAAATCAAAACCAGGGTTATGCATAAGCGTGAAATATCATAAATTGGCTCTATTTAGGATTTTCAAAATTTTAAATTGGCTAATTTTGGATTATTTCATAGGGGCCCATTCGCTCGAAATTTATGGGGTGGAATTTTTTTTGGGGTAAATTCGTTCGTCATTGATAATAATTTAACCTATTTTTATTTTAATTCGTCGACCTCAAACTATAAATGATTTTATTTATCCTGCCTAAATCATCTTCAAATTATAAATGATTTTGTTTTTTCTACCCAATTGACCTCATGTACTACCTGTATATATACTATATGGGGTAGAAATAAATATATATCTAAAATACTCTAACTCAAAAATAGCTTTGAAACCACGAAAAACCTATTGTTAGTCAACATATTTATCGATTAGTTGTAGGGTATTATCAATAGGAAGACATCGATTGGTCCCAAAAACTTGAAAAGGTTGCAGAGGAGTGTTTCTCAACATAAGCCGATCGGTTTCAGAGGTGTGCCAATTAGCTTAAGTTGATCGGTTGCAGAGACATATCAATCAACATAAGTCGATCGGTTACAAATTTGCAATGAATTGGCTTAGGTTGATTGATACACCTTTGCAACTGATCATCCAAAGCTCCTAGAAGGTTCCCTGCAAAAGAGCACCTCTAAAATTGATTCAAATGAATGCATGACGATTGGTTGCAGTCATGACGATTAGCTGCAGGTATGACGATCATCATTTGTGCAGCTGATCGGTTGTAGAGGTGCACTTTTACAGGGAAAATTCTAGGAGGCATAAATTTTGATTGGGAGCTCCATTTTCAATTATTTTTTTTAAAACAACCTAGCTTGATGATATCTACTCAAAAAACTTATTAAAATCCTCAAAAAACTATTTGAAACCAATCAACATGTCTACAATAAACTAACACCTCTACAACTGATTGGTTACGGACATATTGATCAGTTTTAGAAAGATTTTTGAGGAATTTAATATGTTTTTTGCGTATATCTAATCGATCTAGGTGGTTTTAAAAAAAACAAAATTGAAAACAGAGCTCCAGATCAAAAGTTATGCCTCCTAGAAGTTTCCCTGCAAAAGTGCACCTCTGCAACCGATCAGCTGCACACATGACGATCGATCGCACACATGACGATCAACTGCACACATGACGATTGACTGCGCTACAAGTATGAAGTTAGGGGTATGAGAAATTAATTGAATAAAGAAGTGTTTTTTTTTTTTTTTTTTTAATTTTTTAAATTTTAATTTTTTTTAATTGTAAACTATGATTAAGAAAAAAATTAGGAAATTTAAAATTTTAATTTTAACATTAATTTTTTCTTAGGAACTTTAAAATTTTAATTTAAATTTAATTGTTTAAACTTAGAAAAAAAAGAAAAAAAATCAAAATGTTGGAAAATAAAAAAAAATTCAAAAACTTTAGAAAATCCAAAAAAATAAATGTTTATTTTCAAAAAATATATATATCAATGCTTCTTCATACCCCTCACTTCACACCCCTAACTTCACACCCCTTTCTTCATACCACTAACTTCATATCACTAACTTCATACCCCTCACTTCACACCCCTAACTTCACACTCCTTTATTCATACCACTAACTTCAACCCCTCACTAATTGAATACTTACAAAGACCAATTCTTTAATCAATTAATGCCTCATACCCCTAACTTCATACCCCTAACTATTTGAATACTTAAAAAAATCACTTCTTTAATCAATTAATGTCTCATACCCCTAACTCTAGGATTTAGGGTTTAGTTAACGAAGTGGTTTTTGTAAGTTTCAATTAGTTAAGGGTATGAAGTTAGGGATATAAGACTTTAATTGATTAAAGAATTGGTTTTTGTAAGTATTTAATTAGTTAGGGGTATGAAGTTAGGGGTATGAAGTTAGAGGTATTTAGTGAGGGGTATGAAGTAAGGGTTGTGAATTTAGGTGTATGAAGTAAACGAAGTTAGGGGTATGAGACCTTAATTGATTAAAGATGTGGCTTTTATAAGTATTAAATTATTTAGGGGTATGAAGTGAGGGATATGAAGAAAGAGGTATGAAGAAAGGGATATGAGACATTAATTTTTTAACCTTAAAAAAAGAAAAAAATCAAAATGTTAAAAAAATAAAAAAAAATCAAAAGTTTTAGAAAATAAAAAAAGTCAATGTTTTTTTTTTTTAAATCAATGTTTCTTCATACCCCTCACTTCACACTTCTAACTACATACCACTTTCTTCATACCCCTAACTTCATACCCCTCACTTCGTACCGTTCACTTCATACCCCTCACTAATTGAATACTTAGAAAAACCAATTCTTTAATCAATTAATGTCTCATACACATAACTTCATACCCTTAACTTTATTCAATTAAGGCCTTAGGGTATAGGGTATAGGGTTTAGGGTTTTAGGATTTAGGGTTTAGGGCTTAGGGTTTAGGGTTTGGGGTTATAGGGTTTAGGGTTTAGGTTTTAGGGTTTAGGGTTTTAGGGTTTAGGGTTTAGGGTCTAGGGTGTGAAGTGAGGGCTATGCGACCTTAATTGATTAAATAAGTGTTTTTTTTACAATTTTTTAATTGTAAACTTTAATTAAAAAAAATGGAAGTTTAAAATTGATTACAAAAGTTTAGGATTTTAGGGTTTAGGGTTTCAAGGTTTAGGGTTTAGGGTTTAGGGTTTAAGGGTTTAGGGTTTAGTGTTTAGGATTTAGGGTTTAATGTTTAGGGTGTGAAGTGAGCGGTATGAAGTTAGGGGTATGAATTGAGGGGTGTAAGACATTAATTGATTAAAGTAGTAATTTTTTTTAATTTTAGTTTTTTTTAATTGTAAACTTTAATTAAGAAAAAAATTAGGAACTTTAAAATTTCAATTTTTTTTTTTAATATTTTTTCTTTTTTTTCTTAGGATATTTAAAATTTTAATTTCAATTTAATTTTTTAAACTTAGAAAAAAATCAAAACGTGGAAAATCAAATTTTTTTCGAAAACTTTATAAAATCCAAAAAAATAAATGTTTATTTTCAAAAAAAATATATCAATGTTTCTTCATACCCCTAACTTCACACCCCTTTCTTCACACCCCTTTCTTCATACCACTAACTTCATACCCCTCACTTCACACCCCTTTCTTCATACCACTAACTTCAACCCCTCACTAATTGAATACTTACAAAAACCAATTATTTAATCAATTAATGTCTCATACCCCTAACTTCATACCCCTAACGAATTGAATACTTAAAAAAATCACTTATTTAATCAATTAATGTCTCATACCCTTAACTCCAGGATTTAGAGTTTAGTTAAAGAAGTGGTTTTTGTAAGTATTCAATTGGTTAAGGGTATGAAGTTAGGGGTATGAGACATTAATTGATTAAAGAAGTGGTTTTTATAAATATTTAATTAGTTAGGGGTATGAAGTTAGGGGTATGAATTTAAAGATATTTAGTGAGGGGTATGAAGTAAGGGGTGTGAATTTAGGAGTATGAAGAAAGGTGTATGAAGTGAATGAAGTTAAGGGTATGAGACCTTCATTGATTAAAGAAGTGGTTTTTTTAAGTACTAAATTAGTTAGGGGTATGAAGTGGGGGATATGAAGAAATGGGTATGAAGTGAGGGGTATGAAGAAAGGGATATGAGACATTAATTGATTAAAGAAGTGGTTTTTATAAGTATTCAATTACTTAGGGGTATGAAGTTAGGGGTATGAATAAAGGGGTATGAAGAAAGAGGTATGAAGTGAATGAATTTAGGGGTATAAAGTAAGGGGTATGAGACCTTAATTGATTAAATAAGTGGTTTTTGTAAATATTCAATTAGTTAGGGGTATGAAGAAAGGGGTATGAAGTGATGGGTATGAAGAAAGAGGTATGAAGTGAGGGGTATGAAGAAAGAGATATGAGACATTAATTGATTAAAAAAGTGGTTTTTGTAAGTATTCAATTACTTAGGGGTATGAAGTGAGAGGTATTTAGTGAGGGGTATGAAGAAAGGGGAATGAAGAAGGGGTATGAATTTAGGGGTATGAATAAAGGTGTATGAAGATAGGGGGTATGAAGAAATATGTATGAAGAAAGAGGTATGAAGTTAAGGGCATGAATTTAGGGGTATGAGAAAATTGGTATGAGGAAAGGGGTATAAAGTGGGGTTTATGAAGAAAGGGGTGTGAAGTGAGGGGTATGAAGTTAGGGTTATGATACCTTAATTGATTAAAGTTATGGGTATGAAGATAGGGGTATGAAGAAAGGGGTATGAAGTGAGGGGTATGAATTGAAGGGTATGAAGTTAGGGTATGTAATAAGGGGTATGAAGTTAGGGGTATAAGACCTTAATTTATTAAAGAAGTGTTTTTTTTTTAATTGTAAACTTTAATTGAAAAAAAAAATAGGAACTTTAAAATTTTAATTTTATTTTTCTTTTTTTTCTTTGTTACTTTAAAATTTTAATTTTAATTTTTAAACCATAGAAAAAAAAAATTAAAATGTTGGAAAATCAATTTTTTTGCAAAAACTTTAGAAAATCCAAAAAAATAAATGTTTATTTTGAAAAAATATAAATCAATGCTTCTTCATACCCCTGACTTCACACCCCTAACTTCACACCCCTTTTTTCATACCACTAACTTCATATCACTAACTTCATACCCCTCACTTCACACCCCTAACTTCACACCCTTTTCTTCGTACCACTAACTTCAACCCCTCAGTTCATACCCCTCACTAATTGAATACTTACAAAGACCAATTCTTTAATCAATTAATGTCTCATATTTCATACCTCTAACTAATTGAATACTTAAAAAAATTACTTCTTTAATCAATTAATGTCTCATACCCCTAACCCTGGGATTTGGGGTTTAGTTAAAGAAGTGGTTTTTGTAAGTATTCAATTAGTTAAGGGTATGAGACATTAATTGATTAAAGAAGTGGTTTTATAAGTATTTAATTAGTTAGGGGTATGAATTTAGGGGTATGAAGTTAGAGGTATTTAGTGAGGGGTATGAAGTAAGGGGTGTGAATTTAGGGATATGAAGAAAGGGGTATGAAGTGAATGAAGTTAGGGGTATGAGACCTTAATTGATTAAAGAAGTGGTTTTTGTAAGTATTAAATTAGTTAGGGGTATGAAGTGAGGGATATGAAGAAAGGGGTATGAAGAAAGAGATATGAGACATTAATTTTTTAACCTTAAAAAACAAAAAAATCAAAACCAGGGTTATGCATAAGCGTGAAATATCATAAATTTGCTCTATTTAGGATTTTCAAATTTTTAAATTGGCTAATTTTGGATCCTTTCACTGGGGCCCATTCACTCGAAATTTATGGGGTGGAAGTTTTTTTGGGGTAAATTCGCCCGTTGTTGATAATAATTAACCTATTTTTATTTTAATTTGTCGACCTCAAACTATAAATGATTTTATTTTTCCTGCCTAAATCACCTTCAAATTATAAATGATTTTGTTTTTTCTGCCTAATTGGCCTCATGTACTACCTATATATATACTATATGGGGTAGCAATAAACATATATCTAAAATACTCTAACTCAAAAATAGCTTTGAAACTATAAAAAACCTATTGTTAGTCAACATATTTATCGGTTGGTTGTAGGGTATTATCAATAGGAAGACACCGATTGGTCCCACAAACTTGACAAGGTTGCAAATGAGTGCTTCTCAACATAAGCCGATTGGTTGTAAAGGTGTGCCAATTAGCTTAAGTTGATCGGTTGCAAAGACATATCAATCGACATAAGTCGATCGGTTGTAACTTTGCAATGAATCAGCTTAGGTTGATTGATACACCTCTACAACTGATCATCCAGAGCTCCTAGAAGGTTCCCTACAAAAGAGCACCTCTACAATCAATTCAAATGAAATCATGATGATTGGTTGCAGGCATGACGATTAGTTGCAGGCATGACGATTAGCTGTAGGCATGACGATCATCATGTGTGCAGTCAATCGGTTGTAGAGGTGCACTTTTACATGGAAACTTCTAGGAGGCATAAATTTTGATCCAGAGCTCTGTTTTCAATTTTTTTTTTAAAACCACCTAGCTTGATGATATCTACTCAAAAAACTTATTAAAATCCTCAAAAAACTATTTGAAACCAATCAACATGTCTGCAATAAACTAACACCTCTACAACCGATCGGTTACAGACATATCGATCGATTTTAGATGGTTTTTTGAGGATTTTAATATGTTTTTTGAGTATATCTCATCGAGCTAGGTGGTTTTAAAAAAAAAAAAATTTGAAAATGGAGCTCTAGATCAAAAGTTATGCCTCCTAGAAGTTTCCCTGCAAAATTGCACCTCTACAACTGATCGGCTGCACACATGACGACCGACTACACACATGACGATCAATTGCACACATGACAATCAGCTGTGCTACAAGTATGAAGTTAGGGGTATGATACATTAATTGAATAAAGAAGTGTTTTTTTTTAATTTAAAATTTTTTTAATTTTATTTTTTTTAATTGTAAACTTTAATTAAGTAAAAAATTAGGAACTTTAAAATTTTAATTTTAACATTAATTTTTTTCTTAGGAAATTTAAAATTTTAATTTTAATTTAATTTTTTAAACTTAGAAAATAAAAGAAAAAAATCAAAACGTTGGAAAATTAAAAAAAATCGAAAACTTTAGAAAATCCAAAAAAATAAATGTTTATTTTCAAAAATATATATATATTAATGCTTCTTCATACCCCTCACTTCATACCCCTAACTTCACACCCCTTTCTTCATACCACTAACTTCATATCCCTCACTTCACACCCCTAACTTCACACTCCTTTCTTCATACCACTAACTTCAACCCCTCACTTCATACCTCTCACTAATTGAATACTTACAAAGACCAATTCTTTAATCAATTAATGTCTCATACCCCTAACTTCATACCCCTAACTAATTGAATAATTAAAAAACATACTTCTTTAATCAATTAATGTCTCAAGTGGTTTTTGTAAGTATTTAATTAGTTAAGGGTATGAAGTTAGGGATATAAGACATTAACTGATTAAAGAAGTGGTTTATGTAAGTATTTAATTAGTTAGGGGTATGAAGTTAGAGGTATTTAGTGAGGGGTATGGAGTAAGGGGTGTGAATTTAGGGGTATGAAGAAAATGAAATTAGGGGTATGAGATCTTAATTGATTAAAGATGTGGTTTTTGTAAGTATTAAATTATTTAGGGGTATGAAGTGAGGGATATGAAGAAAGAGGTATGAAGAAAGGGATATGAGACATTAATTTTTTAACCTTAAAAAAATTAAAAAATCAAAATGTTAAGAAAATTAATTTTTTTTCAAAAACTTTAGAAAATAAAAAAAAATCAATGTTTCTTCATACCCCTCACTTCACACCTCTAAATTCATACCAATTTCTTCATACCCCTCACTTCGTACCGCTCACTTCGTACCGCTCACTTCATACCCCTCACTAATTGAATACTTAGAAAAACCAAATCTTTAATCAATTAATGTCTCATAAACCTAACTTCATACCCTTAACTTTATTCAATTAAGGCCTTAGCGTTTAGGGTTTAGGGTTTTAGGATTTAGGGTTTAGGGCTTAGGGTTTAGGGTTTGGGGTTTTAGGGTTTAGGGTTTAGGTTTTAGGGTTTAGGGTTTTAGGGTTTAGGTTTTAGGGTCTAGAGTGTGAAGTGAGGGGTATGAGACCTTAATTTATTAAATAACTATTTTGTTATAATTTTTTTAATTGTAAACTTTAATTAAAAAAAAAATTGGAACTTTAAAATTGAAACTTTAGGGTTTAGGGTTTAGTGTTTCAAGTTTTAAGGTTTAGGGTTTAAGGTTTTAAGGTTTAGGTATTATGATTTAGGTTTTAGGGTTTAGGGTGTGAAGTGAGCGGTATGATGTTAGGGGTATGAATTGAGGGGTATGAGAGATTAATTGGTTAAAGAAGTGATTTTTTTTTTATTTTAATTTTTCTAATTGTAAACTTTAATTAAGAAAAAAATTAGGAACTTTAAAATTTCAATTTTATTTTTATTTATTTTTATTTATTTTTCTTTATTTCTTAGGAACTTTAAAATTTTAATTTTAATTTAATTTTTTAAACTTAGAAAAAAAAGAAAAAAAATCAAAACATGGAAAATCAATTTTTTTTCAAAAACTTTAGAAAATCCAAAAAAATAAATGTTTATTTTCAAAAAATATATATCAATGTTTCTTCATACCCCTAACTTCACACCCCTTTCTTCTCACCCCTTTATTTATACCACTAACTTCATACCCCTCACTTCACACCCCTTTCTTCATACTACTAACTTCAACCCCTCACTACTTGAATACTTACAAAAACCAATTCTTTAATCAATTAATGTCTCAGACCCCTAACTTCATACCCCTAATGAATTGAATATTTAAAAAAATCACTTTTTTAATCAATTAATGTCTCATACCCTTAACTCCAAGATTTAGAGTTTATTTAAAGGAGTGGTTTTTGTAAGTATTCAATTGGTTAAGGGTATGAAGTTAGCGGTATGAGACATTAATTGATTAAATAAGTGGTTTTTGTAAGTATTTAATTAGTTAGGGGTATGAAGTTAGAGGTATTTAGTGAGGGGTATGAAGTAAGGGGTGTGAATTTAGGGGTATGAAGAAAGGTGTATGAAGTGAATGACCTTCATGAGACCTTCATTGATTAAAGAAGTGTTTTTTTTAAGTACTAAATTAGTTAGGGGTATGAAGTGAGAGATATGAAGAAATGGGTATGAAGTGAGGGGTATGAAGAAAGGGATATGAGACATTAATTGATTAAAGAAATGGTTTTTGTAAGTATTCAATTACGTAGGGGTATGAAGTTAGGGGTATGAATAAAGGGGTATGAAGAAAGGGCATGAAGTAAATGAAGTTAGGGGTATAAAGAAAGGGGTATGATACCTTAATTGATTAAAGAACTGGTTTTTGTAAATATTCAATTAGTTAAGGGTATGAAGTGAAAGGTATGAAGAAAGGGACATGAAGTGAAGGGTATGAAGAAAGAGATATGAGACATTAATTGATTAAATAAGTGGTTTTTGTAAGTATTCAATTACTTAGTGGTATGAAGTGAGGGGTATTTAGTGAGGGGTATGAAGAAAAGGGAATGAAGAAAGGGGTATGAAGTTAGTGGTATAAATAAAGGGGTATGAAGTTAGGGGATATGAAGAAAGATGTATGAAGAAAGAGGTATGAAGTTAAGGGCATGAATTTAGGGGTATGAAGAAAGGGGTATGAAGTGGGGTGTATGAAGAAAGGGGTGTGAAGTGAGGGGTATGAAGTTAGGGTTATGAGACCTTAATTGATTAAATTTATGGGTATGAAGAGAGGGGTATGAAGAAAGGGGTATGAAGTGAGGGGTATGAATTGAGGGGTATGATTTGAGGGGTATGAAGTTAGGGGTATGTAATGAGGGGTATGAAGTTAGGGTTATGAGACCTTAATTGATTAAAGAAGTGTTTTTATGTTTTTTAATTGTAAACTTTAATTAAAATAAAATTAGAAACTTTAAAATTTTAATTTTAACTTTAATTTTATTTTTATTTTTTTTCTTAGTAACTTTAAAATTTTAATTTTAATTTTTAAACCATAGAAAAATAAAAAAAATCAAAACATTAGAAAATAATTTTTTTCAAAAAATTTAGAAAATTCCAAAAAAATCACTATTTTTTTTCAAAAACAAAAAAATCAATGTTTCTTCATATCCCTCACTTCACACCCCTAACTTCATACCCCTTTTTTTATACCCCTAAATTCACACCCCTCACTTCATACCTCTCACTAATTGAATAATTACAAAAACCAACTCTTTAATCAATTAATGTCTCATACCCCTTTCTTCATACCCCTAACTAAAAGAATACTTATAAAAACCACTTCTTTAATCAATTAATGTCTCAAGTGGTTTTTGTAAGTATTTAATTAGTTAGGGGTATGAATTTAGGCGTATTAAGTAAGGGGTATGCAGTAAGGGGTATGAAGTTAAGGGTATGAATTTAGGGGCATGAAGAAAGAGGTATGAAGTGAATGAAGGTAGGGGTATGAAGTGAGGGGTATAAAGTGAATGAAGTTAGGGGTATGAAGTGAGAGGTATGAGATCTTAATTGATTAAAGAAGTGGTTTTTGTAAGTATTCAATTATTTAGGGATATGAATAAAGGGGTATGAAGTGAGGGGTATTAAGAAAGGGGTATGAAGTGAGGGGTATGAAGAAAGGATATGAGACATTAATTGATTAAAATTTTGATTTTTATAAGTATTCAATTACTTAGGGGTATGAAGTGAGGGGTATGAAGAAAGGGGTATGAATAAAGGGGTATGAAGTTAGGAGTATGAATTTAGGTGTATTAAGGGGTATGATGTTAGGGGTATGAAGAAAGGGCTATGAAGCGAATAAAGTTAGGGGTATGAAGTGAGGGGTATGAGACCTTAATTGATTAAAGAAGTGATTTTTGTAAGTATTCAATTATTTAGGGGTATGAAGAAAGGGGTATGAAGTGAGGGATATGAAGAAAGGGATATGAGACATTAATTGATTAAATAAGTGGTTTTTGTAAGTATTCAATTACTTAGGGGTATGAAGTGAGGGGTATTTAGTGAGGGGTATGAAGAAAGGGGTATGAAGTTAGAGGTATGAAGAAAGGGGTATGAAATTAGGGGTATGATTTTAGGGAGTATTAAGGAAGGGGCATGAAGTTAGGGGTATGAAAAAAGGGGTATGAAGTGAGGGGTATGAAGAAAGGGGTATGAAGTAAGGGGTATGAAGAAAGAGATATGAGACATTAATTAATTTTTTTTTTGAAAATTTTGAAAAAACTTGTATTAAAACAAAGATCAATTACAATTTGGGAAGAGACATTTCCTAGTCGAAATCAGAGAGAACACATGCTTACAATAGTAAAAGAAGATTTGCAATGGATCCAAATCAATTGAACCATTAACTAGCTAACAGGGGGATCGGTTTGGTCTGTTGATGCAACTTGTCACGATATTGCGACACTCTTTCCTTCTCCTTTGGCCACGAAAATGCAACATGTCGTGATATCGCGACACTTTTCTCCTTTGGCCATGAAAATGCAACATGTCACGATATCGTGACACTTTTTCCTCTTCTGGCCGTGACGTTGCAACCTGTCGCGATATCGCAACACTTTTTCCTCCTTTGGCCGCGACGAAGCAACATGTCGCGATATTGCAACACTTTTTCTCCTTGGGCAGTGGCATTGCAACATGTCGCAAAATTGTGACACATTTTCCTCCTTTGGCCGCAACGAAGCAACAAGGCACGATATCGCGACACTTTTTCTCACTTGGCCACGATGTTGCAACATGTGAAATTGTGACACTTTTTCTCTTTCTACCGCGATGAAGCAACATGTCGCGATATCACGACACTTTTTATTTTTCAGCCGCGACGAAGAAACATGTCGCGATATCGCGACACTTTTTCTCTCTTGGCCACGATGTTGCAACATGTCGCAAAATTGTGACACTTTTTCTCTTTCAGTCACGACGAAGCAACATGTCGTGATATCATGACATTTTTCTCCTTTGGCTGCAACGAAGCAACATGTCACGATATCACGACACTTTTTCTCCTTTGGCCATGATGATGAAACATGTCGTGATATCGCGACACTTTTCTCTCTTGGCCGCGACGATGAAACATGTCATGATATCGTGACACTTTTTCTCTCTTGGTCGCGACGATGCAACATGTTGCGATATCGTGACACTTTTCTCCTTTGGCTACGATGATGCAACATGTCGTGATATCGTGACACTTTTTCTCCTTTGGTCGTGATGATGCAACATGTCACAATATCGTGACACCTTTCCTCCCTTGGCCGCGACAAAGCAACATGTCACGAAATCGTGACATCTTTCCTCCATTGACCATGACAAAGCAACATGTCACAAAATCGTGACACCTTTTCTCCCTTGGCCACGACAAAGCAACATGTCATGAAATCGCAACACATTTCTTCCCTTGGCCACAATGAAGCAACATGTCACGATATTGTGACACCTTTCCTCCCTTGGCTGTGACGATGCAATATGTCATGATATCGTGATACCTTTCCTCCCTTGGCCACGATGAAGCAACATGTCATGATATCATGAAACCTTACCTCCAGTGACCGCGACGATGCAACATGTCATGAAATTGTGACACCTTTCCTCCCTTGGCCGCGACGGTGCAACATGTCACAAAATCGTGACACATTTCCTCCCTTGGCCGCGACGGTGCAACATGTCACAAAATCGTGACACATTTCCTCCCTTGGCCATGATGAAGCAACATGTCACGATATCGCAACACCTTTCCTCCCTTTGCTTTTTATTTGATCATTAGCGTAGGGACCTTTCAAGATCTTGCCTAATCACCTCATCCTCAATAGCCATGTCACTATGCAACTGAACCCCTACCTCCTTCTCAGCACCCATCTTAGCCAGGAAGTCAACCACTTTGTTTAAATCTCTACTCACATAAACTGGAATCACATCATCTAATTCCCTCCATAATTCCTTAATTTGAGTGACAAGAATCCTCAACCTCCATGCTTTCAAGGCAAAGTTCCTCATGCAATCTAGAGCTCCAACCATTATTTGAGAATTTGATTCAAGTATTATCCTCTTGTGGCCCTTTTTAATTGCCCAAATAGAAGCAGATTTGATATCTATGGCTTCTGCTTCATTGTTTGTGGCTCTTCCCAAGCCTTGTAGTTTCGAATAGAGCACTGTTCCAACATGATTTCGGTAAACCACTCCAATTTTGGCTCTACCTGGATTGCCTTTTGTAGCTCCATCAGTTTTAATTTTAATCCAACCTTCTGGGGGTGGTTTCTAACTAGCTTTGTCTTGTCCCTCTTGCACTTCAACTCCCTCTTCCATTGCACCAATAATAACCTGAGTTTCCTCTTTAGCATAGACGGCCACAGTTTCTATGACTTTGCTCCAAAGGACCTACCAAAATCCATCTAACGAAGAAAAAGTTTAACTAAAAATTCTAGCATTTCTCTCCAACCACACTTGCCACCAAATAAATTTTAATCCAATCTCCCAACCAATACGAAGAGCTTTAGATTTAAATCTACCCCTCTTCCATATTTCCCAGATATTAATCCGATTCAAGTCACCATTAACTTGAATTTTATAATATAAAAACCATCTCTTCCAAATCTAGCGCGTGAAAGGGCACTCAAACATCAAGTGATCAGCTTTTTCCTCGCTCTTGTAGCATAAGACACATTGAGATGGACTGATGATTCCTTTACATATGAGATTATCAAAAGTGAGAATTCCATTGTGCATGAACTGCTAGGTAAAAAAGTTTACTTTCAGCCAACCCTTGGAGTGCCAAATATTTCTCCAATCCTCAACCTGATATGTATGAGGGGGAGGCTCTGGAAGGATCTTGTCATATTTGTCCTTCACCGTGTAGACACCAAGGCTCCCATAGCCCTAAGCTAATTCATCCTCCTCGTCTCTACCTGTGAGAAATCTTTCTATCAAGATTTTAGTCATGATGGGTGCCAAATCCTGAGGGATTGAAATTGGCCACTCATCCAACTTCTTAAACTGCTTAAATTTATACTCCCCCAGCTGACTAGTGGTGAAATAACTTTCAATTTGGACCCATCCCTTAGTTTCTATGGCTGTTTTTATTGGTTGCAATTCAAGAAATTCAACAATGATAGGTGGGTATTGATCCCATGAATCTATCCAAAATCATGCCTTCTCCCCTCTTCCCACTTTCCAAAATAATCGATCTTTTACTACCTGAGATCCTAACTTGAGAGCTTGCCACACTAAGGATCTAGTACCATCCAAAGGGAAACGGCCCACCTCATTTGGGTTAACATGTCCCAAATATTTACTAGTTAGGATTCTACTGAATAAGGAAGTTGGTTGGGAAATCCACCTCCAAGAAAGCTTTCCAGCCAAAGCTTTATTATTTATCTTGGATCTTCTCGGTCCCAAACCTCCTTTTACCTTGGGCTGGGTTACTTTGTCCCAACCTACTATGGCCCATTTCCTCTCTCCTTTTACTCCTTCCCATAAAATTTTTTTAGCCATCTTGTCCAACTCTTTCCATATAGTATGTGGCATAGCTAGGATAGAGAATTTATAAATTGGCATGGCCTGAATGACTGACTGTAAAAAATTTAATCTACACCCATAGCTTAACCATTTGTGAGACCAACGATTAATTCTATCCTTGATGCAATCCAAAAGATTCCTCCAGATATCTATTTTTAGTTTTTTAAAATGCAAAGTGACCCCCAAGTAAACCACTGGGAGAGAAGTCCTTGTGAATCCCAAGATCTCTAAAACTCTATCCTAAAGCCTTTGATCAAGATTGAAAAAGACCACTTTGGATTTTTTATCATTGATGACTTGGTTTGTAGCCCTAAGGTAGACATTAAGAGTATCTCTGATCATTCTTGCTTCCCTGAAGCTAGCCACTCCCACCAATCCTCGTATCATCCACAAACTGTAGGTGAGTCAAAACTTCCTCACCCACCTTGATGCCTGTTAGCAAACCTTGTTGTCTTCTCCTCAAGAAAATTCTACCTAATCCTTCAGCAAATATGAGAAAAAGATAGGGAGATCAAGGATCCCCTTAACGAAGGCCTCGAGTGACTCCAAATGGCTACGAGGTAAGACCCTTGATTAACACTGAGTATGTCAGAGTAGAAACACAACTCATGACCCATTCTATCCAATCCTGAGAGAAACCAAAGGCTGCCATCATCTTTGACAAGAAGCTCCAATCCACCCTATCATAAGCCTTTGACATATCTAATTTTATGAACATTCCTTTATTATCAGATGTTTGCATTGAATGGATTTCCTCCTGAGCTAGAACCACCCCATCCAAGATTTGCCTACCCTCTACAAAACCCCCTTGCTCTGAGGATATAATGTTATGTAAAAGAGGTTTTAGCCGCTTAGCCATTACATTTGTGATTATTTTATATATCACATTGCATAAGGCAATAGGTCTATAATCTGAAATATGTACCCCCTCCTCCCATTTTGGAATTAAGGTAATGAAAGTATGATTTAATGCTTTAAGCATTCTTTTACTACCTCTGGACTCCTCTATAACAGCCATTACATCCTCCTCCAAGTTATCCCAAAGGGCCTAAAAAAACTCAATTGGAAAGCCATCTGGACCTATGTTTTTTTCGATGCTCATTCCAAAGACCACATTCTTCAGTTCCTCTCTATCAATGGGTTTAAGAAGGGTCTGATTTTCTTCTTCAGAGATAACGGAAGGTATGACAACAATAACATCATTTTGAGCCTCTTCATCTTGAACCATACTTTCCTTAAATAGTTTAGAAAAATAATCCATTGAATGGGAATGCATACTTGGAAGTGTATCAAAGGAGTGTTCGTTCTCATCTTGAAGAGCTTCCATGTTATTCATTTATCTCCTAGCACAGGCATTCTGATGGAAAAATTTGGTATTTCTAACACCTTCTAATAACCAAGTGATTCTTGCTCTCTGTTTCCAATAGGTCTCCTCTTGGTTGTCAATGTCCTCAACCGCTTTACGCAGGGCATCATCCTCAGCTTTGAGCTGCTTTGTAATTGTTCCTTCCCTAAAGTGTTTTTGAACCTCATCCCATATGGCCACCAAAGGAGCTCTTTGGACCTGGAAGTTTGTCTTGTTAGCTTGCCTCCAATATTTCAGTTGAGCTTTAACATAATGAAGTTGTTTGTGGAATCTAAACATTGTTGTCCCATATGTTGGGCGATCTTCCCACCACTGTGGAATTTTATTTTGAAGTTCCTCTTTTTGTAACCAAAAATTCTCAAATTTAAATGGTTTGTGATGCTGCCCTGTCTTAATCTCTCCTTCCAACAAAATGGGAAAGTGATCTGAAACTAGACCCTCCAAAATATGAAATTTTGTATTCCATTTTACAAATGTCTCCTCTGAAACCAAAAACTGGTCTAACTTTACCTTCCTGCTATGTGGCTCCCTCCTCTTATTAGTCCAAGTATAGTTGGTTCCAGGGCATTTAATATCCACTAAGTGTAAATCCTGGACTAGGGCAATCATAAGTCGATCCCCGGGGTCCAAAATTGGGGTTCCCCCTTCCTGATCTCTAGAGGATAATTTAGCATTAAAATCCCCAAGCAATAATCCAATCTAAATCTTCCCTTGAGATTCTCATGTTATGCACAACTTTCCATTGAAGCCTCTGACCATAAAGGTTTTGAGCCCCATAAAAATTTGTGATTAAAACATGTTCAGCTTGTGACATTATTCCTAAAATGTGATGTGAGAACACCCTCCAAGCTATATGTTCTATTGCAGTCCATTCAAGAGAGTTCCAAAGAGTAACAATCCCCCCTGAGGCACCTTGGGCAGCCACTTCCATATGACCAGCACCCCTCCAAATTTTGTTAATTGTTTTACACATAAGATCTAACGACATTTTTGTCTCCTGAATAAGCAAAAAATCTATTTTACATTTTTCTAAGAGTCTTCGAACAACAGATTGATGGGTTCTACTTTTTAAACCCCTAACATTCCATGATTGTATAATCATTGGTTACCTTAAGAGCAGTAAGAATATATTGGCCTCACCGATCCTCCAGTGATCAGTTTGTCTCTTTGAACTGCTAGCAATTCCTTATTTGATTTTCTCGCCCACTCCTTGAGAGTTGCTATTTTTTGATCTCTTTTCCACCCGAGTTATCCCTAAAGTTGGCATTTCTCTCGTTCTTTTCTGCTATTTCCATGCTGACATCCTTAATTATTGGGTACTCTTGGTTATGCACTATCAATGCCCCTGCACTCTCTGATTGCGGTAACTCACTGTGCTCAATTACCTGTTCTATGACGGGGGGAGATGAAAGATGAGATTGAACGTGGATGTTATTATTTTTACTATTCCCATCCACTCCTTCCATGCATTTTTCCTCTTGGTCCACTAGTATCTTAAATATCTCATACCTATTGGCAAGCTTGAGTTGGGTTTGCTATTTACCATCTTTTTTCTTTCGCCTTCTCCTTCTTTTGGGCTGTTCAAAACCATCTCTCTGAGCTTCTTTACCCTGAGAAGTATTGGTTGGTTCTTTGTTTATTGTTGACTTACCCTCCTTAGGAAGATTTGACATTCCTAGTGGAGCCTCCATTTTTGTGTTCATATTATTTGGGCAAAATCGGGCCAAATGCCTGTATTTGTGGCAAACTCTGCATCTGAAGGGCAGAGCCTCATAATACAGCTATTGAATCCAAGATAGTCTTACAAGTTCAAGTTCCACCTTTGTCGATAGAGGCTGGCTAAGATCCATTTCCACACATATTCTTGCATAAACAGTTGTGTTTCCTTCTATTGTGTCTTTGGAGACACCCAAATGTCTTCCAAGGGAATTATCGATAATTTCCAAAACCTGCTCACTCCAAAACTCTATTGGAAGTGCATACAAATGGATCCAAATTGGGACAACAGTGGGTTCAATTTGAGGATCAAATCCCACTCTCCAAGGTTGAACAAATAATCCTACCGGACCATGATTCCTCTTTTTTGATTTGAAATCCCTATTTCTATTGGCCAGAAAAGAAAAACTAACAATAAAATACCCATTGCTAATAAACCATAAAGAGTACTCACCATGAGGCTCCCAATTTTTTCGGACCCAAGAATGCAAAAAATTTAGGGTAGGGCGAATACCCATGAATTTATAGATCAAATCATGATTGGCTCTGTATAAGACTGTTTCTTCGACCATCCTTGGCTCAATGACAATCTTGGGCCTTGATTCGGACTGTGGAAAGCATCCATTAACTCGTTGAGCTATTGATCTATTTCCAGTAGTCGTAAAGAGTATTTTAAATGCATTTCTTTGTGCTTTTTCAGTCTTGGATGGAGATTTATCTTTTAAGAAATATGCATAAGAGCTATTTCTCCCTAGAAGAGGATCTGGAGGAGTCCCCATTGGACCCTCTTGGGGCAGCAATCTTGCCTTCAGATCCACAGTAACCAAAAATCTCTTCAACAACCCAACTAATGCCCTAGATTTTCCCTAGCTCCAGAAACCCTAGTTCATCGCTTCCCGCCTGCTCGCTCCTCAAGAGACATTAATTAATTAAATAAGTAGTTTTTGTAAGTATTCAGTTAGAAGTATGAGACATTAAGGGTATGAAGTTAGAGGTATGAGACATTAATTGATTAAATAAGTGATTTTTGTAAGTATTTAATTAGTTAGGGGTATGAAGTTATGGGTATGAAGTTAGAGGTATTTAGTGAGGGGTATGAAGTAAGGGGTGTGAATTTAGGGGTATGAAGTAAATGAAGTTAGGGGTATGAGACCTTAATTGATTAAAGAAGTGGTTTTTGTAAGTATTAAATTAGTTAGTGGTATGAAGTGAGAGATTAGAAGAAAGGAGTATGAAGAAAGGGATATGAGACATTAATGTTTTAACATTAAAAAAATAAAAAAAAGTCAAAACATTAAGAAAATTAAATTTTTTTCAAAAACTTTAGAAAATAAAAAAAAAACCAATATATTTTTCAAAAAAAAATCAATGTTTCTTCATACCCTCACTTCACACCTCTAACTTCATACCACTTTCTTCATACCCCTAACTTCATACCCCTCACTTCGTAACGCTCAGTTCATACCCCTCACTAATTGAATACTTAGAAAAACTATTTCTTTAATCAATTAATGTCTCATACACCTAACTTCATACCCCCTAACTTTATTTAATTAAGGCCTTAGGGTTTAGGATTTTAAGATTTAGGGTTTAAGGCTTAGGGTTTAGGGTTTGGGGTTTTGGGGTTTTGGGTTTAGGGTTTAGGTTTTAGGGTTTAGGGTTTAGGGTCTAGGGTGTGAAGTGAGAGGTATGAAGTTAGGGGTATGAAGTGAGGGGTTTGAAGTGAGGGGTATGAGACCTTAATTGATTAAAAAAGTATTTTTTTAATATTTTTTTTAATTGTAAACTTTAATTAAAAAAAATTGGAACTTTAAAATTAATTTAAAGAAGTTTAGGATTTTAGGGTTTAGGGTTTCAAGGTTTAAGGTTTAGGGTTTAAGGGTTTAGGGTTTAGGGTTTAGGTTTTAGGGTTTAGGGTTTAGGATTTAGGGTTTAGGGTTTAGGGTGTGAAGTGAATGGTATGAAGTTAGGGGTATTAATTTAGGGGTATGAGACATTAATTGATTAAAGAAGTAATTTTTTTTTAATTGTAAAATTTAATTAAGAAAAAAATTAGGAGCTTTAAAATTTCAATTTTAACTTTAATTTTTTTTTTCTTTTTTTTCTTAGGAACTTCACAATTTTAATTTCAATTTAATTTTTAAACGTAAAAAAAAAAATTCAAAACGTTGTAAAATCAATTTTTTTTCAATACCCCTTTCTTCATACCACTAACTTCATACCAATTCTTTAATCAATTATTGTCTCATACCCATAATTTCATGCCCCTAACGAATTGAATGCTTAAAAAAATTACTTCTTTAATCAATTAATGTCTCATACCCCTAATTCCAAGATTTATATTTTAGTTAAAGAAGTGGTTTTTGTAAGTATTCAATGAGTTAAGGGTATGAAGTTAGGGGTATGAGACATTAATTGATTAAGGAAGTAGTTTTTGTAAGTATTTAATTAGTTAGGGTTATGAAGTTAGAGGTATTTAGTGAGGGGTATGAAGTAAGGTGTGTGAATTTAGGGGTATGAAGAAAGGTGTATGAAGTGAATGAAGTTAAGGGTGTGAGACATTAATTGATTGTGGTTTTTGTAAGTACTAAATTGGTTAGGGGTATGAAGTGAGGGATATGAAGTGAGGGATATGAATAAAGGGATATGATACATTAATTGATTAAAGAAGTGGTTTTTGTAAGTATTCAATTACTTAGGGGTATGAAGTGAGAGGTATTTAGTGAGGGATATGAAGAAAGGGGTATGAATAAAGGGGTATGAAGTTAGGGGTATGAATTGAGGGGTATGAAGTTAGGGGTATGAATAAAGGGGTAGTATGAAGTGAATGAAGTTAGGGGTATAAAGTAAGGGGTATGAGACCTTAATTGATTAAAGAAGTGGTTTTTGTAAGTATTCAATTAGTTAGGGGTATGAAGAAACGGGTATGATGAAATGGGTATGAAGTGAAGGGTATGAAGAAAGAGATATGAGACATTAATTTATTAAAGAAGTGGTTTTTGTAAGTATTCAATTACTTAGGGGTATGAAGTGAGGGGTATTTAGTGAGGGGTATGAAGAAAGGGGTATGAAGAAAGGGGTATGAAGTTAGGGGTATGAAGTTAGGGGTATGAATTTAGGGGTATGAAGTTAGGGGATATGAAGAAAGATGTATGAAGAAAGATGTATGAATTTAAGGGCATGAATTGAGGGGTATGAGGAAAGGGGTATTAAGAAAGGGGTATGAAGTGGGGTGAATGAAGAAAGGGGTGTGAAGTTAGGGGTATGAAGTTAGGGTTATGAGACCTTAATTGATTAAAGTTATGGGTATGAAGAGAGGGGTATGAAGAAAGGGGTATGAAGTGAGGGGTATGAATTGAGGGGTATGAATTGAGGGGTATGAAGTTAGGGGTAAGAAAAACCGGTATGAAGTTGAGGGGTATGAAGTTATGGGTATGAGACCTTAATTGATAAGAGAAGTGTTTTGTTTTAATTTTGTTTTTTTTAATTGTAAACTTTAATTAAAAAAAAAATTAGGAACTTAAAATTTTTAATTTTAACTTTAATTTTTTTTTTTTTTTTTCTTAGTAACTTTAAAAATTTAATTTTAATTTTTTAACCTTAGAAAAAAAAACAAAAAAATCAAAATGTTAGAAAATCAAAATTTTTCAAAAACTTTAGAAAATTTTAACTTTAAAATGTATGAATTTAGGGTTATGAAAAAAGGGGTATGAATAAAGAGGTATGAAGTGAATGAAGGTAGGGGTATGAAGTGAGGGGTATAAAGTGAATGAAGTTAGGGGTATGAAGTGAGAGGTATGAGATCTTAATTGATTAAATAAGTTATTTTTATAAGTATTCAATTAGTTAGGGGTATGAAGAAAGAGGTATGAAGTGAGGGTATTAAGAAAGGGGTATGAAGTGAGGGGTATGAATAAAGGATATGAGACATTAATTGATTAAAAAAATGATTTTTGTAAGTATTTGATTATGTAGGGATATGAAGAAATGGGTATGAAGTGAGGGGTATGAAAAAAGGGATATGAGACATTAATTGATTAAAGAAGTGGTTTTTGTAAGTATTCAATTACTTAGGGGTATGAAATAAGGGGTATTTAGTGAGGGGTATGAAGAAAGGGGTATGAATAAAGGGGTATTAAGTTAGGGGTATGAATTTAGGGGTATGAAGTTAGAGGTATTAATAAAGGGGTATGAAGTTAGGGGTATGAAGAAAGGGGTATGATGTGAATGAAGTTAGGGGTATAAAGTAAGGGGTATGAGACCTTAATTGATTAAATAAGTGGTTTTTGTAAGTATTCAATTAGTTAGGGGTATGAAGAAAGGGGTATGAAGTGAGGGGTATGAAGAAATGGGTATGAAGTTAAGGGTATGAAGAAAGAGGTATGAGACATTAATTGATTAAAAAATGGTTTTTGTAAGTATTCAATTACTTAGGGGTATGAAGTGAGGGGTATTTAGTGAGTGGTATGAAGAAAAAGGGAATTATGAAAGGGGTATGAAGTTAGGGGTATGAATAAAGGGCTATGAAGTTAGGGGTATGAATTTAGGGGATATAAAAAAAGAGGTATGAATTTAATGGCATGAATTTAGGGGTATGACGAAAGGGATATGAAGAAAGGGATATGAAGTGGGGTGTATGAAGAAAGGGGTGCGAAGTGAGCGGTATGAAGTTAGGGTTATGAGACCTTAATTGATTAAAATTATGGGTATGAAGAGAGGGGTATAAAGAGAGGGGTATGAAGTGAGGGGTATGAATTGAAGGGTATGAAGTTAGGGGTATGTAATGAGGGGTATGAAATTGGGGGTATGAAGTTAGGGGTATGAGACCTAAAGAAGTGTTTTTTTTTGTTTTTTTTTATTTGTAAATTTTAATTAAAAAAAATTAGGAACTTTAAAATTTTAATTTTAATATTAATTTTTTTTTCTTAGTAACTTTAAAATTTTAATTTTAATTTTTAAACCTTAGAAAAAAACAAAAAAATCAAAACGTTAGAAAATTAAAAAATTTCAAAAACTTTAGAAAATTCCAAAAAAAGCAAAGTTTTTTTTCAAAAACAAAAAAATCAATGTTTCTTCATACCCCTCACTTCACACCCCTAACTTCATACCCATTTTTTCATACCCCTAAATTCATACCCCTCACTTCATACCCCTCACTTCATACCCCTCACTAATTGAATACTTACAAAAACCAATTCTTTAATCAATTAATGTCTCATACCCCTTTCTTCATACCCCTAACTTCATACCGCTAACTAAATGAATACTTATAAAAACCACTTATTTAATCAATTAATGTCTCAAGTGGTTTTTGTAAGTATTTAATTAGTTAGGGGTATGAAGTTAGGGGTATTAAGTGAGGGGTATGAAGTTAAGGGTATGAATTTAGGGGTATGAAAAGAGGGGTATGAAGAAAGAGGTATGAAGTGAATGAAGGTAGGGGCATGAAGTGAGGGGTTTAAAGTGAATGAAGTTAGGGGTATGAAGTGAGAGGTATGATATCTTAATTGATTAAATAAGTGGTTTTTGTAAGTATTCAATTAGTTAGGGGTATGAATAAAGGGGTATGAAGTGAGGGGTATTAAGAAAGGGGTATGAAGTGAGGGGTATTAAGAAAGGGGTATGAAGTGAGGGGTATGAAGAAAGGATATGAGACATTAATTGATTAAAGAAGTGATTTTTGTAAGTATTCAATTACTTAGGGGTATGAAGTGAGGGGTATGAATAAAGGGGTATGAAGTTAGGAGTATGAATTTATGTGCATGAAGAAATGGGTATGATGTTAGGGGTATGAAGAAAGGGGTATGAAGTGAATAAATTTATGGGTATGAAGTGAGGGTTATGAGACCTTAATTGATTAAATAAGTGGTTTTTATAAGTATTCAATTAGTTAGGGGTATGAATAAAGGGGTATGAAGTGAGGGGTATGAAGTGAGGGGTATGAAGAAAGGGATATGAGACATTAATTGATTAAAGAAGTGGTTTTTGTAATTATTCAATTACTTATGGGTATGAATTGAGTGGTATTTAGTGAGGGGTATGAAGAAAGGGGTATGAAGTTAACGGTATGAAGAAAGGGGTATGAAATTAGGGGTATGAAGTTAGGGAGTATTAATAAAGGGGTATGAAGTTAGGGATATGAAGAAAGGGGTATGAAGTGAGGGGTATGAAAAAAGGGGTATGAAGTGAGGGGTATGAAGAATGGGATATGAAATATTAATTAATTTAAGAAGTAGTTTTTGTAAGTATTCAATTAGTTAAGGGTATGAAGTTACGGGTATGAGACATTAATTGATTAAATAAGTAGTTTTTGTAAATATTTAATTATTTAGGGGTATGAAGTTAGGGGTATGAAGTTAGAGGTATTTAGTGAGGGGTATGAAGTAATGGGTGTGAATATAGGGGTATGAAGAAAGGGGTATGAAGTAAATGAAGTTAGGGGTATGAGACCTTAATTGATTAAAGTAGTGGTTTTTATAAGTATTAAATTAGTTAGGGGTATGAAGTGAGGGATTTGAAGAAAGGGTTATGAAGAAAGGGATATGAGACATTAATTTTTTAACCTTAAAAAAATAAAAAAGTCAAAACGTTAATAAATGTTTCAAAAACTTTAAAAAATAAAAAAATCAATGTTTTTTCAAAAAACATCAATGTTTCTTCATACCCCTCACTTCACACCTCTAACTTCATACCACTTTCTTAATACCCCTAAGTTCATACCCCTCACTTCGTACCGCTCACTTCATACCCCTCACTAATTGAATACTTAGAAAAACCAATTCTATAATCAATTAATGTCTCATACACCTAACTTCATACCCCTAACTTTATTCAATTAAGGTCTTAGGGTTTAGGGTTTAGGTTTTAGGATTTAGGGTTTAGGGCTTAGGGTTTAGGGTTTTAGGGTTTAGGGTCTAGGGTGTGAAGTGAGAGGTATGAAATTAGGGGTATGAAGTGAGGTGTATGAAGTGAGGGGTATGAGACCTTAATTGATTAAATAAGTGTTTTTTTATAATTGTTTTTAATTGTAAACTTTAATTAAAAAAATTGGAACTTTAAAATAGATTAAAGAAGTTTAGGTTTTTAGGAGCTAGGGTTTCAAGGTTTAAGGTTTAAGGTTTAGGGTTTAGGGTTTATGGTTTAAGGTTTTAGGGTTTAGGATTTAGGGTTTAGGGTTTAGGGTTTAGGGTGTGAAGTGAGCGGTATGAAGTTAGGGGTATGAATTGAGGGGTATTAAGTTAGGGGTATGTAGTGAGGGGTATGAATTTAGTGGTATGAGACATTAATTGATTAAATAAGTGATTATTTTTTAATTTTAAATTTTTTTAATTGTAAACTTTAATTAAGAAAATTATTAGGAACTTTAAAATTTCAATTTTAACTTTTATTTTTTTTTATTTTTTCTTGTTAGGAACTTTAAAATTGTAATTTTAATTTAATTTTTGAACTTCAAAAAAAAAAACTAAAACGTTGGAAAATCAATTTTTTTCAATAGCTTTAGAAAATCCAAAAAAATAAATGTTTATTTTCAAAAAAAATATATTAATGTTTCTTCATACCCCTAACTTCACACCCCTTTCTTCATACCACTAACTTCATATCCCTCACTTCATACCCTTTCTTCATACCACTAACTTCAACCCCCTAACTAATTGAATACTTACAAAAACCAATTCTTTAATCAATTAATGTCTCATACACCTAACTTCATACCCCTAACGAATTGAATACTTAAAAAAAATCACCTTTTTAATCAATTAATGTCTCATACCCCTAACTCCAGGATTTAGAGTTTAGTTAAAGAAGTGGTTTTTGTAAGTATTCAATTAGGTAAGGTATGAAGTTAATTAATTGATTAAAGAAGTGGTTTTTATAAGTATTTAATTAGATAGGGGTATGAAGTTAGAGGTATTTAGTGAGAGGTATGAAGTAAGGGGTGTGAATTTAGGGCTATGAATAAAGGTGTATGAAGTGAATGCAGTTAAGGGTATGAGACCTTAATTGATTAAAGAAGTGGTTTTTGTAAGTACTAAATTAGTTAGGGGTATGAAGTGAGGGATATAAAGAAAGGGGTATGAAGTGAGGGGTATGAATAAAGGGATATGATACATTAATTGATTAAAGAAGTGGTGTTTGTAAGTATACAATTAATTAGGGGTATGAAGTGAGAGGTATTTAGTGAAGGATATGAAGAAAGGGTTATGAATAAAGAGATATGAAGTTAGGGGTATGAAGTTATGGGAATGAATAAAGGGATATGAAGTGAATGAAGTTAAGGGTATAAAGTAAGGGGTATGAGACCTTAATTGATTAAAGAAGTGGTTTTTGTAAGTATTCAATTAGTTAGGGGTATAAATAAAGGGATATGAAGTGAGGGGTATGATGAAAGGGGTATGAAGTGAAGGGTATGAAGAAAGAGATATGAGACATTAATTGATTAAAGAAGTGGTTTTTATAAGTATTCAATTACTTATGGGTATGAAGTGAGGGGTATTTACGTAGGGGTATTAAGAAATGGGAATTAAAAAATGGGTATGAAGTTAGGGGTATGAATTTAGGGGTATGAATAAAGGGGAATGAAGTTAGGGGGTATGAAGAAAGATGTATGAAGAAATAGGTATGAAGTTAAGGGCATGAATTTAGGGGTATGAGGAAAGGGGTATTAAGAAAGGGGTATGAAGTGGGGTGTATAAAGAAAGGTGTGTGAAGTGAGGGGTATGAAGTTAGGGTTATGAGTCATTAATTGATTAAATTTATGGGTATGAAGAGAGGGGTATGAAGAAAGGGGTATGAAGTGAGGGGTATGAATTGAGGGGTATGAAGTTAGGGGTATGTAATGAGTGGTATGAAGTTGGGGGTATGAATTTATGGGTATGAGACCTTAATTGATTAAAGAAGTGTTTTATTTTAATTTCATTTTTTTAAATTGTAAACTTTAATTAAAAAAAAATTACGAACTTTAAAATTTTAATTTTAAATTTAATTTTTTTTTCTTTGGTTTTCTTAGTAAATTTAACAATTTAATTTTAATTTTTAAACTTTAGAAAAAAAAACAAAATAATCAAAACGTTAGAAAATAAAAAAATTTCAAAAACTTTAGAAAATTCCAAAAAAATCATTGTTTTTTTCAAAAACAAAAAATAAAATCAATGTTTTTTCATACCCCTCACTTCACTCCTCTAACTTCATACCCATTTTTCATACCCCTAAATTCATACCCCTAACTTCATATCCCTCACTAATTGAATACTTACAAAAACCAACTCTTTAATCAATTAATGTCTCATACCCCTAACTAAATGAATACTTACAAAAACCACTTTTTTAATCAATTAATGTCTCAAGTGGTTTTTTAAGTATTTAATTAGTTAGGGGTATGAATTTAGGGGTATTAAGTGAGGGGTATGAAGTAAGGGGTATGAAGTTAAGGGTATGAATTTAGGGGTATGAAGAGAGGGGTATGAAGAAAGAGGTATGAAGTGAATGAAGGTAGGGGTATGAAGTGAGGAGTATAAAGTGAATGAAGTTAGGGGTATGAAGTGCGATATGAGATATTAATTGATTAAAGAAATTTTTTTTGTAAGTATTCAATTAGTTAGGGGTATGAAGAAAGGGGTATGAAGTGAGGGATATTAAGAAATGGGTATGAAGTGAGGGGTATGAAGAAAGGATATGAGATATTAATTGATTAAAGAAGTGATTTTTGTAAGTATTCGATTACGTAGGGGTGTGAAGACAGGGGTATGAAGTGAGGGGTATGAAGAAAGGGATATGAGACATTAATTGATTAAAGAAGTTGTTTTTGTAAGTATTCAATTACTTAGGGGTATGAAGTGAGGGGTATTTAGTGAGGGATATGAATAAAAGGGTATAAATAAAGGGTTATTAAGTTAGGGGTATGAATTTAGGGGTATGAAAGTAGGGGTATGAATTTAGGGGTATAAAGTTAGGGGTATGAATAAAGGGGTATGAAGTTAGGGGTATGAAGAAAGGGGTATGAAGTGAATGAAGTTAGGGGTATAAAGTGAGGGGTATGAGACCTTAATTGATTAAAGAAGTGGTTTTTGTAAGTATTCAATTAGTTAGGGGTATGAAGAAAGGGGTATGAAGTGAGGGGTATGAAGAAAGGGGTATGAAGTGAGGGGTATGAAGAAATAGATATGAGACATTAATTGATTAAAGAAGTGGTTTTTGTAAGTATTCAATTACTTAGGGGTATGAAGTGAGGGGTATTTAGTGAGCGGTATGAAGAAATGGGTATGAATTTAGGGGTATGAATAAATGGGTATGAAGTTAGGGGATATAAAGAAAGAAGTATGAATTTGAGGGCATGAATTTAGGGGTATGAGGAAATGGGCATGAAGAAATGGGTATGAAGTGGGGTGTATGAAGAAAGGGGTGTGAAGTGAGGGGTATGAAGTTAGGGTTATGAGACTTTAATTGATTAAAGTTATGGGTATGAAGAGAGGGGTATGAATAAAGGGGTATGAAGTGAGGGGTATGAAGTTGGGGGTATGAAATGAGGGGTATGAAGTTGGGGGTATGAAGTTAGGGGTATGAGACCTTAATTGATTAAAGAAGTGTTTTTTGTTTTATTTATAAATTTTAATTAAAAAAAAATAGGAACTTTAAAATTTTAATTATAACATTATTTTTTTTTCTTTTTTCCTTAGTAACTTACAAATTTTAATTTTAATTTTAATTTTTAAACCTTAGAAAAAAACAAAAAAATCAAAACGTTAGAAAATATAAAAATTTCAAAAGCTTTAGAAAATTCCAAAAAAATCAAAGTTTTTTTTCAAAAATAAAAAAATTGATGTTTCTTCATACCCCTCACTTCACACCCCTAACTTCATACCCCCTTTTTCATGCCCCTAAATTCATACCTCTCATTTCATACCCCTCACTTCATACCCATCACTAATTGAATACTTACAAAAACCAACTCTTTAATCAATTAATGTCTCATACCTCTTTCTTCATATCCCTAAATTCATACCCCTAAATAAATGAATACTTACAAAAGCCATTTCTTTAATCAATTAATGTCTCAAGTGGTTTTTGTAAGTATTTAATTAGTTAGGGGTATGAAGTTAGGGGTATTAAGTGAGGGGTATGAAGTAATGGGTATGAAATTAAGGGTATGAATTTAGGGGTATGAAGAGAGGGATATGAAGAAAGAGGTATGAAGTGAATGAAGGTAGGGGTATGAAGTGACGGGTATAAAGTGAATGAAGTTAGGGGTATGAAGTGAGAGGTATGAGATCTTAATTGATTAAATAAGTGGTTTTTGTATGTATTCAATTAGTTAGGGGTATGAATAAAGGGGTATGAAGTTACAGGTATGAAGAAAGACATATGAGACATTAATTGATTAAAGAAGTGGTTTTTGTAATTATTCAATTACTTATCGGTATGAAGTGAGTGGTATTTAGTGATGGGTATGAAGCAAGGGTATGAAGTTAGGGGTATGAAGAAAGGGGTATGAAATTATGGGTATGAAGTTAGGGAGTATTAAGGAAGTGTCATGAAGTTAGGGGTATGAATAAAGGGGTATGAAGTGAGGGGTATGAAGAAAGGGGTATGAAGTGAGGGCTATGAAGATAGGGATATGAGACATTAATTAATTAAAGAAATAGTTTTTGTAAGTATTCAACTAGTTAAGGGGATGAAGTTAGGGGTATGAGAAATTAATTGATTAAATAAGTGGTTTTTATAAGTATTTAATTAGATAGGGGTAAGAAGTATGGGGTGTGAATTTAGGGGTATGAAGTAAATGAAGTTATGGGTATGAGACCTTAATTGATTAAAGAAGTGGTTTTTGTAAGTATTAAACTAGTTAGGGTTATGAAGTGAGGGATTTGAAGAAAGGGGTATGAAGAAATGGATATGAGACATTAATTTTTTAACCTTCAAAAAATAAAAAAGTCAAAACATTAATAAAATTATTTTTTTTCAAAAAATTTAGAAAATAAAAAAAATTAATGTTTTATTTTTTTTAAAATCAATGTTTCTTCATATCCCTCACTTCACACCTCTAACTTCATACCACTTTCTTCATATCCCTGACTTCATACCCTTCACTTCGTACCGCTCACTTTATACCCCTCACTAATTGAATACTTAGAAAAACCAATTCTTTAATCAATTAATGTCTCATACACCTAACTTCATACCCTTAATTTTATTCAATTAAGGCCTTGGGGTTTAGGGTTTATGGTTTTACAATTTAGGGTGTAGGGAATAGGGTTTAGGGTTTGGGGTTTTAGGGTTTACAGTTTATGGTTTAGGGTTTTAGGGTTTAGGGTCTAGGGTGTGAAGTTAGCAGTATTTAGTGAGGGGTATGAAGTGAAGGGTATTTAGTGACGGATATGAAGAAAGGGGTATGCATAAAGGGGTATGAAGTTAGGGGTGTGAATTTAGGGGTATAAAGTTAGGGGTATGAATTTAGGGGTATGAATTTAGGGGTATGAATAAAAGGGTATGAAGTTAGGGGTATGAAGAAAGGGGTATGAAGTGAATGAAGTTAGGGGTATAAAGAAAGGGGTATGAGACCTTAATTAATTAAAGAAGTGGTTTTTTTAAGTATTAAATTAGTTAGGGGTATGAATAAAGTGGTATGAAATGAGGGGCATGATGAAAGAGGTATGAAGTGAAGGGTATGCAGAAAGATATATGAGACATTAATTGATTAAAGAAGTGGTTTTTGTAAGTATTCAATTACTTATGGGTATGAAGTGAGGGGTATGAAGAAAATGGTATGAAGAAATGGGTATGAAGTTAGGGGGATGAAGTTAGGGGTATGAATTTAGGGGTATGAATAAAGAGGTATGAAGTTAGGGGATATGAAGGAAGATGTATGAAGAAAGAGGCATGCAGTGAAGTGCATGAATTTAGGGGTATGAGTAAATGGGTATGAAGAAAGGGGTATGAAGTGGGGTGTATGAAGAAAGGGGTGTGAAGTGAGGGGTATGAAGTTAGGGTTATGAGACCTTAATTAATTAAAGTTATGGGTATGAAGAGAGAGGTATGAAGAAAGTGGTAGGAAGTAAGGGTATGAATTGAGGGGTATTAAGTTAGGGGTATGTAATGAGGGGTATGAAATTGAGGGTATGAAGTTAGGGGTATGAGACCTTAATTGATTAAAGAAGTGTTTTTTTTTTAATTTTATTTTTTTTTATTTGTAAACTTTAATTAAAAAAATTAGGAACTTTAAAATTTTAATTTTAACATTAATTTTTTTTTCTTAGTAACTTTAAAATTTTAATTTTAATTTTTAAACCTTAGAAAAAATAACAAAAAAATCAAAACGTTAGAAAATAAAAAAAATTCAAAAACTTTAGAAAATTCCAAAAAAAAAAAATTCAAAAACAAAAAAAAATCAATGTTTCTTCATACCCCTCACTTCACACCCCTAACTTCATACCCCTTTTATCATACCCCTAACTTCATACCCCTTTTATCATACCCCTAAATTCATACCCCTTACTTCATACGCCTCACTCCATACCCTCACTTCATACCCCTCACTAATTGAATACTTACAAAAACCAACTCTTTAATCAATTAATGTCTCATACCCCTTTCTTCGTACCCCTAACATCATACCCCTAACTTCATACCACTAACTAAACGAATACTTACAAAAACCACTTCTTTAATCAATTAATGTGTCAAGTGGTTTTTGTAAGTATTTAATTGGTTAGGGGTATGAAGTTAGGGGTATGAAGTTAGTTGTATTAAGTGAGAGGTATGAAGTAAGGGGTATGAAGTTAAGGGTATGAATTTAGGGGTATGAAGAGAGGGGTTTGAAGAAAGAGGTATGAAGTAAATGAAGGTAGGGGTATGAAGTGATGGGTATAAAGTGAATGAATTTAGGGGTATGAAGTGAGAGGTATGAGATCTTAATTGATTAAATAAGTTGTTTTTGTAAGTATTCAATTAGTTAGTTGTATGAATAAAGGGGTATGAAGTGAGGGGTATTAAGAATGGGGTATGAAGTAAGGGGTATGAAGAAAGGATATGAGACAATAATTGATTAAAGAAGTGATTTTTCTAAGTATTCAATTACTTAGGGGTATGAAGAAAGGGGTATGAAGTTAGGAGTATGAATTTAGGTGTATGAAGAAAGGGTATGATGTTAGGGGTATGAAGTTATGGGTATGAAGAAATGGGTATGAAATTAGAAAGGGGCATGAAGTTAGTGGTATGAAGAAAGGGGTATGAAATTAGAAAGGGGCATGAAGTTAGTGGTATGAAGAAATGGGTATGAAGTGAGGGGTATGAAGAAAGGGATATGAGACATTAATTAATTAAAGTAGTTTTTGTAAGTATTCAATTAGTTAAGGATATGAAGTTAGGGGTATGAGACATTAATTGATTAAAAAAGTGTTTTTTGTAAGTATTTAATTAGTTAGGAGTATGAATTTAGGGGTATGAAGTTAGAGGTATTTAGTGAGGGGTATGAAGTAAGGGGTGTGAATTTAGGGGTATGAAGAAAGGGGTATGAAGTAAATGAAGTTAGGGGTATGAGACCTTAATTGATTAAAGAAGTGGTTTTTGTAAGTATTAAATTAGTTAGGGGTATGAAGTGAGGGATTTGAAGAAAGGGGTATGAAGAACGGGATATGAGACATTAATTTTTTAACCTTAAAAAAAAATAAAAAACAAAATGTTAAGAAAATTAATTTTTTTTTCAAAAACTTTAGAAAATAAAAAAATCAATATTTTTTTCAAAAAAAAAAGAAAGTTTCTTCATGCCCCTCACTTCACACCTCTAACTTCATACCACTTCCTTAATACCCCTAACTTCATACCCCTCATTTTGTATCGCTCACTTCATACCCTTCACTAATTGAATACTTAGAAAAACCAATTCTTTAATCAATTAATGTCTCATACACCTAACTTCATACCCCTAACTTTATTCAATTAAGGTCGTAAAGTTTAGGGTTTAGGGTTTTAGGATTTAGGGTTTAGGGCTTAGGGTTTAGGGTTTGGGGTTTTACGGTTTATGGTTTAGGGTTCAGGTTTTAGGTTTTAGGGTTTAGGGTTTAGGGTCTAGGGTGTGAAGTGAGAGGTATGAAGTTGGGGGTATGAAGTGAGGGGTATGAAGTGAGGGGTATAAGACCTTAATTGATTAAAGAAGTGTTTTCTTATAATTGTTTTTAATTGTAAACTTTAATTAAAAATTTGGAACTTTAAAATTGATTAAATAAGTTTAGGTTTTTAGGGTTTAGGGTTTATGGTTTCAAGGTTTAAATTTTAGGGTTTAGGGTTTAAGGTTTAGGGTTTAGGTTTTAGGGTTTAGGGTTTAGGATTTAGGGTTTAGGGTTTAGGATTTAGGGTGTGAAGTGAGTGGTATGAAGTTAGGGGTATGAATTGAGGGGTATTAAGTTAGGGGTATGAAGTGAGGAGGTATGAAGTTGGGGGTATGAGACATTAATTGATTAGATAAGTGATTTTTTTTTTAATTTTATTTTTTTTAATTGTAAACTTTAATTAAGAAAATATTAGGAACTTTAAAATTTCAATTTTAACTTTAATTTTTTTCTTAGGAACCTTAAAATTTTAATTTCAATTTAATTTTTAAACTTAAAAAAAAAAAAAAAATCAAAACGTTGAAAATCAATTGTTTTTCACAAACTTATAAAAATTCAAAAAAATAAATTTTTATTTTGAAAAAAAATATATCAATGTTTCTTCATATGCCTAATTTCACACCCCTTTCTTCATACCACTAACTTCATACCCCTCACTTCACACCCCTTTCTTCATACCACTAACTTCAACCCCTCACTAACTGAATACTTACAAAAACCAAATATTTCAATTAATTAATGTCTCATACCCCTAACGAATTGAATACTTAAAAAAATTACTTCTTTAATCAATTAAAGTCTCATATCCCTAACTCCACGATTTAAGTGGTTTTTGTAAGTATTCAATTAGTATAGGGTATGAAGTTAGGGGTATGATACATTAATTTATTAAAATAGTGGTTTTTGTAAGTATTTAATTAGTTAGGGGTATGAAGTTAGAGGTATTTAGTGAGGGGTATGAAGTAAGGGATGTGAATTTAGGGGTATGAAGAAAGGTGTATGAAGTTAAGGTTATGAGACCTTAATTGATTAAATAAGTGGTTTTTGTAAGTACTAAATTAGTTAGGGGTATGAAGTGAGGGATATGAATAAAGGGGTATGAAGTGAGGGGTATGAATAAAGGGATATGAGACATTAATTGATTAAAGAAGTGGTTTTTGTAAGTATTTAATTACTTAGGGGTATGAAGTGAGAGGTATTTACTAAGGGATATGAAGAAAGGGGTATGAATTTAGGGGTATGAATAAAAGGGTATGAAGTTAGGGGAATGAATAAAGGGGTATGAAGTGAATGATGTTAGGGGTATAAAGTAAGGGATATGAGACCTTAATTGATTAAAGAAGTGGTTTTTGTAAGTATTCAATTAGTTAGAGATATGAATAAATGGGTATGAAGTGAGAGGTATGAAGAAAGGGGTATGAAGAAAGAGATATGAGACATTAATTGATTAAAGAAGTAGTTTTTGTAAGTATTCAATTACTTAGGGGTATGAAGTGAGGGGTATTTAGTGAGGGGTATTAAGAAAAGGGAATGAAGAAAGGGGTATGAAGTTAGGGGTATGAATTTAGGGGTATGAATAAAGGGGTATGAAGTTAGGGGATATGAAGAAATATGTATGAAGAAAGAAGTATGAAGTTAAGGGCATGAATTTAGGGGTGTGAGGAAAGGGGAATGAAGTGGGGTGTATGAAGAAAGGGGTGTGAAATGAGGGGTATGAATTTAGGGTTATGAGACCTTAATTGATTAAATTTATGGGTATGAAGAGAGGGGTATGAAGTTAGGGGTATGTAATGAGGGGTATGGAATTGGGGGTATGAAGTTAGGGGTATGAGACCTTAATTGATTAAAGAAGTGTTTTTTTTTAATTTTATTTTTTTAATTGTAAAATTTAATTAAAAAAAATTAGGAACTTTAAAATTTTAATTTTAATTTTTTAACCTTAGAAAAAAAACAAAAAAATCAAAACATTAGAAAATCAAAATTTTTCAAAAACTTTAGAAAATCCAAAAAAATCAATGTTTTTTCAAAAACAAAAAAATCAATGTTTCTTCATACCCCTCACTTGACACCCCTAACTTCATACCCTTTTTTCATACCCCTAAATTCATACCCCTCACTAATTGAATACTTACAAAAACCAACTCTTTAATAAATTAAATTCTCATACTCCTTTCTTCATACCCCTAACTAAATGAATACTTACAAAAAACACTTCTTTAATAAATTAATGTCTCAAGTGGTTTTTTAAGTATTTAATTAGTTAGGGGTATGAAGTTAGGGGTATTAAGTGATGGGTATGAAGTAAGGGGTATGAAGTTAAGGGTATGAATTTAGGGGTATGAAGAGAGGGGTATGAAGAAAAAGGTATGAAGTGAATGAAGGTAGGGGTATGAAGTGAGGAGTGTAAAGTGAATGAAGTTAGGGGTATGAAGTGAGAGGTATGAGATCTTAATTGATTAAAGAAATGTTTTTTATAAGTATTCAATTAGTTAGGGGTATGAATAAATGGGTATGAAGTGAGGGGTATGAAGAAAGGGGTATGAAGTGAGGGGTATGAAGAAAGGATATGAGACATTAATTGATTAAAGAAGTGATTTTTGTAAGTTTTAAATTACTTAGGGGTATGAAGTGATGGGTATGAAGAAAGGGGTATGAAGTTAGGAGTATGAATTTAGGTGTATGAAGAAAGGGGTATGATGTTAGGGGTATGAAGAAAGGGGTATGAAGTGAATAAAGTTAGGGGTATGAGACCTTAATTGATTAAAGAAGTGGTTTTTGTAAGTATTAAATTAGTTGGGGTATGAATAAATGGGTATGAAGTGACAATTATGAATAAATGGGTATGAAGTGAGGGGTATGAAGAAAGGGATTTGAGACATTAATTTATTAAAGAAGTGGTTTTTGTAATTATTCAATTACTTAGGGGTATGAAGTGAGTGGTATTTAGTGAGGGGTATGAAGAAAGGGGTATTAATTTAGGGGTATGAATAAATGTGTATGAAGTTAGGGAGTATTAAGAAAGGGGTTTGAATTTAGGGGTATGAAGAAAAGGGTATTAAGTGAGGGGTATGAAGAAAGGGGTATGAAGAAAGGGATATGAGACATTAATTAATTAAAGAAGTAGTTTTTGTAAGTATTCAATTAGTTAAGGGTATGAATTTATGGGTATGAGACATTAATTGATTAAAGAAGTGGTTTTTGTAAGTATTTAATTAGTTAGGGGTATGCATTTAGGGGTATTAAGTTAGAGGTATTTAGTGAGGGGTATGAAGTAAATGAAGTTAGGGGTATGAGACCTTAATTGATTAAAGAAGTGGTTTTTGTAAGTATTAAATTAGTTAGGGGTATGAAGTGAGGTATTTGAAGAAAGGGGTATGAGACATTAATTTTTTAACCTGAAAAAAAGAAAAAAATAAAAACGTTAAGAAAATTAATTTTTTTTCAAAAACTTTAGAAAATAAAAAAATCAATGCTTTTTAAAAAAAAAATCAATGTTTCTTCATACCCCTCACTTCACACCTCTAACTTCATACCACTTTATTCATACCCCTAACTTCATACCCCTCACTTCGTACCGCTCACTTCATACCCCTCACTAATTGAATACTTAGAAAAACCAATTCTTTAATCAATTAATGTCTCATACACCTAACTTCATACCCCTAAATTTATTCAATTAAGTCCTTAGGGTTTAGGGTTTAGGTTTTTAAGGTTTTAGGATTTAGGGTTTAGGGCTTAGGGTTTAGGATTTGGGATTTTAGGCTTTAGGGTTTAGGTTTTAGGGTTTAGGGTTTAGGTTCTAGGATGTGAAGTGAGGGGTATGAGACCTTAATTGATTAAAGAAGTGATTTTTTTATAATTTTTTTTAAATGTAAACTTTAATTAAAAAAAAATAGAACTTTAAAATTGATTAAATAAGTTTAGGATTTTAGGGTTTAGGGTTTAGGATTTCAAGGTTTAAGGTTTAGGGTTTAGGTTTTATGGTTTAAGGGTTTAGCGTTTAGGTTTTAGGGTTTATGTTTTAGGATTTAGGGTTTAGGGATTAGGGTTTAGGGTGTGAAGTGAGCGGTATGAAGTTAAAGGTATGAATTGAGGGGTATCAATTGAGGGGTATTAAGTTAGGGGTATGAAGTTAGGGGTATGAGACATTAATTGATGAAAGAAGTGATTTTTGTTTAATTTAATTTTTTTTTAATTGTAAACATTAATTAAGAAAAAAAATAGGAACTTTAAAATTTCAATTTTAACTTTAATTTTTTTTTCTTTTTTTCTTAGGAACTTTAAAATTTTAATTTCAATTTAATTTTTTAAACTTAGAAAAAAAATAAAAACATTGGAAATTCAATTGTTTTTCAAAAACTTTAGAAAATACAAACAAATAAATGTTTATTTTCAAAAAAATAAAATATTAATGTTTCTTCATACCACTAACTTCACACCTCTTTCTTCATACCACTAACTTCATACCCCTCACTTCACACCCCTTTCTTCATACCACAAACTTCAACCCCTCACTAATTGAATACTTATAAAAATCAATTAATGTCTCATACCCCTAACTTCATACCCCTAACGAATTGAATACTTAAAAAAGTCACTTCTTTAATCAATTAATGTCTCATACCCCTAACTCCAGGATTTAGAGTTTAGTTAAAGAAGTTGTTTTTATAAGTATTCAATTAGTTAAGGGTATGAATTTAGGGGTATGAAACATTAATTGATTAAAGAAGTGGTTTTTGTAAGTATTTAATTAGTTAGAGGTATGAAGTTAGAGGTATTTAGTGAGGGGTATGAAGTAAGGGGTGTGAATTTAGGGGTATGAAGAAATATGTATGAAGTGAATGAAGTTAAGGGTATGAGACCTTAATTGATTAAAGAAGTGGTTTTTGTAAGTATTAAATTAGTTAGGGGTATGAAGTGAGGGATATGAAGAAAGGGGTATGAAGTGAGGGGTATGAAGAAAAGGATATGAGACATTAATTGATTAAATAAGTGGTTTTTGTAAGTATTCAATTACTTAGGGGTATGAAGTGAGGGATATGAAGAAAGGGGTATGAATAAAGGGGTATGAATTTAGGGGTATGAAGTTAGGGGTATGAAGAAAGGGGTATGAAGTGAATGAAGTTAGGGGTATAAAGTGAGGGGTATGATACCTTAATTGATTAAAGAAGTATTTTTTGTAAGTATTCAATTAGTTAGGGGTATGAAGTGAGGGGTATGATGAAAGGGGTATGAAGTGAAGGGTATGAAGAAAGAGATATGAGACATTAATTGATTAAAGAAGTGGTTTTTGTAAGTATTAAATTACTTAGGATTA
Organism: Wollemia nobilis; assembly: GCA_028583015.1. Classification (NCBI taxonomy): domain Eukaryota; kingdom Viridiplantae; phylum Streptophyta; class Pinopsida; order Araucariales; family Araucariaceae; genus Wollemia; species Wollemia nobilis. Next base: position 4,593,511 of record JAQPPZ010016831.1, read on the forward strand.
TGAAGTAAGGGGTATGAATAAAGGGGAATGAAGAAAGGGGTATGAAGATAGGGGTATAAATTTAGAGGTATGAATAAAGGGTTATGAAGTTAGGGGTATGAAGTTAGGGGGTATGAAGAAAGATGTATGAATAAAGAGGTATGACGTTAATGGCATGAATTTAGGGGTATGAGGAAAGGGGTATGAATAAAGGAGTATGAAGTGAGGTGTATGAAGAAAGGGGTGTGAAGTGAGGGGTATGAAGTTAGGGTTATGAGAACTTAATTGATTAAATTTATGGGTATGAAGAGAGGGGTATGAAGTGAGGGATATGAATTGAAGGGTATGAAGTTAGGGGTATGAATTTAGGGGTATGAAGTGAGGGGTATGAAGTTGGGGGTATGAAGTTAGGGGTATGAGACCTTAATTGATTAAAGAAGTGTTTTTTTTTTAATTGTAAACTTTAATTAAAAAAAATTAGGAACTTTAAAATTTTAATTTTAACTTTAATTTTTTTCTTTTGTTTTCTTAGTAATTTTAAAATTTTAATTTTAATTTTAATTTTAATTTTAATTTTTAAACCTTAGAAAAAAATAAAAAAATCAAAATTTTAGAAAATCAAATTTTTTCAAAAACTTTAGAAAATTCCAAAAAAATCAATGTTTTTTTTCAAAAACAAAAGAATCTATGTTTCTTCATACCCCTAACTTCACACCCCTAACTTCATACCCCTTTTTATACCCCTAAATTCATACCCCTCACTTCATACCCCTCACTAATTGAATACTTACAAAAACTAACTCTTTAATCAATTATATATCTCATACCCCTTTCTTCATACCCCTAACTTAATACCCCTAACTAAATGAATACTTACAAAAACCACTTCTCTAATCAATTAATGTCTCAAGTGGTTTTTGTGAGTATTTAATTAGTTAGGGGTATGAATTTAGGGGTATGAAGTAAGGGGTATGAAGTTAAGGGTATGAATTTAGGGGTATGATGAAAGAGGTATGAAGTGAATGAAGGTAGGGGTATGAAGTGAGGGGTATAAGGTGAATGAATTTAGGGGTATGAAGTGAGAGGTATGAGATCTTAATTGATTAAAGAAGTGGTTTATGTAAGTATTCAATTAGTTAGGGGTATGAAGAAATGGGTATGAAGTGAGGGGTATTAAGAAAGGGGTATTAAGTGAGGGGTATGAAGAAAGGATATAAGAAATTAATTGATTAAAGAAGTGATTTTTGTAAGTTTTAAATTACTTAGGGGTATGAAGTGAGGGGTATGAGGAAATGAGTATGAATAAAGGGGCATGAAGTTAGGAGTATGAATTTAGGTTTATGAAGAAAGGGGTATGATGTTAGGGGTATGAAGAAAGGGGTATGAAGTGAATAAAGTTAGGGATATGAAGTTAGGGTTATGAGACCTTAATTGATTAAATAAATGGTTTTTGTAAGTATTCAATTAGTTAGGGGTATGAAGAAAGGGGTATGAAGTGAGGGGTATGAAGAAAGGGGTATGAAGTGAGGGGTATAAAGAAAGGGATATGAGACATTAATTGATTAAAGAAGTGGTTTTTGTAATTATTCAATTACTTAGGGGTATGAAGTGAGTGGTATTTAGTGAGGGGTATGAAGAAAGGGGTATGATGTTAGGGGGTATGAAGAAAGGGTTATTGTTGGCATTTTTTCCACACTATAGTGACAAGTAAAAAAAGCAAACATTGGGAAGCGACCGTTTTTGGGAAATTGACCTAAATAGATACCTATGAACTTGAAAATTTATTCAAAGGAGGGGAATTGAAAAATTAGACTTATGGTGAAAGAATCACCCCAATATCCTAAACGAATTGAGAGATATTAAAGTTTTTGTCCTAAGAAATTTCTCGAGCACAACTTAAAAATACAATTTGAAGACTTTAGAAGCCCCGTAGAGGGATGAAATCTGGATGAAATTTCTAATGATATATTTGAATGATATATTACAATAGAAAATCAAGTCAACAAATTAGAAGTTATGGCTCTAAGAAGATGTACCACTAAAAATCCATTTTCGAGGTGAAAATCCATTTTTGAGCACTTTCGAGGTGAAATTTCTTTTTGCCCTTCCTTTGGGGAGAAACTTCCTGGATAAACATTTTCATCCAAATAAAGGAGAAGGACAAATTTTACAAGTGATGAGATGGGTCGAAGTCTAAAGCACCTTAGGAAAAGGGTAAAAATCATTTTCACCCCTCTCAGGGAATAAAATCCAGTTAAAAACATCTTTGAGGAAAAAATAGAAGGAAGAGTTGCTTAAAGTAGTCAAAGTCGCCCCTCAACAAGGGTGAAAATAATTTTCACCCCTCTCAAGGGTGAAAACCTAGTAAAATGTAATTTCAGAGAGTAAACATAAAAATGATGTCATCCAAGCAAACATGGAGCATTCAAAGTCAAAGTCGGTCCTCATGAGGGGCAAAAATCATTTTCGCCCACCTTCGGGGTGAAATTCCAATTGAAGGCATCTTGAGGCGAAACTCCCAAAAATAGCAAATTTTTTTTGTGGTCAGAGTCAATGTCACCCCTGGGCTAGGGTGAAAATCATTTTCACCCCTATCAGGGGCGAAATCCAAAAAATTTGCCTCCCTTCTTGCAAGAAGATGTTTTTAATCATTTTCGGGGAAAAATCACCCAAGAAAGGGGTGAAAGCATGTTAAGGGGTGAAATTACCCAGGAAAGGGGTAAAATTACCTAGGAAAGGGGTGAAAGCATGTTAAGGGGTGAAATTACCCAGGAAAGGGGTGAAAGCATGTTAAGGGGTGAAATTACCTAGGAAAGGGGTAAAATTACCCAGGAAATGGGTGAAAGCATGGAAAGGGGTGAAATTACCCAAGAAAGGGGTAAAATAAAATTACCTAGGAAAGGGGCAAAAACATGTTAAGGGGTGAAAACATTAGACTACATAGGTAAAATTAATTCTTGCCCCTTATTTTTGATAATGTTTTCTTTCAAAGCACCCTTGTTGATAAAATCTTTCAAAAAAATATCAAATACTAGTGGAATTTAATTTTGGAAGCAATGAGATTGATATTTCCATAATTCTAGCTAAAGAAATACTATGATTAAATGCTACGTCCCATATTTTGGTACAATTTTATTTATTTTCAAGGCACCCTCCATTAATTTTGCCCCTTTTCAAGATAAATTTAATTTTTGTTGGGTCTCCACTGGCGAGGGTAATATTTTGAGGTGTAAAGTGATGGAATGGTGCCCAAAATTTAATATCCAAGCTCCTGGTCTTCATGTAACATTACTATATTCCAATGCATCGACATCTGAGATGATTTTCCATCATCCAATCCTATCTATTTCCTAGGTACTCTCCATGAAATATGGATCACTACTTCCTAAAGAAAGATTTGATTCGAGCATTGTAATTACCGAGGAGATAATTGCTACTGATAATTTTTGACCAGTCAATATTTTGTTGTATTGTACATTTAATGATATAGGTGCAACCATCTATAAATACTAAGCATTTTGATGTAATGAAGGAGGATAGAAACTTTGTAGAAAAATACTTTTAAGTTCTGCATAAATAGAAATAAATTAAGCTTTTGGTTCCTTGAGTAGTCTTGTGGTTGATCTCTTTCTGCTTGGTATTTTTTATTACATTTATGTCCATTATTTGTTTATTTTAAATTCTACATCTAGATTTAATTACTGCTTGTGAGGGAGTGAATACTAGAATGTTGTCTTGGAGGTCATCTTGGAAAACTATGAGTGGTTTTTGTCCCTTACTTTCTATTATATGCTAACTAAAACTTACTGTGAATTTTTGTTGTTAGTTTATCCCCCCCTTTCATATCTGGAATATAGCCATATTTTCCATTTCTTTCTGTCATTTCCCATATCTTTCCTGTTACCCTTGCGAAGTGAAAATATGACATTAAAACAAATATGAAAGTAAAATAATTTCAATGACCAAGAGACTGCACAAAGGATGATTTTATTCAATAAATAGGGGGAGCTAATAAACTTCTTTGTTACAATCCATTTGTTCAAAATAACTTATTTTGATACAATAAATATAGGTGCTAGGGTTCTTCGAAACCTTAGCTATAGAACAAGTAGTGTCTTCGATGTATCTTGCTTCCAAAAGGGTGAGTGGGCTTCTAGTTATCCATATTTGGGCCACTCTAGCTTTAGTAGCTACTCAACAATCCTTGGTTAATGCTACCTAATATTGAACACGTAACAAATGTAAAGCCATTAGAAAATAAAATGATGATTCCATAGTGTGAACCCTCAAAAATATAAACTAAAAACCCTAGATTTGAATGAACAAAACATGCAAAATCTAAATAACATCAAATAAAAATGTACAAAATACTTACTTTGTTGTTATGTTGCTCTATTATAGATTGATGGTAGGGTGCCTTGATGACACCTGATGATCTTGCATGGTAGACTCTGTTCAGTGCTTGTAGAGTGCAGGAGGTGATTCACAGTACCTATGGGATGAGGTAGGCACTCGGGAGTGCCTGCGGATTAGGGCTTGATCTGCAGAAGTAGATCGGGGGATGTAAAGGGCTCGGTGGATGAACGACAATGGCAACGATGGGAATGTACTGTGAAGATGGTTGGAATGAGGAAATACTAGGGTGAAACTAGAGTTTTTGGAAGGCTATGCTAGGGCACAACTAAGGCAATGTAGGTCAAATTCACTCAGAAAGTAAGCTCATGAAGGTTGATTAGCAAGAGCTCCAATCAAAGCTAGTTTGAACCAGTTAGCAAAAGTTCCAGGGATTGAGCATTGAGAATGCTCCTATTTATTATCAAGCCTAGGGTTTTCTTAGAGTTTTAGCTTAACACTTTTGATCATGTGGCTAATATTAAAGCAGATCCAAAGGCTAATATTAAACTTTAGGTGTGACACAAATTAAGAAAGATGGACAACTGAGATTAGATCGAATCGAACAACTGAGGTTAATTTGGCTTATAAATATATATTTTATAATAAATATATTAAAATATAATATAAAATATTATATTTTAATATAAATAATATAAAATATTATATTTTAATATAAATAATATAAAATAAATATAAATAAGTCAAATAGAGGTCAGAAAATGATAGGAAAGGGCTAAAGTGGGCCATTGGATGGTGGGAAAGACATGGAATGGCCAGTTAAATGATGGAAAAGGGGGATGGTGGAAAAGTGGGTGGTATAATAACTAGGATGAAGGAAAAGTGGCTAGAATTTGGTGTCTACAGATGCCCCTTTTTGTACCATATTGCATAAAACACAATATGGTGCAAAAATATGAGACACCTGGTTGGGCTTTGGGTGCAAAAGTAGCTTCTCTCTCTCGTTGGATTTTTGAGCAACAATGTTGAAGATAAAAGAATAAATAATTTTGGAATTTGCGTAGCTTAACTCCTCAATTGGTGAATGAGGTTATGGATGAATCTCACAAGCCGATTGAAAAATTTGTGCAAATGATGGATGATGTGATACTATTTTTTGCCCAAAAAATGAAGGATTTTGTGCATATGATGTAATATGGATGATATGAATGATGTAAAATGTGATATGATGTGTTTGTTGTTGCCCTTAATGGATGAATATTTTTGTGTAAATGATATGATGTGGATGATATGAATAATGTAAAATGTGATACCATTTTTACCCCAACGGTGGGAAGAGGGTTTTTTCAAGTGTAAATGTCATGATCATGTAAGATGTATCCCATTGTGGGAGGATCAAAACCAAATATGGTTACCCCAAATTTGGGGTGATTCGATGTTGTTGAAGAAAATTATTTATTGACGTCATTAAGTATGCAAGTTATGAATATGCAGGATGACAAAGTCAATGTAGGGATCGGGTAGTGACTATGGAATATTCTCCGTATAATTCCACCATGGAATCAATCAACCTACCAGGCTTGCCTATCTTGTGACTATTGTCAAATGAATGAGTGTTTGTGATTTTAATTATCCATGTTTTCTTGCCCCACGGAAAAGGACATCAATGATTGCTTTTGAGCAAATTGGTCTTCACATAGTTTCAATCTAAAATGTGAAGTACCAAATGTGATTATGATATCGATCAAGGAGATAGGTTATGATGATGACGACCAAGTGTTCTTATTGTAAGTCATTCATCTTACCAAATTGTATGGATGCAAATTGCTACAATCACCAAGTTTATAGAACAAACCACTATATACAAGATTCACTTGAAATTCGACACATGAACTTGGTTTATTGATTGATTATGATAGATGAGATATGGTGATGGAAGAATTTTGAAGGAAGAAATGTGGTGATTTCATGAAATGTAGAGTTGATTTTTTAATTTTATGCTTCTTTTAGTGGTTCATTTTGCATTTTTTAGATGGAAATAAGTGATTCACTGGTCAAATAAACTCCAATTTTTACAAAATTTTGTGTGATGATGAAGAATACAATGTATAAGAGTTGTGTATTTATTTTAAGAAAATTTAGATTCGTGTGATGCATTTTGTAACTTGATTTTTGAATTTTACAAATTTGCACCGTGTTAAAAATATATATGTACAAAATGATTTTTGTTTTCACAGTGGCCTAATCCTTTTGGAAACCTTGAAATTAAATATTTATGGCATTTTTGTCTTCTTCACTTTTTATGGCATATTTGGCTGGAAAGAAATCGTCGTGTTTTCTCTAATACTTTGCAAGAACCTGAATTTATTTTTAACAAGATTCTATCTTTTTCCATTGAAAATGCCACCCTTTGTCCTCTCCCTTCTAGCCCTACTTCTTGGCTTGAACTATCATTGGGGGAATCTCTCAATCTTCCCATAATTGATAATTCCCAGTCTCGATCTTCCAATAACAGAGCTATTTCCACCTGGATACCTCCTCCTCTAGGTTGGGTTAAGCTGAATGTTGATGGTGCAACAAAGGGTAACCCTAGGAAAGCAAGTTCTAGTGGCATTCTCAAAGATAATTCAGGTAGGTTTATCCTTGCATTTGCTAAGTTTATGTAAATTCATTTGAATCAGGTTGCAGAGGTGCATGCCATATGGCATGGTCTGACTTTAGCCAAATATTATGCTGGTAAGTTATTGGTGGAAGGTGATTCTCTTACCATTATCAATTATTTAAAAAATTCAAAAGTGCCCTCATGGAAAATTAGAAATATCATTGATGAGGCTAGATTTCTTAGTCGATCCTTCCAAGATATCATATTCTAGCATACTTTTTGAGAATGCAACCATGTTGTTGATGTATTAGCAAACATTGGGACTCAATCCTCTGATTTGCTGATGTGGACTTCTACTTTTCCTGTTGAGCTGGTCCAGGTCACGAATCAAGATTTTTTGACACCTAGTATCTCTGTTGTTGATGTGGTGCAAGTCAATGGCTAATTTTCTCATGATCCAATTTTGTCTTGAAGATAGTTTTCATGCTCCCTTGGGTCTTGGATTTCCTGCTATTCGAGAGATTGCTTCTTTTGGGTGTCAAGTTTCCCCTTTTTTGGGCTTTTCCACCATTTTTCCTTCTCATTTTTCTTCCCCTTATCCCTTCATCTTCCACTCCCTTTCCTCTCCATTTCATTTTAGCTCCACCTTAAGCCCTATTCTGCTCATTCTCCTATGTAAAAATACATATTTTTATTAATGAAAACTCATCCAACATCTTGTTGGTTTAGCATGTAGTGTCAAAGCTCCAACTTTGATTCTTTCAAGCCATTTTTAAGAGAGAGAGGGAGTTCTAACTTTACAAGGTAATATAAGCCATTCTTCCTTTCCATTATAATAATATTCTACAAGTGGATGATTATGTGTAGATAATATTCTTAGTACCAAAGTGATACATGTTGCCATAATGCAGTATGAGTATTGAAAAAATGAGACATGTTACATTCTATTTTAGAGGTTAATGAAAAACAATTCTAGATCATCTTTGGAAAACAAGAATTTTGATTTTTGTAGTGTAAAAATACTATTTAGAATTGACGAAGCATAATAGTGTTGTCATTAACACTCAATACTCAAAAAATAAACATTTGCCTATGTTAATAGAGTAAATTGTATATACTGTAGACTCTCTCTATGTTTATTGTAAGATACATTCCACAAATATTTTGATATTTCTTGTGTGAAAAATAACTTACTTAAAACCTACACACCATGCATAGAGAAAATGAAAGGAGGCATGACTAAGCTCAACCTTTTAATGGAGAGAGGTCATCTGAAACTTATTAGAATTGCCATCTAAATCAAACTATCTAGTCGACTAGGATGAATTCATTCAAAAAAAATATGATATGAGCACTTTGTCATCTTGAAGTACAAATAAAAAAATTATTTATGGAGTTACCAATGACATTGCTAAGGGAATATTTTTTTGGGAGGAAATTTATTGTTCCTAATAAAGCCATATTTTTCCTAAAGATATATTGCCTACAAAGCTAGTTGTGTCTCTTATAGATATTTTATCTTCTATTATATTAGATTGAGGACACAACCATCAATTGGTTCAACATGTACCCATTTGTGAACAACGACTTTTTTTTTTGAAATTCTACATGTCCTTCCTCAAGTGCAAAATGAGTATGGTCTTTCCTTATACCAACAAAATTACCAGGATGGAACTTGGTGCCTTGCTAATGAACAATGATATTCCTCAATATGACTTTCTATTTTTAAATTTCTTTAATCCTAGGAACTTTGGCTTAGAATTAGTAGGTTTCTACTTGTAATCATCATAGCTTTAGATTTGGTACCATTAACAACATTGAAATTTTCTTAGCAAGAAACTAAGAATGACTATATCCATAACTATTGCAAGATAGATCGATTTTAAGATATTGTCGTAGTGTGCATTTTCACATCATTTACCTGATTTTCCTAGAAGTAATTTTGGACCATTGAGTCTAGTTTTTAGAGGATGGACTACAAAAAAGGTTGGATCTATTAATAAGGATTAAATGAATAAGAGAAAGGAGAAATGAGACATTGTTTTATTGGTTGCATTCAAAGAGAGTTGCATAGAGTATGGTACTATAGAACATATTTTGAGAATGTGGTTCATGGAAAAGGCATGCTACTAAAGGTAGTAGAGTTTATATATGAAATGTTTGAACAATAATAAAGGTTTTATAGAGATTGCTCAAATGAAGAATATTTCTAACAAGGGAAGGTATTTAAGGGAGATGTTCCACATTGTTGTTTGAGATACAATGTCAAAAATGCTAGGTTAGAGTTTCATACATGTTTTGAATGCCACATTATTTCTATTTGGATACAATTTAAGTTTATATGATAATTCTTTATAATAAAATCAAAATGAATTGTCCAAAAATGGTATGCTTTTGGACAAGGTTCAAGAAGCCATTATTTTAAGAGTGAAATGTAGCTTTATCCCACACTAGTATGAGGGATATATTTTAAGTTTAAACATCATATAGGCCCAAATAAAATGAGTTGCATTAATAAGTATTTTAAGGTGTGTTATTAAGAATTTAAAGACTTTTTTTATTCAATTGGTTATATGGGATTGAAAATGGCCCCACCCGTATTACACCATTACCACATAGTGGTATTACAAAGAAAACACGATATTCCGAAAGAAAAGCAATACTAACTTGATACCAAATGCACATGCACAAAATAAGATGAACGTAATCGAATCAAAACTAACATAAAATGAGAAACAAGAGCACAGCCCTTTTTATTAATATGATTCCAGATTCGGTTACAATCTCTCTCCTTCCCCTTTAAGGGCTAGGAGGATTAGCATGTTTCGATTAAAATCGTCTTTAGTAGTCCTCCTTCCACGTGCCCACATGTAGAATGGGCGGGCCAAGATGTCGCCACCGCTTGTGTTGATGAAGAGTCCTCGATCTTTGCGGCTTCTCCTGCGTTCAAAGAAACAACAAACAGAGTTAATAGCACCTATGTTAAGATAAAGCATCTGGTCTTTAAAACAAATAAAACATGCATGTAGAAGATGATCAAAATAGCAGGTTAGAATTCGTCACGAGTCAGGACGAGTTGGACTATGGTAACTTAGAATTCATCCCAGGGTGAGACGAATTTGCCTGTGTCAGATTGGTATTCGTCCTGGGGTGGGACGAATTTGCCTGTGTTCATTTAGGATTCGTCCCAGGCAGGGACGAATTTGGTTGCTCGAAAATAGAGCGAGAGGACCCGCGAAATATCTCATCTCTGACGCTCCTGGTGACCTGCAAAATTGGGTTCTAGATAAAAGGAGGTGTTCTGAGGAAACCCAGAAGGTCAGGTTGCCTGGGTTCAACTTCAATCATCGGGAATGGGATGAAACAACTTCCATGTTAGTGAGAATAGAAGGAAATAAAACATAGTGAAGACATGCTTGAAATCAAAATCATGAAATTATAACATAAAAGAAATAATAGCAAAACGTTCAGTGTAGTCGGCAAATGGGATTCATGTTTTCCACAAACACCCAATGACCTCCCTTGTAGAAGAGATCACAAATGCGGGAGAAGCGAATCAAGGCTAAAATGTCTGGCGGTAAACTGGCAGAGCTTCGCTACTTCAAAATACTTCTTCTCTGCTCCTCTTTGTGTCTTGGTGAGAAGGCTCATTTATAAGCCTCCGGGGTGTAGCTTGTATGGGCCTGTCAGTCGGGGCCATGCTTGTGCGTGATGGGGGAAATTCCCTGTCTGGCCTGCCTTTATGATAGTCCCCATCAGAGCATGGTTTTTTGGTCGTCCACTCGCGTGCATGCGGGACAGACTGTAATTGCCGTGCATGCCACGTTTTTTATTTTTGTCTGTTAAACTTGGAATTCGTCCCACCTCGGGACGAATTGGAATTCATCCCACCCAGGGACGAATTCCAGTTTGCCTTTCGTCCTGGGGTGAGACGAATTTGAAGAAGAGTGTCTAGAGGTGCCAAATTACTTTTTGACCTTCCAAAACTGTTGTGTAAGTGGCTAGGACCACTGTTTGACCTCTGAGGGCTGCCCTGAAGGCTGTGTGTGTCAATGCGATCAGTGTTTGCAGTCACATAATTAGATTGGTGTTGTTTTGGTGTCTATAGATGCCCCTTTTTGGAAAGCGCTATGGGTGATGCAGTGTTGAGCAAAAATAGATAACCAAAGCACTAATGATTAGGGTTTCTTAGTAACCTAACCAACTTGTGATGCCCCAAGCATGGAAAGGGCATGCATTCTTGAATCCTTGCTTCTGACGAGATAAGGAATTTGATTTCAAGTATTAACCTATTTTTGGTGAGGTGTGACTTGAGCTTGGACATTGATCAGTCATGAATAGGCAAAGGGCACAACCTTTTATCCACGAGGGAACCTTGAGTTCATGCTTCGGGAATGCCAAGCATTTGATCGCGTTTGATCAATTCATGATTATTGCTTGTTTACTGCCCCAAGTAGGAGTGTGATTGTCTTTGTCAATGATTCTTTGAATGCATGCCATTGCTTTGATTGGGTGTGTGTTTGTTGATTGGTGACTAAGTGTGACTACCCCCTCAAGTGACGAATCGATGAGGGAATGACCGCCATGAGAAAAGCGACGAGTCACTTGACCCGAGGTGACTTAGGTTAGGGTGCCTTCAGATGTTTGTCCGTTGAATGTGCAAGCAGTTTTTTGACTTTTGGACCTATTTTTGGTGGGTAAAAACCCTTTTTGGGACGTCGTTTGGGATTAAAATTGGCAAAAATCCGACCTCCCATGGAGCAGTCCGGCTATGGTAGCCTTCTTAGGGAGTAGGGTAGTGACAATGTAAACCCCGACATCAGTTTTGTTATGCCAAGAGGTTACGTGCAAGAGCACTTGTGTCCAGCAATGCTTATTGCTTTGTTTTTGTGTTGCATTTTTTGTTGTTTTTGTTGTTTTGTTTGTCTTGCTTTGTGTATATGTCATGATTTTATGTTATGCACAATGATTGATGTTGATGGATGCATGTTTATGGTGACGAATGCATATGGTATGATAAATGCACATGTTGTTGATTTATATGATAAGTAATGGAATGGATGAAATGATTTGTTGATAACCTTACATTGGCACCATAGACTATACATGACTTATGGCTTTATGTACTGGGTGATTGCTGTGGTAAATGCTTTTTTTATGGATAGATGTTGTTTTGTATGCTTTTTTTTGGTGATATAGGGATGGATTATATGCAACGGTTGGCGTAGAATGTAGCTAAGTGTTTCTGAGACTCAGATGGTTTAACTAACTAGCCAAGACTGTACTGTTGTCTTACAAGATGTTTGGACAAGGTATGAATTATGCTTGTTTTTGACCAAGTTATTTCACATCCTTGTGTGTGCAATTGGATTTGTTTATGTGGTATTTGTCAAGATACCGCCAGTGCCAAATAGGCTTTCAACCAAACCTGTACTAAGGATCACCTAATTAGTTCCACTAACTCCTTTGTTGTATTTTGTCGGATTAATCTATTTTGCGATCTAGGAGACCATAAGCTAGCTCATCCACATGCAAACATTGATCTGCACACAAGTAAATGTGATAGATATATCGTCATGTGGGAGGTTTACCGCCAGTGATCGATAGGTTATCCACCAAACCGGTACTGAGGTTCACCTCTTGGCCTTTTGAATGCTGAGAGTTCTAGGGATTCAAGTTCAACTCCCTTATTTTCTTCATTTGTATTGGGATACTTGCTCGTTTATAGTGATGAAAATCACTGTTTATTTTTGTGTTTTTCTTTTTGAGCAAGGTATTTGAATTTGGGAGTGATGAGAATCACTATTGCTTGTGGGATTTGACGTCAATGTTTGGAGTATTGACTTGTGCAACTTTTTGATGTTTTTGTAATGTTTTGAGGACTTGGGATCCTTGGGAATTGGGTAGGGAAGATTCTTGTCCTTTTGCCAACTCTCAGCATTCCTGGGGTCATTCGCACAAGGGGATGAGTGAGATAATCTTTTCGTTGTTTGGTATCCTGAATTGCTTTACAGGTTTCATCCTTCATTGACACAACTTAGGAATTGTTTTTATGTGTTTTTGAATTTGTGATGGGATGCTACGTAACAAGGTGTATTTCAAGTAAAACTCTACCATTGTAACATCAGTTTGACTTTTGTACAGTTTTGGCTAGAAACCTAAAGACAGCTAAATGATGAAAACTCTAGATATGTTTAGATGACAACTAATTTATGATATGGTGAAATGGTGATTGGCATTTATTTTGGTGTACTTTTTTTTTTAAAGTGGAAAATGTGAAAAGGTGGTGGTTTTGCCAAGTAATGACAGTCTATGGTGCTTTTGCCTTGTGTGATCAACAAACATGGATATGATGCCTAATGCAACTATTTTTTTTTTTTTTTGTATTTTCAATTTTGGAAGTATGCATGAAATTGAGATGTAGATTTTGTTTGTTTTTTTTTTAATTTTTTTTTTTTTGGATTTTCTTGACCAAGCGATTGTGATAATCCTTGGAGCTTTTAAGGTTGACCAAGAGATTGCGATAATCCTTGGAGCTTTGGGGGTGACCAAGGGATTTAGGAATCCTTGGAGCTTTTTGGTGTGACCAAAGGGTTTGTAGGCACCTTTGGGGCATTTTGGGGTGACCAAGTGATTGCGATAATCCTTGGGGCTTTGGGGGTGACCAAGGGATTTAGGAATCCTTGGAGCTTTTTGGTTTGACCAAGTGATTGCAATAATCCTTGGGGATTTTTGGTTTGACCAAGTGATTGTGATAATCCTTGGAGCTTTTGAGGTTGACCAAGAGATTGCGATAATCCTTGGAGCTTTTTGGTGTGACCAAAGGGTTTGAGCTTTTGAGGTTGACCAAGAGATTACGATAATCCTTGGAGATTTTTGGGTTGTGACCAAGAGATTACGATAATCCTTGGAGCTTTTTGGGGTTGACCAAGAGATTGCGATAATCCTTGGAGCTTTTTGGGGTTGACCAAGAGATTGTGATAATCCTTGGAGCATTTTTGGGATTGACCAAGCAATTTAGGAATCCTTGGAGCTTTTTTGGGATTGACCAAGCAATTTAGGAATCCTTGGAGCTTTTTGGTTTGACCAAGCGATTGTGATAATCCTTGGAGCTTTTTGGTTTGACCAAGCGATTACGATAATCCTTGGGGCTTTTTGGTTTGACCAAGCGATTGTGGTAATCCTTGGAGCTTTTTGGTTTGACCAAGTGATTATGGTAATCCTTGGGGCTTTTTGGGTTTTGACCAAGCGATTATGGTAATCCTTGGAGCTTTTTGGTTTGAACTATGGCTCTTCAGGGGATAGAGGTACCCCCAGCTTGATGCTCTTTATGCTTCGGATCTGGCTCAGGAGGTATTGGCACGAATGGATCGGCCCTATGTACAGATAAAAGGACGGGGTCTGCCCTTGGCACTGATGTGGCTATGGGGTCGCTAGGCAGAAGTTGTTCTTGGTATGCCCAAAGTGGTAGACTTAGCATTTGATTCTAGTGGGCTGGGTTAACGTGCCACTCATGCCCTAGCCTTATGTTTAGCTGTTGAAGTGCGTCATCCATATGCATGGGGTGTTGATGTTGCCACATGTTATTGAGGTGGGCCATCTCTATGTCATCTTTATAATCACTATCAGAGATCCAAAGGCCCTTGTTGGCTTCGACAATTGCCTATGACATGCTAGGCTCTTCTTGTTTGAGTAGGTTGATGTGGTCCCCATGGGGTTGTTCCGCTCTTTACGGGGGTACCTGATTGCCTTGATGTGGTGCTTGCTCGGTTGGTGCTTCTAAGGGGAATATTTCCATTAAGCTCTCTTGGTAGTCATCCATGGGAATCATTTGTGAATGATTAATGTCAAATTCGATCGAGTCCCATGGTGCCACCTCACATTTTGACTCATCTTTGCTTAGCGAATTAGGCTCAATAGAATCTGGCGATTCTGAGACATGAGAGATTGCATCATCAAGTAGCCCTACGATCAGAGGTTGATCCTCTTCAAAATGAGCCTCATGTAATTTGGGCCTTTGGAGCTCCAAAATCTTGGTCTCTACCGACTCTAAGTGCTCTAGCGCTTTACATGTATCAGGGGATTTGAGCTCCTTCTCTTTGGTTGGTTCTTGTTGAGGAACTTGGGGCCTATGGAGGGGTGGCCAGATAGCACCCCCCATGCCTTAGTAGGGCATTTCATCCTGCTCTTCTCCTCGCTCAGATTCCTTAGAGGCTTCTTGAGGTATTTTTGAGGGTGGCCCATGAACTTGGGTGTGTGTCTGACGAATCAAGGGAGTAGCCTCCCGCTCCTATCTAGGAAGCATTGGGGGTAATGCTTGATAAGGTCGCGATGACCTGTCTCGCCCCCAATGGTTGTGTCTCTCATAATGTTTTGTCTTATGCATGTGAGGGGTTGGAGTCCTCTCCTGCATAGTGCGTTGGAACAACTCATCCTTATGGCGCTGAAGGCACTCTTTGTTAATATGGTACAGTTTCTCTAATGGTAGTCAATCGAGCTCAAGTTGTGTGAGTTGCACCCGACATGTGATATGCTTAGCAGATTCTATGGGAGTTGGTTCTGCCATCTCATGTCTAGAAGGCCTAGATGCCTCTCCAAGATATCTATCTTGGTCATGGTGATCCGAGATCTCTATAGGCCACCTCCCTCTGTTGGGGGTGGCGGCATTCCCCCGAGGGTTTGGCCTCAGTAGATGATCCTGATAGCTAGTAGGTGTGGAGGCGTATTGCTCCCACATTGTATATTGCTCTCGAGGAAGGTAGGGGTCTTCCTCATGCTCTCTTTCATAAGTGAAAAAGGGACGGACAGAGTTGGCTTGCCCTGCCTGAGGAGCCTTGTGCTCTGGAGGGGTCCTTGTAGTCCTAACAACTAGATGGGGGTGAAGGAGGGGTAGTGTAATCATGTGGTTCCTCTTGTCGAACCCTATGTTTACTTAGCACTTCATCGCATGGTGACTGCCAATAGCGAGCATCTAAGGGAGCTCTCCTATGAATGTACCCCTCATGGAAGGGTGTGTGCTGAGTTAGGTGATCCTGATAGCTAGCAAGCATGGGGGCGCATTGCTCCCATGCTATGTATTGCTCTTGAGGAATGTAGTGGTCTTCCTCGTACCCCCTTTCATAAGTGAAAGAGGTACGAGCGGCGTTGGCTCGCCCTGTCTGTAGAGCCTTGTGCTCTGGAGGAGCCTTGTGCTCTGGATTTGTCCTTGTAGTCCTGACAACTAAAGGGGGTGAAGGAGGGATAGTGTAATCATGTGGTTCCTCCTATCGAACCCTATGTTGACTTAGCGCTTCATCATGCGATGATCGATCATAGCGAGCATATAAGGGAGCTCTCCTATGAATTTACCCCTCATGGAAGGGTGTGTGCTAAGTTAGGTGATCCTGATAGCTAGCAGGCATGGGGGTGCATTACTCCCATGCTATATATTGCTCTTGAGGAATGTAGTAGTCTTCCTCGTACCTTATTTCATGAGTGAAAGAGGGATGGGCAGCATTGGCTCACCCTGCCTGTAGAGCCTTGTGCTCTGGAGGAGCCTTGTGCTCTAGATTTGTCCTTGTAGTCCTAACAACTAGAGGGGGTGAAGGAGGGATAGTGTAATCATGTGGTTCCTCTCGTCGAACCCTATGTTGACCTAGCGCTTCATCGTGTGGTGACCACTCATAGCGAGAGTCTAAGGGAGCTCTCCTACGGATGTACCCCTCATGGAAGGGTGTGTGCTGAGTGCTATGCTAAACAGGAGTGCTCCTAGAAGGGGTGCCCCTATAGTCCCTATCCGTTAAGGTGTGGAGGGGTCTGTCTTGTGTGTCAGGTCACCAAGGTGGTATGACCAAATCCTTGGGGCTATACCGGAGGTGACTTGTGCCTCCTTGGATATTCCCCACAGCATATGCCCGTGATTGGGCTTGGCTACGGGTGAGCACCATGACGATGTCTCTCTAAAAAACCCTAAAATTAAAATGAGTCAAATGGGGCCCAAAATTGGGGTGCGCATCCCTCTTACCATATGCAAGATAAAAATTAAGTTTCAAGTCCTAACACTAAATACATTAGGATATATTGACCTCCGAACAGCTCAAAAAGCGTAAAAAATTAGGTTATCAAATTTAGAACCTAATTTCGGGGCACTAGATGATGGAATTTGGCCCCAAAAACTGACTTTTTTGGACAAATAGAATTATAAAGAATTATATTTGTTTAAAATTATCCCAACTAACTCCCTGTAAAATTTCAAGTCAATCGGAGCTACGGTTGAGAAGTTATGGCCCCAACAAGATGCACTAAAATTTAGGAAAAAAAGTAAAATTTCCTAAATTTCGTTGGATGCTCCCACATCATTTATGGGCACCGTTGGGGTACTTCTGGGTTGACCAAAGGGTTTATGGACACCTTTGGGGCATTTTGGGGATGACCAAGCAATTATGGGAATCCTTGGAGCCTTTTGGGTTGACCAAGTGATTGCGGGAATCCTTGGAGCTTTTGGAGTGAATGACAAAATGCATAGATTTTTATATTTTGTTTATGATTTTTCTAATTTTTATGCCACACAAAATAGAAAATATCACACACATGCAAGTGATGATTATCTCTTTTAACGATTAAAAGTGTGCCCTAAGTCTAGTTTCGTGTGTTTTAATGTTTGTTTTTGAATTTTTTTTTGAAGGACATTTAAATGCATTATGAAGGCTCTTATATCTCCCATAAATGGTCGCCCCTTCGATATACCATTGCCAGGCCAATATACCAACCTCTCTATATACCTACCCTTACGAGAGGGAGACTATAGGTATGTGAGAGCAGATGATATGTGGTGCATAGGCAGTACGGAAGGGGAATCACTCTGTTTATGACACCTACCATAGAAGACTTATCCTCATGCGCTAGGAATCACCCTAGCAACACTTGGTCAGCTTTCGTCAGGATTTACGTCTAGCAACAGTCGCGATCGGGGTAATGGATGCAAAATCAAGCCAAGGTGGTGATGAAATCCACCGTTGGTCTTGATCAAGGGCTAGGGTTTTACGACCAGCTCCTTGGTTTAAAAATGTTGCGTGAAGTGTGTGTGGTTCTTTTTATCAAAAAATGAAACAAGCAGCAACCACTTTCCCTAAGAAGGCAAACTTGACAAAAAACAAAAATATTACAGCAGAAAATGACAGGGACAGTTAGAAACCGTTACCTCTTTTTCGCCCAAAATTGGCTGTTTTTGACTCTCGGCCCTGAAACCACGCAGAAAAAATTCGTCCCTAGGTGAGATGAATTCTAGAACAGAATTCGTCCCTGGGTGAGATGAATTCTAGAACAAAATTCAAATTTGTCCCTGGGTGGGACGAATTCTAGGACTATATTCGGCTGGAATGAACCACAGTCAGCGCTCGAAAAGCGGTACCTGTAAGCACAAAAACACAAATTTTTGATCAGTTTCTTGATCTTAAAAAGCAAGGAACTGGGTCCCACCGTGATCGCCACTGAAAACACGAGATTTCGAAAGAAAAGCAATACTAACTTGATACCAAATGCACATGCACAAAATAAGACGAATGTAATTGAATCAAAACTAACATAAAATGAGAAACAAGAGCATAGCCATTTTTATTAATATGATTCCAGATTCAGTTACAATCTCTCTCCTTCCCCTTTAAGGGCTAGGAGGAGTAGCATGTTTCGATTAAAATCATCTTTAGTAGTCCTCCTTCCGTGTGCCCACATGTAGAATGGGCGGGCCAAGATGTCACCGTCGCTTGTGTTGATGAAGAGTCCTCGATCTTTGTGGCTTCTCCTATGTTCAAAGAAACAAAAAATAGAGTTAATAGCACCTGTGTTAAGATAAAGCATCTGGTCTTTAAAACAAATAGAACATGCATGCAGAAGATGATCAAAATAGCAGGTTAGAATTCGTCATGAGTCGGGACGAGTTGGACTGTGGTAACTTAGAATTCATCCCAAGGTGAGACGAATTCGCCTGTGTCAGATTGGTATTCATCCCGGGGTGGGACGAATTTGCCTGTGTTCATTTAGGATTCATCCCAGGCAGGGACGAATTCGGCTGCCCAAAAATAGAGCGAGAGGACCCATGAAATATCTCATCTTCGATGCTCCTGGTGACCTGCAAAATCGGGTTCTAGATAAAAGGAGGTGTTCTGAGGAAACCCAGAAGTTCAGGTTGCCCGAGTTCAGCTTTAATCATCGTGAATGGGATGAAACAACTTCCATGTTAGTGAGAACAGAAGAAAATAAAACACAGTGAAGACATGCTTGAAATCAAAATCATGAAATTATAACATAAAAGAAATAATAGCAAAACGTTCAGTGTAGTCGGCAAATGGGATTCATGTTTTCCACAAACACCCGATGACCTCCCTTGCAGAAGAGATCACGGATGTGGGAGAAGCGAATCAAGGCTAAAATGTCTGGCGGTAAATTGGCAGAGCTTCGCTACTTCAAAATACTTCTTCTCTGCTCCTCTTTGTGTCTTGGTGAGAAGGCTCATTTATAAGCCTCCGGGGTGCAGCTTGTATGGGCCTGTTAGTCAGGTCCATGCTTGTGCGTAATGGGGGAAATTCCCTGTCTGGCCTGCCTTTATGACAGTCCCCATCAGCACACGATTTGTTGGTTGTCCACTCGCGCGCATGCAGGACAGACTGTCATTGTCGCACATGCCACATTTTTTATTTTTGCTCGTTAAACCTGGAATTCATCCCACCCTGGGACGAATTGGAATTCGTCCCACCCAGGGACAAATTCCAATTTGCCTTTCATCCTGGGGTGAGACGAATTTGAAGAAGAGTGTCTGGAGGTGCCAAATTACTTTCTGACCTTCCAAAACTACTGTGTAAGTGGCTAGGACCACTGTTTGACCTCTGAGGGCTGCCCTGAATGCTGTGTGTGTCAATGCAATCAGTGTTTGCAGTCACATAATCGGATTGGTGCTGTTTTGGTGTCTACATACAATAACTTGGATATTATCCATGTATTGTTTGACAAGATTCGAACTTGGGTCTCCTCCTTAAGTGTTGAGGAATCTAACTGGTTAAGCTAATATCATTTGATAAATGTTAGGGTAAAGCACAAGTTTTTGAAAAGGGTTCCAGTTTGCTTGTATCAAGGTTTGAACTTGGGTCTCCTAGATGAAAACCCAAAGACATACCATTACAATATCCCTCATGGACTAAAGACTATAATTTTTATTCAATGGTACAATATTATTTTTAAAAATATAGGCATATATACATGTTAGAAAGCTCTTTTCAATCCTGATGCAACCATCCTATCGAAGAGAATATGATAGATTTTTTTAATACCGCATGATCAA
Organism: Wollemia nobilis; assembly: GCA_028583015.1. Classification (NCBI taxonomy): domain Eukaryota; kingdom Viridiplantae; phylum Streptophyta; class Pinopsida; order Araucariales; family Araucariaceae; genus Wollemia; species Wollemia nobilis. Next base: position 4,613,757 of record JAQPPZ010016831.1, read on the forward strand.
AAAAATTGTTTAGTTAGACGAAGGTCATACATTTGATCCGATTGTAATCCATTTTAGAAATTGAAGTTAGAGTGCATTGTCAACTAGAGATAGTTCTTTATTTGAGAGAAGTGGAGGACCTTTGAATTTACAAATAATATAGTGTGTCTCTATTTGCATATAACTTGTAAATGGTTGTGTCCTTATTCACAAGAGGAGTGATGTATGACTAATTGAGTGTATCCCAAGTCATAGAGGTGTTATTGTCAAATGTGTGTGTTCTTATTTGCAACTAAGAATATAAATAGTGTGTATATCCCCATCCACTTGTGATGTAAGATCATGGATAGTTGTATTTGTTCATATCCTTGGTTATGATTCCAATGAGTTTATCCATAAATATTCATGATGTTGTAAGTAATGGATTATAGTGTATGTCTTGATACATAAATATTTAAATACTTGGTGAACTATTGTATATGTCTAAGTTCATTAGGTGTTCAAAAATATTAATATTTTTTTTTGTTCTAGTCCAATTATTAGTGTCCCTGCTCCTATTCAAAATATGATGTAATAAGAGGGTAATGTTAGATAAAAACATTACATCATGTATATAGTTAGGAATTTATGATCATATGGTTGGAAAAATGTTAGTAGAACCACCCAACATCTTATTTGTATAAATATATATTTTTTATTGATTAAAAACTCATCTAGCATCCCACTAGTCCATCAATTTCATCCTCGGTAATCACTTGCATTGAAACATCTATTGTCTAGATAGGAATCATCATAAATTCACTATTCCTTTTGTTCCCAACAAGGCATCCTTACTTCAAACTAGGATACTTGTGTTGGTTCGTCTTTCATACACACCCCATGAAGAATGAGCATAAAATACCAATAACACTTATACGGGATAAATCCCACTCACTTTAGGATCTTGTTGGTTATCCAAGGTGTGAGTTACAGAGTTGGGTCGAATGGCTATTCACTCTTTTCCACTTCTAGAATAGTTTCAAGTGGACTATTTGTTACCTTACAACGGGTTTGACCTTCATTCAATAATGTTTAGCGGTTGTTATCTTTGTTGACAATCAGATTTACGATGAGTTCTTTGATATAGCTCTTTATGTTTTAGCAGATTAAATAAAAGATAAATTTGAAAGAAAATAAAAATGGATCATTTAACGGTGGAACAAAGAGAGTAGGGTAGGGCAGAAAAGAGAAGCTTATCTAAGTTAGTTGCAAAATCAAAACTACCAATTTCAGTTACACTATTTAGCTTCACAATAAAACCAATCAAAGAGGAAGGTGTCCAGCTTTCTAAGATCACCTTCTACTAAGAGCATAAGACGGAGATGACACAGATCTAAAAGAAAACCATAAATAGAAGGGAATTCGGTATCAACTGGTATCTCTCACCAGCAGCCTAGCTCACGCAGTGAGGATAGAGCAATTAGAACAAACCAGAACCTTAAATCTTTAATTTTCCCTAGCATACAACAAACGGAATGAAGCCTAGTAGCATATTCAATCTTGATAACACATATTTACAACTAAAATAAATAAACCTTAGCGAGACAAAAACAAAAGAAGATGCACTTATCGAAATTCGAAAGATATTAGGCTCCTGGCCATGCTATCACAGAAGAACGATGTCACACCAACCCCAAGTCCAGAACAAAGCATTCAAACAAGATTTGTAAGAAATTGCTAAAATGTCTTTTATTCTAAGTTTTCGCATCTAGAATTTACATTCAAGAGAAGTATATATAGACTCAGGACAGACCCTGATATTTTCAAAATATCTTCTTCCAAATATCTAAATCTTATCATAAAAATCCCACCGTCGAGGTTTTACAATATAAGGCATTTTTATATAGAGTTTTGATAAGCCCTAATTACTCTGAAAATATTCGCGTGGATCTTGCCATAAATGGAGGAGATAAGACTTGGTTTGATCCTCATCAAATGGACACCGCGTGTAAATGTATGTTCTTCTTTCGATAAGCCGTCAGAGCATCTCATTAATTCTTTTACAAAATTTGGATGAGTCACTGACTTCCTAGGCCTTCCATCCTCGCACAACCGCCTTTGTTTGGTTCGAGTTGAGATTCTCTGCCTGTCATTACTTTTGCCATAAATTTTCTCGGCAAATGCATCCACCAAAAAATTCCTTAAAGTCTGTATTTGCGGCCAGATCTACAAAATTTGGATGAGTCACTGACTTGCCATAAATTTTCTGGGCAAATGGATCCACCAAAAAATTCCTTGAAGTCTGTATTTGCGGCCAGATCTGCAAAATCTGGATGGATCAGAACTTCCCAGCATCTCTTATTCCCATCCGATGGTCCTTGCTTGATTTGTGCCGAAATTTAGGTTTGTCTGTCTTTCTCGCCATTACTTCTGCCATTATGCAACTATCGGATCACCTTCTGCAAAAGAAAAAGCAAAGGTTAGATTTTTAAATGTTTTTCATTTTAATTAATTAATTGATTTGGACTGTGTTGAAAAGCTTCCACTTCCTTTTGGATGGGTGATGCCATGAAACTAAAGCAAGTCATGATTTTGGGACATTTCCCTCAAGCTATTTTTCTTTGCTTTTGCCCTCACGAAAATGAGACAAGTCGCAAAAATGGAACATGTCACGAAATCGTGACATTTCCTTCACTTCATGTCTTCCAAGCTTTCTCCCTCATGAAAATGGAACATGTCACGAAATCACGACATTTCCTTGACTTCATTTCTTTCAAGCTTTCGCCCTCACGAAAATGGAACATGTCGTGAAATCACGACATTTCCTTCACTTCGTTTCTTCCAAGCTTTCTTCCTCATGAAAATGGAACATGTCATGAAATCGTGACATTTCCTTCACTTCGTTTCTTCCAAGCTTTCTTCCTCACAAAAATGGAACATGTCACGAAATCGTGACATTTCCTTCACTTCATTTCTTCCAAGCTTTCTTCCTCACGAAAATGGAACATGTCACGAAATCGTGACATTTCCCTCACTTCATTTCTTCCAAGCTTTCTTCCTCGTGAAAATGGAACATGTCACGAAATCGTGACATTTCCTTCACTTAGTGTCTTCCAAGCTTTCGCCCTCATGAAAATGGAACATGTCACGAAATCACGACATTTCCTTCACTTCGTTTCTTCCAAGCTTTCTTCCTCACGAAAATGGAACATGTCACGAAATCGTGACATTTCCTTCACTTAGTTTCTTTCAAGCTTTCGCCCTCATGAAAATGGAACATGTCACGAAATCGTGACATTTCCTTCACTTCATTTCTTCCAAGCTTTCTCCCTCGTGAAAATGGAACATGTCGCGAAATCGCGACATTTCCTTCACTTCGTTTCTTCCAAGCTTTCGCCCTCGCGAAAATGGAACATGTCACGAAATCGTGACATTTCCTTCACTTCATTTCTTCCAAGCTTTCGTCCTCGTGAAAATGGAACATGTCACGAAATCGTGACATTTCCTCCACTTCGTGTCTTCCAAGCTTTCGCCCTCATGAAAATGGAACATGTCACGAAATCGTGACATTTCCCTCACTTCATTTCTTTCAAGCTTTCTTCCTCGCAAAAATGGAACATGTCACGAAATCATGACATTTCCTTCACTTCGTTTCTTCCAAGCTTTCGCCCTCACGAAAATGGAACATGTCACGAAATCATGACATTTCCTTCACTTCGTTTCTTCCAAGCTTTCTTCCTCGCGAAAATGGAACATGTCGCGAAATCGTGACATTTCCTTCACTTCGTTTCTTTCAAGCTTTTGCCCTCATGAAAATGGAACATGTCGCAAAATCGTGACATTTCCTTCACTTCCTTTCTTCCAAGATTTCTTCCTCGTGAAAATGGAACATGTCACGAAATCATGACATTTCCTTCACTTCGTTTCTTCCAAGCTTTCGCCCTCGTGAAAATGGAACATGTCACGAAATCGTGACATTTCCTTCACTTCGTTTCTTCCAAGCTTTCTTCCTCGTGAAAATGGAACATGTCACGAAATCGCGACATTTCCTTCACTTCGTTTCTTCCAAGCTTTGGCCCTCGTGAAAATGGAACATGTCGCGAAATCATGACATTTCCCTCACTTCCCTTCTTCCAAGCTTTCGCCCTCGTGAAAATGGAACATGTCGCGAAATCGTGACATTTCCTTCACTTCGTTTCTTCCAAGCTTCCTTCCTCGCGAAAATGGAACATGTCATGAAATCACGACATTTCCCTCACTTCGTTTCTTCCAAGCCTTGGCCCTTGTGAAAATGGAACATGTCATGAAATCGTGACATTTCCCTCACTTCATTTCTTCCAGGCTTTTCTTCCACTTTGTAAATTCTCCAAAGATTGTAGGGTAATTCCAATGACTTTGTCCAAGTGCCCAAAATTTGATGAAACTTTACAAGTATCTAAATAAGCCTATAGGGTATCCAAATCTGCAAATGGAACTTAAAAATTCATCATGGATCAAGAGAAAATGCACTTAGAAGTCTGCTGGCCAGAAATAGAAAAACTCTTGAAAATTAAAATTTCTGAAATGATTAATATGAATTAATACATTTAACATGCAAAATCTCAAAAATTTTAAATTGAATTCAATGCCATATGCAAGCCTACTTGGACACTTTGATGTAGGCAAAATTTTAGAAAGGATGCAAGCAAAATTTGGAATTAAAACCTAAAAACTCAAGAGGGTCCCTGCGGAACAAATGAATATTAAATATTTTCAAAGGATGGAATTTTCATTTTTTAGTGGGGGTGTGTTGCTTCTCAACAAATGGTGATATCTACGGGGAAAATAGTAGCACTATTTAGAATCCAGAACTCTAGTTTTAAAACAATTTAGACTATGTACAATGCTTTGCCACAAATATTTTCTAAAATGATTTAACTACTATCTGATAGTTGTTAAAGTTTCCCAAAGACATACTAGGTTGAATCACTTAAGGAAGATTTTGATGTGCGATTATGAGCGTATAAACCTTCCTTCAAGGATGACCGGGGCTTCGAATGCTTACTATGGATCGATCAGCTATTTAGATTGTGTAGGGGAAACCGAGTAGAGCTTTGTTTACTAGTTTAGCCTTTTACAGCCCCGACAAAGTTACTCTTTAGATTTTCAAGACCCTGATTCACAACTATGAGGTGGCATCTATAGCCTGGTGAACACGTTTGAGATGTATCCTTCGGGAGCCTTGGCTATGTGCAGAAAAGAGTGCCAGTTTTATGTTGGCTTGCCCAAATTTCACCTTCTCTCTCTTTTTTCTTTTGAAAGATACCGATAGCTGGAATGCCTTCCTTTTTTTTTTATTATTCATCGAGCAATTGATCGACTAACTGTTTCAGCCAAAGTACCAACAACCTCCTTGGACACTTTGATGTAATTTTATGAATCGGATTCCCCTCTCATGACCAACTTTTCTTGGATTCCCTGGGAGTTCTTCAACCAAACAGTATAGTAGTTTCTTTATAATCAAAATAATTGTGGCAAGCAAGATACAAAATCCAATTATCTTTCTACTTTTGTTCTAAATAACAAGTAGTCCCACTTTTTAGTCCTAGCAGACTATCTCTTAAAAAAAATAAAACAAAATGAAAACACACTACTTCAACCTTAAAATAAAACAAAATAAAAAACACACTAGTGCCAATTTTAAATGTTGATTTGTGTTTTGTTGCTTAGGCAAAAACTTCAAACAAACAGGATTTTAAAAGCTAAAGAGGAGGGAAAAATGCCACTAGTAAAAGATAAATTTGCACAGACCTCAAAAGATAAAATACAGAACTTCAAACTTTTAAATAAAACAAAAATAAAAACATACTACTTCAAACTTCATTTACAATATATACATATGCACAAAGTCTTTGTGATTACTCAAATGATGTAGTGGATGGAACAACTGAGAAATAATGCTTTAGATATTGACCATTGATAGGAAGGTTCAAAAAATTACCTTCCAGGTCCTGTAGATGAAATGCATTATTACCTAGGATTTCGGCAATCTGGTATGGCCCTATCCATAGAGGTTGCAACTTGGTGTGTTTACCTTTCCTTTCATGGGCTTTGTCCCATAGAAGCACCAAGTCTACAAGTCTGAAGGCCTTTACTCTAGCTCTTTTATCAAACCAGCGCTTGACTGTCTCTTGGTGTCGACTAAAATGCTCCAAGGCTTGAAGTCGTTCATCCTACAAATTAATTAAGTCCAATACATGAGCTTCTGCATCTGCATGATCATCAAAGTAATCTAAAGCAAATTGATAAGTGGGCAATTTTAGAGAGATAGGAACGATGGGCTGGGTACCATACAACAAAGAAAATGGGGAAGTCTTAAGAGCTTCTTTATGTCTTATCTTGTCAGCCCAAAGTGCATACTTCAATAGTGTGTGCCATTGTCTAGGTTTGTCTACAGCAGACTTCTTGATGGCATTCATCAAATTCTTATTTGTGGACTCAGCTAGTCCATTACCTTGGGGATAATAGTTGGATGAAAATTTGATGACTATCCCTCTCTGGTATGCCCACTCTACAAATTTGAATGACTAAAAGGTCGGTCCGTTGTCGCACACCAAATTCAAAGGAACTCCAAACTTGGTTATGATATTTGACTCTAAAAATCCGATCACCTCATGGGTTGTACTCCTCATGGTGGCTTCTGCTTCAACCCATCTTGTACAATAGTCAGTGGTTGTTAAAACATACTTGTGCCCTACTGATGAATTCGAGTTTATCACACCTACAAAGTCAAGTCCCCATTGCATAAAAGGTTTTTCTATTATAACAGGTTGTAATGGTAGAGCTCGATTAACTTGCTTGGATGCAAAAATCTGACACTGTTGGCAAGTTCTCACATGTTGATGTGCATCTTTAAACAATGTAGGCCAGTAATAGTCTACTCTCAATATCTTGTGTGCAGTAGTGAGAACCTGAGGAATGCCCTGCTCCTAAATTTTCATGAAAACTAGACATCACCTCGTTCACTTCATTTTGAGAAATGCATCTTAAGAATATGCCAGCATAGTTTTCTCTATACAAGTTGCCTCCTTTGAGTAGAAAATGAGCAGATTTCAGCTTCAGTGCTCTTCTTTGAGTTCTATTCAGGTGAGGTGGACAAATTCCAAACCTCAGCAGATGAATGACATCTCCATACCAATCATCCACCCCAGAATCCAGTTGATTAATCTCTGCCTCTACAGGTATTTCAACAATATGTCGAGACAAACCAAGTCCTCTGATTAATTTTGTAGGCCATATTTCTAAGTCGTATTCCTACAGTCTCGTGGCCCAATTACCTCTTAGCTCACCCAATTCATCCTGGCTTAATAAATATTTGACATCTGGATTAGGAACTATAGCATGGACTTTGCTCCTCAATATGTAATGTCTGAATTGCTTGACTGCTCTCACCAAGGCATAGGCTTGCTTATCCAAGCGAGAGTATTTTAGCTTAGCACCCTTTAAGTTGGTACTTTTGAAAGCAATCGGGTGCTCCCATGTTTCCCTTCGTTGGGTTAAAACTGCTGCAAGTGTGTGTTCAGAAGAAAAAGAGTACAGGTAAAAATTTGCACTAAAATCTGGGCTCACCAGCACTGGAGCTTGCTTGATGGCAGATTTGATCTCTTGGAATGCTGCTTTGGCTTCTGTTGTCCAAGAAATCTTAGAAGTTTCCTTCAGCATGTTATTTAGCGGCTTGACTATTTCTGCAAAACCAGAGATGAATTTTCTGACAAAATTAATTTTCCCAAAAAATGATCTTAACTATTTCTTAGAGTTGGGAAAAGGTATCCCCGATATGGCTTCAACTCTCTCAGGATCCATGGAAATGCCATCTTTGGTGATTAAGTGTCCAAGGATTTTTCCTTTAGTTACACCAAAAACACACTTCTTTGGGTTTAAAGAAATGCCAAACTCTTTGCATTTGTCGAAGACAGATTCCAAGTGCTTCACGTGGTCAAACCAAGATTTAGAAAAAACTGTCAAGTCATCCATGTAGACAACGATGCACTTACCCATGAGACCTTTGAAGGCATGATCCATTGCATGCTGAAAGGTAGCTCCAGCATTTATCAATCCAAACGGTATTCTCTTGTAGGCAAAGGTTCCCCACTTGGTCATGAAGGCAGTTTTCATCTTGTCTTCCCTTTCAACCAGTATCTGGTTGTACCCCAAAAATCCATCTAAGAAAGACATCATTTCTGAACCATTCACAATTTGTAGCACATCATCCATGGAAGGCAAAGGATAATTATCCTTTTTAGAAGCCTTGTTCAAGTTTCTAAAATCCACGCACAAGCGGATTTTCCCATTCTTCTTTCTAACCGACACTAAATTGGCTACCCAAGTAGAATGTCTAATGGGAAAAAATAATGGCAGCACTCAATAATTTCTCCACCTCCTTCTTGATGATGGGTTCCAAAAAATCATTGACATGCCTCTGTTTCTATCGAAAGGGTTTGCATAACTCCTTTAAGGGTATTATATGGGTGTAAAATTTTGGATAAAAAACCTTTAGGTCTTTATAAGACCAGGCCATAACATCCTTGGACTTGTGAAGGAATTCAATCATATTATTTTTAATTTTAGGGTCACATGCTTTAACTAACTTAAGGTGTCTAGGATCCTCTTCAGTCCTAACATTCAATTTCTCAGTCTCACTTCCTGCTACACCAATAGAATCTTCAAAACTCCCCCTTTGTTTAATTTGGTCAACATCAAACAGTCGCTCAAGTTCTACCATTCCTTTCAGAATTCTATTATCTTTCAACCTCATTATCCCCTTTTCATCATCAAACTTTTCCAGCATAGTATCCCTTTGACCATCATCAATTATAGCATTTTCAAATCCATTGGTATTCTGTAAAAAGTTTATAATTTGCTGGTCATCAAAAAAGACTTGAAAATTATCTATGTTATCTGGAACCAAAGGACAAGGGATTAATTCTATTAAAAATTTCTTCCATTTGAATTCCTCCAATGGCTTCAGATTTGTGGTTGATGAAGCTAAAACATCTGCAAATGAATTCTCTTCTCTAGGAATGTGCGTAAAATTAAAAGCATCAAAATCCTCCATGAGATCCCATGCTCGGTGTTTATATATTTTCAGGTAAGATGCCTTGCATTGAAACTTACCTCTAACTTGATTGGCCACCAACTCTGAGTCTGTAAAAACCTAGATATTTTTCACACCTTTATTTAAAGCAAATTTCAATCCCAGCACTAGTGCTTCATACTCTGCCAAATTATTCGTGCAAGTAAATTGCAAGTGATAAGACATAAAATACGTCTGATTTCTAGGTCCTTTAAGAACTGCCCATGTACTAGAACCTTTCTTAGACTTAGCTCCATCAACATGAAGCATCCAAACTTCATTATCATGATCAAGATGAGCTTTAATAGGTTTCTCCTTTTGTGTAGTTATCAGATTATAAACCTCGATATCTACATCAGCAAGATTAATAGCCTTATTCGTGGCATTATACTCAGTGATCATGTGTTTATATCTAGGCTCTCTTTCAATTCTTAACTGATTTGCAACACCTTTCCAAGGCAACCACATATGTGAAAAATCAGTCGCCAAGTATGCATTCAAAGACTTTGACCAATCTCTACTCAGAGGCATTTTGTATCCCACAGGAATCTCTACCACCTGAATTTCAATTTTGTGTTATGCTCTCGGCTCAGATGCTGGCTGGATGTGTATACTTTGAATTTCACCTACCACCTTAACCTCAGTTTTATCCAATTGGATGACTCTTCTCTCAGACTTCATGGGGGTTAAACCCAACTGTTTACAGATGGTTAGAGGCATAACATTGGATGAAGTACCAGAATCCACCAGACATTTGTGTAAATTCTTTCCAAATATATGGACAGTTAGCAAGAAAGGCAAAACTTCAGTCCTTTCTTTATACATGGCCATATTTGCATTTGTTGTCTTCTTCCCCCTTTCTAGAGGTTTGGCAGTAGGCTCAGAGTAAGTCTTAATCAAATTATCCCTTTGTTTAGTAATTTGATCCAACTCATGAAGAGTGATATTAGCCTTAATCTTCTTCATATCCTCCACCATATTGTATCCCTTATTGAGTGGAGCAACAAATCCATATGGTACTCTTGGATCTCCTCCTTTGGGTGGAGGTGGGTTGTTATTTAGAGATGGATCTAGAGGGACATTATGGGAGTTGTCTGGAGGTGTAGATGTAGTATTAGGCTCCAAAATTTTTTTTCTAAGATTGTAGTTGTCCCTTCTATACTATTGAAAATATTGCACTTCATCCATAGGCATCTCCACAACATTCTCTGACTCATCGGTAGAGTTTGGCATGCTGGAAACATCATTTTATGTAGGATGGGATTCAAAACAGGGGTGTTTTGTGTAACAAAGGGAATTTGAGGAGCATTCAAAGATTGAGGTCCCAATTGTCTTTCAAGAACCAAAGCTTCTTTATAAGCCTCTATTAGATTAGTAATATTGGCATCTCTCTTTAGGAAAACAAAGGTCACTAGATCTAGGGAATTTCTAAAAGTTTATAATGCTATATTTGTAGTTGGCACATAATGACCCTTCAATCTACCATAAGCTTTTTGAAACCTGATGTTGAAAGATCTGACAGTCTCATTTATTTCTCTCTTAATGCTAAAAAACTTATAACACACTGGGGTCAATCACTTCCCCAAATTGTGATACAAAAACTTTCTCCAGGTCATTCCAACTAGTAATAGAGTCATTAGTAAGATTCAAAAACCAGTCGTATGCTTCCTCCCAGAGAGTGAATGGGAATAACGTACAAGCCACATATTCATGCTGCACATTCAACAACTTTAGAGCATTTTTAAATGCCACTAGATGTTCTTCTGTTGTTTTGATTCCATCATGCTTGTAGGTAGGAAGAAACTTCTCAGGGTTTCTGGGTAAGTCATACGCTGCACCAGGAATATTCAAAGCAGTGGAACCCAACCAGTTTGCCATTACTACCTGATTAACGATGATATTTTGAGTTGCAGTTGGAGGAACTACAAGTGGTAACAAAACTATGTTGGACAAAGACTTGGCTCTTTTGAGGCTACTTCTCCTTGGGATTTCTAACTCAGGTACAAGGAGCTCTCCAGCTCTGGAGTGGGACCTGGTTACTCTGTAGGTAGATTCCAGCTTTTCACAAGAAACTTACAATCCTTAACAAATACTGAACGGAGTTCAGTCGGCCCTCCTTCTAGCGTCAATTTTGAATGTTGGTTCATCTTTCATACACACCCCGTGAAGAATGAGCATAAAATACCAATAACACTTATACGGGATAAATCCCACTCACTTTAGGATCTTGTTGGTTATCCAAGGTGTGAGTTATAGAGTTGGGTTGAATGGCTATTCACTCTTTTCCACTTCTGAAATAGTTTCAAGTGGACTTTCTATTACCTTACAATGGGTTTGACCTTCATTCAATAATGTTTAGCGGTTGTTATTTTTGTTGACAATCAGATTTATGATGAGTTCTTTGATATAGCTCTTTATGTTTTAGCATATTAAATAAAAGACAAATTTGAAAGAAAATAAAAATGGATCATTTAACGATGGAACAAAGAGAGTAAGGTAGGGCAAAAAAGAGAAGCTTATCTAAGTCAGTTGCAAAATCAAAACTACCAATTTCAGTTACACTATTTAGCTTCACAATAAAACCAATCAAAGAGGAAGGTGTCCAGCTTTCTAAGATCACCTTCTACTAAGAGCATAAGACAGAGATGACACAGATCTAAAAGTGATGGCAAAGCCGGAATTCACACAGACAATCTCACAGTAAATTCACAAAAAATTTCATTAATTCATTCAATAACAAAATACAGTAGTAACTTTTCCCCGGCACAACACTTCTTCCCCAATCCCGAACTTCACCACCCGTCCCTATTACAAAATTTTGGGTTTTATCGAGGCCCCGATCCTCTAGGCAATTAATGCCTGCCTAACAAGATTCAAATTCAAACTTTCCCCCCCTTTCCGGGGTTTTCAAAATTTTGATCATAAATGGGCCATCTGCCCGATCTACCAAGAGCCCTACATTAATGGTCTTCCTTACTCTGCAATTGCTGCCCTAGGTTAGACTGCTCTTCTGCATCGATGTTTTGTTCAAATCTCCATCCTTCGAACTGCTGTATTGATTGATTTTAACCTTACCATACGTGGCCGTCAACTCCACTTAAATTTACGCGACAACTTTCATGTCCCATTCTGGTCCCCTTTTCTTCACTGGCTGAGTTGTCTCATTACACGTGGCAGCCATGTGTCAAATCCGGCCTTGTATGGCCATCTACGTGTTTGTCTCGGGCTGCCTTCCTTTGGCCATGATATCGCGACATGTCGCGATTTCGCGACATGTCGCGATATCGCGACCCAACCACTGCTTCGCCTTCTTTCGATCCAAATTGTCGCGATATCGCGACCTAACCACCTCCACAACTTGGTTCCATGATGCCTTGCACTTTCTAACCACTTCCGTGCCTTAGACCCACTGTGCCACGTGGCGACTTCACATTAGCCGCGATATCACGATAGGTTGCGATATCGCGACCTGTCGCGATATCACGACAGAACCTTCCTCCTCTGCAAAGTTTAATAGAACGTCGCGATATCGCGACGTCGCGATATCATGACAACTGAAGCCCTTTACTTTTGCAAAGTGAGACCGTCGCGATATCGCGACGTCGCGATATTGCGATGAAAACCCACCAAGCCAAACTGCAGACTTTTGGGTCGCGATTTCGTGACCCTTCCCCTCCTTGCCTTTTAAAACCATTCCAAACCAAAACTGCTTCACAAAACCTTCCCCACTTCGTAAAATCAACAAGTTAAAAGGTACTGAACATAAAAAGAAAATTGAAGATGCAAGATTGCTCTACCGCTTCCGGATGCTCCTGCATCAGACACCCGGGGTAATTAAAGAAAAGTGATCCTCACTTTTGGGTTGTTAGAGGAAGACCCAGGCGGTCAACCTCCGTCTTAGACAACCAAGTTGCATCTTCAATTGGTCTGCCCTTCCACTTGATCAAATACTCAGAATATTGTCTATTCCGGGTGCTTCTGCCTTCACGGGTGTCTAATATCTCCTCGGCTTCATTTGTGCTTGGAGTAGATGCTGGAAACTGCCATAATTTTGAACTTTGCACTTCTGTACCTTCTCCCTCATGATATTCCACTAAATCTGAAATATTAAAAATAGGTGAAATATCAAGCCAACTCGGCAATTCTACTTCATATGCATTTCTTGATTCTCGCTTTCCCAGTATCTTACATGGCCCAAACTTTTTCATCTTCAATTTATTATAAGTCTTGGCAGGAAATCTCTCTTTCTTGAGATGCACCATAACCTCATCTCCAACTTTGAAGTCCTTGTACCGTCGCTTCTGGTCTGCCTTTGTCTTATATTGACTATTCATTTTTGTAATTTGTCTTCTTACTTCCTCATGCAGACTTTTCATATGCTCTGCAAATTCCTCTGCCTCGGCACTACATTTTTCTCTTTTGTCCAACTTTCTTAGTTCAGACACATTCCTCGGGCTGTTTCCATATACTATATGGAACGAAGATTTATTTGTGCTTTTATTAACTGAACTGTTATATGCAAACTCTGCCTGTGGTAAGACCAAATCCCATCCCTTGGGTTGATCCACTATCAAACATCTCAGTAAATTGCCCAGGCTCCTATTGACCACCTCCGTTTGCCCATCTGTTTGTGGATGGTATGCTTGAACTGAATTTCAGGTCTGTCTTCAATTTCTTCCACAGAGTTCTCCAGAAATACCCAACGAACTTGGTATCTCTATCTGAAACTATACTTCTTGGTAGACCGTGAAGTCGTACCACTTCCTTGAAGAACAACCCAGCAATGTGAACTGCATCACTTGTCTTTTGGCAGGGAATGAAATGTGCCATTTTGGAGAACCGATCAACTACTACAAATACTTGAATCATTTCCCCTCTGTGTTCTCGGCAATCCAAGGATAAAGTCCATGCTTATGTCCTCCCATGGTCTCTCAGGCACGGGTAATGGCTGGTACAGATCCTGTATTTTGTTTTACACCCTTTGCCATCGGCATATTACGCAACTTTGCACAAAATTCCGTACATCTTGTCGAAGTTGTGGCCAGTAGTAATTTTCCTCAATCAAGGCAATGGTCTTATCCCTACCAAAATGCCCAGCCAATCCTCCGTTGTGCTTTTCTTTGATTAAATTCTCCCGCATGGAACTTCTAGGAATGCACAACTTACTACCCTTGAACGACATTCCGTCTTGGATTAAGAAATCCAACCATTTTGTTCTATCCATAGTAAGAGGTATTGAGCAAGCCTCCCAGGCTTCTGCAAAATCCGGATCTTTAGGGTATAGACCCTTCAGTTCTTCAAACCCCACTACTTCTCTTGTCAATGCAGTCAGTGAGTCTGCCTTATGCTTAAGGCATCCGCAACTCTGTTTGACTTCCCACTTCTGTGCTTCAGTACAAAGGTATAACTTTGGAGGAACTCCACCCATTTCATGTGCCTTTGGTTCAGTTTTGTTTGACTATTAATGTATTGCAAAGCCTGATGGTCAGTAAACAGTACAAACTCCTTTGGTAATAAATAATGTCTCCACTTCTTCAGGGCCTGAACTATAGCATAAAATTCTTGATCATAGACAGAATACTTTTTCCGAGCATCATTTAACTTTTCATTGAAATAAGCAACTGGCTTGCCTCCTTGACTCGATACCGCCCCTATTGCATTGCCATGGCATCACAGTCCACCTGAAATACCTTGTTGAAGTCTGGAAGTGCCAAAACAGGCTGTTCTATAACTTTTCTCTTCAATGTATCAAAGCTCCTTTCAGCCCCTGATGTCCATTTGAACTCCTTTTTATCTCCCCTCATTGTCTCTGTGAGAGGTGCACAAATATTGCTGAAGTTCTTTATGAACTTCCTATAAAAACTGGCCAGACCATGGAATGACCTCACTTCTGTTGTGCTCCTTGGAGTAGGCCATTCAATGATGGCTCTCACCTTTTCGGGGTCCATCTTCAGGCCTTCTGCTGAGATTACAAACCCCAAGTATACCAATTCCTTCTTGACAAAATTACACTTTTTCAAATTTATTAATAACTGTTCTTCTTGCGACTTTTCAAAGACCCTCTGATATGCATCGGGTGTTCCTCAGGGTCCTGCTTGAATATCAATATATCATCTAAATAAACAATAACAAACTTTCCCAGAAATTCTTTCGGTACTTCATTCATCGGCCGCACGAAGGTACTTGGTGCATTGGACAGTCCAAAGGGCATGACCAACCACTCAAACAGGCCTTCTCTTGTTTTGAAGGTTGTCTTCCATTCATCTCCCTCTCGGATACGGATTTGATGATAGCCACTTTTTAGGTCAATCTTTGTGAAGTACTCAGCTCCACTTAAACAGTCCATGATATCATCCATTCTTGGTAACGGGAATCTGTACTTAATAGTAATTTTGTTGATGGCCCGTGAATCTGTACACATCCTCCATTCCCCATCCTTCTTTGGCGCCAGCACTGCAGGGACTGCGCATGGGCTCAAGCTTTCCCGAATTAATCCCTTTTCTAATAATTCTTGGACCTGTCTATTTAATTCCTCAGTCTCTACAGGTGTCATCCTGTGTGCGACTTTATTTGGCAGGCTTGATCCTGGTATTAAATCTATATGATGGCTAATTTTTCTCACGGGGGTAAGCCCTCGGGCACATTGTCGAGACACAATGTCCGGAAATTTCTCCAGCAGATTTAGAATTTCTGTTTGGGGTATCCTGGCATTCCTTCCCCCTAACTCTAGGGATTATTGCATAACATAAATGTTCACGCTTTAACCCGTTCAGAAACTCTCTCCCCTCAACTAAACGGACTCTGGAAATATGACATACCTTTTCATCTGCATCCTTCAAGGGCTTTAGTTTATGGCGTACACCATTCTTTGTCAATGAGTAGGTGTTGGCTCGGCCATCATGTCTTGCACTTCGGTCAAGCTGCCGGGGTCTCCCCGGCAACATGTGGCAAGCATCCATGGGCAAGATGTCACACGGGACCTCATCACAATAATTTCCAATGTTAAATTTAACGAGAACACTTGCTCATTGACCAAAGCTCCGTGGTCCTTTTGCAACCATGCGACCCGGTATGGGTGTGGGTGCTTCTTCCTTTCTAGTCTGTAACTTGGTAACCATTTCCTCGAAACCAGGTTATCCGTGCTACCATTATCAATAATGATATTGCAAACCTTGCTCGCACATTTACATCTAGTGCGGAATAAGCTTTTCCTCTAGTCTGTGTCCTCCCCGTTCAACATGACTCTTCTTACAATCATTGTTTCTCCCCTCTCTGCTTCTTCGGAATGCTCGAATTCAGCATCCTCCTCCACCACAGCAGCTCTGGCTGGACCCTCAGGCCTCTTGTTTGTTCTTTCTCGATGTTGTGGACATTCAAATGCCCGGTGTCCTTCTTCACCACAGTGGAAACACGTTCCACGAAATACTCCTCTTCCAAATCCTCGTCCAGATCCACCCCGTCCTCTTGGGTAGCTGTTCTGATCTCGAGGCTGATAAACATCTTCTTCCTTTTGGTCCTGGTTACTACTGGCTTCACCAGTCTTCTTCGGATCCTTGTACTTTTCCCCACTGGTTCTCCCACCAGTCCTTCCACCTCGGCCTCTTCCTCTTTGCTTGCCTTCAAACCGCTTGTTCAGCTTTTCTTCTACCTTCAAGGCAAATTGGTAAGCATCCTCAATGGTGTTTAATCGAACCGAGGCTCGGTTCTTCCTGGATACCAAGCCTCAACCCATTAATGTAACGGGCTACCTTCTCTTTGTTTGCCTCTAAATGCCCTGTTCTAATAGAAATTTTGTAAAACTCTTCGAGTGTACTCTTGGACAGTTTTGTTTGTCTGCCTCAAGCTCTGCATTTTTCTTAGCAGATCCAACTCGTAATCTGTCGGGATGAACTATCTTTTAAGCTTCTCCACCATTCTATCCCATCTCGTTATTCTCTCCTTCCCTCTCTTGTTCCTCTCCAACTGGATTCCTCTCCACCAAATCGCTGGCATGGCCCTTCAACTTCGTCTTAGCAAATCTAACTCGGTTAGGGTCTTCAACTTCCTCATACTCAAAATATTCCTCCAAATCATTTATCCAGTCAATCACTTCTTATGGATTTAGGTTTCCCGAGTATGTAGAAACCTCCATTTTAGGCTGCTTTCCAATCTGAGAGATGGCCTTATACAACCGGGCCTGAGATGGATCCACAGCTTCTGCTTCTTCCTCAGACTGTTCTTCCTCTTCAACTTCATCTTCACTTTCCTCTTCCCCTCCGGGTTCGCGCCTTCTACGTAACTCTACTTGCAAGGCTTGAACTTGCCTTTGCAAGGCCCGGAAGTCTTCGGTCGGCACCACACCTCCTCCTCCACCTCGGTTCCTTCGTGGAGGCATTATATATATATATATATATATATATATATATATATATATATATATATATATATATATATATTTTTTTTTTTTTTTTTTAAATCTTCCCATAGATCTTGGTGTAACTGCCTCTTTCTCCGGTGATCTGTTACACGCTCAGGAGCTCCTGCTCTGATACCACTTGATGGCAAAGCCGAGATTCACACAGACAATCTCACAGTAAATTCACAAAAATTTTCATTAATTCATTCAATAACAAAATACAGTAGTAACTTTTCCCCGGCACAACACTTCTTCCCCAAATCCCGAACTTCACCACCCGTCCCTATTACAAAATTTCGGGTTTTATCGAGGCCCCGATCCTCTAGGCAATCAATTAATGCCTGCCTAACAAATTCAAATTCGAACTTTCCCCCCTTTCCGGGGTTTTCAAAATTTTGATCATAAATGGGCCATCTGCCCGATCTACCAAGAGCCCTACATTAATGGTCTTCCTTACTCTGCAACCGCTGCCCTGGGTTAGACTGCTCTTCTGCATCGATGTTTTGTTCAAATCTCCATCCTTCGAACTGCTGTATTGATTGATTTTAACCTTACCATACGTGGTCGTCAACTCCACTTAAATTTACGCGACAACTTTCGTGTCCCATTCTGGTCCCCTTTTCTTCATCGGTGAGTTGTCTCATTACACGTGGCAGCCATGTGTCAAATCCGGCCTTGTATGGCCGTCTACGTGTTTGTCTCGGGCTGCCTTCCTTTGGCCGCGATATCGCGACATGTCACGATTTCGTGACAGGTCGCGATATCGCAACCCAACTACTGCTTCACCTTCTTTCGATCCAAATTGTCGCGATATCGCGACGTCGCGATATCGTGACGTCGTGATATCACGACCTAACCACCTCCACAACTTGGTTCCACGGTGCCTTGCACTTTCTAACCACTTTCGTGCCTTAGACCCACTGTGCCACGTGGCGACTTCACATTAGCCGTGATATCACGACAAAACCTTCCTCCTCTGCAAAGTTTAATAGAACGTCGCGATATCGCGACGTCGTGATATCACGACGTCGCGATATCGTGACAACTGAAGCCCTTTACTTTTGCAAAGTGAGACCATCGCGATATCGTGACGACGCGATATCGCGACGAAAACCCACCAAGCCAAACTGTAGACTTTTGGGTCACGATTTCGCGACCCTTCCCCTCCTTGCCTTTTAAAACCATTCCAAACCAAAACTGCTTCACAAAACCTTCCCCACTTCGTAAAATCAACAAGTTAAAAGGTACTGAACATAAAAAGAAAATTGAAGATGCAAGATTGCTCTACCGCTTTCGGATGCTCCTGCATCAAAAAGAAAACCATAAATAGAAGGGAAGTCGGTATCAACTGGTATCTCTCACTAGTAGCCTAGCTCGCATAGTGAGGATAGAGCAATTAAAACAAACTAGAACCTTAAATCTTTAATTTTCCCTAGCATACAACAAACGAAATGAATCCTAGTAGCATATTCAATCTTGATAACACATATTTACAACTAAAATAAATAAACCTTAGGGAGACAAAAATAGAAGAAGATGCACTTATCAAAATTCAAAAGAGATTAGGCTCCTAGCCATGCTATCACAGAAGAACGATGTCACACCAACCCCAAGTCCAGAACAAAGCATTCAACAAGATTTGTAGGAAATTGCTAAAATGTCTTTTATTCTAAGTTTTCGCATTTGGAATTTACATTCAAGAGAAGTATATATAGACTCGGGACAGACCCTGATCTTTTCAAAATATCTTCTTTCAAATATCTAAATCTTATCCTAAAAATCCCACCGTCGAGGTTTTACAATATAAGGCATTTTTATATAGAGTTTTGATAAGCCCTAATTACTTTGAAAATCTTCGCGTGGATCTTGCCATAAATTGAGGAGAAAAGACTTGGTTTGATCCTCATCAAATGGATACTGCGTGTAAATGTATGTCTTCTTTTGATAAGTCATCAGAGCATCTCATTAATTCTTCTACAAAATTCGGATGAGTCACTGACTTCCTAGGCCTTCCATCTTCGCACAACCACCTTTGTTTGGTTTGAGTTGAGATTCTCTACCTGTCATTACTTTTGCCATAAATTTTCCCAAAAATACATCCATAAGAAAATTCCTTAAAGTCTATATTTGTGGCCAGATCTGCAAAATCTAGATGAGTCACTGACTTGCCATAGATTTTCTAGGCAAATGGATCCACCAAAAAATTCCTTGAAGTCTGTATTTGTGGCCAGATCTGCAAAATCTGGACAGATCGGAACTTCCCATCATCTCTTATTCCCATCTGATGGTCCTTGCTTGATTTGTGCTGAAATTTAGGTTTGTCTGTCTTTCTCGCCATTACTTCTGCAATTATGCAACTGTCGGATCACCTTCTGCAAAATAAAAAGCAAAGGTTAGATTTTTAAATGTTTTTCATTTTAATTAATTAATTGATTTGTACTGTGTTGAAAAGCTTCCACTTCCTTTTGGATGGGTTATGCCATGAAACTAAAGCAAGTCGTGATTTTGGGACATTTCCCTCAATCTATTTTTCTTTGCTTTTGCCCTCGTGAAAATGATACAAGTCATGAAAATGGAACATGTCACGAAATCGCGACGTTTCCTTCAGTTCGTTGTCTTCCAAGCTTTCTTCCTCGCAAAAATGGAACATGTCGCAAAATTGTGACATTTCCTTAACTTCATGTTTTTCAAGCTTTCGCCCTCATGAAAATGGAACATGTCGCAAAATAATGACATTTCCTTCACTTAGTTTCTTCCAAGCTTTCTTCCTCATGAAAATGGAACATGTCGCGAAATCGTGACATTTTCTTCACTTTGTTTCTTCCAAGCTTTCTTCTTTGTGAAATCATGACATTTTCCTCACTTCTTATCTTCCAAGATTTCTTCCTCACGAAAATGGAACATGTCACAAAATCATGACATTTCCCTCACTTAGTTTCTTCCAAGCTTTCTTCCTCATGAAAATGGAACATGTCACGAAATCATGACATTTTCTTCACTTTGTTTCTTCCAAGCTTTCTTCTTTGTGAAATCATGACATTTTCCTCACTTCTTGTCTTCCAAGATTTCTTCCTCATGTCTTTTCTTCCTCGCAAAAATGGAACATGTCGTGAAATCGCTACATTTCCTTTACTTAGTGTCTTTCAAGCTTCCACCCTCACAAAAATGGAACATGTCACGAAATCACGACATTTCCTTCACTTCGTTTCTTCCAAGCTTTCTTCCTCATGAAAATGGAACATGTCGCGAAATCGTGACATTTCCTTCACTTAGTGTCTTTCAAGATTTTGCCCTCGTGAAAATGGAACATGTCACGAAATCATGACATTTCCTTCACTTCGTTTCTTCCAAGATTTCTTCCTTGCAAAAATGGAACATGTCGTGAAATCATGACATTTCCTTCACTTAGTGTCTTTCAAGCTTTCGCCCTTGCGAAAATGGAACATGTCGTGAAATCGTGACATTTCCTTCACTTCGTTTCTTCCAAGATTTCTTCCTCGTGAAAATGGAACATGTCGTGAAATCGTGACATTTCCTTCACTTAGTGTCTTTCAAGCTTTCGCCCTCGCGAAAATGGAACATGTCACGAAATCGCAACATTTCCCTGACTTCATGTCTTTCAAGCTTTCTTCCTCGTGAAAATGGAACATGTCACAAAATCGTGACATTTCCTTTACTTAGTATCTTTCAAGATTTTTCCCTCGCAAAAATGGAACATGTCACGAAATTGCAACATTTACTTCACTTCATTTCTTCCAAGCTTTTTTCCTTGCGAAAATGGAACATGTCGTAAAATCACAACATTTCCTTCACTTAGTGTCTTTCAAGCTTCTGCCCTTGTGAAAATGGAACATGTTGCGAAATCGTGGCATTTTCTTCACTTCGTTTCTTCCAAGCTTTCTTCCTCGCAAAAATGGAACATGTCGCGAAATCGTGACATTTCCTTCACTTAGTGTCTTTCAAGCTTCCACCCTCACGAAAATGGAACATGTCATGAAATCGTGACATTTCCTTCACTTTGTTTCTTCCAAGATTTCTTCCTCGCGAAAATGGAACATGTCACGAAATCGCGACATTTCCTTCACTTAGTGTCTTTCAAGCTTTGGCCCTCGTGAAAATGGAACATGTCGCGAAATCATGACATTTCCTTCACTTCGCTTCTTTCAGCTTTCACCCTCGTGAAAATGGAACATGTCGCAAAATTGTGACATTTCCTTCACTTTGTGTCTTCCAAGCTTCCTTCCTCGCGAAAATGGAACATGTCGTGAAATCATGACATTTCCTTCACTTTGTTTCTTCCAAGCCTTGGCCCTCACGAAAATGGAACATGTCATGAAATCGCGACATTTCCCTCACTTCATTTCTTCTAGGCTTTTCTTCCACTTTGTAAATTCTCCAAAAATTGTAGGGTAATTCCAATGACTTTGTCCAAGTGCCCAAAATTTGATGAAACTTTACAAGTATCTAAATAAGCCTATAGGGTATCCAAATCTGCAAATGGAACTTAAAAATTCATCATGGATCAAGAGAAAATGCACTTAGAAGTCTACTGGCCAGAAATAGAAAAACTCTTGAAAATTAAAATTTTTGAAATGATTAATATGAATTAATACATTTAACATGCAAAATCTCAGAAATTTTAAATTGAATTCAATGCCATATGCAAGCCTACTTGGACATTTTGATGTAGGCAAATTTTTAGAAAGGATGCAAGCAAAATTTGGAATTAAAATCTAAAAACTCAAGAGGGTCCCTGCAGAACAAATGAATATTAAAAATTTTCAAAGGATAGAATTTTCATTTTTTAGTGGGGGTGTGATGCTTCTCAACAACTTGTTCTAGTTAAAGATTCTATATATGACTTTATTTTCAATTAGCTTTTTCTCATGAGAATCCTTAATTTCTAGAATTTTTCTCAAGATCTCGAACAAGAAAAAGGGAGGCTCACTTCTTTCTCTCACTTACTCTTGCTCTAATATGGCATCAATAGTTTATTATTTTTTTTGTGGAAAACATCCCAAAAGGGATGCCACTTTTGGGTAAGACCCAAGGAGGCAGGGGTATCCATTCCACCAAAATTTCCCAAGGCATGAACCTAGCCTACCACCTTTGACATACTCAAGGAGCAAACAAACACACAAAAAGATTTAAAATAAATAAATAAAAATAATAAAATAAAATAAAAAAACATGATCCTTGAGTATGTCAACAATATAAAGCACAACCAAACACACACAAAAATATATAAAAAAAAAGCACAACACAAACCACATATAAAAACACAAGAACAACATAAAAAACACAAACATGACAAAAACAACAGAACACTACAAATACATAACCAACAAAAACATGAAAAATACAAACAACAAAAATCTAAAGAATTAAAAAATAAAAATAAACACAAACATACATAAATACAAGAACAAGAACAATAAAAACACAAGAACAATAACATAAAATACAAAACAACAAAAAAACAAGAACAAAAAAAACAACACAAAGAACACAAAAACAAAACAAAAAAACACACACACCTCAAAAAACTAAACAAAAAAAGGAAAAAAAATGAACATAACAATGACCATTCTAGACCAAAAGACTTTTAAGGCAAGAATAAACGGAGGAAACAAAAAAAAGAATAGTTTGATCTAGGGAACTAAAATACCCTAACCGAACCAAAGAGAAGCAAAAATAAAGCAAGAAGAAACTAGGTACCTTCAGAACTGGAGCCATCCAAAGAAATGATAGAAAGAAGAGATTCCATTATTTTTGAATCCCACCATCTAGGAGGGTGGCCATAACAAGTAATATCACCTTTTTCCAAATCCCAATTAGCTAAAGCATCTGTACTTGTGTTTTGATCTCTGACCACATGATTGTAATCAACTTTCAAAAAATCCATCTGGATTAATTGAATCTTCTCAATAATTCATTTTATTCTCTAATTAAATTTATTATTCTTAGAAGGATTCTTCAAAATATTAATCATTATTTGAGAGTCAAACTCAACTAACACCTTTTCCCATCCAACCTTAGTAGCCTCTTGAAAGCCTTTGAGGATATCATACCCCTCATCAAGGTTATTGGAAAGAATACCCAATTTCTCAGCAAAAGCAAAAACTAGGGAGCCATCTGAAAGTCTACCAATTCCTCCCACACTAGCTTTTCTAGGGTTACCTCTATAGGATCCATTAGTATTGACTTTACCAAACTCCTTAGGAGGAGGTTGCCAATTTCTTGTCTTATCCATCTTACAAATACTCACATTCCCTTTAAGTTGGTTTCCCTTAGAATATTTAATCTTCAATCTTTGCATCACTTGATCCCATATTTGGTGGAAATTTTGGGGGTGATTAAGGAGTTGATGGACTAATTCAACTAAGTTGGCTATGGTCTTTTGCCAAATATAGTGAATATCATTCCTATCTTGATGAAAATTTTGGTTGTTCCTTTCATTCTAGATATTCCAAATAAGAATGGTATAACCCATCCAAACTAACTACCTAATAAAATGATGAACACCCTCTTGTTTAGGCCAATCCTTCCAAAGCTATTCAAAAGTTAAAAATTTGGACCACTATAAGTCAAGTAAAGTGGTCATTCTCCTCCATATCTTAGAGGCTAAAGTACACTCAATAAAAATATGGTTGAGAGTTTCTACATTCTCTCCACACATTTCACATCTAAAAGGGCCATGAAAACCATGCTTTATAAGTTGCTTACCAATAAGCACCCTACGATGCAATAAAAGCCAAGTAAAGAACCTCACCTTAGGCCAGAGATTTTGAGACCACAACTGAGAAAATATGTCAGAATATTGGTTGGGATTATTATGGCATAAGGTCAAATAATTTTGAGCAACTGAATACTCACCCTTAGTAGTGTTGTTCCATCCAAAACAATATTTTTCATGGGACCAAGAGAGAGATATCATATGAAGGATGCCTTGGATATCTTGTCTTTGCCTTTCTAGGATTTGAATAGGCTAGTCCTCAATAGGGATCCAATATCTACCAACCTTTGAATTACTAGTATGGTATTGACAATAATTAGCCACCTTTATCCAGTTAGCTCGGTTAAGCTCCTCCATCCAATCGAGAAATTGAATTATCAAAGGTTTGTGACCATCCCAAGAATATGTCCAAAAATTTACTTGTTGACCATTATGAATGATTCAAAATAATTTTTTCTTTATAAAATCCTCACCAGTCTGAAGAACTGCTAAAATGGAAGAACCTTTGGTAGGAAGATGATAGCGAACAAGGTCTTCAGGACTTTTGTTCCCAGTATATTTAGCATGAAGATTATTGTCCCAAAGAGCATTGGGGTTATGCAACATACTCCAATATAATTTAGCAGCTAAAGCTTTGTTGTTATTAGTAGAATACCAGAATCCTAACCCCCCTTCATTCTTAGGAAGACATAAAGTATCTCATTTCACCAAGGCCCATTTTCTTTTTCCCTTAGTACCACTCTAGAGGAATCGATGACTGATTTGATCTATATCTTGAAGAATAGCCTTTGGGATATTCAACACGAAAGAAACATAAATAAGAATAACTTGAAGGACTAATTTTACCAAGGTGATTCTACCCCCAAAAGAAAACCACTTGTTGGTCCACTTTTCAATTTTCTTCTTGACTTTGTCCAATAACGAATTCCAATATTCTTTTTTTTTGCCTTTGAATATTTATGGAATACCTAAGTAAGTTATCATAAGGGAGGACTTTTTATATATTAATTTATCCAAGACCATGGATTCCTATCTGGTAGAACAGTGAAATAAAATAACTTTAGATTTATCTTCATTGATCAACTTTCCAGTAGCCTTAGAAAAATAACTAATGATTTGCTTAGTATTAGAAGCTTACTTAACTTTAGCTTTACCTAAAATATTAGAGTAATAAAAAAATTGAAGATGAAAGATAGGTCTAGATCCATGAGAAATGGTAACTCCCTCAATGGTTTTGTTTTCCCTCTTTTTGGTTATAGTCTACCCAAGCATTCAATAAGAATGATGAATAAATAAGGGGATAGAGGGTCACGTTACCTAATACCTCTAGAATATGGGAATGACTGAGAAGGCCTGGCATTAATGAAAACTAAGTAGGAAATTGAAAAGATACATCCCATAATCCAATCCATACAATCCTTAGAGAAACCAAATTGCCTCAAAAATTTGATAAGGAAGTGTCAATCCACTCTGTCATAAGCTTTGGATAAGTCTAACCGAATGAACATGGAAGGATATTTTTGCATATCCATGGAATGGATGGCTTCCTGATAAAGAACTATCTCATCTACTATTTGACACCCTTCCACATAACCCCCTTTTTCAGGGAAAATAATCTTATGCAAAAGAGGCTTCAACCTTTCTGCCATGATCTTAGTAATTATTTTGAGGAGAACATTACATAAAGCAATAGGTCTAAAAGTTGAGATGTGATCAACCTCTTGAGCTTTTGGAACAAGAGTAATATAAGTTTTATTGATAACCTTCACAATTTCTTTGGATTTCCTGGCTTATTCCACCACCTCTACTAAATCAGCATGAAGGATATCCTAGAACTCTTGGTAGAACTCAATGGGAAAACCATCAGGACCTAGGGTTTTCCCCTTTTGCATTTTAAAAACTACCTGTTGAAGCTCATTGATAGTAACAGGAGTAGTTAAAATAGAGTTCTCATCAAAATTGATAATATAAGGGATTGCTTGAAGAAAAATTTGTTGAGAAGCTGAGTCAAGAGGAGTAGCAATAAAAATATTGGAAAAGTAATTGACAACAATAGAGTTCATGCCATCCCAAGTATATACAACATCTCCAGAATTTGATTTCAGAGAAGAAATAAAGTTGTGAGATCTATGAGCTAGAAGATATTTGTGGAAGAAATTTGTGTTTTAATATCCTTCTTTGAGCCATTTA
Source organism: Wollemia nobilis (assembly GCA_028583015.1). NCBI lineage: Eukaryota > Viridiplantae > Streptophyta > Pinopsida > Araucariales > Araucariaceae > Wollemia > Wollemia nobilis. The sequence continues at coordinate 4,640,148 of JAQPPZ010016831.1, forward strand.
ATTCTATATTTTGCTTCCATAATAGTTCTTCTATTTTTTCCCATTCCTCTAATTGAGTTGTGAGTTTAATTTCATCTGCACTTCTATTCTCTGTGAGGTCATATAAATAGATTTTCTTATTCACATTTTCAATTTGAGCAATAAATTCATGTTTTTTTTATGAACATCCCCAAACTCCTTCCAATTCCAAACCTTGATTTTGGATTTAATGTATTGTAGTCTTTTGGAAAAATAGAACATCTTAGTCCCATTCCTAGGCTTACCTTCCTTCCACCATTGTTGCACACAAGGTCTAAAGTAACTGTCTTTAAGCCACATTAATTGAAAATAAAAAGGATAGAAACTCACATTGGTTTTCCACATTTCCACCATAACCGACCAGTGATCCGAACCAACATTGTTAAGAGTCTTCACTTTAGGAATGTAACCATGGATTAATAAATTTTTAGAGAGAAAAAACCTATCCAATCTCTCCATTATATGATCTATTGCCTTCTATTAGACCAAGTCATAATGCCATTATTTGGTTGGATGTCCACAAGATGGAGGTTTGAAATATATTTGCTCATGAGGTCAGTGCTTTTTTCCAAATTTCTATTTCCTTCCATTTTCTCATCCAGAGAGAGGATGGTATTGAAATCTCATCCAATCAATATCTAAGCTACAGAAAAATGAAAGATAATATGAGTTATATCCTTCCACTATCTTCTTTTTTCCTCCAAAGCAATCAGAGCATAAACAATAATGCAAAGCATAATTTGGTTGGAATGTCTACTTTGAATAGCTATAACTAAAATACCCCAACTACCAACCATATGGTGAATAACTACCTTTTTTGGGTCCCAAAGACAAGCAATGCCCCCAGAATTCCCATCGAAACTGAGGGAAACCACTTTTCTAGCTAGCCAAATTTTAGTGGCAATTGAGTCCATATTCTCCATTGTCATCTTCGTTTCTTGAAGGAAAACAAGATGTGGATGATTTACATGAATTATTCTTCTAATTTCATTTTTTTTTTGAAATACTCCCTTTGAGTCCTCTAATCTTCCAAGTGATGATCTTCATTAATACTAGGGCTAAAAATTTTGGGAAGGACATTAATATTACCTTCCTCTACAATTTTTTCACCTTGTTTTAAAATATGATATTGATTGGTCTTGTGAACTGTCTTTTGATTAGAATCCATATTCATTTTTTTTTCTTGTTTCTTGACTTACTCCAATTGCATATGAGATGGCTTCTAACCTTGAATAATGCTTGTACATAGCCAAAATTTTACTAGAGCATTCAAAAGAGTCTATATTGGGACCTGTATTATTTGAATATTTGACATTTAAAATATTGTTTTTCTTGTGTAAATTTTCTCCCTTTTTTTCTATTGAAAACCTTTGATTTTTTGGTTTGTCTCTGAGTTCTTCCCTTCATATTTAAATTGTGTTTCTAATATTTATTTTTTTATTATTTCCCCTTCCTCACTTGGGACATCATTTGTGGAAAGTATTTCAAACATATTAGCATATGACTTTGATTGATCCTTCATAACTGGTTTTTTTTAAGTGTTCTTAGGCATTTGGAAACCTGCTGAGTTTATATCTTCCTTATTTTTATCAGTAATTTTATTTGGGAAAGCACTAGACAAATGACCATAATCATGGAAAATTCTACAACGAAAATAAATGTTCTCATAGTCCACTACTTGCTCTCAAGTGTCTCCCCCAAATTGTAATGTGATCTTTTTAGGTAGGGGTTTGTCAAAATCCATTAAAATACAAATCCGAGCATAAATAATAAGTTCAAAATTTTGAGTACAATCAACAATCATCATAAAAGTTCCTAAAGAGTTTCCAATTGAAGAAAAAATAGTAGGATTCCAAAATTCAATAGGGAGGCCAAAGAGTCTAACCCACACGAGAGCCATAGAAGGAAAAATTGAGTGACAATGGCTTCCAACGGATTCTATTTAATAAGAATTTTAAGGTGTGTTATGAAGAATTTAAAGACTATTTTTTTTCAATTGGTTATATGGGATTGAAAATGGTCCCACCTGTATTACACCATTACCACGTAGTGGTATTACAATAACTTGGATATTATCCATGTATTGTTTGGCAAGATTCGAACTTGCGTATCCTCATTAAGTGTTGAGGAATCTAACTGGTTGAGCTAATGTCATTTGATAAATTTTAGGTTAAAGCATATGTTTTTGAAAAAGGTTCCAATTTGCTTGTATCGAGGTTTGAACTTGGGTCTCCTAGATGAAAACCCAAAGACATACCACTACAAGTATCCCTCATGGACTAAAGACTATAATTTTTATTCAAATGTACAATATTATTTTTACACATATAGGCATATATATACTTGTTAGAAAGCTCTTTTCAATCCTGATGCAACCATCCTATTGAAGAGAATATGATAGAAGTTTTGAAGACCACATGATCAAAAAATTGTTTAGTTAGAGGGAGGTCATACATTTGAAAATGGATTGAGAGTACATTATCGACTAGAGATAGTGCTTTATTTGATAGAGGAACATTGAATTTATAAATAATAGAGTGTGTCTCTATTTGCATATAACTTGTAAATGGTTGTGTCCTTATTCACAAGAGGAGTTATGTATGACTCGTTGAGTGTATCCCCAGTCATAGAGGTATTATCATCAAATGTGTGTGTTCTTATTTGTAAATAAGAATATGAATAGTGTGTATGTCCCCATCCACTTGTGATGTAATATCATGGATAATTGTATTTGTTCCTATCCTTGGTTATGATTCCAATGAGTTTATCCTTATTCACGATGTTGTAAGTCATGGATTATAGTGTATGTCTTGATCCATAAATATTTAAATACTTGAACTATTATGTATTTCAAAGTTGATTACGTGTTAGAAAATATTTAGATTGTTGTGTTTATTCTAGTCCAATTATTAGTGTTCCTACTCCTATTCATAATATGATGTAATAAGAGGGTAATGTTAGAGAAAAATGTTACATCAAGTATATAGTTAGGAAGTTATGATCAGATGGTTGGCAAACTATTAGTAGAACCACCTACCATATTCTTTGTATAAATATATGTTTTGATTGATTAAAAACTCATCTGGTATCCCACTAGTCCATCAATTTCACCCTCGGTAATCACTTGCATTGAAACATCTATTGTCTAGATAAGAATAACCATAAATTCACTCTTCCTTTGTTCCCAACAAGGCATCCTTACTTCAAACTAGGATACTTGTTCTAGTTAAAGATTCTATATATGATTTTATTGTCATTTAGAATTTTCTCATGAGAATCCTTCATTTTTAGAAATTATTCTCAAGATCTAGAACAAGAAAAATGGAGGCTCGCTTCTTTCTCTCACTTACTCTTGCTCTAATATGGCATCAATAGTTTATTATTTTTAAAATAATATTGGGAGGCACTCCGATAAAAATAAGAAAAAATACATTTGTTATTAGGTCAATTATATCATATCCAACTTGCCTTAATGTCAAAGAGATTTTTCATCTATATTTCTACTAAAAATTGTTTTATCTTCCTCAAACTGTCATGTTTCAACAATCAACTCCTTGATATAATTTTCATTAGGATATAAAATCTTCCTAAACCAATTACCTTATGAAATTTAAATTTTGGTAGGATGAAGATCAATACCATGATTAGATAAACTATCTATTACTCTATTTCCTTCTCTATAAATATGTTGACATTTCTAAGATATTATCTCCAACAAAAGTTAATAGACAAAAAATAATAATGTTTTAAATCTAATCCTTACATATATTTTTATTTGATAACATAAATAAAAATTGTGAATCCCTCTTAATTGAAAAATATTTCCATCATTTTTTAATGGCAATCTTGATCCTTATAAGATGTACCCCAACCTATACATAGTTTTTTATTGAAAATTTATATGATTTAGAGAAAGAGAATAATTTTGCCTTCATTATTCCAAAAAACACCACATCCACTAGCTTTTCCTAGATTTCCATTGTAAGCACCCTCTAAATTAACTTTTATAAACCTAAACTCTAGAAATTTCCATTTTACCATAGATAGATATAGATCCTTTATGTTAACTCTACTATCACAAATGGCCCTGTATGTATATTCAAATCTTGTAAACAAGAGGCTAGCACCTCTTTTTTCATATTTGAGACTTCCTATGATGAGCACCATGTCTATAAACTTTTGCAAGAGAGGTAATAATATGATTCCAAATTTGGACAAGGTTATGATTTTTATTTTTAAACTTCTATTATTCCTTTTAATCCATAGATTCCAAAAAATAATGGCATGATCAATCCTTCACAAAAAGGATAATGCTATATTTCCTTTTAAACAATTATCCAACATTTCATCAACTTTTTAGAATTGATGGAGCTAACCAATATACTCTCAATTAAAAAAAAAAACAACCCAAATGGTGTAAACAAATAAAGAAGTAAATAATTTAATGTTTATATATACTTCTTGGACAATGCACATCTAAAAATTCCATGACATCCTCTTTACTATAGAATCTAACCTATAGTAATTTTACTTTGGACTACTAACCAAAGGAATTTTGAGGCCTCTAGGAGGGTCTCAAATGACCAAAAAATCTTCCAAGAAAAATATTTTTGTGTAAAAAATTTTGATTGCTCCTTATTTGCTAGCTTGACTGAGTGTCTACTATATTTTGAGATATTTCAACCAATTCGCCCTTCCATGTAAAAATGGAAAAACAAAACTATTAAATCTTAACACGAGGCTTATCTACTATTTGTTTTAGTTCCTCTCCTTCAACCAATTCGCTAATATAAATACATGATTTGGGATTTTCTCTCACATCTATTGACTTGTGAACCTTTATAAGCTAAACATGCTTGAGCTAGATGTTATCATTTTAAATAATAAATATGAGGATAATACTTAAAACAAGTATCAAACTAATAATTTGTAGAATCGCCCTTATTGATTAACCAACTAATATGTTTCTTAATCAATCGTAAACTCTTTGATATAAAGCTCCATGTTTTTTCAATGACTTTACACAAGTTTTTATGAGGGGTCCCATTCCCCTCATATTGAGTGGGATTTGAAACTTGGTTTATAAAGTTCCATGTTGCCAATACCCTAAGTAGAGTTTTTTTGAACAATTTTATTGCATAAATATCACCTATATAGTTTTGAAGTAACAATATTTACAGTTTTTACCTCAATATTTGGATAATTTCCAACCAATTTTCCCCCTAATTTCAAACTCATAAGTCTAAAACTTTGTAATCCTTCCCCTCCAATATTTTTCCCTTTGAGAACCCTAGAAACCTAAAAAAAAATTACATCCTCTCCAAAAATATATCTTTGAATTTTATCAAATTCAAATGATATATCTATTGACAATCATGAAACTAGCATCATATATATGGAGATAGACTACTGATAGGGATTAATATAATAAGTTGTTAGCTAAGGATAAGCATTGCAACTAATCGCATTTAATGTGTTCTTATCCATTGTAATGCTTAGTTATAGGCACCTTTTGACATTGTAATATAGTTTTCATTTGTGCATACCTTTGGTTGTCTAATTGTATTTGTGTGTTCCATATCATTGGTATCAAAGCCGAGCACATGGAAGATCATTATCCTCTTCCTCTAGGCCATTTTTGGTTCAAATAAAGAATGATAAAACCTCCCGTGGATCTTTTTTTTTGGTTTCATCTACCTTGTGAACACCTTTACATTCTATTACAGATATTTGGAAGCTTTTAAGCTTGGTTTGTACTTTTTTGAATTTGAAAACTTTGCTTTATCATTTTTGTTTTGTGCTTGTTCAAATCACGTTTTGGTGCACTTTTACCTTCTTTGTTCATGACCATCATTCATTTTTGTATCTGATGGTATGATGTCAAGTGTGATCATTTTGCTCTATGAGGTCTCTGACAGAATTCCCGACCTCTCCGTGAAACTTCAACAAATCCACACAAAAATTATTCATAAAATGCGAGCTAAATTCACCATTGCTATTGCCAAAGAACCAGATATTGAAGACTCTATAACAATGCCTGGAATCGAACGAGGATATCTGGATGACATACCCAACATATTACCACTAGATGATGTTGCTCATAATCATATTGAAGATGATTCTATTGCAGATCAAGCCCCTTTAGACATTGCAAATCAAAGCTCTCTAGAAATCATTGTGGTTGAAGATCAAGTTACTCTCTCTACCACTATCATCATGCCTAGTGCACATCGTGGCCTACTAGTTCATCCAAAACCTCTCTACTATCCTTTTCTTGATCGATGATTCTTCTCTCAGATGCTGGTTTTTTATTTTTGACAACCATTACATCCATTTCTAGCATTTCCATGTATTTCGTGCATTGATCTAGCATCTTTGCAACTTGGAGGTTCGATCTCATCTTTCATATGTTGATCTATTCTTGTTGTTTTTGGATCTGGTTCCATTCATCCCCCATAACCATCGATGTTCACTATATGAATCTCATTACCGCTAGCTTTTAAATATCATGGCCCTCATCGATTCACCATTTTATAGTGATGATCTACTTTTTTTTGCACCATTTTGTGCATTCTTGTGCTCGCTTCACCAGTATTTCTTATTTGTTTTATCATTTTATCTATGGATCATTAAGTTTTGCTATTGTTTGTCCATTCACGATCCTTCCATTGATAGCACAACCCTTCCATTGTTTTTGCATCCCCATTTGGATCTGTCAACCTTGTCAAAGTGTAGCTCTGGCAGTTTCTAGCTCTCATTACAACTATTGATGCCATTTACGTATGTCATCTTGGTAGAGCCCAGTTCACAATTTATTAACCATCACCCTACATCTCTTCCTGCTCTGCATTCACTCTAGGTCGCTACCAGTACTATTGCTTAAAACCATGACATCTAGCTTCTCTCACTGCTAGCACTTTACTCTACCATCGAGATGTTCTACTATTGTGTTTGATGTATTGCACCTTCAATTTTCATGAAGCTTGCACAATTTCCATACATTGATCAAGTCTCATGCTAGCAACCACCTCTCATTGCTTCTTTTGCTCGACCAATCCATTGACCTCCACTGACCTCTATATTCGTGATGGATTTTTCATCTCATGATTGCGATGTGCATCGATCACATCATTAATTTTGGTTTTTTTGATATTTTTAAATAGGTTGTTGGTAGCACACCTATGTTTTCATCAACACTTTTGGATTTACCGTAGTTCTTGTTCCTTGGCAGTTCCAACACCATGTCCAATGACCAACTCACGTTCATTAGATCACTGCTCACCACCCCCCTTCGTAATGTTAATTCAATGCTTATCACCTCATGATTACCTTCACCACTACTTCACTGACCAATCTGCATTTTTATCGATCATTGTTTATCAACCTATCACTTTGGTGCCTATGATCTGCTATTTTGGTGCAGTTATATTTTCTCATGGGTATTTGGTATTTTCAACGAGCATCCCAGTATTGAGGCACACACACCAACATTTTTTGGTAAAAGGCAGCCTTCAAGCAATAAAAATTCATTCATGAGCTAAGGTTCCTAATGTTTTTTATGGTTATACTATGTTTTTTGTCGATGCTTTCTATCTTCAACAATTTTTGAACCTTACTCTATCGTTTCTAACTGCAGATAATTTACTGGCGTGCAAAAATTAAACCCAAATTCTTTCAATGATTGCTTTCTACTTTTTGACATATTTTTCGATGGCATTCAAAAAATGATTTGATGATAATTTTTAAACAATTTATAAGGTTTATTTTATTTCTTGACAACATTTCATTTTTTGGCTATTGCGGTGCCTGTGTAGTTTGTTTTAAAAATTGGTTCATGGATTTTATCCCACATGGGTGTTGCATTTTCCTTTATGGTATTTATATGCAATGGGACACACTTAATAGAATAGCCAACTTATGCTGGATATACCACCCCCTTGCCTCTTATTTTGTAAAGACCTCATTTTTTGTGCCACCTACGTACATTCGGGTCCACGCTATTTGTTCATATTATCAGGTCTTCTCTCCAGGTCACCCAATTGGCCTTAGTGCCACACATTTTTTATCATCAACTTGCTCATCATTGACTCCCACATCGCCCAATATTAGTGCCACATGTGCAATTCCCTCGGTCCAATCGCCATTGGTTAGCATTGCGACTACAACTATCTGATCTACCACCCCTTAAGTCAGTATTTCGATATCACTATGGCTTGTGTTAGAATCGTGCTCTAGCCTATTGCATGGCTTTCTACACCTTACATTCCACATTGACCTATCTCATTAGCGCTCTATTGTGTCAGATCTTTTCATCAGCATCTCGACGATCAGTCCAAGTCAGTCTTGTCAATATTAGTCTTGTCAGATCCGATGTTCATGTCAGTCTAGCCCCCTGTCCAATCTGTCTTACATTTCGTACCTTGTTGACATCATCTTGTGTCTGCTCGATCATCTAGCTATTCTACCCCACATATTTTCCATTCAATGCAGTCACCTTTCCTTAATGACTGTGACCCAACATTCAATTGTTGCTTTCATTAATGCGTGATCCACACCTTTCATTAATGTTGCCCCAACATTAAATTGACCATTTTTTTCATTCAATGCATGCAATCATTAATGGCGGTCCAACATTAAATTAAAACCAACAATTAAATGCATCTGTAGTTTCCAGCTTGGCAAATTTTGGCACGTGGTTTATAGAATATTCTCTGACATCTTTACTGTACCACCGATGTTGCTTTCTTCTACTGATTAGAGGGACTCGTTTCCACTTTTCATCGGTACAGAAGTGTTTACTATCATTGGAGAGCATTTTCTGAGCTTAACTCAGATTTGATTCTAGTTTTTGTTTTTTTTTTTAATTCACATGGTGGAATTAGTAGCCACCACGAATCTGGGTAGGTTGTTCGACTTTTATGGTCTCCACAGTATTTTACATTGTCTACCCTAGAATCTGACACATGGATCTTCGCACAATCCACCCCTATAACCACCATGACATAATCATTTAAAACCTTTTATGTCGTTGAATGCACTAGGAAACCAGTTTTTAGTTTTTGAAGACCTGTAAAAATATATTATTTTGGTGTTCTTCTTTTTGTAACAAGAGTGCATTTTAGGTTGTGCCCGAAACTCTTAAACTACCCATATTTATCTTTCACACTTGTACACATTGGGGACCAATGCTTTCTCAGTGGGGAGGAATGATAGGGATTAATATAATAAGTTGTTAGCTAAGGATAAACATTGCAACTAAACGCATTTAATGAGTTATTATCCATTGTAATGCCTATTTATAGGCACCTTTTGATATTGTAATACAATTTTTATTTGAGCAAATCTTTGGTTTTCTGTTTGTATTTGTGTGTTCCATATCAACTACAATATAGTCTTTATAAGTTATAGCCTTCTACCCATGGCTAGAAACTTACCTTTCCAAACTTACTAGATTTATTCTATCTAAAATTTTATCCAAGAGCTCATTCTTCTTTTTATTAGATAGAGGAATATGTCAATATGTTGGTAGCATTTTTTTAACATTAAACCCTAAAATATCTATAATAGTGTGTTTTGAATCTAGGGTAGTGTTAACAAAAAATCCTATATTTTGTAGCATTAACCAATTGTCTAACAACCTTCTCATAACATGACGTATTTATTTAAACTCCATGGCCTTACAAATTGAGCAATGAATCAAAAGGAAAGTATCATCATCAATTACAGTTGATATTCAAAGGGAGAAGTTGTTGAAATATGAATAAATTTTACTTTTTGTTCTATTTTTACCTTTTACGCATTTAAATGGTCATGTGTTTGAATTTATCGATGGTTCTTCTTGGAGGTAAATGGGAAATATTTGGCATATTAAATAGTTTGTAGATGCAACTTAGTACTATACCAATAACAATGACACAATGGTAAAACATCCTCTTGGAAAATTGGACATCTTTAGCTTGACACACAACAACATCCTTTGTCAAACTTTTTTGATATAATGATGCTTTGGGACCATGGCAAACCTCATATGACTATGTTGGTTCCTTCCTATCAATTACAATGCCTCGACAAGATCCTCTCATCTAAATGAAGGTCTTTAGTTCTAGAATTATACAAAGCATTTTTGTTGGAAAATTTTTGTGTATAAAGACAACATGATAACATTTGGAAACTTCTTAAGAGAGTTGCATGGTTTGACCTTCTTTTTATTTTTATGCTTGTGAGACATAAAAGAATAGGCCTATGATAAAATATGATTTGGATTTGTATGAGGACTTAGGATGATGTAGAAGATGGTGTTGACCTCATGGAAAAAATTTATTTCCAATACAATTATGACAATGAGTTTTCTTGGCACACAAAGGGTTGACACCTTGGGTGCATCAACGATCATAAATACATGGTGAGCATTATGTCACATAAGCCATGGTGCACTTGTAAGACAAACACCTTGTGCTAAATGGTTTGAGTTTGAATTTAAGCTCTTCCCCTTTTGTGGCACAATTGTTTGATTTATAGGTAGAAATATCATCATAATAAAATAAGGTCATGTAGTATTTACAATTTTCTTGATGGCATGTTGGTTGGCTTATGGTGCATAAGGTGCTTATGGTCATAAGGCTAGGGGTTCAAACCCCCCTGGATATTTTCATTGATACATAACCTTGATTTTAATAGCAAGAGGCTTTTATTATTGAGGTGACATTCAAGTTAAGACCTAGGTTGCACCCCTAAAATATTTCTATTATACACTCATGTTTCAATGAATCATTCATTAACACTTATTTATCCTTCTTGCCATGCATACCATGTTAGGAGATAAAAAAAGATAATTTGCTTACATAGTCATTGTCTTTATGAAAAAATAGTTGTGGAGGATAAGTGACATCATCATTCTATACCACATGGTATCCTCTAATTCATTTAAGTTCTTCATTTATAAATTTGAGTTTTTGAATTCAAAATTTGTTGCAGCTTTGTCAGCGCATGAAGGGATAAACTTATAAAGTCTATAACTTTTACATATAGAATCATTTGAAGCCCTTATTTTTAAAATCACATGAATTTTGAGCTCTTCACAATAGTTATAGTAGTTTTGTTCTATTCTATTAATATAATATGACAGTTTTGTATGAGTTTTTAGACTAGTTTGTTGCATTTTTTCAAGGACCTATTACAATTTTGTAGAGGTTTCTTGGCTACAAGAAGAGAAGGTTTTGAATTATCAATGAAAGATATGTCTTGTTCCTATTAGTCCCTTTTTAAGCGTAGGAGATAATTATATAGAAACATGCATGTTGTTTGATGATTCAACTATTTTATTTTGAGATTGAAAAACAAATTATGGTCACCATATTGCATGTTAAAGATCTTCTCACCAAAAACTCAACATCCTAGATCTAGAAGGCAGAGACACAACTTCATGTTTGAGGAAGGTTTGATCTAGTTCATGCGCCCTTGGCAAGATAAGGTAATAGGATTCATTTACCCTAGTTAGTGGACAATGCAAGAGAGCAATTGTTGGAGTATCTTGGATTTGATATTATGATCCTTATGGGAAATTTTAGTAGTCTTCAAGATGGTGATGGAGGCTTACACTTACATCTTAACATTATTCCAAATGGGGATGGAGGCTTATTTTTTATATCTTAACAAGCTTCTAGTTGGTGATGGAGACTCAATACTTGGTGACTTGGTAGTATTTTAGATGATGCAAGGGGCTTAGTAGTTCAAATATTCTTTAGCCTAATTGAGCATACATTCTGGAGGGGGATATAATAGCATTACTAAAATCTTCTCTCCTTGGCCCGAAGCTCATATTATGGGGAGATTTTGGAAGATACAATAATCTAACCTTATTGGCCAAGTTCGATGGATGATGATGTAATCCCAACAGGAAATCTTACATAAGCCTAAGATAATTAGTGGTGTATGCCAAAAGTGCTTTTATATAATCCTATGAGCTATTGATGTATTTAACCATTGTGGGATTGGTTAAACCACTTGCATGATTATGTATTCAGCCCTAGTAGGATTGGTTAAATTGATTGGATGGTTAACCTTAACTAAACCTTTAATTTAAGGTTTAATAACTTGACTTAAATTTGAGCCTTATGTCACCCTTGGTTAATGTAATTGTAATCGTAATTGTAATTTTAGTATTAGGTACCTGTTGGAACAAAATCTGCCTTCGGTTAATAGTGTTGCACCTTAGACTTTGCCAACATTGAATAGAGAGATCTTGCTTGAGATCATCTGTCTAGTCTCTAGAGAAGGTTGGTTCCTTTGAGTTTTTTAGAGAAAAGGGGAACAAGAGATAAGGGAAATATAGCCTAAGCTAGAACTTTTCTCATGGTATAGATTAGACAAAAACAAACATTGATAATGTAGATTACTACTTTCAGAGTTTTTTTTATATCTTCTTATAGAAAACACAAATTCCTGAGTGCAAATTTTAGATATTCGTCTAAAAGCATGTAACTATATTTTAATGTTCAACTCTAGAAACAAGATTTATACGTGCACAGTCCAGATTTCATAACAGATACATTATAAAACTTAGAGTGAATAAAAGTTAAAACACCAGATACATACACTTGCACACAAAAGTTTTGGAAGCTAGAAGAAGAAATCTTTTATTGCTTGTAATCCAGTACATGTACATCAGCTTGTAAATTTCCAAAAGCTAACCTTTTTTCATGGTTGACTCACTCCTATTTATACCCTAAAAAGAGTATCTTCTACTATGTACATTTAATTTCTTCAATCAATTACAAGTAATTGTCTGTAGTTTCTAAGAATATACAACGGATTTCCCCTAGATTGGATAGATTTCCTTCTGGCTAAATTTAGATGAGTATGTTATTCTACAATCATCCAGTGGACCTGCCAGGTTATAATTAACTGACCATTCTTCATAAATCAGCACCAGATGTCAGTTCATGTCCTAGTTGACAAAAATATACTTTGTTTCCTTGGAGAAAATCGGACATGTCGCGAAATTGCGGCACTCTTGCTTCTCTGCCTACCTACCCTTTTTGAGTCACGAAAATGCAACATGTCATGAAATCGTGACATTTCTATGTCTTCAGCTTGATTCTTCTTCTTGCATCGTGAAAATGTGACGTGTCGCAAAATCGTGACACTTCTGCCTCTTTGTTCTCTTTTGTTGCTTTTGGCCATGAAAATGCAACATGTCACGATATCGCGACACTTTTTCGTTCTTGCTCTTTCTCTTCTCTTTTGGATGCAACATGTCGTGATATCGCGACACTTTAGCCTCCTTGCTCCCTTTTGTTGCTCTTAGCCATGAAAATGTAACATGTCACGATATCGCGACACTTTTGCCTCCTTGCTCCCTTTTGTTACTCTTAGCTGTGAAAATACAACATGTCGCGATATCGCGATATACCTCCTTGCTCCCTTTTGTTGCTCTTAGCCGCAAAAATACAACATGTCGCAATATCACGACACTTTTACCTCCTTGCTCCCTTTTGTTTCTCTTAGCCGCAAAAATGTAACATGTCGCGATATCGTGACACTTTTGCCTCCTCACTCCCTTTTTTTACTCTTAGTTGTGAAAATACATGTTGCGATATCGTGACACTTTTACCTCCTTGCTCCCTTTTGTTGCTCTTAGCTGTGAAAATACAACATGTCGCGATATCGCAACACTTTTACCTCCTTGCTCCCTTTTGTTGCTCTTAGCCACGAAAATACATGTCGCGATATCGTGACACTTTTACCTCCTTGCTCCCTTTTGTTGCTCTTAGCCACGAAAATGTAACATGTCGCGATATCGCGACACTTTTGCCTCCTTGCTCCCTTTTGTTGCTCTTAGCCGTGAAAATACAACATGTCACGATATCGCGACACTTTTACCTCCTTGCTCCCTTTTGTTGCTCTTAGCCGCAAAAATACATGTCACGATATCATGACACTTTTACCTCCTTGCTCCCTTTTGTTGCTCTTAGTCGCGAAAATACATGTCACGATATCGCGACACTTTTACCTCCTTGCTCCCTTTTGTTGCTCTTAGCCGTGAAAATGTAACATGTCGCGATATCATGACACTTTTGCCTCCTTGCTCCCTTTTGTTAATCTTAGCTATGAAAATACAATATGTCACGATCTCGCGACACTTTTACCTCCTTGTGGTATTTTTGCTTTTTCTTTGATCTTTAGTATATGGGCCACTTCGGTCTTCTTGGAAAATATGCAAAAAGGTGCATCAACTATTTTTTTGTAGTTAGTCACTTTTTGACTATCAGTACCTACTATAAATACCCCCTAACCATTGATCCATTGTATTAGTGTGTATCATGATATTCATATGTGGGCTATTTTGGGTATCCCCTTTGACACCCCTCCATCCTAATTTTTTATTTTTGATATTTGAATTTTGCTTCTATATTATTTTGTACATGCTTTTGGTGAATGTTATGTTTCATGTGATTTATGAAAAGTAACATGAAATCCATCAATATGAACCTCAAAAAATCTATATCCTTCCTCAACAACTCCACAAATACAAACAACTAAGTTTTATGGTTTGTGATATGTCAATTTATTTATTTCTAGTGACCTCATGATGAATAAGATTGGTGTACATGTGGGATTATTATCAATCATTAAAGGATTGTACATGGTTCCAAATAAGCCACCCTTAATGAATCCAATGCAAATGAGTGCAAAAATATTGAGAGTGCCTTTTTGGGACCCATCGTGTATATTAATTTAGATGTCATCATGACATAAAACATCATATCATTGCACATGATATGAATACAAAGAGAACATGGTGTCCTTGAGGAGATTAATGATAATGATAGTGCCTACCATTTGAGTAATATAGTAGAGAATATCGTGAAGGAGAGTTATATGGCCACTGACAAATCAAATGAAGGTTATGGTTAGGTTGATGTTGCTATTAGAGATATTGACATACACTATCACTACGAGAAAGAGGGTCATGCCTCACATCGATGTCTTACACTAATGTGTCTAGCACCATTTAAAGCAAGATTGTCAACTAATTACTTGTTAACTTCATTGCACACAACAAAAACATTGCACCCCTTCCAAAGAAAAATCTAAACTGATGTATATGCTTATTTCAATCATAGATGTTTGAGAACCAATTTATAAAACTAGCAATCATGGTTCAAAAAAGAAAAAAAATGTGAAAGTAAAGGATCTAAAAATGGTAGATGAAGTGTTCAAGAAATTTGACCATAATTACTTTTAAAAATGTGAAGCTTTTATTAGTCACGTATCTCAAACATGTTGAAACTTGTAAATTAGTTAATTTTAGTGTAATATTTACTTGTCATGTTTGACATAAACATCTAATTGTAAATCAATAGATGGAAATACAAATTTTATTTGCTAAATGATCCATAGACAACTTTCACCTACAACCTCGGTTGCCATTAATCTTAAATAAGTTTTTAATTTATCGTAAAATTATATTTGATTTATAAAATTTAAATAAAATCAATATAACTTTAATAAAATCTAATAATGTCCTTAAAATGAATAAGGAAATTATAATTTTTTTTTTGTTAGGTTATTGTGAGAAACCTCTATGACCGATGCACAGGCTGAGCAGTCTCCTTCCAACCATGACCCCTCGTAAAGCCGAGATCTATACTTATCAATAGAGAATTTAACACAAAGCCACCACATCCGCCCCCTCACACACTCGCCCACGCCGCAATTTGAATGAAATTATAAATTTTATACTATCAACAAAAATAAAAAGTAGTTAACCATGATAATATTGCTAACTCAAATCTAAATAATAATAATAAATACTTTAAACAATTAATGATGTCAATTGTCCAAGATTCTATGAAATGGCATTAGCTCAAGTGATTAAATTATGGATTTGAAATGAAAAACCAAATTTTAAATTTTGTTAGATTTATTAAAATGTCATGTGGGTTTATTTCAATTTCATATAATTAATTAAAAAAATTGTTAAAGTTCATTCCATTACTATCTTATAGTACAAACTAATAATAAATGTTAGCATTAAATACAAACATTTATATTATTGCATTATATCTATAATTCCTTCTTGAATCTAACCTAAAAGTCCTTTAGTATTTAATGGATGTTGATGCTAATATTTATGTCCTTACACCATCGATAATCTTTTTGTTTGGTGTTTGTCTTTAACATTGGTTAATTTTTGTGATGATCAATGAAACCTATTTGATATGGTCGTTTCAAAACCCATTGTTTTATCCTAAAAATTTTGTATACTACACAAAGGTTCAAATTCAAATAGAACCAATGTAAAAGAAAAAAGAAAACCCTTTCGAAACTTTTCTTTTAAGAAATAATTTTTTTTTTTTGGTAAGTAGTGTTTGTATTTACAGCAGGTTTTAACAAGGATCCCAAAACCTGATTGCATAAGCAATGGACCTAGGGCATCAATCCCTTGAAACTGAACACCAAAACAGAAATCCCGCCCAGCGGTAACAGTAAGCATGAAACAATCCCTCTCAGTGGGAAACAAACAAATAAGAAAGAAAGTAGTTTTGGAGATCCCGCCCAGCGGGGAGTAGCCAAAAACCACCATCGAGAAGATCCCGCCCGACGAGAAGCAAAGAAAAACTGTTACAATAAAATCCCGCCTCGCGGGAAGTAGTCAAAACCACCACAAAAAGTCCCACCTAGCGGGAAGCAACAGGGAAATCCCGCCATCCGAGAAACCAGCAAAAAAGAAAGGATCCCGCCTCACGGGAAAACCGGCGGATTTGGCGGATCCCGCCTTGTGGAGAAACCAGCCGCCCACTGGGAAAACGTTTCGTTCAGCGAGAGCCATCCTGTAGGAAGCCGATAGCCAGCACAGAGAGGATCCAGCCCATCAGGAAGTGACCAAAGAGTTGTACCACAAGGAACCCGCCTCGGGAAAATAGAAGAGGATCCCAGCAGCAGGACCAAGAGTCCCGTCCAAGCACAAAGCCCGCCGAGGATTCACAAGAAAAAGGGGGAAGCTATCCAAACCCTAAACCGTCACCTCCACCGCACCGAGAAACGCAGGGGACCAGATCCACGCGAATAACCTGCAAAAAACCCCAAGGGGAAGCCTGAGGGAAAAATGGAAGGGATCCCCAACCAAACAGGGATCCCTGGGAAGCACCAGTCCGAAAAAACAACCAAGGAAACCCTAGCCGGCCGGGAGGGGCACAGATAGTGGAGAAGGATCTCCCCCCAGGAGATCATCTGCAAACAACCACTCCCCGGGAGGGATGACCTCCTTTTAAGAAATAATTTTAATAATAATTGCTATATATAATTATTTTTATAAGTTAATTAAATTTTAAAATTTTAAATTATTAAAAAATTAAAAAAAATCATAATTTTTTTTGTTTTGTGGGATGACTTTGAACCATCTTCTTAAAAAACCCAAGTTAAAACTACAACCAAACATATGTATAAATAAATATGTTAATTTTTTTATTGAATTTAATGGGAAAATGAGGTTAAACTATCACTAATTAATTAGCAAGGGAGAGAATATCATCCTATTTATCAATAATCCAAATAAAATGTCATCGTGACAAGAGGTCTAATGTTTTTCAAAAAAAAATCCTTGTTTCAAGTGACCCAACGTCTAAGGGTGTCTTATGCCTACCTAAAAAACTAGCAGTGTGAAAAACATATGATTTAGTGATGAGTCTTACAAAAATTGAGGATTTACTTTTGTGGATTAATTGTAAATATACAATTTTAACAAATTCAAGCAAGGATTTGAAAGAATCATGGCATATCCTTGTTTCTCGTATTTATACTTAAAAACATTTAATAATTAAATAAAATTAATATATTTTTATAATTATATTAAATAAGTTAATAATTAATTATAATTAAATGTATATATAAGTTTTTAAAATTAAATTATTAAAATAAATTTTAAAACTATTTAATAATATTATTTTTTTTATAATTCAAAAACTTAAATTTAAATTAAAAATATATATTTATGTAATAAACAGATTATTATAATACAATATTTAAAAAAATTAAAGCCCCTACAATTGTTTACTAGTGAGCTTGGAAATATGCCCACAAGTCTGACTCGTGGGCATAATTACAACAGTACAAAAGAAAGGGAATTTTTTTTTTTTAATTGATAAAAAAGGTTTTGAAAAGGGTTCCATAACCTTGTACAATGCTTAGATCAAACCCAAAATCTTCGAAGAGAACAATAGAAAACAATAGGAACATCCTAACTCCCCTATGGAGAGGCTACAACCGAGATACATAACCAAAAAGACCCTCGCAGGGGTAGGAGAAATAATTATTTTCATTTGTATTTATAAAAATATTTTAATTTATATTTAAATATAAATTTTTTTCATACCAACCTTTGTAATTCATGGGGTTTACTTGTTTAATCTTATCATTAGAAAAGATATCATAAATGGTTCCTCATTTTCTTATATTACTTTGTAAAAAACAACTTGACCACGACATGGGGTTACCTTTTAAGGCCCATAATATTTAAAGGTGACACCTATCCCCTAACATTCTTTAAGTCCTTGGCAAGCTCAACCTCAATCTGAGCTTTACCCTCTTGAACTCCTCTAGCAGTATTTTCTTCTTGTTTTGTTATTGGATTCACGGTTAACAAGTATTTCTAGTATTTGTTATTGCTCCATCTTCTTTTGTAACAACTTAATAAAATTTGTCATCCCAATAAATCCTCGAATAAATTGTTTTGTATTTGATTCTCCTTGAGAAGGTTCAAGGTTCAAATTGCAACATGTGTGTGGACTTAACTATTGATGTAAGATTTGTCATCCTTTTATTGAAATCCTCTAATAAACGGTTTTGGTTTTTGCTCTTTAGGAGGTCCAAGGTTCAAACCACAATGTGTGGGTGTGTTTTAATCCCCTTTTAATAAGCTTAGCTCTTGACCTTACAAAAAAATCATGGTTAAAATAAAAATGTTCAACCCTAAACGTTGATAGTATAAATTTCTCACACTATCCAAATAAAAAAAAATAAATAAATAATATATTTAATACTTTTATGAATTTAAGCAAATTATATTTACATTCTTTATTTATAAATATCTTAAAATTAAGTTATATAGTTTTGGTATAACTTAATAATTTATTAAAATATTATAATAAATTAATTTTCATTTTATATAATTAATTAAAAATTATCAAATCAAATATTTTAGTATCTTATAATAAAAATTAATAATAAATTTTAATATTACTATATCATATTTATAACATCTTTAACATTTATTAGTCCCTGTGAAAATAAATAGAGTGTCTATTTGTAATCAATTTGTTATTTTTATTAACCAATTAAATTTTAAATTTATAAATTATTTAAAAAATAATAATTTATAAAAATTTAAGTATTATTTTATTTAATTTTAAAGGAGAAGGTAAAACTATCATGCCATCATATTTATTAGCACATAAGAGAATATCCTCATATTTATTAACTACCCAGATAAGATAACATCATTAAGGAGAGGTTTAATATTTTGATAATACCCCTTGTAAATTTTTGTCCTCTTGTTTCAAGTGATCTAACATCTAAGAATGTTTATGCCTACCCTAATAAATTGAGTTTGAAAACATTAAATAGTAACTAATGTATGATTAAATGATGAGTCTTACAAAGTCAAGCAAGTATCGAAAATAATCATGATATCCTTATGTCTTGTATTTATATAAAAAAATTATTAATTAATTAATAATTAAGATTGAATACCATTTTTATAATTATACAAAATAAATTATTATAAAGTTATATATAAACAAAAAAATATTTTAGATAATATTTATAATTATAATAATTAATTATATCTGCCTCCCAGCTCATCGAGCATAACATTAGAGGAGGCACCACTAACAGTGGGCAGGCTTTAGTCAGGAGTGTGTGGCTCAAGGCTCTAATCCCAAAAATCACCCACTTTTGTTGGACTGCAGTTGACAACAAAATTCTCACCACCGACAATCTAATGCGCAGAGGAATCGTTGTCCCCAACAAATGTTACCTATGTAGGCAAGCCTAGGAATCGACCCAACATATTCTTATGGACTGTCCCTTTACCAGTAGTGTTTTTTCCCTGGTGATCAGCAAGTTCCAAGTGAGTCTGGTTTGGCTAGATACGGTCAAGGATATGTTCATTCAATGGCCCAACATTTTCAAAAACCCTAGACTCAACTTCCTGTGGAAAGCCATGCTCCACCATACTATCTGGCAGATATGGTTGGAATGCAACAATCATGTTTTCAGTGATAATCCCAGGGACCACGAGGTGGTTGTGGTAAGATACATTGCCTTTGCCATTGAAAACAGCAGTCTGATCCCCTGTCCAAAAATTCCCAAGGCAGGGGTAGAAGGGTATTTGTTTGATTCCCTAAGGATTCCCCTGAACTGCAGTAAGGCCAAGGAATCCCATGGGACAAAGCCACAGCCAAGTGGGTCCCCCCAGAGGGATGGCTAAAGGCTAACTTCAACGGAGCCTCTAAAGGCAATCCAGGGAAAGTAGAAGCAAGGGAAGTCGTCAGAGACCACAATGGTAAGATCATCCAAGCATTTGCTGAAAACTTGGGCGCCCAAACCAATAATTATGAAGAGGCCAGAGTGCTATGGAGGAGTATTGATATCTGCAAAACCATGACCAACCCTATCATTTTTCAAAGGCAATTTTGTAGTTATCATAGGGCTCATTCAAAACAACAGCATAGGGGGGAAAAACATTCAGAACATCATCCAAGAGTGCCAAAAAATCCTCAACAACAATCATCAAAACCAGATCAATCACGTATACAAAGAAGCTTACCAGGTGGTCGATGTGCTTGCCACATAGTCATTCTCCAACCCAATTTGATGGTCTGGTAAGATAGCTTCCCGTGTGATATCATTGAAAAAAGCAAACATGATACATAAAACCTTAACAATTAGCCTTGGCTACTTGCTTAACGTTATTTTTTAATACCAAAAAGGGGTGAACTTTGTCACTTGTACTACAAAAAATTCAACAACGATGGCTTTAGCTGCCCCAATGGTGTCTTCTTGACACAAAATAACCTTCATAAATTCAAAGGTGGCTATAGCCACCCCCCTAAGTGGGGTTTCTCATCGAAGGTGTTTATCAACACCAGGTTCCACATTTTTCATGATGCATGCATCATTTTTTAGAATAGCGAAGATACGAAGAGTAACACAAATTTTGTGATCCGACTCGTCCCTCGTGCTTTCCCATTCAAACTCTCATTCGCTTGTGGCCTCCATCCTTTCCCTCCATCTATCTGTCCTATCACTTTCCTGTGACCATTATCCCCCTCATCACCTCCAATGTCATTTTTCCTGTTTATCCCCCCTCTCTTATCAAGCCCGCCACTGCTAACCCAAGCCATGTCTACGTTTGGATTTTTGGCCCTAATTTGTTTGATAAGATAAGCATCCTCATGACCATCTTGCTTCAAGACCCCTTTCTTATTCAGCTAGGTAGTCGCACCCTAGTTAGTTTTGGCAATAGATTTGATAGCACCAAGAAATTCCTTGTTATCGCCATGATCACTATCAAACCTACAACTCTGCAGATTGATGTAGGTACTGCGGCACTGCTCGAACCTAAGCATTTTGTCATTTTCTTCAAGATTTTTAAAGGGGTAGAGGAAGAGGTAATGAAATATTTCATTAAGTCCTGGAACGACGACAAGGTTCGTATCTGTGATCTTTGTTTTGTGGTAAGTGCTCAATCCATAGCCTAGGTTCTGGTCGTAAGCTTGATGGCAGAATTATCCATAGAGATGGTCACAACTTCAAGGAATATATTAATCAATTCCTTGACAGGAGGAAAGAGTTATTGTGGGAAAACAAAGGCATTATGCGGTCTTCCATTCCCCACCCTTGGAACACTGCAATTTTCCCTATCCTCCAATACATTTCTGTGAATAATCCCAATAGACCCTTGACTACATACAATCTTGCCTTTGTAAACCATCTTCATGATGTCCACCCTATCAATGTCCCAAAGTTTCTTTTTCGGTCCATCTCCACCACTACTACCAATTTTAGAGCGAGCAAGTCTCTAAAACGCCCCTGCCACCAAGGCATTTTCCTGGTTTTTTACAAGTATGCTCTAGCCCATCAAGCCTCAGGATTCATCTCCTCTAATACTCCCTCTCTATACCATCGTCCTGAGCAAGCCACCAATGCTAGCTCATCTCCACCTCAATCCCCCAACCAGGCCATGGCTTCCCTAGACAGTCCCTAGCTGATTGCCAATTACCATCGACTTCTTCCCTCCTTGATTAGGTAACAAAAACCAATACCCAGGGTAAGCAAGGCTTCCCTATGGAGAAGAATTTTCGATGGGACAAAACACTCTACCTTAAGTGGAAGTCAGTCTGACCCCCCCAAAAAAAAGGAATTCCAAGCATCTGGCTACACCTAATCCAAGTGACAATCGTTCGTTTCACAATATCACCTGTGCTGATGAAGACTACCAAGAAGAGAGTCATAATGATAGTCAGGAGGTGCGCTAGGAAGAAACCCAGGAGGACCGCCAGAGGAATCGCCAGGAATATCGCATAGCAGTGTAGGAGATGTTACGCATAGTTGCTCTCAACCACATCGATGAAGCTGTAGGGCATTTTCAAATAGCAACAAATGTTCTTCATGAATGTGGCAATCTCATGGTAAGCACCATAGAAGAACTTAAGAGTCTCCTGACCATTCGTAAGTCCCTCCTATCTAGTGGGGACAATGTCAAGCATGAAGGGGAAAACAAAGCGCAGAAGCCTAGGAGGGGAGCTACCTAATGAGTCAGTAGCCAGGGGCTGCTATGTTGTCCTATTTTTACCTTGCTAGGGGTGCCACTAGAAATTTTTTGGTTGTCTGTGATCTTTTTTGGTTTTAGCCTTGTTATAGTTCTATGGGTTTTGTGGCCATAGCTATAGTTTATGTAAAAAGGGGCGGGTCCCTTCAACCCATACAGTAAATAAAATTACTTTTACCTACCAAAAAAATAATAATTAATTATAATTAAATATATAAGTTTTGGAAATTAAACTAAATAATGTTAAAAAATTTAAATCTTGACAAAAGATATTTGTGTTCTTATATTATGGATGATTTATTCTTTAATCTAAGTCCTTTCATATTTGTTATATTTTTATCTTTAACATTTATTAGTCCTTGTGAAGATCGAGAGAGTGTCTATTTGCAATTAATTTGTTTTTTTATATATATTTAAATTAATTTGTTATTTTTATTAACTAGTTAAAATACTAAATTTATAAATTATTAAAATAAAATTAATTTTATAAAATTTACTTATTCTGATTACTTATCCAAAGCTTATAATATAGTGGATTGGCACTTCCTCGTCAAATTAATGAGGTAATTTGGCTTCTCTGAGGATTGGACAAATTATATTATGGAATGTATCTCTTCGGTGTCCTACTCAGTTCTTATCAATGATTGTCCTTCACAATTATTCCTAGCTTCCAGAAGTATTAGGTAGGGTGATCACCTCTCCCCTTATTTATTCATCATTCTTGTTGAATTCTTGGATAGAACTATGACCAAAAATAGATAAAATGGAACTCTTTAGAAAGTTACCATTGCTCATGGAGCTAGGCCTATCTCTCATCTTCTGTTTGTTGGTGATTCTACTTTGTTAGGTAAAGATACGATTAAGGAAACAATTAGAATTAAACAAATCATCATTTGTTTGTCTAATGCTACGAGAAAATTTATCAACTAAGATAAATCAAAAGTCATTTTCTTTCACTACTCTCTTAGACAGGAATCAATGGTTCTAGATAAATTAATATATAAGAAGGCATCCCTTTCGATCACTTGTTTAGGCATTGGTTGTTGGATAGAGTAAAGAGGAAAATTGGAATGTGGAAAATTGGAGTAGATGAGGAAAACTGTAATTACCTTGTTAAAATCAGTCCTTCAAGCTATACCTATTTATGTTTATGTTGTGTTGAATATCACAAAGGTAGATCTTCAAGAACTAGATCAAATCAATCATCAGTTCCTGTAGAGTGGTACTAAGAAGAAAATAAAATGGGCCTTGGTGAAATGGGATACTTTATGTCTTCCCAAGCATGAAGGGGAGTTATGATTTCAATATGCTATTAAAAACAATAAGGCTTTAGCTGCAAAGTTGTATTGGAGGATTTTGAATAACCCCAATGCTCTATGGGCCAAAAATATTTGTGCTCAATATATTGAAAAATAAAATTTCTAAAGACCTTGCTCACTATAAATTGTCTACTAGAGGTTCTCCCATTTTGGAGGTTCTTAGGACTAGTGAGGATATCATAAAGAATAAGTTATTTTGGATCATTCATAATGTTTAACAAGCAATTTTTTAATAGATTCTTGGGATATTAACTAATCTTTGATAACTTAGTTCCTTGATTGGAGGCCCTATATGGAGGAGCTACACTAAGATTACTAGATAAAGGTATCTAATTATTATCAATACTAGAATGGTAATTTAGAGGTCAGTAGATATTGGATCCCTATTGAGGATTAGCCTATTCAAATTCTAAAAAGGCAAAGAAAAGATATCCAACGCACTCTTCATATGAGATCTCTCTATTGGTCCCATGATAAGGATTGTTTTAGATGGAACAAGACCACTAAGGGTAAGTAAACAGTTCCTCAAGGTTATTTATCCTTATACCATAATAATCCCAACCATTCCTATGATATTTTTTCTTACAAGAAAAAAATCGTAATTTTATTTCAAAAATGAAAGAAAATTACACTTCTCAGGTGCCTTAGCACAAACAAAAATATAAATAAAAACAAATTATTGGGAGTCAATATATAATTACAGTTAGGAATATCAAAGAGGAAATAAACCCATTTTCAAAAGAACATGGGGATAATAAGGATAAATATCCTTATATATCAATACTTAATCATCCAAATAACCTCCATGTCCAAAACCTGGATAGATATTAGTGAAAAAGAAACCAATAGAAAGAAAGGAAACAGTTAAAAACTGCCATAAAGCTCTAATCAAATGAACAGGCCCATAGTGCAAACCAGATCTAGCATTGGAACTAGGGGTATGATTTATGGGTGAAAGAAGAAACCCATCCTTGTTCTCTTCCATTTGCAAGAAACCTTATGGAACCTGTTGTCCTTATTTTGATAACTTATTTGCTTCTTGATTTAATTCCTTATAAATATGAGTAAAAAGAGATATTTTCAAAAAGGGAAATCACCTCTAGTAGTTCATCTCCCATTGTTCTAAGCAAATTATTTTTTAATTGAGTGGATCTATTCATCTAGTTGATGACTAGAGTAGAATCTCCAAAAAATTGTAATTTTTTCACATTTCTCTCCACAACACACTTAATTAGCAATCTCAACTCCTGGAACTCAGCAAAATTATTGGAACCTATCCCAATACCTGCTTTAAATTTAATATAGTGGGTATCTAAAAAGTATAGAATACCTCCTACACCACTAAAATATTACTATCTCTGACTAGCCCCATCAAAAAAAACCCATGGCTAAGACTTTTCAATAAACAAATTACCTAATTATCAAGGTTTCTTATGCTTGTCAAACCCTTTGTTGATTGAGACCAAAGTCCTCACCTAAAAAATGACCTAAAATAGAGGTATTAACTTTCCTTAAAAAATAGTTGCATTTATTGCCAACCATATACCCCAAAATATAAGACATGGTAAAGAAAGAAATTGTTTCAACTCTTTTTCAAAAACCACTATCTTAAGCATACCTCCACTATTTCTCCTTCTCAAATATTTTGTACTCCAGTTATCTGTTCAACTTCTAACCAAACCTATTGAGAAAAAGGATATTTTATTAACAAATGTGTGATTTTTCCTCCTCTGATCGACACAACATACAAATACTTGGACCTTGTCTACTTCTCCTCTGTAAAACTTTCCAAGTCAAATATTTATTTCTCAAAGCTAACCACATGAAAATAATTATTTTTTTGTGCAAATAATTTCCAAATTTGCTTCCACCACCAAGTATGCCCTTGAGGATGAGGGTCAAAACTTGATTTTTAACCAAGTCTAGCCGTATATTGAACCCCATATTTATTATATACCCAAGCAATAGTATCTGGTTTAGCTCTTAACTTGATATGACTCTTATTAAGACTACCAGTGTAAGACTTCCATAAAATAGCTTTCTCATCAGAAAGATCCAAGACCTAAGCCTACTTCCAACCTTGGGTTCAAAGACTAGAAGAATCTGATTCCCCCACATGATGAAGAAAGAAAAAACCTTTGTCTTGTAAAGACCTTATCATAGATTCCAACAATAAAATGTTTTCTCCACAACCCAAAATAGAATCAGTCCCTATTCTGACTTGTTCACCATTGCCCACTTTCCAAGCCAAATATTTTCCAATCATAGGAAAGTCTTGTACTAGTGCCTTCCATTGAATGGAAATATTTTTAATGCTTTTCTATGGACTTTTGATCCAATCTATAAAGGTCCCTGGATAAATATACTTTTGTTCAATAATCTTCTTCCATAATCCTTCTTTGTTCAAAATCTTCCATAAAATTTTTGTTGCTAGAGAAGAATTAAAAATATGAATATTTTTAAGACCCCAGCCACCTTCTTCCTTTGGCCTAGAAATACTCTACCACTTAACTAAAGGAATGCCTTCATGTTCCTTGCATCCAGTCCAAAGAAATATGAAGCAAAATTTTCTTATTTTCTCTAAAACTCCTTTAGGAACGAAGGTCAAGGAGTGTTAAAACACAGGATTTGCCTCAAGAACTGACTTTACAAGTGTTAATATCGCACCAATAGACAACCATCTATTACACCAATTTTTAATCCTAAATTCATTCTTCTCTAAAAGCTATCCCCAATATCTCTTCCTGTAAGTATTTGGCTTCAATACAAAACCCAGACACTTAAAGCCTTCCTATAAATCTAAGAGATTAAAAGAAAAAAATCTAATTAGACCTTGTTCAATATCTTGCTCTAGACCATTGAAGAAAATAGAGGATTTTTGAAATTTTATCTCCATGTCGGTCGTAATACTGTAAGTGTCCAGGATTTCCTTCAACTTTCTAGATTACCTTAAACTACCATTTGTGAACAACAAAATATCATCAGGAAATAATAAATAAGATAAATAAAGAACCCCACTTTGATCCCAATCAAGGATCCTACCCTCTTTGCATCCAAAAGAGCTCTACTCAATTCTTCAGCAACTAGCAAAAAAGTAAAGGAGATAAAGGACATCCATGTCTTAATCCTCTCGAGGGTTTAAAAATTTTGGAAAGTGATCCATTGATAAGAATAGTGAAAGATACATAATAAATACATCCCATAACCCACTTTACTATTGGATAGCTAAAGCTCACATGTAAGAACATCAATTTGAGATACAACCAGCTAGTTCTATCATAATTTGTAGATAATTCTAGTTTAAGGACCATTGCAAGAAAATTTTTAGTTTTAATAGAGTGAAGGCCCTCTTGTGCAGCTCCTTTTGCTTCAAAAATTGGTCTACCTGCTAAAAACCCAAACAACTCCTGAGAAATAACTTCAGAGAAAATCAACTTCAATCTAACAACTAGAATATTTGCAATAATTTTATAGATACAGTTACACAATGAAATGGGTCTAAATTCATCAAAAGTTGTAGGCTTCTCCTTTTTTGAAATTAAAGCTAAAAAAGTGGAGTTAAAATCCCCCCAAACCTAACCACTCAACCTAACTTCCTCCATTACTCTGAGAAGATCCTCCTCAACTAGATCATATAAAACTAGAAAAAACTCCACAGGCCATCCATCAGGCCTTGGACTTTTATCCTTTTTGAAATAAGTCAAGACAACTTTCAGTCATTCCTTTGTGACCTCCTTCATAAGTAACTTATTGTCCTCCTCTCTCACAAAACTGAGGAAGAAAGTAGTTAACTTTAAAATTTCTCCAATATTGACTCTATCAGGTTCTCTATAGATTATTTGAAAAATGTTTTACTCTCAAATCTGCTAGCTCAACAAAACTCCTAATGAGAGCCCCTTCTTCATTCTACATCTCCAATATAGTGTTAACCTTCTTCTTGTGATTAGAAAAATTATAAAAAAATCTTAGTATTTTCATCCCTTTTTTTTTACCATACAACTCTACTTTTCATTCTCCATTTAGCTTCCCTTCACTCCAAGAATTTGTTCTTCTTAATTTCTAGTTCAAATAGTCTTGTTTTCTCCTCCTCTTTAAACAAACTAGCCACATTCTTTTTATGAATTTCTGAAATTTCCTTCTCCACCAACTTGAGATATCTATCCATACTCTCCTTTTTAACTGCAATTCAAGATGACACAACTCTTTTTAATTTTTTTAAAAGTAGCAACAAATTAAAAACTCGTTGATGACTTGGAACTTTGGTCATAACCAATCCATTCTTTTTAATCAGTTGTTGAAAATCTTCTTCCTCCAACAAAATTGGATTGAGCTTAAAAGGACTGGCAGGTTTTGCATCTTGAATTTCTAATTGATGAAGTATGGGAGAATAATCTGAGCCAC
The DNA here is from genome assembly GCA_028583015.1 of Wollemia nobilis. Lineage (NCBI taxonomy): Eukaryota > Viridiplantae > Streptophyta > Pinopsida > Araucariales > Araucariaceae > Wollemia > Wollemia nobilis. Next base: position 4,668,720 of record JAQPPZ010016831.1, read on the forward strand.
CTCCAATCTCAATCCATGACCATTTTTTATCTATTTCATTATATAATGACTTTGAGATCAAAAATCCTCTTTGAGATCCCATCTTCCCCAACTCTATTATTTCTCCACATGGGCATTAATTTTATTGGTTCCATATCAATTAAACCAGCTTCTTCAATATTATACTTGAAGTATTTTGTAAGTCTATCAAGGCTTGCAGATTCTCCTTATAGACACCAAAATCTAGCCACTTGTCATCCATCCATGGTCTCCTGCCACATTTATCCATTATTTATATATTTATATATATTTGTTTAATATATATTTAGATAATAATATTTTATATATTATATTTATATATATTTATATGAATTAATCCTAGTCATCCATCATAATCTAATCCTAGCCACTCATTCGCATTAATACATGCCACATACCCAGATTTAATCTCCACCCTCCATCATTTTTTAATCTTGACCACACAAATTGTGTCGTTGAAACCCTAACATGCCCTAGGAGAGATTATAAAGAGGAGTTATTTTGACAACTCAACCCCTAAGTCTTACGCCTTGTCATTTCTTAAGTTTTTGAAGTCCTCAAGCATCCAAGAATTCTTGTTATTTCCATCTTTCCTCGCTCACTATTACCTCCACATCCATTGTCGCCCACTTTGCATAATCTAGATCTACTTTTGCAACTTGCAATTCAGTCATTGAATGCCTCTTAGAGTTCCCAGAAGCACCTCTAGGTGCTTCCTGCCATCACCAAGCATCTTTGGGCACTTCCCATCATCCTTGAGTGCCTCTAGGTGCCTCCTACCATAATCGAGCATACGCGGGCATTTATAGCCCTAGTTATGCAGTCTTGCTTCCCATCAGGTGTCGCTAGGGTATCTGCATGCCACTTTTTGCAACAACGATGAAGATCGGAAGACCACAAGTTAGCATGAGATAAGGTAAATAGTTGCATATATTTATTTAATTCCTACATTATTGTCATCAATATTATTCTACAACATCTAGGGTTAGTAATCATATTTTTAGAGAGTCTCACATACTGGAGCCCTCACAAGTATTATTAACTATTTGTATGTTGTCTATTGTTTGCAGGTGTAGGGTGGTCCTGCATAGGATAGAAAAAATCCCACTCATCTCTTTTGGGATTAGATCGAATGTGAAGACACCACCACTATTTGTTTACTAGAATTTCGGAGAACCTTAGTGTATTGTAATCATTTTATCAAGCATAATAAGCTCGATAACCCCCACATTTGGGGCACATTTTATTGTAACATTGAAGATCCACCAATGTTATAATAAAATTTTATTTCATTGTACAAATTTATATGTTGTAATACTTATTTAATTTTTTATTTCATTGTTTAGTGTTGTTCGATTTGTATTCACACTCCCCATACCTCACTTCCATTCATAGTAAAATTTAAATCCCCACCAATGATAACTCTTTCATCTTTAACACATATTTGGAAGAAAAAATCTTCTCAAAAAACCTATATGTTTTCATAGGAACCATAACAATTAATAACTGATAACCTCAAACCCAAGTCTTTAAAAAAGAATTGTGTCCATAAGCTTGAAACCATAAAGGAGGAATTAATTAAGGATACTGAGTTCTTCCAGCCTATCAAAACACCCCCTAAATTTTTGGTAGCATCTAGAGCCAAGAACTCCCAGTCCCTAAGCAATTTTCTTAACCCTTCAATGAATTTTGTACCTACCCCCATGGTTTCTTGTAGAAGGATAGCATTTGGATTATGAATTTCCACTAGCCTGGCTAAGGCAAGTCTTTTAGAGGGACTACCAAGACCTTGAATATTAAGGGAACAAGATCATTTAAACATCTTAGAGGGGTTTTATCCTACTCTAAGGGCCCCTTTGATAGATTTTTATTTACCTTGCTGAATTTCCCTCAAAGACTTATCCTGTGCATGAAACAAAAAGGATTTCCTACCTAGTGAAGTAGTGGAATATTCCTTTATATGGTACAAACCTAACCCCAACCTTCCAACAACTACACAAGTTTTTAGCTCAAATTTCCTTTTCCTAGAATGCAACAAATATCTGCAAGAGGAACCTATCTCCAAACCATCCCCTGAAATAGATACCTCCCTAGAAGATTCACCTGATAGGTCACAAAGACTTCCCCTAATAGTAGAAATATTTGGATCACAATCCCTATTCAATATGTTTGAGGTTACTGGTCCATTGTCCAAAATCTCAAAAAATTCCTTATCCCTAGGACTTCTCTTCGAAGATTCATATGGCAATGTACAAAAGTTCTTTATTATCTAAGTCCATATCATTCTCATATATTGGACAATAATTGTCATAAGTCTTAGATGTATGATCAATAAACTTAGCAGTATTGGGTTCCAATCCTTTCATAGTTTACTTTATGACTCTAAAAGTAGCAACAAATTGAAAACTCGCTATTGACCTAGAACTTTGGTCATAACCAATCCATTATTTTTTAATCGGTTGTTGAAAATCTTCTTCCTCCAACCAAATTAGATTGAGCTTAAAAGGATTAGCAGGTTTTGCATCTTGACTTTATAATTGAAGAATTATGGTAGAATAATCTGAGCCACCTCCAGTCTCAAGCCATGACCATTTTTTGTCTATTTCATTATATAATGACTCTGAGATCAAAAATCTATCCAACCTCTTTGAGATCCTAGCTTCCCCAACTCTATTATTTCTCCACATGGGCATTAATTTTATTGGTTCCAGATCAATTAAACCAACTTCTTCAATCTTATGCTTGAAGTATTCTACAAGTCTATCAAGGCTTGCAGAATCTCCCTATAGACACCAAAATCTAGCCACTAGTCATCCATCCATGGTCTCCTACCACATTTATCCATTATTTATATATTTATATATATATATATTTAATATATATTTATAATAATAATAATTTATATATATATATATATATATATATTTATATATATATTTAAATAATAATAATTTATATATTATATTTATATATATTTATATGAATTAATCCCAATCATCCATCATAATCTAATCCACTCATCCGCATTAATCCATGCCACATACCCAGATTTAATCTCCACCCTCCATCATGTTTTAATCTTGACCACACAAATTGTGTCATTGAAACCCTAACATGCCCTAGGAGAGATTATAAAGAGAATTTATTTTGATGACTCAACCCCTAAGTCTTATGCCCTAGAGTTTCTTAATTTTTTGAAGTCCTCTAGCATCCAAGCATTCTTGTTATTTCCATCTTCCCTCGCTCACCGTCGCTTCCACATCCATTGTTACCCACTTTGCATAAGCTAGATCTAATTTTGCAGCTTCTAATTCAGTCATCAAATGCCTCTTCAAGTTCCTTGAAGTACCTATGGGTGCTTCCTACCATCATCGAGCATATTTAGGCACTTCCCATCATCCCTGAGTGCCTCTAGGTGCCTCCTACCATCACTGAGCATCTACGGGCATTTATAGCCCTAGTTCTATAGTCTTGCTTCCCCTTGGATTTCGCTAGGGTATTTACACACCATTTTTTGCAACAAAGACAAATATCAGAATACCACAAGTGAGCATGAGACAAGGTAAACAGTTGTGTGTATTTATTTATGATCCAACCAAAAAGCGTGCACCCATCTACTGTACTATGTCGTATTCATTCATTCAAAGCATAAATTGACAAGATTGCATAGATTCAATGAAATAGAATTTCTTGTATTAATATTTATAAAGAATCTCGGTTACAATCATGCCCCTCTTAGGGTCACCCAAATGACGATACGATTAATACAATGCCAAAGCCCTCAACAGGGTAGGTGCACTAATAATGCTTTTCACTTGGTCACAAACTACTCTAGGGTGGAGTTGCCCTCTTCTTCGTGTTGAGGAAGGAACTTGATGGTTGGTTCTCCTTTGAAACTATTCCCTGTGGTCAAGAAACAACATAAGAGTGTCAAAAATATAGGCAACCTCTCATGATGAGGCCCTTTTAGGAAAATTGCATAAAGACACCATTAAACATGCATAATCAAGAAAACATGAAAAGTGCTTCTAAACTATGTTAATTGCATCAAGATTCATATATTTGCATGAAGGAAAATAACAGCTACACTATGCATGGATCAATTATGTAAAATAAAGCATAAAAGTGCATAAAGAACCCATTTATGTCCTAATTGATGATAAACATAAAGAAACTAATCTAACCTAATTCTACCGGTCAAAAGTCTGCTAAACTGCAATTAAACCATGAAAATAGCTAATCTAAGCTAATTAACCAGACATAAATGAAAAGGGGAAGGTGGTGATACCTCTACTGCAAACCATAGCTCTGGTGAGCGATCTACACTATAAACCATGGTTGAAAGCCATGGTTAGCAATCTGATAGGTTTACCCTCAATTCCAAGGGTAGTGGGCTTGACCTCCTTGTCCAAATTGATGTTCAATGGTCGCCTTCGGTGTCCTCAGACTGATTTGGTGGTTGATTCGCTATGAAGGGCCTTCGTTTGCCCAAATTTGCATTTCTTGGCTCTCCTAGACTCCTAGGGCATCCATAATGCAATTCATCATGAATCTTGGCAAGTAGGTAGGGGATAAGTGCAATTTCTCTCTCTTAGTATACTCAGTTGAGTGTACAATTCGATAGGGCTTCGCTACTCAAATCTCCAATGCTCTCTCCTATAATTTTCCCTAATTTTGAGGGGTACTTATAGGATTACCCAAGGGCTAGGGGTGGCTTCATGGAGAAGCCAAGATCAAGAAGGGGTGGTTAGGACAGTTGGATTGGAAGCTTCCATCCTCTAACCACCTTCTTCTAGATCAAATGGTCATTCCAACCGATTTGGCTCGGATTGAAGGCCAACTGAACTTCAGTTAAGACCACAGGTCACAACTACGGTCTAGACTATAAACCATAGGTCTCAACCATGGTTCAGCCTATAAACCATAGGTCTAGGCTGTGGTTCATATTGATTAGGCCAAGGAGCCCAAATTGAGTGGTTAGAACCATTGCTCTATCTTGGAGTCTATCCAAGATCCTCCATATGGTCTTGTAGCATGTCCATATGAGTAGTCACCCTCGACATGACGTGTTTTAGGTGTCTACAGATGCCCCTTTTGAGATGCATTGTGAGATCAAACAATGCTGAGCAAAAATAGACCTCCTAAAATGATGTCAAAGGTTCTATGATGATCATTAGTTAGATCAACATTAGATGCCCCAGGTCCTACAAAAGGATGCGCATCCTGGAATCATTGCTTCCAACTCTTTGGAGGCTTAAACTTGAAAATTTTGTACTCATCATCAGACATTCGGATAGCATCAATGCCAAGTAGGCTTTCACGCCTGTCAATCCGAAAGGATGAGAGTTACAAACAAATTATCATATTTGCTATTTTCCCCAAGCAAAGGGGTAAGCTTATGATAGTTGTTGACAATGATTCACAAGGACGAACGCAATTTTGACAAGATCAAGGGATCTACGATTTCAAGGATCTTCTATTGATTTTGATTATGATTTGATATTATGACTACCCCCTCAAGCGACGAGTCGATGAGGGTAATGACAATGATTAAAGTGACGATGTCGCTTGACCACCATGGATGATCTGAACAAATTTAGATTTGAGCAAATTAATGCCTTGGCTAGGCCTAGTTCAGCTTTTGATTCCAACTGTTAATAGTATTTGCACATTTCTATCCCATGGAGCAGTCGGGCTACAATAGTCATCTTAGGGAATCGAATTGATACAAATCCAATTAGATTTGTGTTGAATCAAATTATCGATGATTTGTTGAAATATGTCATAGAAGAAATGACATGCAACGCCTCATTCTCATGGAGTAGTCCGGCCTCGAAGGCCTTCTTAGGGATTGAAAAGAAGCATATCGGATCAATAATGACCATTTTGCCCCAAATGTCCTTATGGTAATTTACTCATCTTTTCGGATTGCATGGAGTGCAAGTCACTGCAACCGCCAAGTGTATAGGGTAAATTACTGAATACGAGGCGCATTTGGTGTTTTTAATTATTTGATTTTTTTTAATGTTTTGAATTATGAATTGAGTTTATTTATTTGGCTGGGAGGTGCGTCGCTCCATGAAAGGATTGTCATAGCGATGACCTCGGTTGAATGTACTTTATAATCTCAGCCATATATTTGATTTTTAATTGGATCCTGGTGCTTGATTATCACCAAATTTCCAAATTGATTGCTTTTATTGAATTTTGATCCCCTGGGATTTATTGATTTATCATTTTAAACCTTCCCATGGTGGGATTTTATTAAATTGCTTACCAGTTGCAAACCGCAGCTAGGGCCTGTGGTTCCCATTTGCAATTTTGGGAACCGCGGCTAGGGCCTACGGTCCGTGCAAAATATGAAAAGCTTATAAAAAGCCCAATTTTCAAATTTCTCTCATTATTCCCTGACAATGACTTGCAATTTGGAGCTCTGATAGTGATAGCTGAGAAACTGACCTGCAACCCTACCAAACTTTACATGCACACCTACTCACAACACGATGGCAGAGCATGGACAAGCTTCTTCTAGCCATGGTGGACGAGGCGAGGGCAAGGTAATTCGAAACCAAGACCTCGCATCCATTACCAATAAAATGAACCAAATTAAGTAATTGGTAAATCAATCACACTAAATTGTTGGCAATGAACCCCACCTTAGGCTAGGGTAGCTTAGGCTTGCTTTTCTTTTAATTTTTTTTGTTTTTTAGCCACGGTAATAGACCGAGCGGGATCTCGATCGGAGACCGCAGGTACTAGCTATGGTTCCCAATTGATCAATTGGGGACCACAACTGCCAGCTACGATCAGCATTTAAAATCCCAACGATCAATTTTTGATCGCATGCGGACCGCAGGGTTGACCCGCGGTTCACAAACTTTAGAAAAAAATTATCAAATTTTTAATTTTTCTAAGTTTTAATAGGCAATTAATGTCTTTTAATGCATTTTTGACCTGTTTGAGTGACATTTTTTATTTTTAGGCTTGCATGATGACATGTTTTTGCAATTTTATCAGTTTTTAGATATTTTTGATGATTTTTAGGTCATTTTTAAATGTTTTTGCTTGTTTTTAGTTAAAATTTTCCTTATATTATGCTTTCTATTTTAGAGGTTGACCTCTAGAGCTCGTGAGCCCGACATCCTTAAGACTCTTCGTGGAGAGCTCACTCTCGAGGAGTGGGAATGGTTCGGAGTTGTCGGCTTTGACTACGTACTGGATCTGCCCACTATCAGGGTAGATCAAGCCTACTTGACTGTGTTGGCCCGACGTTGGAATGCACGGACCAACACATTTCACCTACCTATAGGTGAAATGATAGTTACCCTGGAGGATGTCTACAGGATCTTTAGGATCCCCATTGATGGTGAGGCCATCGTCTCTTCTACTTCTGGGGCTAAGGAGTCCATTTTTGATGCTATCTTTGGCACCCGGAGCGAGGAGGCTCAACACGACATTGATCATGGAGGGGTTCATATCGGCTACTGGTAGGGGAAGAATGTCTTCTCTGTATGTGAGGCCATATTTATGCACCTGGTGGTGCAAGTAGTTCTTCCAGACTCCTCGGGCATGAGGATTCCCTAGAACCTCTTAGCCACTATCCACAGAGTTTTTTAGAGCACCATCCATCGACCACTATGACTAGCCTAGGGGAGCACCCTGCTCTACCAGTTGTATAGAGAGCTATACCAGATTATAGATCGAAGCCATCGGGGATCAACTACAGCTTACTTCTTCAGATTTGGGGCTAGTAGCATATCAAGATAGAGCATCCTAGGGAGCTGCCACTACATATCATAGAGATAGACGATGCTCACCAGTGCTATACCGCCTACTGGCCTCGAGAGGAGGAGGGGTTCAGGAGCAGGACCCATGCTAGTGATGTCCAACATTATATCACATGGTTTGTAGGACTCGACCCGGATGATATCGAGTGGTGACCTTACATGGAGTGCCCTAACTGGACTGAGGCCGATGAGTGGCTTCGACAGGCTCACCGAGATAGATGGCTACTCGATCGAAAGGCCGATATTAGAGAGTACCAATTTTATTCTCATGTCCTATGATAGTTCGGCCTAGTGTAGGACATTCCAGAGATCCCCTTTGTCTACAGGCGCTTGGCTTTAGAGACACATCTTCCATGGATCCAGCCTCCGGCTCTAGGGGATGAGCTAGATGATTTCTAAGAGACTGGAGTTGACCAGGCTGTTACCACTCCAGCATACGACGGATGGTGGTCGATGCTATGGTGGCATGGATCAGGGCCTCTGGGTAGAGTTGATGATCAGGAAGAGGCAATGATGGATCCTGATGGGCATAGGGTGCACCAACGGATAGAGGGTGGATGGGGCACAGAGGCCACCATCGAGGAGGCTCCCGGGGATGACCCAGATGATGAGGCTCTAGAGGAGGGTGAGGTTCCTCCTGATAGTGTAGAGGGGCTGCTCTTAGCTCAGGTTGCTGACTTGTAGAGTTAGCTTGGCAGATATTAGACTCAGTAGCGTGAGCGAGACACTACTATCACCACTCTAGAGGTGAAGCTAGCTGACCAAGATAGGCAACTAGCTAAGGCACAGGAGGAGATCACTAGTCTCATAGAGCGAGCTACAATGGTAGAGGCTCGAGTCCAGGAGCTCACTAGCACCCGTGATGTAGTAGTGGCACAGTGGGGTGAGGCAGTTGCAGAGAGGGACCTGCTTAGGCTACAGATGGGAGACCCTTCATCCTCTTAGGTTGTCATGGGACCTCCAGCCGCTCCACTAGTCATAGGTGTGGATCCTATGGTAGAGATCAGGTGGCTCACTTCTCTCATAGAGGAGAGAAATGACCGATTGGATGCGAGGGTAGCTCACATCTCTCAGCTAGAGGGCTTCATCGAGCTGAGGGGTTTATAGGTTCCAGAGGATAGGTAGGCTATAGGGTCATAGAGGACCAGGACCAGGACTACAGGGTAGTCCTCAATGAGTTCCAGCCACCGGACTCATAGGACCGAGCGGACTCATCGGTCTTCTAGCACACACGGAGCTAGATCTCACAAGAGCCATAGGGATACAGGCGGTGATTCATAGGCTAGGGGTGCAAGCCCTCCTTAGTACACATTTTTTGACATATGTATTATACCATTTTTTAGTGTAAGGTCGAGGACCTACACAGTTGTAGCCTACAGGTATTTTTGTACTCTCGATGTACTTTGAGACACATATTTATATATATGATATGATCATTATCATTTTGGCTCATTATGTGTACTCATTTATTTTTTATTTTATGTTTATGTGATGCACATGGATGCAATGCTTATGTTATGTTGATGCTATATGATGCGATGTATGGATGACATGCACTAGATAGCTATTTAATTTATGATGATGTTATGCAATGATCTAGATGCTTAGATGTGCTTTTTATGATGGATGCATATGGATGCAATGTTTTCTCTTAACGCATATTTGATATTGCTTTATTGTATGCATTAATGTATGTAATGATTTATTTACACGATGCTAATCTAATGTAAATGAACTTGTATGCTTTAATCACTTAAAACATAAGGAATAAATGCAGATATGTTTATCAATCTAATGGATGACACCACAGAATGTATAAAAATCATGAATGTAATTGAAAATCCTTAAGATAAGAATTTAATCAATTAATCACCCATATATGAAATGCAATGAATGCGATGTTATGATGCGAATGATATAATGTGTCATTCGATTTTTCTTTGCAAAATTTGAAAAATATGCACGATATAGTCAGTGGTCGTCTAAATATTATTGCTAATATCCATCCGGTATCTATCCTATATGTTGATTGTGCTTTATATAATGATGTATCATGGATTCGATACTTTGCAATTTGATGATTTATATGGTTGCGATATTTGACATTTTGTTGCTATGGGAGAAATTTTTGAGGTTTTCCATGAGACTCAAACACCCTAATAGACTTATCAAAAGTTGCATACTAACCACACTAGACTTTTGAGATAAAAGGCTTTTGCTAGGATAGGCCCTAATTGTTCATTATCCCTGTGTGTGCACATGATTATTTTAAGATAAGACACGAGCGTTCCCCGATGTCAGGTGGGATTCTTTCAGCCCATTGCTAAGATAGGGGTTCCACAAATGTCTTATCCAATCCCAAGTTTAGATTTTAGTTGGACTAAGCCACTAGGCAATGCAGGACACCTGAAGCTAGCTCTTCCACATTCAAACATTGGTCTTGTTCATAAGTGAGGTGCTAATGCATCAGACATATCATCATGCATAAGGTACAGTAGTGCCAATAATTCCAAGGATTCAGGCTCATTCCTTTCTATCCTTCAATTTTTGGGATACTTGCTCATATGTAGTGAAGCAAGGGAGTCGATTCCATATTCATTCTGAACTATCTTTGGATCTTCATTTGATCTCTCTTCGAACTAGATTTTGGATCTTCATTTGATCTCCGCTCGAAATTTGATTTATGATCTTCATTTGATCTTCACTTTGAACTTTGATTTAAGCATGTTTTCTGATCTTCACTCGATCTTCACTTTTTGGCATTTACATTTGATAATTTTCTTCAAAAACTTTCCTTTGGGGGATTTACTTGGGAAAATTATTTCTGGTATATCGATTGAGAATATCGATCTTATGATATCAATATGGGATATCAATCTAGGAAGTCGATCTATGATATCGATCTAGGGTATCAATCTTGAGGATTGATGTGGGATATATCTTGGGGATACTGCTCATTTTATCGTAAGCAAGGGATTCTGAATAGGGAACTAACCTATCCTTTTGCCAATTACCAATATTTCCCATACCGTCCGCACAGAGGGATAAGCAATAATAACTCTTTTTGCTTCAGGATACCCAGTCCTACTTTGTGGCTTTCATCTTCCCCTAGTCCTTGTTAGGATTGTTTAAATTTTTTGATTAGTGATAGGCTTCTGATATGCTAAGGGCTATACTAACTAAACCTTAGCTACAAAAGCAAAGCAAGATTTCTACCAACTCTTGATAAGACCACTAGGTATGGTTGAATGACCAAAAAACCCTAGTATATCTCCATAGCAACATTACAGGTTGTGTTGAAAAACACAATTACTCACATGAATGATGGATCATGATAAATGCAGAGATGCATGATTTAAACACAAACATGGTTTCATTTGTAAGACTTAAAAACTTAATCCCTCCTACTACGGAATGCAACAGATGATGAATGCCTATATGCAATGCAATAATGCAACGAATGCATGAGTAAATGCAAAATTCAAATGCAAATGCAAATGTAAATATTTTTGGATTATATGCTTTACCAATTTTTTTGGATTTTATTGATTTTATAATTTTTATGGGTTTTGAGCCTCATAATTGACCAAACGGTGAGTACATGCCTCTAGAGCCTTTAGATTGACCAAGCAATTTTTAAGAATCCTTGGAGCTTTTAGGATTGACCAAAGGGATTATGGGTACCTTTGGGGCGTTTTGGGATGACCAAGCGATTTTGAGAATCCTTGGAGCCTTTGGGTTGACCAAGCAATTTTTTAGAAACTCTTGGTGCCTTTTAGGTTTGACCAAAGGGCTTATAGATGCCTTTGGAGCCTTTTAGGATGACTAAGTGGTTATAATAAAATCCTCAAGGCCTTTAACTAACATGACCAAGCGATTTCAGGAACCATTGGAGCTGTTGGTCATCAAATATGCACAGGAAAGGACTTTCGATGGGTTTGCGTGCCTTGGACCTGTGACCAACATTGAAATGCCAAGAGGAAGATATGCCCCTCATGTCGATCTCCAGAGAAAGGTCGGCTCCTATACTAATCTACTTTTGGGGTTTGAGATAAGAGTGCAAAAAAGAAATAAAAGGAGTTTGGGTTAGAGGAAGAAATAAAAAAGGATAAGGGTTAGAGATTGATGATTTAAGGGGGGCAAGAATAGGAAGCATGATCACTCACTAATAACTCAAATAGCAGCAAAAAATACCAAGAATAGACGAAAGAAACGAAGTGTCGAACTTCCTATGTATCCTCTGGACGGGTTCGTAGGGTTCTCCTCTCTCTCTCACTAGAATTCAGGGTTCAGAGTAACAGCGATTAAGAAGAGGGAATAACAGAAACCTCGATCCACCAGGCAGCATAAAAGAAAATGACAAAGCATTTTTCCTCTCCTATGTATCCTTTAGGGAAAATTTTAGGGCACAGTTCCCAATCACACACCGGATTCAGGATTCAAAGTCTTAGTATACGAGTGCAAACAGACAAAAGAATTAATCACAGAAGGCAGCATAAAAGATAGAAATGGAGCATAAAAATCTTTAGTATTAGATGCAAGACATTAAGTTATAGCAGCTTTCTAGCAAAAATTTCCCCCCTCTTTTACATTGCAAAGCCTGGGTTTTTATAGAGGACCCAACCCTCTGAATCATTATTACAAAATCGACGGAGTACACCCTCGGGCTTTGAGAAATGGCTCCTCGCTGCTGCTGCGGATGACCTATCAAATCGGCTACCAAAACTGGTAATGATGACCAAGTCAATCGAAGAAAGATGCATTAAATGAGCCACCTGGGTGTCCTCGGATTGTAGGTGCGGTGCTCGAGTGGCAGCCATGCATGTCGGGCTCTCCTTCTCAGACTGATACTTCGCATCCAATTGCCAAAAATGAGCAGCGGGCTTATCAAGCAATAAAATATGCATTTATGAGGCTCTATGATTGCCTCGGGAAAAATGCCCAACTCGGGAAGTGTTCCTAGAAGCGCCTCGCTGATTTTCGCTTTGCAACACTACTTTGGGGGCGTGGAGTGCCGAAGTCGATTTTCCTCTATCCTTTGCTGCTTCGCTAACAAAACTGCTTCGCTGATGGGTTGAGATAAACTCTTCGGGCCGATCTTCTTTTGAAAAGGCAGTTCGGGGGAGTTTTGGCCAAAACATTTTCTCGACCTCTACTGCTTCAGGAGAAAACTGGCCAAAGTGGATTTTAGAAATACTTCGGGCCCAAAGTAATTTCCCTACCTTAGCTGATTCGGCCTACCTTTTCTTCCTCGACGAAGTTGTTTAAATGTCGCTTCGTAAAACTTTCGCCCGAAGCGGCTGTCAAAAATGTTTCGGGTGCGAAGCGTTATCTTGGTATTTTCGGCAAACTTCTCACCCGAAGTGATGATTTGGAGCGCTTCAGGCCTGAAACTCTTTTCTTTTCATTTTGTCCATTAGGGGGCAATAGGGAAATCAAAATTGCTATAACTTATAAACAAAGAAAAAACTTTCAACCGAACAACTATCATACAAAGTTTTAATTTTTTCGCCCCTTGGTGGAATGTGGCAATATTGTCAATAGGAGCCTTTTGGGATGACCGAGCGATTTTGACCAAACCCTTGAAGCTTTTGAAGTTGACCAAAGGGCTTACAAATGCCTTTGGATATTTTTGCTGACTTGACCAAGCGGTTTTCAGGAACCCTTGAAGCTTTTTGGGAAGGTCATGTTGCCCTATATACCCCTAGTGAGTGTTCCATTCGACGACGGTGAGGGAGGTGCAATACCTCTAGATTTCTCATGTCTCCTTATCAACTTTGGCATGGCTAGTGGTAAAGGTATGCTACCTTGAAGACCCCCAGCATGCATGCTATTTACTAAAAAGTAATCATCTTGTTTAGGAAGAGTGAAAAAACTCAACTCCCCTAGGTGAAGATCAGATCTCACTAATGTGCCTATGCTTCGACACGGGCAAACAAGATAACCATCCTCATAGATCTCATATCATTCTACTAGGTCTTTGATGACCTTCTTAAATGACTAGCAACTTCGAATGTCATGTCCATGCACTCGATGATACACACAAAAGGGACCCCTATTAGGTGACCCAGTCTTGTATGCCCTATACTTGACTTTGGGTAATATGAATGCATGTGCCTCGTGTAACTTTTTAAATAAAGTTAGAGTAGTCATCTCAAATGAAACTACTCATTACACTGACCTATTAGGCCTATGAGGCAACTGACAACTTTGAGGTCGCTCTTAAGGAGGTGTAATCTCCAATTCAGCATGTTGGGGCACTCTGAGAGAACCATCTACATGATAAGCTCCCTTATTTATCAAATTTTGCACCACACTTTAAATTCATGATTACCAAATGCCATGACCCTCTATTCGATGATAAAGATAGTAGTGATGCTCCCTATAACCCATAAGATTAACTCTATTTGGGTTTAGAGGGATGACATTAGACAAGGTGATGACCTTAGCCTCCTACAACTTCTAAAAGAGATCATACATAGACTCTTGTAACGGAGTTCCACTATGTTGTGACTATTTTGGGCTCTTGCCCCACATTGGTTTGCTTTGAGAATCCTATGGTCGGGTTGGCCGCATGGGATTTTGATTTCATCGAGGCTTTTACTGTACTTGCACAGGAAGTGATTCGACCTCAGGCAAGGGTTTCTTTTGTAATTCCATATTTTCAATCCGGTTCTTGATAAAATGCAATGCCTTATCTTGCTCATCCATTCGATGCTCCATACCTTATAGACGGCTTAAAATGGATCGCAAGAGTGACAAATAATTATATGTATTTCCAATGACTGATTCAAAATACCTTTGTCATTTGAAGGAAATAGAAAAGTGGATGCTATAGATCCATTAGGTAATTTAAAATCGCCTATTTCCTTCACTTGAGTTGATGTGGAAGCTTCTTGATGAAACACTTCGTCTGTGCTATTCACATGCTCATGCCTATGACTCGGCTCAAGCCATTGTTTCACTTTGTTGTGTTGAACTGTGTCATCTATGATACCCCCAATCTAATGTGAGGAACCTACTTGTTTGTGCTCTTGAGATGGTGCCATGAGAAACGAGTTAGGAGTGACTAATTTCAAAACATTTTGCCCTAGAATTGTGGAAACACAACTAGATTGCCCCATATTAGGCTCTATGTGATTAAGAATCACTTGATCATCTAGCCTAATGTCAACCATTCCCACAAAATCATGAGAAAACTTCACAACTGCCTACATTGTAGGTAATTCGTCCACATATTGAGGTTGTTCTATTTTAGTTGTGATAACTGAACCTTCCTCATGCTCATACGATGTCTTCGAGATAGGATCCACAGGTGGAGACTCAATGAAAATTTGACCTAGATCATCAATGGACTCTATGGTGGGAAGCATCATAATGCTGACCTCCATAGGCTCTTCATATTCACCATAGTCATCATAAGAACTATCTGGTGACATGTCAAATGAAGGTGTGATACACTCAGGTATATCCATGACCATGCTAGGTTCTTCCTCCTTGATAGGAGTGTGAAGATCCTCTAATGATACCTCTGATGTGGCTATGAGAAACTTCGTAAGGGCATTCATTAATCTTTCTCTACTAAATGGTGCCAAGAGCATAGGGGTTGTAGGTGACTCCACAGGTGACAGTGGTAGGGATGGTAACTCCACCACAGTCTATGAGGTTGCATCCACACTTTGGATAAGCTCATCCAATTTAACTTGCAAATGCATAGGTGCCTCACCAGGTTCCTGCGGATGATCCTCAGGCTTATAATATTTTAAGGGATCTGGGTCTACCTCAACTACATGAACTTCACCTCCATGGGTGTACTTAATGCACTGATGCACTATTGATGGTACGCACTCCATGGCTCTTATCCATGGTCTTCCAAGCAATAGATTATACTATCTTGACCCATCTAAAATGTAGCACAATGTAGGAATCATCTTTTGTCCCACATCGATGGGGAGGACTATTGTACCTACATTAGGGAATTCCACATCGTTAAAGGATTGCAATATGAAATTTATTTCCTTGGTGTGAGAAGGTGGAATTTTGAGATGTTTGAATGCTGAGGTGGTGATGATATTAATTGAAGATCTTGTATCCACCAACACTCGCTTATACGTAATCTTTTGTATCCTCGCTATGATATGCAATGGAGGATCAGATTCCCTGACAAGGATAGGTTTGACTTCCTATTTATGGAAAGTAATCACAGGTTCCTTATATGGTGGAATGGACTATATATGCCCCAAGGATTGTGATGACTTTCGAGCACTGACACTGCTCACCTGTCAGAATTGACTACTCTCGATCTCATGCTTACGCATGGGATCCTTAAAAATCTCTTTCTACTGCTCTTCAATAACCCTAGGCATATCTATCCATCTATAATAATGGCTATCTACTTGCTTAAGTGGCAACTCTTGACGATGCACTGGGTGCGTCGCATTGACTTGTTGCCTAAGCACTCTAGGTATGAGCTTCTTTTTGGAAATTACCTCACATGATTGTTCTTCACATGCTTTATGTTGGTAAATCCTCTCTTCATGTCGTTGGAGCTCATCCAACCTTTGTTGATGCACTCTCTTTCTCTCTATGGACTCACGCTTTAGGTGCTTATGTTGACGGTGTGCCTCCTCCAATTGATCTTGAAGTAGTTGCCTCTCATGGGTTGCATGAGACTCAAATACCCTATAGGACTGACTCATGGAGTACAATCCACAACTCTCTATCTCACCAGGCAGAGACATAGTGACTTGGGTTCTCCCCATATCTGAAGAAACCCCATGATCTGTATGGGTGAACCCCTTGCATGATGAAGGGAGCTCGTGACGACTCTCAGAAGATCACGCTAGGAGGATTGGATCCTCAGGTGCATGATGAGTGTGATGCCTAGCAAGGAGGCATACGAGGTTTGAAATATCCTCAAGAGAACATCAAGAGCATTTAGAGTCCCTCCATAAACTCTTTGACTCATTAGCTCGTGATTGAGCTCTATCATGCCTAGTCGTCATGATGAACAGACTAAACAAGACTTGAGAGGTTTCCTCTCTTACTAAAAATTATGGCCGCAATGAGGGCCTTATATTGATTTATTAAGCAATAAAGAAGCATACAAAGTAAACAATATGATTATCTCCTTTACATTTTAAAAGTTGAGCCCTAAACCGTTTGATGTATTTCAATGATTTGTTGTATTAGTGTAGAAACTCTTATCAAGTTTTGAAAAACTTGTTGGATTTTATTCTTATTTTAATGGCTTTCACATGTACGCTCGTAGCTCGACAACTTGGCTATGAACCCAAAGTCATGTAATCCAACCTATAATGTGTGGTAATGAAGCCCACATACGGTCAGGGAGCACAGGTCCTCCCATATTCTCACCTATTTTCCCCTAGTCAGCGTTATACCCCTCGAACAAAATACATGCAAATTTTCTCAGGTATGAAAGTTCTCGAATTAGGTATTGGTCTAGTATCCAAAAGGTTTGCGGGATTTGGGCCAACGGATGGAAGTTACACCCACCGTGATTGAACCCTACTAGTGGTTGTATGTCAAGCCCAACTCACTAGAGTTTAAGTGCCAAGTGGTGTGTGTGGTTCCTTTTAATGTACATAAAATAAATGCATCATATAGCATACATGCTCATTTTCTAAATGCTATGCAAATGAAAGAATGTTTCAAATTCAAAAAATGTAAGCTAATCTAGATGCTCTTTATGACTGCACATTACGATGATAATTGGCCACTAATTGGGCCTAACGCATGCAAACCATCCACACAAATTCTATCAAGCACGCTGGATTCTAGGGTGGATTACAATTAGAGATCCGCTATTCCTAGCAGTGCCTTTCTAATGACACGAAAGATAAATGCAACTAAGACCTAATTCATTTTCTTTTCTTTTTTAGTTTCTTACTTGCATTCAAAATTTAACTTTATGGAAAAACACAGAGACAGAGAAAATGACATAGAGTGAGAAGTAGGTCCTACCTCAAATCCTAATCTGATTTAGCTTTATCCCTCTATTATCTGCTATGTCTACTGGAAACCGTAGGTCTGGGCTACGATTCTAACTGTGGACCATAGGTTGAACCTACAGTTCAATTGTTGGCCTGTAGTCGGTAGCTGCAATCTGTACCTACAAGTCACAAAAACCAAAAAACATAGTCAGATGCTAGAATTGTGGAGTCCCACCATGATCGACTTCTGATCCAACCAAAAAGCATGCACCCATCTACTGTACTATGTCGTATTCATTCATTCAAAGCATAAATTGATAATATTGCATAGATTCAATGAAATAGACTTTCTTGTATTAATATTTATAAATAATATCGGTTACAATCATGCCCCTCTTATGATCACCCAAATGATGATATGATTAATACAATGCCAAATCCCTCAACAGGGTAGGCACACTAATAATTATTTTCACTTGGTCACAAACTGCTTTAGGGTGGAGATGCCCTCTTCTTCACATTGAGGAAGGAATTTGATGGTTGGTTCTCCTTTGAAACTATTCCCTATGATAAAGAAACAACATAAGAGTGTCAAAAAGATAGGCAGCCTCTCATGATGAGGCCCTTTTAGGAAAATTGCATAAAGACACCATTAAACATGCATAATCAAGAAAACATGAAAAGTGCTTCTAAACTATGTTAATTGCATCAATATTCATATATTTGCATGAAATAAAATAATAGCTACACTATGCATGGATCAATTGTGTAAAAGAAAGCATGAAAGTGCATAAAGAACCCATTTATGTCCTAATTGATGATAAACATAAAGAAACTAATCTAACCTAATTCTATAGGTTAGAAGTATGCTAAACTACAATTAAACCATGAAAACAGCTAATCTAAGCTAATTAACTGAATAGAAATGAAAAGGGAAAGGTGGTGATACCTCATCTGTAAACTATAGCTCTGGTGAGCGGTATGCACTGTAAACCATGGCTGAAAGCCACGATTAAAAATATGATAGGTTTGCCCTCAATTCCAAGGGTAGTGGGCTTGATCTCCTTGTCCAAATTGATGTTCAATGGTTGCCTTTGGTGTCCTCATACTGATTTGACGATTGATTCGCTATGAAAGGCCTTCGTTTGCCCAGATTTATGTTTCTTGGCTCTCTTAGACTCTTAGGGCATCCATAATGCAATTCATCATGAATCTTGGAAAGTAGGTAGGGGATAAGTGTAGTTGCTTTCTCTTAGTATACCCAGTTGAGTGTACAATTCGACAAAGCTCCGCTGCTCAAATCTCCAATGCTCTCTCCTATAATTTACCCTAATTCTGAGGGGTACTTATAGGATTACCTAAGGGCTAGGGGTGGCTTCATGGAGAAGCCAATATCAATAAGAGGTGGTTAGAACAGTTGGATTGGAAGCTTCCATCCTCTAACCACCTTCTTCTAGATCAAATGACCATTCCAACTGATTTGGCTTAAAATGAAGGCCAACTGAACTTCAGTTAAGACCGTAGGTAACAACTATGATCTAGACTATAAACCGTAGGTCTCAGTCATGGTTCAGCCTGTAAACCATTGGTTTGGGCTGTGGTTCAGACTAATTAGGCCAAGGAGCCCAAATCGAGTGGTTAGAACCATTGCTCTATCTTGGATTCTATCCAAGATCCTCCATATGGTCTTGTAGCATGTCCATATGAGTAGTGGACCTTGACATGACACGTTTTAGGTGTCTACAATTCAATTCCTACATTATTGTCATCAATATTATTCTACAACATCTAGGGTTAGTAATAATATTTTTAGAGAATTGAAAACGCGTTTTTTGAGCTCTGGCGATTTGGCGGGAATCCTTCTGCACTGCCGACGGCCGAGGCTCTAGGGTTTCAGTTCGGAAACCTCCTCCAGCGTGTTTGGGGTTTGTTGCAGGCTTCTGGTCTAGGATCTTTCGGTGTCCTGGGAGGGCCCAATGGGGTCTCTTCCTGGTTCTCTCGAGGGAAAAAAGACCTCTTATGCGGAGATTCTACGAGAAAATCCTGCGTCTTCCTCTGCTGATGCTCAACGCAGTGCCTTCCATCTGCTAGCCAAGAATGCGGGCAAGGGCTCTCCTGGGCACAGAATCAATGGATGTCTCCCGCAATCTGCATCAAGACCGAAAATAGTCATCGAACCAGAGCTGGTTGAAGACACGATAAACTACCGGGCCACTCATGATCTGATTTGCAAGTTCATGGGCATTCGACCCACCATGCACTTTTTGCATTCCTGGGTGAGACAAAACTGGGAGCCAATCGGTGAGTACTCCTTATGGCCCATTAGCAATGGGTATTTCATTATTAGTTTTTCTTCCCTAATGGATAGAAAGCAGAGCATTTGAATCAGAGAAGAGGAGCCATGGCCCGGCAGGGTTATTTGTCCAGCCGTGGAGAGCGGGTTTCGACCCTCGCATTGAACCCACGGCTGTCCCGGTTTGGATCCGGCTGTATGCTCTCCCGATGGAGTTTTGGGGTGAGCGGATTCTTGAATTGATAGGCAACTCTCTAGGTAGATTTTTGGGAGTTTCTAAGGATACCATTGAAGGAAATACTGCTGTTTATGCAAGAATATGTGTAGAATTGGATATTAGTCAACCGCTACCAGCTGAGATGGAATTGGAGCTAGCAGGACAATCTTGGGTACAGCAGTTAGACTATGAAGCCCTACCTTTCCGTTGTAGAGTCTGTCATTTGCATGGCCATTTGGCAAGGTTCTGTCCAAATATCTTGAGCACCAAAGCGGATGCTACACAGGGAATGTCAAATCGCTCCCGAGGAGGTAAGTCCACTTCGGCCAAGGAACCACCTGTCATTCCCACTGGTTCTGAGGGCCAGAATGATGGCTTTGAACAGCAGAAGAGGAGAAGAAACAAAAAGAGAAATGGTAAGGAGCAAGCTCTTCCCAAGCCAACAAATCGGTATGAAATCTTCAAATCTCTTGTGGATCAAGAAGACCAACCTATGGAAGGAGTAGATGGGATCCTTGAGGATAATATCATCCTTACTCATGCTCCTCCTTCCTCAACCCCTGTCCTTGAACAGGCGATTGACTCCTCTGAGACTTTGCATCATGAAAACCCCGGGACTCTGGTAATCCACTCCCCAGTCCAGCCCGTTATTAAAGATGTTTCCATGGGAATTGCAGAAAAGCTCGAGAGAAAGACCGGCTCTTGGAATTTCCCGAGGTGGAGAAGAGGTCGAAAAATAGTAATTCCCAAGGGGTGGGCGGGGAAATCCAATAAGGATCTAATTGCAGTGCAAGGGGATAAGCTAATCAATGGAGGATTGGCAAGAACAATTGATTCGTATTGCTCCCAAGGTTTCCAATGATTATACAATCTTGGAATGTGAGGGGTTTAAACAGTAGAACCCATCAATCTGCTGTTCAAAGACTTTTAGAAAGAAGTAAAACAGACTTTCTGCTCATTCGGGAAACAAAAATGTCATTAGACCTCATGAGTAAAACTGTCGGCCGAATCTGGAGGGGTGCTGGCCATATGGCAGTGGCTGCTCTTGGTGCCTCGGGAGGGATTGCTACTCTTTGGAATCCTTTGGCGTGGATAGCAATAGATCATATAGCCTGGAGAGGGGTCCTAACATCTCTTTTCAAGAATATAGTTACAGCTGAACAAGTCTTAATTACAAATTTCTATGGGGCTCAGAATACCGAAGGTCAGCGGTTTCAATGGAAAGTTGTTCAAAACATGAGGTCCTCCTGGGAAGATCTTGATTGGATTTTAGCTGGGGACTTCAATGCTAAATTATCCGCTAGAGATCGGGGAAGGTGGCATCCACTGTTCTGGATACAGGGGATCGGCTGTTTATTGCCCACGTCCAGGCCTTTAACCTTGTTGACATCAAAGGCCCTGGTACAAACTTTACCTGGACTAATAAGAGAAGAGAGCCATACAGTAGGAGGGTTAAGCTTGACAGGTTTTTGGTCTCGGAGGAAGCTTATGTTAGATGGAATATCAAATTCCAGATCTTGGAGGGCCCGATTTCTGATCACTCTCCCATTTCTTTGGAGGGAGGGACTATGTCGGGGAAAGTATTACAAACCTTTTAAATTTGAAAATTTTTGGTTGCAAAAAGAGGACCTACGAAGGAAAATTCCACAGTGGTGGGAAGAAGGCCGTCCCCCTTTTGGAACAGCTATGTTCAAATTTCATAAACGACTTCTCTATGTTAAGAGTAAACTAAAGCAGTGGAAGCAAACTAACAAATCTGATTTCTAGCTCCAACGGGTTCCCTTCTTTGGACGAGATGGAATGAGGTGCAAAAACAATTCGAGAGAAGGAATTATTTCTGAGCATCTTAAATTTGAGGATGACGCTTTACGCAAAGCAGTTGAGGACATTGATAATCAAGAAGAGATCTATTGGAGACAGAGAGCTAGAAATACTTGGCTATTAGAAGGAGACAGAAATACTAAATTTTTCCATCGCTCTGCCTGTGCTAGAAGGCAATTGAATAACATGGAGTTCCTTCAAGATGAGTTTGGAAACTCTTTTGACACTCTTCCTGATATGCATTCCCTATCTATGGAGTACTTCTCAAACCTCTTCAAGGAAAGTATGCAGCATGATGTGGAAGCTCAAAATGAAGTCATTGAGGGAATTCCCTCTATTATTTCTCATGAAGAGAATCAGTCCCTTCTTAAGCCCATTGATCGTGATGAACTCAAGAAGGTGGTCTTTGGGATGTGCACGGGAAAATCGCCTGGTCCGGACGGTTTCCCTATTGAGTTCTTTCAGGCCTTATGGGATATCTTGGAGGAGGACGTGTTGGCTGTCACTGAGGAATCCCGAATTAACAAAAGAATGCTCAAGGCTCTAAATCACACCTTTATCACTTTAATTCCTAAAGGAGAGGGGGGGCTCACATTTCTGATTTCAGACCTATTGCTTTATGTAATGTGATCTACAAAATTATCACTAAACTTATGGCTGAAAGACTAAAACCCCTTCTTCAAAATTTAATTTCCCACTGAGCAAGGGGGTTTTGTTGAAGGAAGACAGGTCTTGGATGGAGTGATCTTGGCTCGGGAGGCTATCCATTCTATGCATAATTCGGGTAACAAGGGAATGTTCATCAAATTGGATATGTCTAAGGCTTATGACGAGTAGAGTGGGGTTTCTTGGTCAAGATGTTGGCGGCCTTTGGTTTTTCTCAGGACTGGATTGCCTGGGTCATGAGCTGTATCTCTACGCCTTCATACTCTGTTTTAATTAAGGGGCTTCCCTCGCCACCTTTTGGAGCCTCTCGGGGTCTCCGTCAAGGAGATCCCTGCTCTCCATATCTCTTTCTTATCTTGGATGAAGGTTTAGGCAGACTCCTCCTGAGAAGAAGACGTCAAGGACAGATTACAGGAATTAAAATCGGAGCCGAAGTTTTGACTCATTTACAGTTTGTGGATGATACGGGCTTGGTGGGAGTTGCCAGCCTCAGAGAAGCAAGAGGAATCAAAGATACTCTTAACGTCTACCTTCGGGCTTCTAATCAAGTCATCAATGATTCAAAATCAAAAGTGGTCTTCTTCAACCTTGATCAAAGGTCGCAAGAGAGAGTTATGGAGATTACGGGTTTCACTCGGACCTCCCTTCCTGTTGTTTATTTGGGGGTTCCTCCGCATTACAAAAAACTGACAGCTGATTTCTGGAAGGACCTGCTAGATGGCATCAAAGAGAGAATGAATCACTTGTCTCATAGATGGTTAAGCTATGGGGGCCGACTAACTTTTATGAAGTATGTTATTCAGGCCATGCCTATTTACAAATTCTCAATTACAGCCGCCCCTCCCTCAATACGGAAAGAGTTGGACAAAGCGGCTAGAAGTTTTCTGTGGGAAGGTGCCAATGGAGAGAGGAAATGGGCCTTGGTTGGTTGGGATAAGGTCACCCGGCCCAAGGAAAAAGGTGGGTCTGGGCTTAAGAAGTTCCAAGTTTAACAATCGGGCCACTGGTGGAAGCTGTATTGGAGGTGGATTTCCCGGCCTTCGTCCCTCTGCGACGAGAATCCTTTCTAGCAAATACTTGGGTCTTGTTCCTCCCAACGACTTGGGCCGCTATCCTCTGGAAGGTAATGGTTCTCTTGTGTGGCGGGCGCTCAAGCTTGGATCATGCATTATCAAAGATCAATTGTTATGGAAAGTTGGGAGAGGGGAGAAGGCCCGGTTTTGGGTCGACTCTTGGGATCGGCATCCTCCTATCCTTGCTTGTGTTTCCTGATTTGCTTCCGTTAAAAATAGCTCTTGAAGATAAAGGTTGGATTAATATTCGGAGCTACTTCACTACCGACCAATTGGGGGAGTATAAGGTTAAAAAATTTAAGCGAGGTGGGTGAATGGCCTATTCCAATCCCTCGGAGCGAGGCCCCAACTCCGGAAAAACTTTTGGCGAGAAGGTTTCTATCCGGGAGAGATGAGGAGGATGAGCTTGCTTGGGGCTTTGGGAACCTTGGGGTTTATTCTGTGAAGGAGGGCTATGCTTCGATCCTACAGACCCCCCCACACTCTTTTCCTGTTCATGAATGGAGGAAGATATGGCATCCCAAGGGCTGGCCGAAAGTGAACTTCTTTGCTTGGAAACTGATGCATAATGGTATCTTGACCTTTGACAACCTCGGAA
Source organism: Wollemia nobilis (assembly GCA_028583015.1). NCBI lineage: Eukaryota > Viridiplantae > Streptophyta > Pinopsida > Araucariales > Araucariaceae > Wollemia > Wollemia nobilis. The sequence continues at coordinate 4,693,146 of JAQPPZ010016831.1, forward strand.
TTAGAGGCATCATTGGCCCTTCCCAGTGTGTTTTATGTTATAGGAATGAGGAAACTGTGGATCATCTTCTGTTTGATTGCTCTTTCACACAGCAGATTTGGCACCGTTGGTTCTCCCACTTTAAACTTCAGGTGCTTGGAGATTTGTCCCGGACCAATTTATGGGAAAGTTGGAAGAGAGGTAGATTTATATCTAAAGCTCTTCGTACTGGCTGGGAGCTCGGTTTCCTTTTTATTTGGTGGCAGGTTTGGTTGGAAAGAAATGCTCGTATTTTTCGTGAAACCTTCTCTTCGGTGGATGGGATTTGGCGGGTCATACGGAGCAAAGTTGTGGAAACCGTTGCCATCTATCTTTGAGAAGGAAAACCGGTCGGCTTCTAAGCCTTTGAGTGGGAGAGGTGCTGATCTTGAGAGACGGGTAAGAAGTTGTTGGAAACCTCCCCGGAAGGCTGGGTCAAAATCAATGCGATGGAGTTGCTAAAGGTAATCCGGGCAATCTTTGGCAGTGGTGTTATCTGCCGTGATCATGTTGGGACTGTGCTATATTGGGAATTGCAAGGTCTAGGATATGCCACAAACAATGAAGCTGAGGCCTTTGCTATTAAATCTGCCTCCATATGGGCCGTCAAACATGGTCACAGAAAGATAATCATTGAGTCTGATTCCCAAATCTTGGTTGGTGCTCTTGATTGCCTGAGGAACTTTGCCTTAAAAGCTTGGAGGCTCCGGATTTTGGTTTCCCAAATTTTAGAGCTTTGGAAGGAAATTGAGGATGTGATTCCTGTTTATGCTAGTAGATCTCTCAATAAAGCGGCTGATTTCCTTGCTAAGTTGGGTGTTGAGAGAGAGGTTGGGATTCATCTGCATAGCAATTTGTCTGTGGAGAATGCCGAGATCAGACAAGGCCTTGAACAATTTCTGAAATAATGTGCAAAGTTTTTTTTGCTAAGGGTCCTTTTTGTCGCGATATCGCGACATGTTGTCTGTCGCGGCCGTTGGCTGGTTCTTGTCGCGATATCGCGACAGGTTGAGCCTCTGCAGTCTTCGGTTGGTTTCTGTCGTGATATCGCGACATGTCGCGTTATCGCGGGTCGCGATTCCGCGACATGTTGCGATATCGCGACATGTCGCGTTATCGCGTGACGCGATTCCGCGTCTTGTCGCGATATCGCGACATGTCGCGATTTCGCGACTCGCGATTCCGCGACATGTTGCGATATCGCGACAGGTCCCGCTTTCTAGGTTCGATTGGTGTTTTTACCGCGCTCTCATTCCCTTCTTGAAGTTGAATAGCAATGTAAATATTTCGTCGCGTTTTCGTGACAAGTTTGAGTTTTGGAAGCTGCATGGTTCTTACGTCGCGATTTCGCGACACTTTTGGCACTTAGGCGGCTGGGTGGAAAATTGTCGCGATATCGCGACCTGTAGCGATGATGCGACAACGAGCTGGTTTTTGTCGCGATTTCGCGACAGGTTGTGCCTTCCTGGCCTCTGGCGTATTTCTTGCGCGATTTCGCGGCATGTTTGGCTCCTTTGCGACTGGGTGGTTTTCCGTCGCGATATCGCGACCTTCATGAGGCTTGACTGCTGTTTTCTGTTTCTGTCGCGCTTTCGCGACGCTTTCTGCGGGTGGCTGTCGAGGGCCCTTCCTGTCGCGATTTCGTGACATGTCACGATTTCGCGACATGTCGCGTTATCGCGCCTGTTGGTGCCGAAGTGGCCGTGACGGGTTTTCCTGTCGCGATTTCGTGACATGTCGCGTTTTCGCGACATGTCGTTGTTTCGTGCCGTCCGTTCTCTGTGCCTTGTGGATCCTAGCGTTGCCTTTGTGCGCTTTCCTTGCTGTTTTGCTAGTGGCTCTGGCTCGGGATGTGTTCTCTCCCGCTTGTATCTGGTTCTTGTTTTAATACAAGTTTTCATTTTTCAAAAAAAAAAAAATATTTTTAGAGGGTCTCGCGCAGTGAAGCCCTCACAGGTATTATTGACTATTTGTACATTGTTTATTGTTTGCAGGTGCAGGAATCATATTATTGATAGATGTTGAAGCTGGAGTGGTCCTACATAGGATAGAAAAAATCCCACTCACCTCTATTGGGATCATATCAAACGTGAAGATACCACTAATATTTTTTTACTAGGATTTTAGAGAACCCTAGTGTATTGTAATCATTTTATCAAGCATAATAAGCTCTGTATCCCCCACATTTGGGACACATTTTATTGTAATATTGAAGATCCATCGATGTTATAATAAAATTTTATTTCATTATGTAATTTTATGTGTCACATTACTTATTTAATTTTTTAGTTCATTTTTTGGTGTTGTTCGATTTGTATTCACACTCCCCATACCTCACTTCTATTCATAGTAAAGTTTTAGTCCCCACCAATGATAACTCTTTCATCTTTAACACATCTTTGGGAGAAAAATCTTCTCGAAAAACCTATCTATTTTCATAGGGACCATAACAATTAATAACTGATAACCTCAAACCCAAGTTTTTAAAAAAGAATTGTGTCCATAAGCCTGAAACCATAAAGGAGGAATTAATTAAGGATACTAAGTTCTTCCAGCTAATCAAAACACCCCCTAAATTTTTGGTTGCATCTAGAGCCAAGAACTCCTAGTCCCTAAGCAATTTTCTTAAACCTTCAATGAATTTTGTACCTACCCCCATGGTTTCTTGTAGAAGGATAACATTCATATTATGAATTTCCACTAGCCTGGCTAAGGCAAGTATTTTAGAGGGAATACCAAGACCTCAAATATTAAGGGAACAAGATCATTCAAACATCTTAGAGGGTTTTTGTCCCACTCTAAGGACCCCTTTGATAGATTTTTGTTTACCCTACTGAATTTCCCTCAAAGCATTCTCCTGTGCATGAAACAAAAATGATTTCCTACCTGTTGAAGTAGTGGAAGATTCCTTTATATGGTACAGACCTAACCCCAACCTTCCAACAACTACACAAGTTTTCAACTCAGATTCCCTTTCCTAGAATGCAATAAATATTTGTAAGAGGAATCTATCTTAAAACCATACCCTGAAATAGATACCTCCCTAGAAGATTCACCTAATAGGTCACAAAGAATTCCCCTAATAGTAGAAATATTTGGATCACAATCCCTTTTCAATATGTTTGAGGTTACTAGTCCATTGTCCAAAATCTCAAAAAATTTCTTGTCCCTGGGACTTCTCTTCGAAGATCCATATGACAATGTACAAAGTTCTTTATTACCTAATTCCATAGTATTATCATGTATTGGACATTAATTGTCATAAGGTTTAGATGTATGATCAACAAAATTAACCGTCTTAGGTTCCAATCATTTCATAGTTTTTTTATAACTCTGTCTCCTTCTATAATAGCTTGTGAATGATGAAATGAAATCTAGGCCCAAAATTTCTTCCTTCTTCTCTAGAGTTTTGGTTCTAGGTTCAACAACATTTTTTTCGTTTGTTTGTGCCAAATCAGGGAGCACTATTGAGCTTTGAAAAATAGGTATCTCTTGATTGTTGTTATATGACTTGAAATCCCCACTAATCATTTGTTTTCTCCTCCATACTTTCTGTGTGAAAGCTTGAGAATATTCCTTAGCAATATGTCTATAAACATGCCAATGACCACATCTAAAGAAAATCTTCAAATAATCCAAGATTTTATTATGAACTGTATTCCCCACAACTATATCCATACAGTCCGGTAAACCTTCACTGATATCCATCTCAACCAAAACCTGAGCTACAGACCAAAAAACACTAGATTTGAAAGAAGTATCTATATCCAAGATTTTACCTAATGAATCTCCCATCTCTTTCAAAGCTCTTTCTGACCATAACTCCATTGGCAGACCTAGAATTTTTATCCAGATTGGGATTCTCCTAGCAACTTTAGTCCTAGAATCAAAGCAAGATGTCGAAGCCTTCAAAGCCAAAAAATAAGACCCTCAATACCAATGACCTCCTAGAATTTTATGTGCATCTTCTTTAGATCGAAAAAGGAAATCTATCCATCCTTTGGAAAGTAAGTGAAAAAATTTCCCATGTCCTAAAATTGGGACCCATACCTTTTGCAACCACTCATTTAGTGTATTATCAGCTATTTAACGTCCATGAAACTTTCCAATGAGGTCCTTCCCCAAAAATCCTAAAACTTGTTTCATCCTCAAGTATTTCCCAAGTACCATTCTGATATTTGAGATTCTCTTTTTAACCACTTGTTGTGACTTACACACTTTAGTAACTAGAGTTGTAGACTATGCTGATTGAAATTTTAGACCAACTAGGGCCTCCAAATCAAGACTTTTACCAATAAAACCTGAACCAAACAAAGGAAACTCTATTTGAAAAAGTGAGTTTGGGTTGTTTGGAGCCTTCTCACATTTTTCTTTCCCACAATTAAAATGCTTGCTCATTCAGTAGACCCATCACTTGAGTAGAGTGTTTTGAGATAACTGAGAATGAGCAATCAATAGGACAACTGACCTGGTTTTAACCTTTTGACATAGACTCCCATCTGTCCACTAAAGTTTTATCACCTATAGTATTATTTTGATGACTCAAAAAATCCAAGGACCCCAACTTCTCAACTTCTAAGTCTTGTTCAAAAATGGGACCCTTGGACATTAGAGTTGAAAAAATGTGTTGCCTCTTAAAGGGGTACTATGAGAATTCCAAACATTCCTCTTCATTCTCCATCAAAAACAAGAAACCAATTTTCCAAATTATAATTTTGCATGCTTTGAATCTAGAAAGTAAGTTGTCTAGCCTTCATTTTCTTCATATGAACAAATCTGAGCACATTTTTGTTTTAAAAAATGATGATACTTCTTGTGTCATTTTTTTAAATATATTATTCAAGAACTAGATCCACCTTCATTTTATTCACATGAGTAGATCTGAGCACATTCTAGTTTTAGTAAAAATAAAATACTATTACTTCTTGTGTTTTTGACTTTTATCTATGCTTCACTTGTAAACCCTAGCTTTACTGTGTGCACTCCACAGTTCTAGCCAAACAAAATTCTTCAAACTGTTATTCACATGCATAGAAATATTTCTCCCTAGCAAAAAAATCCTTTCACCCCATTAAATTAATTCCTTTGTGCTTCACTTTGCAAACCCTAGCTTCATTGCATGCACTTCATGATTACAGTCGATAAAGTCGAGCTTTCATAAAAATTGTATATGGATATTCAATTGTTATCGGGTAGTTATGATGATGTAACAACCATAACCTGGTGTGATAGTGGCAAAAACCTTCAAAAAACCCTCTCCTCCTTGAAAATCCTCTTACGTCGTTGCTCAATTTTTTCTACAAAATCCTCTTATGTTGCTGCTCATTTTTTTCCACAAAACCACTAGATGTCATTGCTCAGATGTTTTCCATAGAAATACTCTAACACTACTGCTCAATTGTTTCCAGAGAAATCCTCTTACATTGTTGCTTAGTTTTTCCATAAAACCTTTGGATGTCGCTGCTCACATATTTTTCATAGAAACCCTCTAACATTGCTGCTCAAATTTTTCATAAAAATCCTCTTATATTTTTGCTCATTTTTTTCCACAAAATTCTTGGATGTCATTGCTCAAATGTTTTCCACCACCAGTCCTATGATATATTTACATAATTATGGACTTAGAAGCTCTAGCCTAAGGTGATATTTTTAATTTTGATTTTATTGCATCAAAGGGTGCTCACTGGTGAGCAACTTATGAAACGTGGATTTCATGGCCCATTTAGATGTGAAATGTGTGGAAAGAAGGTGGAAACTCTTAGCCATAATTTTATTGAGTGTCCCTTAGCCTTTGAGTTATGGAGGAGAATTACTATCTTACTCGATTTACAATGGTCTAATTTTTTTACTCTTGAACAACTTTAGAAGTTTAGAGGGATTGTCCTAAACAAGAGGTTGTTGATCATTTTTTTTGGTAGTTAGTTTGGCTGATAACAACCATCCTTCCTTGGAATATCTAGAAGAAAATAAACAACCAAATTTTCAAACAAGGAAGGATATTCACTATATTTGAAAAAATAACATTGCTAACTTAAATGAATCAATCCAACAACTCCTTCATCACCCCCAAGACTCCCACCAACAATGGGATCAAGTAATGTAAATATTGAAGATTAACTCTACTATTGGAAATAAATTTAAAGGAAATGTAAGTAATCAAAATATGGATAGAACAAGGAATTGATAGTCTCCTAAGGATTTTATAAAATTCAATATAGATGGAGCCTTTAGGGAGAACCCTGGAAAAGCTAGTGTAGGAATTGGTAGACTTTTAGATGGTTCCATCATTTTCACTTTTGCTAAGAATTTGAGTATCCTTTTCAATAACCTTGCTGAAGGGTATGGTATCCTTAAATGCCTTAGAGAGGCTTCTAAGGTTGGATGTTAAAAGGTGTTGGTTGAATCCAACTTCTAAGTCATGATTAGTCTATTGAAGATTCCTAAGAATCATAAGGCTGATTGGAGAATAAAAATAATTATTGAGAAGATTCAATTAATCCATATGGAATTTCTAAAAGTTGAATACAATCATGTTGTGAAAGAATAAAACGTGATTATTGATGCATTAGCTAATTGGATATTGGACAAAGGTGATCTTACTTGCTACGGTCACCCTCTCAAATAGTGGGCTTCACAAATCGGGGATGCTCTTCTATCTATCCTTTCTTCTCTGGTACTAGATGTACCTAGTTCTTTTTTACTTTATATTAGCTTCTCTTTGGTTCAGTTAGGGTATTCCATTTTTCCAACTCAATAAGTAAATTCTTATGTTTCCTCTATTGAATATTTGGTTAAAAATCCTTTTGGCCTAGAAAGGTTGAAGACGTAATAAATGTTTTTCATCAATTTAATTTTTTGTTGTGTTTAAAATTAAAAAATAATTATTCTATTTATTTAATATAATGGAAGAATGACGTAATACTATCAGGTCATCATATTTACTAGCAAATAAGAAAAAATCATCATATTTATTAACCACCCAGATAAGATGACATCATTAACAAGAGGTTTAATGTTTTGATAATACCACCCTTTCAAATTTTTATCCTCTTGTTTCAAGTGACCCAATGTCTCATAGTGTTCTATTCCTGTCTAAAAACAAGGAGTGTGAAAACCTTACACATTAAATAGTAACTGATGTATTATTTAATAACAAGTCTTACAAAATCAAGGGGATGTTTTTCCTTAGACTAATTGTAAATATACAATGTTAACAAATTCAAACAAGGATCCGAAAGAATCATAGCATATCCTTATGTCTCACATTTATATTAAAATTTGTTAATTAATGATTTATTAATATTTAATACTATATTTTATAATTATATAAAATTAGTTAATAATTATTAATTAAAGTTATACATAAACAAGTCTGAGTTGTAGACCAATTGGTTCCACCAAACCCCGTAAGAGGGACGAAGGTCCAAGATTCAAATCTCGGGCCTCGCCTGACTAAACTCTTGTCCCTTTCCTGGTGCTTTCAGCAGTGTAAAAGATTTATAATGATTGTGGTATGGTGGTTATAGGGGCAGCCTGTGTGAAGAACTATGTGGCGGCTTTTAGGGTGGACAATGTAGAATATTGTGGTGGTCATAAAAATCGGATAGCCTGATCGGGTTCGTGGTGGCTATCGATTCCACCATGTAAATTCAAAAAAAATAAAAGTTGTATATAAACGTAATAACTCTCCTTTCCTTAATACTTTAATTAATATTGAATCCTATCCTTGTATCAAGTTTTTTGTGGGGTTTTTTGTTGTTTTTGTTGTTACTATTGGTCTTAGAGATGGCCATAGATAAGGGTCATATGCACCAGAGACAGTCATAGATAAGGACCATATCGACCAAAGATGATCACAGACAGAGCTCAACACTTCAAATATTCTCTAACCCATTCTCTATAAACCTAAAAAAAATTACAATTTTTTTTATAAAATAAATAAAGATGATAGATGTACTCATATTGAAGGCTTCCGTTCGATGAAAATTCCACTAGTATTTGTTTCTACTCTACGATATGAGGTTATCTCAAGGTTATACGGTTAAATTTGCAACCTACAAATACAAAGATAAGCAACAATTAGTGGTATAAAATAAAAGCTAGGGACTAGGTCCCACTATGATAGCCATTGAAGTGTCGAAAAAGACCATACATCCAAGCGAACAAAATATTGAAAGATAGAAATAATAATATAACCAAAAAGACAAAAACAAGATAAATGTAAATGAATTATGGTGCCCTTTTATTAATAACAATATTCATTCTTCAATTGACATTACAATAATATCCCTCTGAGGAATTTACTATCAATCTATTACAATTAGTTACAATAATTTTTTTTTATGTATTGCGTAGGATATTCTTCACACCCATGAACTGATTGAGGGTAGGTTTTTCATGACTATTGTAGTGATTGATGTGCAAAGGTCTAGTTATCCTATTCCCTTGTAGATATCTATCACCTACACACAAGGAAATAAAAGCAATCAATAGCATATGTAGAGCCCTTCAAGATAGGGCTCGGTGTAGTGATTATAAAAGCAACAAATGAACCAAAATATGATAGATGCATACATAAATGAAACCCTATATATGCCAAAATAGTAAATAAGAATGTTGCTAAACTTATTATGCAAATGAAATAAAGAAACAAATCTATGCCCTAGAGGTTGTCTCAGGGCGGGATGACCATACTTGCAAGTCATCTCTGAGTGAGACGGTATTGCCTACAGGCCATCTCTGAGCAAGACAATCGCTAACCCATGAAATATTTTTTTGAGGTCGATGAAAGGGCGACTTCGAGTTTTATCTAAGGTATTTTATCATTAGATTGGGTGTGCTATTGTAGAAACTTGGTGGGTTTGAATCAGTATTTGAAGCTAGAGCGTTTGATTGTGCAACAAAAATGGGTATGATCTTCAACCTTTAGAATGAACCAACAACATGCTTTATATGATGAGAAAAATGCAAATGCTTGAAGATTTGATGTTAAAATCCAACAACACTTCATTTCTCAAGATTTCAAAGTTTGTCCTTCTATTGAATGAGGGTAAGTGTTATTATATAGACTTCTTGAAAGAAATCTAATAATGGCACAAACCCTTTACATGAAAAATCAAAGAGGTAGCTCACATTGAAAAAGTGAATGCTTATCTTTAGAACTTCATGCAATTGATTAATGCATATGTTTTTTCTATTTTGGCTTATGCAAAATGCTAAGTTGCAGTGCAGGATTATGGGTGGGATTAATTGATAATTTTGGTTGTCAATTATGTCCCGCTATAATTATGTCCTGACTAGAGGTCATCCCTTAGTGAGACAGTCTCTAGAGGTCATCTCTTGGTGAGATAGCCATGGTTGTAAAGGGAATTTTTCCTTGTTTAAGTGGTCACAACCACTTTTTTAGTCCCAAGGCTACCCAAGGTGGGTTATATGGTCTTAAAAGAGTCCATATTAGTAGTCTCCTCAACATGGCATGTTTTAGGTGTCTACAATATTCATATTTTTATTAATAAAACTCTATCCAACACCATGTTGGTCCAACATGTGGTATCAAAGCTATCATTTATCCTAGAGCATGAGAAATAATAGATCAATTTTACAAGGTGCTATTTGAAGGAAGATTAGATCGAGGTGTAGAAATTCCATCATGGATGAAGATTTTGAATAAAGGAAAAGCATTACCAAGCATTCTAGTTGAGAGGAGCTAGAGGCTCACAATATTGATAGAAGTTGTAAACAAGCGCACATTTAATTGGAATGCATTGCTAAGGAGTAAAGAGAATAACTATTAAATATTTGCAAATATTATTGTGGTCTAATTTTTCTAAAAATTAGGGATTCATAAGGGCTACTACATCAAATTAATTAATTAGAAATTAGATACACTTTAATTCATTTCCCAAAGGGTTATTTAAAAGAGAGGTTTATCATAGTTTTTTCAAGGGTTGGATATTTATAAAACTATTGTCTCAAACTTATCAAAAGGAGATAAAAGATCCAACATTATAACCTCCTTAAAATTTGGAGAAAGTGCTTAATTAAATAGGAGCAATAAGGGATAATAAGAGTTAATTTTGGCATTTACAAAACTTTACAAAATCAGTAAAATATCAAACTATAATTTACAAAAGTACTATATCTTATCCATAGCATACTAGGGAGTCATAAGGTATTCTACAAAACTTGGTAATATCAACATCTATCAAAGATTATCAAGTTACAAAATATAAGCTTTCCTCAAAACCTAAAAATTCTTAGGAGTATATACTCACCTTACTTGGAAGATATAAGGAAGTCTACAAAACAAGGATGAATAAAGGTTTTATAAAATCAAGCTTATATTATTCAATCAGGAATCATAATCCTAATATAGGGAGTCATAAGGTAGACAACAAATACAATCCTTTCTCAATTCTTCTACTTCTTCAAATGGAAAAAGGAATGTCATATAATGAATGTGAAATTTGCTCCAGTAAAAATAATTCTACAAAACATAAAAACACATGGCACATTGACTCGAGAGCCAATCATCATATGATAGGAAATATATAGTGGTTTGATTGTATTGAAGATGATAAAGGCTACAAACTAAGAATTGTAGATAGTCAAACTTATCTTATACTTGGATATGGATGTGTAACACCAAGTAGATTTTTTCCAAATATTCTACTACAAAATGTAATATATGTTCCTAAACTAATATTCAATCTCATTTTAGTAAGCAAGTTAGTATAAGACAACTAACTATATGATCAACTTTGGATATATGGATGGAATCAATACATATCTCATCATGAAACAAGGTGAAATAAAAGCAACAAGATCAATCCATGAAAATACATATATCTTGGATTCAATGGAAAACTCATGAAATATTGTGATGTTTCATAATGATGCTAACAATTTTTCTAAGAACCAATACATCACAAAGGCATGCATAGAAGAATCAAAATCAAGAATATGAGAGGATAAGTTCACCATGATCTACTTAGTCATCAAAATTTAGATCAAATGAAGATACTTACAAAGAAAACAATAAAAGTGATGGGTTAGAAGACAAGGATGATGAACCTGAACAAGTCGAAGATCATTCAAAGGGAGAATTGAAGACTGAAGTCTTCAATATCCAAATAATGTAATATAGGAGGGTGTTAGAAATATATTATATTACATCATTTGGATCATGTAAATGTACCTTTCTTGGTACATACTTAGGACATTAGATTACTTTAGGGGGAAGTTATATAGTTACTTCATGCAATGTAATAAATGCACTAGTGTTAATGTGCAAGTTGTATATGTGCAAGTTGTCTCTTGCACAACTAGGTAGAGTGTTGGCCAAGGAACCTATATAAAGGGCCATAAACATAGAGCATGATATAGTAGTAGGAAATAGTCTAGAACAATGTGGTGTGATGTAGTAGTGTGATGTAATGTGATGGAGTGTGATATGCTCAATGTCTATTCTTGAGCAATAGCTTCATTAATGAAGTGTTCATTTCCTCCATAGCTACTTGTAAACATATCCATCATTTCTATTTATAGTATATTTTTAGTCATCTCATAGATTTACTTTATTTTATATTATTCTGCATTTTGTGATTGCTATCTCTTATTGCATGTTGTATCAAAAGCTAACAATAGTTTGGTGGTGTAAACAAGTACTTATAACCTCATCATTACATGATGTAGGAGAATCTAGGAAATACATACAAAGCATCTCAAATATAATAGTAACTATATCATATGTTTTAAAAATATTATTAAGCAGTTCAATGTTCCTTTCTATCTCCAATACTTCATAAGGTTATTAGGTCAACCTCCATTCTATTAATTTGTATGGAATCAATTCAATCATATAGCCCCTAAAATTTCTCAAATAACACTTTAGGATTTGTGGTGCTACTAACATAAGTGTCATATACATTATCAACATAAAGAGCAATGACACAATGAGCCTCATCCTTCTTATCCCTATAGAGTTGATTCATTTCTATAGAATTAATATCACAAGGCTTCTCATTCATATATTTGATTAAGCACTTACTTTAGAGTGGAGCTTCAATCTTAATCTTCTATGAAGAATAGTCAGGACCACTCAACAAGAGCACTTGGTGATACAACTATTTTTCCATTATACAAAAATCTGTGTAACCATGACCAAAAATAACACCATCAATGTAGCATTCTAAAAATATATGATTTAAAATACAAACTAGTATTCCTTCCATATGCAAATGTTATGTCCCCCAAAATGTTTTCCCTAAAGTCATAGAAAATACCTCCAAAACCTTTAAATATTTTTTAAAAAAGTACCTATAGCAGTTGAAAGACCATAATGTATTGTTGTGTGAGTGGTTGAGGGGTGCCAAGAATGTGCTAACTATGTAGCATATCAATAAGTCACAAAATGTCATTTATCATGATCTAATTTGATAGCTAATATAAAAACCATATTGTACCACTTGTCACACTCTAATTCATTCTAATTTTTATGTATTACTAAGTCTATTGTTGACTATGTAAGCTACTTGTAATATTTGATGAGTTGGTAAAATGTGATTAGCCTAACATATAATTATACATGACTAGTGGTTATGGCCTACCATATTGGTTTTATGACCTACCATGTTAGAGAAATTAGAGCATGTTATATTAGCACTTGCATTAGCCCCTATATCATATGACATGTATTGCATAAGGATTTAGGTCACATCATCAACTGAGTCAATGCCTACACTAGCTGGTATGTGTTATGTCACACCACTTTTATGGATTGTCATTTGTTTCCTTAAGATTTATGTATTAGACATCAAGTCATCTATATGGACTGGCACATTAGAAACCACATATTACCTTAGGACTTGTATACCTATTGCCAAATCACCTATATAGTTTATTATATCATCTACATGGACTACTATTTATCATCTTAGGATTCATGCATTGGTGATCATGTTAGTTGTATGAACTACCATGTCAGTTATACAAACTACCATATCAATTATATAGACTATTATATGTTATTTGTACAACTCTGCCACACCACCATAACTATCCAAAGGAGTGATGTATTATAATACAACATCACCATAAAGTTCCATGTTATCATAAGATGTTACATCATCGCAAGTTTCCATGTCATTATAAGTTCCCACATCATGCATGTTGATACCATCAATGTATTTTAAAAGAAATTTACACGAGAGGAAATTGAACTTGAGACCTCCTATGGTATAATGGCTTAGAGAGCTTTGGCTAGCCAACCCTCCAAGAAAAACACTTGGGAGAAAAAATATTGTACTTAAAATATTAAAAATAATTTTTTTAAATTCTCTCCTTTAATGTTTTATGCTAATGTGGGTATGCACTTGCGTGCCTCAAGTTTGTCACTTAGAGAATATTCCTTTTTATTATGAAAAATTAGAGTACCCTTCTAAGGTTATATTATGGAGACAAAGCTCTAGAAAATGTATCAAGAATGTATTATCAAAGGATCATTGAATATTAAAGCTTGTATACAGTTTGAGAAATTCTAATGTAAGTTTTCTTCATGTTATTTGCATGAATGATATTGGCCATTTTACTTCATATTATTGCTATTTACATGAATATTATGTTCATTGATATTGGTCATTTATATTAAATTGCTCTAATATTTGAGACTACTAAAGATCCTAGATATTGGGACCTATGATAATCTATCTAAAAAGCCAACAGTTGTATCAAAGCTACATTATTTAGACTCTATCAAAGCTGCTTTGAGTAGTCTCTATTGCTAGCATCAAAAAGAGTTTTTGGTGTAAATATTTGATTCTAGAATAATATGAATTAGAGATCGTGCGAGTAATTTCTAAAGCTAACACCATACTTGATTTTGGCATGAATATTGAAGAGCTAGCATCAAAGGAAAATTTTGGTGTGAATTTGGAGGAAGGGCCATGTGAAGGAAATGTAGGCCAAAATAATGTCAAGTTATTTATTACCTTGACTTTATATTGTTTGAAGATTGATATTGTGCAAGAAAAAATATAGCCTCCATTGAAGTCATTTTAAGAGCATGGATTGATTGAGTTGCACTAGTTATAGGAGGACAAACCTAAGGAATAAAAGGTTCTCGTATAAGTCATATTTAAGAAAGTATTTAAGGCCAAAGGAAAGGAAGCTTGCAAATAAAACTCATAGTACCATGAGTAGAATTTATTGTGAAAGACACAAATAAAAGAGAGTAGTAGAAATTTGATCAAATTGGAAGATGTCAAGAAGAATTAGAGAGGGATTTGTTAAGAGCTTCCCAAGTTGTGAGATAACCATAATTGAGAGGGAGACATTAAGAGCTACCCAAGTTGTGAGATATCTAGTAGAGAAGCATGGGTACATAGAAGGGATCCACTGAAGCATCTCATGTCTACCTATTGAAGAAGATATAAAGAAGGCAAAAGCCCTATGATTGAGATACAGCTAAGAGCATTTATCATATAGAGCATAGAGTCGAAGGAGGATCAGATCCATCCTAAGATAAATATTGAGTGACTAAGTGCCATTGCACTCATATAAGTGTCATTACATAGTAGTAGAAGTAGTTGAAGGTTGAAGCACCAAAGAAGATTGACTGTTATAAAGAATAAGAGTGTTTAATCGATATCGCATTACAGTAGTAGCTAAAAGTTAAAGCACCAGAATATTGAGTGTTGGAAAAAATTGAGTGTCTAAGTACCATTGTATTGTAGAAGCAATTGATAGATTGAAGCACTAGAGAAGACTAAGCATAGGAATAAATTAAGCACCTTAGCATCATTGAGTAGCAACAAAACTAGTTGTAAGTTGGAGTGCTAGAGAAAAATAAGCATTGGAATAGACTAATCATCTAAGCACCATTGTGTTGTAGAAGTAATTGATATATTGAAGCACCAAAGGGATTTGATCTCTAAAAAAAGATTAAGTGCCAAAGTTATTTGAGTGTCATTGTAAAACCTGTGAGCACCTTGAGCAAAATTGAGACATTAGCACCTAAGATATTTATAATATTTTTGGAGTAATTAAAACATTTTGAGTTTTATTTAAAGTTGGTAGAATGGTGAAGATAATTGGGTGATGATAATCGAAGAGCACCCTGGCATTTTAGTCATAATTCGATGATGTTTAAAGAATTTGGTGTAGGTTCGGTAAGGTATGATTTAAAATACTTCTAAATTAGATGATCACTTAAGTGAAATTTAAATTGCATTGAGCTTTTTTAATGAAGGGAGAGCAATAATGTTTTATAAAGTTTTCAAAATAATTTTTTAATTGAAGTGATTTCAAAATTTTGGTTTTTAAAAATTTGAAATTTTTGAAAAGTTAAAATTATGGAGTTAAAAGGAATTCTACATTTTATAGAAATTGTTTATTTTAAAAACTTGTTTTTTGAAAAAAATTAAAATTAATTGAAGTTTAGAGAGATAAGGAAGTCTACTCCAAAAGAAGATTTAAAAGAATTTATTGGTTAAAATTTTGCATACTAGAATTCTTTATTTGAAATTTGGGAGCCATAAGGTTTTCAACTCCAAAGAAATTGATTTTGAGAAATTTGAAGATTTCTTTAAATTCTTTAGATTGAGAATTTGATTTTTGAAATTTGGAGTAATAAGGCTTGTACTCCAAAGGAAATTATTTTTTTGAAGAAACAAATAGATTTCAAAGAAGAATGAATGCTCATGAAAAAGGAAAAGTTTCTAAGAGTCAGAATTAACAAAGCATATTCAATTTATTAAAAATAAAGCTAAAATTATCATTTTTATGATTCCTAAGCAATGTATTGAAGATGTTCGTAATGAAGATAAAACAAGTTATGAATCTACTATGATATAAAAAAGAACTACAAAACCAAAAAATCGGTTATATATTCCCATCAAAGTTTATCCAAAAATAAATTTTAAACAAAATAATAAGTTTAGACATAAAACTAAAGATTGTTTGAGACAGGTTCATTGCCTAAATTGTGAGAGTCATAATCATACTAAAAAAAACCTATAAATAACATATTTAATCATAGGAATATATGTAGGAAGTTGAAAAGCGGGAAAATGAGCTCTGGCGATTTTTGAATCTGAACTAGGGTTTCTGCACTAGGGTTTCTGGATTTTCGAAAAATCTCTGGCTTCTGCTGGCTTGCAGAGGTGTCTTTGGGGTACGGTGGTTCTGAAGGTTCGATCGGTGCCCCAGGAGGGTCCAATGGGGACTCCTCCGGCTCCTTTTCCAGGAAGTACTAGCTCTTATGCTGATTTGTTTAAAGAAGATTCTCCTCCGAAGAATGCCGAAGCCCAAAAGATGGCATATAAAAAGCTCTTCACGACTGCTGGGAATAGGTCTTCAACACGGCGTGTGAATGGTTGTTTACCGCAGGCCGAATCCAGGCCAAAAATCGTCATTGATCCCAACATGGTTGAGGAGTCTGTCCTCTATAGAGCTAGACATGATTTAATCTGCAAGTTCATGGGTATTCGCCCTTCCCTAAGCTTTCTGCATTCTTGGATCCGCCAGAACTGGGAGCCCCACGGTGAGTTTTCATTGTGGTTTATTAGTAATGGTTATTTTATTGTCGCCTTCTCGGCTCTGGCCGATAGAAATAAGGCTTTTGAGTCGGAGAAGAAAAACCATGGCCCGACAGGGCTATTTGTTCAACCCTGGAGGGTAGGATTCGATCCTCGTGTTGAACCTATTGCTGTCCCAGTGTGGATTCGATTATATGCTCTTCCAATGGAATTCTGGGGTGAGCAGGTACTGGCAATGATTGGCAATTCGATTGGTAGACATCTGGGTGTTGCCAGAGACACTATTGAAGGGAGCATGGCGGTGTATGCTCGAATATGTGTGGAGATGAATCTGAGCCAGCCTTTGCCGACAGAGTTGGAAATTGAACTGGCAGGTCTTTCCTGGATTCAACAGTTGGACTATGAGGCCCTACCCTTTAGATGTCGGGTTTGCCACAAGCATGGACATTTGGCCCATTTTTGTCCTCTTAATATGAATGCCAATATGGAGGCCTCCTCAGGAATGCCAAACTCGCCTAAAGAGGATAAGGCTGCACCCAATAAAGATCCTATTAGCACCAGTCAGGGCCAGGAAGCTCAGAGAGAGGGTTTTGAACAGCCCAAAAGAAAAATACGGACAAAGAAAAAGGAGGGAAAGGAGCAATCTCATCTCAGGCCTGCCAATAGGTATGAGATTTTTAAGTCATTGGTTGATGAAGAGGATCAATCTATGGAGGGCTTGGAGGGTTTCAAGGAAACCTCTGTTGTCCCTGGGCAACTCCCCCTCTCATCTTCTCCTGTCATTCAACAGATAGTTGATCCCTCTGAGGTATCACAACCAGTGTGTTCTGGTGCCTTAGTAGTCCATAACCAGGAGCAGACAGTTTCTCAAGATGTTCGCATGGGGATAGCAGAGAAAAATAGGGAAAGGCCATCTTTGGGGATAACCCAGATAGAAAAAAGATCAAAAAATAGTAATTCTCAAGGAGCTGGTAGAAGATCCAATAAGGAGCTGCTAGCAGCCCAGGGAGACAAATTGATCATGGGAGGATTGGTGAGGACAATTGACTCTTATTGCTCCTAGGGTAACCCATGATTATACAATCTTGGAATGTGAGGGGTTTAAACAGCAGAACCCATCAATCTGTTGTTCAAAGATTATTAGAGCATAGCAATACTAATTTTTTGCTTTTACAAGAGACCAAGATGTCTTTGGATCTTATGTCTAAAATAGTCAACAAAATTTGGAGGGGTGCTGGTCATATGGATGTGGCTGCCCAAGGTGCCTCAAGGGGGATTGTTACTCTGTGGAACTCTCTGGAATGGTCTGCAATAGAACACCTTGCCTGGAGGGGTGTTCTCACTTCCCTGTTTAGGAATAATGTCTCTGCAGAATTCATTCTTGTCACTAACTTTTATGGTTCTCAAACTCTAGAGGGTCAGAGGCGGCAATGGAAGGCTGTGCATGACATGCGAGCATCAAGGGAAGATATAGACTGGATTATAGCGGGGGACTTTAACGCTAAATTATCTTCTAGAGACCAGGAAGGGGGATCACCTCTTTTGGATCCAGGGGACCGGTTCATGATTGCTCAAGTCCAGGCTTTGCACTTAGTGGACATTAAATGTCCTGGCAATAACTTCACTTGGACTAATAAAAGGCGGGAGCCCCATAGTAGGAAGGTGAAGCTAGATCGCTTTTTGCTTTCAGAGGAGGTGTTTGTAAAATGGAATATCAATTTTTAGATTTTGGCAGGCCCTGTTTCTGATCACTGTCCTATTCTCGTTGGAAAGCGGGACTAGGATGGGGATCCATCACAAACCTTTCAGATTTGAGAATTTCTGGCTTCAGAAAGAAGAACTTCGGGAGAAAATTCCACAGTGGTGGGAAGAGGGCCGCCCAGCTTATGGGAGAGCTATGTTTAGAATCCACAAACAACTTCAATATGTCAAATCTCAGTTGAAGTATTGGAGGCGTTCTAATAAATCTGACTTCCAGACCCAAAGAGCTCCATTGGTGGCCCACTGGGATGAGGTCCAAAAATAGTTTAGAGAAGGAGTAATAACTGATCAGCTCAAAGTTGAGGATGATGCCTTGCATTCTACGGTTGAGGACATTGACAACCAGGAGGAGATCTATTGGAAACAGAGAGCAAGAACTTCCTGGTTATTAGAAGGGGATAGAAATACAAAATTCTTTCATCGGATCGCTTGTGCTCGAAGACAGATGAATAAGATGGAGGCCCTTCAAGATGAGAACGGTCATTCCTTTGATACTCTTCCGGTATTCATTCCCATGCTATGGATTATTTTTCAAAGCTTTTTAAGGAAAGTGTGGTTCAAGATGTAGAGGCCCAAAATGAAGTTATTTCTGTCATACCTGCTATTATTTCGGAGGATGAAAATCAGGCCCTCCTCAAACCCATTGATAGGGATGAATTGAAAACTGTGGTCTTTGGAATGAGCACCGGTAAAACTCCCTGGTCCAGATGGCTTCCCAATTGAGTTCTTTCAGGCTTTCTGGGACTCGCTTAGAGGAAGATGTAAGGGTTGTTGTTGAAGAATCCAGAGAAAATAAGAGAATGCTTAAAGCTATAAACCACACGTTCATTACCTTGATTCCAAAAGGGGAGGAGGGGGTTCATATTTCAGATTATAGGCCTATTGCCTTATGTAATGTGGTGTACAAAATACTCACAAAGGTAATGGCTGAGCGCCTAAAACCTCTTCTTCACAACATTATCTCCTCTGAGCAAGGAGGCTTTGTTGAGGGACGACAGATTCTGGATGGGGTGGTTGTGGCCCAGGAAGCAATCCATTCAATGCACACTTCTGGTAATAAAGGGATGTTCATTAAATTGGATATGTCAAAGGCTTATGATAGGGTTGAATGGAGCCTCCTGGCTAAAATGATGGCAGCCTTCGGCTTCTCTCAGGGCTGGATTGAGTGGATCATGAGCTGTGTCTCTTCCCCGACTTACTCTGTGCTTATCAAGGGCCTTCCTTCGCAACCTTTTGGAGCTTCTCGAGGTCTGCGCTAGGGGGATCCCTGTTCCCCTTATCTTTTTCTCATTCTGGCTGAAGGTCTTGGCAGACTTTTCTCGAGGAGAAGACAACAAGGCAGATTATTGGGTATTAGGGTGGGGGATGAAGTTGTATCGCACCTGCAGTTTGTGGATGACACTGGTTTGATGGGAGTAGCCAACATCAGGGAAGCTAGAACGATTAGGGATACTCTTAATGTCTATCTCAGGGCTACTCAACAGGTCATTAATGACAAGAAATCCAAAGTGGTCTTTTTTAATTTGGAGCAAAGGCTTCAGAACAGAATTTTAGAAATCCTGGGATTCACTAGGACTTCTCTCCCTGTGGTTTACTTGGGTATCCCCTTGCACTTCAAGAGGCTGAAATTAGACACTTGGAGGAATATGCTGGAGTGTATCAAGGACAGAATTAATCACTGGTCTCACAAGTGGTTAAGTTATGGTGGCAGATTAACGTTCTTACAGTCAGTCATTCAAGCCATGCCAATCTACAAATTTTCTATCCCTGGCTGCCCCGCTTACAATATGGAAAGAGTTGGACAGATGGCTAGGAAGTTTTTGTGGGAAGGAGCTAAAGGAAAAAGAAAGTGGGCCTTAGTGGGTTGGGATAAAGTCACCCAACCCAAGGTAAAAGGTGGGCTGGGACTGAGAGGATCCAAGTTAAATAATCAAGCCTTGGCTGGAAAGTTGTACTCGGAGGTGGATTTCCCAACCAACTTCCTTATTCAGTAGAATTCTAACGAGTAAATATTTGGGTCAAGTTAACCCCAATGAGGTGGGCCGTTTTCCTCTGGATGGTACTGGATCCTTAGTGTGGCAGGCTCTCAAGCTAGGATCTCAAGTTATTAAAGATCAACTATTTTGGAAAGTGGGGAGAGGGGAGAAGGCCCGTTTTTGGACTGATTCTTGGGATCAGTACCCACCCATCATTGTTGAATTCCTCGAGTTACTTCCAATAAAATCTGCCATAGAAATCATGGGTTGGGTCCAAATTGAAAGTTATTTCAACACTTCTCATCTGGGGGAGTATAAGTTTAAGAAGTTTAAGAGGTTGGAGGAGTGGCCAATTCCAATCCCCCGGAGTTGGCACCCATCTTAACCAAAATCTTGACAGAAAGGTTTCTCACAGGGAGAGACGAGGAGGATGAATTAGCTTGGGGCTATGGGAGCCTTGGTGTTTATACAATGAAGGACGGATATGACAAGATCCTCCTAGACCCTCCCCCCCATTCTTTTTCGGTTGAGGATTGGAGAAAGATTTGGCACTCTAAGGGCTGGCCGAAAGTAAACTTTTTTGCTTGGCAGTTTATGCACAATGGTATTCTCACTTTTGACAATCTCAGATGTAGAGGAATCATCGGCCCTTCTCAATGTGTTTTATGCCACAAGAACGAAGAAACAACTGATCACCTGATGTTTGAGTGCCCTTTCACGCGTGAGATTTGGAAGCGCTGGCTCTCTCATTATAAAATCCAGGTTAATGGTGACATGAATCGGACTAATATTTGGGAAAGATGGAAGCGGGGTAGATTTACATCCAAAGCTCTTCAAATTGGGTGGGAGCTTGGTTTATACTTCATTTGGTGGCAAGTGTGGTTGGAGAGAAACGCTAGAATTTTTAGAGAAACCTTTTCCTCGCTAGATGGAGTTTGGCAGGTCATCTGGAGCAAAGTCACAGAAACTGTTGCCGTCTACGCTAAAGAGGAAACTCAGGTTGTTCCTGGGCCAATGGAAGAGGGAGTTGACCAACGAGAGGGACAGAACAGAACCAGTTGGAAATCACCCCTAGAAGGCTGGATTAAAATCAATACTGATGGAGCTGCAAAGGGCAATCCGGGTAGCGCCGGTATTGGCGTGGTCTGCCGAAATCATGAGGGATCAGTGCTTTATTGGGAACTGCAGGGTTTGGGTAGAGCCACAAATAATGAAGCAGAAGCCATTGCTATCAAATCTGCCTCTATTTGGGCAGTTACTCAGGGTCACAGGAGGATAATTCTTGAATCTGATTCTCAAATTCTGGTTGGAGCTCTAGACTGCATGAGGAACTTTTCGTTGAACGCTTGGAGGTTGAGGATTCTGGTCTCTCAAATCAAGAAATTATGGAGGGAATTAGATGATGTGATTCCAATATATGTGAGCAGAGATTTAAACAAAGCGGTCGATTTCCTGGCTAAGATGGGTGCTGCGAAAGAGGTAGGGGTGCAGCTGCACAGTGACATGCCTATTGAAGATGAGGTGATTAGGCAGGGCCTTGAAAGATCCTTGAGACAATGATCAATGAAAAAGCTAAGGGTGGTTTTTGTCACGATTTCGTGACCTGTTGCGCCATCGCGGCCATTGGCGGTAAGCTGTCGCGATATCGCGACATGTTGCGTCGTCGCGGCTGCTGGAGAAAAGTTGTCGCGATATCGCGACATGTTGCGCTGTCGCGGCCGATGTGGGAAAGTTGTCGCGATATCGTGACATGTTGCGCCATTGCGACCATCGAGGAAAAGTTGTCGCGATATCGCGACATGTTGCGCCGTCGCGGCCAAGGGAGGAAAGTTGTCGCGATATCGCGACATGTTGCACCGTCGCTGCCGCCGAGGGAAAGTTGTCGCGATATCGCGACATGTTGCGCCGTCAGGCCGCGAGGGAAAGTTGTCGCGATATCGCGACATGTTGCGCCGTCGCGGCCGATGGGAAAGTTGTCGCGATATCGCGACATGTTGCGCCGTCACGGCTGAGTGGGAAAGTTGTCGCGATATCGCGACATGTTGCGTCATCGCCAAGGGAGGAAAGGAAAAGTTGTCATATCGCGACATGTTGCGCCGTCAAAAGTTGCCGATACGACATGTCGCGAGGGAAAGTTGTCACGATTTCATGACATGTTGCGCCGTCACTGCCGTCGAAGGAAAGTTGTCGCGATTTCGCGACATGTTGCGCCGTCACGGCCAAGGGAGGAAAGTTGTCGCGATATCGCGACATGTTGTGCTCCGCATTTTCTGTGACATGTTGCGTCGTCGCTGCCGTCGAGGGAAAGTTGTCGCGATATCGCGACATGTTGCGCTGGCGCGGCCAAGGGAGGAAAAGAGGTAGGGGTGCAGCTGCACAGTGACATGCCTATTGAAGATGAGGTGATTAGGCAGGGCCTTGAAAGATCCTTGAGACAATGTTCAATAAAAATGCTAAGTGTGGTTTTTGTCATGATTTCGCGACCTATTGAGCCATCGCGGCCATTGGCGGTAAGCTGTCGCGATATCGCGACATGTTGCGTCGTCGCGACTGCTGGAGAAAGGTTGTCGCGATATCGCGACATGTTGCGCTGTCGCGGTCGATGCGGGAAAGTTGTCGCGATATCGCGACATGTTGCGCCGTCGCGGTCGCCGAGGAAAAGTTGTCGCGATATCGCGACATGTTGCGTCGTCCAAAGGAGGAAAGTTGTCGCGATATCGCGACATGTTACGCCGTCGCGGCCGCTGGAGGAAAGTTGTCGCGATTTCGCGACGTGTTGCGTCGTTGTGGCCGCTGGTGGATTTTTGTCGCGATATCGCGACATGTTGCTCCGTCGCGGCCAAGGATGGATTTTTGTCGCGATTTCGCGACAGGTTGACTTTTTTGCGGTCAGAGGAGTCTTGTGTCGCGATTTCGCGACTTGTAGCTTTTTCACGGATAGAGGTGAAGTTGGTGTTTGTTGCGTGTTTTCGCGATAAGTTGTTGTAACAGACCTATCAGCTCTCTCAGCTAGCTTGGTTTTGGTTCAAGAGATTTGGATCCTGTGCAAATCTTCCTCTTCTCTTGTAATCATGTGCTTTCATTGTTTTCGGCTGGGATGGGTCTTATCCCAATTGTAACTGATCAATGTTTTAATACAAGTTTTTTTCAATTTTTTCAAAAAAAACATATTTAATCGTAGAAAATTCAAATATCATTTAACTATTTCTTAAATTAAGGATTGAAGTACATGTTAAACTTATTTAATATCTATAAAATAAAAAATATAATATATATTTATGTCATAATTAACCATTGTGACAAAAAAACAAACCCATATACAAATTTTATGTTAATATTTATAATATTCATAAATTAATATATTTATACGATAATTAATTACTATATCAGAAAACAAACAATATATTTAAAAACAAATAATATATCTTTAATATTGTCCCTAGGAAGACACCTAAGTTGTATGTTGTTGTTTCATCCTGGTGACCTCAATTCAAATCATGGAAAGGTTGGTTTCCTAATACCTTAGAAAATATAACCGAATTATACCATCCATTATATTTTACATTACTTTAAAAAAATTAAAATAATTTTTTTTTTAATACTTGGGAAAATATAATATAATATTTAATTTAACTAGATATTATAAAATATTTTTTATTGAGTAAATACTTCTTATATATTTTACATTACTTAAAAAAAATTAAAATATATATTTTTTTAGGAAAATATAACATAATATTTAATTTAACTTAATATTATAAAATATTTTTTTATTGAGTTGCACATATACATATCCGCATGATGTGGTCTACTGGCAAGGACGCCACTTACATTATTCATTTAAATTTTACCATAATACTAATTTTTTTTTTGAATAATACATATGTAAGGGTATTCTTGTAATATTTTTAAGTATAATTTTTTTTTTTTAATTTTAATTTATTTAGTAGAGAAGTTAACTAGCTCAATCAAATCACCTATCAACCAATACTTGACCCATGACCTATTCCTTTTTTATAATTAATTTTTGATGCAAACTTTATGCACGGGCGCATAACTGTTGCAAAATAACAGCCACGTTTAAATGACGTTAAAAGTTGGACTCCCATCTACATACTAGACTTTGTTAAACCATTTATTACCACTACCACCTATTTAAAAAGTATAAACAAGCCCAACTAAACTAAACCATTTAGTGCTACAACATCTGCTAATACTTGAACAACGTCTCCTTATCATATCCTTTCAGGTTTTCAGATGTCAACTCCCCCATCTAATCTATGCAGTTCCCTTACTTTTCCATTTTCTAATGAACAGGTGCTAAACCGGTGAGCCCGGTGTTAAAATTCGTCACACCACACCCTGCATAAAATGCCTAACTCAAACATTTGTTTCAAAAAAAAATATTGGCTTGACCGTCATTTTTTTTTCCTAATGGCATGGCCGGTAAAAAGGTTGCGGTTGCTTTGGCCGCAAGAAATTTCAAAAGATCCGTTGAAACGCAGATTCTTTTCCCAAGCAAATTCGAGGCCCCGCCTGAAACACCGGATACTTGAAAGAAGTCTCTGAAACGAATTCCAAATCCGTTCTTATCCTTTTTCAGCCATCTTTCCGGCTTGAATTCCAAATGCGACGCCTCTTTTGTGTCAGACGGCACCGGCATTGGCGGATACAGCCTCATAGATTCGCAGATCGCCGCGTGCAGATACTTTATCTCTCTCATTTCTTCATACCAGAACCCCGAAGCCTCCTTTTCTGCTCCAACCCTACCCTGGCTATTTCTCCATTAATTCCTTCTTCGACCTGAGGATGAGTCATGAGAGGACAGCAGCCAGAAAAACCACGTGAGCGCCGCAGACGTCGTGTCTCTCCCCGCCAAGATAAAGCTTATGACAATATCTCTCAGAAAATGGTCGTGCGACGCCTAGAAATCGCCGCCGGACTTATCATCCTCCTTTCTTTTGCGGATAACCTCTTCGGCGAAACCGTGAACTCGCTGGATTGCGTGCCGTAATGTCTTCTCGGAACCGAGGTTTAACATCCATCCGTTTTACCAGAGATCCCGGGGTTCGACCAATGCCTGCCAGTCACTATTTCATCAAGTAGGTATAATAATATTATTATTATTAGTTTTTTCCTTTTTTAATTTCTTATCATGTATATTATTGGAATTTTCTTTTTGTTTGGTGTTTTGTAAGGAACAGTCTATTTTATTCCACAGAACATGCCTGTAAATTATTTGAATTGTTGCTAGACATAAAAATATATATATATAGTTTAGATTATTGGCTAAATATTTAAAATAAAATTACCTTCAACGTTAAAACATTATTGCCATCTTTAGTAATCTTGATGTGACGTGTCATTTGTCTCTGTGTGAAAATGCCAAAGAATTGGCATTAACTCATATGTGGTTAGAGATTAACTTCATTAAACACAGTAATGTTATCGAGCTGGGACGTAGATGAAAGCCTTAACCACTATCGTCATAGCAAGGTAGGAGCACCTAAGGTGGGATGAGAACCATCAATCCAAGGCAATTAGTATCGTGACGTAAGTGGCTATGTAATGAAGACAAAACAATGGTCCAAGATTCCAACGATTCCAAACTTGTAAGCTTTAGGCTAGATGTCATTGAAGGGAAGTTAGCTGGATTAATTAAATCTCCCATGCAGTTGGAACGCTGTAAGCCACTCATGATATTTCTATGTTAGAAATACGGTAAGCCGGCCCTCGTCGTATCCCTGAAAATTGACTTTAATTGTGTTTCCAGTTATATTTCATTTTTTTAAAATAATAATGATGATGGAAGGGAGTGAAAGGGCTTTTTATATAAGAAGCATGCACAATATAGCGCCAGATGGGGACATACGTAATAGGTTACGTTTCTTTAAGAAAGCAGTAAAAAAGTATTGTAGATTTTAACCGTTCCGATAGGTTTAATAAAAATGGATATATATATATATTATTAAGTATAATGAGGTATAATAATAAGGATTTTAAAAAAGTTTGAAAGACAATAATTCCATTTTATAATAGATTTGGGCAACACTTTTATTTTCCATTTTATAAAAGACTTTAAATGTAAAAGACATTGGTACGACAACTTCTTTAAATTTACAATTTTTTATTTATAATATTTTTTTATTTATTTATTTTTAATTATAATAATTATAATATATATTTTAAGTTTTAATTTAAAAAAAAAAAAAAATTCTAATTTTTTTAAGATTTTATTGTCTGTGTTCAACTGGGAGAAGTATTTGGGCCAATATATGCCCTAAAACTCATTGTGAGGAGTATCCCAGGATTTTTTATTTTATTTTTAATAATATTATTTAATTATTTACAATAATAAATTTTATAGTCTTTAATATTATTATTTTATTATATTAATTATTTTTTAAAATTTGTTATGTGGGATTGATATGGCCCCAATTGTATTATCTTATGACCACATAGTGATAGTACAACAACTTGGCTATTATACATTAGAACCTCCATCCTAACATCCTATTCATTTGTAATGATGTCATATGTAGATGTTAATAGTTAGTACTAATCAGGGTAGGATTATATAATGTACTACCTTCTCAAGTGGGAGGCATCTTGAATCTTAAATTAGAGTTTTGCTCTTAAAAGAGGAAGCCCCTTGAAGTGGCCCGCAATATTGTAAGTTCTTTTATGATTTAATAAAAATTGTGTTTCCTCTATTACTTGCATATTGTCCTCTCTATTGCTTGCATGTTCTAGTACTATTGTCTAACTACATTCAGGTTCTTAACATCTTGTATCAGAGCTCCTTCTAGGTCCATATTCATCATTGTATGTGCCACTTCATAACATTATTAAATATATGTATGCACATTTTGTCAAACACTTTGCGTGCAACTACAAAATAACACAGATTGATAATACTAATTTACTAAATGCAGACATATCAATTTGCCTGCCTACAGTCCCATCTACTGCCCCCGTTGCTCCAATTGCTTTTGACACTTCTCTCTTATCGACTCCTTGGCATGGCAATTGTTCCTCCGCACCATCAGAATCCGCACTCTCCTCAGCCAGTGCATCAATGTCTCCTTTGTCTTCTTCAAACGACTCCAATGATAGGACTTTCGTTGTTGTTCTCTTCTTCATTGTTGCCTTCCTCCCATTTTTGCTTTTTTTGTTGGTCCAATCTTTGTCTGTGGGTCTACATGTACCTAAGAGAAAATAGTGGGCGATCCTTCTGGTATCATCTGAGGAAGATTCAATCCAGGAAACTAAATCTTTTCATATGTTGTGGCATCTAGAAGTAACGCAATGGCGTGAAACACCATTGAAAAATTTGTTGTGTACCACAACAAAAAATTTTGTATGCAATATGATAGAAAAGTTGCCCAACCATATTTTTCTTCGGCCATAACTCTTTTCGAGGCTCTTTGTTCATCGAATAACTTGGACATGATTACATTCATCGTGCACATTGGAGTACGGTGGTGAGTTTCCCAATGATGGAGGAACAAATTAAGAGGCCAAAGGAGACTACAATCAATGCAATTCTGCAATACATCATGCACTTGTACGACACCAACTCTCCTACACCCTTACGACAAACAATAATTGCTCACTTGAATGTAAGTACTTGTATGACAAGTACGATAGGTTGGACTCCACTTGAACGACAAGTGTACAACAATGTTAGCTATACACTTGTATGATGTTCTCTCACTAGAATGGCACACAAAAATCCACTAGAATGACACAACCAAAAACTCCATTTGTATGGTGGCGTTCGTATGACGTCCTTGACTACAACTCTCTCGTATTGCGATCTAACTGCAACACTTCCACATGTGCACACAAAACTCAATGCACACACAATATACCAACTAACAACATCAATATCATGCACAAAACATACACATCACAGGAATAAGGGATGAATTATCATTGTATTACTTTGTTGTACAACATGTACATCACATAGTATCTCTAACAACAATACAATACACAAACTAGATGTTCTATGTACATACTCTCTCCTCTCCTGGCATACAGTCTATGGCATGATCTCCTTAATGACACAAGATACTCGAACAATTGAATGGGGGTCCTATTTATTGTTGGGCCTTGGCTGTTGCCAACAACGGTCTTCTAGGACACCTCACCACAATTGTTTCCCCCTTCGCATGTATGTGACACACCTTAATCAGACATTATATTATATTGCAACATATCAATGATGATGTCACCACTCTTTGACGTCTCTTACAAAATTGCATTACATTTGGATTTCATTTCATTACATGTGCATCTAATTTTCCATTCCCATTTACATTTGACTCTTATTACTAATATATACGCTAAGTTTTTGACTTGACAAAATTTGCTTCTACATCCACCCCCCTTTAGCTTAGTCGATGTCCTTATCAATGATTGCCTTTGCTTTTGGGGACTTGGGTTATGCTGAGGAGTCAAAATAGTAATACCTCCAAGCTCATGGAATTGTAGTTTGAAAGCCTCATTTTCTCCCTTCAATCGTTTGGCATAGGCTTGGTATTGAGCCCACTTCATGTCGTATTGACTTGCCTTCTGCTCAATATTTGCCAACCTAGCCTTCAACTCAGCTTTCTTCAGGGTTTCCATAGCCAACTGCTTGTCCTTTTCTGCTATCAGCTGATCACGATGTTGGTCCTCCTTATTCTTCATCTCTAACAGCTGCTCTCTGATTGAGCATTCTAACTTCAGCTGCCCTATCAACTGGTCCTACTCCTGCATCTTAGTCTTCTCCTCAACCTAGCTAGTTTTGCTTTGTCATCCTCCTACACGTATTGATGTCGTCCTTCAAATTCTTGTAGTTGGTTAGCAAATTATTCGCTTGCTTTATGGATTTTCTCCACTCCTGTGGCTAACTATTGAATCAAGTATGCCAAAAAGTTTATTTTGGCATACATCTTCACCAACTTAGATGCAAGTTTAACATACTTGACACCTGCTTCATCTTTTGGGCAAGTTCTCATGTTTCCTTCATCAATGTAAAATTGTGTTGGTTGCTTATATAATGTTTGGGTTCCTTCTGGCATATTCTACACACCAATCATGATTCTAATGCTACCAGTCTCTAACTCCCATAGATGCGTTTGACTTATGTCAACATGTTTCTTCATCCACTCCTCATCTTGAACCCATTGTATCAACTTGCCTAATGTGTTTTCTATCATCAGCTACCATTTTCGCCATTTTCCCACACATCTGAATTGGAACTCCAATATCGCTCTATCCAAGGCTCTAGACATCTTGAAACATACATCAACCTGCTCATTGATACAATCCTCTAGAGTTGGTGGTTTCCTAAAATTTGACACTTCTATTAAGAAATGCTCACTCGCATCCAACTCCATGTCTATATCATCTCCTTTGATAGTTTCCTCCACATCCTCTCCACCTTGTCCTGATAGGTTGATCGGTCTTATTGTTGCCTTGCCTTGTTGCATTGGTTGTTTTGCATTAGTTGCCATTGTTTCCTGCTCTCTTTGGCTCTTGCTCCAACAATCGACTATTATCTCCTCTACACATCGCTCTAATCTTTGATGCAGCCTGATTTCCCTTTTCTCTTCTCTTCTGGCACAACTGGTGTTCGTACCGTCTCAAGTATTGTAGATGGGATGTCAATTTGCACCTCTTCATCTAGTGGGGGTGAACCACATGGATCCATCTGCTATGCAAACTACAATTGACTGTTATCCAAACTATTAGGCATATGGACATTCTCCACCCTGAAACTCCTTGCACCTTCCTCTCGTGCAATGTCCACTATAGTCTATTCCTTTGCATCCACATCCACCACAATAGGTATATGTGCTTGCTGCGCAACTCTCTCCTTCCACTCTTGCGCTCTTATATCCGTCCGTTGCTCCATCTATGCAACATCTCTTGGCTCTTGTACCCCTTGCACAACCTCTTCTTGAGTCATCCTCTTCTCTTTAGCATGTTCCTGCACAACTTGACTCTCCCGAGATGCAAGAATTTTCCTTTCCACTAGTGTGTATGGCATTCCATGCTCCCTGCTTCTAGCTTCCTCCATCTGTCTCTTTTTACCACTTCCTTTTGGTGTGGTTTGCTATGAGGTTTTTGCTTGTGACCTCTGTTGATGGTGAGGTTGAGCTTCCATCTACTGTTGCTCTAACCTCCTCCGCCTCTTTTCTATTTGCATCAACTTTTCCTTTTGCGGTTGGTCCTCAAATTCCTATGAATCTACACTTTCCTCTTTCAAAAGCTCCCAATCCTTCCTCTTCCTCAACTTACCCTTCTTTTTCTTGATGGGGGTAGTTGGCTTGGTCAATGGCATTGAATGGACCCATCGCCATATGGTTGGCTGATGCTCCAAAATCACCCTTGGTAGATTCAACCTAGGAAATTGCATCTTCTCCTATGTCATGGCGTTCATCATGAGAGAAATGGCATGGAAAGCCATTGAAAAATTCCTAGTATACCGCATTAGAAATTTCCTAATGTGGTATGCCAAATATGTCACCCAATCATACACAACTCTAGCCATTATCCCTTCCATGTATAGGATAAGCCAAACAGGCATCTCTTTTAGATCTCTGCTTCCCTAAGAGTTTTGACATCACCACATTCATTGCACGTTGTAACTTTGGTGTCTTGAGCTGTTGCATATTTAGCCCGTGATTCCCATGCTTCAACAGTTTAGCCACCTCCTCTGGACTGAGATCAATGACTCGATTTATCATCTCCTGCCATTGGTGCAATTCCACTGCTCGCTTTCTCATTGGTGCTCTTGAGCTTGGCAACCCAAATTTCTCCTAAAGTTGCCTAGTGAGAAGATTATTTGCACTTTCCGATCACCAATCATTACTCGACTCCTATGATGTTGTTGGTCATATGTTTGCAGCATTTGCAATAAGTACTCAAAAAAATCCTTGAAGTTCGAAATCTGTAGTAGGTGCACTCTTCCATTCTTGAATGTAGTCTTCAATGGGTGGTCACGATCATTCTTATTCCACCACTATCAACAAAACTCCCCTGTTGGCTGTTGCCATGTTATCTTGTGCAAATGCATTCTCCCTTTCTTTACCTTTCTCTTGAGGTGCAACTTATTTTTGTCTCTCCCTTTGAGTGATGGATCTCGGCCTTTCACCATGCTACCTACCCATACTGTCCTGTTTAGGTTCCTGGCCGTGCCCTCTCCTTTGCACACACCTGTTCTACAAATCCTTTCCTTGTAGCAACTCCAACCTCTTCATTGCGTGAATGAGATCTCGATTGTAGCTTTGGTTTTGGTCGAGCCTTCCGCTGCTACTCCACTTGGTGTATCCTTTCTGCAATACCTAGTCGCTTTTGCATCCTTTCGATTCTGAGCAACTCCGACTATGACTGCAACTATGTTTGTATGGCACCTATTGTACACTTAGTCCTCTTGTACGATAAATTTTACTTTTGCTTGTACGATGCTACTGTACAACTTTGCTTTTTTGGTAGTCTTCACTTGTACGACAACATTGGAGGTTGTTGCACTTGTACAATACCCTTTAGGCCCGCACTTGTACAACAATGTTTATACGACATAGTTTCGATTGTTCACTTACCACTTGTATGAGATGGTTTGTATGGCAGCCTGAAGACAACCTCTGCCCTTGTGAGTTGCCTGCATCACCTTGCCGTCCGTAAAAATGCAACAATTTTCCAACCCTTTTCACCTGCAACTGGAAAAATATTCTTCCCTCTGTTTGTATGCCTCCAATTCTACTTTCTTTTGCTACAATTCCACCTCAAATTCACCTCAGTGCACATGCATTCAGTCACTCTTACAAACGACTTCCTTCCACTAGCAGTTGTTTGTGCCTTCTGCAACTCACCTTCCTCCACAACTACTTCGTACAATTCACTCCTTTTCAATGTTGTGTCTTCTCTTTTGTCTCCTTTCATACGCACTGCTTCTTTTGCTCGCTCTCCATTGGTTCTGAACATTGAATGTTGAAGCTTCTACCCCAATGCAACTATTTATAATGCTAGTGGAGGGAAAAATCCGTTGGTGCCTTCATGCATTAATTTCCCAATAATCGTTAGTTCATCGCCTCGCCACCTTTGCATGAATTGAGTGGCGTACTTTTTTTGTCTTTTTCAAATTTTATATTATTATTTTTCTAAGGGATGACATGTCTAATGTTAATTTCATCGTACAATTTATATGGCCACCCCAACTACCACTTCTATTACCATTTTTGGCAACGGATCAACCTCTTCTTCTTGATAATGTCCTTTCGACTGATTTGTTGTTTGACCTGCATTTGCACGACAATCTTCTCCTTGGGCTGCATTTGTACGGTCCTCTATTGTACCATCACTTCCACCTGTAAAGCCTCCCTCACTTGAACTTGTTTGACCTCTATTTGTATGACGTGCACCATTTGTATAACCTGCTTTATTTGTACGACCATCCATTGTACGACTCCCACTTGTATGACAATGTGATGTACAAGTGTTCTCCCTTCATTTGTATGGTCGATTGCGCTACCTCTTCTTTCCATATCTTGCCATGGTAGATTCAACTATTCATCATTTCTCCTTTGTCTTTGTTGTTGCTTTTTCTTCTTCTTCTCCTTTGCAACGATACACCAAGATTAGGCATGTTTCTTTCTTCATTTCTTTCCTCTGGGCAATCCTCCTTGACTTGGGATTTCCTACCACTTCCTCCAGGTTATTTGAGGTCTGTTTGTAATCTCCTTTGATTCCTTGAACATTTATTTCTAAGGTGTCTTTCATTTGGACGCAAACCAAGCGGCGGTCTTGACAGGCCATCGTGATGGTTATGTTGTAACTAGTTGTTTACAATGCCACCAGAGGAAGGTCCTGATGGGCTATCTTGCCGATTGCGAAGCCTAGAGGTAGCTAGAGGGAAAATTCTTCCTCTCAAACTATCAAGAGGGAGACCAACCAAACTCCTCCCTTGGCCGGGCAAACTTAGGTGGCTGAGAAGACCTGACGGCCTTCCCAAACTGTCTAAGTTGCCTATTCCCTCTACTAATACTGGAGTGTCTAGTAGTCCTTGTGAACTACTAGGACCCCCTACTTCATCAATTGCATTTACTGGCGTGTCATCCAATCTCCTTATCCACCTTCTCTCCTCGGAGTTGGTTTGTTGGTGATTCCCCTCTTCCATCTAGGGAATTGTTTGGGGTCTTGGTGTGCTTCTCCTTACTCATCTTTTGAGTCGTGATCTTGAGCTTGAACTACTTGAAATATTAGAACTTGTGGAAAACATATAATTGGTATCCCTTCGCCGTTAAAAAAAAAAAAAAAAAAAAAAACAAAAAAAAAACCAAAAAAAAAAAAAAAAAAAAAAAAAAAAAAAAAAAAAAAAAATTTCCCTTCCATCTCCCTCCTAAGATGTAGGTGTTTCAAAAATGTCCTTCCACAATATATTGGTTGCCTCTTCTCTTATCACTCTTTGTTGCTCAAGATTATTCAACACTTCTTGCCTTCTTATCTCTCTTGCCTCCAGACCCTCTATCATTATTACAGTTTGTTGATCAATTTGCTCCCTCATCTGTGCATTAGGCCTTTGGACTCGCTTGCATTCTTCTTGTAATTGTTGTGTCTCTAGGCGTATTTGTTGGTGTTGAATACCAACTTGTGCAAGCAAACTCATCCCCTCGTACTCACTGCCTTCGCTCTGAGGTTCATGATTGGGTGGCTCTCTTCTTGCAACCGCCATTCTTTGCACATCTTCATCACTAAGTAATCTCGGCTTTCTTTCTTCCCCCGTGTTTGGAAATCATACATGCACCCATATTCACCTTTGCTTCGTGGGAAGGGGTTCCAACTCTTCTTGTTCAATTATGGGCTTCTCTTCTCCCACATTCCCAAACAACCAATCTAGCCCTAGATCACTCTCTTCTTCTACACCATCTTCCCTTTTGATCAGGCTTGGTTCTCCCTCTTCCCAAACCACTATTCCTTCAAAAGCCTGTGAAAGTTGATTTGGTGCTGCAATCAACCTTCCTACACTCTTTTTGTCCTCTTTTCCTAGCTCGAGACCAACCATGTTCACTTGTGCTTTCATTTTATATGGCTTCAATCTCGAACCATGAACTGTGTTGAGAATTACTATCTCATCTAGTTTTTGCAAGCTCACTGCACCATTGTCCATCATTTCCACTACCTGGAAGAATCCAAGCCATAAAGTCTTCAACTTTCCTGAGCTTGATTTCGCACTTGCCATTATACCTCAATACCAAGTCACTTGGGTTCAATTCCATCTTCCATAGGTGCTTGTCATGCCACAACTTCCTTCAATGATAGGCAATCCTCGTTGCCCATTGTGCAATCACCCTTTTCTCGTTCAGTTTGACTAGTTCTTTTAGCCTCTTCTCTAGGCTCTCCTGGTCACCAAGACGGTTTTGTACAACCACTCTTAAACTCGGTACTAAGAACTCCACTCACACTACTACTTCCTGTCCATACATCAATTGGAAAGGCATGTGGTTTGTTGTCGGCTTAAATGTAGTTTTGTATGCCCACATAATTGCTAGCAATCTCTCCTCCCAATTAGCACCCTCAACTCCACAAGTCTTGTACATGATGGAAACCAAGATTTTGTTCATTGCTTCAGCCTACCCATTTGTTCTAGGATAATATGGGCTTGACAACGAGTGCAAAATCTTGAATTTTGTGGTCAACTTCTAAATGATCTCATTGATGAAATGTCCACCTTTGTCACTTGTCAACTGCAAAGGTATCCCAAACCTCGTGATCACTTGTTCATACAAGAAATGAGTTGTACTTTTTATAGAATTATTAGGCAATGCCCTTGCCTCTACCCATTTCATCAAGTATTCAATTGCCACCACAATGTACCAACACTTTCCTCTCTAGCTTGTTTGCAAAGGTCCAACAAAGTCAAGACCCCATCTTTCAAATAACTCCTATGGTTGCAATGGGTGTAATGGCATAAATTTCATGTGCAACATTTTCCGTGTTCGTTGGCACGTATTGTGTGCCTTCACAAACACTTTTGCATCGTAATAGAGGGTGGGCCACCAGAGCCATGCCATAAGCACATTCCTTGCCGTCACATTTGGCCCCATGTGCCCTTTTCCAATTCCTCATGAGCTTCTCTCAATATTGCATTCACTTCTTCCATTATGCACTTCTCAATATCCCATCAGGCCCCATTTTTATATAACAAGACAACAATCAATTGGAATGGTGATTTGATGATGATTTTTTTCCTCTCCACTGCCATCATCTCCTTTGGCAACTCCCCTATTGACAAGTATTCACCAATCAACTTGTACCTCGACGATAGCGCATTGATTGGAAATAAATGAGCATCAAGAAACTCGTTTGATTCTCCTTCAATAGGTTCTCCCAAGCGAGTCCTTGACTGTTAAACTGCTATTACATGTTTCTTCCCAGGTCTCACCACCACCTAGGATACAAACACCTGTAACGTGACGAGCCACCTGCTAACTCGCTTGTGAATAGTCAATTTATTGATCAGATACAACAATGTTTGATGATCTACATAAAAAGCAAAAGGGTTGGCCAACAAATAATGCCTAAACTTTTGGATTGCATAGACCACCCTAAAGCTTCCCTCTCTATTTTGTTGTAGTTCTTTTTTGCCCTTAACAACAACCGACTAGAAAAATAAATGGATTGATCCAGCCTAAATTGGCCCTCTTGGGCCAATGCACATCTAATTGCAAAATTGAATGCATCAACATGGATATGAAATTACTTGTCACAATCTAGAAACACCAAAAAGGGTGTGCAAACCAACTTTGCCTTTAGCTCCTCGAAGACCTTATGATGCTCCTTTGTCTATCGAAAAGGAACATTCTTGCACATCAAAGCATCTAATGAGTGGGATACTTGGATGAAATTCTTGATAAATCATCGATAATATCCAACTTGTCCTAAAAAAGGACTTCAACAAGCTCATGTTGTATGGTTCCTCCATACTCAGCACAACGTGAATCTTGTCAAGATCCATCTTCAGCCTCTCACATACTATGTGTCCCAACAACTTACCATACGGTACCAACAACTTGCACTTCTTGGGGTTCAATGGCAATTGAACATTGATGCACTGCCTCATGCACTCTTCTAGCGCCTTCAAATGCTTGTCCTTCTTCCCATGTAATGACCAATCATCCAAGAAGACTTTAAACTTTTTAGTGGACATTTGTTAAAAAATGTACAGAATTATTCTTTGAAACATGGTTGGGGCATTACATAGACTGAATGACATTCAATGATATGCATAGATGCCATTCTCCACCAC
Source organism: Wollemia nobilis (assembly GCA_028583015.1). NCBI lineage: Eukaryota > Viridiplantae > Streptophyta > Pinopsida > Araucariales > Araucariaceae > Wollemia > Wollemia nobilis. The sequence goes on from JAQPPZ010016831.1 coordinate 4,729,736, forward strand.
AAATGTTATCTTCAACTTATCTTCCTCGGTAATGCTTATCTAATTGTAGCCGAAGAACCCACCCAAAAATGAGTAAATTTCATATCCATGTACCTCTTCCAAGATTGAGTTACTGAATGGAATTGGAAAGGGATCCTTAATTGTTACAATATTAAGACTTCAAAAGTCCACACATATGCGGATTTGATTTGCTTCTTTCTTCAAGGTAATGACAATTGGCAACACCCACTCACTCATTGTAACCTTGAAAATTATGGCAGCATCCAACATATTTTGAATTTCTGCATTCACCAAGGTTGCATACTTAGGATTCATCCTATATTACCTGCTCCTTATTGGTAGTGCACCTGGAACCAACTGAATCTGATACACACATTTTGGGCAGTATCCCTTTCAAATCCTTGTATGTCCATGCAAAGACTTCCTTGTATTGCAAAAATATTTTGGAAGTTGCTGCTTTCAATACTGGGTCCCACTCATCTCTGCAATGCATTATCTTTTCTTCCCCTTCACCGAGGTTTATTGGATCTATTTTTGGCCCTTCATAATTTACAATGTTAGGTTCATTTGCTGCTTTAACCACGTGCTACGGGTGAGTTGGCTTTTCATCAATCATCGCATCACCAACAATATACTCTGCGAAGTTCTTCGGGAAAGTCCACTTTTCTTTCTCTTCATCTTTTGGTGCAGATCTTTCCTTCTTACTACTTTCACCGACCTTTTGTTTATCATGGTCTTCATCATTCTCCTCTACCTGAATACAAAGATAATTTGGCAGAAACACTTCATAATCCTCCATCTGCCAATGAAGTTGGTTGCCCGAACTCTCTTCATCCCCCATACTTCCAACTGCAACACTTCTTCATTTAGTTCATATCTATTGCCTTCATCTCAAGATAAACTCCCTGACTTGTCGGTTGTCGTGAGATCCTTGCTCATGGATTGATTCTTCAAGTTAATCATATACTTGTGCTACCCCTTTTTGAATGTTAGTCGGTCCTTCTCCCAATTGTGACTTACCTTGGCCATGTGTAGCCAACCTCTTCTCAACACTGCATCATATGCTGGTTTTTGCATTGTGATCACAACAAAATCCATGATACACTCTGGGTCAACTATTTTTACTTTTTGAGCCATTAAGACTCCTTTAATTTCAATCCCATACTAGTCTGCACCATACAATTTGAAATTTGGAGACCATAAGAATGGTGCTCCAATCTCTCGTCAAGTCTTCTCATGCAGTACATTGACACTTGACCCCCGTCGACGGTCACCTGCATCAACTTATCTAGAAAATTCAATATGAATTACTGTTGGCTTTTTACCAACATCAATCATTAATACTGTTGGATCAATAAACTGATCTCTTCTCCTCATAGTTGCTTCTTGCTAGCACTGCGACTCTACTACTCTCCTTGGCCACATCATTTCTCCTATTGTCGCATAGAGCTTCGATATGGTGCTAAGTAAGCTTGAGACTTTGACTTCTACCATCATATATAATACTTGTGTTGTTAGCTCATGTGTGGATGACTTATCTTCTTCTATGGTGACTAGCTTTTCCAAGGGGTTGTTCTTGCCTAGCCTTTTTCATCTTTTCTTCTACAACATTGTGTGCTTCCTGCCATCTTTCCTTCTCTACGATAGGATTGGGGTATTGTTCATCTTTCTTTGCTTGACCCCTCGTAACTATGAGCACATTATTCTTCTTTTTGTTGCTTGTCTAGTGGAGGCTCCTCTATATCAATAAAATTGATGTTTTGCAAGTTACTCGAACTTGCCTTCTTCGGGCTATTTGCCTCCTTGTGATTGCCTAGAAAACACCATCAACACATCAATCCATTTTACCATTTTTGGCATTATCCCCAACTAACTAATTTTGACAATTTCTTGCGAAGTGCCCACACTCCTAACATCTTTGACACTGTATAATAGGCCTTCCGTCTATATCATATTGCAATTTACTTTGTCCTCGTATTTGCAGTTGTCTTCCCCCTTGGCGATTATTTTTGTATATGCCACTTGTTGTAGTTTGCCCATTTTTTGACATACTTGGTTTCTCTTCTTTATCTTCTTTTTGCACGGACAAGGTTTGGTGCTTTGAGCTTCTCAAATTAAATAGGCAATCTCCTATTGCATGCCCTGCAACCTCATATATTACAAAAGGCATTCTTTGGACAAGTGATATTTGTATGTCCTTTTGTCTTATAGTCCGAACACCAAATTTCTTGTCTCTCCTTTTCATCCTTTGCATCTTATACCATTATCTCCAAGTCTTTTCTCATGGCCTGGATTTCCACATGTAGACCATCACGGTCACTATCGGAATCTAAGTCCTTATAGTGACTCAAGCTTGTTGCCATCTATTTTGCTTCTCTTTCCAAAGTGATTGCTCTATTATATGCCTCCTCATATGTTGGTGGAGCTACCTTCAACTTCTTGTACCTCAATAGCAACTTATCTAGGAATCATCGTCTTTGTAGATCATTTGTTGGTTGTACTTCCATCTTATCGATCAACTCCTTTAATCTTCTATTGTAGGATTTGACATCCTCCTTTTTTTTGTGGTGTAGATCTCTTTGATGATCTCGATGTCATCTCGAAGTAGTCAATTCTTTGATAAATTCCTTCGTCATCTCCTCCCATGTATTGAAAGGATTTGTACATTGTCTTTTCAATTGCCAGTCCATTGTGATCCTTCGCAATGTCGTTGGAAATAGTATCAACCAGGATTGCTTGTCGTCCACTCCATTTGCTCGCCATATGGTCACACATGTCCCAATATGGCCTTTTGGGTCTTCCTGTCACCCAAAAACATTGGGCACTTTTGCTTGCCCATCGTTTCTGCAATTTGTGCAATTTTTGCCATTGGTGGTTGTTGTTCTTGAGTTTCCTCACGTCTTTCTTCTTCACTTAGTGCTTCTTTGCTTTGCACGTTGTCACTTGCAAACAATATTTGACCAACTTCTAGTGCATCCAATGCTTTGCGACCTCCTTTGCGAATATACGAATGTTGGTTCTCGTCTCCTCGCCCAAGCACTCTCTTGCAGTCACCCTTGTGCCTAACTCCCGTCCTTCGCACCTCTTGGCAATATCCCCTGCTCTTGTGTTGACGTTACCAGTTATTTGTCGTCGTTTTCACATGCACTCTCCATGTTGGCTCTTCCACTTGTGCGAATGTTCTCCATGGTCTCTACTTCGTTTGCTTGTGCATCACCTTGTACTTCCATTGTTAGAAACAACGTTTGCCACCTCTCGTGTGATTCACTTAGATTTCCTTCATCTTGAGGATTCCACACATGTTCAACTACTAGCTCTTCAAGTTCTGTCTCCCAAAAATGCAGTACTTTAGATGACCTAGACTTGGTCTTGGTATTGGACAACTTTTTGATGACCTAGCTTTGGATAGTCTACCCCCGAACGACCTAGCTTTTGCAATCTACCCTTCACCAGATGGCTTGTCTTTGGATGACCTTTTCTTGTCTTTTCATTCGTATGGCCTCTCGCCAGATAATTTGTACGTCTCAACACATCGACTTTTTACACTTCTAGATGGCCTATTGTATGACTTGTATGGTCGTAACCATTGTTGAGAAAATTGGAATCAGAGCAGAAACAACATAGATAAAGAATCGGAAAAAATCGACAAAAAGAAAAGAAGAAAATTCAATCTTTCATTGACAAAGTTTTTTTCATGCATATCACAATGAACTATTATTATGCAAATCAAATATTTATATTGTAAGTGATACAAATATTAAACCACACACGAAAGTGGCAAGTGATACAAGCTTAAAACTACATATGAAAGTGATAAAACACATCTTAAATAAAGAAATTTTAATGCATCCAAAATTCTAATTACAAAAAAAGATACATATTACAAAATGTGTCATGAGTCATGACAAAATACCTCAAGATTTTTGAATGCCTTTGACCTTTGCCCTATCAGAAGCTCTAGTCTCTCTTTGTCGCTATGCCTGTGCCTCTTCTTATGCCTTGGCTGCTAATGCCTGTCACCACCTATGTCGGGGGTTGAGGGGCAGCGCCTCTTGCGGGGTCACGGGGCAGTGTCTCGAAACCTCAACGACAAAACCATTAATACCTTCACTATCTAAACTGAATTTTTCTTCTTGTTTGCATTTTGGTGCAGAAAGGATGCTACAATTAGTAATGTTGGACTTCAACAACTCATAGGCTGAATAAAACACCAAAAATTAACTTAAATGATGATTGCGATTAGTTTTAACTTTTTACTCTCTTAAGACCCATGTGGTCTAATGAACCTATAGAACAAATAATCACTTGTGCTTTTAGATATTACTCCTATATACAAGCATATTGAGCAATAAGTTTGGACTGATAGTTCAACATCTTTTTATGGAGAATTTTATCAGTTAATAATGTATAGCATTGTTGTTGATGGCTACTAGATTCCTTCAAACTGCAAAAAAATCGACTGTTAGGATGCACTAGCATGTTTTGTTTGGTGTGATAGAAGGTAGGCAGACCCCTTTCTCTAGTTTGGAATCGGTAAAAATGAGAAAAAATAGTGTTTTCTCTACTTGTGCGACCACAAGTAATTTTTTGCTATAGGAATCACAATTTTTTGAAAAAATCATGATTCTCAATTTTTTGGGAAAAATTGGTAGAAATCATTGATTTTTTAAAAAAATCAAATTTTCGCTGCGATTTGAATCATAATTCCTTTTGAATTGCAAAAAATCATATTGAATCGGGGATTAAATCAGGATTTTCGTAACTATGGTCATAACAATTCTTCTGTGCAGCAACTATACGACTTTCACCCCCGTTCCTCTGGTTTCCTTCTCCATTTTGCATAAGGCTTTTTGGTTTCTCCTTTCTTTTGCCTCCAGCGACGCCTTACTGTTGTTGAATGCTTTTCGCTTGCATAGAGTATAAAATTTTGCAAATGGGGAGGGATTTTCAGCAAAACCCTTCTTGGAACATGCCCTTGTTTGGTTTCTTAAATGCAGCTTCCTCCTTTTGCGGTAAAATGCTCTTTCCTCTTCTTTTTCTCATGATTTGACAAAGTGGGTTAGTTTTTCTCTCCACTCCAAAATTCGTTTGAAGCCATGTTGTACACCTTCCAAAACTTAGTACGAGGGATATTGCTCTTATGTTCTTCCTTGCTCCTCTTTGGCTTTGAGCATTTGAATGAGCAAATGCAAGCTCCTAGTGCCTATCTATAAGATGAAAGAGGTAAAGGGGTACTTGGCAAGCATGCAACAACTCCCCCTTAACTACCACTTCATATTCCATAATTTATTTGCATGCAACTGTTTTGCATATTCTTTTTTTCTTTTTTTGGTTGCTCTACTTATTACACCTCGCGCATGGCAGGCCTGTTGGAAAAATGTGTGCAACTGCATTTGAACTTTTCTTCGTTTTCAGCTTGGATAGCTTGCTTGGTTGTCTAGATGGCCTTGTTTTTTGTCCATTTGGGGGGCCCAAGGGCCCAGATAGCCTCTTGTGCAAGCTTGGATGACTGGTTCTGCTAGATTACCTACTTGGCCATCCTATCGGATTAGCACTTCTTTGATCCAGACAACCCAAGTGGCTAGACAACCCAACTCTCCATCTCGACTGCCTTCTCCAACTTCTGCCTTGCCTTGATGGCCTCTTGGGGTCAACTTCATTTCCTTCAACAACTTTATCCTCTGGCAGCTCGTCATCCACTTCCTCGGATGACTTGAAATCACTTTCCTCCAAGTGCACCTTCCTGCTAAATGACCCTCACCTTTCTACTAGTTGGGTTGATGCCTGTGATGGCCCAAGGGTAGTCTGCACTCCGCGTAGTCTCCTCGGATTCCTCCAAAAAACCTAGATGGCCCTGCCTTGGTCCTAATGGCCCAAGGGCCACCCGAGGACTTGTCCCTATTGGATGACTAGGGTGTGGTCCAGATAGCCCACCTTGTTGGCTAGATGGCCTATGGGCCATTTGGGGCAAATTTCTCCCCTTAGACAAATGGGAAAGAGGCCCACACGACCTCCTCCCTTGGCCATACTACCCTAGATGGCCTAGGGGTCTTGACGGCCCACCCAAACTGTCTTAGTAGTCTCTTTTGTATGCTCACCTTGAGTCGTAAGGTGGCCCTCGTGGACCACTCAGACTTCCCAAGGAACAGTTCAAATTGTTTGGCAGATACCTATAACTGATACTTAGTCTTATGTTCATCTGCCCCCTATTGCTACTTCTATTTCCTCAAAAGTGTTTTGAGCTTCTTTTCGAGGTACTTCCTGCAAAACAACATTCGACAATGGATTAACATTACTTGTCGGTGGTCAACTTGTTGCCTCCTTGGTGTTCCTCGTCTACCTCTTTTTAATTTTGAGCTTGAACTAGCACTACTCCAAACTTCCTCCTCATTGCTTGAACTCGTTAGGGATACACTATTGGACTCGTTTCCAAGTTGTCGACACTTGTCTCTTCTCTTGGCAATATGTGCCAAGGTACTTCATGAATATCTTTCCATTCAACTTCTGACACTATCTTGGTAGGGTTTTGTTGTCTAGACTATAGTAGTTTTCTTCCAAAAACTCAACTTTGTCGCACAGTCATTAGTAGTTCCCAACACCTGCTTATCTGTTCTCCTAGAGTCTCTTCTAGACTTATCTCCTCATTGGAAAAACTCCTACCAATTGCTTGAATATCTTGTTGTAGCCTTAAGAACTCTTGTGCATGTTATCTTTGCAATTCGACTATTCGAATGTTCAACTGCTCACTCGTTTCACGCAATTGCTGTGTTTCAACATACATTCTTTGTTGTGCATGTCTAAAGGCTGCTAACAAGCTCATTCTCTCGGACTTACTTCTGTCGCTCCGAGGCTCATATTTTGGCAATTCCTCCTATCCAACATGCATCGACACCATTTGTTGCATGTTTTCAGCATCAAGTGAACTCAATCTTTGTTCTTCCTCAATATTCAAAAACTGACATGCACACGCACCCTCCTTTGTTTAGTGGGTCTAGCTTCCAATTCTTCTTGCTCCATTGTCATTTGCATTCTTATCTCTTATTTTCTTGTGGTTTCTTCATACAACTATGCTAGTTGTTGTGCAAGTTCATTTTCATCTAAGTCACTTGTATCTTCAACACCATCATCTTTTGTATGGCTTGATTCTCCAAATTCCCATATTGAGATCCCTTGAAAGGATCCCAAAGACTGACTTGGTGCAATTGTCAATCTGCCCCTACTTGTGCCTTCATTACCTAGCTCAAAGTTTACAAAGATTACCTGCACCCTTGTATGGTTTCAACTTTGAATCGTTAATTGTCTCAGGACATTGTGTTCCATCCACTCTCTTCAATCTTACTTGCCATTACCCATCACTTCATCTACTTGGAAGGGTCCAAGCCACAAGGTCTTCAACTTCCTTGGCTTGATCTCATGACTGCCATTAAATTTCAGCACCAAGTCATCTACCTTGAGCTTCATCTTTCTCAGGTGATTGTCATGCCAAAACTTACAATGACGTTGGGCAACCTCCGTGTTCCACTGTGTCATCACCCTCTTCGTGTCTAGTTTGATCAGTGTCGTTAGCCTCTCCTCTAGGATCTCTTGGTCACCAAGACAGTTTTGCACTACCACCCTCAAACTTGGGACTAGAAACTACACTGGCACTATTGCCTCTTGTCCATACATCAATTGGAATGTTGTATGATTGGTCATTGGTTTGTATGTTGTCTTGTATGCCCACAAGATTGTTGGCAATTTCTCCTCCCAATTAGCATCTTCAATTCCACACATCTTGTACATTATAGATTCTAAAACCTTGTTGTTGCTTCTGCCTCTCCATTTGCCTTGGGGTAGTATAGACTCGATAATGAATGTAAGATTTTAAACTCCGTCAATATGTTCTGAATAATCTCATTGACAGAGTGTCTTCTGCGATCACTTGTCAACTAAAGAGGCACTTCGAATCTCATAATTATTTGTTCGTACAAGAATCATGTAGTGCTCTTTGCAAAATATCAGGCAACTCTCTTGCCTCCACCCACTTTGTCAAACATTTTGTTGGTACCACAATGTACCTGCATCTCCTATGATTGGTTTTCAACGGATCAACAAAATCAAGACCCCATCTCTCGAACAACTCTTGCAGTTGAGATGGATGTAATGGCATGAAGTACTTCTGCAACAACTTCCCCACTCTTTGGCATGTATCACATGTGGTCACAAACTCCGCATCATTATAGAGGGTGGGCCACCACAGCCTTGCCAGAAGCACCTTCCTCGCGGTCGCATTTGGCCCCATATGCCCTCCTACCAATCCCTCGTGAGCCTTCTTTAATGTTGTATTCACTTCCTTGTCCATCACACATCTTCGTAGAATCCCGTTATGTTCAATTTTGTATAACAAACCAACAATCAATTGGAATGGTGCTGATTTAATTATGATTTTCTTCTTTATCGTTGTCGTCAACTTCTTTGGCAGCTCACTCATCGACAAGTATTCTCCCACGTACTTGTACCACAACAATAGTGTAGTGATTGAAAACAAATGAGTATCCAACAATTCATCCGACACTACTCTTGTAGGTTATTTTTGAGTGAATCCTTGACAATTGATCTGCTATCATGTGTTTCTTCCCAGTGGTCACCACCACTTGAAACATGAACTCTTGTAATATCACGAACCACTTGCTCACTCGTTTGTGTATGGTTGACTTGTTGAATAGGTACAACAATGCGTTATGATCTACGTAGAAGGAAAAAGGATTTACAAGCAAGTAATGCTTGAATTTTTTTACTACCTATACCATCCCTAATGCGTCCCACTACTTATGCTATAATTTGTCTCTCCTCATGACAACCATCGACTTGAAAAATATATGGGCTGATCTAACGCATATTGCCCATCCTGGGAAAGTCCACTCCCAATTGCAAAATTGGGTGCATTAACATGGACATGGAACTCCTTATCCCTTTGGGAACACCAGAATGGGTGTGCAAACCAATTTCGTCTTCAACTCCTCAAAGGCCTTTTGATGCTCTTTTGTCCACCTAAATGGAACACCTTTGCACATCAACACATCAAGAGGATGTGATACTTGTGTAAAATTATTTATGAAGTGCTGATAGTACCTGACATGCCCCAAAAATGACTTTAATGAGCTCATATCGTATGGCTCCTCCATGCTCATCACGAAGCAAATCTTAGCAAGATCAGTCTTCAACCCCTCTTTGCACACCATGTGCCCTAGTAACTTCTTGTATGGTGCTAGCAACTTGCATTTCTTTGGTTTTAAGGATAGTCAAGCATTCATGCACAATTTGCATGCATTCCTCCAACACCTTCAACTGCTTGTCCTTTCTCCTGTACAACAACCAATCATCCAAGAATACTTTGAATTTATCCATCGATATCTGCTAAAAAATGTACAATTGATTCTTTGAAATGTTGTTGGTGCATTGCACAAATTGAAGGGCATTCGGTTATATGCATAAATACTAGTCTCTACAACAAACATGGTCTTCAATCAATCCTCGACAATACTGATTTGGTTGTAACCCGAGAATCCATCCAAAAATGACTAGATCTTATGGCCTACTACCTCCTCTAGGATCGACTCGGTAAAAGGTATTGGAAAGGGATCCTCGATGGTCACCGCATTCAGACTTTGAAAATCCACACAAATGCGGATTTGGTTACTTTCCTTCTTTGGGCTGATGAAGATGGGTGACACCCATTCACTCATTGTGACGTTGAAGATTATTCCAGCATCCAACATCTTCTCTATTTCTATGTTGACCAAGGCTGCGTACTTTGGATTCATTCTGTACAACCTTCTTCTTATAGGTTGTGCACCTCGAATCACCAAAATTCAATGCATGCACAACTAGGGTGGAATCCCTTGTAAATATTTATACGTCCATGTAAAGATCTCTTTGTACTGCATGAAAATTTTAAAAGTTGCCACTTTTAAAATTGGGTCCTAGTTGTCCTCGTAATGAATTATCTTCTCTTCTCTTCTTCGTCAAGGTTCACCTGCATCATCTTCAGTACTTTGTACTTTATGGTGTCATGTTGCTTTATCACTTTTGCCATGTCAAAGGGATTTGATGTCATCATCATCAATCTATGTAGTGTCAACACTATACTCTACAAAATTCTATGGAAAGGTCATTGTTGCCACATTTTGCACGGGGTGCAATGTTTTCAGTTTTGTAGCAGTGCTGCTCTTCCTTTTCCCTCTTCCTCTCTTCCCCTTTCTTCTTCTCTCCCTTTTTCTCTCTTCCCTACATTCTCTTTCTTCCCCCCTTTTCTTGGAGCCCCTCAGTTGGATCTCAAATTTGACGACAGTTGCCCTGGAAAATGGCTAAGTGTTGGTGCGAAGTTCGCACTTCGCTGCGAGCCCCCCCCGATTTTGGTGCGAAGTCCGACTTCGCCCCTCTTCAGGCGCACCTTGTAGGGTGGCGGAGAAAAATGACTAAGTATGGAGCGAAGTCCGTACGGCGGCGAAATCAGCTTTCACATCGCATCCGACCCGCGAAGTCGAGTGCGCCCTTGAGTGCAGTAGAAACAAACTCGGAAATACACCCAAGGCATGAAGGCCTTCCCTGTTTCACTGCGCAACCCGATGGCGCTCGATCCCAGCGAAGTTGGATAACGCCTTTCAAGGCAGACACGTGTCAAAAACATCATCCATCATCGACAAGTGTCCAACAAGATTTGAGCCAAGACATGCCGAGCAAAAGGACGAGCATGGGCTGCACTACCTATGCCGGTGGCCTCATTTAAAGCTGATTGGAGGTTCTACCTCTCCACTCCCGCATTCTCCGAGAAAGTTCTACACAACAGCCCACGTATCCCTTCAAACCATCTTACTCCTCAACAAATCACATTTCAGCTCCTTCGCCGCTTTTGTCGCTAGTGTTTGTGGACTTTGTGCCCATTAATGTAACGGAGGGACTCGGCTATAAAAACCCACCATGTTTTCATTGTAAGGGTGGAAGGGAATGTCCATTAGGGAACCATTGTAACTGCTACCTTATAAATATAAATTGTATGCAGTTCATTCTCTGCTTTTATTTTTATCTTGCCTCTCCTTTATATTATGCTTTACGTTTTCTTGTCACGCTCGTTGATTCGTTTCACATTTGGTGATCAGTGCCTAAAGCATTGCTTGTGTCATGGCTTGTTATTCATTTCGCATTTGGTGGCCAAGTACTTTTGAACTTCATAGATTAGAGGATACATAGAATAAATGTGGTAGCAGTTCCATCTTTGTGTTACGTTCTATCCGTAGTGGTGATTGATGCGTTGCCGTCTTGTTAGTTCTCCTTGTAGGAGAATGTTTGCTAGGGACCATTGTACTCGTATAAATTCTCTCATAACACATATACAGCTCACATCTCTTGTTACTTTGTTTATTTGTTGTCCGTAGTGGTATTGATGCATTCCGTCTTGTTGTTCTCCTTGTAGGAGAATGTTTCTAGGGGACCATTGTAATGTCTACCTATCAAATTCTTAGTTTTCTTCCTTCATCTTTTATTTATTCTAAGTATGTGATTTTTTCCTCTTTTGTTCCCCCACCCAACTCCAATCACATTTGTAAATTCTTTCCTTCCTTTATCTCTTTCCACTCTTAGCTTAAACCATAAAACCCCCCAAACCGGCCTTCTCCGAATTGCACGAAGCATCCCTTCCTTCGCCTTTCTACATGGCGAATCGGCGCATTCACCAAAATCCTTTCCTCATGGCGTTCTAACAACTTTCTCGCACGCCGTGGGACCGGTCCCACATTTGAAAAATCTCGTCACCCGGGTTTCGAGCACTCGTGGGCCAAGGAGTTTCCCCCCCAACAATCAACATGTTCCTTCATTCTGTTCATCGACACACAGCGACTCGCACGAACAAATCCTCGAGTCAAACCGGTCCCACCTTCTGCAACGAGGTGGCGAGCAAGGATCAGAAGCCCGCGACTTTTGAACGGACATCAACGCTCAGGCGAAATTGCCGGTGATCCCAAGCTCGTGTCGACAAGCGAGACAAATAGAAGAAGCCGAGGAAGAAGAGGCATCGCATCCTCGAATCCGACAGAGTACACAACCGACCGAGAAGAAGAAGAAATGGCTGCTCAACGACAGAATGACGATGATCTCTTCCCGGTGGACTCTACGCCCTTGCCTGTCGGACAACAAGTGTGCCCCTTTGCTTTTCTTCCTACATACGACGGCTACGGCAAGACGACGTACGAGCACATCCAGGACATCCTTGCCACCCGATTACATTCCATTCGATAAGTGTGAGACCCGTCTCGCCCTTTCCACAAGCTTCTCTCGTGGAGATCCCCAGGATCCATCACGTCCACTTGCCAAGCTCGTGAAGGATGCAACGATCCCGACCCTACTTCTTTATCGGTTCCTATCCGACACCTCAAGTGTCACTTTAATCGTTTCGAGATCCCGGAAACGTACCTCGCGAACTCACCTTCATATGCTGCTCACTCTTCTCCTTCCTCATTCCTCTCTTCCATGTTTCTTCCTCAGGCTCCCACAATAACGACATTTTTCTTCCACTCCCTCCATCAGAACCCATTCATCCGACTTCCCCGTCCCTTCTCCACACTGGTCCCTCCACATCGGACCACCCCACACATGAATCCGGCCCGTCTAACTCCTTCCCCCCTCTTCTTTCCTCACCCCCTCCTCCTCTCCCATTTTCCCCTTCCTCTCCCCCTCTACCACCTTATTCAACCCTCCTCCATTCCATTCCTCCACCACTTCCCCTCCCTCATTCGAATATCCTCCGAGTCGGCTTTCCTCGATTCTTTCCTCATGCCGCTCAAACCCCATGGACCTCCTCCTGGCCATTCGCCCCCCACAAAAACCCCAACACCTTCGCGTCCCTCGAAATCTCTTAAACCCCTGGTCCTTCCCTTACTCACTACTGCATACCCCATTCGGAAACCACATTCACCCACTCATCCACTTTCCCCCCATAACATGAACTCTCTGTCGACGCAACCAACCCCTCCAGATTGTGCCCCCCCAGGAGAAAAACCCAATCTGCCAACCTTTGAATTTTCAAAGAAAACCGCACCTCCACCTCAAACGGGTGGCCCTACACCCCGAGAGCATCCTCTCCAAGCCTCCTCCAAAGCTCCCTTTCCCACCTCCTTCAAAGCTCCATTCGCTCTCCCTCCTCCCTCTGAAACCAAAGAACAACCCGGAGAAGCAAGTACCGTCTCACCAAGAGACCGAGTTGAGCTACCCCATCCGGACAAGTATGGCCGGCAAAACGAAGGGCTAGCACCTCGCTCGCATGTAGCGTTGACACCTCTGATCACATTTGATGCTCTTACTCCCACCGGTGGATCTCTGCAGAATCTCGAAGAACATGAAAGCGGCAACTCCGACCCCTTCCTGGTTCAACCTCGACATCTCCCAGGAAGAACGACCCCTCCCTTTTATATCTTTCGATGCAGGCAATGTTCCACATGGTGATACGGTGCTTCCACGCCTGATGCAAAGCCGCTGCGATGAGATCGGGATGGAGTACACACACACCAAGGCGTCTCAATTACGCACCCTTCAAGACGTTGGTGTCATAAAGAATCCCTATCCCTGCACAAGGCTCTCGACATCGTGGTCATCCAAGTCGTGGTTGTTGACATGCTCCCTACTTCCATGTTCTCTCTCGGGTTCCTCATTCGTACCTCTACTACTCCACATGGTGCCCTTCAAGAAGGAGCGAAAATTTTCAATGGAACCTTCCACCTTCCTAGTAGAAATCCGGAGGAGAGTTGGCTCATGGTTCAATTGTCGGAGGAAGAGCTGGTGAAGAGAGGGAGCAAGCCTTGAGTCTACCAGAAGATGAGTTCTCTTTCGGGACTTCTCCTATTGAGACGAAGGTTACTCCATCTCAGCCAGAGGCTGACAAGTCTCAAAGTAGGACCCAAGAAGCATGGAAGCTTTTCTTTGCCCGCGATGCAAAAATGGCCCGGTGCAGGGGTGCTTGGTTTCTCCCCGATCGAAGACTATACCTACGAGTTGGCAGGAGTGCACTAACAACTCGGCGGAATACGACCCAGTGCTGGGTTTGCGAAGCGGAGAGGTGGGATTAAACACTCATCTTTGGAATTCGATGGTGTGTCACGTTACGAACAAGTCGCCTCCAACCACTATCTTAGGCTACCCACCGGTGTGGGACTGATGGAGTCGTTCGACTCGTTGAATGTCAGCGATATCCGTGAAAAAAACAAACACGACATTCGCGTCAGTTGGACAGTACGTTCGGTGATGACGTTGTCCGAAACAACCGGTTCGCACTTTCGAGCCTTCATGCAATAGACACACGGCGGTGTTCGTTTGACGAGAGATCGTCACATTTTGTTCGAGTTGGTTCATCGGGTAGAGACCACGATGACGAGCAATTGGGGTTGATACATTAATAATCATGTCCCAAAAGGTATTACATTGGAATCTTTTGATCGAATGAAGCAATATCTCCAGGATCAGTAGACCCGAACGATATCCGACAGGAACTTGAACCGTAAAACTATCAAGTCGAACAGCGCACCTCGGAGGAACTGAGCGGATCAGATCAACGTCCAGAGTTCCCCGACATCTGCAAGTCTACGAGGATTTGAGTATGAAATGTAATCCACATACCATTGAGCTAGAGGATGGCGCCAAGCCATTCCGAGAAGAACCGTAAATCCAAGATTGAGGCCATGATGAAACGAGCTCTTGAAGATCTGGAGGCCAAATCATCTACCCCATCAACATTCATCTTCGCAATTTGGTGCCGTGAGGAAAAGAATGCGACATTCGTCTCTGTCGACTTGAAACCAGAATCGCTTCCCTCGGGACCACTATCCGCTTCCCCAAATCGACCGATTCTACACATCGTTCTGGAGCCCAAGATTCTCACTTTTAGATGGATTTTCGCTACAACCAGTTTGGGTAGATGAGGACCACATAAGACGGCGTTCACCACCAAGTGGGGACGTTCCCTATCCGCATGCCTTTTGGCTTTCCTTCCACATTCCGCCATGGACACAGCCTTCAAGCTCTCATATCATTGTTTCTACCTTGTTACTTTTCTCCCAGGATATGTTTCCCCCCATATTTTGTCAGATTCGCATTTCTATCCCAAATCCGTCTTCCGGTAAAAAGTTTGGACATTCATCTCCGACCTCCCATTACCCCACAAAAGCCCTCCTTCCTTCCCCCCTCGTACTCTCCTTCTTTCTTCCTCTTCTTCGACTCCACTGTCACCTTGCACCGCTGATTTTCATGACTAAGCAACCTTGTGCTCAATCCAACTCCGGTGTTGATAACCCGACTACTCCAGACTTCATCCTTTTCGTGACCCTTACCTCTCCTCTCGAAAAACATGGCGAGGAGCGCCCCATGCGTTCTCCAATTTCCCCATGAAGTCTTTTCCAGTTCACCTTTTAATCCCTCCTTCGCTTTTCTCCCACAACAATTTTTTTTCCCCGACGTTCCTTCTTCCCGGTCCACGATGGTTCCGTTCTCATCCCCACCACTTTCGCCACCTTTTCAATTGCCAACCCTAGCCGCATCTCCCTTAGTGGGACCACACGATCTCCTACCACTCCTTGTTTGGCATCGTGAGATATTTCCCATGTCCTCCCCCTCCACAATTTCGCTCCTTTACACTCTTCCCCGCTTTCTTCCCCCTCTTCTCTATCACCACCCGGGTCCTCGAGTTTTCTTCGATCCAGTCTCTCCACCTACCCTTTTTATTCTTTCCCACTCTTTACAACCTTCCATTCCTTGTATCCATTTTCACAAAACACCCCCCCCTTCCCTTCCCGAACTCCTTCCCATGGTCTCTTCTTTATTTCCTTTCCTCCCACTTTTTCTTCCCCTTCTCCACTCACAATCCCACCAAAACCAACCAAAACTCATCGTTCCTTCCATTACCCCCTTCCATCTTTACACATGCGGATTCCACCTCTCCAGTCACGCAACTGCATTTCTTCTTCTTACCCCAATCCTTCCATCTCACACTCCCTTCCGGACATTAAAACAACGGACTTGCATTTCTCCACCCTCACATTTCATCCCCCCCCCTCCTCCTCAAACTTCCTCCCCATTCCCCCATGGTGTTAGACAAAAACTGGAGACCCTGGACACATTGCCAACTCCCTTGAACAGAGAAACATACCAGCCTTCACATCATATTCACCACTCAACTGTTTCAAACACCACCCCATTTTACAACAAAACCAAACCCAAACCACATTTACCCGACCCTATCACCTACCCAACCAACCACACTCCACCACCACTTCCCACCCACTCCCTTCTTACCCACATTGCTTCCACACACCCTCTTTTTTTTCCAAACCACAAAACACACAACTCCCACAACAAAAAAACAAACCAACCACCAACCCAAAACATAAAACAACACAACCCTCTACCCCACCCATACCCCAACCAATCAACCTCCATTTCACCCCCACCCCCAAACAAAACCAAACCCCAACCAACAACCCAACCCAAAACCCAACAACCACACCCAACCACAAAATCCATCATCCAAACATGCCAACTCATATCCATACAACTCACCCAACACAAACCCCCCCCACACCCCCAAACCAACCCCCAACCACCCCCCCCCCCACCCCACCAACATAACCACCCCCCCACCCCACACCCCCCCCCCCCCCCAACAACTACACCACCCCCCCCACCCCCAAAACCACCACCCCCGTTGACCACACACCAAAACCACCCCCCAAAGCCCACCCCCCACAACCAACCCCCCCCCCACACACACCCACTCCCCCACAACACCCCACACAACTCTGACCACAACAAAAGAACCCCCAGCCCACCCACCACCCACTCCAAAAAACCAACACCCCATCCCCCACCCCCCAAACAAACCACCCCCCACCCAACAAGCACACCCCGCCCCACCCCCCCCCCCACCCAACACCGCACCCACACACCACCCCCCCCCCCCACGCCCCCCCCAACACCAACCCCCCACCACCCCACCCCACCCTAACCCACAGACCCACCCCCCACCAACCCACCCACCCCCCCCCCCCCCCCCCCCCCCCCACACCCACCCACCCAACAAACCCACCACCAACCCCAACCCCCACCAACCACCCACCCCACCCACCCCCCCCCCCCCCCCCCCCCCCCCCACCAGCCCAACAACCCCCCACCACCACAACCCCCCCCCCCCCCCCAACCCCCCCCACCCCCAACCCCCCCCACCCACCCCCCACCCCACCAAAAAACACCCCACCACCACCCCACCACCCCACCCCCCCACCACCCCCCCACCAACACACCAACCCACCCCCAACCCCCCCCCCCCACCACCCCACCCCCCCACCACACCCCCCCCCCCCCCACACCCCACCCCCCACCCCCCCAACCCCACCCCCCCACCCCAAACCCCACCAAACCACCCCCCCCCCCCCCCCACCCCCCCCCACCCCCCCCACCCCCCAACCCCCCCACCACCCCCCAACCCACCCCCCCCCCAACACCCCAACAACCACCCAACCCCCCAACCACAAACCCCCCAACCACCACCACCCACCCAAAAACCCCACCACGCAACCCACAAAAACTTCCCCACCACAACCCAACAACCCCAAAACGCAAAACCGCAACACACAAACCCTACCACCAAAATAGATAATAAAACCCCCCCTCCAACGAAAAGCAGCCTTACAACCACCCCAACACCAATAAACACCAACCCAACAAAAAGGATCCCCGTCAACCCCCCAAACACCCCAACAAAGCCCAACAAAACAACAATGCTACACAAAAACCAACCCACCCACCCCCCCCTCAACCAAACCCAAAAAAAAATAGCACAAACCATAACAAAATACCCCCACCCCCACACCCCTAATGTACCCCCAACAAAAAAGGCGGTCCTTTGGGACTGAAATGATAGTGGACCAATTCAAGAGATCACCGAGGTGTCCAAAGCAAGACAGCTCCTACTCCGAGGAAAAAACTCACCACACGTCCTTCCACGCAGCATTAGAAGAAGCGACCGCCATGAACGAAGCCGGGCCAACCGCACCAAACAAGAAGCCTCAAGAGTTCGAGAGCACGAAGTGAACAAACGCAAAACCTAACAAAAACAAACAAGTTCCTGCACCCAAGGATGAACATGGATTCTTGCGCACAGCTCGACACCCGAGCCCAAAGTTGCCACATTTGCACGGGTGCAAGTTTTCAGTTTGTAGCTCGCCTTCCTTTTCCCTCTTCCTCTCTTCCCTTTCTTCTTCTCTCCCTTTTCTCTCTTCCCTACATTCTCTTCTTCCCCCCTTTTCTTGAGCCCCTCGTTGACTCAAATGTGCCGGAAAATGCTAAGTGTTGTCGCCACCCCCGTTGTGCA
Organism: Wollemia nobilis; assembly: GCA_028583015.1. Taxonomy (NCBI): domain Eukaryota; kingdom Viridiplantae; phylum Streptophyta; class Pinopsida; order Araucariales; family Araucariaceae; genus Wollemia; species Wollemia nobilis. The sequence continues at coordinate 4,748,124 of JAQPPZ010016831.1, forward strand.
ATCCACCCCCCTGCGCACCTTGTAAGAAAAAGACTAAGTAGCAATCCGACGGAAACAGCTCACCATCCGACAGCAACACCAAGAAACAAACCGAAATACACCCAAGGCAAAGCCTCCCTGTTTCTCGCAACCCGATGGCCTCATCCAATGGATAACCTTTCAAGCCACGTGTCAAACATCATCCATCATCACAAGTTCCCGTTGACCAACCGAGAAAGGACACATGGGCTGCACTACCTATGCCGTGCCTCATTTAAAGCGATTGAGGTTCTCGCTCACCCATTCCCCGAAAAGTCTACACAACACCACGAGCTTCGCCCAAGACCATGCGGACCCGGTCCGACAAAGGTCAGCATTTCAGCTCCTTCGCCGCTTTTGTCCTAGTGTTTGGGACTTTGTGCCCATTAATGTAACGAGGGACTCGGCTAAAAACCCACCATGTTTTCATTGTAAGGGGGAAGGAATGTCCGTTAGGAACCATTGTAACGCTTCCTATAAATATAAATTGTATGCAGTTCTTCTGCTTTTATTTTTATGCCTCTCCTTTATATTTGCTACGTTTTCGTGTCACGGCTCGTTGATTCGTTTCAGCATTTGGTGATCGGTGCCTAAAGCATTGCTGTGTCATGGCTTGTTGATTCATTTCGCATTTGGTGCCAAGACTTTTGAACTTCATAGATTAAGAACATAGAATAAATGTGGTAGCAATTCCATCGGTTGTGTGTTACGTTCTGTCCGTAGTGTGATTGATGCGTTGCGTTGTTAGTTCTCCTTGTAGGAGAATGTTTGCTAGGGCCATTGTATCGTATAAATTCTCCATAACTCATATACCACATCTCTTGGTTGCTTTTTGTTTGAGACACCGTACGTAGTGTGATTGATGCATTGTCGTTCGTTAGTTCTCCTTGTAGAGAAGTTTGCTAGGGACCATTGTATCTATACAAAGTATACTAGACTTTCCTTTCTATGCTTTGTATTTATGATGCGTAAGTATCGATGATTGATGTGTCTTTTAGTTCCCCCACCCGCTCCACTCACATTTGTAAACCTTTCCGCTTTTATCTCTTCTCGCACTCTCATCTTACTAACCCCAAAAAGGAGCCGGCCTTCTCCGAGATTGGCCCGGAAGGCATCCCTTCCTTCCAGCCTTTCAATGTTGGTTTGCGGGTCCAGGGCGCAATAGCAACAAATCCTTTCCTCATGGCGGATTCGTGACCAACAGTCATTCTTTCCTCTTCAACCTTGGTGCTTTGATTGCATTCTTCGATCTTAAACTCACTTCGAGGCCCTTTATGATAGACATCTTCCTTTGCATTTAAGCACATGCAACTAGGCTAGAAAATTTTATTGTATACCATTTGCCAATGTAGAAGTCCACTATGCAAGTGCCCCTCATCCTCTGTGCACTCCTCCAACTCCAACACTCCTTTATTTGGTTCTCGTTTGTCCGCTTGATCTTCTTCCTCTGACAATGAGTTGTTGGATTCATCGTATGTTGCCAAGTCTTCATTGATAGATTGATTCTTCAAGTTTATTACATAATTGTGTTGGCCTTTCTTAAAAGTCAAGTGATCCTTCTCCTAGTAGTGGTTTACATTTGCCATGTGTAGCCACCCACGTCCCAACAGTGCATCGTAGGATGGTTTTTGCATCACAATTACCACAAAGTCTAGAATGAACAATTGATCAACAATCTTTACCTTCTACGTAGTCAAAACTCCTTTCGTCTCATTGTCATACTAGTCTATGCCATATAGTCGAAAATTGGGAGACTACAAAAATGGTGCCCCCAAATCCTTTCACGTCTTCTCGGGCAATGCGTTCACACTCGAACCCTTGTCAACAATCACTTATGTCAGTTTATAATTCAACAACTTGATATGGATCAGTGCTTGTTTCTTCTTGGCATTGATCATCAATGTTGTCGGGTCAATGTATCAATCTTTCACTACTTTTCGTGTCTCTAGTTGGCACTGCAGGTCTACTCTCCTCGTTTGCACTATTTCTCCAGCTATCACAAAAACAATCGGTACCATGCATAATAAACTAGACATCTTCATGACAACATTTGTATCTAGTACTTGCGTTGCCAATTGCTTTGCTGATGTCTCTTCACCTTCAATGATGACGAGTTCTTTTAACTTCTCCTGTTTGGTCTTTCACATTTCTTTCTCTATTTGTACATGTTCTTCCTTCCATTTTTCCTTCTCCTTGATAGGTTTCGTGTAATATTCATCTTTCGTGCTTGTACCTATGTCACCACTAGCATGTGTTTGTCCTTATTTACTTGTTGGTCTATTTGAGGCTCCTCTATCAATGAAATTGACATTTTGTAAGTTACTTGAGCTTGCCATCTTCGGATAGTTTGCTTCCTTATGGTTGCTAGGTCCACACCATCTACACATCATCATGGTATTGCTCCTAGCTCCTCATGTCAGGGCATTTGTACAGTTTTGTACGAGGTGTCCCCACTTCTGACATTTGCATTGTATGATTGACTTTTCATAAAAGTCATATTTCAATCGTCCTTCACCTCCACCTCCTACAATTTGATTCCCTGATTGTGGTTGTCTTCTTTCTTGGCGATTATTCCAGTATCCGCCACTTGTCTCTCCATGTCCTCTCTTCAAAGTGCTAGGCTTCTCCTCTTTCTCCTCCTCCTGCACCATCATTGTCTAGTGCCAAGCACTTCTTAGATTGAACGGACAATCTGCAATAACATGACCTGCAATTTCACAGATATTTTCAATATGCTTTATTTGGGAAATTCGCTTGGTGTATCCTAATTTGTAATCAAAACACCAAATGATCTTTTCTTTCTTCTTTTCAACCTTCATGTCATTTATCATTCTTTCTAGGTCTTTTCGCATGGCCTGGATGGTTGCACTGATTATCAGAATCATTGTCGTGCTCATGGCTCATACTTCCTCTGGATGTTGCTATCTTCATCTCGCTTTCGAGGTTTAATGCACAATCAAATGCTTCCTAGTAAGTGGTTGGTGAAACCACTTTCATCTTTTTATATCAGAATCATCATCGTGCTCATGGCTCATACTTGCTCTGACTGTTGCTATCTTCATCTCGCTTTCCAGGTTTAATGCACAATCAAATGCTTCCTAGTAAGTGGTTGGTGAAACCACTTTCATATTTTTATATCGTGGCAACACCCTATCTAAGAACCATCACTTTTGTAGCCCCTCAACCCACTTTGCCTCCATCTTCCTGATGAGTTCTTTTAGACGATGATTATAAGATTTAATATTTTTGTCCTTTTTTGCTTTATCGAATATATATCTCCAATAATATCTATATCATCTTGAAGTAATCGAAACTCCATGTTGAATTCGGTTTTTAATTTAGTCCAATCTATGAAGGGTTCTTCTCTCTTTAAATGTCGTTGTTGGGAACAATCTTAGCGATGCATCTTTATCAGTTACTCCATTAGCCTTCTATATCATTTTGCATGTTACAATATGGCATTCGGGATCCTCCTTGTCTCCTATGAATTTCATGCACTTTTGCTTGCCTCTAGCTACAACAATATTCACCATTTATGGTGGTTATTCGTTGTTCTCTTCTCCACTCAATGAACCTTTCATTGATGTTTGATCATTTGCAAACAATATTTGGTTGCTTCTTGGTGTGCTTATGCTCCACGATCTCCTTCACAAATATACAAGTGTCAGCTCTGGTCTTTCAAGCACACTCGCCCACGGTTTTCCTTGTGCTTAACTCCCATCCTACGCAACTTTAGGCACTTTCCCCTACACTTGTGCTGAAGTCACCAATTGCTTTGCCTTGTCTTGCACATGATCCACGTTGACACTTCCACCACCACTTGCGTTAATGTTCACCTTGGCCCGATCTTTGTTTGCACATTGCGTCTCCACTTGCACGTCATCCTCTATTGTCAAAAACAATGGTTGCCACTTTCTCCACCTCCTTCATCCAAACTTCCCTCCTCCTGAGGGTTCCACATGCGCTCCACTTCTAGTGTGCATATCTCCTTGCAAGCAAACTTCGTCAATACTCCACTGTCAACATGCGTCATGTAGCTCCTCGCTACCAACATGCACCACACATCCAGGATCTCCTTACTCTTGCTATTGTACGATCCTCAAGCTTCTTCTCATCGGGGGATCACTTGTCCTTGTCCATGTCTCCCATGTCCTTGCATCAACTTATCTGTCACTGACCTCTCCTGTCTTCAATGTCCACATGGTCATTGGTTCAAAATTTAGAAAACAACAATGCTAGATGTAGCACAACAGTGGTATTTTGCAATTGAAGGAATAGAGAAAGGATGATGGGAGAAATCAGCAACATAGAACATCAACATGCAGTTAGGAAAATAGAATAACAGTCTTGTATTTTCCTCTAGACGACATGCACAACACAGTCATATCATGCCTGATGACCCTACACACAAAGAGGTTAGATGGCCTTGTTAAGAGTTTAGACAGCCTTACTTAGCATCAAATGACCTGGTTCAGTAGTTTAGATGACCTAGTGTCACAATCAAACGATCCAGTCTAGAGTCAAATAGCCTTGTCTCTTCATCTACAACAAACATGCAAAGTGGAAATAGTCCAAATGGTCAACTAAAACAATAGCAATCATTCATAGAAACATGCACAATGCTAACATAAGTGTGTACAACAATGGCTGAATGGAAGTATTCTTATTATCTGCAAGAATACATGTCTGGTATATCTTCATGCAATGCATTTATCTCTCGATGTGCACACATGAACATACAACTATACCATCCGTCCCCCAATGAATGAATGAGGTGTCTTATTTATACAACTTGGGAGGTAGTTTCTCACTCAACTTCCTACAACTACCTACCTGACACCTCATCATTTTCTTGAATTTCATTTGTCATGTATTTGACTTCTTTTTCATTTTGTGACTTATTACATGACATTAATTATACGCACTATATTTTGTCAAACATTTCTCGTACATATAACAAAACAACTCTAAATATCAAAACTAATACATAACAAAATTGCATGTGGGCGTACTTGACTTCTGATGCACTACATTAAATCCAAGGTGGTGCTTGAGATGGTGCCACGTCTGAACTAACGCCTACATGTACATTTTTTTGTTTCGACCTTTTGATCAACCTCATGATAATTACAGTTTTGTCATGATAGTTTTGTCATTGTCAAAATAGAGATAGATACAAGATTTATTTTATGGACCCTATTCAAACTAGGGGCATTCGGCTTGGACATAGCTAAGTTTTATGGATTTGTCATTAATAATGTTGCGAGAGTGAATAATGTAATAAGGTATAATGATCAACTGAGCTTTGCAATTGGACTTCTATTTATTACAGAATAATGTTCATTTAGGTTAATCTAGGTTTGTAATATTTAGTCAACTTATTAAATAAGTATGAGATGTCATCAAGAATGTTGTAAGGTTAAAATTGTAATTAGGAAGTGGCTATTGGCCTGCCAGCTGCGTCGTGGTTATATACCTGAATTAGAAGTTGTATAAATGACATTCAAACTCAACAAAAGATGCCTCATTGATATCTCCATACCATTGAAATCATAAATCTCATACAAGAAAATTGTTTTTCCAAAAACTACTCATTCTAGCCTTTGATAGCTTCTCTAGCAATGTGATAATTCTTGGCCAATCATTCTCCTCCAAGCATTTTTAAATGTGACAACTAGTCCATTGGCCATAGAGAAATGCTTCACTTTTCTGTTTCCACACCTTTGAATACCAGGATTGTAGGGGTAACCTAAACTCATCTTTCTATTTCTATTCACCAACGAGCCTAGGAAAATTTGGAGAAATAAGGAGTGTTGAATAGAAAACCTTATCTGCTAGCTTGCAGAATTCAATTCTCAAGTTTTCATGTACTTGGCAACTTTCAGTTTGCTTTCATTTTTATTTCTTTCCCAGGGCCTTTGTATCTCTTGTCACGATGTTTTTCCAGATTTTGAAATCTGAAGATAACAGTACCATTCAGAATAAGAGTGGATGATGGAAAATTTTGTATTGCATCTTCCCCAAATCTACTTGTTTAGCCATCCTGAATCTCCCAAGATAACCCTCATTTGAGATGCCTGATTCTTTGATGCAACTGTAGATTGTCATTCCTTATCCTTGGAAAATGAAATAGAAAAGCATGAGTGGGTTTTTGATTATGTAAGTATTTACCTATAATGATCTGACTAAACATCGTTTCATGGATATTTAAAACAATTGTCATTGTAGTGCAACTGCAAAATCCTGGTTGATTTAAGCCTTTCTGCTTTGGGGTGAGCCACTTTCTTCCAAGCCAATACCAGTTTATAATGTGATCAAAATATTGTGTCACAAAGCTTGGTATTCACAGAAGAAAGCTCATTTTGAAATGTTTTTTAAAACTATTTTAAAACATTCTGCCACAAGATTTGTATTCATTGAAGGAGAGTTCAGGTGCAGTGGTAATGATTGAAGTGCCAACTTAAACGGTCAAGTAGGACCTATCAATCTAAGCAATAAATTCATTCAAAATTGTAATGTTACCTTAATGTTTCTCTTTATTTCCTTGCAATGCCTGAAGAGATTTCATCATGTCTAACAGGATTTCTAAATACTTGAGTGGCAAATGAGATGTAGTGAAGCCCACTATGTGATTAGGTTCTTGTAGCCTATGCAATAGGAAAGTCTAGGTTAATTATAGAAAGGTTTCCTTTTGATCTGAATCCTTTTTGGACTTAAGCAAGGATTTAAGAATGATAGCCATTTGGGGATTGCTGTGATTAGTATAAATGTATTATCTGCAAATTGCTGATAGATTTGTGGTGAAATAGATGGGACCAACCATAACCAAAATATTATTTTGAAGTTGATATTCATCCAATTTGATTGCTCCCACCATGGGAATGAGTGAATACTGTAAGTGGATCTGCTTGCCTTAATCTACAAGAAAAGTGAAATGGTTCTGTAGGAAAATCATAAACCAGTACAGGAGGATTTGCAAGGGAATTATAGACCCAATGTGTGAATTCGGAAAAAAAAGGTAAATTTTGCTTGACAAAACTCCTATCACATTTGTCAGACAAGTTTGGACATATCCAATTGCATGGGCATATCTGGTCTCTTCAAGATGACCATGGTGTGTATTGTCTTTTGTGCAGCATCTATTCCATTGAGAACCACCTTCCCTCAAACAAATACAACACAAGCCTCTAAAATGATTTGTGACAAAATGGAGTTAAATTTTTTAACTATTATCTTTGCTATGATGCTATAAGTACCAAATAGTATTGTAAAGCGGTATTGAATGACATTGATCTAATTTATTGTCATTACATTGTGCACTCAAAGGGGACAAAAATCATGTCAAATTTATGGTGAAATGCTTGGAGAATATATGGAGAATACACATATGTGCATACACATGTATGTATATATATCACAAAGGCCATTAGATAAAAGGTCATTGACATCAAAATGACATCCTTCCAAATAGTATAGATACAATATATGTTATAAAAAGATCCTTAATGAAGATTTTCACTTTGCACAATTTTTGTTCTTTGTCTCATCCTCCATGTAAATTTTCCTTTTTTCAGATCTTTGCTTGGTGTGATGTTGATATCACTTTCTTAATCAAGGGTCTAGGTCCATAAAGTATCAACCATATACCATAATATTTCACAAGAGAATTGAATCATCAACATATCCTTAATAACAACTTTTTAAATATAAGAGAAGAGATGTCTATGGATGGGCTCTGAATGTGAGAGAATGATGTATGTGTTTAAGGGTTTCCATCCCTTGATTTTGACATGGTTTATAGACTTTCAGGCCTTCTAAGTCCTTCCTTGGACCCTTACAATGATTGCTTTAACCCATGCCATCGTTAACAGCAAATTTGTTTTATATTTGTCATTTTTTTTTTTGTTATATAGGCGAGTTGGTTACGGTCATTGTTTTTAGTAACTGGTAAGTGCAGGGTTCAAACCACAGGACTGCTCCCAACAAGCCTAGTCGTCTTGTTGTTGTTGACCCGGCGTGAGATGGAGACTATCGGTTGCTCAAGGTTTGTACTATTGTCGTCGGTCTGGCGCGCACTCAGAGGATTTAGATCAGACTACTTCCTTTGCTAAATGGCACCCCCAAGGTTTGAACCTAGGTCTCTTCTTGGTAAATGCCCAACCACACTAGCACTTGCCAATCCACCTAGCCCTTGGAGATAAAACCTTATGTTAAGGAAAATCGTTCCTCGTATCCCCTGGGGTCCAGGACTTTCCGTTCCATGGGGCCTGTCCCATTTGGGTATACCCCTTAGGCTAGCCGGGGGGTTTTTTGTATCCAGCGGTTATATATGTCATTATTATTATAATAATAATTTGTTATATGGGATTTAAACAGGTCCCACCTACAATATTATGGCCATGTTACAATGGTATCACAAATTTGTTTTTTACTAAATATTAAGACTATTATTATTTATTTGTATTATAGTTATATTTATCATTCCTTGATTTCTTGTTTCTTGTTTTCTCTTTTTTATAATTTATTTACCAATGGAAGTACAGTTAAAACCCTTTATATATCTACTTGGCATGAATGTAGATGTGCTTGCTAACACCAGAATCAAGTTAATGTCTCATATATGCCCAATCACTTTCACCATGAGTTACTAGGTTGAATTACCTTATTAACAATCTAATCACCTAGTACATAGACCTCAATATCATGCAACATGACTATCAAGACATTCAAATAGCTTCCTTGTCCCATTCATATTATAATATCTGAATATAAGGTTCAAACACACAAGGTTGTTATATGATGAAGAATTTTTTTAAGCACATGTATCACTAAAGAGCTACAAAGCTTATATACACAGTCATATTGCTGATATTATAAGGGCAAGGATCCATAAATCACTTGTGTAATATTTTGATTTTGAAATGGTGAGAATTATGCATGTGTAGAATTCCATAGAAGGTTTAAAATTTTCCATAATAGGTGTTATTGTTTGGAGAGTTGATTTTATATGCTAAATCATGGACAAATCTTCTGTCCTTAAGTAACATTGATATAAGCAACGCATAAATGTCTATGTATAAAACCATGTAATAATTGAGAGTTATATTTGTTTTTGTTATGAAATTTGATACCTATAAAATACATTACCATACAGATAACAAATAAATCATCCACAATTTATCAAATCAACACAGGATATGAATATAGAGAATACCTTAAGTTAGGGCAAAACCGATAAATTGACAGTTCTCCTTCAGGAAGGAATAACTCTACATGATATCCCAATATGAGAGAGCCACTCTGTCATAAAAGACAATTATAAACCAGTTCTTGATGATTGACGAACTCTCACCTAAGAACATGAGGGGAGGGTATTTAACTCTAACCCTAGCTCAATCATTATTACAATATATCTTAAATACAATAAACTTTGGGTTATGTGTGGCCCATGCCAACTACTCTGTAACACCAATATACTATACAATATCATATCCCTAAATACCAATCAGTATTTTTTTGGGGTAAGGATCCATATCCACAAGAATGAAGTTATGTGCTCCATGTTTAGGTCTTAACAAAAAGCTTTCATGGATACTTGATTAAGTTGTAGCAAGGTTGAGATTGATAAACTAAAATCTTGACAAATATTAAGAACAAAATTCATTCATTATTACATTCTTGGATGCCATAAAATGGAATTTGTGCTGTTGTTCAGGAAGCAGACAGAGGGATCATCATTTGTGATGCCCTTCTGTATTTACTGACTAGCAAAATTTTATTTGTCTGAATCCTCATATATTGCATGCATGATTTTTGAGTTTTGACAAACACTGGAATATCTATTTGACTCCCTAAAATTTCATTATCTCTTTTATGCTTCCACATATTTGTCCCTTTGACAACACTTTTTTATGCAGGGAGTTCGAGTATTAAGAGATTTCAATATCAAGGAGGTGGCTAGAGGCTCAAATGTGCCAATTGTTAAAATTATACTGTAAATATTATTGAAAACTTCCTCAAGGTGCACGTTTTTGGAGATGGGAAGGGAACTTGTTGCATACCACCTGAGCAGACACATGGACCTTTAGTATCAGCAATTAGAGTTACTCCTGGTAATCAATATGCCTTATGATTATCTGGTTCTCAATATTAGGACATTGGCTATGAAGATGAATACATTTGCTAATTTTGTCTATGTAGAAAATCGAGAATGACTTTAAAAATGATATTGGTGAATAAGGCCCATGCAAAATTCCTTTATCTTTGTTGTTGCAGAATTCAAGTCCACTATTGCAAGTGGAAGTTCCAACAAGCAAAGCAAAGGTAGAAAAGTTAGAATTATTGTTGGAGAAATAGCTGGCTTAGGCATTCTTCTTTGCATTTCCTTAGTGGGTTTAAGAAAGAGAAGGAAGGGAAGATTCTCGTCGGCCGATGACAGTGAAGGTGATAATGCATGTTTCTAAGATTTGGACTGAACTCCATCCTTTTGGGAACAGACTCATAATGTTGCTCACTTTGACCATCTTTTTTGTAAGTCAAAAAAGTATTGATAAATGAACTTCCTTGAACATGGACCTTACTGTTATATTCTGTTTTGTTTTTTCAGACTTAAAGAATATTAATGGAAAACCACATATTTTTAGTTTAACAGAACTGAAAACAGCTACAAAAGACTTTGATATTGAAAATAAGATAGGAGAGGATGGGTTTGGAGCTGTTTACAAGGTACATTGAAATGGACCCTGTTATACTTAAAATATGATTTGCATTTTGAGTGCATGAAATGGATAAATCAAAAAAGAAAATTTTGACATGTTTGTTACATTGGATGATTTTTCAATTTTAGGGTATACTACAAGATGGAAATCTTGTAGCAGTAAAGAAGCTGTCATCCAGGTCCAGTCAAGGAAAACGAGAATTCTTAAATGAAGTTGCCAGTTGCCACAATATCTGCTGTGCAACATCGTAATCTTGTCAGACTCTATGGTTGTTGTGTCGAGGAAGAAGAGCGTCTCCTGGTTTATGAATATTTGCCCAACAACAGTTTGGGTCGTGCTTTATTTGGTACAATCTTATATTTCTTTAATGCTAAACTGTAACCTCAGGAATCCATTTTTATTCTTATATAGAAATATTTACTTTTATTATTTCTTATTTTAAACTGCAGGCTCTGATAACTCTAGGCTCAACCTTGATTGGCCTACACGGTATAATATTTGCCTTGAAGTTGCAAGCATACTAGCATATCTTCATGAAGAATCTAGAATCAGAATTATACATCGAGACATAAAACCAAATAATATTCTTCTAGACGAATATCTAAATCCAAAAATAGCTGATTTTGGTTTGGCAAGGCTATATGAAGCTGAAAAGACGCACATCAGCACTAGAGTGGCAGGAACAGTGTAATATAAGATACTATATCTTGTTATTTTCTATAGAGATTGCTTTTGTTCTTTTATTGTTTGGCAAAATAGTGTGCATATATATATAGAGAGAATAATTTAATGTTCTATATCACAATGCAGAAAGGTTAATCAGCATAAGTCTTTTCCAGACTTCCAGTCATAGCAGTTGTAGAACTGGAAATAGCACGATAAAAGCAATATATGTCTAGCACAGCTCATTATAGTCGACAGGATTCAGTTAATTACAAATGCATGTTATTTCTTATTTACAGGAGTTACATTTTTTTATTTCAATGTTCTACTGCAAGCACCAAAACACAGAAACTAACAGAGCTTGAAATGAGTGTCAACACTTATCTTATGAATGTATAACATAAGTTTAAATATGTGCGGTATCTGCTCCAGAGTATGCTTTGCGTGGACATCTCACAGAGAAAGCTGATGTTTTCAGCTTTGGAGTAGTTGCTCTCGAAGTTGTCAGCAGCAGAAGTCATGTAAATAGGAGCTTGCCAGATGAGAGGGTCTATCTTCTTGATTGGGTAACAATGATTTCTTAATTTATAGCATAACTTGTTTGTATTGTCAAATTAAAATCATCTGACAAAGAACCAAATATGAGCATATATCAAAGTAGAAATTGCCATTTAATGTGTTTTCTCAGAACAATGTCGCTTATTGGTGCCCAATGAACTGCAGGACCGCAGGTTTAGCAATTGTATGAAGAGAACCGACTTCTAGATTTGGTCAATAATAACATTCTTTCCAGCCACTCTTTGGAAGAAGTGATGAGGGCCATTCATGTAGCACTCTTATGTACACAAGCAACTCCCACACAACGACCTTCCATGTCCCAGGTAGTTGCCATGCTAGGAGGTTCTATAGAAATTAATCCACCACGATTTCGGCATGGATATATCAAAGACTGGCAGCTTTCACGCCAAGAACTCATTAACCAAGCATAATGACAATTCATGGACGTGGGACATGAGCCTCACATTGGAGGAAAGATCACAATAGACAACTAACATAAAGAAAAGGGGAGAAGGGCCAAGCTGATTCTTGATGATGATTCTGTAAAGTCTTATGAGTCTCTTTAATTTTGCCACTTGACAGTTTACCTAGCCTGCGTAATGTATTAAGCTGTCCCACTAGAAGCTTCTACAGCATCTCATTATATATGTGTAATATCTAATGTGTCAGGTGTATAGCCTGGATTGATGAGCACCTTGTAATTGATATTTTATTGTTATTGTCATGCTTGTAACATATATTACATGTTTAATAACATTGTATACAAAACTTAGGGGTTGGTTGATTTGTAATTCCTACACATATGGGACTTGAGTATTGTGATCTCTCTCTTTATACACCATCCTCTGTTTGGTGTGTAAGTTATCAATCACCACCTCTGCCTCTTAAGTATTATCAAACTGTCTAATATTCGTTTCTTCATTACACCTCAGAGAATTCCTGTTCAGAAATAACTATTGTTGTCACACCAGTTGGCATTAAAACCTTCTTTTCTTCCTGGTTCTCTTCTTATTGACTTCTGCCAAAAATCATGTCTGTGTTCTAAAAATCTGCCTTATATTTTGTATTCGAGGATCCAGCCTTTTCGCAACATCAGAGCATAATAACTTGTAAAATACGTTTTATTATCATTCACTATGGCATTTTCTCTTCCAACTTGATATTTTTGATAGTTTTTTATTTTATTTTAATGTAAAGTTTTCTTTGAATTGGTTCTTGGAAGATGGACCAAAACACAAAAAAAAACAAACAACTGGCCACAAACCACCCCACCCAAACGAGAAGTCCTGTTGGTTACGAATCTGCCATGAGGAAAGGATTTGTTGTTATTGCGCCCAGATTCGCCCACCAGATTGAAAGGCCGGAAGGAAGGAATGCCTTCCGTGCCAATCTCCGGAGAAGGCCGGCTTCCTGTGGGGTTTTTAGTGTTAAGATAAGAGTGCAAGGAAAGAGATAAAAGTGCGGAAAGAGAATCCAAATGTGATTGGAGTTGGGTGGGGGGAATAAGCAGCACGACAACGATCAATCACCGCTACTAACAACATTCCTTTACAAAGCACACATTGAAACTACAACTATCATTAATCCTATGTATCCTCTATCTATGCATTCCAGGAATACTTGATCATCAAATACCAGAGTCCAGAGTTCAGTACAACAATAAGCAATGATACAAGAAACATGAGGCAGAAATGACAAGGAGAGGCAACATACAAGATAAAAGATAGTAAGCAGAGCCAAGTATATGTTTGTATTAGAGGCAAACGCACAGCTACAATGGTTCCCTAGCAATATATTCCCTTTCCCCCTTTTACAATGAATTGCATGGCTATTTATAGCCTCAAGTTTCCCCCGATTACATTCTCGGGCACAAAGTCCCAGACTAAACATTAGCTGACACAAGCGGCTGAAGAGCTGCCGATGCTGACTTCTGTCGGGCAAGACTGTACTTGCGGCATGGTCTCCCTGAAAGATGTACAGCTACGTGGCGGTGTGTCGGGTCAAACCTTTGGTCAGCAGGAATGCGGGTAGTTGTGGCGGATGGAACTTCTTATCAGCTTTAAATGATGGCAGTTGGCGTAGATAGTGCAGCCCATGCTTTGTCCTTTTCCTCCATGTCTTGGCTCGAATCCCGAAGTTGGACACTTGTCGGATGCTGATGAATGACACGTGTCTGCCTTGAAAGGCAGTTTATCCAACTTCGCCCAGGATTAGAGCGCTGTCGGGTTGCGCGGGTGGAAAACAACGCCGTTGGGGAGGCCTCTGTGCCTTAGTCATTTTCTGGACTTGCTTGCCCAACTGCGCACCGGTCAGAGGGCGCACCTCGACTTCGCTGCGAAGTCGGGTTGCGCACCGGTACTTTGCTGTCATCCCTGTCGTTCGGACTGCGCACCAAAAAGGGGGCGCACCCCGACTTCGGGCGAAGTCGGGTTGCGCCCCAACACTTAGCTGATTTTCTAGCCATATGCACTGCTTTCCTAGTGCGCCCAGGAAGAAGGGCGCAACCCGACTTCGCCCGAAGTCGGGTTGCGCCCCAGCACTTAGTCAATTTTTGCTCATTTTCCTGTTTTGTCACACTTTGCACTGTCCCTACTGCGCCTCATCTGGAGGGCGCACTCCGACTTCGCTGCGAAGTTGGGGTGCGCCCTGACACTTAACCATTTTCAGGGAACACTTGCTGGAAACTTTGCTGGGGGAAGTTTAAGGGGAAGAGGGAGGAATAAGACTGCAAAGAAGAGGGAGAAAGGGAGAAATGAAGAAAGGGGAAGAGAGGAAGGAAGGAAAAGAGCAGGTTACTTACAAAAACTGAAAACATGGCACCCCGTGCCAAATGTGGCAACATTCCTGGCGGCTCGCGGGGTGTCGAGCTCGCCTCGACGCAAAGAACCATGCCTTTATCCATTGGGTGCAGAGGAACTTCCTTCCCCTGCTTTCTGCTGCTCTGACCGCTTCATTCCGGGCAACTGTTCTTCTTCAGGATCACTTCCGGCAGTTGCCTCCTCAGTCTCTCCTTCTGAACCTGAATGTTCTCCACTGTCAGCCTCCCACTCGCTGATGCGTTGGTATGCAGCCTTGGCTTGGTCCCAGACTGCTGCTTGGAAGGGCGCGAGGTCGCTGATCTCTCTTAGTGCTGCGTGGAATGCAGCGACCGCGTGCAGGTCGATGGTGTTATATCTTTTTCCCAACTCCTTTAGGGAGGAGTTGATTTTATAGTATTTCGATACCATCCGGGTGACCTGAGCTTCTTGAATTGGCTCGACCAGCTATCAATTTTTGTTGTATCCGTCTCGAAGGACAGCCAATTCTGCTTAACCCGCTCAAGGGTCAGAAACTCGCCATCTTTGACATAGCTCGGGCACCCGTGCTCAGACAGAGTGTGAAAAGGGGCCAGGAGAATGTTCCTTTCATGTTCTAGGGCGTCCAGCGTCCTCCTGACCGTTCTAATCTTCTTTGTCTTGTCAAAATAAATATGCAAGGTTACCCTTGCATCTGCCCACTCTGAGGCAAGTTGGGACATAGGGGCAAATTAGAGGCCTTTGCGCTCAAACTGTTCAAGTTTTATAGCCAGGTCTAGCCATTGCCTCGCCTGGTGTTCGGCCTCCTCTACCACAGGCTTTCCCTGGGCAGATACTTCTTCAATCCTGGATGCGAAGTCCAGGACTGACAAGGACTTGACAAGGTTGGGCTTGCAACCTTGCAGCAAACTAGCCCGCATCTCCTTGGCCTTGCTCTTTGAAAAGACCGCCGCTTGTGATGCTTTCTCTGCAAGCTACGACTGCGCCTGTTTCAGCGAATCTTGAAGCTGCGAAACCTGCTCCAACGCAACTCTTTTCTCTTCTGACAGCAGCTCGGTTGTCTGTCTCTGTGTTGTGGCCTCTTGTTGAGAGGCGGCCAGTTGAGCCTTAAGCTCATCTATCTCCTGTTCTGCTGACCCTAGCTGCGCGGTGGCCCTAGCCAGGTCCTCCTCAAGCTGCCTTGTGTTATTCTGCATCTGGAACAACGCTTCCTGGGTCTCAAGATGCTTGACGAGGAGATTGTCTGTCCTACGACGAATACCACGAATTTTGTATTCCTCGTTGATGTCGTCAAAGCTTTTCTCCTTCCTTTGAAGTTCGTAGTCTGCCTCGGTCATCTCCCGGAGAGGCTTTTTTACTTTCGGGATCAATTTCTCGGTTGTCAGCACTCTCCTGTCTAGGTCGAACTTTGTGCGTTTTATCGGGGCAGCTATCTCTTCGGCTCTTCTTCGTTTTACGCCCTGGAGAAAGGAGGCGGAACATCCTGAGGCGCTTACTGCCAAAGGCATGTCATCGACGCTCTGTAGTTCGCCCATGAAGTCCAGATCCTCCAGCATTGGATTTTGCCGCGGCATTTTTCCCGCAAACAGTGACGCGGGAGGGATTACAGAAGGAGTGGCCGCTTTTGAGGGCGATCGGGTCCTAGGGGAAACGGGCGGCTGAGTGGGTGGTGCTGGTAGGGTTTTGGACGGCTGGGGTGAGGAGCGCAGCGGCGAAGGAGCAACTTCAGCATTGGCTATGGGGGAGGGTTCTAGGGTTTGGCTCAATGACTGGAAGGCGTTGGGATCCTGAGCAAACTGGTCAAAAGAATGGGGGCTGATGCGTGGTATGGCTGTTTGGGAAGAAGAGGATGTAGCTACAGCTTGCCCTGATGATATGGGGAGTGGCGTTGCGGCAGGGCTGATGGAGACTGGGGGAAGCGGGGAAGTAGACGTACCTGCGGGCTCCGCCTGAGCCGCTGTTCGAGGAACGCCTTCAGCCCGGGTTTCAGCTTCTGCTTTGGGGCTGTCCAGTGAGACAACTTTTGGCGCTGTTGGCTTCTGTTTGTGCCGCGGCATTCTCGCTGTCCGGTTCCTTAGGCCGTGTGGCCCTTTCACTTCTTCCTCTTTTTCTCTTCTGGCGCTGCGGCTGGTCCGGAGGAAGGAGATGAGGATGGGGCGGCAGACAACGATGTTCCCACGGTAAACTTGTACCTGGGTCTGGCTGGAAGAATGCCCGCACGCTCGATCGATTTGCTAGCGGCGCGGGCACTTTTTCCGCTTGGGAGACCACCTGCGGGGTTGACCTCCTTGAATTTTGCGCCTTTTTGGGCATTGTCTCAGAAGCTGCAGGCTGCATTGGGCCCACTTGACTACTCGCCGGAGTTGCGCTGGAAGTCGTCGGAGTTGACGATTGCTGGGACGAAGACCTTCTTATATACCTTTTTCTTGCGCCTAGGGGAACGCAATTTCAAAATTCGAAGGGTTGCCACGTGTCAGCGTGCTGGTCATATAGGGCTGAAAATTCATCATCGACGACCAGATTCCTCCGGTTGTATTTATCGTGCTGTGTGCGACACCTCATCTTCCAACACTCGATGACTTTGTCTTGTGGCCAGTTGAGCGGCGCCACATTGGCTAGGAATATTTTGAAACCCGCGGATTCCAACCGGTGATCCGGGTTTCGCTCTGGATCGTACGCTACCTCCTCGCAGTAGAATTCATGCCATGGAGGCCATGATTGCATCTACTCGATATGCCACTCTAGGTCTGCACCAGTTCTGTTTCTCCTTTCCTGCATGATCTCCGCTCGGGGGGAGATGTGCGTGAACTTGCCCCTGACCCCATCTGGGTCATATTTCCATCGCTGCGGCAGCATTATCAGGCCCATGTCAATGAGCTCCCGCTCGAGGTAGACATGCTGCCCGATTTCATATACTTCAGTATTCGCCCAGGTGAAGGGATACTGAAAGATATGGCCTTTCTTCTTGCCCTGGCCGAATTCTTCTTCAACGTAGTCCATCTGCCGCGCAATTTCCATCCCGAACTGGTGATCAGTGCAGAAGTAAGGCAGCAGGAACGACTTCCCTTTGAATCCGTAGATTCTCACTATGATGCCCTGAGTCAGCCGGAAGGTGTCCCCGTACTCTTTCTTCCACAGGTATTTTGTCATGACCTCCGACGGGCGAGATGCCTTGTGGTTGAGCAACCCCATGACCTGGCACAAAAATTTGAGATTAAACTCATAGAACGAGCCTTTTCTGTACAGAACGTCAGTCCATTCGTACACGGGCAGCGGCTCTCCTTTTTCGTTTGTTTTCTTCAAGTCAGGGACGTTCATCCGGTAGTGCATGTAATATAGGCACAACCATGCGAGGAAGGAACAAAACCGGAAATCCGTTGACTGCTTCTGTTGCAGTCTGACCAGACTCGAGTGTATAGCATATGCCAACCAGTCCGCCCGATCAAAGAAAATTGGGCGCTTTCCACTCTTCTCGCGTTGTAGAGTCATAAAATTCTCCGTGCAGGAGACATTCTGCCAGCGCCAGCTGGTACGGCCGATACTACTTTGTCAGAGTCGCAGCCCAGGACCCACGCCAGGATGACGTAAATGTATTTATTCTCAAATCTGTCCAGGGGTATGGGGCCAGTTGGCCACTGTCCGGGCGCCAGCGGAGTCTTCAACTCCGAGTCGAGGAATTCCCTCATCCTCTTCGTCTGCGTAAATCGCCCCGTCTGCTCATCTAGGTTTATTCTTCTGACAATTGCGCGGGGTCGTGCTGAAACCCTAGGGCGAACGCTGGCTGGACGCTTTCCCGAAAAAGCGTGAACAACACCTTTCCTTTGTTGTCGTAGACTTGTCGGGCAGCTGGTTTGTAATATTGTACAATTGCTTCAACCAGCTCCGGGCACTGGTGAGCAGGAGGGCATAAGAACCAGTATAGGTTCGATTTGTATGCAGCTCCGAGGTGGTGTGAGGGCGAAACCCGGTCTACCCATTTGGCAATGTTTAGCCACAATTTGGAGAGGCTGATGGAGAAGGAGCCATCTTTGTATCCAACCAGGTGGTTAACGGGTGGCGGCGGAATTTGCCCAACCACACCCCTCTTCGTCCGACTCTTCTTTTTTTGGTCCAGCGGCGCTTCGCTCTCATGAGCGCTCGACTCTGGTGATTCCTCAGCTTCGCGCCGTTCTTCACTGGATTGCACCTGTACGGGCGCTTTCCCCTTGTCCATCCTTTCTGAAACAGTAGAGGCGGGTGATACGGCTTCTGAGTTTGTCAGCTTTATTCCTTGCAGTCAGGGAATCAGCTTGAATGATTTGAATTTTCTGGTTGCGCCAGGGCCCCTTTTGTAGACAACGACTACAACATTAATGGCGCGAGGGAGGGCGTTAGGGCAGTTAACTTGGAGTTGGTGGAGGCGTTATTATTTTTGGCGGCTGTGTATGGGCTTATTTTCGAAAAGCGCACCCCATTAGCCGTTGGTCCAAATGCACCTTGCTTTTTTAATGCATCATTCTTGAAAGTTGTGCAATCATTTAAACCTCCTTGGACGTTGGGCCATTGCTGACGTCATCGCCACCATTTGGGCACACTTTACTAGGAAGAATTTTTGGCCCATGACCCAACTTCGCCCTGTGCCGTACTTCGCCCTAGGCCCACACTTAGAATTTTTCATATTTTTCGTGGTGGGTCATTCGGACTTCGCCCGAAATTCGGAGCGCACTCGGACTTCACGGACTTCACCCGAAAAATGGGCGCAATCCGACTTCGCCTAGTTTTTCTGCGTGAGTCTGACACTTGGCATTTTCTTGTTGTCTGTTTCCCAAGCTGCGCTTCCGGAGGGGGCGCAGCCCGACTTCGCTACGAAGTCGGGTTGCGCACCCATACTTAGTTGATTTAGCTCCTCTTTTCAGCTGCCTTCTTCCGAACTTCGCACCGTTCAAGGAGCGCTACCCGACTTCGCTGCGAAGTCGGGGTTTTGCCTTGGTTTTACTTGGGCTTTAAGAAAACTTAAACAAACTGAATGCTGAAATATATACATCCTAAAAACTTTTAAAAAATGCAGAAGGGAAATCTGTACAAGGAAGGGCCCATTTGGGCGCCTTCAGTGGCGGTAAATTTTGAGGTGGAACCCATTGACGGGAATGGGGAGAAGCTGTCCCTCCATGTCCCGAAGCGCAAATGCGTTGAACTGGTTCACCCGTGCAATCTGATAAGGGCCCTCCCAGAGGGCGTCAAACTTGTCGTGGTTTCCCGGCTTCGCCTTTAGCGAGTCCCACTTTAGCACCAGGTCCTCGACTTTGAAAACTCGGGCAGTGGTACCTTTTGCGAACCAGCCTTGTGTTGCTTCAGCGTGTTTGGTGAAGGCCTGGTACGCTTTTTCTCTATCTTCCTCTAACTGCAATAGTTGGCAAAGTCTGTCATCTACCGGATCCCCGTTGCCTCTTTCTTCATCAAGCATCCAGAGAGCGGGAATTTCGATGTGGGTTGGCAAGACTACTTCTTTGCCGTATACGAGCGCATAGGGGGACGTTTTAATGGACTTCTTGAAGGATATCCTATCCGCCCACAGCGCCCGATCCAGGAGTAGGTGCCAAGTCCTCTTGTTTTTCTCTATTGTACTCTTGATGATTTTCAGCAGATTCTTATTGGTGGACTCGGCAAGACCGTTCCCCTGCGGGTAGTAATTGGAAGACATTTTGTGATAAATGTCGTATTTTTCGGTGTACTCCGTGAGTACAGCGCCTGCGAACCCCGGACCATTGTCCGTTACTATTGACTCAGGGACCCCGAAGCGGGTAATGAGGCTCTCGAGGAACCTGATGACCGTCTCCTGGTCCGCATTCTTTGTGGGGATCGCCTCTGCCCACCGCGTGAAGTAGTCGGTGGCGGTAAGAATGAACTTGTGCCCTGCTGCAGAGTTCGGCGTAATAACCCCAATAAAGTCCAGACCCCATTGCTGAAACGGAGTTTCGGCTTGGATCGGCTGAAGGGGCAGGGGTGTTTTTTCTATTTCTGCCAGCAAATCTCTAGCATTGATCACATTTTGTATAGACCGCATGTGCGTCTATAAAGAGAGTGGGCCAATAGTACCCAGCTCTTATTATTTTCAAGGCCGTAGGCCTTGCAGAATGGTGACCCCCAGGCATCCCAGAGTGGAATTCTCCGAGGACCCTGGGTTGGTCGGTTTTCCTGACGCATCGCAACAGGATGTCGTCAATGTTCTTAAAGTACAGCCCCTCGGGGCGAAGAGTGTATTTCAGTGCACCTAGCCGAAACCTCCTTCTTTGTGAGGCATTCAGGTGGTCTGGACATCTCCCGGTGCAAAAATACTTCACTAGGTCATCTGTCCAGTCACTCTCCTCAGGTAAGGAGTTGGCTAGGTTGGTGTTTGTTGCTTGGATCCTCCCACTTACAGGCGGATATCTGGGCTGCTGTGCTTCGGGCCAGCTCCTGGCACAAGGCTCGGCCTCTGATGAGCTTGGTTGGTCGCACTTCGATGTCGAACTCCTGGATTTTAGCAATCCATCCCGCTCTCTTGTGACCCGGCTCTCCTTGTATGATGAAGCTTCGGACGTCCGGATGTATCACAAAGACAATGGTTCGGCTCTGGGAGACAAAGTGCCTAAACTTTCGGAGAGATTTCATGACCGCGTGAACCTGCCGCTCTATAAAGTTGTACTTTTCTTCATGCGGCTGAATCACTTGGCTCAAGAACGCTATGGGGCGCTCTTCGCCATCGTCTCCCTTTTGGGTCAGGACTACGGCGTAACTCTCGGGTTCTCCCACCGCGTACAGGATGAAATCCTTGGAGTAGTCCGGGTTTATCAACACCGGAGCTTGCGCAATTCGGGCCTTGATTTCCTTGAAGGCCTGCCTCCTCTCGTCAGTCCATAAGAATTCTGTATCCTTTTTCAGCAATTCGGCCATGGGCTTGATTACCTGTGCGAAGTCCGGTATGAACTTCCGCACGAAGTTTATTTGGCCGAAGAAGGACTACAGCCCCTTCTTGTCAACTGGAGCGGGCAAACGGAGGAGGGCTTCCGCTCTATCAGGGTCCACGACTAGGCCTTTCTCGGAGATGACATGCCCCAGCAGCTTACCTTCTTTTACCGCGAAGACAGATTTCTTCGGGTTTATGGAGATGCCGAATTCACGACACCTTTCAAATATTTGCCGCAAGTGGGGAACATGATCCTCTCTCTTGTGAGAGAATACAGTCATGTCATCCAAGTAGATGACAATAACTTTGTTGAGCAGCTCTCGGAAGGCCAGGTCCATGGCTCTCTGGAATGTGGCGCCAGCATTGGATAAGCCGAAAGGCATGCGCTGATAGGCGAACGTTCCCCATTTGGTGGTGAACGCCGTATTATGCTGGTCCTCATCCTTGACCCAGATCTAGTTGTAGCCGAAAAAGCCGTCTAAGAGGGAAAATCTCTGGGCTCCAACAACTATATGGAGGGTCTGATCGATTTGGGGAAGCGGATAATGGTCCTTGAGGGAGGCCTGATTCAGATTTTTGAAGTCCACATAGAGACGAATGTCTCCGTTCTTCTTCCTCACGGGAACCAAGTTCGCAACCCAAGATGAATGCTTGATGGGGTATATGATCTTGGCTTCCAGCATCTTCAAGAGCTCGGCTTTCATCATGGCCTCGATTTTAGGATTTACAGCCCTCTGCTTTTGTCGAAATGGCTTGGCACCATCTTCTAGCTCGATGGTATGCTGGATTACATTTTTGTCATACCCCTTCAAGTCCTGGTAGCACCAGGCTACTATGTCAGGGAACTCTCGACACAATGTTCTGATCTGCTCGAGTTCCTCTGTGGTGCAGTCTGTCCCGACCTTAATTGATTTTCCAGGTTCAAGCTCCAGGTCGACGTACTGCTTAGGGTCTACTTTGATCCTATGTGATATTGATCTGTCATTCTGATCAAATAGACTCTCAAGTGTAATCAAAATAATTGCCCCCAAGCTAATCGATATGAGATGCAAATGAAACAAAATTAGAATAGCTAGAAATAGACACAGACAAAGACAAAACAAAATGCCAAGGGGCACAAAAAATGAAGCCCTAGGGTTTTGGGGCAAACAGTTGGCCCAAAACTTAGCTAGATCAAATATACACCCTGTAGAACATTGAGCGCGGATTCAATAGCAGTGTCGAAACGGATGCAGGATGCCAGACGGGCAAAAGCAAAACTTTCACCAAATCTGCACCCTATAGCAGACGAGGCACAAATTTGCACAAGAGGATTAAAAACCCTAAACAAAGATGGAAAATGCAACAAAACACAAACTAAGACAAAAAAGCAAATTAATAAATGCCAAGAAACAATATGGTGATCTCGTGGAAGAAGCAAGAGTAAAGGCGGAAGACCCCTTATCTAAGAAGAAAAATTGTTTTCAAGGCTTTCTCCACTTGCAAAATCACAAGTAACACACCAACAACAGAGTACAAAAACATCAAAAACACTAGAAGACAAGAGAACTCTAATCTCACATGAACTCTTTGATAACTTGATTGCGAGAGGAGTTTTTGATCACTTGGAGAACTAGGGAGGAAAAAGGGGATCCAATCACTTTATTTATCAAGGATTTGGAGAACTAAAAGGCAAGAAAAATGAAAGTTAACCTTGATTAAGCCGACGCCCCAAAAGGTTTGGCCTAGAAATTAGGTTTTTGAAGAAAAACTCTAAATTTACTGAATTCACACCCTGTAATTTACTAGGTGTAGATTCGGTTGAGGTTAACAAAAGCAAGGCAAAACACAAGAAAAATGGATCAAACTTGCTCCTTGCATGTTTGAGAACCTCTTAAAGGAAAACTCAACGAAAATGACTCATTTGGGTGGGTCAATTTTTTGTGTCTACATGAGTGCATCAACTATTGGTGTTGTTATATCATGTCATATGTCGTGTTGTATAGTGTATCATATGTCATGTTAAATGTAATGAATAATATAATGATTATCATGTCATGTGTTATGGGGTGTGTTTTATGTTTTTATGTGCACATGTAGTTAGGTATATATGGTAGCTGGAAGTTGCACACCAATTCTTGTGATACCTAAATGTATGCTCTATCTTTGTTGAAGTGTGTGTCTGTGAGAGAGAGAGAGAGAGAGAGAGAGAGAGAGAGAGAGATGTGTGTAGTTCTGTGGTCTATAATAGCATAGAGTATGTAGTTGGTTATCAGATGATGATCAAGGTGCTGTGATAATAAGAATATTGTAAGTTTGACCAAACCCTAATCTAATGCAAATGATTAGAATATGGAGTGTACATCCTATGTATTTACATGTATCTATGAGTTTTTTGGTGAAGGCCTGGTATGTTTTTTCTCTGTCTTCCTCTAACTGCAATAGCTGGCACAGTCTGTCATCCATCGGATCCCCGTTGCCTCTCTCTTCGTCCAACATCCAGAGAGCGGGAATTTCTATGTGGGTCGGCAGGACTACCTCTTTGCTGTAAACGAGCGCATAGAGGGACGTCTTGATTGATTTCTTGAAGGATATTTTGTCCGCCCACAGCACCCGATCCAGGTGTAGGTGCCAAGTCCTCTTGTTGTTCTCTACTATTTTTTTGATGATCTTCAGTAGGTTCTTGTTGGTGGACTCGGCAAGACCGTTCCCCTGCGGGTAGTAATTGGAAGACATTTTGTGATAATGTCGTATTTTCCGATGTACTCAGTGAGTACAGCACCTACGAACCCTGGATCATTGTCCATCACTATTGACTCAGGGACCCCGAAGCGGGTAATGAGGCTCTCAAGGAACCTGATGATCGTCTCCTGGTCCGCATTCTTGGTGGGGATTGCCTCTGCCCACGGCGTGAAGTAGTCGGTGGCGGTAAGGATAAACTTGTGCCTTGCTGCAGAGTTTGGCGTAATCACCCCGATAAAATCTAGACCCCATTGCTGAAACGGAGTCTCGGCTTGGATCGGTTGAAGGGGTAGGGGTGCTTTTCTATTTTTGCCAGCAAATCTCTGGCATTGATCACATTTTGTATAGACCGCATGTGCGTCTGTAAAGAGAGTGGGCCAATAGTACCCAGCTCTTATTATTTTCAAGGTCATTGGCCTTGCAGAATGGTGACCCCTAGGCATCCCAGAGTGAAATTCTCTGAGGACCCTGGGCTGGTCGGTTTCCTTGATGCATCGCAACAGGATGTCGTCAATGTTTTTGAAGTAAAGCCCCTCGGGGCGAAGAGTGTATTTCAGTGCACCTAGCCGAAACCTCCTTCTTTGTGAGGCATTCAGGTGGTCTGGACATCTCCCGATGCAGAAATACTTCACTAGATCATCTGTCTAGTCACTCTCCTCGGGTAAGGAGTTGGCTAGGTTGGTGGTCGTTGCTGGATCCTCCCACTTATAGGTGGATATTTGGGCTTCTGCGCTTCTGGCCAGCTCCTGGCACAAGGCTCGGCCTCTGATAAGCTTGGTTGGCCGTACTTCGATGTCGAACTCCTGGATTTTAGCAATCCATCCTGCTCTCTTGTGACCCGGCTCTCCTTGTATGATGAAGCTTCGGATGTTCGGGTGTATCACAAAAACGGTTATCCGGCTCTGGGAGATGAAGTGCCTAAACTTTCGGAGAGACTTCATGATCGCGTGAACCTGCCATTCTATAAAGTTGTACTTTTCTTCATGCAGCTGAATCACTTAGCTCAAGAACGCTATGGGGCGCTCTTTGCCATCGTCTCCCTTCTGGGTCAGGACTGCAGCGTAACTCTCAGGTTCTCCCACCATGTACAGGATGAAGTCCTTGGAGTAGTCCGGGTTTATCAACACCGGAGCTTGTGCAATGCGGGCCTTGATTTCCTCGAAGGCCTGCCTCCTCTCATTAGTCCATAAGAATTCATCATTCTTTTTCAGCAATTCGGCCATGGGCTTGATTACCTGTGCGAAGTCCGGTATGAACTTCTGCACGAAGTTGATTTGGCTAAAGAAGGACTGCAGGCCCTTCTTGTCAACTGGAGTAGGCAAACGGAGGAGGGCTTCCGCTCTATCAGGGTCCACGGCTAGGCCTTTCTCGGAGATGACATGCCCCAACAGCTTACCTTCTTTTATCGCGAAGACAGATTTCTTCGGGTTTCTGGAGATGCCGAATTCATGACACCTTTCAAATATTTACCGCAAGTGGGGGACATGGTCCTCTATCCTGTGAGAGAATACAGTCATGTCATCCAAGTAGATGACAATAACTTTGTTGAGCAACTCTCGGAAGGCTAGGTCCATGACTCTCTGGAATGTGGCGCCAGCATTGGATAAGCCGAAAGGCATGCACTGATAGGTGAACGTTCTCCATTTGGTGGTGAACGCCGTCTTATGATGGTCCTCATCCTTAACCCAGATCTGGTTGTAGCCAGAAAAGCCATCTAGGAGGGAAAATCTTTGTGCTCCAGCAACTATATGGAGGATCTGATCGATTTGGGGAAGCGGATAATGGTCCTTGAGGGAGGTCTGATTCAGATTTTTGAAGTCCACACAGAGACGAATGTCTCCGTTCTTCTTCCTCATGGGAACCCAGGACAAATGCTTGATGGGGTAGATGATTTTGGCCTCCAGCATCTTCAGGAGCTCGACCTTCATCATGGCCTCGATCTTGGGATTCACAGCCCTCTACTTCTGCCGAAATGGCTTGGCGCCATCCTCTAGCTCAATGGTATGCTAGATTATATTTCTGTCATACCCCTTCAAGTCCTTGTAGCACCAGGCTACTATGTCAGGGAACTCTCGGCACAATGTTCTGATTTGCTCAAGTTCCTCTGTGGTGCAGTCTGTCCCGACCTTGATTGTTTTTCCAGGTTCAAGCTGGTCGGAGTATTGCTTTGGGTCTACTTTGATCCGGTGCGATATGGCTCTGTCATTCTGATCAAATAGACTCTCAAGTGTAATCAAAATAATTGCCCCCAAGCTAATCTGATATGAGATGCAAACGAAACAAAATTAGAATAGCTAGAAATAGACACAGACAAAGACAAAACAAAATGCCAAGGGGCACAAAAAATGAAGCCCTAGGGTTTTGGGGCAAACAGTTACCCCAAAACTTAGCTAGATCAAATCTACACCCTGTAGAACACTGAGCACGGATTCAATAGCAGTGTCGAAACAGATGCAGGATGCCAGACGGGCATGTTGAGTGGTATTTTCACACAGTTGTGAAAATACACTCTTCTTTAAGATTTAGGTTCCAAATCCCCTCTTGCAAAGAAGTTAAATAAACAACTTCTCCAAGGTCTCCGCTATATTAGCATTTGCATGTGTATTAGTAATCTTAAATAAAGATATTCACTTTAAATTCTTGGAACACCTTAGTGATTGCAAGTAACTGTAAACAAGGGGCAATGTTGGTTTATTTTACCATAAAACTTTAGTGATTGTTCATTGAACCAAAATAAAGAAAATGTGAGTTGGCCCTCATATGACCACGATGTAGTGCTCAAATTACCCCTCTTTCGTAAAATTAGAATTTTTATGAAGAGAGGGTAATCTTAGGCTCAACAAATGGAAATTTGTGAAATGCCATAAAACATAACTCCTTCAATGAAATTGGAATTTTCATGAAGGGAATGTCATCATAGGCTCATGAATGAAACATGAAACTGAAAAAAAAAATGAAATTTGACCTTAAAATGGAAATTTTTCATTTTCGGATTTTTAAAATCTGTAACAAAACAAAAACTTCGATGAATTTTTAAAAATATTAAAAAACTCCGAAAATGAAATTTCAAAATGCGTATTGGAAGTCTGAAGTATAACCTACGCATTAGTGCAATTATTTTTGGATTTTGACATTTTTTAACTGTTTATTTTAATGTCTGAAAATAAGAAAAAAAAATCTGAAATTAAAATTTTGGAAAATAGAAAATTAAAAATTTGCATCAAATTAATTGCTGGAAATGCAGCAATGCAAAGCTCCCTCAGTTTGATAGCACCCCATCCTGCAAAACCGAATATGTGAGAATTTCGTACATGCAACCTAGCCTATTTGACCTGCAAAACAAACACAATCAAAGTAAACTAGGTGCTGGCTCCTAAGGTTTATAATAATTTCCAGATTGCAGACATTCACATGAAATAACCCAAAACTATGGCATAAATTTCACCTACAAATCTGAAATCTGAAATCTGAAATGAGAAAAATAGAGGAGTTATAACAAAGCATGCAGAAAATTTCTCATCCTTTCTTGACAAACGAAGTCTAAATTTCTGAAAACAAAACTTGCATTAATAACACTTCCAGATTTTACATTCCAAGTTCAGCAGCGTTTGGCCATGCCAAAAATGAATTCCCCCTTTTCTCCTCCATTTGATGGAATATTTAACCTTTGCAAATTTCCTTTTCGTTTACATTTTGCACTTTCATTTGGATTCACCGTCCTTTCGTTTCACATTTCCTGACTTTTCTTTGGCTTCCCCAAACATTGTTTCATCTATTCTGTTTCGTTTTTCTGCCCTTTGGCCTTTTGCTTTCAAAATACCTTCGCTGTTTTGGCCTCATTTGGTTGCATGCATTTTCAGGCGTTATGCTTTCTTTTCCTCACTTGGCTACATAACCATTTTCATCAGTCCTTAAGTGCAAATTATTATTTGGCAATGGCGACTTTTATTGAAAATAATACTTAGCACACAAAACCTCGATCTTAACAACATATTATTCCCACCTTTCGCTTCGAAACACATTCTCTAATTGGGCATTATTGCATAAGGCTTCATATGGCACATATTCTATTAAATGAACACCAACCCCGTGGTGCTATCATGTGACTTTTCAACCTTAGGGTCACTTCAATATTTGATCTAATCTCAAACATTCATTCAAATGAATAAATTTAATTTTAATTTTATAAACCTTCCTCGGCTGCGTCGGGATCTCCATAATCTAGTTTGTTGTCGCGAATACTTTGCAATGACAATAATCTGAGCCCTCTCTGTGTTACCGGCGTACATGTTATCTGCCAAGCCTGGATATTTATCTTCCTTGGTGCTGACCGGGACCCATTCCCTTGCCGTCACGCTGATGACTTCTCTGTCATCGTTTTCCCCACTGCACATACGCTCCATGTATTTCGACATTCCACATCACATTCTGCGTCGATGGCGCAGTATTCTCCAACTGTCCAACGATGACGGTGAGCTTCACGGACTACCAGATAGTCCCATCTATATTGCCATCGCGTTATGAACCTTTCAGTTTCTGAAATTGATTTATTAAACTCATTTTATCTATTTGAATACGACCAACTCAACTTTCATTGCAAGCATGAAACTATGGTGGAGCTCTATTGTGTTTTAACCCACTTCCATTAGATCACATCTTCTTTGATATCCTCAATGAATGAAACTGCCCTCGCTGTACACTGTGTATGCTTCAAAAATTTCTCATTTAAATGTTCCCGAGGTCCCTATGAATGCATTCGCTCCTCTGCTGCTCTGCTGTACACATGGCGTTGTTTCTTCGGAAAAATTTGTTGCTGAATGCAAAATGTGTCGCTGCCGCGTTGGTTTTTTTTTTTTTGTTGCCTACCTTTCATTTAATTAATGGATAACGCCCCTTCTCTGCCAAACTTCCACTTTGGTCACCGCCGCAAATACCCGGTGTGCATCGCTGTAATTCCTCTGTAAACTGAATTTCACCTGCCACAAAACTTGGTGAGATAGTCCATCATATCCGTCGAGCATTCGTCGAATGTGTGTCCACCTCACAATGGTCATCATTCCTCACTAACGAAGGTCATGTCCGCCCATAATTTTGAACCCATGCAATTTTGGTGTCCACGTTGTCATCCTTGCGTCGTGTCGGGCCCACTGTATGTTAGAATCGCCAGCGATGTCTCCATGTTAGCCGGTAGCCACGTCAATGAACTGATGCACTCCGTCGAGCACCTCTACGTCGTTGACCCGCTACACGGTTCCTTCACTGTCATCGCTGGTTCATTTATTGCCTTACTACGTGGCCTTATCTTCCATGGATGCCATCAATGTTCTCTGCGTCAGTGCACTGTTCTGTCAGTGGTGAAAGCAAATCCATATTGTATCAATCTACTCACCCAAGATTTCGTCCGAGTTCCGACACACTATGCTACTAATTAAGACCAAACTGCGTTCCTGTGGACGAAATCTGCTCCACCCACCTTGCTCCGGTGTCGCCTTCTGACCCATCTACGTGGCAGTCGTTTCTTCACCACCAATCCTCCTTTAAATCTACCGGTGACATTCTATTTATCCTTAAACGCCATGTCAAATTATCTTTGGCCACTTCATAGCTGCGATGCTGCATTGGCCATCTTTGACCAATCTTTCAACCTTGTCGGTTGCTGTCTTTCCTTGTTATTTAGCCGTATGGGGTCTCCTTCTACCTGCAAATACCAAAATAACATAAATAAATAAAAAAAAATCAACACCATGACCACCATTAAACTGAAGCTTAAAACATCCTCTAATTTATTTTGAAATTCATATATATATATATATATATATATATATATATATATATATATATATATATATATTTTTATTGTTTTCATTATCCAAAACGCCCATGATAGGAAACACCGACCCTCAACAATAAACTTGCTAAGAACAAACAAGAACAATGACGACAAAGTTGTCATAAAAAATGACGATAAAAGTTGTCGACAGGAAAATGACGACAATAAAATATCATCGACGAGAAAATGACGACAAAAGTCGTTAACAAGAAAATGATGACAAAAGTCGTCAACAAGAAAAAGTTGTCGATAATAAAATATCGTCGACAAGAAAATGATGACAATAAAATATCGTCGACAACAAAAAGTTATTGACAAGAAAATATTGTCGACAATAAAATATCATCGACAAGAAAATGACGACAATAAAATATTGTCGACAAGAAAAAGTTGTCGACAAGAAAATATTGTCAACAAGAACCGACAACAATTGCAAAACCTACGACAAAACGAAGGATTAGACACTAAAAATGAAATGCAAACACCCGGATACCAAAACAAAAAGGTGGGTCCCCAATTTTGGGGTATGTTGTGGAACAGCCACAACAGGGCAAAAGCAAAACTTTCACCAAATCTGCACCCTATAGCAGACAGGGCACAAATTCGCACAAGAGGATTAAAAACCCTAAACAAAGATGGAAAATGCAACAAAACACAAACTAAGACAAAAAAGCAAATTAATAAATGCCAAGAAACAACATGGTGATCTCGTGGAAGAAGCAAGAGTAAAGGCGGAAGACCTCTTCTCCTCTAAGAAGAAAAATTGTTGTCAAGGCTTTCTCCACTTGCAAAATCACAAGTAACACACCAACAACAAAGTACAAAAACATCAAAAACACTAGAAGACAAGAGAACTCTAATCTCGCATGAACTCTTTGATAACTTGATTGCGAGAGGAATTTTTGATCACTTGGAGAACTAGGGAGGAAAAAGGGGATCCAATCCCTTTATTTATCAAGGACTTGGAGAACTAAAAGGAAAGAAAAATGAAAGTTAACCTTGATTAAGCCGAGGCCCCAAAAGGGTTGGCCTAGAAATTAGGTTTTTGAAGAAAAACCCTAAATTTACTGAATTCACACCCCGTAATTTACTAGGTGCGGATTCAGTTGAGGTTAACAAAAGCAAGGCAAAACACAAGAAAAATGGGTCAAACTTGCTCCTTGCAAGTTTGAGAACCTCTTAAAGGAAAACCCAAGGAAAATGAATCATTTGGGTGGGTCAATTTTTTGTGTCTACATGAGTGCATCAACTATTGGTGTTGTTATATCATGTCATATGTCGTGTTGTATAGTGTATCATATGTTATGTTAAATGTAATGAATAATATAATGATTATCATCTCATGTGTTATGGGGTGTGTTTTATGTTTTTATGTGCACATTTAGTTAGGTACATATGGTAGCTGGAAGTTGCACACCAATTCTTGTGATACCTAAATGTATGCTCTATCTTTGTTGAAGTGAGAGAGAGAGAGAGAGAGAGAGAGAGAGAGAGAGAGAGAGAGAGATGTGTAGTTGTGTGGTCTATAATAGCATAGAGTATGTAGTTGGTTGTCAGATTATGATCAAGGTGCAATGATTATAGGAATATTGTAAGCTTGACCAAACCCTAATCTAATGCAAATGATTGGAATATGGAGTATACATCCTATGTATTTACATGTATCTATGAGTTTTTCTCATTGTTCTTTATTACATATGGAATTGTTTTGTAGCATGTTGCCTCGTTTAGGTATATGCATGACTAGAATACTCCCACATGCCATATCTTGGTGTCATCCCTTGCACATAGTTGAGTTGAAGTTAGTGACACAATTACAAAGAGCATCTCACTTTGAAATATAAGAAAAGATAATGGAAAGAGTAAAGTATGGTTGACAAGCATCATAATCCACTCATACCTCTTCCTCTTCAAGATGAGGAAATATGGGAAACATAAATTGATAGCAATGTAGATTTTTTGCCAATGTAGACAATGGTCCAAATAATACCAAATAGAAAGACAAAATTTTTATTTGACAAGAAAGGATGATACTCTTAGATGTGATTAACATGCGTTGTGCATCAAAAAATGCATGGAACAAGATTCCAACATTAGATCAAACACATAATTGTGTGTTCGATAACACGAGATAAGAGTTTGACATGAGCAACTATAGTTTAGTGCATTCAATTATGTGCATGATGAAGTCTAACATGATATCAAAGTGCATGTCGGTGCATTTAATAGTGTGCATGATGTGAGTTTACCATAGGAGTGATTGTTGCTGAATCAATTGGTTAGCAAAACAACTAATGTATGGGTTCTCAGTTTTCATGGTGGTGAAAGAGAAGACCCATTCAAACATTGGAAAAGTTGCATCATGATTTGGATTACCAATAAAAAAATGAATGAGGTAGATTGGAGGCTATATCTTGGGACATTGCATTGAACCACAATAAACTAGTATATGACATTCCTAGAGGGCAAGTACCTAATATGGAAGGAGTTGTGAGGTCTTCAAGAATGAATTTAAATTGTTACACAATGAAGATAAGGTCATTAAAAAATTTATAGAATAAAACAAAGTGGGACGAAGTTTGTTCAATCCTACACTTGAATGTTGAAATTGTTTGTTAATCAACTAGAGAAGCCATCAAACTTGTTGAAGAGAGGTGGTAAACTAAGAGGATCAAGTGTGGTAAACCTAACTATAGAGGGAACAATTGCACATTGCATACGATTCTCGACTGGATCCACTAGAAGCCGAGGTGATTGTGGTGGCTATTATATTCTCTACACTCAAGGACACAAAGGAACGAGTTCACTAGGAATAGTTTTAGGGCTCACTCCAAGTCTAGGGTGGAAATGTTAAATGTGTCAATTAAAAAATCACCTATGTTTGGCCTTTCTATGCTAAATTATGAAAATAAAAGAACAATGCAAAACGCACAAGATGTAAAAAGACAATGTCTAACCCTAGTATGATTCTTTGATTCAATGATCTCTAATCCTAAGTTGCAAGAAATAAAATGTTTTTCTTTGAGAAAGGGACCAAGTGAAATGCACAAACAAGACTAAACCCTAGATGCAAAACTATATGCCTTTTTGTTTTAAATGCTTAGGAAGCAATAGATTGTTTTCACTTTATTTTTATAACCTAGGTGTGAACAAAAAATATAAAAGCAAATGCCACACAACCTAACAACTTTACCAAAGGCTCTTATCTAATATGGTTTTTGATACAAGCTTTGTCTTGCATCCAGAATATCCCGTAGCTTCAAATTTGCAAAATAGATTCACAAAAACTCTAAAAAATATGGTTAGTGTTTGAGGGCCTGCTTAGGCTATTGTAAGACTAAGTTTGGAGGTGCAACAATCAAGCCCCCTAGGTCCTTTTAGCTGATCGTTCATAATAAAAATGAGCTTTGACCTTTGGAACAAACACAACATAATATGATAGCATAGAACAACAAATGAATATGTAAACATAATGGATACAAAGTTTGAACAAGAAGACAATTTTGAAAACTAGGGTTTGGGAACAAATAATTATCCCCAAGCTACTATGAAATGCAAGCGAAACAAAATGATTACAGTTAGAATAAAATGCAAAACAAATATGAAACAAAATGCAGAGGGTATGCAAAATGAAACCCTAAGGTTTTAGGATGAACAATCACCCCAAAACCTGACTTGATCGTATATGTGCCCTGGAGGATATCAAACGTGAATTAGGTAACAGAGTCAGAATGGACACAAAATGCTCGATAAGCAAAAAGTAGGGATTTTTCCAAATTCGCACCCTATTGCAAATAGGGTATAAAATCACACAAGAGGGTTTAAAACCCTAAAATAAATACCAAAATGCAACAAAACATAAACTAGGATGAATGTGTGAACTAATGGATGCAAAGAAACAACCTGGTGATCTTGTGGAAGAAGCAAGAGCAAAGGTGGAAGACCTCTCCTCCCTCAAGAAGACAAATTATCACCAAGGTCATCTCCACTTGTAAAATCACAAGGAACACACCAAAAATAGAACACCAAAGCACTAAGAGCACCAGAAGACAAGAGAACTCTAATTTTGCATGAACTTTCTTAGTTGCTAGCTTGTAATCTCAAGAACATAACTCGTTTTCACTAGGTAATTTCTAGAACAAAGGGATCCAATACCTTTATTTATAAAGGGTTTGGAGGGCTAAAATATGGAAAAAATGAAACTTAACCTTGATTAGGTCGATGTCCCAAAAGGGTTAACTTAAAATTTAGGTTTTTGAAGAAAAACCTTAAATTTGTCGATCCACGTCTCGTAAATTATTAGGCACAAATTTGGTCAAGGTCAAAAAAAGCAAGGCAAAACACAAGAAAAAAGGGGCCAAACTTGCTCCTAGCAAGTTTGAAAACCTCACAAAGAAACCTAAGGAAAAATGACTCATCTGGGTGGGTCAATTTTTTGTGTTTACATTTTACCCCCTCCTTGATGCATTTATGGCCTAATAAATATGTCAAAGAAAGATGTAGACACCTATGGGCGAAAAGGACGACAAACACAAAGGAAAAATGGGTGGTCAGTTTAGAAGAAAGGGGTGGTGCATAAATAGTGTCGTTTTAGACACTTTGAACATTTGACACACAAATCAAGGTATTAGGGACATTAATGCCTCTCAGGCTAGGGTACCCCCTCGCGTTTTGGGAGGAATGTAAAATTTCTAAGGAAACTTGAAAAGGTGGACTCAAAAGAAAAGAGGGTGGCAAACAACAAAAAAAGCGCCAGAAGGAAGAAAGAGGAGAGAGAAAAATATAGAAAGGAGAAACAAAAGCAAAAAGGGAGGCAAAACCTAACTCATTTTCATCGCATAAGAAAATGAGAAAGGGGCTTTGGAGAAAACAAGAGAATGACACTTCCCACACATTGAGCGATAGTTGCGAGGGGTGAGGCCGATGCAGCAATAGACTGGGCATAGGTAAGAACCAAAATCCAAGCTAGCAATTAGATTTAGGTTGATTTTTAGCAATTTTTTTAATGACTTTTATTTATTTTTTGACATTTTCATGCAAGACCCGGGCATAGATCTGACGACCACCCATGAATTCGAACAAAAAAAAAAAATCTAGTTGCAATCAGATTCGTACCCCATTCCATACAAGGTGCAGATTCATGGATCTATGCCCTAGAGGACACGAGGCATGGATTCGATGAAAACAAAAAAAAAGCTACTCTTAGTGTGTTTATTAATGAAAAACTTGTATTCTTTTTATTACAGCATGATGTCCTTGAGAGCAAGGAATGGTGATCGAGTACCCTTGAGGAGGTACTATGGGAGCTCACGCCAACAGAGAGATGCACACTGGGTACAATGGGGCTTTTGTATTTGGTAAAGATGCCTGGGGTGGAGGCTAACAAAGTGCTACTGACAGTGTTGGAAGAGCGGCGATACCCAAAATCCTCCACATTCTATTTATCAATAGAAGATATGACCATCACACTGGATGACGTGTGGTGCATCTTGAGGATAACCATCAAGGGGAGAATGGTTTACAGAGCACAGGCACCACAAAAAACAACAAAGAGATTGACAAGTGACCCATCACATGAGATTCACAAGAGCAGATTTCATGTTGATGACATACCGCGATAATACAGGATTGGGGTATTGATGATTGTGCTTTATGGAGTGGTGGCAGGATTGCTAGTGTGCCACATGAATCGACAACACCTACCATGGTAACTAGTAGAAGTGGTGACAAACATGCGAGACCATTATGTGTAGTTTGCATGGGGGTCGTATATGTTGATTTGTTTGTATAGGATGTTGTACAATATTGTGTACAAATGACATACATGATTAGTATTTATAGCATTGCTCTAGGTGTGGTGCTAGAAGCACATAGCCATTAGGAGGCCAGATGTACTACAAGGGCCACTGCTTGACCCAGAGTGACCAACAGGATACAAGGTGTCCCGAGACCTAGAGCGTACACAAAGGTCATACGTAAGTATTTTGCCACTAGGGAGATGGGTCATAGATGAGCTATGGGACCATAAAATCATATGGTGATCATGGCATATACACTTTAGGTGGGATGAAGATGCAGAGGAGCTAGCTCAGGTTAGGAGGGTTCGATGGGTCACCACAAAGAAGGGTGAGCTGGAGCTTTATCGATTTGATCGAGTACAACAACAGTTCAAGATTATCTAGGAGATATTAGACTTGGGGATTACTAGTACTGAAGGGTGAGGAGGGATCCATCAAGAGTTGGAGGGGATCCTAATGTGGCTAGGTTCATGGAAGACCTGGACGATACCCTCTACATCGATCCTAGAGTAGATGATGTCGGGGTAGCCCTTAGATATAAGAGATGGTATAGGAGTATTATGCTCCAAAGGATATCCCCATCGGTGCTAGTGTAAAGACACCAAGTCATGGGTCGATCGATGCAGTTGGTGCTCTGAGAGGCTAACCGATGCACAATGAAGCAATGAGAGTAGATGCCACAACCTCCTATGTAGGCTAGGGTACAGGTCAGGGTAGAGGTGGTGACCGTCATGAGGACCATCATTATTCTCTTTGGGTCAGATGCAGGGAGAACAATCAGAGGCATCTCCATGGTGGCACAAGTAGGATTGAGCAGGCCTACGAGTCAGGGAGACCTAACGAGGGTAGTGAAGGGACCTACAGACAAGGCGATTTCCATGCAAGGGGAGATAGACACTCTTCGAGCACAACTAGGCCAAGTCACAATAGAGCGAGATGCAACAAGGGTCTAGGTGAGCCACCTTATAGGGGAGATGGGCTAGCTAGAGTAGGGTTTAGTGTTTAATTACCCCTAACTTCATGAATACTTACAAAAACCACTTATGTAACCAATTAAGGTTCCAAATACCTATCTAATTGAATAGTTACCAAACCCTAATTTAAAAAACAAAATACCCCTATCGTCATACCCCTCAATTCATACCCCTTAATTGATTATGAAGATAAGGGTATAAAGTGAGGGGTATGAAGATAGGGGAATGAAGATAGGGGTATGAATATAGGGGCATGAATTGAGGGGTATAAATATAGGGGTATGATGTGAGGGATATGAACTGAGGGGTATGAAGATAGGGGTATGAAGATAAGGGTATTTTTTGAAAAATTAGTGTTTGGTAAGTATTCAATTAGATAGGGATTTGGGACCTTAATTGATTAAAGAAGTGGTTTTTGTAAGTATTCATGAAGTTAGGGGTAATTAAACCCTAAATCCTAAAACCTTAATTTATTATGTAGATAGGGGTATGAAGTGAGGGTTATGAAGATAGAGGTGCGAAGATAGGGGTATGAAGATAGGGGTATGAAGTGAGAGGTATGAAGAAAGGGGTATGAATATTTTTTTGGACAAATTAGGGTTCGGCAAGCATTCAATTAGATAAGGTTTTGGGACCTTAATTGATTAAAGAAGTTGTTTTTTAAGTATTCATGAAGTTAGGGGTAATTAAACCCTAAAATCTAAACCCCAAACCCTAAAGCTTTAATTAATTATGAAGTGAGGGGTATAAAGTAAGGGGTATGAAGATAGGGGTATAAAGTTAAGGGTATGAAGTGAGGGGTATGAAGATAGGGGTATGATGCGAGGGGTATGAAGATAGGGGTATGAAGTGATGGGTATAAAGTGAGGGGTATCAAGATAGGGGTATGAAGTGAAGGGTATGAAGATACAGGTATGAAGATAGGGGTATTTATTTTTTTTGAAAAATTAGTGTTTGGTAAGTATTCAATTAGATATGGGTTTGGGACCTTAATTGATTAAAGAAGTGGTTTTTGTAAGTATTCATGAAGTTAGGGGTAATTAAACCCTAAAACCTAAACACCAAAAGCTAAACCCTAAAATATTGATTGATTATGAAGATAAGGGTATGATGTGAGGGGTTTGGGACATTAATTGATTATTCAAAAGAAAGAAAAACTTCGCAGCAGTACCTTAGCACAACATAAATCAAATAACGAAGAGGAAGTAGAAGCACAAGCAATCAATGCAAAAAAGGCACTTCACGACATAAGAACAAGAGAGACTAAAATGAAAGAGAAAACTCCAAAACGTATTTTGCACCTTAAGTAATCATCAGTTTGGTTGATGATCAAACATTACAATCCATCTTGTTTATATAGATTTCTCAAGCCAGTGGATGTGCCAGCTGACATGCCACGTGGCGAGAATCAAGAAAAAATGATCGTTACCTTGGGATATGCCAAAAATGGCAGTGATTGCCAAGGATAATGGTCAAAAGTACCTAAAACATTAAAAAACACTCCTCGAGATGTGCATCCATAAATATGGGGCATTGATTGCCAAAAGGAGACATTATGAAAAATTCTAAACTTTAAACCTTGTTTTGAGGGGTCTAGAGGCTTCAAAAAGGGCCTATTTTTCCATAAAATCTCTTGAGTTTTTGGTTTTTCATCGTAGAAAATTTTATAAGCTTTCCAATGCTTCAAATGGTCCGAGGATCGGAGCCCTATAGCAAAAGTTATGGTCGATTGAAGTTGGGCTGGGTTCTCATGACCCAACTGCGGCACATAAATTTCTTCATATTTTTGTTGTTTCTCCAACAGATGATGCCACGACCGATATGGGAGAGTTGAGGGTATTTGCTCCATTTTTCGTAGAGAGGTCCATGCACATTTTTTTTTAGACAAAAATTACGGGCAAACTGGCAGTTGTACAACTTCATAAGAACTGGGGGAGATTTCTTTAGACTTGGTTGTCTTAAAGAGATCTTCTGGAATATTTTCTGGAGTAGTGCAAGCCGGTGTCAAAAATTCACCTGGGCAAAGAGTGGAAATAAGAAGTGGGACGGGTAGCTTGAGGCTCTCAACCTATAAAAAAACTTATGCTTCACCTTGTTGAATCCTTCATCATCCGCCTCTCTGACCAGAAACATGTTGAGTTCGTTGACTATGAAGGCCTTTTTCTGGTGGGGTGGATGGAATGAACAGAAGGGTATATTGATACACATTCATTGGTTTCTAGAATAGTTTAGTACCCAAACATCCTGGAACAGTCATGGAGGGTGGTTTGACCACCAAAATATCTAGGATGTTAACTTTAGAAGTGGAAATGGCAGTAGTGATGTTGATGCTGGGATAAACAGAACCATAAGCATTAAAGAGAGCTTGAAGGCTCTCGTTAGTACCATTCCAAACTCCAAAAGCTTCATCAATATATCATTTATACAAGCAAATATTTTATAAATTAGATGGAAAAAGACTGAAAACTTGCAATTCCAAGTAACAAAGAAACAGATAGGCATAGACAACTGCAAAATTGCTCCCTATTGTTGTACCTCTTTTTTTCCTGTATATCTTACCACAAAATCCCAGATAGTGTCTGTTTAGGACCAGTTCTGCAAGTTTGAGGATCAACTGAACCAAACTTGGCTTGAACCTTCCTGAAATGAAGTGTTAAAGAGTGACCAATCTTGTTGTTGTAGGAATGCTTGGGTACAGGATCTCAACATCAAAGGTGAACATAACACAGCTTGGAGGAAAATCTCTTTCATGAAGGATTTTCATTAGGTTCAACGAGTCTTGTAGATGATTTGGTTTCTCCAAGAGAATGGGGAGAAGCTAGTGGTGAAGCCATTTGGAGTCAGGCTCCAAAATATAATCGTAGTATGAGCATATGGGTCTACCCTTATAGGTTGTTTGTGAACCTTTGGAATGAGGTAGAAAGTACATACTCGAGCAATGATGGGATTCTTTTGTAGAATATAGTACACTATTTTTTGATCGAGGAGAAGACTTCTTTGTGCATTTTGAACAATGGAATCCAAGCTAAAAAAATTAGAGTTCCAGGGGACAGAAATAACCTCTTGGTAAACTTCCATATCTGAAAGTTGTCTCTTCTAGGTACCATGCTTTACTGAGAACAGTGAGACCGAGATTTTTGTTAGTAGGTATTATGACAATGGAATCATCAGATCTGAGAGAGTGCAAGGCTCTTACTAGATGCTTGGGCAAGGGAGGCTGGAAGATACTCTCTGTGGAAGCAATTTATTGTTCAACTCGATGCTTTTTGTCATTAAGAAGATCTAGCAGGGGCTAGTATTTCACATTAGGTTCCCATGTAGAATTTGAAATACGAAAGGAAGAGTAGGCAGATTCTTCCCAGTTGGCGACGTTCCTTGCTTTTGGATCGAAAAACCACAAGAACTTGAGAAACCTGGAAAACAAAACATACTCCGCACGGACATCATCATTGGCCATGGGAGGTGGGACAGGGATATATTTCAATCCTATCACAAGAAGCTATTTTTTTGCCATTGTGAGAGG
The DNA here is from genome assembly GCA_028583015.1 of Wollemia nobilis. NCBI lineage: Eukaryota > Viridiplantae > Streptophyta > Pinopsida > Araucariales > Araucariaceae > Wollemia > Wollemia nobilis. The sequence goes on from JAQPPZ010016831.1 coordinate 4,788,647, forward strand.
TCTATCATAAAAACATCGGCATTTGTGATCATGCCATACGCAACACCTGCCATGATCTTGCTGAAGAAGAGTAGACATCTGTCGATAGGGCTGAAGATGGCACCCCAACTATTTAGTAGCGATTTACACCGCCATCGTGAGGACGGACTTGGATCTACTGCAATCTCGCACCTGAATTCCTAGGAACATATCTCGTAGAGTTCTGATTCATTCGAGAACCAAATCCTTGGAAATTATTTCCAAAGCCCCATTGCGACTACTACTGCGCATGAGGTATGAATTCTTTCTCTGGTTGTTGCTATCGAACTCTGCTCTGGGATCGGTCCCACGACCCATTTTTTGACTGGGATCACGAATTTTGTCTGTCAGGGTGATTCTGCTATTGTTGTTGTTAGCCCAACCATTAAGGTTATTATTGTTGCTGCTGTCTGTTGCGAGCACGACTTTGACTTATATTCCTTCTTCGATTTTGGGGTGAGGGATTGTGGGAGTTGGTTTAGGAGGAAACAAAAATATCTGTGACACGTTTTCTGAGCTCTTGGGTCTCAGAAAAGAGTGGAGTGCACTGCTTTTTTATGAGGGAAGCCACTAAGGTGTTGGCTTCATCCATGACAATATCTTGTTGTTGTTTCTCAGCAATTTTTTGGGTGTCGATTGCACCTTTTTGGACCTGATGATCCACATAGTTCCATTTTGAGAGTGTTGGACTTCAAAGCAAAGTCTTACTTTATTTGCGATTTCCAATGGGATACAATATCGAAATCACAAACCAAAGTCATGTTATTAAATATTTGCTCCATTTGCTCATTGAACTGCATCATGATTTGGATTACCGATAAAAAAATGAATGAGGTAGATTGGAGGCTATATCCTGGGACATTGCATTGAACCACAATAGACTAGTATATGAAATTACTAGAGGGCAAGTACCTAATATGGAAGGAGTTGTAAGGTCTTCAAGAATGAATTTAAATTATTACACAATGAAGATAAGGTCATTAAAATTTTTATAGAATAAAACAAAGTGGGACAAAGTTTATTCAATACTACACTTGAATGTTGATTTTTTTTTAATCAACTAGAGAAACCATCAAACTTGTTGAAGAGAGGTGGTAAACTAAGAGGATCAAGTGTGGTAAACCTAACTTTAGAGGTAAAAATTTCACATCGCATATGATTCTCGACTGGATCCACTGGAAGCCGAGGTGACTGTAGTGGCTATTATATTCTCTACACTTGAGGACACATAGGAACGGGTTCACTAGGAATATTTTTAGGGCTCGCTCCAAGTCTAGGGTGGAAATATTAAATGTGTCAATTAAACAATCACCTGTGTTTGGCCTTTCTATGCTAAATTATGAAAATGAAAGAACAATGCAAAACACACAACATGTAAAAAGACAATGTCTAACTCTAGTATGATTCTTTGATTCAATGATCTCTAACCCTAAGTTGCAAGAAATAAAATATTTTTCTTTGAGAAAGGGACCAAGTGAAATGCACAAACAAGACTAAACCCTAGATGCAAAACTATATGCATTTTTGTTTTAAATTCTAAGGAAGCAATCAATTGTTTTCACTTTTTTTATAACCTAGGTGTGAATAGAAAATATAAAAGTAAACGCCACACAACCTAAATTTACCAAAGACTCTTATCTAATATGGTTTTTGATACAAGATTTTTCTTACATCCATAATATCCCACAACTTCAAATCTGCAAAATAGCTTTACAAAAACTCTAAAAAATATGGTTAGTGTTTGGGGGCCTGCTTAGGCTATTGTTAGACGAAGTTTGGAGGTGCAACAATCAAGCCCCCTAGGTCCTTTTAACTGATCGTTCATAATAAAAATGAGCTTTGACCTTTGGAATAAACACAACATAATATTATAGCATAGAACAACAAATGAATATGTAAACATAATGAATACAAAGTTTGAACAAGAAGACAATTTTGAAAACTAGGATTTGGGAAAAAATAATTATTCCCAAGTTACTATGAAATGCAAGTGAAACAAAATAATTACAATCAAAATAGAATGCAAAACAAAGATGAAATAGAATGCAGAGGGTATGCAAAATGAAACCCTAAGGTTTTGGTATGAATAGTCACCCCAAAATTTGACTTGATCATATATGTGCCCTATAGGATATCAAAGGTGAATTAGGTAACAAAGTCAAAATGGACACAAAATACTCGATAAGCAAAAAGTAGGGCTTTTTCCAAATTTACACCCTATTGCAAACGAGGCACACAATCACACAAAAGGGTTTAAAACACTAAAACAAAGACCAAAACACAACAAAAAATAAACTAGGATGAATGTGTGAACAAATGGATGCAAAGAAACAACATGGTGATCTCGTGGAAGAAGCAAGAGCAAAGGTGGAAGACCTCTCCTCCCTCAAGAAGATGAATTATCACCAAGTTCATCTCCACTTGTAAAATGACAAGGAACAAACCAACAATAGAACACCAAAAAACTAAGAGCACCAAAAGACAAGAGAACTCTAATTTTGCATGAACTTTCTCAGTTGCTAGCTTGTAATCTCAATAACATAAAATTAGGTCGACGTTCCAAAAGGGTCAACTTAAAATTTAGGTTATTAAAGAAAAACCCTAAATTTGTCGATCCACGTCTCATAAATTATTGAGCACAAATTCGGTCAAGGTTAAAAAAATCAAGGCAAAATACAAGAAAAAAGGGGCCAAACTTGCTCCTAGCAAGTTTGAGAACCTCACAAAGAAATATAAGGAAAAATGACTCATCTGGGTGGGTCAATTTTTTGTGTTTACATTTTACCCCCTCTTTGAAGCATTTATGGCCTAATAAATGTGTCAAAGAAAGATGTAGACACCTATGGGAGAAAAGGATGACAAACACAAAGAAACAATGGGTGGTCAGTTTAGAAGAAAGGAGTGGTGCATAAATAGTGTTGTTTCAGACACTTTGAACATTGACCCATAAATCAAGGTATTAGGGACATTAATGCCTCTCAGGATAGGGTGCCTCTCACATTTCAGGAGGAATGTAAAATTTCTAAATAAACTTGAAAAGGTAGACTCAAAAGAAAAGAGGGTGGTGAACAAAAAAAAAGTGCTAGAAGGAAGAAAGAGGAGAGAGAAAAATATAGAAAGGAGAAACAAAAGCAAAAAAGGAGGCAAAACCTAACTCATTTTCATCGCACGAGAAAATGAGAAAGGGGCTTTGGAGAAAAAAGAGAATGACACTTCCCACACATTAAGTGATAGTTGCAAGGGGTGAGGCCGATGCAACAATAGATTGGGCATACATAAGAACCAAAATCCTAGCTAGCAATTAGATTTAGGCTGATGAATTTTATTTATTTATTGACATTTTCATGGAAGATCCAGGCATGGATCTGACGACCACCCACGAAGCATACTTTGACAGCCCTATTAAGCAGAAAAATATCCTATGTGAAATATTTTTACACAACTTCTTTATTCCATAAGAAGTAGAATTTCATCCTCAAATCTACATTGGAGATGTTCAATTGAGGGCATTCATGTCCACCTTGCAGAATCAGATTTATTGGGACCGAGAGAAAATGTAGAATAAAGAGATTGAAACAAGAGCTGAATTGTTAGTCAAAGCAATTCAGCCAAAGCACCCCATTATCACAAGACAACACTTCACCATGATGAACAGGGATGATGTGAAGATAATGTACTTGACAAACTTGAGGGACTGTGTGAACAGATTCCAAAACTTCTATAATGACAATTTTGTGCCAACATTATCAGTCTGTAGAAACAGATGGGCTGAACTCTCCATGTCCTACAGAAAAGAGAACCCATCTCCCCCATCAACTTAGAATGGTCCAGAAGAAGGCGGGAAGGAATAATACGGTTGGATCGAAATCATGCAACATAATTGGATAGGTCTCATATTTAGGCCTCTAACCATTATCACTCCAGTTCCATTCTACTTTGAAGAAGATGCCCAACCTGATGAACAATTTGAAGAATGGCTCAGGAACCTGCAAGAGAACAAGGGGTATTATATAGGCAAGAAGTTGTTCTACAGGTCATGGAATTTGACCATGGACATATGTGATTCCATATCCCAACATAATGCATGATGACATGCATCAATATAAGTTGGGGTGGAAATGATGAGGCTTGGAAATGCCTCAATCATAACATGTTTTGAACGCTGAAATTACCTATAAAATATTATGTTTAATCTAATATGTTAGTTAAGTTAATTCAAAATGTTGTGTATTAACTATTTGCATGATAAATGTATCTGAAATACTATATTCTGATTTTTACAACTTTTTGCATAAGTTTTATGTTGTTTTGTTATGACTTGCTAAATGAGATATGCTTAGATTGATAGTAGCATTTCACTAATCATGTTTTGATATGTCTCAAGCATTTGTTTTACCTAAATCTGGCAACAGTGCAAGTAAATTGTTACTGTGCAGCAAAAACTGGCTTTTCCCATGTAAATTCCAGCCAGCTGCCAATGAATGGCAAGGCATGGAATTCACATGTGGAAAGAGATGAAAACCATTGGAATTTGATCCTGAGAAGTAACCCACATGAGAAATGCAGAGGAAGTCATTTAAGGAGACCACATTTGTTCATTTCGAAGTCTCTTCGGAATGAACAGATATCTTTGGAATGAGAAAACACAGTGTCTTCGAAATGAGCGGATCTTCGGAATGAGAATTGCAGTATCTTCGAAATGAGTGGATCTTTGGAATGAGAATTGCAGTATCTTTGAAATGAGCCACTTATCTTCGAAATGAAAATAGAATGTGATTTTTGACTTATTGACCAAATTTTGACGCTGTAAAAAGGGAAATAAATATTGAAAATGGTAAAGGAAAATATATCAGATCTGACTTTGCCATCCTTGCCGACCAAAGCCACCATTTATGGAAATATCAAGTTTGATCTTCTTCTAGGATAAAATCAAGAATTGTTGCAGCATAATAGGATTAGATCTTTTAATATATTCTCAATTGTCAGTAGATCTTAGGACATCTATAAATATGGCTCCCATTTAGGTTGAGCTAAGTAAGGGGATAGAGAAAGCAAAAAGTAGAGAAATATAGGAGAAAATAGGCAATAATTAGAGAAGTGACTATTACAGTCTTGTAACAGGTTTTCAGTAGAATTATTGTAATCATGTTCTTGAATCAATAAAGTGTACTATTTTTATTTCATATTGCTTGTAAATGAGTGTGAGTAAGATCTAGAGAGAGATACTTATACCTTCTTCTGGACAAGGAGGCTGGCCACTTCCAGACCTAGGAGGAGGACTAACAGAAGGTTTTTATTTTGATTTTGTTGTAGCAGAATGAGTTGTAGAACTTGTCATTTCATTCCTTTGTAAAAAACTAATGATATTTGCAATCTTAGCTTATTTTATATTTTGTAATTAATGTTTTGGTTGTAATATCCACTTTCAGCAAAGCTTCAATTTATTGCAGACTGTCATTTCCAGAATTTACTGTTTTCTATAATTTCCTGCATTTTATGTTTTGTTGTCAATCCCTGCACAGAATATTGACAACCTTCTATTACAGAGCCTTGACAAGGTTTCATTTCCATGCTATAAGTAGGTTTCCATTGCTGCAAAAGTAAATAGATTTCCTTTTTACAATTATAATCAAACTTTTAATTTTGCAACTGTTATTTTTGCAACATAATTAGGTCTCATTCTGCAATTATAATTAGGACTTCATTTATGCATTTAATTATTAGTTTCCATTTTTGCAACTTAGATTAAGGTTTAATTCATGCAATTTAGAGATAGGAATGTCCTAAATCCCCCACAATCAGTTTCACCAATAAGACCTGTTGCTCTAGATTGACCTAAGTTATAACCCTATTCACCCCTTCTTTCATAGATAACCTTGTACATTGCCCTAGATTGACAAATTCATTGAGAATTAATGATGTGTATAACGACAACGCATCAATAGACACAAAAGGAGATACAACAACACAACTATAAAGGGCACCCAAGTATACCTCTTAGCAAAAATGTTATTATCTAATTACTTGATGCAGAATATGAACCTGTTTGCTTCCTTTTATAGTTGCTGGTTCTTGATTCTATTATTTTTTATTCATTTTTGGCCTTACACTTGCCAACATCTGATTGAACCTATTATATATGTTTTCCAGCTGGTGCAGCTCTGAACTGACTGTCAAGGTTTGTTTTTGGGTTGAAGGGAGCTCTTCCATTGATCAATTTGACCACTTTGTTATTTTTGTTAGCCCTAGAAACTAAGGATTCATCATAATATTTTTTCTTTATGTTATTCTTGTCCTGGTCACTATGATCTGTTTTTAAGGATCTACCATGCTGCCATTGTAAAATTTAGACGAGGAATGGAGGGGAACCTGACATGATGGTGAAGACAAGGGGTGGTGTGCTAGTGGTAATCGAATGGAATTACACTGATCATGCGATAGAGTGAAGGGAGAAAAGAGGAAAGGGGTGGCTTCACATCATGGAAGGTGGTGAGATGGTGCAATGTTAGGAAAAATGTCAGGATGGTTAAGGAAGAAGGCCTAGGAGGAGGGAGGCAGTGATACGTAGGAGGAATATGGGAATGGATAATAATATCTAGAAGTATCTATAAGCTACTTCCATAACTATACTCCGTCAGAGTGTTCCCCTCATAACTATATTCTGTCAAAGCACGGATTGAATGACTTTCTGCTAGTCAAAAATGTGCTTTATTCTTCACATACTTTTTTCATATTAAGTATTTGCAGAACAGAAAATGAATACATTTACATTCTTTGTACTCCATTGTTTCACTTACTAATGCCTTATAGCTCTCCCTTACTGTATCTATTTATAAGCTATGATTATGCCTTACAGTCTAATTTTAGGGTACATTATTATTCCCAAGAGATATACATGATCTAGTTGCATGCTTGAGCATCAGGATTTATCTTTTGTTTGCTCTGCTTTATCCTTACCAAGGTACTGTCCATGGGATTTACTTTGATTTGATCGAACCTTTCCTTCCCTAGGTATCCATCTAGATTCACAATGTTTATGCGTACTATTTTTACTTCATCTCGGCTATTGATATTCATAGCATCTTTCAGTGTACCTTGCTATGAATGAGTCACCTCTTTGCTTTTCTACCTCGATATATGTTTAGGGTATTTTTGTGAAGTGATCGTCTTTATCTAGGAGCTTAGACTATCAAATCTTTCTTATGGATGAGTCTATCAATTTTGCTGGTTTGTGATCTTCACAGGTTCTATCATGGCTACTTCTGGCATTCTTAAACCTGTAAGAGTGTTAGTTTCTAGAATTCTGAAGACATGGGTCAATGGTGATTTTATTTTTATTGATATTTTCATAACTATTGGGCTAGAGGTTTGACCAAGTATAGCCATTCGATCAACCTTTTTCCTGTCGCTTTCTTTATAACATGTAGGTTAGATAACCGAAATATACATGCTTTGAACCTTTCCTTGTTTAATATTGACTAATCAAAATAAAGGTGGCAATTAACACTGTGTTAAGGCCTGATTTATCATTATTTAAAATTTAATTAATCTGATGCTGATTTAGGCTTACCTTTTAACTTACCTTTGAAGCATGCACCACCGTTAGATCATTTTGATATGGAGCGCATCCATTGGATTCATCAAAATATGCTTGTTGGATTATCCTCGCTTGTATTCTATTGTATTGACTTTGACTTGCTCACCGTCGTTGGATCCTCCTAATCTCAATGGAGTGCTATGGTCAGATTCGCATGGTTGATTCATTACTTAAATCTTTAATTTGTGCACTACCATCGGATCCTGAGGAGGGTTAATGTAGACATTGATGTCTAAGTACCTACATGATGGTTAGTCCACTACTTTATATAAACCAGTGCCAGGTTAATCAGATTAATCACATTTATAAGGTTTAAAACTCCCAATTTGTGATGCTTAGGCCTAAAGTTCATACAAAATGTTAAAATAAGGTAATCCATTTACCTTGGTTAGTCTAGTGATTAAACCTTAATAACATTGCTCTAAACATAGGCATTCGTATAATCGGATCATCTCCCTATGTGTCCACTGTTAGATCATACCATGATAGGGCACAATTGTTGGATTCCTCTTATATGCACAAGTTTAGCATAATGGTAAAAGGAGGAAAATTATTCATGTACCAAAATTATATATTTAATTCAATCATATTATCAAAAACCTTGTGAGTTAACCTTTGATCATTTTTAATAACGCGTTGTCGTTGGATCCGAGCAGAGATGAGCATTGTCGTCAGATCTTCATGTTGTGGCATCCCTTTGTTTGACTTTGAATCCTTCATCACCATCAGATCTTGATAAGGACCTTCACATCTATTGATCCCTTTTTACTCTAAAACTTTGCTTGACAAAATGAAATCGTGGAATGAATCACATCCATTGATCTTCTCGCTTGTCCTACCGCTATCGTTAGATCTCTTGCAAGCTGCATACTCGATTAGCCAAAAAGGGTGCATTATTTCATTTGACTAATCTTGGTTTAAGCTGAAATGGGGTGATTAGCAACGTATTATACCCTCACTAATGCATAATTAATTTTTACTTTACCTTTGTTTTTCTTGATATCTTACCATTTCTTTGTTTGGGTTTTGATTTTGGTGCGACCATCGAATCTTGGTTGATGTTGGTGCGACCGTTGATCTTGATCAACCTACGGGGTTAGTTACCAAGGGATATATAATTTTAAACTCATATTAAGCCACAAGGGGGACAATTAGTCTATGCATTTAGACCCTCGCTAATCTTGTTTAATAGATTTAATTAATCTCATGGGGATTTTACCTTTTTTGATGCATCTTTTATGGGATCGTCATCGTCGAATTATATCTATATCAAGCGCTATCATCCGATATCTCCAATTAGCTTGATATTTAATTCAAGGGGGTACATATCCTTAATTATTTTAACCACAGTGTTTTAATGCATGGTTTAATCAAATCAAGTGTGTTCGTTGGATTCACATTTCTCTTGAGCACTACCATCAGATTAAAGGACACTTGTTTTTAGATTTTAAACCTAAGATGTATCTTTTTATTTTGAACCTTACCTTTTGAATTGTTTAACTTATCCTTTGATTGATTTATTAAAGTGCCATCATTCGATTAAATCGGATTTGAATGCGGCCTTTGGATTTGATCTAAGGTGCTTTATTTTTAATTAATGTGGTGCATACCCTCAAACATTAATTAAATTCTTTGATATTACTTATGCTTTTCAGGATTTAGACCAAGGTATTTGATAATTTTTCCCCTTACTTTAGAATACCTTAGGGTTTTAAATATTTATCATTTGATTTAAGCCTAAGGGAGACTTTATTTCAGGAGGATCAGAGTTTGGCTTTAAGAATCTGATTGATAAAATCTTGTCATACCTCCTATTGAGCATTATTAAAAAGAGATGCACATTATTAACAACTAAGGTTAAAATCATCATATAAGACCATGAAAAAATCAAGTTACTCACATCGACTAAAGAAGTGAATTATTAACATTTTGATTGAAACCAAAAATTTAAATTTGGGGGTTTCAAAGTTTGAGTCAAATTTGGCTCCAAAAATACCCCTCACTTCATACCCCTATCTTCATACCCCTATCTTCATACCCCTATATTCATACCCTTATCTTCATACCCCTCACTTCATACCCCTATCTTCATAATAAATTAAGGGTTTAGGGTTTAGGGTTTGGGTTTTTGGATTTAAGGTTTACAGTTTAATTATCCCTAACTTCATGAATACTTATAAAAATCATTCTTTAATAAATTATGGTCCCAAACCCCTATCTAATTGAATACTTGCCAAATCCTAATTTTTCAAAACAATACCTCTATCTTCATACGCCTCACTTCATATTCCTATATTTTTAATCAATTAAGTGTTTAGGGCTTAGGTTTCGGGGTTTAGGGTTTAATTACCCCTAACTTCATTAATACTTACAAAAACTACTTTAATTAATTAAATTCCTAAACCCATATCTAATTGAATACATGCAAAACTCTAATATTTTAAAAAATACCCCTACCTTCGTACTCTTGAATTCATACCCCTGAATTAGGGTTTAAGGTTTAAGGTTTAGGGTTTAAGGTTTGGGGATTAGGTTTTAGGGTTTAGAATTTAAGATTTAGGTTTTAGGGTTTAAGGTTTAGGTTTTAGGGTTTAATTACCACTAAATTCATGAATACTTACAAAATTCACTTCTTTAATCAATTAAGGTTTCAAACCCCTATCTAATTGAATACTTAACAAACCCTAATTTTTCAAAAAAACACCCCTATATTCATACCCCTCACTTCATAGCCCTATATTCTTACCCCTTACTTCATACCCTTAAATTCATAGCCCTATCTCCATACCCCTCACTTTGTACCCCTCACTTCATACCATTCACTTCATAACCATCCCTTCATACCCCTCACTTCATACCCCTATCTTCATACCCCTCACATCATACCCCTATTTTCATAACCCTCACTTCATACCCCTCACTTCATAAACCCTCACTTCATACCCCTCACTTCATACCCCTATCTTCATACCCCTCACTTCATACCCCTATATTCATAATAAATTAAGGGTTTAGGGTTTGGGATTTAGGGTTTAGGGTTTAATTACCCCTAACTTCATGAATACTTACAAAAACCACTTCTTTAATCAATTAAGGTCTCAAAACCCTATCTAATTGAATACTTACCAAAACCTAATTTAAAAAAATACCCCTATCTTCATACCCATCACTTCATACCCCTCACTTCATACCCCTATATTCATACCCCTATCTTCATACCCCTCACTTCATACCCCTATATTTATACCCTTCACTTCATACCCCTATATTCATACCCCTCACTTCATACTCCTATATTTAAACCTCTATCTTCATACCCGTCACTTCATACCCCTATTTTCATAATAATTTAAGGGTTTAGGATTTAATTTCGAGGGTTTAATTACCCCTAAATTCATGAATACTTACAAAAACAACATATTTAATCAATTAAGGTCCCAAACCCCTATATAATTGAATACTTACGAAACCCTATTTTTTCAAAAAAAAATCCTTATCTTCATATCCCTCACTTCATACCCCTATCTTCATACCCCTATATTCATACCCCTCACCTCATACCCTTATCTTCATAATAAATTAAGTGTTTAGGGTTTAGGGTTTATGGTTAAGGGTTTAATTACCCCTAACTTCATGAATATTTACAAAAACCACTTCTTTAATCAATTAAAGTCCTAACCCTTTATCTAATTCAATACTGACCAAACCCTAATTTTTTTTAAATACCCCTATATTCATACCCCTGAATTCATACCCCTCACTTCATATCCCTATCTTCATACCTCTATCTTCATACCCCTATATTCATATCCCTATCTTCATACCCCTCATTTAATACAACTATCTGCATACCCCTATCTTCATACCCCTTACTTCATACCCCTCCCTTCACACCCCTCACTTAATATCTCTCACTTCATACCCCTATCTTCATACCATTCACTTCATACCCCTATCCTCATACCCATATATTCATACCCCTCACTTCATATCCCTATCTTCACACCCCTATATTCATACCCTTATCTTCATACCCCTATCTTCATAATCAATTAAGGGTTTAGGGTTTAGGTTTTGGGGTTTTGGATTTAGGGTTTAGGATTTAATTACCCCTAACTTCATAAATACTTATAAAAATTATTCTTCAATCAATTATGGTTCCAAAACCCTATCTAATTGAATACTTGATAAACCCTAATTTTTTAAAAAAATACCCCTATCTTCATACCCCTCACTTCATACCCCTATCTTCATAATCAATTAAGTGTTTAGGTTTTAGGGTTTGGGGTTTAGGGTTTAATTACCCCTAACTTCATGAATACTTTAAAAAAATACTTTAATCAATTAAATTCCCAAACCCCTATCTAATTTAATAATTATCAAACCCTAATATTTTAAAAAATACCCATATCTTCATACCCTTGAATTCATACCCCTCACTTCATACCTCTCACTTCATATCCCTATCTTCATACCCCTATCTTCATACCCCTCACTTCATATGACTATCTTCATAATCAATTAATGGTTTAGGGTTTGGTGATTAGGGTTTAGGATTTAGAATTTAAGATTTAGGGTTTAGGGTTTAAGATTTAGGTTTTAGGGTTTAATTACCACTAAATTCATTAATACTTACAAAAACCACTTCTTTAATCAATTAAGGTCCCAAACCTCTATCTATTTGAATACTTACCAAACCCTATTTTTCTAAAAAATACCCCTATATTCATACCCCTATCTTCATACCCCTATATTCATACCCTTATCTTTATACCTCTATGTTCATACCCCTATCTACATACCCCTCACTTCATACCCCTCAATTCATACCATTCAATTCATACCCCTCCCTTCATATCCCTCCTTTCATACCCTTATCTTCATACCCCTTACATCATACCCCTATATTCATACCCATCACTTTATAAACCCTCACTTCATACCTCTCACTTCATATCCTTCACTTCATACCCCTCACTTCATACCCCTATATTCATAATTAATTAAGGGTTTAAGGTTTGGGTTTTAGGATTTACAGTTTAATTACCACTAAATTCATGAATACTTACCAAAAATACTTCTTTAATAAATTAAGATTTCAAACCCCTATCTAATTGAATACTTACCAAACCCTAATTTTTCAAAAAAATATCCCTATCTTCATGCCCCTTACTTCATACCCCTATATTCATATCCCTATCTTCATACCCCTAACTTCATATCCCTATCTACATACCCCTCACTTCATACCCCTCACTTCATACCATTTACTTTATACCTCTCCCTTCATACCCCTCACTTCATATCCCTATCTTCATACCTCTCACATCATACCCCTATCTTCATACCCCTCACTTCATACCCCTCACTTAATATTCCTATCCCCCTATCTTCATACACCTCATTTAATACCGTAATTTGCATACCACTATATTCATACCCATCACTTCATACCCCTATCTTCATACCCCTATCTTCATACCCCTTACTTGATACCACTCACTTCATACCCCTAACTTAATAATTTATTAAGGATTTAGGTTTTAGGGTTTGGGGTCTAGGGTTTAGGATATAATTAATCCTAACTTCATGAATACTTACAAAAATCACTTATTTAATCAATTAATATCTCAAACCCTTATATAATTGAATAATTACAAAACCCCTCGCTTCATACCCCTAAGTTCATAAACCCTCACTTTATACCCCTCAGTTCACACCCCTATTTGCATATCCCTCACTTCATACCCCTCACTTCATACCCCTACCTTCATACCCCTATCTTCATACCCCTCACTTCATACCCCTCACTTTATACCCTATATTCATAATCAATTAAGGTTTTAAGGTTTGGGGTTTAGGGTTTAGTTTTTAGGGTTTAATTACCCATAACTTGATGAATACTTACAAAAACCACTTATTTAATCAATTAAGGTCTCAAACCCCTATCTAATTGAATACTTACCAAACCCTAATTTTAAAAAAATATCGCTATCTTCATACCCCTATTTTCATACCCCTCACTTCATGCCCCTATCTTCATACCCCTTACTTCATACCCCTATATTCATACCCCTCACTTCATACCCCTATATTTAAACCTCTATCTTCATATCCCTATCTTCGTACCCATCACTTCATACCCCTATTTTCATAACTAATTAAGGGTTTAGGGTTTAGGGTTTAGGGTTTAGTGTTTAGGTTTTAGGGTTTAATTACCCCTAACTTCATAAATAATTGCAAAAACAACATATTTAATCAATTAAGGTCCCAAATACCTATGTAATTGAATACTTAAGAAACCCTAATTTTTCAAAAAAAATACCTTTATCTTCATATCCCTCACTTCATACCCCTATCTTCATATCCCTCACTTCATACCCCTATATTCATGCCCCTATCTTCATACCTCTCACTTCATACCCATATATTCATACCCCTCACTTCATACCCTTATATTCATAATCAATTAAGTATATAGGGTTTAGGGTTTAATTACCCCTAACTTCATGAATATTTACAAAAACCACTTCTTTAATCAATTAAAGTCTCAAACCCTTATCTAAATGAATACTTACCAAAACCTTTTTTTTTTTTTTAAATACCCCTATCTTCATACCGTTGAATTCATACCCCTCACTTCATACAACTCACTTCATACCCCTATCTTCATACCTCTATATTCATATTCCTATCTTCATACCCCTCACTTCATACCACTATCTTCATAATCAATTAAGGGTTTATGTTTTAGTGTTTAGGGTTTAGGGTTTAGGTTTTAATTACCCCTAACTTCATACCTCTATCTTCATAATCAATTAAGGGATTTTAGGTTTAGGGTTAGGGTTTAATGTTTAGGGATTGGGTTTTAGGGTTTAGGTTTTAATTACCCCTAAATTCATGAATACTTACAAAAACTACTTCTTTAATCAATTAAGTTCCCAAACCCCTATCTAATTGAATACTTACCAAACCCAATTTTTTTTAAAACAAATACCCCTATCTGCATACCCCTATCTTCATACCCCTCACTTCATGCTCCTATATTCATACCCCTATCTTCATACCCCTAACTTGATACCCCTATCTACATACCCCTCATTTTATACCCATCATGTCATATCCTTCACTTCATACCCCTCACTTCATACCCCTATCTTCACACCCCTCACATCATACCTCTATCTTCATACCCCTATATTTGTACTCTTATATTCATACCCCTCACTTCATATCCCTATATTCATAATAAATTAAAGATTTAGAGTTTAGTGTTTGGGGTTTAGGTTTTAGGGTTTAGGGTTTAATTACCCCTAACTTCATGAATATTTACAAAAACCACTTATTTAATCAATTAAGATACCAAACCCCTATCTAATTGAATACTTACCAAGCCCTAATTTTCAAAAAAATACCTCTACATAACCCTCACTTCATACCCCTATCTTCATATCCCTTACTTCATACCCCTCACTTCACACCCCTCACTTTATATCTCTCACTTCATACTCCTAACTTCATACCCCTATCTTCATACCCCTAACTTCATACCCCTATCCTCATACCCCTATATTCATACCCCTTTCTTCACACCCCTATATTCATACTCTTATATTCATACCCCTATCTTCTGTTGGAACAAAATCTGCCTTCGGTTGATAGTGTTGCGCCTTAGACTTTGCCAACATTGAATAGACAGATCTTGCTTGAGATCATCTGTCTAGTCTCCAGAGAAGGCTGGTTCCTTTGAGTTTTTTAGAGAAAAGGGGAACAAGAGATAAGGGAAATATAGCCTAAGCTAGAACTTTTCTCACGGTACAGATTAGACAACAACAAACATTGATGATGCAGTTTAGACAACAACAAAGCTAGAACTCTTCTTTATAGAAAACATGAATTCTTGAGTGTGACTTTTAGATGTTCGTCTAAAAAGCATGTAAATATCTGTTAATGTTCAACTCTAGAAACAAGATTCATACGTGCACAGTCCAGATTTCAGAACAGATACATTTATAAAACTCAGAGTGAATAAAAGTTAAAACACCAGATACATACAAGCACACGAAGTTTCGAAAGCCGGAGGAAGAAATCTTTTATTGCTTGTAATCCAGTACATGCGCATCAAGCTTGTAAACGTCCAAGAGCCGACCCTTTTTTGGAGTCGCTCACCCCTATATATACCCTAAAAGAGTATCTTTTCCTAAGTACATCTTACTTATTTTACAAGCAATAATCTGCAGTTTCTAAAAATACACAACGGATTTCCCGTAGATTGGATAGATTGGCAATCATCCAGTGGACCTGCCGGGTTATAATCAACAGACCATTCTTCAGAAATCAGCACCTGATGTCAGTGCATGTCCCCAGTTGCCAAAAATATACTTTATTCCTTTACAGCTGGCATGTCGCGAAATCATGACATTCGTCTCCTGCTTTGCTCCTCTGCCGCTTCCAGCCACGAAAATGAGACATGTCACGAAATCGTGACATTCGTCTCTTCCTTTGCTCTTTTGTTGCCTCCAGTCGTGAAAATGAGACATGTCACGAAATCGCGACATTCGTCTCTTCCTTTGCTCCTTTGTTGCCTCCCATCATGAAAATGAGACATGTCACGAAATCGTGACATTCTTTCCTTGCTTTGCTCTTTTGCCGCTTCTAGCCATGAAAATGAGACATGTCACGAAATCATGACATTCATCTCTTCCTTTGCTCTTCTGCCGCTTCCAGCCATGAAAATGAGACATGTCACGAAATCGTGACATTCGTCTCTTCCTTTGCTCTTTTGCCGCTTCCAGCGAAAATGAGACATGTCACGAAATCGTGACATTCGTCTCTTCCTTTGCTCCTTTGCTGCCTCCCATCGTGAAAATGAGACATGTCACGAAATCGTGACATTCGTCTCCTTCCTTTGCTCTTTTCGCTTCCAACCACGAAAATGAGACATGTCGCGAAATCACGACATTCTTCTCTTGCTTTGCTCTTTGCCGCTTCCAGCCGCGAAAATGAGACATGTCGAAATCGTGACATTCTTCTCTTCCTTTGCTCTTCTGCCGCTTCTCACCATGAAAATGAGACATGTCACGAAATCGCGACATTCTTTCCTCTTTGCTCTTTCTACTGCTTCACCGAAAATGAGACATGTCGCGATATCGTGACACTTCTTCCTTGCTTTGCTCTTTCTCTTGCTTCTAGCCGTGAAAATGAGACATGTCGTGATATCGTGACACTTTTTCCTCCTTGCTCTTTCTCTTGCTTTATGAAAATGCAACATGTCGCGATATCGTGACACTTTTCCCTTTGCTCTTTCTTGAAACATGTCGCGATATCGACACTTTTCCCTTGCTCTTTCTCCTCCTAATGAGACATGTCGTCGATATCCGACACTTTTTCCTTTGCTCTTTCTCCTCGCTATCGAACGAGACATGTCGCGATATCGCGACACTTTTTCCTCTTGCTCACTTTTTTTGCTCTTAGCCACGAAAATGCAACATGTCGATATCACACTTATGACTTTTTCTCTTTTGGCCGCGACAAAGCAACATGTCGCGATATCGCGACACTTTTGCCACCTTGCGCTTTCTCTTCTCTTTGGACCGCGATAATGCAACATGTCGCGATATCGCGACACTTTTTCCCCCTTGCTCCTTTTCTTTGCTTTGGACCGTGATAATGCAACATGTCGCGATATCGCGACACTTTTTCCCCATTGCTCTTTCTCTTCGCTTTGAACCGTGAAAATGCAACATGTCGCGATATCGTGACACTTTTTCCTCCTTGCGGTGTTTTGCATTTTCTTTGATATTTAGCATATGGGCCACTTCGGTCTTCTTGGAAAATATGCAAAAATGAGCATCAGATGTTTTTCTGTAGTTAGTCACTTTTTGACTAACATTCTTGGCGCCTTCCGGGGGATTTTTTGCTTGCAAAAATTTTGAACCAGGCCTTTATCCATTGGGTATCGGAGTCAACAACGCAGTTGTAAAAATAATCTTTTAGAGAAAGACAAAGAACACAGGAAAATGCACTTAGATCAAACGTGAACATTACCTCGCCAAAACTCCCTTTATACCTTAGTATCTCTATTCAAAAATAAATGTCGACTTCTGATTGGCTGTGACTGAAAATCTTTTTTTTTTTTGTTAAGGCCAAAAAATGGTAATATTTACAAATATTGTCTGGATATGCTTATATTATACTGTACATATAATTCCTTTTTTGCTTTTGCCTAAAAGGCTTAGCTCCTTTTTCACGCAATTCTCTGATCTGGTTCCCTTCCTCTTCATCCTGCAGATCCCGGTTGGCTGAGCGATTCATTTCAGGGATTAAGAAATCCAGTATCTGTTCATCATTTTCAAAAACTTGCTGGAAAATATTTTTATCAGGTACTGAAGGCTTGTATATAAGTCTAACAGTTTTAGACTTCTGAATAACATTACTTACAGGACAAAAATTAGCTCCCACTAAAGCTAACAAATCTGCGTGGGTATTCTGTTCTCTAGGGATAAACTTTATATTTAGGGCCTCAAAGGCCTCTAAGAGATCCCACACTTTGTTCCTGTAAGCTTTCAAATAATCCTGTTTACTTATACCTTTTTTGGTGACTTGATTCACAATAAGTTCTGAATCTCCATAGATGAGTAACTGTTTGATTCTCAATTTCTCAGCCTTTCTTAACCCTAAGCACAGGGCCTCGTATTCTGCTGTGTTATTGAAGCAACTCCAAGCCAATCTGTAAGAGAAAACCTTTTCCTCTCCGGTGGGAGAAAACAAAACTATTCCGGCACCAGCTCCATTCTTGCACCTAGCCCCATCAAAGAAAAGCTTCCACAATTGATTCACAGAACCATCCTTTTCTAGGGAGGGTATCAATTTTCTTTTTGGTTTCTCAATAGAATAGTTTCCTATTTCTGTTTCTATCATGGCATTAAAATTTTGTAGAGAAAAATCGTCCTCAGCTTGGAGCTCTTCTAATGTCTCTTCCATTAGATCTTCTTCTATTGTTTCTTCAGTCATCATATTTACACGGTCAGTTTCACCAATATTTTCTACATGAAACGTAGATGTTTTCTCATTAAAAATCTTGACCCTTCTACCTTTGAAAGGTATCTCCAAATGAGAATAATCTAAGGATAAGTATCCTCCCATATTTGTTGTGAACTCTCTGGATAGACACATACCAAAATAGGGCTCCAAGTCTACGACTACTACCTCTTGTATGACTGTCATCTGAGGCATTTTATGCAACCGTATGGGAATATCCTTTATCACTCCTACAATTTTTATTGGAGTACCATCTAACTGTAGGACGCCTACGCTGCTCCTAGTGTACTCCATTCCCATAATATCACATATCGCTTTGGGTATCACGGTGGTAGCAGACGCTTGAATCTATCATGCAGTTGTGGACAACCCATCCTTCCATTTGAAGGGACAAATAGAAGGGTGGTGGCCTGTTCTTACCAGTGGCAGACGTCAAGTTCGTTAGAACCATTTTTGAAGATGATGCAGTCCCATCTCCATTTTCCACTATTCTTAGGGATTCCTGTAGGAGATCGATTTGACCTGGGATTTGAAGAGCATCATACATACTTGCCTTAGAAGGAGTCTTTTTCATTTCCTCTACTATACTGAATGTAGGTGAATCAACTATTCTTTCTCTTTCTTTGGCAAAAGTTTCATATTTATTTTTGTATCCCCTGGGTAGCTTCAGTTCTTTACCTTTTTGTCGGCGAGGGGAATCTCAACCTTTCCCTAGCCTCTTCTTGGGTTTCATTTTCCCCCGAGGAATAAATTCTGTGTGTTTCTTGCCCTTGAATTTTGGCTGGAAACTGATATTTTCTTTCCTGGGGGAGACTTCCCTTAGGAGTTTCTTTGGGAACTTCCTTGGGAGCAGGGGAAACATTTAATGGCTGAAGCTCTTTAGGGTCTACTTGCAGTGGTTTCTTACCTGATCTTGTCAAAACTGAAACCTATTCTACTATAGGCATCATGAAGTTGTGGTCCTTCTCTCTAATTATATTTATATGGCCTTTCATTCTTTCTCTACTCTTTTCAACTGCTATACTTTGTACATAATGTTGGTGTATCATACACGAACTTTCCCCATGTGGATCGTTACATGTAGTACACCAAAAGTTAGAATCAGTGGGAGGCTCCTCGGCCTCCACTGTCTCATTTGTATATACCGTGCTCGGTCTCTCTTGTCCCCTATTGCTTGTCGAAGCACCTTCCTTTTGTATCTGTGGAAATCTTCTTGCTTGGATATTCCGTTCAGCCTCTCTCTTTTTCATGGATGCCATTTCATTTGACAATGTCTTCATTGTATCAATTATGGTCGTGTATTGATCATTGGGGGGAGCTGATGCAAGGGGTGTGACTGGTAATGCAGGGAATGTAGGAAGTGTAGCTATAGATGGGAGAGCATGCTTTGATGGGAGTACAGGCAGTTTAGAAATTGATGCTTGGGAAAGCTCTGGTAAAATAGGCAATAGACTTTTTGATGGATATCTTTTTGTAGCGATGAGATCAGCTTCGCCCCTTGTTGCCTCTACATAGATCCCAAGAAAAGTGGTTACACGGGATTGCCTTATTATCATACTGAGATTTTGAATCAAAAGCCCTTAGATAATAGCATATAGCTTGTTCTTCCGTGGGCTTTAGGCCTTGCGGTACTCTATCACGAGTTCTGGTAAATCTGATGTTGAAATCTTGGATTTCTTCTTGTGGATGCCTCTCAATGACAGTGAATTGATTCAGCAATGTGAAAGGATCCGCATGTATATTGAATTCATCGACCAGACGATCGGCCAGTATTGCCCAAGAAGTAATGGATCCAGCGGGAAGCGCTCTGTACCAATAGAGCATCTTTCCTTTCAAAGATATGATCAACAATCTTACCATTACATCTTCCTCAGCGATGTTGTAAACAGATGCTAGCTCTGATACATCTAAACAGTGCTCATCTGCTATTTTGTCTGTTCCATCGAAGGTCGGCAATGCTTTTAGTGCAGCTTGTGGAATTTGGTGGTGTGTTCCCAAGTTCAAAGGGCCAGTTTGATTCCATACAAGATGCGTTGGGGTAGGGGTGGCTGCCATGATTGCTAAAGGAGTTACAACCGCTATGGGATTGCTTGCGAGATGCTCCTACAATGGGTGTTAAAGAGGTGCTAATGGTGTCGGGAGGATTTGATCTTGCGGCTAGCACAAGGTGTGCTTTTAGGCTTCCGAGATGTAGTTCAAAAAACTCGATAGGTTCTTCAGAGTTTCTAGCTCGGGATCTGGTTATCATATGGCTATACAACCAGAAGGTTTCTAGACAAGGTCTTTCTTTTATGGTCTAAATGCAACGGAGTCGCCAGGTGATTTTTTCTTGAGATTTTGCAAACAAAAGGCTCTGAAGGTAAAACACCAAAACTTATACAATACTGTGGGATTGTTGGTCCCACTGGGCATGCCAAAAATTGTTGGAACAAAATCTGCCTTCGGTTGATAGTGTTGCGCCTTAGACTTTGCCAACATTGAATAGACAGATCTTGCTTGAGATCATCTGTCTAGTCTCCAGAGAAGGCTGGTTCCTTTGAGTTTTTTAGAGAAAAGGGGAACAAGAGATAAGGGAAATATAGCCTAAGCTAGAACTTTTCTCATGGTATAGATTAGACAACAACAAACATTGATGATGCAGTTTAGACAACAACAAAGCTAGAACTCTTCTTTATAGAAAACATGAATTCCTGAGTGTGACTTTTAGATGTTCGTCTAAAAAGCATGTAAATATCTGTTAATGTTCAACTCTAGAAACAAGATTCATACGTGCACAGTCCAGATTTTAGAACAGATACATTTATAAAACTCAGAGTGAATAAAAGTTAAAACACCAGATACATACAAGCACACAGAAGTTTTGAAAGCCAGAGGAAGAAATATTTTATTGCTTGTAATCCAGTACATGCGCATCAAGCTTGTAAACGTCCAAGAGCCGACCCTTTTTTGGAGTCGCTCACCCCTATATATACCCTAAAAGAGTATCTTTTCCTAAGTACATCTTACTTATTTTACAAGCAATAATCTGCAGTTTCTAACAATACACAACGGATTTCCCGTAGATTGGATAGATTGGCAATCATCCAATGGACCTGCCAAGTTATAATCAACAGACCATTCTTCAAAAATCAGCACCTGATGTCAGTGCATGTCCCTAGTTGCCAAAAATATACTTTATTCCTTTACAGCTGGCATGTCACAAAATCGTGACATTCATCTCCTGCTTTGCTCCTCTGTCGCTTCCAACCGCGAAAATGAGACATGTCACAAAATCGTGACATTCGTCTCTTCCTTTGCTCCTTTGCTGCCTCCCACGAAAATGAGACATGTCACGAAATCATGACATTCGTCTCTTCCTTTGCTCCTTTGCTGCCTCCCACCGCGAAAATGAGACATGTCACGAAATCGTGACATTCTTTCCTTGCTTTGCTTTTCTCCGCTTCACCGAAAATGAGACATGTCACGAAATCATGACATTCGTCTCTTCCTTTGCTCTTTTGCTGCTTCCCATAAAATGAGACATGTCACGAAATCATGACATTCATCTCTTCCTTTGCTCCTTTACTACCTTCTGCCAAGAAAATGAGACATGTCATGAAATCATGACATTCGTCTCTTCCTTTGCTCCTTTGCTGCCTCCCCGCGAAAATGAGACATGTCACGAAATCGCGACATTCGTCTCTTCCTTTGCTCTTTCTCGCTTCCAGCTATGAAAATGAGACATGTCACGAAATCGCGACATTCTTTCCTTGCTTTGCTCTTCTGTCGCTTCCAGCGAAAATGAGACATGTCACGAAATCGTGACATTCTTCTCTTCCTTTACTCTTCTGCCGCTTCCAGCCACGAAAATGAGACATGTCGCGATATCGTGACACTTTTTCCTCTTGGCTCTTTCTCTTGCTTTGGACAACAAAAAAGCAGACATGTCGTGATATCGTGACACTTTTCCCTCTTGGCTCTTTCTCTTGCTCTTAGCCGCGAAAATGCGACATGTCGCGATATCGTGACACTTTTTCCTCCTTGCTCTTTCTCTTGCTCTTAGCCATGAAAATGCAACATGTCGTGATATCGTGACACTTTTTGCCCTTTGCTCTTTCTCCTCGCTATGAACCGAGACATGTCGCGATATCGCGACACTTTTTTCCCTTTGCTCTTTCTCCTCACTATGAACCGTGAAACTGAGACATGTCGCGATATCGTGACACTTTTTCCTCTTGCTCGCTTTTGTTGCTCTTAGCCACGAAAATGCAACATGTCGCGATATCGTGACACTTTTTCTCTTTTGGCAAAGCAACATGTCGCAATATCTAGGACACTTTTTCTCTTTGGCCGTGACAAAGCAGACATGTCGCGATATCGCGACACTTTTGCCACCTTGCGCTTTCTCTTCTCTTTGGACCGCGATAATGCAACATGTCGCGATATCGCGACACTTTTTTCCCTTTGCTCTTTTCTTTGCTTTGGACCGCGATAATGCAACATGTCGCGATATCGCGACACTTTTTCCCCATTGCTCTTTCTCTTCGCTTTGAACCGTGAAAATGCAACATGTCGCGATATCGCGACACTTTTTCCTCCTTGCGGTGTTTTGCATTTTCTTTGATATTTAGCATATGGGCCACTTCGGTCTTCTTGGAAAATATGCAAAAATGAGCATCAGATGTTTTTCTGTAGTTAGTCACTTTTTGACTAAAATCTTCATAATCAATTGGTTTAGGATTTGGAGTTTTGGATTTAGGGTTTAGGAATTAAGTACCCCTAACTTTATGAATACTTATAAAAATAATTCTTTTATCAATTATGGTCCCAAACCCCTATCTAATTGAATACTTACCAAAACCTAATTTTTTAAAATAAATACCCCTATCTTCATACCCCTCACTTTATACCCCTATATTCATACTCCTATATTCATACCCCTCACTTCATACCCCTATATTCATAATCAATTAAGTATTTAGAGTTTAGGGTTTGGGGTTTAGGGTTTAATTACCCCTAACTTCATGAATACTTATAAAATCTTTTTATTTAATCAATTAAAGTCCCAAACCCCTATTTAATTGAATAATTATCAAACCCTAATATTTAAAAAAAATACCCCTATCTTCATACCCCTAAATTCATACCCATCACTTCATACCCCTCACTTCATACCCCTATCTTCATACCCCTCACTTCATATGACTATCTTCAAAATAAATTAATGGTTTATGGTTTAGGGCTTGGAGATTAGGGTTTAGGGTTAAGAATTTAAGATTTAGGATTTAGGGTTTAATTTTTTGATTTTAAGGTTTAATTACCACTGAATGCATGAATACTTACAAAAACTACTTCTTTAATCAATTAAATTCCCAAATATCTATCTAATTGAATACTCACCAAACCCTAATTTTTCAATAAAAATACCCCTATCTTCATATCCCTAAATTCATACCCTTATCTTCATACCCCTGTCTATATACCCCTCACTTCATATCATTTACTTCATACCCCTCCCTTCATACCCCTCACATCATACCCCTATCTTCATGACCCTACCTTCATACCCCTCACTTCATACCCCTCACTTCATAAGCCCTCACTTCATACCGCTCACTTCATACCACTATATTCATACCCCTCACTTCATACCCATTATTTGATACCCCTATCTTCATACCACTATCTTCATACCCCTCACTTCATACTCCTATCTTCATAATTAATTAAGGATTTAAGGTTTAGGGTTTAGGGTTTAATTACCCTAACTTCATGAATACTTACAAAAACTACTTATTTAATCAATTAAAGTCTCAAACCCCTATCTAATTGAATACTTACCAAACTTTAATTTAAAAAAAAAAACCTATCTTCATACCTGTAACATCCAAAAAGACGTACACCTAATGCTATGTAGTAGTTGATAATCACACAAAAAGGATATTCATAAATTGATCAAAAATAAATAAAAAAAAGGAGTGTATCTTTTATTAAATTTGAGTCAATACATAGCTACCAATTCATCCCTCGTAGGGATACCCAATTTGATACAACTATTACAATCATGAAAATCCCTCGCAAGGGTAGGTGTACTCTTCAAGTATTTCAAGATGACACGAACTGCTCCAAGGTGTAGATGACCTTCTTATCCATGATTAGAGGTATTTGCTACCTTGAATGACAAGACCCTGTTAATCCTACATCCAATAAATAATAAGAAAAATATCAGTAGAAAAGGATGCCTCTTGATGAGGCTTTTGGAGAAAATTGTACAAAATATGTCATAACAACATGAAATTAAGAAAATGCAAAAAACATGATAAGCTAAATTAAATGTGATAACCATCAATAATGTAAAGGAAACACAGATTAATCCATCCAATGTCCTAATTAAGCCATTAAAAACATGAAAGCATGAAGAATAGCCATTATTATCCTAGTTGCTACAAATGACAAAATGAAAGGAAAACTATCCTAATTCATAATTCTATCGGTGAAATATCTCTAGGAAAGCCAAACTAGACTAAATCTATCTAATCTACTAGAGCTAAATGATAAAATACTACTAAAATCAGGGAAATCTAAATATTGAACTTGATCATGGGTCTGTCATGCATTGAGCACTGTTAGTCATGGCTAGTAGCTACGATTGAACTTGAAATATTATTGCTCTCTAAATGTAGCCTTAGATCTTCAATTTCCTTTGAAAAATTGATGATCAAGGGTTGCCTTGATGTCCTTTTATGGATTTAGTGGTTGAATTGCTTAAATGGTTGATGAAATGGGTGTAATTATGTTTCTTGGCTCTTCTAGCCTCCTAGGACCTCCATGGCTTCAATTGCCATTTTGATCTCTCAATTGATGTCAAGAAAGCACTCTCTCAATTCAAATAGGTGAGTAATCAGTTTGACAAGGCTTCATCTTTCAAATTTGCCTATGCATCTAGATGATTTTCCCAATTTTGAGGAGGTCTTATAGCCCTTGAGAAGGCCTTGCCTTAACTTCATGGAGAATCCAAGATCAAGAATGGGCAGTTGGAGCAGTTTGGATGGAAGCATCCAAAATTTTTCATGCCCAAACCATTTGAATCCAACCAATTGATCATTATAACCAATTTTGAACTAGTAGAAATCAAACTGAATTTAAAGTATAGCCACGGTTCTGAGGCACAGTCAACTCTGTTAACCGTGGGTAGGCCATGATGGCCTTATTAGGGAATCAAAATGATAGCAATTCCACTTAGGCTCATGTTCAATCATATTTTCGATGATCTACTAAAAATTTTTAGAAGAAATGACATGAATGCCCCATTCCCGTGGAGCGGTCCAGCCTCAAAGGCCTTCTTCGAGATTGAAATGAAGTATATCAATTAAGTAATAATGAATTTTACCCCAAATTTCCTTATGGTAATTACTCATCTTATAGTATTACATGGAGTGCCAGTCACTGCAACTTCCAATTTTGTAGGGTAAATAACTAGATACGAGGCACATTTGGCTTTTGAATTATTTTATTTTTTTGTTATTTTTGATATTTTTGAGAATTCTAACATGGTAGATACCTTTAATTTGTTGTTTTGATACTCCTCATGATGGGGTTTTGGAGCATTTATTGCATCTTGCTAGCCTCACTTGTCAGACATAGCTAACATTTCAAAATTTCTTAACCGTAGATCAGACCCACAGGAAAAAAATCTTAATTTGAGGACCATGGTTGTCAAGCATGGTTAGGGCAAAAATAAGAAATATAAAAGAATTTTTAGCAATTTAAAATTTCATTTCTAGTGCCAACTAGAGAATTTGAGATCTCTAAGAGGAGAAAAACAAAATTTGACACGAAACACTTCCAAAAACCCAACCTCAGTACCCTTTTAACATCGATGGTAGATCAACCGAAGGCCTCAACCAATGGAGGAACTTGTGCTTTGAAGGTAGCATGAAAATTGATACCCAAATATTTCATTTACTAGTGTAAAATTAACCTCACTAAGTAATGGGTTAAATGAACATCACTAAACTATCGATAATGAACCTCACCCTATTTAGGTTTAACATAGGTTAGATTAGTTGGGAAGGGTTTAATTTTTGGGTTTTTCAGGATGGGAAATGACCCCAAAAATATCATCTCCCTTAGCCATGGCTAGCAGGCGTGGTTCCTAATTGGAAAATTTGGGATCATGAATATCAGCCACAGAGGGATTCAAATCCCAATGGTCATCAAATTGACCACCCTCTTGACTGCAAATCTGAATCATGGTCTGCAAACTTTAGCAAAAAAAATCAATTTTTCAATTTTTTTGATTTTTGAGTGAAATTAATGCATTTTTTGGCTTTTTTAAGTGCGATTTTTATTTTTTTGAATTTTTTATGCACATTTTTTTGTGTTTTTATGTTTTTGTGGATTTTGTGATTTTTTTTGACGTTTTTAAGTCATTTTTTGATATTTTTTCTTGATTTTTAATTATTTATACCTTATTATTCTGCTTTCAACTAGAATTTGATCGTGAGGTTGAGGGAGTCAGAGATCCTTTGCAACCTACACGATACTCTCACTCAGGGAGAGAAGGATTGGTTTGATGTTGTGGGATTTAGCTATGTATTACACCTCCCCACTATTAGGGTTGATCACGCCTATATGAAAACACTGGTCTAACACTAGGATAAGCGGATAAACACCTTTCACCTATGCACAAGTGAAATGACTATTACACTAGAGGATATTTATCGTATCTTTCGACTTCCCTTGGATGGCAAGGCCATTAAATTTTTGTTGACGGAGGTGAAGAAGACCATATTTGTTTAGATCTTCAGTTGTTGCAGTGACAAGGCATAGTGGGATTTGGACCACAAAGGGGTCCACATTGAGAACTGGTACATGATGAGGATATTCTCTTAGAGGATGATCGTCTTCATGCACCTTATTATACAGATAGTGCTTTTAGACACTTTTGAAGTGTGGTTCCCATGGAACCTCTTGGCTAGGACATGGGATGTCCTGGCTAGCTCTACCCAGAAGCCTCTTATCTTGTCATGGAGGAGTGCTATACTTGCATAGCTCTATAATGAGTTGTACCAGATTATCCAAAGTGGTAGAGTGGGCATCGTATATAGCTTGCTACTTCAAATTTGGGGTTGGTAGCATATTACGATTGAGCATCCCACTGGAATGCCCCATCATATCATAGCCATCTCCAAAGAGCAATAGTGTTACGTAGCATGCTGACCCCACAAGCAGGTGGGCTTAAGGAGCAGGTCTTGCGTAGGGGACCTGGACTACTACATTGAAATTTTTTTATGGCTATGTCTTGATCAGATCTAGTGATGCCCCTACATGGACTACCCTACATGTGTAGAGGCTAATAGATACTTACACCAGGTATGTAGAGATAGATGGTTCCTCAAGCACAAGCCTATGGCATGAGAGTTCCATTACTTCTCTCGTGTGACTAGGTAGTTTGGCATCACGTAGGATATCCTAGAGATGCCTACCATCTATCACCATATTAATCTAGAGCAAGATATGAAATGGCCATAGGTGACCCAACTAGGTGATGAGGATGATGACTTCCAGGAGTTGATACTAGCCAATGCAGGCACCACAGTTGATTATGAGATCTAGTGGACTACTAGGCAGTGGCATGGTGATGGTCCACTAGGTAGGATAGTAGATGGTAGAGGAGTAGAGGGTGGAGAGGTTAACCCATAGGGGTTCCGATTCCAATAGAGGATTAAGGGCAGATGGGGTGCAAAAGCCACTATAGAGGAGGACCTTCAGGTTGAGGCAGAGAAGGAAGCTCTTGAGGAGGGAGAGACAACACCTAACAATGAGATTGGGCAGATCAAGGCCTAGGTCTCCAACCTCCAGACGTAGATTAGCACACTACGAACATAACTCTTGGGGATATATACCTCCATTACCATGCTACAAGCCCAAATCAGTTACCTACAGATGTAGCTCATAGTAGGATAGGCCCAGTGGAGAGGATATCAATAGGATAGGACTACTCACCTAGCACAGATTGACTCAACCACCTCCACTATTGAGAAGATCATGCTTGAGAAAGATCTTCTCAAATATCAGCTAGATTTTGTGATCACTGAGAGGGATATGTTTAGGGGTGTGATGGTAGGCCTCTCAGCTTCATAGGCTACTCCATTTGCTCCAACTACTCTAGTTTCTCCAACCATATAGGGACTGATAGGTTTAGACCCTACAACAGATATCAAGAGGCTATAGGGTATAGTGTAGACACATATCTGATATCATACCTCAGATGCTATACACATTGCTCTCCTAGAGGGAGAGGTCACACTCAAGGGTGGAGTAGTGCCAAAGAGGTCAGGTACTGTAGTGTCACACAAGACTAGGACCAGAGAGACAAGGTAGTCGAGTGCACATTCTAGCTAGAGGATAGTCACCTGAGTCGAGAGGTTTACAAGTTTAGGCATAGAGGAGGCTCCTACAGATGGGGCTGAGGGTGATGGAGATAGCTCTGGTGTAGGTGGTGCAATTGGAGTAGGTTAAAGTTAGTATTTCTCATGGCACAATTATTGATTTTGTATGTACTATTTTGGTGTAAGGTCTGATGACCTACACAATTGTAGCCTGCGAGCATTTTGATGTACATTTTACACATATATATGATATGACATCATTATGGCTCATTATGTGTACCTTATTTTTATGGTTTTATGTTTATGTTTATGAGATGCATATGGATGTAATGCTTATATTGATTTGATGCTATATGATGTGATGTATGGATGACATGCACTAGATAGCTATGAGATGTATGATTAGATGCAGTGATCTAGATATGTATATGGACTACTTATGATGGATGCATATGGATGTGATGTTTATTTTAAATGCATGTTTAATTTGATTTATTGTATGCATTTAATTTGATGATGTTATGATATGATAAATGCAATGTATGTAATGCACTATTTACATGATGATGATCTAATGTAAATGAACCTGTATGCTTTAATCACTTAAAACATAAGGAATGAATGCAATATGTGTTTGAAAATCTAATGGATGACACCACATAATGTATAATAATCATGAATGTAATTGATAATCCTTATCATAAGAATTTAATCAATTAATCACCCATTAAAGAGATGAGATTATATGATGTATTGTGAGGTATACGTGGCATGATTTGATTTGATTTATGAGGTAAATGATATAATGTATCTCTTTACAAAATTTTGTATATTAATAAAATATGCACAAAATAATCAATGGTCATATAAATACCATTGCTGATATCTATCCAGTGTCTAACCTATATTGTGAACACCTCATAATAAACAAAATCCCATAGAAAGAATTTGATATTGATGATTTGATGTAATTGGTTGCTATTAGGGAATTTTTGAGGTTTTCCATGAGACTCAAACACCCTAGTAAACTTCTCAAAATTTGTATACTGACTATACAAAACTTTTGATTGATAAAGTTTTTGCTATGAAAGACCCAACTATTCATTATCCCTGTGTGTGTAAATGAATATATTAGATAAAACATAAGCATACCCCAATGTCAAGCGGGATTCTTTCAGCCCATTGATAATATTGAGGATCCTCAAATGCTTACATCATCCTAGGTTTGGACTCAATTGGACTAGACCACTAGGCAATACTAGACACCTAAAGCTAGCTCATTTTGCAAATTGCTTAGAACTACCCCTCCAATGACAAGGCGGGATTCTTTCAACCCATTACTGAGATTGAGGATCATCCTATGGCTTTGAGTAGTGAACATTCCAAGGATTCAAGCTCTCCTCCTTTTCTTCACATTTATTGGGATACTTGCTCATATATAGTGATGAAAATCACTGTTTATTTTGAATTTATTTTCTTTTATTTTGAGCAAGGGATTTATGTAGTGATGATAATCACTATTTATTTTTCTTTTTGAATTTGGGATTTTGCTCCTTTTTGTAAGCAAGGGATTTTTGGGTAGGGGAGAATCTTGTCCTTTTACCAATGACCACCACTCTAGACCACTACACCTCACAAAATGAGCAAGTAATAAAACCTTTCACCCAAGGTGACCAGGACCACTTTGTAGTTTTCATCCTCCCTTATCTTAGTTAGGATTTTAATGTGTTGATTAGTGATGGGATCCTGATATGCTAAGTGCTATCAAAACTAGACCTCATCTACAAAATTAAAGCAAGCTTTCTACAAAATATGAGACGAACACTAGGCATGGCTAAATGACCGAAAAACCCTAGTATATTCCCTATAGCAACAGGAGGGGTTGTGTTGAAAAAAATAATTACTCACAAGGGTGATGGATGATGATAATGCATGGGTGCATGATTGAAACACAAATATGGTGTCGTTTGTATGATTGGAAACACAACCTATCCTAATGCAAGTGTAGTAGATGGAAATATATAATGTAATGCAGCTGGATGAATGCATGCACGAATGAGAATGCATAATGTAAATGTTTTTAAAATTTTATGTTTTGCAATATTTTTTGGATTTATTGCTTTAAAATTTTATGGATTTTAAAGTTTTCCATATATATATATATTTTTGTATTTTTGAATTTTAAATTTGACTAAATGGCTTATTGATGCCTTTGGAGCCTTTGGGGGTTGACCAAATGACTTGGATATGCCTTTGGAGACTTTGGGGGTTGATAAAATGGCTTGGAGATACCTTTGGAGCATTTTAGGATTTGACCAAATGACTTATAAAATCATTTGGAACCTTTTTCAAATTGACCAAAGGGCTTACAAATGCCTTTAGGGCTTTTTGAGGACTGACCAAAGGCCTTATAGATGCCTTTGGGTCTTTTTGATATTTGACCAAAGGTCTTATATATGCCTTTGGGGCCTTTTAATGGTTCTAGGCATAGAACACCTTAATATGAATAATTTTGAGAGTTTCAGGTTCTTCAACACCTCCAAACAATGTTAGGTAATATGTCCTAGGTTCAATCTTCTCAAAGATGATATAAGAACCTAACCAATTAGCCGTAAATTTGTCTCGCAAGTCTGGCAATAAACTTGAGTTTTTTTGGTTCTCTTTTAGCACAAGATCCCCAACTTCAAAGTCTCTCAAATGGACCTTGTTATTGTAAGCTCATTTTAAGCGCTCCTAATAAAAATAGAGATGCTCAAGGGTATTCACATGACGTTCATCAAGCAACGTCAATTGATCTAGGTGAGCTTGACTCATAGTGTCGTCATCGATGAACTCTTTCAATGCGACGTGCAAGGTTGGAATTTCCAACTCTAAGGGAATAATGGCCTCAATGCCATATACTAGTGAAAATGGCATTGCCCTAGTGGGCATATGAATGCTAGTCCTATAAGACCATAATGCAAGGGGCAGCTGGATGTGCCAATATTTGTGGTTTTCATGGACTGTATTTTTCAATATGGCCACCACTATTTTGTTTGAAGTCTCATCTTTCCCGTTTGCCTGTGGATAGTATGGAGTTGAATTTTTGTGTTTGATCCTATATTTAGATGTCAAAGCTCTCATAATTTTGTTCTTAAATGAAGTTCCATTATTCAAAATTATTTTGGATGGCATCCCAAAATGACATATGATATTTTGGAGTATAAACCCCACTATACACATTCCAATTGCCATTGTTATTGATTCCACCCATTTAGTAAAATACTCAATAGCCGTGATAATAAAAGTATGTCAGCCTGATGACAGAGGAGAGATCTTACCAATTAGATCTAAACCCCACTGAGCAAATGGACAAGCCACTTGAATGGGTTATAAGGTCTATGATGGAAAGTGCATGAGACTCACGTGATGCTAATATTTAATGTGTTTCTTTATAAAAACATTGCAATCCTTCTCCATAGTAGGCCAATAATAGCCCATGTGAAGGATGCGCTTGATTATAGCCATGCCGCTAAAATGGCCACCACACGTACCATCATGATTTTGTGAAATCCCAAAAGATGATTCTTAGGGCTCAAGACAATGAATTAGAACTCCATCATAGCTTTGATGATACAATATGTCTCCTAAAAAGATATACTTTACTACTTTCTACTTAAATGTGCATTTTACGACATGAAGGAGAACTTCGTCGTAGCTTCGACAATACAAGATATCTCCTAAAAATATATACTTTGTTGCTTTGTGATTAAATGTGCATTTTCTAGCACGTGATAATCCTTGAGTGATTAAACCAAGTTTTAGAAAGTCATGTATCTGTGACATCCAATTCTGATAAGCATCAGCCTCAACTACCAAGACTACTTGCTCCCCTTGTGACTCCACATGCATGAATGCAAATTGAGAAACAAACTTATGGTGAATGGTGGCACCATTCCCCGTGGGATCCTACGAGAGCAATGACCCCTAGGGTGTCTTCTTGAGAAATTATTTGGCTCTACAGAACCATTCATGGTTTGATTCTTCATTAATCATGTTAATTGATTCGTTGTTATCAAAAGCCTTGCATTGCACTACGGAGTACGAAAGGGTTTTGACATGGATGGTAGTAAAATAGGTAGATGGATTTTGAGGGATTAGGGATCCCAAATATTCCATAGTGTCTACAAATCTATTCTACAAATGAGGGATTACATCGATGTCATACCACTCTAGCTTGGCTAGATAAGTATCAACAAGATCTTTATAGGCTTTCAGGATAGGACACCTACATTGAAAAAGTTCTATCACTTGGTTGACAATGAGAAGGGAATCATCAAACATATTTAACCTTTTAATCTTCATGGCAATGGTTTTTTGGAGGCTTAAAATTAGGGCTTCGTATTCAGCATTATTGTTGGTGCAAGGAAAATCTAATTTGAATGACAAGGGCATTGGAGCTCCTTGCAACATGAAAAACACTATTCTTGCACCACCTATAATGTTCCTTTCCTGGATTGTTGATGGTATGGGAGTTCACAGAGGGTGTTGGATAGTCATCGGGATGTCACATGCTTTTAGATGTCTGTTTCTCAAGGTCTTTCTAAGCTCAGATGATGGACTTACTACTTTTAGTAAGTCAAGGTTTGAATTTTGAAAAAAACGGATGTTACATCTAAGCAGTATGGCCAAATGGGTATCCGTTTCTATAATTAGTTTGATGGTTTGATCAGTGGAGGCCTAATATTTTAATGTGTAAAGTTATATTATGTTATATTTAAATACTATAACATAGTTATAACTTTATAATGTCATGTCTTTATTAAAATGGGCCTTATAGGTACTCAATGGAAAGATAATTTAATAAAGTATTGAATTATGAGGCCTAAAATAGAGATACGCCCTCCCTTGGAGAAAGATGAATTAAAATTAAAGCATTAAGTGAGGATTTAATATTTAATTCTCAAAAAAGAAGCATCTAGAAAACTTCACGTTGGCTGGAGGAAAAAGATAAATAGAGGGTTTGGGCTCATTTTCTGGCATCTTTGGCATTTGATATTTTGGCTTCTTGGTGAAGAGAACTTGCAGAAGGTTTTCTTGCAGGGTTTTAGCTTGTTGGGTGACGAAAACCACCAGCAGGGACATCATTCTCGGAGTTGCAAGACACTCTCAGAGTGATTGGAGGTATTTCTACTTCAGGGAATGCACATTGCACTACATTGCAGTCATTTACAGTGATATTGGAGGAGTTTGTGTGGGAATTTGAGAAGTATTCTTTGTTGTATTTATTTACCCTTCATTCTCCAACAAGGTCGTACAGATTGGAGGCAAAAAACAACAAGTATGTGAAGATTTGGTTAGGGTTTTGATGTGGGTTTTGTGTATCTTTCCTCTAGCAGCCAGCCGACCAGATTGGGGAATTATCTTGGGGTTTTTTGGAGGCATCTTTGTATTTGCTGAAATCAATGAAAATATAGAGTTTTTGTGTTGTTGATATTGATTTCCAGAAAATTCCAGATCTCTATAACTCTGGGTATTCTCATTTTCTGAGATTTTCCTTAAAAGGGTTTTTAGATACATGTATGTAATATCTTGTGTCAAAATTACATATCATTTGGACAAGTATTTTTGAAGTTATGAAATAAAATCCAATTTCTAGTGTTGCTGATTACCAGTGTTATTTTAGTCAACTTCAAAAAATTCATAATATCTAGGATTGATTGAATTTGGTGATTTCCTTTGGTAGAATGGAATATTAAGGTGTTATTTTGCTAATTCCAAGTTTTTAGAATTTTTGGTCAAGTAATTAAAAATTTGTTCAAATTTTAAGTTGGCATGTTTGAAGTTGTTTAAACTCAAAAAATCATAAAAAAAATCAGAAATTCAAACAAACAAAACCCAGTTGCGGAACTTGATTCCTAGTTTGGGGTGGGACACTACATTGGTATCAGAGTCGGTCATTCCTGCCAGCCTGTGGAAGCCTCAAATTAATTTTAGATTCATGGCGTCTATTAATGATTGGACTAAGAGACAACGTGAGTGGGATAAGACCCAGCATGAGATAGAACAGTCCCTCAAAAATTTAGGTGCAATGATGAAAATTTCTCTACCAATAGGTGCTCCTATGATCAATATTGAACCTTTATACACTGAGTTGCCAATACAAGTTGGAATTAAAAGAGATGAGCTTGTTGTCCCAACAAGAAATGACAAAGGAAAATAGAATTTGGTAGGTAAAATAGTGGCTTCTAAAGTTTCACAGGATAGAGGACCTCCTCATATAAGCAGGAACCAGTTGAGGAGAGAGAACAGGTGTCTCACATGTCACCAAACTTGGACATTTGGTCATGTTTGTGGAACCAGTAATGTTAGTAATTTATTGCAGCCACACATAGTTCAGGATAGTGGAACAATTAAATTTATAACAAATGCTTCATCTCAAGATGTAAGTAGGATAGAGAATCAAAATGATTTGGGTGGTGATGAGCTGGTAGAAGATGGTTTTTCATAGGTTGAATCCATATCAAATTTTTAGGATGACCTGGTTAAGGAATATTTTGATGATAATAGTGATGGGGCAAAAATTATGGGTTTACATGCAAAACAATCCATTGACAGTTATGGGATTTCTTATAGTAGGTTGAGTAGCCATTCATCTATGCATAATGATGATAATTATGATGTTCTTGAAGATCCTAAGTACGATGAACTGGAAACCCATGATGATTCTTCTTTGAGTTCAAAGGTAGAGAGGATCAATAGGGTGTTGGATGGTGAATCGAATAACCCACAGGTCCTAGGATTGGAGAGCGGAGATGAATTTCCTTTTGATCATGGTACTATTTTCAATGAAGATGAAGTTAATTCATCTTGTGGGTCCACTTTCGGAGAGATGTACAATGGAAGTAAGAAAGTGGAGAATGTTGATTTGTTTGCTAAATCAAAAATTTTTGACAACTCTTGGGTTGATAATGAATCAGTTATAACTTCGATACATGAATTTGGTGAATATAGTGTTAAAAGGGATGCTAATATTGATCATTATGCTAAGGTGGTCAAATCAAAAAAATTCTTGTGTGTTGTTGATCATGAATTAGAACCTGAAGCAAAGCAAACTTGGAAAGATAAATTGTAGGTCACAAATGGGCAAATTGTCCAAGCCTTAACCCACTTGGACAACACACATAAGTTAGCTAAATACCTCCTCTGGATTTCCCAGCGACGAGCGACAAGAAGGTTTGACAGAAAGCGTCTCTACAAAAAGCATGCAAACAATTAAAAATGCTTTAGATAAGATCAAATCAGATTACTTACAGTTGTTGTCTGATAGGGACTTGGCTATTCATTTTGCTGAGGAGTCTTATCAAGCACTCAGGGGAAAGGAGAAAATAATTCATGAAAAATTGCACAGTAATGACAGTGAAGTTGATGCATTTTTTGAAGTTGGTCAAACATCTCCCGATTCATGTATTGTTAATAGTGAGGTCAATTCTTTCGAGCTTCCCAAGGAGCCTGCTGGTGAAGTTCGCATGGATTGCATTGTGAGGTATGCTCACCATTTCTTTTTCAGCCCGCATGTTGATGAGTTGTTCATGACATTTGTGAATGATCCCATATCAGATTCGTAAACTTCCAAACCCACTTCAGAAGTTGATCTAAAAGAAGTTTTTTCTGGTGAAGCTATTAATACACCCAATAATGGAAGCTCTTGGCCAGCCACTAAAACAGAGACCAAAACAAATTCATCTATGAATGTAGCTTTTATTTCTGCTACTCTTGTTAAACAACTAAGGGAGGTTCTTCCCAGTAGTTGCAGGATATTTCTCAAGGATAGCTCTTGGGATGGATTTAGTTGGATAGTGGCACAGGGCAGTGATTTTGGAGGAGAGATTTCCTGTGAGATGATAGAGTCATTTGTGAGATTGATTGTATATCTAGATCGAGGACTTCATCAGTGTTGGGTTCCTACAGAGAGTCAGCAGTACAGTTTCTATCACATTTGGGGACCTAGACCCTTCAGATTCATCTGGGATCCAGGGATCACATGGCAGTTGTCATTGAGATTGACATGTGATGAGTTTGGATTGCTTAGGGACAAGCAATCTCGAGGAGGGAGGATTGTAATGTTCCTTTCCTGGCTTGTCGACGGTATGGGAGTTCACAGAGGGTGTTGGACAGTCATCGAGATGTCACATGCTTTTAGATGCCTGTTTCTCGAGGTCTTTCTGAGCTCAGATGATGGAATTACTATTTTTAGTAAGTCAGTTAGGGTTTAATTTTGGAAAAGTGGATGTTACATCTAAGTAGTATGGCCAAATGGGTATCCGTTTCTATAATTAGTTTGATGGTTTGATCAGTGGAGGCCTAAGATTTTAATGTGTAAAGTTATATTATGTTATATTTAAATACTATAACATAGTTATAACTTTATAATGTCATGTCTTTATTAAAATGGGACTTATAGGTACTCAATGGAAAGATAATTTAACAAAGTATTGAATTATGAGGCCTAAAATAGAGATACGCCCTCCCTTGGAGAAAGATGAATTAAAATTAAAGCATTAAGTGAGGATTTAATATTTAATTCTCAAAAAAGAAGCATCTAGAAAACTTCATGTTGGTTGGAGGAAAAAGATAAATAGAGGGTTTGGGCTCATTTTCTGGAATATTTGGCATTTGATATTTTGGCTTCTTGGTGAAGAGAACTTGCATAAGTTTTTCTTGCAGGGTTTAGCTTGTTGGGTGATGAAAACCACCAGCAGGGACATCATTCTCAAAGTTGCAAGACACTCTCAGAATGATTCGAGGTATATTTACTTCAGGTAATGCACATTGCACTACATTACAGTCATTTATAGTGATATTGGAGGAGTTTGTGTGGGAATTGGAGAAGCATTCTTTATTGTATTTATTTACCCTTCATTCTCCAACAAGGCCATACAGATTTGAGGCAAACAATCAGCAAGTATGTGAAGATTTGGTTAGGGTTTTGATGTGGGTTTTGTGTATATTTACTCTAGCAGCCAGTCGACTAGATTGGGGAATTATCTTAGGGTTTTTTTGAGGCATATTTGTATTTGCTAAAAATAATGAAAATATAGAGTTTCTACGTTGCTGATATTGATTTCCATAAAATTCTAGATCTCTATAACTTAGGGTATTCTCATTTTCTGATCGTTTCCTTAAAATGAGTTTTAGATACATGTATGTAATATATTGTGTCAAAATTACATATGATTTGGACAAGTATTTTTGAAGTTATGAAATAAAATCCAATTTCCAGTGCTGTTGATTACTAGTGTTATTTTAGTCAACTTCAAAAAATTCATAATATCCAAGATTGATTGAATTTGTTGATGATTTCCTTTGGTAGAATGGAATATTAAGGTGTTATTTTGCTAATTCCAAGTTTTTAGAATTTTTGGTCAAGTAATTAAAAATATGTTCAATTTTTAAGCTAGCATGTTTGAAGTTGTTTAAACTCTGAAAATCATAAAAAAAATCAAAAATTCAAACAAACAATTACGGAAATTGATTCCTAGTTTAGGGTATGACACTACACCAACCCCTTTCTCACGCTTTGAACCATCAAATAATAATGGGATCCTTCATTAATGCAAATATTGCATCATTAGGAAGCTTGATGATAAGTGGCCTACTATTTCGAAGTGGTGCCTTTGTCAATTGATCAGCTATGACTTGTCCCTTGATGGAATTTTGTCTTATGAATTCCAAATTGAATTCTATTAGTAGCATGATCCACTTTGCAGTATATGTATTATGATATGTCTTGCTCATCATATACTATAAAGGACTTTGTTTTGATATGACGTACATCGTATGACTTAGCATATAATTGTAGCACCCTAATTTTAGAGCAGTTAAACTATCAATAAAAAGTAGAAATTTGAATTTTAACCCGTTAACCGCCTGTTAACAGCTTACCTCATTTTTTGCACCATTTTTAGCGGTTGTTGTGACCATTTGACGATATCATCGTCGATCTGACGATATCATCCCAAATCAGACAAATTCGTCTGGAACATAACGTCTAGACGATTTCGTCCCAAAATCAAATTTTTGCAATTAGCTTCTGTTACAACGACCTCTCCAACTTGGGAAAAAGCGTGTCTGCATGGTTGGAGATTCCCACATTGGGGATCTCCTATATTGGGATGATCCCCAACCTCCTAACCTCCCCTTAATCCTATATAAACTAGGATTTTCCTAGTTTATCCCCCTAACTCCCTACCTGGCTGCCTGGATGATTATTTCCCTACAATTTTAGTTTTTTTTGTGATATCCCATCATTTGCACTTGTGTTTTCAAGTTTTGTTGTAGTATTTCATTGTGTTTCAGCCGAAGGTAGCTCGGATCATTGCAGGTGATTCAACTACAATTTTAGATGATCCTGTTAAGATCGATGATGATCTTGTATGACTATAGATGATCTGGTCTGCAAAATAGCTTGGGGGCAATCAGAGCCCTAATTTTGCATTCTCTATCTCATTTCCTTATTTATTGGTGCATTAGATTAATTTAATTCTATTTTGCATCTTGGAGTTCACCTCATTTAGCATAATTGCATGATAAAATTCAAAGTAAGTTTCCAAAACAGTGCATCTCATTTAATTTGATATCTAAATTTATCATTCAAACATCTACTCTTATTTCTATCATTTTGCATCATTATTGCAATTGTATTTTTGGTTTTTGGTATCTTTTTTCTTGATTGCAGGTTTCTAACGAATTCGCCTGACGAATTCATCAGGTCACTAACGATCTTGGGTGATCTCGGATGATCTCCTATGATTTGGGATGATTCTGTATAATTACAGATGATCCTATCATATCCAGGATGATCTGGACTCCTATAAGCTTCAAAATATTCATCAGACATCAGAAATTAGGTGTACTCTTCTCCATTTTATATATTCTCTGTATTCAATCACATTAGGATTCATTTATGTCTGTTGTCTTCATATAAATCATAATCTTCATATAGAATAGCTTAGCTTCATTTTGGCCAACCTAGGAATCTGAATGATTGAACATAAAATGAACAAATCAAACCCATTCTCAACCTAGGTGTGGAAACTGCCACTTAAAGTTTCCTGGTGAACCCCACCATCCGTTGAAAATTCACTTTTATACCCCTCCCCCGAGAGGTGCGACCTTCAAAGGGCCTCTCCATCCAAGGTATTGTTCCATCCTTTTCTCACCCCCCTTCCGGGTATGGATCCTTTAGCCTAAAGATAAGGGTGCAAAAAATTTGGGCGATACATTTTGGTGAACCTGACGTGAAACTAAAAACACCTTTTGAAAATAATCAAAAAAAAAAAACACATTATTAAGAACATCTAGAATAATTAGAAAACTATTAAATTTGCATATCATACTTAGATGATAGATTATAATAGAAGATGAGATGTCTCCATAAATGTTGAAAATCAATTAATGGCCATAGAGATTACTTTTGTGCTTAGAGTACCTCAAACATATAGAGCCCAACCTTTATGGTATGAACTTGTTAGGATATTGGGTATTATTGAATCTAGATCTATAGAACTTAGGCAAATTAAGAGGTTTGTCCTAGATAGAATCCTGGATCCTAATCAGGTGACTTTGTATCATGAACTTCATAGAGCTTGCCATAGGTGGTTAGCTGATAAAAGAGCACTTGTGTCTTTTGAATTATACACCTTTGAGGAATACCTTGAGAACGTAGTTGTAGTACATAAATTTCTATCTCATGTAGAGGATCAAGAAGTCGTTCTTACGGATAGAAAGAGATGGAATAGAGTTCCTAGAGCTGTGTTGTATCAAGAGTATTTCCATGAACTTTATTTTTACATGTCAAAGTCTAAAATAGATCATATTACCATAGAACACTTTGTCAAGTTCTTGAAAAATAACTTCCAATTTGAAGAGGAGCATTTCATGACTCCTGATGAACTTGACCCTATCAATGATATCCATAAACTATTCATAGAAAGCTAAGTGATTCTTTCTACTATTGTTTCTTACAACTAGCATGTTGTTTGTTATTTTTATTCTCGCAAAAATAATAATATAATAAAATCACACAAAAAAAAAACAACAACAAAACATTTCCTTTTAAAGTATTATAGTAGGTATATAGTTAAAATATATACCTCTCAACCCTATCGCATATATATATATATATATATATATATATATATATATATATATAAGTATATATATTTTCTAAAACCTAAGTTTAGCACAATTCCTAGACTTAGGAATGGAAAACAAACCGAAGAAGATGAATATTGGTTAGGAAGACCATTAACTAACCAAAATGTCCCTCCTGAGGACCAAGTTCAGGAAGAAGAAACCCTAGACCAGCAAGAAGAAGAGCTTGTTGTAGGAAATGAACAAGAAGAAACTATTAGAGAGGAAGGATCCTCATCCCCTAAAATGTCTTCGGGAGGAGCTATCACTTTTGAGAACATGGAACAATTCTGGAAGTTCATTAACACTAATATTGGTTTTTTTAATAGAGCAGCCCATATGGACAAGGATCGAATTAGTGACACTCAAGCAACTCTAGAAGAAATATTTCAAATGCGCACTAATCCCTTGTCATTTATTGAACAAGAGAGTGATCAAGATGGACCATCCAATTTGGATATAGTAGCTACGATCCAGAGCATGCAACAACAACAGGTTATCCAACAATCTAAAGTGCCTGTTAACAAGCCTAGGTTCATTTCCGCACAAAAGAAACCATCATTTACTGCTCTATTTTTCCAATCTCTTGATCAACATACCTCAAATCAACAAAAACCCAAAACAAAACCGAACACCAATTACCAACAATCTAAGGTACAACATAATACTATTACAAATCCCCTTCATAATACTCTTCCTACCAACACTTTGCATAATAGCAATGTAACATATAATCCTTATGTCACACCATCATACACTCATAGATCCCATACCTATGTGCCACCGAACCAATATGGTGGACAAACTAGCAATCTTGAAGCCATGGTGAAACAGTTAGTTTCCCGCATGGACCAGATAGATCCCTATCATCCCTCATACAATTATCGAGAGATGTGTAGTCAGCCTTTAGATCCTATATTCATAGCACAACCATATACTAAACATTTTCCTATGCCTGTTCTTCCCATATATAAAGGAACCGAAGATCCCATAGAGCATCTTCGTATGTTTAGGATAGCATGTCATGATATATCACATGATGACTTGTTATTACTAAAAATGTTCTCGAAAATCTTGGAAGGAATGGCATTAGAGTGGTATTATCAATTACCCACTAATTATTTGAGGAATTTCAAAGAAACTATCGAGTATTTTGTTCATCAATTTAGTGCCTACATCGAAAGATATGTGACCATTAAATATTTGTATAACTTAAAACAAGGCAAAGATGAATGCTTTCCTAATTTCCTAGCTAGGTGGAGATAGTTGATAGGAAAATTGCACTTTGTATTACCTTATAAGGAGATGTTGGACATATTTATTAATAATTTGCAAGAGCAACTATCTTACGAATTATCAACTACTACCTTGACCACCTTCGATCAGGCTATAGACTTAGCCCGAAGAGTGGAAGATGCTCTCATTAGGAGAGGCCAGCTTAAAAAGAGAGACGATGAGAAAACATCCAAAAATAAATATAAGAATAAACAAGTTGTGGGTTATGGAGTCGTCGATAGCAAAAATACTGCTAATGTTTATGCTGCAAAGACAACAGAGAAGTTTGTACTAAAACCTCCTGATAGACCTCCTCGAGAATTTACTAGGTTAAATCAACCTTTATCAACTATTCTATCACAATTATTAGAATGAGGTTTGATTCAATTACCAAATATTCGGGAACCTGATCCAACTATACCTAGATACAGAGTAGATTTACACTGTGACTTCCATAGAGGACTTGGACACACTACCAACTCTTGTAAAATATTAAAACATAAAATACAGGACTTGATTGATAACAATGATATGGGGGTGCAAGCCTTTCAACCTAAGAAAAATTCTCCTAATAATGTTCAAAATAATACCCCACAAAATTAGAATCAGAATGCCAATTAGTCATTGGACATCTTTCAACATCCCTTACCAAAACATGGTAAGGAGGTGGCTAATCAAGTTGAACATCATAATGTCCCTCCTCCTACCCGATATGTAGGAACTATTAGTGGGCATTTACCTGTTCATGATCTGGAAAACCTTTGACACAACTTTATCCATGGTTACAACTAGGCCTCTATATAATATTCAGATACCTGATATTAGTGATACAGAATACGAGACTGAGAGTGATATGGAAATCACATCAAATCAATCAAATAGTTCTATAGATGAATCGGATCCTATTCACCCTATCACAAGTTATATGGTTACAAAAGAGCCATTTCCAAGAAGAGTCACTACTAGACCATCATCTCATTGATTACTTTCTAATGAGCTAGCTATAAACACTAGAACAAGACCCATTCATCATCCGTAGAATAATATTGCGGATACCATCGGAGCTGTTACTAGACAACAGGCTCAAAATTCTTAACAAGATCAAATTCAAAATGGTGGATCAACTCCATTTGTTTTGAAGGTTCCTAATAAAGGGAATCATTCACCTAATGTTCAACCTAAACCTCCTTATAATATTAATGAACAATTATCAAATATTACAGCTCGAATTTCTCTCTTGTACCTTTTAATATCTTCTCCTACACATAGAGATGAATTAATGCTCACATTAAGTCAGATGATGGTACCACAAGACATTCAACCTAAAGCCATGGCCGATACTATAATAACTCGTGAAGTTGATTGTATTGAATTTCAGAATAGAGACATATCGTAACATAGTTTACATAAAGATAACCCTTTGTATATTATTGCCTTAATTAGAGATGTAGCAGTCAAACGAGTTTTGATTGATAATGGTTCATATTTAAATATCTGCACTTTTGACTTCTACCAAATATTTGGGTTTAGAAGTGATGAAATGAAAAGAATTGATATGATCATAAAAGCTTTCAATGACGAAACACAAGAAACGTGTGGAGTTATTACCATTCCATTGCAGGTTGGTCCAAGAACCTTGGATATGACTGTGTTTATTGTACATTGCCCTGCATTGTATAATATACTCTTGGGTCATCCTTGGATCAACGTGATGTGAGTTGTTCCCTCTACTTTACATCAATGTGTTAAGTTCAAATTTAAGAATTAGTTGGTTACCATTCATGATGATCCAAGACCCTTTGATATGTGTGCTTTGGCAGAACCTATTGGAGTTCAATTTTGCCCCACTCTGTCATCCACACATCCTAATTCTCATTATCCATCTAAACGTGTGAAAATCACACCCACAACATCATCTACTTCTTCTCCATCAGTTGCACCTCCACATATAGCTCAACCATCTTCTGAACAAACCGCATTAGGACCTAAGAAAGATCCTAATCCCACAACCAATGTCTCTTGTTCTACTCCTATAACTTCCATACCTGTAATAGACCCATCTATCGACACCTCTACACCGTCTACATCCACAAAATTCATATTTTCTACATCGA
Source organism: Wollemia nobilis (assembly GCA_028583015.1). Classification (NCBI taxonomy): domain Eukaryota; kingdom Viridiplantae; phylum Streptophyta; class Pinopsida; order Araucariales; family Araucariaceae; genus Wollemia; species Wollemia nobilis. The sequence goes on from JAQPPZ010016831.1 coordinate 4,833,238, forward strand.
AAGACGTAGGGAATGTTCCTTCTACCTCTTATGCTCTTACTGACAAGCTCTTACCCAATCTATCTAGAATTCTTATATCATAAGAAACGAAGGCTTCTATGCAAGATTCCCTTATTTTAAATAATTTTCCACCATATCCTCATACCTTAGGCCTCCCACAGCCTATGGGAAGTATTTACCAAGTCGGGAGCTGTGCCTTTATTTATAAGGGATATGACTGGGGTAGAATACCCAAAAACATCAGAAATCATTATGATGGATATGCTCGATGTTATTTTACTAATGAGTATATTAAAGCAAAACCTATAATGCTTAAATTGGGATATAAAGGGAAAGGTTTGGGACCTTTCCAGAATGGTATGAAAGAGCCTTTTGAGGTACAAGCATGGCCCGCCCGATGTGGTGTGGGTCTATTTTCTAGTAAGGGTCAACCATTCCCATTTGAGGATGATGACCATATTATATGTTACCAAGATTATTTAGATGAACGTGATGCTTTGTGTTTAATGAATAAGACATTCACATGTAATATGCTATCTATAGCTTATCCTGAGATGATCGTTGAATCCGACGATGAGTTGGAGGGAGATATCTTTCACGATGTCTTCGTTGAGGAATTATTACATAATGGATTTTATTTTGATGGCTCTATACCTAGTATAGCCTAGCTTGAGGCCATGACTCCTCAAGATGAATTATCCAAGCTAACCTTGGAAGAATTACAAGAATTGGGCATTTCACCCACCCCACCTAATTTTGAGAGAGATCTACACATGGAAGTAGAAAATGTCATAAAAATTAACATTGGAACCAACGATAACCTTCACATAATCAACATTGGATCAAAATTGAGTCAAGAAAAACAGGATAAATACATTGCATTTCTTAAAGAATATGAAGATGTTTTTTCTTGGACATATGAAGATATGCCAGGTTTAGACCCTTCTGTAGTTATGCATCACCTAGTAGTGCATCCGGATGCTAAACCCGTTGGCGTAAGCTTAAAAAAATGCATCCTAAAGTGGTCTTACTAGTCAAAGGGGAGTTAGAAAAACTCCTGAATGTTATTTTTATACAAGTCATTGATTATGCTGAATGGATCTTGAATGTAGTTCCAATAACTAAGAAAGAGGCTACTAATATTAGGGTTTGTACAGAATTTAGAGATATTAATGTTGCATGCCCTAAAGATGATTTTCCCCTTTCCAATATGGATCAGATCATTGATTTTACTGCTGGGAGTGGAATGATATCCTTAATGGATGGATTTTCTAGTTATAATCAGATCAGGATAGCTCCTGAAGATCAGGCTAAAATAACCTTTATTACCCCTTAGGGGACTTTCTATTGGAAAGTGATGCCATTCGGTTTGAAGAATGCAGGTGCAACCTATCAACGAGCCATGACTTATATCTTTCATGATATGATGCATGATATACTACATGATTATGTAGATGACATTATAGCTCGTTCTAATCGAAGAAGATGACCATTTAGATTACTTAAGAAAAGTATTTGATCGGTTAAGGGAATATCTTATCCGATTGAATCCAGCCAAATGTATATTCGAAGTTAAGTCAGGTAAATTATTGGGGGTTATAGTTTCTTTACATGGCATCTAAATTGACCCTCTCAAGATTATGGCTATCACTGATATGCCCGCACCTACAAATATATCTGAATTATAGAGTCTACAAGGTAAGCTTCAAGCTATCTGTCGCTTCATCGATAAGCTGGCGGATAAAATTGGACCCTTTCTTAAGCTTCTTAAGAAGTATGTATCTTTCCTTTGGGACGACGAATGTAAGAAATCATTTGAACTCCTCAAACAATATCTTCTTAACCCACCTGTACTTTCACCACCTAAACCTGATCGCCCATTTATCTTGTATATTTTTGCTTCATATTTTGCTTTAGGAGCTATGTTAGCTCAACTTGATGATGAGAAAAGAGAGCGTGCTAATTATTACATTAGCAGAACATTAATTAGTTATGAAACCCGCTACACAGCATTAGAGAAGTTATGTCTAGCAATCGTATTTTTTTCACAAAAACTACGCCATTATATGCTCAGTCAAAAAACATACGTTATTGCTAAATTTGATCCCTTGCGGTATCTCATGAGTCAACCTTATTTATCTGGTTGCATAGCGAAGTGGGTTCTTTCTCTAAGCGAGCTTGAACTCACATTTATAGGACATAAGTTTATTAAGGGTCAAATCATAGCAGATCAATTAGCTGATGCACCCTTAGAGTCCACCCATCCCCTCGTCATTGATTTTCCTGACGAATAACTTACCCTAGAGGCAAATCATTTAGAGCAATGGTCCCTATACTTTGAGGGAGCCTGATGCATGAGTGGGGTTGGTGCAGGTATTATTTTGATATCTCCACAGAATCATCTCATACCTCTATCCTTTAAATTAATGTTTGCCTGTACTAATAACACTGCTAAATATGAGGCTCTAATCCTTGGACTACGAGCTGCCCTGGCACTAAAAATTAAAAATCTATTAGTTTTTGATGATTCTCAACTTGTTATAAATCAAATTAACAATGTTTATTAGACTAAATATGATAAATTGTGCCCATATAAAGCATATGTATTACAATTAATATCTTTATTTGATCAAGTTACCTTGGAAGCTATTCCTAGAACTAGCAATCGTGCAGATGACGCTATGGCCGCAGGTGCATCTCTTTTACCCTTGGAGTTAGATGAGGAATATGCTACCATCATTATTCATTGACTCCAGGAACCCACTTCAACTAAATCATGCTTGGAACCTTTGGACGTGTTTCTAATAAATGAAACTATTCCTAAACTTTGGTACACTGACATCCTCAATTTTCTTCAAAATGGGACCTTCCCTGAAGGTTTTAATAGAAACCAGCACCGATTATTACGTAGACGAGCAAGTCGCTTTGTAATAATTGGCAATACGTTATATAGGAGATATTTTGAAGGTATCCTATTGAGATGTTTGAATCTAGAAGAGTCTAGATAAGCTTTGAGTGAAGCCCACGATGGATCTTATGGGGGACACTTTAGTGGTAGCACCATTGCTAAGAAGCTCCTTAGGATAGGATATTTTTTGACTACCATGGAGAATGATGCACATGATTACGTATGCCATTGCGACAAGTTCCAGAAACACGCTAAACTTTTCCATGCACCTACACAAGAACTACAGGCTATTTCATCTCCTTGGCCCTTTTAAAAATGGGGCTTAGACATCATCAAAAAAATCAATCCTGTGTCATATGATGGACACAAATTCATCATAACCTCCACTAAGTATTTTACGAAGTGGGTCGAAGCTATGCCCTTAGCTTCTTGCACTGGAATGCAAGTTTCCAAGTTTATTCTTAATCAAATTATTTGTAGGTTCAAAATTCCTACAAATCTCATCTTGGATAATGGAACTTGTTTAAAAAACAAATATGTAAAGAAACTATGTCAAAAATATAAAATTCAACATCGTTGGTCCACTCCCTATTATCCTTAGGGTAATGGCCAAGCAGAAGCATCTAATAAAATATTAATTAAAATCCTTAAGAGACTGGTCAATAAATCTGGCTGTGATTGGCACATTCAATTATATCCTACTTTGTGGGCTTATCGAACTAGCATTCGTACTCCCACGGGAACTTCACCTTTTGTTTTGTTTTATGGTGCTGAAGCTATTTTTCCCTTTGAACTAGAAGTTCCTTCTTTGGCTCTGCTACTTCAATATACTGAAGTAGGAGATGAATATCATGCTGGCATATTTAGTCAATTGGAACTCGTAGATGAGAAGCACATTAATGCTTTGGAGCATCTTCGTGCCTACCAGAACAAGCTCAAATGAGCATATCTCAAGAAAGTTCATAATCGATCCTTTGAGATCGACGACCTCGTCTTAAAAGAAAATAAAAAAAATACTAATGCAACTAAAGACCTTAAATGCAAATTCGAGCCTAACTGGCTTGGGCCATATATTATCACTTCTAAATTTGGATCGGGAGCATACATATTAGCTACCTTAGATGGTAAAGATCTTAAAGAACCTATGAACATTATGCATCTTAAGCGCTATTATGCATAAATATGGTAATTTCGTCACTGTATATATTATACATATTGTCTCATATTAGTAATTCATATAAAAATTTCAAAAAAAAGTAATATTATGTATTCTCCCAATTCATAAATTAAAATCAAAATATAAAAAAATCAAAATCATCAAAATCCTCAAAAACATCTTCTATTTTGCACCTGTCAATTCTTGAAGTATTGTAGTTATATTTTCAGTTATTTTGGATAAATTAGCATTTATCTGAAATCCCTCACTTTCACACTCACATGAATAAATATCTTGATCTTATTTGGTATGATTATTAATCTCTCTTATATCGAAGTTCACATTTGAATTAAATAAAGTTTTGAGCATAAAGAACTGATCTTGTTATTTACCTGAACCAAGTACACCTTTTCACATTAAAATGATTTCATTGCAAATTCAAAACGATGCTACACGAGAGAAGTGGTCTCTTGAGCAAAAATTTTCCCCTGCTATCCTATCATGCACATGGTCTAGAATCTTTGAGAATTGACAAAAGGACAAGCTCACTCTTGCCCAGAATAAAAATCCCTTGCTCTACAGCCAATCCGAGCAAGTATCCCTAGTATAGGAAGAAAAATAAAAATAAAAGTAAAATCAAGAAAAATCATGAGAAAAAGAGAAATTGTTTAGAAGCATTATTTCAGTATCATTTTGTACCATCTCAGCAATATTTCAGCATTATCTCAGTGTCAAGCAAAAAAAAAAAAATACAAAAAGAAAAGAAAAGAAAAAGCAAAAAGCAATAAATCCCTCCCCCCTTTGAAAGAAGGAAGTGTGAAGCTTGAATCCCTAGAATTCTCAATTATTCAAAAACTGTGAGGTAAACCCCATAATAGGTGATTTGTGCCCAACTTGCTTGACATTGGGTAACTCCTAGCGTGGTGATATGTCTGTCACATTAGCAACCTTATTTTCTACAGATCTATGTCCGCTTATGGATCAGCTAGCTCTTGATGACCCGACTTACATAGTAGTCTGGTACGGTTACATGCATATAAATAATGGTCAACAAACACTCATTTGGTTAATTCAAATTACTTGTATCAAATTATCTTGCTCAAAATCGGTAAATGAACATTACAATTGCACACACATTTGTTTTTGAGAGATTTTGTATCATTATGATAGATCAAGATCGACAATGAACTCACGTATGCACACGGGATTCCTTATAAATCTAAATTTTGTCTTTGAGATAATTTAAAATATTTATTCAAATCTTCTGGAATAATTTGAATTTCTTACTTGAGAATATCTGCTTAGCGTAAAATCAATTAAATACATTTTTTTCAAAAATCCAAAATTTTCTTGCAAAAACATGTTCAAAAATCTAGCAATAAAGTCACATTTATATATTTTCGACTTTCGCGATGATGGTATAGTTCCTAAACCTAAATTGGAATTTTATGCCTAGTGCAAGTCCTCATTTTTGTATTTTTTGTTTATCTCAAAATTAAAAATCAACTATGCAATAAAACTATTATATCGATTTCTTCTTTGGATTTCGCGATGATGGTATAAGTCTATACCTAAAATTCTATGCCTAGGGCAAACCATCATTCTAATTTTATTTCCCATTTATTTAACCATAAAAGCATATGGCTTAAATCATTATGTTACACAATTGTGCTTTAAAAAGAATAAAAACTTTCCTATTTCATTTCATTATGTCAACATTCATTTTTTTTTGCGACGATGGTATAATTCCTAGGGAATTGTTCAAATTTTTATCATACTTAGGAATTTTATGCCTAGCAAAAATCATATTTTTAATATTTCATGCATAATATTTTCATGGAAATCTGAAAACAAATCATCACTATCATCATTTTTCATCATCACAACACAAAGTCTTAAGAAAGTCTCTTAAGCACCCTTTTACTTTTAGCAATATTTCTCTCATATCGGGATTAGCTTGATGACCTAGCGAGCGGTGACTCCATGAAATGATCATGTAACAGTGACAATGTCCTTTGAAATTATTGTTAGAAGTCACTTTATTTTCATCAAAATACACCACAACAACTAGTTTGTTTACATCAGATTATTTCGTTTAATTTTATAGCATGACATAAAATTATAATATTTTCAACGACATAATTACATGAATAGTCAATCAACAATTAAAATATTAAAGCATCATAAAACATATGCATCATAAGTCATATCACAAAAAGAACATCATATATATATATCAAGAAGTATATACATCATATCAAAACGGATTGGTATGCCACAATCTATACCCTGGCATACTCAATCATCTCAAAAATAGTCTATGTATAATGTGCATCTAGTCTCGAGAAGACCTCGAGCTCTCAGCATCATCTCCTCTCCCACCCTGAGGTGGAAGAGATGGTCCCATAAAAGCCCGTACTATATTGTGGGTCCTCGACATCGATCATGATGATGTCCTCAATGACCCCATCCTGATCGGCTCTGCAATGTCGGCTGGAAACTTATCCTTTGGATCTCTGGAACCAACTGGTAGTACACTCCTTGATAGAATGTGGTCTGAGCAACCGATCACACCAGCTCTAAAATGCTCACCCCTCCACTCTGAGCCCTGAGCCATCTAGCCTCATCCTACAGAGTATGCACCTGAGCTCGTAGGCGGGCATTCTCCACTCAGAGAGCTGCCATCTCGCTACTCTCCCCCACCTCAACACCCTTGCCTCTATCAGGCGATGGTGGCCTATCCCTCTATTGAGAAGAGAGTCTTTATCTCCTCTCCTCTCTCCTATCCTCCATCCTCTTTGGCTATTGTTGTCTCTCTGAATCCTGTGGTACTCTCCATTGTCTCTCCAAATGAGGCCATCATTGATCCCTCCCTCTGTGATACCTCATTGCATCGATGGAAGCCTGGCATCGCCTCTTCATCCATTGCACTAAAGCATGCATCAGACCCTGTGCCCTCATCATGAGGAGGGTGGATGCCTGCATACCAGGCATCATATCTGTCTGCTATCCCTGCATCATCCCCATCCATTGGTTGAATGGGGGCATCATCAGCATCTTGAATCCAAAATCGTTGCATGTCTGGAGCCCCATTCATTATGGTAGTATCCTGCATAATTTGGAAGTACTCATAATCCCTAAGAGTAGGGATCCCCTATTGTAGACCAAACTACCTCAAAACTTGGTCGTAGCGATGGAGCTCTACCTCTCCTCGCTCTGTCCTCAACCATATGACTCGCTTGATGTGATCCAACTCTTGTCCATCCTCTACCCACCCTGGATGCTCTCTCTATGGTCTCCAAGAAATCCTATCTAGGGTGAGGTCATCCAACAACCTTTGAGACATCGATAGATCTATCCATCGCTGTGACCCTCTCTAGAGCCACCAATAGAAAACCTAGGGTCTCTCCCGATCAACTCCTATCAGTGGAAGCCCTACTAGCCTTCGCACCATAATGTGCTCCCAGCACCAAACCTATAGAAACGATGTCAGCACCAGAAATCGACCCCCATTGTATACGACCCCATAAAGGATCCTATACAAGCGGCACAGTACAAAGCTGCCCCAAGAAAACCTATATCCGTGGTCTCTTATGTCATAGACAACATCTAAAAATAGCCACGATAATCTACATCTGCTCTGGTGGCATAGAAGAAGGCCACCCACCACTCTTGCCAAAACTCGGTTCAACCGAAATGCCTTAGGCATTCGCCTCAAAGCCTCAATGTTCACTCTGCCCTTCTCTAGGATGAATCTCGGGTCCTCGCATAATCTCATCATAGTGTGGCCCTGATTGGCTGAAGGGATCATGAATCAATCGTGTATGGGGATCATCAAGATCCTCCATATATCTTCTAGAGTGGGAGTCATCTCCCCTATTGGTAGCCAAAAGCAGGACAACTTCGGATACCATCTCTCTGCTAGGGCTGTCAGTAGCCCCATGTCTGTAGGAATTTGTGGCATCTTTGCCACATGCTACAGTCCTACCTCTGCCAATCTATCTCGCTCGGCCTGATCGAGTGCAAAAAAATCATCTCTTAGACATCCGTATTTCCACTCTCGACTCTTTAGCACTCCCCTCTACAAAAATAAGAAATAAAACAACAAAAATCATTAGTACATAATCATTAAAAAAAAATCAATTAAAATCAAATCATCCCATAAAAGTTGATATCGCCCATTATTGGATGATATCGTACCAAATTTAGATAAAATCATCCTTAATAGGACGAAATCGTCTTCGTTCTTCAATTTGGGGATCGCCCCTTATTTTATGGGATCGCCCCTATTTCTTTGATTGCATCCCTAGATGAAATCGGTAATATAGAGACGATTTCATCAACATCCTAAAAACAACCGCGACGCCCAAAAACACTTAAAATTCAAGTCAAAAATCAAGTAAATCAAGTTAAAAACACAGTAAACTAGTTTTAGATCCTTACTCGCAACCTGCATTAGATATCTATTGATCTGTGTGTCGTTTCCACCATTTCATCTGCAGAGCTCTAAAACAGCAAAAGTGAATAGTAAAAATGAATTAGGGTTTTACCCTATTTTTCTTATTTTTATTCAAAACGACATTTTTTTTTAATTTTTGCTTTTATGTGCTTTTACCTCAAACATTCAATTTGGGTAAAAACTCAGAGGAGGCACCATAGCAAACAGTCGTACGATTCAACCTAGAATCATCGTCTAAAAAATGGAATAAATTTTTACTTTCTTGTAAAACGTGAAGAACTCGTCTTTAACGTATTTTTTTTGGAAAATTTGCTAAAGATGGGGTAAAATGTAGCACCCTAAAATTGGTGCAGTTAAACTATCAGTAAAAAGTAGAAATTTAAATTTTAACCCTGAAATCACCCATTAATCGCTTACCTCATTTTTCATGTCATTTTTAGAGGTTGTTGTGACCGTTGGACGATATCATTGTCGATATGACGATATTGTCATCGATCTGACGATATTGTCCCAAATTAGACAAATTCGTCTGGAACAGAACGTCCAGACGATTTCATCCCAAAACTAAATTTTTACAATTAGATTATGTTCCAACGACCTCTCCAACTTGGGTAGAAGCGTGTCTATGCAGTTGGAGATTCCCACATTGGGGATCTCCTAGATTGGGATGATCCCCAACCTCCTAACCTCCCCCTAATTCTATATAAACTAGGATTTTTCCAGTTTATCCCCCTGACTCCCTACTTGGATGTCTAGCTGATTATTTCCTTGTAATTTTAGTTTTTACTGTGATCTCCCATCATTTGCACTTATGTTTTCAAGTTTTGTTGCAAAATTTCACTATGTTTTAGTCAGAGGTAGCTCGGATCATCGCAGGTGATTCAACTACAATTTTAGACGATCTTGTCAAGATCGATGATGATCTTGTACGATTACAGATAATCTAGTCTACAAATCAGCTTGGGGGCAATCATAGCCCTGAGTTTGCATTCTCTATCTCATTTTCCTTATTTATTGGTGCATTAGATTAATTTACTTATGTTTTGCATCTTGGAGTTCACCCCATTTAGCATAATTGCATGATAAAATTCAAAGTAAGTTTCTAAAACAATGCATCTCATTTAATTTGATATCTGGATTTATCATTCAAACATCTATACTCTTATTTCTATCATTTTGCATCATTCTTACAATTTTATTTTTGGTTTTTGGTATCTATTTTCTTGATTATAGGTTTCTGATGAATTCGCCTGACGAATTCGTCAGGTCGCTGATGATCTTGGGTGATCTCGGAGGATCTCCTATGATTTGGGATGATTCTACACAATTACAGATGATCCTGTCATATCCAAGATGATATGGACTCCTACAAGCTTCAGAATCTTCATCAAACATTAGAAATCAGGTGTACTCTTCTCCATTTTATATATTCTCTATGTTTAATCGCATTAGGATTCATTTATGTCTATTGTCTTCATATAAATCATAATCTTCATATAGAATAGCTTAGCTTCATTTTTGCCAACCTAGAAATCTAAATGATTGAACATAAAACGAACAAATCAAACCTATTCTCAACCTAGGCGTGGAAACTGCCACTCAAAGTTTCCTGGTGAACCCCACCATCCATTGAAAATTCACCTTTATACACCTCCCCCGAGAGGCACGACATTCAAAGGGCCTCTCCATCTGAGGTATTGTTCCATCCTTTTCTCACCCCCCTTTTGGGTACGGATCCTTTATCCTGAAGGTAAGGGTGCAAAAAATTTGGGCGATACAATAATGTTGTAATTTCTTTGTAGTGAACACCACTGCTAAACACAAATTTTCCACATAAGCATATCCTAGCTCGTAACTCACTAAGGTTTGACTAATGTAATATATGGCTTACTCTTTATCGAATGCATTCTTCTGGGCTAACATGGTTTCCAATGCAAATTTGGTTGTCGATATATAGTAAGAAATGCACATTTTGCCTTGGTGGAGCTAGTACTGACGACATTCCCAGGTATTGCTTTATCTCAAAAAAGGCTTGCTAACAGTCCTCATCCCAATTTAATAAGACCCCTTTATATAGTAGTTGATTCATGGATCGACATTTATCTGATAATTGAGTGATGAAATTTTTTATGGACACTAATTTTCCCTAGAGGCTTCTTAGCTCTTTAATGTTCCTCAAAGGAGGTATTTCTTATATAACCCTAACCTTTGTTGGGTCAACTTCGATCCCTCGTTTGGAATATTTTTCTTGAAGTTACACCAAATACACATTTCTTAGGATTTAGCCTGACATTATGCTCTATCAGGTAATCGAAAACCTTTCTCAAGACCTCAGTGTGCTCTTCCCGTAAGAGTGACTTAGCCAATAATTCATAAATATAATATTCTAATAATTTATGCATGTAGTCATGGAAAATATATGTCATGGCTCACTGGTACGTAGCACTAGCATTTTTAAGTCCAAATGGCATAACTTTGTAACAGAATGTCTCTCATGGCATGGTGAACATAGTTTTATGCTGGTCTTCGAGTTTAATCTAAATTTGGTTGTAACCAAAAAAATCATTCATTAGGGAGAGCATCTCATGACCCATAGTTGAATCTACAAGAGCATCTATGTTTGGAAATAGAAATGAATTTATGGGTGTTGCCCTATTGAGGTCTCTAAAATTTGTACAAATACAGATCCTTCCATTAGGTTTTCCTACAAGTACCATATTTGACACCCATTCTAGATAGTCGATAAAAATACTCTACATCCAACAACTTTTGCAGTTCATCCTTAACCATTAAGGTGATTTTTGGGTGCATCTTTCTGAGTTTCTTCCTAACTGGCTTCTTTATGAGATATACCAAAAGGTTACGAGTAACCAATTTTGGATCTAGACCCAATATATCTTTGTAATTCTAGGCAAAGAGATTAGGTGTCTCTTTCAGTAAAGGGATGAGGATGGCATGCTCCTCGAGAGTTAAACTTTCTCTAAATTTTACCTTCTTTGGATTTGATGGATCATCACTGATATCCAATTCAAATGTTTCCTCTACTGACATATGGGATCACTTCTTAAGCTGGTGAGATGTAGGAATCAAATGGATGTTATCAGCTGGGTTTAAGGATTCCACTTCGGAAGCACCCATAGTGTGATAGACATTGTATGCATAGCCTAGCGTAAAATAGAATGATTGCATCATTTCTTCATTAGGGAAGAAATCTTGAGGCTCTAGGGGTGAATCAGTGCGATCTCAATAAATAGCATCTAAATTAAGATACAATGGTCTAGAAGGATTGATTGGATTGTGGAGTGGGGTGGTCAAATAAATGGAGATCGTATTGATGGAATGCAATTGCTCTTTAGGACCATGTGCATACAACTCATTGAAATTATTTCCCACCTCCAGATGTGGCTCTGGGGAATGGGGATCTCAAGATCCTATCTGTTAATAGACTGTAGTATGGTATCATCAGGTTTAAGAAGCTCTATGTAGGTTGGCAGATTAATAAAAACTATGTGATGGATTTGATCCAAATTTGGTGGTCTCCCAATCAATCAAGGACCCAGATATACTCTACAATACATCTCCTCTATATCGAATGGCTCCTGATGGTGACATAAGTAGTGACGACCAATATAGGCCCTCTTAATTTTGTCTTCATCCTCACTATCATATATGAACCCCTCACCTCTACCTACTATAATTGGGTGATTAGGTAGATGAGGTCCCATATAAGTTATCTCCTCATAATAGTTATCATTAGTGAGGAGCTCTTAATTCTCGTCTCTCGATTCCATGGGTAAGAGATTACGTAAATTCAAAGGCCCTAGATAAGACAACTCAACTTCATCCTCATATCACTCATTGTTTGAGGACTCATTATCATCATCTAAATTGCATCTTGGTCCACTCCTTTCAAAAATAGAATCTGCTTTGTCCTCATCAAAATGATCTAAATCAGAATCTTTCGCTATGCTAGCATTCTAAACTTGTATGTCTATGTTGTCGACTGCTTTAGGGGAGATGTTTTGGATAGATTTTCCACTAAGATGCCTTCATGGTATATCTCAGGTGGTCCTATGGTGATATAAGATACCAATCGGTTAACCCTTCGAAAGTGTGAAGGGTTAGGGTGATAAGGATTGAAATCAACTTCACCCTGAAGACTAAGGTACAGGTGGTCTAAAGATGTTGCAAGGAGTTCATATTGAACTTGAATATAGAATCATAATCCAAACTTATCAGTTGTTAACTGATACTACAACTCGAATGGAATTTTGCATCCTTGCTCAAACAATCCAAGACTATAACCATGCCAGTGGTAATGTTCAAAGTATCACAAGGAATACTCTGGGTTAGAGAGATAATGAACATTTACAACGAATGGTTCATCATCATCTTCATCCATGGGCGTGTAAGGAGCAAGTTGATCGAGCCCTACATAGATGAATTTAGTTTGGTTAGGCAGCACCTCCAACGGTACCACCGTCTCTATGGGAAGGCGATGAGCTCGTGGTTGGTCCATATCCTATGTAGTCTCAATGATTGGCATAAATGTCACATTCTACATGATATATTCCCCTAATCTAGGATTAACCAAATGGATTATCACTTGTGGTGTAGATAACCCTACTAAATACGCAGGTGAAGCAGGTTGAGGTACCTCTTTGACTTCGTTTTGAGGATCCTTAATGTCCATGGAAGTAGGGACCTCAATAACAATTGGTTTGGGCACTTGCTTCATATATTTTTCACCCATATTTGCTTTTAACTTCTTATCATCCCTAAGCGTCACTGATGCAGTCGGTCTAATGAAAGTAGCTATTGTGTGCTCAAATTATTGGGATGTAGACGTTGTGGGTATGGCACATACTTCTTTCATTTTGCCTCCTATATTCTTGATCAACAGCGACGGTCGTATGTCTAGGTGTGTTGAGGGGAGTACAAAGTCCCTCGAAAAATCTGCTAAATTCACATATTTAAATGGTTCTTCATCTAAAGGTACTACGTGAACCTATCCCTCGTGTATGTATTTTATACATTGATGTGGTATCAAAGGGACACAACACATTTCTCTTATCCAAGGTATTCCTAGAAGGATATTATACTGCATAGCACCTTCAATAACATGACACATCACGGGGATGGTCTTCAATATTACCTAAATAGGTAGGAATATAGTACCAACAATTGAACATAGTGTGTCATTAAAGGCTCTCAACGTAAACGTGGAAGGCACGATATGTAATTTCAACAACTTCAAATGTAGTAATACCTTGGTTGTTATAATGTTGATTGATGAACCTGTATCAATAAAGACCCATTTAAATGGTGTGTTATTAACACACACAATAATGTATAGTGATGGGTTGACCATAACAGTAGAAACTATCTTAATCTCATGATCATAGAATTGTATGATCGATTCTTGACACTATTGCACATGTCCCATGAAATTTTTGAATGCTTCAAGATCCTGGAACTAGACCTAGATGGACCTTAAGATGCCCATAAGCATCTCCCTATGCTTTGGGGACTGCTAGATTAGCTCATAAGTTAATAAATTTATTAGAGTCATTTATAGGCTTTGAACTAACCTACTCCTAATTGTCACCACCAGTCTAGTTGGTGGGCTTGGAACATGTTGGTTTGGCCTTTGAGTAGGCGTAGCTTGAACCCTAATAGGATCTGGAGGTTTATTTGGTCTTTCATACCTCCAATGTCTTGTGTAAACATTAACCATTTTTATGGACCCCTACTTTTGTGGCTCGATGCGTACTTGATTGACTTGGCCAACGTTGTTCCTTGGTACCTCATGATTAGGCAGAGGATTTTTAAATATCCCCATATTTTGATTGTATGGCGCTTGCGGATCGTCCACAAGAAGCTCATATTTTTCGATCATATTTTACACTAAATTTTTAAAATACCAACATACCTCTATGTTGTGGCCTTTCATTCAATGAAATATGCAATATTTATCATCTTTGTACTCCTTTGGCTTGATTAGGTTCCAAGAACTTGATCTCGGGTAAGTTTATAGCCTTCGCCTCGTATAATTTATAGAATATCGATGTCAAGGATTTCACTAATGGCATGAATTGGTGAGGAGGGCGCTTTTCCTTATCCTAACCCCTATTATTTTTCTTGCACTATTAATATTGCACACAAGGAGGTTGAGCTTGATAGTTCCATTTTTGTTGCCCCTTATCCTCTTTTTGAAGGTTCAAAACCACCTGAATAACGTGGGCTGACTTGGCCTGTTATTTCTCAATACTCTTCTTGTTTCATTCCTTATTATTCCTAAGCTTCAAGTTACCCTCTTGTAACTTGATATCCTCTATTACTTTGGATTGCACCAAGGCTTCCTTGAATGTTTGATATTGCTACAAATACAACAATAACAAAATATACTTCGCACAACTTCTTGTAAACATCTGAGTCAATTTCATAGCAATAATAGGGAATGGCAACTTTGTCATTATATTTCTTCATATTTTGCCATAATCCATGATTGGCTCATCATCATGTTGTGTTAAAGCAGCCAAATCAGATATATTAGCCTTTTTCTTGATGCCAAAGGAGAAGCATTCAAGACATGCATCGGCCAGTTATTCAAAACTGGGAATGCTATGCCTCTTGAGTTGATTAAACCACTCTTGGGCTTGACCTAAAAGGGTTGTAATGAAGGTGCACAAGAGTAAAGCATCATTGCTCTCAATTTGAAAGCACATGTCTATAAAACTCATGATATGCTCCTAAGTGTCTTCCTCACCTTTAAACATTTCTAACCTAGGCATTTCAAATACTCGGGATAGACCAAAATAGGCATCGATGGGCATAAAGGTTCATTATGAATCTTATTTAAGTTTAGATTTTGATAAACTATTCCTTGCTTTTTGATAGCTCTAACCTTCTCTTCCAAGGCTTTGTAGTCCTACGAAGATAAAAACTTCTCTTCTTTGGATGGCCTTTGCAGCGCTCTAAGAGGTAAATTCCTCCTCAGTCAAGGTGGAGGACTAGGTGTTGGACATTTTGAGTCCATGAAGTTGTCATTGATGTCAAGGCATGAAGTTGTCATTGATGTCAAGAAATGAACCACCGTTGATGCCAAAAGGTCAAAAGGAGCAATGCAAAAGGTTGATGGAAAAAGAGCTTCATAATATTTATTTTAATATTATGTGAAGCATAAATAAAAGGTTTTTATTAAAACCATGGTGGGAAAAATAAAAGGTTTTTATTAAAACCATGGTGGGCAAAATAAAAGGTTTTTATTAAAACCTAAGGAGGCTTTAATCCTTAATAAAGCCAAAAGATTTAAATATTAATTTATAATATTTAAATTCCAAAGAATTTAAATAATTTATAAATTAAATATTTAAAAGCTAAATATATAAGCACCGACCTCCAATAAATCTATCTCCGCCGATGTGCATGAAATCGAAGGGCAAAGGTATTTATACCTTAGCCAAAATTTAATGTTTGGCATTTGCAATATACTCCACAATATTCTATGCAAGAGGAGCTCATGCGTAAATTAAGAGGAGAAGGCGCCTTCGAATTGTAAGTGGGAAAGGCATCGCATTGGTAGAAGAGCTAAAGGCTCTAAGGCAAGGAGAGGAGGATAAAGTGCACATTGCACTTTAAAGGGGTAAGGTGAGTGTGTGGCTCACACGGCATGGAAGCCATGGCCAAGGTGCTGTTGCAGTGTATTGGTGCAAGTTCGAATCCCGCAAATTGCGGAGCGGGTAACAAATTTTTAATTTAATTTTTATTATTTGCCTATGCTAAGGTTGTTGGAGAGATAAGGTGCAAGTAAATATTTTTATTTACCTAAGTGGTAAATGGTAAATAGTTGCTAGGGTAATTTTTTTTTACCTTAGTAAAGTGGAAATTGATTTATTGCATTAAAGTTATAAAGTGAGTTATTTTAATTAAATGCAATATTGAGAAAGGAGTTATAAGTAGAAGTTGTGTTATATTTTAAAGAGGGATTTTGATGAAATTTATGATGTTGAATATTATTGTTGAGATGGAGAAATAAGGTGTATTTGGGATTTAATTTATCTTTGTGATTAAGGTAAATTGTGAAAAGTATTAGGGTGATAATTCTTGTCATCTAACCCTTTGTACTTGGCAAAGAAAGTGGTGATAATTGAGACAGGTTTTGAAGACCATTCTCCATCAAGAAAAAGGTATGGGCATATTCTTCCATGAGTGAGATTGTTGATTGATTGTGAATTTCTAAAAATAATATTGGAGTGAAAAGGACTTGGTTAAGTTTCCTTATTGGTTTGATGAGTTGATGAGTTTTCTGAAATGGAGATAAATGCTATGAACCTTGTTTGATTAGCATTGTTATTGAAGTGATTGATTGAGTGGAAACTTGAGCAAGGGTTTTGGCAAAATATTATGAGTATCATTGTTATGTGAAGTTTGCAAAGTGAGACTAGCATTGTTGTTGAAGCAATTAGCTTGGTGATGAACTTGAACTAGAATTTGCAAAATATCATGAGTATCATTGTTATGTGAGATTGGGTGATAAGCATTGTTGGAAATATTTTGAGTTCCTTGAGTGATTGATTGAGTAGAGTTGATTGAGCCTAATCAAGTGGATGTGTTGAAGTGAAAGTTCAAGTTCTATGAAACAAATTGTACTACATTATGAATTGATTTGAGAAAGAGATTGAGAACTAGTGTGAAGCATATTGAGTCTCTAACAATTCTCCATATATTTTTGTGATAAAATAAAGAGATTGAGAACTAGTGTGAAGCATATTGAGTCTCTAACAATTCTCCATATGTTTCTATGATTGAGCATAATTGTGAATAAGAAGCATATTGAGTCTCTAACAATTCTCTATATGTTTCTATGATATTGGACAAGTTCTAGTGAGTATTGGACAAGTTCTAGTGAGGACTTGTTGAGCATATTGGACAAGTTCTAGTGAGGACTTGTTGAGTATATTGGACAAGTTCTAGTGAGGACTTATTGAGAAATTGGACAAGTTCTAGTGAGGACTTGTTGAGCAGATTGGACAAGTTCTAGTGAGGACTTGTTGAGCAGATTGTGCAAGTTCAAGTGAGGACTTGTAGAGAATATTTGAGGTAAGTCTTAGAGAAGACTTGTGAGCAGATTTGTGTGAGATTTTATGGAAGCTTACAATACATATTTAAAGATAGAGATTGAGAGTTGATTGGACAAGTTCTTGAGAGGACTTGTAGATAGATTTGAGTCAAGTCTTTGAGAAGACTTGAGAGCTGAGTTGACTAATTTGTTCAAACCTTGAGTTAGGGTTTGGGATAGATCTTGTAGAGGTGATTGATCAGGCTTTGTGATAAATCTTGAAGATAGATTGAGGATAGAGTTTGGTGCAGACCTGAGGATAGATTTGTACCAGACCAAAAATAGAGATAAAGCAGGTTTTGTGCTAGATCGAAGGGTTGAGTTTAGTACAGACCAGAGACAGATATTGAGCAGTTTTGTGCTAGACCGAAGGGCTAAGTTTAGTATAGAATAAGATAGAGATTGAGCAGATTTGTGCTAGATCAAAGGACTATGTTTAGTACAAATTTGTGATAGAGTTTGAGTAGAGCTTTGGAAGGTGATAGAGTATAGAGGATGATAGTCTCTAGTGGATAGAGGTCCATTAGTCGAGGTAGTGAGGACCAGTGTCTTTAGTGGATAGAGATCCATTAGCCAGGGTAGTGGAGGCAGTAGCTCTTCTAGAAGATCATCAACCAAAGTAGAGGAGAAGGAGTTTCTCTATGGATAGAATATCCATGAACCATATTAGGGGATTGGTGTCTCCTTTGGATAGATGTCCATAAACATTGTAATTGGGAAAGGTTTCCCAAAGAGAATTATTGAGAAAGTTTTAGTAAAATATTTTCTCCATGGAGTAGCCCACATTGGGTGAACCATGTTAAATTGGTGTCTCTATCTTGTGTGGTGTTTTATGCATTGCTTTGGATATTGTTGTTAATACTGCTATTGATACATTGCATAATATTAATTGGAAAGAAAAGTAAAAAGTGGTCTTATATTGTTCACCCCCCTCTCAGTATAAGCTTGTGTTCTTCAATTGGTATCAGAGCGAGTTCCTTTGAAAGAGTTTAACAACTTGAAGGAAAAGCTTATAAAGAACATAAAATGGGTTCTAAGGGTGAGTCATATTATGGAGCACCAATGTTTGATGGAAGTGACTATGTATTCTGGAGCATGAGAATGAAGATTTACTTGATGGCACTTGGGAATGAAATCTGGGAAGCAGTTGAGAATGGATACACACCACCAACTACTCCACCCACAGATAAATATGGTAAGATCCTACAACACTACAATTCAAAAGCAATGAATGCAAT
Organism: Wollemia nobilis; assembly: GCA_028583015.1. Taxonomy (NCBI): domain Eukaryota; kingdom Viridiplantae; phylum Streptophyta; class Pinopsida; order Araucariales; family Araucariaceae; genus Wollemia; species Wollemia nobilis. The sequence continues at coordinate 4,852,120 of JAQPPZ010016831.1, forward strand.
TTTGAAGGGTTTGCATAGACCAAAGTTTGTTAAGGTTATGTATTGCAAGTCAGTAAAGGAAATCTAGGATAAATTGCAAAACATATATGAAGGAGATAAGATAGTCAAAAGAGCAAAAATATAAAATCTCAAAGGGCAATTTGAAGCACTTAGAATGAAGGATGATGAAAGTGTTAGTAGTTACTTGTTGCATGTAGATGAAGTTGTACATTGCATGCAAGGGCTTGGACTTGAGATTGATGAATCTGATGTGTGTGACAAGATTCTAAGGTCCCTTCCAAAAAGGTTTAGTGAGAAAATTTCAGCCATAGAAGAAGCAAAAGATGGTGATCATTTGAAAAGAAGTGATTTACTAGGTATTCTCATAGATTTTGAGATAAGGATAAAAGAGGAACAAAATCCATGAAAGGAAGCAACCTTCAAAGCCATTAAGAAATCAAAGAGTAAAATTCCAGATTCAAGTGATGAGTCATCTAGTGATGAAGAAGCAAATTATGGCAGAAGAAACAAATATCCAAGGAAATTCAAAGGTATGAAATATGTTAGATGTTTTTATTATGGAAAGTATGGTCACTATGCATATAATTGTCGAGAAGCTAGAAATAGTAATGATGAAGAGAAACAGGAGCATAGAAACAAAGAAATAGAAAGGCACAAGTATCAAAAGAAAAGCAAGGGATGGACAAAGCAAGCCAGGAAAGAAGTTCTTCCAAAGACAGAAGAGGAGTTACTATGCAAAAAAAGCAAGTAAGTACTCAAGTGATAGTGATGATAGTTTCTCAGATAATGATAAATATGAAGTTCTATTTTTGGCAAGAGAAAAGGAAGTAGTTAAGAAAATATCTCCAATAATCCTCAAGTGTTTTAGATGTGGCAATTTTGGTCATATTGAAGATGATTGCACAAGAAGTGGTTTTAGTTTTAGTGATGATGAATTTGAAGATGCACTTGAAGGACCAGAAGTGAATCTATTCATGGAAATAGAAAATGATGGAGGTGAACCTATAGAAGAAAAACCAGAGAAGAATGAAGATGACTCCAAAAGCAAAGAAATGGAGGAAGAATCAGAATCAAGAGAAGTTGATCTGGTAGGTGAACTTACTTCATGCTCTTAAAGCATTAAAGGAGGAAAGAAAGCAAAACTCTAAACTTAAGCTTCAAGTTAAGGTATGTGATGAAGAGAAAGAAAGACTTATAGAGGATCTAAATAAGTCAATGTCCAAAGCAAATAAATTCAAGGAGAAGTTAGAAGCCAAGGTTCTAGAATGTGAGAGACTAGAACAAGAAGTAGCTTCATTAAGGATGGAAGTCAAAGACTCCAAAGTTAAGCTACAAGGGTTTAAAAATAGCTCAAATAATTTGGATAGGATTATCAAGATACAAAAGCCTACATCAAGCAAGACAGGTCTTGGATTTGAACAGGAACAAAGGAAATGGGAAAAGAAGTCAACTTCAAGTTCTGAGGAAGAAGAAACTTTAGAAGAAGAAAGTGAAGAGGAGAGTGAGACTTCTGAGGAATATTTGAACAATGAGAAGTTCAACAAAAGGAAATACAATGCACAAAAGAAGAACAGATGGAACATGAATCAACAAAAAGAGACTAAGAGACCAATGAGGTCAAGGCAAAGTAATTTCAATGGATGTTGCTTCTCATGTCATAGGTTTGGACACAAGGCTTCACAATGCAGGGTAGTTGAGAGACAAGAATATGGAAGTTTCAAAAATAGGTAAGTTTTCCAAGGATATTGCTACTCTTGTAATCAGTTTGGTCATAAGGCAATGAACTACAGGGTTCATAACAGAAGTAGATATGGTCCCATTAGAAGAACTCCAAAGACATTTGTACCTCCAAGGAATAATAGAGTTAAGTGCTATAAGTGCAATAATGATGGGCATATAGCAAAATGGTGTAGAGAAAAAATTCTAGAAGCCAACAAGAACAAGAATAGGAATAGGAACAAGAAGAATCATCAAAAGGAGAAGGAAGTGGACAAAGGTCAAGATCAGTGCTTGATGGGAGTAGAGATACTCCCACCCCAAAATTAACCCCCTCAAAAGGAGGTGGGGGAGGGGCTAAGCTAAGAGGCTCATTCTTAGCCCCGAGCCCCAAAGGTGACCCTTTGCCATTGATGTCAAAGGGGGAGAGATTAGAGTAAGGGGAGAGATCTATGTTTGAAGGAAAGCATTCAGTAAGGGGGAGCAGTTTCCTAGGGGGAGCAGAATGAAAAGGTCAAGGAAATGGTAAAAATTTATTGGGTTGCCATCAATGACAAAGGGGGAGATTGTTGGACATTTTGAGTCCATGGAGTTGTCATTGATGTCAAGGCATGAAGTTGTCATTGATGTCAAGGAATGAACCACCATTGATGCCAAAAGGTCAAAAGGAGCAATGCAAGAGGTTGATGGAAAAAGAGCTTCATAATATTCTTTTTAATATTATGTGAAGCAAAATAAAAGGTTTTTATTAAAACCATGGTGGGCAAAATAAAAGGTTTTTATTAAAACCATGGTGGCAAAAATAAAAGGTTTTTATTAAAACCATAGTGGGCAAAATAAAAGGTTTTTATTAAAACCTAAGGAGGCTTTAATCATTAATAAAGCTAAAATATTTAAATATTAATTTATAATATTTAAATTCAAAAGAATTTAAATAAATTATAAATTAAATATTTAAAAGCCTAAACATAAGTGTCAACCTCAAATAAATTTATCTCTGCCAACGTGCATAAAATCAATGGCAAAGATATTTATACCTTAGCCAAAACATTTAATATTTGCATTACATCCAAAATATTCGATGAAAGAGGGCTCATGTGAAATTAATACCAAGAAGTGCCTTTGAAGCGCTACGTGGGAGTAAGGAAACATAGTGGTAGAAGAACAAAAGGCTCTAAGGGAAGGTGAAGAGGATAAAGTGCATATTGTGCTTTAATGGAGCAAGGTGAGCACGTGGCTCACACGGCGTGGAAGCCATGGCCAAGGTGTTGGAGCAACAGTGGTGCAAGTTTGAATCCCGCAAATTGTGGAGAGGGACAGAAACAAATTTTTATAATTTTTAATTTTAATTATTGCCTATGCTAAAGTTGTGTGGAGAGATAAGGTGTAAATAAATTATTTTTATTTACCTAAGTGGTAAATGGTAAATATTTGCTAGGGTAATATTTTTTTACCTTAGGAAAGAGAAATTGATTTATTGCATTAAAGTTATAAAGTGAGTTATTTTAATTAAATGCAATATTAAGAAAGGAGTTATAAGTAGAATTTGTGTTATATTTTAAAGAGTGATTTTGATGAAATTTATGATGTTGAATATTATTTTTGAGATGGAGCAATAAGGTGTATTTGGGATTTAATTTATCTTTGTGATTAAGGTAAATTGTGAAAAGTGTTAGGGTGATAATTCTTGTCATCTAACCCTTTGTACTTGGCAAAGAAAGTGGTGATAATTGAGACAGGTTTTGAAGATCATTCTCCATCAAAGAAAAAGGTATGGGCATATTCTTCCATGAGTGAGATTGATGATTGATTGTGTATTTCTGAAAAACAATATTGGAGTGAAAAGGACTTGGTTAAGTTTCCTTATTGGTTTGATGAGTTGATGAGTTTTCTAAAATGGAGATAAATGCTATGAACCTTGTTTGATTAGCATTGTTGTTGAAGTGATTGATTGAGTGGAAACTTGAGCAAGGGTTTTGGCAAAAATATTATGAGTATCATTGTTATGTGAAGTTTGCAAAGTGAGACTAGCATTGTTGTTGAAGCAATTAGCTTGGTGATGAACTTGAACTAGAATTTGTAAAAGATCATGAGTATCATTGTTATGTGAGATTGGGTGATAAGCATTGTTGGAAACATTTTGAGTTCCTTGAGTGATTGATTGAGTAGAGTTGATTGAGCCTAATCAAGTGGATGTGTTGAAGTGAAAGTTCAAGTTCCATGAAACAAATTGTACTACATTCTAAATTGATTTGAGAAAGAGATTGAGAACTAGTGTGAAGCATATTGAGTCTCTAAAAATTCTCCATATGTTTCTGAGTGAGAGATTGAAAGTGATTGAGAACTAGTGTGAAGCATATTGAGTCTCTAACAATTCTCCATATGTTTTTATGATTGAGCATTATTGTGAATAAGAAGCATATTGAGTCTCTAACAATTCTCTATATGTTTCTATGAGATTGGACAAGTTCTAGTGAGGACTTGTTGAGCATATTGGGCAAGTTCTAGTGAGGACTTGTTGAGCAGATTGTGCAAGTTCAAGTGAGGACTTGTAGAGCAGATTTGAGGTAAGTCTTGAGAAGACTTGTGAGAAGATTTGTGTGAGATTTTGTGGAAGCTTACAATACATATTTGAAGATAGATATTGAGAGTTGATTGGACAAGTTCTTGAGAGGACTTGTTGATAGATTTGAGTCAAGTCTTTGAGAAGACTTGAGAGCTGAGTTGATTGATTTTTTCAAACCTTGAGTTAGGGTTTGGGATAGATCTTGTAGAGGTGATTGATTAGGCTTTGTGATAAATCTTGAAGACAAATCGAGGATAGAGTTTGGTGCAGACCTGAGGATAGCTTTGTACTAGACTAGAAATAAAGATAGAGTAGGTTTTGTGCTAGACCAAAGGGCTGAGTTTAGTACAGACCAGAGACAGAGATTGAGAAGTTTTGTGCTAGATCGAAGGATTGAGTTTAGTACAGAACAAGATAGATATTGAGTAGATTTGTGCTAGACCGAAGGACTATGTTTAGTGCATATTTGTGATAGAGTTTGAGAAGATATTTGGAAGGTGACAGAGTATAGAGGATGATAGTCTCCAATGGATAGAGGTCCATTAGCCGAGGTAGTGAGGACCGATGTCTTCAGTGGATAGAGATCCATTAGCCAAGGTAGTGGAGGCAGTAGCTCTTCTAGAAGATCATCATCCAAAGCAGAGGAGAAGGAGTTCTCCTATGGATAGAAGATCCATGAACCATATTAGGGGATTGGTGTCTCCTTTGGATAGGTGTCCATAAACATTGTAATTGGGAAAGGTTTCCCAAAGAGAATTATTGAGAAAGTTTTAGTGAAATATTTTCTCCGTGGAGTAGCCCACATTGGGTGAACCACATTAAATTGGTGTCTCTATCTTGTGTGGTGTTTTGTGCATTGCTTTGGATATTGTTGTTAATACTGCTATTGATACATTGCATAATACTGATTGGAAAGAAAAGTAAAAAGTGGTCTTATACTATTCACCCCCCCTCTCAGTATAAGCTTGTGTTCTTCACTAGGATCATCATATACTTCAACTAGGGAGATTTCAAGATATTCTTGATCTGGTTCATATCTCATTTCTTCTTCATACTGCCTATGCCCACGATGTTTGAGCGATGGATGTCGCTCTACATTTTGGTTTGTGTGGTGATTATAGGTATCAATATCTTCAGGGTGTAGATCGAGCTATGAAATAGCTCATATATGAGTGCGCTCCTTATACTCACTATGAGGAGGTAGACCGGCACTGGCCAATTGATCCTCCTTCTCATCACACTCCTTCTGATCAAAGACACATTGCTCATGCGTGTGATGTTCATATAAGCATTATCTTAAAAACCTCTACCTCTGAAGGTTTTCATCCTTGATGTGTTCTCTCTATGTGAACATCTTCCAATTGGTCTTGGAATATCTGACGTCTATGCTCTGACACCAGCCTGTAAGATCTATTTGTAATATCGGCCATGTATGGCCTCTGGTGTGTGCACTCTATTCAAGCAACTTTGTGGGTGCATCTTCCAACAGATTGATTTGCTAAACTCTTGCCCTTATTTGTTTATATGGTATTCACGTCCAACTATCACCTATACTTTGTGCCATCATGGGTTGATAGGGTATGCATATCACGAGAATGCTTGGATCATTCTTCAGGATCTTTTATAGTATTGATGGTACTACCACTACATACACTTATAGCACGGGAAGGTGTAGGAGTACGTTTATAACCTAGCTGACCTAGGAATCTATCTATACCATCTAACTATCTACTACACTAAGGCTCATGCGATGGCATACCATTTTCTCCCACTTTAGATATGTCTATAGTGATCCTACAAGGTTCACCCCTGTTGGGATATTGTATGGGTCTACGTTCGAAAGTGCCCCACTCAATTTAGCCCTGATTGGGTGGATCATGAGCTTGTTTATATTGAGATGGTGGAGGCCTTGAACCTCCTGTAGCCTTTGGACAAATGGGTACCAACTTGGATTCCTCCATGACAAACTCTTCAACAAATCTTGTGGATGCACGTGGAGTGCGATCTCGATAATGGCTACCATGTGTGGGACCCCATGCTAGGAAGTGCCATGCTCTGATCTATGTTGTGAGTAATATATGTTACCTTCTCTATCCAGGGTATTCTCAACCAAATCACCACACATGGAATTATCCCCTCTAATACTCATCGAATGACATTCTATAGGATTCTATGGTTGAGGGCTTGACATAGGTATTTGTGTATCAGGTGAAGCTTGGACATCGACCTCAGATATGGTCCTATGTTGTGTATCCTATGTCTCTCCGTTTAACCATCATGTTGTGTATCCTATGTCTAGATTAAGTTTTATTAATACACAAGGAATACAATGATGATTATCTTTATTAAATTTTAAGTGATCCCTAAAATTTTTTATGTTGTTTTCAGATTTGTTGAATCAGTATGAAACTCTCATCATTTTTGCAAATAGTTGATGATATTCTCAAATTTTTAGGGGATTTCACCTGTATGCTCGTAGCTCAAAAATTGATAATGAAAGTCACAGTCATGTAAACCCCCCAAAATGTGGAGATGAAATCCACACCCAAGCAAGGAGCACAGGTCCTGTCGATCCTCACCCAATTCACCCATGTGCAGTGATACACCCCTCTGAAGAGGGATGCATGCTATTTTTCATGGGCTATGACAGATCTTGGAGTCAGTGTTGGTCTAGTAACACAAGGATCATGGGATTTGGGTCAACAAATGGAAATAATTCCCACCATAATTGAACCCTACTAGTGGTTGGATATGACTTCCAACTCTCTAGCATTTAAAGTGTGTCATGGTGTTTGTGGTTTCTTTTAAATTTGCATGGAAAAATAAATGCATAAAAAAACATTCAGATGAATTTTCCTACATGTTATGTAAAAAGATCGTTTCATTTTTTGAAATATGCATGACTACACTACATGGTGTTCAAATAATGCAACTATATATGAGTAAATGGCCACTGATTGGGCCTCATGCAAGCAAAATCTAAACATGCAATGGCCTAGACCACTGGAGACTAGCATGAACTACACTAAGAGGTCCGCTGTTCCTAGCAGTGCCTAGTAGAAAACTAAGAAAAGGTCTTATGAATTCATCCCTTTTAACTTTTCAATATGTTTTCTAATTATGTTAACATTTCTACGTTTCTAGAAAATCAAACATAGACAGAACAGAGAAAACATAGGAAAAGGCAACCTACCTCAAATCCAATTTTGATGGAGTTTAGATTATCTATTGTACAGTCTATTCTCCACTAACCGTGGCTCTATGGCACGGTGACAACTGTTACCTGCAACTCTATGGAACGACAACAATTAGTAACTATAGCTATCAACCACGGCTAAGGCTTGTCATCCAAAAACATAAAAAATTAGTATTTCAAGGTATTAAATGTAGATTTTCCATCGTGATCGCCTTTTGTAACATCCAAAAAGACATACACCTAATGCTATGCAATAATTGATAATCACACAAAAATGATATTCATAAATTGACAATAAATAAAGAATAAAAAGGAGTGTATCTTTTATTAAATTCAATTCAATCCATAGCTACAAATTTGTCCCTCTTAGGGATACCCAATTTGATACAACTGTTACAATCATGAAAATCCCTCGCAAGGGTAGGTGTACTCTTCAAGCCTTTTAAGATGACATGAACTACTCCAAGGTGTAGATGGCCTTCTTCTCCACGATTAGAGGCATTTGTTGCCTTGAATGGCAAGACCCTGTTAATATTGCATCCAATAAACAACAAGAAATATATTAGTAGCAAAGGATGCCTCTCTTGATGAGGTTTTTAGAGAAAATTGTACCAAAATATGCCATAACAACATGAAATAAAGAAAATGAAAAAATCATGGTAAACTACATTAAACATGATAAGTATTCCATCAAAAATGTAAAGGAAACATAGATTAATCCATCCAATATCCTAATTAAGCCATTGCAAACATGAAAGCATGAATAATAGCTATTATTGTCCTCGTTGCTACAATGACAAAATGAAAGTAAAACTATCCTAATTCATAATTCTACTAGTGAAATATCTCCAAGAAATCAAAACTATACTAAATATATCTAATCTAATACAATTAAATGGTAAACTATTTCTAAAATTAGGTAAACCTGAAGATCAAACCTGATCACGGGTCTATCACACGGTGAGCACTGTTAGTCGTGGCTAAGCCTGAAATATTTTTGCTCTCCAAATGTGGCCTTAGATCTCCAATTTATTTTGACAAATAGATGATCAAGGGTCACCTTGATGTCCTCTGAGATATTTTGTAGTTGAATTGCTCAAATGGTTGATGAAATGGGCATAATTGTGTTTCTTGGCTCTTCTAGCATTCTAGGACCTCCATGGCTTAAATTGCCATTTTGATCTCTAAATTGATGTCAAGAAAGCACTCTCTCAATACAAATAGGTGAGTAATCAATTCAATAGGGCTTTGCCACTCGAATTTGCCCATGCATCTAGATGATTTCCCCAATTTGGAGGGGGGTCTTATAGCCCTTGGGAAGGCCTTGCCTTAGCTTCATGGAGAAGCCAAGATCAAGAATGGGCAGTTGGGGTAGTTTGGATGGAAGCATCCAAAATTTTTTATGCCAAAATCATTTGAATCCAACCAATTGGTTGTTATTACCAATTTTGAACTGACAAAAATCAAACTAACTTTGAAGTCTAGTCATGGCTCTGAGGTGCGGTCACCTCTGTTAACCGTGGGTGTGAGTCACGACCAACGTTGATTAGGAAAAAGAGCCCAAAATGAGTGGTTAGAACAACTAATTCATCTTGGAAAATATCCAAGATCCTTCATATGGTCTTCTAGCATGTCCCATATGAGTAGTCACCTCGACATGACAAGTTTTAGGTGTCTACAATACCCCTCACTTCATACCTCTCACTTCATACCCATATATTCATACCTCTCACTTTATACCCCTATATTTATAACCCTATATTCATACCCCTATCTTCATACCCATCACTCCATACCCCTATTTTCATAATAAATTAAAGGTTTAGGGTTTGGGTTTTGGGGTTTAGGGTTTAAGGTTTAATTACCATCAAATTCATGAATACTTACAAAAACAACATATTTAATCAATTAAGGTCCCAAACCCCTATCTAATTGAATATTTATGAAACCTTAATTTTTAAAAAACAAATACCCTTATCTTCATACCCCTCACATCATACCCCTCACTTCATACCCCTATATTCATACCCCTCACTTCATACCACTCACTTCATACCCCTATCTTCATACCCCTCACTTCATACTCCTCACTTCATACCCCTATCTTCATAATCAATTAAGTATTTAGGGTTTAGGGTTCAAGGTTTAGGGTTTAGGGTTTAATTACTCCTAACTTCATGAATACTTACAAAAACCACTTTTTTAATCAATTAAAGTTCTAAACCCCTATCTAATTGAATACTTACCAAACCCTAGTTTGTTTTAAAAAAATACCCCTATCTTCATACCCCTATCTTCATACCCCTGTCTTCAAATCCCTATCTTCATACCCCTCACTTCATAACGCTATCTTCATAATCAATTAAGGTTTTAGGGTTTAGGGTTTGGGGCTTAGGATTTAGGGTTTAGAGTTTAAGTTTTAACTACCCCTATCTTCATAATAAACTAAGGGGTTTCAAGTTTAGGGTTTAAGGTTTAAGGATTAGGGTTTAGGATTTAGGGATTAATATCCCCTAAGTTCATTAATACTTACAAAAACCACATCTTTAATTAATTGAGGTCCCAAACCCCTATCTAATTGAATACTTACCAAACCCTATTTTTCTAAAAAAATACCCCTATATTCATACCCCTAACTTGATACCCCTATCTTCATACCCCTAACTTTGTACCCCTCACTTCATACCCTTCACTTCATACCATTCACTTCATATTGTTCACTTCATGCCCCTCTCTTCATACCCTTATCTTCATACCCGTATCTTCATACCCCTCACATCATACCCCCATCTTCATACCCTTATCTTCATACCCCTCACTTCATACCCCTCACTTCATAAACCCTCACTTCATACCTCTCACTTTATATCCCTATATTCATACCCCTATCTTCATAATCAATTAAGGGTTTAGAGTTTGGAGTTTAAGGTTTAGGGTGTAGGGTTTAATTACCCCTAACTTCATGAATACTTACAAAAACCACATTTTTAATTAATTAAGGTCTCAAACCCTTATCTAATTGAATACTTACCAAACCCTAATTTAAAAAAATACCCCTATATTCATACCCCTCACTTCATACCCCTATCTTCATACCCATCACTTCATACCCGTATATTCATACCCCTCACTTCATACTCCTATATTCATACTCTTATCTTCATACCCCTATATTCATACCCCTCACTTCGTACCCCTATCTTCATACCCCTCACTTCATACCCCTATCTTCATAATCAATTAAGGGTTTAAGTTTTAGATTTTGGAGTTTAGGTTTTAGGGTTTAGGGTCTAGGGTTTAGGGTTTAATTACCTCTAACTTCATGAATTCTTATAAAAACCACATCTTTAATCAATTAAGGCCCCAAACCCCTCACATCATACACTTATCTTCATAATCAATCAAGGGTTTAGGGTTTAGCTTTTGGGTTTTAGGTTTTATGGTTTAATTACCCCTAACTTCATGAATACTTACAAAAACAACTTCTTTAATCAATTAAAGTCCCAAAACCCTATCTAATTGAATACTTACCAAACAATAATTTTTCAAAAACAATAAATACCCCTATCTTCATACCTATATCTTCATACCCCTCACTTCATACCCCTATCTTGATACCCCTCACTTTATACCCCTCACTTCATACCCCTATATTCAAACCCCTCACATCATACCCCTCATATCATAGCCCTATCTTCATACCCCTCACTTCATACCCTTAACTTTATACCCCTATCTTCATCCCCCTCACTTTATACCCCTCACTTCATAATTAATTAAGGCTTTAGGGTTTGGGGTTTGGATTTTAGGGTTTAATTACCCCTAACTTCATGGATACTTACAAAAACAACTTCTTTAATCAATTAAGGTCCCAAACCCTTATCTAATTGAATGCTTTCCAAACCATAATTTGTCCAAAAAAATATTCATACCCCTTTCTTCATACCTCTCATTTCATACCCCTATCTTCATACACCTATCTTCGTACCTCTATCTTCATACCCCTCACTTCATACCCCTATCTACATAATCAATTAAGGGTTTAGGATTTAGGGTTTAATTACCCCTAAATTCATGAATACTTACAAAAAACACTTATTTAATCAATTAAGGTACCAAATCTCTATCTAATTGAATACTTATCAAACCCTAATTTAAAAAAAAATACCCTTATCTTCATACCCCTCACTTCATACCCCTCACATCATACCCCTAACTTCATACCCCTCACATCATACCCCTATCTTTATACCCCTCAATTCATGCCCCTATCTTCATACCCCTATCTTCATTCCCCTATCTTCATACCCCTCACTTTATACCCCTATCTTCATAATCAATTAAGGGGTATGAATTGAGGGGTATGAAGATAGGGGTATTTTGTTTTTTAAATTAGTGTTTGGTAACTATTCAATTAGATATGGATTTGGAACATTAATTGATTAAATAAGTGGTTTTTGTAAGTATTCATGAAGTTAGGGGTAATTAAACACTAAAACCTACTCTAGCTAGCCCATCTCCCATATAAGGTTTCTCACCTCGACCCTTATTGCATCTTGCTTTGTTGTGACTTGGCCTATTTGTGCTCGAAGAGTGTCTATATTCCCTTGCATGGAAATCACCTTATTTGTAGGTCCCTTCACTACCCTCGCTAGGTCTCCTTGACTCATAGGCTTGCACAATCCTACTTGTGCCACCATGGAGTTGCCTCTGATTGTCCTCCTTGCATCTGACCCGAAGAGAATTATGATGATCCTCATGATGGTCACTGTCAGGAGGGAAAACTCAAGGGATATTTTATTGATACCAAATGTTAGGAGGGAAAAACTCAAGGGATATTTTATTCATGAAATGAGTTACAATATATAGGCATAAGCCTATATGAAATGCATGACACTTGTCAAGTGAAACTGACAAGTGTCAAGGAAGGCATAGTGCACATTACATTAACTCTAACATTCCCCCTTAATGTGCACTATCCTAACTAAAGAAAAAAACAAGTCAACATTAGGTAACATTCCACCTTAATGTTGACTTCTCTAACAAAAATCTACATCCTCCTTTATTACTGATTTGGTCTTAGGCTCTTGCTCTTTGTGCTTGGCTCTCCAACTGTGAATAATGCTAGATTCACTGTGTATACATCTTGGTCTGTTGCCTCAGGGTCAGCCACTTCGACGGGTCTATTGCCACTAGGTTAGCCGTCTAAGTGCCTTGGGGTCATCATGGGTGCCTCAAGGTTAGCCACTTCTAGGTCTGTTGCCTCTGCAGGTCATCCTCAGAGGATGTTGCCTCTCGTAGGTCACTGACTAGATTCACCATGAGTATGAAATCCCTCCTCATGGTGAACTCAATCTAGAAGGTGTCGATCTCTGCCAAAAATGCACCTAATTAAAGGAAAAACAAGCCATATAAGAGTGTCGGTCTCTGCCGAAAATGCACTCAATACAATAAAATGAGCCATAGATCAAAATAGGAGGAGAGAAGAAGAAAAGAAGAGAATCTTCTAAAGTGTCTTCGTCTATAGTCTTCAGAAGTAGATCCAGAAAAACCTCGGATAGAGTCTAGGGTGTCTTTGTCTATAGTCCCTAGTATAAGTGTCCTTATGGTGACCATGTCATCCCACCGAAATGCATGGGTAACCAACCGCTGCATTCGCCAAGTGTATAGAAAAGGTCACTAGGTACAAGGATCACATATAAAATTACCTTGGGAGTTTCGGGTACAACCGAGAGTGCACTCCAAGGTATAATAACTTTGAGGCTAAAAAACTGAATTGAAAATAGCCTCAAAATTACAATATGACACCTCCATTGTGTCCGTCACGGAAAACTGTTTCCAACGACTATAAATACCCCTATACTCCACCATCAAAGGGGCCTTCATCATGTGGAAAAAACATCATGCCTATCTAAGGCAGAAAAAATACAGCATCGCTCAATGGCGGCATCGCTCTCAGGTGAAAAAAAAATAGTCTTAAAATTTCCTCGCAGGGGAATTACGGGGGCCTTTCCATCTCTGAAATATTTATAAAACACCCTTTACAATTTTTCATGAAGTGGCTTCCTCTACTTTTCATGAAATGCCCCCTTACTTATCAATAAATAAAATGTTACATGTTTTAAATAAAAGGCCCCACCCATGATGCAATATTTAAAATAGGAATAAAAACAAACATTCAAATGGAGACCATGTGTTGGCTTAAAAAATCATTTTGTGCAGCTGCTTCATAGCCGCATTCAACATCGGAGAACTAGAGCGAGGGGGGTGCGATCATAGCGAGTGGGGTGCGATCATATAGCAAGCAGCGCACTACAGTGGGTCTGGATGATCCCATTCTATAGATCTGTCAGTGGTGGCCTTCTCTTTGACGGCAAAAAATAGATTGTATCAGGCACAATCTCTAGCGATGTCGACTTTATGGGGTAGATCCTCTCAATAGAACATAAAAAACTTTTCATCAATAACGCTGCAAAAGACACAATCACCGGTGTTGTTGACAAATGGCTATGAGGAAGTAATGGGGAGGAAGTACGAATGTCAATAGTAGACTACGACTGTCTCATTCATTAATGCAGCCATTTCAGATTCTCCACTCACCTTTTCTCACTCCACCAACAGAAATTAATAAATGGGCATCGATCTTCAGCTACCGCGTGTTCAGAGAGGAGATCTCGGTGGACTGCGCCAAGGATGGGGCCTATGATGTTGGGCCATTCTTCCGGCGCACCGAGCAGTTGGCTCGATCCTCTGTCGTTCGAAACACCTTCGCAGTCACCATTTTGCCATCAAAAAAATCTTTGCAGCATGGAAATTTCACATAGCAAGAGCGCCACGAGAGACTCAATTTCGACGTATTCCCACTTTTGACGAAATTATATCTCCTCTTTACCACCTGTAAAGTCTCGTGAGCGTACTGGTACGGGGTTTCACCATCGTCGCCGCTGGGTGCCACTTGGGATAGCGACTGTGCCTTGCAGGAATTATATTTGTTGGCCAGCCACCAATATCGTTATCTTGAGTTTCCTCATTACAGTCTATTTTGTGGGATGCTGCGCTTTCCGGAATAACCACCATGATTTCACCTGATGTGACGCTTAGCACAAACTTCCACCAACGCCATAAAAAAATGATCACTTCTCTAAAAAATATCGCAGTCCCGAACGGACGTCCTCAACATGTCCATTCCACAAGCATTTAACAGAGGCTGCAAACTGTCAGAGAAGACATGGCAGTTACAGCATAAAATACTTGTCAATTTAGTGCCGGAGTTTATGCCATATTATTTCTATGAGGAGTTTGCTCGTCTGGGCCAGATATTCACAAATCACTATCCAGTAATGTCAGGAGAAATTTCCTCCACAAAATAGTCTTTTTGTTTGAGAAAAAAAATAGATGACACAAGCTTCTTATTAAACTGGACTGTGCCACCATATTCGCCTCTCATGCGTAGATCTGTACACGAACCAAAAAAAAAAATAGCGCGTCTGATGCTTTGGAAAATCAACAGACACAAACTGCGTGCTGGTAACGTCAACAGATGACACTTCAACGTCAGCCTCTCTTCGTAGCATCTTATTCCGGCTAACCAACGATCCCTTGTCCATGAAAGACAAAATGCCAAGACTTATTAATAGCAAATTGCAGACATCTTCTTCACCACCTGCGATCTGCATGCACATCGACCTCCTTAACATCTAAAATTTAACTCACCCGACAACTACTGCAGAAAAAAATCTGTGAAGAATAGAAACTGTGTGGCCTCCTGGAAGTAGAGTGAATCTAGAGGCCCAAATTATTTTTAATGGTGCACTCGATTGCGTCGGCCATGGCAGAAGCACAGAGTTTGGCCTTGGCGTCGGCTCCAGCTCTAGCCCCATCGCAATACATGCTGCTTCCGACGGGTGGTTCAAAGTCAGCAACAGTTCTGCTACAACCACCGCCATTGCCGTCAACCACATGGGCGTGCTGCAACAGTCTCAGAATCAAAGATCTGTAAAACTGAAAAGAAACTGATTACTATTAGATTGTACCGTTGCTCCAGATACCTCCTTTGGGATGACACTCCATTGAACTTGAACCAACAATCATAGCAAATTGCCATGCAACAGCAGTCATCTATGCTTCAACAACAAAAAACTTCGGTAAATGTTCTAAATTTCCAACAGCAGCGAAATCAGCCGCAACAATCTCTTCAATCCAATACTGTTCAACATCAGCAAACACAACAGCCTTCATCATCATTGTTACTATCACAATCACAGAAGCATTTAAAAAAATATTTGGGGGCAGCCATGAAATCTTCTTCTCCCTTTGGCCTTCTGGTTTCTGATCCACAAAAGTGGAGAGCATACTCCCTGAGCCTTATGGAGAAGGAAGGAGGAAAAAAAAAAAATTGAGGGAGGGAGGGAGGATTTCCATGAGGGAAATCCCCCCTCAAGGGTTTCACAAGGCAGGGAAAGCCTGCTCTGATACCAAATGTCAGGAGGAAAAACTCAGGGGATATTTTATTCATGAAATGAGTTACAATATATAGGCATAAGCCTATATGAAATGCATGACACTTGTCAAGTGAAACTGACAAGTGTCAAGGAAGGCATAGTGCACATTACATTAACTCTAACAGTCACCACCTCTATACTGACTTGTACCCTAGCCTACCTAGGAGGTTGTGGCATCTGCTCTCATTGCTTCATTGTACATCGATTAGCCTCTTAGAGAACCAACTACATCGATCAACCCATGACTTGGTGCCTCTACACTAACATCGGTAGGGAGATACTTTAGGGCATAGTACTCCTATACCATATCTTATATTTAATGGGGGATCATCCAGGTCCTCCATGAACCTAGCCACATTAGGATCCCCTCCAACTCTTGATGGATCCCTATCCCGAGGTCTAATATCTCCTAGATAATCTTGAACTATCATTGTACTCGATCAAATCGATAAACCTCCAACTCACCCTTCTCTGTGGTAACCCATCGAACCCTCATAACCTGAGCTAGCTCCTCTGCATCCTCATTCCATCTGAAGTGTATATGCCATGATCGAAATATGATTTTATGGTCCCATAGCTCATCTATGACCCTTCTCCCTAGTGGCATAATACTTACGTATGACCTTTGTGTATGCTCTATGTCTTAGGATACCCTGTATCCTGTTGGTCACTCTAGGTCAAGCAGTGGCCGTTGCAGTGCATCTGGTCTCCTAATGGCTATGTGCTTCTAGCACCACACCTAGAGAAATACTATAAAGACTAATCATGTATGTCATTTGTACATAATATTGTACAACATCATATACAAACAAGTCAACATATACGACCCTCATGCAAACTACACATATGGTCTCGCATGTCTATCACCACTTCTACTAGTGCCCATGGTAGATGTTGTCGATTCATGTGGCACACTAAAAATCTTACCATCACTCCTCAAAGCACAGTCATCAATGTCCTAATCTTGTATTATCGTAGTATATCATCAACATGAAATTTGCTCTTGCCAATCTCATGTGATGGGTCACTTGTCAATCTCTTTTTTTTTGTCTATGGTGCATGTGCTTTGTAAACCATTCTTCCCTTGATGGTTATCCTCAAGATGCAACATACGTCATCTAGTGTGATGTTCATCTCTTCTATTGGTAACTAGAATATGAAGGATCTCGGGTACCACCACTCTGCCAGTGCTATCAGTAGCACTTTGTTAGCCTCCACCCGGGGTATTTTTACCAAGCACAAAAGCCCCACTGCACTTAGTGTGCATCTCTCTATTGGTGTGAGATCCCATAGTGCCTCCTCAAGGGTACTCGATCGGCATTCCTTGCTCTCAAGGACATCATGCTACAATAAAAATAATAATATTTTTATTAATAAACACACTAAGAGCAACCATTTTTTTATTTTCATCGAATCCATGCTTCATGTCCTCTAGGGCATAGATTCATTAATCTGCACCTTGTATGGAATGGGGTATGAATTTGGTTGCAACTTGGATTGTTCCTGTGCTGGTGACTTATTTCCAATATTTTTTGCTATGCTTTTTGCCAATTTTGAAGCATCTTCAGAATGAAAGGGTGCTTCTGAATGAGAAGGCACATCTTCAGAATGAAAGGGTGCTTCTTCAGAATGAGCACCTATATTTGCCTCAACAGAGTCATCTGCCCTAGATAAGTCCACAAGCATTTGAGCTAAATCGTCTTCATAAATGGATACAGTTGGCTATTTTTCAGACTGTGATAGCTTTTCTCTCAATTCTGCCACTTACTTTTGTAACTCTGCAATTTTTCTTTCCTGCATCTCAATAATGTTTTCTCTCTCTTCAATCCATCTGGTTTGTGTTTTGACAACACTCCTTGCTGCTCTTAGCTGCTCTGTGATGTCTTCCTCCTCTATTTCTCGCTTTAGAATCGGATGCGGATAAGTCGACTACGTAGGTCGCTCAACAGCTGTCTCTTCCTCTGCAACATTTATCTGCTCTTGTTCAGGAGGCTCTATGAAACTGTCTATAATTGCATCTACCATTTTTGTGGCCTATTGAACTGTAGCCACCTCCAAGCTATCTTGCCCAACCTCTTCCTCAATTATATGTTCAGGTAATTTTGGAAATTTTTCAGGGGCTAGTTGTATTTCTATGACATCTGGACTATTTTGGCCACCTTCTTCTTCTATGACCTATTCTTCCATTTCCATCAAGTGGAGTCTTGTAGACCTCCTAGTTCCAGATGTAAACTTCTTCTTTTTGCTTTGTTTCTTAGTGATAGCAGAGGTTGTGGGGACAGTTTTAGATGCTTATGTTTCCCTTGTTGTTTCTTTCCCTGTTAGGCTAGGTGCTTCACTACCCTGTTCTGATAAATCAATAACAACTTCAAAAAAATGAACCTTCTTCGGTTTTTCTATTTTGCTGCCAGTTTTAGACCTTTTCTTTTGCTTCTTGGCTCATGAAGTTGAAGGTTCTGGAGCAAGGTGTTTTGTTACTACTTCTAGGTGTGTTTCTTTTTCTGCAACATCCTCTACAACAGTTTTTTTTATGTAACAGCTTCTGCAATAGCATCAGTAGCATCTGTTTCTTCCTCCTCATCCTCATCTCCAAAAATTACATCATTTAAGGTAGAGTAAAACCTATCAAAGCTCCTAGGGTTTCCTCTAAAATGGTGCTGGCAAACTAGTTTGATGAGACCATGGTGGTGAAGGCTCCCTTTTCCTTCCTGATATCTTTTTGCCATGTTTTTCAATTCCTGGTGCAAATACAGGGGAAAATTTACCCTAACGTTTGGCTATTGCCTACCATTTCTAAGATGGTTTAAAATTTTTATATGATGCCATGACAATAGTACATACTGCCCTTCACAGGTTAAAAATTTAATTACCCATGTGGCCACTTCATCCAAGGGTTCCTGCAGGTTGGCCCTTTTTACCCCCTTGCATGTGTTATTGTGTGTTAAATATTCTGGCTCCTTATCATTTTCTTCCAGAAATTGATTAACTATATTTACCAATGTGTTTTTGCCAACCCTAGAAATTGAAAGACCTAATGGCAACTCAGTAATTTGAATCAAAAATTCAGGGGTTACCTCAATGGTCATGTTGTTAACATGTGCCCGGTTGTTTCTAAATGTGTGGGCGAACATGCCGACCAAATCTTTAGAGGATCCATTAAACTTATCCAAAAATGGCATAAGCCCTCCATCTTCAAAAATCTGTAGCACTTCTCAATTTTCCCGGAGGTGGGTGGTATCCGATGGTTCCATTCTCATTTTTCACCCCATTTTCTTGTCTTGGTACGTTACAAATTGCTCACTTCTACTGCTATTCTTTTGCTGGATCTCTGGTTTTTGGTGTTTGCAGATTTGTAGGGTTTGGTTCCAAGTTTTCAATTGCCCTTTTTTTGTTCTTCAAAATGAATCGTAATTTGAGCACTGTACCTCATAATCACTTTACGCTAGCAAATATGTCTTCGAAAAGAAGAGTGGCACACATTTCTATTTTTGCTTCTAACACATGTCCATCAATGGTTGCACAAATGTCCTTGCCGTCAGATCCACCTTGTTTTTAGTTTTTTTGTTTTTCCTGCGGACTGTCACGTGCATGTTTATTAGCATCAAAACAAATGGTGGCATACTATTGGTCACGTCTCCTGTGATTCTGGTATTTTCCAAATGGGTGCAAAAACAAACCACATCCTAACTGACACGTGTTCGTTTATCGTATCCTGTCAAAAGAAATTTTTTCTTGATCATATTTCTTTTCTCCCTTGGACGCCATGTGGAGATATTATATTGAATGCTCTTTTTGAAGATTATGATCTATTGCAAAAACAAAACCTCATTCCGAATATTATGACTTCATTCCGAAGACAAGTCTTCTTTTTGAAGATTATGATTTCATTTTGAAGACAAGTCTTCATTCCAAAGATCATGCTTCTTTGCGATGTCAAATCCTCATTCCGAAGATAAATCCTCATTTCGAAGACAAATCCTCTTTTCGAAGATCAGGCTGCATTGCGAAGGCAAATCATTCCAAAGACAAAACTTCATTCTGAAGATAATTCCTACTACATTCTGAAGACAAATCCTGCTTCATTCTAAAGACAAAGCTTCATTCCAAATATGAAGCTTCATTCTGAAGATGATGCATCATTCCGAAGACAAAGCTTCATTTCGAAGACAAAGCTTCATTTCGAAGACAAATCGTCATTCCGAAGACAAAGCTTCATTCTGAAGAAAAATCATCATTTCGAAGACAAAGCTTCATTCTGAAGACAAGGTGCAACATTCATTCTGCTGTAATTCTGAAGAAAATACAACAATTAGTCTAAAGAAGATAGCAGACACTGTTTTTGGCATTCTTGTTCCAAAGATTAGGTAGAAATCAATATTCCCATTCTCAACACATGTTTTAAGTATGCCAACTCTTATGGATACCTTTTATGCTAATGGTTAATTGTTATATACTATATACCAATCATTTACAATGAAGAAATGTAAGAAATATATACCTGATTAAAACAAGTTAATGCAATTTTTTGAAAAATGATTGCTTCTATTGATGTTTTGCTAAGATTTTTTGTAATATTTCAAAACAAGTGCAGTTGGTGAATTTTTACAATGATGGTTCAGAAATTTTCAAGGTTATGCATGCCAGAAATCTGGTTTTCATGCATACCAACCCAGTAGTGCCTTGGAAAAGGTTTTCACTGCTGAGTTATTCATTTTTCTCTCTTTCTTTTTTTCTTTTTTTTTTTTTAAATTTTTACCTCTCCTTTTCTCTCTTTTTCTTGATTCCTTTTTTTTTTTTTTCTTGATTCTAACTATGCCCATGAAGGAATTCATGATTTCCCTGAAATCATGCCCATGAAGGAATTCATAATCAAAATTTATTCATCGTTTTGTTTTCTATTTTTTCTGATTTTTTTGTATATTTTGTTTTTTCTTGAAATCCATGATCATACTGATTATTTTGAAGTGGAAGAGGAAATTTCTTCCACCTATTGTGTATCCAAATTGTCAAGCTACTGCAAGAATTATTCTTTAGTCAGAGGTGTATGGTACACCCTGAGGCGATGTCCATTCACTACCAAATTTCTCTGTGACACATCAATAAGAGATAAACAAGCTGCTCCATTGTCAAATACCTCTTCAATATGGTAAGGTCCAAGCCATCTAGTTCTTAGCTTTCTAGGGAAGTCCTCATAGCAAGAATCAACAGTAAAGCCCAATCTCCTTGTTGAAGTTTCCTCTGCTGAATGTGACTGTCATGCCACAATTTCCTCTACTCTTGAATTACTTCAGTTTGGTGCAGAGCATCCAACCTAAGTTCATCTAATGCATTCAATCGTAGAATCCTGTCTGTCTGTGCCTGTGACAATTCAATTCCAATTTCCAATGCTGTGTGAAGTGTTAGTAGCTCAAATTCAATAGGTAAGAGGGGTTTTTTACCAAAGACTAGTTCATAAGGTGTGAATCTAGTAGTGGATTTCCAAGTAGTATTGTAAGCCCACACTACTTTAGGTAATTTATCTAGCCAGTTTCTCCTATGAAAAGCTACTGTTTTTGTTAATATTCGTTCTAGTTCCCTGTTTGTTACCTCAACCTGGCCATTTACTTGTGGGTGATAAGGTGATGATTTTCTATGTTTGATTTCATATAATTATGTAAATGCCTCAATGACTTTAGATGCAAATTAGGGTCCTTGGTTTGTGGTGATAGATCGGGGGGCTCCAAATCTTTGAAAAATTTGAGTATACAAGAAATCAGTGACCTTTTCTTCATGAGCATGTTTGAAAGCACGCACCTCTAACCACTTTGTCAAGTAATCAGTGCATACTAAAATATGCACATTTACTTGAGAAGGTGGATCAATAGGTCCTACAAAATCAAGTCCCCACCTCTCAAATGGCTCTAAAACCAATTGAGGCTGCAGTGGCATTTCATTTATATGAGTGGGTTTCCCCATTCTTTGGCATGCATCACAATGCCTGATGTACTTTTTCACATCCTTGTGAAGATATGGCCAATAATATCCTATCCCTAAGATTTTCCTAATTGTGATTTTTATAGAGTAGTGTCCACCTGAGGGTTCATCATGACAAGCCCTAAGAATATCATACAGCTCATCCTTTCGGATGCACCTACGTAACACATGGTCAAGACTGCACTTAAAAAGTATACCCTTAATCTATTCAAAAGAACTCTGTTTGATCAATTGGTTTTTCTGTTTTGAAGTGAAATGTGGAGGAACTTTCCTTATAACCAAGTAATTGGCTATATCTACAAACCAAGGTGATTGGAATAATATAGCAAATAATTTTTCATCAGGAAAGGTGTCTTCAACTAGTTCCCCTTCATCTGTGTTCTGTAATCTGGACAAGAAATATGCTACAACATTAGCTTTTCCTAGTTTGTTGATTATAGTGATATCAAATTCTTGCAGCAACATTAAACAACGAATAATTCTTGCACTTACCATAGGCTTATTCATCAAATACTTAATGGTTGTGTGATCTGTGTGAATAAATATTTGATAACCTGTGACGTAATGCCTGAATTTGTTGATGACATAAATTACTGCCAAGAATTATTTCTCAGTTGTGGTATAATTTTTCTTAGCTCCCATCAAATTCTTGCTAATGTAGTAGATGGCATAGTGTTCACCATTTTCAATTTGTCCCAATGCTGCTCCAATTGCTGTATTGGAGGCATCAGTCTGTATGTGAAATGGTAATGTCCAATTAGGTCCTCTTAACATAGGTGGAATTACTAATTTCTCTTTCAGAGCTTCAAATGATTCCTGACACCTTACAATCTAGGAAAATTTAGAATCTTTAGTCAATAGGGCAAACATGGGATTGGCTATTGTGCTAAAGCTGAGAATAAACCTATGGTAAAAACCAATGTGTCCTAGGAAGCTTCTGACATTAGTCTGAGTTTTAGAAGGAAGAAGATTCTTGATAATTTCCACCTTCTTTGGATCAACCTGGATTCCTTGAGGAGAGATGTGATGACCAAGAACTATTCCTTCCTCCATCATTATAAAACATTTTTCTGGATTCAAGGATAATTGGTATGTTTCATAGTGAGCTAAAACTTTGTCAAGGTTTTCTAATGTCAAGTCAAAAGTCTGTCTGCATACTATGAAATCATCCATGTATATCTCAACACTTTTGGTAGTCAGATAAAAAAAAATTGCTAAAATTGCTCGCTAAAATGTTGCTGGGGCATTACACAAATCAAAAGGTAAAACCCTATAGGCAAATGTTCCCCATGGACAGGTAAAGGTTGTTTTCTCTTGATCTTCTAGTGCAACTTGAATTTGATTATATCCACTAAATCCATCAAGAAAACAAAAGTATTTCTTTCCAAAAAGGGTATCTAACACCCGATCTATGAAAGGTAATGGAAAATGGTCTTTGTATGTTACTTTATTTAGCTCTCTATAGTCTACACATACTCTCATTTTTCCATTTTTCTTAGGAACTATAACCAATGGAGAGACCCATCGGCTATTAGAAATTGGGTAAATGAATCCCACCTCCATAAGTTTTTCAATTTCTTCCTTTACAATATCTCTTAGGGTAGGATTCAATCTTCTCTGGGGTTGTCTTACTGGCTTGACTTCTTCAGTATAAATTCTGTGGGTGCATATATCAGGGTGAACTCCTGACATATCTTTGTAGTCCCAAGAAAAAGCATAAACATGCTTCTACAAGATAGCTATCAATTTTTCTTTCTCTTCCCTAGTAAGCCAACTGTTAATGTTCAGTAATTTGTCTGGCTGGACTTCTATTTGTTTTGTATTTGGAAGGACTGAACTCACTTCTTCATACCTGGTGATTAGGGAGTTAAGAGGACACTGCTGAGATGGGAGGAAATAAGAAGTTTCTATTTCATTACTTCTTGATGGAAGCATATCCTGTATGGAACAATGAGAAGGAAAAATTAGGTGATGGTACCACCCATGTGGTAGTGAAACAGAGTTTTCCTATGATAGTATAGATGGTTCACCTTCAAAATTTTGGTTCTCCTCATTCCTTAACAACTGATGGATATTTACTACTTCCTCTTCTAACCCTTGTTCATGCAGAACATTCATTAGGATAGTTTCATTTTCTAAATTTTCTATGTCATGGAGGTCTTCTATGTGTTCCCTTACTACCAAGGTGGCTAGTGTGGAAATAACCTCCTTTGATTCTTCATTTGAATCAGGAAACCATAACTGACCTAAAAAATTGCTGGAGGGTTTTGCAAGAGGATACAGAGAGATCTGTTTCAGATCAATACCATTTGAAATAGTCATTTTTCCAAACTTGCAGTCGATGAAGGCTATTGCAGTTGCAAGCCAAGGTCTTCCCAAAATGATGGGATATCCATGTGTTGAATTTCTTGGTTGTAAAACCAAAAAATCTATAGGGAATTCTCAAGAAGAAACTTCTATAGGAACATCTTCAATGATACCTTCAGGTTTTGCAACTGACCTATCAACCATTTGTAAAATTGTAAATGTGGGGCTGAGATGTTTGAGCTATAATTGTTTCATTATATCCTTGGTCATGACATTTATTGCAGCTCCTAGATCTACTAAGACATTTGATATTGGTACTGAACGTATGGTAACTATGATAACTGGACTTCCTGGGTCACTATACTTTGGAGGTACTAGTTTTCCAGATAAGAGATCAGCTATCTTTCCTTCAACTTGTACAGTCTTGGGAAATGCTTTCTTTTTTCTTCCTGCTCTTCTAATGCACAAATCTCATATAGTACTTTTAATCACTGGTATATCCTTAATGAATTGCAATAAGGACAATGATATAGTTAACTTTTTAAGTTCCTTGACCAGGTATGACTTAGAATTTTTAGCTGTGGTATTGAATCTTTCAGGATATGGAATTATCCTTGATGAAGGTAATTGTTCTGCTTGTGGTTCTATTTTTTCTTCTTCTTTCTCTATTGTTGGTTTAAATCTAACTGGTTCTAAAGGTTCTTGCTCTTCATTTTCCTTGCTTTTATTTGAAATAGGTTCAGGTACAAATTTGCCTGAACGAAGTTGGATGTTACTACAATCAATAACATTTGTTTCAACATTTTCTTTAGCTTCAGCCACATAGACAAGAGATGCTTGTCTCATGCTGTTTGGATTAGTGACTAATTGAGTTGGAAGTTGAGATTGTTTCACCTGTTGTGTTTGTTGTGGTTGGTTTTGTTTTTCTCGAAATATTTGATTAGGTGCAGGCAACAAATGCTAATTTTGACCTTGATTTCTTTGCTGCCTTGGACAGGACTGGTATTGTCGACTCCACTATGGTTGATTTTGCATCGAATGTGGATTAGTTTGATTCTGATTCTAGGATGGGTTGTTTTTATTCCATGATGGGCTATTCTGATTCTGATTCCAGGCTGGGTTTTTTTGATTCCATGATGGGTTATTCTGATTCTGATTCCAGGCTGGGTTACTCCAATTTGTTTATGGCCATTCTTGGGAATTTGTCCATTAAGGATAATTCCAAGGATGTTGGGGTGGTTCTGATTGTCTCCAAGGTATAGTCTAGGGATTATGCCCCCAATTTTTAGGAAAACGAAGGAGATTTTGGTTTTGAGAGGAATTTCCTCCTTGTTTTTGTCCAACATAGTTGAGTTCCTCAGTCTGATTTTATAACATAGTTTTGAGTTGTGGTAGTAGGTGGCATTTATCAGTCGAATGCTTCTTTGAACAGATACTACAAATGACTAAGATTTTTTATTCAAAGGACATTCTTGCAAAGCATGTTTATTTCTACATATTGGGAAATAAATTGCCAAAGGTTATGTGGTTTTTACTTTTGTAGACATTTCTCCCAAAGTTGTGTTTAATTGCACTAGAATATTAGTTTTAAAATTTGCAAGTTCCTCTATTAATTCCTTCACATCAGTGCTATTTGTACTCTTTTTTCTTCTTCCCTGCTTATTGCGAGAGTAATTCCTACAGAGATCCATAATTTCTTCATTACTGAGAGTATTTACATCCCCTTTTCCAATCAAATCTAATACATCTCTAGATTCATCTTGTAATCATCTCAAAAATATGGTTTTGCATAACTCTGGTTCTACAAGTCCACATCTCCTTTGAACAAAGGAGAACCTATCAAGATAGTCTTCTAATGTTTCATCATATTCCTGTTTAATCCTGAATAACTCATCTTTCCTGTTACTTACACGATAATACTCCTGATATTTATCTAAAAACACAGTTTCCATTTGATCCCAAGTTCGAATGGAATTTGGCTCTAAGCTCATGAACCAGTATAATGCTAAGTCCTTGAGTGTTGAGGGAAAAACCTTAAGTTTTTGATTGTCATTTACATAATCATAGGTTTGACACACTACCTTGAATTCAAACAAAAATTGATCATGATCTTCACATACAACACCTCAGAAGGTTGGAAGTACTGAAGGTGAAATGGTTTTCATGGGAGAGTTTTATGTTGGATTCAAACAGATAGGATATTCAAATGTTCTGGAAGGTTGGGGCATATCTTGATCATCTCCTTAATTATGGACATAGCCATGTTGGCCATCTCTATCTAGATTGCCTCCTTCTACCATAGTTTCCTGTTCCTTACTTAAACCTATCCAAATTTCTCTCTCAAGAGGTCCAAGACCCTCTATTGATAATGATTCTGATGATTCTTCTTTCTCAGAATGTTCTAATGATGGTGAGACTGGTGATTTTTCTTTCAATATTTTTGGTAATTCAAACACAGGTGATAGGCATGAAGATATCCTTAATGGAATAAGCCAGCGATCCTTTTGGGTAATTCTACCTTTTTCATCCCTAGACTTACTCATTCATGTTTACTCTAAAATGACATAATTTATAGGTCAATAGTTTTTATTTTAACCAGCTGTTCTATTCATATTTTATCTTGAATCTTCATAGTTTAGTCTAACTAACAGCTATTGGACTGTTGTTACCTTATAACAACATAATTCCCTGGCAACGGTGCCAAAATGATGCGTTGTCATTATACACATCATTAATTCTCAATAAATTTATCAATCTAGGGCAGTGTACAAGGCTATCTGCAGAAGAAGGGGTGAACAAGGTTATAACTTAGGTCAATCTAGAGCAACAGGTCTTATTGGTGAAACCGATTGTGTGGGGGATTTAAGAAATTAATATCTCTAAATTGCATGAATTAAACCTTAATCTAAGTTGTAGAAATGGAAACTAATCATTAACTATAGAAATGAAGTCCTAATTATAATTGCAGAATGAGACCTAATTATGTTGTAGAAATAACAGTTGCAGAATTAAAAGTCTGATTATAATTGTAGAAAGAAAATCTATTTACTTTTGCAGCAATGGAAACCTACTTATAGCATGGAAATAAAACCTTGTCAAGGCTTTGTAACAGAAGGTTGTCAATCTTTTGTGCAAGGGTTGACAGCAAAACATAAAATGCAGAAAATTACAGAAAATAGTAAATTTTGGAAATGATAGTCTGCAATAAATTGAAAGCTTTGCTGAAATTGGATATTACAACCAAACCATTAATTACAAAACATAAAATAAGCTATATTACAAATATCATTAGTTGTTTACAAAGGAATGAAATGACAAGTTCTACAACTCATTCTGCTGTAGTAAAATCAAAATAAAAACCTGTTGTTAGTCCTCCTCCTAGGTCTGGAAGTGGCCAGCATCCTTGTATAGAAGAAGGTATAAGTATCTCTCTCTCTAGATCTTACTCACACTCATTTACAAGCAATATGAAATAGAAATAGTACACTTTATTGATTCAAGAACATGATTACAATAATTCTGTTGAAAACTCGTTATGAGATCGTAATTGATCACTTCTCTAATTATTGCCTATTTTCTCCTATATTTCTCTAGTTTCTGCTTTCTGTATCCCCTTACTTAGCTCAACCTGAATGGGAGCCATATTTATAGATGTCCTAAGATCTACTGATAATTGAGAATATCTTAAAAGATCTAATCCTATTATGCTGCAAAAATTCCTGGTTTTATCCTACAACAAGATCAAACTTGATCTTTCCATAAATCATGGCTTTGGTCGGCAAGGACGGCAAAGTCAGATCTGAGATATTTTCCTTTACCCTTTTCAATCTTTATTTCTCTTTTTCCAGCATTAGAATTCGATCAATAAGTCAAAAAGCACATTCTGTTTTCATTTCGAAGATAAGTGGCTCATTCCGAAGATACTGCAATTCCCATTTCGAATATCCGCTCATTCTGAAGATACTACAGTTCTCATTCCGAAGATCCACTCATTCCGAAGACATTGTGTTTTCTCATTCTGAAGATATCTATTCATTTTGAAGAGACTTCGAAATGAACAAATGTGGGCTTCTTAAATGACTTCCTCTGCATTTCTCATGTGGGTTACTTCTTAGGATCAGATTCCAATGGTTTTCATCTCTTTCCACATGTGAATTCCATGCCTTACCATTCATTGGTAGATGGATGGAATTTACATGGGAAAAGCCAGTTTTTGCTACACAAGAATAGCTTAATTGCATCTGCTGCGTATTTAGGTAAAACAAATGCTTGAGACATATCAAAACATGATTAGTGAAATGTTGCTATCAATCTAAGCATATCTCATTTAGCAAGTCATAACAAAACAACATAAAACTTATGCAAAAAGCTATAAAAATCAGAATATAGTATTTCAGATACATTTATCATGCAAATAGTTAATACACAACATTTTGAATTAACTTAACTAGCATATTAGATTAAACATAAGAGTTTTTAGGCAATTTCAGCGTTCAAAACATGTTATGATTGAGGCATTTTCAAGCCTCATAATTTATTTTTCTCATTCATTCTTCTTTCTTCCCTTTACTGTGTAGGATTTTGATAGTAAAGTGCTCAAGAAGCTAAGATTATTTCCTATCCTATTGAGCAAGGGATTCAAAGACTCTACTGTTACCAACTTGAAACAAGGAGAGTAGGAAAGACTTGTTACATTATTTAAATAGAGTCTTCCCATTGTATTGATGTATTTCTTTGAGAAAAATAGAGTTAAAAGGCATTCCGTCCACTCTGCATGTAATATTATATGAAATCAATACAATTATGAGTTTCATTCCTATTATATCTTTGTCTTGGTATTGTGTGTCACTGTGTAATGGATTACATTATTTGAATGCATTATACACATTTCTTTTGTTGGTCAACTTTTAGTTTTATTATGATATTCGAATAAGTCTAAGAATGCCAATTTCCTTTCCCCATTCTCTCTATTCATGTTAAAATTGTTGTTAAATTGCTATAACAACCCAATGAATCTAGGCACCAGTCTACATAAGACATAACAAATGGTTATTTTCTTTCTTGGTCATTTTAATACATATAGTGTAATATAAATCTAGAGCGTGTAAACAATGTTTTATCATATAATTACCATCGGGGTTTCCTTACCCGTTTTGTAGTTTTATTTTAGCAATACTCATGTTTAACAGAACCAAGAGGTGGGTTGACCAGAGCCTGTAATAGCTCGTTGGTTTCAAACATATTTTTACAGCATGACAATCGAATCCTATGGATGCAAGAATCGATTCCAACAATTTTTTGGCACCATTATCGGGGATATATTCTTCATGAATTTAGACTTGGTATTTACGATATTAATTTTAGTCAACAGGTGACCAACTTAGATAAAGAACCAATGTCTTTAATTTTTATATTTTTAGTGTTCTTTATTTGTTATGTCCGTGATTCTTATTTTAAAGTTGCTTTTTGAAGTAAGTATCTATGTTTCTTTATTTTCTTGAAAATTCTAGTTTCTTGATTTTCTTAAATTATTCCAAGAACCAACTCTTGTGAGGATGAGTGTTAATATCAAGAATTCTTGATAAAATCATACATTGTTCTTTCTACAGCCCAATGCTGGAGACTCTGTCTATGAACCCAAAAGATAAAAATAAAAAAGAGAGATCAAAACGTGCTGGAGAACACCAGGAGAAGTGGTAAGGAGCTATTACCAAAACTTGAGAACCCATAGGTATTTATACATACCTAGAAAAGTCCACTTTTCAAGAATACTGCTTATAATAGTAAGTAAAATTCTAGCGATAAAAGGTACGTAAAGAAAAATAAAGATCAAAATACTTTTGGTATCATAGTAGATGAACATTTGAATGCTGTTATAGAGGATATATGTGATTATTCTTATTGCCCAATAAATAGTAATATTGTGGTAGATAATCCATTAGATTATATTCAGATTACCTATACCCACATTCCTGTAAGTGTTACTGTTGTTAATTCAAATCCTACAGTAACAATGGCCCAAGCTAATGTTCATTTATGGAGGACTAATAGATATAAGTCTTTTGTGTTATCCACAAACTTAAATGCCTTACCCAATAAAGCTCACAAATACCTCCCAAAATTTTTAGGAAATAGTGCAGTAACTGGAGAAGATCATATCAAGAGTTTTCTAAATGCAATGGATAGTCTGGAGGTTGAACATGAAGATGTAGTATTGAGATTATTTTTACAGACTTTAGAAAAAGATGCTAGAGAGTGGTTCAATACCCTTCCAAATAATGATATCCCAAACTTCACCAAAATGGAAACTGTGTTTCTAAAGAAATATGGTGAAAGGAAGAATGAACAATCACTGTTAATTGAGTTAGCCACTATGAAGAAAAAAGAGAATGAGACTGTTAGTGACTTCAACATAATATTTTCAAAGACTAGGAAAAAAATCCCTACCAACCTAAGGCCCAATGATATTCAGTCTATTTGTTTTTATAAGAATACCTTTCAAGGAGAGTTTAACTATGAGCTAAGGCAAGAAAAAACCACTACCATTGATGAATGTATGGAAAAAGCAATGGATGTAGAAAGGAATATGCTTGATAGTGGTAAAATTAAGCCTTATTATTTAGAATTCAACTTACCTAAGAGAAAACCTAAAAGAGTGGAATTTGATATACAAAGAAGAATCGAAGTTGATCCAATGGATAAATTGACTAGTCAAATGACTAAGATGTTCAATAACATGAACAATAGGTTAGCAAGAATTGAAAGGAATAATGGCAATAATGGTGAATCTTCACAAACAGAGCAACCACATGTTGACAACCATCCTCCCTTTAAGAAAAATTTCAAAAGGAATTGGGGAAACAACAATGGTTTGGAAGAAGAAAATAGAAGGAATAATGGGAACAATAATTGGAAAAACCAAGAATCTGATAGAGATCAGAATAATTTTCCTAACCCCATATCATCTGCCAATATAGTAGAAGGCTTTCCCTATTTTTTCTCTACTTGTGATGCACCTCATAACCCCGATGCATGTGGAATTCACCTAAGTGATCAACGCAATGTATATTTATATGTTGAATCAGAAGAGGATATAAGAATCAATGCTTGTTGGTCTATTGAAGATGAATCCAGAGAAAGGATGTTTTAAGAAGATATGGATAAATATGCTTCAAATAATCATCCTCAAATTTTTGTAGCTGAAGGAACTAAAATCTTGCAAAAATCACATGAATCAAGATATGACATGATGAAGCAAGGGAAATTAATTCCCACTGCTCAAGAGGTTTAAGAATTAGAGGCTACCCATACTCTAAATTTAAGGAAGAGGACTATCCTAGACCAGATAGAAAAAGCCTCTACAAGTGAAACAATAAAACAAACTTACACCAACAAAAATATCAGTAAAGAGAAAATTGATAGAATTCGCAAAAAGATTACTCCTAAAGTAATAGAATTAGAGGAAGAGATCCCAAAAGAAGAAAGTAATAAACCACTAGATATAAAGAAGATAGAATATGATGTTGGGTCAGAACTCAACAAGAAAAAGGTTAATATCACATTTGGGGAACTTATGAAAGTTCAACAGTATAAAGAACAAGTCTGCAAAGCATTTGGATTAGTGGAGCAAAAAGAAGACCCAGCTTGCCATGCTGCTAGACAAAATCAACATGATACAAGATCACCATCCTCTATCAGACTCTTTTATGTATCCTTAAGGTACAAATCGCATGAAGGAGAAAGATATGTCATCCATAACTACATGTTAGACAGTGGAGCCTCACACAATATCATGCCTAAATTAATAGTTGATCAAATGGGATTAATCTGTACTAGAGATTATGCCCCTATTTCTATAATGTATAGTAGACAAATTCCTTGTACATGGGTAATAATTGGATTGTTGGTTTTCTTGGATCAACACCCCAAAAATGGCATAGTCATGGATGTTTTAATGGTTGACGTTGACCCATTATTATCACTATTACTCAGTAGAAATTGGGCAAAATAATTGGGAGGTTCAATTCAATTGGATTGGTCCTATGCTACAATACTAATATCAGATAAGAAAAATATAATCTTACGAAGAGAACCATTTAACAAGTACTCCATATAGTTAATTCAAATAGATGAAACAATGATAAACTTAGTAAACTCTATGGAAGAAAAAGGGATGGGAGTTTACTCCATATAGCACAACCCATTCCTAGTAGAAGTACCAAAAGCAAAGAATATGGATCCAAAATTTATGAAAATGGTAGATGCTAAATCAGATAGAGTATTAACCCAAGAAATATGGACCATGTCTTTTGATGGATTTAAATCCCAATATAGAGCATGTGCAAGTGTTAATTTAACTGATATTAAAGGAAATTACCTTGGTATTCCTTACAGATTGGAATTCCCTTGCACCAATAATGTAGCTGAGTATGAAGATTTACTGTTAGGGTTAAGGAAAGCAAAATAATTAGGTATTAACTACTTTACTATAATAGAGGATGCAGAGATTATCATACAACAAATAAAAGGTAAATATCAGACTAAGCACCCTAGACTTAAGCAATATAAAAATGAGATATTAGAAGAAATTGATAAATTCTTAGCTTTCAATATCTCATATATTCCTAGAGAACAAAATCATGTTATAGATATTTTAGCTATAAATGCCTCAGGTCTAGATCACCTAGAGATAACTGTAGAATATATGGATAGATTTCCATCTATCTCACTCTATACGCCTTTTATTCCAAATAACATCATCTATATATAGGTCTTTCAAGATGATATAGATATTAAGTATTTTATGACTCTATAAAATCAATATGCAAATGTAATATATGATGAAAAAGATGAAGACAAGCTAAAAAACCAAATAGGAGAGCCATTAGAAGTAATCTAGTTGAAAACAAATAGGATAACCAAAGGATTGGTTTCTCTGGAAAGTCTATTTGATGATTTTGATAAATCTTATAAGCCTTTACACATATAAGTAATATCTGAAGATATTAATATTGGTACAATGAAAGAACCCATAGTAGTGGAAGTAGACATGGCCTTACCTACTAAAGAAAAGGCTGGATACATCAGTTTCTTAAAAAATAACAAAGAACATTTTGCTTGGACTTATGAAGACCTTAAAACCTTCAAAATACATGTAATGACACACATTATACCTTTGAAGGAAGATTCCAATCCATTTAGATAAAAATAGTGGAAGTACAATCCAATTCTACACCCAATAATGCAAAAGGAAGTACAAAAATTACTGGATTCCAAAATAATCAGAAAGGTCAGATTTTTCTCTGGGATATCCAATTTAGTACCAATCAAAAAAAGAATGGGGATACTAGAATCTATGTAAATTTTAGAAATTTAAACAAGAGTTCATTAAAATACAATTACCCATTATCCAACATGGAACAATTACTACAAGCAATAGTTGGCTCAACCAAATTGTCTCTGTTAGATGGATTTTCAGGGTACAATCAAATTTAGATAAATCTAGAAAACAGAAATAAGACAACATTCACTACACCTTGGGGCACATTTGAATATCTAAGAATACATTTTGGGTTGATGAATGCAGGTGCTACCTTTCAGAGGGTAATGTATTTTACCTTCAAAGGATTGATGTTCAAAATTGTAGTTGTGTACCTGGATGATATCATAGTATTTTCTAAAAATCCAGAAGATCATCTAGAACACTTAACTGTAGTTTTTGCTCGATGCAAGGAATTTGGAATTTATTTAAATCCCAAGAAATGCATATTTGGAACTACACAAGGAAATTTTCTAGGACATATAGTTTCAAAAAAAGGAATAAGCATTGATCTAGAAAAAATTGAAGTAATTTCTAAAATTCCTCCTCCTAGAAATTTAAAAGGAGTTAGGTCATTCTTTGGTAAAATAAATTTCATTAGAATGTTTGTTCTAGATTTTGCAGAGATTACCAAACCCATAAATGACATGGTTCAGAAAATTGGAGAAACAAAATGGATAGTAGAAAATATGGAAGCATTTAACAAGATCAAAGAAGCCATATCAACCACTCCAGCCCTAAGTTGCCCTTATTATGCAAAATATTTTAATATCTATTCATATGCATTTGAAAACTCCATTGCTATAGTGAAGACCTTAAAACCTTCAAAACAGATGTAATGACACACATTATACCTTTGAAGGAAGATTCCAATACATTTAGACAAAAATAGAGGAAGTACAATCCAATTCTACACCCAATAATGCAAAAGGAAGTACAAAAATTACTGGATTCCAAAATAATCAAAAAAGTAAGATTTTTATCTTGGATATCCAATTTAGTACCAGTCAAAAAAAGAATGGGGATACTAGAATCTGTGTAAATTTTAGAAATTTAAACAAGAGTTCATTAAAAAAAAATTACCCATTATCCAACATGGAACAATTACTACAAGCAATAGTTGGCTCAACCAGATTGTCTCTGTTAGATGGATTTTTAGGGTACAATCAAATTTAGATAAATCCAGAAAATAGAAATAAGACAACATTCACTACACCTTGGGGCACATTTGAATATCTAAGAATACCTTTTGTGTTGATGAATGTAGGTGCTACCTTTCAGAGGGCAATGTATTTTGCCTTCAAAGGATTGATGTTCAAAATTGCAGTTGTGTACCTAGATGATATCATAGTATTTTCTAAAAATCTAGAAGATCATCTAGAACACTTAACTATAGTTTTTGCTCGATGCAAGGAATTTGGAATTTATTTAAATCCCAAGAAATGCATATTTGGAACTACACAAGGAAAGTTTCTAGGACATATAGTTTCAAAAAAAGGAATAAGCATTGATCTAGAAAAATTTGAAGTAATTTCTAAAATTCCTCCTCCAAGAAATTTAAAAGGAGTTAGGTCATTCTTTGGTAAAATAAATTTCATTAGAATATTTGTTCTAGATTTTGCAGAGATTACCAAACCCATAAATGAGATGGTTCAAAAAACTGGAGAAATAAAATGGATAGTAGAAAATATGGAAGCATTTAACAAGATCAAAGAAGCCATATCAACCACTCCAACCCTAAGCTACCCTGATTATGCAAAATATTTTAATATCTATTCATATGCATTTGAACACTCCATTGCTGTAGTTATTTCACAAAAATATGATGAAAATAATGAAAGGCCAATAGCCTTTATGAGTTTAGGATTGAAAGGAGCACATCTCAAATACATTTTGCTAGAAAAATATGCTTATGTAGTCATCCAATCTTTAGAACACTTTAAAGGTATATTTGGTTCAAATAAGGTTTACTACTACATCCCTTTTATAGCAATAAAAGATATTTTTTCCCAATTAGAGCCATTAGGAAGACCAACAAGATGGATGGTAAAACTTCTATAGTATGATGCTAAATTAAAAATAGTTAAAACTATCAAAGGGAAATATTTGGTAAAGTTTAAGGCTAATAAAGAAGAAGAAAGATTTGAAAATTTTCTCAAAATAGATGAGGCATATGATGTTAGAAGGATAACTAACACCGAATGCAAATGGTATGAAGAAATTTTATCATACTTACAAACCCTGTCATTCCCTAAAGATATGTCAGCAAACAAAATGAGGTCAGTCAAGCTTTAGGCCCAAAAATATTATATACAGAATGGCATGCTATACTGGAAATACCCTGACGGAGTATTATTAGTCTGTTTATATGAAAGTGAAGTCCCAAAAATAATCAATAAATTTCATGATGGTTTCTATGGGGGTCATTTTGCTCGAAGAGCGACAACTAATAAAATTATGAGAGCAAGATATTATTGGCCTTCCATTTTAAGGATGTATATAAATATATTAGGAACTATCATAATTGCCAAGTTTTTATAGGAAATAAGTAGCTGGCAACCATGCCCCTCAAGCCAGTACTCATTAAAACACCATTCACCCAATGGGAAATTGATTTAATTGGAGAGATCAATCCTAATTCATCTATTCAGCACAAGTGGACCATAACTGCAATATATTACTTTACAAAGTGGGTAGAAGCTGCACCCCTAAAGACATATACTACTACCACTATCATAAAGTTTTTGGAAGAAAACATTCTGACCAGGTTTGGAGTTGCTCAAAAACTAGTTACAGATAATACACAATATTTTATTTCATATGAAATAGAATTTTGTGATGAATATGGAATTGAACTATCCCATTTCGCTAATTATTACCCTCAAGGAAATGACCTAGATGAGTCATAAAATAAGAATGTAATAACCAAAATAAAAAGGTCATTAGGTAAGAACAAAAGAGGATGGGATAATGAACTTAAATTTTCTCTATGGGCTAATAGGTTGTCTGTCAAAAGAAACACAAGAATAACCCCCTATAAGATGGTTTATGGAGAAAAAGCCTTATTACCTTCAAAAATAAAAAAAATAGCACTTTCTATATTATTGCAAGACCATGAAAACCCTAATACCATACAGAGAAGACTTGACCAAATTGTACTATTGAAAGAACAAAGAAGAGAGACCCTTAATAGAATGATGGAACAAACCCAAAAAACCATGAAATAATTTAATAAGAAAGCCAAGGGTACTCATTTTTCTCAAGGAGATGTAGTCATATATTGGGATCCTAAAAATGATAAACATGGTGAAAAGGGTAAATTCGAACCCAAATGGATTGGCCCATACCAAATAGACCATGTTATAGGGTAGAATACTTACAAGTTGTAGAATTTGCAGGGAGAAATAATGGCTATCCCTATTAATGTCCAACACCTCAAAATGTACAGTATGAAGATAGGAGTATGAAGTGAAGGGTACGAATATAGGGGTATGAAGATAGGAGTATGAAGATAGGAGTACAAATATAAGGATATGAAGTGAGGGGTATGAAATAGGGGTATGAAGTGAGCAGTATGAAGTGAGGGGTATTAATATAGGGGTATGAAATAAGGGATATGAAGATAGGGGTATGAAGATAGGGGTGTTTTTTTTTTTAAATAGGGTTTGGTAAGTATTCAATTAGATAGGGGTTTGGAATATTAATTGATTAAAGAAGTTATGTTTGTAAGTATCCATGAAATTAAGGGTAAACCCTACACCCTAAACCCCAAACCCTAAACCCTAAACCCATAATCTGTAATTGATTATGAAGATAGTGGTATGAAGTGAGGGGTATGAAGTGAGAGGTATGAAGATAAGGGTATGAAGTGAGGGGTATGAATATAGGTGTATGAAGTGAGGGGTAGGAAGTGAGGGTTATGAAGTGAGCGATATGAAGATAGGGTATTTTTTTTTTTTAAATTAGGGTTTGGTAAGTCTTAAATTAGATAGAGGTTTGGGACCTTAATTGATTAAAGAAGTGGTTTTTGTAATTTATTATGAAGTTAGGGGTAGTTAAAACCTAAAACCAAACCCTAAACACTAAACCCTAAACCCTAAACCCCTAATTTATTATGAAGATAGAGATATTAAGTGAGGGTTATGAAGATAGGATTATGAAGATAGGGGTATGAAGCAAGGGGTATGAAGATAGGGGTATGAATTGAGGGGTATAAATATAGGGGTATGAAGTGAGGGGTATGAAGATAGGGGTATGAAGTGAGAGGTATGAAGTGGTTTTTATAAGTATTCTTTAAGTTAGGGGTAATTAGGGGTATGAAGATAGGGGTATTAAGATAGGGGTATGAAGTGAGGGGTATGAATATAGGGGTATTTTTTAAAAAATTGGGGTTTGGTAAATATTTTATTAGATAAGGTTTTGGGACCTTAATTGATTAAATAAGTTGTTTTTTTATGTATTCATGAAATTAGAGGTAATTAAGGGGTATGAAATAAAGGCTATGAATATAGGGGTATGCAGCTAGGGATATGAAGTGAGGGTTATGAATATAGGGGTATGAAGATAGGGAAATAGGGGTATGAAGTGAGGATTATGAAGTGAGGGGTATGAAGATAGGGGTATGAATATAGGAGTATGAAGATAGGGATATGAAATGAGGGGTATGAATATAGGGGTATGAAGATATGGGTATGAAAATAGGGGTATGAAGTAAGTGGTATTAAGTGAGGGTTATGAAGTGAGGGGTGTGAAGATAGGGGTATGAAGTGAGGGGTGTGAAGATAGGGGTATAAAGTGAGGGGTATGAAGATAGGGGTATGAAGTTAGAGGTATTAAGTGAGGGGTATGAAGATAGGGGTATTATTTTTCTAAAAATTAGTATTTGGTAAGTATTCAATTAGATAGGGTTTTGAGACCTTAATTGAATAAATAAGTAGTTTTTGAAAGTATTCATAAAGTTAGGGGTAATTAAACCCTAAATCCTAAAACCTAAACCCAAAAATATAAACTCTAAACCC
Organism: Wollemia nobilis; assembly: GCA_028583015.1. Lineage (NCBI taxonomy): Eukaryota > Viridiplantae > Streptophyta > Pinopsida > Araucariales > Araucariaceae > Wollemia > Wollemia nobilis. Next base: position 4,890,716 of record JAQPPZ010016831.1, read on the forward strand.
TAAAACCTTAATTTATTATGAAGTTAAAGGTATGGAGTGAGGGGTATGAAGATAGGGGAATGAAGTGAGGGTTATGAAGTGAGGGGTATGAAGATAGGGGTATGATGCAAGGGGTATGAAGTGAGGGGTATGAATATAGGGGTATGAAGTGAGGAGTATGAAGATAAGAGTATGAATATAGGGATATGGTATGAGGGGTGCGAAGATATGGGTATGAAGTAAGGGCTATGAAGTGAGGGGTATGAATATAAGGGTATGAAGTGAGGGGTATGAAGTGAAGGGTATGAATATAGGGGTATGAAGTAAGTGGATGAAGTGAGGGATATGAAGTGAGGGGTATCAATATACGGGTATGAAGTGAGAGGTATGAAGATAGGGGTATTTGGTTTTGAAAAATTAGGGTTTGGTAAGTGTTCAATTAGATAGGGGTTTGTGACCTAAATTGTTTAAAAAAATTGTTTTTGTAAGTATTCATGAAGTTAGGGGTAATTAAACCCTAAAACCTAAACCCCAAAAGCTAAATCCTAAACCCTTTACTAATTATGAAGATAAGGGTATGATGTGAGGGGTATGAAGATAGGATTATGAAGTTAGAGGTATGAAGTGAGCGATATGAATATAGGGGTACGAAGTAAGGGGTATGAAGTGAGGTGTAGGAAGATAGGGTTATGAAGATATGGATCTTAAGATAGGGGTATGATATCTCAATGTGATCATCCGTAAGAGGCCTCTAGTGTGTGTGCTCTATGCAAGCAACTTTATGGATACAATATCCTTCAGAATGATTTGCCATGCTCTTACCTTTTTTTGTGAAGATGACATTTGCAGTAGGCTATAGTCTGTACTGTGTGCCATCATATGAAGACGGTGCATACAAACCATGGGAACTCTTAGAGCATTCTACATGTTCCCTAGTAGTCCTAATGGTTCTTCCACTACACTCACTCATAGTGCAAGAGGGTGGAGTGGAAGGCTTATATCCTAAGTGATCAAGGAATATCTCTAGACCATCTAATTATTTGGAATGCCATAATTGATGTGGAGGTGTACCATTGACTCCCACATTGGATATATCAATAGTGATCCTATAAGATTCACTTTTGGCAGGAGTCTGAATAGGCCTACACTCAGAAGCAGACCTATCTACTTGACCCAAATTGGGCAAATCCATAGTCTGTCCATGCTCTGAATGTGGAGGCCTTGAGCCTCTTATAGACCTAGGATGTAGGGGTACCAAATTTGGTCCCCTAAATGACAAACTCTTTGGCTAATTCCATGGATGCATGTGGCGTACGATCTCGATAATGGCCTCCAAGTGGAGGACCTCCATGCTAAGACTCTTCATGCTTTGTCCTATGTCTTGAGGAGTGTATGGAAGCTCATCTATTTATGGTAAAATTAATAGTTTCCCCTCATGTTGAGTTATCCCCTCTCATGCTCGCTAAACGTTGTTTGGGAGGATCTTGTGGGTGAGGGCTTGGCACGTACTTTTGTGCATTTGGTGGAGCTTGGTCATTGACATCGAGTTTATGCCCATGTCGACTGCTCCATGTAACCACCATATTGTACCCATATTGTACCCTATGTCTAAATTCAAGTTTTATTAAGCAAACAAGGTATACAATGATGATTATATTTTATTAAGTTTTATTTGTGAGCCCTAAACTATTTGATGTTGTTTTCAATTTTGTTGCATATGTATAGAAACTCTCATTGTGTTTTGTAAAGCGTTGAATGATATTCTTAGTTTAATTGACTTTCACCAGTATACTTGCAACTCGACAACCTGGTCATAAACCCAGGCCATGTAAATCCCCCAGAATGTGGTAATGAAATTCCACACTCAGGCAAGGAGCACCGGTCCTACCAGATCCTCACCTAATTTCACCCAATCAGCATCATACCCTCCAAAGAGAATTACATGCAAAAGTTTTGAGCTACGAATCGCTGTTGGGTCCAATGTTTGTCTAGAACAATAAGGACCATGGGAGTTATGTCAACGGATGGAAATAACTACTACTATAATTGAACCCTACTAGTGGTTGGATATAACTTCCAACTTAGTAGCATTTACTATGAAACATGGTGTGTGTGGGTTCCTTTTAATTAAGCATAAAATAAAGATGCATCAATCAACACTCATGATATTTCTCTAAATGAAATGCAAAAAAGGAATGCTTAAGATTCATAAATATGCATGACTAATCTACATGATGTTTCGAGAATGCATACTAATGATGAAAATGACCTCTAATTGGGCCTCAAATAAGCAAAACCAACACACCAAGATATTTTAGCATGCTGGAGTCTAGGGTGGACTGCACTCAGAGGTCCGTTGTTCCTAGTAGTGCCTAATGAAAGCCTAAAATAGTAAAACCTAAGGACCTAATGAATTCATCCTTTTTCATTTCTTGTCCTAATTAGCTTATCATTTTAGGTGTTCTAGAAAAATACAGATAGAAAACACAAACACAAAAAATTATAGGGGGGCCTACCTCAAGTCCACATCTGATGTAGATTTTTCTTTCTATTCTATGATTGGTCTATTGCTAACCGTGGCTCTGTGGTGCAACTACTACTATTGCCCATGGCTATCTACCACATCAAAAAATTTTGACTATGGTTGTCAACCACGCCGAGTTCCTGCCATTAGAAATAGAGAAACAGTCAGAATCTAAAGCTACAAAATGTGGAGTCCCATCATGATCGTCTTTTGTACAACCCAAAAAGGCTTACACCTAACGATCCTATTGCAAAAATTAAAACAAGAATACAAAATGTGCATACAAGAAAATGACAAAAAATTGACAAGAAAAATATGCTTTATTCCATTATGTTTACGGTCAAATTCAAGTTACAAATACATCCCTCTTAGGGATAATCATTTTGATACAATAGTTACAATAGGATGTAATGTTCCCCTCGCAAGAGTAGGTGTGATTTCTAGGTGCCTTTGAGGATGACACAAACTGCTCTAGGGTGTTGATGACCCTCTTCTACATGATTGGAGGGGATTGAATTCTTTGGCTCCTTTAAATATTTATTCCATATGGTCAGGAAACAACACAACATAATTAAACACAAAGGAGGCCTCTCTTGATGAGGCTTTTAAAATTCATTATGCTAAAATATGACATAATAGCAAGAAATCAATAAAGTGAATATGAACATGCTAATATGCCTAAATCATGATAACTGATCATTAGAAACACAAAAGAGACTATGATGCATCTATTTAAACTCCTAACTAGCAAATTAAAAACATGGAAGCATGAAAAAAATTCATTATTCCTAAACTACCATAATGAAAGGAAATTGCAATTAACTCCTATTTCATCGGTCAAAAGTCTCTAAAAAATTGAATTAAACCTACAACATGAATAGTCTGATATAATTAACTGAACTATAGAAATGAAGACAAGAGAATTAGTGATCACCTGCTAAATATGGTTCTGTCGAGTGGTGGGGACTGTTCACCATAACTGATAGCCATGACAGAGCTTTGAATAGATTTGCCCTCCAAATTAGGGTCAGATCTCTGATCCTCCTTGCCAAATTGATGGTCAAGGATCGCCTTGATGTCCTCTGATAGGTTTGGTAGTTGAATTGGTTAAATAGTGCAAATATTGCATGATTTTGTATTTCTTGGCTCTCCTATCCTCCTAAGGCCTCCATAGCTTGATTTTGAGACTTGGTTGGTAAAAGTGTGGCAAAATCTCTTTTAATGCACTAAGGTGAGTGATCAATTTGATAGGGCTTCACCTTTTAAAATCTCCTATGCTTTCTCTCTCTTTTTCCCAATTTGAAGAGGGTACTTATAGGATTTCCTAGGGTCTATGGGTGGCTTCATAGATAAGCCAAGATCAAGAATCAGTTGCTAAAGCATTTGGATGGAAACTTCTAGAGTATTATATGCCATTAAAAATCAAATTCTCGAAGGAATGACCATTGCAACTAATTTTGGGTTGGATGAAGGCCAACTAAACTTCAGTCCTAACTATGGTTGACAAGTGTGGTTAGCTCTGCCAACCGTGGGTGTCAGCAGTGGTTAAGACTGAATAAGCCAAGGAGCCCAAATTGAGTGGTTAGAACCACTGTTATATCTTGGAAACTGTCCAATATCTTCCATATGGTCTTCTAGCATGTCCCATATGAGTAGTCAGCTCGACATAATGCATTTTACATGTCTACATAAGTATTCATGAAGTTAGGGGTAATTCAAATCTAAACTCTAAACCCTAAATCCTAAACCCCAAACCCTAAATTCTAAACCCTTAATTGATTATGATGATAGGGGTATGAAGTGAGGGGTATGAAGATAGGGGTATGAAGATAGGGGTATGAATATAGGGGTCTGAAGTGAGGGGTATGAGAAAAGGGGTATGAAGAGTTTTTTTTGACAAATTGAGGCTTGGTAAGTATTCAGTTAGATAGGGGTTTGGGACATTTATTGATTAAAGAAGTGGTTTTTGTAAGTATTCATGAAGTTAGGGGTAATTAAATCCTAAACCCTAAACCTTAAAACCTAAACCCTAAACCCTAAATCCTTAATTAATTATGAAGTGAGGGATATAAAGTGAGGGGTATAAAGATAGGGGTATGAAGTTAGGGATATGAAGTGAGGGATATGAATATAGAGGTATGAATATAAGGGTATGAAGTTAGGGGTATGAAGATAGGGGTATGAAGTGATGGATATGAAGTGAGGCGTATGAAGTGAGGGGTATCAAGATAGGGGTATGGAGTGAGAGGTACAAATATATGGGTATGAAGTGAGGGATATGAAGATAGGGGTATTTATTTTTTTAAAATTAGTGTTTGGTAAGTATTCAATTAGATAGGGTCTTGGGACCTTAATTGATTAAATAAGTGGTTTTTCTAAGTATTCATGAAGTTAGGGGTAATTATACCCTAAACCCCAAACCCTAAACTCTTGATTGACTATGAAGATAAGGTTATGAAGATAGGATTATGAAGTTAGAGGTATGAAGTGAGGGGTATGAAGATAAGGGTATGAAGTTATGGTTATGAAGTGAGAGGTATGAAGATAAGGGTATGAAGTGAGGGGTATGAAGATAGGGGTATGAAGATAGGGATCTTAAGATAGGGGTATGAAGATAGAGGTTTGTTTTGAAATATTAGGGTTTGATAAGTATTCAATTAGATAGGGGTTTGGGACTTTAATTAATTAAATAAGTGTTTTTATAAGTATTCATGAAGTTAGGAGTATTTAGACCCTAAACCATAAACCCTAAACACTAAACCCTAAACCCCAAAATCTAAACCTTTAATTGATTATAAAGATAGGGGTATGAAGTGAGGGTTATAAAGTGAGAGGTATGAAGATAAGGGTACGAAGTGAGGGGTATGAATATAGGGGAATGAAGTGAGGGGTATGAAGATAGGATAATATATATTTTTTTAAATTAGAGTTTGGTAAGTATTCAATTAGATAGAGGTTTGGGACCTTAATTTATTAAAGAAGTGGTTTTTATAATTATTCATGAAGTTAGGGGTAATTAAAACCTAAACCTTAAACCCAAACTTGAAACCCTAAACCCTTAATTGATTATGAAGATACATATATGAAATGAGGGGTATGAAGATAGGGCTATGAAGGGAGGGGCATGAATATAGGGGTATGAAGTGATGGGTATGAAGATAGCGATATGAAGTGAGGGGTATTGTTGTGGTCATTCCACAACTAGCCCCAAATAATTGGGGACCCACCTTTTAATTTTTGTGTTTGGGTGTTTTTGTTTTATTTTGAGTGTCTAGTGGATTGGTTAGGTTCCTCCTTGTTTTTTTTATTCTTTTGGTTAATTTTAATGTTTTGAATTAAATCAATTCAAACATTTAAAATTAATTAAATAAAATTTAAAATAAAAAAGAAATCAAGTAAAATAAAAAAAAGATTATATATATATATAGTAAATAAATAAAAAAGTAAAAACAATAAAATATAAATAAAAAGAAAAAGGAGTGAATGAAGCCATGGTGCTTCATTCACCACATTTTAGTTCACGTTTTTAAATAGTTTAAATTTAATATTTTTTTCTTTTTGTTTCTTTTTTTAATAGTTTAACTTTATGCTTTTAGTATAGTTTAGTTTGTTTTTTTTTAAAAGCTAATTCATGTGTTTGTTTTATGTGCAGGTAAGAATAATCCAAGTGGTAGTTTAAATTTAATATTATTTTTCTTTTTGTTTCCTTTTTTAATAGTTTAACTTTATGCTTTTAGTATAGTGTAGTTTTGATTTTTTTAAGTTTGTTTTTTTTTAAAAGCTAATTCACGTGTTTGTTTTATGTGCAGGTAAGAATAATCCAAGTGGTGGCTAAAATAAAGGAATAAAAGAATGTGTTATGGAAAAGAACGTGGAGCACATGCAAATAAGCCATTTGAGGGAAAACAAAAGACTTTGGAAAATGAAAGTGCAAGAGAAGCCAAACAGAAAATAAAGAAAATAGATAGTCAAGAAATATGGAAATGAAGGGGCAAATGATTTTTCTTTAAAAATAGCAAAAAATGCGATTTGAAGGGCTGGATATTTTGGGATTTTTTCGAAGGAGGAAGGCATACTGTTGGGCCGATTTTCACCATTTGGATGCCAAATTTGGGCATTTTTTTTCTGCATTGTAATGGAATATTGAATAACTTTTTTTAGCAACTAATTGGAAATGTCTTTTTATGCATTTTTTTATGGTTAACTTGATTTTGTTTTCAGTTTATTGCACCATTTTCCTTTGAATCTTGCACTGTATTAGATTTTGATCGCTTTAATTCGGGTCACTCTAATACTAGTTTTATGCAGAATACTAATGCTTGCAGGGTCTGTCGAGAAATTCAGGGTTGAAGCTTTTCTATTTTTTAATTTTTAATTTTGCTAACTTTCTTTTTGCTAATTTTTTTTTAAAATTTTCAGAGATTAAAATAAAAATAAAAAAAATTAAAATGATAAAAATAATTACATGGCTGTGAAGAATGATGTAAAATCTATCATACACAACAAATTCAGATTCATTCCGAGGCCATTTTGATTTTATACAAATTTTTGAAAATGGTTGTTTGATGCAGATTTTATAATTTCGAAATTTCATTTTTTCACATCTTGGAGTCAAATCAGATTTTTTCAGCTTCATATTTTTTATTTGCAAGCATAAAATAAACTTTCCTTCATGAAAATTTCAATTTCATCGAAGGGGATTAATTTTATGGCATTTCATAAGCTATCTTTTTTGTGACCATTAATGCACCTATCTTTATGAAAATTCCAATTTCATTAAAGAGAGGTGATTTTATATGTTACATTAAAAGGCTATTGTTTTAACACATTAAATTATTATTCTTTATAAAAATTATTTCATTAAAGAAAGATAATTAAATGACATTTTAAAGGCTATATTTCAAGGCTATAAATAATTATCTCTTTTTTAAAATTGATTTCACCAAAGAGGAATAATTTATTATTCATGTCAAAGGCTATCTTTATGTTCATGATAAGAAGCTACATTTAAGGAACCTATTCATCATTTCGGATTCACATTCATAGATAGATTTTAATCTTTACTTTCATGTTTAAAGTAGGATTTAATGCAAGGTAAAGCTTGATTAAAATCCACTTAATAAGAGAAGATAAAATCTACCTTAAAATATTCAAGATAAAAGGAACTAAGGCACTACATCGTGGTCATATGAGGGCCAATTCACACTTATTTTTATTTTGGTTTCATGAACAATTATTAAAGTAGCATGGTAAAATAAACTAACACATGCCCCTTGTTTATAGTTACTTGCAATCACTAAGGTGTTCCTAGCGTTGAATTGATATATCTTGATTGAGATTACTAATACACATATGCAATTGCTAATATAGCGGAGACCTTGGAGAAGTTGTTTGTTAAACTTATTTTGCAAGAGAGGGATTTGAGATCAAAACCCTAAGGGAGAGTGTAATTTCACAATTGGGTGAAAATACCACTCAACAAGTATGAATACAGGGGTATGAAGATAGGGGGTATGATTATAGGGCTATGAATATAGGGTTTTTTTATTTAAAAAATTAGGGTTTGGTAAGTATTCAATTAGATAGGGGTTTGGGGCCTTAATTGATTAAAAAAGTGGTTTTTGTAAGTATTCATGAAGTTAGGGGTAATTAGGGGTTTGAAGATAGGAGTATTAAGATAGGAGTACGAAGTGAGGGGTATGAAGATATATGTCTGAAGATAGAGGTATTTTTAAAAAAATTAGGGTTTGGTAAATATTTAATTAGATAGGTATTTGGGACCTTAATTGATTAAATAAGTGGTTTTTTTAAGTATTAATGAAGTTAGATGTAACTAAGAAATGTGAAATGAGGGGTATGAATATAAGGGTATGGATATAGGGGTATGAACTGAGGGGTATGAAGATAGGGGATAGGAGTATGAAGTGAGGAGTATGAAGTGAGGGGTATGAATATAGGAGTACGAATATAGGGGTATAAAGTGAGGGATATGAATATAGTGGCATGAATATAAGTGTATAAAGTTAGGGGTATGAAGATAGTGGTGTGAAGTGAGTGGTGTGAAGTGAGGGGTATGAAGTGAGGGATGTGAAGATAGGGGTATGAAGTGAGGAGTGTGAGGATAGGGGTATGAAGTGAGAGATATGAAAATAGAGGTATGAAGTGAGGGGTATGAAGATAGGGATATTTGTTTTGAAAAATTAGAATTTTATAAGTATTCAATTAGATAGGGGTTTGCAATTTTAATTGATTAAAGAAGTGGTTTTTGTAAGTATTTATGAAGTTAAGGGTAACTAAATCCTAACCCCTAAACCCTAAACAAAAAACTCTAAATCTAAACCCTAAACCCTTAATTTATTATGAATTTAGGGGTATGAAGTGAGGGATATGAATATAGAGGTATGAAGATAGGGGTACGAAGTGAGGGGTATGAAGATAGGGGTATGATTTGAAGGGTACGAATATAGGGGTATAAAGTAATGGGTATAAAGTGAGGCGTATGAATATAGGGGTATGAAGTTAGGGGTATAAAGTGAAGGTAATGAATATAGAGGTATGCAGTTAGGGGTATGAAGATAGGGGTATGAAGTGAGGGGTATGAAGATAGGGGTATTTTATTTTAAAAAATTAAGGTTTGGTAAGTATTCAATTAGATAGGGGTTTGAGACCTTAATTGATTAAATAAGTGGTTTTTATAAGTATTCATGAAGTTAGGGGTAATTAAACCCTAAATACCAAACCCTAAACCCTAAAAGCTAAACCCTAAACCCTTGATTAATTATGATAATAAGGGTATGATGTTAGGGGTATGATGTTAGAGGTATGAAGATAGGGGTATGATGTTAGGGGTATGAAGATATGATTATGAAGTTAGAGGTATGAAGTAAGGTGTATGAAGATAGGGATATGAAGTGAAGGGTGTGAAGTGAGGGGTATGAAGATAGGGGTATGAAGTAAGGGGTATGAAGTGAGGTGTATGAAGATAGGGGTGTGAATATAGGGGTATGCAGATAGGGATATTAAGATAGGGGTATGAAGATAGAGGTTTTAATGAAAAATTAAGATTTGGTAAGTATTCAATTAAATAGGGGTTTGAGACATTAATTAATTAAATAAGTATTTTTTATAAGTATTCATGAATTTGGAGGTAATTAAACCCTAAACCCCAAAAATTAAACCCTAAACCCTTAATTATTATGAATATGGGGTATGAAGTGAGGGATATGAAGTGAGGAGTATGAAGATAGGGGTATGAGGATAGCAGTATGAAGTGAGGGGTATGAAGTGGGGTATGAAGATAGAGGTATGAAGCGAGGGGTATGACGTGAGGGGTATGAAGATAGGGATATAAAGTGAGTAGTATGAAGATATGGGTATGACGATAAAAGTATGAAGATAGGGATATGAAGTGAGGGGTATGAAGTGAGGGGTATGAAGATAGGGATATGAAGATAGGGGTTTTAAGTGAGGGGTATGAAGATAGGTTTTATGAATATAGGGTATGAAGATAGGGGTATGAAGTGAAGGGTATAAAGTTAGGGGTATGAAGATAGGGGTATGCAGTTATGGATATGAAGATAGGGGTATTTTTTAAATTAGGGTTTGGTAAGTATTCAATTAGATAGGGTTTTGAGACCTTAATTGATTAAAAATTTGGTTTTTGTAAGTATTCATGAAGTTAGGGGTAATTAAACCCTAAACCCTAAAATTTCAATCCTAAATTCTAAACACTAAACCCTAAGACCTTAATTTATTATGAAGATAGTGTTATGAAGTGAAGGGTATGAAGATAGGGGTATAAAATGAGGGGTATGAAGTGATGGGTATGAAGATAGGGGTATTTTTTTTTAAACTAGGGTTTGGAAAGTATTCAATTAGATAGGGGTTTGGGACCTTAATTTTTTAAAGATGTTTTTATTAGTATTCATGAAGTTAAGGGTAATTTAACCCTAAACCCTAAATCCAAAAACTAAACCCTAAAACCTTAATTGATTATGAAGATAGGGGTATGAAGTGAGGGGTATGAAGATAGGGTATTTTTGTTTTTTAATTAGGGTTTGGTAATTATTCAATTAGATAGGGGTTTGGGATATTAATTAATTAAAGAAGTTATTTTTGTAATTATTCATGAAGTTAGGAGTAATTAAACCCTTAAACATAACCCTAAACCCTAAACCCTTAATTGATTATGAAGATAGGGGTATGTAGTGAGTGGTATTAAGTGAGGGGTATGAAGATAGGGGTATGTAGATAGGGGTATGAAGTGAGGGGTATGAATATAGGTGTATTCATATAAGGGTATGAAGTGAGGTGTATGAAGATAGGGGGATAGGGGTATGAAGTGAGGAGTATTAAGTGAAGGGTATGAATATAGTGGTATGAAGATAGGGGTATGAAGTGAGGGGTATGAAGATAAGGGTATGAATATAGGGGTATAAAGTGAGGGGTATGAATATAGGGGTATAAAAATATGGGTATGAGGTGAGTGGTATGAAGTGAGGGGAATGAAGTGAGGGGTGTTAAGATAGGGGTATGAAGTGAGGGATGTGAAGATAGGTGTATGAAGTGAGGGGTATGAAGATAGGGGTATGAAGTGAGGGGTATGAAGATAGGGGTATTTTAAAAAAAAATATGGTTTGGTAAGTATTCAATTAGATAGGGGTTTTGAACTGTAATTATTAAAGAAGTGGTTTTTGTAAGTATTCATGAAGTTAGGAGTAATTAAACCCTAAACCCTAAACCCTAAACCCCAAACTGTAAACTCTAAACCCTAAACCCTTAATTAATTATGAAGTTAGAGGTATGATGTGAGTGGTATGAAGATAGTGCTATGAAGATAGGGGTATGAAGTGAGGGTTATGAAGATAGGGGTATGAATATAGGGGTATGAAATTAGGGGTAGAAATATAGGGGTGGGAAGACAAGGATATGATATGAGGGGTATGAACATAGGGGTATGAAGTAAGGGGTATGAAGTAAGGGATATGAAGTAAGGGATATGAAGATAGGGATATGAAGATAGGGGTATGAAGTGAGGGGTATGAAGTGAAGGGTATTAAGTTAGGGGTATGAATATAGGGGCATGAAGTGAGGGGTATGAATTAAGGGGAATGACTATAGGGGTATGAAGTGAGGGGTATGAAGATAGGGGTGTGAATATAGGGATAGTTTTATTTGAAAAATTAGGGTTTGGTAATAATTCAATTAGATATGGGTTTAGGACCTTAATTGATTAAGAAAGTGGTTTTTGTATGTATTCATAAAGTTAGGGGTAATTAAACCCTAAAATCTAAACCATAAACCCTAAACACAAAACCTTAAACCCTAAACCCTTAATTGATTATCAATATAGAGGTATGAAGTAAGTGGTATTGAGGAGTATGAAGATAGGGGTATTAAGTGAGGGGTATGAATAGTGGGGTATGAAGTGAGGGATATGAAGATAGGTGTATGAAGATAGGGGTATGAAGTGAGGTGTTTAATGTGATGGGTATGAAGTGAGGGGTTTGAAGATAGGGGTATGAAAATAAGGGTATGAATACATCAGTATGAAGATAGGGGTATGAAGTGAGGGGTATGAAGATAGGGGTATGAAGATAAGGATATGAAGATATGGGTATGAAGTGAGGGGTATGAAGATAGAGGTATTTAAAAAAAAATAGGGTTTGGTAAGTATTTAATTAGATAGTGGTTTGGAACCTTAATCGATTAAAGAAGTGGTTTTTGTAACTATTCATGAAGTGAGGGTTATGAAGTGAGGGGTATGAAGATAGGGGTATGAAGTAAGGGGTATGAAGTTAGGGGTATGAATATAGGGGTATGAATATAGGGTTATGAAGTGAGGGGTATGAATATAGGGGTATGAAGATAGAGGTATGAATATAGGGGTATGAAGTGAGGCGTATGAAGTGTGGAGTATGAATTGAGGGCTATGAATTAAGGGGTATGAAGTGAGAGGTATGAATTGAGGGGTAAGAATATAAGGATATGGAATAAGGGGTATAAATATAGGGGTATTTTTTTGAAAAATTAGAGTTTGGTAAGTATTTAATTAGATAGCGACTTGGGATATTAACTGATTAAAGAAGTGATTTTTGTAAGTATTCAAGAGATTAGGGGTAATTATAACCTAAACCCTAAACCTAAAACCCCTTAATTTATTATGAATATAGAGGTATGAAGTTAGGGGTAATTAAAACCTAAACCCTAAACACTAAAACGTAAACCCTTAATTGATTATGAAGATAGTGGTATGAAGTGAGGGTTATGAAGTGAGGGGTATGAAGATAAGGATATGAAGATAGGGGTATGAAGATAGGGGTATGAAGTGAGAGGTATGAAGTGAGGGGTATGAATTAAGGGGTATGACGATACAGGTATGAAGTGAGGGGTATGAATTTAGTGGTATGAAGATAGGGGTATTTTTTTAAAAAAAATTAGGTTTTGGTAAGTATTCAATTAGATAAGGGTTTGGGACTTTAATTGATTAAAGAAGTGGTTTTTGTAAATATTCATGAATTTAGGGGTAATTAAACCCTAATCCATAAACCCTAAACCCTTAATTTATTATGAAGATAGGGGTATGAAGTGAGGTGAGAGGTATGAAGATAAGGGTATGAAGTGAGGGGTATGAAGATAGGGGTATGAAGTGAGGGGTATGAAGATAGGGGTATTTTTTTTGAAAAATTAGGGTTTGGTAAGTATTCAATTAGATAGAGGTTTGGGACATTGATTGATTAAAGAAGTAGATTTTGTAATTATTCATGAAGTTAGGGGTAATTAAAACCTAAAACCTAAACCCTAAACCCAAACTCTAAACCCTAAACCCTTAATTGATTATGAAGATAGATATATGAAGTGAGAGGTATGCAGATAGGGTTTGAAGATAGGGGTATGAAGATAGGGGTATGTATATAGGGGTATGAATATAGGGTTTTTTTTTAAATTAACATTTGGTAAGTATTCAATTAGATAGGGGTTTTGGACCTTAATTGATTAAATAAGTGGTTTTCATAAGTATTCATGAAGTTAGGGGTAATTAGGGGATTGAAGATGGGGGTATAAAGTGAGGCGATTGAAGATATGGGTATGAATATAGTTTTTTTTTTAATTAGGATTTGGTAAGTATTCAATTAGATAGGGTTTTGGGACCTCAATTGATTAAATAAGTGGTTTTTTTAAGTATTCATGAAGTTAGAGGTAATTAAGGGGTATGAATATAGGGGTATACATATTGGGGTATGAAATGAGGGGTATGAAGATAGGTGTATGAAGATAGGAGGATAGGGATATGAAGTGAGGGGTAAGAACTGAGGGCTATGAAGATAGGAGTATGAAGATAGGGGTATGAAGTGAGGGGTATCAAGGGAGGGGTGTGAAGATAGGGATGAACTAAGAGGTGTTAAGATAGGGGTATTAAGATAGGGGTATGAAGTGAGGGGTATGAAGCGAGGGATATGAATATAAGGGTATAAGATAGGGGTATGACGATAGGGTTATGAAGTGAGGTGTATGAAGATAGAGGTATGAAGTGGGGGTATTAAGAGAGGGGTATGAAATGAGGGATATGAAGATAAGAGTATGAAGTGAGGGGTATGAAGATAGGGGTATGAATATAAGAGTACTAATATAGGGAGATGAAGTTAGAGGTATGAAGTGAGGGGTATGAAAATAGGGGTATGAAGTGAGGGGTATGAAAATAGGGGTGTGAAGTGAGAAGTATGAAGATATGGGTATTAAGCGAGGGGTATGAAGTGAGGGGTATGAAGATAGGAGTATGAAGTGAAGGGTATCAAGATAGGGGTATGAATATAGGAGTACAAATATAGGGATATGAATTTAGGGGTATGAAGTGAGGGGTATGAAGATAGGGGTATAAAGTGAGAAGTACGAAGGGGTATGAAGATCTATAGACACCTAAAACATGCATCATGTCGATGGTGACTACTCATATGGACATGCTACAAGACCATATGGAAGATCTTGGATAGACTCCAAGATAGAGCAGTGGTTCTAACCACTCAATTTGGGCTCCTTGGCCTATTCAGTCTGAACCATAGCTGAGACCTATGGTCTATAGTCTGAACCATGGCTGACACCTATGGTTTATAGTCTGGACCGTAGCTGTCACCTATGGTCTTAACTGAAGTTCAGTTGGCCTTCATCCGAGCCAAATCAGTTTGAACGGCCATTTGATCTAGAAGAAGGTGGTTAAAGGATGGAAGCTTCCAATCCAACTATCCTAACCACCCCTTCTTGTTCTTGGCTTCTCCATGAAGCCACCCCTAGCCCTTGGGTAGTCCTATAAATACCCCTTCAAATTAGGGCAAGATATATGATGAAGCATTGGAGATTAGAGCAGCGAAGCCCTGTCGGATTGTGGACTCACTTGAGTGCACTAAGAGAGAGATTTGTTGCTATCACTTTGCTAACTCAAGCATCATGACAAATTGTGCCATGGATGCCCTAAGGAGCTAGAATGCCAAGAAATGCTAATTTGGGCAAACGGAGGCCCTATCGAGCAATTCAACTACCAAATCTATCAGAGGACACTGAGGCGACCCTTGATCATCAATTTGACAAGGAGGATCAATCCCACAACCCCTAGATTTGGAGGGCAAAACTACTTGGTTGCTCACCATGGCTTTTAGCCATGGTTTACAGTGTAGACCGCTCATCCGAGCTATGGTTTGCAATAGGTATAAGATCCCCTTACTATTCCTTTTACAGTATGCTTAGCTAGGTTAGATTAATCATTTTAGTACTTGATTTGGTAGTTTAGAGACTCTGACTGATCGAATTAAGGATTTGATTAGATTTACTTCATTTTAGCAAGTAGGGCATAATTAGTTTCTTTTCATGCTAACATGCTTCATTTCATACATTTGATCCATTAGATTGATAGTTGTAGTCCTTATTTACATATTTCTAACAATATTTATGAGAATTGCTTATGTTTAGCATGGTTTATCCACTTTCTTGATTTCATGTTGCTATGCTATCTTTGTGTATATTCTCTTTAAAGGGCCTCATCATGAGAGGCTTCATATGCTTTTAATACTTTTGTGTTGTTTCTTGACCATAGGGAATCAGATTCAAAGGAGATTCAACCATCCAATTCCTTCCTCAACGTGAAGAAGAGGGTCAACTCCACCCTAGAGCAGTTCATGTCACCTTAAAGGCTTGAAAAGTGCATTGTATCCCCAAGGGGATCACAACATTGTAATTGCGTATCAAAAAGGGGTATCCCTAAGAGGGATTCATTTGTAACACATGAATTGGTTCCAAAAGGAAATAAAGATGCATTTTACTTAATTGTTTAATCTTTGTCAATTTGTGTTTGAATATCGCTTTTTACTTCATTTTATGCAATTGCAATATTGGGTGCACACCTTTATGGTCATACAAAAGGTGATCACGATGGAACTCCACAATTTAAGCACCTAATATGACATATTCTATGTTTTTTGGATTGCAGGTGCAAACCATAGCTTACAACTATGGTCTCATTGTTGGCCCATGACTTCAAGGTGCGGTCTACAGTCAGAACCATAAATCAGACCTACGGTTTACAATAGATAGATAAGAATAGAGAACAAAATACAGATCAGATGTGGACCTGAGGTAGGTCCCATTTTTCACCCTCTATAACTTTTTCTATCTCTGTATTTTTCTAGAATGCCAAATTTGCAATGCAACTAGGAAAACTAAAAAAGGGAAACGAACTTAGGTCCTAGAGTTGTATTCATTTTTGCATCATTAGAAAGGTGCTACTAGGAACAATGGACCTCTGAGTGTAGTCCGCCCTAGAATACAACGTGCTTGATAAAAATTGTGTGTTGGTTTGCATGCTTGAGGCCCAATCAGGGGCTATATCATCGTAATTGCATTGTCAAAAATCATTTAGGATATAGCATGCATCTCTTCTGAAATGAAATGTTTATTTTTGCATATCATGTAGGAAACAATCATTTATGCTATATTATGCATTTTCATTTTATGCAAAAATATTAAAATGAACCACACACACCACTTTGCACTTAAACGCTAGTGAGTTGGGAGTCACATCCAACCACTAGTAGGGTTCAACGACGGTGGGCGTAATTTCCATCCATTGGCCCAAATCCTACGTACCCTTTGTTACTAGACCAATACCGGATCCAAGAACCATTCGTAGCCTAGAAAATTTGCATGTACTTCTCTTCGGAGGGTATAACGTTGACTGGGTGAGATTGGGTGAGGATCTGGGAGGACCTGTGCTCCTTGTCTAGGTGTGGACCTTCATTACCACACATGGGGGATTTACATGGCCTGGAAGTCACATCCAAGTTGTCGAGCTATGAGTATACAGGTGAAAGCCAATTTAAACTGAGAATATAATCCAAAAAGCTTTCAAAACATGATAAGGAGTTCTTTACTGATACAACAAACTTGAAACAACATCAAATAGTCTAGGGCTCACTTTTAAAAGTTAATACAAGATAAACACCATTGTATACCTTGTTTGTGTAATAAAGAATAAATCTAGACACTAGGTGCACCATGGTGGAGACACGGGGTGGTCAACAAAGGCATAAGCCTGAGGCCAATGACCAAGCCCCAATAGATTCACAATAGCATATGTCGAATCCTCGCCCACATGCACTTCTCGAACATCATTCGATGAGCATTAGAGGAGACAACTCGACATGAGGGGAACTTACTGAGCATACCCCCAATAGAGGAGTTTTTATGCATTCTTCTAGGCACAGGATAGAGTAGGGAGCCTCTCAGCATGAGGGTGTTCCACTCGAAATCCATTATCGAGATCGCATTGCACGTGCATCCATGAGATCGACCGAAGAGTATGTTATACAGGGGTCTAAGTTAGTACCCCTACATCATAGGTCTACAAGAGGATCCATGGCTCCACCTTTGAAGTACAGACGAGATCGAGATCCACCCATTCAGGGGCATTCAGATAGGGCCACCATTGAGCATAGGCCTATGTAGACTCTCGCATGTAGTGAACATCAAAATATCACTATTGATATGGCTAAGGTGGGAGCCAATGGCACACCACCACATGAGTGGTGGAGATCCAAATAGTTGGATGGCTTAGGTAGCATCCTTGAGCAGCTAGGCTATAAGCCTTCAGCTCCGCCCACTCATGCCCCGAGTGAGCATAGTAGGAGTTCTATCAGGACTACTAGAGAACATGGAGAGGCTTCCAAGTGCCCTCATGTGACACATCCACCATCCATGCATGGTGGCATAGAGCATAGAGCTCAATAGGATGCCAATGTCATCTACACAGACAAGGGCAAAAGCATCATAAATCAGTCAGATGGGTATGGAACCCATAAGGTCGCTCGTATAGAGCATGCATACCAGAGGCCTATCATGGCCAATCACCTTGATAGATCACATAGACTGGTATCTGAGAAGCGATGATAGCTCCTCCAAGATCAATTGGAGGATGCTCGCTTAGAAAGGCAATGCATTGAAGAAGAGAATCTTCAATCGTAGAGGCTCATCAGACAGAGACTATATGAGCAGTGCATGCATGAGGAATGCATCCTTACCCAAAAGGAGCATGTAGAGTAGGAAGATAGGCTAGCCAGGGCTGGTCTATACACTCATGTAGAGAGTAGAGAGTGCATTCAGAGAAAGGCTTTCTCACAAGCCGATGTGCAGTAGGAGCGCAGAGATGCTCACACTCATATTAGTGCCCTACAAAGAGAATGACCACCACCATTCGAATATGAGAGGCAACAACAATATGAGGAAGTTGAGGGAGATGGAACCGAGCAAGAGTATCCTAAAAACTCCCAAGTTGAGGAGGAGGAAGAGCAACGTCCTCCACCATGATAGAGGAAGAATGTACCTCCAAGACCACCCCCATGACAGCTTAGGGAGGAGGACTTTCTATCCTCAGAGGCTTATAAAGCCTTAGCAACAAAAGTAAAAGTGATCGAGAGGCAAGGCATGACTATTCAAAAGCTGACATTAAGAAATATTCATAATGAGCCTTTGGACCCCTCGATACCTGCTCCTACCTATCCTGAGCATTTTGTTATGCCTAGGCTAGACAAATTTAAAGGTGACGAAGATGCACAAGAGCATGTCACAAGATTTTTGGATGCCTATTTCCAAATTGCTAGCAATAATGCCTTACTTTTGCACACATTTATCATGACTCTCTCAGGCCCAGCTCGAGAGTGGTTCAACCAACAAAAGAGGCACAACATTACCAATTTTGAGCAACTAGATGACGCTTTCCTTGAACACTTTTCTTTTGGCATCAAGAAATAGGCTAACCTTTCCGATTTGGCTATGCTAGCTCAGCGCGATGATGAGCCAATTGAACAGTATGAAAAGAGATGGAGGAGGTTGATGGTGAAGCTGCCATTCCCTATTCCTACTATGGAATTGACCCAAATGTTTACCAAGAGTTGTGCCAAGCACATCTCACTATTGTTGCAATTACAATAGTATTCAACATTCGAGGAAGCTTTGGTGCAAGCCAAAGTAATTGAAGACATCAAGTTGCAAGAAGGCAACTTGAAGCTTAAGAACAGGAAAGAGGGGCCCAAGAAGAGCTCCATGAAACATAAGGGCAAGCAGGCCCATATCAACCAAGTGGTGCTAAACCTCCAGAGAGAGGATAAAGGGCAACAAAAGTAGAATTATCAGGCCCAACCTCCTCCTGTGTAGTACGAAAAGTGCAATAATAATTATAAGGGCAAGAACAAAGAACAATGCCCACCTCACCAATTCACACCTTTGATGGAATTATTGACATTGATATTCCACCAATTGTGTGAGGCCAAGGCAATCAGATTACCCAAAATCAAGATGGTCGATCCAAATCAACCCAAGTCAAAGGGGTACCAAGATGACCTATTTTGCATCTTTCATCGAGCGAAGGGTCATGACATCGAAGTATGTTGGTCCTTCAAGCATATTGTGCAAAACATGATTGAAAAAGGTGAGCTTGTAGTACCAAGTAATCCGCTAGCACCCAACAACTAGAACATGGGGATTTACAAAAATCCACTTCCAAACCATGAGGCACCATGCAACAATGTTGGTCACGTCAACCAGGTGCACGTCGAACCACCTACCCAAGGGTTCGTAGGTATGGTTAATGTTGTTACAAGGCATGGGAGATATGAGAAGCTGAATCAACCATGTGCTCCCATAAGAATACAAGCCACGCCGAATCAACAACCGATGCAGAATATTCTAGGCCCACCAACTAGACCGGTGGTGACCATACGGAGCAGGTTGGTTCAAAACCTGTAGACAAATCCTACTAAGTTATCTATTTATGAGTTAATACAATAGTCCCCTAGGCACAGGGAGACTCTCATGGACATTTTGAGGTCCATTGAAGTACAATCCCAGGATGCTCAAGCATTCACAAATTTTGTGGGACATGTACAATAGTGCCAAGAACCGATGATCCAATTTTATGATCATAAAATCAGGATGGTTCCTATAGATACGGCTGACCCACCATTGCATATCATTGCATGTGTCAACCATGTGCCATTCAAAAGGGTCTTGATCGACACTGGTTCATCGATCAACATCATAACGACCAAGGCGTTGAGTCCCTTGAAGCTGCCTAAATCACACATTGTGCCAACTGCATTCACGTTGAGAGCGTTTAACGATGTGTTATGTTCGATGGTTGGCATGATTGTCCTACCTATTTAGGTAGGCCTAAAGACCATCCCTATGATGTGTCATGTGATAGAAGGAGCCATGCAGTATAACATCCTACTAGGGAGGCCTTGGATTCAGGAGATGCATTGTGTTCCCTCTATATTACATCAATGTGTGAAGTACATTCATGAGGGACAAGTTCACGTGGTGCCATCAGATGGAGAACCATTTAAATTCATGAACATGGCTGATCTGCCAGGGGGTTTCATACTCCCATCAATGCACTTGGATGTCTAACCAACATCATCGGTTAAGAGTCCAGAAGAAAAACAAAGAGTATGTGCTCAACCATCGATATCTATGTCACATAGATCTGAGCACACTACTACTACTTCCTTGAAACCGACTACATCAACAATGCTTCAGGATGAGAGGAAGCTAAAGGTGAAAATGGGCAAGAAAGAAGAGAAACATATGCCCAAACCAGTCATCGATGAGGCTCCCATCCCTATGGAAGTGGAGGAAGCCCAAGACATAGCCGAGGAGGTACCTCAGCCTACCTTACCTGCATCATCAGTAGGGTCATCCACACCATGGGTGACTGTTCACCTAGCCAACATAGGGTTAGGAGAATATATTGTGCAAAATGTTACCTTTGGACCGATTCTAGAGATAGCACAAGAGATGGGTTGACCCCATGCTCATCATTTTTTGGTTGGATCCATGGTGCCATTGGGAGAACCACCCAACCAGACAAACTTCATCTATGCTAGGCTAGATCAGCTTCCCACGCGAACACCCATGGATGAAGATGATGATGAACCATTCATAGTGAATGTTCATTATCTATCAAACCCCGACTATGCCAGACATATTTTTGAATTATATCATTGGCATGGGTACGGCCTTGGTCTTTTTGAACAAGGGCGTAGGACTCCGCTCGAGCCACGTTATCAGTTAGCAACTGATAGGTTTGGGTTAGGATTACAGATACGAGGATAGGATGATTTACTTGCAGCATCATTAGATCACTTGTACCTCAGTCTAGGGGACGATGTGGATTTCAACCCATATCACCCTGATCCTTCTACATTCCAGAGGGATGATCAGATGGTGTCTTATGTCACCATAGCTCCACCTGAGTCATATCATGAAGATACCTTGGTGGATAGTGAGATCTCACCTAATAATTAGTCAAAGGATGAATCTGAACCAGTTTATGATGCGATATCATATTTACGATGCTTATACCCAATTTTATCGGATAACGATGATAGTGATCAAGAAGTGACTTACATGGGGCCGCACTTGCTAGAGCATCCCATGCTAGTGAATAGTGGTGAGAGAGTGTATTACGATAGTGATGATGAGGATAAAATGGAGAGAGCCTATCTAGGACCTCCTTACCTACATCATCGTAATGCACCTTATACGATCGAGGACATATGCAGAGAGATCAATCTCAATCCTCACCTTAGGGGAAGACCACCAAACTTTGATGTGATCTATCACATGGTGTTTCCCCATCCGCCTACCTACATGGAGCTCATTGAGCTGAATGATCCCATATTGTAATCAGTGCATAGGGAGGACCCAGTCATCCATAGTCCACATAGAGGACCCATTTGTGCCTGTGCCGTTAGAGCTAGATCTCGGGTATGAAGACTACATCGATTATGTAGAAGTTTATCCATGTGGTCTTGGAGATCAATT
Source organism: Wollemia nobilis (assembly GCA_028583015.1). Classification (NCBI taxonomy): domain Eukaryota; kingdom Viridiplantae; phylum Streptophyta; class Pinopsida; order Araucariales; family Araucariaceae; genus Wollemia; species Wollemia nobilis. The sequence goes on from JAQPPZ010016831.1 coordinate 4,912,584, forward strand.
CCATTCCATCAATATGGTCTCCATTGATTTGACCACTCCACTCCACAATCTAGTAGATCCATCCAAACCATTGCATTTAAATGTAGATGCTATCGACTGGGATCATGTTGACTCACCTATAGAGCCTGAAGATTTCTTCCCTAATGAAGAAATGTTACAACCATTTCATTTTGTGCCAGGCTATGCTTATGATGTCTATCATGCTGAGGATGCTTCCAACGTGGAACCTATGAACCCAGTGGATGACATCCACTTGATCCCTATGCCTCATCAGCTTGAGGAGGGATCGCATATGTCAGTAGAGGAAACCTTCGATGTGGATATCAGTAACGATCCCACCAATCCAAGGAAGGTTAAATTTGGAGAGAGTCTCACTCCAGATGAGTGTGCCACCCTCATCCCTCTGCTGAAAGAGAGACCTAATATTTTTGCTTGGACATACAAAGATATGCTAGGTCTAGACCCAAAATTGGTTACCCATAACCTTTCACTAGATCTATCAAAGAAGCCAGTCAAGAAGAAGCTTAGAAAGATGCATCCAATAGTAGCCTTAATGGTGAAATATGAGCTACAAAAGTTATTGGATGTAGAATTTGTAATCTCCATCGACTATCCGAAATGGGTGTCCAATATGGTACCCATAGGAAAACCTGATGGAAGGATCCATATTTGTATGGATTTTAGAGACCTGAATAAGGCAACACCCAAAGATTCATTTCCATTGCCTAATATCGATGCTCTTGTAGATGCAACTATAGGTCATGAAATGCTCTCCTTAATGGATGGTTTTTTGGTTACAATCAAATTTAGATTAAACCCGAAGACCAACATAAAACCATGTTTATAATGCCATGGGGAACATTTTGCTATAAAGTTATGCCATTTGGTCTTAAAAATGTTGGTGCCACATATCAGTGGGCCATGACATATATCTTTCATGACTATATGCATAAGATCCTAGAGGATTATATGGATGACTTGTTGGCCAAGTCATTACTACGTGTTGAGCATGCAGAGGTCTTAAGGAAGGTCTTCGATCACCTGATAGAGTATAATGTCAGGTTGAATCCTAAGAAGTGCGTGTTTGGCATAACTTTTGGTAAACTCTTAGGATTCATCATTTCCAAGTGAGGCATCAAAGTTGACCCAGTGAAGGTCAAGGCTATCTTAGAGATGCATCCCCCACCAATATCAAAGAATTAAGGAGCCTTCAAGGCAAGGTAGCATCGATAAAGTGATTTATCACTCAACTATCAGATAAATGTTGACCCATGAATCGACTGCTACATAAGGGGGTCCCATTCAATTGGGACGAGGACTATCGAGCAACTTTCACTAAAATAAAGCAATACCTAGTGACGCCACCAGTGCTAGCTCCACCAAGGCCAGATGTGCCATTTTTGCTATATATATCGGTGATCGAATTTGCATTAGGGACCATGTTAGCCCAAAAGAATGTGCAAGGCAAAGAGCAAGCCATATATTATATTAGCCGAACCTTGGTGAGTTACGAGCTAGGATATGCATATGTAGAGAAGCTTTGTTTAGTAGTAGTGTTCGCTACAAAGAAATTGTGACACTATATGCTAAGTCATACGACATATGTTATATCAAAACAAAATCCTTTGTAGTACATGATGAGTAAGATGTATCATAATACACGTACTACAAAGTGGATCATGCTACTGATAGAATTCGACTTGGAATTCATAAGCCAAAAGTCCATTAAGGGACAGGTCATAGCTGATCAGTTAGCTGAGGCACCACTATCAAACAGTAGGCCTCTTACCATTGAGCTTTCGGATGATGCAGTCTTCATCATATCCGAAGCTCCCAAACCCAAAGAACCAGAAAATAATGTTGATATGACATTATTCTTTGATGGTTCGAAGTGCGAGCAAGGAGGTGGTGTAGGAATAGTGTTTTTCATACCGCAAGGAGCTCCAATGCCCTTGTCATTTAAATTAGACTTCCCATGCACCAACAACAATGCTGAGTACGAAGCCCTACTACTAGGCCTCCACACAGCCATCGCCATGAACATTAAAATATTAAACATCTTTGGTGACTCCTTGCTCATAGTCAACCAAGTTAAGGGGCTCTTTCAGTGTCGATGTCCCATACTGAAAGCTTATAAAGATCTTGTTGTTACATATTTGGCTAAATTGGAATGGTATGACATCGAGGCAATCCCTCATTCATCAAATAGGTTCGTAGACACCATGGCATCTTTGGGATCCTTAATCCCTCAGAATCTATCTACTGATTTCACTACCATCCATGTTAAAATGCTTTCGCATCCTATAGTGGAATGCGAAGCCTTTGATAATAAAATGTCAATCAACATGATTAGCATAGAACCAAAAGTTGAATGGTTCTACAGAGCTGAAGACTTTCTAAAGAAGGCACCCTAGGGGTCATTAACCTCTTAGAGTCTGACAGGGAGTGGTACTACCATTCACCACAAGGTTATTTCTCAGTCTGCATTTGTAAAAGTAAATATGTAGGGGGAGCAAGTCATCTTGGCAGTCAAAGCTGAGGCTTGTCAAAGCTGGATGTCACAAATCCAAGACTTCTTAAAACTTGGTCTGATCCTAGAGGGATTATCGCATGCCGCAAGATGCACATTCAAACAAAAAGTGACTAAATATGTCTTGATAGGAGATATTTTGTACCGACGAGGTTACGATGGAGTTCTCCTTCATTTTCTAGAGCCCCAAGAGTCATCTTGGGTGATTTCACAAGCTCATGATGGTACATGCGGTGGCCATTTTAGTGGCATGGCCATCGTCAAGTGCATCCTTCGAATGGGTTACTATTGGCCCACTATGGAGAAGGATTGCAATGTGTATGTCAAGAAATGCATCAAATTTCAGCATCATGCTAATCTTACGCACTTGCCATCATAGGCCTTACAGCCCATCCAAGCGGCTTGGCCATTTTCTCAGTGGGGATTCGATCTCATAGGCAAGATCTCTCCCCCATCATCAGGCCGACATACATTCATTATCATGGCTACTGAGTACTTTACAAAGTGGGTGGAAGCAATACCCTTAACAATGACTACTAGAGCTCGCATAGCAGAGTTTATACTCGAGCATATCATATGTCATTTTGGGATTCCATCCAAGATAGTTTTAGATAATGGAACATCATTCAAGAACAAAACTATGAGAGCTTTGACATCTAAATATAGAATCAAACATAGTTTTGTGACTCCATACTATCCATAGGCAAACGGGTAAGCTGAAGCTTCAAATAAGATAGTGGTTTCCATATTGAAAAATATGGTACAAGAACACCACAAATATTGGCATATCCAACTGCCCCTTGCATTATGGGCTTACAGGACTAGCATTCGGACACCCACTAGGGCAACACCATTTTCACTAGTATATGGCGTTGAGGCCATTATGCCCTTGGAATTAGAAATTCCAATGTTGCACATCGCATTGAAAGAGTTCATTGATGATGACACCGCATGGCAAGCTCGACTGGATCAACTGATGCTGCTTGATGAACATCATGTGAATGCCCTTGAGCATCTCCACATTTATCAAGAGTGACTAAAATGAGCTTATAATAGCAAAGTCCACCAGAGAGACTTTGAAGTTGGGGATCTTGTCTTGAAAGAGAACCAACAGAACTCTAATTTATTGCTTAATATGCGAGACAAATTCATGACTAATTGGCTAGGACCCTATATCATATCTAAAAATATTGGTCTAGGTACCTATCACCTAACATCGCTAGGGGGTGTTGAAGAGCCTGAACCTCTCAACATCATCCATATTAAGGTGTTCTATGCTTGAGAGTGTAGCAAAAGGCTCCAAGGGTTCCTAAAACCGCTTGGTCATGTCAATAAAAGGCTCCGAGAGTTTGCTTAAAACTACTCGATCAATCCCAAAGGCTTCGAGGGTTTTCTAAACATCGCTCGATCATCCTAAAAGGCTCCAAGCTCTTTTATGAGTAGTTTGGTCAATCAAAAGGCACCAAGAGTTTCTGAAAAACTACTTGGTCAACCCAAAGGCTCCAAGGATTCTTAAGAACCACTTGGTCATCCCAAAAATCCCCAAAGGTGCTCATAATCCCTTTGGTCAATCCTAAAATCTCCAAGGGTTCCTAAGAATCGCTTGGTCAATTTAAAGGCTCCAAAGGCATGTACTCGCCATTTGGTCAAATATAAAGGCTCAAAAACTAATAAAAATTATAAAATCAATAAAATCCAAAAAAATTGGTAAAGCATAAAATCCAAAAACATTTGCATTTGCATTATGCATTTTCATTCACACATGCATTCATTTCATTGCATTGCAAATAGGCATTCATCATCCATTGCATTCCATATTAGAAGGGATTGTGTTTGTCAGTCTTACAAATGATACCACGTTTGTGTTTTAATCATGCACCTCTGCATTTATCATAATCCATCATTCATGTGAGTAAATATGTTTTTCAACACAACCCATAATGTTGCTATGAAGAATATACTAAGGTTTTCTGGTCACTCAACCATACCTAGAGGTCTTATCAAGAGTTGATAGAAAGCTTGCTTTGCTTTTGCAGATGAGGTCTAGTTAGTATAGCCCTTAGCATATCATAATTCTATCACTAATCAACAAACTAAACAATCCTAATAAGGACTAGGGGAAGATGAAAGCCATGAAGCAGGACCGGGTATCCTGAGGTGAAAAGAATTATTCTTGCTTATCCCCCTATGCGGACGGTATGGGAAATGTTGGCAATTGGCAAAAGGACAAGTGTATTCCCTACTCATAATCCCTTGCTTACGATAAAATGAGCAATATCCCAGAGTGATATCCCACATCAATCCTCAAGATTGATACCCTAGATCGATATCATAGATCGACATCCCAGATTGATATCCTATATTGATATCATAGATCGATACACTCAATCGATATTACAGAAATAATTTCCCCAAAGTAAAATCCCCAAAGGGAAGTTTCTGAAGAAAATTATCAAATGTAAATTCCAGAAAGTGAAGATCAAATGAAGATCAAAAATCAAAGTTCAAATCAAGATCAAATGAAGATCAGAAATCAAAGTTCAAATCAAGATCAAATGAAGATCAGAAAGCAAGTTCAAATGAAGATCAAATGAAGATCCAAATAAAGTTCAAAGTCAAAGTGGAATCAAATCCCTTGCATCACTATATATGAGCAAGTATCCCAAAAAATTGAAAAAAAGAGAGGGAGCAAACTTGAATCCCTGGAATTGCCAGCACTATTGTACCTTATGCATGATGATATGTCTGATGCATTAGCACCTCGCTTATGTACAAGACCAATGTTTGAATGTGGAAGAGCTAGCTTCAGGTGTCTTGTATCGCCTAGTGGTCTAGTCCAACTAAAATCTAAACCTAAGATTGGATAAACACTTGCGGACCCCCAATCTTAGCAATGGGCTGAAAGAATCCCGCCTGACATCGGGGTATGCTTATGCCTTATCTTAAAATATTCATGTGCACACACAGGGATAATGAACAGTTAGGGCCTATCCTAGCAAAAGCCTTACATTTCAGAAGTCTAGTATGGTCAGTATACAACTTTTGATAAGTCAACTAGGGTGTTTGAGTCTCATGGAAAACCTCAAAAATCTCTCTAATAGCAACAAATATCAAATATCACAAACCATCAAAGGTAAAAGTCATTGCAAATCATCAAATTGCAAAGTATCCAATAAGTGATACATCATTACATTGAGCACAATCAAGATATAGGATAGATACCGGATGGATATCAGAAATGATATTTAGACGACCACTGACTATATTGTGCATATCTTTCAAAATTGCAAAAAGAAAATAGAGTGACATACTATATCATTCGCATCATAACATTGCATATCATTGCATTTCATATATGGGTGATTAATTGATTAAATTCTTATTATGAGGATTTCCAATTACATTCATGATTTTTACATATTCTGTGGTGTCATCCATTAGATTGTTAAACATATATTGCATTCATTCCTTATGTTTTAAGTGATTAAAGCATACAGGTTCATTTACATTAGATTACCATCATGTAAATAAAGCATTACATACATTGTACCAGCATAGTGTGACATCATCAAAAATTAATGCATACAATAAAGCAATATCAAATATGCGTTAAGAGAAAGCATCACATCCATATGCATCCATCATAAATAGCACATCTAAACATCTAGATCACTGCATATCATCATCAACATAAAATAAAATAGCTATCTAGTGCATGTCATCCATACATCACATCATATAAACATAAAATTAACATAAGCATTGCATCCATGTGCATCACATAAACATAAAATACAAAAATAAATAAGTACACATAATGAGCCAAAATGATCAAATATCATATATATATATATATATATATATATATGTTTTTTTTTTTTTTTTGTGTGTCCAAACATGAGTACATAGAGTGTATCAAAAATACCCATAGGCTACATCCGTGTAGGTCCTCGACCTTACACACAAAAATAGTACATCACAAAATAGCACATGTATATACTATGGAGGGCCTGCACCCCAAGCCTGAGAGTCACCAACATCACCTCTGTCATCCCTGTGCCTCCTGTGTGAGCTAGCACCATGAGTACTAGAGGACCTATGTGTCCTCTCAATCCTATGAGTCCTATGGCTTGAGCTCATAGATGACTACCCTGTAGTCCTAGATCTAGTCCACTAGGACCCTAAAGCATGTGGATCCTCTAGAACCTACCCACCTATCAACCTGATGTGGCCCTCTAGCTGGTCTATGTGAGCTACCCTATCACATAAATCTAGAATTTCCCTCCTCCACGAGGGAAGTAACACATTAATCTCTGACATGGGATCACGACCACCTGGTAATAATGATAATGGTGCTACGGGTGGTGCCATGAAAACACGAGAAGATGAAGGGTCTCCCCTCTGAGCCTGAGCTAAGTCCCTCTATGCTATAGTCATAACCATCAACCTCTACCAAATCAAGTGCACTAGTTAGCTCCTAGACTCACCCCTCTACCACTATAGCATGCGCTATCATAGTCATGATCTACTCCTAGGCCTCCTAAAGCTACCTCTCCCTATCAGCTAGCTTCACCTCTAAAATGGTGATAGAAGTATCCTCCTACAACTACTAAGTCTATAGCCTCCCAACCTAGCTCTATAAATATACCACCTAGGCTAGCAGCTACCCTACCTCACTATCTAGAGGCACCTCACCCTCATATAGGGCCTCATCCTTAGCCTCCATCGATGGTGCATCCTCTACCCCCATCCACCCTCAATCCATGGGTGCACATTGCACCCCTATGGATCAACCTCTACCTCATCATCTACCTACCGAGAGGCCTAGATCCCTACCACTAAAGTAAGGACCACCAAGTATCATACATTGAGGTGGTCCTAGCCACAACAACTCTCAACTCCTAGAAATCATCTATAGCATCACCCAGTAGTGTAGGCTACACCCACTATAGATCTATCTCTAGAACTAGCCACCTATAGATAATAGGTAGCTCTAGGATATCCTACACTATGCCAAACTATCATAGGACCCGAGAGTAGAACTGGTACTCATGGATCTCGTCCTTATAACCAAGTAGCCATCTATCTCACAGAGCCTAGCGCAGCATCGCTAGCCTCCTTCCATAAAGGGCAATCCATATATGGATGCCACTCAATATCATTAGGTCTTAGTGCTGCAAACTGACTGATATAATGCTCAATATCCCCTAGCATGGGACCTACTCTAGAATCCCTCCTCCTCATGGGGCCAGCATGTGATGTAACACTGATGTGCATCATCAATAGAAGTAATATCAAGGGGTAGCTCTATAGGTCACTCAATCCGGATGTGCTACCAACCCTAGATCTATAGGAGTAGACTACAGCTAATGCCTACCTAGCTCCTACTAGTGATCTGATATAGCTCTTGATAGAACTAGCATAGTAAAGTGCTCCCCTAAGCTAGGAGTAATGGTCGTCATGTGGAGCTCTGAATGACCCTCCTAACACTAGCCAGAAGGTTCTAGGGGATCCTCACACCCGAGGAGTCTGGAAGGACAATATGCATGACCAAGTGCATAAAAACTACCTCTCGGATAGAGAAGACCTCCTCCCCATACTAGTACCCAATGTGAACACCTCCATGGTCGATCTTACATTGGGCCTCTAGGCTCCGATCATCGAAGATATCATCAAAAATAGCTCCCCTACTCCAAAAGGTAGAGGAGGTGATGGCCTCACCATCAATAGGGATCCTAAAGATCCTATAGACATCCTCAAGAGTGATGGTCATTTCACCTATCGATAGGTGAAATGTGTTGGTCCAGGCATTCCAGCTTTGGGCCAATGTAGTCATGTAAGCTTGATCTACCCTGATAGTGGGTAGATCCAAAACATAGCCAAATCCTATGGCTCTAAACCACTCCACTCTCCATCATTCAGTAGTGGGTGGAGAGTGTTAAGGAGCTCTAGCTCCCTAGCTCTAGAGGTCAGTCTCTACAAAGAGATATGGTATAAGGAAAATCTAACTAAAAGCTAGCTAAAAAGCTAAAAATGACCTAAAAAGAGATAGATCAAGCTAAAAATAGCTAAAAATGCAAAATTATGCTAAGCATGATCAAAATTTTAATAATACATCTCATAGGTGCAATAAATGGCATTAACTGCCAAGAAAATCATAAAAAATAAAAATTTGAAAATTTTAAAAAAAGGGAACCGTAGGTCAAACCCATGGTCCGCACAATGGTCAAATTTTTGACCATTGTAATTTAAACCTAACCGTAGCTGATACCTACGGTCCCCAATCTGTCAAAGGGGAACCATAGCTAGAAGCTACGGTCTAGGAATATGACCCTTTTGGGGTCATTTCCTAGCCAATAAAAAAAAAATAATAAAAATCCTAAGCTAGCCTAATCTAAGGTGTGGTTCATTGCCAATAGTTTAATGTGATTGATTTAACCAATTAATTAATTTGGTTCATTTTATTGGTAATGAATGCGAGGACTCGGTTTCGAATTACCTTACCCGCACTGAGGCCTTGGCTAGAAGAAGGTTGTCCGTGGTCTGCCATCGTGAGGTGTGTCAAGTGTTTGGTGTTAGTTTTAGAGTTTTAGGTCAAGTTTATCTCACACCTCTTAGAGCTCTCCAAATTGTAGTCACTATCAAGAAATAATGAGGAATTTTTAAAATGACAAATTTTTAAACCTTTTCCTATTTTTGTCGGACCGTAGCTGACACCCATGGTCCCGAGATTAGGGTTTTTCGCCCGTAAGTCAGACCTGCGGTTCCCAAAATTTGAAAGTTCCAACCGTAGACTATACCCATGGTTTGCAACTAGCATCAAAAATAGCAAAATCCCATCATGGGAAGATCTTAAATGATAAATCAATGTCTCCTAATGGATCAAATTTCAATAAAAGCAATCAATTTTACAAATTTGGTGATGATCAAGCACCAGGATCCAATTAAAAAATTCAAAACATTCAAAAAAATAAAATAATCAAAAGCCAAATGCACCTCGTATTCAGTTATTTACTCTATACACTTGGCGGTTGCAGTGACTGATGCTCCATGCAATCCGAAGAGATGAGTAAATAACCATAAGGACATTTGGGGTAAAATTGTCATCATTGATTTGATATGCTTCTTTTCAATTCTGAAGAAGGCCTTTGAGGCTGGACTGCTCCATGAGAATGAGGTATTTCATGTCATTTCTTCTATGACATATTTTTAGCAAATCATCGACAAAATTGATTCAACATAAAACTAATTGGATTTGTATCATTTTGATTCCCTAAGATGGCTATTGTAGCCTGAATGCTCCATGGGATAGAAATGTGCAATTACTATTAACAGTTGGAATCATAAGCTGAACTAGGCTTAGCCAAGTAATTAAATGCTCAATTCTAAGTTTGTTCAGATCATTCATTATGGTCAAGCGACCTCGTCGCTTCATACATTGTCATTACCCTCATCGACTCGTCGCTTGAGGGGGTAGTCATAATATCATAATCATAATCAAAGTCAATAGAAGATCCCTGAAATCGTAGATCCCTTGATCTTGTCAAAATTGCATTCATCCTTGCGAATCATTGTCAACAACTATCATAAGCTTACCCCTTTGCTTGGGGAAAATAGCAAATATGATAGTTTGTTTGTATCTCACCTCCTTTCGGTTATATAGGCCTAACTCCTATTGTAGCACCAAAGCTACCCGAATGACTGATGACGAGTGCAAACCCTTTCAAAATTAAGCCTCCAAAGAGTTGGAAGCAATGATTCCAGGATGCACGTCCTTTTGCAGGACCTGGGGCATCTAATGTTGATCCGACTAATGATCATCATAGAACCTTCGACATCATTTTAGGAGGTGTATTTTTGCTCACGCATTGTTCGATCTCACAATGCATCTCAAAAGGGGCATCTATAGACACCTAAAACACGTCATGTCGATGGCGACTACTCATATGGACATGCTACAAGACCATATGGAAGATCTTGGACAGACTCCAAGATAGAGTAGTGGTTCTAACCACTCAATTTGGGCTCCTTGGCCTAATCAGTCTGAACCATAGCTGAGACCTATGGTCTATAGTCTGAACCATGGTTGACACCTATGGTTTATAGTCTGGACCACAACTATCACCTACGGTCTTAACTAAAGTTCAGTTGGCCTTCATCCGAGCCAAATCGGTTTGAATGACCATTTGATCTAGAAGAAGGTGGTTAAAGGATGGAAGCTTCCAATCCAACTATCCTAACCACCCCTTCTTGTTCTTGGCTTCTCCATGAAGCCACCCCTAGCCCTTGGGTAGTCCTATAAGTACCCCTTCAAATTAGGGCAAAATAAAAAGATAGAAGAGGAGATTAGAGCAGCGAAGCCCTATCGGATTGTGGACTCACTTGAGTGCACTAAGAGAGAGATTTGTTGCTATCACTTTGCCAACCCAAGCATCATGACAAATTGTGCCATGGATGCCCTAAGGAGCTAGAACGCCAAGAAACGCTAATTTGGGCAAACGGAGGCCCTATCGAGCAATTCAACCGCCAAATATGTCAGAGGACACTGAGGCGACCCTTGATCATCAATTTGACAAGGAGGATCAATCCCACAACCCTTGATTTGGAGGGCAAAACTACTTGGTTGCTCACCGCGGCTTTCAGCCATGGTTTACAGTGCAGACCGCTCATCCGAGCTATGGTTTGCAACAGGTATAAGATCCCCTTACTGTTCCTTTTATAGTATGCTTAGCTAGGTTAGATTAATCATTTTAGTACTTTATTTGGTAGTTTAGAGACTCTAACTGACCGAATTAAGGATTTGATTAGATTTACTTCATTTTAGCAAGTAGGACATAATTGGTTTCTTTTCATGCTAACATGCTTCATTTCATACATTTGATCCATTAGATTGGTAGTTGTAGTCCTTATTTACATGTTTCTAACAATATTTATGAGAATTGCTTATGTTTAGCATGGTTTATCCACTTTCTTGATTTCATGTTGCTATGCTATCTTTGTGTATATTCTCTTTAAAGGGCCTCATCATGAGAGGCTTCATATGCTTTTGATACTTTTTTGTTGTTTCTTGACCGTAGGGAATCATATTTAAAGGAGATTCAACCATTCAATTCCTTCCTCAACGTGAAGAAGAGGGTCAACTCCACCCTAGAGCAGTTCGTGTCACCTTAAAGGCTTGAAAAGTGCATTGTATTCCCAAGGGGATCACAACATTGTAATTGCGTATCAAAAAGGGATATCCCTAAGAGGGATTCATTTGTAACACATGAATTGGTTCCAAAAGGAAATAAAGATGCATTTTACTTAATTGTTTAGTCTTTGTCAATTTGTGTTTGAATATCACTTTTTACTTCATTTTATGCAATTGCAATATCGGGTGCACGCCTTTATGGTCATATAGGTATTAAGATAGGGGTATGAAATAAGGGGTATGAATATAGGGATGTATTTTTTTAAATAGTGTTTGGTAAGTATTCAATTATATAGGGGTTTGAGATCTTAATTGATTAAAGAAGTAATTTTTGTAAGTATCCATGAAATTAAGGGTAATTAAACCCTAAACCCTAAACCCCAAATCTTAAAATCTTAATCCTTAATTGATTATGAAGATAAGGGTATGAAGTGAGGGATATGAAGATAAGGGTATGAAGTGAGGGGTATGAATATAGGTATATGAAGATAGCGGTATGAAGTGAGGGGTATGAAGATAGGGGTATTTAAAAAAAAAAAAATAGGGTTTGGTAATTATTCAATGAGATAGAGGTTTGGGACCTTAATTGATTAAAGAAGTGGTTTTTGTAAATAATAATGAAGTTAGGGGTAGTAAAAAACCTAAACCCTAAACCCAAACGCTAAACCCAAACCCTAAACACTAAACCCTAAACCCAAACCCTAAATTCTAAACCCCTAATTGATTATGAAGATAGAGATATGAAGTGAGGGTTATGAAGATAGGGTTATGAAGATGGGGTATGAAGCTAGGGGTATGAAGGAAGGGTTATGAATATAGGGGTATGAAGTGAGGGGTATGAAGTGAGGGGTATGAATAAAGGGGTGTGAAGTGAGGGGTATGAATAAAAGGGTATGAAGTGAGGGGTATGAAGATAGGGGTATGAAGTGAGGGGTATGAAGTGGTTTTTATAAGTATTCATGAAGTTAGGGGTAATTAGGGGTATGAAGATAGGAGTATTAAGATAGGGATATGAAATGAGAGGTATGAAGATAGGGGTATTTTTTCAAAAATTAGGGTTTGGTAAATATTTTATTAGATAGGGTTTTAGTACCTTAATTGATTAAATAAATTGTTTTTTTTAAGTATTCATGAAGTTAGAGATAATTAAGGGGTATGAAAAGAGGGCTATGAATATAGGGGTATGCAGATATGGATATGAAGTGAGGGGTATGAAGATAGGGGGATAGGGGTATGAAGTGAGAAGTATGAAGTGAGGGGTATGAATATATGGGTATATAAATAGGATTATGAAGATAGGGATATGAAATGAGGGGTATGAGTATAGGGGTATGAAGATATGGGTATGAAAATAGGGGTATGAAGTGAGTGGTATTAAGTGAGGGGTATGAATTTAGGGGTGTGAAGATAGGGGTATGAAGTGAGGGGTGTGAATATTGGGGTATAAAGTGAGGGGTATGAAGATAGGGGTATGAAGATAGAGGTATTAAATGAGGGGTATGAAGATAGGGGTATTTTTCCTAAAAATTAGGGTTTGGTAAGTATTCAATTAGATAGGGGTTTGGGACCTTAATTGACTAAAGAAGTGGTTTTTGTAAATATTAATGAAGTTAGGAATAATTAAACCTTAAACCCTAAACTCTAAACCCAAAAATCTAAACTCTAAACCCTTAATTTATTATGAAGTTAAAGGTATGAAGTGAGGGGTATGAAGATAGGGGAATGAAGTGAGTGATATGAAGTAAGGGGTATGACGATAGAGGTATGAAGCAAGGGATATGAATATAGGGGTATGAAGTGAGGGATATGAAGATAACAATATGAATATAGGGATATGATCTGAGGGGTATGAAGTAAGGGCTATGAAGTGATGGGTATGAAGTGAGGGGTATGAAGTGAAGGGTATGAATATAGGGGGTATGAAGTAAGTGGTATGAAGTGAGGGGTATTAATATAGGGGTATGAAGTGAGGGGTATGAAGATAGGGGTATTTGATTTTGAAAAATTAGGGTTTGATAAGTGTTCAATTAGATAGGGGTTTAGGACCTTAATTGATTAAAAAAGTAGTTTTTGTACGTATTCATGAAGTTAGGGGTAATTAAACCCTAAACCCCTTATTTATTATGAAGATAAGGGTATGATGTGAGGGGTATGAATATAGGATTATAAAGTTAGAGGTATGAAGTGAGGGTTATGAAGTGAATGGTATGAATATAGGGGTACTAAGTAAGGGGTATGAAGTGAGGTGTATGAAGATAGGGTTATGAAGATAGATATCTTAGGATAGGGGTATGAAGGTAGGATTTATTTGAAAAATAGGGTTTTGTAAGTATTCAATTAGATAGTGGTTTGGGACCTTAATCAATTTAATAAGTATTTTTTGTAAGTGTTCATGAAGTTAGGTGTAATTAAACCCAAAACCTAAACCCTAAACCCTTAATTTATTATGAAGATAGGGGTATGAAGTGAGGGGTATGAAGTGAGGAGTATGAATATAGGGGTATGAAGTGAGGGGTATGAAGATAAGAGTATGAAGTGAGGGGTATGAAGTGAGGGGTATGAAGATAGGGGTATGTGAGGGGTATGAAGATATGAGTACAAACATATGGATATGAAGTGAGGGGTATGAAGATAGGGATATGAATATAGGGGTATGAAGATAGGGATATGAATATAGGGGTATGAATTCAGGGGTATGAATATAAGGGTATGAAGATAGGGGTATGAAGTGATGGGTATGAATATAGGTGTATTTTTTTAAATTAGGGGTTGGTAATTATTCAATTAGATAGGGGTTTGGGACCTTAATTGATTAAATAAGTGGTTTTTGTAAGTATTCATGAAGTTAGGGGTAATTAAAATCTAAACCCTAAAACCTAAACCCTAAAACCTAAACCCTAAAACCTTAATTGATTATGAAGATAGGGATATGAAGTGAGGGGTATGAAGATAGGAGTAATTTTTTAAACTAGGATTTAGTAAGTATTCAATTAGATAGGGGTTTAGGACCTTAGTTTATTAAAGAAGTTTTTGTAAATATTCATGAAGTTAGAGGTAGTTAAACCCTAAACCCTTAATTGATTATGAATATAGGGGTATGAAGTGAGGGGTATGAAGATAGGGGTATTTTGTTTAAATAAGATTTGGTAATTAATCAATTAGATAAGGTTTTGGGATATTAATTGATTAAAGAAGTGATTTTTGTAAGTATTCATGAAGTTAGGAGTAATTATACCCTAAATCCTAAATCCTAAACCCTAAACCCCAAACCCTATACCCTAAAACCTTAATTGATTGTTAAGATAGGGGTATGAAGTGAGTTGTATCAAGTGAGGGGTATGAAGTGAGGGGTATGAATATAGGGGTATGCAGATAAGGTATGAAGTGAGGTGTATAAAGATAAGGGTATGGAAATGGGGGGATAGAGATATAAAGTGAGGAGTATGAAGTGATGGGTGTGAAGATATGATTATTAATTGAGGCGTATGAAGTGAGGGGTATGAATATATGGGTATAAAGTGAGTGGTATGAATATAGGGGTATGAAAATAGGGGTATGAAGTGAGGGGTATGAAGTGAGGGGTGTGAATATAGGGGTATGAAGTGAGGGGTGTGAAGATAGGGGTATGAAGTGAGGGGTATGATGATAGGGGTATGAAGTGAGGGGTATGAAGATAGGGGTATTTTTTTTTTAAATTAGGGTTTGGTAAGTATTCAATTAGATAGGGGTTTTATACCTTAATTGATTAAATAAGTGGTTTTTGTAAGTATTCATGAAGTTAGGGGTAATTAAACCCTAAACCCTAAACCCTAAACTCTAAAATATAAACCCTTAATTGATTATAAAGTTAAAGGTATGAAGTGAGGGGTGTGAATATAGGGCTATGAATATGGGAAAATGAAGTGAGTGGCATGTGAAGAACACAAGCTTATACTGATATGGGGGGGTGAACAGTTTAAGACCTATTTTTACTTTTCATTTATACTTCAATACAGTAAAGCAACATATCCAAAGAAATATCAAAGCAATGCACAAAACCATCCACAAAGTGACACAACAATCTACATGGTTCATCCTTAAAACTTTTCTCTAAAATTTATCTCAAAGTTCTTTGGGAAACCTTCCCAATTACAATGTTTATGAGCCTCGGCTCAAAGGGGAAACCTTCCCCAATATGAATTCATGAGCCTCTGCTCAAATGAGATACCTTCCCCTACCTCTGCTCTGGCTGGTGATCATCTAGAAGACCTCTGCCTCTGCTGCCCTTAGAAAATGGAACTCTATCCACAGAAGACACCTGTCTTCCTTGCTCTGGTTGGAGACCTCTATCCTCAACTCTATCACCTCAAAGAATTTGCACTAAAACACAATCCCTCGATCTAGCACAAATGTCATCGTCCTCTATCTTTGATCAGTACCAAACACAGTCCTTCGATCTGGTACAAATCTGTCCTTAGGTTCTTCTCATAGAACCAATGCACCTCTGTCCTCAAGTTCTCTGATAGAACTATCAAACTCAGCTTCACAAGTCCTCTGCTAGGACCTGTCCAAATCTGCTCACAAGTCCTCACCGAAACCTGTCCAAATATTCTTACAAGTCCCCAATGGAACCTGTCCATAACCTGCTCACAAGTCCCCAATGGAACCTGTCCAAAAATTGCTCACATGTCCCCAATGGAACCTGTCCAAAACTTGCTCACAAGTTCATCAAGAAAACTTGCTTGGCATGAACCCACAAAGAGAATTGTTAGAGACCCAATGTGATTCATCAACCTCATAGAAGCATAAAGAGAATTGTTAGAGACTCAATATGTTCTATACTTAACTCCCAATCTCAATCCTAACTCAATCTCAAATCTCAAAAGAATAAGATAGATGTAGTATGCTTTTCTCAAGAACATGAAACACAACCCAACAATTGCCAACCATGCAATATCTCATATAACAATGATACTCATGTTCTTTACAACAACCAATATCTTTTCTCAACCAATTTGGGCTTCAAGAACAATGCTCATAGACAAGGTTTAACCAACATCATTCAACTCAACATTAACCTTGAAGCATTCTACCAATCATCAAAAGAAAAGGAAACAAGTAGAAATCATTTTCCCTCCAAAGATATTTGAACAAAACAACCACCCACACAATATCACCAAATGCAAAGAATAACTTGTTCAAACCAACTCAATGGAGTAAGCCCAATATCATGTATCAAGTAAAAGCAATAACTTGATCAACCAACCTCTATGGAAGCAACTCAATCATCAACCTCAACATAGCCATCCAAGGATTTCACCTACTCAAAGCAAGTATCAAGACTCACATTCATAAACCCTAGTGCACAATGCTTCCACTACCTCAAACCAGAAATATGCATTCACCAAAACTCTCATCAATGATAATAATGCATAAGTAGTCTTCAACAAACCAGAAACTAGGACTTATACCCAACCAAAGGAAACCTTGTTGAATACCTTTTCACTCCAATATTATTTTAGGAAAACATACACCAATCATACTCATAAGAAGAATGTGCCCATACCTTATTGAAGTGAAGGAACCCCTTTGGAAATCTGCCACAATCACAAAATTATTTTTCCAATCTTCACAAAGGTTAGTAGATCACAAAATAATCAACATTACTCCACTTTTCAATAATCATTACCAAAGCCCTTAATTGCACAACTTCCTTATCTCTCCTAAAACCACTTGTACCATAAAATGAAATAAATCACAACATTTCATAACCTTATAACTCCCTTATTACTTCTTTTAAAACATACATAGTAAAGCTTATGAAAGCAAAAATAATTCCTTACGTTTTTGTCCTTTTGTTCTTTGTTTGAATGTTTTCCTTTAGCATTGAAAACTTTCTTGAACAAGTTACAATGATTCACCTCCACGCAGTTTTTGACCAATTGCCTTGCTACCCTTTTCACTATCATGACTATAGCATCCCGCTGCCACATGTATACCTATCTGCTAGAGTAGCACAATCGTAGAGGTCTACCTGCACTCCTGTAGTTAGTATGTCCAAACTATGGTATCCAACTGCAATCACCGCAAGCCTTGTGTCATCTAGATCAGCACAACTGCATCAGTCCAGCATATGAAGCTATGCCATCCGTGTGGAAACCCTAGCACACTGCGTGAAACTATTCCAACTTCAGCAACCATGACTTCTAGGTTTTGTTGAACCTGCTAACAGTTTTCAACGTTCACTCCTTCAGTCTTGTTGATGGATTGTTGCATGGCGTTACCTCCTTTCGATGATCTGCAATCAAAACTTTGCGACGGTGCTTCTTCTTCTGTTTGACTTCTAGCTTGACGTCTCACTGCCTTCGTCAAAGAGTTCCAGTAGGACATTCCTTTTCAACTTTGATGACTACACCCTTCTGCGACGTCGCCTCCATCCCACACTAACTCTCGCAGAGATTTCTCCTTCGTCATCAATGCTTGACATCTTCCTTCGCTACAAAGACAAAAACGAAATGCACTCCGATTTATATCGATTCACACACTCACTAAAATGAATTTATTAGCCCCATTATATATGCACTTCGATGCATTACCAAACACGTCGGCATTTCCAGACACGTCGAAAAATACTTTAATTTAATTTTAAAATATTAATTTAAATTTTAAATAAATAAAAATTAAACTAGATATTTAAAATTAAATATCTTCATCACCGGGACACCTTTTTCAATGAAACGAAGAGCCAGCTTCGATTTTAAGAAAAACCCATTTCAAATCTGTTGTCCATGGTTTTAAATAAAACCTTTTATTTTGTCTGCCTTGGTTTTCACAAAAAACCTTTCCGCTTCTTGACATCAATGACAACATCAACACTTGAGCAAAGGCAATGTACCCAATGTACCCAAAATTGCCAACAACATGAAGATAGGGGTATGAATATATGGGTATGAATATAGAGGTATGAAGTGAGGGGTATGAAGATAGGGGTATGAAGACAGGGATATGATATGATGGGTAAAAATATAGGGGTATGAATTAAGGGGTATGAAGTGAATTGTATAAAGATAGGGGTATGAATTAAGTGGTATGAAGTGATGGGTATGAAGTGAGAAGTATCAATATAGGGGTATGAAGTGAGGGGTATGAATATAGGGGTATTTAATTTTAAAAAATTAGGGTTTGATATGTATTCAATTAAATAGGGGTTTGGGACATTAATTGATTAAAGAGGTGTTTTTTGTAAGTATTCATAAAGTTAGGGGTAATTAAACCCTAAACACTAAACCCCAAAAACTAAACCCTAAACCCTTGATTGATTATGAAAAGAAATGTATGACATGAGGAATATGCAGATAGGATTACGAAGTTAGAGGTATGAAGTGAGGGGTATGAAGTGATGGGTATGAATATAGGGGTATTAAGTAAGGGTTATTAAGTGAGGTGTATGAAAATAGGAGTATGCATATAGGGATATGAATATAGGGATCTTAATATAGGGATATGAAGATAGTTTTTTTTTTAAATAGGTTTTGGTAAGTTTTCAATTAGATAGTGGTTTGGGACCTTAAGTAATTAAATAAGCATTTTTTGTAAGTTTTCATGAAGTTAAACACTAAACCCCAAAACCTAAACCCTTAATTAATTATGAAGATAGGGGTATGAAGTGAGGGATATGAAGTGAGGAGTATGAAGGTAGGGGTATGAAGATATGGGTATGAATATAAGGGTATGAAATGAGGGGTATAAAGATAGGAGTATGAAGTGAGGGGTATAAAGTGAGGGGTATGAAGATATGGGTATGTGAGGGGTATAAATATATAAGTACAAATATAGGTATATGAAGTGAGGGGTATGAAGTGAGTGGTATGAATATAGAGATATGAATAGAGGGTTTTGAGGTAGGGGTATGAATATAGGTATATGAATATAGGGGTATGAAGATAGGGGTATGAAGTGAGGGGTATGAATATAAGGGTATGAAGATAGGTGTATGAAGTGATGGGTATGAAGACAAGGGTATTTATTTTTAAATTAGGGTTTGGTAAATGTTAAATTAGATAGGTTTTTGGGACCTTAATTGATTAAATAAGTGGTTTTTGTAAGTATTCATGAAGTTAGGGGTAGTTAAAATCTAAACCATAAAACTTAAATTCTAAACCCCAAACCCTAAAACTTTAATTGATTATAAATATAGGGGTATGAAGTGAGGGGTATGAATATAGGGGTATTTTTTTAACTATGACTTAGTAAGTATTCAATTAGATAGGGGTTTGAGACCTTAATTTATTACATAAGTTATTTTTGTAAGTATTCATGAAGTTAGGGGTAGCTAAACCCTAGAGCCCAAATATAAACCCTAAACCCTTAATTGATTATGAAGATAGGGGTATGAAGTGAGGGGTATGAAGATAGGGGTATTTTTTTAAATAGGATTTGTTAATTATTTAATTAGATAACGGTTTGAGATATTAATTGATTAAAGAAGTAATTTTTATAAGTATTCATGAAGTTAGGAGTAATTAAACCCTAAACTCTAAATTGTAAACCCCAAAACCTAAATCCTAAACCCTTAATTGATTATGAAAATAGAGGTATGAAGTGAGTGGTATCAAGTGAGGGGTATGAAGATAGGGGTATGAAGATAGACGTATGAAGTGAGGGATATGAAGATAGGGGTATGAAGATAAGTGTATTAAGTGAGGTGTATGGAGATAGGGGGATAGGGATATGAAGTGAGGAGTATGAAGTGAGGGGTATTAAGATAGGGTTATGAATATAGGAGTATGAAGTTAGGGGTATGAAGTGAGGGGTATAAATATAGGGGTATAAAGTGAGTGGTATGAATATAAGGGTATGAAAATAGGGGTATGAAGTGAGTGGTATGAAGTGAGGGGTATGAAGTGAGGTGTGTGAAGATAGGGGTATGAAGTGAGGGGTGTGATGATAGGGGTATGAAGTGAGGGGTATGAAGATAGGGGTATGAAGTGAGGGGTATGAAGATAGGGGTATTTTATATTTTAAAAATTAAGGTTTGGTAAGTATTTAATTATATATGGGTTTGAGACCTTAATTGATTAAATAAGTGGTTTTTATAAGTATTCATGAAGTTAGGGGTAATTAAACCGTAAACCCCAAACTCTAAATTCTAAACCCTAAAACCTTAATTGATTATGAAGTTTAAGGTATGAATTGAGGGGTATGAAGATAGGGCTATGAAAATAGGGGTATGAAGTGAGGGGTATGAAGATAGGGGTATGAATATAGAGGTATGAAGTGAGGGGTATGAAGATAGGGATATGATGTGAGGGGTATGAATATAGGGGTATGAATATAGGAGTGTGATGTGAGGGTATGCAATGAAGGATATGAATATAGAGGTATGAAGTGATGGGTATGAAGATAGGGGTATGAAAATAGGGGTATGAATATAGTGGTATTTCTTTTGAATAATTAGGGTTCGGTAAGAATATAATTAGATAGGGGTTTGGGACATTAATTTATTAAAGAAGTGGTTTTTGTATGTATTTATAAAGTTAGGTGTAGTTAAACCCTAAACCATAAACCATAAACACTAAACCCTAAATCATAATCCCTAAACCCTTAATTGATTATGAAGATAGGGGTATGAAGTGAGTGGTATTAAGTGAGGGATATTAAAATAGGGGTATGAAGTGAGGGATATGAAGTGAGGGGTATGAATATAGAGGTATATAGATAGAGGTATGAAGTGAGGGTTATGAATATAGGGGTATGAAGATAGGAGTATGAAGTGAGGGGTATGAAGATATGAGGATATCGATATGAATATAGGAGTATGAAGATAGGGGTATGAGGATATGGGTATGAATATAGGGGTATGAAGTGAGGGGTATGAAGATAGGGGTATGAAGATAGAGGTATTTGTTTTGAAAATTTAGGGTTTGGTAAGTATTCAACTAGATAGTGGTTTGGGACCTTAATTGATTAAAGAAGTGGTTTTTGTAAGTATTCATGAAGCGAGGGTTATGAAGTGAGGGGTATGAAGATAGGGGTATGAAGATAATGATATGAAGTTAGGGGTATGAAGTGAAGGTTATGAAGATAGGGTTATAAAGTGAGGGGTATGAAGATTAGGATATGAAGATAGGGGTATGAAATAAGGGGTATGAAGATAGGGGTATGAAGCGAGGGGTATGAAGTGCGGGGTATGAATTGAGGGGTATGAAGTGAGGGGTATGAAGATAGGGGTATGAAGATATGGGTATGAAATAAGGGGTATGAATATAGGGATTTTTTTTTGAAAAATTAGGGTTTGGTAAGTGTTCTATTAGATAACAATTTGGAATATTAATTAATTAAAGAAGTGATTTTTGTAAGTATTCATAAAATCATGGGTAATTAACCCTAAATCCCAAATCGTAAATCCTAAACCCTTAATTGATTATGAATATATGGGTATTAATTGAGGGTATGAATATATGATTATGAAGTGAGGGATATGAATAAAGGGGTATGAAGTGAGGGGTATGAAGAGAGGGGTATGAAGTGAGGGGTATGAAGATAAGGGTGTTTTTTTTTTAAATTTAGGGTTTGATATGTATTCAATTAGATAGGGTTTTTGGACTTTAATTGATTAAAGAAGTGGTTTTTGTAAGTATTCATGAAATTAGGTGTAATTAAACCCAAAAAACTAAAACCTAAACCCTAAACCCTAAACCCCAAATGATAAATCCTAAAATCTTAATTGATTATGAATATATGGGTATGAAGTGAGGGGTATGAAGTGAGGTGTATGAATATAGGGGTATGAAGATAGGGGTATGAAGTGAGGGGTATGAATATAGGGGTATGAAGTGAGGGGTTTGAAGTGAGAGTATGAACTGAGGGGTATGAAGGGAGGGTTATGAAGTGAGGGGTTTGAAGTGAGAGTATGAACTGAGGGGTATGAAGGGAGGGTTATGAAGTGATGAGTATGAAAATGGGGGTATGAATATAATGGTATGAAGATAAGGGCATCAAGAGATGGATATTAAGATAGGGGTATGAATATAGGGGTATTTTTTTTAATTAGGGTTTGGTAAGTATTCAATTAGATAGGGGTTTAGGACCTTAATTAATTAAAGAAGTGGTTTTTGTAAGTATTCATGAATTTAGGGGTGTTTTAACCCTAAACCCTCAATTAATTATAAATATAAGGGTATGAAGTGAGGGGTATGAATATAGGGGAATGAATATAGGGGTATGAATATAGGGGTATGAAGTCAAGGGTATGAAGACAGGGGTATGAAGTGAGGGGTTTAAAGTGAGAGGTATAAATATAGGGGTATGAATATAGGGGTATGAATATAGGGGTATGAAGTGAAGGGTATGAATATAGGGGTATAAAGTGAGGGGTATGAAGTGAGGGGTATGAATATAGGGATATGAAGATAAGGGTATGAGTATAGGGGTATGAAGTGAGGGGTATAAAGATAGGGGTATGAAGTTGAAGTATTAAGATAGGGGTATGAAGATAAGGGTATGAATATAGGGGTATAAAAATAGGGGTATGAAGTGAGGTGTATGAATATAGGGGTATGAAGTGAGGGTTATGAATTCTGGGATATAAATATAGGGGTATGAAAATAGGGGTACAAATATAGGGGTATGAAGTGAGGGGTATGAAGATAAAGATATGAAGATATGGGTATGAAGTAAGGGGTATGAAGTGAGGGGTATGAATATAGGAGTATGAAGTGAGCAGTATGAAGATAAGGGTATGAAGATAGGGGTTTGAAGTGAGGGTATTAAGATAGAGGTTTGGTAAGTACTCAATTAGATAAGAGTTTGGAATCTTAATTGATTAAATAATTAGGTTTTTTAAGTATTCATAAAGTTAGGGGTAATTAAACCCAAAACCATAAACCCTAAATATTTAATTTATTATGAAGATAGGGGTATGAAGTGAGGGGTATGAAGATAGGGGTATTAAGATAGGGGTATGAATTGATGTGTGTGATGATAATGGTATGAAGTTAGGGGTATGAGGTGAAGGGTATGAAGTGAGGGGTATGGAGATAGGGGTATGAAATGAGGGGTATGAAGTGAGGGTAATTAAGATAGGTGTATTATTTTTAAATTAAGGCTTGGTAAGTATTCAATTATATAGGGGTTTGTTACCTTAATTGATTAAAAAAATGGTTTTTGTAAGTGTTCAGGAAGTTAGTTGTAATTAAACCCTAAACTTTAAACCCTAAACCCTAAAACCTAAATTCTTAATTGATTATGAATAGAGGGATATGAAGTGAGGGGTAAAAATATAGGGGTATGGAGATAGGGGTATGAAGTGAGGGGTATATATATAGGGGTTTGAAGATAGGGGTATGAATATAGGTGTATGAAGTGAGGGGTATGAAGTCGGGGGTATGAAGATAGGTGTATGAAGTTAGGGGTATGAATTAAAGGGTATGAAGTTATGGGTATGAATTTAAGGGTATGAAGATAGGGTTATGAAGTGAGGGGTATGAAGATAGGCGTATGAGGTGATGGGTATGAAGATAAGGTTTTTTTTAAAATATTAAGGTTTTGTAAGTATTCAATTATATAAGGATTTGGGACTTTAATTGATTAAAGAAGTGGATTTTATAATTATTAATGAAGTTAGGGGTAATTAAACCCTAAATCCTAAATCCTAAACCCTAAACCCCAAATATTAAACCCTAAACTCTGAATTGACTATAAAGATAGGGATATGAAGTGAGTGGTATGAAGATAGGGGTATGACGTGAGGGGTATGAAATGAGGTGTATGAAGATAGGGGTATGAATATAGGGACATGAATATAGAGGTATAAAGATAGGGGTATGAAGTGAGGTGTATGAATATAGGGGTATGAAGATAGAGGTATGAAATTAGGGGTATGAGGTGAGGGGTAATTGGTTGATTAAAGAAGTGATTTTTGTAATTATTCATGAGGTTAGGGGTAGTTAAACCCTAAACCCTAAATCCTAAAACCCAAACCCCAAACCCAAACCATAAATATTTAATTGATTATGAATATGGGGATGTGAAGGGGTATGAAGTGAGGGGTATGAAGATACGTGTTTAATGATACGAGTATGAAGTGAGGGGTATAAATATAGGGGCATGAAGTGAGGGGTATGAAGTGATGTGTATGAATATAGGTGTATGAAGTGAGGGTATGAATATAGGGGTATGAAGTGAGAAGTATGAAGATAAGGGTATGAAGTTAGGGGCATGAAGATATGGGTATGAAGTCAGGGGTATGAAGTGAGGTGTATGAATCGAGGGGTATGAGGTGAGGGATATTAAGATAGGGGTATGAAGTGAGGGGTATGAATATAGGGGTATGAAGATAGGGTTATGAAGTGAGGGATATGAATATAAGGTTATGAAGTGAGGGATATGAAGATAGGGGTAGGAAGATAAGGTTTGTTTTTGAAAAATTAGGGTTTTGTAAATATTCAATTAGATAGATGTTTGGGACTTTAAGTGATTAAAGAAGTGATATTTGTAAGTATTCATGAATATAGGGGTAATTAAACACTAAATACTAAACCCTAAACCCAAAAACCTAAACCACAAACAATAAACCCTAAAACCTAAATTAATTATGAATATATGGGTATGAAGTGAGGTTTATGAAGATAGAGATATGAAAAGAGGGGTATGAAGTTAGGGGTATGAAGATAGGGGTATGAAGTTATGGGTTTGAAGATAGAAATATGAAGTGAGGGGTATTAAATGAGGGTTATGAAGTGAGGGGTATGAAGATAGGGGTATGCAGTGAGGGGTATGAAGTGAGGTGTATGAAGATAGGGGTATAAAGTTAGGGGTATAAAAATAGGTGTATGAAAATAGTGGTATGAAGTTATGGGTATGAAATGAGGGGTATGAAGTGAGGGTTATGAAGTGAGGGGTATGAATATAGGGGTATGAAGTGAGGGGTATTAATATAGGGGTATAAATTGAAGGGTATGAATATAGGGTATGAATATAGGGGTATGAAAATAGAGGTATGAAGATAAGGGTATGAAGTGAAGGGTATGAATATAGAGATATGAATATAGGGGTATGAATTGAGGGGTATGAAGTGAGGGATATGAAGGTAGGGGTATGAAGTGAGGGGTATGAATATAGGAGTATGAAACGAGCGATATGAATATAGGGGTATGAAGTGAGGGGTATGAATATAGGGGTTTGGTAAATATTCAATTAGATAAGGTTTAGGGACCTTATTTGATTAAAGAAGTGGGTTTTGTAAGTATTGATGAAGTTAGGGGTAATTAAACCCTAAACCCAAAATCCTAAACCCAAAATCATAAACCCTAAATCTTAAACCCTAAAACCTAAAAAATTAATTTATTATGAAGATATGGATATGAAGTGAGGGGTATGAAGATAGGGCTATTAAGATAGGGGTATGAAGATTTAAGTATGAAGTGATGTGTATGAATATACTGGTATGAAGTGAGGGGTATGAGGTGAAGGGTATAAAGTGAGGTGTATGGAGATAGGGGTATGTATTTAAGGCTATGAAGATAGGGGTATGAAGATATGGGTATGAAGATAGGGGTATTGGTCATCAAATCTGCCCAGGAAAGGATTTGGGAAAGTGTACGCGCCCTAGACCTGGACCAACATTGAAAGGCCGAAGGGAAGAGATGCCCCTCGTGCCAATCTCCGGAGAAAGGTCGGCTCCTATACTAAACTACTTCGGTGTTTAAGATAAGGGTGCAGGAAAGGAATAAACAGAGTAAGGGTGCAAGAAGAAAATAAAAAGGGGTAAGGGAAGAGATGTTGATGATTAAAAGTGGGAAAGAACCAGAAGCACGATCACGGCCAATAGCTTGAAATAGTAGCAAGAAACACCAAGAATAAAATGAAAAGAACACGATATTAGCCTTCCTATGTATCCTCTGGATGAGTTCTAGGATTACCCTTCCCTTTCATCGAAATTCAGAGTTCAGAGTTACGACGATTAGGACAAAGTGAATATAACAGAAACAAGATCCACAGGCAGCATACAAGAAAACTAATACAACGTTTTCCTCTCCTATGTATCCTTCGGGAAAATTTTAGGGTTTCATCCCCAATCGCACACCTAAATCCAGAATGCAGAATTACAGTATGCAAATGAAGAAAGAGATAAAAGAAATAAACACAGAAGGCAGCATACAAGAGAGAAATTGAGCTCAAAGATCTTTAGTATTAATCGCAGGGATTCAAGTTACAGCAACTTTCTTAGCAGAAAGTTCCCCCCCCTTTTCATTACAATGCCTAGGTTTTTATAGAGGACCCGACCCTCTGAGCCATCAATGCACAAAATGGAGGAGTACATCCTCAAAACCTGAGAAGTCGGCTCTTCGTGGCTCTCGTGACTGAGCTCTCAAATCCTTTACCAAAACTAGCAGCTGCGATCGGGTCAATCGGGGAAACATGCATTAATGAGCCGCCTGAACGTCCTTGGCCTCTGGGTGCAGTGCTCGAGTGGCCGCCATGCTCGTCGGGCTCTCCTTTAGGAACTGATACCTCATTTCCAATTGCCAAAAATGAGCAACGAGTTTACCGAGCACGTAAAAATGCATTTATGAGGCACTTGATTGCCTCAAAAAAATACCCGGCTTGGAGTGTGTGCCCTTGGAGCGCTTCGCTAGATTTTCGTTTGCAACTCCACTTCGCAATGGACTTGAGCCGAAGCAGATCTTCCTTCTTGGTTTGCACTTCGCATGGTGGAGCTTCGCAAGACAGCTTCGGGGGTGCCGAGTGCCGAAGCAGGTATTCCTCCTCAAGGTGGGGCTCTTCATTTCTCGTTGCTTCGCTGGAGAGACGTGTCAAAACTGCTTCGCTGAGGTTCTCTGCCCGAAGTGGATGCTTCGCTGGTGAGTCTTCAAAATGCTTCACCGTGATCCTCCCTCAAAACTATGGTTCGGGGGTTTTTTGGCCGAAGCGCATTCTTGCCTTCGAAAAATGTTTTGTTCTTTACGGCCGCTACCGCTTCGGGTGAAAGTGCTTCGCACGAAAGCTAGCCGAAGCAGATGCTTCATGACAACTTTCGGTGAAGTAGAAATGGTTCGCTGGTGGGGAGGCCCGAAGTGGGTGCTTCGACGGTTTTTTGGTGAAGTATTTTTCAATGTTTGCGCTCTTTCAACTTCTGCTTCGCAATATTTTTGCCCGAAGTGACTGCTTGAAATGCTTCGGGCCCGAAGTAGTTTTCTCGCCTTAGCAAACTCGGACCACGATCTAGACTTTCCTTCTTCGGTGAAGTTGTTCTTTTGGACTGCTCGAATGCCGCTTCGCAAAACTTTTGCCCGAAGTAGCTGCTTGAAATGCTTCGGGTGCGAAGCTCTTTTCATCCCCTACTTCTTTCTTTTGGCGAAGCTATCTTCCTTTTCCTGTGAAGCTTTTTTCCTTAGCCTGCTTAGTAGCGAAGCTCTTGCATCTCCATTCTATGTACAAGGGGGATGGCGATGAAAGCCAAAATTGCTGCAATGCTTGAAAATGTTGTTTCTAAAAAAACAAGGGAACAAATTCATGAAATTAAAAGAAATACTTTACAAAAATTTTGATTTTACTACCCCTCTAGGCAATGTGACAAAATTGTCAACATTCTTGGTGGCTCATGGGGCAACGAGCTCATCTCGATGGAAGAACCCTCAGCTTTGATCCGTTGGGCCAGAGTTACCTCCAGACCCTTCTCCCTTTTCTCCTTTCGGGGTGCTTCCATGGCTTCTTCTTCTTCTTCTTCTGCCTCTCCTTCTTCTTCTTCCTCCTCTGGCGAGGCTTCCTATTGCGGCGATGGGAGAAGGCGATCGCGGATGCGTTCCATGGTTCGACGAACGTGAGCCCAGGCACCTTTCGAGAAAGGCTCTCGGTCTTGTAACGCTTTTACCAAGACATGGAACCGATCTATTTGCCCTATGTCGGCATGCTTGGCTCTCGTGCTTAGATCGTTGAGGCAGGCCATGATCTTGCAATGTCTTAGAATGAAATCTGTGACTTGTCCTTCTGTAATTGGCTCTTCCCAGCCATCTATCTTTGAGACATCGCTCTCAAAATGTAGCCAAGCCGGCTTGAGCTCTTCCTTGGTCAAAAGGTTCCCATCCTCATTCATGAAACTCGAGAAACCTAATGAAGAGAGGTCTTGGAAATAGCCCAGTGATGTATGTTGCTCATGTTTGAATACATCCAGGAGGTCCTTCACCTTCTGTGCCTTCCTCACCTTGGAGAAGAAAGCGCGGACCATGGCTTGAGCTGTAGACCAGTCTCTAGCGGTTCGGCTCATTGCGGTGACCTGCAGGTCCTGATATTTGACACTTTGGACCTCAAAAGCCAATTTGAGTCACCTTCTAATTTTTTGGATGACCTCATCTACTATTGGCCCTTCTTGAGAAGTGGCATACTGGGCTTCGATGATGTATGTTAAAATTGATAGGGCACTGGAGGCCCGAGATCTGAAACTTTTTAGCAAGTGTGAGCGAATTTCTTTTATTCGGCCCCTATCAAACAGCTCCAGACTTTCCTTCTCGTACAACTACTATTGCATCTCCAAGATTTTACTTTCAAATTCTTTGGCCTTCAGATCCGCTTCGGCCTGTATCTGGCTCTGGGTTTTAGTTGCACCTTGCAGTTGTCTCACTTGCTATTTCAGGGCAACTACTTCCTTCTTCATCTGCTCACACTACTTTTTCGAGTCCTCCAGCTTGGAGCGGATCCTGGCTAGCTCTTCTTCCAACTTGATGTTGGTGCTCTCAGCCTCAAATCTATGCTGATTGGCGATGTTTGCATGCGCTCGGAAGGTTTCAATTCTGACATGCATGGATGCAGATTCATTATCTACATTTAGGTGCTCCAGGTCCTTGGTCTTCTCCTGATAATCATAATCTATCGGAGTCATTTCATCCAGAGGTTTTTGGACCTTAGGGACCTTCTTCACCTTATGTAGCTTTCCGCCCTTCAGGTCAAAAATGGTGCATTTTTCTACTTCGGCCAGAGAGCGCCCTCTCTTTTTCCTGGCCTCCTTCAACATCTTTTCGGTATTTTGCCGGGCCTGGAGCAGCTTCTCGGCTAGAGGGCATTCCTTAATCAAGGACATCTCTGATTCAAATGAGGCTGGATCTCCAGCCAAAGGGGTGAACAAATACAAGGAATGAACGGGGGATGCCTCACCAGTAGGCTCGACGATGGGTGTGACGGGAGCTTCGATGAAAGGAACGATGCCATGTGTAACAGGGGAACAAGGAATGGGGTTCGGCATTGGGGTACTATCTTTGCCCTGACTAAGAACCAAGGGAATGGTGGCATGGGTAGGCGAAGTAGTATCAACAGACTTGTCCCGGCCAGATGACTCGAATGGAGTGGGGCTAACGGGATCATGGGGCAGACTCGAGGTGGCAAGGGGCAACACACGAGAGGGTGATTGACCTTGCAGGGGAGAGAGAGACTACTGGGGACTCATGGTCAGGACCATGGTGGACATGCTTTGAGCAACCAGGGCAAAGGGTGGAGAGTGCGTACCTTCGTGCCCACCTGGCAGAGCAGCAGTAGTGACTTCTTGTGTGATCGACTCTTGCTCCTTCTGAACTTCGATACTTGTGACCTCTACTACTTCTTCTTCGGGGACCCCTTCTTGTTGGAGGAGTTCCTCCACATCAATGACATCCATGTCTAGGGTTGCTTCGGCTCTTGGTGATGCCGTCCCTTCGATATTTGCTTTGGCTGGGCCGATCGTAGGTTGTCCGATGGGGACACTTGGGAGCTTCGTGCGGGGTCGCTTCGGGTGGGTCGGAGGCACTTGAGCTTGCTCCTGCCTCTTCCTTTTCCTTTTCTTTGATGATTGTGCCGACCCCATGGCACTTGTGTCGGGTGCAGCTTCTGCCTCCTCCTCTTCTTCTACTTTTGAAGCATCATCATCTCTCCTTGGGCTTTCGCCCGAACCTGGGACACTTGGGGGAATGAAGTCGGCGAAGGAGGTGGGCTTCCAAGTCTCAGCATTGGCTCCATAAACAACCACGAAGTCCTTATCCATCTCCAAGAGTCCATATGATTTCATCTTTTGTCGATGAACTCTCATTTTCCACCATTCTTTTAGTTGTTCTACGCCCCAATATTTCAATTCTTCCCTTAGATCGTCCTTCATCTTCCTCCAAAAAGTGGAGTCTGGGGTTGGGAAAGGATGCTGAACAGGATCAAACTCAACTTCCATGGGGTAGAACTCATGCCAAGGAGGCAAGGTCTTCATCCTTTCTAAATGCCACTCCAGATCCTTCCCATTGGGATTATTTCTTTGCTCCATAATTTTTGGGTGGGGGCAGACATGAAAATTCTTGAATCTGAGGTGGTCCCTCATCACTCCCAAGGGATCGTAGAGCCACCTCTGAGGAATCTAGAGCAGACCAAAGCTGGAAAGCTTCTCCTCTAGGAAAATGTGTTGCTTTAGGGCAAACACCTCTATTACCCCCATTTTGAAGGGGAAGTCGCAGGTGTGCGCCCATTTCTGATCGTGGCCATAGACGACATTCGTTGCGTCGCTCTATCGAGCGACCTCTAATGTGAACTAGTACTCGAAGGGGTAGACAGGCAGTAGGAAGGGCTTCCCTGTGAAGCCGAATAGGTGAATCACAAGTCCTTGTGTCAGTTGAAACACGTCTCCCTTCTTCTCCATTACCACTCTGTCTCTCAAACTGAGGGGCACCCGAGGGCAAGAACCCTTCAACAAATGCATAGCAGGTCCCAAGAATTGTTGATTAAAAGAATAATAAGACTCTATCCTCAATAGGAGGGGAGTCCACTGGTACACAGGCAGAGGATTTCCATCCTTGCCACTCGAAGAAATGGCAATGTGGGGAAAATTCTTATGCACATGATAGAAAAACAACCAAACAAGGAAAGAGCAGGGTGCGAAGTACTGGCCCATCCTAGAATTCTTCATGCTGGTAAGCCGTGTGTGCAGGGTTCGGGCCACCCATTCTACCCAATCGAAGAATACTGGGTTGGTGTTTGGCCTTGAAGCATCAGGGGCATAGAATTCCCCTCTCGAAATACATTCGACCAAAGACACCTGCCACGGGTGCACCGAAGCATCGGTCGACAGACCCGCCACCCATGCAATGATGGAGAAGATGTCCATGCTCTTGAAATCTATCAAGGGGAGGGGCATCTGGGGCAGCTTTCCTGAAGGGAGCCCATTCTTGAGGTTCTCTCTTAGGAATTTCAAAATATAGGTGGAGGTAGTGAACCTCTCCATTTGTTCGCTCAGGATGACATTGCGAACGGAATAGCCCTTGGGTGGCCCCTGTTGCGGCGTGAAGGCTGCTTGCACATCTTCTTTCAGAATTGAAAACAATTTATGGCCCGCAGCGTCCAGCACTTGTCTGGAGGAGGGCTGGTAGTTCTGCGCGATGGCACAGATTAACTCGGGACAATGGTGAGCGGGCGGGGTCAGATACCAGTAAATTTGAGAATAGTATGCGATAGCCCTCTTGTTCTCCGGGGAAAGTCTGCTTGTCATAAACTCGATAGTGCGTCGGAGCTCGGCCACACTCTTCGAGAGTTCAGTGTCCCAAATTTTTTCCCACCCATCAATTGGTGGTTCTTCAAGTTGTTCCTCTTCAGAATCCTCTCCTTCTTCCATCGGCTGCTTTTCTGGGCGGGGGTTGAGATTGATCTTCTTAGGTGTATGTTTTTTCTCTTCCTTGCCCTTCTTTGGGGCTGCTACCTTAGGTTCCTTCCCCTTCTCCTTAGAGTTCTTCTTTCCCATTGTGAATATGGGCGACAGTAGACTCCTTGATGTAGAGAGATTCGATGCGAAGGACTTCGATGCAAAGGGCGGAAGAATTGCAGAGTGATAGCGGGGCTCTTAATCTTGCATTAGCAGTTGGCGAACACCCCTCTTACCACTGAGCCTTGCATTTTATAGCCTTAAAAGGCAACTACCTTAATTTATGGCACCTACCATAATTAAATTTACACTCGAACGGGGAAGGTTGCCGTGCCTTTTGATTGGTTCTGCGACGGCGTGGTACGCGGGCCCATGTGGTTCGATGATTTCCCCTGCATCGGGAACTTAACCTTCTGCCACCTCGTACCCGAGCATGAAATTTTCTTGCAACGGAATTCTCTCGGGATGTGCTCTGCCACCTTGGCATTAAAATCGTTTGCCTCGAACATTCCCCTAGGTTGTCGTTGGTGCGTCCCCAAGACATATTTTAAATGCTCCTTGTCTCACGTGCCATTGGGTTGGCGAAGTGAAACCGGTGCTAAAACTGCTTCGCGGTGAACCTTCGATGTGGGTAGATTTTCTATGCTTCGGGCCCGAAGTAGTTCTTCCTCACTGCATCACTTCTTTGCTTCGCGGAAGGCTAGCCCCCCGAAGCTCGTTTTCTTTGAAAAATGCTTCGCTAGTACTTCTTTTCAAAAACTGCTTCGCTCGAACTTCTTTTGCGAAGCATTTCTCATGCCTCCGTTCCTTTTGATGACTCCTTCGGTTTCTCGAGGACCTTTTCGAAGCCAAAGTGCTTCACTGTGAAGCATCTCGCATCAGTTGCTTCGCATCAAAACTTCCCGAAGGAGATTTCGGCTAGGCTTGGAAAAGCTGGAGTTTGTCACTGTGACACTTAGCCTTTCGGAGATCTTGAAGCAGGGTATATATACAGGAATGAAAAACTATATACAAAAGTAAAATTTGAACATCCTTTTTTTTTTTTTTTTTAGCTAGATCTTCAGAGATGAAAAGTCTTCAAGTGAAGACCATTGACAAAAATTGGCAATACCTGGTCGTCTGCATCCTTGAGGATGAAAGAATTGGCCGAGTTTACCTTCACGACTTTGAACGGTCCATCCTAGAAAGCGTCCAATTTGTCATGATTCCTAGGCTTGGCCTTCCAAGAATCCCACTTCCATACTAGATCTCCCACTTCGAAAGTGCGATCGGAGGACTTCTTCTTAAACCAATCTCGGGTGATCTGAGCATGCTTAGCGAAGCTCTAGTAAGCCTTCTCATGGTCTTCCTCTAGTCGTAATAGCTGAGCCAACCTATTTTCCATAGGATTAATTTCCTCTTCATCCTCCAGTAGCTGCAATGCAGGGATCTCTACATGAGTTGGTAGGATGGCCTCCTTGCCATACACCAGGGCGTAAGGTGATGTCTTGATTGACTTCTTGATAGAAATTCGATCGGCCCACAAGGCTCGATCTAGAAGGAGGTGCCAAGTTCTTTTGTTATCCTCCACGATCTTTCTTAGCACCCTTAACAGAGTCTTGTTGGTAGATTCTGCCAATCCATTGCCCTGTGGATAGTAATTGGAGGAGACTTTATGATATATCCCATATCGATAGAGGAACTCGTTGATTTTGGCGCCTAAAAACCCGGGACCATTGTCTGTTATGATTGCTTCTGGGATGCCGAACCGGGTGATCAATCCTTCAAGGAAGGCGATGACGGTCTCCTGATCAGCATGCTTCATGGGAACTACTTTGGCCCATCTGGTGAAGTAGTCGGTCGCGGTCAGGATGAACTTATGCCCGACGAAGGAGTTCGGCGATATGACCCCTATGAAATCCAACCCCCATTGTTGAAAGGGCATTTCTACTTGTATCGATCGGAGAGGCATAGGAGCGCTTCTGCTTCGATCGATGAACTTCTGACATTGCTCACATCGATGATAGACCGCAAAGGCATCGATGAAGAGTGTAGGCCAATAATAACCAACTTTGATTATCTTCAATGTCGTTGCTCTTCCTACGAAGTGACCTCCAGACAACCCTGAATGAAATTCTCCCAGGACTCTCTTCTTATCGTCTTCCTTTATGCACCTGAGGAGAACGCCATCAATGTTTCTAAAAAATAGGCCTTCGGGGTGCAGTGTGTATCGGAGGGACCGCATCCTGAAATGCCTCCGCTGTGAAGCATTTAGATGCGAAGGACATCTATCGATGTTGAAGTATTCAACTATCTCATCGACCCAGTCCTTCTCATTCTCTTCCTGGTTTGTGAAGCATCCTTCCGCTGGTGAATCGTCCCACTGGCAAGCTATCACTTCGGCCGCTATGCTCTTCGCCAGTTCTTGACACAATGCACGACCGTGAACCAATTTCGTGGGCCTAATCTCGATGTCGAACTCTTGTATCTTGCTGACCCAACCGACTCTTTTGCTTCCCAATTCTCCTTGGATAATGAAGTTGCGCACATCGAGGTGAATGACAAAGACTGTAACCCAAATTTGGGAAATGAATTGCTTGAATTTCCTAAGAGACTTCATTACTGCATGCACCTGCATTTCTATGAAATTGTATTTTTCTTCATGGGGGTTTATCACTTGACTTAGAAACGCGATGGGGCGCTCTTCGCCATCTTCCCCCTTTTGTGTTAGGACTGCAACATAGCTCTCAGGTTCTCCTATGGCATATAGGATGAAATCCCGATTGTAGTCAGGGTTGGTCAGGACCGGTGCCTGAGCGATTCGGGCCTTGATCTCTTCAAATGCTTCTTTTCTTTCCTCTCATCCAGATGAATTCGATGTCCTTCTTCAAAAGTTTGGACATCGGTTTGATGACCTAGGCGAAATCTGGAACAAACTTCCTCACGAAGTTGATCTAGCCAAAAAAGGATTGAAGTCCTTTCTTGTTCACTGGGAGTGGGAGCTTCAATAGAGCCTCAGCTCTATCAGGATCTACAATGAGACCCTTCTCTGATATCACATGCCCCAATAGCTTCCCTTCGCTAACTGCAAATATGGACTTCTTTGGATTGATTGAAATGCCAAACTCTCGATATTTTTTGAATACCTATTGTAAATGTAAGGGATGATCCTCCCTTCTTCGAGAGAAGATGGTCATGTCATCCAGATAGATAACAATAACCTTATTCAAGAGTTCACCAAAAGCTAGATCCATGGCTCTCTGAAAAGTGGCCCCCGCATTCGAAAGGCCGAATGGCATTCGTTGGTAGGCAAATGTTCCCCACTTGGTCGTGAATGTGGTTTTATGTTGGTCCTCATCCTTAACCCATATCTGATTATACCCTAAGAAGCCATCGAGTAGGGAGAAGCGCTGAGCCCCAGCCACTGAGTGCAAGATCTGATCTATTTATGGGAGAGGGTAGTGATCTTTGAGAGAAGCCTGGTTCAGGTTGTGAAAGTCCACGCATAGTCGTATATCTCCGTTCTTCTTTCTAACAGGGACTAGATTCGCCACCCAAGAGGAATGCTTAATGGGATAAATTATCTTTACCTCGAGCATCTTTAGGAGCTCGACTTTCATCAGGACCTCGATCTTCGAATTTATAGGCCTTTGCTTTTGTCGAAAGGGTTTGATCCCCTCCTGCAATTCAATTGTATGTTGGATCAGTTGTCGATCATATCCTTTTAGGTCTTGATAAGACCATGCCACGATGTCGGGATACCTTCTGCATAGAGATCAGATCTGTTCTAGCTCCTCCGAAGTGCAATCTGTTCCAACTTTTACTGCTTTTCCAGGTTCAAGTTCCAAATCCTGATACTGCTTCGCATTGACCTTGATCCTATGAGAAATTGCTCGATCATTCTGATCAAAGAGGCTCTCAAGAGTAACTAATCCCTTAGGTACATGATTATTCTTCAATTGAACTAGCCCATCATATTCCTCATCATCTGGGCTTCTTCTCTCAACTGTGGCTGCTTCTTGAATCATAAAATTCACAATCTGCTCATCACTATCAAAAACTTGCCAATGCAGATCTCTGTCTGGGATAGAGGGCCTGTAAATCATCCTCACAGCTTTAGGCTTATGCACCATGTCTTCTGCTGGAGAGTACTTGGCTGCGATGGATGCTAGGACATCGACATGTCGATTCTTTTCTCGTGGAATAGACTGTAGATTGAGAGATTCGAACTGGTCAAACAAGTCCCATACCCTATTACGGTATGACTTGAGATAGTGCTTCTTTGAAGTGCACTTGTTGGTGACTTGATTGCATACCAATTTTGAGTCTCCAAATATTTGGAGATGCTTTATGCCTAACTTTTTTGCTTTCTTGAGTCCTAGGCATAATGCTTCATATTCTGCTGCATTGTTGGTGCAACTCCACACCAACCGGTAACAATATTCCTTCTGCTCTCTAGAAGGTGATACTAAAAGAATCCCTGCCCCGATGCCATTTTTGCATCGGGCGCCATCGAAGAATAATTTCCATAATTCGCCTTGGGTAGAGACCTTATCTTCTGACTTGATGTGTTTCTCAGGCTTGGCGATGGCATAACATCCCATCTCGGTTTCTATCATGGCATTAAAATCTGCCAATGAAAATTCATCTTCACAACTTAACTATGCGAGGGATTCCTCGATCAGGTCCACTTGCTCTATTTCTTCCACTATCGCCTGCATAGGATCGTTGCTCTCTTCTTCGGACATTTTCTGTACTAGGAAGGTAGAAGGCTTCTCATTGTAGATTTTTACCTTCTTCCCTTTGAATGGGATCTCCAAGTGCGAGTAATCCATGGATAGATATCCTCCCAGCTTTGTCATGAACTCTCTTGATAAGCACATACTAAAATAGGGTTCAAGGTCGACGACCACCACCTCTTGTATAACTGTGATCTGAGGCATCTTGTGTAGTTGAATAGGAATATCCTTAATCACACCTACAGTCTTCATGGGAGTACCATCCAACTGGAGCATGCCATGACTGCTTCACGTATATTCCATCCCTATCTCTTCACACACTGCCTTGGGCATGACTATTGTCGTGGCCTCAGAGTCAATCATACAGTTGTGTACAATATACCCTTCCATTTATAGAGATAGGTAGAACGGAGGTGGTCGATTCTTCCCCATAATGGATGTGGACAAGGTCTGCACTAGGGCAAGTGGCGCTACTTTTCTTGCTTTGGTTGTCTTCAATGATTCCTGTAGCAAGTCCACTTATCCGGGTAGTTGTAGTGCGTCATACAGACTGATCTTGGCCAGAATCTTCTTTAGCTCATCTACAATATTGTACGCTAGAGAGTTGTGTACTTTGGGTTCTCTTTTCATCTCGTACCTGGTGCGATACTGCTTCGTGGCTTCGACCCTTTGTCGCTTGGTCAACGAAGGAAGCTTGAGCTTCTCTCTAGCTTGTTCTTTAGTTTCCACCTGAGGTGGATTTGTAGGGGCCTGTTGGGCCTTCTCCTTGGCTGGTGCAGGTCGAGGAGATTTGCTCAGGACTTGAGAAGGTTGATGTCCCTTCTCATGGTGAGCATGCACCTTTAAAGGAGCCATTTGAGTAGCATCTACCTCTATCGACCTTTTTCCTCCTCTGGTGAGGACTGCAATTTGTTCTTCTTCACCAATTACCAGGTTTCGATCCAATTGCCTGATGATGTTGACCTGACCATCATGACTACTGGTAGTCAATGTTTGTACATAATGTTGGTGCAGCATGTAGGTATTCTCTTCATGAGGGTCATTACACGTGGAGCACAAATGTATGTAATCGAAAGTGCTCGAAGCTTCGTCAATCACGACATTTCTTTTCGATGCTCTCCCTTTCTGGACTGCTTGATCTTTAGTAAGTGCAGGTGTAGGATAAGACCTCCTTGATAGAAACTCTTGTTGTGCTTGCTTCTTCTTCATAATGGTCATTTCATTAGATAAAGACTAAACTTCTTGTAGTATTTTGGCTTGCATATCATCAGCCTTGGGAATAGGTGGCAATGGAGCCATCATTGGTATTGGAGGTAGAGCGGGGTGTTGAGGTGGTGCTGGTAGTACAGGGAATGCCAAAGAGATAGTGGGCTATGAAACTAGGAATGTAGGAAAAAAAAATTTGTGGGGTAGATATTTGTGGTACAATAGGATTCGGGTTCCAAGATGATATCGGGTATGCAGGGGTTCCTCATAGCAGTAGGTGGAACTTGCCCTTGTCCCACTAGATTTAGCGGTCCCAAAGAATTCCATGCTGGGAATAGTCTGGGCAGCAATTTCTACTGTTGTTGCTGCATTTGTTGTTGTTGTTGTTGTTGATACTGCGCCATATTTTCTCCTAGATTTTTAGAAACAGGAATTCTCGAAGCTCCTTCTTGGTTGCTAATAGAACAACTAATATGAACAGAGGCACTAGGATGCTTCGGTGAGTTGGGTGGATTAGGAGGAAAGCTAGCCACTGTGCTATCATAAGTTAGACCTTGTTCATCAAAAATAGCCTCTTGCGAGGATGTTCCTTGTGTCAGTGACTCGAGGGTGACCAACCTAGAGCATTACCCGAAGGCATCAATATCAAGCTCAAAGAACTTAGTTTCCTCTCCTCTGTTCCTAACTCTCCATCTTGTTTGCATGAAGGTATAGACTTAGGTACTGGTCTCTATGACTTAAATATTCTCAGTTAAATAGAGTTACTAGATGCTAAGAGTCTTTTGGCAATGAGATGAGCATCGAATCTCGCTACCACTCATAAGGTGAGACTGACCATGTCCCACCAGGCATGCCAGAAACTATTGGTCATCAAATCTACCCAGGAAAGTATTTGGGAAATTGTATGCACCCTAGACCTGGACTAACATTGAAAGGCCGAAGGGAAGAGATGCCCCTTGTGCCAATCTCTAGAGAAAGGATGACTCCTATACTAAACTACTTCGGTGTTTAAGATAAGGGTGTAGGAAAGGAATAAATAGAGTAAGGGTGCAAGAAGAAAATAAAAAGGGTAAGAGAAGAGATATTGATGGTTAAAAGTGGGAAAGAACCAGAAGCACGATCATGGCCAATATCTTGAAACAATAGCAAGAAAAACCAAGAATAAAATGAAAAGAACATGATATTAGCCTTCCTATGTATCCTCTGGATGAGTTCCAGGATTACCCTTCCCTTTCATCAAAATTCAGAGTTTAGAGTTACGGTGATTAGGACAGAGTGAATATAACAGAAATAAGATCCACAAGCAGCATACAAGAAAACTAATACAATGTTTTCCTCTCTTATGTATCCTTTGGGAAAATTTTAGGGTTTCATCCCCAATCGCACACCTAAATCCAGAATGCAGAATTACAGTATGTAAATGAATAAAGAGATAAAAGAAATAAACACAAAAGGTAGCATACAAGAGAGAAATTAAGCTCAAATATCTTTAGTATTAATCGTAGGAATTCAAGTTACAGCCGCTTTCTTAGCAGAAAGTTCCTCTCTCTTTTCATTAGAATGCCTAGGTTTTTATAGAGGACCCGATCCTCTGAGCCATTAATGCACAAAATGGAGTACATCCTCAAAACCTGAGAAGTCGGCTCTTCATGGCTCTCGTGACTGAGCTCTCAAATCCTTTA
Organism: Wollemia nobilis; assembly: GCA_028583015.1. Classification (NCBI taxonomy): domain Eukaryota; kingdom Viridiplantae; phylum Streptophyta; class Pinopsida; order Araucariales; family Araucariaceae; genus Wollemia; species Wollemia nobilis. The sequence continues at coordinate 4,952,530 of JAQPPZ010016831.1, forward strand.
CCAAAACTAGCAGTTGCGACAAGGTCAGTCAAGGAAACATGCATTAATGAGCCACCTGAATGTCCTTGGCATCTGGGTGCAGTGCTCGAGTGGTTGCCATGCTCGTTGGGCTCTCCTTTTGGAACTGATACCTCATTTCCAATTGCCAAAAATGAGCAGTAAGTTTACCAAGCACGTAAAAGTGCATTTATGAGGCACTTGATTGCCTCAAAAAAATACCTAGCTTGGAGTGTGTGCCCTTGGAGCACTTCGCTAGATTTGCAACTTCGCTTCACAATGGACTTGAGCCAAAGTAGATCTTCCTTCTTGGTTTGCACTTTGCATGGTGGAGCTTCGCAAGATAGCTTCGAGGATGCTGAGTGTCGAAGCAGGTATCCCTCCTCAAGTAGGGCTCTTCATTTCTCGTTGCTTCACTGGAAAGACGTGTCAAAACTGCTTCGTTGAGGTTCTCTGCCCAAAGTGGATGCTTCGTTGGTGAGTCTTCAAAATGCTTCACCGCGATCTTCCCTCAAACTGTGACTCGAGGGATTTTTGGCCGAAGTGCATTCCTGTCTTCGAAAAACATTTTGTTCTTTACGATCGCTACCACTTCGGTTAAAAGTGCTTCACACGAAAGCTAGTCGAAGCAGATGCTTCGCGAAAAATTTTGGTGAAGTAGAAATGGTTCACTGGTGGGGAGGCCCGAAGTGGGTGCTTCGATGGTTTTCTGGTGAAGTGTTTTTCAATGTTTGCGTTCTTTCCACTTCTACTTCACAATATTTTTGCTCGAAGCGACTGCTTGAAATGCTTTGGGCCCGAAGTAGTTTTCTCACCTTGGCAACCTCGGGCCATGATATAGACTTTCCTTCTTCGATGAAACTATTATTTTGGACTGCTCGAATGCGGCTTTGCAAAATTTTCACCCGAAGTAGTTGCTTGAGATGCTTCGGGTGTGAAGCTCTTTTCATCCCCTACTTCTTTCCTTTGGTGAAGCTATCTTTATTTTCCTGCGAAGCTTTTTTCCTTAGATTGCTCAGTAGCGAAGCTCTTGCATCTCCATTCCATGTACAAGGGGAATGGCGATGAAAGCCAAAATTGTTGCAATGCTTGAAAATGTTGTTTCTAAAAAATAAGGGAACAAATTCATGAAGTTAAAAGAAATACTTTACAAATTTTTTTATTTTACTACCCCTCTAGGCAACGTGACAAAATTGTCAACAGGTATTTATTTTTAAAATTAAGGTTTGGTAAGTATTTAATTAGATAGGGGTTTGGTACCTTAATTTATTAAAGAAGAGGTTTTTATAATTATTCATGACAGTAGTCATAATTAAACCCTAAACCCTAAACCCCAAAACCTAAACCCTAAATATTTAATTGATTATGAAGATAGGAATATGAACTTAGGGGTATGAAGATAGGGGTATGAAATGAGGGGTATGAAGATAGGTGTATGAAGTGAGGGGTATGAAGTGAGGGGTATGAAGATAGGTGTATGAAGTGAGGGGTATGAAGTAAGGGGTATGAAGTGAAGGGTATGAAGTTAGGGGTATGAAGATAGGGGTATGAATAGAGGGGTATGAAGTGATGGATATGAATTTAGAGGTTTTTTTTTAAATATTAGGGTTTGGTAAGTATTCAATTAGATAGGCATTTAGGACCTTAATTGATTAAAAAACTGGTTTTTGTAAGTATTCATGATGTTAGGGGTAATTAAACACTAAATCCTAAATACTAAACCCTAAACCCTTAATTTATTATAAATATGGAGATGTGAAGTGAGTGGTATGAAGTGATGGGTATGAATATAGGGGTATGAAGATAGATGTATGAAGTGAGTGGTGTGAAGTTAGGTGTATGAAGATAGGGGTATAAAGATAGGGATATGAAGATAGGGGTATGAAGATAGGGGTATGAAGTGAGGTGTATGAATATAGGGGTATGAATATAGGGGTATTAAGTGAGTGGTATGAAATGATGGGTATGAAGATAGTGGTATGAATTGAGGGGTGTGAAGTGAGGGGTATGAAGATAGGGGTCTAAAGATAGGGGTATTTTTTTTGAAAAATTAGGGTTTGGTAAGTATTCAATTAGATAGGGGTTTGAAACCTTAATTGATTAAATAAGTGGTTTTTGTAAGTATTCATGAAGATAGGGGTAATTAAAATATAAACTCTAAACCCCAAACCATAAAACCTAAACCTTTAATTAATTATGAAGATAGGGATGTGAAGTAAGGGGTATGAAGTGAGGGGTATGAAGATACGGGTATGAAGTGAGGGGTATGAAGATATGGGTATGAAGTGAGTGGTATGAAGATACGGGTATGAAGATATGGGTATGAAGTGAGGGGTATGAAGATAGGGGTATGAATATAGGGGCATGAAGTTAAGGGTATAAAGTTATGGGTATGAAGTGAGGGGTATGAAGATAAGGGTATGAATTTATAGGTATGTAGATACAAGTATGAAGATACGAGTATGAAGTGAGGGGTATGAAGTGAGGTGTATCAAGTGAGGGGTATGAAGTGAGGGCTACTAAGATAGTGGTATGAAGTGAGAGGTATGAATATATGGATATGAATTGAGGTGTAAGAAGATAAGGGTATGAAAAGTTTTTTTTTTTAAATTAGGATTTTGCAAGTATTCAATTAGATAGGGGTTTGGGACCTTAATTAATCAAAGTAGTGGTTTTTGTAAGTATTCATGAAGTTAGGGGTAATTAAACCCTAAATACTAAAACCTAAACCCTAAACCCTAAACACAAAAACCTAAACCCTAAACCCTAAACCCCAAACCATAAATCCTAAACCCTTAATTGATTATGAATATAGGGGTATGAAGTAAGGGGTATGAAGCGAGGTGTATGAAGATAGGGGTATGAATACAGGGGTATGAAGTGAGGGGTATGAATGTAGGGGTATGAAGTGAGGGTACAAAGTGAGGGGTATGAAATAACGGTTATAAAGTGATGGGTGTGAAAATAGGATATGAAGATAAGGGTATGAAGTGATGGGTATGAATATAGGGGTATTTTTTTAAATTAGTATTTGGTAAGTATTCAATTAGATAGGGGTTGGGTACCTTAATTGATTAAATAAATGGTTTTTGTAAGTATTCATGAAGTTAGGGGTGATTAGACCCTAAACCCTAAACACTTAATTAATTATGAAGATAAGGGTATGAAGATAGGGGAATGAAGATACGGGTATGAAGTGAGGGGTATGAAGTGAGGGGTATCAAGATAGGGGAATGAAGATAGGGGTATGAATCTAAGGGTATGAAGACAGGGGTATGAATATAGGGGTATGAAATGAGGGGTATGAAGATAAGGGTAAGAATATAGGGATATGAAGTAAAGGGTATGAAGTGAATAATATGAATATAGAGGTATAAAGTGAGGGGTATGAAGTGAAGGGTATGAGGATAGGGGTATGAAGTGAAGGGTATTTTATTTATTTTTTATATTATGGTTTGGAAACTATTCTATTAGATAGGGATTTGGGACCTTGATTGATTAAATATGTGTTTTTTAAGTATTCATGAAGTTAGGGGTAATTAAATCCTAAATACTAAACACTAAACTCTAAAACCAAAATCCTAAACCCTTAATTGATTATGAATATAGGGGTAGGAAGTTAGGGTATTAAGATAGGGGTATGAAAATAGGGGTATAAAAATAGGGGTATGAAGATAGGGGTATGAAGATAGGGGTATGAATATAGGGGTATGAATTAAGGGGTATGAATTTAGGGGTATGAAGATAGGGATATGAAAATAGAGGTACAAAAAATAGGGGTATGAAGTGAGGGGTATGAAGATAGAGATATGAAGATAGGGGTATGAAGTGAGGGTTATGAATATAGGAGTATGAAGTGAGTAGTATGAAGTGAGGGTTATGAAAAGAGGGGTTTGGTAAGTACTCAATTAGATAAGGGTTTGGGACCTTAATTGATTAAAGAAGTGGGTTTTATAAGTATTCATAAAGTTAGGGCTAATTAAACCCTAAATCCTATACCCTAAATCCTAAACCCTAAACCCTTAATTAATTATGAAGAAAGGGGTATTAAGTGAGGGGTATTAAGATAGGGGTATTAAGATAGATGTATGGAGATAGGGGTATGAAGTGATGTGTATGACAATAATGGTATGAAGTGAGGGGTATGAGATAAAGGGTATGAAGTGAGAGGTATGGAGATGGGTATGAAGTGAGGGGTATGAATATAGGGGTATAAAGATAAGGGTATGAAGTGAGGGGTATTAATATAGGGGTATTTTTTTATTTAAATTAAGGTTTGGAGAGTGTTCAATTATATAGGGGTTTGGTTCCTTAATTTATTAAAAAAATGGTTTTTGTAAGTATTCATGAAGTTAGTCATAATTAAACCCTAAACCCTAAACCCTAAATCCTTAATTGATTATGAATATAGGATATGAAGTGAGGGGTATGAAGATAGGGGTATAAAGATAGGGATATGAAGTGAGGGGTATAAATATAGGGGTTTAAATATAGGGCTATGAATATAGGTGTATGAAGTGAGGGGTATGAAGATAGGTGTATGAAATGAGGGGTATGTAGTAAGGGGTATTAAGTGAGGGGTATGAATATAGGGGTATGAAGTGAGGGGTATGAATATAGGGGATAATATAAGGATATGAATTGATGGGTATGAAGATAAATATTTTTTTGAAATATTAGGGTTTGGTAAGTATTCAATTAGATAAGAGTTTGGGACTTTAATTTATTAAATAACTAGTTTTTGTAATTATTCATTAAGTTAAGGGTAATTAAACCCTAAATTCTAAATCCTAAACCCTAAACCCTAAATCCTAAATCCTAAACTCTTAATTGATTATAAATATAGGTATGTGATGTGAGTAGTATGTAGCATAGAGGTGGAGTATTCTTGGTAGAGAGGTGGTTTTATAGGGTTAGGAATGATTAGAATACCAACTCCAACTTGGTTACCAAATCGTACAATCATATAGTCCTCGAAACTATCACTTGAAGCTCAATGATCAGCTTGTATAGTCATAAAATACACACACTGTATGATCCAATATCATATAGTGACCAATATTGTATGATTTTACACTCAATAAAACTGATATATTTGATTTTGGAGGCTATCGTACATAGTTTTGTAATAGTACAAGTCGATTCCATAAAACTGCCAAATAAGGTAAATTTCCCTTCACTCGCCTATTTTCCAAATCAGGTAAGTTTTATGTGTACGCTTTTTATGGTATTAGGTGTACGATATGTACGAATTGAAGGTACAACCAAGGGCCAAATTAGTTTCTCTAACACCTCAATCTCTCTCTTATAAATTTTTTAATGATTTGATTTGCCAATCAATCCATTCTTCCTCACATACAATTCATCCTAATCAAGATTGGGAGAGATTCCTAGCAACTAAATCTGCCTAGAAATTGTACAAAATTATCTAATACATATTCCCAAAATAATCCATGCTTCTAGATCATTCCTCGAGCTTCACCAATGTCATATTCAATTACAAGCTGCAAAAATGCATAAACTACATAAAACATTTAGTAGAAAACCTAAATAAGCAAGATTCATCCATAAATCATCATAAACCATTCCATAACCATACACAGTTGTACAATGATGTCAAATTATCATTGATATCTTATTTTTTCATCAATCTAGATTACAATATGGAAAATCTAACTCTAGATCTGCAATAACTCAGACTTCAATCTACTCTTGGATTCTAACCAGTATCTACCAATGACAACTTCTAGCAGACTTACAAAATTGAAAATGGGGCCTTATATAATGTTTCCTAGGCCATTCCAAATTGGTTCTTGAAGCAATTAGTTATTTAAAACTACCCATGCACAACAAAATACATTAATTTAGACTTTTACTAATTCTAACACCTTAATTAGCAAATCTATGCACCATTTCACCTTGAAATTACATTTCCCTTGCATTTGGATGCATTTTAGTGTGCCTTGTATGATTTTCCACTGCCTTGTATGATTTTCCATCCCAGTTATATGGTTTTTCCCCTCACTATATGGTTTTGGGCAACTACCAAGAACTATCAAAACTGTCAAAACTATCAAAACTATCAAAACTTGGGTAAATCTTTGGATCACTTTCTCTTCTTCTAGGAGGAGGATTTGCCACCTACATCTGCCCTCCCCTTTACTTTGGTTGGTGTCCTTGTTGGCTCTACCTATTGCTATTGTGCTTGAGCCTCGTACTTCACCACTATTGCTCGTAAGTCATCCACTTGTGACTTATGCATCTCTCATTCATTTCTCAACTTGGTGGCGTAGCCTCCCATATCTATCACTTTTACCCCATGGAAGTTAGCCTTTTCATGAGTAGTATTCAAGAACTCCATCATTTGTTTCTCATGTTTTGAGGTACTCTTCTTTATATTTTCCTATCGGTGAGCTTATGCTCGAGCTACTGCTTTAAGTTGTTCATTATTTTTTGTGATGGTCTTCAAGTGGTGATCAATATCAGCCTCCATACCATGAATGATGTCGTCCTTAGCCTTCAAATATGCTTCATTTTTTAATACCATCCCATTGATCCTATTATTATCCTATGTCAGCTCTTCTATCCACTTGGAATGTGTCACCATTTTCTCACTCTTCTCAGCCAACTGGGCTATCATATGGTCTTCCTTAGCTTTGAGTTGGGCTTCCAACTCCTTGATTATGGCTTCTACTATTTGAGAGATTTGTTGCTTCTCCTCTTCAAGCATATGAATCCTAGCATCAGACCCAACTTTCATACTTGACAAATCCCCTTCCAGCTTCCTTAATTTCTCTTCTACCATAACTCTACTTTTTTGTAATTCATCCTCCATTGCGGTAAACTCCCTTTGAGTGGTTTATGTTTCCTCCCTTTGAGTCTCCTTGAGTTGATACATCTATTGCAACCCAATGCTCAACCACTCGATCCTATGCATTAGGAAGTTGAACTTCCTCAAGGTGATGGTCAATTGTGTCATCACTCTCTTATAATTCAACTCTATCATATTGATGGGATAATTCAGATAATTTTCCCTATCCAAGTACATCCTTGGATATTTCCTGTAGTTTGTTACCACCTCTTCGATAAAGTCTTCCCTTCCTAGAATTGTTTGTACCTCCCCATGGGGTAACTTCCATGGATGCTATGCATGAATCTTAGCGATCTTCTATGTACGCTTTGCACTATTCACCCATTCTATTATTTTTTCCAACTCAAGAGACACTTGCTCTTCCCACAGCTTTAGTTCTCCCACGTGGCCAACAAAAACTACAATTTGGAACTATTCATCACATGGCCTAACTAAGCAAAGAAGTGATCCACCTTATCTTCTATACCTTTTGCATCCTCATCTGTCTTGATCTTACTAAATTTTAGTATTTCCAGAAGATAACTTGTTTGGATTCCCCGTTGTTATTCTTATGTAGGAGTTTGCTCTCTTTCCTCTTTTTCATGGTGGCTAGAGCTTCCCCCAAGCTCTTGCAGTGCTCTCTCCATGCCTATATTTATAGTTTGTGGAGGTCTTTCTTCCCTTTTATCTACCTCCCTGTCATATAGTATCTCCATAATATTAGGTATATTTACAGTCACCTACTGAGATTGTTGTTGTTCAACCTATTCTTGGGATTCCTTTTACTCTGTAAGCCCCACTTATTGTTCTTCTAGTTTTTCCTAGGCTGATTCTTGTTCCATGTTACTCACTTGTTGTCCTTTCACCACTACTTCCTCCTGATCTCGCTAAATCTCCTTTGTGGTGCCTCTGTGTTCTCTGGTGCATCACCCTTATTTGTATTTTTCCCGATCACAAACTTGTAGCAAGGTCTTTTCTTGGACTACCCTTGTGAGGTCTCTCCTCTCATTTCTACCTTTTCCTGGTTAGTGGCCATTTCATCATGCTCTTCCTTGAGTCCCTTAAAGAAATCAAAATTTTCCATCCACTCATATTATTAAAAAATTTGCAATGAGTGTACTATTCTTTTCACCTCCTTCCAACATATTTCATCTAGTTCTTTCCTCTCAGAATCCAATTGTTCTTCTTCTACTTGTTGTTTCTCCTGTGCAAATTATAATATTGTTTTACCATCCATTCTTTCTTGTTGCCATCTTGTTTGGATTTGCACTGTACTTATTGGCCTCTCCTCCCTTCTCTGAGTGGATGGTTGCTCCTACTACCATTACCTAGATGCTTACTGTTCAAGCTCCTGGTCTAATATTCTAGGATTTTTCCTCCTATTATGTACCTCCTTCTCATCCTCTTGAGGAGTCTCCTCTCAAACTCTGATAGCCTATTGTTCACTCCTATTTTGATGTCTCTTTGGCATCACTTTCATTATGGGTAATGAATTTACCCATCTCAATATAGTTGGGTGCCCTGCATCGAGCTCCTAAGGTGGTATCAACCCTAGGAATTGCATACCCTTCTTCAACACAACATTCAACTATAATGCAATAGCATGAAAAGTCATGCTAAAGTTCTTTGACCTCTTTGTCAGTACCTCATGCATTTTCATTTCGATATAGGTACCCCAATAATATTGAATGCCTTTGGTAATACCTTCTATGTATTAGGCCATCTACATTGGCATCTTTGTGGACCTTGTATCTCCTGACAGTTGATCCATGATTGTATTCATCGTACACGGCCAATGTTGCCCTACCAATTGGCTCTGTTTAATACCCCTTGTTCCTGCACCCAAAATATTTGCCTCAACTACCAATGTAACATTGGTAAGGGTAGTAATGAGAAAAAATGCCTTTATTGGGTTTTCCAGCTACTTCACTACCTCAATACCATATTCTGACAAGTCAAATATCTCTCAAAAATATTTTATCAAAAATTCCACTTCCATCGACCTCTTACCCACATTAATGAAGGTTGTTCTAGTCATAGGGTTACATGCTTGTACTATCTATAATAGATAGTTATGGAAGAAGGTCTTCTAGAATGGTGGAACTTGTGCAATAATTGCCACACCCCCATCCCAAAAATATTTCTTCCAAGGATGGTTCTTATTTCTTTCATCCTTCCACCATGCCCGGTAGGTATCTTCTCCATGTTGTATAAATGTGATATTTCTAACATCAACATACCCTTATTCCTGTCCACTGCTCAGATTATCCTCTTGATCCATCACATGGAATTCACTCCTTACCTCACTCTATGAGGTCCTTTCTTGTACCATCCTCTTCTCTCGGTACCTAGGTGGTGTTCTTCTCAAATGTGCCCGCTAATGCCTCTACCCTCTCTACAACCTATATCCTCCTCTTCTCCAAGGATGATTACCATACCAATAATGAGATTTAAACTTCCACCCTTGGTATTTTCATAGAGGTTCTTCTCTCACATGCAGTGGTCCTAGTGATATCTCCACCCTATTGGCCGCAATCCACCTTAACCGGCATCCAAACTCTTCCGCTGAGATCATTCTTCTGCCATACCTCTGGTTAAGTGACTACCTAAACATCACTTTTTTCCATAATAAGAAGTGCCTTGAAACCATAAAATCTTCTATAAATCATACATTATGTCCTTCCACTCCTTCTTGTATGATTTCACCTTCACCAACCACTCCTAGATCCCACACTTATCTCCTTTCCCAATAGTTCAATTTCTAGCCCATCAATCTTCAAACCATAATAATTACTCTAAATCATATTGCTGCAACCTAAAATCATATAGAGTGACAATACTCCACACAATGGCACTTTCTTACTGCACTCCCCTTTGGAATTTGTACATTTCCATACAGTTCCATATGATTGCTTGACAACTGCCAAAAATGACTTGAAAACCCTCTAAACTGCACTATTTTTCTTGGAAATCATACATGCTGCCACCAAAATCATATAGTATGACTTTTAAAACCCTAAGTGATGAAAATTTCAAAGTTTTTATCTCCTTTGTTGAATATTTCACCAACCCATTTGCTGGATTACCTCGATCTACCGTTTTAGTGCTTTTCGAGAGCAATTCTTCAACTCTTCCAAACCTGGCACAATTTATTCCAACTTGAAAAAATTCTAGCCATATTTTATGGTTGTATGGACTTCATCCACCTCACACATTTTGCAGCTCATCTTTTGCCAGATTCCACTGATTTTAAGGTTCAAATCTTCAATTTCTCTGCAATTTCCACAACCCGATTACAAATCTCCACTTTCCCGAACTCCAAACAACAATTCTTCATCCTAAAATCCATACATTGATGTATTCTACTGTAATTTTCTATTATTTCTACCAAAATTTTGAATTACCCTCTTTCTTGGAGTAAAACCCTAGTTTTCTCTTTTGATTCCTCTCCCGGGTCCAATTTTTGAAAATGAAAATAACTCCCTGGTCCAAATTTAAAATGGGTCTGAAAATTCAAAGTGTTAGTGAATATTTTCTACCCATATGGTCTTCTCCATTCAGTTGCACACTTTCCACCTTAAATCTCCTAAAAATTCGAATTCTCCTTGTACGATTGTGAAATTGCCAATTTCTTTCCAATTAAGGAAAATTTTGAAACCCTAACTAAAACCCTAACCGTAAAAAAAATTTGAAATTGTGCCACTTTGCATGCCTTTTCATCTCCTCCATTAGATGATTGCCAAATCAGCGATTAGTTAGAAAAATTTGTCTTTTTCCCTTCTTTTCCTCCAACCGCTATTTTTTCTCACATGCTGCATTAAATGGGTAGTTACAACATGGGCAAAATCATGCAGTGTACGACCCAAATCATACAACATGCCCTCTTGTATGATTTCCCATGTCATTTTGTCAATTTTATTTGTACGATCTCTTAATTTTACAATTTTTTAACTCAATATCACTTTGTACAATCTAATCACTTAAAGAAAATTTTCAATTTCTTTCTCTCTGTAGAAGCCGTCATTTCTGGTTTTCAACCACTTCCTTCCTAATTGCATCCTAAGGGATTTTCACAATTAAGGTACATTTTATTTTCATGTCTTTCTTTTTTTTCATCATTTTTTTCAATTCCTAATCTATTTACAACTTACCTCCATGGCAATCACATAGTGACACTCACCTGTACGATTCCATTTGAATCTTGACTAGGAGGTTTGATCGTAACATTTTGAGTAATGGTATCCTCTTGCATCGCTTGCTCTCTTGGTTGGCTTGTCTTTGCCTGTGATGTTACTACATGCTCAAGCCTTCCTCCACAATGTGTACAATCTAGGATTGTACAATGGTAAGTTGGAGTCTCCTCACCTGGTGGTCCTTATTCTTGTCATACAGGTGACTGATCCCATGGTAGTGGTGTCCTTACCACTCTACTATTATTTGAGTGACTTATTTGCCTATCTTCATGGATAAATTACTGCTCCAAACTTGGTGATCAAATCCTTTGTTGGCCTACATTTCTTTCTTCTGCAAAGTGTACCCTTCCTCTGCCAGCAAGGCCTCTACCATGTAAATGTATACCCTATCAAATTCCTCTTATCATTGGATTCATTATAGGTAATGGTGATGCCTACCTTCCTTAGAGTAATCCTATACTACCCATCACTCTTTGTGGTCCTTATCATATTAGTGATGGTTGTCCCCATGTCTATCACCTTGCAGGATGTTGTAAGACTCCTCTTATTCTTGGTATACCTCACATGTTTCTTGTCTAATTCATGCAAGCTAAAGTGTCATTCCCTAGGTATATAGGAGTAGGGTGTCAGAACCTTCCTCATCCTCTACCTCCTCTATTTGTAACATCATCATGTTCTCGGTCATTTCTTGGTCGACTACCTCCTCCCCTTCCTTGTTGAAGTCTTAGAGGTCTTTGTCCAATTCCTCCTCTTGTTCCTCTATTATCAAGAGTAATTTCTACCAACTCAATATTGGCTAGTGGACTCCAATTTGGTGACAACTGTCATAAGGTTCTGATTCTCCTATCAGCACATGCCAAGCAACGTCTTCATCTTCTTTCCTCAAAGGATCTCTGGGGGGATGAAGATACCAATACTTCTCTATATGAATCATAGAATTCTATATTAGAGCTGGAATCATTTTTATCATTTTCCCTTCTCTCTACCCAATAATTTTGTAAATTCATCACTCTATCCAATATCTATACGTCCTTTATTTGTCTTCTTAGTTATCGATGAGCTATTATATAAGCTTGTAAGTCAATACATGGTCTGCCCTCTTGAGCTCTCCCTAATTGCCTTTGTCTCGATGCACTAGTTGGAGGATTACACTCTCTAAGGATTATGAGGATTCTCTGGTTCATCACTATCGCTATTGTATGTGCTAGGCTCCCTTACTAACCATGACATTCCTTCATCATTGGAATCAGTCATGTCTAGTAAGATGTTACCCTATGATTCAGGTGATGTGGTAGCCTCCTCTATGTCTCGCCAAAGTGCTTCCACATCTTAATTTGTCATTGGTTGTTCACTTGGTGGGGGTGGTGAAGTAGTGCTTGCACATTCATTTCATCCACCACTTCTTGGAGTTAACCTCTCTGCTTCCTTAGGTTCTCTTTCAATCTCCTACAGTCTAACTGCTCTCTATTCATCCAATATTCGTATGGTACCATCCAACTCCTAGATGAGTTGTTCCCTCAACCTCGTATTATGACTCTACAATGTTTGATACTCTTATTGTAATTATTGAATTTGCATTCACATCCTCTATTGTAATAGCCCTATCTAAGCCAGTGGAGAAAGTCCAACCAATTTCTCGTCTAATGTTTCATCCCTATCATCCTATGGAATTTCCATCTTGAATGTGTCCACTCTGTCTTCATTGTGCACTATTGACCTTATCCTTCTTTGTCCTTCAGTCTACCAAGGTAGTTTCCTGTGTTCTACTCATGGATACCTCGCATTCATAGTTCTAGGTAATAGTTCTATCTCTTGATAGACTCTTAGTTTTAGAGAAACCCACTCCTCTTATTCTTGTATGGTCCCATCAACCATTTTGATGTGTACTTGCATTATTATTATTTCATCGGGTCAGGGTGCCAACTCTTGTTGTTTCACTATTGGTTGTGTCCCCTCTTTCTATGAATAACTATGAAAGTCCTGTATCAGGCTCCTCTTATGATGGACCTAACTCCCCTTGAACCCTCTGCTGATATTATTCACTCTCTATACATCTTCTGTCCTTCAAAGAAATGAATAAACATTATACTCTATAAGGATTCAAATTTGAGCCATTCACAGTGTCAGGTACCTTGGTCCTATTTAAGTTTTTCAACTTGAGTGCTCCATTATCCATTACTTCAAGTACTTTATAGGGTCCAAGCCAAAGTATCTTTAGCTTTCTAGGATTGGTCTCCCTCTTCTCATTGAATTTTAAAACTAAGTCCCCTGGATTGAGTTCTAGCTTCCTTAGATGCTTGTCATGCCACAACTTCCTTCTCTTTTAGGCTATCTCAATTGCCCACTATGCCATGAACCTTCTCTCATCTAACTTGATCAGGTTTATTAGCATCTTGATGATCTCATTAATGAAGTATCCTCCTAAATCACTTTTTATTTGTAGTGGAATACCAAACCTTGTGATTACCTATTCATACAAAAATCTCACTGTAATTTTGGTCAAGTTATCAGGTAATGCTCTCTCTTCAACCCACTTTGTTAAGTATTCAATCGCCACTACAATATATCTGCATTTACTCCTTTGATATGTCTTTAATGGTCCTACAAAGTCTAATCCCCATTGTTCAAACAACTCCTAGGGTTGTGATGGATGTAGAGGTATGAAGTCCCTCCTCACTGGCTTCCCTGCTCTTTGGCAAGTATGACATGCTTTCACGTACTCTTTTGCATCATTGTATAGTGTGGGCCACCATAGTCTAGCTAGCAATACCTTCCTTGTAGTTTCATTTGGTCCCATGTGTCCTCCTACTAAGCTCACATGAGCTTCTTTTAGCAATTTTTTAACTTCTTCCTCCATCACACATCTTCGTAAAATACCATCACTTCCCATTTTATATAGCAATCCTGCTATTACTTGGAAAGGTGTTGAATTCATTATGACTTTCTTCTTCTCCATTGCTATCAACTCTTGTGGCAACTCTCCTATGGATAAATATTGGCCAACCAACTTGTACCATGACAAAACAATATTGATGGAAAATAATTGAGCATCTAGAAATTCATCAAGAACTCTCATTATTGCAAGTTCACCCGATCATATTCGAGACAATTGGTCTACAATCACATGCTTCTTACCAGGTCTTACCACTAATTGGAACATGAACTCTTGAAGTGTGACGAGCCACTAACTGACCCATCCTTGTATCATTAGTTTATTTATTAAGTACAACAAGGCTTGATGATCCACATAGAAAGCAAAGGGATTTGCCAATAGGTAATGCCTAAAATTTTGCATTGCATATACCATCCCAAAGGCTTCCCTTTACATTGTACTATAATTTTTTTTTTATCATAAAAAATAGGCAACTTGCAAAGAAAATAGGCTGATATAGCCTAAACTATCCTTGTGCCAACACACATGCAATTGTAAAATTTGAGGCATCAATATGGACATGGGATTATTTATCCCAATTCAAGAAAACCAAAATTGAGCTACTCACAAGCTTCACCTTTAGCTCCTCAAAGGATCCTTAGTACTCCTTTATCCATATAAAGAGAACATTCTTCTTTATCAAAGAATATAATCGGTAGGATACATGTGCATAATTCTTGATAAACCTCATATAATATCTCATCGATCCTAGGAAGGTTTTAAGTCAACTCACATGAAATGGTTCTTCCATGTGCAAAATCACATGGATCTTATCAAGATCAGTCTTCAATCCTTCACTGCACACTATGTGTCCCAATAATTTCCCATATGATACCATCAAAAAACATTTCCTAGGGTTCAATGATATCTGCACATTTCTATACCTACTCATGTATTCATTGAGAACAGGAAGATGCTCCTTAATCTTCCCATAAATGGACCAATCATCCAAAAGTCTTTAAAATTTCTTGTTGCCAACTTGTTAAAGATATACAATATGATGTGTTGAAAAGTAGTTGAGATGTTACACAACCCAAATGGCATTTGATTATATGCATAGATGTCATTCTCCACAATGAATGTGCTCTTCAGCTTGTCCTCCTTAGCTATGTTGATTTGATTGTATCCTAAAAATCCATCCAAAAAGGAATAGATTTCATGTCCTGCAACTTCCTGTAGGATTGAGTATGTGAAGGGAATAGGGAAGAGATCCTTGATAATAATTGCATTTATACTCCTAAAGTCCATGCATATTCTAATCTTGTCCACTTCTTTCTTCAAGGTAATTATGATGGGCGATACCCATTCACTTGTTCTTACCCGAAAGATGATGCCAGCATCCAGCATCTTCTCGATCTCTAAGTTCACTAATGCAGTATACTTGGGATTCATTCTATATGGTCTCCTCCTTATAGGTTGAGCTCCAGGTATTAGTGTGATCTTGTGGACACATAAATCATGTGGTACTCCCTTCATATCCTTATATGTCCATGCAAAGAAATCCTTGTACTCCAAGAATATCTTAAAAGCTGATGCTTTTAATACGGGGTTCCAATCATCACCACAATGGATCATCATAGGTTCTTCTTCCATTCCTAGATTGAAATACACTATCCTTGGTCCTTCATATTTTATGGTATATGACTCACTTGCTACCTTTTGCACATTTCTAGGATGTACCGGTCTTGCATCAATATCTGCATAACCTACTATATATTCTATAAAAATCTTTGGGAATGTCCATCTCTCTTCAATATCCTTCTTGGATTCTTTGTTGGCTTCTAGTTTGTCTCGGCTTTATTTGATCTCATATGAATTAATGAAGAGGAATTTGGGCTAAAAAATATCATACTCCTCCATTTGACAATGAAGAAGTCCGCTATCATATCTCGCCTCATCTTCACTACATTCTTCCAGGTGCATCATTCCTTCTTCATCAAGTTCATATCCTTCATCTCCTGAGGAATTTCTAAATTCATTAGTTGTAGCCACATCCTCAATAACCTTTTGGTTGGCTAGATTGATCATGTACTTATGCTATCCTTTCTTAAAGGTGATCTGATTCTTACCCTAGTTGTGATTAACTTTGGCTACTCTTAGCCACCCTCTCCCCAATACAGCATCATATGCAGGTTTCTTCATGGTAATCACAATGAGGTCCAAGATAAATTCTTGCTTAGATATTGTCACTTGTTGTGCCATCAGTATTTATTTGATATCAATATTATTTTGGTCGGCACCATACAATCAAAATCTCGATGCCCATACTGATGGAGCTCCTAATTTCAACCAAGTCCTTTCAGGGAGTATGTTGACACTAGATCCTCCATCTACAATGACTTGTGTTAGTTTATTCCATAGGATATCCATGTGAACTAATGTAGGTTTCTTTTCTACATCAATCAACAATATGGTCAGATCCATAAACTGATCTTTCTATTCCTTTTCCTACACCAGTTTACTCTATACTTCCATCACTTTATGTGGACGAGTTTCCTCCATCATTGCTTGCTATAAGGACATGATAGCTTCCAATAGACTAGCCACATTCACTCCTACTGTGGTATCTAATACCTGTGCTACCAGGATTTGCACAACAAAATCCTATTATTATGGTTTCTTTGATTCTTTCTTGACTACTGCTTCTACTTGCTTTACCTTTAGTGCGTCATCTTGTAGTATTTTCTTTGCTACTTGCCAGCATTGTTTCTCCTTTGTTGGATATAGGTACTTATATTTCTTATCCTAATTTGTCATCATGACTAATACTTCTTGAGTTCCCTCCTTAACTTGGGGAACCTCAATGTATAGAAAACTCATGTTTTGTGAGTTACTCGTATTTGCTTATTTTGGGAAATTTGCTTCCTTGTGGTTGCCAAACCACACCACTTACACATTTGTGTATTGTTTGTTTGTGATGCATCCTACCATTAGGATGCATAATAATTCTTCACAAAATATCCCCACTCTTGGAAATTACAACATTGTATGATCGATTTCCCATTCGCATTATATACAAATGGCTTTGTCCACCTTGTCGATTATCTTGGTTTTTTTACCACCTCACTAGCTATTTCTATAACTGCCACTCATTGCTTGTTGCCCACTTACTTGGAATTTTGGTTTCTATTTTTGCTCCTGAATTAACAAGACCTGTGGGTGAACCCTTGCATTATACGAACATAGCATCACCTCATATCCCATCACATTACAAATGTGGCAATGGTCATTGCATGGATACTTCACATTTGTGTGACCTTTTGTCTTGCACTACATGCACCATATGTCATTCCTGTCAGGATTTTTCTTATATTCCTTCATCAACTTCTCAAAATCCTAATGGAAGGATTCTACTATCCTCTGTATCGAGTCATCTTCTCCACTGTCAGACTCATAAGACTTGGTATGAGATAAAATTTCGGTGTACATTTGGTTTGCTTCACTCTCGAAGTTCCTCACATGCTTTACTATGTCCTCATATATTTTTGATGAAACTCCTTTCATATTATTCTTGTACTTTAGAAGTAGTCCATCAACAAACCATCACTTCACCAATATGTCATCCAAAGGTATCTCAATATTGTCCACTAACTGCTTGAGCCTGTGGTTATATGACTTCGCATCCTCATTGGATTTTTAATTTATTGTACACAACTCCATCACAATATATCCATCATACTTTAGAGGTCTAAATTCCTCAATGAATTGATCCTTCACCTTGATCCAAGTCTAAAAATTCACATTTTTCTCTCTCTTTAGGTACCAGTCAATCACTATTGGTCTATCTACACCATTCTCTCTCCAAATAGTTAAGTAAGTTTCAATATACCTCGTGGGGTCTTCCTTACCCTCACTTGAAAATGGTAGACATATCTTCTTGGCTGCTCTATTAGCCATCTTTTAAGAACCATCACTATCACTTGAGGTATCTCAAGGAACCTCTAGATGATTCCTCCTTAGGGCTGTCTTACTCCTATTATCATCAAAATTATAGATTCAAGGAATCTTGTTCTATCCTGCCACTCATTGACTAAACTCTCATGCATACTCACTCGATGACCTTCTTCGTTGATGTGATGGAGATGGTTCTATTCTATCTTCCTGAGACCTCATGTCTTGTTTCTCTGGTGCCTAACTCCCATCCTTTGTACTCTCTTGCAACCCTTACACCACTTTATCAAGTGTCATCATCCACTCTCTATCTTCCTACACCTCTTCTTCATTAACTCTAGACCGTTCTATCTCTTCAACTTCTATCTTGATCAATAATACCTCAAAGTCTCTGTCCTATGATGTCTAAACTTGCTCAATTTTTGGTTCTTGAGTACTATGATATGAGTTACCCATGTTTTCTCTTTGATAAATCCTCATAATCCTTACTAGAATTTTTTATCGCACTATCCAAATTCCATAGCTCTATGAATTGATGTTTATCATTCACCTCTGATTTGTAGTATTCACACTTCGTTGATCTGACCTGTTTTAACAAAAATACCAGATTTGATAAGGCAACAATGCAAAATTTAGCATAGTGGTAGAGTATTACTAGTAGGGAGGTGGTTTTAAAGGAATATGAATGATTAGAATACCAACTCCAACTTGGTTACCAAATTGTACAATCGTATAGTCCTTAGAACTATCACTTGATGCTCAATGATCAACTTGTACAGTCATCAAATACAAACATTGTATGATCAAAAATCATACAATGACCTATATTTTATGATTCTACACTTAGAAAAACTAATATATTTGGTTTTGGAGGCTTTCGTATACAGTTTTGTAATCGTACAAGTTGATTCCACAAAAATAACAAATCGGGTAAATTTCCCTTCAATCACCTATTTGCCAAATTGGGCAAGTTTTATGTGTATGATTTATATGGTCTTGGTTGTACAGTCTATACGAACTGAAGGTACAACCAAGTGAAAAATTAGTTTCTCTAACACCTCAATCTCTATCTAATCAATTTTATAATGATTTGATTTGCCAATCAATCCATTCTTCCTCACATGCAATTCATCCTAATCAGACTTGGTAGAAATTCCTACCAACTAAATCCACCCAGAAATCATACAAAACTATCTAAGAAATATTTCCTAAAGAATCCATGCTTCCAGATCATTCCTCAGGATTCACCATTGTCAGATTCAATTACAAGTTGCAACAACGCATAAAACTACACAAAACATTCAGTAGAAAACCTAAATAAGCAAGATCCATCCATAAATCAACATAAACCATTCTAGAATCATACACAGTCATACAATAACATCAAATTCTCATTGATATCTTATTCTATCATCAATATAGATTACAATATGGAAAATATAACTCTAGATCTACAATAACTCAGAAATCAATCTACTCTTGGATTCTAACCAATATCTACCAATGTCAACTTCTAGCAAACTTACAAAATTAAAAATAGGGTCTTATGTAATGTTGCCCAGGACATTACAAAGTGGTTTCTAAGGAAATTATTTATTTACAACTACCCATGCACAATGGAATGCATTAATTTAGACTTTTACTAAATCTAACACCTTAATTAGAAAATCTATGCGCCATTTCACCTTGAAATTATATTTCCCTTATATTTGAATACATTTCAGAGTACCTTGTATGATTTACCACTACCTTGCATGGTTTTCCATCCCAATTATATGATTTTTTCCCTCACTATATGGTTTTGGGCAACTACCAAGAACTATCAAAACTTAAGTAAATCTCTGAATCACTTTCTCTTCTTTTGGGAGGAGGTTTTACCACCTACATAGTATTAAGTGATGGGTATGAATATAGGGGTATGAAGTGAGGGGTATTATGTGAGGTGTATGAATATATGGGTATGAAGATAGGGATATGAATATAGGGATATAAATATAGGGGTATGAAGTGAGGTGTATGAATATAGGGTTGTGAAGTGAGGGGTATGAGGTGAGGGGTAGTTAATTGATTAACTAAGTGTTTTTTGTAAGTATTCATAAGGTTAGGGGTAATTAAATCCTAAAACCTAATCCTTAAACCCTGAAAACTAAACCCTAAACCCCAAACCCCAAATAATAAACCCTAAAACTTTAATTGATTATGAATATAGGGATGTGAAGTGAGGGTTATGAATATACGGGTATGAAGATACAAGTATGAAGTGAGGGGTATGAATTTATGGGTATGAAGATAGGGGTATGAAGTGAGAGATATGAAGTGATAGGTATAAATATAGGTGTATGAAGTGAGGGGTATGAAGATAAGGGTATGAAGTGAGGGGTATGAAGATAGGGTTATGAAGTTAGGGGCATGAAGATATGGGTATGAAGATACGAGTATGAAGTGAGGTGTATGAAGTGAGGGGTATGAGGTGAGAGGTATTAAGATATGGGTATGAAGTGAGGGGTATGAATATAGGGGTATGAAGATAGGGTTATTAAGTGAGGGGTATGAAGATAGGGATAGGAAGATAAGGATTTTTTTTTTAAATTAGGGTTTTATAAATATTCAATTAGATAGAGGTTTGGAACCTTAATTTATTAAAGAAGAGATTTTTGTAAGTATTCATGAAGTTAGGGGTAATTAAACCCTAAATACTAAACCCTAAACCCTAAATCCTAAACCCCAAATAATAAACCTAAACCCTTAATTGATTATGAATATAGGGGTATAAACTGAGGTTTATGAAGTGAGGTGTATGAAGATAGGGATATGAAGAGGGGTATGAAGTGAGGGGTATGAAGATAAGGGTATGAAGTGATGGGTATGAAGTGAAGGGTATGAAGTGAGGGGTATGAAGTGAGGGTTATAAAGTGATGGATATGAAAATAGGGGTATGAAGATAGGGGTATGAAGATAAGGGAATGAAGTGATGGGTTCGAAGATAGGGGTATGAATAAAGGGATATTTTTTTAATTAAGGTTTGGTAAGTATTAAATTAGATAGGGGTTTGGAACCTTAATTTTTTAAATAAGTGGTTTTTGTAACTATTCATGAAGTTAGGGGTGATTAAACCCTAAACCCTTAATTGATTATGAATATAAGGATATGAAGTGAAGGGTATGAAGATAGGAGAATGAAGTGATGGGTATTAAGTGAGGTGTATGAAGATAGGGGTATGAAAATAGATATATGAATATAGGGGTATGAAGATAGTGGTATGAATTGAGGTGTATGAAGTGAGGGGTATGAAGTGAGGGGTAATTAATTGAAAGAGGTTTGGAATCTTAATTGATTAAAGAAGTTTTTTTTATAGGTATTATTGAGGTTAGGAGTAATTAAAACCTAAATCCTTTACCATAAACCCTAAACCCCAAACCCTAAACCCTAAACCTTTAATTTATTATGAATATAGGGATGTGAAGTGAGGGGTATGAAGATACGGGTATGAAGTGGGGGGTATGAAGATACGGGTATGAAAATAGGGACATGAAGTAAGGGGTATGAATATAAGGGTATGAAGATAGGGGTATGAAGTGAGGGGTATGAATATAAGGGTATGAAGTGAGGGGTATTAAGTGAGGGGTATGAATATATGGGTATGAAGATAAGGTTATGAAGTGAGGAGTATGAAGATGATGATTTTTTTTTTAAATTAGGGTTTTGTAAGTATTCAATTAGATAGGGTTTTGGGACCTTAATTGATTAAAGAAGTGGTTTTTGTAAGTATTCATGAATTTAGGGGTAATTAAACCCTAAACCCTAAACCCTAAACCTTAAACCCCAAAACTTAAACCCTAAACCCTTATTGATTATGAATATAAGGGTATGAAGTGAGTAGTATGAAGTGAGGGGTATGAAGATAGGGGTATGAAGATATGGGTATAAAGTGAGGGGTATGAAGATAGAGGTATGAAGTAAGGGGTATGAATTGAAGGGTATGAAGTGAGGGTTATGAAGTGATGGATATAAAAATAAGGGTATGAAGATAGGGGTATGAAGATAAGGGTATGAAGTGATGGGTATGAAGATAGGGGTATCAATATAGGGGTATTTATTTTAATTATATTTTGATATATATTCAATTAGATAGGGTTTTGAGACCTTAATTGATTATAAAAGTGGTATTTGTAAGTATTCATGAAGTTAGGGGTGATTAAACCCTAAAACCTAAAACCTCAATTTATTATTAAGATAAGGGTATGAAGTGAGGGGTATAAATATAGGGGTATTAATTGAGGGGTATAAATATGGGGGTATGAAGATAGGGGTATGAAGTGAAGGGTGTGAAGTGAGGGGTATGATGTGAGGGGTATGATATGAGGGGTATGAAGATATGAGATTTTGATATGAAGGGTATGAAGATAGGGGTATGAAGTGTTGGGTATGAAGATAGGGCTATTATTTTTATTGAAAAATTAGGGTTTGGTAAGTATTCAATTAGATAGGGGTTTGGGACCTTAATTGATTAAAGAAATGGTTTTTGTAAGTATTCATGAATTTAGGGGTAATTAAACCCTAAAACCTAAACCCTAAATCCTAAACCCCAAACCATAAATCCTAAACCCTTAATTGATTATGATGATAGGGATATGAAGTGAGGGGTATGAAGATAGAGGTATGCAGATAGGGGTATGAAGATAGGGGTATGAAGTGATGGGTATGAAGAAAAGTGTATGAAGGTTTTTTTGACAAATTAGGGTTTGGTAAGTATTCAATTAGTTAGGGTTTTGGAACCTATAAGTGGTTTTTGTAAGTATTCATTAATTCAAGGGTAATTAAACCCTAAAAACTAAAACCTAAACCCTATATCCCAAATATTAAACCCTAAATCCTTATTTATTATGAATATGAGGGCATGAAGTGAACAATATGAAGTGAGGGGTATGAATATAGGGATATGAAGATAGGGGTATTTATTTTTATTTTGAAAAATTAGTGTTTGGTAAGTATTCAATTAGATAGGGGTTTGGGACGTTAATAGATTATATAAGTGGTTTTTGTAAGTACTCATGAAGTTAAGAACCCTAAAACCCAAACCCTAAACTCCAAAATCTAAACCTTGAACCATTTATTGACTTTGAATATAAGGGTATGATGTTATGGGTATGAAGATAAGATTATGAAGCTAGAGGTCTGAAGTGAGGGGTATGAAGTAGGGGTATAAAGTGAGTGGTATGAAGTGAGGGGTATGAAGTAAGGCATATGAAGTTATGGGTATGAATATAGGGGTAAGAAGATAGGGATATGAAGATAGGGATCTTAAGATAAGGGTATGAAGATAGATTTTTTTTTTTAAATTAGGGTTTAGTAAGTATTCAATTAGATAGTTGTTTGGGACCTTAATTAATTAAATAAGTGTTTTTTGTAAGTATTCATGAATTTAGGGGTAATTAAACCCTAAACCATAAACCCTAAACCCTAAACCCAAAAACCTAAACCCTAAACCATTGATTTATTATGAAGATAGAGGTATTAAGTGAGGGGTATGAAGATAGGGGTATGAAGATAAGGGTATGAATATAGGGGTTTGAAGTGAGGGGTATGAAGTGAGGAGTATAAAGATACAGGTATGAATATAGGGGTATTAAGTGAGGGGTATGAATATAGGGGTATGAAGTGAGAGGTATGAAGTGACGAGTATGAATATAGGGATATTAAGTGAGGGGTATGAAGATAGGAGTATGAAGATAGGGATATGAAGTGAATGGTATGTAGTGAGGGGTATGAAGATAGGGGTATGAAGATAGATGTTTGAAGTGAGGGGTATGAATATGGATAATATTTTTAAATTATATTATGGTAAATATTCAATTAGATAAGAATTTGGGATCTTAATTGATTAAAAAAGTGATTTTTTAAGTATTCATGAAATTAGGTGTAATTAAATGCTAAACCATAAACCCTAAACCCTAAATCCTAAGCCCTAAACCCTAAACCATTAATTTATTATGAAGATAGGGGTATGAAGTGAGAGGTATGAAGATAAGGGTATGAATATATGGGTATGAAGTGATGGTATAAATATAGGTATATCAAGTGAGAGGTATGAAGATAGGGGTATTTTTTTTAATTTGGGTTTGGTAAGTATTCAATTAGATAGAGGTTTTGGAACTTAATTGATTAAATAAGTGGTTTTTGTAATTATTCATGAATTTAGAGGTAATTAAAACCTAATTCCTAAAATCTAAACCCTAAACCCTAAACCCAAACCTTAAACCCTGAATTGATTATGAAGATAGAGATATGAAGTGAGGGGTATGAATATAGGGGTATAAAGGGAGGGACATGAAGATAGGGGTATGAAGTGCGGGGTATGAAGTTAAGGGTATGAAGTCAAAGGTATGAAGATAGTTTTTTTTGAAAAATTAAGGTTTGGTAAGTATTCAATTAGATAGACGTTTGGAACCTTAATTGATTAAAGAAGTGGTTTTTGTAAGTATTCATGAAATTAAGGGTAATTAGGGGTATGAATATAAGGGTATGAAGTTAGAGATATAAAGATATGGATGTGAAGATAAGTATATAAATATAGGATTATTAAGATAGGGGTATGAAGTGAGGGGTATGAAGATAGAGGTATGAAGATAGGGGTTTGAAGTGAGGGGTATAAATATAGGGGTATGAATTGAGGGGAATGAATATAGGGTTGTAATTGAGGGGTATGAAGTGAGGGATATTATGTGATGGGTATGAATATAGGGATATGAACATAGGGGTATGAATTTATAGGGGTATGAAGTGATGGGTGTAAATATAGGGTTATGAAGATAGAGGTATGAAGTGAGGGGTATGAAGATAAGGGTATGAATATAAGTAGGGTTTGGTAAGTATTCAATTAGATAGGGGTTTGGGACCTTAATTGATTAAACCCTAAACCCTAAACCCCAAATTCTAAACCCTAAAACCTTAATTGATTATGAATATAGGGTTATGAAGTGAGGGGTATGAAGATAGGGATATAAAGTGAGGGGTATGAAGTGAGGGGTATGAAGATAGGGGTATGAATATAGGGGTTGTAAGTGAGGGGTATGAAGTGAGGGGTATGAGGTGAGGGATATGATGTGAGGGGTATGAAGTAGGGATATGAACATAGGGGTATGAATTTAGGTGTATAAAGATAGGGGTATGAATCTAGGGATTATAAGATATGGTTATGAAGATACGAGTATGAATAGAGGGGTATGAAGTGAGGTGTATGAATATAGGAGTATGAAGTGAGGGGTATGAAGTAAGGGGTATTAAGATAGGGGTATGAAGTGAGGGTATGAATATAGGGGTATGAAGATAAGGGTATGAAGTGAGGGGTAGGAAGATAGGGATATGAAGATAGGTTTTTAGTTTAAATTAAGGTTTGGTAAGTATTCAATTAGATAGGGGTTTGGGACCTTAATTGATTAAATATAGGAATATGATGTGATGGGTATGAAGATAGGCATATGAAGACAGGGGTATGAAGTGAGGGGTATAAAAATAGGTGTATGAAGATAGGGGTATGAAGATATGTGTATGAAGTTAGGGGTATGAATTAATGGGTATGAAGATAGGTGTATTCAATTAGATAGGGGTTTGGGACCTTAATTGATTAAAGAAGTCGTTTTTGTAAGTATTCATGAAATTAGGGGTGTAAATATAAGGATATGAAGTTAGAGATATGAAGATATGGGTGTGAAGATAGGGGTATAAATCTAGGGTTATGAATATAGGGTATGAAGTGATGGGTATGAAGATAGAGGAATGAAGATAGGGGTTTGAAGTGAGGGGTATGAATTGAGGGGAATGAATATAGGGTTGTAAGTGAGGGGTATGAAGTGAGGGGTATGAATATAGGGATATGAACATAGGGGTATGAAGTGTTAGGGGTATGGAGTTATGGATATAAATATAGGGATATGAAGATAGGGGTATGAAGTGAGGGGTATGAAGATAAGGGTATGAATATAAGGGTATTTTTCAAACTAGGGTTTGGTAAGTATTCAATTAGATAGGGGTTTGGGACCTTAATTTATTAAACCATAAATCCTAAAACCCAAACTCTAAACCCTAAAACCTTAATTTATTATGAATATAGGGTTATGAAGTGAGGGGTATGAAGATAAGGATATAAAGTGAGGGGTATGAATATAGGGGTATGAAGATAGGGGTATGAATATATGGGTTGTAAGTGATGGGTATGAAGTGAGGGGTATGAGGTGAGGGATATGATGTGAGGGGTATGAAGTAAGGGTATGAAATGAGGGGTATGAATTTAGGTGTATAAATATAGGGATATGAAGCTAGGGGTTATAATATATGGTTATGAAGATACGAGTATGAATAGAGGGGTATGAAGCGAGGTGTATGAATATAGGGGTATGAAGTGAGGGGTATGAGGTAAGGGGTATTAATATAGGGGTATGAAGTGAGGGTATGAATATAGGGATATGAAGATAAGGGTATGAAGTGAGGGGTAGGAAGATAGGGATATGAAGATAGGGTTTTTTTAAATTAAGGTTTGGTAAGTATTAAATTAGATAGGGGTTTGGGACCTTAATTGATTAAAGATAGGAATATAATGTGATGGGTATGAAGATAGGGGTATGAAGTGAGGGGTATAAAAATAGGTGTATGAAGATAGGGGTATGAAGATAGGTGTATGAAGTTAGGGGTATGAAGTAAGGGGTATGAATATAGGTGTATAAAGTGAGGGGTATGAAGTGAAGGGTATAAAGTGAAGAGTATGAAGTGAGATGTATGAAGATAGGGGTATGAAGTGAGGGGTATAAAGATAAGGGTATGGAGATAAGGGTATGAAGTGATGGATATGAATATAGGGATATATTTTTTTTAAATTAGGGTTTGGTAAGTATTCAATTAGATAGGGGTTTGAGACCTTAATTGATTAAAAAAGCAGTTTTGGTAAGTATTCATGAAGTTTGGTGTAATTAAACCCTAAATACTAATCACTAAACCCTAAACCATAAACCCAAAACCCTAAACCCTAAATTCTTAATTGATTATAAAGATAGGGATGTGAAGTGAGGGAAATGAAGTGAGGGGTATGAAGATATGGGTATAAAGATAGAGGTATGAAGTGAGGGGTATGATGTGAGGTGTATGAATATAGAGGTATGAAGTTATGGATATGAAGTGAGTGGTATGAAGATAGGGGTATGAAGTGATGGGTATTAAGTGATGGGTATGAAGATATGGGTATGAAGTGAGGGGTATGTAGATATGGGTATTATTTGTTTTGGAAAATTAAGGTTTGGTAAGTATTCAATTAGAAAGGGTTTGGGATCTTAATTGATTACATAAGTGGTTTTTGTAATTATTCATGAAGTTAGGGGTAATTAAACCTTAAAACTTAAACCCTACACCCTAAAATCTAAATCCCAAACCCTAAACCCTAAAATCTTAATTTATTATGAAAAAGAGGTATAAAGTGAGGGGTATGAATAAAGGGGTATCAATATATGGGTATGAAATGAGGGGTATGAAGTGAGGGGTATGAAGATAAGGGTATTAAGTGAGGGGTATGAATATAGGGGTATGAACTGAGGGGTATGAAGTTATGTGTATGAATTAAATGGTATGAAGATAGGGGTATGAAGTGAGGGGTATGAAGATAGGGGTATAAAGTAGGGGTATGAAGATATAGGTATTTTTTTTTTTAAATAAGGGTTTGGTAAGTATTCAATTAGAAAGGTTTTTGGGACCTTAATTTATTAAATAAGTAGTTTTTATAAGTATTCATGAATTTAGGGGTAGTTAAACCCTAAAACCTAAATCCCAAATCCTAAACCCTTAACTAATTATGTAGATAAAGGTATGAATTGAGGGGTATGAAGATAGGGATATGAATATAGGGATATGAAGTGAGGGGTATGAAGTGAGGGGTATGAATATAGGGGTGTTAAATGAGGGGTCTGAAGATATGGGTATGAAGTGAGGGGCATGAAGATAGGAATATGAAGATAGGAGTATGAAGATAGGGGTATGAAGTGAGAGATATGAAGATAGGGTTATTTTTTTAGAAAAACTAGGATTGAATAAGTATTCAATTAGATAGGTTTTTGAACCTTAACTGATTAAATAAGTGGTTTTTGTAAGTATTCATGATGTTAGGTGTAATTAAACCCTAAATACTAAACAGTTAACACTAAACTCTAAACTCTAAATATTAAACCCTTAATTGATTATAAAGATAAGGGTATGAATATCGGGGTATGAAGTGAATGGTATGAAGATAGGGATATGAATATAGGTGTATGAAGTGAGGGATATGAAGATAGGGGTATGAAGATAGGTGTATGTAGTGAGGGGTATGAAGTTAGGGGTATGAAGATAGCAGTATGAAGTGAGGAGTATAAAGTGAGGGGATGTGAGGGGTATGAATTTAGGGGTATTAAGTGTGGTGTATGAATATAGGGGCATGAAGATAGGGTTATGAAGTAGGGGGTATGAATATAGGGGTATGATGTGAGGGGTATGAATATAGGGGTATGAAGTTAGAGGTATGAAGTTTAGGTTTGAAATGAGGTGTATGAAGATAGAGGTATGAAGTGATGGGTATGAAGTGAGGGGTATGAAGATAGGGGTATGAAGTGAGGGATATTATGTGAGGGGTATGAACATAGGGATATGAAGTAAGGGGTAAGAAGATAGGGTCATTTTTAAAAAAATTAAGGTTTGGTAAGTATTCAATTAGATAGATATTTGAGATCTTAATTGATTAAAGAAGTATTTTATTAAATTATTTATGAAGTTAGGGGTAATTAAATCCTAATGACTAAAGCTTAAACCCTAAATTCCCAAACCCTAAACCCTTAATTAATTATAAATATAGGGGTATGAAGTGAGGGGTATGAATATAGGGGTATGAAGATAAGGTTATGAAGATAGGTGTATGATGTTAGCGGTATGAAGAGAGGGGTATGAAGATATGGGTATGAAGTGAGGTGTATGAAGATAGGGGTATGAAGTGAGGGGTATAAAGATAAGGTTATGAATATAGGTGTATTAATATAGGGGTATGAAGTGCGGGGTATGAAGATAGGGATATTATTTTTTTGAAAAATTAGTTTTTGGTAAGTATTCAATTAGAAAGTGTTTTGAGACCTTAATTGATTAAAGAAGTGATTTTTGTAAGTATTAAAGCAGTTAGGGGTAATTAAACCCTAAAATCCATATCGTAAATCCTAAAACCTCAACCCTAAACCCTAAACCCTTAATTTATTATGAAGATAAGGTTATAAAGTGAGTGGTATGAAGTGAGGGGTATGAAGATAGGGGTATGAAGATAGGGGTATGAAGATAAGGGTATTTTTTATAAAAAATTAGGGTTTGGTAAGTATTCAATTACATAGAGTTTTGGGACCTTAATTGATTAAAGAAGTGGTTTTTGTAAGTATTCATGATATTAGGGGTAATTATACCCTAACATCTATACCCTAAATCCTAAATCCCAAACCCTAAATCCTAAACCCTTAATTAATTATGAAGATAAGAGTATGAAGTGAGGTTTATGAAGTGAGGGGTATGAAGATAGGGGTATGAAGTGAGGGGTATGATGAAAGGGCTATGAAGATAGGGGTATGAAGATAGGGGTATGAAGTGAGGAGTATGAAGTGGGTGGTATAAATATATGGGTATGAATATAAGGGTATGAATATAAGGCTATTAATTGAAGGGTATGAAGATAGGGATATTTGTTTTTGAAAAATTAGGGTTTGTTAAGTATTCAATTAGATAGGGGTTTGGAAATTTAATTGATTAAAAAAGTTGTTTTTGTAAGTATTCATGAAGTTAGGGGTAATTAAAACCTAAACCCTAAACCCTAAACTCTCAGCCCCAAACCATAAACCCTAATTTATTAAATAAGTGGTTTTTGTAAGTATTTATGAAGTGAGGGATATGAAGATAGGGGTTTTTTTTTTTAAATTAGGGTTTGGTAAGTATTCAATTACATATGGGTTAGGAATATTAATTGATTAAAGAAGTGGTTTTTGTAAGCATTCATGATGTTAGGGGTAATTCAACCCTAAACTCTAAACCCCAAACACAAAACCCAAAATTTTAATTGATTATGAATATAGGGATGTGAAGTGAGGGATATGAATATAGGGGTATAAAGATAGGGGTATGAAGATATGGGTATGAAATGAGGCGTATGAATATAAGGATATGAAGTGAGGTGTATGAAGATAGGGGTATGATGTGAGGCATATGAATAGAGGGGTATGAACATAGGGGTATGAAGATAGGCATATGAATATAGGGGTGTGAAGTTAGGGGTATGAAGATATGGGTATGAAGATATGGATATGAAGTGATGGGTATGAAGGGGTATGAAGTGAGGTGTATGAAGATAGGGATATGAAGTGAGGGGTATGAAGTGAGGGGTATGAATTGAGGGGTATGAATATAGGGGTATAAAGATAGGGGTATGAAGTGATGGGTATGAAGATAGTTTTTTTTTGAAAAATTAGAGTTTGGTAAGTATTCAATTAGATAGGGGTTTAGTACCTTAATTGATTAAAATTTTATTTTTATAAGTATTCATGAAGTTAGTGGTAATTAAACCGTAAACACTAAAACCTAAACCCTAAGCCCTAAATCCAAAATTCTAAACCCTACACCCTTAATTGATTATAAATATAGGAATATGAAGTGATGGGTATGAAATAAGTATTCAATTAGGTAGGGGTGTGGGACCTTAATTAATTAAATATATGGTTTGTATAAGTATTCATGAAGTTAGGGGTAATTAAACCCTAAAACGTAAACTCTAAACCCTAAATACCATACCCTAAATCCTAGACTCTTAATTGATTATGAAAATAGGGGTATGAAAATAGGGATATGAATCAAGGGGTATAAATATAGGGTTATGAAGATAGGGGATTGAAGATATGTGTATTAAGTGAGGGGTATGAAGTGAGGGTTATGAAGATAGGTGTATGAATTGAGGAGTATGAAGTGAGGGGTATGAAGTGAAGGTTATAATGTTAGGGGTATGAATATAGGACTATGAAGTGAGGGGTATGAAGAGAGGGGTATGAAGAAATGGGTATGAAGTTATGGGTATTAAGATATGGGTATTTATTTTTAAATATGGGTTTGGTAAGTATTCAATTAGATAGGGGTTTGGGAACTTAATTGATTAAAAAAGTGGTTTTTTAAGTATTCATGAAGTTACGGACCATAAACCCTAAACCCTAAACCATAAATCCTAAACCCCAATCACTAAACCCTAAACCATTAATTGATTATAAATATAGGGATTTGAAATGAGGGGTATGAAGTAAGGGGTATGAATATAGGTGTATGAAATGAGTGGTATGGAGTGAGGGGTATGAAGTTAGGGGTATGATGTGAGGGGTATGATGTTTGGTGTATGAAATAAGGGTATGAAGATAGGGGTATGAAGTGGGGGGTATGAAGATAAGGGTATGATGTGAGGGGTATGAAGTGAGGGGTAGGAAGATAGGGGTATGAAGTGAGGGGTATGAAGATAGGCGTATGAAGTGAAGGCTATGAAGATAGGGGTATGAAGTGAGAGGCATGAAGATAGTGGTATGAAGTGAGGGGTATGATGATAGGGGTATGAAGTGATGGATATGAGGTGAGGGGTATGAACATAGGTTTGGTGCATATTCAATTAGATAAGGGTATGAAGTGAGCATAATGAAGTTAGTGGTGTGAAGATAGGGGTATGAAGTGAGGAGTATGAAGATAGGGATATGAAGTGAGGGATTTTAAGTGAGGGGTATGAAGTGAAGGATATAAAGCGAGGGTTATGAAGTGATAGGTATGAAAATAGGGGTATAAGGATAGGGGTATGAATATAAGGGTATGAAGTGATGGGTATGAATATAGGGGTATCAATATAGGGGTATTTTTTTGTAATTATGATTTGGTAAGCATTCAATTAGATAGGGGTTTGAGACCTTAATTTATTAAATAAGTGGTTTTTGTAAGTGTTTATGAAGTTAGGGGTAATTAAACCATAAATCCTAAATACTAAATCCTAAATCCTAAATCCTAAACCCTAACCCTTAATTAATTATGTAGATAATGGTATGAAGTGAGGTGTATGAAGTGAGGTGTTTGAAGATAGGGGTATGAAGTGAGGGGTATGAAGATAAGGTTATGAAGATAGGTGTATGAAGATAGGGGTATGAATATAGGGGTATTATTTTTTTTGAAAAATTAGGGTTTTATAAGTATTCAATTAGAAATGGGTTTGAGACCTTAATTTATTCAAGAAGTGGTTTTTGTAAGTATTCATGAAGTTAGGGGTAAATAACCCTATATCCTCAACCCCAAAACCTAAACCCTAAAACCTTAATTTATTATGAAGATAAGGGTATGAAATGAGTGGTATGAATATAGGGGTATGAACGTAGGTGTATGAAGTGAGGGGTATTGATATAGGGGTATGAAGATAAGGGTATTTTTATAAAAAAAATAGGGTTTGATAAGTATTCAATTAGATAGATATTTGGGACCTTAATTGATTAAAAAAAAATTATCAGTATTCATGACATTAGGGGTAATTAAACCCTAAATCCTATACCCTAAATCTTAAATCCCAAACCCTAAACCCTAAACCCTTAATTAATTATGAATATTGGGGTATGAAGTGAGGTGTATGAAGTTAAGGGTATGAAGATAGGGATATTATGTGAGGGGTATGAATAAAGGGGTATGAATATAGGGGTATGAAGTGAGGGGTATGAAGATAGGGGTATGCAGATAAGTGTATGAAGTGATGGGTATGAAGAAAGTACTTAATTAGATGGGGGTTTGGGACTTTAATTAATTAAAGAAGTTGTTTTTGTAAGTATTCATGAACTTAGGGGTAATTAAACCCTAAAACCTAAACCCCAAAATCTAAACCCTAAACCTTTAATTGATTATTGATATAGGGGTTTGAAGTGAGGGGTATGAATATAGGGATATGAAGATAGTGGTATGAAGTGAAGGGTATGAAGATAGGGGTATGAAGATAAGGGTTTGAAGTGAGGGGTATGAAGATAGGGGTATTATTTTTTTAAAATTAGGGTTTGGTAAGTGTTCAATTAGATAGGGATTTTGGACCTTAATTGATTAAAGAAGTGATTTTTGTAAGTATTTATGAAGTGATAGGGGTAAATTTTTTGAAAAATTAGGATTTGGTAAGTATTAAATTAGATAGGGTTTTGAAACCTTAATTGATTAAAGAAGTGGTTTTTGTAGTTATTCATGCAGTTATGAGTAATTAAACCCTAAACCCCAAATACTAAACTCTAAACCTTTAATATATTATGAAGATAGGGATGTGAAGTGAGGGGTATGAAGTGAGGGGTATGAAGATATGGGTATGAATATATAGGTATGAAGATAGGGATATGAAGTGAGGATTATGAAGTGAGGGGTATGAAGATAGGGGTATAAAGTGAGGGGTATGAAGTGAGGTGCATGAAAATAGGGATATGAAGATAAGGGTATAAAGTGAGGGGTATGAAGTGAGGAGTAAGAAGATAGGGGTATTTTTTTAAAATTAGGGTTTACTAAGTATTGAATTAGATAGGGGTTTGAGACCTTAATTAATTAAAGAAGTTGTTTTTGTAAGTATTCATGATGTTAAGGGTAATTAAACCATAAACCCTTAACCCTAACCCCTACACCCTAAACCCTTAACTCTTAATCCTAGATCCTAAATCCTTAATTGATTATAAATATAGGGGTATGAAGTGAGGGGTATCAAGATAGGGATATGAAGTGAGTGGTATAAAGTGAGGGGTATGAAGATAGGGGTATGAAGTGAGGGGTATGAAGATAGGGGTATGAAGATAAGGGTATGAAGTGAGGGGTATGAAGTGAGGGGTATGATATGAGGGGTATGATGTGAGGGATATGAAGTGTGTGGTATTAAATTAGGGTGTGAAGATAGGGGTATGAAGTGGGAGGTATGAAGATATGGGTATGATGTGAAGGATATGAAGTGAGAGGTATGAATATAGGGGTATGAAGTGTGGGGTATGAAGTTAGTGGTATGAAGATAGGGGTATGAAATGATGGGTATGAAGATAGGGGTATGAAAATAGGGGTATGAAGTGAGGGGTATAAAATTAGGGGTATGAAATGAAGGGTATGAATTGAGGAGTATGAAGTGAGGGGTATGAAGATAGGGGTATAAATATAAGAATATGAAGATAGGTGTATGAATATTGGGGTATGAAGTGAGGGGTATGAAACTAGGGGTATGAAGATAGAGGTATGAATATAGGGGTAGGTATTTTTTTAAAATTAGGGTTTGGTAAGTATTCAATTAGATAGGGTTTTTTTTACCTTAATTAATTAAAGAATTAGTTTTGTAAGTACTCATGAAATTAGGGGTAATTAAACCCTAAACCAAAACCCTCTAACTCTAAACCCTAAACCCTTAATTGATTATGAATATAGGGGTATGAAGTGAGGGGTATTTAATTAGAAAGGGGTTTGGGACCTTAATTGAATAACAAAGTGGTTTTAGTAAGTATTCATGAAGTTATGCATAATTAAACCCTAAATCCTAACTCTAAACCTCAAACTCTTAATTGATTATGAAGATAACAACATGAAGTGAGATATATTAAGTGAGGGATATGAATATAGGGGTATGAAGTGAGGGTATTAAGATAAGGGTATTTTTCATAAAAAAATTAGGATTTGGTAAGTATTCAATTAGATAGGGGTTTGGGACCTTAATTTTTTTTAAAAGTGGTTTTTGTAAGTATTCATGAAGTTAGAGGTAATTAAACACTATAACCTAAATATTAAATCCTAAACCCTGAACCCTTAATTAATTATGAAGATAGGGGTATGGAGTGAGGTGTATGAAGTGAGGGGTATGAAAATAGGGTAATGAAGATAGGGGTATGAAGTGAGGGATATGAAGAAAGGGATATGAAGAAATGGGCATGAAGAAAAGGGTATGAAGTGAGGTGTATGAAGTCAGGGATATGAAGATAGGGGTATGAAGTGAAGGGTATGAAGTGAGGGGTATGAAGATAGGGGTATTAAGATAGAGGTATGACTTGAGGGGTATGAAGATAGGATTATGTTTTTGAAATGTTAGGGTTTGGTAAGTATTCAATTAGATAGGGGTTTGAGACTTTATTTTATTAAAGAAGTTGTTTTTTTAAGTATTCATTAAGTTAGGGATAATTAAACCCTAAACCCTAAATCCCAAACCCTAAACCCTTAACCCTAAAACCTTAATAAATTATGAATATAGTGGTTTGAAGTGATGGGTATGAAGATAGGGGTATGAATATAGGGGTATGAATATAGGGGTATGAGGATAGGGGTATGAAGTGAGGGTTTTTTTTTTTGAAAAATTAGGATTTGGTAAGTATTCTATTAGATAGTAGTTTAGGACCTTAATTGATTAAAAAAGTGGTTTTTGTAAGTATTCATGAAGTTAAGGGTATGAAGATAAGGGTATGAAGTGAGGGGTATGAAGATAAGGATATGAAGTGATGGGTATGAAGATAGTGGTATGAAATGATGGGTATGAAGATAGGGATATGAACATAGAGGTATGAAGTGAGGGGTACGAAGATAAAGGTATTTTTTCTAAAATTTAGGGATTGGTAATATTCAATTAGATAGGGGTTTGAGACCTTAATTGACTAAATAAGTGGTTTTTGTAAGTATTTATGAATTTAGGGGTAATTAAACCCTAAACGCAAAACCCTAAAACCTTAATTAATTATGAATATAGGGGGATGAAGTGAGGGGTATGAAGATAGAGGTATGATGTAGGGGGTATGAAGTGAGGGGTATGAAGATAGGGGTATGAAGTGAGGAGAATGAAGCGAGGGGTATGAATATAGGGGTATAAAGTGAGGGGTATGAAGATAGGGGTATGAAGAGAGGTGCATGAAGATAGGGATATGAAGATAGGGGTATGAAGATAGGGGTATAAAGTGAGGGGTATTAAGTGAAGGTATGAATATAGAGGTATGAAGATAAGGGTATTTTTTATGAAAAATTAGGGTTTGGTAAGTATTCAATTAGATAGGGGTTTGGAACCTTTATTGTTTAAATAAGTGGTTTTTGTAAGTATTAATAAATTTAGGGGTAATTAAATCCTAAACCTTGAACCCTAAATCTCAAATCCTAAACCCTAAACCCTTAATTAATTATGAAGATAGGGGTATGGAGTGAGGTTTATGAAGTGAGGGGTATGAAAATAGGGGTATGAAGATATGGATATGAAGTGAGGGATATGAAGAAAGGGGTATGAATAAAGGTGCATGAAGATAGTGGTATGAAGTGAGGTGTATGAAGTGAGGGGTATGAATATAGGGGTATGAAGTTAGGGGTATTAAGATAGAGGTATGAAGTGAGGGGTATGAATATAGGGTTTTTTTTTTGAAAAATTATGGTTTGGTAAGTATTAAATTAAATAGGGGTTTGGGAATTTATTTTACTAAATAAGTTATTTTTGTAAGTATTCATTAATTTTGGGGTAATTAAACCCTTAATACATTATGAATATAGTGGTTTGAAGTGAGGGTTATGAATATAGGGGTATGAAGTGAGGGGTATGAATATAGGGGTATGAAGTGAGGGGTATGAAGATAGGGGTATGAACATAGGGGTATGAACATAGAGCTCTGAAGTGAGAGGTATGAATAGGGGTATTTATTTTTCAAAAATTAAGGATTGGTAAGTATTCAATTAGATAGGGGTTTGAGACCTTAATTGATTAAATAAGTGATTTTTTAAAGTATTTATGAAGTTAGGGGTAATTAAACCATAAACCATAAAGACTAAAGCCTAAAACCTAAACCCCAAACCATGAACCCTTAATTAATTATGAAGATAGGTATATGAAGTGAGGGGTATATAGATAGGGGTATGATGTAAGGGTATGAAGTGAGGGGTACGAGGATAGGGGTATGACGTGAGGGGTATGAAGTGATGGGTATGAATTGAGGGGTATGAAAAGAGAGATATGAATATAGATGTATGAAGATAGTGGTATGAAGATAAGGGTATGAAGATAGGGGTTTTAAGATAGGGGTATTTGTTTTTAAAAAATTATGTTTGGTAAGTATTCAATTATATAAGGTTTTGGGACCTTAATTTATTAAAGAAGTGGTTTTTGTAAGTATTCATGAAGTTGTGGGTAATTAAACACTAAACCTTAAATCCTAAATAATAAACCCCAAACCCTAAACCCTAAACCATAAACCTTTAATTGATTATGAAGATAGAAGTATGAAGTGAGGGGTATGAAGATAGGGGTATGAATATAGGAGTATGAAGTGAGGGGTATGAAGTGAGGGGTATGAAGTTAGGGGTATGAAGTGAGGGGTATTAAGTGAGAGATATAAATATAGGTGTATGAAGTGAGGGATATGAAGATAGCATTATGAAGATAGGGGTATTATTTTTTTGAAAAATTACGGTTAGGTAAGTATTCAATTATAAATGGGTTTGGGACCTTAATTAATTAAATAAGTGGTTTTTCTAAGTATTCATGAAGTTAGGGGTAATTAAACCCTAAACCTTAAATCCTAAATCCTAAACCCCAAAACCTAAACCCTTAATTGATTATGAAGACAATGGTATGAAATGAGTGGTATGAAGTGAGGGGTATGAAGATTAGGTTTTGAAGATAGGGGTATGAAGTGAGGGGTATGAATATAGGGGTATTTTATTAGAAAAATAGGGTTTGGTAAGTATTCAAATAGATAGGGGTTTGAGACCTTAATTGATTGAAGAAGTGGTTTTTTTAATTATTCTTGAAGTTAGGGGTAATTAAACCCTAAACCCCAAACCTTAAACCCTTAATTTAATATGAATATAGGGGTATGAAGTGAGGCATATGAAGATAGGGTTATGAAGTGAGAGGTATGAATATAGGGGTATGGAAATAGGGGTATGAAGTGAGGGGTATGAAGATAGTTGTATGAAGTGAGGGGTAGAAAAATAGGCCTATGAAGTGAGGGGTATGAATATAGAGGTATTTTTTAAAAAAATTAGGGTTTGCTAAGTATTCAATTATATAGGTGTTTGGGACCTTAATTGATTAAAGAAGTGGTTTTTCTAAGTATTCATGAAGTTAGGGGTAATTAAACCCTAAACCTTAAACCCCAAACCCTAAACCATAAACCCTTAATTTATTAAGAAGACAAGGGTATGAAGTGAGCAGTATGAAGTGATGGGTATGATGATAGGGGTATGAATATAGGGTTATGAAGATAGGGGTATGAAATGCAGGTTATGAATATAGGGGTGTGAATATAGGGGTATAAAGTGAGGGGTATGAAGATAGGGGAACGAAGTGAGGGTTATAAACATAGAGGTATTTTATTATTAAAAATTAGGGTTTGGTAAGTATTCAATTAGATAGGTGTTTGATACCTTAATTGATTAAAGAAGTGGTTTTTGTAATTATTCTTGAAGTTAGGGGTAATTAGACCCTAAACCCTAAACCCTTAATTGATTATGAAGATAGGGGTATGAAGTGACGGTTATGAAGATAGGGGTATGAAGTGAGGGTTATGAATATAATGGTATGAAGTGAAGGGTATGAATATAGGGGTAAGATAGGGGTATGAAGTGAGGAGTATGAAGATAGGGGTATGAAGGTAGGGATATTTTTTTTTTGAAAAATTAGGGTTTGGTAAGTATTCAATTATATATGTTTTTTGGACCTTAATTGATTAAAGAAGTGGTTTTTGCAAGTATTCATGAAGTTAGGGGTTATTAAACCCTAAACCCAAAACCCTAAATCCTAAAACCTTAATTAGTTTTGAAGATAAGGGTATGAAGTGAGCAGTATGAAATGATGGGTATGAATATAGGGGTGTGAAGTGAGGGGTATGAATTAAGGGATATGAAGATAGGGGTATGAAGTGAGGGGTATGAAGATAGGAGTTTGAAGATAGGGGTATGAAGTGAGGGGTATGAAGATAGGAGTTTGAAGATAGGGGTATGAAGTGAGGGGTATGAAGATAGGGGTATGTTATTAAAAAAATAAGGGTTTGGTAAGTATTCAATTAGATAGGTTTTTGGGACCTTAAATGATTAAAAAGGTGGTTTTTGTAAGTATTCATGAAGTTAGGGGTAGTTAAATCCTAAAACCTAAACCCCTAACCCTAAACCTTAAAACCTTAATTGATTATGAAGATAGGGGTATGAGGTGAGAGGTATGAAGTGAGGGGTATGAAGATAGGGGTATGAGGTGAGAGGTATGAAGTGAGGGGTATGAAGATAGGGGTATGAACATAAGGGTATGAACATAGGGGTATAAAGTTAGGGGTATTAATATAGGGGTATGAAGTGTGGGGTATGAAGATAGGGTTATGAAGTGAGGGGTGTAACACCTTAAAATTGACACACCATAATTTGCACTAAGGACAAAAAACTTGTAAAAATTGGTCTCTAGTTGGTTGCCTTGATTTTTGTGCCCTCTTGGTGAGATCGTAAGCAACCTAGAGTCGATCGTATCATACGATCTCTGATCGTATGATATGATCTCTAATCATATGCATATGATCTTACTCAAAAACAAAAATTCTTAATCCAACAAAATGACAAAAGAGGTTAAAATATCTTTTGTCCTTACCTGTGCAACCGTGCGATAGTTACGGATCGGATCCACCCGATCTGGTGCCAATTTTTGAAGGAGTTGCAACCAAATTTGTTGCAGCCCATTTTAGCCAACTTACCTTACCTATTTAATCAGGCATCCTCCCCTCTGATTCCTCCTAGCTCCTGGTTATTTCCTCTTGGTGCTCATAATTCCTTGACCTAATTTTTGCATAGAGATCACTATCAATTTTGCATTAGATCTATTAGTTTTACAATTTTATTGTAGGATCAAAAGGATACGATCGATGACCAAACGATACGATCTATGATCGGATGCATACGATCTTGCTCTATTCATACGATCTTGCTCACAACACACTTGGGGGAAATTTCTAGCATTGGTTTGCATTTTCTAAGCTTCATTTTGCACATTTAGCATCATATAGATCATTCTTATTGCATAGGATATATAATTTAATCATTTTGTATCCTTGGAGTTCACCAATATGCATGTAATTACATATTTTGATAATTTGATGCATATGCTTATCAATTCTTTTTATTATGATATCTAATAGGTCATATACAATCTAAATCATACTTAAAAATATCCCTAGTATCCTCTATTTTTTGTTTTTTGCACTCTATCCATGAAATTGCAAGTTTCTATCAAGATCGTATCGATCGATCTCTGATCGGAGCATACGATCTCTGATCGTATGGATACGATCTTGCTTTGATGTGTATGATATGGTCTACAACAAAAATTAGAGCCTTCTTCAAGCTTTTGGGTTACAGGTCAGAGTTCCAAATTACTTTTAGCATTGCATTTAGCTTATTTTAGTCTCTATTTTTTGCTTTTACTATCTGCATCTAAATCAAAATTACATTTAGAATAGCTTAGTTGCATATTGGCCAAAACTAGGTGTATGTGAGATTGCTAAAATAAACACATCAAAACAAACTCCAAAACCTAGGCGTGGAAACTGCCATAAAATATTTCCTGGTGAACCCTAAACAATTCATCAAAAAATCACCATAAGAGGGCATGACTCAAATGCCTCTCCTCTGAGGTGTAGACCTATCCTTTTCCCATCCCCCTTCTAGGCATGGATCCATTAGCCTGAAGGAAAGGGGTGCAAAAATTTTAGAGCTACATTCTTTGGTGAACCCGACGTGAAACACATAGACATCTTTCTGATTCATAAAACATAAAAACAAAAACAAAAACCAAATATCAAAATCATAGATGGTAGATTACAACATAAGAAGAGTTGTCCGAATTAATGTTGGAACATTATTTTCAACCCAAGAAATTTCTTCACTAGATAATTTACCATATCATGAGATTTGGAGAAGATTAGAAATCATAAGGGCTAAAGAACCTGAACTTAAACAAATCATAAGGTTTGATCTATCTAGAATCCTGGATCTTGATAGACTACCCTTTTACTATGACCTTCAAAGAGCATGTGATAGGTGGTTAGCAGATAAGAGAGCCATTATTACCCCAAGCCTTTACTCCTTTGAAGATTATCTTGAGAATGCAATAACAGTACATAAGTTCTTATCCCATGTAGAGGATCAAGAAATTGTCTTAGATGATAAGAGAAGATTTAATAAAGTTCCTAGAGTTGTGCTTTATCGAGAATATTGTCATGAATTGTACTTTTATATATCAAATTGTGAGGTTGATTGCATCACTATAGCTCATTTCATAAAATTCTTAAAAGCCAATTTCCAATTTGAAGAAGAACACTATATGACACCTGAAGAACTAGAACCCATTAATGATATCTATAGACTTTTCCAAGATAATTAAAGTATAATATCTACAATATTATAGTTTCTATTCTATCTCTTCACTCTTTGCAATTTAAAAACTACAAAAACCCAAAAACAAATATATTATATTAATTAGGTATATATATGAAATATATACCCCAAAATTTAAGCATATATATATATACAAAACATATATATTTGCAAGATCTAATTTATCACAAATAAAATGCCTAGAATTTTAAGGAATGGTAAACAAATAGAAGATGATTATGTGGAAGAACAAGCTCAAGAAAATCCTGAAGATAGACCAATTATTGAAGATTATGTATCTTCAAACCCAGATGAAGAAAACCTTAATAAAGAAGAAGATGAATTCATATATAATGTTAAACCTCAAACGGATGAGGAAGGTAATCTCATCTTTAAATCCACACAACATTTTACTGGATTCATCAAAAATAATATAGATGTCATTAATCATGTGATACAGATAGAAGGTCAACTCCCTGTAGGAGATTATTCTACGGAGGCTACTTTAGAAGTTTCTCTCCAATTGGTAGGAAATCCAATGCCATATATAAGCCAAAATTAGGCTAGCACATCTCAAAATGTGAATCAAAGCCCAAATCAAAACATAAATCAGCCATTACCCACAACCAATCCAAATCCTCAATAGAAACAACAAACTTCTGCTACAAATCAAAAGACATCTATACCACAAAATATCAAAAAGATACCAAATCCTAATAAAAATCAACAAAAGGTTCAACATAATACAATTCCATCTCATAATACCATTCCTACAAGTAATTTGCATAATAGTTTTTCAATTGGAAATCCTTATACAACACAATCTTATCCTCAAAGACATAATAACATGATGCAACAAAATCAATTTAGTGGACAACCACATGGTCTTGAAGCTATGGTTAAATAGTTAGCTTCTCACCTAGATCAGATGGATCCCTACCATCCCTCATACAACTATCAAGAGATGTGTAGCCAACCCTTGGATCCTATGGTGGTTGCCCAACCATATCCTAAACACTTCCCTATGCCTATCCTCTCGATATATAAAGGAACCGAAGATCCTATAGAGCATCTTCAAATGTTTAGGAAAGCTTGTCATGATATCTCATATGATGACTTGTTGTTGCTAAAAATGTTCCCTAAAAGTCTCGAAGGCATGGCACTAGAGTGGTATTATCAATTACCCACTAATTCTTTGAGGAATTTTGAAGAGACAACAGAGATGTTTGTCCATCAATTTAGTGCCTACATAGAGAGGCATGTGACTATTAAGGATTTATACAACTTAAAATAGGGTAAATATGAGAGCTTTGCTGAATTCTTGACTAAGTGGAGATAATTTTTAGGAAAATTACATTTTGCATTACCTCATCATGAGATGTTGGACATATTCATTGGTAATATGCAAGAACAACTATCTTATGAGCTTTCTACTACTACAATAACCACTTTTGATCAAGCTATAGATTTAGCAAGGAGAGTTGAAGATGCTCTCATTAGAAGAGGTCAATTTAAGAAGAAATATGAAGATAAATCAGCTAAAAATCAATACAAGAATAAACAAGTGGTAGGTGATGGAGTCACTGATAGTAGAAATACCGCACTTATCAACACTACAGAAGCAATGAATAAATTTGTATTGAAGATACTAGATAAACCTCCAAGAGAGTTTACAAGGTTAAATCAACCTTTAACCATAATTTTACCTCAATTGTTGGAACAAGGTTTAATACAGTTGCCCAATATACGACAACTAGATACAACTACAGCTGGATATAGAGCTGATTTACATTGTAATTTTCATAGAGTTGATGGACATTCAACGAATTCTTGTAAAATATTGAAACATATGATACAAGATTTGATTGATAACAAGAAAATGGAAGTGGAAAAATTTCCACCAAAATAGAATGCTCAAAATAATACACAACAAAATCAAAATCAGAACGCAAATCAAACTTTGGACATTTTTCAACATCCTTTACCTAAGCATGGTAAAGAAGTTGTAAATCAACTTGAGCATCATAATGTTCCTCCTCCAACCAGATATGTAGGAACTATTATTAATGTCATACCTAATCAAAACTCACAAACATCATTTGGAACTACTTTATCTATGGTCACAAGCAGACCTATACAAAATTTTCAACTTTCATATCCAAAAGACATAGAAAATGAAACAAAAAGTGAGTTGGATATTACTTCCAACAATTTGAATAGCTTTGAAGATGAGTCAGAGGCTATTCTCCCTATCACAGATTTGATGGTCCCAGAAGAGCCATTTCCTAGAAGAGTTACAACATGACCTTCATCTCAACAATTACTCTCTAATGAACAAGCAGTGAATGCTAGACCTCGACCCATTTATTATGGACATGATAATGTTGTAGGTACCATTGGAGTTGTTACTAGACAACAAGCACAAAATTATCAATCACAAAATCAAAGTCAAAATGATAAATCAGCTCCATTTATATTAAAAGCTCCTACAAAAGGAAATAATGCATCAAGTTCACAACAAAGGTCTCCTTATGATATTAATGAGCAACTTGCTAACATCACAGCAAGAATATCTCTTTTGGATATTTTAAGGACTTCCTCCATACATAGAGAGGAATTAATGAATACATTGAGTAAAATGATGGTACCTCAAGATATACAACCTGATGTTGTTGTAAATGTTGTAATTTCTCATGAAACAAATTGTATAGATTTTTGAGATAAGGAAATTCCTCTTCATAGTATGCATAAAGATAACCCTTTATATATCACAACATTGATTGGGGATGTAGCGGTCAAAAGAGTTTTAATTGATAATGGCTCATCATTAAATATTTGCACTTTTGATTTCTTCCAAATATTTGGATTCAGAAG
Source organism: Wollemia nobilis (assembly GCA_028583015.1). Taxonomy (NCBI): domain Eukaryota; kingdom Viridiplantae; phylum Streptophyta; class Pinopsida; order Araucariales; family Araucariaceae; genus Wollemia; species Wollemia nobilis. The sequence continues at coordinate 4,996,682 of JAQPPZ010016831.1, forward strand.
TGATGAAATGAAAAGAACTGATATGGTCATAAAATATTTTAATGATGAAATGCAAGAAACATGTGGAGTTTTATCAATTCCATTGCAAGTTGGTCCAAGAATTTTGGATACGACCGTGTTTGTTGTGCATTGCCCTACATCGTACAACATACTTTTAGGTCGACCTTGGATCAATGCAATGAGAGTTGTACCTTCCACATTACACCAATGTGTCAAATTTGAATTTAAAAATCAATTGGTCACCATTCATGGTGATCCTAGACCATTTGATATGTGTGCTTTGGCCAAACCAATAGGAGTTCAATTTTGTCCTGCTATGTCTGCAACTCGTCCTAATACATCTGCATCCTCTAAACATGTATCCTCAAAACTTCCACCTTCAAATCCACCACCTATACCTCCATCTTTAACACCTTCATCCCCAACACCTCCATCTTCAAATATTTCATCAAAACCTACACCTTCTACACCTATACCTTCTACACCTCCTTCTTCCAATTCTACATCCACATCCTCATCCTCTATATCTACTACATCTACCTCTTATTTATCCACATCTACATCTTCTCCATCTTCTTCTACATCTACATCATCTAAATCTACATCATCTAAAGTTGTAGAAGATATTTCTTCTACTTCATACCCTCTTTTAGATGAACTCCTACCAAATTTATCTTCAATTCTCACAACATCAGAAGGAAATAAATTCTCCACTCAATATTCTCTTGCTCTAGCTCAATTATCGCCATCTCCTCGGACGTTGGGCTTGCCACAACCAGTGGGAAGTATTTACCACGTTGGGAGTTGTACCTTTATTTATGTAGGATATGATTGGGGTAAAATCAGACCCATGACTGTTACAATTGATCATGATGGATTTGCTAGATGTTATTTTTCAAATGGATATGAAAAATCAAGACCAATGATGCTTAAATTGGGATATAGAGGTAAAGGTTTAGGACCTTTCCAAAATGGTATAAAAGAACCTTTAGAGATAGAGGAATGGCCTTCCAGATGTGGTATTGGATTTATTCCCAGAAAAATTCAACCATTCCCATTTGAGGATGATGATCGACTCATATCCTACCAAGATTATTTGGAACAACAAGAATATTTTAAACCCATGGGTAGGATATTTTCTTGTAATATGCTATCCATAGCTTATCCAGAGATGATTGTTGAACCAGATGAACAATTAGAAGGTGATATCTTCCATGATATTTCTGTTGAAGAACTTTTACATAATGGGTTTTATTTTGATGGATCTATACCACGTATAGCCCATATTGATGCCATAACACCTCAAGAAGAATTAGCCAAGTTAACCTTGGAAGAATTACAAGAAATGGGTGTTTCACCTGCCCCACCTAATTTTGAGAGAGATTTAAATATTGAAGTGGAGAATATCTTACAAGTCAATATTGGTACAGAAGAGAACCCTCGCATAGTCAAAATTGGATCAAAATTAAGTGAAGAGAAACAAAAATAATACATTGCATTTCTCATAGAGTATAGTGATGTCTTTGCTTGGACATATGCAGATATGCCTAGCTTAGACCCCTCTGTGGTCATGCACCATCTAGTAGTGCGCCCGGATGCTAAACCAGTTAAACAAAAACTTAGAAAGATGCATCCTAAAGTTGCCCTACTAGTCAAAGGTGATTTGAAAAAACTCTTAGATGTAATTTTTATCCAAGCTATTGACTATGCCGATTGGATTTCAAATGTTGTTCCAGTGACCAAAAAAGAAGCTACTAAGATTAGGGTTTGCACTAACTTTAGAGACATTAATGTTGCATGCCCTAAAGATGATTTTCCTCTTCCTAACATGGATCAAATCATAGATTTCACAATCGGAAGTGGGATGTTATCCCTTATGGATGGTTTTTTAGGATACAACCAAATTAGAATAGCTCCTGAAGACCAAGCCAAAACAACTTTTATTACCCCTTGGGGAACATTTTGTTGGAAGGTAATACCTTTTGGTCTAAATAATGCAGGTGCAACATACCAGAGAGCTATGACATACATTTTCCATGATATGATGTATGACATTTTACATGATTATGTAGATGATATCATAGCTCATTTAGCTGAAGAAGATGATCACATTGATGATTTAAGAAAAGTGTTTGATAGATTAAGAGAATATCTTATTCATCTAAATCCAGGTAAATGTGTATTTGGAGTTAAATCAGGAAAATTATTGGGGGTTATTGTTTCTTTGCATGGCATAGAAATTGATCCCCTCAAAATTAAAGCTATCTTGGATATGCCACCACCTAAGAACATATCTGAATTATGAAGTTTACAAGGTAAGCTTCAATCTATCCATCACTTCATTGATAAGTTGGCGGATAAAACAAGACCTTTTCTTAAATTACTTAAGAAGAATATCCCTTTTCAATGGGATGATGAATGTAAGGAAGCATTTGAACATCTTAAACAATATCTTCTAAATCCTCCAGTGCTTGTTCCTCCTAATCCTGATCGTCCTTTTATCTTGTATATTTCTGCTTCAGAACTTGCACTTGGAGCTATGTTAGCTCAAATTGATGATGAGAAGAAAGAACGAGCAACTTATTATATAAGCAGAACATTAATAAGTTATGAAACTCGTTATACTCCATTAGAAAAACTCTGTTTAGCAATTATGTTTTCTACGCAAAAATTGTGCCATTATATGCTTAGTCAAAAAACATATGTCATTGCTAAATATGATCCATTAAGATACTTGATGAGTAGACCTTATTTGTTAGGTCGCACAGCTAAGTGGGTTCTTGCTCTGAGTGAGTTTGAACTCACATTCATCGGTCAAAAATCTATTAAAGGCCAAATTATAGTTGATCAGTTAGCTATTGCACCTTTAGAGTCTACTCATCCCATAACCATTGAGTTTCCTGATGAATGCCTTAATCTAGAGGAAGATCATTCTGAGACATGGTATTTATATTTTGATGGAGCTCGATGCATGAGTGGTGTAGGTGTAGGTATTATTTTAATATCTCCTCAAAAGCACCTCATACCCTTGTCATTTAAATTACAATTTTCTTGTACTAATAACACTGCTAAATATGAGGCTCTAATTCTTGGATTACGAGCCGCTCTAGCTTTAAAATAAAAGATTTATTAGTTTTTGGTGATTCTTAGCTTGTGATAAATAAAATCAATGAATTTTATCAGACACGAGATGAGAAGCTTTGCCCTTATAAAGAATATGTTCTTAAATTGATATCATTATTTGAGAAAGTAACTTTAGAAGCTATTCCTAGAACTAGCAACCGTGTTGTTGATGCTATGGTTGTGGTTGCTTCTTTGTTACCTTTGGAGTTGGATGATGAATATGCTACTATCATTATTCACCAACTCCAAGAACCCACTTCTTCTAAGTCATGTCTAGAGCCATTAGATGTTTTTCTAATCAATGAAACTACTCTTGAACCTTGGTATATAGATATCTTCAATTTTCTCCAAAAGGGGACTTTTCTTGAAGGTCTTGATAGAAATCAACATAGATTATTATGCAAGTGAGTTGTTCACTTCGTAATTATTGGTAATACCTTATATAAAAGATCTTTTGAAGGTATCTTATTGAGATGTCTAAATTTAGAAGAGTCTAAGAAAGCTTTAAGTGAAGCCCATGATGGATCCTATGGAGGACACTTTAGTGGTAGTGCCATTGCTAAGAAGCTCCTTAGAATAGGATATTTTTGGCCTACCATGGAAAAGGATGCACATGACTATGTGTGTCATTGTGACAAGTGTCAAAAACATGTTGACCTTGTCCATGCTCCTGCTCAAGAACTCCAAGCCATATCCTCTCCTTGGCCCTTTTCTAAATGGGGTTTAGACATTATTGGTAAAATCAATCATATTTCATCTGATGGTCACAAATTTATAATAACTACAACTAAATATTTTACAAAGTGGGTAGAAGCTATGCCTTTAGCTTCTTGCACGGGAGCTCAAGTTTCCAAATTTATTCTTAATCAAATCATTTGTAGATTTGGAATCCCATCAAATCTCATCTCAGATAATGGAACATGTTTTAAGAACAAATATGTTAAGAAATTGTGTCAAAAATATAAAATTCAACATCGATGGTCTACTCCCTATTATCCACAGGGTAATGGCCAAGTTGAAGCATCAAATAAAACCTTAATCAAAATCCTTAAAATATTGGTTAATAAATCAGGCCGTGATTGGCATGTGCAATTGTATCCTGCTTTGTGGGCTTATCGAACTAGTATTCATACTCCCACTTGTACTTCACCCTTTGTCTTGGTTTATGGTGCTGAAGCCATTTTTCCATTTGAGCTGGAAGTTCCTTCTTTAGCTCTTCTACTTCAAGATGCTGAAGTAGGAGATGAATATCATGTTGGCAGACTTAGTCAGTTGGAACTTCTAGATGAAAAATGCATCCATGCTTTAGAGCATCTTTGCGCCTACCAAGACAAACTTAAAAGAGCATATGCAAATAAAGTTCACAATCGATCTTTTGAAGTTGGTGATCTAGTCTTAAAAGAAAATCAAAAAAATACAAATGCAAGTAAAGACCTTAAAGGTAAATTTCAACCTAATTGGCTTGGACCATATGTCATCACTACTAAATTTGGATCAGGTGCATATCGATTGGCGACCTTGGATGGAAAAGATCTCAAGGAACCCATGAATATCATGCACCTAAAGAGATATTATGCTTAAAATCAAGAATTTCATCATTGTATATAATTGTACATAATTTCCACATTTCAGCAATATGCAAAATTCAAAATCAAATAAAAATCAAAAAGCATCAAAATATCCAAAAATATTTCAATTATTTTGCATTGTTGTTTTTCAAAATTTTGAGTTATATTTTCCTTTATTTCGGATAAATTCAGAATTTATCTTGAACCATGCACTTAATTGCACATAATTATTATTTTTATTTTATCACTATGATTATAAATCTCTCTTGTACCAAAGATCACTATTATTTCACTAAATAATATTTTGAGTTTTGGAAAATGATCTTGCTACTTCTTGAACCAAGAACACATTCTCACATCTTAAAATGATTTGTTGCAAATTCAAAAAATGATACTACATAGTAGTCTTAGTTCCTTAAGCGAAAAGTTTCCCCTGCTATCCTATCATGCACATGGTCTAGAATTATGAGAATTGGCAAAAGGACAAGCTCACCCCTACCCAAAATAAAAATCCCTTGCTCCACATCTAAGCTGAGCAAGTATCCCAAAAAGAAAAAGCAAAAGAAAGACAAAAAAGAAAAATAAAATAAAAAAGAGAACGAAAAGAGAAAAATAAAAGCAATAAAATCTCCTTGTTCAAAAAAAAAATGAACACAAATCCCTACCCCTTAAATGTGAAGAAAAGAAGGGTGAATGAGCTTGAATCCCTGGAATTCCTTAGTTATTTGAAAATCATGAGGTAAGCCCCATAACAGGTGATTTGTGCCCAACTTGCTTGGCCTTGGGTAATTCCTTTCTCATGGTGACATGTCTGTCACATTAGCGACCTTATTTTGTACAGACCTATGTCCGCTTGTGGATTAGCTAGCTTTTGGTGACTTGACTTACATAGTAGTCTAGTACGGTTTCATGCACAAAATCATGGTTAATGAACCTTTCATTTGCACACACATTGGTTCATTCAAGTTTGCTTGCATCACTACCTTACTCAAAATTGGTAAATGAACATTACAAAGCACACACATTTGATCCTTGAGATATTTTGTGTCATTATGATAAATCAAAATGGAAAAATGAACTCACACATTCACACACGGTTCTTGATAAATTTGCATTTATCCTTGAAATAAATTAAAATATTTCTTTGAGTTTTGAAACATCAGTTTGTAAATATTTTCTTGCATTCTTACATCATGCATTTGACTTCGTGATGATGGTATAATCCCTAAGTAATTATTCTTACAAATTTCACACTTAGGAGTATTATGCCTAGCGCAAGTCATCTCCATAAATTTTTATGCCTATCTTAATTTATCAAATTTTTTTAATATGCAATAAATATTCTATAATTATTTTAAAAGAAAAAATAATATGTATTTCATTTTTATTTTTGCGATGATGGTATAGTTCCTAAGTAACTATTTTATACAACTTCACACTTAGGAATTTTATGCCTAGCGCAAATCATCCTTTTAAATTTTTCATGTTAAAAACTAAAACATCTAATTTCCATTTTGTATTTTGAACAAACAAATAATTTCATCTTATCATGCATTTTCATTTTTATTTTTGCAATGATGGTATAATTCCTAAGTAATTATTATATACACCTTCACACTTAGGAATTCTATGCCTAGCGCAAGTCATCCTTTCAAATTTTCATGCTTAAATTTTTCTAAAATCCTGTTCCAAAACAACATCAAACATCGTCTTCATTATCATCATAAAGTATTAAGAATTATTCTTGAGAAATCAACCATTTTATTAGCAATATTAAATTTTCTTCATCACAGGATCAAACGCTTCATGACCTAGTGAGCATCGATCTCCACCAATGGTCATATAACAACACAACATCCTTCGAGGTATATATTGCTAATCTTTTGAAAATCCAAAAATAATTTTCAAACACATTTTCCAAAGAAATCCAAATTAGTTCATTTTAAGAATGATAAAAACAGAATTATCAATATCAAACATGATCATTTGAAATTATAAATAAATCAAAATTGCACTCATCAAAAGTATACAAATCACAAACCAAATCATATATAGATATATATATATATATATATATATATATATATATATCAAAGTATATGTACAATATCAAGTGGACTGGTATGCCACAATCTCCATCATTAGCATACTCAATCCTCATAGTACAAAAGGAATCCAAACCAAAATCCTAAACCCCTCTAGAGCCCCTAGAGCTTTGGGCATCGTCATCTCAACCAGGTGGAGGTGGTGGTGGTCGAAACTATCCTGCCACTATCTCTATCCTAGAAGTAGTCGCCCTAGTGGTCGATCGGGATGAGGATCATATGCAAATAGGATCCATAATATTTGTAGGCATAGCCTATCTCTGATATGTAGGAACCACCTAAAAGTAGAGTTTCTAGTAGAAGGTCATCTATAGGACAACTCGTAGCAGCTCATCTCCACTGTGGCTCCTCCCGGACTTTCCCATATGTGTAGAAGTCGTAGGCCCAACTCTTTGGCTTAGTTGCACTCTCGCTTGTGTTAGATCTTACTCCAAGGACTCAATATTGGTATTTTGTGTGGAATTATCCATCCTCAATTAAGCTAGCTTAGCCTCCTAATCTCCAGCTTCATTCCTTTCCCAAACCTCCAAAATCCTCTTGCCCTTATCGAGTGAATATGGCCTAACCTCCTAATGAGGAGATCCTCCTCTCTCCTATGGGGTGATATTCTCCTCTCCTCCCTCTCTCATGTATCCATCCTATCCTATCTCCTATGTGTTAGGTGGCCACCTCTAGTGCATGGTCCACTCCATATAGGGGGTAACTGTGGCCCCTGACACTACTGTTGTGGCTATCTCATAGATCATTGTTGTCAGGCTCGATGGATGACCTACTTTATAGCACTCTACGATTGAGCCAACCTCATTGGACACACCTCAAAATACCATTAGCTATATCTATTCATCACCTCAACATCATCCTCATATACCATCTGCATCAGTGCATCATTTGGTATCAGATCTAAAAAATTCACCATGCTAGGTACACTAGTGATCATGATATGATCCTGATTCACTCAGGGAAAAGTGATATCCATCTACTATGGTAGATCCTGCTATAGCCCAAACTGGAACTGCACCCAATCAAAATAGTGTAACTCTAGCTCCCCTTGGTTCATGTATAGCCAAATGGTTTTTTTTATATAGGCCATCTCAAATCCTATTGGTAATTTTGGGTACCTTGGGTACATTGCCTTTGCTCTAAGTGTAGATGTTGTCATTGATGTCAAAGAGTTCTTGAAGCAATTTGATTTGTTGTCAAAGCATGTGTTTTGATGAAGGTTTCAGTTTGAACAGTGAGTTTCCAAGAAGATCAGAGTAGCCCAGTTGCAAAAGATCAAGAAAAAGACAAGTAAGAAAAGTATGTAGGCAGCTGAAAAAACTGTCGTGATTTCATGACATGTTTGAGGAGAGAGAAAGTGCTGGCAAAATTGTCGCGATTTCGTGACATGTTTGAGGAGAGAGAAAGTTTTGGCAAAACTGTCACGATTTCACGACATGCTGGAAGGCAAAGACAAAGCAGGCAAAACTATCATGATTTCGTGACATGTTGGCAGAGAAGAAGAGCAAGATGGAAAGTGTCACAATTTCGTGACATGTCGCATTTTTGCGACTCGAAAAGTGCAAGAAGGCAGAGAAGGAAACGTGTCATGATTTCGTGACATTCTGCAAAGAAGGCTGTACGAACAAGAAAGTGTCACGATTTTGTGACATGTTGCAGAAGAGAAAGTCTACAGTGTGAACTGTCGTGATTTCATGACAAGATTGAAGAGAGAGAAAGTGATTCAAGAACTATCACGATTTTGTGACATGATGCAAAGTTCCAAGTAAGGGCTGTCACATTTTTGTGACATGCTACAGAGGTCGAGTTGAGGACTGTCACGATTTCATGACATGCTACAGAAGCTTGAAATGGGAACTATCGTGATTTCACGACATGCAGCAAAGGGAAGAGCCTGAAAGGAGAAGCATCATGATTTCATGACAAGCTACAAAAGAAAGCGTACGGAAGCCAGAAGTGTCATGATTTCACGACAGGCAGTAGAGAAAGTGTACGAAAGCCAAAAGCATTGTGATTTCGTGACAGGTTACAGGAAAAGCTTTTGGAAGCTGAAAGCATCACGATTTCACGATAGGATGAAAGAAAAATGTATGGATGCAGAAAGTGTCATGATTTCATGATAGGTAGAAGTGAAGAAGCCAGTAGGATGAAGATGTCACGATTTTGCGACATGTCACAGTTTCGCGACCAGAAGGCAAATGCAGACTCCAACAGAGGAAGATGTCGTGATTTTGTGACATGTCACAATTTTGCGTAAGAGGAGAGAGACTGTACGGTGCCAAAAATGTCACAATTTCATGACAAAAATAGAGAAGAAGGCCATGAAGACAGAAGGGTCATGATTTCATGACAGAAGTGAAGATGACGTCAGCAAAAGCAGAAAGTGTCACGATTTCATGACAGAAGCAGAAAGGAAGTCGACAAAGGCCAAGGTGTCACGATTTCATGATAGCAGGCAAAAGAAGGTGTACGGCAGGCAAAGGTGTCACGATATCATGACATGTTGTAGTTTCGCGGCCATGGCTATAGAACTACAAAAGCCGACAGAGTTAACTTTGGGTCGACAAAGATTAGGGTTTGCGTCGACGTTGTTTTGGGTTGAGCAGCCGACGAAGATCAATGTTTTAAATTTTGATATTGTTAGTATAAAAGGAGGGCTGCTTGGAGAGTTTTTATTTGATTAGATGTGTGTATCGAACTTGCGCAAGTGAAGTCCATGGTGCATAGAGACCGAGTCGAGTCGATTCGAGCGAAGTGTGTGAGATGCAGCCATAACAGTGCAGATAGCATAGAAGTGGCGAGTTGATGCGCAGAGTGAAGAATTAAATCATAGAGTGTTGAATGCTACTGTGTTTGCGTAGACAGTGAGCAAGTTAGTTTTGATAAAGTGTGGATGTGACAGAGCAGAGAAACTTGTGGAAGATAGTGTTGGTGCAGAACAGAACAAAAAGAGATAAGAGGACAGACTTGTGCCAGACTGAAGGAATGTGTTTGGTGCAGATCAAAGAAAGAGAAAGTGGACATTTGTGCCAGACTAAAGGACTGTGTTTTAGTGCAAATTTGAGGACCAGCTTTGGGGTGATAGAGTTGAGGACAGAGGTCTCCAGCTAGAGCAGGGAAGACAGGTGTCTTTTGTGGATAGAGTTCCACTTGCTAAGGGCAGAAGAGGCAGAGGTCTTCTAGAGGATCACCAATCAGAGCAGAGTTAGGGGAAGGTATCTCCTTTGAGCAGAGGCTCATAAACATTGTAATTGGGAAGGTTTCCCAAATAATTTGAGATAAAATTTTAGAGAAAATTTTTGTGGACGTAGCCCAGCCATTCTGGGTGAACCACATTAAAAATGGGTCTTCTATGTGTGATGCTCTCGATTTTGTTTAATATTGTGTTGATGCCACTGCTATCTAAAATTAAAATTATTAGATGGTTAAGTCTTATACTGTTCACCCCCCCTCTTAGTATAAGTTCATGTTCTTCAATTGGTATTAGAGCAGGTCACTCTAGAAAGAGCCTAACAGCTTGGAGAAGGATCTATCAGAGGAACATATAAATTCAGAAAGAAATGAAGAGGTTGAGTTTGATCTCAAAAGAGAATTCTTCTTGGCCTTGAGAAAGCTTGAGAAACTCAGGGAAGAGAATTCTGTTCTCAAGCATCAATGCCAGGAAGAAGAGATAGCAAGATTAGAATTGTCTCAAAGTGTTATAGATTTCAAAATTCTAGCTGAAGAAGGGAAGAAGGTTGAACAGGTTCTAACAGAAGCTCTAAAAGGAAAGGAAGCTGATTGTGAGAAACTAGAAGAAGAGATTATGTCTCTTAGAGTGAAGTCGAAACAGTTGACTCTCAGATAGAATATTTCATGTGAAAAGAAGGATGGTATCACCATTCATGAAATAGGGTCTTTGAGCAAGAGCAATCTTCATCTTGAAGAGTAGTGGATTCCAGTTGATCGTAAGAAGAACAATCATCCAAGGCATCAAAATAGGTTACATAATACCTTCCATGACTATTGTTTTTCCTGTAATAAATTTAGTCACATAGCTATGCATTGCAATAAATCTCTGAATAGCCATAGTAAAGAAAATGTTAACTCATTTGCACCTCTTATGAATAAAAATATCATGTGTTACAAGTGCAAGAATTTTGGGAATATAGCAAGGATGTGCAGTTTGGATAGATTTAGCCTTGAGTTCACAAAAAAAAAGGAATGAGATCAAATCTAATTCAATGATAGTTCAAACTACTTTTCATGCTCAAGACAAAGTAGAAAAATGGTATCTTGATAGTGGTTGTTCAAAACATATGACTGGTGAAAAGGAAAAGTTTTTGGTTTTAAAAGAAACAAACAGAGGAACAGTCAGTTTTGGAGATAATAGGCCCACAAAAATTTGTGGTAAAGGGACTCTTAGTTTGGATGGGAAGTCCAAAACAGAGAATGTGCTCTATGTAGAAGGCCTAAGACATAATCTTCTTAGTGTGAGTCAACTTTGTGATCAAGGGCACATAGTATATTTCTTTTCATATAGATGTGAGATAAGTAAAAAAAAAGTGGAAAGCTCATTGCTAGTGTTACAAGGACTCCAAACAATCTTTACATGCTAAGTGAGATAAAAAGGGAAAAGTGTTTTATAACTCAAGAAGATGAGAGTTTGTTATGACATAAAATATTGGGTCATTTGAGTTTTGATAATCTTGTCAGTATTAGTAACAACGAAGCAGTTAGAGACTTGCCCAAAATAAAAAGGCCCCATAACATCATTTGCGGTCCTTGTCAACATGGTAAATAGACCAGAACCAGTTTCAAATCAAAAGGGTATACATCTTCCAAACTATTGGATCTTATTCATACTAATTTTTGTGGCCCCACCAGAACTCAGAGCATTCAGGGAGATAGCTATTTCATGCTGTTTATAGATGATTACTCAAGAATGACTTGGGTTACTTTTCTCAAAGAAAAATTTGAAGCTTTTGAAAAATTTAAAGCTTTTAAAGAAATTATTGAAAATGAGACTGACAAGAGAATCAAATGCTTAAGATCAGATAGAGGAGGAGAGTTCACTTCAAATGAATTTATGGAATACTATGAACAACACAAAATCAAAAGAGAATATTCAGCAGCAAGAACTCCTCAACAAAATGGAGTAGTTGAAAGGAAAGACAAAACTGTTGAAAATATGGCTAGAGCAATGTTAAATGAGTCAAAACTTTCAGATGGTTTTTGGAGAGAAGCAGTAAGTACAGCAGTCTACATCATCACCAGGGCTCAACTCAGAGTCAACCATCATAAAACTCCCTATGACCTGTGGAAAGGAAGACCAGCTAGAGTTAAACACTTCAAAGTGTTTGGGAGTAAGTGCTTCATCAGAAGGGAAGATCAGAATTTGGGTAAGTTTGATCCTAGGTGTGATGAGGGAATTTTTCTTGGATATTCAAGCAAAAGCAAGGCCTACAGATGCTTCAACAAAAGAACTCATATAGTTTTAGAGAGCATAAATGTAACAGTAGATGAAAAGACAGGGATAAGAGAACCAGTCAAGGAACTCAGTGATGAAATCTGTCAAGAAGAATTCAGAGAGGTGTCAAATGAAGAAGAGGAAAGACAACAACTGCTTCCCAAAATGCCTTCATGATATGTTCAGAAACATCATCCCAAATGTACAGATGCAGAAAGCATCACGATTTCATGACAGGTAGAAGTGAAGAAGCCAGCAGGATGAAGATGTTGCAATTTCATGACATGTCATAGTTTTGTGACCAAAAGGCAAATGCACACTCCAGTAGAGGAAGATGTCGCGATTTCGTGACATGTCATAGTTTCGTGACTCTAAGAGGAGAGAGACTGTATGGCATCAAAAATGTCATGATTTCGTGACAAAAATAGAGAAAAATGCCATGAAGATAGAAGGGTCACGATTTCATGATAGAAGTGAAGATGACATCAGCAGAAGCAAAAAGTGTCGACATTTTGCGATAGAAGCTGAAAGGAAGTCGACAAAGGCAAAGGTGTCACGATTTCGTGATAGCAGGAAAAAGAAGATGTATGGCAAGCAAAGGTGTCATGATATCGTGACATGTTGTAGTTTCACAGCCATGGCTATAGAACTACAAAAGTCGATAGAGTTAACTTTGGGTTGACAAAGATTAGGGTTTGCGTTGACGTTGTTTTGGGTTGAGCAGCCGAATAAGATCAAGGTTTTAAATCTTGAGATTGTTAGTATAAAAGGAGGGCTGCTTGGAGAGTTTTGATTGATTAGATGTGTGTATCGAACTTGCGCAAGTGAAGTCCGTGGTGCATAGAGACCGAGTCGAGTCGATTCGAGCGAAGTATGCGAGATGCAGCCATAACAGCGCAGATAGCACAGAAGTGGCGAGTTGATGCGCAGAGTGAAGAATTCAATCACAGAGTGTTGAATACTGCTATGTTTGCACAGACAGTGAGCAAGTTAGTTTTGATCAAGTGCGGCTATGACAGAGCAAATAAACCTATGGAAGACAGTGTTGGTGCAGAACAGAATAAAAAGAGATAAGAGGACAGACTTGTGCCAGATCGAAGGACTATGTTTGGTGCAGATCAGAGAAAGAGAAAGAGGACATTTGTGCCAGACTGAAGGACTGTGTTTTGGTGCAAATTCAAGGACCAGCTTTGAGGTGATAGAGTTGAGGACAGAGGTCTCTAGCCAGATCAAGGAAGATAGGTGTCTTCTGTGGATAGAGTTCCACTTGCTAAGGGCAAAAGAGGTAGAGGTCTTCTAGAGGATCACCAATCAGAGTAGAGTTAGGGGAAGGTATCTCCTTTGAGTAGAGGATCATAAACATTGTAATTGGAAAGGTTTCCCAAAGAATTTGAGATAAACTTTTAGAGAAAAGTTTTGTGGACGTAGCCCAGCCATTCTGGGTGAACCACGTTAAAAATGGGTCTTCTATGTGTGATGCTATCGGTTTTGTTTAATATTGTGTTGATGCCACTACTATCTAAAATTAAAATTATTATATGGTTAAGTCTTATACTGTTCACCCCCCCATCTTAGTATAAGTTCATGTTCTTCAAATCCATACCACCCACCTTGATATACCTCTCCAGGGCCTCCATGTGATGTCATGTGGCTGCAAATCATCTTTGAGTCACCTTGCCACATAAAGGCTAACTCGACCTTGATGCCATCTCTACAGTGGTCAATAAAATTCCTTGGGCCTATCATCCTCCACCCTAGGCTATCCGTTTAAGAATTGAATCAATGGTATTCCTGTAGGCCACCGGATAGTAATGTGCTCCCATCACCACACATGTAGAAAGGAGGTCAAAATCAATCCCTTTCTGTTCTTGTAGACTACCTGGTGAAGAAATTGGTATAGTCTATAAAGAAAGAGAGGCCCCCAAGAAAAGTAGATAATTTGGTCCTACATGTCGCATATGACCTCTACCAAGGTCCATGGTAGATGTTGTCCGCTAAGGTGGCTCACTAGTAAGACACCCACCACACCACTCAACAAAACTATCAAATGGGAGATACCATCCATCTCCCTCAACCTATAAATAACTACCCCACCCTTATTTAGCAAGAAGCTAGGGCCCCCTATAAACATTTTGAGTGTCTGCCCCTAGTTTCATGATGCAACTATGTGGACACCTCATAGTGGGATTCATAGCATCCTCCAGACATCCTCTAGAGTGGAAGCTATCTCCCCTATTGGTAGTCTAAATGTGGATGACTTTGGGTACAATCTCTCTACCATAGCCATTAGAACCTACATATCAACTAGAATTTGTGGCATCTCTACCACATGTTGCAACCCCACAACCTCTAAGCATGTCTGCTCTACTACTGTGAGAGCACCCAAGTCTCCCTAGAGTGAAGAATATCTTCACTCCCTATTCTTCAGCTCAACCATCTATCAATAAAAATAAAGTAATAGGTTGTCAGTAAATCGAATTAAAAATTTTAAAATCGTATTAAAAAGTGTAAAATTGTATAGAAAAATATCAAGATCGTATCATTTTTATGATATCGTATTGATTTTAATCAATATCGTATCGTACGATATCACAAAATCAATACGATCTTACAAAATAAGTACTATTTCATGGTTAGGTCCACACAACGGTAGTCGTGCCCTAAATTTCTCAATTTGATCAAAAATTTACCTAAAAACATGAAAAATCTATCCTAAATAAGTGAGAAATCCTTACCCAGAATGCTCTATATCCTGCTCGGATCAAATTAGCATGATGTGCAGCCTCTGCCATTTTTTTTCTCCAGAGCTTTGAGCAGTAAAATAGTAAAAAGCAAATGAAATAAATTTTCATTTTATTTTTCTTATTGATTCATTTTACTCTTAATTTTTGAGTTTTTACCCAAATGTCAAATTTGGCATAAAAACTCGAAGGGGGTATCATGGATATCATATCCTAAAACAACTTGCATTAAAACTTGAAATCATCAACAAAATTTGCAATAAATTTTTTCTTTCTCGTAAAGTGTGTTACACTTTTCTTTAACGCATTTTATTTCAAAATTATGCTAAAGAGGGGGTAAAATCTAACACCTTAAAATTGACACATCCTAATTTGCACTAAAGACAAACATGTAAAAATTGGCCTCTAGCTTATTACCTCAAATTTTTCACCCTCCTAGTGAGATCGTAAGCAACCTAGAGCCGATCGTATCGTACGATCCCTAATCATACGATACGATCCATGATCGTATGATACGATCACTGATCGTATCGTACAATCTTTGATCGTATGCATACAATCTTGCTCAAAAATAGAAATTCTTAATCTAGAAAAACAACAAAAGAGGTTAAAACATATTTTATCCTTACCTATGCAACCATGTGATAGTTATGGATTGGATCTGCCTGATCTGGTGCCAATTTTGGTAGAAGTTACAACCAAATTTGTTGTAACCCATTTTAGCCAACTTACGTTACCTATTTATCCAGGAATCTTTCCCTCTGATTCCTGCTGGCTCTTGGTTATTTCCTCCTAGCACTCATAATCCCTCAACTTAGTTTTTGCATAGAGAACACTGTAAATTTTTCATTAGGTCTATTAGCTTTACATTTTGTTATAGGATCGGAAGGATACGATTGGCAACTGGATGGTACGATCTACGATCGAATGCATACGATCTTGCATTGTTCATACAATCTTGCTCACAACACACTTGGGGGAAATTTATAGCATTGGTTTACATTTTCTAAGCTTCATTTTGCACATTTAGCATCACATAAAATGCTATTATTTGCATAGGATATAGAATTTAATTATTTTGTATCCTTGGAGTTCACCAAATATGTATGTTAGTACACATTTTGATAATCTAATGCATATGATTTTCAATTTCTTTTATTATGATATCTAATAGTTTATGTACAATCTAAATCATGTTTAAGCATATCTCTAGTATCCTATGTTTTCTGTTTCTTGCACTCTATCCATGAAATTGCAAGTTTTTATCAAGATCATACCGATCGATCTTTGATCGGAGCATACAATCTCTGATTTTATAGATACGATATTACTCTGATGCATATGATTTGGTCTGCAATAAAAATTAGAACCTTCTTCAAGCTTCTGGGTTATAGGTTAGAGTTCTAAATTCCTTTTAGCATTGCATTTAGCTTATTAAAGTCTCTATTTTCTACTTTTATTGTTTGCATCTGAATCAAAATTACATTTAGAGTAATATTAGTCACATATTGGCCAAAACTAGGTGTATGTGAAATTGCTAAAATGAACACATCAAAATAAACTCCAAAACCTAGGCATGGAAATTGCCATAAAATATGTCTTGGTGAACCCTAAATAATTCTTCAAGAAATCACCATAAGAGGGCATGACTCAAATGCCTCTCCTCTGAGGTGTAGACCTATTCTTTTCCCATCCCCTTCTAGGCGCGAATACATTAGACTAAAGGAAACGAGTGCAAAAATGTTAAAGCTGCAAGGGGTATGAATATAAGGGTATTTTTTTAAATTAGGTTTTGGTAAGTATTCAATTAGATAGGGGTTTGTAGCCTTAATTTATTAAAGAAGTGGTTTTGTAAGTATTCATGAGTTTAGGGGTAATTAAATGCTAAACCCTAAACCCTTAATTTATTATGAAGATAAGGGTACGATGTGAGAGGTATGAAGTGAGGGGTATGAAGATAGGGTCATGAAGATAGGGGTATGAAAATAGGGGTACAAAGTTATGGGTATGAATATAGGGGTATGAAGATAGGGTTATGAAGTGAGGGGTATGCAGATAGGGGTATTTGTTTTTTTGAAAAATTAAGGTTTCATAAGTATTCAATTAGATAGCAGTTTGGGACCTTAATTGATTCAAGAAGTGCTTTTTGGAAGTATTCATGAAGATAGGGGTAATTAAACCCTAAACCCTAAATATTAAACCCTAAATTCTAAACACTAAACCCTAAACCCTAAACATTTAATTGATTATGAAGATAGAGGTATGAAGTGAGGGGTATGAAGATAAGGGTATGAATTGAGGGGTATAAATATAGGGTTATGAAGTGAGGGGTATGAAAATAGAGGTATTAATTGAGGGGTATGAAGATAGTATTATGAAGTAATGGGTATGAATATAGGGTTTTTTTTTGAAAAATTAGAGTCTGGTAAGTATTCAATTAGATAGGGGTTTGGGACCTTAATTTATTAAAAAAGTGGTTTTTTTAAGTATTCATGAAATTAGGGGTGGTTAAACCCTAAATCCTTAATCGATTATGAATTTAGGGTTATGAATATAGGAATATGAAGATATGGGTATAAATTGAGGGGTATGAAGATAAGGGTATGAATTGAGGAGTATGAGGTGATTGGTATGAATATAGGGGTATGAAGTGAGGGTCATGAAGTGATGGGTATGAAGATAGGGGTATGAAGTGAGGGGTATGAATATAGGGGTATGAAGATAGAGGTACGAAGATAGGGGATATGAAGTAAGGGGTATGAAGATAGGGGTATTATTTTTTTGAAAAAACTAGGGTTTAGTAAGTATTTAATTAGATAGGGTTTTGGAAACTTAATTGATTAAAGAAGTAGTTTTTGTATGTGTTCATGAAGTTAAGGGTAATTAAACCTTAAAACCTAAACCCCAAACCCTAAACACTAATTTATTATGAATATAGAGATATGAAGTGAGATGTATGAAGTGAGGGGTATAAATATAGGGGTAAGAATATAGGGGTATGAAGATAGGGGTATGAAGTGAGGGGTATGAAGATAGGGATATGAACAAAGGGGTATGAAGTGAGGGGTATAAATATAGGGGTATGAAGTGAGGGGTATGAAATGAGGGCTATGAAGTTAGGGATGTGAATATAGGGATATGGAGATTGGGGTATGAATATAAGGGTGTTAAGATATGGGTATGAAGTGAGGGATATGAATATAGAGATATTTATTTTTTGGAAAATTATGGTTTGGTAAGTATTCAATTTGATATGGGTTTTAGACATTTATTTATTAAATAAGTGGTTTTTGTAAGTATTCATGAAATTAGGGATAATTAAACCCTAAAAATTAATACCTAAACTCTAAATACTTAATTGATTATGAAGATATGGATATTAAGTGAGGGGTATGAAGTGAGGGTATGAAGATAGGGGTATGAAGATAGGGGTATGAATATGGAGGTATGAAGTGAGGGTTATGAAGATAGGGGTATGAAGTGAGGGGTATGAAGTGAGAGGGATGAAGTGAGGGGTATGAAGTGAGGGATGTGAAGATAGGTGTATGAAGATAGGGGTATGAATATAGGGGTATGAAGTGAGGGTTATGAAGATAAGGGTATGAAGATAGGGGTATTTATTTTTGAAAAATTAGATTTTGGTAAGTATTCAATTAGATAAATGTTGGGGCTTTAGTTTATTAAAGAAATGGTTTTTGTAAGTATTCATGAAGTTAGGGGTAATTAAACCTTAAACCCTAAACCCTATAACCTAAATCTTAAAACTCAAACCCTAAACCTTAAACCTCAAACCCTAAACCCTAAAACCTTAATTGATTATGAATATATGGGTATGAAGATAGAGATATGAAGATAGGGGTATAAATATAGGGGTATGAAATTAGGGGTATGAAGATAGGTGTATGAATTGAAGGGTATGAAGTGAGGGGTATGAAGATAGGGGTATGAAGTGAGGGGTATAAAGTGAGGGGTATGAAGATAGGGGTATGAAGGGAGGGATATGAAGGGAGGTGTATGAAGATAGGGTTATGAATATAGGGGTATGAAGTGAGGGGTAGGAAGATAGGGGTATTTTTTTTCAAAAATTAGGGTTTGGTAATTATTTAATTAGATAGGGGTTTGGGACATTAATTAATTAAACAAGTGGGTTTTGTAAGTATTTACTAAGTTATGGGTAATTAAACCCTAAACCCTAAAATCTAAACAACAAAATATAAACCCTTAATTGATTATTAAGATAGGGATGTGAAGTGAGGGATGTGAAGTGAGGGGTATGAATATAGGAGTATGAAGATAAGGGTATGAAGATACGGGTATGGAGATAGAGGTATGAAGTGAGGGGTATGAAGTGAATGGTATGCTATGAGGGGTACTAAGATAGGGGTATGAAGATAGGGGTATGAAGTGAGGGGTATGAAATGAGGAGTATGAAGATAGGGGTACGAAGATAGAGGTATGAAGTGAGGGGTATAAATATAGGAGTGTGAGTATAGGAATATTATTTTTTAGAAAACATAGGGTTTGGTAAGTATTCAATTAGATATGGATTTGGAACCTTAATTGATTAAAGAATTTTTTTGTAAGTATTCATGAAGTTATGGGTAATTAAACCCTAAACCCTAAAACTTAAAATGTAAACCCTGAATCCTAAATCCTAAACCCTAAACCCTAAACCCTTAATTTATTATGAAGATAGGGGTATGAAGTTAGGGGTATGGAGTGAAGGGTATGAAGATAGGGGTAGGAAGATACGGGTATGAAGTGAGGGGTATGAATATAGAAGTATGAGGATAGGGGTATGAAGTGAGGGGTATGAAGTGATGTGTATGAAGATAGGGGTATGAAGTGAGTGGTATTAATATAGGGGTATGGAGTTTAGGGTATTAAGATAGGGGTATGAAGTGACGGGTATAAAAATAGGGGTATTTTTTTTGAAAAATTAGGAGTTGTTAAGTATTCAATTAGATAGGGGTTTGGGACATTAATTTATTAAAGAAGTGGTTTTTGTAAGTATTATTGCAGTTAGGGGTAATTAAACCCTAAAACCTTAAACCTAAACCCTAAACCCTTAATTGACTATGAATATAGGGGTATGAGGTGAGGGGTACGAAATAAGGGGTATGAAGATAGGGGTTTGGGACCTTAATTGATTAAAAAAATGGTTTTTATAAGTATTATTTAAGTTAGGGGTAATTAAACCCTAAACCCTTAATTTATTATGAGGATAGGGGTATGAAGATAGGGGTATTGTTTTTTTTAAATTAAGGTTTTGTAAGTATTAAATTAGAAAGGGGATAGGGATCTTAATTGATTAAATAAGTAGTTTTTGTAAGTATTCATGAAGTTAAGGGTAATTAAACCCTAAATCCTAAACCCTAAACCACAAACCCTAAACTCTAAACCCTTAATTAATTATGAAGATAGGGGTATGAAGTGAGGGATATGAAGTTAGGGGTATGAATATAGGGGTATGAAGATATGGGTATAAAGATAGGGGTATGAAGTGAGGGGTATGAAGATAGGGGTATGAATATAGGGGTATGAAGAAAGTGGTATGAAGTGAGGGGTATGAAGATAGGGGTATGAAGTAAGGGATATGAAGATATGGGTATGAAATGGGAGGTATGAAGATAGGGGTATTTTTTTGTTTATGAAATTTGGGTTTGGTAAGTATTCAATTAGATAGGGATTTGGAACATTAATTGATTAAATAAGTGGTTTTTATAAGTATTCATGAAGTTAGGCGTAATTAAACCCTAAACCTTAAATCCTAAACCCTAAACCCTTAATTAATTATAAAGTGAGGGGTATGAAGTGAGGGGTATGAATATAGGGGTATGATTCTAGGGATGTGAAAATAGGGGTATGAAGTGAGGGGTATGAATATAGGGTTATGAATCTAGGGGTATGATATGAGGGGTATCAAGTTATGGGACTGAAGATAGGGGTATGAAGTGAGGGATATGAAGTGAGGGGTCTGAAGTGAGGGGTATCAAGATAGGAGTATGAAGTAAGGGGTGTGAAGATAGGGGTCTGAAGATAGGGGTATGAATATAGGGATATGAAGTGAGGGTTATGAAGATAGGGGCATGAATTGAGGGATATGATGATAGGGGTATGAAGTTAGGGGTATCAAGATAAGGGTATTATTTTTTTTTGAAATTTTTGGGTTTGGTAAGTATTCAATTAGATTAGGTTTTGGCACATTAATTGATTAAATAAGTGGTTTTTATAAGTATTTATGAAATTAAGGATAATTAAATCCTAAAACCTAAACCTTAAACCCAAAATCCTAAATCTTAAACCCTTAATTGATTATGAATATTGGGGTATGAAGTGATGGGTATGAAGATAAGGGTACGAAGATAGGGGTATGAAGTGAGGGGTATGAATGTAGGGGTATCCAGATAGGGGTATCAAGATAGGGGTATGAATTTATGGGTATGAAGATAGGGGTATTTCTTTTTAAATTAGGGTTTGGTAAGTATTCATTAGATAGGGGTTTGGAACCTTAATTGATTAAAGAAGTGTTTTTTGTAAGTTAGGGGTAATTAAACCATAAAATCTAAACCCCAAACACTAAAATCTAAACCCTTAATTAATTATGTATATAGGGGTATTATGTCAGGGGTATGAAGCGAGGGGTATAATTATAGGGGTATGAAGATAGGGGTATGAAGTGATGGGTATGGAGATAGGGGTATTAAGTGAAGGGTATGAAGTGAGTGTTATGAAGATAGGGGTATGAATATAGGAGTATGAACTTTAGGACCTTAATTGATTAAAGAAGTTGTTTTTGTAAGTATTCATGAAGTTAAGGATAATTAAACCCCAAATCCTAAACCCCAAACCCTAAACCCTGAATTTCAAATCCTAAACCCTAAACCCTTAATTGATTATGAATATAGGAGTATGATGTGAGGGATATCAATTTAGAGGTATGAATATAGGGGTATGAATATAGGGGTATGAAGATACGAGTATGAAGATATGGGTATGAAGTGGGGGGAATGAAGATAAAAATATGAATATATGGGTATGAAGTGAGGGGCATGAAGTGAGGAATATGAAGATAGGGGTATGAATTGAGGGGTATTAAGATAGGGGTATGAATTGAGGGGTATCAATATAGGGGTATGAATATAGGGGTATGAAGTGAGGGGTATGAAGATAGGGGTATTTTTTTTTGAAAAATTAGGGCTTGGTAGGTATTCAATTAGATAGGGGTTTGTGACCTTAATTGAATAAAGAATTAGTTTTTGTAAGTATTATTGAAGTTAAGGGTAATTAAATTCTAAACTCTAAAACCTAAACCCAAAACCCTAAACCCTTAATTTATTATGAATATAGGAGTATGATATGAGGGGTACAAAGTGAGGGATATAAAGATAGGGATATGAATATATAAGTATGAAGATAGGGGTATGAAGATAGGAGTATGAATATAGATGTATGGAGATAGGGATATGAATATAGGGATATGAAGTGAGGGGTATGAAATGAGGGGTATGAATATAGGGGTATGAAGTGAGGGGTATAAAGATAGGGGTATTTTTTTTTGAAAAATTAAGGTTTGATAAGTATTCAATTAGAATGGGATTTGGGACCTTAATTGATTAAATAAGTAGTTTTTGTAAGTATTTATGAATTTAGGGGTGATTAAACCCTAAATACTAAACCCTAAACCCTAAACCCTAAAACCTAAACCCTTAATTATTTATGAAGATAGGGGTATGATGTGAGGGGTATGAATATAGGGGTACGAATATAGGGGTATGAAGTGAGGTGTACAAATATAGGGGTATAAAGTGATGGGTATGAATATAGGGGTATGAAGTGAGTGGTATGAAGTGAGGGGTTTGAAGTGAGGGGTATGAAGTGAAGGGTATGAAGTGAGGGGTTTGAAGATAGGGGTATGAAAAAAGGGATATGAATATAGAGGTATGAAATGAGGGATATGAAGATATGGGTATTTTTTATTTGAAAAATTAGGGTTCGGTAAGTATTCAATTAGATAGGGTTTTGGGACCTTAATTGATTAAAAAAGTGGTTTTTTTAAGTATTCATGAAGTTATGGGTAATTAAACCCTAAACCTTAAACCCTAAAATCTAAACCTCAAACTCCAAACCCTTAATTAATTATAAAATGAGGTATATGAAGTGAGGGGTATGAAGGTAGGGGTATGAATATAGGGGTATGTGAAGAACACAAGCTTATACTGACAGGGGGTGAATAGTATAAGACCACTTTTTACTTTTTATTTCCAATAATTATTATTCAATGTATCAATAGTAGTATCAAAAAAAATATCTAAATCAATACACAAAACACCATACACAATAGAGACACCAATTTAACATGGTTCACCCAATGTGGGCTACTCCATGAAGAAAATATTTTACTAAAACTTTCTCAATAATTCTCATGGAAAACCTTTCCTAATTACAATTTTTATGGACACCGGTCCAAAGGAGACACCAATCCCCAAATATGGTTCGTAGATATTCTATGCATAGGAGAACTCCTTCTCATATGCTCTGGCTGGTGATCTTCTAGAAGATCTACTACCTCCACTGCCTTGGCTGATGGATATCTATCCACTGAAGACACCAATCCTTATTGCCTAAGCTAATGGATCTCTATCCACTAGAGATTGTCATCCTCTATACTCTATAACATTATAAATATCTACTCAAACTCTCACAAATCTACACTAAACATAGTCCTTCAGTCTAGCACAAATTTGCTCAACCTCTATTATGTTCTATACTAAACTCAGTCCTTCGATCTAGCACAAAACTGCTCAATATCTATCTTTGGTTTGTACTAAACTTGGTCCTTTGGTCTAGCACAAAACTACTCAATATCTATATTTGGTTTGGTACAAATCTATCCTCAGGTTTGCACCAAACTCTATCCTCGATCTTTTTTCAAGATTTATAACAAATCTTGATCAATCACCTCTACAAGATCTATCCCAAACCCTAAATCAAGGTTTGAATAGATCAATTAACTCATATCTCAAGTCTTCTCAAAGACTTATGTCAAATATATAAAAAATTCCTATCAAGAACTTGTCCAATCAACTCTGAATATCTGTATTCAAATTTGTATTATAAGCTTCCATAAAATTTCACACAAATCTACTCACAAGTCCTCTCAAGAACTTGTTCAATATCTATCCTCAAATATGTATTGTAAGCTTCCACAAAGGTCACACAAATATGTTCACAAGTCTTCTCAAATACTTACCTCAAATTTTATCAACAAGTACTCACTAGAACTTGTCCAATATGCTCAACGAGTCCTCACTAGAACTTGTCCAATCTGCTCAATGAGTCCTCACTAGGACTTGTCTAATATGCTCAACAATTCCAAACTAGAACTTGTCCAATATTCTCAATAAGTTCTCACTAAAACTTGTCCAATATGCTCAACAAGTACTCACTAGAACTTGTCCAATATCATAGAAACATATAGAGAATTGTTAGAGACTCAATATGCTTCTTATTCACAACAATGGTCAATCACATAAACATATGGAGAATTGTTAGAGACTCAATATGTTTCACACTAGTTCTAAATCACTTTTAATTTCTTTCTTTTATCACAAAAACATATGGAGAATTGTTAGAGACTCAATATGCTTCACACTAGTTCTCTATAAATTTCAATATCTTTTTTTGATCACAAAAACATATGGAGAATTGTTAGAGACTCAATATAATTCACATTCATCAAAACTCAACCTATTTTTTAAATCAATCCAAAATGTAGTACAATTTATTTCATGGAACTTGAAATTTCACTTCAACACATCTACTTGACTGGGCTCAACCAACTATACTCAATCAACCACTTAACAAACTCAAAATACTTCCAACAATGCTTATCACCCAATATCACATAACAATGATACTCATGATCTAGTTCAAGTTCATCACCAAGCTAATTGCTTCAACAACAATGCTAGTCTCACTTTGCAAACTTCACATAACAATGATACTCATAATATTTTGCAAAACCCTTGTTCAAGTTTTCACTCAATCAATCACTTCAACAACAATGCTAATCAAACAAGGTTTATAGCATTCATCTCCATTTCAGAAAACTCATCAAACCAATAAGGAAACTTAACCAAGTCCTTTTCACTCCAATATTATTTTCAAAAATTCACAATCAATCAATAATTTCACCCATGGAAGAATATGCCCATTACTTTTTCTTGATGAAGAATGGAATTTAAAATCTATCTCAATTATGATCACTTTCTATGCCAAGTACAAAGGGTTAGATGACAAGAATTATCGCTCTAATACTTTTCACAATCTACCTTACTCACAAAGATAGATTAAATCCCAAATACACCTTATTTATCCATCTCAAAAATAATATTCAACATCATAAATTTAATCAAATCCCTTCAAAATATAACTCAACCTCTACTTATAACTCCCTACTCAATATTGCATTTAATTTAAATAACTCACTTTATAACTTAATGCAATAAATCAATTTCCACTTTCCTAAGGTAAAAATAAAATTACCCTAGAAAAAATTAACCTTTCATCACTTAGGTTAATATCAAAAATTACTTACACCTTATCCCTCCAAAAACATTAGCATATGCAAAATAAAATAAATTCAAAAAATTTATTACCTGCTTGGCAATTGGCGAGATTCGAACTTGCACCAAATGCTTCAGCAACACCTTGGTCATAGCTTCCACGTCGTGTAAGCCACGTGCTCCCTTGATGATCTAAAGAACAATGTGCACTTTTATCACCTCACTCCCCTCTAGAGCATTTGGCTATTTATTCAACATGACGTCTACTTCACACTTGCACTTCAGAGGTGCCTTTCAATTTTGCACAAGCTTTCTTCAACAAATATTATGGATGCACTTTTTCAAATGCAAAAATTAGGTTTGGCTAAGGTATAAATACCTTATGCTCTTGTTTCCATGCATGTCAGTGGAGAAAAATTCATTGGGGGTCGACGCTTATATTTTGACTCTAAAATATTTAATTTATTAATTATTTAAATTCACTAGTGTACGACCAAAAAGGCGTGCACCTAATATTGCAATTGCTAAAATGAAATAAAATTGGGCATTCATACACAAATTGAAAAATATGAAAGCAAATAAATGAAATGCATATTTTATTCCTATTTAAATCATTTCATTTTTACAAATCAATCCCTCTTAGGGATACCCTTTTGATACTCAATTACAATATGTCAAATTCCCCTCAAGGATAAATGCACTTTTCAATCCTTCAAGGTGACACGAACTGATCTAGGGTGGATATGACCCTCTTCTCCATGTTTGGATGGAATTTAATACTTTGTATCCTTCAATACTCATTCCCTATGGTTAAGAAACAACAATAACACATTAAAAGCAAATATAGCCTCTTTTGATGAGGCCCTTTTTAGGAAATTGCACAAAAAGGGGCTATAACATGCATGAAATCAAGAAATTGCATAAAACATGTTAAAACTATGAAAAACTTATATATATTAACTAAAACATGTAAATAAAGAACACAACTAGCTATCTAATGGCCTAATTATGTAAAATGAAGCATGAAACATGAATACTAGCCATTAATGTCTTAATTACCATAATGAAAGCAACATTTATTAAAACCCTAAATCTACCAAGCAGAGTCTCTAAAAAGCTAATTAGACCCATTGTAAGCCTAATATAACCTATCTAACTATTCTATAGAAAATAAAACAAGAGAATCTATCACCATTTGCTCATCATGGATCTGATTAGCGGTCTACACTATTCACTATAGTTGACCGCCATAGCAGAGTTTTGAATAGACTTGCCCTCCAAATCAGGGCCTTAGTCTCCGATCCATCTTGCCAAATTGATTTTCAAGGGTCACCTTAATGTCCTCTAACAGGTTTGGTAGTTGATTTGCTGAATTGGGCCTTCATTTTCCTGAATTGATGTTTCTTGGTATTCTAGCTCCTTAGGGCATCCATGGCTTGATTCATCATGATGCTTGGAAAGTTTTCAATAGCAAATCTCTCAATTGCACTCATGTGAGTAGTCAATCCGATAAGGCTTCACCACTTTAAATATCCTATGCACTATAGATATCAATTTTGATAGCGCTTTGCTATCAAAATATTCTATATATTTTGCCCTAATTTGAAGGGGTACTTATAGGATTACCCAAGGGCTAGGGATGGATTCATGGAGAAGCCAAGATCAAGAAAGGGTAGTTAGGATAGTTGGATTGGAAGCCTCTAGAATATTCCACCCTTTAACCACCTCCTTATAGAATCCATGGCCATTTCAATCGATTTGGGGTTGGATGAATGCCAACTAAACTTTAGTCCTGACCGTGGCTGAAAGGCGTGGTCAAGTCTGTTAACCACGGGTGTCAATAGTGACTAAGATTGATTAGGCCAAGGAGCCCAAATTGAGGGGTAAAAACCATTTCTATATCTTCAAATCTATCCAAGATCTTCCATATGGTCTTGTAGCATGTCCCATATGAGTAGTCACCATCGATATGATGCATTTTAGGTGTCTACAGATGCCCATTTTATGATGCATTGTGATATCGAACAACGCGAGAGAAAAAATAGACCTCCTAAAATGATGTCGAAGGTTGCATGATGATCATTAGTCTGATCAACATTAGATGCCCTAGGTCCTGCAAAAGGATGTGAATCCTAGAATCATTACTTCCAACTGGGTAGAAGGCTTAAATTTGAAAAATCTTGCACTCATCCTCAAACATTTGGATAACATCAATGCCAAGCAAGATTTCCTGCCCATAAATTCGAAAGGAAGAGAGCTACAAACTAAACTATCATATTTTCTATTTTCCCCAAGCAGAGGGGTAATCTTATGATAGTTGTTGACAATGATTCATAAGACAAATGTAATTTTGACAAGATCAAGGGATCTTCTATTGACTTTGATTATGATTAGATATTATGACTACCCCCTCAAGTGATGAGTTGATGAGGGTAATGACAATGAATGAAGTGACGTGTCACTTGACCATGATGAATGATCTGAATAAACTTAGAATCTAGCATTTAATTACTTGGCAAAGCCTAGTTCAACTATGATTAAAAATATTGAAATTAATGGCACATTTCTATCCCAAGGAGCGGCCAAGACACGATGGCCTTCTTAAGGAATCAAAATGATAGCAATTTCAATTAGGCTCATGTTGAATCACATTATCAATGATCTTCTGAAATGTGTCATAGGAGAAATGACATGAAACACCTAGTTCCCATGGAGCGGTCCAACCTCAAAGGCCTTCTTCTGGATTGAAAAGAAGCATATCAAATCAACGATGACTATTTTTGCCCCAAATGTCCTTATGGTTATTTACTCATCTTGTCGAATTGCATGGAGTGCCATTCACTGTAACCGCCAAGTGTATAGGGTAAATAACTGTATACGAGGCACATTTGGCTTTTGATTTATTTAATTTTTTTGAAAATTTTCAATTTTTTTATTGATCATGGTGCTTGAGAATCACCAAATATGCTCATTTAATTCTCTTATTGCAATTCTGGTCCGATAGGAATCATTAATTTTACACTTTTCAACTTCCCATAGTGGGATTTTAGAGCATTTAATGCAGGTTACTAACCGCACATTCTAGTAGCAGTTGAAAATATCAAATTAGGGATCTATGGATCAGAATAGCAGGGCAAAAACCCTAATTCAAAAAATGTGATTGTCAGATGTGGGCCGTCCAAATTAGAAAAAGTATATAAGATTTTCCCCCTTTAAAAATTTCATTATTTTCTTGAAAGAAACTTGAGAACTGCAGAGCTCTAAGAGGTGAGTCATCAATTTTTATGCGGAGCACTACTAAAATGAACACTTATCTACCTCCTACCAATCCAGATGGCAGACTAGCCATAGGCTTTGACTAGCAGAGGTATTGGTGTGGGCAAGGTAACTCAAAACCGAGACCACACGATACATTATCAGATTTAAAATTAACCACACTAATTAATGGGTTAACGAGTCACACTAAAATGTTGGTAACAAACCTCACCCTAGTTAGGATTAGTCTAGGTTAGATTAGGGGAGGGTTTAATTTTGGGTTTTTAGGGAAGGAAGTGACCCTAAAAAGGTCACATTCCTTAACCGTGACTGGTAATCGTGACTCCCAATTTGTAGATTGAGGACCACGACTATCAGTCGTGGTAGGATTCAAATCCCAACGATCACTTTTTTGACCATCAACGCGACCGTGGTTTTGACCTGCAACTCAAAAAATTTAGAAAAATATTTCAAATTTTCTAATTTTTTATTATTTTTTGGGTAATTAATGCCATTTATTGCATGTTTTGAAATGCTTTTTTGATTTTTTTATTTTTTTTTAAATGTTTCTACCTTCATATAGACTTTGACTTCTAGAGCGAGGGAGATAGATCTCCTTTGGACTCTCTACTAGACACTCACTCCTAAGGAGTGGAGGTGGTTTACTGCAGTAGGATTTGGCTATGTCCTGGATATCCTGACTATCAAATCTAACCAGGTGTACATGATTACTTTGGTCCGTCGCTGGGATGCATGGACCAATACTTTCTATTTACTGATGGATGAGATGACTATCACCTTAGAGGATGTATACCACATTTTTAAGCTGGCCATCGATGGCAAGCCTATAGTTTCTTCCTCGACCACAACCAAAAAGGTCGTATTCAATACGATATTTGGTAGATGGAGTAGGGAGGCTCAGGACAAGATAGACTATGGAGGGATCCATGTGGAGTACTGGCACACTGAGGGCTTCTTCTCTTAGCAAGAGGCTGTATTCATGCACTTGATTATACAAATTGTTTTGCCTGATTATTTAGGAGTGAGGTTCCCTTGGAACCTCCTAGCCAGGACCAGGGAGGTCATGCAAAGCTCTAGAAAATAGCCCCTCATATTAGCATGGGAGAGCACTTTACTAGCCCATATCTACCATGAGCTATACTAGATCACCTACATGAGCAGGGTAAGGATTGGCTATAGTCTCCTTCTTCAGATTTAGGGGTGGTAGCATATTCGGATTGAGTTCCCAACAAATCTTCCCTTGAAGATTACAAATATTAATCATGCGAGGTAGTTCTATGCTGCATGCTGGCCTTAGGAGCAGGAGGGATTATGGAGCAGGTCTCATGCTGGGGACTTGGACCCCTACATTGGCAGGTTTGCACAGCTCCATCCCTAAGATATTGAATGGATATCTTATATGGATTGCCTGACATGGACTGATGCAGAAAAATACCTATGCTAGGTGCATAGAGATAAATGGGTGATCGACTGCAAGGCCAATATTAGAGAGTTTCAATACTTATACCATATCTTGAGGTAGTTTGGTATAAAAAAAAACATCCTGATAATACCCACTATTTACAAATACCTAGTCTTAGAGTGAGATCTGGCATGGACCCAAGTGACTCCCCTAGGTGATGATGATGACAACTTCTAGGAGTCAGGCTAGGCTGAAGTAGGCATGAAAAATAATTATGATGCCTGGTGGATGACCCTTCTGTGGCATGGAGATGGAACTTTAGGTAGAGCCACTAATGGCATGGAGGTAGAGGCTGATCCTGAGGGACACAGGGTCTACAAAAGGATAGAGGGCACATGGGTGCAACCGTTGTAGCAGAGGAGTCCCCATAGGTTGAGATAGAGGAGGAGTCATCTAAGGAGGTGAGGCACCTCCAGATAGTGAGATCATATAGTTTAGGGTATAGATGGCTACCCTTTAGACACAGATTAGGACTCTCTGCATATAGATACTAGGTAGAGACACTACTATTGCCACTCTGTATGTGAAGTTATCACATGGTTAGAGCTAGTGGAATAGGTTTGAGGAGGAGAGTATAGCTCTCCAAGCACATGTAGCCATGAAAAATGTAGTGATACAAAAGGTCATGGGATAGCATGATCTTCTATAGGCCCAACTAGGTGCCATTATAGCAAAGTAGGATATCCTTAAGGGGGCAAGGGATGACCCTCATATACATAGATAGTCATGGCACCACCTGTGACTCCAAGACTAGTAGGGCTAGACTCATAGGCAGAGATTAGGAGGCTACAAGGCTTCATTGAGACACATATTAGCCAGCATGCCTCAGATACAACATAGATCACTTGTCTACAAGGTGATATCACACTCAGGGGCAGCACAATTCCTTCCAGATCTAGGGCCATGGGATCATAGAGGACTAGGACTCAAGATACTACTCAGTCTATAACGAGATCCATGGCATCCTGCACACTAGGTCTCATTGGCTTAGCTTCTACACAGGACCCACTGTAGGACCTAGGGTAGGCTCCAGGACAGGCTCTAAGAGATACAATAGAGGGTGGTGGATAGAGCTTTAGGACATGAGGAGTAGGGGGTATAGGCCAGAGCCAATGTTGCTTCATGATACAAATTTGACTTTTTGTATGTATCATTTTGTGTGTAAGGTCTGAGGACCTACACATCATGTAGCCTATGAATATTTTGATATACCCCTCATGTACTCATTTGACACATATTTATATATAAGATATGATCATTTTGACTCATTATGTGTACTTTTTTATTTTTTATTTTATGTTTATGTTATACACATGGATGCAGATTCTTATATTGCTTTGATGCTATATGATGTGATGTATGATTATATGCAATGATCTAGATGTGTATATGTACTACTTATGATAGATGCATATGGATGCGATGTTTTCTTTAAATGCATGTTTGATTTTGATGTATTGTATGCATTTAATATATGATGATGTTATGATATGATATATGCAATGTATGGTAATGAACTATGTACATGATCATAATCTAATGACAATGAACTTGTATGCTTTAATCACTTATAACATAAGGAATGAATGTGATATGTGTTTAAAAATCTAATGGACAACACCATATAATGTATACAAATTATGAAACATAATTGGTGTAACCACCAGAAAGGGTCACACCCGATTGCGGCTCCTATTGCGATAAATGGTAAAGATATAACATGCATACAAGTAAACAAAATTGACAACAAATGAAACAAGAAAGAAAACACTTTATTCCATTATATTTGAAGTCAAAACCCAATTACAAGTACGTCCCTCTTAGGGATATTCATTTTGATACAATATTACAATAGGAGTGCTCAATTGTTTTCCCTCTTAAGGGTAGGTGTGATTTCCAAATGCCTCTCAGAATGGCACGAACTGCTCTAGGGTGGAGGTGCCCTCTTCTTCGCAATGGGGAAGGAACTTGATGGTTTGCTCTCCTTTGAAACTATTCCCTACGGTCAAGAAACAACAAGAATGTCAAAAATATAGGCAACCTCTCATGATGAGGCCCTTTTAGGTAAAATGCATAATGACACCATTAACATGCATAATCAAGAAAGTATAAAAGGTGCTTCTAAACTATGCAAATCGAATCAAGATTCATACAATAGCGTAAAGAAAGACAACAACTACTCTATGCATGGATCAGATATATGAAATAAGGCATGAAAGTGCATAAAGAACTTATTAATGTCCTAATTGAAGCATAAACATAAAGAAGCTAAACTAACCTAAATCTACGGTCAGAAGTCTGCTAAAATGTATTTTAACCATGAAAACAACTAATCTAACCTAATTAGCTAGACATAAATGAAATTAGGAAGGTGGTTATACCTCTGCTACAAACCGTAGCTCTGGTGCGTAGTCTACACTATAAACCATGGCTGACAGCCATGGTTAGCACTTTGATAGGCTTACCCTCAATTCCAAGGGTAGTGGGCTTCACCTCCTTGTCCAATTGATGTTCAAGGGTCACCTTCGATGTCCTTCTGATAGATTTGGTGGTCAAATCACTGTGATGGGCCTTCGTTTGCCTGAATTTGTATTTCTTGGCTCTCCTAGACTCCTAGGGCATCCATAATGCAATTCATCATGAATCTTGGCAAGTAGGTAGGGGATAAGTGCAATAGCTCTCTCTTAGTATACTCGGTTGAGTGTACAATTTGATAGGGCTCCACTACTCCAATATCCAATGCTCTCTCTTCTCTTATTTGCCCTAATTTTGAGGGGTACTTATAGGACTACCCAAGGGCTAGGGGTGGCTTCCTGGAGAAGCCAAGATCAAGAAGGGGTGGTTAGGATAGTTGGAATGGAAGATTCCACCCTCTAACCACCTTCTTCTAGATCCAATGGTCGTTTCAACCGATTTGGCTCGGATTGAAGGCCAACTGAACTTCAGTTAAGACCGTAGGTCACAACTACGGTCTAGACTACAAACCATAGGTCTCAGCCATGGTTCAGCTATAAACCATAGGTCTAGGCTATGGTTCAGACTGATTAGGCCAAGGAGCCCAAATTGAGTGGTTAGAACCACTACTCTATCTTGGAGTCTATCCAAGATCTTCCATATGGTCTTGTAGCATGTCCATATGAGTAGTCGCCCTCGACATGACGCATTTTAGGTGTCTACAGATGCCCCTTTTGAGATGCATTGTGAGATCGAACAACACTGAGAAAAAATAGACCTCCTAAAATGATGTCGAAGGTTCTATGATGATCATTAGTCAGATCAACATTAGATGCCCCAGGTCCAACAAAAGGATGTGCATCCTGGAATCATTGCTTCCAACTCTTTGGAGGCTTAAACTTGAAAGAGTTTGCACTCATCATCATACATTTGAGTAGCTTTGGTGCTACAATAGGTATGTTTTGGCCTATATAACCGAAAGGATGAGAGTTACAAACAAATTATCATATTTGCTATTTTCCCCAAGCAAAGGGGTAAGCTTATGATAGTTGTTTACAATGATTCGCAAGGACGAACGCAATTTTGACAAGATCAAGGGATCTACGATCTCCGAGATCTTCTACTGATTTTGATTATGATTTGATATTATGACTACCCCCTCAAGCGACGAGTCGATGAGAGTAATGACAATGAATAAAGTGACGATGTCGCTTGACCACCATGGATGATCTGAACAAATTTAGATTTGAGCAAATTAATGCCTTGGCTAGGCCTAGTTCAGCTTTTGATTCCAACTGTTAATAGTATTTGCACACTTCTATCCCATGGAGCAGTCGGGCTACAATAGCCATCTTAGGGAATCGAATTGATACAAATCCAATCAGATTTGTGTTGAATCAAATTATCGATGATTTGCTAAAAAAGAGGTCATAGAAGAAATGGCATGCAACGCCTCGTTCCCGTGGAGCAGTCCGACTATGAAGGCCTTCTTAGGGATTGAAAAGAAGCATATCAGATCAATGATGACAATTTTTGCCCCAAATGTCCTTATGGTAATTTACTCATCTTGCCGGATTACATGGGTCGCAAGTCGCTGCAACCGCCAAGTATATAGGGTAAATTACTGAATACGAGGCGCATTTGGTGTTTTAATTATTTGATTTTTTTGAATATTTTGAATTATGCATTGAGCTTATTTATTTGGTTGGGAGGTGTGTCACTCCATGAAAGGATTTATCATAGCGATGACCTCGATTGTACTTTATAATCTCAACCAAATTTTTAATTTTTGATTGGATCCTGGTGCTTGATTATCACCAAATTTCCAAATTAACTTGCTTTTATTGCATTTTGACCCAATGGGAGGCATTAATTGATATTTTTGGCCCTTCCCATGGTGGGATTTTCTAAAATTATCTACCAATTGCAAACTGTGGTTCCCATTTGCAAAATTGGGAACCACGGCTAGGGCCTGTGGTCCGCATTGAATATGAGAAGTCTATAAAATTTCCAAATTTCAAATATCTCTCATTATTCCTTGATAGTGACCTACAACTAGAGCTCTGATAGTGACAACTGACTAAACTGACCTGCAACCTAGCACACCTTACCCGGACACCGACTCACAACATGATGGTAGGGCGCGGGCAAGCGTCTTCTAGCCACAGAGGATGAGGGGAGGGCAAGGTAACTCAAAAACCAAGACCTCACATCCATTACCAGTAAAATGAACCCAATTAAGTAATCGATAAATCAATCTCACTAAACTGTTGGCAATGAACCTCATTTTAGGCTAGGATAGCTTAGGTTATTATTTTTTGCATTTTTTGGCTACGGTATCGCACCCGAGACTTCGATCGGAGCAGGTACCATGGTTCCCAATTGGTCAATTGGGGACCACATCTAGAAACTACAATCAACATTCAAACTTCCAATGATCAAATTTTGACCGCATGCGGACCACAGGGTTGACCCGCGGTTCAACAACTTTAGGAAAATTTTGCAAAATTTTTAATTTTTTGAAATTTTAGGGGCAATTAATATCATTTAATGCATTTTTGACCTGTCTGATTGACAAATTGAATTTTTAGGCCTGCATGATGACATGTCCTTGCAATTTTATCAATTTTTTACTATTTTTGATGATTTTTAGATCAATTTTTAAATGTTTTTGCATGTTTTAGTTAGCTTTTTCCTTATTTTATGCTATTTATTCTAGAGATTGACCTCTAGAGCGTGAGAGCCTGACATTCTAAAGACTCTCCATGGAGAGCTCACTGATGGTGAGCGAGAGTGGTTCGAAGTTATCAACTTTAACTACATTCTAGATCTACCCACCATTAGGGTAGATCAATCCTATCTGACTATGTTGGCCCATCACTGGAATATGTGGACCAACACATTTCACCTACCTACAGGTGAAATGATAGTCACACTAGAGGATGTCTACAGGATCTTCAGGATCCCCATTGATGGTGAGGCCATCATCTGCTCCACCTCTAGGGCTAAGGAGTCCATCTTCGATGCTATCTTTGGTGCTCAGAGTGAGGAGGCTCAGGGCACCATCGACCATGGAGGGGTCCACATCGGCTACTGGTAGGGGAAGAACATCTTCTCCATGTGTGAGGTCATCTTCATGCACCTGGTGGTGCAATATGTGCTTCCAGACTCCTCGAGCATGAGGATTCCCTAGAACCTTCTAGCTACTATACGTAGAGTAGTACAGAGCTCTATCCAAGCCACTACTCCTAGCCTAGGGGAGCACACTACTAGCTTAGCTCTATCAAGAGCTATATCAGATTACTAAGCGTAGTCATAAGGGCATCAACTATAGTCTACTTTTGTAGATCTAGGGCTGGTAGCATATCAGAGTAGAGCATCCTAGGGAGCTACCCTTACCCATTATAGACATTGATGATGAGCATCAGTGCTATGCTACCTTTAGCCTCGAGAGGAGGAGGGATTTCAGAGTAGGACTCATGTTGGTGA
Organism: Wollemia nobilis; assembly: GCA_028583015.1. Classification (NCBI taxonomy): domain Eukaryota; kingdom Viridiplantae; phylum Streptophyta; class Pinopsida; order Araucariales; family Araucariaceae; genus Wollemia; species Wollemia nobilis. Next base: position 5,032,917 of record JAQPPZ010016831.1, read on the forward strand.
GACCCAACATTACATCACCCGATTTGTAGCACTTGGGCTAGATGATATCCAGTGGCAGCCCTACATGGATTGTCCTGACTAGCCTGAGGTCGGTGAGAGGCTTCGATAGGCTCATCGAGATAGATGGCTAATCAAAAGGCTGAGATCAAAGAGTTTTAGTTCTTCTCTCATGTCCTACGATAGTTTGGCATGGTGTAGGACATCCCGGAGATCTCATTCACCTACAGGCACCTAGCTTTGGAGAGGGATCTACCATGGATCCAGCCTCCAGCACTAGGTGATGCTCTAGATGACTTCCAGGAGACTAGGGTTGACATAGCGATGACCACTCTAGAGTACGATGGATGGTGGTCTATATTCTTGGTATGGGATAGGGCCTCTAGGCCATGCTGCAGATCAGGCAGGAGCAGAGGTGGATCCTAATGGGCATAGGGTGCACCAATGGATAGAGGGGCTAGGGCATAGAGGCTACCACTGAGGAGGCTCTCAAGATTGATCCCAAGGAGGAGGCTCCAGAGGAGGGTGAGGTCCCTCCTGATAGTGTAGAGGGGCTACTCTTAGCATAGGTGGCTGACTTGTAGAGTCAGCTCGATCGATTCTAGATGTAGTAGAGGGAGCGTGATACTACTATCGCTACTCTATAGGTATAGCTGACAGAGAGAGATCATCGACTAACATAGGTAGACATAGATTGCTAGCCTGACCACCCAGGCTACTACAATAGAGACCCAGGTTGGTGAGCTCACCCATGCTCATGACTTGGTAGAGGCATAGAGGGATGCAGCCATAGTAGAGTAGGATCTACTCAGGGTACAGAGGGGGGTCCTCCATCCTCTTAATTGATTATGGGGCCTCCGATAACACCAGCAGTAGTACTACCAGGTGGTCGAGATCCTATGGTAGAGATACAATACCTACAAGGTTTACTTATGAGTGCCAATGAGAGGCACGCATCCAGGGTTGCTCGGGTAGACCAACTGGTGGGCTACATTTAGATGTTGGGCGTAGAGGTTCCTAAGGATCCATATGTTATAGAGTCCCAATGGACTAGGTCTCGAACTATAGGATAGTCCACTACTAGCTCGAGCCATCACACCCATCGAAGTGAGAGGACACATAGGTCCTCCAGTACGCATGGTGACAGCAATCATACCAAGACCAGGGAGGTAGGGTAGTCTACTACAGTATCCAATCATAGGTCCCAATGGATAGAGGTGCCCATCACTCAGGGGGTAGTTGGATGAGTGCTAGGCCTCTTTGGGTTAGGTGGTACTCAGGGTGCTCATAGCAAGATCCATAATAGTAGGGCAGTAGGAGAGAAGTCTCCTAAGCATAGCACTAAGGGAGGAGATGAGAGCTCTGGTATAGGGGGAGCAGATCAGAGCTAGAGCTCTACTATTATAGGACACATTTTTGATGTATCTCATTTTTGGTGTAAGGTCGAGGACCTACACATTTGTAGCCTACGAGAATTTTTGTACTCCCCATGTACTCTGAGACACACATATTTATATGATATGATCATTATTATGGCTCATTTATTGTGTTCTCATTTATTTTTAATTTTATGTTTATATGATGCACATGGATGCAATGCTTATGTTATGTTGATGCTATATGATGTGATGTATGGATGACATGCACTAGATAGCTATTTGATTTATGATGATGATATGCAGTGATCTTAGATGCTTAGATGTGTTTTTTGATGGATGCATATGGATGCGATGTTTTTCTCTTAATGCATATTTGATATTGCTTTCTTTTTATGCATTAATGTATGTAATGCTTTATTTACATGATGCTAATCTAATGTAAATGAACCTGTATGCTTTAATCACTTAAAACATAAGGAATGAATGCAATTATGTTTATCAATCTAATGGATGATGCCACAGAATGTATAAAAATCATGAATGTAATTGAAAATCCTTAAGATAAGAATGTAATCAATTAATCACCCATATATGAAATGCAATAGTATGCAATGTTTTATGATGCGAATGATATAATGTGTCATTCAATTTTCTTTTGCAAATTTGAAAAATGTGCATGATATAGTCAGTGGTCATCTAAATATTATTGCTAATATTCATCCGGTATCTATCCTATATGTTGATTGTGCTTTTTATAATGATGTATCATGGGTTTAATACTTTGCAATTTCATGATTTATATGGTTGCCATTTTTGACACTTTGTTGCTATGGGAGAAAATTTTGAGGTTTTCCATGAGACTCAAACACCCTAATAAACTTATCAAAAGTTGCATACTAACCACACTAGACTTCTGAGATAAAAGGCTTTTGCTAGGATAGACCCTAACTATTCATTATCCCTGTGTGTGCAAATGATTATTTTAAGATAAGACACGAGCGTTCCCGATGTCGTGGGATTCTTTCAGCCCATTGCTAAGATAGGGGTTCCACAAATGTCTTATCCAATCTCAAGTTTAGATTTTAGTTGGACTAAGCCACTAGGCAATGCAGGACACCTGAAGCTAGCTCTTCCACATTCAAACATTGGTCTTGTTCATAAGCGAGATGCTAATGCGTTAGACATATCATCATGCGTAAGGTATAGTAGTGCTGACAATTCTAGGGATTCAGGCTCATTCCTTTCTATCCTTCAATTTTTGGGATACTTGCTCATATGTAGTGAAGCAAGGGAGTCGATTCCATATTCTTTTTGAACTATCTTTGGATCTTCATTTGATCTCTCTTCGAACTAGATTTTGGATCTTCATTTGATCTCGCTCAAACTTTTGATTTATGATCTTCATTTGATCTTCACTTTGAACTTTGATTTAAGCCTATTTTTTGATCTTCACTTGATCTTCACTTTTTGGCATTTACATTTGATAATCTTCTTCAAAAACTTTCCTTTGGGGAGATTTACTTGGAAAAACTATTTTTGGTATATCGATTGAGAATATCGATCTTATGATATCAATATGGGATATCACTCTAGGGAGTCGATCTATGATATCGATCTAGGGGATCAATCATGAGGATTGATATGGGATATCTCTTTAGGATATGCTCATTTTATCGTAAGCAAGGGATTCTGAATAGGGAACTAACCTGTCCTTTTGCCAACTGCCAACATTTCCCATACCGTCCGCATAGAGGGATAAGCAAGAATAACTCTTTTCGCTTCAGGATACCCGGTCCTGCTTCATGGCTTTCATCTTCCCCTAGTCCTTGTTAGGATTGTTTAAATTTGTTGATTAGTGATAGGCTTTTGATATGCTAAGGGCTATACTAACTGAACCTTAGCTACAAAAGCAAAGCAAGCTTTCTACCAACTCTTGATAAGACTACTAGGTATGACTGAGTGACCGAAAAACCCTAGTATATCTCCATAGCAACATTATAGGTTGTGTTGAAAAACACAATTACTCACATGAATGATGGATCATGATAAATGTAGAGATGCATGATTTAAACACAAACGTGGCATCATTTGTAAGACTGACAAACACAAATGCCTTCTATTACGGAATGCAATGGATGATGAATGCCTATATGCAATGCAATAATGCAGTGAATGCATGTGTAAATGCAAAATTCAAATGCAAATGCAAATGTTTTTGGATTTTATGCTTTACCATTTTTTTGGATTTTATTGATTTTATAATTTTTATGGGTTTTGAGCCTCATAATTGACCAAACGATGAGTACATGCCTCTAGAGCCTTTAGATTGACCAAGCGATTTTTAGGAATCCTTGGAGCTTTTAGGATTGACCAAAGGGATTATGGGTACCTTTGGGGCATTTTGGGATGACCAAGCAATTTTGAGAATCCTTGGAGCCTTTGGGGTTGACCAAGCAGTTTTTCAAAAACTCTTGGTGCCTTTTGCATTTGACCAAAGGGCTTACAGATGCCTTTGGAGCTTTTGGGTTGACCAAGCAGTTTTTCAGAAACTCTTGGTGCCTTTTGAGTTTGACCAAAGGGCTTACAGATGCCTTTGGAGCTTTTTAGGATGACCGAGCGATTACAAGCAAATCCTCGAGGCTTTTAACTAACATGACCAAGCAGTTTTAGGGACCCTTGGAGCCTTTTTGGGATGACCGAGCGGTTTTGACCAAACCCTCAAAGCTTTTGAGGTTGACCAAAGGGCTTACAGATGCCTTTGGAGCTTTTTACTTGACCAAACCACTAATGAAAGTGTTTGGAGCCTTTTAGGATGACCGAGCAATTACAAGCAACTCTCGAAGCCTTTTACTATGCTCTTTAAGCATAAAATACCTTAATATGGATGATGTTGAGAGGTTCAGGCTCTTCAACACCCCCTAGCGATGTTAGGTGATAGGTACCTAGACCAATATTTTTAGATATGATGTAGGGTCCTAGCCAATTAGCCATGAATTTGTCTCGCATATCTGGCGATAAATTAGAGTTCTATTGGTTTTCTTTCAAGACAAGATCCCCAACTTCAAAGTCTCTCTAGTGGACTTTGACATTGTAAGCTCATTTTAGTCACTCTTGATAAACGTGAAGATGCTCCAAGGCATTCACGTGATGTTCATCAAGTAGCATCAATTGATCCAGTCGAGCTTGTCATGTAGTGTCATCATCGATGAACTCTTTCAATGCGATGCACAGTTGGAATTTCTAATTCCAAGGGCATAATGGCCTCAGCGCCATATACTAGTGAGAACGGTGTTGCCCCAATGGGCATCCGAATACTAGTCCTATAAGCCCAAAGCGCAAGGGGCAGCTGGATGTGCCAATATTTGTGGTTTTCTTGTACCATATTTTTCAAGATGGCTACCACTATCTTATTTGAAGCTTCAACCTACCCGTTTGCTTGTGGATAGTATGGAGTCACAAAACTATGTTTGATTCTATATTTAGATGTCAAAGCTCTCATAATTTTGTTCTTGAAAGATGTTCCATTATCCGATATTATTTTGGATGGAATCCCAAAATGACTTATGATATGCTCCAGTATAAACTCTGCTATACGAGCTTCGGTTGTCATTGTTAAGGGTATTGCTTCCACCCACTTTGTAAAATACTTAGTAGCCATGATTATGAATGTATGTCGACCCGATGATGGAGGAGAGATCTTGCCTATAAGATCCAATCCCCACTGAGCAAATGGCCAAGCCGCTTGGATGGGTTGTAAGGCCTACGATGGCAAGTGCATAAGATTAGTGTGATGCTAGAATTTAATGCATTTCTTGACATACGCATTGCACTCCTTCTCCATAGTGGGCCAATAGTAACCCATTCGAAGGATGCGCTTGATGATGGCCATGCCACTGAAATGGCCACCACACGTACCATCATGGGCTTGCAAAATTGCCCATGATGCCTCTTGGGGCTCTAAGCAATGAAGGAGAACTCCATCATAGCTTCTTCGGTACAAGATGTCTCCTATTAAGACATATTTGGCCACTTTCTATTTAAATGTGTGCTTCATGACATGTGATAATCCCTCTGGGATTATACTAAGCTTTAGGAAGTCTTTAATTTGTGACATCCAATTTTGATAAATCTCAGCTTCGACTGCCAAGATGACTTGCTCCCCTACGTATTTACTTTTGCAAATGCAGACTCAAAAACAACCCTATGGTGAATGGTAGTACCACTCCCCATGGGACTCTGAGAGGTTAATGACCCCTAAGGTGCCTTCTTAAGAAAGTCTTTAGCTCTACAGAACCATTCAGCTTGTGGTTCTACACTGATCATGTTGACTGATTCTCTATTATCATAGGTTGCACGCTCTACTGTTGGATGAGAGAGCATCTTGACATGGATGGTAGTGAAATCAATAGATGGATTCTGAGGGATTAAGGATCCCAAAGAAGCCATGGTATCTACAAACCTATTTGATGATCGAGGGATTGCCTCAATGTCATACCATTCTAGTTTGGCCAAATATGTATCAACTAGATCTTTATAGGCTTTTAGTATGGGACACCGACACTGAAAAAGCCCCTTGACTTGATTTACTATGAGCAAGGAATCACCAAAGATGTTCAATCTCTTAATATTCATGGTGATAGTTATGTGGAGGCCCAGTAATAGGGCTTCATACTCAGCATTGTTGTTGGTGCATAGAAAATCCAACTTGAATGACAAGGGCATTGGAGCTCCTTACGGTATGAAGAACACTATTCTAGCACCACCCCCTTGTTCGCACTTTGAACCATCAAAGAACAGAGTCATATCAACATTGTTCTCTAGTTCTTCAGGTTTGAGAGCTTCAGATACGATGAAGACTGCATCATCCAAAGCTCAATTGTTAGAGGCCTACTATTTGATAGTGGCACCTCAACTAATTGATCTGCTATGACCTATCCCTTAATGGACTTCTAGCTTATGAATTCTAGATCGAATTCTATCAAAAGCATGATCCACTTCGTAGTACACGTATTGTGATAAGTCTTACTCATCATGTACTACAAAGGATTTTGTTTGGATATAACATACGTCGTATGACTTAACATATAGTGTCACAATTTCTTTGTAGTGAACACTACTGCTAAACACAATTTTTCCATGTATGCATACCCGAGCTCATAGCTCACCAAAGTTTGACTAATGTAATATATGGCATATTCTTTGCCTTGCACATTCTTTTGGGCCAACATGGTTCCCAGTGCAAAGTTAGTTGTCGATATATATAGTAGAAAAGGCACCTCTAGCCTTGGTGGAGCTAGCACTAGCGGCGTCACCAGGTATTGCTTTATCTCAGTGAAGGCTGCCTTGCAGTCCTCATCCCAGCTGAATGGGACACCCTTATGTAGCAATCGATTCATGGGTCGACATTTATCCGATAGTTGGGTGATAAATCACTTTATCGAGGCTACCTTGCCCTGAAGGCTCCTTAATTCCTTAATATTGGTGGGAGGATGCATTTCCAAAATGGCCTTGACCTTCGCTGGGTCTACTTCGATGCCTCTCTTGGAGATGATGAACCCTAGTAATTTTCTAGAAGTTACGCCAAATACGCACTTCTTAGGATTCAACCTGACGTTGTGCTCTATCAGGCGATCGAAGACTTTCCTTAAGACCTCTGCATGCTCTTCTCATAGCAATGACTTGGCTAGCAAATCATCGATATAATCTTCAAGAATTTTGTGCATATAGTCATGAAAAATGTATGTCATGGCCCGTTGGTATGTGGCACCAGCATTTTTGAGGCCGAATGGCATAACTTTATAGCAAAATGTTCCCCATGGCGTTATAAACATGGTTTTGTGTTGGTCTTCGGGTTTAATCCGAATTTGATTGTAACCAAAAAAACCATCCATTAAGGAGAGCATTTCATGACCTGTAGTTGCATCTACGAGAGCATCAATATTGGGCAACGGAAATGAATCTTTGGGTGTTGCCTTATTTAGGTCTCTGAAATCCGTGCAAATATGGATTCTTCCATCGGGTTTTCCCATGGGTACCATATTGGACACCCATTCTGGATAATCGATGGAAATCACAAATTCCACATCCAACAACTTCTGTAGCTCATATTTCACCATTAAGGCTACTATTGGGTGCATTTTCCTAAGCTTTTGCTTGATCGACTTCTTCGTCAAATCTAGCGAAAGGTTATGAGTAACCAATTTTGGGTCTAGACCTGGCATATCCTTATACGACCAAGCAAACAAATTTGGTCTCTCTTTCAGCAGAGGGATGAGGGTGGCCCACTCATCTGGAGTGAGACTCTCTCCAAATTTAACTTTCTTTGCACTGGTGGGATCATCACTGATATCCACCTCAAAGGTTTCCTCTATCGACATATGTGATCCCTCCTCAAGCTGGTGAGGCATAGGAATCAGATGAATGTCATCAATCGGGTTGAGTGGTTCCACGTTGGAAGTATTTTTGGCATGATAAACATCATATGCATAGCCTGGTGCAAAATGGAAAGGTTGCAACATTTCTTCATTGGGGAAGAAATCCTCAGGCTCAATGGGTGAATCAATGTGATCCCAGTCGATAGCATCTTTGTTAAGATACAACGGTTTAGATGGATCTACTGGATTGCGGAGTGGAGTGGTCAAATCAATGGAGACCATGTTTATGGAATGGAATTGATCTCCAGGACCACACGGACTGACCTCTACAAAATCTGCATAGTCCTCATACCCATGATCTGGCTCTAATGGCACAGGCACAAAAGGGTCTTCCCTATGAGGACTACGAATAACTGGATCCTCCCTATGCACTGAATGCAAAATAGGATCATTCGGCTCATGGAGCTGCATGTAGGTCGATGGAAGGGGATTAACCAACCGATGGATTTGATCCAGGTTTAACCATCTTGCTCTCAGATGTGGACCAACATGTAGCTGCCTATAGACCTCATCGATGTCGATGGGTTGATGGTGATGATGCAAATAAGGAGGACCAAGGTAGGCCCTCTCTAGCTCATCTTCTTCATCACTATCATAATAGAATCCTTCATTCACCCCCACTCCTAGAGGGGCTCCTCTAAGTGAGGCCCCATAAATCTCACTTCTTGCATACTATCATCGCTATCCAAAAAAATTAGATAATTATACCTCATGTACGATGCTACCGAGAAAACTATCTCGGTCCCTTCCCCTGGATGATCAACATTGGGAAGGATCTCTTTGATATCCTATACCGATTCCATAGGCAATAAATGATGCGCATACAAAGGCCTTACATAAGCACCTTCGACTTCATCCTCAGATCCATCATCATTTGAGGAATCCTCATCTGCATCATAGCCTGGTCCACTCATATCGGAGGTGGACTCCGCTCCATCTTCATTACAAAGATCTCCTAACTCGAGATCGCTTGTAGTAATGGGGTTGCACCCCTGCATGTCTATGTCATCGACTGCATCATGGGTTTGGTGTCCCAGTTGATCTCTGGGGTTCATTTCTACCTTAGTCTGCTCAAGGAGCCCTTCACGATGATCTTCGAGTGGCTCAATGGTGATGGCAGATATCATAGGGTGATTCCTCTAGAATTTGGAAGGATCTGGATGATATGGATTAAAATCCACATCATCCGCCATGCTGAGGTACAGATGATCTAGGGATGCTATGAGCAAATCATCCTACCCATGTATCTATAACCCTATAAACACAGATTCTATCTAACTAATAATGAGGTTCCAGTGGAGTCCTCCATCCTTGTTCAAAGAGACCAAGGTCGTATCCATGCCAGTGATATAGCTCAAAAATATGCATGGCATACTCTGGATTAGACAAATAATGAATGTTTACCACAAAAGGTTCCTCGTCATCTTCATCCATGGGCTCTCGCATTGGAAGTTGATCTAGCCCCGCATAGATGAAGTTAGTCTAGTTAGGCGGTTCTCCTAGTGGAACCATCGATCCAACTGGATAACGATGGGTGGATGGTCTACCCATCTCTTGTGTAGTCTTCAGAATTGGTCTGAAGGTCACATTTTGCACAAGGTACTCACCTAATCTGGTATTAGTGAGATGTACCATCACCCATGGTGTGGATGACCCTACTGAAGATGTAGGTGAAGCAGGCTGAGGTGCCTCCTCGACTTTGTCTTGGGGTTCCTCAACTTCCATGGGAATGGGAACGTCCTCGATGATTGGCTCGAGCTCAAGCTCTTTCTCTTTTTTGCCCATATTCACCTTTAATTTCCTGTCATCCCGATGCATGACTGATGCTGATGGCTTCAAGGAAGTGGTAGTGGTATGCTCCGATCTATGTGACACAGATGGCATCGGTTGAGCATGCACTATCGGTTTACCTCCTGGTTTCCTTATTGGTGATGATGGTCGAACATCCAAGTGCATTGATGGGAGTATGAAACCCCCAAGCAAATCTGCTAGGTTCACAAACTTAAATGGCTCCTCATCCGAAGCCACTACGTGAACCAGTCCCTCATGAATATATTTCATGCATTGATGTAGTATCGAGGGGACACAACGCATTTCATGAATCCAAGGCCTACCGAGTAAAATGTTGTACTGCATGGCCCCTTCTATCACGTGACACATTACTAAAATGGTCTTCAAACCTACCTGTATGGGTAGGATAATTGTGCCGATAGTCGAACATAGTGCATCGTTAAACGCTCTCAATGTAAATGTAGTTGGCACAATGTGTGATTTAGGTAGCTTCAAATGACTCAGTGCCTTGGTCGTTATTATGTTGATCGATGAGCCAGTATCAATCAAGACCCTTTTGAATGGCATGTGATTCACACATGATTATATGCAATGGTGGGTCAGCCGTAGTTGTAGAAACCATCCTTATCTCATGATCATAAAATTGGATCATCGGTTCCTGACACTATTGTACATGTCCCACAAAATTTGTGAATGCCTGCGCATCCTAGGCCTGTACTTCAATGGACCTTAAAATTTCCATAAGAGTCTCCCTGTGCCTTGGGGACTACTGAATTAATTCATATATTGACAACTTCGTAGGAGTTATCTGCAGGTTTTGGACCAACCTGCTCCTTAGGGTCACCACCGGTCTTGTTGGTGGGCCTAGAATATTCTGTGTCGATCGCTGATTCGGTGTGGCTTGTATCTGGATAGGAGCATGAGGTTGATTTTGTTGTTCATATCTCCCATGCCTAGTAACAACATTGACCATGCCTACGAACCCCTGGGTAGGTGGTTCGACTCGTACCTGGTTAACTTGACCAACGTTGTTTTGAGGTGCCTCATGATTCGGTAAGGGGTTCTTGTAAATCCCCATATTTTGATTGTCTGATGCCTATGGATTGTGAGGCACTACAAGCTCACCCTTGTCGATCATATTTTGCACTAGGTGTTTGAAAGACCAACACACCTCGATGTCATGTCCTTTCATTCTATGAAAGATGTAAAATAAATCATCTTGAAACCCCTTTGGTTTGGGTTGATTGGGGTCTATCATCTTGAATTCGAGAAATCTGATTGCCTTGGCCTCGCATAACTGATGAAAAATCACCATCAATGATTCCATCAATGGTGTGAACTGGCGAGGCGGGCGTTGCTCTTTGTTTTTGCCCTTGTAGTTATTGCGCTTATCATACTACTAAGGGAAGGTTGGGCCTGGTAGTTCTACTTCTGCTACCCCTTGTCCTCCCATTGGAGATTTAATACCACTTGATTTACATGGGCCTGCTTGCCCTGATGCTTCATGGTACTCTTCTTCTATCCCTCTTTCCTATTTTTGAGCTTCAAGTTGCCCTCTTGCAACTTGATATCCTCAATCACCTTGGCTTGCGCCAAAGCCTCTTCGAATGTAGCATACTATTGCAGCTGCAGTAGTAACGAGATGTGCTTGGCACAACTCTTCATGAACATCCAAGTTAATTCCATGGTAGGAATGGGGAATGGCAACTTCACCATTAATCTTCTCCACCTCTTTCTATATTGTTCTATGGGCTCATCGTCCTGAGCTAGCACAGCCAAATCGAAAATATTAGCCTATTTCTTGATGCCAAAGGAATAGCATTCAAGAAAGGCATCAACTAATTGCTCGAAGCTTGTTATACTATGCTTCTTTAGCTGATTAAACCACTCTTAGGTAGGCCCTAAAAGTGTCATGATGAACGTGCGCAACAATAAGGCATCATTGCTTGCTATCTGAAAGCAAGCATCCAGAAAGCTCGTTACATGTTCTTGTGCATCTTCATCACCCTTGAACTTATCTAACCTAGGCATGTCAAAATGCTCAGGGTAGGCCGGAGTAGGCACTGAAGGATCCAAAGGCTCATTATGGATTTTCCTTAGAGTCAAATTTTGAATAGTCATGCCTTGTCTCTCAATGGCTTTAATTTTCTCGGCCAAGGCCTTATAGGCCTCTGAAGATAGAAAGTCCTCCTCCCTAAGTTGATGTGTAGGTGGCTTAGGAGGTACTATCTTCCTTGTGTGATATGGAGGTCTTTGCTCTTCCTCCTCTTCAGCTCGAGAGCTTTCAAGATATTCCTGCTCATATCCATCTCCTTCTTGCTTCATGTTGTCTCTGCCTTTGAATATTGAGTGGTGGTAGCCGCTCCCTTTGTTTGGTAGTAACATGAGTATGAGCATCTCTATGCTCTTGATGCATCTCAGCTTGTGAGAAAGCCTTCCTATGTGTGTGCTCTCGATGCTCATCTTGAGGATATAGGCCAGCCCTAGCTAGTCGATCCTCCTATTCTACGTATTCCTTTTGAGCAAGGATACACTCCTCATGCATGCGCTACTCATATAACCTCTATCTTATGAGCCTTTGCGCTTGAATATTTTCATCTTCGATATGTTGCCTCTCTAGGTGAGCATCCTCCAATTGGTCTTGGAGGAGTTGGCATTTTTGCTCTGATGCCAGTCGATGTGACCTATCGATCTGGTCGGTCGTGGGAGGCCTTTGATACCCCTGCTCTGTACGAGCGACTTTGTGGGTTCTGTACCCATCGAACTGATATGTTGTGCCTTTGCCTCTATCTGTAAAGATGGCATTGGCCTCCTACTATGTCCTATATTATGACCCACCATGCGCAGATAGCGGGTGTGTGACATGAGGGCGCTTAGAAGCCTCCCCATGTTCTCTAGTAGTGTGGATGACACTCCCACTATGCTCACTCGAGGCTCGAGTGGGTGGAGTGGAAGGCTTGCAGCCTAGCTACTCTAGAACACTACCTAGACCTTCTAACTACCTAGACCGCCATCGCTCAATTGATGGTGTACCATTATCTCCCACCTTTGATATGTCAATGGTGATTTTGCATGTTGGACCACGCATGGGAGTATGGCTAGTTCTATGCTCGGTAGCGAGCCTATCTGCCTACCCCTGAATGGGTGGGTCTCTAGTCCTTCTATACTCAGAAGGTGGAGCCATAGATCCTCTAGTAGACTTAGTACGTAGGGGCACCAATCTGGTCCCCTGCATAATAAACTCTTCAGCCGACCCCATGGATGCACGTGCATTACGGTCTCGATAATGGCTCTCAAGTGGAACACCCTCATGCTGGAAGGTTTCCTATTCTACTCTATGCCTAGAGGAGTGTACTGAAGCTCCTCTATTTGGGGTTTGCTCTACTGGCTCCCCCATGTCGAGTTGTCTCCTCGAATGCTAGCCGAACGATGTTCGGTTCGCTCATGTGGTTGAGGATTCGACACGTATTGTTGTGAACTAGTTAGGGGTTGGTCATCGACATTGGCCTTGGACCATTGTCGACCACCCCATGTGTCCACCATTGTGTACCTAGAGTCTAAATGTATTATTATTAAGAAAACAAGGTATACAACAATGATTATCTCATTTTAAGTTTTAAAAGTGAGTCCTAAACTGTTTGATGTGTTTTCAATATGTGTTGTATCAGTTGTAGAAACTCTTATCATGTTTTTGCAAAAGTTGATGTTATACTCAAATTGTTCAAAGGTTTTCACCTATATACTCGCACAAGCCGAATATGGTAGTGAAGTCCATACTCAATGAGGTAGCATAGGTACTACCAACCCTCACCCAACACACCGTGCATAGTGATACACTCTTCTGAAGATGAGTGCATGCTATTTTGCATGGATAGGATAGTTCTTGGGTCGGCCTTGGCCATGAGTGGGTCCCGATAATACAATGTCAAATGAGCCAACCAAGTGGTAATGACATCCACTATTGGTCTCAATCAAATGGGTTGGATGTGAGAGCCCAATGCCACTGATGTTTAAATGAAACATGGTGTGTGTGGTTCCTTTTAATGTACATAAAAGAAATGCATCATATAGCACACATGCTCATTTTCTAAATGCTATGCAAATGAAAGACATTTCAGATTCAGAAAATGCAAGCTACTCTAGATGCTCTTTAGGACTATGCACATTACGATGCTAAATGGCCACTAATCGGGCCTCACACATGCAAACCATCAACACATATTTATCAAGCATGTTGTAGCCTAGGGTGGACTACAATCAGAGGTCCGTTGTTCCCAGCAACACCTTTCTAGTGAAAGCAAAAATATGAAAAGCAAACTAGGACAATTGATTTACCATTTTATTTTAGTTGCTTTCCTAATTTGCATTCGAAATTGACCTACTATAAAAACACAGAAAATAGAAAAGTGATAGAGGGCTAGAAAAAGGACCTACCTCATGTCCTGCACTATCTAGAATTCTAGAATTGGTTATTTGTGTTGTCAAGGAAACCATAGGTCTGACCTATGGTTCTGACTATGAACCATGCCTTGTACCTATGGTTCAGTTGTTGGGCCACAGCTGATAGCTATGGTCTATACCTACAACTACAAAATCCAACAAAACATAGTCAGATCCTAAAAATATGGGGTGCCACCATGATCACCTCTATAACCACCAGAAAGGGTCACACCCGATTGTGGCTCCTATTACGATAAATGGTAAAGATATAACATGCATACAAGTAAATGAAATTGACAACAAATGAAACAAGAAAGAAAATACTTTATTCCATTATATTTGAAGTCAAAACCCAATTACAAGTACGTCCCTCTTAGGGATATTCATTTTGATACAATATTACAATAGGAGTGCTCAATTGTTTTCCCTCTTAAGGGTAGGTGTGATTTCCAAATGCCTCTCAGAATGGCATGAACTGCTCTAGGGTGGAGGTGCCCTCTTCTTCGCAATGGGGAAGGAACTTGATGGTTTGCTCTCCTTTGAAACTATTCCCTATGGTCAAGAAACAACAAGAATGTCAAAAATATAGGCAACCTCTCATGATGAGGCCCTTTTAGGTAAAATGCATAATGACACCATTAACATGCATAATCAAGAAAGTATAAAAGGTGCTTCTAAACTATGCAAATCGAATCAAGATTCATACAATAGCATAAAGAAAGACAGCAACTACTCTATGCATGGATCAGATATATGAAATAAGGCATGAAAGTGCATAAAGAACTTATTAATGTCCTAATTGAAGCATAAACATAAAGAAGCTAAACTAACCTAAATCTACGGTCAGAAGTCTGCTAAAATGTATTTTAACCATGAAAACAACTAATCTAACCTAATTAGCCAGACATAAATGAAATTAGGAAGGTGGTTATACCTCTGCTACAAACCATAGCTCTGGTGCATGGTCTACATTGTAAACCATGGCTGACAGCCATGGTTAGCACTCTGATAGGCTTACCCTCAATTCCAAGGGTAGTGGGCTTAACCTCCTTGTCCAATTGATGTTCAAGGGTCACCTTCGATGTCCTTCTGATAGATTTGGTGGTCAAATCACTGTGATGGGCCTTCGTTTGCCTAGATTTGCATTTCTTGGCTCTCCTAGACTCCTAGGGCATCATCATGAATCTTGGCAAGTAGGTAGGGGATAAGTGCAATAGCTCTCTCTTAGTATACTCGATTGAGTGTACAATTCGATAGGGCTTCGCTGCTCAAATCTCCAATGATCTCTCTTCCTTATTTGCCCTAATTTTGAGGGGTACTTATAGGACTACCCAAGGGCTAGGGGTGGCTTCCTGGAGAAGCCAAGATCAAGAAGGGGTGGTTAGGATAGTTGGAATGGAAGCTTTCCACCCTCTAACCACCTTCTTCTAGATCCAATGGTCGTTTCAACCGATTTGGCTCGGATTGAAGGCCAACTAAACTTCGGTTAAGACTGCAGGTCATATTTATGGTCTAGACTACAAACCATAGGTCTCAACCATGGTTCAGTTATAAACCATAGGTCCTGGGCTGCGGTTCAGACTGATTAGGCCAAGGAGCCCAAATTGAGTGGTTAGAACCACTGCTCTATCTTGGAGTCTATCCAAGATCTTCCATATGGTCTTGTAGCATGTCCATATGAGTAGTCGCCCTCGACATGATGCATTTTAGGTGTCTAAAATTGGTAATCCTTATCATAAGAATTAATAATTTAATCACCCATATATGAAATGATATGATATGAAGCGATATATGAAATGAAATGAATGAATTAATATAACTTATTATAAAATTTTGCAAATTAGAAAATATGCACAACATAGTTAGTGGCCATCTAAATACCATTGTTGATATTCATTTGGTATCTATCCTACATTGTAAACACCTTGTAATAAACAAACTTCCTATGAAAAGGGCTTTGATATTTTATGATTTGATGGTTTTATGATATAGTTGCTATTAGGGAATTTTTGAGGTTTTCCATGAGATTCAAACACCCTATTAAACTTCTCAAAAGTTGCATACTAACTATACAAGACTTTTATTGGAAAATGCTTTCGCCATGAAAGACCCAACTATTCATTATTATTGTGTGTGCACATGAGTACATTTAGATAAAACATAAGCATTTCCTCATATGTCATGCGGGATTCTTTCAGCCCATTGATGTCAGGCGGGATTCTTTCAGCCCATTGCTAAGATCAGGGATACTCAAATGTTCATCTCATATTAGTTTCAAACTTGATTGGACTAGACCACTAGGCAACCCTAGGCACCTAAATCTAGCTCATATTGCAAATTGCTAAGGACTACCCCATCAATGTTAGGTGGGACTCTTTCAACCCATTGCTAAGATTGAGGATCATCCAATAAAACTACCCCTTCGATGATAGGTGGGACTCTTTCAACCCATTATTGAGATTGGGGATAATTCTATGGCTTTGAATAGTGAACATTCCAGGGATTCAAGCTCTCACCATTATTTTCTTCATGTTTATAGGGATACTTGCTCATATTAGTGATGAAAATCACTGTTTATTTTGAATCATTTTTTTTTTAAGTGATGAAAATCACTGTTTATTTTTCTTTCTTTGAGCAAGGGATTTTCTTTTGAATAATTAATAGCAAGGGCTTATGGATTTTACTTATTTTTGTAAGTAATGGAATGCACGGGTAGGGTAAAATCTTGTCCTTTTGCCAATGTCCACTACTCTAGACCGTAACTCTTTGCAAGATGAACATGTAATGAAACCGTTTGCCCTAGACACCTAGGAAAACTTTTATAGCTTTCATCCTCCTTTATATTAGTTAGGATATTTTAATGTGTTGATTAGTGATGGGATCCTGATGTGCCAAGTGCAATCACAACTATACCTCATATACAAAAGCAAAGCAAGCTTTCTACAACATTCGCAACAAACACTAGGTATGGTTGAGTGACCGAAAAACCCTAGTATATTTTTTTATAGCAATTGGTTTTGTGTTGAAAAACATAATTACTCACATGGATGATGGATGATAATAATGCATAGGTGCATGATTAAAACACAAACATGGTGTCATTTGTAAGACTGAGAACACAATCCATTCTACTATGGATGCAATGGATGAAAATGCCTAAATGCAATGTAATGAAGTGAATGCATGTGCAACTGAACATGCAAAATGCAAATGTTTTTGAAATTTTATGCTTTACCATTTTTTTTGGATTTTATTGCTTTTTAATTTTTATGGATTTTGAAATTTTAAGATTGACCAAACGATAAGGAAAATGCCTTTGGAGCCTTTATAGGTGACCAAACAACTTAAAAATACCTTTGGAGCCTTTGGATTTACCAAGTGGTTTTTGGAAACCCTTTGAGCCTTTTAGGACGACCAACTGGATTAAGAAATGCCTTTGGAGCCTTTGGATTGACCAAATGGTTTTTGGAAACCCTTGGAGCCTTTAAGGAGATGACCAAATGATCTTTAGGAGTCTTTGGAGCCTTCAGCTGACTTGACCAATAAGTTTTAGGAACTCTTGGATCATTTAGATTGACCAAAGTGCTTATAGGCACCTTTGGGGCTTTTGGATTGATCCAACGGTTTTTCAAAAACCCTTGGAGATTTCGACTATCTTGACCAAGCAGTTTTAGGAATCCTTGGTGCCTTTTACTGACATGACCAAGTGGTTCTAGGAACTATTGGAACAAAATCTACCTTTGGTTAATAGTGTTGCACCTTAGACTTTTCCAACATTGAATTAACGAATCTAACTTGGGACTATCCTTTTAATCTCCAGAGAAGGTTGGTTCCTTTGGGTTTTTAGAGAAAATGGGAACTAGAAAGAAGGAAAATATAGTCGAAGCTAGAAATTTTCTCATGGTATAGATTAGACAATAACTAGAAATAAATGCACATATCACTGTATACAAGCTTCCTTTATACCCTCATGTATAAATCATGAATTCCTACGTATGATTTAGACATTCATCTAACACATGTAAGAATTCCTTAATATTTAACTCCAGGAACAAGATTCATATATGCACAGTTCAGATTTCAGAACAGATACAATATAAACTTAAAATGAATAGAAGTCAAAAAACCAGATACATACACTTGCACATAGAAAATTAGAAGCCATAAGGAGTATCTTTATTGCTTGTATTCCAGTAAAATGTACATACGGTCTGTAAACTTCCAAGAGCTGACCTTTTTTTTTTGTGGGTCACTCACCCATATATATACCCTAAAAAGAGCATCTTTCTACTGTGTACATTTTGATAACCTAATCAATTAAAAGCAATTTGTCTACAATTTCAAAAAATCTACAAAATATCCTCTACAAATTAGATTTTAGATGAGCTTGTTATATTACAATTATCTGGAGAGCCTGCCACATTACAATCATCTGTCCTTTCCCAGGAAACAAAAATTTTGTGCCAGTGCATGTCTTAATTGCCAAAAATACCTTTTATACCATTACAACTAGCATATCATGAAATTGCAACATTCTGCGTTTGCGAAGCTTCTTTCTCTTTCCCCAGCAAAAATGAAACATGTCATGAAATCATGATATTTTTGTCCCTTTTGCTTTGTCTCCTATTTTAGGTTGCGAAAGTGTGACATGTCACGAAATTGTGATGCCTTTGTCTCTTCAGATCTATTCTTCATATTTGACTATGAAACTGAGACATATCACGAAATCATGAAATTTTTGCTTCTTTGGTTCACCTTACCACTTTCGGTCGTGAAAACGTGACATGTCATGAAATCACGACATTCTTCATCTCTTTAGTCCCTTTGGCTTTTATTTCGATGAAAATGAAACATGTCACAAAATTGTGACATTCTCCTTGACTTGGGCTCCTTCATTGGCAAACTTGGCAAAAATGTGCAATGTCGTGAAATCATGACTTTTTCCTCTGTTTGGCCTCCTTGCTGTTTTTTGCTGCGAATACCCGACATGTCGCAATTTCGCGACACCTTCTTTCCTTAGCGTATTTTGCTTTCTTATTGCTCCTTCAAAAGTAGGTTGTTTCGGTCTTCTTCAAAAAGTTCTCAAAAAGTGCTTCAGCCATTTTTGGGGTTAGTCGTATTTTGACTAACATTCTTGGCACCTTCCAGGGGATTTTTTGCTTGCAAAAATTTGAAATCAGACCTTCATCCATTGGGAAACAGAGTCAAAAACATAGTTGTAGAAAATAAAACCTTAGAAAGCAAAAAGAAAAGAAAAATGCACCTAAAATATAAGTAAGAATTACCTCGTCAAAACTTTTGCTACAGTTTAGTGACTTATCACTAAGAAGACATTCAACTTCTTGAAAACAAAATGGTTACAAAATTATTTTTAATTTTGGGAACTAGTCCCGACTCCAGTTGACTATTTTTGCCCAGGATACTTGGATTTTCTGATCTTATCCATTGCTATTATCATTTCCTGGTAAGTTTTGCACACTTGGTTCCAGTATTCGTCATAAAAATTAGAAGAATCAATAAAAAGTTGATATATATACTGTAATTCCTCCACCTTGTCATAAGAAATTATTTTTTGTCTCAAAATTAGCTCTTGTAAGTTGGCTTTGACCTGTGTCATCTTCTGAATCATTTCCATCACCTGTGTCTCTTCTATAGGCTAGTAAACTTGATCATATTTGCTCCAGTGAAATAAGATTCATTGTCTATAATCAAAGAGTATGGTATGCCAAATCTTGTAATCAGACTCTCTACAAATTATATCACTACTTCTGAATCAAATTTCTTTGTGGGAATTGCTTCTGCCCACTTAGTGAAGTATTCCGTGGCAGTGAGAATGTATTTATGGCCTGCTGATGAATGTGGCTCTATTATCCCCACAAAATCCAATCCCCACTGTTGGAAAGGCTTCTCAACTTGTATAGCTCTCAAAGGCATAGGTGCATTCCTATTTCTTCCTACATACCTCTGAAACTGTTCACATTTTTGAATTACTTTGTATGCATCTAGGAAGATGGAAGGCCAATAACATCCAGCTTTAAGAATCTTCAAAGTTGTTGTTCGACCTGCATAATGTCCACATGAGAGGCCTCCATGAAATTCATCTAATACTCTCTATTTTTCATTATCAAAAATGCATTTCAACAATACACCATCGATATTTATTCTATACAACCCTTCTGTTCGAAGGGTATATTTTAAATCTTGGGTTCTAAACCTTCTTCTTTGGGAAACATTCATATTTTCAGGGCATAACCCAGTCTGAAAATACTTCACAAAGTTGTCAGTCCAATATGTACTCTCTCTGGCTTGATGTTGCTTAGTATTTGCCATCACAGGTTGTCTTTCCCCATATCCACTTGTTGCTTTTCTAGCCAATTCTTGGCATAAATATCTACCTCTGACTATTTTAGTCGGATGTATTTCTACATCATACTCTTGTATGTAGGTCACCCACCCAGCTCTTTTTTCACCCAGTTTCCCTTGTATTATAAAATTTCTTAAGTCATGGTGAATCACATAAATAATGGTTCGACTCTGGAATAAAAAGTGCTTTAGTTTATTCAATGATTTCATAATTGCATACACTGATTTCTATATAAAACTGTACCTCTCCTCATGCTTGTGCATGGTAGAACTTAGAAAGGCTATTGGTCTTTCTTCATCATCTGCTTCCTTCCGAGTGAGAACTGTAGCATAGCTATCTTGCTCTTCGACAACGTATAGAATGAAACTTCTAGAATAGTTAGGGTTGACTAGTATAGGGGCTTGAGCTATGGCTTCTAAAATTTTCTTGAAAGCTTCTTTTATTGGCTTAGTCCATTTGAAAGGAGCATCTTTTTTCAACAATTCAGTCATTGGCTTAACTTTTTGGGAAAAATCGACAATGAATTTTTTGGCAAAATTTATTTATTCAAAGAAAGACTACAATCCCTTCTTATTAATTGGAAGTGACAGCTCCAGAAGTTCTTTCACTCTATCAGGATCAATGGACAACCCAGTTTTGGAAATAACATGTCCAAGGAGTATTCCTTCTTCTACAAAAAATATAGATTTCTTAGGATTTAGGGATATCTCGAATTCTCTACACTTTTCAAATATCTATCGCAGATGGTTGGCATGGTCTCTTTTGTCATGAGAAAATACACTCATGTCATCTAAATAGACAACAATGATCTTATTTGCAAGCTCTCCAAAAGCTACACCCATAGCTCTTTGAAAATTTTCTAATCCAAAGGGCATCCTTTGGTATGCAAATTTTCCCCACTTAGTGGTGAACGCAGTCTTATATTGATTCTCATTTCTTACCCAGACTTGATTGTAGCTATAAAAGCCATCTAATAGGGAAAAACTTTCTGCTCCTGCCATCGTGTGAAGGATTGGGTCAATTTGGGGTAAAGGATAGTGATCCTTTAAAGAGGCCTTGTTCAAATTTTTGAAATCAACACATAATATGATCTCACCATTCTTTTTTGTACTAGTACTAAATTGGCCACCTAGGTAGAGTGCTTGATTGGGTATATTATCTTGGTCTGTAGGAGTTTTAACAACTCATGTTTCATCAAAGCTTCAATATTTGGATTCACTAGCCTTTGTCTCTGTCGAAAAGGTTTAGCTCCTTCCTCTAGTTCAATGGTAAGTTTAATAACTTCCTTATTGTACACTCTTAAATCACTATAAGTCCAGGCTATTATATCTGGATATTCTCTACATAACTGCTTTATTTGTTCTAGTTCTATTATTGTACAATCAGTACCTACTTTGATCATTTTACTCGGTTCTAATTCTACCTCCTTGTATCGACGTTTATACACCTTAATATTTTGACCTGTAGTTCTGTCATTATTGTCGAAAATACTCTCAAGGGTGATCAGTCCCTTGGGAATATGGTTGTTTCTTAACTGAATTAGGATCTCTTCATCCTCTTCTCATAGTTCTCTATAATTAGGGAAATTCACCTCATGGATCATAAAATTCAATATTTGTTCATCATTATTGAATACCTACCAAAAAATGTCTTTATCAAGCATAGAATGCCTGTAAATTAGTCTTACAATTTTAGACTTTTGGATAACATTGCTAACTGGGTAAAAATTAGATCCAACTTATGCCAATAGGTCTACATGAGTGTTGCTTTCCCTTGAAATAGATTGCATGTTCAGAGCTTCAAAATATTGCAAGAGATCTAACACTTTATTCTTGTAAGCCCTTAGGTAATGTTGCTTACGAATGCATTTGCCAGTAACTTGCTTCACTATAAGTTCTGAATCTCCAAAAATTAGCAATTGTTTTGCACCTAGATTTTTAGCTTTTCTGAGTCCTAAGCACAATGCTTCGTACTCAGCTACATTTTTGGTGCAACTCCATGTCAACCTATATGAAAAGACCTTTTCTTTTCTAGTAGGAGAAATCAAAACAATCCTAGCACCTGCTCCATTCTTGCATCTTGAACCATCAAAATACAATTTCCAGAGCTGGCTGGCAGAATCACTTTTTTTAGGGATAGAAACAGGTAGATTTTTTGGCTTCTCGATGGAATAGCTCCCTATTTTTGTTTCTACCATGGAATTAAAATATTTTAATTAAAATTGATCCTCATATTGGAGTTCTTCCAAGGTCTCTTCCATTAAATCTATGTCCTCTAAATCCTCGAACAACATGTTGACAATGCTTGTCTCTTCCAGTATTTCTACATGAAAGAGAGATGGTTTTTCATTGAATATCTTGACTCTTCTACCTTTGAACGGTACCTCAAAATGTGAATAATCTAGAGACAAATAACCTCCCACTTTTGCTATGAATTCTCTGGACAAACACATACCAAAGTATGGTTCTAAATCCACAACAACTTCTTGTATGACAACTACTTGGTACATCCTGTGGAGTTGAATGGGGATGTCTTTGATCACCCTGATAGATTTCAATAGGGTGCCATATAATTGCAACACACCAGGATGGATCTTGGTATATTCCATTCCCATTATATCACACACTACTTTGGGCATCACTGTAGTTGCTGCCCCTGAGTCAATCATGCAATTATGGACTATCCACCCCTCCATTTGCAAGGATAAATAGAATGGATGTGGTCTATTTTTCCTAGTAGCTGACATAACATTTGCTTGTATAACATTTGAGGAGGAATTTTTGCTCTTACCTTTAGTCAAATTTAGAGATTCCTAGAGGAGGTCAAGCTGACCTGGAATTTCCAGCGTGTCATACATGCTCATTTGTGAGGGAGTCTTCTTCATCTCCTCTACAATGTTGAATGAAGGAGTTGTATATGAGGGTGCCTCGGCACTTTTCTCCCTTCTGCTAGTTGACGCATCATATCTACCTCTATAGCCTTGAGTGGATTTTGTCTTTTGTATTTTGGTTAATGAAGGAAATCTGAGTTTCTCCTTCACTTGATCTTGAGTTTTGTCTCCCTCTCTAGGAGGAAAATCTTTCCTTGGTGTTAGAATAGAAGTCTGAGGAGGGTCAGAGCATCATTTTTCATTTGATTGATCCTTCTAAGGAGTAGCCCTAGGGGTAGAAGGAAAATTTAATGGTTGGAGTTCCTTCGGATCAACTTGTAATGACTTTTTTCTCGATCTTGTCAGGATTGCAACTTGCTCGACTGAAGGCATTGCCAAGTTCTGGTGAACTTCTATGATTATGTTCACTTGACCTTTCCTAGTTTCTTTATCTCTTTTATTTATCACACTTTTTACATGGTGTTGATGAATCATGCATGAATCCTCTCCATGAGGATCATTGCATGTAGAATACCAATAATCAGCATTGGTGGGTTCTCCATTATCTCCTACTTCATTAACATACACAATATTTTTTCTTTCTTGTCCTCTACCACTTGTTGAAGCCCCATATCTTTGTATCTATGGAAATATCTTTGGATGGAAATTTCGTTCAACTTCTCTCTTCTTCATGGATGACATTTCATTTGACAACGTCTTCATTGTATCAACTATGGTTGTCAATTGGTTATCTGGGGAAGCTGATGCGAGGGGTGGAACAGGTAGTGCAAGAGGTATAGGAGGTGTGGCTATAGCAGGGACAACCCATGTTTATGGGAGTGTAGGGATATTAGGACCTGAGTCTTGGGAAAGCTCTAGTGCAATTGGCAATAGGGTCTTTGAGGGATATTTCTTAGTGGCAATGAGATCGGCTTCTCCTTTGGCTGCTTCTAGATATATAGCAGGGAAAGTGTTTACATGAGATTGCCTTATAATTATGCTAAGATTTGAATCAAAATCCCTTAGATAGTAGCATATCACTTGGTATTAAATGGGCTTTAGACCCTGGGGCACTCTGTCTCGAGTTCATGTGAATATGATGTTGAAATCCTAGATTTCCTCTTGTGGATGCCTCTCGATGATAGTGAATTGATTCAGTAATGTGAATGGATCTGCATGTATATTGAATTCATCGGCCAAACGGTCTGCAAGTGCTACCCAAGAAGTAATGGATATTTTAGGAAGCACTTTGTACCAATAGAGCATCTTCCCTTTCAAATATATGACCTGCAATCTGACCATTACATCTTCTTGGATAATATTGTAAATGGTTGCTAATGATGAAACATCTAGACAATGTTCCTCTACTGTCTTGCCTGTCCCATCAAAATTTGGCAACACCTTTAGTGCAGTCTGGGAAATTTAATTTTGAGCTCCTAATATCAAATGACCAATTTGGTTCCATACAAGATGGGCTGGGATGGGAGGAGGAGACATGATTGCTAGTGTATTTACAATTACTATAGGGTTGTTTGTAGATGTCCCTATAGTAGGTACTAGAGAACTGTCACTAGTATTATGTGGATTAGATTGTGCAGATAGAACAAGATGTGCTTTCAAGCTTTCGAGGTGTAACTCGAATAACTCGACGGGTTCTTTAGAGTTTCTAGTTCGGGATCTGGTTATCATACGACTTTATAACCAAATATTTTTAGACAAGGTTTTTCTTTCGATCTAAACCCTCTTGAACGAAGTCGCCAAGTGTTTTTTTCTTGAGAATTTTCACAAAAGGCTTTGAAGCAAAACAATAAAACTTTATAAAATACTATGGGATTTTTAGGTCCCACCAGGCGTGCCAAAAATTGTTGGAACAAAATCTGCTTTTGGTTAATAGTGTTGCACCTTAGACTTTGCCAACATTGAAGAGATGGATCTAACTTGGGACTATCTATTTAATATCTAGAGAAGGCCAGTTCCTTTGGATTTTTAGAGAAAAGGGGAACAAGAAAGAAGGAAAATATAGCCAAAGCTAGAAATTTTCTCATGATACAGATTAGACAACAACTAGAAATAAATGCACATATCACTGTCTACAAGCTTTCTTTATACCCTCACATAGAAATCATGAATTCCTAAGTATGATTTAGACATTCATCTAACACATGTAAGCATTCCTTAATATTTAACTCCAGGAACAAGATTCATATATGCACAGTTCAAATTTTAGAATAGATACAATATAAACTTAAAATGAATAGAAGTAAAAAAACTAGATACATACACTTGCACATAGAAAATCAGAAGCTAGAAGGAGGAGTATCTTTATTGCTTGTATTCCAGCAAAATGTGCATACGGTCTGTAAACGTCCAAGAGATGATATTTTTTTTTGTGGGTCTCTCACCCATATATATACCCTAAAAAGTGCATATTTCTACTGTGTACATTTTGATCACCTAATCAATTACAAGCAATTTGTCTGTAGTTTCTAAAAATCTACAAAAGATCATCTACAAATTAGATTTTAGATGAGCTTATCATATTACAATTATTTGGCGAGCCTGCCACATTACAATCATCTAGCCTTTCCCAGGAATCAAAAATTTGGTGCCAGTGCATGTCTCTGTTGCCAAAAATACCTTTTATGCCATTATAGCTGGCATGTCTTGAAATCGTGATATTCTACCTTTGTGAATCTTCTTTCTCTTCCCCCTAGCAAAAATAGAACATGTGAAATCGCTACATTTTTCATCCCTTTTGCTTTGTCTCCTCTTTTAGGTTGCGAAAACGTGACATGTCATGAAATAGCGATGACTTCATCTCTTCAGTTCTATTCTTCATCTTTGACTGTGAAACTGAGACATATCACGAAATCATGACGTTTCTGCTTCTTTGGTTCAACTTGCCGCTTTTGGCTGCAAAAACGTGACATGTCACGAAATCGTGACATTCTTCGTCTCTTTAGTCCCTTTGGATTTTCTTCCGGTGAAAATGAAACATGTCACAAAATTGTGACATTCTCCTTGACTTGGGCTCCTTCATTGGCGGACTTGACGAAAATGTGCAACGTCACGAAATTGTGACTTTTTCCTCTGTTTGGCCTCCTTGTTGTTTTTCGCTATGAAAACCTGACATGTCACAAATTTGTGACACCTTATTTCCTTAGTGTATTTTGCTTTCTTATTGCTCCTTCAAAAGTAGTTTGCTTAAGTCTTCTTCAAAAAGTGCTCAAAAAGTGCTTCAATGATTTTTGGGGTTAGTCATATTTTGACTAACAGGAACCCTTGGGGTCTTTTGGGATGACCGAGCACTTTTAAGCAAACCCTCAGGGCCTTTTGACTAACATGACCAAGCGGTTTTAGGAACCCTTGGGGCCTTTTGGGATGACCGAGCGGTTTTAAGCAAACCCTCAAGACCTTTTTGGATTGACCAAAGGGCTTACAGATGCCTTTGGAGCC
Source organism: Wollemia nobilis (assembly GCA_028583015.1). Lineage (NCBI taxonomy): Eukaryota > Viridiplantae > Streptophyta > Pinopsida > Araucariales > Araucariaceae > Wollemia > Wollemia nobilis. The sequence goes on from JAQPPZ010016831.1 coordinate 5,059,647, forward strand.
TTTTGATATGGTCTCAAGCATAGAACACCTTAATATGGATGATGTTGAGAGGCTCAAGCTCTTCAACACCCTCAAGCAATGTTAGGAGATAGGTACCAGGTCCAATATTCTCAAAGATGATATAAGGACCTAACCAATTTACCGCAAATTTATCTCTTATGTCTAGCGGTAAATTAGAGTTATGTTGGTTCTCTTTCAGCACAAGATCCCCAAATTCAAAGTCTCTCAGGTGGACTTTGTTATTATAAGCTCGTTTTAAACATTCTTGATAAACATAGAGATGCTCAAGAGCATTCATGTAATGTTCATCCAGTAACGTCAGTTGGTCTAGGTGAGCTTGACGCATAATGTCATCATCGATGAACTCTTTCAATGTGATGTGCAATATTGGAATTTCTAAATCTAAGGGTATAATGGCCTCAGCACCATATATTAGTGAAAATAATGTTGCCCCAGTGGGCATCCAAATGCTAGTCTTGTAAGCCCATAATGCAAGGGGTAGCTGGATATACCAATCTTTGTGGTTTGCATGGACCATCTTTTTCAAGATAGCCACCATTGTCTTATTTGTAGCTTTAGCTTGTCCATTTGCTTGTGGATAATATGGAGTTGAAAAACTATGTTTAATGCGATACTTAGACATTAAAGCTCTCACAGTTTTATTCTTAAAAGAATTTCCATTATCCAAAATTATTTTGGATGGAATCACAAAATGACATATGAGATGCTCGAGTATGAACTTTGCTATTTGCATTCATGTTGTTGTTGTTAAGGGTATTACTTCCACCCATTTAGTGAAATACTCAGTAGTCATAATAATGAATGTATGTCTGCCCGATGACGGGAGAGATTTTCTTGATGAGATCTAATCTCCACTGGGAAAATGGCCAAGCTGCCTGAATGGGTTGCTGCGATGGCAAATGCATAAGATTAGCATGATGCTGGAATTTAACATGTTACTTGACATACACATTGCAATTATTCTTCATAGTAGGCCAATAATAACTCATGTGAAGGATGCACTTGATGATGGCCATGTCACTGAAATGACCACCACATGTACTTTCATGAGCTTACAAAATTGCCCAAGATGATTCTTGGGGCTCAAGACAATGAAGAAGAAATCCATCATAACTTTTTCAGTACAAAATGTCTCCTAGTAAGACATATTTTATCGCTTTATGTTTGAATATGTATTTTACAGTACGTGACAATCCTTGAGGGGTTAAACCAAGCTTCAAAAAATCTTGGATTTGTGACAACCAGTTTTGGTAAGCCTCAACTTCGACTACCAAGATTACTTTCTCCCCTTGCGTCTCTACATGTGTGAATGCATACTAGGAAATAACCTTGTGGTGAATGGTAGTACCACTCCCCATGGGACTCTATGAGGTTAATGACCCCTAGGGTGCCTTCTTGAGAAAGTATTCAGCTCTGCAGAACCATTCAACTCTTGGTTCCACATGAATCATGTTGATAGAATCTTTATTGTCAAAAGCTTCACACTGCACTATAGGATGTGAGAGCATTTTGACATGAATAGTGGTAAAATAGGTAGTAGGATTATGAGGGATTAAGGATCCCAAAGATACCATGGTATCTATGAATCTATTTGATGAATGAGGGATTTCGTTGATGTCATACCATTCCAAATTTGCTAAATATGTATCAACAAGATCTTTGTAGGCCTTCAGAATGAGACACCTACATTGAAATAACCCCTTCACTTGATTGACTATGAGAAGGGAATTTCCAAAGATGTTCAACCATTTAATCTTCATGGTGATAGTTGTTTGGATGCCCAGGATTAGGGCTTCGTATTTAGTGTTATTATTGGTTCAAGGAAAATCCAACTTGAATGACAAGGGAATTGGATCTCCTTGAGGCATGAAAAACACTATTCCTACACCACCCCCTTTCTCGCACTTTGAACCATCGAAGAATAGGGTCATATCAACATTGTTTTCTGGTTCTTCAAGTTTGGGAGCATTCGATACGATGAAGACTACATCATCAAGAAGCTCAATGGTAAGAGGCCTGCTATTTAGAAGCAGTGCCTCTACCAACTGATTAGCTATGACTTGTCCCTTAATGGAATTTTGGCTTATGAATTCCAAATATAATTATGTCAATAACATGATCCACTTTGTAGTACGTGTGTTATGATACATCTTGCTCATCATATACTGCAAAGGATTTTATTTTGATATAACATACCTCGTATGACTCAACATGTAATACCATAATTTCTTGGTAGCGAACACCACAACTAAACATAGTTTTTCCATGTATGCATATCCTATCTTGTAGTTCACCAAGGTTTGACTAAGATAATATATGGCTTGCTCTTTTTCTAATGTAATTTTCTTTGCTAGCATGGTTCCCAGTGCAAAGTCAGTCATCGATATATAGTAAGAAAGGTACATTAGGCCTTGGCAAAGATAATACTAGCAGTGTTGCCAAGTATTTCTTAATGTCAGCAAAGGATTTTTGACATTCCTTGTCCCAGTTAAATGGGACCCCCTTCTGTAGCAGCTAATTCATGGGTTAGTATTTATCCAATAATTGTGAAGTGATTCACTTTATGGACACTACTTTTCTCTGTAGGCTTCTTAATTCTCTTATATTCCTCGAGGGAGGTATTTCTATACTATCCCTAACATTTTTTGGATCAACCTCAATTTCTTACTTGGAAATGATGAATCCTAAGAGCTTTCCTAAAGTTATGCCAAATACACACTTCTTAGGATTCAACTTGACATATGCTCTATCACATGGTCAAAAAATTTTCTCAAAACCTTAGCATACTCTACTCGTATGAGTGACTTAGCCAGTAAGTCATCGATATAATCTTCTAAGATCTTATGCATGTAGTCATGAAATATGTATGTCATAGCCCACTGATATGTGGTACCAGCATTTGTGAGACCAAATGGCATAACTTTGTAATAAAATGTTTCCCATGGCATTGTAAATGTGGTTTTATGTTGATCTTTAGGTTTAATCCAAATTTGGTTATAACCAAAAAAACCGTCCATTAAGGAGAGCATCTCATGACTCGTAGTTGAATATATGAGATTATATATGTTTGACAACATAAATGAATCCTTAGGTGTTGCCTTGTTGAGGTCTCTGAAATCCATGTAAATATGGATTCTTCCATTAGGTTTTCATACAGGTACCATGTTTTATACCCATTATGGATATTCAATGGAGATGACAAACTCTACATCCAATAGCTTTTGCAATTTGTCCTTGACCATTAAGATGACTATTGGGTTCATCTTTATAAGCTTTTACCTAACTGACTTCTTAGTGAGATCCAACGAAATGTTATGAGTAACCAATTTTAGATCTAGACCTAACATGTCTTTGTAAGTCCAAGCAAAAAGCTTAGGTCTTTATTTTAGTAGAGGGATGAGGATGTCTCACTCCTCAATAGTTAAGCTTTCTAATTAGTGATATTGTCACTAATATCCACTTCAAAGGTTTTCTCTACTGACATGTGGGATCCCTCCTCAAGCTGGTGAGGCGTAAGAATCAAATTGATATTATCAGCTGGGTTTATGGGTCCTATATCAGAAGCATCCGTAGTGTGATAGACATCATAAGCACAACCTAGCATAAAATGAAATGGCTACAATATTTTTTCATTAGTGAAGAAATATTTAGGCTCAAGGGGTGAATCTGAATGATCCTAATCAATTGCATCTACATTCAGATACAATGGTTTATATGGATCAACTAGGTTGCGAAGTCTAGTGGTCAAATAAATGGAGACAATATTGATGAAATGGAATTGATCTCTATAACCATGTGGATAAACAACTACATCATCGATGTAGTTCACATACCCAAGATCTAGCTTTGGTGGCATGGGTACAATGGGATCCTCTCTATGTTGCATACAAATAACTGGGTCCTCTCTATGCACTAGTTTCCAAATAGGGCCATTCAATTCAAGGAGCTCCATGTAAGTTGGTAGAGGAGCATTAACCAAATGATAAATTTGATCCAAATTTAATCGTCTCTCCCTTAAATAAGGACTAACATGTAGCTTGTGATAGACCTCCTCTATGTCAATGGGCTGATGATGGTGATGTAAATAGTGAGGACCAAGGTAGGCCCTCTCTGTCTCATCTTCATAGTCACTGTCAAAAAACCACAATATTTCATTTACCCCCACTGTAATGGGATGTTTTGGTAAATTTGGAGCCATATAGGCTATCTCCTGATCGTTGTCATAACTGTCTAGTAGAACCAAGTATAGATACCATAAATATGAAGGTCATACATAGATCGACTCAACTTCATCCTCATTTATCATCGAGCGAGGAATCACTGTTATCTCCTAAAATGCAGCTTGGTCCACCTATCTCGAATATGGACTCTACTATGTCTTCTTTGGAATGCTCTTCCAACTCGAGATATATTCCTATAATAGTGTTTTGATCTTGCACGCCTGTGTCATTGGCCTCATTACAATTTTGTTGACCTAGATTGACTCTAGGGTTTAGCTCTAATCCAATCTCCTCAAAGATCCCTTCATGATTTACTTCAGGTGGCTCAATGGTGACAAAGGATACCAATGGGTTATTCCTCTAGAAGCTAGAATATTTCGGATGATAAGGATTAAAATCCACATCATCACCCAATTCTTCCTCATATTATCTATACCTTTGATGATTGAGTCATGGTGGTCACTCTCTTTTTTGGGTAGTAATATGAGTATGAGCATATTCATGCTCCTGGCACAAGTCAACTTGTAAAAAAGGTCATCTATGTGTGCACTCCCTATACTCACTATGAGAGAATAAGCCAACACTAGCTAGCCTATCTTCTTGATCAACTCGCTCCTTTTGGACAAGGATGCGTTCCTCATGCATACACTGCTCATATAGGAACTGTCTAATGAGCCTCTACATATGAATATTTTCATCTTCAAGGTGCTACCTCTCTGTGCAAGCATCCTCCAATTGATCTTGAAGGAGTTGACATCTCTGCTCTAACACCAGTCTGTGAGATCTGTCAATATGATCAATTGTAAGAGGCCTCTGGTGTGTTCAGTTAGTACGAGCGACCTTATGGGTATGGTACCCATAAAACTAATTTTCCATGCTTCTACCCTTGTCTATGAAGATGACATTGGTGTTAGGCTGAGGTCTGTGTTGTATGGCACCATGTGAGGATGGTGCACACAAACCATGTGGGTGTTTGGAGCATTCCCCAGGTTCTCTAGTAGTCCTAATGGTGGTACCGCTACACTCACTCAGGGCACAAGTGGGTGGAGCAGAAGGCTTATATCCTAATTTCTCAAGGATATTATCTAGACCATCTAATTTTTTGGATCACCATGGTTGATGTAGTGGCGTACCATTGACTCCCACCTTTGATACATCGATAGTGATCTTGTAAGGTTCACTATGAGTGGGAGTATGATTAGGCCTATACTCAAAAGTAGACCTATCTACATACCCTTGATGGGCAGATCCTGATCATGTCTACGCTCTGAAGGTGGAGGCCTTGAGCCTCCTATAGACCTAGTGTGCAAGGGTACCAACTTGGTTCCCTAGATGACAAACTCTTCAATCGATCTCATGGATGCACGTGCAATGTGATCTTGGTAATGGCCTCTGAGTGGAATACCTCCATGCTTTGAGGCTTTATTCTTTGTCCTAAGTCTCAAGTAGTGTATGGAAGCTCCTCTATCTAGGGTATGCTCAATGGAGTCCCCTTGTGTCGAATTATCCCCTATCATACTCATCGAACAATGTTCAAGAGGCTCAAGTGTATGAGGGTTCGACACATGTGCATTTGGTGGAGCTTGGTCATTGAAATTAGGCTTACACCCATGTCGAACACTCCATGTATCCACCATGGTGTACCTAAAGGTGGAGGCCTTGAGCCTCCTATAGACCTAGTGTGCAAGGGTACCAACTTGGTTCCCTAGATGACAAACTCTTCAATCGATCTCATGGATGCATGTGCAATGTGATCTTGGTAATGGCCTCTGAGTGGAATACCTCCATGCTTTGAGGCTTTGTTCTCTATCCTAAGTCTCAAGTAGTGTATGGAAGCTCCTCTATCTAGGGTATGCTCGATGGAGTCCCCTTGTGTCGAATTATCCCCTCTCATACTCATCGAACAATGTTCAAGAGGCTCAAGTGTATGAGGGTTCGACACATGTGCATTTGGTGGAGCTTGGTCATTGAAATCAGGCTTACACCCATGTCGAACACTCCATGTATCCACCATGGTGTACCTAATGTCTAGATTTATCTTTTATTATGCAAACAAGGTATATAATTATTATTATCATGATTTAAATTTTATTGTGAGCCCTAAACTGTTTGATGTGTTTTCAATATTTGTTGCATCAATATGGAACTCTCATCATGTTTTTTAAAATCGTTGGATGATAAAATTAGTTAAATTATCTTTCACTGGTATACTCATAGGTCAATAACCTAGACATGAATCTAGGTCATGTAAATCCCCTAAATGTGGCAATGAAAGTCCACACTCGAACAAGGAGCACCAGTCCTACTAGACCCTGAAAAAATTTCATCCAGTCGGTGTTATACCCTCTAAAGAGAAGCACATGCAATTTTTTTGAGCTACAAAAGGATGTCATGTTCAGCTTTGGTCTAGAATAATAGGGTTCGTGGGATTTGGGCCAATGGATGGAAATAACTACCACCGTCTTTGAACCCTACTAGTTGTTGGATATGACTTCCAACTCACTAGCGTTTAACTCTAGAACGTGGTGTGTGTGTGTTATTTTTAACTTGCATAAAAGAAATATGCATAATACATCATTAACCTGACAATTTCCTACATGATATGCAAAAAAATAATGTTTGATATTCAAAAAATGGACACTACGCTATGTGATGTTCAGAGAATGCAACTAGTATGTGTAATTGGCCACTGATTGGGCCTTATGCAAGAAAATATCTAACATACATATGGCCTAGACCATTGGAGACTAGAACGGGCTACAATCAGAGGCATGTTGTTCCTAGCAGTGACTAGAAGAAGCACCAAATATAAAACCTAGAGAACTAATTCATTTCACCATTCTTTTTATCCTTATTCTAGCTAGGTTTCAATTTTTATGTTCTAGAAGAATACAAACATAGAGAACAGACACAAAATATGTCAGAAGGGCCTACCTTAGGTCCTCATATGATTTAGCTTTTTACTCCTACTTTGTGGTTGGTCTACTACTGACCGTGGCTCTGTCGCACGGCTTCCACTATTGCCTGTGCCTATCAACCGCGGGCAAACTTTTTGATCATGGCTGTCAACAGTGGTTAGTACCTGAGATCAAAAAACTTAGAGATCAGTAATCTAAGGCATAAAATGTGGGTGTTCCATCGTGATCACCTTTTGTATGACCAAAAATGCATGCACCTAATATTGCAATTGCTAAAATGAAATAAAATTGGGCATTCATACACAAATTGACAAAGATAAAAGAAAATAAATGAAATGCATATTTTATTCCTCTTTAAATCAATTCATTTTTACAAATCAATCCCTCTTAGGGATACCCTTTTGATACTCAATTACAATATGTCAAATTCCCCTCAAGGGTAAATGCACTTTTCAAGCCTTCAAGGTGACACAAACTGCACTAGGGTGGATATGACCCTCTTCTCCATGATTGGAGGGAATTTAATACTTTATCTCCTTCAATACCTATTCCTTGTGGTCAAGAAACAACAACACATTAAAAGCAAAGATAACCTCTCTTGATGAGGCCCTTTTTAGGAAATTGCACAAAAAAGGGCTATAACATGCATGAAATCAAGAAATTGCATAAAACATGTTAAACCTATGAAAATCTTATAAATATTCCCTAAAACATGTAAATAAAGAACACAACTAGCTATCTAATGGCCTAATTATGTAAAATGAATAATGAAACATGAAAACTAGCCATTAATGTCTTAATTACCATAATGAAAGAAACATTTATTAAAACCCTAAATCTATCGATTAGAGTCTCTAAAAAGATAATTAGACCCATAGTAAGCCTAACCTAACTTATCTAACTATTATGCAAAAAAGAAAACAATGGGATCTTTCACCATTTGCTCACCATGGCTCTGATTAGTGGTCTGCACTGTTCACCATAGCTGACCACCGTGGCGGAGCTCTAAATAGGCTTGCCCTCCAAATCAAGGCCTTATTCTCTAATCCACCTTGCCAAATTGATGGTTAAGTGTTGCCTTAATGTCATCTGATAGGTTGGGTGGTTGATTTGCTTAATTGGGCCTTCATTTGCCCGAATTGATGTTTCTTGGCATGCTAGCTCCTTAGGGCATCCATGGCTTGATTCGTCATGATGCTTGGCAAGTTGTCAATAGCAAAGCTCTCAATTACACTTAGGTGAGTAGTCAATCTGATAGGGCTTCACCACTTGAAATATCCTATGCACTCTATATCTCGATTTCAGTAGCACTTCGTAATCAAAATATTCTATATATTTTACCCTAATTTGAAGGGGTACTTATAGGATTACCCAAGGGCTAGGGGTGGCTTCATGGAGAATCCAAGATCAAGAAAGGGTGGTTAGGATAGTTGGATTGGAAGCCTATGAAATATTTTTCCCTTTAACCACATCCTTCTAGAATCCATGGTTGTTTCAATTTATTTGGGGTCATATGAAGGCCAACTGAACTTCAGTCCTAATTGCAGTTGATAGGCATTGACAAGTCTATTAACTGCAGGTGTCAGTATCGACTAAGACTGATTAGGCCAAGGAGCCTAAATTGAGTGGTAAAAACCACTACTATATCTTGTAATCTATCCAAGATCTTCCATATGGTCTTGTAGCATGTCCCATATGAGTAGTCACCATCAAAATGATGTGTTTTAGGTGTCTACAACTAGAATTTAAATATTATAAATTAATATTTAAATATTTTGGCTTTATTAAAGATTAAATCCTCCTTATTTTTTAATAAAAACCTTTTATTTTGCCCACTATGTTTTTAATAAAAAACATTTTTATTTTTGCCAACCAAGGTTTTAATAAAAACCTTTTATTTATGCCCAACCATGGTTTTAATAAAAATATTTTATTTATGCTTCACATGATATTAAAAATAAATATTATGAAGCTCTTTTGTCATCAACATTTTGTGTTTCTCATTTTGACCTTTTGACATCAATGATAGTTAATTCCTTGACATCAATGACAACCTCATTAACTCAAAATGTCCAACAATCTCCCCTTTTGTCATTAATGGAAACCCAATAACTTTTTACCATTTTCTTGACCTTTTCATTTTGCTCCCCCTGGGAAACTGCTCCCCCTAACTGAATGCTTTATTTCAAACATAGATCTCTCCCCCTTACTCTAATCTCTCCCCCTTTGAAATCAATGGCAAAGGGTCACCTTTGGGGCTCGAGGCTAAGAATGAGTCTCTTAGCTTAGCCCCTCCTCCACCTTTTTTTTATGGGGTTAATTCTAGGATGGGAGTATCTCTACTCCCATCAAGCACTGATCTTGACCTTTGTCCACTTCATTCTCATTTTGATGATTCTTCCTATTCCTATTCCTATTATTACTAACTTTTGGAATTTGTGCTCTACACTATTTTGCTATATTCCCATCATTATTGCAATTCTAGCACTTAACTCTATTATTCCTTGGAGGTACAACCATATTTGGATTTCTTCTAATGGGACCATATATTTTCCTATCATGAACCCTACAGTTCATTGCCTTGTGACCAAACTGATTGCAAGAGTAGCAATACCCTTGAAAAGCTTTCCTGTTCTTGAAGCTTCCATATTCTTGTCTTTTAATTGTCTTGCATTGTGAAGCCTTGTGTCCAAACCTATCACACGAGAAGCAACACCCATTGAAATTGCTTTGTATTAACCTCATTGGTATTTTAGTATCTTGTTGTTGATTCATGTTCCATTAGTTCTTCTTTTGTGCATTGTATTTCTTCTTGTTGAACTTATCATTGTCCTATTATTCCTTAGAAGTCTCACTCTCCCTTTCACTTTCTTCTTCTAAAGTTTCTTCTTCTTTAGAACTTGAAGTTGACTTCTTTCTTGTTTTCTTTGTTTCTGTTCAAAACCAATACTTGTCTTACTTTATGTAGGCTTTTGTGTCTTGATAATCCTATCCAAATATTTTGAGCTTTTTCTAAACCTGTGTAGCTTATCCTTGGAGTCTTTCACTTCCATCCTTAGTGAAGCTACTTCCTATTCTAGTCTCTCACATTCTAGAACCTTGGCTTCTAACTTCTCCTTGAATTTCTTTTCTTTGGCCATTGACTTATTTATATCCTCTATAAGTCTTTCTTTCTCTTCATCACATTCCTAAACTTGAAGCTTAAGTTTGGAGTTTTGCTTTCTTTCCTCCTTTAATCCTTTAAGGGCATGAACAAGTTCACCTTCAAGGTCAACTTCTTCTGATTCTTATTCTTCCTCCATTTCTTTGCTTTTGGAGTCATCTTCACTCTTCTTTGGTTTGTCTTCTATAGGATCACCTCATTCATTTTCTATTTCCATAAGTAGATTCACTTCAGGCCATTCAAGTGCATCTTCGAATTCATCATCACTAAAACTAAAAACACTCCTTGTGCAATTATCTTCAATGTGATCAAAATTTCCACATTTGAAACACTTGAGGATTAATGGGGATCTTTTCTTAACTACTTTCTTTTCTCTTATCATAAATATAACTTCATATTTATCATTATCTGAGAAACTATCATCACTATAACTTGAGTACTTGCATTTTTTGCATAGTAAATCTTCTTCTATTTTTGGAAGACCTTCTTTCCTAGCCTGCTTTGTTCATCCCTGCTTTTCTTTTGGTACTTGTGTCTTTCTGTTTCTCTATTTCTATGTTCCTGTTTCTCTTTCTCATTACTATTTCTAGCTACTTGATAGGCAGTTGCATAGTGACCATACTTTCCATAATTAAAAAATCTAACATATTTTGTACCTTTGAATTTCTTTAGATATTTATTTCTTATACTATAATTTGCTTCCTCATCACTAGATGAATCATCAACTAAATCTAAAACTTTATCCTTTGATTTCTTAATGGCTTTGAAGGTTGCTTTCTTTCGTGGATTTTGTTCCTCTTTTATCCTTATCTCAAAAGCTATGAGAATACCAAGTAAATCACTTCTTGTCAAATGATCACCATATTTTGCTTCTTCTATAGCTAAAATTTTCTCACTAAACCTTTTTGGAAGAGACCTTAGAATCTTGTCACAAACATCAGGTTCATCAATCTCAAGTCCAAGCCCTTGCATACAATGTACAACTTCATCTACACACAGTAAGTAACTACTAACACTTTCATCATCCTTCATTCTGAGTGCTTCAAATTGCCCTTTGAGATTTCATATTTTTGCTCTTTTGACTATCTTATCTCCTTCATATATGTTTTGCAACTTGTCCCAAATTTCCTTTGTTGATTTGCAGTACATAACCTTGAAAAACTTTGGTCTATGCAAACCCTTTAAAATTGCATTCATTGCTTTTGAATTGAAGTGTTGTAGGTGCTTACCATATTTATCTATAGGTGGAGTAGCTGGTGGTGTGTATCCATTATCAACTGCTTCCCAAATTTCATTCCCAAGTGCCATAAAGTGAATCTTCATTCTCATTATCTAGAATACATAATCGCTTCCATCAAACATTGGTGCTCCATGATATGAGGATTCACTATTATAATACATTTTGTGTTCTTGTAAAATTTTCCTTCAAGCTATTAAATTATTTTGAAGGAACCTACTATGATACCAATTGAAGAACATAAACTTATATTGAGATGGGGGGTTGAATAGTATAAGACCACTTTTTACTTTTTCTTTTCAATCAGTATTATACAATGTATCAATAGTAGTATCAACAACAATATCCAAAGCAATGCACAAAACACCATACACAATAGAGACACCAAATTAACGTGGTTCACCCAATGTGAACCACTCCATAGAGAAAATATTTTACTAAAAAATTCTTAATAATTCTCTTGGGAAACCTTTTCTAATTACAATGTTTATGGACATCGATCCAAAGGAGACACCAATCCCCTAATATGGTTCATGGATCTTCTATCCATAGGAGAATTCCTTCTCCTCTGCTCTGGTTGGTGATATTTTAGAAGAGCTGCTACCTCCACTACCCTAGATGATGGATATCTATCCATTTAATACATCGGTCCTCACTGCCTTGGCTAATGGACCTCTATCCATTGGAGATTGTCATCCTCTATACTATATCACCTTCCAAAGATCTACTAAAACTCTGTCACAAATATACACTAAACATAGTCCTTCGGTCTAGCACTAATCTGCTCAACCTCTATCCTATTTTGTACTAAACTTAGTCCTTCGGTCTAGCACAAAATTTCTCAGTCTTTGTCTCTAGTCTGTACTAAACTTAGTCCTTCAGTATAGCACAAAACTACTCAATCTCTATCTTTGGTATGGTATAAATCTATCCTCAGGTCTACACCAGATTATATCCTTGATCTTTGTTCAATATTTATCACAAATCCTGATCAATCACCTTTACAAGATCTATCACAAACCCTAACTCAAGGTTTGATCAAATCAATTAACTCAACTCTTAAGTCTTCTCAAAGAATTGTCTCAAATCTATCAACAATTCCTCTCAAGAACTTGTTCAATCAGCTCTCAATCTCTATCTTTAAATTTGTATTGTAAGCTTCCACAAAAGCTCACACAAATCTACTCACAAATCTGCTCACAAGTCCTCTCAAGAACTTGTTCAATATCTATCCTCAAATCTGTATTTTAAGCTTCCACAAAATCTCACACAATTTTTTTCACAAGTCTTCTCAAAGACTTGCCTCAAATTTGATCAACAAGTACTCACTTGAACTTGTCCAATCTACCCAACAAGTCCTCACTAGAACTTTTCCAATATGCTCAATGAGTCCTCACTAGGACTTGTCCAATCTGCTCAACAAGTCCTCACTAGAAATTGTCCAATCTACTCAACAAGTCCTCACTAGAACTTATCCAATATGCTCAACAAGTCCTCACTAGAACTTATCCAATCTCATAGAAACATATAGAGAATTGTTAGAGACTTAATATAATTATTATTCACAACAATGCTCAATCACATGGAGAATTGTTAAAGACTCAATATGTTTCACACTAGTTCTCAATAACTTTCAATCTCTTTCTTTTATCACAGAAACACATGGAGAATTGTTAGAGACTCAATATGCCTCAAACTAGTTCTCAATCACTTTCAATCTCTTTATTTTATCACAAAAACATATGGAGAATTGTTAGAGACTCAATATGTTTCACATTCATCAACACTCAACCTCTTTCTCAAATCAATTTAGAATGTAGTACAATTTATTTCATGGAGCTTAAACTTTCACTTCAACACATCCACTTTATTGGGCTCAACCAACTATACTCAATCAACCACTTAACAAAATCTAAATACTTCCAACAATGCTTATCACCCAATATCACATAACAATGATACTCATGATCTAGTTCAAGTTCATCACCAAGCTAATTGCTTCAACAACAATGCTAGTCTTGCTTTGAAAACTTCACATAACAATGATACTCATAATATTTTGCAAAACCCTTGTTCAAGTTTTCACTCAATCAATCACTTCAACAACAATGCTAATCAAATAAGGTTTATAGCATTCATCTTCATTTCATAAACTCATCAACTCAGCAAACCAATAGGGAAACTTAACCAAGTCCTTTTCACTCCAATCTTATTTTCAAAAATTCACAATCAATTAACAATTTCACCCATGGAAGAATATACCCATACATTTTTCTTGATGAAGAATGGACTTCAAAACCTATCTCAGTTATGATCACTTTCTATGCCAAGTACAAAGGGTTAGATGACAAGAATTATCACTCTAACACTTTTCACAATTTACCTTAGTCACAAAGATAAATTAAATCCCAAATACACCTTATTGCTCCATATCAACAATAATATTCAACATCATAAAATTAATCAAATCTCTTCAAAATATAACTCAACCTCTACTTATGACTCCCTAATCAATATTACAATTAATTTAAATAACTCACTTTATAACTTAATGCAATAAATTAATTTTCACTTTCCTAAGGTAAAAATAAAATTACCCTAGCAAAAATTAACCTTTCAACACTTAGGTTAATATCAAAAATTACTTACACCTTATCCCTCCAAAAACCTTAGCATATGCAAAATAAAATAAATTCAAAAACTTTATTACCCGCTTTACAATTGGTAGGATTCAAACTTGCACCAAATGCTTCAACAACGCCTTGGTCATGGCTTCCACGTTGTGTGAGCCACATGCTCCCTTGATGCTCTGAAGTGCAATGTGCGCCTTGACCGCCTCACTCTCCTCTAGAGCCTTTGGCTCTTTCTTCAACATGATGCATGCTTCACACTTACACTTCAAAGGCACCTTTCAATCTTGCACAAGCTCTCTTCAATGAATATTGTGAATGCACTTTTTTGAATTCCAAACTTAGGTTTGGCTAAGGTATAAATACCTTATGCCCTTATTCCCATGCACGTCGACGAAGACAAATTCATTGGGGGTCGGCGCTTATGTTTTGACTCTGAAATATTTAATTTATAATTATTTAAATTCACTAGAATTTAAATATTATAAATTAATATTTAAATATTTTGGCTTTATTAAATATTAAAGCCTCCTTAGGTTTTAATAAAAACCTTTTATTTTGCCCACTATGGTTTTTAATAAAAACCTTTTATTTTGGCCAACCAAGGTTTTAATAAAAACCTTTTATTTATGCTTCACATAATATTAAAAATAAATATTATGAAGCTCTTTTGTCATCAACCTTTTGCATTGCTACTTTTGACCTTTTGATATAAATTATAGTTCATTCCTTGACATCAATGACAACTTCATTCCTTGACATCAATGACAACTTCATTCCTTGACATCAATGACAACTTCATTAACTCAAAATGTCCAAAAATCTCCCCCTTTGTCATTGATGGCAACCCAATAACTTTTTACCATTTCCTTAACCTTTTCATTCTGCTCCCCATGGGAAATTTCTCCCCCTAACTGAATGCTTTCTTTCAAACATGGATATCTCCCCCTTACTCTAATATCTCCCCATTTGACATCAATGGCAAAGGTTCACATTAGGGGATTGAGGCTAAGAATGAGTCTCTTAGCTTAACCCCTCATCCACCTCATTTTGAGGGGGTTAATTTTGGTATGGGAGTATCTCTACTCCAATCAAGCACTGATCTTGACCTTTGTATAATTCCTTATCTTTTTGATGATTCTTCCTATTCCTATTCCTATTCTTACTAGATTTTGGAATTTGTGCTCTACACCATTTTGCTATATGCCCATCATGATTGCACTTCTAGCACTTAACTCTATTATTCCTTGGAGGTACAACCATATTTGGATTTCTTCTTATGGGACCATATATTTTCCTGTCATGAACCCTGCAGTTTTTGCCTTATGACAAAATTGATTACAATAGTTGAAATACCCTTGAAAAGATTTCCTGTTCTTGAAGCTTCCATATTCTTGTATTTTAACTATCCTGCATTGTGAAGCCTTGTGTCCAAACCTGTCACACGAGAAGCAACACCCATTGAAATTAGTTTATCTTTTACCTCATTGGTATTTTAGTCTCTTGTTGCTGATTCATGTTCCATATTTTCTTCTTTTATGCATTGTATTTATTCTTGTTGAACTTCTCATTTTCCAATTATTCCTCAGAAGTCTCACTCTCCCTTTCACTTTCTTCTTCTAAAGTTTCTTCTTCTTCAGAACTTGAAGTTGACTTCTTTCCTTGTTTTCTTTGTTTTTGTTCAAAACCAAGACCTGTCTTGCTTTGTGTAGGCTTTTATGTCTTGATAATCCTATCCAAATATTTTGAGCTTTTTCTAAACCTGTGTAGCTTATCCTTGGAGTCTTTCACTTCCATCCTTAGTGAAGCTACTTCATATTCTAGTATCTCACATTCTAGAACCT
This sequence comes from Wollemia nobilis, assembly GCA_028583015.1. Classification (NCBI taxonomy): domain Eukaryota; kingdom Viridiplantae; phylum Streptophyta; class Pinopsida; order Araucariales; family Araucariaceae; genus Wollemia; species Wollemia nobilis. Next base: position 5,075,680 of record JAQPPZ010016831.1, read on the forward strand.
TGGATTCTAACTTCTCCTTGAATTTATTTGCTTTATCCATTGACTTATTTAGATCCTCTATAAGTCTTTCTTTATCTTCATCACATTCCTAAAATTGAAGCTTAAGTTTGGAGTTTTGCTTTCTTTCCTCATTTAATGCTTTAAGGACATAAAAAGTTCACCTTCAAGGTCAACTTCTCTTGATTCTAATTCTTCCTCCATTTCTTTGCTTTTGGAGTCATCTTCATTCTTCTCTGGTTTGTCTTCTATAGGATCACCTCCTTCATTTTCTATTTCCATAAGTAGATTCACTTCAGGCCCTTCAAGTGCATCTTTGAATTCATCATCACTAAAACTAAAAACACTTATTGTGCAATTATCTTCAATGTGACCAAAATTTCCACATCTAAAACACTTGAGGATTACTGGAGATATTTTCTTAATTACTTCTTTTTCTCTTGTCAAAAATAGAAATTCATCTTTATCATTATCTTAGAAACTATCATCACTATCACTTGAGTACTTACTTGATTTTTTTGCATAGTAACTCTTCTTATATCTTTGGAAGAACTTCTTTCCTGGCCTGCTTTGTCCATCCCTACTTTTCTTTTGGTACTTGTGTCTTTCTATTTATCTATTTCTATGTTCATATTTCTATGTTCCTATTTCTCTTCCTCATTACTATTTCCAGCTACTTGACAGTCAATTGCATAGTGACCATACTTTCCATAATTGAAACATCTAATAGATTTCATACCTTTGAATTTCCTTGGATTTTTGTTTTTTCAGCCATAATTTGCTTCTTCATCACTAGATGACTCATCACCTAAATCTAAAACTTTATCCTTTGATTTCTTAATGGCTTTGAAGGTTGCTTTCTTTGATGGCTTTTGTTCCTCTTTTATCCTTATCTCAAAATATGTGATAATATCAAGTAAATCACTTCTTTTCAAATGATCACCATCTTTTGCTTCTTCTATAGCTTAAATTTTCTCACTAAACCTTTTTGGAAGTCACAAACATTAGGTCCATCAATCTCAAGTCCAAGCCCTTACATACAATGTACAACTTCATCTACATGCAGAAAGTAACTACTAATGCTTTCATCATCCTTCATTCTGGGTGCTTCAAATTGCCATTTGAGATTTTGTATTTTTGCTCTTTTGACAATATTATCTCCTTCATATATGTTTTACAACTTGTCCCAAATTTTCTTTGTTGATTTGCAGTACATGACCTTGACAAAATCTGGTCTATGCAAACCCTTCAAAATTGTATTCATTGCTTTTTAATTGAAGTGTTGTAGGTGCTTACCAGCTTTATCTATATGTGGAGTAGCTGGTGGTGTGTATCCATTCTCAACTGCTTCCCAGATTTCATTCCAAAGTGCCATCAAGTGAATCTTCATTCTCATGCTCCATAATACATAATCTCTTTCATCAAAAATTGGTGCTCCATGATCTGAGGATCCACTATTATAACCCATTTTGTGTTCTTGTAAGCTTTTCCTTCAAGTTGTTAAACTCTTACAAAGGTATCTTATTTGATACCAATTGAAGAACATAAGCTTATACTAAGAGGTGGGTGAACAGTATAATACTACTTTTAATTTTTCTTTTTAATCAATATTATGCATTGTATCAATAGCAGTATAAAACACAATATCCAAAGCAATGCATAAAAAACCATACATAATAGAGACACCAATTTAACATGGTTCACCCAATGTGGGCTACTCCATGGATAAAATATTTTACTAAAAATTTCTCAATAATTCTCTTGGGAAACCTTTCCCAATTACAATGTTTATGGACACCGGTCCAAAGGAGACACCAATCCCCTAATATGGTTTGTGGATCTTCTATCCATAGGAGAACTCCTTCTCCTCTACTTTGGCTAGTGATCTTCTAGAAGAGCTATTGCCTCCACTACCCTGGTTGATGGATCTCTATCCACTAAAGACACCCATCCTCACTACCTCGGCTTATGGACTTATATCCATTGGATACTATCATCCTCTATAATATGTCACCTTATAAAGCTCTTCTCAAATAATATCATAAATTTTCACTAAACACAGTCCTTCGATCTAGCACAAATTTGCTCAACCTCTGTCCTTTTATGTAATAAAATCAGTCCTTCAATATAGCACAAAACTACTCAATATCTATCTTTAGTATGTACTAAACTTAGTCCTTTGGTCTAGCACAAAACTACTCAATATATATCTTTGGTCTGGTACAAATCTATCCTCGGGTCTGCACCAAACTCTATCTTCGATTTGTGTTCAAGCTTTATCACAAAGCCTGATCAATCACCTCTGAAATATCTATCCCAAACCCTAATTCAATATTTGAACAAATCAATTAACTGAACTCTCAATTCTTCTCAAATACTTGTCTCAAATATATCAACAAGTCCTCTCAATAACTTGTCCAATCAGCTCTCAATATTTATCTTCAAATTTGTATTATAAGCTTCCATAAAAGATCAAACAAATCTACTCACAAGTCCTCTCAAGAACGTGTTCAATATCTTTCCTCAAATCTGTATTGTAAGCTTCCATAAAATCTCACACAAATATATTCACTCTTCTCAAATAATTACCTTGAATCTACTCAATAAGTCCTCACTTGATCTTTTCCAATATGCTCAACAAGTCCTCACTAGAACTTGCCCAATTTGCTCAATGAGTCCTCACTAGGACTTGTCCAATCTGCTCAACAAGTCCAAAATAGAACTTGTCCAATATTCTCAACAAGTCCTCACTAGAACTTGTCCAATCTACTCAAAAAGTCCTCACTAGAACTTGTCCAATCTCATAGAAACATATAGAGAATTTATAGAGACTCAATATGCTTCTTATTCACAAAAATGCTCAATCACAGAAACATATGGAGAATTGTTAGAGACTCAATATGTTTCACACTAGTTCTCAATCACTTTCAATCTCTTTCTTTTATCATGAAAACATATGGAGAATTTTTAGAGACTCAATATGCTTCACACTAGTTCTCAATAACTTTTAATATATTTATTTTATCACATAAACATATGGATAATTGTTAGAGATATAATATGTTTTACATTCATCAACACTCAATGTATTTCTCAAATCAATTCAAAATGTAGTACAATTTGTTTCATGGAACTTAAACTTTCACTTCAACACATCCACTTGACTGGGCTCAACCAACTATACTCAATCAACCACTTAACAAACTCAAAATACTTCCAACAATGCTTATCACCCAATCTCACATAACAATGATACTCATGATCTAGTTCAATTTCATCACCAAGCTAATTACTTCAATAAAAATGCTAGTATCACTTTGTAAACTTCACATAAAAATGATACTCATAATATTTTCCAAATACCTTATTCAATTTTTCACTCAATCAATCACTTCAACAACAATTCTAATCAAACAAGGTTTATAGCATTCATATCCATTTTAGAAAACTCATCAACTCATCAAACCAATAAGGAAACTTAACCAAGTCCTTTTCACTCCAATCTTGTTTTTAGAAATTCACAATCAATCAACAATTTCACCCATGGAAGAATATGCCCATACCTTTTTCTTGATGAAAAATGGACTTCAAAACCTGTCTCAATTATGATCACTTTCTATGCCAAGTACAAAGGGTTAGATGACAAGAATTATCACTCTAACACTTTTCACAATTTACCTTAGTCACAAAGATATTAAATCCCAAATACACCTTATTGCTCCATATCAACAATAATATTCAACATCATAAATTTAATCAAATCCCTTCAAACTATAACTCAACCTCTACTTATGACTCCCTACTCAATATTGCATTTAATTTAAATAACTCACTTTATAACTTAATGCAATAAATCAATTTCCACTTTCCTAAGGTAAAAATAAAACTACCCTAGCAAAAATTAACCTTTCAACACTTAGGTTAATATCAAAAGTTTACTTACACCTTATCCCTCCCAAAACCTTAGCATATGCAAAATCAAATAAATTCAAAAACTTTATTACCCGTTTCACAATTGGCAGGATCTGAACTTGCACCAAATGCTTCAATGATGCCTTGGTCACAACTTCCATGTCGTGTGAGCCACGTGCTCCCTTGATGCACTAAAGTGCAATGTGCACTTTAACCACCTCGCTCCCCTCTAGAGCCTTTGGCTCTTTCTTCAACATGACGCCTGCTTCACAATTGCACTTTAGAGGCACCTTTTAATTTTGCATGAGCTCTCTTCAACGAATATTGCGGATGCACTTTTTTGAATGCTAAACTTAGGTTTGTCTAAGGTATAAATACCTGATGCCCTTGTTCCCATGCATGTCGATGGAGATAAATTCGTTGGGGCTTAGTACTTATGTTTTGACTATGAAATATTTAATTTATAATTATTTAAATTCACTAGAATTTAAATATTATAAATTAATATTTAAATCTTTTGGCTTTATTAAAGATTAAAGCCTCCTTAGGTTTTAATAAAAACCTTTTATTTTGGCTAACCAGGCTTTTAATAAAAACCTTTTATTTACGCCCAACCATGGTTTTAATAAAAAAATTTTATTTATGCTTCACATAATATTAAAAATAAATATTATGAAGCTCTTTTGTCATCAACCTTTTGCATTGCTCCTTTTGACCTTTTGACATCAATGACAGTTCATTCCTTGACATCAATGATAACTTCATTCCTTGACATCAATGACAACTTCATTAACTCAAAATTTCCAACAATATGAAGTGAGGGGTATGAATATAATGGAATGAAGATAGAGGTATGATGTGAGGGGTATGAAGTGAGAGGTATCAAGATAGGGGTATGAAGTGAGGGATATGAAGTGAAGGGTATGAAGTGAGGGGTATCAAGATAGGGGTATGAAATAAGGGGTATCAAGATAGGGTTATGAAGTGAGGAGTATGAATATAAGGGTATGAAGATAGGGGTATGAAGTGAGGGGTATGATGATAGGGGTATGAAGATAGGGGTATGAAGTAAGGGGTATGAAGATAGGGGTATTATTTTTTTGAAAAATTAGGGTTTGGTAAGTATTCAATTAGATAAGGGTTTGGCATCATAATTAATTAAAGAAGTGGTTTTTGTAAGTATTCATGAAGTTAGGGGTAATTAAACCATAAACCCTAAACCCCAAAACCTAAATCTTAAACCCTTAATTGATTATGAAGATAGGGGTATGAAGTGATGGGTATGAATATAGGGGTATGAAGATAAGGGTATGAAGATAGTGGCATGAATATAGGGGTATGAAGATAGGGGTATGAAGTGAGGAGTATTAAGTGAGGGGTATGAATATAGGGGTATTTTTTTGAAAAATAGGGTTTGGTAAGTATTCAATGAGATAGGGTTTTAGGACCTTAACTAATTAAAGAAATCATTTTTCTAAGTATTCAAGAATTTAGTGTTTGACATTTTGAGATCATTTAGTTGTCATTGATGTCAAGGTAAGAAGTTGTCATTGCTACCAAAAAGTGAACACATAAATTTGTCATTTACACCAAGGAATGCACCATCATCGACGCCAGGAGCAATGCGAGAAGTTGAGGAAAAGATGTCAAAATGTTATTTTTATAAGGGTTTTTGTTAAAACCATGGTGGGAGAATAAAAGGTTTTTATTAAAACCATTGTGATAAAATAAAGGCTTCATTAAAATCATGATGGCAAAATTAAGGGTTTTTATTAAAACCTTGGTGGTGGAATGATTTTTCATCAAATCATTATGAGAAACAAAATTTTCAATTTTACCCGAAGGAGGCTTTAATTTTTATAAAAGCCAAAGGGTTATAAAATTAATTTATAAGATTTAAATTCTTAATTAGAATTTAAATATTTTATAAATTAATAAAGTTCTTATTAAGCACCAACATCATATTTAATTGCACCCATCAACATGCAAGTTGATGAAGGAAAAAGGGTATTTAAAACCTTCCCAAAGAAAACCTTAGCATTCAAATTTAATCTCCAAAATTTGTGGTCATAGCGCAAAAGCTCGTGCAAAGATAGCAACGAAGACATAAAGGAGAGAGCACATCGTTTTCAAGGTACGTGGCAAGAGAGGAGAAGAGCCAAGGGCTCTAAAGACTTGGGGAGAATTCAAAGTGTGAAAGGCGCTTTTACATAGCATGTGGAGCACTTGGCTCACACGACTAGCTAGCCACAACCAAGGTGCTAGCAAGGGAGAGAGCGCAAGATCGAATCCTGCAAATTGCAGAAGGGGACTTTTTGCAAAGGTTTTTATAATTTGATTTTAATTTATGCACATTGTTAAGGTTAAGGAGTAATAAGGTGGTAAATTAAAAATTGATTTAATTTCCTTGCTTTGCTAAGGTTAGGGAGATATAAGGAGAAAGTGGTTATGTTATTTACCTAGGTGGTAAATGAGAGTTTACTAGGGTAAATATTCTTTTTACCTTAGGAAATTAAAATTGATTTGTTATATCAATTTTTGCAATATTGAGAAGTAGAAGGTATCATTTCTGAAAGGGTCATTTGATGAAATTATTATTGTTGAATATTACTATTGAGATGGAGATATAAGGTGTATTATGAAATCGAGTTATCTTTATATTTTTGAAGAGTAACACTTGTTATATAACCCTTGGCACTTGGCAAAGAAGGAGGTGTTGTTTTAAGGCTGTTTTGAAGATATTTCTCCAATCAAATAAAAGGTATGGGCATATTCTTCCATGTGTCAAAGTGATGAATGCTTGTGTATTTCTAAAAATAATATTGGAGGGAAAAGGAATTTTGCTAGGTTTCCTTATTGAGTTGATAATATTTCTAAAAGTGAGATAAATGCTATGAACCTTGTTTGATTAGCATTGTTGTTGAAGTGACTATTTGAGTGGAAACTTGAGTAAAGGTTCTTGAGTATCATTGTTATGTGAAGTTTGCAAAGTGAAGCTAGTATTGTTGTTGAAGCAATTAGCTTGGTGATGAACTTGAACTAGTTTTGGAAAAATATCTTGAGTATCATTGTTATGTGAAATTGTTATATTTTGAGATACTTGAGTAATTGGTTGAGTAAGACTATTCAACTAGATGAATTGAGGTGAAAGTTCAAGTTCCATAAAACAAACTATACTACATTTTGAATTGACTTGAGAAAGATATTGTGAACTATTGTGAAACATATTGAGTCTCTAACAATTCTCCATATGTTTTTGTGATTGAGCATTGTTGATTGTTAGGAAGCATATTGAGTCTCTAAAAATTCTCTTTATGATTCCATGAGATTGTGCAAGTTCTAGTGAGGACTTGTTGAGCAGATTGTGCAAGTTCTAGTGAGGACTTGTTGAGCATATTGTGCAAGTTCTAGTGAGGACTTTTTGAGCATATTGTGCAAGTTCTAGTGAGGACTTGTTGAGTGGATTGGAAAAGTTCTAGATAGGACTTGTGGATAGATTGGTGTGATCTTTGGTAAAATCTTGCAAGGTAGATTTGATACAAGTCTTTGATAATTATTGTGAGCAGAGTTTATTTGAGATTGATCAGGATTTGTTATAAAGCTTGAAGAGAGAGTTTGATACAAACTTGAGGACAGCTTTGTGCCAAATCAAAGATAAATATTGAGCAGATTTGTGCTAGAACAAGAGACTATGTTTAGTGCAGATTTGAGATAGAGTTTGAAGATAAGATTTGAAAGGTGACAAAGTATAAAAGACAATAGTCTCCAGTGGATAGATGTCCATTAGCCGAGGCAGTGAGGATAAGTATCTTCATTAGATAGAGATCCAATAGCTAGGGCAGTGGAGGTAGCAGCTCTTCTAGAAGATCATCAACCAGGGCGAAGGTTATTGGTGTCTCTTGTGGTTTGGTTCCCATGAAATTGATTAGGGGATTGGTGTCTCCTATGAATTAGTGCTCATGAACTAGATTAGGGTATTGGTGTCACCTATGAGTTGGTGCTCACGAAAATTATTAGGGGATTGGTGTCTCCTGTGAATTGGTGCTCATAAACTTGATCAGGGGATTGGTGTCTCCTTTGGATAGGTGTCCATAAAAATTATAATTGAGAAAGGTTTCCCACAAATAATTATTGAGAAAGTTTTGTGAAATATTAGTGTATATATCCTGTGTGATATCTTATGCATTTATTTGAGTATTATTATTTTTGCTATTGATACAATGCATAATTTTAATTGGAAAGAAAATTTAAAAAGTGGTCTTATATTGTTCACCCCCCATATCAATATAAGCTTATGTTCTTCAATTGGTATCAGAGCGAGTTCCTTCGAAAGAGTTTAACAACTTGTAAAGAACACAATATGGATGGTGAAGATAAGTTAGATTATGGAACACCAATGTTTGATGGAATTGACTATGTATTCTGGACCATGAGGATGAATATGTACCTGATGGAACTTGGTAATGAAATTTGGGAAGATTTTGAATATGGGAACACTCCACCAACCACTCCACCTATAGACAAATATGGTAAGCTTCTAAAGCACTAAAATTCAAAAGCAATGAATACAATTATGATGGGTTTGCATAGACTAGAATTTATCAAGGTTATGTACTGCAAAACTACAAAATAAATCTGGGATAATTTGCAAAATATATATGGGGAGATAAGATAGTTAGAAGAGCAAAGATACGAAACCTCAAGGGGAAATTTGAAGAACTCAAAATGAGGGAATATGAAAGTGTTAGAAGTTACTTACAATGTGTGGATGAAGTTGTACATTGCATGCAAGGACTTGGGCTTGAAATTGATGAAGTTGATGTATGTGACAAGATTCTAAGATCTCTTCGATAGTGAGAAAATCTTAGCTATAGAAGAAGCAAAGGATGGTGAAATTTTGAAAATAAGTTATCCACTAGGTATCCTCACAAATTTTGAGATAATAATAAAAGAGGAACAGATTCCACGAAAGAAAGAAGCTTTCAAAGCCACTAATAAGTCAAAGATTAAAATTACAGATTCAAGTGATGAGTCATCCAGCGATGAAGAAGCACACTATGGAAGAAGAAACAAATATTCAATAAAATCCAAAGGTATGAAATCTATTAGATGTTTTGATTTTGAAAAGTATGGACATTATGCATCTAATTTTAGAGAAGGAAAAAATAATAATGGTGAAGAAAAAGAGCATAGGAACAAAGAAACAGAAAGGCACATGTATCTCAATAAAATCAAGGATGGATAGAGCAAGCTAGGAAATAAGTTCTTTCAAAGAAAAAATAAGAGTTACTATGCGGAGAGAGCAAGTAAGTACTCTAGTGATAGTGATAGTGGTTGCTCATATGATGATAGAGATGAAGTTCTATTTCTAGCAAGAGAACAGGAAGTAGTTAAGAAGATATCTCCAATAATTCTCAAATGCTTTAGATGTGGCAATTTTGGTCATATTGAAGATGATTGCACCAAGAGTGGTTTTAGTTTTTGTGATGATGAATTTGAGGATGCACTTGAAGAACCAGAAGTGAATATATTTATGGAAATAGAAAATTATGGAGGTGAACCAGTAGAAGAAAAATTAGAAAATAATGAAGATGACTCTAAAAGCACAAAAATAGAGTAATAATCAGAATCAGGAGAAGTTAATATGATAAGTGAGCTTACATCTGCTCTTGATGCTTTGAGGAAGGAAAGCAAGCAGAATTGAAAACTCACAATCAATTTTTATGAGGAGAAAGGAAGACTTATTGAGGTTTTAAATAAGTTAAAGGCCAAGGTAAAGAAGTTAAAGTAGAAGCTAGAATCTAAGGTTCTAGAATGTGATAAACTAGAACAAGAGGTATCTTCATTAAATATGGAATTCAAAGACTCCAAAGTCAAGCTACAAGGGTTCAAAAATATCTCAAATAATTTGGATAGGTTCATAAAAATACAAAATCCTACTTCAAGCAAGACAGGTCTTGGATTTAAACAGGAACAAAGAAGATGGGAAAAGAAATCAACTTCAAGTTCTAAGAAAGAAGAAACTTTAGAAGGAGAAATTTAAGTAGATATCAATACTTATGAAGAAGAGTTGAACAATGAGAAGTTCAAAAGAAAGTTCTATGCACAAAAGAAGACCAGATGGAATAGGGATCAACAAAAAGAGACTAAGAGACCAATGAGGTCAAGGCAAAGCAATTTCAATGGGTGTTGTTTCTCATGTCATAGATTTGGACACAAGGCTTCACAATGTAGAGTAGTTGAGAGACAGGAATATGGAAGCTTCAAGAACAGGAAATTTTTCAAGGACATTGCTACTCTTGTAATCAGTTTGGTCACAAAGCAATGAACTATAGAGTTCATAATAGAAACAAATATGGTCCTATTAGAAGAGCTCCAAGTACATTTGTACCTCCAAGGAATAACATAGTTAAGTGCTATAAGTGCAATAATGATGGGCATATAGTAAAATGGTGTAGAGAAAAAATTCTAGAAGCTAACAAGAAAAGAAACAGGAACAAGAACAAAAAGAATCACCAAAAGGAGAATGAAGAGGACATAGGTCAAGATCAGTTCTTGATGGGAGTAGTGATACTCCCACCCCAAAATTAACCCCCTTAAAAGGAGGTGGGGGAGGGGCTAATCTAAGAGTCTTATTCTTAGCCCTGAGCCCCAAAGGTGACCCTTTGCCATTGATGTTAAAGGGGGAGAGATTAGAGAAAGGGGAGCAATTTTTTAGGGGGAGAAAAATGAAAAGTCAAGAAATTGGTAAGAGTTGATTAGAAGGTTATTGGGTTGCCATCAATGAAAAAGGGGGAGATTATTGGACATTTTGAGCTCATTTAGTTGCCATTGATGTCAAGGTAAGAAGTTGTCATTGCTACCAAAAAGTGAACACATGAAGTTGTCATTTACACCAAGGAATGCACCATCATCGATGCTAGGAGCAATGCGAGAAGTTGAGGAAAATATGTCAAAATATTATTTTTATAAGGGTTTTTGTTAAAACCATGGTGGCAGAGTAAAATATTTTTATTAAAACCATTGTGATAATATAAAGGCTTCATTAAAATCATGATGGCATAATTAAGGGTTTTTATTAAAACCATGGTGGAGGAATGATTTTTCATCAAATCATTATGAGCAACAAAAGTTTCAATTTTACCCCCAAGGAGGATTTAATTTTTATAAAAGCAAAAGGGTTATAAAATTAATTTATAAGATTTAAATTCTTAATTACAATTTAAATATTTTATAAATTAATAAAGTTCTTATTAAGCGCCGACATCATATTTATTTGTACCCACTGACGTGCAAGTTGATGGAGGAAAAATGGTATTTAAATCCTTCCCAAAGCAAACATTAGCATTCAAATTTAATCTCCGAAAGCTACAGTGATAGCACAAAATCTCATGCAAAGATAGCATCAAAGACATAAATGGGGGAGCACATCATTTTTGAGGCACGTGGCAAGATATGAGAAGAGCCAAGGGCCCTAAGGACTTGGGGAGAAGTAAAAGCATGAAAGGCACTTTTACATAGCACGTGGAGTGCTTGGATCACATGGCTATCTAGACATTACCAAGGCGCTAGCAAGGTAGAGGGCGTAGGATCGAATCCCGCAAATTGTGGAAGGAGACTTTTTGCAAAGGTTTTTATAATTTGATTTTAATTTTTGCACATTGCTAAGGTTAAGGAGTAATAAGGTGGTAAATTAAAATTGATTTAATTTACTTGCTTTGCTAAGGTTAGGGAGATATAAGGGAAAAGTGGTTATATTATTTACCTAGGTGGTAAATGAGAGTTTACTTGGGTAAATATTCTTTTTACCTTAGGAAATTAAATTGATTTGTTATATCAATTTTTGTATTATTGAGAAGTAGAAGGTATCATCTCTAAAAGGGTCATTTGATGAAATTATTATTGTTGAATATTGCTATTGAGATGGAGATATAAGGTGTATTATAAAATTGAATTATCTTTGTATTTTTGAATAGTAACACTTGTTATCCAACCCTTGGCACTTGGAAAATAAGGAGGTGTTGTTTGAAGGCAGTTTTGAAGATCTGTCTCCAATCAAATAAAAGGTATGGGCATATTATTCCATGTGTAAAAGTGATGAATGATTGTGTATTTTTGAAAACAATATTGGAGGGAAAAGGACTTTTGCTAGGTTTCCTTATTGAGTTGATAAGCTTTCTAAAAGTGAGATAAATGCTATGAACCTTGTTTGATTAGCATTTTTGTTGAGGTGACTATTTGAGTGGAAACTTGAGTGAAGGTTCTTGAGTATAATTGTTATGTGAAGTTTACAAAGTGAAGCTAGTATTGTTGTTGAAGCAATTAGCTTGGTGATGAACTTGAACTAGTTTTGGCAAAATATCTTGAGTATCATTGTTATGTGAAATTGAGCATTGTTGGAAATATTTTGAGATACTTGAGTAATTGGTTGAGTAAGACTATTCAACTAGATGAATTGAGGTGAAAGTTCAAGTTCCATAAAATAAACTATACTACATTCTGAATTGACTTGAGAAAGAGATTGTGAATAGTTGTGAAACATATTGAGTCTTTAACAATTCTCCATATGTTTCTGTGATTGAGCATTATTGATTTTTAGGAAGTATATTGAGTCTCTAAAAATTCTCTTTATGATTCCATGAGATTGTGCAAGTTCTAGTGAGGACTTGTTGAGCAGATTTGGGCAAGTTCTAGAGATGAATTTTTGAGCAGATTGTGCAAGTTCTAGTGAGGACTTGTTGAGTAGATTGTGCAAGTTCTAGTGAGGACTTGTTGAGCATATTGTGCAAGTTCTAGTGAGGACTTGTTGAGTGGATTGGACAAGTTCTAGAGAGGACTTGTGGACAGATTGGTGTGAGCTTTGGTAAAATCTTACAAGGTAGATTTGAGATAAGTCTTTGAGAAGGCTTGTGAGCAGAGTTGATTTGAGATTGATCAGGATTTGTGATAAAGCTTGAAGATATATTGAATATAGAGTTTGATATAGACATGAGGATAGCTTTGTGCCAAATTAGATATAGATATTGAGTAGATTTATTCTAGACTGAGATAATTTGTTTAGTGCAAATTTTAGATAGAGTTTGAATATAAGCTTTGGAAGGTAATAGAGTATAGAAGACAATAGTATCCAGTGGATAGAGGTCCATTAGCTAAGGCAATGAGGACAAGTATCTTCATTGGATATATATCCAGTAGCCAGGGTAGTGGAGGTAGCAGCTCTTCTAGAAGATCATCAGCCAGAGCGAAGGGGATTGGTGTCTCCTATGGGTTGGTGCCTATGAACTTGATTAGGGGATTGGTGTCTCCTGTGAGTTGGTTCTCATGAACCATATTAGGGGATTGGTGTCTCCTGTGACTTGGTTCTCATGAAATTGATTAGGGTATTGGTGTCTCCTATGATTTGGTGCTCATGAACTTTATTAGGGAATTGGTGTCTCCTTTGGATAGGTGTCCATAAAAATTGTAATTGGGAAAGGTTTCCCACAAAGAATTATTGAGAAATTTTTGTGAAAGATTGGTGTATCTATCTTGTGTGATATCTTGTGCATTGCTTTGAGTATTGTTATTTCTGCTATTGATACATTGCATAATTCTTATTGGAAAGAAAAGTTAAAAACTGGTCTTATACTGTTCACCCCCCTCTTAGTAGAAGCTTGTGTTCTTCAGTTAGGGGTAATTAAACCATAAATCCTAAACACTAAAACCTAAATTCTTAATTGATTATAAAGATAGGGGTATTATGTTAGGGGTATGAATAGATGGGTACGAAGATAGGGGTATGAATATAAGGGTATGGAGATAGGGGTATGAAGTGATGGGTATGAAGTGAGGGGTATAAAGATAGAAGTATTTTTTTGAAAAATTAGGGTTTGGTAAGTATTTAATTAGATAGGTATTTAGGACCTTATTTGATTAAAGAAGTGGTTTTTGTAATTATTCATGAAGTTAGGGGTAATTATACCCTAAATCCTAAACCCTAAACCCAAATACTAAACCCTAAATCCTTAATTAATTATGAATATAAGGGTATGAAGTGAGGGGTATGAAGATAGGGTTATAAGTGAAGGGTATGAAGATAAGATTATGAAGTGAGGGGATATGAATATAGGGGTATTAAGATAGGGGTATGAAGTGAGGGATATGAAGATAGGGGTATGAATATAGGGGTATGAAGTGAGGGCTATGAAGATAGGGGTATGAAGATAAGGGTATGAAGTGAGGGGTATGGAGTGAGAGGTATGAAGATAGGGGTATGAAGTGAGGTATATGAAGATAAGGGTATGAAGATAGGGGTATGAAGTGAGGTGTATGAATTGAGGGGTATGAAGATACAGGTATGAAGTGGGGGGTATGAAGTTAGGGGTATGAAGTGAGGGGTATGAAGAGAGGGGTATGAAGTGAGAAATATGAAGATAGGGGTATTTTATTTTTCAAAAATTAGGAATATACATGTTTCATCATGCCATATGCAATAAATTTTCATCAAAGATATATGTTTTTATCAAAATATATACCAAAATATTCTTTGTAATTTTTCAAATATACACACATCATATTGAAATATATCAATGTCCAAATTTACATAACTATTAGTCCTCAAAAAATAATGGAACTTGTTCTTTTATAGTTACCACATCCTCCCATGTGGTATTTTTTTAGAGTAGAGATCCCACTGGACTCTACATTGGTTAACAACCCTTTTTCCTTAGTTGCTTGGTTCTAAATACTAGAATATTGATTAGGAAAACCTCAACGAGTAGTGGGTATAATATATAAAAAAGTAAAACATCCAACAAATGTAAGGTATCTGCTACTAACTTCCTAAGGAGGGACACATTGAAGGTAATGTGGATTTTGGATAAATTACATGGTAAGGCTAATTTGTAGGCTAAGGGATTGATTTTGGCAATAATTTTAAATGGTCCTACAAACCTATAACTAAGCCTAGTGGGCTTTATGGAACTCTTAGTAGATTTTATCTTTTAGAAAAATTTCACTATCAATAGAAAATTCTTAGGTTGATCCCTTAAGATCGACAAAGCTCTTTTGATGGTTTGTGGCTTCTTTGAGCCATTAACGTAATTCCTCCATTTCATAGTATCTGATCTGATCATTGCTCAATCCTCCAGATTATATTAAATCAAAATATTTTAACACTTACGCCCTTATAGGTATTTAAAAATATTTATGCCCAAAATGGCAAGAGCACACAACATAACCATTTTTACTTGATTGACCCTCTCAGTATATTCATCAGTCTCTAAATGATAATCAATGTTGGTATTAATGCTAGTTTGTTTCCCTTTGAGGTAGAGTAATTTAGAAATCAACAAAAATTGGTTGATTGAATAGGTTGGACCAGATACATACTCGGTATGCCACCCATATGACCTAATACCAAGCTTTTTTGAAATATCCCTCAAATTGCTAGTAGAAAAAATTATCACTGGCTTTTTTTCTTCCATCCATCCCCATCCTTGCTTTGGTTAGCAACATTTTTTCCTATTTCCTGAGGTGTAGCTCTTCCTAGATAGTTCCTCTTTTCATGCTACCCTTTTTTATTCTAAAATTTTTCTTTATTTCTGTTGTCTTCCTTATAATGATCTCAATCCTTGTATTTATTGTACTAGTATTTTCCTTTTATTGGTTTTGGGTTTCTTCTTTTCTTATAATCGTATTTCTCAAACTTTCGATGATAATATTTCTTATTTTTCTAGCTCAATTTTTTATATCATGCAGAATCAAAAGCCTCTAAAAAATTCTTTGAATTGAACAATCCAACAAGATATCCAATTCTGGTATTCAATCCTAACATAAATTTGTGTGCTTTAAACTCCTCATCGTATTTAGGTGTATACTTCAATAGCTAGAGAAGTCTCTAATATTACTCTATTAATGAAATATTTTCTTGATGAATATTGATGAATTCAACATATTTATCAATATAAAATTGTTGGGTAAGGAATATATCCTTGAATTCCTTCTTAAATACATACCATGTTATATCAAAGCCCTCCTTTTGTTTAATTTTCTTATATGTAGTCCACCAATCTCTAGTAGGGATTGATAAATGTGTTAAAACCCAAGTATTCTTAGCTTCAAAACATAGGGGTTGAATGTCAAAGTATTCATGGGCCTCACTTAACCAATTATTGATCACCTCACCATCACCCTTTTCATCAAATTTAGAAATGTCCAATTTTTTTATTTCTTTCTATAGCTCAACATCGACCTTCCTTCTTGTAGACCCCTTAGGAAAATTGCTTTGTACCCTTTCAAACTCCTTACTCTTAGTTAAATTTTCAATAACCTTTTGTTGTTGGGTGATAATTTCTTGTTGTTGAGTTAGTTGAGTTCTTTTTTTCTCCATATGCTCATTCATATAAGCTCTCTAAATTTCCATTTTTTTCTTTCTACTAATTCAACTGTTATTGCATTAACTGAATCATTTTGGCCATATTATTATTATTTTGTGCAGCCCTTCCTGTTGCAGGTTCTTTCTCTTTTCTCAAAATACATCTAGGTGCTTCAACAACTTGCACAAATTTAGACTCTCTAATGAGTCATCTCAATCCATTTCTCGAAACCTCTACAAGCCCCTCTTGCATAGTAGTATTTTTTCTCTTGGAGTTCCTTACCAATTTTTTTCCTGATAATAAGAGAGCTATGTCAATTCAACAAATCACATGTTTGCAACCTAGGATTTTCACAACCTAGGATTTGATACCAACTGTAACAACCCAAGTCTAACTCTCCTTGTTGTTCAAAACACAAAATCAAAATTTTGACATAAAGAGAAATTAAGGTCATAAATAGACTAATGTTCACCCAACTTGTTATTAGTAAGTAGGCATTTATTACACACTTTGAGTTAGATGACCACTGCAGACGATTACTCGAGTGCTTAAGATTGGTTAAATCCTATAATAAGTGTATCATTTATTGAATCCTACCTTCTCATTCTCGAGTTCTAGGTTCATGGCAAGGGGTTATCCTTCTAGGACCCATAATACCTAGAATGGTGGATACATTAATTTCCCATCCCATAGCATGGATTTTATAGGTTTATTTGACCTATATTTTAGCCTTAGATTTGGCTATTATGACCATGTTAGGGTTAGTGTTAATTTACCAAGTGCTTGATAGTATATCTCCACTCATGATCACAACTAGGGCCCACAAATTCTTTGGCTTCTAGGTCCAAATATCATAGGTCACATTGTAGTTGATGATGAGACATCCCATTCCATCCATTTTTAAACCTTCAAACCTCGAATACCAACTCCCCTAGTCTTAGGTTACTATTGGATATTCTACAACTAAACTATGTACCTAAGAATCCTCATGATACTACTCCATATGATAGCTTGGAATGATGTCCAATTCCATCATTTGTTACTCAGACTAGTAGAAGAGCCTCTCACCCTCTTTATTTTGCTAAGATACAACTATCACCGAATCACAACAACCGCCACCTGTGAGCTATCAGAATTAGGTGGTTACATATTTTTCTCAATGTAGATTTAGTGTTTATATATCATCCTCCTCGACGGTATAGAGAGTCTAAATAAAGGTAGGTACATATTGTAAATTTTTCTTCGATACAATTCAAGATAAATAAAATATACTTAGTTTGCTACCTAAATGTTAACTATCCACTATAAGCATAATTATCCAAAAATTAAATTCAATTGTCCATAACTATTAAATTACTTCCAATATATGTTCATGTGGTACACAAATAGTAAAGGTAATCAAATTGTCATTACATCAATATTTTAGTTTAAAAGATCCTTTCTATTTTAATTGAGTTCACCTCTATGTTGTAAAAATTCTTTGCTATATTCACAAAAAATCAAAATGCTTACATGGTAAACAACCTAAAACAATATCTAAAGCAAAAAGGATAAAAAATAACTTTGTTGATAACTACTCTTATAGAGGTAATCAATCACTATGTTTATATTAAAAGAGTTGTACTAAGATAATAATATTTCCATTATAAATTTGCAAGAACATAAGTGTTTCTTTAAAATGAAAAACTAATCTAAAATATCTTATTATTTTCATTAAAACCCATTCTATTATAATAAACATAAAAACTCCAAATAATAAAAAGAAATCTATATTCTTTAAATATAATTGTTTATAACTCCATAAATTATAATTTCTAAAACAAAGGTTTGAAACCTATTTAAAACCTTTTCATAAAAACTAAAGTTTGACACACGATAGATAATTGTATAAACCTCGCCGAGGTTCTAGATACCTTTGGATGATTTTACCAAGTTTAAATATATATTTTTATAAAGTTCTGAAATGTAAGCTTACAATGTTTTATTTAGATATCCAAAATGTATTTTTTTCCTTTAGTTTTAAAAAGTAAAATGTTCGGTATATTCACTTAATTTGAAAACTTCTTGGTATATGCAAAAATATATTGTCCATATTAAAGATATCATCAAGAAATCATAGATTTATATATTTAGATATAATTAAACAATTGATGTGTTTTATTAATTCAAAACCGGTTCACTGTGTATATTTCAAATATACACACATCATATTGAAATATATCAATGTCCAAATTCATATAAATACATGTCCTCAAAAAAGAATGGAAATTGTTCTTTTATAGTTACCACATCCTCCCATGTGGTATTTTTTAGAGTAGAGATCCCACTGGACTCTACATTGGTCAAAAACCCTTTTTCCTTAGTTGCTTGGTTCTAAATCTTAGAATCTTGACTAGGCAAACCTCAATGAGTAGCGGGTCTAATATCTAAAAAATTAAAACATCCAAAAAATGTGAGGTATATGCTACTAACTTCCTAAGGAGGGACACATTGAAGGTAATGTGAATTTTGGATAAATTACATGGCATGGCTAATTTGTAGGCTATAGGACTGATTTTAGCAATAACTTCAAATGGTCCTACAAACCTATAACTAAGCCTACTGGGATTTATGGAACTCTTAGTAGATTTTATCTTTTAGAAAAATTTCACTATCAATAGCAAATTCTCAGGTTGATCCGTTAAGATCGACATAACTCTTCTGATGGTTTGTGGCTTCTTTGATCCATTGACGTAATTCCTCCATTTTATAATATCTAATTTGATCATTGCTCGATCATCCAGATTATATTAAATCAAAATATTTTAACACTTATGCCCTTATAGGTCTTTAAATAGAGTTATCATAGTTTTGTAGGGCCCAAGGGGGGTCCCGGTTTTAATCCCCCCCCCCCAAAAAAGCTTATTGGGCCCCCAAAAAAAATTTAAATTTTTTTTGGGGGGGGGGGGGAGCCCCCGCGCGTGCGAGCGTCCTGAAACCCCCCGCCCGTCGTCCGTCGCCCCCCCACACCCGCACCCCGGCAGGCGTATAAAAAAAAAAAATAGAGTTATGCCCAACATGGCATGAGTACACAACATAATAATTTTTACTTGATTGACCCTCTCGGTCTATTCATCAGTCTCTGAACGATAATCAGTGTTGGTGTTAATGCTAGCTTGTTTCCCTTTGAGGTAGAGTAATTTAGAAATCAACAAACATTGGTTTATTGAATATGTTGGACCATATACATACTCAATATGCCACCCATATGACCTAATCCCAAGATTTTCCGAATGTCCCTCAAATTGCTAGTAGATAAAATTATCACTGGCCTTTTTTCTTTCATCCATCCCCATCCTTGCTTTGGTTAGCAACATTTTTTCCTATTTCCTGAGGTGTAGCTCTTCCTAGATAGTTCCTCTTTTCATGCTACCCTTTGTTATTCTAAAACTTGTCTTTATTTATGTTGCCTTCCTTGTAATGATCTCAATCCTTGTATTTATTGTATTGGTCTTTTCCCTTTATTGGTTTTGGGTTTCTTATTTTCTTATAATCATCTTTCTCAAACTTTTGATGATAAGATTTCTTATTTTTCTAGCTCAATTTTTCATATCATGCATAATCAAAAGCCTCTGAAAAATTCTTTGAATTAAACAAACCAACAAGAGATCCAATTATGGTATTCAATCCTAACATAAATTTGTGTGCTTTAAACTCCTCATCGTATTTAGGTGTATACTTCAATAGCTAGACAAATATCTAATAGTACTCTATTACTAACATATTTTCTTGATGAAGACTAGTGAACTCAACATATTTCTCAATATAAAATTGTTGGGTAAGGAATATATCCATGAATTCCTTCTCAAATGCATACCATGTTATATCAAAGGTCTCCTTTTGTTTACTTTTATTATATGTAGTCCACCAATATTTGGTAGGACTTGATAAATGTCTTACAACCCAAGTAGTCTTATCTTCAGAACATAGGGGTTGAATGGTGAAGTATCCCTCGGCCTCACTTAACAAATTATTGATCACCTCACCATCACCCTTTTCATCAAATTTAGAAATGTCCAATTTTTTGGTTTCTTTCTATAGCTCAACATTGACCTTCCTTCTTGTAGAACCCTTAGGAAAATCGCTTTGTACCCTTTCATACTCCTTACTCTTAGTTAAATTTTCAATCAACTTTTGTTGTTGGGTGATAATTTCTTGTTGTTGAGTTAGTTGAGCTCTTTGTTTCTCCATTTTCTCATTCATCTAACCTCTCTAAATTTCCATTTTTTCTTTCTACTGATTCAACTGTTCTTGCATTAGCTAAATCATTTTGTCCATATTATTGTTATTTTATGGAGCCCTTCCTTTTGCAGGTTCTTTCTATTTTCTCAAAATACATCTAGGTGCTTCAACAACTTGCACAAATTCAGACTCTCTAATGAGTCATCTCAATCCCTTTCTTGAAACCTCTGCAAGCCCCTCTTGCAGAGTAGTATTTGTTCTCTTGGAGGTCCCTACCATTTTTTTTACTGATAATAAGAGAGCTATGTCAATTCAACAAATCACATGTTTGCAACCTAGGATTTTCACAACCTAGGCTCTGATACCAACTGTATCAACCCAAGTCTAACTCTCCTTGTTGTTCAAAACACAAAATCAAAATTTTGACATAAAGAGAAATTAAGGTCATAAATAGACTGATGTTCACCCAACTTGTTATTAGTATGTAGGCATATATTACACACTTCAAGTTAGATGACCACTACAAAAGATAACTCAAGTGCTTGAGATTAGTTAAATCCTGCAATAAGTGTATCATTTATTGAATCCTACCTTCTCATTCTCGAGTTCTAGGTTCACAGCAAGTGGTTATCCTTCTAGGACCCATAATATATAGAATGGTGGATACGTTAATTTACAATCCCATAGCACAAATTTTATAGGTTTATTTGACCTATATTTTAGCCTTGGATTTGGTTATTATGACCATGTTAGGGTTAGCATTAATATACCAAGTGCCTAATAGAAGATCTCCACTCATGATCACAACCAGGGCCCACCAATTCTCTGGCTTCTAGGTCCATATATCATAGGTCACATTGTAGTTGATGATGAGAC
The DNA here is from genome assembly GCA_028583015.1 of Wollemia nobilis. NCBI lineage: Eukaryota > Viridiplantae > Streptophyta > Pinopsida > Araucariales > Araucariaceae > Wollemia > Wollemia nobilis. The sequence continues at coordinate 5,097,042 of JAQPPZ010016831.1, forward strand.
ATCCCATTCCATCCATTTTTAAACCTTCAAACCTCGAAGACCAACTCCCCTAGTCTTAGGTTACTATTGGCTATTCTACAACTAAATTATGTACGTAAGAATCCTCATGATACTACTCCATATGATAGCTTGGAACGACGTCCCATTCCATCATTCGTTACTCAGACTAACAGAAGAGCCTCTCACCCTATATAGTTTGCTAAGATACAACTATCATCGAATCACAACTACCACCTGTGAGCTATCGAAATTAGGTGGTTACACATTTTTCTCAATGTAGATTTAGTGTTTATATATCATCCTCCTCGATGGTATAGAGAGTCTAAATAAAGGTAGGTACATATTGTAACTTTTCCTTCGATACAATTCAAGATAAATAAAATATACTTAGTTTGCTACCTAAATGTTAACTATCCACTATAAGCATAATTATCCAAAAATTAAGGTCAGTTGTCCACAACTATTAAATCACTTCCAATATGTTCATGTGGTATAAAAATATTAAAGGTAATCAAATTGTCATTACATCAATATTTTAGTTTAAAATATCCTTTCTATTTTAATTGAGTTCACCTCTATGTTGTAAAAATTCTTTGCTAGATTCACAAAAAATCAAAATGCTTACATGGTAAACAACCTAAAACAATATCTAAAGCAAAAAGGATAAAAAATAAATTTGTTGATAACTACTCTTATAGACGGAATCAATCACTCTGTTTATATTAAAAGATTTGTACTAAGATAATAATATTTCCATTATAAATTTGCAAGAACATAAGTGTTTCTTTAAAATGAAAAACTAATCTAAAATCTCTTATTATTTTCATTAAAACCCATTCTATTATAATAAACCTAAAAACTCCAAATAATAAAAAGAAATCTATATTCTTTAAATATAATTTTTTATAACTCCATAAATTATAATTTCTAAAACAAAGGTTTGAAACCTATTTAAAACCTTTTCATAAAAACTAAAGTTTGACACACGATAGATAATTGTATAAACCTTTCCGAGGTTCTAGATACCTTCAGATGATTTTACCAAGTTTAAATATATATTTTTAGAAAGTGCTAAAATGTAAGATTACAATGTTTTATTTAGATATTCAAAATGTATTTGTTTCCTTTACTTTTAAAAAGGAAAATGTTCACTATATTCACTTAATCTGAAAACTTCTTAGTATATGCAAAAAGAGATTGTCCATCTTAAAGATATCATCAAGAAATCATAGATTTTGATATTTGGATATAATTCAACAATTGATGAGTTTTATTAATTCAAAACCGGTTCACTGTGTAGATTTCAAATATACACACATCATATTGAAATATATCAATGTCCAAATTCATATAAATATTAGTCCTCAAAAAATAATGGAAATTGTTCTTTTATAGTTACCACATCCTCCCATGTGGTATTTTTTTTAGAGTAGATATCCCACTGGACTCTACATTGGTCAACAACCATTTTTCCTTAGCTGTTTGGTTCTAAATCCTAGAATCTTGACTAGGCGAACCTCAATGAGTAGCAGGTATGATATCTAAAAATGTAAAACATCCAACAAATGTGAGGTATCTACTACTAACTTCCTACGGAGGGACACATTGAAGGTAATGTGGATTTTGGACAAATTACATGGCAAGGCTAATTTGTAGTCTACAAGACTGATTTTAGCAATAACTTCAAATGGTCCTACAAACATATAACTAAGCCTAGTGGGCTTTATGGAACTCTCAGTATATTTTATCTTTTAGAAAAAATTCACTATCAATAGCAAATTATTAGGTTGATCCCTTAAGATTGACATAGCTCTTTTGATGGTCTGTGGCTTCTTTGAGCCATTGACGTAATTCCTCCATTTCATAGTATTTGATTCGATCATTGCTTGATCACCCAAATTATATTAAATAAAAAGAGTTTAACACCTACGCCCTTATAGATCTTTAAATAGAGTTATGCCCAACATGGCATGAGTACACAACATAAAAATTTTTACTTGATTGACCCTCCTGGTCTATTCATCAGTCTTTGAACAATAATCAGTGTTGGTGTTAATGCTAGATTGTTTCCCTTTGAGGTAGAGTAATTTAGAAATCAAAAAACATTGGTTTATTGAATAGGTTGGACCAGATACATACTCGGTATGCCACACATATGACCTAATCCCAAGATTTTTTGAATTTCCCTCAAATTGCTAGTAGATAAAATTATCACTGGCAATTTTTCTTCCATCCATCCCCATCCTTGCTTTGGTTAGCAATATTTTTTCCTATTTCTTGAGGTGTAGCTCTTCCTAGATAGTTCCTCTTTTCATGCTACCCTTTGTTATTCTAAAAATTTTCTTTATTTCTATTGTCTTCCTTGTAATGATCTCAATCCTTGTATTTCTTGTACTGGTCTTTTCCCTTTATTGGTTTTGGGTTTCTTCATTTCTTATAATCGTCTTTCTCAAACTTCTGATGATAATATTTCTTATTTTTTTGGCTCAATTTTTCATATCATGCAAAATCAAAAGCCTCTGACAAATTATTTTAATTGAACAATCCAACAAGAGATTCAATTCTGGTATTCAATCCTAACATAAATTTGTGTGCTTTAAACTCCTCATCGTATTTAGGTGTATACTTCAATAGCTAGAAAAATATCTAATAGTACTCTATTACTGACATATTTTCTTGATGAATATTGGTGAATTCAACATATTTCTCAATATAAAATTATTGGGTAAGGAATATATCCCTGAATTCCTTCTCAAATACATCCCATGTTATATCAAAGGCCTCCTTTTGGTTAATTTTCTTATATGTAGTCCACCAATCTCTGGTAGGACTTGATAAATGTGCTACAACCCAAGTAGTCTTAGCTTCAAAACATAGGGGTTGAATGACAAAGTATCCCTCGACCTCACTTAACCAATTATCGATCACCTCACCATCACCCTTTTCATCAAATTTAGAAATGTCCAATTTTTTTATTTCTTTCTATAACTCAACATCAACCTTCCTTCTTGTAGACCCCTTAGGAAAATCACTTTGTGTAACCACCAAAAAGGGTCACACCTAATGGCGTCCTATTGCAATAATTGATAAACAAAATATAAGATGCATACAAGAACAAGAAATTGACAATGAAAGGATCAATAAAAGACACTTTATTCCATTATATTTCAATGCCAAGCTTGAATTACAAGTACATCCCTCTTAGGGATAATCATCTTGATACAATTGTTACAATAGGAGGTGTTTTGTTCCCCTCTCAAGGGTATGTGTGATTTCAAATTTCCCTTTGGGATGGCACGAACTGCTCTAGTACAGAATAGACCCTCTTCTTCATGTTGAGCAAGGAATTGAATGATTTAGCTCCTTTAAAACATGTTTCCTATGATCAAGAAACAACACAAGAATATCAAAAGCATAGGAAGCCTCTCATGATGAGGCCCTTTAAAGATAAATAGCATAAAAATAACATGATGACATGAATACAATAAAATGCATAAACTATACTAAACATGTGCAAATATTATCAAGATTGATGGAAATATGTGAAAAAGAAATACAACTATCAATCTATGACATCAATTACTAGAAATGAAGCATTATAACATGAAATGAAACCATTAATATCTAAAATACCATAATGGAAGAAAGTTAATAAAAACATTAATTACATCAGTTACAAGTTTATAAATTCCTATCTAAACCATTAAAATACTAAATGTAATCTAATTAAGCATATTGGAAGTGAAATAGTAAGGAGAAGTCACCTCTGTTGCAAATTGTGGCTCTGATTAGCGGTCTACACTGTAAACCGTGACTAAAATCCATGGTGAGCAACCAAGTGGTTTGTCCTCTAAATTCAAGGGTTGTGGGCTTAACCTCCTTGTCCAATTGATGTTAAAGGGTCACCTTTAGTATCCTCTAATGGGTTTGGCGGTTGAATCATTGAATTGGGCCTCCGTATGCCCAAATTAGTGTTTCTTGGCTCTCTAGCTCCTTAGGGCATCCATGGCATGATTTTCATGATGGTTGATGAATTATAAAAGGGATTGGAAAAAAATCTCTCTCAATACTCTCAAGTGAGTGTACAATTTGATAGGACTTCGTTGCTTAAGTGTGTTATCTCATCTCTCTCTTTTGCCCTATTTTTGAGGGGTACTTATAGGATTACCCAAGGGCTAGGGGTGGCTTCATGGAAAATCCAAGATCAAGAAGGGGTGGTTAGGACATTTGGATTGGAAGCTTCCATCCTTTAACCACCTTCTTCTAGAACAAATGGTCGTTCAAATCGATTTGGCTTGGATGAAGGCCAACTGAACTTTAGTCAAGACCGTAGGTTACAGCTACGGTCCAGACTGTAAACCATAGGTGTCAGTCATGGTTCATACTGTAGACTGTAGGTTTGGGCTATGATTTAGAATTATTAAGCCAAGGAGCCCAAATTGAGTGGTTCAAACCACTGCTCTATCTTGGAGTCTATCCAAGATCTTCCATATGGTTTTGTAGCATGTCCATATGAGTAGTCGTCATTGACATGACGCATTTTAGGTGTCTACAAATCCCATTTTGAGATGCATTATGAGATTGAACAATGCATGAGAAAAAATAGACCTCCTAAAATGATGTTGAAGGTTCTATGATGATCATTAGTCAGACCAATATTAGATACCTCTTGTCCAACAAAAGGATGTGCATCCTAGAATCATTGCTTCCAACTCTTTGGAGGCTTAAACTTGAAAGAGTTTGCACTCGTCATTAAACATTTGAGTAGTTGTGGTGCTACAGTAGGAGTTAGGCCTATATAATAGAAATTATGATAGGTACAAACTAATTATCATAATTGTTATTTACCCCAAGGAAAGGGGTAAGCTTATGATAGCTTTTGACAATGATTCACAAGGATGAATGCAATTTTGACAAGATCAAGGGATCTACGATCTTTGGGATATTCTATTGATTTTTATTATGATTTGATATTATGACTACCCCCTCAAGCAATGAGTCAATGAGGGTAATGACAATGTATGAAGTGACGAGGTCGCTTGACCACAATGAATAATCTGAACAAATTTGGATTTGAGCATTTAATTACTTGGCTAAGCCTAGTTTAGCTTATGATATCAACTGTTAATAGTAATTGCACACTCCTATCCCATGGATTAGTTGGGCTACAATAGCCATCTTAGGGAATCTAAATGATACAAATCCAATTAGATTTGTGTTGAATCAAGTTATCGATGATTTGCTTAAAATATGTCATAGAGGAAATGACATGCAATGCCTCATTCTCGTGGAGCAGTTCGGCATCAAAGACCTTCTTAGGGATTGAAAAGAAGCATATCAGATCAACGATGACAATTTTTGCCCCAAATTTCCTTATGGTAATTTACTCATCTTGTCGGATTGCATGGATCGCAAGTCACTGCAACTGCCAAGTGAATAGGGTAAAGTACTGAATACAAGGCACATTTGATTTTTTTAATTTTTATTTGTGGAAAACATCCCAAAAGGGATGCCACTTTTGGGTAAGACCCAAGGAGGCATGGGTATCCATTCCACCAAAAATGCCTAGGACTCGGACCTGGCCTACCACCTTTGACACACTCAAGGAGCAAAAAAACACACAAACCCAATTAAAAATAAGTAGATAACAACAAAAATAATAAAATAAAATAAATTACATGCTCCTTGAGTGTGTCAAAAACAAAAGCACAACCAAACACACACAATAAGATAAAATAAACCATAACACAAACCACATAGAAAAACACAAGAAACACATAACAAAACACGAACAAGACAAAAACAACAGAACACTACAAAGACATAACCCAAAAAAAAAACAAGAAAAATAAACACAACCAAAACCTAAAAAGTTAAAAAATAAAACAAAAATAAAAATAAAAAACAACCAACAACAGACAATAAAAAAAACAAAAAATATAGAAAACACTCACCCATAAAAACACAAAATAACACAAACAAAGAGAAACCCAAGAACAAGAACGAAAAAAAACACAAGAACAATAACGAAAAAAAACACAAGAACAATAACAAAAAACATAAAATAAAAAAAAAAAACTACAAAAACACAAGAACAACAAAAAACAACACAAAGAACACAAAAACAAAACAAAATAAAAAAACCCACCCACCTTAAAAAACTAAAAAAAAAAACAAAAAGGAAAAAAGAAATAAAAAATGAACAAAACAAATACCTATCTAGACCAGAAGACTATTAAGGCAAGAATCAACAGAGGAAACAAAATAAAGAATAGAATGAGCTAGGGAACTAAAAAAAAATTGAATGAACCAAAGAGAAGCAAAAAAAAAAACAAGAAGAAACTAGGTACCTTCAGAACTGGAGCCATCCAAAGAAATGATAAAAAGAAGAGCTTCCCTAATTTGAGAAGCCCACCATATAGGAGGGTGGCCATAACAAGTAAGATCACCTTTGTCCAAAGCCAAATTAGCTAAAGAATCAACACTCTTGTTTTGATCTCTGACCACATGATTGTAATCAACTTTCAAAAATCCCATCTGGATTAACTGAATCTTCTCAATAATTCTTTTTATTCTCCAATCCACCTTATGATTCTTAGAAGGATTCTTCAAGAGATTAATCATAAGTTGAGAGTCAGACTCAACTATCACCTTTTCCCATCCAACCTTAGTAGCCTCCTGAAGACCTCTGAGGATACCATACCCCTTAGTAAGGTTATTGGAAATAATACCCAAATTCTCAGCAAAAGTAAAAACCAGGGAGCCATTTGAAAGTCTACCAATTCCTCCCACACTGGCTTTTCCAGGGTTCCCTCTAGAGGCTCCATCAGTATTGATTTTTCCAAAATCCTTAGGAGGAGGTTGCCAATTTCTATTCCTATCCAATTTACTAATACTCACATTCCATTTAAGATGGTTGCCCTTAGAAGGTTTAATATTCAATATTTCCATCACTTGATCCCATATTTGGTGGGAGTTTTGGGGGTGATTAAGGAGATGATGGACTGATTCAACTAAGTTGGCTATGGTCTTTTGCCAAATATAGTGAATATCCTTACTATCTTGATTAAAAATTCGGATGTTCCTTTCATTCCAAATATTCCAAAGAAGAATGGTAGAACCCATCCAAACTAATTGCCTAATAAAATGATCAACACCCTCTTGATTAGGCCAATCCCTCCAAAGTCTGTTCAAAAGTAAAAAAATTGGACCACTCGTAAGCCAAGTAAAGTGGACATTCTCCTCCACAGCTCAGAGGCTAAAGTACACTCAATAAAAATATGGTTGATATTTTCTACATTCTCTTCACACATTTCACATCTAAAAGGGCCATGAAAACCACGCTTCATAAGTTACTCACCAATAAGCACCCTACGATGCAATAAAATCCAATTAAAGAACCTCACCTTAGGCAGAGCTTTTGAGCCCACAATTGAGAAAATATGTCAGAAGAATGGTTGGGATTATTATGGCATAAGGTCAAATAACCTTGAGCAACTGAATACTCACCCTTAGTAGTGTTGTTCCATCCAAAATAATATTTTTCATGGGACCAAGAGAGGGATCTCATATGAAGGATGCCTTGGATATCTTGTCTTTGTCTTTCTGGGATTTGAATAGGCTAGTCCTCAATAGGGATCCAATATCTACCAACCTTTGAATTACCAGTATGGTACCAACAATAATTAGCCACCTTTATCCAATTAGCTCGATGAAGCTCCTCCATCCAAGGCCTCCAATCGGGAAATTGAGTTATCAAAGGCTTGTGACCATCCCAAGAATCTATCCAAAAATTTGCATGTTGACCATTATGAATGATCCAAAATTATTTTTTCTTTATCAAATCCTCCCCAGTCTTAAGAACTGCTAAAATGGGAGAACCTTTGGTAGGAATTTGATAGCGAACAAGGTCTTCAGGACTTTTGTTCTCAACATATTTAGCACGGAGATTATTGGCCCAAAGAGCATTGGGATTATGCAACATCCTCCAATATAATTTAGCAGCTAAAGCTTTGTTGTTATTAATTGAAGATCGTAAACCTAACCCCCATTCACTCTTAGGAAGACATAAAGTATCCCATTTCACCAAGGCCCATTTTATTTTCTCCTTAGTACCACTCCAAAGGAAACGATGACTGATTTGATCCAATTCTCGAAGAACAGCCTTTGGAATATTCAAAATGAAAGAAACATAAATAGGAATAGCTTGAAGGACTGATTTTACCAAGGTGATTCTACCCCCATAAGAAATCCACTTGTTGGTCCACTTTCCAATTTTCTTCTTGACTTTGTCCAACAACCAATTCCAATCTTTATTTTTTTGCCTTTGAATATTTATGGGAATACCTAAATAAGTGATTGGAAGAGAGGTCTTCTTATATCTTAGATTATCCAAGACCATGGATTCCTGTCTAGTAGAGCAGTGAAAGAAAATAACTTTAGATTTGTCTTCATTGATCAACTACCTAGTAGCCTTAGAAAAATAGCTAATGATTTGCTTAATATTAGAAGCTTCCTTAAGCTGTAGCTTTACCTAAAATAGTAGAGTCATCCACAAATTGAAGATGAGAGATAGGTCTAGCTCCATGAGCAATGGTAACTCCCTCAAGGGTTTTGTTTTCCCTCTTTTTGGTTATAGTCCTACCCAAGCATTCAACAAGAATGATGAATAAATAAGGGGATAGCGGGTCACCTTGCCTAATACCTCTAGAAGCTGGGAAAGACTGAGAAGGCCTGCCATTGATAAGAACTAAATAGGAAACTAAAGAGATACATCCCATAATCCAATCCATCCAATCCTTAGAGAAACCAAATTGCCTCAAAACTTTGATAAGGAAGTGCCAATCCACTCTATCATAAGCTTTGGATAAGTCTAACCGAATGAACATGGAAGGAGAATTTTGCATATCCATGGAATGGATGGCTTCCTAAGCAAGAACTATCTCATCTACTATTTGACATCCTTCCACATAACCCCCTTGCTCTGGGGAAATAATCTTATGCAAAAGAGGCTTCAACCTTTTTGCCATGATTTTAGTAATGATTTTGAGAAGAACATTACATAAAGCAATAGGTCTAAAAGCTGAGATATGATCAACCTCTTGAGCTTTTGGAACAAGAGTAATATAAGTTTTATTGATAACCTTAAAAATTTCTTTGGCTTTCCTGGATTCTTCCACCACCTCTAATAAATCAACATGAAGGATATCCTATAACTCTTGGTAGAACTCAATAGGAAAACCATCAGGACTTGGGGTTTTCCCTTTTTGCATTTTAAAAACTACTTGTTGAAGCTCATTGATAGTAACAGGAGTAGTTAAAATAGAGTTCTCCTCAAAAGTGATAAGATAAGGGATTGCTTGAAGAACATTATATTGTGAAGCTGAGTCAAGGGGAGTAGCAGCAAAAAGATTGGAAAAGTAATAAACAACAATAGAGTTCATGCCATCCCAAGTATAAACAACATCTCCAGAATCTGATTTTAAGGAAGAAATAAAGTTGTGAGATCTTCGAGCTACAAGATATTTATGGAAAAATTTGCGTTTCGATCTCCTTTGAGCCATTGAATTCTAGATTTTTGCTTCCATAAGATTTCTTCTCTTTTTTCCCATTCCTCTAACTGAGTTGTGAGTTTAATTTCATCTGCACTTCTCTTCTCCGTGAGGCCATCTAAACGGATTTTCTTATTCAAATTTTCAAGATGAGCAATAACTTCATGTTTTTTTTATGAACATCCCCAAACTCTTCCCAGTTCCAAGTCTTGATTTTGGATTTAATGTATTGCAGTCTTTTGACAAAACAGAACATCTTAGTCCCATGCCTAGGTTTAACTTCCTTCCACCATTGTTGCACATGAGGTCTGAAGGAAATGTCTTTAAGCCACATTAATTGAAAACGAAAAGGAGAGAAAATCACATTGGTTTTCCACATTTCCACCATGACTGGCCAATGATCCGAACCGGTATTATTAAGAGTCTTCACTTTAGGAATGTGACCATGGATTAAGAAATTTTTAGAGAGCAAAAACCTATCCAATCTCTCCATTATACAAGCTAAGCCTTGCCTTCTATTAGACCAAGTCATAAGGCCATTATCTGGTTGGATATCCACAAGATGGAGGTTTGCAATATATTCGCTCATGAGGTCAGTGATTTTATCCAAATTTCTATTTCCCCTAATTTTCTCATCCAGAGAGAGGATGGTATTGAAATCTCCTCCGATCAAGATCCAAGCTTTAGGAAAATGAGAGATAATATGAGTAATATCCTTCCACTGTCTTCTTTTTTCATCCAAAGAAGTCGGAGCATAAATAGTAATGCAAAGCATAATCTGGTTGGAATGTCTACTTTGAATAGCTATAGCCAAAAAACCCCAACTGCCAACCATATGGTGAATAACTACCTCTTTTGGATCCCAAATACAAGCAATGCCACCCGAAGTCCCTTGGGAACTGAGGGAAACCACTTTTCTAGCTGGCCAAATTTTACTAGCAATTAAGTCGATATCCTCCATTGACATCTTAGTTTCTTGAAGGAAAACAAGATGTGGATGATTTACCTGAATCATTCTTCTAATTTCATTTTGTTTTGAAAGACTCCCTTTGAATCCTCTAATATTCCAAGTGATGATCTTCATTAATACCAGGGCTAAAAAAGTTGGGAAGGGCATTAATATTACCTTCCTCTACAAGCTTTTCACCTTCTTTTACCATATGATATTGATTGGTCTTGCAACCTACTTTTTGATTAGAATCCATCTTCAATTTTTTTCCTTGTTTCTTGACTTATTCCAATTTGATTTGTTTGTTAATTTTGATTTATTGATCGATCTTGGTGCTTTGAACATCACCAAATTTGCAATATTAATTGCTCCTTTTGAAATGTGATCCATTAGAAGTCATTAATTTGTCATTCTAAACCTTCCCACAGTGGGTTTTGAGTGCATTTAATGTTGGTTAAAAATCGCGGCTAGGGTCTACGATTGAAAATTTCCAATTTGGGAACCGCAGGTTGGGGATGCGGTCCATCGAAATTTGGGGAAACTATAAATAGTTTTACCACTTTAAAATTTTTATTATTTTCATTTTCATAACTGCATTTTCGAGATCTTTGAGAGGTGAGATACATTATGTGATTTGAAACGCTGCCAAACTTAACCTCAAATTGCACTCATACCCCGATGGCAGACCCGAGACAACCATCCACTAGCAGAGGCTACGATGCCAGAAAAGTAACTCAAAACTGAGTCCTCACACTCATTACCAACTAAAAAATAAATCACATTAAGTAATGGGTTAATGAACTTCACTAAATTGTTGGCAACGAACCTCACCGTAGACTAGGCTAGGTTAGATTTTATTATTATTTTTGGCTAGGTAGGCTAGGAAGGGACCCGAAATAGGTCTCGATCCTAGATTTTAGTTGGCAGTTGCGGTTCCCAATTATCAAATTGGGGATCGTAGATATTAGCTGCAATTGGAATTCAAATTCCAACGATCATTTTTTGACCACATGCGGACCGCAGGGTTGACCCGCGGTTCGATGACTTTAGAAATTTTTTATTAAATTTTTAATTTTTCTAAGGTTTCATAGGCAATTAATGTTATTTAATGCAATTCTAACTTGCCTAATTTATTTTTCTGGTTTTTCTGAATGCTTTGTGACATTTTTTTGTCTTTTTATAAAAATTTTAATATTTTTGATGTTTTTAGAGGTCATTTTTTTATTTGTGTTTGCTTGTTTTAGTTAGATTTTTATCTTATGCACTGTTTATTTCTAGACATTGACTTCTAGGGCCCAAGAGCCAGACATACTTTGCACCCTACAAAGATAGCTTACTACAGGGGAGTGGGAATGGTTCGAAGCCATTGGTTTTGGCTATGTCTTGGATCTACCCACGATTAGGGTAGATACAACATACATGACCGTGTTGGCCCAAAGCTGGAATGCTTAGACCAACATGTTTCATCTACTGATAGATGATATGACAATCACCCTAGAGGATGTCTATCGGATCTTTAGGATCCCTATTGATGGTGAGGCCATCACCTCCTATTCCTCTTAGAGGAAGAAGACTGTCTGTGATGCTATCTTTGATGATCAAAGCGACGAGGCTCAGTAGAATATGGACCACGGGGGTGTACACATCATCTACTGGCAAGAGGAGCACATCTTCTCTATCCAAGAGCTAATTTTCATGCATCTGGTCATGTAGATAGTCCTTCCATATTTCTCAAGCACGAGGATCCCCTAGAACCTTCTTTCCATCGTTAGGAGGGTTTTTCATAGTACCATCCATCAACCACTACTCCTAGCCTGGGGGAGTACTTTATTGTGCCAACTCTATCGAAAGCTATATCAGGTGACTTGTAGGAGTTGCGTAGGCATCAATTACAACCTACTACTATAGATGTGGGTTTGGAAACATATTTGCATTGAGAATCCTATAGAAATGCCACTTGAGATTGACACTATTGATGATGCACACCAGTGCTACGGAGCTTGCTGGCCTCATGAGGAGGAGGGATTTCGAAGCCGGTCCCATGCAGGGGACATTGGTCATTACCTTAGAAGATTCACGGGATTGAGGCCTGATGATATAGAGTGATTCCCATACATGGGGTGCCCTGCATGTCCAGAGGCTGACGAGTGGTTATGTCAGGCTCATCAGGATAGGTGGATCCTGGGCCACAATGATGAGATCAGGGAGTACCAGTTTTACTATTGTGTCCTGTGACAGTTTGGCCTAGTCTAGGATATACCAGAGCTACTGATTATCTATTGGATACTGGATTTGGAGACAATTTTATAGTGGGTACAACCATCAGCACTTGGTGATGCAGATGATGATTTCCAAGAGTCAGGCATTTTTTTGGCTGGGACTACTCCAGCTTATGATGCTTGGTGGTCGCTGCTATAGTGGCAGGTATTTGGGCCCCTCATCCAAGTTGATGATGAGGCTGAGGTAGATCCATAGGGGTGCAACGTGCACCCATAGACTAAGGGTGGATGGGGTCAAAGGTTTTAATGGGAGACACACCCCTATGGATATTGAGGAGGCACTAGATGAGGGTGAGGTATCTCCAGATAGTAAGGTGGACCAGCTGCTAGCTTAGATGGTAGATTTACAAATCTAGGTTGGGTGATTCTATACCTAGATGCTGCAAAGGGATACTAGCATAACCATGTTAGATGCGAAGCTAACTCATAGTGAGAGGCAGTGACAACAGCTCCAGGAGGAGCTCACAAGTGTTATAGCTTGTGCTATAGTAGCAGAGGATCAGATTCAGCAATTGTCTAGCTCATTATAGATTTTAGAGGCACAATGAGCTATGAATATAGTAGAGAGGGACTTGACTCATTCCCATTATCACAAAGGAGATCCCTCCTCATATTAGATTATCATGGCACCACCAATGGCACTATCAACTATGCTACTAGGAGATGATGATCCTATAGCAAATATCAAGCGGCTCAATTCCATTGTAGTGGAGGGAAATGACCTTTGCGATGTGAGAGAAGCTCGCATCTCCTAGCTAGAGGGCTTCATTATATTGTGGGGCTTGCATATGCCAAAGGATAGACATGTTACGGGATCCTAGAGCACTAGGTCTAGGACTACAAGATAGTCCACAGTGAGCTCCATCTAGAGGATCCACCAGACACAGAGGACACAGAGGTCCTATAGAACACATGGAGGCAACTCTCACAGGGGTCACAAGGATACGAGTGTGACCTCTAGTCACAGATCTAGTTGCCTAGACATACCAGTTTCCCATGTGTTAGGTATCTTTGTGTTAGGTGGCACACAGGGCCCTCAATAGGGCACAGAGCAAGCACTAGAGCTAACTATAGAGTAGTCTCTAGAGCACAGGGCTGAGGGAGGTGGTGAGAGCTCCAATACAGGGGTAGAAGGCCAGAGCTAGAGATTTATCGGATCGAGGCTATATTTTTGCATATGTATATTTTTGGTGTAAGGTCTAGGACCTACACGATTGTAGCCTATGAGCATTTTGTACTCTTGATGTACTCTATTGGACACATTTATGAGATTGATCATTTATGACTCATTATCTGTACTTGTGTATGTTTAATTTTTTGTTTATGTTATGCACATGGATGAATGCTTATGTTAATTTGATGCTATATGACGTGATGTATGGATGACATGCACTAGATAGCTATTTAATTTTATGATGATGATGATGATATGCAGTGATCTAGATGTTTAGATATGTTATTTATGATGGATGCATATGGATGCGATGTTTACTTTTAAACACATATTTAATTTTGCTTTATTGTATGCATTTAATTTATTATGATATCACGATATTGTTATGCAATGTACGTAATGCATTATTTACATGATGGTAATCTAATGTAAATAAACCTATATGCTTTAATCACTTAAAACATAAGGAATGAATGTAATTATTTTTATCAATCTAATGGAAAACACCACAAAATGTATACAAATCATGAATTTAATTGAAAATCCTTGAGATAAGAATTTGATCAAATAATCACTCATATATTAAATGCAATGGTATGCGGTTTCATCATGCGAATGATATAATGTGTCATTCTATTTTCCTTTACAAATTTGATAAATATGCACAATATAGTCAGTGGTCATCTAAATATTATTTCTAATATCCATCCGATATCTATCCTATATCTTGATTGTGCTTTATATGATGATGTATCATGGACTCGATACTTTGTAGTTTGATGACTTGTAATGACTTTTACCATTTTACGGTTTATGCTTTTAGCATTTGTTGCTTTTTAGAAAGATTTTTAGGTTTTCCATGAGACTCAAACACCCTAATAAGTTTATCAAGAGTTGCATATTGACCATACTTGGCTTCTAAAATGCAAAGCTTTCGCTAGTATAGGCCCTAATTGTTCATTATCCATATATGTGTACATGAGTATATTTAATATAAGACATGAGCATTCCCCGATGTCAGGTGGGATTCTTTCAGTCCATTGCTAAGATAGGGGTTCCACAAATGTCTTACCCAATACCAAGTTTAGATTTTATTTGGAATAAGCCACTAGGAATTGCAGGACACCTAAGGCTAGCTCTTCCACATTCAAACATTGGTTTACCCACGAGCGAGATGTAAGTGTATAAGACATATCATCATGTGTAAGGTACAGTAATGTCAACAATTCTAGGGATTCAGGCTCATTCCTTTCTATCCTTCAATTTTTGGGATACTTGCTCATATGTGGTGAAGCAAGGGAGTCGATTCCATCTTCATTCTAAATTATCTTTAGATATTCATTTGATCTCTCTTTGAACTAGATTTATGATCTTCATTTGATCTCCACTCGAGCTTTTGATTTATAATCTTCATTTGATCTTCACTTTAAACTTGATTTTGAGCCTGATTTCTAATCTTCATTTTATCTTTCACTTTTCGACATTTACATTTGATAATTTTCTTCAAAAACTTTCCTTTGGGGGATTTACTTGGGAAAACTATTTCTGGTATATTGATTGAGGATATCGATCTTATGATATCAATATGGGATATCAATCTAGGAAGTCGATCTATGATATCAATCTAGGGTATCAATATTGAGGATTTATGTGGGATATCACTCTGGAATATTGCTCATTTTATCTTAAGCAAGGGATTCTAAATAGGGAACTAACCTATCCTTTTGCCAACTACCAAACTTTCCCATACTGTCTACATAGAGGGATAAGCAATAATATCTCTTTTCACTTCAGGATACCTGATCCTACTTCATAGCTTTCATCTTCCCCTAGTCCTTATTAGGATTGTTTAATTTGTTGATTAGTAATAGGACTCTAATTTTCTAAGGGCTATACTAACCAAACCTCAGCTACAAAAACAAAGAAAGATTTCTACCAACTCTTAATAAGACCTCTAGGTATGGTTGAGTGACCAAAAAACCCTAGTATATCTCCATAGGAACAAAATGGGCTATGTTGAGAAACACAATTACTCACATGAATGGTGGATCATGATAAATGCAAATATGCATGATTTAGACACAAACGTGGTGTCATTTGTAAGACTAACAAACATAATGCCTTCTATTATGGAATACAACAGATGAAGAATACCTATATGTAATGTAGTAATGCAGTGGATGCATGAGTGAATGCAAAATGAGAATGCAAAATTCAATTGTAAATGCAAATGTTTTCGTAGTTTATGCTTTACCAATTTTTTTGGATTTTATTGATTTGTTGGTCACGAATCTGCCATAGGAAAGGATTTTATACTAAATGCACCCTAGACCCGGCCAACATTGAAAGGCTGGGAGAAAGAAATGTCTCCCAGACCAATCTCTAGAGAGGGTTGGTTCCCTTACTAATCTAAGCTTGATGAAGACTAAAGTTGCAGGAAAGGAATTATAAATGTGCAGAAAGAAATGGGAAATATAGCCGTAGGCCGAATTTATCAGATCGAGAAAGAATAACAACAGATAACTTCAAGTACGGTAACAACATATAATAGAAGATATCAACTTAATCAACTTACAACCTTGCACAGGAAACCTCCAAGATCACATTCCAGAACTCACTTCCTCACTAGCAATATTTAAACTCAAATGCAGAATTCAAATGAAGCAGCAGATAAGAAATATGAGCGTAAAGCAGGAATGCATATGATAGAAGAATAAACTACACAGAGAGTTGCTTGCAAAACCAGAGGCCAAATATCTTTCATTCATGCAAAGAACTTCAAAGCTTTCAGCAAAAGTCTCTCTCTCGATCCCTCTTTCTGAGATCTACATTGATTTATATAGAAGTCTTGCTTCTTTACAACATTAAAAACTTGCAACGAACTTCCTCGAGATCTACAAAATGTGCAACAGAAACAAGGAAATGATCCCCTTAAACCAAGCCTCGGAGAAACCAGAAATTGAATGAGACAAGGAGTCGGTCGTCTTCATTAAATGGTCGTTCTTGAAACATGCTTGGACCGTTAGAAAAATCATGAACAACAGCTTTGGATACTTGAGCATCTTTAATTCTGGTGGCTTGGACACGTTCTTCTACCTTGTTCACATTGGAAAGCAGCAAAACATTTAATTCTGGAGTGCTTTTAATCATTGGAAATCGCAAAACTTCATCGGGCCATTTGAACTGCTTTCTGGCATGAAACTGTAACAGGTCGCGAAAACGTGACATGTCGCGAAATCGCGACGCATCTCTGCTCCGTACACTTTTGTCACTTTGGGACCGCGAAAATCAACCATGTCACGAAATCGCTATAGGTTCGGCTCCTTTGTCTCCTTCGCTACCTTAGCTCGCGAAAACGTGACGCGTCACGAAATCGCGACGTTCCGTACTATTATGCTCTTTCTCCGCTCTGTTCTCGCGAAAATGTGACAAGGTGCGATTTCGCTATGTTCTTCATCCATGTTGTTCTCTTCATTGCTTCAAACCGCGAAAACATGACACTGCACGATTTCGCTACACCTTCCTCTTTTTTGTGTCTCACTTACACGTCGCGAAAACAAGACAAGTCATGCTTTCGCTACATTCTTCCATCGACATCTTTGTTTCATCTCTGGGTCACGAAAACCATACAAGTCGCGAAATCGCTACACTATCTTCTCGCTGCTCAATCTTCTCTTCTATGTCGCAAAAATCTGACATGTCGCGATATCGCGACAATTTTCATCCACCCTGTACGGTCCTGCTTCTAACCCATGAAAACATGACACGCTTGCCTCAAGGGGTTCTTCAATCTCCATCATGTCGCGAAATCACGACAGGTTCTATCTCCTTGGACTTTACTGCTCTTGACCGCAAAAATTCGTCATGTCGCGAAATCGTGACATTTCGTACAATTTGGCTGTCTTCTTCCTTCCTCCTCGCGAAAACACGACAAGGCACGAAATCGCTACCACTTTCTGCACTTGGTCCTTCAGCCCCAAAATGTCACGAAATCACGACGATTCTATGTTGCTAGACTGCACCTCCACAAATGTCATGAAATCACGACGTTTTTCATGCCTTATGACTTTTCTTTCAACTTTGTCGCGACCACGCAACACGTCGCGATTTCGCGACGTCTTTCGCCTTTTGTGCCTTGTTCAATATTCTGTCGCGATATCGCTACAAAGTTTATTGTCATCGCCCTTTGCTTAGTTATGTCGTGATTTTGTGACCTTTTCTCTGCTCTGCTCCATGGCCATTGTAAGTCACGAAAACGCGACATGTCGCGATTTCACGACAATTTCACTGTGCTGCCCCGTTGACCATTTTGACCATGAAACTCCAACACGTCGCGATATCGCGACAACCTTGCTGCTTTTGCTGTCGTTGACTGCGTTGACCATGATTTTGGAACATGTCATGAAATCGCGACATTTTTTGACTTTGCTTCTCTCTCCTCGAAAGACCCGTGATAACGCGACATGTCGCGATATCGCGACAGTTTTGAAACTATGCTCTCCATGCTGCTTTTTGTCGTGATATCGTGACAGTCTTTGGACTTAGCCTTTTTTTTGCATCAAAACCTGTAAAGGAGTGAGAACTTCAACATCTTATGCATGAATAATCAACAATCAAAACAATGTGGCAAAAATGCCAACATTCTTGGCGGCTCGCGGGGTATACAGTTCTACTGTATGCACGAATCCTAGGCCTGAATCCATTGGGCAACAGAGTCAAGAAAAACTGAGAACAAAAAGCTGGCTGATGGGGTACATCTCGGCGGACTGCTGCAACAACTCTTGCTGAATTACTGAAAACTCAAGGAATCTGTATTTGGCTTAGCTGATCAGGGTGTTGTAAAAGAATCTCCATGAAAGCACCAGGGGTTGCAAAACGGAAATGAATGAAATGAGATCCTGCAGATGCGCAGGCTGTGGAATGGGAATGGAATGGTGATATGATGGAATGGTGGAGTGGAGGGAGTGATGCGGTAGATACAATAACAGAGTGCTTCTGTGCTACCAGCTGCTATGAAAGGGAAACGAAAGTGAATGGAATAATGGAATGGAAGTGGAAGAGATGACAAATGCGGGATAAACTATGGATAAATGCTAAAACAACAGAGAAATTAGAAGAAAAGGAAAAGAAGAAATGGGAATAGCAGGAAGGGAAAAAGAAACAACAGCAGTGGCTTGATTACTTGCAGAAGAAAAAGGAGTAGGAGAAGAAGGGAATAAAGAAGGGAAGGAAGAAATAGAAAGGAAGGAAGAAATGGAGAGGAAGCCACTAAGCTGGGAAGAGAAGAAGAAAAAAAGAAAGAAATACACGTACCTGCGGGCTCGCATGCAAAAAGAGCCGAAGTTGATAAAGGAAAACAATACTTTTTTTTTTTCTTTTTTGTTTTTTTTTTTTTTGCTTTTTTTTTTTACTATGTACACAAGTTTATGACATGATTGGCATGTCGCCACCACAAACCCGGTCTCAGGGGGTTATCCGGTGAATCTGCAGTGTCCCGACCAGATCTGATCATACTTGAGTCGGTCCTTGAAATTGGGATGACCTCTTCCTAAAGTTCTCCATGTTGCCGACATGGGCAAGTTATCCTGCATGCCATTACCCACACAATCGACAAATAATGTAGCAAAGAAATTTGCCACATGGAGGGCTCCTGTAGGTACCAGTTGTAGTAATGACTGAAGCCAATACCACCATCTTGAAGGGTTCCCTGGTTGTGGACTGAGAATGGGTTCCTCCAACTCCTGGATCCGATCACAGAAATTGTCCAGCGACAGTCCTTTCTCCAGGATCTCTTCAGGCTCTTCTTCTTGATGAGGCATGCTCAATAGGTTCTGGCTAAATACTTGCATGTTGTGCACAGTTATGCCCTCTTGGTGCTCAGGTTCTGGAACTTGAATCTATTCCTCTCCTTGGCCCATCTCCTGATAGACAGTACAAGCAACCATATTGTTCATTGCTGGGAAAGTACTTGCATATTCCCATCATTTTTGGATGAAATCTACCTCTTGAGTTCCACACAACTGCATTTCTGGTCTCTGCACAGTATGTGGGATCTGCCATGATGAATACTGCATAGGGTAGATAGGAGTGGTGACTATCGGATAAGGTAATGGAGTTTCTCCCCACGGTAATTTCCCTGATAGGAGCAAAAGTTGTTCCGCTTGCAATGCTTCCTCAAATATTTGAGGGAATCTACGTTCGCCTGATTGCAACAAGAGGAGGCTTATGTCCGAATGGAAAGCTCAAACATAGAAGAAGTGGGCTTGGGTGGGTGTGGGTCGAATCATCTCTGGAATTCTCTTCCAACTTCTGCTGAATCGAACATTGAAGTCTGTGATGCTCTCCAGAGGTGCTCTCATGATGTACATGAAAAATTGAAAGGGATCCTAAGAGCTGTAAAAGAGATCCTCGTCAAATATTTTGATTAGTGCTCCCGCTAAGTCATCCCATGAGCTGATGCTTTGACGCTTGAGCAGTCTGTACCACTGTAATGCCCTTCCTTGCAAAGACAGAACCAGAAGTCTGATCATAACATCTTCGTGAACTATATCATGTAGGGTCGACAAAGCGACAATATCTTCAACATGCTCTCGGGCCATTCCTTGGGTGCCATTATATTTTGTTAGGGCTTTCAAGGCACTTTTGGGAATCTCATGCCGAATTTGGAGATTCAGAGGGCCAGGATCATCCCATCTAGGACAACATACCCTCGCCATTATGTGATCTGCGAGATCACGGGGTATCTTCTTTTAGCTTTAAAAGGTAGGCATCCATGATCAAGAAATTCGGATCTTCAACTCAGCAAAGTCGCCAGATGAACTTACAAATCTCCGCTATGAGGTCAAGACAGCTCATCAAAATCTTGAGACCTCCGGGTATGAAACAATAAAACAATCAATCTCACCGATTATGGATCTTTGGGACAAAAATAGTCTATCCCACCGAGCGTGCCAAAAACTGTTGGTCACGAATCTGCCACAGGAAAGGATTTTATACTAAATGCACCCTAGACCCGGCCAACATTGAAAGGCTGGGAGAAAGAAATGTCTCCCAGACCAATCTCCAGAGAGGGTTGGTTCCCTTACTAATCTAAGCTTGATGAAGACTAAAGTTGTAGGAAAGGAATTATAAATGTGCAAAAAGAAATGGGAAATATAGCCGTAGGCCGAATTTATCAGATCGGGAAAGAATAACAACAGATAACTTCAAGTACGATAACAACATATAACAGAAGATATCAACTTAATCAACTTACAACCTTGCGCAGGAAACCTCCAAGATCACATTCCAGAACTCACTTCCTCACTAGCAATATTTAAACTCAAATGCAGAATTCAAATGAAGCAGTAGATAAGAAATATGAGCATAAAGCAGGAATGCATATGACAGAAGAATAAACTACACAGAGAGTTGCTTGCAAAACCAGAGGCCAAATATCTTTCATTCATGCAAAGAACTTCAAAGCTTTCAACAAAAGTCTCTCTCTCGATCCCTCTTTCTGAGATCTACATTGATTTATATAGAAGTCTTGCTTCTTTACAACATTAAAAACTTGCAACGAACTTCCTCGAGATCTACAAAATGTGCAACAGAAACAAGAAAATGATCCCCTTAAACCAGCCTCGGAGAAACCAAAAATTGAATGAAACAAGGAGTCGGTCGTCTTCATTAAATGGTCGTTCTTGAAACATGCTTGGACCGTTAGAAAAATCATGAACAACAGCTTTGGATACTTGAGCGTCTTTAATTCTGGTGGCTTGGACACGTTCTTCTACCTTGTTCGCATTGGAAAGCAGCAAAACATTTAATTCTGGAGTGCTTTTAATCATTGGAAATCGTAAAACTTCATCGGGCCGTTTGAACTACTTTCTGGCGCAAAACTGTAACAGGTCGCGAAAACGCGACATGTCACGAAATCGTGATGCATCTCTGCTCCATACACTTTTGTCACTTTGGGACCACGAAAATCAACCATGTCGCGAAATCGCTACGTGTTTGGCTCCTTTGTCTCCTTCGCTACCTTAGCTCACGAAAACGCGACGCGTCGCGAAATCGTGACGTTCCATACTATTATGCTCTTTCTCCGCTCTGTTCCCACAAAAATGCGACAAGGCATGATTTCGCTACGTTCTTCATCCATGTTGTTCTCTTCGCTGCTTCAAACCGCGAAAACATGACACTGCGCGATTTCGCTACACCTTCCTCTTTTTTGGCTGTCTCACTTACACGTCGCGAAAACAAGACAAGTCGCGCTTTCGCTACGTTCTTCCATCGACATCTTTGTTTCATCTCTGGGTCACGAAAACCATACAAGTCACGAAATCGCTACACTATCTCCTCGCTGCTCAGTCTTCTCTTCTATGTCGCGAAAATCCGACATGTCGCGATATCGCGACAATTTTCATCCACCCTGTACGGTCCTGCTTCTAACCCATGAAAACATGACACGCTTGCCTCAAGGGGTTCTTCAATCTCCATCATGTCACGAAATCGCGACAGGTTCTATCTCCTTGGACTTTACTGCTCTTGACCACGAAAATTCGTCATGTCGTGAAATCATGACATTTCGTACAATTTGGCTGTCTTCTTCCTTCCTCCTCGCGAAAACACGACAAGGCACGAAATCGCTACCACTTTCTGCACTTGGTCCTTCAGCCCCAAAATGTCACGAAATCACGACGATTCTATGTTGCTAGACTGCACCTCCACAAATGTCACGAAATCGCGACGCCAACTTCTTTCTTGCCCTCATCTTCAAAAATGTCACGAAATCATGACGTTTTTCATGCCTTATGACTTTTCTTGCAACTTTGCCGCGACCACGCAACACGTCGCGATTTCGCGACGTCTTTCACCTTTTGTGCCTTGTTCAATATTATGTCGTGATATCGCTACAAAGTTTATTGTCATCGCCCTTTGCTTAGTTATGTCGCGATTTCGTGACCTTTTCTCTGCTCTGCTCCATGGCCATTGTAAGTCGTGAAAACGTGACATGTCACGATTTCGCGACAATTTCACTGTGCTGCCCCCGTTGACCATTTTGACCGTGAAACTCCAACACGTCGCGATATCGTGACAACCTTGCTGCTTTGCTGTCGTTGACTGCGTTGACCACGATTTTGGAACACGTCATGAAATCGTGACATTTTCTGACTTTGCTTCTCTCTCCTCGAAAGACCCGCGATAACGCGACATGTCGCGATATCGCGATAGTTTTGAAACTATGCTCTCCATGCTGCTTTTTGTCGCGAAATCACGACAGTCTTTGGACTTAGCTTTTTTTGCATCAAAACCTGTAAAGGAGTGAGAACTTCAACATCTTATGCATAAATAATCAACAATCAAAACAATGTGGCAAAAATGCCAACATGATTTTATAATTTTTATAATTTTTTGAGCCTCATAGCTGACCAAACGATGAGTACATGCCTTTTAGAGCCTTTATATTGACCAAGCGATTCTTAAGAATCCTTGGAGCTTTTAGGTTTGACCAAAGGGATTATGAGCACCTTTGGGGCCTTTTGGGATGACCAAGCAATCTTTGAGAATCCTTGGAGCTTTTGGGTTGACCAAGCAATTTTTTAGAACTCTTGGTGTCTTTTGATTGACCAAACTACTCATAGACGAGCTTGGAGCTTTTTAGGATGACCAAGCAGTGTTTAGCAATCCTCAGAGCCTTTGGGATGACCAAAGGGCTTACAGATACCTTTGGAGCTTTTTATATTGATCGAGCAGTTTCAAGCAAAATCTTAGAGCCTTTTATGATGACCAAAGGGCTTACATATACCTTTGAAGATTTTTATTGACCAAACTACTCATCAAGGAGCTTGGAGCCTTTTAGGATGACCAAGCAAATTTTAAAAACCCTCAGAGCCTTTGGGATTGACCAAGCGGTTTTAAGCAAACCTTCATAGCCTTTTACTATGCTCTTAAGCATAAAACACCTTAAGATGGATGATGTTGAGAGGTTAAGGCTCTTCAACACCCCCTAGCGATGTTAGGCGATAGGTACTGGACAAATAAGTTTATATATGATGTAAGGTCCTAGCCAATTATCCATGAATTTGATATTTTAAGCTCGTTTTAGTCACTCTTGATAAACACGAAGATGCTCTAAATAATTCATGTGATGTTCATCAAGCAGTGTCAGTTGATCCAGTTGAGCTTACCACATGATGTTATCATCGATAAACTCTTTCAATGCGATGCACAGCATTGGAATTTCCAATTCCAATGGCATAATGGCCTCAGTGCCATATACTAGTGAGAACGACATTGCCCCAGTGGGCATCCGAATACTAGTCCTATAAGCCCATAATGCAAGGGGCAGTTGGATATGCTAGTCCTTATGGTTTTCTTGTACCATATTTTTCAATATGTCCACCATTGTCTTATTTGAAGCTTTAGCCTGCTCGTTTTCTTGCAGATAGTATCGAGTCACAAAACTATATTTTATTCTATATTTAGATGTCAAAGCTCTCACAGTTTTGTTCTTGAATGACGTTCCATTATTCAATATTATTTTGGATGGAATACCAAAACGACTTATGATATGCTCCAATATAAACTCTACTATATGAGCTCTAGTTGTCATTTTTAAGGGTATTGCTTCCACCCACTTTGTGAAATACTCATTAGCCATGATTATGAATGTATGTTGGTCTGATGACAAGGGAGAGATCTTTCCTATAAGATCTAATCCGCACTGAGAAAATAGCCAAGCCGCTTGAATGGGTTGTAAGGCATGTGATGGTAAGTGCGTAAGATTAGCATGATGCTGACATTTGACGCATTTCTTGACATACACATTGTATTCCTTCTCCATAGTGGGCCAATAGTAGCCCATTCGAAGGATGCACTTGATGATGGCAATACCACTAAAATGGCTACCACATATACCATCATGAGATTGCAAAATTGTCCATGATGCCTCTTGGGGATCAAAGCAACAAAGGAGAACTCCATCGTAACTTCATCGGTACAAGATGTATCCTATTAATACATATTTTGTCGCTTTTTGTTTGAATGTGCATCTTGTGGCATGTGATAATCCCTCTGGGATCATACTAAGTTTTAGGAAGTCTTTATTTTATGACATCCAGTTTTGATAAATCTCAACTTCGACTACTAAGACGACTTGCTCCCCCTATGTATTTACTTTTACAAATGCAGACTGGGAAACAACCTTATGGTGAATGGTAGTACCACTCCCCATTGGACTCTAAGAGGTTAATGACCCCCAAGGTGCCTTATTTAAAAATTCCTCAGCTATGCAAAACCATTCATATTTTTGTTCTACACTAATCATATTGATTGAAATTTTATTATCAAAGGTTTCTCGCTCTGCTACGGGATGCGAAAGCATTTTTACATGAATGGTAGTGAAATCAGAAGATGGATTCTAAGGGATTTGTGAAATACTCAGTAGCCGTGATTATGAATGTATGTCAGCCTGATGATGGGGGAGAGATCTTGCCTATAAGATCTAATCCGCACTAATAAAATAGCCAAGCCGCTTTAATGGGTTGTAAGGCCTATAATGGCAAGTACATAATATTAGCATGATGCTCACATTTGACACATTTCTTGACATACACATTGCATTCCTTCTCCATAGTGGGCCAATAGTAGCCCATTCGAAGGATGTGCTTTATGATGGCCATACTATTGAAATGGCCACCGCATATACCATCATGAGCTTGCGAAATTTCCCATGACGCCTCTTGGGGCTCTAAGCAATGAAGGAGAACTCCATCATAACTTTGTCAGTACAATATATCTCCTATTAATACATATTTTATCACTTTTTTTTTTAATGTGCATCTTTTGGCACGCGATAATCCCTTTGGCATCATACTAAGTTTCAAGAAGTCTTTAATTTGTGACATCCAGTTTTGATAAATATCAACTTTGACTGCTAATATGACTTGCTCCCCCTATGTATTTACTTTTACAAATGTATACTGGAAAACAACCTTATGGTGAATGGTAGTACCACTCCTTGTTGAACTCTGAGAGGTTAATGACCCCCAAGGTGCCTTCTTCAAAATGTCCTCAGCTCTGTAGAACCATTTAGATTTTGGTTCTACGCTAATCATATTGACTGATATTTTATTTTCAAAGGCTTCTCTCTCCGCTACAGGATGTGAAAGCATTTTAAAATGAATGGTAGTGAAATCAGTAGATGAATTATGAGGGATTAAGGATCCCAAATATGCCATGGTGTCTGCAAACCTGTTTTACAAATGAGAGATTGCCTTGATGTCATACCATTCCAATTTATCCAAATACGTGATTACAAGATATTTATAGGCTTTAAATATGGGACGTCGACACTGAAATAGCCCCTTGAATTGATTTACTATGAGCAAGGAGTCACCAAATATGTTTGATATTTTAATATTCATGGTGATGGCTGTGTGGAGCCCTAGCAATAGGGCTTTGTACTCAACGTTATTATCGATGCACACAAAATCTAATTTAAATGACAAGGGCATTGGAGCTCCTTGTGGTGTGAAAACACTATTCTGGTACCACCCCCTTGCTCGCACTTCAGACCATCAAAGAACAGAGTCATATCAGCATTGTTCTCTAGTTCTTCGAGTTCAGGAGCTTTAGATATGAGGAAGACTACATCGTCTAAAATCTCTATGGTTAGAGGCTTGTTGTTTGACAACGGTGCCTTAGCTAATTGATCAGCTATGATCTATACCTTAATGGACTTCTAGCTTATGAATTCCAGATCAATTTTTTTCAATAGCATGATCCATTCACAGTATGCATATTGTGATACGTCTTACTCATCATGTACTGTAAAAGGGTTTTTTTATATAACATATGTTGTATGACTCAACATATAGTGTTGTAATTTATTTGTAGTGAACACTACTGCTAAACATAATTTTTCCATATATGCATACCCTATCTCATAACTCACCAAGGTTCGACTAATATAGTATATGGCTTGCTCATTATATTGCACGTTCTTTTGGGATAACATGGTCCCTAATGCAAAGTTGATCACTGATATATATAGCAAAAAAGGCACATCTAGCCTTGGTGGAGCTAGCACTGGTGACATCGCTAGGTATTGCTTTATTTCAAAGAAATTTTATTTACAATCCTCATCCTAATTAAATGGGACCCCCATGTGTAGCAATCAATTCATGGGTCGACATTTATCTGATAGCTAAGTGATGAATCACTTTATTGATGATACTCTATCTTGAAGGCTTCTTAACTCTTTAATATTGGAGGGAGGACACATTTATAAGATAGCCTTGACCTTCATTGGGTCAAATTTAATGCCTCTATTTGAGACGATGAATCCTAATAGCTTAACAGAAGTTACACAAAATACACACTTCTTAGGATTCAACCTAACATTATATTCTATTAGGCGATCGAAGACCTTCCTTAAGACCTCCACATGCTCAATACGCAGTAATGACTTGGCTAACAAGTCATCCATGTAATCTTCTAATATTTTATGCATATAGTCATGAAAAATGTATGTCATGGCCCGTTGGTATGTTGCACCAACATTTTTGAGGCCGAATGGCATAACTTTGTAGCAAAATGTTCCCCATGGTGTTATAAACATAGTTTTGTGCTGGTCTTCGGGTTTAATCTTTGGGTGTTATAACTAGAAAAACCATCCATTAAGGAGAGAGTATTTCATGACCTATAGTTGCATCCACAAGAGCATCGATATTATGCAACAAAAATGAATCTTTGGGTGTTGCCTTATTGAGGTCTCTAAAATCCGTGCAAATATGGATTCTTCCATCAGGTTTTCCTATGCGTACCATATTGGACACCCATTTTGGATAATCGATGGAAATTATAAATTCTACAACCAAATTTTATAGCTCATCTTTCACCATTAAGGCTACTATCGGATGCATCTTTCTAAGATTTTGCTTGATCGAATTCTTCGTTAGATCTAGCAAAAAGTTATGCGTAACCAATTTTAGGTCTAGACATGGTATATCCTTGTACGTCCAAGAAAACAGATTTGGTCTCTCTTTTAGAAGAGGGATGAGGGTGGCCTGCTCATCTGGAGTGAGACTCTCTCCAAGTTTAACTTTCTTTATATTGGTGGGATCATTACTGATATCCACCTTGAAGGTTTCCTCTACTGACATATGTGATCCCTCCTCAAGATAATGAGGTGTAGAAATCAAATGGATGTCATCAACCGGGTTGATAGGTTCCACGTTGGAAGTATTTTTAGCATGATATATATCATATGCATAGCCTGGTGCAAAATGGAAAGGTTGCATCATTTCTTCATTAGGGAAGAAATATTTAGGCTCTATAGGTGAATCAGAATGATCCCAGTCGATAGCATCTTTGTTATGATACAACGGTTTATATGGATCTACTAGATTACGGAGTGGGGTGGTCAAATCAATGGAGACCATATTGATGGAATGGTATTGGCCTCCAGAACCACATGGACAAAATTCTATACAATTTATGCAACCCTCATACCCATGATCTAGCTCTAATGGCACAGGCACAAAGGGGTCTTCTCTATGAGGACTATGGACAACTGGATCCTCCCTATGCACTAATTTCAAAATAGGATCATTTGGATCATGGATCTCCATGTAGGTCAGTGGAAGAGGATTAACCAACTGATAATTTACTCCAAGATTAACTGTCTTGCTCTCAGACGAGGACCAACACACAACTAATGATAGACCTCATCTATATTGATGGGTTGATGATGGTAACACAAATAAGGAGGACCAAGGTAGGCTCTCTCTAAATCATCTTCTTCATCACTGTCCAACAACCAAAACTCATAATTCTCTCCTACTCTTATGGGGCACTCTGGTAGGTGTGGCCCCATGAATCTGACCTCTTGATTGTTTTCATCACTATCTAGATAAATTAGATAATTATACCATAAGCATGACACTATCAAGAAATCCAGCTCTACTTCTTCCCCTAAGTGATCAATGTTGGGAAGAGTCTCTTCAATAACATGTACAAACTCTACAAGCGGTATGTGATGTGTGTGCAAAGACCCTAGATAGGTCACATTGGCTTCATCCTCAGATTGATATTTGTTTGAGAATTCGCTATCAATATCATAACTTGGTCCACTTATCTTGGAGGTGGACTCCTCTCCATCTTCACTATACAGATATCCTAACTTGAGATCACCCAAAATTGTGGGGATATGCCCCTCCACACTTGTGTCGTTGGTAGAATTATAGATTTTGTGACCCAGGTTGTCTTTGGGGTTCCATTCTGTATCAATACGCTCTAGGAGCTCTTCATGATTTCTTTCAAGCAGCTCAGTGGTGATGACATATACCATTGGGTAAGTCCTCCAGAATATGGATGGATTAGGATGATATGGATTAAAATCCACGTCATCCCCCAGGATAAGGTACAAGCGATCTAAGTATGTTGTGAGCAAGTCATCTTGTCCTTGTATCTATAATCTCAGGCCGAACATATCAGTTGCTAACTGATAACGTGGTTCGAGCGAAGTCCTACGTCCTTGTTCAAATAGACTAAGGTCGTACACATGCCAATGATATAACTCAAAAATATGTCTGGCATAGTCAGGATTTGATAGATAATGAACATTCACGATGAATGGTTCATCATTCTCTTCATCCATGGGCATACGCATATGAAGCTAATCTAGCCCCGCATAGACAAATTTTGTCTAGTTGTGTGGTTCTCCCATTGGAACCATGAATTTAATCAAAAATCGGTGAGCATAGGTGTGGTCCATATCTTGTGTTGTCTCTAGAATTGATCCAAAGGTAACATTTTAGATAATGTACTCTCCAAGCCCTGCAGTGGCTAGATGAACAGTCACCCGAGGTGCGGATGACCATACTGACGATGTAGGTGAGGTAGGCTGAGGTACCTCCTTGGATATATCTTGGGCCCCCTCCATTTCCATAGGGATGGGAGCCTCTTCGGCGACTGGCTTAGGCATATGCTTTTCTTCTCTCTTGCCAATTTTTTCCTTTTGCTTCTTCTCATCCTGAAGCATCACTGATGTAGTCGGTCTTAAAGAAGTAGTAGTAGTATGCTAAGATCTGTGTGAAATAGATATTGATGGTTGAGCATCTACCCTTTGATTTCTTTTTGGAATCTTAACCGGTGATGCTATGCGAACATCCAGGTGCATTAATGGGACTATGAAACCCCCTAGTAGATCTGCCATGTTCACAAATTTGAATTGTTCTCTATCTGACAGTACCACATGAACTTGTCCCTGGTGAATGTATTTCATGCACTAATGTAATATCGAGGGAACGTAATGCATATCAAAAATATAGGGCCTCCCTAACAGGATGTTGTATTGCATG
Source organism: Wollemia nobilis (assembly GCA_028583015.1). Lineage (NCBI taxonomy): Eukaryota > Viridiplantae > Streptophyta > Pinopsida > Araucariales > Araucariaceae > Wollemia > Wollemia nobilis. The sequence goes on from JAQPPZ010016831.1 coordinate 5,127,341, forward strand.
GCTCCTTCTATCATTTGACACATCACAGAGATGGTATTTAGGCCTACTTGTATGAGTAGGACAATCATGCCAATCGTCGAACATAACGCATTGTTAAACGCTCTCAATGTGAATGTAGTTGGCATGATGTGTGATTTTTGTGACTTCAAGGGACTCAAAGCCTTGGTCATTATGATGTTGATCGATGAACTAGTGTCGACCAAAATCATTTTAAATAGCATGTGATTGTGAAGAACACAAGCTTATCCTGAGAGGGGGGGTGAACAGTATAAGACCTCTTTTTACTTTTTCCTTTATACTTCAAAATAGTAAAGCAATATACCCAAAGCAATATCAAAGCAATGCACAATATCATCCACAAAGTGACACCAATTTTAACGTGGTTCACCCGAATGGTTGGGCTACGTCCACAAAACTTTTCTCTAAAAGTTATCTCAAAGTTCTTTGAGAATCCTTCCCAATTACAATGTTTATGAGCCTCGGCCCAAAGGAGATACCTTCCCCCAATCAAAATTTATGAGCCTCTGCTCAAAGGAGATACCTTCCCCCAATCAGAATTTATGAGCCTCTACTCAAAGGAGATACCTTCCCCTCAATCAAAATTTATGAGCCTCTGCTCAAAGGAGATACCTTCCCCTCTGCTCTGGAAATGATCCCTCAGAAGATCAACTGCCTCTACCTCTTCCTAGCATGTGGAACTCCTTTCCACCGAAGACCTCTTGTCCTCAATTCTTAGCCTAAGAGACCTTTTCCTTCTATGATCACGTCCATAGCAGCTCAGCAACCTGTACCAAACACAATCAGTCGGTCTAGTACAAGTCTTCCTCTGTCCGTCGGATCTGTCCAACACTTGAACAAATCAATCCTCTACACTCAAGCCTTCTCAAAGACTTGCCAAATCTGTCCTCGGGTTCTTCTCAAAGAACCAGTGCTCCTCTGTCCTCAAGTTCTCTGATAGAACTATCAAAACTCAGCTCACAAGTCCTCTGCTAGGACCTATCCAAATCTGCTCACAAGTCCCCACCGGAACCTATCAAAAATGTTCACAAAACATACACAACTTTTGCACTCTTATAGCCACACTTTGTCTTCTCTCAGTCATCTCTTTGCACACACTCTACACTATCTTTGCACACTCTGCGCCCATACAGTAGCACTCCACATTCGTCTTTGCCCTTTGTGCTCTCTTCGCCCTCTGCTCTCTCTGCGCAATCATAGCCGCACTTGGTCGAACTTCAAACTTTGCACTCTCTGCGCAATCACAGTGGCACTTGGAACAATTTGCCATGACTCTTCACTCACTCTACACACTTTGACATCATCACACCACTTCTGCGCTATTTGTGCTCTTTTGGCTGCATCTCGCACACTTCGACTTACATTCAATGACGCATTCAACAACACATCAACTCTCCAAATAGCCCTCCTTTTATAACAAAATTTTCATGATGAAAACTTTAATCTTAGTCGGCTGTTATAACAAATGCAAACCCTAAACTTAGTCGGCTGCAAACCCTAATCTTCATCGGCTCACATTTAACTTTGTCGGCTTCAACTGCCTCTGTAATTCTATAGCTTATGTCGTGAAACTACAACATGTCATGATATCGTGACACCTTTGCCTCCGTACACTTTCTTTTGGCTTTTGTCGTGATATCATGACACTTCTACCTTTGTTGACTTCAACTAAGATCTTGTCGCGATATCGTGACATTTCTGTCTTTGTCAGTATCAAATTTGCTTTTGTCACGAAATCGTGACACTTTTGCCTCTGCAAACTTCGTCTTCACTTCTATCATGATATCATGACACTTCTATCTTCATAGCCTTCCTTTCTGCTTTTGTCGTGAAATCATGACACTTCTCCTATTGAAGACCTGCTTTCTATTTCTATCATGAAATCATGACACTTTCTCCAACCGTACGCTGCCATCTCAATCTATCGTGAAATCGTGACACTTTCTACATCCGTGTGCTTTATTTTTTGCCTATCATGAAATCGTGACACTTTCTGCATCCGTACGCTTTCTCTTCAACCTGTCATGAAATCGTGACACTTTCTACATCTATATGCTTCTTTGCAACCCGTCGCAAAATTGCGACGCTTTCAACTTTCGTATGCTTTCTTTGCAACCCGTCACAAAATCGTGACAGTTCTCATTTCAAACTCTTCCCTTTGCTGCATGTCGCGAAATCACGACAGTTCTCACTTCGAGTTCTGCAGCATGTCGTAAAATCGCGATAGTTCTCACTTCGAACTTTTGCAGCATGTCACGAAATCGTGACAGTTTATCTTGCTTCCACTTTGTCTTTTGACTTGTTTTCTCTCTCCTGCTTAAGTCACAAAAATGCAACATGTCATGATATCGCGACACTTTTCCTCCTTAGCTCTTTTCTGTTCTTTGGGTCATGAAAACTCGACATGTCACGATATCATGACACTTTTTCTCCTTAGCGCTTTTCTTTTCTTCGGGTCGTGAAAACCCGACATGTGATATCGTGACACTTTTTCTCCTTAGCGCTTTTCTTTTCTTCGAGTCATGAAAACCTGACATGTCGTGATATCGCGACACTTTTTCTCTATGATATCTTTCTCTCGAACCTATCACGAAATCGTGACACTTTTTGTTCGTACAATCCCTCTTGCAAATTGTCGCAAAATCGTGACACTTTTCTTTGCGAGCTCTTTCTCTCGAACCTGTCAGCTTGGGGTTTGCAAAATACCTTTGAAACTGTCATGCCGTAACCTTCATCAAAACAAATTATTTGACATTAAATCAAATTCCTTCAAGAGCTTCTTGACATCAATGACAACTTATACATTTGAGCAAAGGCAATGTACCCAAAGTACCCAAAATTGCCAACAATCTCCCCCTTTGTCATTGATGGCAAAACTTTACTGAAAACACTTCTCAAGAGCCAAAACTGAAACCAACTATGCTAACAGCTGAGAATCTTCTTTGAAGTTTTGCTCCCCCTGACTTGAAGCTCTCCTCTTCACTTTGAAGCTCTCCCCCTTACTCATATCTCTCCCCCTTTGTCATCAATGGCAAAGGGTCACCTTTGGGGCTCGGGACTAAGAATGAGCCTCTTAGCTTAGTCCCTCCCCCACCTCCTGATGAGGTGATTAATTCTTGGGTGGGAGTAAAACTCCCATTAGGCACTGATCATCATCAACATCTATAACTTCCTTGTCGGGCCTTCTCTTGAACTCTTTGTCCATATTCATGTTCCTGTTCCTGTCACTGTTCCTATTCTTGTTATCATTCTTGTTCTTATCCATGCCTTGATCCTTGGACCTATTCATACCACTATTACTATTCCTATACCTTTGAAGTTCAGCTCTACACTGTCTAGTTGTGTGACCTTCATTGTTGCACTTATAACAAGTAACAATGTTATTTCTTTTAGGCATACCTGTTCTTTGAATCCACCAGTTCTGACCAAACCTATTCTAACCAAACCTATTCTTGTTATTTGCCTTACAATAAACTGCCTTATGCCCAAACTGTTGACAAGAGTAGCAATACCCTTGAAAGTAACTAGCACTTCTAAAACTGTCATTTACCTTCTTCACTTGAGCCATGCAATGTGAAGCCATGTGACCAAACCTGTGACAAGCAAAACATCTACCTTGAAACTTTCCTTTAATTGACCTCTTAGGTTTTGAAAACTTATTCTTCTCATTCTAAATTTTGTTTTATATGCATCTATCATTCAAGGACTCCTTTTCTGAAATACTTTCCTCATCATAACTCTCTTCCTTTTGGAGTCTCTTACTAGACTCTCCAACTTGTTCCTTGTGTGGCTTAACAAAACCAAGGCCTATTTTATCTGTTGTCTTTCTTTGACCTTTGATGAGTGACTTAACATTTTTGGAGCTATCTTGAAACCTGTAAAGCTTATCCTTGTACTCTTTAGTTTCCTCTTTCAAAGAAGCCATTTTCTGTTCTAACTCACTATACTCAAGAACCTTAGACTCTAACTCATCCTTGAGTTCTTGTGTCTTAGCCATAGAGAAGTCAAGACTTTCTATAAGATCATATCTCTCCATACAACATTCATCTAACTTATCCTTGAGTCTAGCATTCTTCTTTATTTCCTTTTTCAAAGCACTAAGAGCACTAATAAGTTCACTTTCAAGATCCTTTATTTGATTGCTTTTTGAATCATCAAAGCCTTTTTCAGATTTCTTATCACTAGAGGTGCTACCCTTTTCAAAAACCATACATGCATCTTCCTTATAGTTTTCTGAAGCATCCTCATACATACTAGAAACCAAATCATTATTTGTGCAATCATCCTCAAGGTGACCAAAATTTCCACATCTAAGACATTTCATGATAATGAATCTATGTTTTGGTTCTTCCTCTTTTTCTGATATGAACAACATCTCATTTTCATTATCACTTGAAGAACTTTCACTATCACTACTAGAACACTTACTTACTTTGTCTAGGTAGAAACTCTTCTTGTGCTTGTGAGAATACCTCTTTCCTTGATTGTTGTGCTCATATTTGTTTTTCTTGTGATGCTTGTGCTTTTCAGAATCCTTGCTCTTAGAATCTTGTTTATCTTCATCACTTTCATTCTTGGGAACAATACAGTCAGTAGCATAATGACCAAACTTTCCACAATTGAAACATCTTATATTTTTCATACTTTTGTGCTTTCTAGAGAACTTGCCTTTCTTGCTGTAATATGCCTCTTCATCACTAGAAGACTCATCACTATCTTGAATCTGTTTACCCTTGGAATTCTTGGTAGCCTTGAAAGTTGCCTCTTTCTTGACATCAACCTTCACTTGAGTTCTCAACTCAAATGCTGCAAGTATACTATGGAGCTCATCCTTTTTCAACTTATCCAAATCTTTAGCTTCCTCAATAGCAAAAATATTTTCACTAAATCTATTAGGAAGAGATCTTAAAATCTTATCACAAACATCATTTTCAGCAAGCTCAAGACCTAAGTCTTTCATGGAGTTAACAACCTCATCCATACGAAGCATGTAGTCACTAATATTTTCATCATCATTCATCTTGAGTTGTTCAAAAATACCTTTGAAGTGTCTCAACTTGGCCTTTCTGACATTTGTATCACCTGTATGAACCACCTTCAACTGTTTCCACATTTCACTAGTTGTCTTGTAGTGAATCACTTTGGTGAGATCTGCTTTTTGTAAGCCTTTTAGGATTGCATTCATTGCTTTTGAATTGTTGTGATGTAGGAGCCTTTCTTCTTTAGTATTAGGACCATGTTCAAGAATAGTGTACTCATCTTCAATCACTTCCCAAACCTCATTACCAAGTGCCATTAGATGAACCTTCATCCTTGCACTCCAAAGACCAAAATTTGACCCATCAAGAATTGGTGCTGCATTGCCACTTGAATAATCCATTGTGTTCTTTACTAGTTTTTCCTTCAAGCTGTTAAAATTTTCGAAGGCACCTGCTCTGATACCAATTGAAGAACACAAGCTTATACTGAGAGGGGGGGTGAATAGTATAAGACCTATTTTTACTTTTTCCTTTATACTTCAAAATAGTAAAGCAATATACCCAAAGCAATATCAAAGCAATGCACAATATCATCCACAAAGTGACACCAATTTTAACGTGGTTCACCTAGAATGGCTGGGCTACATCCACAAAAATTTTCTCTAAAATTTATCTCAAAGTTCTTTGGGAATCCTTCCCAATTACAATGTTTATGAGCCTCAGCCCAAAGGAGATACCTTCCCCCAATAAGAATTTATGAGCCTCTGCTCAAAGGAGATACCTTCCCCCAATCATAATTTATGAGCCTCTGCTCAAAGGAGATACCTTCCCCCAATCAAAATTTATGAGCCTCTGCTCAAAGGAGATACCTTCCCCTCTGCTCTAGAAATGATCCCTCATAAGATCAACTACCTCTACCTCTTGCCAGCACGTGGAACTCCTTTCCACCGAAGACCTCTTGTCCTCAATGCTTAGCCTAAGAGACCTCTGCCTTCTATGATCACGTCCACAGCAGCTCAACAACCTATACCAAACACAGTCAGTCGGTCTAGTACAAGTCTTCCTCTATCTGTCAGATCTGTCCAACACTTGAATAAATCAATCCTCTACACTCAAGCCTTCTCAAAGACTTGCCAAATTTGTCCTCAGGTTCTTCTCAAAGAACTAGTGCTCCTCTATCCTCAAGTTCTTTGATAGAACTATCAAAACTCAGCTCACAAGTCCTCTGCTAGGACTTGTCCAAATCTGCTCACAAGTCCCCATCGAAACCTGTCAAAAATGTTCACAAAACATACACAACTTCTGTGCTCTTACAGCCGCACTTTGTCTTCTCTCAGTCATCTCTTTGCACACACTCTGTGCTCATACAACAACACTTTGTGTTTGTCTTTGCCCTTTGTGCTCTCTTCGCCCTCTGCTCTCTCTACGTAATCACAACCGCACTTGGTCAAACTTCAAACTTTGCACTCTCTACGCAATCACAGTGGCACTTGGAACAATTCACCACTACTCTTCGCTCACTCTGCACACTTTGAAATCATCACGCCACTTGATGGGTAGTCGTTATACCATCATTAATTCTCAATGAATCTGTCAATCCAGGGCAGTGTACAAGGCTATCTGCGAAAGAAGAAGTGAAACAGCTATAACTTAGGTCAATCTAGAGCAACAGGTTTTATTGGTGGAACCGGTTGTGTGGGGGGTTTTGGAACATTCCTATCTCTAAATTGCATGAAATAAACCTTAATCTAAGTTGCAGAATTGGAAACTAATCATTAACTACAGAAATGAAGTCCTAATTACAATTGCAGAATAAGACCTAATTATATTGCAGAAATAACGAGTTGCGAGAATTGAAAGTCAGATCCTAATTGCAGAAAGGAATTCTAATTACTTTTGCAGTAATAAAAGTCTAGATCTAATGTGGAAATAAAAGCTGTCAAAGTCTAGTAACAGAAGGTTGTCAATCTTCTATGCAGGATTTTGATAGCAAAACATAAAATGCAGGAAATTGCTAAAAAATAGTAAATTCTAAAAATAACAGTCTGAAATAAAGTGGAAGCTTTGCTGAAAGTAAGATTGCAACTAAAACATTAAGCACAAGGTTAATCTAAGCATAAATAAACTAAGACTACAAATATTGTCAACTGTTTACAAGCAATTAAAATAACAAGTTCTACAACTCATTCCTGCTACGACAAAATCAGAATAAAAACCTGCGTGTTAGTCCTCCTCCTAGGTCCGGAAGTGGCCGGCCTCTTTGTCCAGAAGAAGGTGTAAGTCTCTCTCTCTTTCTAAATCTTAATCACACTTATTTACAAGCAATATGAAATAGAAGCTGGTGCACTTTATTGATTAGAAGACATGATTACAATAATTCTGCTGAAAAACTGTTACAGGACTATAACAGTCAATTTCTACCTATACTCTGTATTTTTTGCTAGCTTCCTTACACTATTTTCTACCTCCTTTACTATCTACTTCCTCTCTACTAGGCTCAACCTGAACGGGAGCAATATTTATAGCTATCCTATAATCTGATTACAAACAAAGAATATCTCAAAAGATCTAATCCTACAATGCTGCAACAAATTCTGGTGTTATCCTAGAAGAGGACTAAAACTTGATCTTTCCCTTAATGATGGCTTTGGTCGGCAATGACGGCAAAGACAGATGGAAGATCTTTCCCTTTACCTTTTCCAACCTTTATTTCCCTTTTTTCGGCTTCAAAAATCGGTCAACAGGTCAAAAAGCGTACTCTATTTTCATTTCGAAGATAAGTGGCTTCATTTCGAAGACAATGCAATTCTCATTTCGAAGATCGCTCATTTCGAAGATACTGCATTCTCATTCCGAAGATCGCTCATTCCGAAGATACTGCATGCTTCATTTCGAAGATCCGCTCATTTCGAAGATACTGCATTCTTCATTCCGAAGATCCGCTCATTTCGAAGACGTTGTGATCTTTCATTCCGAAGATATCTGTTCATTCTGAAGATACTTCGGAATGAACAAATATATGCTTTTCCAGTGATCTCTTCTGCATCTCTCAGGTGGGTTATCTCTTAAGATCAAATTCCAATGGTCTTCATCCCTTTCCTCATGTGAATTCCATGCCTTGCTATTTATGGACGAGTGGCTGGAATTTACATGGGAAAGACTCGATTTCTTTGCACAGCAACAGTTTGCTTGCATTGTTGGCAGATTTAGGTGAAGTAAATGCTTGAAATGAATCAAAACATGATTAGTGAAATGCTGCTATTATTCTAAGCATATCCCATTTTAGCAAATCATAGCAAAAAGAACACAAAACTATGCAAAAAGCTGTAAAATCAGCATATAATATTTCAAATACATTGATCATGCAAAATGGTTAATATACGGCATATTGAATCAACTTAACTAACATATCAGATAAAACATAAGAGTTTATAGGCATTTTTAGTGTTCAAAACATGTTATGATTGAGGCATTTCCAGGCCTCATCATTTTCCCCCAACTTATATTAATGCATGCCCTCATGCATTATGTTGGGCTATGGAATCACATATGTCCATGTTTAGATTCCATGACCTGTAGAATAATTTCTTGCCTATGTAATACCCCCTATTTTCCTGAATGTTTACGAGCCAATATTCAAATTGTTCATCGAGCTGGGCATCTTCCTCAAAGTAGAATGGAGCTGGAGTAATGATGGTCGGAGGCACTGAACACGAGACCTATCCAGTTATGTTGCATGATCTGAATCAGCTGGACTACACCTTCTGCTCTTCTTCTGGACCATTCTAAGTTGATGGGGGAGATGGGTTCTCTTTTTCTCAAAGACATGGAAAGTTCATTCCATCTGTCTCTGCATACTGACAATGTTGGGAAGAAATTGTGATCACAGAAATTGTTAAATCTGGCCACACAGTCCCTCAAATTGTTCAAGTACATTCTCTTTATATCATCCCTGTTCATCATTGAGAAGTGTTGCCTGGTGATAACTAGGTGATTTGGCTGGATTGCTCTGACTAACAACTCAGCCCTTGTTTCAATCACTTTATTCTGCCTTTTCTCTTGATCCCAGTAAAGCTGATTCTGCAAAGTAGACATAAATGCTCTCAACTGAACATCTCCAATGTAGATTTGAGGATGAGAGTCAACTTCCTCTGGAATGAAGAAACTATGTAAAAATAGTTCACACAGGAGATTTTTCTGCTCAAAAGAATTTGTCAAAATATGCCTCTAGAAAATCTTCAATAGTGTCCAATTTATATGGGAGGTTTGAAGTAATTCTCATGACATGCCATCTGAGGTATTTTTCCTTCAAAATAAAGTTTGTAAAATCTGGCTGGTCGTCTAAATTGGACTAAAAATTCAGCAATTTGGCATAAGTCAGACACCTTTTCTTTCAATGCCTGAATTTTTGTGTCCTTGGCTTCTAGTTGTTTTGCTTCCAATTTAAACTTTTTAGTTTTTGTGGCAAGCTGCTCATATCTAATCATCCGACTAGCTATGTCTGCATTGTACTGTTCTAGAGACACAGTATTAGGTGGTCTGACTACAGGTGGGATCCTAGGCAGCAGATCAACTTGAACTCCTTTTTTTGCCACTTCTATTGGCTGTTCATCTGTCAATAACTCTACTTGCACTTCCTTATTTGCTATTTCTATGGGGTTGTCATCAGATAGTATTTCTACTTGTACCCCCTTATCTGTTGTTTCTATTGGAAGTGTAACAAGTTGAAATGCAGGGACCTCAATAGGAGTACTTACTTGAACATTTTCTTGCTGTTGGGACTGTTCCTGTGTTGGTGGCTCATCTTCAACATCCTCTGCTATGCTCTTCACCATTTCTGAAGCATCTTCAGAACAAGAAGGCAATGCTTTAGAATAAGATGGTGCTGCTTCAGAATGAACAGGCACTTCTTCAGAATGAAGGAGTGCTGTTTCAGGATGAACTCCCATGTCTGCCTCAATAGAGTCATCTGTCCTTGATAGGCCTAGAAGCAATTGAGCCAAATTGTCTTCATCATTGGATATAGCTGGCTATTTTTTAGATTGTGACAGCAATTTTCTCAATTCTGCCACTTCTTGTTGAAGCTCTGCAATTTTTCTTTCTTGCATCTCAATGATGCTTTCTTTCTCTGAAATCCACCTGGTCTGTGTTTTGACAACACTCCTTGCTGCCCTCAGCTGCTCTGTGATGTCTTCCACTTCTTTTTACCTTCGAAGGCGATGCGTAGACAAATCGATTGCAGTTGGCTGCTCAACCAATATTTCCTCTTCTTCTGCAACAGTTTGTTCTTGTTCAGGAGGCTCTGTGAGACTGGCTATAAGGGTATCCACCATATCTATAGCCTGTTGAACTGTAGCTTCCTCCAAACCATCCTGCTCAGTTTCTGCCTCAGCTATCTGTTCAGGGAATTCTAGAAAGTTTTCAGATGTTGGTTGTATCTCTGTGACATCTGGGCTGCTTGGTCTATCTTCTTCTTCCATGACCTATTCTGCGGTTTCTTTCAAATGGATTCTTGTAGACCTCCTAGTTCAGATGCAAACTTCTTCTTTTTGCTCTATTTTTTGGTGACAATAGGGGTCATGGGGTCAATTTTAGATGCCTCTATTTCCCTTGTTGTTTCTGCCTCTGTTTGGTTAAGTGCTTCACTTCTCTGTTCTGACAAATCAGTTGCAGCTTCAACAAAATGAACCTTCTTTTGTTTTTCTGCTCTGCTGCCAGTTCCAGATCCTCTTCTCTTTTGTTTCTTAGCTCATGAAGTTGAGGGTTCAAGAGCAAGGTTTTCTACTGCTGTTGTGGGGTGTAGCTTTGTAACAGCTTCAGGGACACCTTCTGTAGTTTCTTCTGCAACATTTTTTGCAGCAGCTGTTTCCTCCTCTGTAGCAACATCAGCAGCATTTGGTTCTTCTTCTTCCTCACTTTCATCCCCAAAAATGACATCATTTAGGGTAGAGTAAAACCTATCAAAACTCCTAGGGTTTCCTCTAAAATGGTGTCTGGCAGACTAATTTGATGAGGCCATGATGGCGTAGGCTTCCTTTACCCTCCTGATATCTCTTTGCCATGTTCTTTAATTCTTGATACAGATACAGGGGAAGATTTACCCTAACTTTTGGTTGTTGCCCACCATGTCTGAGATGGTTCAAAATTCGTAGATGATGCCTTGACAACGGCACATACTGCCCTTCACGGGTCAGAAATTTAATTACCCAGGTGGCTACTTCATCCCGGGGTTCCTACGAGTGGCCCTTTTTAACCCTTTGCATGTGTTGTTATGGGTTAAATACTACGGTTCTCTATCATTTTCTTCTACAAAGCTGATTAACTACATTTGCCAATGTGTTCTTGCCAGATCTAGAAATTGAAATCCCTTCTAATGGCAGCTCCGTAATCTGACTTAAAATTTTAGGGCTTACCTCAATAGTCATGTCGTTAACATGTGCTCGGTTGTTTTTGAACGTATGGGTGAACATGCCAGCCAAATCTTCAGAAGACCCATTGAATTTATCCAGAAATGGCATAAACCCTCCATCTTCAAAAATCTGCACAACTGTCGGATTTTCTCGGAGGTAAGTGGTATCTGCAGGCTCTGTTCTGATCTTTCGCCCCATATTTTCTGTTTAAAAACCGTACACTATGCTACTGTTCTTCTGCTGGATCTCTGGCTATTTTTTGTTGCAAATTTGTAGAGTTTTAGTTTGAAACCTTCGTTGCCCTATTTCTCGTCTTCTTCTTCGGAATGAACCGTAACCTGTGCACTGTACTTCGCAAACACGTCTTCGAAAAGAAAGGTGGCACACTTTTCTACTTTTGCACTGTACACCTGTTCGTTGATAATTGCATGGATGTCCTTGCCGTCAGATCCACCTCATTAGTTTTGCAGATTCTCACGTGCATGTTTATTGGCATTAAAAATTGGTGGCATATGGTTGGTCACGTCCTCAGTATTTCCAATGAGTGCAAAAACAAACCATGTGTTGACTGACACGTGTTCCTTCTTCGCATGCAACTAAAAAAATTTGATTTTTGTCGTACCTTGTCTTCTTGGATGCCACGTGGAAATGCTCTTTCCGAAGATTATAACTTATTGCGCAGACAAAATTTCATTCCAAAGATTATGACCTCATTCCGAAGACGAGTCTTCATTCCGAAGACAAATCCTCATTTCGAAGATTATGACCTCATTTCGAAGACAGGTCTTCATTCCGAAGACAAATCTTCTTTGCAAAATTTTCATTTCGAAGATTAATCCTCATTCCGAAGATCAATCCTCATTTCGAAGATCAGGCTGTATTGTGAAGGTAAATCGTCATTCCGAAGACAGATCCTCATTTCGAAGACAGATCCTCATTCCGAAGACAGATCTTCATTTCGAAGACAAATCCTCATTCTGAAGACAGATCTTCATTTCAAAGATGATGCAGCAAGTCGTCATTCCGAAGACCAAGTTTCATTCTGAAGACAATTTCAATCCGAAGATAATACAGTAGGCACTGTTTTTGGCATTTTTGTTCCGAAGATTAGGCAGAAATCAATATTTTCATTTTCAAACATGTCTTAAGTATGCCAACTCTTATGAATACCTTTTATGCTAATGGTTAATTGTCATATACTATACACCAATCATTTTACAATGAAGAAATGTAAGAAATATATACCTGATAAAAATAGTTAATGCCAGTTTTGAAGAATGACTGCCTTTGTTGATATTCTGCTGAGATTTTCTGCAACATTTCAAAACAAGTGCACTTGGTGAATTTGTACAATGATGGTTCAGAAATTTCTCAAGGTTATGCATGCCAGAAAACTGGTTTTCATGCACACCAACTCAGTAGTGCCTTAAGAAAAGGTTTTCACTGCTGAGTTATTCATTTTTCTCTCTTCTTTTTTCTTGATTTTCCCCTTTTTTTTTTTTTTTTTACCTCTCCTTTTCTCTCTTTTTTTTTTCTTGATCCTGACTATGCCCATGAAGGAATTTCATGATTTCCCCTGAAACCATGCCCATGAAGGAATTCATACTCAGAATTTATTCATCTTTTTGTTTTCTATTTTTTTTTTTATTTTTTTTGTATTTTCTATTTTTTCTTGAAATCCACTGATCATGTTGATTGTTTTGAAGTGGAAGAGGGAATCTCTTCCACCTACTGTGTATCCAAACTATCAAGTTGTTGCAAGAATTCTTCTTTAGTCAGAGGTGTATGGTATACCATGAGGCGATGTCCATTCACTACCAACTTTCTTCGTGACCCATCAATAGGGGATAGACGAGCTGCTCCATTGTTAAATACCTCCTCAATCCAGTAAGGTCCCAACCATCTAGTTCTCAGTTTTCCAGGGAAGTCTTCGTATTGAGAATCAAACAGTAAAGCCCAATCTCCTTGTTGAAGTTTCCTTTGCTGAATGTGACTGTCATGCCACAGCTTCCTCTGCTCCTGAATTACCTCAGTTTGGTGCAGAGCATCCAATCTAAGTTCATCCAATGCATTCAGCTGCAGAATCCTGTCTGTCTGTGCCTGCGACAATTCAATTCCAATTTCCAGTGTTGTGCGCAATGTTAGTAGCTCAAATTCAATAGGTAAGAGAGGCTTTTTACCAAAGACTAGTTCATAAGGTGTGAATCCAGTAGTGGACTTCCAAGTAGTATTGTAGGCCCAAACTGCTTCGGGTAATTTATCTAGCCAATTTCTCCTATGAAAAGCTACTATTTTTGTCAAGATGTATTCTAGTTCCCTATTTGTTACTTCAACTTGGCCATTTGCTTGTGGGTGGTAAGGTGATGATTTCCTATGTTTGATTTCATACAATTATGTAAATGCTTTTATGACTTTGGATGCAAATTGGGGTCCTTGGTCTGTGGTGATAGACCGTGGAGCTCCAAATCTCTAAAAAATTTGAGTATACAAGAAATCAGTGACCTTCTCTTCATGAGCATGTTTAAAAGCACGCACCTCTACCCACTTTGTCGAGTAATCGGTGCATACTAGAATATGCACCTTTCCTTGAGAAGGTGGATCAATAGGTCCTACAAAATCAAGCCCCCACCTCTCAAATGGTTCTAAAACCATTTGAGGCTGCAATGGCATCTCATTTGTATGAGTGGGTTTCCCCATTCTTTGGCATGCATCACAATGCATGATGTACTTTTTCACATCCTTGTGAAGAGATGGCCAATAATATCCTGTCCCTAAGATTTTCCTAACTGTGCTTTTTACAGAATAGTGTCCACCTGAGGGTTCATCATGACAAGCTCTAAGGATATCATACACTTCATCCTTTCGGATGCACCTACGTAACACATGGTCGGGACTGCACTTAAAAAGCATACCCTTAATCCATTCAAAAGAAGAACTCTGTTTGATCAATTGTTTTTTCTGTTTTGAAGTGAAATGTGGAGGAACTTTCCACTGTGACCAAATAATTGGCTATATCTGCAAACCAAGGTGATTGGACTGATATAGCAAATAGTTTTTCATCAGGAAAAGTGTCATCAACTAATTCCCCTTCATCTGTATTCTGCAACTTGGACAAGAAATCTGCTACAACATTAGCTTTTCCTGGTTTGTTGATTATAGTGATATCAAATTCTTGCAGCAACAACAACCAACGAATAATTCTTGCACTTACCATAGGTTTATTCATCAAATACTTAATGGTTGTATGATCTGTGTGAATAAATATTTGATAACCTGTGATATAATGCCTGAATTTGTTGATGGCATAAATTACTTGCTAGGAATTCCTTCTCGGTTGTTGTATAATTTTTCTCGGCTCTGTCAAGTTCTTGCTAATGTTGTAGATGGTATAATGTTCACCATTATCAATTTGTCCTAATGCTGCTCCAATTGCTGTATTGGAGGCATCGATCTGTATATGAAATGGTAATGTCCAATTAGGTCCTCCGAGCACAGGTGGAGTTATCAATTTCTCTTTCGGAGCTTCAAATGCTTCCTGACACTTTGCGGTCCAGGAGAATTCAGAATCTTTAGTCAATAGGGCAAACATAGGAGTGGCTATTGTACTAAAGTTGGGAATAAACCTGCGGTAAAAACCAATGTGTCCTAGGAAGCTTCGACATTAGTCCGAGTTTTAGGAGGAAGGAGATTCTTGATAATTTCAACCTTCTTTGGATCAACTTGGATCCCTTCAGGAGAGATGTGATGACCAAGAACTATCCCTTCCTTCATCATCATGAAGCATTTATCTGGATTTAAGGATAAGTGGTATGTTTCACAGCGAGTTAAGACTTTGTCAAGATTTTCCAATGTAAAATCAAAAGTTTGTCCACATACTGTGAAATCATCCATGTAAATTTCAACACTTTTGGTGGTCAGATCAGCAAAAATTGCTAGGACTGCTCGTTGAAAAGTTTTTGGGGCATTACACAAACCAAAAGGTAAAACCCTATAGGCAAATGTTCCCCATGGACATGTAAAAGTTGTTTTTTCTTGATCTTCAGGTGCAATCTGAATTTGATTATATCCACTAAATCCATCAAGAAAACAAAAGTATCTTTTCCGAGCAAGAGTATCTAACACTTGATCTATGAAAGGTAATGGAAAATGGTCTTTGTATGTCACCTTATTCAATTCTCTATAGTCTACACATACTCTCATTTTTCCATTTTTCTTAGGAACTATTACCAATGGAGAAACCCATTGGCTATCAGAAATTGGGTAAATGAATCCTACTTCCAGGAGTTTTTCAATTTCTTCTTTCACAATATCTCTTAAGGCAGGATTCAATCTTCTTTGAGGTTGTCTGACTGGCTTGACTTCTTCAGTATAGATTCTGTGGGTACATATATCAGGATGAACTCCTGACATATCTTTGTAGTTCCAAGCAAAAGCATGAACATGCTTCTGCAAGACAACTATCAGTTTTTCTTCCTCTTCCCTAGTAAGCTGGCTGTAGATGTTCAAAAATTTGCCTAGCTGGACTTCTATTTGTTTTGTATTTAGAAGGACTGAATTCACTCCTTCATACCTGGTGATTAAGGGATTAAGAGGACATTGTTGAGATGGGAGAAAAGAAGCAGTTTCTATTTTATTGTTGCTTGAGGGAAGCATATCTTGTATGGAACAGTGAGAAGGAAAAATCAGATGATGGTGCCATCCATGTGGTAGTGAAACAGAGTTTCCCTGTGATAGCACAGATGGTTCATCTTCAGATTTTTGATTCTCCTCATTACTTAACTGTTGGATATTTGTTGTTTCCCCTTCTAAATCTTGTTCATGCAGAACATTCATCAGGATTGTTTCATTTTCTAAGTTTTCTGTGTCACTGAGGTCTTCTATGTGTTCTCTTACTACTAAGGTAGCTAGTGTAGAAATGACCTCTTCTGGTTCTTCCTCTGAGTCGAGAAAACCATAAGCGACCTAAAAATTTGCTAGATGGTTTTGCGGGGAGGATATAAAGAAATCTGTTTCAGATCAATACCATTTGAAATAGTCATATTTCCAGATCTGCGATCTATGAAGGCTGCTGTGAGTTGCAAGCCAAGGTCTTCCCAAAATAATGGGATATCCATGTGCTGAATTTCTTGGTTGTAAAACCAGAAAATCTGTAGGGAATTCCCAAGAAGAAACTTCTATAGGGACATCTTCAATGATTCCTTCGGGTTTTGCAACTGACCTATCAGCCATTTCTAAAACTGTAAATGTGGGGCTGAGATGTTTGAGCTGTAATTGTTCCATTGTATCTTTGGTCATGACATTTATTGCAGCTCCTAGATCCACTAAAACATTTGATATTGGTATTGAACCTATGGTGATTGTGATAACTGGGCTTCCTGGATCACTATACTTTGGAGGTACTAGTTTTCCGGATAAGAGATCAGCTATCTTTCCTTCAACCTGCATAGTCTTGGGAAATGCTTTCTTCTTTCTTCCTGCTCTTTTAATGCACAAATTTTGGATAATACTGTTAATCTCTGGTATTTCCTTAATAGCTTGCAATAAGGGCAATGATATAGTCAACTTTTTTAGTTCTTTGACCAATTCTGACTCAAAATTTTTTGGTATTGCATTAAGTCTTTCAGGATATGGAATTATCCTTGGTAATTGTTCTACTTGTGTCTCTTTCTCTATTGTTGGTTGGATTCTTTCTGGTTCCAATTTTTCTTCTGTTTCTATTGTTGGTTGGATTCTCTCTGGTTCTGATGATTCTTGCTCTTCATTTTCTTTGATTTCAATTGAAACTGGTTCAGGTACAACTTTCCCTGAACGAAGTTGGATGTCACTACAATCAAGAACATTAATTTCAACATTTTCTTTGACTTCGACCACATAGACAGGGAGGTGTCTGTCTTACATTGTTTGGATTAGTGAGTGGTTGAGTGGCAATTGAGGTTGTTTCACTTGCTTGTGTTTGCTGTTGTTTTTCTTGAAAATTTTGATTAGGTGCGAGGCAACAAATGTTGAGTTTGACCTTGATTCCTTTGCTGCCTTGGATAGGACTGGTATTGTTGATTCCACTGTGGTTGGTTTTGCATCCAATGTGGATTAGTCTGATTTTGATTCCAAGATGGGTTGTTTTGATTCCAAGATGGGTTGTTTTGATTCCATGAGGGGTTGTTTTGATTTTGATTCCAGGTTGGGTTACTCCAATTTGATTGTGGCCATTCTTGGGAATTTGTCCATTGAGGATAATTCCAAGGACGTTGGGGTGGTTCTGATTGTCCCCAAGGCATAGTACCAGGATTATGCCCCCAATTTGTAGGAAAACAAGGGGGATTTTGATATTGAGAGAAATTTCCCCCTTGTTTTGGTCCAATATAGTTGAGTTCCTTAGTCTGGTTTTCTAAAATAGTTTTGAGTTGTGGTAGCAGGTGGCATTGATCAGTTGAATGCCTTTTTGAACAGATACTACAAATGGCTGAAATAGATGTTTTATTCAAAGGACATTCCTGCAAAGCATGTTTATTTCTACATCTTGGGCAATAAATTGCCAAAGGTTCTATGTTTTTTGCTTTTGCGAACATTTCCCCTAAAGTAGTGTTTAAGTGCACTAGAATATCAGTTTTGAAATTTGCAAGTTCCTCTATCGGGTCCTTTACATCAGTGCCATTTGTGCGGCTTTTTCTTCTTCTCTGCTTAGTGCGAGAGTAATTCCTGTAGAGATCCATAATTTCCTCATTACTGAGAGTGGTTACATCCCCTTTTCCCATCAAATCCAGAACTTCTCTGGATTCATCTTGCAATCCTCTCAAAAATATGGTTTTACATAATTCCAGTTCTACAAGTCCACATCTCCTTTGAACAAAGGAGAACCTATCAAGATAATCTTCCAATGTCTCATCATCTTCCTGCTTGATTCTGAATAACTCATCTTTTCTATTCCTTACATGGCAATATTCCTGATATTTGTCTAAAAAGACAGTCTC
Organism: Wollemia nobilis; assembly: GCA_028583015.1. Lineage (NCBI taxonomy): Eukaryota > Viridiplantae > Streptophyta > Pinopsida > Araucariales > Araucariaceae > Wollemia > Wollemia nobilis. Next base: position 5,145,716 of record JAQPPZ010016831.1, read on the forward strand.
CATTTGATCCCAGGTTCTTATGGAATTTGGCTCTAAGCTCATGAACCAGCGCAATGCTGAATCCTTGAGAGTTGAGGGAAAAACCTTAAGTTTTTGATTGTCATTTATATAATCATAGGTCTGACACACTACCTTGAATTCAAACAAAAACTGGTCAGGATCTTCAGATACAACACCTCGAAAGGTTGGAAGTGCTGAAGGTGAAATGGTCTTCATGGGAGAGTTTTGTGTTGGATTCAGACGAATAGGATATTCAAATGTTCCGGATGGTTGGAGTATATCCTGATCATCTCCTTCATTATGAACATAGCCATGTTGGCCATCTATATTGCCTCCTTCTGCCATAATTTCCTGTTTGTTGGGAGAAGTTAAAGCTTCCCAAATTGTTCTCTCAAGAGGTCCAAGCCTCTCTGTTGATGATGAGTCCGATGAATTGTCTTTCTTAGGATATTACGATGATGATAAAATTGGTGATTTTCCTATCTCGAGAATGCTCTAGTGATGGTGAGGCTGGTGATTTTTCTATCAATCTTTACGGTAATTCAAACACGGGTGATTCACCCCTTAAGCGTGAAGATCTCCTTAATGGAACAAGCCAGGGATCCTTTGGGGTAGTTCTACCTTTTTCATCCCTAGACTTATTCATTCATGTTTACTCCTAAATGACATAAATTAAGTCAATAGTTGTTATCTTCCTCAGCTGTTATATTCAGATTTTAACCTGAATGTTCACAGTTTAGTCTGATTACAGCTATTGGACTATTTGTTTTCTTTTGACAACACTATTCCCCGGCAACGGTGCCAAAATGATGCGTAGTCATTATACCATCATTAATTCTCAATGAATCTGTCAATCCAGGGCAGTGTACAAGGCTATCTGCGAAAGAAGAAGTGAAACAACTATAACTTAGGTCAATCTAGAGCAACAGGTTTTATTGGTGGAACCGGTTGTGTGGGGGGTTTTGGAACATTCCTATCTCTAAATTGCATGAAATAAACCTTAATCTAAGTTGCGGAATTGGAAACTAATCATTAACTACAGAAATGAAGTCCTAATTACAATTGCGAGAATAAGACCTAATTATATTGCAGAAATAACGAGTTGCGAGAATTGAAAGTCAGATCCTAATTGCAGAAAGGAAATCTAATTACTTTTGCAGTAATGAAAGTCTAGATCTAATGTGGAAATAAAAACTGTCAAAGTTATGTAACAGAAGGTTGTCAATCTTATGTGCAGGATTTTGACAGCAAAACATAAAATGCAGGAAATTGCTAAAAAATAGTAAATTCTGAAAATAATAGTATGAAATAAAGTGGAAGCTTTGTTGAAAGTAAGATTGCAACTAAAACATTAAGCACAAGGTTAATCTAAGCATAAATAAACTAAGACTGCAAATATTGTCAACTATTTACAAGCAATTAAAATAACAAGTTCTACAACTCATTCTGCTGCAGCAAAATCAGAATAAAAACCTGCGTGTTAGTCCTCCTCCTAGGTCTGGAAGTGGCCAGCCTCTTTGTCCAGAAGAAGGTGTAAGTCTCTCTCTCTTTCTAAATCTTAATCACACTCATTTACAAGCAATATGAAATAGAACTGGTGCACTTTATTGATTAGAAGACATGATTACAATAATTCTGTTGAAAAACTATTACAGGACTATAGTGAGTCAATTTCTACCTATACTCTGTATTTTTTGCTAGCTTCCTTACACTATTTTCTACCTCCTTTACTATCTACTTCCTCTCTACTAGGCTCAACCTGAACGGAGAGCAATATTTATAGCTATCCTATAATCCGATTACAAACAAAGAATATCTCAAAAGATCTAATCCTACAATCTTGCAACAAATTACGGTGTTATCCTAGAAGAGGACTAAAACTTGATCTTTCCCTTAATGATGGCTTTGGTCGGCAATGACGGCAAAGACAGATGGAAGATCTTTCCCTTTACCTTTTCCAACCTTTATTTCCCTTTTTTTGGCTTCAAAAATCGGTCAACAGGTCAAAAAGCGTACTCTATTTTCATTTCGAAGATAAGTGGCTTCATTCCGAAGACAATGCAATTCTCATTCCGAAGATCGCTCATTCCGAAGATACTGCATTCTCATTCCGAAGATCGCTCATTTCGAAGATACTGCATGCTTCATTCCGAAGATCCGCTCATTTCGAAGATATTGCATTCTTCATTTCGAAGATCCGCTCATTTCGAAGACGTTGTGATCTTTCATTTCGAAGATATCTGTTCATTTCGAAGATACTTCGAAATGAACAAATATATGCTTTTCCAGTGATCTCTTCTGCATCTCTCAGGTGGGTTATCTCTTAAGATCAAATTCCAATGGTCTTCATCCCTTTCCTCATGTGAATTCCATGCCTTGCTATTTATGGACAAGTGGCTGGAATTTACATGGGAAAGACCAATTTTTGCTTGCACTGTTGCCAGATTTAGGTGAAGTAAATGCTTGAAATGAATCAAAACATGATTAGTGAAATGCTGCTATTATTCTAAGCATATCCCATTTTAGCAAATCATAGCAAAAAGAACACAAAACTATGCAAAAAGTTGTAAAATCAGCATATAATATTTCAAATACATTGATCATGCAAAATGGTTAATATACGGCATATTGAATCAACTTAACTAACATATCAGATAAAACATAAGAGTTTATAGGCATTTTTAGTGTTCAAAACATGTTATGATTGAGGCATTTCCAGGCCTCATCACCACTTCTGCGCTATCTGCACTCTTTCGACTACATCTCACACACTTCAACTTACATTCAACGACGCATTCAACAACACATCAACTCTCCAAACAGCCCTCCTTTTATAACAAAATTTTCATGATGAAAACTTTAATCTTAGTCGGCTGTTATAACAAATGCAAACCCTAAACTTAGTTGGCTGCAAACCCTAATCTTTGTCAGCTCACATTTAACTTTGTCGGCTTCAACTGCCTCTGTAATTTTGTAGCTTATGCCACGAAACTACAACATGTCGCAATATCATGACACCTTTGCCTCTGTACACTTTCTTTTGGCTTTTGTCATGATATCGCGACACTTCTATCTTTGTTGACTTCAACTAAGCTCTTGTCATGATATCGTGACATTTCTGTCTTCGTCAGTATCAAATTTGCTTTTGTCGTAAAATCGTGACACTTCTGCCTCTAAAGACTTCATCTTCACTTCTGTCGTGATATCGTGACACTTCTGTATTCATAGCCTTCCTTTCTGCTTTTGTCATGAAATTGTGACACTTCTCCTATTGAAGACCCGCTTTCTATTTCTATAATGAAATCATGACATTTTCTCTAACCGTACGCTACCATATCAATCTGTCGTGAAATCGTGACACTTTCTGCATCTATGTGCTTTCTTTTCTGCTTGTCACAAAATCATGACACTTTTTGCATCCGTATGCTTTCTCTTCAACCTATCACAAAATCGTGACACTTTCTGCATCCGTACGCTTTCTTTGCAACCCGTCGTGAAATTGCGATGCTTTCAGCTTCTATATGTTTTCTTTGCAACCCGTCACAAAATCGCAACAGTTCTCATTTCAAACTCTTCCCTTTGTTGCATGTCATGAAATCATGATAGTTCTCACTTCGAGTTCTGCAGCATGTCATGAATCATGACAGTTCTCACTTCAAATTTTGTAGCATGTCGTGAAATCGTGACAGTTTATCTTACTTCCACTTTATCTTCTGACTTGTTTTCTCTCTCCTACTTAAGTCATAAAAATGCGACATGTCGCGATATCATGACACTTTTCCTCCTTAGCTCTTTTTTGTTCTTCGGGTCGTGAAAACCCGACATGTCACGATATCGCAACACTTTTTCTCCTTAGCAATTTTCTTTTCTTTGGGTCGCGAAAACCCGACATGTCGCGATATCACGACACTTTTTCTCCTTAGTGCTTTTCTTTTCTTCGGGTCACGAAAACTCGACATGTCATGATATCGTGACACTTTTTCTCTACGAGCTCTTTCTCTCGAACCTGTCGTGAAATCGCGACACTTTTTTTTCCGTACAATCCCTCTTGCAAATTGTTGCAAAATCGCAACACTTTTCTTTGTGAGCTCTTTCTCTCGAACCTGTCAGCTTGGGGTTTGCAAAAGACCTTTGAAAATGTCATGTCGTAACCTTCATCAAAAAAAATTATTTGACATTAAATCAAATTCCTTCAAGAGCTTCTTGACATCAATGACAACTTATACATTTGAGCAAAGGCAATGTACCCAAAGTACCCAAAATTTCCAATAGATTGACACATGCAATTATATGCAATGGTGGGTCAACCGTCTTAGAGGGAACCGTCATGATCTCATGATCATAAAATTTGATCGTTGGTTCCTGGAACTACTGTACATGTCCCACAAAATTTATGAATGCTTGAGCATCCTAATATTGTACTTCAATAGACCTCAAAATATCCATAAGAGTCTCACTGTGCCTAGGGAACTAATGTATTAATTCATATATGGACAGCTTCTTAGGAGCTATTTGCAGGTTTTAGACTAGCCTGCTCCATATGGTCACCACCGATCTCGTCGGTGGACTGGAATATTCTATGCTAGTTTTTGATTTAGTGTGGCTTGTATTCTTATGGGAGCACATAGTTAATTCATATGTTCATACCTACCATACCTTGTGACAACATTAACCATACCAAAAAACCCCTGCGTAGGTGGTTCGACACACACTTGGTTGACGTGACCAATGTTGTTGCGTGGTGACTCATAGTTTGGAAGTGGATTCTTGTAGATCCCCATGTTCTGGTTTTCAGGTGCTAGTGGATTACTTAGAAATACAATATCTCCTTTCTCAATCATTTTTTGCATGATATGCTTGAAGGACCAACATACTTCAATGTCATGACCCTTCACTCGGTGAAAGATGCAAAACAAGTCATCTTGGTACCCCTTTTCCTTGGGTTGATTTGGATCTACCATCTTGATTTTGGGTAGCCTTATTACCTTTGCCTCACACAATTGGTGGAATATGAACTTTAATGATTCCATCAAAGGTGTGAATTGGTGATGTGGGCATTGTTCTTTGTTCTTGCCCTTAATGTTGCACTTTTTGTACTGCGCAGGAGGAGGTTGGGCTTGATAATTTTGCTTTTGTTTCCCTTTTTCCTCTCTCTGGAGGTTCAACACCACTTGATTGACGTGGGCCTACTTACTCTTATGCTTTGTGGAGCTCTTCTTTGGCCCCTCTTTCCTTCTCTTGAGCTTCAAGTTGCCTTCCTGCAACTTGATGTCTTCAATCATCTTGGCTTGCACCAAAGCCTCCTTGAATGATATTGTTGCAGCTACAACAATAGCGAGATGTGTTTGGTACAACTCTTAGTGAACATTCGGGTTAATTCCATGGTAGGAATAGGGAATGGTAGATTTATCATTAACCTCCTCCATCTCTTTTCATATTTCTCAATTGGCTCATCATCACGCTGAGCTAGCATAGCCAAATAGGAAACTTTACCTGTTTCTTAACATTGAAAGAAAAGCGTTCAAGGAAAGCATCTACCAATTTCTCAAAACTGGTAATACTATGCCTCTTCTACTGGTTGAACCACTCTCGGGCTGGGCCTGAGAATATCATGACAAATGTGTGCATCCTAGAATCATTGCTTCCAACTCTTTGGATGCTTAAAATTGAAATGTTTTGCACTCGTCATCAAACATTCAAGTAGCTTTGGCGCTACAATAGGAGTTAGGCCTATATAACCGAAAGGATGAGAGCTACAAGCTAATTATCATTTTTTTTTTTTACCCCAAGCAAAGGGGTAAGCTTATGATAGTTGTTGACAATTATTCGTAAGGACAAATGCAATTTTGACAAGATCAAGGGATCTACGATCTCTAGTATCTTCTGTTGACTTTTATTATGATTTGATATTATGAATACCCCCTCAAACAATGAGTTGATGAGAGTAATGACAATGTATGAAGCAATTAGGTCACTTGACCACAATGAATGATCTGAATAAATTTAGATTTAAGCATTTAATTACTTGGCTAAGCCTAGTTCAACTTATGATTCCAATTGTTAATAGTAATTGCACATTCCTATCCCATGGAGTAGTCGGGCTACAATACTTGTCTTAGGGAATCAAAATGATACAAATCCAATTAAATTTTTGTTGAATCAATTTATCAATGGTTTTTTGAAAATATTTCATAGAGGAAATTACATGCAATGCCTCGTTCCCGTGGAGCAGTCCAACCGAGAAGGCCTTCTTAGGGATTGAAAAGAAGCATATCAGATCAACGATGATAATTTTTACCCCAAATTTCCTTATGGTAATTTACTCATCTTTTCGGATTGCATGGATCGCAAGTCACTACAACCGCCAAGTGTATAGGGTAAAGTACTGAATACGAGGCACATTTGATTTTTAATTATTTTATTTGTTTATTAATTTTGATTTATTATCGATCTTGGTGCTTTGAACATCACCAAATTTGCAATATTCATTGCTCCTTTTGAAACATGATCCATTAGCAATCATTAATTTGTCATTTTAAACCTTCCTTGAGTGTATTTAATGTTGGTTGCAAACTACGACTAGGGTCTACAATTGAAAATTTCCAATCTGGGAATTGCAAGTCGAGGATGCGGTCCATAAATTTTTTGGGAAACTATAAAAAATTTTCCCACTTTGAAAATTTTATTATTTTCATTTTCATAACTGCATTTCAGAGAGCTCTGATAGGTGAGAGACATTTTGTGATCCAGAATGCTGCCAAACTTAACCTCAAATTGCACTCATACCCTGATGGCAAGCCCGGGACAGCCATCCACTAGCAGAGGCCATGGTGTGGGTAAGGTAACTCGAAATTGAGTCCTCGCACTCATTACACACTAAAAAATAAATCACATTAAGTAATGGGTTAATGAACTTCACTAAATGTTTGGTAGCGAACCTCACCGTAGACTAGGCTAGGTTAGATTTTATTATTTTTTTTGGCTAGCTAGGCTAGGAAGGGACCCAAAATGGGTCTCGGTCCTAGACCGCAGTTGGCAGTTATGATTCCCAATTATCAAATTGGGTACCGTAGGTATTAGCTATGGTTGGAATTCAGATTCCAATAGTCATTTTTTGACCGCATGTGGACCGTAGGGTTGACTTGCGGTTCGATGACTTTAGAAAAAATTTATTAAATTTTTTATTTTTCTAAGGTTTCATAGGCAACTAATGTTATTTAATGCAATTTTGAATTGCCTAATTGATTTTTCTAGTTTTTTTGAATGCTTTGTGACATGTTTTTGTCTTTTTATCAGTTTTTGAATGTTTTTGACATTTTTAGAGGTCGTTTTTTATCTATTTTTGCTTGTTTTAGTTAAATTTTTCTCTTATACACTATTTATTTCCAAACATTAACTTCTAGGGCCCGAGTGCCAGACATACTTCACACCCTTTCTAGATAGCTTACTGCGGGAGAGCAAGAGTGGTTCGAAGCCATTGGTTTCAACTATGTCTTGGATCTACCCATGATTAGGGTAGATACAACATACATGACTGCATTGGCCCGAAGCTGGAATTCTCGAACCAAAATGTTTCATCTTTCAACGGGTGAGATGACCATCATCTTGGATGACATCTACTAGATCTTTAAGATCCCTATTTATGGTGAGGCCATCACCTCCTCTTCCTCTCAGAGGAAGAAGGTTATATGTGATGCTATCTTCGATGATCGGAGCGACGAGGCTCAACAGAAGATGGACCACAGGGGTGTACACATCATCTACTAGCAGGGGAAGCGCATCTTCTCTGTCCAAGAGGTAACTTTCATGCACCTAGTCATGCAAATAGTCCTTCTAGATTCCTCAAGTGCAAGGATCCCCTAGAACCTTCTTGCCACTATCAGGAGGGTTGTTCAGAGTACCATCTGTTAGCCATTGCTCCTAACCTAGGGGAGCACTTTATTGTGCCAGCTCTATCGAGAGCTATATCAAGTGAATTGTAGGAGCCAAGTAGGCATCAATTGCAGCCTACTACTACAGATCTGGGGTTGGCAACATATTTGTATTGAGCATCCTATAGAGCTACTGCTTGAGATTAACATTATTGATGATGCGCATTAGTGCTACGTAGCTTGCTGGCCCTACGAGGAGAAAGGATTTCAAATTTGGTCCCATGTAGGGGACATTGGTAATTACCTTAGCAGATTCGTAGGATTGAGACCCAGTGATATAGAGTGGTGCCCATACATGGGTTGCCCTGCATGGTCATAGGCTGATGAGCGGTTATGTTAGGCTCATCAAGATAGATGGCTCCTAGGCTGCAAGGACGAGATCAAGGAGTACCAATTTTACTCTTGTGTCCTATGATAGTTTGGCCTAGTCTAGGATATACTAGAGCTGCCAATTATCTATAGGTGATTGGCTTTGGAGATAGGTTTACAATGGGTACAATTATCAGCACTTGGTGATGCGGATGATGATTTCCAGTCAGGCATTTCTATGGCTAGGACTACTCCTTATGATGTTTGGTGGTTGTTGCTACAGTGGCAGAGATCTAGGCCCCTTAGTCGGGTTGATGATGAGGTTGAGACAGATCCATAGGGGTACAACATGCACCCATAGACTAAGGGTGGCTGGGGGGCAAAGGCTATAGCAGGAGACACATCCCCCATGGACATCAAGGAGGAGGCACTGGATGAGGGTGAGGTGCCTCTAGATAGCGAGGTGGTCTAGCTACTAGCTTAAGTGGTAGATCTACAGAGCTAAGTTGGGCGATTCTATATCTAGATGCTATAGAGAGATACCAGCATCACCATGTTAGAGGTGAATCTAGATCATAGTAAGAGGTAGTGGTAGGAGCTCCAGGAGAAGCTCACAAGTGCTAGGACTCATGCTATACTAGTAGAGGGTCAAATTTAGGAGCTGACTAGCTCATTATAGATTTTAGAGGTACAAAGAGTTGTGATTGTAGTAGAGAGGAACATGGATCAATCCCCAACTCACATAGGAGATCCCTCCTCATCTCAGATTATCATGACACCACCAGTGGCACCGTCAGCTATATTACCAGGAGGTGGTGATCCTAAAATAGAGATCATGTGGCTCACTTCCATCGTAGAGGAGGGAAATGACCTTTGTAATATGAGGTCAGCTTGAATCTCCCATCTAGAGGGCTTCATTAGATTATGGAGCTTGCAGGTGCTAGAGGACAAACATGCTACGGGGTCCCAGAGGACCAGGCCCAGGACTATAGGATAGTACATGGTGAGCTCCAGCCAGTAGACCCACTAGATAGAGAGGACACATAGGTCTTCTAGCACACATGGAGGTAGCTCTCACAATGGTAATAGAGAGATGGGTGTGACCTCTATTCATAGGTCTGGCTTCCTAGACATACCAGTTTCTTGCGTGCTAGACCTCTTTGTGTTAGGTTGCACACAGGGCCCTCAGTAGGACACAGAATAAGCACTAGAGCCGACTATAGAGCAGGCTCTAGAGCACAAGGCTGAGGGAGGTGGTGAGAGCTCTAGTATAGGGGGAGCAAGACAGAGCTAGGGATTTATTGGATTGAGGCTACATTTTTGCATATGTATATTTTTAATGTAAGGTCTAGGACCTACACGATTGTAGCCTACGGGCATTTTGTACTCCTAATGTACTCTGTTGGACACATATATATATGAGATTGATTATTTATGACTCATTATGTGTACTTGTGTATGTTTAATTTTCTATTTATGTTATGCACATGGATGTAATGCTTATGTTAATTTTATGCTATATGATGTGATGTATGGATGACATGCACTAGATAGCTATTTAATTTTATGATGATGATGATGATATGCAGTGATCTAGATGTTTAGATATGCTATTTATGATGGATGCATATGGATGCGATGTTTACTTTTAAATGCATATTTAATTTTTTTTTTTTGTATGCATTTAATTTATTATGATATCGCGATATTGTTATGCAATGTATGTAATGCATTATTTACATGATGGTGATCTAATGTAAATGAACTTGTATGCTTTAATCACTTAAAACATAAGGAATGAATGTGATTATGTTTATCAATATAATGGACGACACCACAGAATGTATACAAATCATGAATATAATTGAAAATCCTTGAGATAAGAATTTTATCAATTAATCACCCATATATTAAATGCAATGGTATGCGGTTTCATGATGCAAATGATATAATGTGTCATTCTATTTTCCTTTGCAAATTTGAGAAATATGCACAATATAGTCAGTGGTCATCTAAATATTATTTCTAATATCCATCTGGTATCTATCCTATATCTTGATTATGCTTTATATGATGATGTATCATGGACTCGATACTTTGCAGTTTGATGATTTGTAATGACTTTTACCATTTTATGGTTTATGCTTTTAGCATTTGTTACTTTTTAGAGAGATTTTGAGGTTTTCCATGAGACTCAAACACCCTAATAGACTTATCAAGAGTTGCATACTGACCATACTAGGCTTCTAAAATGCAAAGATTTCACTAGGATAGGCCCTAACTATTCATTATCCCTGTGTGTGTACATGAGTATATTTAAGATAAGACACGAGTGTTCCCCGATGTCAAGCAGAATTATTTCAAACCATTGCTAAGATAGGGGTTCCACAAATATCTTACCCAATATCAAGTTTAGATTTTAGTTGGACTAAGCCACTAGGTAATGTAGGACACCTAAAGCTAGCTCTTCCACATTCAAACATTGGTCTACCCACGAGCGCGATGTAAGTGTATCAGACATATTGTCATGCATAAGGTACATTAGTATCGACAATTCCAGAGATTCAAGCTCATTCCTTTCTATCCTTCAATTTTTGGGATACTTGCTCATATGTGGTGAAGCAAGGGAGTTGATTCCATATTCATTCTAAACTGTCTTTGGATATTCATTTGATCTCTCTTCAAACTAAATTTTTGATCTTCATTTGATCTCCGCTCAAAATTTTGATTTATGATCTTCATTTGATATTCACTTTAAACTTGATTTTGAACCTACTTTCTGATCTTCATTTTATCTTTCACTTTTCAGCATTTACATTTGATAATTTTCTTCAAAAACTTTCCTTTGGGGGATTTACTTGGGAAAACTGTTTCTGGTATATCAATTGGGGATATCGATGTTATGATATCAATATGGGATAACAATTTGGGAAGTCGATCTATGATATAGATCTAGTGTATCAATCTTGAGGATTGATGTGGGATATCCCTCTAGGATGTTGCTCATTTTATCATAAGCAATGGATTCTAAATATAGAACTAACATATCCTTTTGCAAAATGCCAACCTTTCCCATACACAGTAATGACTTGGCTAACAAGTCATCCATGTAATATTCTAAGATTTTATGCATATAGTCATGAAAAATGTATGTCATGGCCCATTGGTATGTTGCACCAGCATTTTTGAGGCCAAATGACATAACTTTGTAGCAAAATGTTTCCCATGGTGTTATAAATGTAGTTTTGTGTTGGTCTTCGGGTTTAATCTAAATTTGATTATAACCAAAAAACTGTTAATTAAGGAGAGTATTTCGTGACCTGCAGTTGCGTCCACAAGAGCATCGATATTAGGAAATAAAAATGAATCTTTGTAGGTCCAAGGTAAGTCCAAAATAAATAATTGAACATTAACAATTGCATTCGATTGACAAAATTATTTATAACAATCAAATTAACTTAATCTCGTCTATCTCGCTAACCAACATGGTATGAGAGACGTGTAGCTAACTACTCACTACGTATTCAAATTGACTACGACTAACTTAGGATATTTAGATAAATATACAAAAGGTAAATAGTAAATAGTAAAAGGTAACTAACCTAGTAGTAAAAGTAAATACTAGTGGTAAAAAGTAACAAGCTACTTTTTACCATGCAGTAAATAAAATCTACCTAATGTAGGGAAAGGGTAAAATATCCAAATGATGGAATATTTACTCTAACATCCCCCCTTATTACATTATTTGGGTAATACATACATTTCCTCTAATACAAAAATATTTGGGTAAAGTATATAACTACCCCAATACAGTGAAAAGGATGTCGATCTGCTAGTTCTTGCTCTGTCACAGTACTCTGGCTGCATCTAAGCAAAAAATGGGTCATTCCTCACTTTGTCTTTACACCAACGAATGTCCTTATAGTAATCACATCATCCAACCGAATTGCATGGGTAACCAACTGCTGCAATCACTAGGTGTAGTAGAGTAGATCACTTCATACGAGATTCATTCATTTTACAATATGAGTTTGCAAAAGATAAGGTTTCTAAGGTGTCGGTCGCAGCCGAAAATGCACCCTTATAAGTTCCCCCTTCTCGTTGCAAAACATAGTGTAATTAATTTCTGAAGGAAGTGTGACTAAGGTGTCGGTCGAAGCCGAAAATGCACCCTTATAAGCCATATTCCCTTTTTACAAAAATTGTGAAGAAAAGAAATTTATATCCCCCCTCAATTGCAAAAAGTGTGCAACACAAGAGTGTTGTGAAGGATTTTACAAATATTGCCTCCTAGACAATTTTACATCACAAAAAGTCGCTCCTCTTGTTACAAGTACACCTAGAATTTGCTATTTATGAAGCCTAAAAGAGGTACAAGCACCCCTTATTGCAAGGTCTTCAAACAAAATACTTATGCTATTTATGAAGCCAAAAAGAGGAGAGAGAGAAAATGGTGCTTTTGCCCAAGGGACACGTGTTTTCCCTCTACAAAATTGTTCTAGCAATTAGCACTCTATGTGCTTTCTCTGAACCAGAATCAAAATCTGTATTAGACATCTCATTTGCAACATTGCCTTGGTTTTTCTTTTGACCTTTCTCTTTGGGAGGCTTGTTCTTAAACCAACATCTCTTGGTTTGATGAGTGTCTTTATCACAGATTTGACAATATTGCTTCTTCTTCTTAGTGTCTTGGCCTTGACCTTTGTTTTTGTTAGAAGAAGAGCCTTGTTTTTTATTCCACTTTTTCTTTCCTTGTTGTTTATGTGAGAAAAGTGCATTGTTGGATGCATCATCTCTTTGGAATTGATTAGCTTCTTCAGTTTGAAGCATGTTCACCAACTCTACAAAAGTCACTGTCCTACCAGAGACTTGAAGGGATGTAATCAATATTCTATAGGAGTTTGGAAGAGCTCTCAAAATAATTGAGATTAAGACTTTGTCTTCCATAGTTTCTCCTAGGGCTTGTAGTTTTGTTTTCAAATCGGCCACTCTGCAGAGGAATAGCTCTACTATTTCTCCAAATTTCATGTGAAGTGTATGAAGCTATGTTTGAAGGTTAAGAATCATGGATTGATTCTTTCCCTCAAAGATGGTAGTTAAGGCATCCCATGCCTCCTTTCCAGTTTTAGCTTCACTTATATGAGGTTGGATATCATCAGTAATAGCTAGAAAGATCATTAAGGATAGTTTTTTATCCTTTTTATCAAAGTCTCTTTGATCTGCTCCAGGTGATTGAGGTCTAGTGACACTTCCATCCACTATTGACCACAAATCCTCTATAGTTAAGATAGCTTTCATCTTAGTCTTCCAAGCTGAATAATTTGAACCTTTGAGTAGTTGGCTCTCAGTGAGATACTTGTGTATCATGGCCATGGTTTAGGTTTCAAATTTGATAGGACTAAGATGGTTGTATCTTGCACTATACCCTCAAAAGAGTATATGGAAGTTGTTTTCAATTTTCCTCTATAAGATATTTAATGGCACCTGCCTTAACACCCCTACCAAGGGATGAAAAGTTGGAGGAATTTTAAGCCAAACAAAATAGAGCAAATGAAACAAGGTTAGGTTTGTGTAAAACTTTTGGTTTTGCCCTCTAGGATATTTAATGGCACCTACTTTAACACCCTTGAAGAAGGATGAAAAATTTGAGGTTATTAAGCCAAACAAAGAGAGTGAATCAAGGTGATTTGTATTTTTGACCTTTTGATGGGGAGTAACAAAAAAAATGACTTGTTTTAACCTATGCAAAGTTTAGCATGGTTTTTGAGTGAAGTTTGGGTTGTGTGAAATGCTTCTTCTAATGTTGTATTTGATTGTTTAATTGTACACAAAAACATGAGTGTTAGTGCAATAATAAAAACATGAGAGCAACCCAAATTTTAATCACTCTAGGTGTCGGATGCAACCGAAAATGCACCTAGTACAAGCAATTTTTAAGAGTAGGTGTCGAGTTCAATCGAGAATGCACCTTTCTTACTCTGAAATATCCCCCCTTGTTTTGTTACAATTTTGCAAACTATAGAATAATAAAAAATGAATTATATCCCCCCTTAATGTTTACAAAATGTAAAATTTAGAGCACTCCTTTCAAGACAAGTTGACACACGACCCGCGTTTGAAAGGCTTCCAGAACTAGTCGACACATGACATAGTTTTTATGGGCCCAAGGTTACAAGGTCTTCTCAAATTTGCAAAAAAATAGATGTGCAATTTTATGTATTATATCTCCTTGGAGAAAACAAATGCACTCTTTGAACTTTGATTCTTTCAAAAATTTCAGTCTCCTTGTTGTCTAATTTGCAATAAAAAATCAAGTGTGATCCTTTCTTGTATGCTAAATTAACAAGGTTTGAGAAGAGTTTTAAGGTGTTTTTAATTTGCAAAAAGATAGGTGCTCTTCCTTGTCTTATATCTCCCTTTGTGGAGAAAACAAAAACACTCTTTATATTTTGAATTTGCAAAAAAAAAAAATCTTTTTTTTTTTTAATTTGCAAAATTTAAATAAAAAGTTAAATCATATAATCTAAATAATAATAAAAAATAAAATTATGTTTTATATAATAAAAAAAATCAAATTTTTTTTTTTTAAAACATAATTTATATTTTAATTATTAAAAAAAATATAATAAAAACTTTAAATTTAAATAATGAAAAAAAAAAAAAAAAATTTACCTTTTGTCCCCGCCAGGACTCGAACCTGGGTCTGGTGGGCAGCGGCTTAACTTGGCCGCAGTTTCCAGTCGGGCTAGCTAGCCCGACGACAATGGAAGGTTGTGACCTTCCATATGAAGGCTATCTAGCCTTCATGCGGGAGAAAAAATGGGATTTAATCCCACATTCATCCCGCAACAACATTTTTGCTGTATAAAGGGCCTAACATGCCCTTACTTTGTTGACTACCTTTGGGCAGTCACTGTGCGGGTGACTCCTTTTGCTGTGGCCACATGTCGTAGAAAGGTTTCGGGTGGCATGTGGCCTATCTACAATGTGTCACCCATGTGTCGTGTCTAGTCTAGGTGGCATGTGCCACATGTTGTGTCTAGTCCAGTGGTTGTCTGCCACATATCATGTCTGGTCTAGTGGTTGTTCATCACTTGTCTAGTCCCTATCCTGTGGTTTTCCACCATGTGTCTATCAGTGGCTGTCTGCCACGTGTTTGCCAAGTCAGCACCTCGAGGTGCATGGTCGAGTCTAGGATTTAGCGATCCAGTCCACGTGTCCCTTGGGGTGCATGCCAGGGCCTGTTGGTGTCAGTCCATGTGTCCCTCGAGATGCATGCTAGGTCCTGTCGATGTCATTCCATGTCCAAGTGTTGGTCAGGGATTGTAGGGTCACCTGCCCTCTTAGATACCATAGTTCAATTCAATCAGTGGGGAGAGGTAGGGCACTCCTACCCTCTCGGCTCTCCCTTGATTGGGCCACGTGGCCTGCATTGCCTATGTGGCTTTGCAGGCCCATGGGGCTAGTGTGGGAGCTGAGTTTGAATGGCCTCAGCTCGTTGACCATGACTGGTCTAGGTATTGGTGGGCCCTATGCTCAGCCTATGGGCCAGGTCGACTAGCACATCCACGGGCCTTGTGGCAGCATCATCCACGGCGTATGCTGCAGGCCTACAGCTTGGAGCGACCAAATTTGTGACCAAACTCATGGGATAGCTGGTGACATCATTAGCGATGGCCTATGATGCAGGCCTACGGGTTGGAGCAGCCAGATCTATAGCCAAACTCATGGTCCTAGGTCTGCGGGCCTCTCGTGTGAGGAAAATCTACGTTGAGTGCCTCTGGTGCTCCGTGGGAATCCAAAACATTGGAGTATCCATAGAAATGGGTGGAGAAGCGAGGCTCTGATACCAATGTAGGTCCAAGGTAGGTCCAAAATAAATAATTGAACATTAACATTTGCATTCGATTGACAAAATTATTTATAACAATCAAATTAACTTAATCTCATCTATCTCGCTAACCAACACGGTAGGAGAGACGTGTAGCTAACTACTCACTATGTAGTCAAATTGACTACGACTAACTTAGGATATTTAGATAAATATCCAAAAGGTAAATAGTAAATAGTAAAAGGTAACTAACCTAGTAGTAAAAGTAAATACTAGTGGTAAAAAGTAACAAGCTACTTTTTACCATGCAGTAAATAAAATCTACCTAATGTAGGGAAAGGGTAAAATATCCAAATGATGGAATATTTACTCTAACAATATTTGGGTGTTGCCTTATTGAGGTCTCAAAAATCTGTGCAAATATGGATTCTTCCATCAGGTTTTCCCATGGGTACCATATTGGATACCCACTCTAGATAGTCGATGGAAATTATAAATTCTACATCCAATAGCTTTTGTAGCTTATCTAGATAGTCAAATCAATGAATACCATATTGATGGAACGGTATTGGCCTCCAGAACCACACGAAAAAACTTCTATACAATTGATGCAACCCTTATACCCATGATTTTGCTCTAATGGCACAGGCACAAATGGGTCTTCTTTGTAAGGACTACAAACAACTGGATCCTCCCTATGCACTAATTGCAAAATAGGATCATTTGGCTCACAAAGCTCCATGTAGGTCGATGAAAGAGGATTAACCAATCGATAAATTTGCTCCAGGTTTAACCATATTGCTCTCAGATGAGGACCAACACATAAATGATGATAGACCTCATCTATGTCGATGGGTCGATGACAGTAACACAAATAATGAGGACCAAGGTAGACCCTCTCTAACTCATCTTATTTTTCACTACCCGACAACCAAAACCCATCATTATCTCCTAATATTATGGGGCACTCTAGAAGGTGCAACCCCATGAATCTGACCTCTTGATTACTATCATCACTATCTAGATAAACTGGATAATTATACCGTTGTGACAATGTCGAGAAATCTAGATCTGCTTCTTCCCCTAAGTGATCAATATTGGGAAGAGTCTCTTTGGTAACATGTACCGACCCTGCAAGTGGTATGTGATGTGCATACAAAGAATCTAGATAGGTCATCTTAGCTTCATCCTCATATTGATCATTTTTTGAGGATTCGCTATTAGCATCATAACTCGGTCCACTTATCTTAGAGGTGGACTCCTCTCCATCATCACTGTATAGATATCCTGACTCAAGATCATCCAAAATTGTGGGGCTATACCCTTGCACACCTGTGTCATTGGTAGCATTATAGATTTAGTGACCTAGGTTGTCTCTAGGGCTCCACTCTGTATCAATACGCTCTAGGAGCTCTTCATGATTTCTTTCAAGCGGCTCAACAGTGATGACAAATACCATTGGGTAAGTCCTCTAGAATCTAGATGGATTAGGATGATATGGGTTAAAATCCATGTCATCCCCTAGGATAAGGTACAATTGATCTAAGGATCGTGTGAGCAAGTCATCTTGTCCTTGTATCTATAATCTCAAGCCAAACCTATCAGTTTCTAAATAGTAACGTGGTTCAAGTGGATTCCTACGTCCTTTTTCGAAGAGACCAAGGTCATACCCATGCCAATGATATAACTCAAAAATATGTCTGGCATAGTCAAGGTTTGATAGATAACAAACATTCATGGTGAATGGTTTGTCATCCTCTTCATCCATGGGTGTACGCATGGGAATATAATCTAGCCTTGCATAGATAAAGTTTGTCTAGTTGGGTGGTTCTCCCAATGGAACCATGGATCCAATCGAAAACCAGTGAGCATGGGGGCAGCCCATCTCTTGTGTTGTCTCCATAATTGGTCCAAAGGTAACGTTTTGCACAATGTACTCTCCAAGCCCTATAGTGGCTAGATGAACAGTCACCCGTGGTGCGGATGACCCTACTGACGATGCAAATGAGGCGGGCTGAGGTACCTCTTCGACTATATCTTGGGCCCCCTCCATTTCCATAGGGGTGGGAGCCTCTTCGGTGACTGGATTAGGCATATTCTTTTCTTCTCTCTTGCTCATTTTTACCTTTTGTTTCCTCTCATATTGAAGCATCACTGATGCAATCGATCTTAAAGAAGTAGCAGTAGTATGCTCAGATCTGTGTGAAATAGATATCGATGGTTGAGCGTCTACCTTTTGCTTTATTTCTAGAATCTTGGCTGGTGATGTTGGTTGGATTTCTAGGTGCATTTATGGGAGTATGAAACCCCCTGGAAGATATGCCATGTTCACAAATTTGAATGGTTCTCTGTCTGACGGTACCATGTGAACTTGTCCCTCATGAATGTACTTCATGCACTGATGTAATATAGAGGGAACACAATGCATATCATGAATCCAGGGTCTCCCTAGTAGGATTTTGTATGGCATGGCTCCTTCTATCACATGACACATCATAGATATGGTATTTAGGCCTACTTGGATGGGTAGGAAAATCGTGCCAACCATCGAACATAACGCATCGTTAAATGCTCTCAATGTGAATGCAGTTGGCATGATGTGTGATTTTGGTAGCTTCAAGGGACTCAAAGCCTTGGTCATTATGATGTCGATAGATGAACTAGTGTTGATAAAAATCCTTTTAAATAGCACATGCTTGACAAATGCAATTATATGCAATAGTGGGTCAGCCATCTCAATGGAAACCATCATGATCTCGTCATCATAAAATTGGATCGTTGGTTCCTGGCACTGTTGTACATATCCCACAAAATTTGTGAACGTCTAAGCATCCTAGGATTGTACTTAAATATACCTAAAAATTTCCATAAGATTCTCCTTGTGCCTAGGATACTGATGTATTAATTCATATATGGACATCTTCGAAGGAGCTGTCTGCAAGTTTTGGACTATCCTACTCTGTATGGTCACCACCGGTCTCGTCGATGGTCCTGGAATATTCTACGCCAATTTTTGATTCGGTATGGCTTTTATTCTTATGGGAGCATGTCATTTATTCGTATGCTCATACCTCCCATGCCTTGTGACAACATTAACCATACCAATGAACCCATGCTAGGTCATTTTATGTGCACCTGGTTGACGTGACCAGCGTTGTTGTGCAGTGCCCCATGATTTGGAAGTAGATTCTTGAAGATCCCCATTAACTGGTTGTTAGATGCTAGTGGATTACTTGGAACTACAAGCTCTCCTTTCTTAATCATATTTTCCATTATATGCTTGAAGGACCAACATACTTCAATGTCATGACCCTTCGCTCGGTGAAAGATGCAAAACAAGTCGTCTTGGTACCCCTTTGCCTTGGGTTTATTTGGATCTACCATCTTGATTTTGGGTAACCTTATTGCCTTGGCCTCGCACAATTTGTGGAATATCGATGTTATTGATTTTTTTAAAGACATGAATTTATGAGGTGGGCGTTGTTCTTTGTTCTTTCCCTTATTGTTGCACTTTTTGTACTGCGGAGGAGGAGGTTGGGCTTGATAATTTTGATTTTGCTGCCCTTTTTCCTCTCTATAGAGGTTCAACACCACTTGATTGACGTGGGCTTGCTTGCCCTTATGCTTTTTGGAACTCTTCTTTAGCCCATATTTCCTTCTCTTGAGCTTCAAGTTACCTTCCTGCAACTTGATTTCTTCAATCACCTTGGCTTGTGCCAAAGCCTCCTCGAATGTTGAATATTGTTGTAGTTGTAATAATAGTGAGATGTGTTTGGCACAACTCTTAGTGAACACTCAGGTTAATTTTATTATAGGAATAGGGAATGGTAGCTTCACCATTAACCTCATCCATATCTTTATGTATTGCTCAATTGGCTCGTTATCGTACTAAGCTAGCATAGCCAAATCATAAATGTTTACCTGTTTCTTGATGTAAAAAGAAAAGTGTTCAAGGAAAGCATCTTCCAGTTGCTCAAAATTGGTAATACTATACCTCTTCTGCTGGTTGAACCACTCTTGGGCTTGTCCTAAGAGCGTCATGACAAACATGTGCAGATTTAAGATGTTATTTCTAGCTATTTGGAAACAGGCATCCAAAAAGCCCATGACGTGCTTCTGTGCATCTTTGTCACATTTAAATTTGTCTAGCTTGGGCATAACAAAATGCTCAGGATAGGGAGGAGCATGTATTGAAGGGTCGAGAGGCTCATTGTGAATCTTTCTCAAGGTCAACTTTTGAACAGTCATTCCTTACCTCTCGATCGCCTTCACTTTAGCCGCTAGGGCTTTATAATCCTCTGAGGATAATAATTCCTCCTCCCTAAGCTGATGCGAGGGTGATATCGAAGATACATTCTTCCTCTGTCAAGGTGGGGGTTGTTTCTCCTAATCCTCCTCTACTAGGGATTCTTTAGGATATTCTTGATTATTTCCCACTCCCTCTTCTTCCTCATATTACTATTGCCCCTCATGTTCAAAATGGTGGTGGTAGTTCCCTTTGTTGGGCACTAATATGAGTATGAGCATCCCTGCACTCCTGCTATGCATCATCTTGCGAGAAATCCTTTCTTTGGATGCACTCTCTATTCTTGACACGAGTATATATACCAGCCCTGGCTAGCCTATCTTCTTACTCTACGTAGTCCTTTTGGGCAAGGATGCATTTTTTGTGCATGCACTACTCATATAGTCTATGTCAAATGAGCCTTTGCGATTGAAGATTCTCATCTTCAATGCAGTGTCTTTCCAAGCGAGCATCCTCAAATTGATCTTGGAGAAGCTGTCATCGTTGCTTAGATACCAGCCTGTACGATCTATTAAGGTTATTGGCCATGACAAGTCTTTGGTATGTATGCTTTGTGCGAGTGACCTTATGGGTTTTGTACCCATATGACTGATATGTGATGCTTTTGCATTTGTCTATAAAGATGACATTGGTGTCCTACTAAAATCTATGCTCTGTGCCACCATGTGCAGATGGTGGGTGGATCACATGAGGACACTTAGAAAGCTCTCCATGTTCTCTAGTAGTTCTTATAGAACCCCTACTGTGCTCACTCAGGGCACGAGTGGGCGGATTTGTAGGCTTATAGCCTAGCTACTCGAGGACACTACCTAACCTGTCCAACTGTCTGGATCTCCATCACTCATGTGGTGTTGTGCCATTGGATCCCACCTTAGCCATGTTAATGGTGATCTTTCTATGTTCTTTACATGTGGGAATCTGCATAGGCCTATGCTTAGTGGAGACCCTGTTTGAATTCTCCTGAATGGGTGGATCTCGATCCTGTCTGTACTCTGAAGGTGGAGCCATGGATCCTCCTGTAGACCTATGTCATAGGGGTACTAGCTTAGACCCCTATATAATGTACTCTTCAGCCAATCCCCTTAGACGTGAGTGCAATATGGTCTCGATAATGGCTTTCGAGTGGAATGTTCTCATGCTAAGAGCCTCTCTGATCTATCATGTGCCTAGAAGAGTGCACAAAAACTCCTCTAGTAGGGGTATGCTTAGTAAGTTTCCCTCATGTCAAGTTATCTCCTCTAATGCTTGTCGAACGACATTCAGGAAGCGCACGTGGGTGAGGACTCGACATGTGTTGCTAAAGTGAATTAGTTGGGGCTTGGTCATTGGCTTTAGGATTATGCCTTTGTCAACCACCCCGTGTATCCACCATAGTGTACCTAGTGTCCAAATGTATTCTTTATTACACAAACAAGGTATATAATAGTGTTTATCTCGTACTAATTTCTAAAAGTGAGCCCTAAACTATTTGATGTTGTTTCAATAATTTTTTGTATCAGTATAGAACTCCTTATCATGTTTTGAAAAGTGTTGGATGATATTCTTAGTTTAAATTGGCTTTCACCTGTATACTCACAGCTTGACAACTTTGCTATAAACTCCAAGTCATGTAATCCAACCTATTATGTGTGGTAATGAAGCCCACACATGGTCAGGGAGCACAGGTCCTCCCAGATCCTCACCTATTTTCCCCATTCAACGTTATACCCTTCGAAGATAATACATGTAAATTTTCCAAGGTACAAAAGGTTCTTGGATCCGGTATTGGTCTAATAACAAAGGATACGTAGGATTTGGGCCAGTGGATGGAAATGACACCCATCGTCACTGAAACCTACTAGTGGTTGGATGTCAAGCCCAACTCACTAGCATTTAAGTGTCAAGTGATGTGTGTGGTTTGTTTTAATATACATAAAATAAATGCATCATATAGAACTCATGCTCATTTTCTATATGCTATGCAAATGAAAGAACGTTTCAAATTCAAAAAATACAAGCTATTCTAGATGCTCTTTGAGACAATGTACATTATGATTAAAATTGCCACTAATTGGGCCTCACACATGCAAACCAAACAAACACTTCTATCAAGCACATTGTAGCCTAGGGCAGACTGTAATCATAGGTCCATTATTCCTAGCAACACCTTTCTACAGATGCAAATGCTAAATGAACTAGGACATGATTAATTTTCCTTTTCTTAGTTTGATTTTCCTAATTTCATTCACTTTTATGCATTCTGTAAAAACATAGAGTAAGAAAAATAACAGAGAGTGGAAAATAGGGCCTACCTTAGGTCCTGAGTTGATCTACACTTTGTTTTCTTCTATCTATGTTGTCAGGTGTAAACTGCATGTCTGGTCTACGGATCAGACTGTAAACCGTGTTGAACCTGTAGTTTAGTTTTTGGCCCACAGTTGATAGTTGCAGTCTATACTTGCAATTCCAAAATCACAAAGAAACATAGTCATATATCTATTTTTATGGGGTTCCATCATGATCACCTTCTATAACCACAAAAAAGGCTCACACCTAATGGCGTCCTATTGCAAGAATTGATAAAAAAATACAAGATGCATACAAGAACAAGAAATTTACAATGAAAGGATCAATAAAAGACACTTTATTCCATTATATTTCAATGCCAAGCTCGAATTACAAGTACATCCCTCTTAGGGATAATCATCTTGATACAATTGTTACAATAGGAGGTGTTTTGTTCCCCTCTCAAGGGTAGGTGTGATTTCAAAGTGCCCTTCGGGATGACATGAACTGCTCTAGGGTGGAGTAGACCCTCTTCTTCGTGTTGAGGAAGGAATTGAATGATTTTAGCTCCTTTAAAACCTATTTCCTACGATCAAGAACCAACACAATAATGGCAAAAGCATAGGAAGCCTCTCATGATGAGGCCCTTTAAATACAAATAGCATGAAAATAACATGATGACATGAATTAAATAAAATACATAAACTATACTAAACATGTGCAAATCTTATCAAGATTGATGGAAATATGTGAACAAAAAATACAGCTATCAATCTATGGCATCAATTACTAGAAATGAAGCATTATAACATGAAAATAAACCATTAATATCTAAACTACCATGATGGAAGCAAGTTAATAAAAACACTAATTATGTCAGTCAAAAGTTTCTAAATTCCTAACTAAACCATTAAAATACTAAATGTAATCTAATTAAGCATACTGGAAGTGAAATAGTAAGGAGAAGTCACCTCTATTGCAAACTATAGCTCTGATTTGCGGTCTGCACTGTAAACCGTGGTTGAAAGCTGTGGTGAGCAACCAAGTGGTTTGCCCTTCAAATTCAAGGTTTTTGGGCTTAACCTCCTTGTCCAATTAATTTTCAAGGGTCACTTTCAGTATCCTCTGACAGGTTTGGCGGTTGAATCGTTGAATTGGGCCTTTGTATACCCAAATTAGCGTTTCTTGGCTCTCTAGCTCCTTAGGGTATCCATGGCACAATTGTCATGATGGTTGATGAATTAGCAAAGGGATTGGCAACAAATCTCTCTCAGTACTCTCAAGTGAGTGTACAATTTGATAAGGCTTCACTGCTCAAGTGTGCTATCTCATCTCTCTCTTTTGGCCTATTTTTTAGGGGTACTTATAGGATTACCCAAGGGCTAGGGGTGGCTTCATGGAGAAGCCAATATCAATAAGGGGTGGTTAGGATAGTTGGATTGGAAGCTTCCATCATTTAACCACATTCTTCTAGAACAAATGGTCATTCAAAATGATTTGGCTTGGATGAAGGACAAATGAACTTCAGTTAAGACCGTAGGTTACAACTATGGTCCAAACTATAAACTACAGGTGTCAGCCACGGTTCAGACTGTAGATCATAGGTCTAGGATGCGATTCAGACTGATTAGGCCAAGGAGCTCAAATTGAGTGGTTTGAACCACTGCTCTATCTTGGAGTCTATCCAAGATCTTCCATATGGTTTTGTAGCATGTCCATATGAGTAATCGCCATCGAAATGACGCATTTTGTGTCTACACTTTGTACCCTTTCAAACTCCTTAATTTTAGTTAAATTTTCAATCACCTTTTATTGTTGGGTGATAATTTCTTGTTTTTGAGTTAGTTGAGCTCTTTGTTGCTCCATATGCTCATTCATATAAGCTCTCTAAATTTCCATTTTTCTTTCTACTGATTCAACTGTTCTTGCATTAGATGAATCATTTTGGTTGTATTATTATTATTTTGTGCAACCCTTCCTATTGCAGGTTCTTTCTATTTTCTCAAAATACATCTAGGTTCTTCAAAAACTTGCATAAATTTAGACTCTCTAATGAGTCATATCAATCCCTTTATTGAAACCTCTATAATCCCCTCTTGTAGAGTAGTATTTGTTCTCTTGGAGGTCCCTACCATTTATTTTCCTGATAATAAGAGAGCTATGTCAATTCAACAAATCACATGTTTGAAACCTAGGATTTTCACAACCTAGGTTCTGATACCAACTGTATCAACCCAAGTCTAACTCTCCTTGTTGTTCAAAACACAAAATCAAAATTTTGACATAAAGAGAAATTAAGGTCATAAATAGACTGATGTTCACCCAACTTGTTATTAGTATGTAGGCATATATTACACACTTCAAGTTAGATGACCACTGTAGACTATAACTCGAGTGCTTGAGATTGTTTAAATACTACAATAAGTGTATAATTTATTGAATCCTACCTTCTCATTCTCAAGTTCTAGGTTCACGACAAGGGGTTATCCTTCTAGGACCCATAATACCTAGAATGGTGGATACGTTAATTACCCATACTATAGCATGGATTTTATAGGTTTCTTTGACCTATATTTTAGCCTTGGATTTGGTTATTATGACCATGTTAGGGTTAGCATTAATATGCCAAGTGCCTAATAGTAGATCTCCACTCATGATCACAACTAGGGCCCACCAATTCTCTGGCTTCTAGGTCCAAATATCATAGGTATCATTGTAGTTGATGATAAGACATCCCATTCCATCCATTGTTAAACCTTAAAACCTCGAAGACCAAATCCCCTAGTCTCAGGTTACTATTGGCTATTCTACAACTAAACTATGTACCTAAGAATCCTCATGATACTACTCCATATGATAGCTTGGAATGACGTCCCATTCCATAATTCGTTACTCAGACTAGCAGAAGAGCCTTTCACCCTATATAGTTTGCTAAGATACAACTATCACCAAATCACAACAACCACCACCTGTAAGCTGTCAGAATTAGGTGGTTACACATTTTTCTCAATGTAGATTTAGTGTTTATATATCATCCTCCTCGATGGTATAGAGAGTCTAAATAAAGTTAGGTACAGGTTGTAACTTTTCCTTCGATACAATTCAAGATAAATAAAATATACTTAGTTTGCTACCTAAATGTTAACTATCCACTATAAGCATAATTATCCAAAAATTAAGTTCAATTGTCCACAACTATTAAATTACTTCCAATATGTTCATGTGGTACAAAAATAGTAAAGGTAATCAAATTGTCATTACATCAATATTTTAGTTTAAAATATCTTTTCTATTTTAATTGAGTTCACCTCTATGTTGTAAAAATTCTTTGCTAGATTCACAAAAAATCAAAAATCTTACATGGTAAACAACCTAAAATAATATCTAAAGAAAAAATGATAAAAAATAACTTTGTTGATAACTACTCTTATAGACGTAATCAATCACTCGGTTTATATTAAAAGAGTTGTACTAAGATAATAATATTTCCATCATAAATTTGCAAGAACATAAGTGTTTCTTTAAAATGAAAAACTAATCTAAAATCTCTTATTATTTTCATTAAAACCCATTCTATTATAATAAACCTAAAAACTCCAAATAATAAAAAAAAACCTATATTATTTAAATATAATTGTTTATAACTCCATAGATTATAATTTCTAAAACAAATGTTTAAAACCTATTTAAAACCTTTTCATAAAAACTAAAGTCTAACACACGATAGACAATTGTATAAACCTCGTCGAGGTTCTAGATACCCTCGAATGCTTTTACCAAGTGTATATATATTTTTAGAAAGTGCTGAAATGTAAGATTACAATGTTTTATTTAGATATCCAAAATGTATTTTTTTCCTTTAGTTTTAAAAAGGAAAATGTTTGGTATATTCACTTAATATGAAAACTTCTCAGTATATGCGAAAAGAGATTGTCCATCTTAAAGATATCATCAAGAAATCATAGATTTTGATATTTGGATATAATTCAACAATTGATGTGTTTTATTAATTCAAAACCAGTTCACTGTCCAACCGTGACCTATATTATCTATTTCATATGGTAAAATGTTTATAAACTTCTTCCAAAGGACGTTTCTACGTCCATTCTTTTGTGTGTTTAGAAAGAAACAAGACATTTTTCTACTTACTTGAACTATAGGATTACTATGCAAAAGGTAACATTTAGTTTACTATGGATATTTGTGATTAAATTCTCTTGCGGACTATTTTTAAAGATGGTCTCTAGATGTCATCCTCATATGAACCCAGACAAGGCTCAACTCTTACTTATTTTTTGTTTTAGTGAAAACAAATTGTTTTATTATTATTACCATAAGTGATTTAACATACAAAGAGATTTTAATTTTATATATTTTAAGTAAATATATATTCCATAACATTGAATAACAAAGTACAAATACCAATAATCTCGCATACTAGAAGACGTATGCAAAAACAAGAAAATAAAAACTTCTCTCGATGGTATCATTTGTGGAAGGAATCAAGCTTATGTGTATACTCACAAACTGGTGTCACGATAATAAAATGATTCACTAAGACTTACACAATTATTTAATTTGGGTTTTAAATACAAGCATGCATGAAGTTTCACTATCAATCTACTACTAAATAAGTTGGTCTCATTTTATACTTATTCCAACGAACATAAAATGGTTTTCTTTAGATGTCTAAGACCATAGTTGATGAAGTCATAATAAAGAACAATATGATAAGCTCTTCTAATTGGAAACAACAACACTCCTAATTGATTTTATGTCTAAAGAAAAGAAATTTGATGCAAGCAACACAAAATGATGGTGGGTTGAATAATTAAAACATACTCAGTATTATGTTACCAACTGTAAAATATTTACACTTATTTACAATTTTTTCAGATATAACACTGCATACATTTACTACCAAAAATACGTTGATTAGTAAATCATTATGCAAAGCCTAATTTTGCAGTAATGGATTAATAATTTAAGGTCTTGAATAAATTTACAAAGTAAAACATGATATGTCATAGACAAATCAGTCCACATGTTTCAGACTCATAAGTCAATTCCTCCCAAATCTGGTTTTCTATACTTTTAGGATGATTTCAATATAAAGCCAAGTGCTTCTAAAATTTCCAGATTCAATCTAAAATCCATAGATTGATTACAGATTAATTTAGAATATCATTTCAAAAAAAATCTTCACAATATACAAACATTATGTTTCAAAACATTCGAAATATATTCTCTTTTGGTAAATGGAAATTGGTCTCGAACAATCTACGTCAAACTACTTGAATCCGCATCTTCATATCCGTTTTTTCGAGTCAGTGTTGTGGTAGAAGGTAAGGATTGAGGGCTTACTTGGCTCATCATGGTTATGATGATATATAGCTACTTGATTACAGTTTAACTACCATGCATTGCATTTCTGATTTCTTCTATATGCAGTGCAAAGAAATTCATTCCATTTTTTTTAAATAAAAATCTAAGTGCTTGCTCTACATTATTAAACATTTTCACGTAGTATCTATACATATATAAATATATATTTTTTATTTAAATTTCTTGTAAATCTAGTTACTATCCTCTCTTACAAGAGCTCATACCATATTTAATCATTTATTAAGTAACTTAGAATGTCACTAAACAAGTTATGGTTTATTCTTCCAAAGAATGAAGTAACATCCATAACAATCAACCAAATGTCTACGAAAAATAGGTTCCAATATTGAGTCTTATAGCACACAAAACATAAATCATGAACATACACTCATAAATACAAGCTAACAAAATTAGAAAGGATCGACCTCTTGCATCAAGTGGAAAGGAAACAAATCCAATAGCAATCAACACAATCACGAAACCCCGATAATGAAGAAGACATAATACCTCAATGGAAGGCAAGCCTTCATTTTTAATGGCACAAATGTTCCCAAATTAATGA
Source organism: Wollemia nobilis (assembly GCA_028583015.1). NCBI lineage: Eukaryota > Viridiplantae > Streptophyta > Pinopsida > Araucariales > Araucariaceae > Wollemia > Wollemia nobilis. The sequence goes on from JAQPPZ010016831.1 coordinate 5,174,305, forward strand.
CACCTCAACCCTTCATGCACACTACTCATTGGGTTATTACCGGTTGGCATAGAGATCGATCGCCCATCGTTTTATATATTTAAATAAATTAAGATTTATGTATGTATTTTATTTTTACTATCTTGTTTTCACTTTATTTCATTTCTATATAATTTTTATTTTTATTTATATTATATATATATATATATATATTTATTTATTTATTTATTATATATAAAAAAATTAATATATAGTTTATAATATATATATATATATATATATGAATATAGATTAATTAAATTTAGCAACAAATATATGCTTAAAACAAAATGGAGGCAACCAACATTCTTATGCAAAAAGTTATCACAAACAAACATGCAAACCATAGGCAATATATGCTCTTATATGAACTTGCCTACGTGAGCTTACATGTACTTGCAACCATGGTGCTATCAAGCACTGGCATCATATCCCAACATATCTAAAGCGTTCAATACTTATCCTTCTATCTGTATGTGGGCAACATGTACATCGAACGTTCCTCTGCTCCTGCACTCACATATGGTCATCAATAGTACCATATTCTAAATAAAACTAGCAGGAAAATAGGAAAAATAGTGGGGATGTTACACAATCCCCCACTAGAATTAAACACAATCCCTATGTTTAACATTTTCATAAAAAATTGAATATACATGTATCATCATGCCATATGCAATAAATTTTCATCAAAGATATATATTTTTTATCAAAAGATATACCAAAATATTCTTTGTAATTTCAAAATATACACACATTACATTTAAATATATCAATGTCCAAATTCATATAAATATTAGTCCTCAAACAAGAACAAAAATTGTTCTTTTATAGTTGCCACATCCTCCCATGTGGTGTTTTTTCAGAGTAGAGATCCCATTGGACTCTACATTGGTCAACAACCCTTTTCCTTAGTTGCTTGGTTCTAAATCCTAGAATATTGACTAGGCGAACCTCAAAGAGTAGAGGGTCCGATATCTAAAAAAGTAAAACATCAAATAAATGTGAGGGATCTGCTACTAACTTCGTAAGGAGGGACACATGGAAGGTACTGTGGATTTTGGACAAATTACGTAGCAAGGCTAATTTGTAGGCTACAAGACTGATTTTGGCAATAACTTCAAATGGTCCTACAAACCTATAACTAAGCCTAGTGGACTTTATGGAACTCTTAGTAGGTTTTGTCTTTCAAAAAAATTTACTATCAATAGAAAATTCTTTGGTTGATCCTTTAAGATCGATATAGCTCTTTTGGCAGTTTGTGGTTTCTTTGAGTCATTGGCATAGTTCCTCCATTTCATAGTATTTGATCTGATCATTGCTCGATCATCCAAATTATCTTAAATCAAAAGTGTTCAAGACTTACACCCATATAGGTCTTTAAATAGAGTTATGCCCAACATGGCATGAGTACACAACATAACAATTTTTACTTGATTGATCCTCTTGGTTTGTTCAAAAATCTCTGAATGATAATCAGCGTTGGTGTTAATTCCAGCTTGTTTTCCTTTAAGGTAGAGTAATTTAAAAAACAACAAACATTTGGTTGATTGAATAGGTTGGACCATATACATACCTGTATCGCTCCAAATTTTTCACACCCTTACCTTCAGGCTATAGGATCCGTTCCCGGAAGGGGGATGTGAAAAGGATGGGACAATACCTTGGACTGAGAGGCCTTTGGAAGGTCCTGCCTCTTGGGGGAGGTGTATTAAGGTGATTTTTCGATGGATGGTGGGTTCACCAGGAAAATTTTGAATGGCAGTTTCCACGCCTAGGTTGGGAATGTGTTTGATGCGTTCAATTTTATCTTTAATCATCCAAAGCCTAGGTTTGGCCAAATGAATCTAAGTTGTTCTATATGAAATGCAAAATTAAATGAATACAGAAAGTAGAATTAACAGAAAACACAGAGAATAAATTAAGTGAAGAAATCCATACCTAGTTTCGGATGTCTGATGGAGGTTCTAATTTTTGAAGCAGTCAAGATCGTCTGGAATTTGACAGGATCGTCTCCTATCTGACAGGATCGTCTAAGATCTGACGAATTCGTCAGAGACCTACAAACAGAGAAATAGATACAAAATACTAGAAATGCAACTATTCTGATGAAGGAAAATGATGTACAATAATAATAAGGATGTTAATAAGATAATATCGAATAGAAATGCAAGTAAATTGTGACACTTTAATAGCTAATCATGATTTTATTATGCAATTAAACTACATGGGTGAACTCCAAGATGCAGGATAATAGGAAATAATAATAAAACAGACTAAATGCAGAATAAAATAGCAGCAAAGTATAGGAAAAGTGCAAACTCTGGGCACTGATTACCCCCAATGCAGACCACAGTCAAAATCGTCTCGAATTGGTACGAAATCATCTCGAATTGGACAGGATCGTCTGCGATGATCTGAGCTTGCTCCAGCTAAAGAATAACAAAGTTCCTGCAAGAAAACTTGGAAAGCACAAATGCAGATGGTAATCCAGGGTATTCTAATGCATGTAAAGGTCAAGTTACAGGAAAACTCAGCCAGCCAGGGGAAAGTCAAGGGGGGTCCTAAGGTTTAAATAGGCTTAGGAGGGAGGTTAGGAGGTTGGGGATCATCCTAATTTGGAATATCTCCAACGGGGGAGGTCTCTAGCGGCGTAGACATGCTTCTACCCAACTTAGAGACACCATTGAAATAGAAGCTAATTATGAAAAATCAGTTTTGGGATGAAATCATCTGGACGTCCTAGTCCAGACAAAATCGTCTGATCTAAGGCGATATTGTTTGATCGGCGACGATATCCTAAAAACGGTCACAAAAAATCCTAAAAATGGCGCAAAAAATGAAGAAACGGGTAGCAGGCGGTTTTGGAGCGGTTTTGGGGTTGAAAATTTAAATTTGAATTATTACTAAGGTAATTTTAATTATTGCTAAGGTTTATTGTGCCAATTTTAGGGTGCTACATTTTGCCCCCTCTTTAGCGAATTTTTTGAAGAAAATGTGTTAAATATGAGTTCTTCTCGATCTACGAGAAAGCAAAAATTATTCCCATTTTTAGGCGACGATTCTAGGTCGAATCATACGACAACTTACTATGGTGCCCCCTCCGTGTTTTTACCCAAATCGAATGTTTGAGGTAAAAACACAAAAAAGCAAAATTTTAAAAATGTTTTTAATTGTTTGTGAATAAAATTAAGAAAAAATAGGGAAAACCCTAATTCATTTGTACTATTCATTTTTACTGGTTTTTAGAGCTCTGGAGACAAAATGGTTGAGACAGCGCACAGATCGACAAAGGTCCGACGCAGGCTACGGGTAAGGGTCTAAACTTAATTTAGAATGTTTTAATTTAGAATTTCATGTTTTTTAGATCAATTTTGATTGATTTGTGAGCATCGTGGCCATTTTTGGGCCGTCGACGTTGTCGAGATGAAATCGTCTCGATATCGCCGATTTCGTCCAAGGGCGAAATCGACGGCATGGGGACGATTCCCTCATGTGAAATCGAAGACAAAATTGCTCAAATTTGGGATGATATCGTCCAATAGTGGACGATATCATCATTTGTGTGAAAGTGAACTTATTTTACTTGCATTTTTTAATTAATGATTTATTAATGATTGTTATTGATGATTTTGTTGTTTATGTTGCAGAGAGGATTACTAAAGAGCCAAGAATGGAAATATGGTAGACTAAGGGATGACTTGGCTACTCTATCTCAGGTAGAGCGAGATCAGCTGGCACAGGTCGGCTTGCAGCACGTGGCAGACATGCCACAAGTGTCTACATACATGGGGCTATTGACAACCCTAGCAGAGAGGTGGTATCCGGGTTCTTCTTGTTTTCGGTTACCGATAAGGGAGATGACTCCCACACTGGAGGATGTATGGAGAATTTTGAGGATCCCCATACAAGGATGACTAATCACTCCCATGGCCAATCAGGGCCATGCAATGATGTGGCTATGTGGAGACCCGAGCTTTGCCCTAGAGAAGGGCAGAGTGAACATCGAGTCGCTGCGCCAGATGCCTGGGGCATCTAGGCTGACATAGGTTTTGGCTGAGGTGGTAGGTGGTTTGCTACTATGCCATCAGAGTGGATGTAGGCTACCATGGTTTTTGATAGATGTGGTCTGTGACATGAGAGACCACGGATACAGGTTTTCCTAGGGGAGCTTTGTTCTATGCCGATTGTATAGGATCCTACATGGGGTCATATTCAAAGGCAATTGATATCTAGTCATGACATCGCTACTGCAGGTTTGGTGCTAGGAGCACATCATGGTGCAGAGGCCGATAGGGCTCCCATTGATAGGGATTAATGGGGAGAGGCCCTGAGTTTTCTACTAGTGGCTCAGGAGAGGGTCACAGCAATGGATAGATCTGCCAGTGTCCCGGAGACTACTTGATGACCTTATCTCTGACCAGATCACCTAGAGGCCTTGGAGAGATCATCCAGGGTGGGTCGAGGACAGACAGGAGCTGGCTTGTGTTGGCGAGTCTACTGGCTGAGGATGGAGAGGGGAGAGGTGGAGCTCCACCAGTACAATCGATTTTTGAGGCAGTTCGGTCTACAGCAAGGGATCCCATATCTTAGAGACTACGAGTTTTCTTGGACTGTCCAGGATAACACTATAGTTAGCGAGGCTCCAGATATGCAGTGCTTTTGGAGTTAGGACACAGATGATGCCCCCATCCAGCCAGTGGATGGTGATGATGCTAGGGTTGCCGATAGCTATGATGCCTGGTACACAGGCATCCGCCCTCCTCGGATGACGAGGGCTCAGGGTCCGATTCATGTAGTTATGTATCGGATGGGGAGGTGGCACCAGGCGGCCATTGAGGTAGCACAGGGTCATAGCGAGAGATAGTAGAGGAGGCCACAGGCTCAGTAGAGGCCACAACAGTGGTAGAGGATGGAGGATAGACCCCCTTCTCCATAGAGAGAGAGGCCATCATCGCCCGATAAGGGCAAGGGTGTGGACACAAGAGGGAGTAGTGATATGGCTACTCTCCGAGTAGAGACTATCCATCTCTAGGCATAGGTGCAGACTTTATAGGATGAGGCTACACATCATCGAGCAGAGGCTACACAGCTCAGAGATGAGGTTGCACGCCTCAGAGCACGGAGCGGTGGAGCGAGCACTCAGGAACTGGTGCGGTCGATTACTCAAACCATGTTCTATCAAGGTATCTACTTCCAGCTGGTGCTAGAGGGCAAGAGGGTACAACTGTCAGTCGGTATTGCGGATCTAATCAGGGTTGGGTCATCGAGGACTTCATCCCGATCGACGACTAGGACTCGCAGTACCACACATACTATGATGGACCACCTCATCCACCTCAGGGCGGGGGAGGAGATGAGGCTGAGAGCTCGAGGGGTTCTCAAGGCTAGGCTACTACACTGCATAGACTGGATATATGATTGAGAAGATTGAGTATGCCAAGTTGTAGATTGTGGCATATCAATCTAGTTTTGATATGATGTACATATATTGTTGAGATATATATATATATATATATGATTTTTTTGATCATATGACTTGTCTTATGTGTTTGTATGATGCTTTAATGTTTTTTATGTGATTGATTTGATGATTCATGTAATTATGTCGTTTGGAAATATTATGGTTTGAATGTCATGCTTTTAAAAATTTAAATGAAATAATCTGATGTAAACAAATTGGTTGTTGCGATGTGATAATTTGATAAAAAATAAAAGGGACTTTTAACAATAATTTCAAAGGACATTGTCGCTATTATAGACCATTTCATGGAGTCACCGCTTACTCGGTCGTCAAGCTAATCCTGGTATAGAAATATTGTTAAAAAGTAAAAGAGTTCTTAAGAGACTGTCTTAAGACTTTGTTGTGATGATGCAAATGATGATGGTGATGGTGATTTGTTTTCAGACTTTCATAAAATAGTATGCATGAGATATTTTAAAATGATTTTTTTCTAGGCATAAATTCCTGTGTGATAAAAGTTTTGAACAATTCCTTAGGAATTATACCATGGTTGCAAAAACTGAATTTGAACATAATGACATGAAATAGAATAAGTGTTCGTTTGTTTGTAAAGCATAATTGTGTAACATAATGATGTAAGTCATATGGTTTTTATGATTTGGAATAAATGGGAAAATAAAATTAAAACAATGGTTTGCGCTAGGCATAGAATATTTAGGTATAGACTTATACCATCATCGTGAAATCCAAAGAAGAAAATAATAGTTTTATTGCATGGTTGATTTTTTAATTTTTTGAAAATAAACATAAAATATGAAGATGAGGACTTGCGCTAGGCATAAAATTCCAATTGTGGTTTTGGAATTATACCATCGTCGCGAAATTCAAAAGGTTATATATAACTGTAACTTTATTGCATGTTGTTGAAAATGATTTTGATTTTTTTGGTAATGCATGTGGTTGTATTTATACTAAACAACTATTCTCAGAGAAGAAAATGAAATTATTCCAGACAATTTGCAAAAATATTTCAAGGTATCTTAAAGACAAAAGTTAGATTTATAAGGAATCCCATGTGCATATGTGAGTTCATTTTTTATCTTGATTTATCATAATGATACACAAAATCTCTCAAATACAAATGTGTGTGCGATTGTAGTATTCATTTACTAGGTTTGAGCAAGATACTATGATACAAGTGATTTGAATTAACCAAATAAGTGTTCATTAACCATGATTTAGATGCATATAACTATACCAGACTACTATGCAAGTCGGGTTATCAAGAGCTAGCTAATCCATAAGCAGACATAGGTCTATACAAAATAAGGTTGCTAATGTGACAAACATATCGCCACGCTAGGAGTTACCCAAGGCCAAGCGGGTTGGGCACAAACCACCTGTTATGGGGCTTACCTCACAGTTTTCAAATAATTGAGAATTCCAGGGATTCAAGCTCATCAACCCTTCTTTTCTTTTCAAGGGGTAGGGAAAGGATTTTATTGCATTTGCTTTTGCTCATTTTGCTTGCTTTCTTCTTCCTTTTTCCTATATTTTGCTTTGATATTTGAGATAATGTTGGAAGAACGCTTTTTCTTGTTCTCTTTTTCTTGAACTTTTCTTTTTCTTTTGATTCCTATTCTAGGGATACTTGCTCGGATTAGCTGTAGAGCAAGGGATTTTTATTTCGGGTAGGGGTGAGCTTGACCTTTTGCCAATTCTCAAAGATTCTAGACCATGTGCATGATAGGATAGTAGGGGAAACTTTTCGCTCAAGAAACCACTTCTACTATGTAGCATAGCATGGACATTATAGATATAATCATTTTATTGTGAAAAATATATGCTTGGTTTAAGTAAATAACAAGATCAATTCTTTGTGCTCAAACTTTATTTAATTGAATTTTGTGGACTTTGATATAAGAGAGATTAGTAATCATACCAAATAAATCAAGATATTTATTCATGTGAATGTGAAAGTGCGGGATTCCAAATAAATGCTAATTTATCCAAAGTAACTGAAAATATAACTGCAATATGTCACAATTTGAGAAGTACAAAAATAAAAGATGTTTTTGAATATTTTGATGATTTTGAATGTTTTTTAGATTTGTTAAGTTTATAAATTGAAAGAAATACAAGATAGTGGTTTTTGAAAATATTTTAAACAAATATATACAATGATCAAATGACCAATTTTTATGCATAGTAACGTTTAAGATGCAAAATGTTCATGGGTTATTTAAGTTCTTTACCATCTAAGGTAGATAATTTGTATACTCCCGATTCAAATTTAGCAGTGATAATATATGGTCCAAGCCATTTGGGCTCAAATTTACCTTTAAGGTCTTTAGTTGCATTAGTATTTTTTTTATTTTCTTTTAAAACAAGATCGCCGACCTCAAAGGATCGAGGACGAACTTTCTTAGCATATGATCTTTTAAGCTTGTTTTGGTAGGCACGAAGATGCTCCAAAGAATTGATGCGCTTTTCATCTAGGAGTTCCAACTGACTGAGTCTGCCAGCTTGATATTCATCTCCTACTTCGGTATCTTGAAGTAGTAGAGCCAAAGAAGGAACTTCTAATTCGAAGGGAAAAACAGCTTCAGCACCATAAACCAAAACAAAGGGTGAAGTTCCAGTGGGAGTACGAACACTAGTTCGATAGGCCCACAAAGCAGGATATAATTGAATGTGCCAGTCGTGGCCAGATTTATTGACCAATATTTTAAGGATTTTGATTAAGGTTTTTTTAGATGCTTTTGCTTTGCCATTACCCTGAGGATAATAGGGAGTGGACCAACGATGTTGAATCTTATATTTTTGACATAGTTTCTTAACATCTGTATTTTTGAAACAAGTTCCATTGTCTGAGAGGAGATTTGTAGGAATTTCTAACCTACAAATGATTTGATTAAAAATAAATTTAGAGACTTGTGTTCCAGTGCAGGAAGCTAAAGGCATAGCTTCAACCCACTTTGTGAAATACTCAGTGAATTTGTGTCTATTATATGACACAGGATTGATTTTGCCAATAATGTCTAAGCCCCATTTTGAAAAGGGCCAAGGAGATGAAATAGCCTACAGGTCTTATGTAGGGGCATGGACAAGGTCAGCATGTTTCTAGCACTTTTCGTAATGGCGCACATAATCATGTGCATCATTCTCCATGGTAGTCCAAAAGTATCCTATCCTAAGGAGCTTTTTAGCAATGACACTACCACTGAAGTGTCCTCCACAAGATCCATCGTGGGCTTCACTCAAAGCTGATCTGGATTCTTCTAAATTCAAACATCTCAATAGGATACCTTCAAAAGATCTCCTATATAAAGTATTGCCAATTATTACAAATCGACTTGCTCGTCTACGTAATAACCGATGTTGGTTTCTATTAGAATTGGTAGGGAAAGTCCCATTGTGAAGAAAATCAAATATATCTGTATACCAAGGTTCAGGAGTAGTTTCATTGATTAGAAACACATCCAAAGGTTCTAAGCATGACTTATTTGAAGTGGGTTCCTGGAGTCGACGAATAATTATGGTGGCATATTCACCATCTAACTCCAAGGGCAGAAGAGATGCACTCATGGCCATAGCGTCAACTGTACGGTTGCTAGTTCGAGGAATAGCTTCCAAGGTAACTTGATCAAATAGAGATATTAATTGTAAAACATATGCTTTATATGGATGTAATTTATCATCTCTGGTCTGATAAACTTCATTAATTTGGTTTATAACAAGTTGAGAATCACCAAAAACTAGCAGATGTTTAATTTTTAGCACCAAAGCAGCTCGTAATCCAAGGATTAGAGCTTCATATTCAGCAAGTATTATTGGTGCAAGCAAATGTTAATTTAAAGGACAAAGGTATAATGTGTTTTTGTGGAGATATTAAAATAATACCTGCACCAGCCCCACTCATGCATCGGGCTCCATCAAAGTATAAGGACCATTGTTCAACATGGTCTGCCTCTAATTGAAGGCATTCATCAGGAAACTCAATGATGAGGGGGTGGGTAGACTTTAAGGGTGCAGTAGCTAATTGATCTGTGATGATTTGACCCTTAATAGCTTTTGTCCTATAAACACGAGTTCAAACTCGCTTAGAGCGAGAACCCACTTAGTTGTGCAACCCGATAAATAAGGTCGACTCATGAGATACCGCAAGGGATCATATTTAGCAATGACATAAGTTTTTTGACTGAGCATATAATGGCATAATTTCTACGTAGAAAATACAACTGCTAGACATAGTTTTTCTAATGCTGTGTAGTGGGTTTCATAACGGATTAAAGTTCGGCTAATATAATAATTAGCACGTTCTCATTTCTCATCATCAAGTTGAGCTAACATAGCTCCTAAAGCAAAATCTGAAGCTGAAATATACAAGATAAATGGGTGATCAGGTCTAGGCGATGAAAGCATAGGTGGATTAAAGAGGTATTATTTGAGAATTTTAAAAGATTCCTTACACTCGTCATCCCAATTAAATGGGACGTCCTTCTTAAGGAGCTTAAGAAAGGGACCGGTTTTGTCTGCCAGCTTATCGATGAAGCAACGGATAGCTTGAAGTTTACCTTGTAAACTTCGTAACTCAGATATATTGGTAGGTGCAAGCATATCTATGATAGATGCAATCTTGAGAGGGTCAATTTCAATGCCACGTAAAGAAACTATAACCCCTAAGAGTTTACCGGACTTAACTCCGAATATGCATTTAGCAAGATTTAGTCGGATAAGATATTCCCTTAACCAATTAAAAACTTTTCTCAAATCATCTAAATGATCATCTTCATTAATAGAGAGAGCTATAATATCATCTACATAATCATGTAGGATATCATGCATCATGTCATGAAAAATATAAGTCATAGCTCGTTGATAGGTTGCACCTGCATTCTTTAAGCCAAATGGCATCACTTTCCAACAAAAGGTTCCCCAAAGGGTAATAAAGGCTATTTTAGCCTGATCTTCAGGAGCTATCCTGATCTGATTATAACCAAAAAATCCATCCATTAGGGGCATCATTTCGCTTCCAGCAGTAAAATCAATGATTTGATCCATGTTTGGAAGAGGAAAATCACCTTTAGGGCATGCAACATTAATATCTCTAAAGTCTGTGCAAACCCTAACTTTGGTAGCTTCTTTCTTAGTTACTGGAACTACATTTGAGATCCATTCAGCATAATCAATAGCTTGTATAAAAACAACATTAAGGAGTTTTTCTAACTCCCCTTTGACTAGCAAGGCCACTTTGGGATGCATTTTTCTAAGTTTTTGTTTAACAGGTTTAGCATCCATATGGACTACTAGGTGATGCATGACTACATAAGGGTCTAAACCTGGCATATCTTCATATGTCCAAGTGAAGACATCTTCATATTCTTTAAGGAATGCAATGTATTGCTCTTGTTTTTCTTGACTTAATTCTGATCCAATATTGATTATGTGGGGATTATCCTTAGTTCCAATGTTGATTTTAATGATGTTTTCTACTTCCATGTGTAGATCTCTTTCAAAATTAGGTGGGGCGGGTGAAACACCCAATTCTTGTAATTCTTTTAAATTTAACTTGGATAATTCATCTTGAGGAGTCGTGGCCTCAAGCTATGCTATAGTAGGTATAGAACCATTAAAATAAAAACCATTGTGTAACATGTCTTCAACGAAGACGTCATGGAAAATATCTCCCTCCAACTCATCATCGAATTCAGCAATCATTTCAGGATAAGCTATGGACAGCATATTGCATGTAAATGGCTAATTTTTTAGAGGCAAATCATCATGATCATCCAAATAATCTTGATAACATATAATTTGATCATCATCTTCAAAAGGGAAGGGTTGACCCTTACTAGGAAATAGGCCCACACCACATCGGGCGGGCCATGGTTCTACCTCAAAAGGTTCTTTCATACCATTTTGGAAAGGTCCCAAGCCTTTCCCTTTATATCCCATTTTAAGCATTATAGGTTTAGCTTTAATATACTCATTAGTAAAATAACATCGAGCATATCCATCATGATGAGTTTTGATATTCCTAGGTATTCTTCCCCAGTCATATCCCTTATAAATGAAGGCACAACTCCCGACTTGGTAAGTACTTACCATAGGTTGTGGGAGGCCCAAAGTACGAGGAGATGGAGGTAAATTACTTAAGATAATGGAATTTTGCATAGAACCATTTGTTTTTTCTGATATAAGAATGTGAGATAAATCAGGTAAGAGTTCATCAAAAAGAGCATAAGATGTAGAAGGATCATTCCCTATATCTTTAGATGTGGAAGGTATGATAGATGTAGATAATGTGGAGGTGTTAATAGATGGGTCTATAGGTTTTGAAATGATAGGGATAGAACATGAAGGATTGGTTATGGATTTAAGATCTTTTTGAGGTTCTAGTGTGGTTTGTTTAGAAGATTGTTGATCTATATATGAGGGTGAAATTAATGGAGGAGAAACAGATGAAGTTACGGGTGTGTGTTTCACAGTTTTAGATGAAAAATAAGAATTAGGATGTGTGGATGACAGAGCAGGGCAAAATTGGACTCCAACAGGTTTTGCCAAAGCACACATATCAAAGGGTCTAGGATCACCATGGATAGTGACCAACTGATTTTTAAATTTGAATTTAACACATTGGTGTAAAGTTGATGGGACAACCCGCATTGTGTTGATCCAAGGACGACCTAAGAAGATATTGTACGATGCGGGGCAATGTACAATAAACACGATCATATCTAAGGTTCTCGGACCAACTTGCAATGGGATGGTGATAACTCCACACGTTTCTTGTGTTTCGTCATTGAAAGCTTTTATGATCATGTCAGTTTTCTTCATTTCATCACTTCTAAACCCAAATCTTTGGTAGAAGTCAAAAGTGCAAATATTTAGAGATGAACCATTATCAATCAAAACCCTTTTGACTGCTACATATCCTATTAGGGCAATAATGTATAAGGGGTTATCCTTATGTAAACTATGTTGTGGGATATCTTTATCTCGAAAATCAATACAATCGACTTCTCTAGTGATGATAGTATTGGTCATGGCTTCAGGTTGAATGTTTTGTGGTACCATCATTTGGCTTAATGTGAGCATTAATTCATCCCTATGGGTAGGAGAAGATCTTAACAAATCCAAAAGGGAAATTCTAGCTATAGTATTGGATAATTTCTCATTAATATTATAAGGAGGTTTAGGTTGAACATTAGGAGCATGATTCCCTTTATTGGGATTTTTCAAAACAAATGGGGCTGATCCATCATTTTGAACTTGATCTTGTTGAGAATTTTGAGCTTGTTGTCTGGTAACGACTCCGATGGTACCTACAATGTTATATTGAGGATGTTGAATAGGTCTTGGTCTAGCATTTATAGCTTGTTCATTAGAAAGAAACTGATTAGAAGAGGGTCGAGTAGTAACTTTTCTAGGAAATGGTTCTTCTTGAACCATAGAATCTGTGATAGGTTGAATAGGATCTGATTCATCTTCAAAACTATTTGATTGATTTGAAGTGATTTCCATGTCACTTTCAGTATCCGATTCTACATCACTGAGATCTGGTGTTTGAATATTATGTACGGGCCTGGTCGTGACCATGGATAAAGTTGTGTCAAATTTTTGTAAATCATGATTAGGTAAATGTCCACTAATAGTTCCTACATATCGGGTAGGAGGAGGAACATTATGATGCTCAATTTGATTGGCCACCTCTTTACCATGTTTTGGTAAAGGATGTTGAAATATATCTAATGATTGATTAGCATTTTGATTTTGATTTTGGAGAATGTTCTTTTGAGTGTTATTAGGAGCATTTTGTTTAGGTTGGAAGGCTTGCACCTCCATCTCATTATTATCAATCAGATCTTGTATTTTATGTTTTAACCTTTTACAAGAGTTGGTAGAGTGTCCAGGTCCTCTATGGAAATCATAGTGTAAATCGGCTCTGTATCCGGGTATGGTTGGATTAGGTTCCCGAATAGTCGGTAATTGAATCAAACCTCTTTCGAGTAATTGGGGTAAAATAGTTGATAATGGTTGATTCAATCTAGTAAACTCACAAGGAGGTTTATCAAGAGGTTTCAATATAATTTTTTTTTTTGTTTTCGTTGTATTGATATTAGCAACATTTCTGCTGTTAGTGACTCCGTCACCTACAAATTGTTTATTTTTATATTGATTTCTGGATGTTTTCTCATCATATTTCTTCCTAAGCTGGCCTCTCCTAATGAGAGCATCTTCTACTCTTCGAGCCAAGTCTATAGCCTGATCGAAGGTAGTTAAGGTAGCATTTGATAACTCATAAGATATTTGTTCTTGCAAATTGTTAATAAAAATGTCCAACATTTCCCTATAAGGTAGCACAAAGTGTAGTTTTCCTATCAACTGCCTCCATCTAGCTAAGAAATCAGCAAAACATTCATCTTTGTCTTGTTTTAAGTTGTACAAATCTTTAATGGTTACATGCCTTTCGATATAGGCACTAAATTGATGGACAAAAGATTCAGCTATCTCTTCAAAATTTCTCAAAGAATGAGTGGGCAATTGGTAGTACCACTCCAATGCCATTCCTCCTAAACTTTTCGGGAACATTTTTAGTAATAACAAGTCATCATGTGATATATCATGACATGCTATCCTAAACATGCAAAGATGCTCTATGGGATCTTCAGTTCCTTTATATATAGGCAGGACGGGCATGGGAAAGTGTTTAGGGTACGGTTGTGCTACAACTATAGGATCTAGAGGTTGACTACACATCTCTCGATAATTGTACGAGGGACGGTAGGGATCCATCTGGTCCATGCGGGAAGCTAACTGTTTCACCATGGCTTCCAGATTACTGGTTTGCCCACCATATTGATTCGATGGAGCATGAATATGGGATTGGTGAGCATATGATGGAGGGACATGCATATTAGATGCTATATTACTATTGTGTAAATTGTTGGTAGGAAGGGTGTTATGAAGAAGTTTTGAAGTTGTATTATGTTGTATCCCAGATTGTTGGAAATTGGTGTTTGGCTTCATTTTAGGTTTTTGTCGATTTGAAGCATATTGATCAATAGTTTGGCGAAATAAAGCAATGAAATGAAGGTCTCTTTTATGTGGGCATGATTTTAGGCTCAATAACATGTTCCTTAGGAGGTTGGGTAACCTGTTGTTTTTGCATATTCTGAATTATAGCGGCCATATCCATATTGGATGGCCCAGCTTTATCACTTTCTTGATCAACGAAAGACAAGGGATTAGTGTGTATGTCAAACATATGTTCCATGGCTACTTGAGTGTCACTAATTTGTCCCCTATCAATACAAACTGCCATATTAAGAGCACCAATGTTATTATTGAAGAATTTTCAGAAATGATCTATGTTATCAAAAGTAACAGTTCCATCTTGAGTTATTCTAGGGGATGAGGATCCTTCCTCCCTAACATTTTCTTGTTGTTCATTTTCTTCAACCAGGTCATCTTCTGGCTATTCCAGAATTTCTTCTTCTAGGATTGGATCCTCAGGAAGGGTATTTAATTTTTTGTTTTTCTTGCCTAAACAATCTTCTTCTTCTTCTTCTTCAGTTTGTTTACCATTCCTAAGTTTAGTCATTGTGCTTAAACTTAGATTTCAACAAATATATATATATTTATATATATATATATATATATATATACAATCGTTGAGCAAGGTGCAGCAAAAGAATTGCAAAAGTATTGTCATTGTTGTCAACACAGTCATATTGATGCAGTTGATGCAGTTCAGAGGTCAATCAGATCAAGTGCGAGAAAGTTTCAAGGAAAACGAAGTGACCCAGATTCAAAAACTGGCAAAAAGAGACAAGGAAGAAAACTGTCGCGATATCGCGACATGTTTTCTGTCGTGATTTCGCGACATGGTCGAGGAGAGAGAAGGCGCAGCCGAAAATGTCATGATTTCGTGACATGTCAAGTTTTCGTTGAGGAGAGAGAAAATGTGTCGCGATATCACGACAAAATCGAGGAGAGAGAAGGCGTAGCCGAAAATGTCACGATTTCGTGACATGTCGAGTTTTCATTGAGGAGAGAGAAAATGCACGCCAAATTGTCATGATTTCGTGACATGGTCGAGGAGAGAGAAGATGCGAGCAAAACTGTCGTGATTTCGCGACATGCTGGCAAAGAAGGAAACAAAGGTGTAGCGATATCGCTACATGTTGAAATGAAAGGAAACAAAGGTGTAGCGATATCGCTACATGTTGAAAATACATGGAACTAAGGTGTAGCGATTTCGCTACATGTTGAAACAAAGAGAAACTAAGGTGTAGCGATTTCGCTATAGGTTGAAACAAAGAGAAACTAAGGTGTAGCGATGGCGCTACATGTTGGAACAAAGGGAAACTAAGGTGTAGCGATTTTTCTACTAGTCAAAAGTGTAGAACTGAAAGATGCAGCAATGATATTACAAGTCAAAATTTCATGAAAAGAGGCAAGGTAAAAGCACAAGGCACAAAGTTGTAGCGATTTCGCTACTGCATGGAGAAGAGCGTACGAAAGCCAGAAGCGTCGCGATTTTGTGACAAGAAGATTGATGACGTCAGCAAGAGCCGAAAGCGTCGCGATTTCACGACAAGAAGGATGATGACGTCAGCAAGAGCCGAAAGCATCGCGATTTCATGACATGTTCCATTTTCGCTGGAGTTTGCAAGCAAAGCTGTACGGAAGAGCAAAGTGTCGCGATTTCATGACATGTTCCATTTTCGCTGGAGTTTGCAAGCAAAGCTGTACGGAAGAGCAAAGTGTCATGATTTCGTGACATGTTCCATTTTCGCTGGAGTTGGCAAGGAGAGTTGTACGGAAGAACAAAGTGTCGCGATTTCGTGACATGTTCCTTTTTCGCTGCTGGCAAAGAAGAGTGTACGGAAGCCGGAAGTGTCACGATTTCATGACAAGTAGGATGATGACGTCAGCAAAGTTGAAAAGTGTCACGATTTCATGACAGGATGAAAGGAAAGCTGCTGGAAGCCGAAAGCATCGTGATTTTGTGACAGCATTGATGATGACATCAGCAAAGTTGAAAAGTGTCACGATTTCGTGACAGGATGAAAGGAAAGTCTGCTGGAAGCCGGAAGCGTCGCGATTTCGCGACAGCATTGATGATGACATCAGCAAAAGTTCTAAGTGTCGCGATATCGCGACATGAGCGAGGGAAAAGCTTTCAAGGCCAACATGGTCACGATTTCGTGACAACCTTCAGGGTGACGTCAGCATAAGTCAAAAGTGTCGCGATATCGCGACAGGTAACAGTCTGGCAGGTAAAACCCGTAGGAACATGCAAGGTGACACGTGTCGAAAAAGTCGACAGGAAAATCATGCAGCCAGTTACGTAAAAAGTAACTGAAGTCAGACAGACAGTTAATCGTTGACAGGTGTTGGACATGCAATGCAACAGCCAAACATGCATAATTGAAACGCATTCGAAAAGCCAAATTTGAAGGATAATAAAAGCATTCGAAAGGTCGAATTTGTAGGCATTCTAACAGACGTATTTGAAGCATACAGAAAAGCCGAACATGAAGAATCGAAAAGCTTTCGAAGAATCATATATGGAGTTTTGAAAAAGCATTCGAAAAGTCGTATTCGAAGAAATTGAACAGTCGAAGTACATGAAACAAAATTGTCGTATTGCATGGTTTCCAAAAGACGTATTGCAGGGTTTCGAACAATCGAAGTGCATGGAACCGAACAACCGTATTGCATGGATTCGAACAGTCAGAGTATGTGATTCGATTACATGTAGGATTGAAAGGTTATAAAAGAATAATCGTATAGAGAAGACGTTGCTGCTGTTAGAGAGAAATTGCTGTAAAAGGAGAGTTAGAAAAGAATAAAGAGAAAAATAAGCAGAGCCGTGAGAGTGTGCAGAGTTGAGTTAATTGCGGACCAGTCAGGGTCGTGCATAAAGTGAAGACATTTTTATGTCATTCTAAATTTATTAGAATTGCAGTCCAAGTTGGTGCTTGGTACTAGGAGTTGGTGCTCCATCTGTTGCAACAGAAAATTACAGGGGTTGGTGCTCCTTCCAATTGGTGCTGGTAAAGTGTTTGTAAAATTGATTTTGCAAAGACTGGATTTGGATTGGAGTCCAAGCAATCATTTTTGAGGAGTAGCCAAATTGGTGAACCTCGGTATATTGAGTGTTGTGGTTTGCTCTCTTGTTCAAGTTTTTTTTTGTTCTCTTTATTTCATATTAAATGTTGTAGATATAAAAATTTAATAGCTACACTGATTCACCCCCCCTCTCAGTGTCATTGTGTAAACATCAATTGGTATCAGAGCAAGAGTTCCTTGTACAAGCTTAATCAGCTAAGGAGATCTTGGAAGAAACAATGGCAGGTGGTGAAGGATTTTCATCCAACAAAGCTCCCTTATTTGATGGAACAAATTACATCTTCTGGAAACTCAGAATGCAAACATATCTAAGTGCATTGGGATACGATATTTGGGATTCTGTAGATAGTGGATACACAAGACCCACTACCCCTCCAACAGATATCGCCGAGAAAAAGAAATTTGAAAACAACTCCAAAGCTAAGAATGCCATAATGTGTGGGCTTGTTGACAGTGAACTGATAAGAGTCATGAGTTGTAAATCAGCAAAGGACATGTGGGATAAACTGAAGATCATTCATGAAGGAGACAATAAGATTAAGGAAGCAAAACTGCAAACTCATCGAGCACAGTTCGAAGCACTGCAAATGAAGGAAGATGAAAACATAGAAATTTATATGCTGAGAGTCAATGGAATTATTAATGCAATCAGAGGACTTGGTGAAGAAATTGATGATGCAGTTGTTGTGAAAAAGGTTCTCAGAACACTTCACAAAAGATTTAACTCCAAAGTCTCTGCAATAGAAGAGGCAAAAGATCTAAACAACTTCAGCATGGATGAGTTGCATGGTTCCCCGACAAAGATATGAAATGAGAATAGGACAAACCAAGTCTACAGACAAAGAAGCAGCTTTTAAAGCACACAAGAATGTAAAAGCTGAACATGAATCTGAGGATGAAGGAACACTGGATGAAACAGAAGCCAATTTTGTTTGGAAACTCACAAAAGGAAAAGGAAAATATAGAGGGAAGCTACCTTTTAAATGCTTCAATTATGGAGGAGTCGGTCATTTTGCAGCCAAATTTCCAATGCAGGAGAGAACCAAAAATGGTGAAGGTTCACACTAAGAAAAAGGTGACTGGAAGAAGAAACAAAATTTCAGAAAGAACAATTTCAAGAAGAAAAGCTTCATAACCAAGAATGTCAGTAGTACTAAAGAAAGCACAGATGAGGAGTCTGAAGAAGAAGGAGGTGAAGCTCTATTCATGGCACTTGAAGAAGAAAGAATAGAGGAAAATCAAGAAGGTGATGAAAATTCCAAGGATGAAGCTGAAGTGTATTTGGAAGGAGAATTGGTTGCTGCACTTGAAGAGTTGAGTGCAGAAAGGAAGAAGAATAAAATTTTTTCAAAGAAATTAGAGAATGCCACAGACATAATAAACAATTTGAAAATACAGACAGAGGAATTCAAGAAAATGTCTAAAGTTCTTGATGAACAATTAACTATAAAGACAGTTGAATGCAGCAAGCTAGAGGAAGACATTGTTAAGTTAAGGATGCAGTTAGAAGATATGAATAGAAAATTGAACTATTTTCATAAGTTTGAAGAAAGTACTGCAAAGCTAGATAAAATGTTAAATAACCAAAGGCCTTCTGGCATCAAATTTGGTTTAGGCTTTGATGAAGGAGAATCTTCAAAGGATTCAAAGAACTTGAATATAGAACCCACAAATAAAGAAGAAAAGATCAGGGTTGAACCAGAAAAACAAAATAATGCAAAAGAAAACAATAATTCCAGATTCAAGAAGAATACTGACAAAGATGGATTCACAAAAGTCACACATCCGAGGAGGAGAAGAGTCATGGCTCCTACTTCAAACTGGCAAAGACCGGCACCCAAGTTTAATCATGCATTTTCTGGTTATTGTTTTAAATGCAATGCTTATGGCCATAAAATTTCAGATTGTAGGCATAATGTATCTCAAAGGAATTTTACCAGTAGAAATGTTTTTTCTCCTTTAATGAATTATGTAGTTGAATGTTATAATTGTCATAATTTTGGACATATTGCTAGAAACTGCAGAAGCACTTTTTCATCAAATAATTATCAGGGCAGAAAATCTCAGCTAAGTGGGTTGAAACAAAACCAGAAATTTCCTGAAAAACAGGCACATGCTAATGAAAGAACAAAGGCAAAACAAGTAGCAAAATCTTCTATCAAACCAGAATGGAAAGAAAAGGAATCTTTGATTGTCCAGACTGCTTTTAAAGCTCAAAACAAATCAGCACCTTGGATACTTGACAGTGGTTGTTCCAGTCACATGACAGGTGACAAGCAAAAGTTTGAGAATTTACAGAATTATGAAGGTGGTTCTATGAAATTTGGAAATAATGATGGAGCAAAGATTGTTGGAAAGGGATCAGCAAAATCGGTGATGGCAATATAAAATCAAAAGAAGTCTTGTTTGTAATTGGCCCGAAGCATAACTTGCTAAGTGTAAGTCAAATATGTGACAGAGGTCATGATGTAATCTTCAAGAAGGAGGGTCATGAAGTAAGAAATGCAAAAAATGGAAAGTTAATAGCCACTGGACTGAGAACTTCAGGAAATCTGTATACACTTTCAGAAACTACAGAAGGAACATGCTTGATGGGACAGGAAGATGAAATCTGGCTATGGCACAAGAGGCTTGGGCATATTAGTTTTGATAATCTGGCAAAAATAAGTTCAAAAAGAGCAGTTAGAGACATACCAAACATTGGAAAACCTGTAAATAGCATCTGTGAGTCATGCCAAAAGGGAAAAAAAACCAGAGCCACTTTCAAAGCAAAATAATACTTCACTAGCAAGCCATTAGAACTAATTCACACTGATCTATGTGGACCCATGAGAACTGAAAGCATAAATGGACACAAATATTTTATGCCGTGTATAGATGACTACTCAAGAATGACATGGGTACTATTTCTGAAACTCAAGTCAGAAGCCTTTGAAATGTTTAAAACCTTCAAAAATCTTGTTGAAAATCAATCAGAAAAATAATTAAATGCCTAAGATCAGACAAGGGAGGAGAGTTTATCTTCGAAGAATTTGCAGAATACTGTCAAAAACATGGGATAAGAAGACAGTTTTCAGCAGCTAGGACACCTCAACAGAATGGTGTTGTAGAAAGGAAGAATAGAACAGTGTAGGAAATGGCAAGGACAATGTTGGCAAAAAACAAAATAGCTGACATATTTTGGAAAGAGGCAGTTCATACTGCAGTTTACATTCAAAACAGGTGCATGCTGAGACCACATGAAAGCAAAACAGCTTATGAGTTGTGGTTTGGCAGAAAGGCAACAACAAGACATTTCAAAGTATTTGGCAGCAAGTGCTACATAAAACGGACTGAAGATAACCTTGGTAAATTTTAAGATAGAGCTGATGAAGGTATGTTTCTCAGTTACTCAACAAAAAGCAAGGCATACACATGTTACAACAAGAAGTTGAAGAAAATTGTTGAAAGTGCTGATGTAAAAGTTGATGAAGGTAGAGAACAAGAAACTACTTATCAAGAAAACTACCCTATGTATGAAGAAGTCATTGAAGGTGATGATGAAAAAGAAACAGAGAAGAATCAGAAAATTGATCCAGATAGTGTAAAAACTGAATCTAAAGAAGAAGAAAACAGGAAATTTAAAACAGGCAACTGGCAAAAAAATCATCCAAGTGAACAGATTATTGGGGATCCCAAAAAAATCATCCAACTGGCAGTATGTATGGTTGCAAGATTTCAGGCTAGTCCCAAAGAAACTCATGTAACAGCTGTAAAGAGGATTTTCAGATATCTCAAGGGCACTATGGATTATGGGTTGTGGTACCCAAGAGGTAAAGATTTCACTTTGATTGCATATTCTGATGCAGATTGGGCAAGATGTATTGATGACAGAAAGAGCACAAGTGGAGGAGCATTTTATCTTGGTGACAG
This sequence comes from Wollemia nobilis, assembly GCA_028583015.1. Lineage (NCBI taxonomy): Eukaryota > Viridiplantae > Streptophyta > Pinopsida > Araucariales > Araucariaceae > Wollemia > Wollemia nobilis. The sequence continues at coordinate 5,195,843 of JAQPPZ010016831.1, forward strand.
GCTGGTAGCATGGCACAGCAAGAAACAAGAATCAGTATCTCTATCCACTGCAGAGGCAGAATACATTGCAGCAAAAACATGCTGTACTCAGATATTATGGATGAGACAAATGTTGAAAGATCTTGGTATTCATTTCAATGAACCAATTTCAATTAAATGTGATAACACTAGTGCTATCAACATATCCAAGAATCCAGTAATGCATTCAAGAACCAAACATATTGCAATCCGATATCATTTCTTGAAGGATAAAGTTGCAGAAGGAGAGGTTAAATTGGATTTTGTTCCAACTACAGAGCAAGTAGTTGATATATTCACAAAACCTTTGCCAAAGGAAGTATTTGAATATCTTCGGAAGAATTTGGGAGTAGTCACACCACCCAAGCACAGACTAGCTATGGGAAACACATTCTCAGGGGGAGCATTCAAACTTTTTAAGTCTGAGAATGTTGTGCATAGACTCAAGGGGAGTCTACAGCAGCCCTTTGGTATTATTGGCAAAGGGGGAGAAGAAATTAAGCAAGGTTGCAGTGTGTTGCCAACAATTCCAAAGGGGTAGATTGTTGAGCAAGGTGCAGCAAAAGAATGGCAAAAGTATTGTCATTGTTGTCAACACAGTCAGATTGATGCAGTTGATGCAGTTCAGAGGTCAGTCAGATCAAGTGCATAAAGTTTTAAGGAAAACAGAAGTGACCCAGATTCAGAAACTGGCAAAAAGAGACAAGGAAGAAAATTGTCACGATATCGTGACATGTTTTCTGTCACGATTTCGCGACATGGTCGAGGAGAGAGAAGGCGCAGCCGAAAATGTCGCGATTTCATGACATGTCAAGTTTTCGCTGAGGAGAGAGAAAATGTGTCGCGATATCGCGACAAAATCGAGGAGAGAGAAGGCACAGCCGAAAATGTCGCGATTTCGTGACATGTCGAGTTTTTGTTGAGGAGAGAGAAAATGTGTCGCGATTTCGCGATAAAAAGTAGGAGAGAGAAAATGCACGCCAAATTGTCGCGATTTCGCGACATGCTGGCAGAGAAGGAAACAAAGGTGTAGCGATATCACTACATGTTGAAATGAAAGGAAACAAAGGTGTAGCGATATCGCTGCATGATGAAAATACATGGAACTAAGGTGTAGTGATTTCGCTACATGTTGAAACAAAGAGAAACTAAGGTGTAGCGATTTCGCTACAGGTTGAAACAAAGAGAAACTAAGGTGTAGCGATGGCGCTACATGTTGGAACAAAGGGAAACTAAGGTGTAGCGATTTCGCTACTAGTCAAAAGTGTAGAACTGAAAGATGCAGCAATGATATTACAAGTCAAAATTTCATGAAAAGAGGCAAGGTAAAAGCACAAGGCACAAAGTTGTAGCGATTTCGCTACTGCATGGAGAAAGAGCGTACGGAAGCCAGAAGCGTCACGATTTCGCGACAAGAAGATTGATGACATCAGCAAGAGCCGAAAGCGTCGGGATTTCGCGACAAGAAGGATGATGACGTCAGCAAGAGCCGGAAGCGTCGCGATTTCGTGACATGTTCCATTTTCGCTGGAGTTTGCAAGCAAAGCTGTACGGAAGAGCAAAGTGTTGCGATTTTGTGACATGTTCCATTTTCGTTGGAGTTTGCAAGCAAAGCTGTACGGAAGAGCAAAGTGTCACGATTTCGCGACATGTTCCATTTTCACTGGAGTTGGCAAGGAGAGTTGTACGGAAGAACAAAGTGTCACGATTTCGCGACATGTTCCTTTTTCGCTGCTGCTGGCAAAGAAGAGTGTACGGAAGCCGAAAGTGTCGCGATTTTGCGACAAGCAGGATGATGATGTCAGCAAAGTTGAAAAGTGTCGCGATTTCACGATAGGATGAAAGGAAAGCTGCTGGAAGCCGAAAGCATCATGATTTCACGACAGCATTGATGATGACGTCAGCAAAGTTGAAAAGTGTCACGATTTTGTGATAGGATGAAAGGAAAGCTGCTGGAAGCCGGAAGCGTCACGATTTCGCGACAGCATTGATGATGACGTCAGCAAAAATTCTAAGTGTCGCGATATCGCGACATGAGCGGGGGAAAAGCTTTCAAGGCCAAAATGGTCACGATTTTGTGACAACCTTCAGGGTGACGTCAGCATAAGTCAAAAGTGTCGCGATATTGCGACAGGTAACAGTCTGGCAGGTAAAACCCGTAGGAACATGCAAGGTGACATGTGTCAAAAAAGCCAATAGGAAAATCATGCAGCCAGTTACGTAAAAAGTAACTGAAGTCAGACAGACAGTTAATCGTTGACAGGTGTTGGACATGCAATGCAATAGCCAAACATGCATAATTGAAACGCATTCGAAAAGCCGAATTTGAAGGATAATAAAAGCATTCGAAAGGTCGAATTTGTAGGCATTCTAACAGACGTATTTGAAGCATACAGAAAAGCCGAACATGAAGAATCGAAAAGCTTTTGAAGAATCATATATGGAGTTTTGAAAAAGCATTCGAAAAGCCATATTCAAAGAAATTGAACAGTCGAAGTACATGAAACAAAATTGCCATATTACATGGTTTCCAAAAGACGTATTGCAGGGTTTCGAACAGTCGAAGTGCATGGAACCGAACAGTCGTATTGCATGGATTCGAACAATTAGAGTATGTGATTCGATTGCATGTAGGATTGAAAGGTTATAAAAGAATAATCGTACAGAGAAGACGTTGTTGCTGTTAGAGATAAATTGCTGTAAAAGGAGAGTTAGAAAAGAATCAAGAGAAAAATAAGCAGAGCCGTGAGAGTGTGTAGAGTTGAGTTAATTGCAGACCAGTCAGGGTCATGCATAAAGTGAAGACATTTTTATGTCATTCTAAATTTATCAGAATTGCAGTCCAAGTTGGTGCTTGGTACTAGGAGTTGGTGCTCCATCTGTTGCAGCAAAAAATTACAGGGGTTGGTGCTCCTTCCAGTTGGTGCTGGTAAAGTGTTTGTAAAATTGATTTTGCAAAGACTGGATTTGGATTGGAGTCCAAGCAGTCATTTTTGAGGAGTAGCCAAATTGGTGAACCTCGGTATATTGAGTGTTGTGGTTTGCTCTCTTGTTCAAGTTTTTTTTTGTTCTCTTTATTTCATATTAAATGTTGTAGATATAAAAATTTAATAGCTACACTGATTCACCCCCCCCTCTCAGTGTCATTGTGTAAACATCAACAACAAGCTTAAGAGGTATATATTTTAATTATATACCTACTATAATTTTTAAAATGAAATGTTTTGGTTTTTGTTATGTTTTTTGGTTTTTGTTTTTAATAACAATATTATAAATATAACAAACAACACACAAAATGCAAGAAATAATAATGAAAGCAATGATTTAATTTTCTATAAACAATTTATAAATATCATTAATGGGCTCAAGTTCTTCATGATTCATGAAATGTTCTTCAAATTGAAAATTTTATTTTAAGAATTTGACAAAAAGTGCTATAGTGATATTATCTGTTTCAGATTTTGTTTTGTAAAAGTAAAGCTCGTGGCAATACTCTCGATATACCACAGCTCTAGGAACTCTCCTCCATCTTTCCCTATCCATAAGAACGACCTCTTGGTCTTCTACACGACTTAGGAATTGGTGTATAATGGTTGTGTTCTCGAGGTTTCCTTGAAGGTGAACAATTCTGAAGACACAAGAGCTCTCCTATAAGCTAACCACCTATGGCAAGCTCTCTGAAGTTCATGATAAAAAATGAGTTGATGAGGATCCAAGATTCTATCTAGGGAAAGTCTCTTGATTTTTTTAAGTTCTGTTGACCTAGATGAAATGATACCTAGTCTTCTATTAAGTTCGTCCCACAAAGGCAAGACTCTGTATGTTTCAGATGTTCTAAACAAAGAATCAACCCCTATGGCTATTAATTGATTTTTAACATTTATAGTAACTGCTAGTATTTTCTTAGGAGCTACCATCTAAAGATGATATGCAACTTGGTAATTTTCTAGTGATTTTAAGTGCATCTATTTTTTTATTTTTGTTTTTGTTTTCAAAAGGTTTTAGTTTCACGTCGGGTTAACCAAAATGTATCGCTCCAAATTTTTCACACCCTTACCTTCAGGCTATAGGATCCATGCCCGGAATGGGGATGTGAAAAGGATGGGACAATACCTCGGACTGAGAGGCCTTTGGAAGGTCTCTCCTCTCAGGGGAGGTGTATTAAGGTGATTTTTCGACGGATGGTGGGTTCACCAGGAAAATTTTGAATGGCAGTTTCCACGCCTAGGTTGGGAATGTGTTTGATGTGTTCAATTTTATATTTAATCATCCAAAGCCTAGGTTTGGCCAAATGAATCTAAGTTGTTCTATATGAAATGTAGACTTAAATGAATACAGAAAGCAGAATTAATAGAAAACATAGAGAATAAATTAAGTGAAGAAATCCATACCTGGTTTCGGATGTCTGATGGAGGTTCTAATTTTTGAAGCAGTCAAGATCGTCTGGAATTTGACAGGATCGTCTCCTATCTGACAGGATCGTCTGAGATCTGACAAATTCGTCAAAGACCTACAAACAGAGAAATAGATACAAAATACCAGAATGCAACTATTATGATGAAGGAAAATGATGTACAATAATAATAAGGATGTTAATAAGATAATCTCGAATAGAAATGCAAGTAAATTGCGACACTTTAATAGCTAATCATGATTTTATTATGCAATTAAACTACATGGGTGAACTCCAAGATGCAGGATAACAAGAAATAATAATAAAACTGACTAAATGTAGAATAAAATAGCAGCAAAGTATAGGAAAAGCACAAACTCTGGGCACTGATTGCCCCCAATGCAGACTGCAGTCAAAATCGTCTCGAATTGGTACGAAATCGTCTCGAATTGGATAGGATCGTCTACGACGATCTGAGCTTGCTCCGACTGAAGAATAACAAAGTTCCTACAAGAAAACTTGGAAAGCACAAATGCAGATGGTAATCCAAGGTATTCTAATGCATGTAAAGGTCAAGTTACAGGAAAATTCAGCCAGCCAGGGGAAATTCAAGGGGGGTCCTAAGGTTTAAATAGGCTTAGGAGTGAGGTTAGGAGGTTGGGTATCATCCTAATTTGGAAGATCTCCAACGGGGGAGGTCTCTAGCGACGCAGACACGCTTTTGTCCAACTTAGAGATGCAGTTGAAACAGAAGCTAATTATGAAAAATTAGTTTTGGGACAAAATCATCTGGACGTCCTAGTCCAGACGAAATCGTTCGATCTGAGGCGATATTGTTTGATCGGCGACGATATCGTCCAACAGTCACAACAAATCCTAAAAATGGCATGAAAAACGAGGAAACGGGTAGCAGGCAATTTTGGATTGGTTTTGGGGTTGAAAATTTAAATTTGAATTATTACTAAGGTAATTTTAACTATTGCTAAGGTTTACTGCGCTAATTTTAGGGTGCTACAATACCCATTATACCACCTATCTGACCTAATCCCAAGATTTTTTTGATATGTCCCTCAAATTGGTAGTAGATAAAATTATCACTGGCTTCATTAACAACAAAAAAACAAATTTTCTTATAAATTTCTCATAAGAGGATGGGGTTACCTGCAGCTGCTTAGATTCTATGGGGAGCATCTTTAGCTTATTTTATTTTTTTTGCTCTTTTTGTGTATTAATTAGCATAATGGTATTTAGCTCCTCAAACATAACATACATTTGGGCCTTTGTTCTTCCATTCATCCCCATATTTGCTTTGGTTAGCAACATTCTTTCCTGTTTCCTAAGGTGTAGCTATTCATGGATAATTCCTCTTTTCATGCTGCCATTTTTTATTCTAAAACTTTTCTCTATTTTTGTTATCTTCCTTGTAACAATATCCATCCTTGTATTTAATGTACTTGTATTTTCTTTTTGCTAGTTTCGGGTTTCTTATTTTCTTATAATTATCTTTCTCAAACTTCTAATAATAAGATTTCTTATTTTTCTGGCTCAATTTTTCATATCGTGCAAAAGCCTCTGATAGATTCTTTGGATTGAACATTCCAACAAGAGATCCAATTTTGGTATGCAATCCTAACATAAATTTGTGTGCTTTAAAATCCTCATGATTGTTGTATTCAGGTGCATACTTCAGTAGTTTTACAAATCTCTGATAGTACTCTATTATTGACATATTTTCTTGATGAAGATTCCTGAATTCAACATATTTCTCAATATAAAACTGTTGGGTAAGGAATATATCCCAAAATTCCTTCTCAAATACATCCCATGGTATATCAGAGGCCTCCTTCTAGTTAATTTTATTATATGTAGTCCACCAATCTCTAGCAAGATTTGATAAATATGTTATAGCCCAAGCAGTATTAGCTTCAAAACATAGGGGTTGAATGGCAAAATATCTCTCGGTCTCACTTAACCAATTCTCGGCTACCTCATCATCACCATTTTTTTCAAATTTAGAAATGTCAAATTTATTTATTTATTTATTTATTTGATAAGTAAAAGATTATATATCAAACGGGTTTTTTAGGTTGACCCAAAACCTTTGAACAAAGTCAGCGTGAAGCTGAGCAGTGGAACTAGACACCAACAGAGGATCCTCGATCTTCTAACATAACCAGCCAATCATGGCTTACAAAAAAAAACATCAGGAAGCCTCGGGTCAAATTGACCAACGGATACACAAGATTCGGAAACAACAGAGATGATAAACACAAAAATTAGCGAAAGAAAACTAGGAGTCATAAACCAAAACCATAGACAACATGTTTTCTGATTTTCCCACCCCAAAAAAGGCCTGGGAGGGTCCAATTCTGCCACCCCATGGTGAATTTCCCAAAAAAACCTATCTTGCCATGCAAGACAAACCAATTTGTGTTTCCCATCAGACACCACATTGCAACTCTTCTTGGATAATCCCTTCCACGTTCGACGAAAGGTCGTGCATCCACGTGATCAATCTATCAGCGTCAACACCTATATTTGCTAGCTTGTCTACCACATTTTTGGCTTCATGAAAGACGTGATGTGCCACACTGTTAGTTCTATTTTTTAATAGGATCCTCGCTTCCCTTAAACAAGACTCAAATTTCCACGGAGGATCCTTATCATTGTTGAGGAGATTGATGATGACTTGGGAATATCCTTCCATAATTATCCGCTCTTGGACATTTTGAACAAGGTGTAATCTGTGCCACATGGCTCTAGCCTTGGTCGCATTGCTGGTTGAGAAGCCCAGGGGTTCTACAAAGGCCATAACAAGGTGACCCTGATGGTTCTGAACAGTCCCGCTAGCCCCGGCATGACCTGGATTGCCCTTGGCTATTCCATCAAAATTCAACTTTAGGCAATTGACTAGGGGAGGGATCCAACTGGCCTCACGTCTAGGATTAGTCTTTTTGCGACCGTCTTTCCAGGGAAGACTCAAGGATTGGGCTAGAAGTTTTTTGCCAGGAGGGACAGATTGGGCCTCAACAAAGCACGACAAGGAGTTTTCTCTGGCAAAGGTAAGGATTTTATTAGTGATGGATCCTGTATCCCTAGAATACTCATTGAAAATTTTGTGGTTCCTTTCAAGCCAGACCTACCACAAGAAATGGTGGAAAGTGATCTTCCACATGAAACTCAATTGGGTACTGACAAAAGGTTTTGGCCATTGTTGGAAGAAGTCATTGATAGAACCAGGTCTGACCTAGGTTATGTTGAAGGCTTGAAGGAGGTCATTTAGGATTGAAGAAGCAATGGGGCAGTCAATGAATAGGTGTTGGATGGATTCCCAGTCTGCCCTGCACAAGAAACACCTGTTAGGAACGGACAAACCTCTTTTCATCATGTTGTCAATAGTAAGAATTTTCCCTTGGATGACCAACCAAGAAAAAAAGGATATTTTAGGGATTAGTCCCTTAATCCAAACTAACTAAGTCTAGAACCGAGGAGTATCAGGATGGATTAGTAGCTTGTAGGCAGATTTGACTGTGAACATTCTGCTATCTATCGCTGTCCATATCATCTGATCTTCACTTGATGTTGTGGGAACAAACTGTTGTTGCAAAATGCTATTGAGTTTTTGAGTCGCTGTCTCCATCCCTTGAAAGACTATGGGATTCCAGCTGAGTCTGCCTCTGTCCTGTCTGAGGAAGTCAGCCACCTTAGACCCAAACCTATCCATGGTGAGGGTTTTTAGTTGGGCCAAAGTGGGATCACTACTAAGGGCTTCTACACCTACCCACCTATCCTCCCAAAAGTTAATTTTATGCCCATTGCCAAGGATCCACCTCATGCCTTTTATTAACATGTCCCTGCAAGATAGGATTGCTTTCTAGAAGGAGGATCCACAGTTTGGGATGGTATTGCTAAGGAACTTAGTGCCTTGGAGATACTTTTGATTGATGATAGTAGTCCACTCATTCCTTACATTGGAAACTAGACGCCAGGCTTGTTTCGTAATTAAAGCTAAGTTGAGGTGAGAGACTTTCCTCAGGCCTAGCCCTCCGAAATCCTTAGGTCTACACACCTTGTCCCATCCAACCAGGTGGATTCACTGCTTTTCTTTTGGCACTATTAAATCGATTGGTAGACTCTAGAAGGTGCTTTGAACACTGATAAGAAGTAGACCGAAATACTTTGGAGGGATGCCAAGGTTAATGTGGCCTTACCTGCTTGGGACATAAAATGGCTCTTCCACCCGGCTAGCTTCTTTTGGATCCTCTCCAGGATAATGTTCCACATAGAAATAGTCGGGACCCCAGTGAACAAGGGAAGACCAAGGTAAGACGTAGGGAGAGTGGAGATGGAGCACTCTAAGATTCTGGCAATTTTAATTTTCCTGGGAAGGGGGGTGTTAAGAAAAAACACCTTGCTCTTGTTGAAATTGACTTTTTGCCCTGTCACATCTTCATAAAGTTTGAGGATATTCTTGATGTTCTTGGCATCTTCCACCGATGCCATAGTCAAAATTAAGGTGTCATCCATGAATTGCTGATGGGTAATCAGATCCGTGAGGGATGAAGCTTTAATACCTGAGATTAACCCTGAAGCATGGGTAGCTTTGATTGATCTTCCTAAGGCTTTATCCACTATGATAAATAACATAGGGCTAATAGGATCCCCTTTCCTGAGCCCCCTTTGGCTCTGTAAGAACCCTATCGAAGACCCATTGACCAACACGAAGAACCAAGGTGAGCGAATGCAGTAGTTGATAAGTCTTACCCATTCGGGATGAAACCCAAATTTCAATAAGATGGCATTCACAAAGTCCCAGTTGACATGGTCAAGGGCCTTATTCATGTCAAGTTTTAAGGCAAAGGTAGCCTTCTTGGTCTGGGAAGCAGAGTGGAGCTTCATGGATAGTGATAATTCCATCCAAAATTGACCTTCCTTGGATAGAACTGCCCTAGCAGGAATCAATAATCTGAGACAAAATCCCTTTCATGCGATTTGCTATGACTTTAGTGAGGATTTTGTATAATACATTGCAAAGGTTTATTGGTCTAAAGTCAGTCATGAACTTAGGAGCCGGTCCTTTTGAAATCATGGCTAAAAAGGTAGAATTTTAGCTTCGTGGGATAATCTTAGAAGCTTGGAATTCTCGAATGGTGGAACACACCTCATTTCCTAAGATGTCCTTGAATGTTTGAAAGAACCTGGGAGGAAATCCATCAGGTCCAGGGGCCTTTTTAAGGTTCATGGAGAAAAGGGCCTCCTTGATTTCCTGGTCAGAAAAGGGAGCTGTGAACTTTTGATTGGCATCATTCTTAATCTTTCGGAGAATGAATTGGAGCAAGGAATCCCTCGAAGCTGCCTAAAAAATAGGTTCTTCACCAAGAAGAGAACTAAAATAGGACACAACTTCATGCTTAATGTCATTATTGTCTCGAGTACTGGAGCCATTAGGTTTAATTATCTCTTTAATATGGTTGTTGATCCTATTTCTGAGCATAGTGACATGGAAGAACTTGGAGTTAGTGTCTCCATATTTAATCCATAATGCCCTAGACTTCTGCCTACATAATGTCTCCTCACTAGCCAAAATGTTGTGATATTTTTCTAGAAGTTTCCTCTCTTCGAACCTGGTCTCTTCATCTAGCACTCCATTATGGATATTGTTGTCGATGGCTTTCAATTTTTCGCTCACAATATTTTTGTTTTCAAAAATGTTTTTGAAAAATTCTTTGTTCCAAAATTTGAGGTTGTTCTTGACCACTTTTAGCTTTTGGGAAAGTTTTTAGGAGGGACTTTCCTAAAATGGTTGTTGCCACCATTGGATGATCCTGTTTTTCAGGTCTGGTTTCTTGACCCACATTGCCTCGAATCGAAAGGGACGATTGCCACTTGAGTTGGCAGTTTGAGGAACATCCAAAAGTATGGGGTTATGATCAGACCCAACCTTGGGAAGGAAGCACAGAGAGGACTCTCCAAAGACTTGGATGGCTTCCTACGAGAGTAGGACCCTATCCAGTCGTTCTTGGATGAGGTTGCTACCCAGACGCTTGTTGCTCCAAGTGTACTTTGCATCCTTAAGCTTGACGTCCATCAGTTCGTTTGAGTGGACAAAATCATTGAAATCCTCCATGCTCCTAGTCGGGAGCCCTGTTCCCCCCTCTTATTAGACAAAAATAGGGGAGTGTTAAAGTCACCAGCAATTATCCATGGGATGTCCTGGAAATCCTTGTTCATATGACTCAGGTGATCCCACAGTCTGCCTCTTCCTTGCACGGTGTTGGGCGCGTAGATATTTGATAAGATCTAGGACTTGTTGTATATATCATAAAAAAGGATGGTTAGGACGTTTTCATCAACTTGAATGATGCTACCTTCCACTTTTTTGGGGTCCCAGAGGACCATAAGGCCCCCATAGGCACCTCTTGATTGCTAGAAAACCATTTCCCCTTGTTTCCAAATTTTTTTAGTGAGAATATTTGACCATGATTCATCTATTTTCATTTCTTGGAGAATAAGAACTGAGGGGGAATTCTCTTTCCTTAATGCCTTGACTGCTCTCTGCCTGGGCGGGCCATTAAGACCTCTCACATTCCAGGAGAGGACCTTCATTTAGACTACTTTGAATTCCTCCCTCTTCCACATACTTAGGGTGGGGGAGGTTTGTTGGACTTGTTAGCCTCAAAGAGGGCCATATCTTGAAGCACTAAAGTACTTTATTTTCCATTTGCTATTTCATTTTCTATTTTCATTCTGTAATTTTCTACATCTGGGATTCTCACCCCCCTCTTTTCACTACCAAAGTCTAGAGAATTAGTTGAACTGTGGGTCTGCTTCAGGCTAAACTTTGGGGGAGGGTTTTTTTGCTGGGTCATACTGGAACCTACTTCGCCTGTGACTTTTAGGTCTGCCCCTGGCTTCTCTTCTTCCAAGCTCTTATCGATCTCCTCAATATCCTGGGGCATGCCGTAGGGACATTTTGGAGGTGGGTAAGGAGAGGACCTACAAGGGTAATGAGGAGGAGATACAAGAGTTTCGGGGAGCCCCGGTACTGGTCCTTCTTCAGTAGATCTAACTATTTCAATGGCAGTCTCAGCAAGGATTTCAAAGGAATTAGGGTCAAAAAAGGAAGGACTAACCTGAGTAGCCTGGTCAGGATCCATATGCTATTTTCCTTTCTATTTTTGATGAACGAAGTCTTCTTGTGATTTCTATTGGTAAATGCCTTTGTGAGCTACTTTGGTGGGCCGGGACCAGGGTCGGAGGGGCCTCCTCTACCCATTTACATTAGGGCCTTTTGGGATATTCCTATTTGGTGATTCCTTGACGACAACCAAATATGGGCTTTGGTTTCTCAGGTGTCCTTCAGTTTTGCATTCTGAGCAAAATGTTAGATTGTTTTCATATTCAATGGGTTGCCTTCTTGAGTAGTCCCCATATTCTAGATCTATGAAGGATGGGAGCTCAGACTCCAAATTCACCGTTACACACATCCTTGCATGCGTCATGTGAGATCTAGCTAAGGTGGGGTTGTCAATGACAACCAGATCCCCTATGACTTTGGCAATGGCTCTCAGGAAGTATTCATGGAATAAATGGGTCAAAAGGTTGGGAAGCCTAACCTAGATGGGAGCTAAGTTGATGCTTTGGATTTCAGGGTCGAAGTCCTCTCCCCATGGCCTAAGGAAGAGGCTTCGCTTGTCCAGGAACCACGTCCTGCCAGATAGGATTTGGTTTGTGTCTTCCATGTTCTGGAGCTGGATCATGAAAAAACCTTTTGTCATTGCAACAATCTCCATGCTTCCTACTAAGTGCCATTTGGAGAAAGCCCAAGCTCTTATGGTTTCTATGTCAGGCCTGCTGCCCAAAAACTTACCAATGAGGGACGAGGTTTCAAGGGACAAAAAATCTTCCATGGTAGAGACAGAAACCCTGAGCTTGTTCTTGTCTGGGAAGAGAGGAGGGAAAGTTTTTGAGAAAAAAATATCCTTACCTTTAAGGTTTTGAGCAAAGGACAATCTCCTAAAGGGGGCCTTAGTCTGGGTCCCTTTATTCAGGTCTCTATCAGGTGGGTCCATATCCTAGCACTTGTCAATAGGGACCGATGCCTGAAAACCCTTAGCATCCTTAGTGGCCTCCGAGTCCTCACCGTCCTTACTTTGTTGACTTGGGGCACTGCCTTCCAAGCTCTCTACTCTACCTGATCCACCTGGCCCTCCTAGCCTGCCTGCTCCACCTGCCCTGCCTGCTTCCATTTTTTTATCTTAATTTATTTTTTTGTAGCAAATTTTTTTTTTACGTACCTCAACATTGGCCTTCCTTATTTTAGATCCCTAAGAAAAATCGCTTTGTTCCCTTTCAGACTCCTTACTCTTAGTCAAATTTTTAATCACCTTTTGCTCTTGGGTGATAATTTCTTACTATTGAGTTAGTTGGGCTCTTTGTTGCTCCATATGATCATTCATCTAAGCTCTCTAAATTTCCATTTGTTCTTTATATTGATTCAACTGTTCTTACATCAATTGAATCATTCTAGCCATATTATCATCATTTTGTGCAACTCTTCCTGTTGTAGGTTCTTTCTCTTTTCTTAAAACATGTCTAGGTGCTTCAACAACTTGCACACATTTAGACTCTCTAATGATTTGTCTCAATATCTTTTTCGAAACCTCTGCAAGCCTCTCTTGCAGAGTAGTATTTGTTCTCTTGGAGGTCCCTACCACTTTTTTTTCTAATGAAAAGAGAGCTATGTTAATTCAACAAATCACATGTTTGCAACCTAGGGTTTTCACAACCTAGGCTCTGATACCAATTGTAATAACCCAAGTCTAATTCTCCTTGTTCAAAACACAAAATCAAAATTTTGACGTGGGAATTATGGTCATAAATAGACTAATGTTCACCCAACTTGTTATTAGTACGTAAGTATATATTACACACTCCAAGTTAGATGACCACTATAGACGGTAACTCGAGTGCTCGAGATTGACCAAATACTACAATAAGTGTACCATTTAGTGAATCCTACCATATCATTCTCAAGTTCTAGGTTCACCGTAAGGGGTTATCCTTCTAGGGTCCATAATACCTAGAAGGATGGATGTGTTAATTCCCCATCCCATAGCATAGATTTTATAGGTTTCTTTGACCTATATTTTAGCCTTGGATTTGGTTATTATGACCATGCTAGGGTTAGCATTAATATGCCAAGTGCATGATAGTAGATATCCACTCATGATAACAACTAGGGTCCACCAATTCTCTGGCTTTTGGGTCCAGATATCCTAGGTCACATTGTAGTTGATGATAAGACATCTCATTCCATCCATCGTTGGACCTTCCAAACTCGAAGACCAGCTCCCCTAGTCTCAGGTTATTTTTGGCTATTTTGCAATTGAATTGTGTACCTTAGAATCCTCATGATACTACTTTATATGATATCCTATAATGGTATCCCATTTCAACATTCATTATTTGGACTAGCAGAAGAGCCTTTAACCCTATATAGTCTACTAAGATACAACTATCGTCGAATCACAATCACCACCTATGAGTTGTCGAAATTGGGTGGTTACACATTTTTCTCAATGTAGCTTTAGTGTTTATATATCATCCTCCTTAATGGTATAGAGAATCTAAATGAAGGTAGGTACAGGTTGTAACATTTCCTTCGACACAGTTCAAGGTAAATAAAATATACTTTGTTTTCTACCTAAATGTTAACTATCCACTATAAGCATAATTATCCAAAAATTAAGTTCAATTGTCCATTACTATCAAATTGCTTCCAATATGTTCATGCGGTAAAAAAAATAGTAAAGCAATCAAACTGTCATTACATCAATATTTTAGTTTAAAAGATCCTTTCTAGTTTAATTGAGTTCACCTCTATGTTGTAAAAATTCTTTGCTGGATTCACAAAAATTCAAAATGCTTACATGGTAAACAACCTAAAACAATATATAAAGTAAAAAGGATAAAAAATAACTTTGTTGATAACTACTCTTAAAGACGTAATCAATAACTCTGTTTATATTAAAAGAGTTGTACTAAGATAATAATATTTCCATTATAAATTTTCAAGAACATAAGTGTTTCTTTAAAATGAAAAACTAATCTAAAATATCTTATTATTTTCATTAAAACCCATTCTATTATAATAAACCTAAAAGCTCCAAATAATAAAAATAATTCTATATTCTTTAAATATAATTGTTTATAGGTCCATAAATTATAATTTCTAAATCAAAGGTTTGAAACCTATTTAAAAAAATTCATAAAAACTAAAGTCCGACACAATGATAGATAATTGTATAAACCTTGTCGAGCTTCTAGATACCTTCAGATGATTTTACCAAGGTTAAATATATATTTTTAGAAAGTACTGAAATGGAAGCTTACAATGTTTTATTTAGATATCCAAAATGTATTTTTGTCCTTTAATTTTAAAAAGGAAAATGTTAGGTATATTCACTTAATCTGAAAACTTCTCGGTATATGTGAAAAGAGATTGTCCATATTAAAGATATAATCAAGAAATAATAGGTTTTTATATTTGAATTTAATTCAACAATTGGTGTGTTTTATTAATTCAAAACTAGGTCGTTGTCCAACCGTGACCTATATTATCTATTCCATATGGTAAAATATTTATAAACTTCTTCCCAAGGATGTTTCTGTGTTCATTCTTTTATGTGTTTAGAAAGAAACAAGACATTTTCCTACTCACTTGAACCATAGGATTACTATGCAAAAGGTAACATTTAGTTTACTATGGCTATTTGTGACTAAAGTCTCTTATGAACTATTTGTAAAGATGGTCTCTGAACGTCATCCTCATATGAACAAAACAAACTGTTTTATTATTATTATTATTATTATTATACCATAAGTGATTTAACATACAAAGGGGTTTTAATTTTAGAGATTTCAGGTAAAAAATTTGGCAACAAATATATTGAATAACGAAGCACAAATACCAATAAGCCTGCATATTAGAAGACATGCAAAAATGAGAAAATAAAAACTTCTCTGGATGGTATAATTGGTGGAAGGAATCAAGCTTATGTGTATACTCACAAACTTGTGTCACGATAATAAAAGGATTCACTAAGACTTACACAATTATTTAATTCAGGTGTTAAATACAAGCATGCATGAAGTTTGACTATCAATTTACTACCAAATAAGTTGGTCTTGTTTTATACTTATTCCAACGAACATGCAAAGGTTTTCTTTACAGGTCTAAGACCATAGTTGATGAAGTCATAATAAAGAACAATATTATAAGCTCTTCTAAATGGAAACGACAACATTCCTAACTGATTTGACGTCTAAAGAAAAAAAAAAAACAACATAGAACAATGGTGGGTTGAATAATTAAAACATACTCAAGATTATGTTACCAACTATAAAATATTTACACTTATTTACAAGTTTTTCAGATATAACACTGCATACATTTACTACTAGAAAGACGTTGATCAGTAAATCATAATGCAAAGCCTAATTTTATAGCAATAAATTAATAATGTAAGGTCTTGAATAACTTTACATAGGAAAACATGATACGTCACAGATAAATCAGTCCACATGTTTCAAACCCGTATGTCAATTCCTATCGAATCTAGTTTTCAATACTTTCAGGATGATTTCAAGATAAATCCAAGTGCTTCTAAAGTTTCCAGATTCAATCTAAAACCCATAAATTGATTATAGATTAATTTAGAATATTATTTCAAATAAAATCTTCACAACATACAAACATTCTATTTTAAAACTTTTGGAATATATTCTCTTGTCTGGTAATATGGAAATTGGACTCCTTGAACAATCTGCATCAAACTACTTGAATCTGTGTCTTCATATCCGTCATTCTGAGTTAGTGTCAGAGCAAAAGGTAAGGATTGAGGGATTACTTGGATCAACACAGTTATGATGAGATGTAGCTTGATTACAGTTTAACTACCATGCAATGCATTTTTTATTTCATCTATATGCAGTGCAAAAAGAAATCATTCCATTTTTTTAAAATAAAAATCAAGTGCTTGCTCTACATTATTAAACTTTTTAATGTAGTATATATATATATATATATATATATATATATATATATATATATATATATATATATATATATAATTTAAATTTCTTGTAAAGCCAATTACTATCGTCTCTTACGAGAGCTCATACCAGATTTAATCATTTATTAAGTAATACTCAGAATGTCACTAAACAAGTTATGGTTTATTCTTCCAAAGAATGAAGTAACAACCATAAAAATCAACCAAACGACATACTAATAGTAGGTTCCAATATTGAGTCTTACGACACACACACAACATAAATCATGAACATACACTCATAAATACAAGATAACAAAATTAGAAAGGTATGACTTCTTGCATCGAGTGGAGAGGAAACAAATCCAATAGCAATCAACACAATCACGAAACCTTGACAATGATGAAGACAAAATACCTCAATGGAAGGAAAGTCTTCATTTTTAATGGTGCATATGTTCCCAAATTAATGACACCTCAGCCCTTCATGCACACTACTCATTGGGTTATTGTCGGGTGGCATAGATATCAACCGCCCATCGGTTTATATATTTAAATAAATTAATATTTATGTATGAATTTTATTTTTACTATCTTGTTTTCACTTTATTTTATTTCTATAAAATTTATATTTATATTTATAATATATATGGGAATCGGCCCCATGACCGGGGGGCCCCCCCCCCATTTATTATCATTTTTATAGTTTGTAATATATATATATATATATATATATATATATATATATATATATTTATATATATATATATATATTTATTTATTTATCTATGAATATAGCTTAATTAAATTTGGCAACAAATATATGCTTAAAACAAAACGGAGGCAACCAGCATTCTTA
Organism: Wollemia nobilis; assembly: GCA_028583015.1. NCBI lineage: Eukaryota > Viridiplantae > Streptophyta > Pinopsida > Araucariales > Araucariaceae > Wollemia > Wollemia nobilis. The sequence continues at coordinate 5,213,169 of JAQPPZ010016831.1, forward strand.
TGCAAAACATTATCACAAACAGACATGCAAACCATACATAATATATGCTCCTATATGAAGTTACCTCCACGAGATTCAATGTACTTGCAACTATGGTGCTATCAAGAACTAACATCATATACCAACATACCTAAAGTGGTCAATCCTTATCCTTCTGCTTGGAGGTGGGCAACAGGGACATTGAACCTTCCTCTACTCCTACACTCACATATGGTCGTCAGCAGTACCATATTCTAAATAAAACTAGCAGGCATATAGGAAAAATAGTGGGGATGTTACAAGAATGTGTTCTTCCAACACTAGATATGTTCTACAACTAATGCAAAAATATTCATGATCAATCTACTTTGACCAGATTTGATTTCTATTGCTTCATTTGTGGCTCATATTACATTCCTCACTTTCTTGTTGGCTCCTCACGTTCTTTTGAGAATGTCTTTCATAATATAAATTTTCCATCCTCACTACAAGCTTTAGCTAAATATCTTAGGGTTTCTAACTAAATTATTTGCCCATCATAATAATGATTAAGTCTTGTTTCACCTCGATATTTCACGGGATACACCCATCCGTACATATTACATAAGTCTATCTATGTATGTGCACTAGGTGTGGTATCAATTTCCAAGCTATTATTCTCATTTATTTGTAAATGAGTGAGCTCATTCCTTTCATTTTGTTGAAAGATTCACGCTAATCGCTACACCTTACATAAGTCTAGCTATATAGGTGTACTGAGTGTATAGAGTTTAGACCATTCTTCTCATCTTTACGATGAGCTAGCCTACCCATCATTAGGTTTCTTTCCAAAACTTGACCCATGGTAAATAAATCATCCAAATTCATCTCCACACCACTAGGGTCTTTTATGAAAGATCTTATAACTAGTGTAACAAGTGTTACCTAATATTTCCCTCTACTACCTTTACTGTAGTAGAATATATTAGTATAAATTCTTCCTTAAGTGAATTATCTTCACAAGAGTACATTGTATGACCCTATTGAAACTAGTAACCAAATATTAGTATGGAACAAAACAAGTTCTCTTCTAAACCTAGACTCAATTAATTCCAATTTCACTATTAAGGTTTATCATGCAAGATTTATCATTATCCAATGAAATTTGTATCAAGTAAATAATGCATCACTATTGAAAATATGAGTCCATAATGAAATACCCATTCATTTTAAAATCATAGAAACTTCACTAGCATTTAAATCAATATATACCCATAGATAAAGAGAGTCCACACATGGTCACACAACATCTCATATATCCTGGGAACCCTCATGGGGAATAAACCCAGCCTTAAATCATTTTCCTTTTATTAATCTTGAAAGAAGGTTGGTTCTATACATTGTAATAAAGGAACTCATAATGCTCATTTTTCTTTAACATAAGAACTCCTCAATACTTATGTCATTACAATATGAATAAATCCTTTAATTCACAAATACAAATAGTCCAAACCACTAATTCAAGACACACCATAGTGCCCATTTTTGTTAGCATATGATATCATGTTATGCATATATTACATTATATATTCAAATTTACTCCTAAGCGCTTCTACAAGGTAGTTGGGTGGGTAGTTCAACAAGTATTGGTTGGTTGGTTCAACTAACCAAACCACCATTGGACTGTATATATTCCAAATGTAATATCAATTGACATGCTTCGTGATTTATTTTACTTGGTATTAGAGCAATTGATGATCTTGGACAAGGTGATTAGGTGTTAGGGTAATGTAATTTTAATCAACTGTTTTAATCATTCCATCACCTACAGAACCTACCATTGGTGTAGGCATCACTCCAATATTGGAGATATACAATTTGGTTTGCATTGGAGATATTCGTAGATCCCTATTTCCCAAACATATTGTAGAGACGTTTCAAGCAAACCATTGGATATTATAGACAACGAGAAGCCTCTCAGTCAATTAGAGATCATGCACATTGTTGTCTCACACATTTCACGTGTAAGACACAGATGTAATCAGAGACACATCTGAAGGTGTGGAGGCAAAAACCCCAACACTCAAATCTGACATTGAAATCCTATAAGCACAGTATATTGATAGCGAATATAGTAGATAGTTGGGAAGGTATATTACGCAATGTTGATATTAAAGTATTCGTTTTCATATATTGCAAGATCTATGTATTGTTTGGAGTGTTGACGTGGTGCAATAGGTGCACATCCTTTTTTTAAAATAAAATATTGTAGGGTAGAATAATAGGCACTAGGTGCCTTGGTATTTTCATATACCGAAGTGGCGAGACTGGTTGTGCGGTAATTATGAAGCCACTTGCATCGGGGTGGTCTGGGTCAAACCTCTCCCAATGCGAAAGAGGTGCACATCTTTTTTTCAACAAAAAACTGCAAGGCAGAATAATAGGCACTAGGTTCCTTGGTAGTTTCATCCACTAAAGTTGCGGGACTGGTTGTATGGTATTTATGAATTCACTTGCACCAGGGTGGTCTGGGTTCGAATCCCACGGAGGGATTCAAAAACAAAGTTTTTTTCTGCTACCCCCCATCAAAAGTTGATGCCCAACCAGCATAGTTGATGCCCAAAAACTTTTTTCTTGATGCCAGCAAGAAAAGTTGATGCCTAGCAACATTTTTTGATACCTAGAAATAAAATTTGATGCCCAGCAAAATTTTATGATGCCAGTAAGAATTTGAAATTTTTTTGAAATTTTTATTTCAATTTTTGCAATTTTTGACAACTTTTGCCTAACCTATTTTTGACCAAGGAGGGTCATTTTTTTGTAATCAAGGGCATTTTTTGTCAAAGTAGGGTACATGTGCATTTTTTTTCTGACACAAGCCGAGGAGATGCACTTTTTTTGAGGTATTTTTTCATACTTTAATTTTTTTCTTTCAAAGCATTTTTGGAGGGATAAGTTGTTTTTTTTCTGGAATTAGAAAGGGTCCACATACAATTTTTTCATCCTTGTTTATTTTGCAACACAAAGGGGGGATCTCCAACATTTATTTTTGCAAAATTCTAAGACAAAGGGGGGAACAAAAATTGTTGATTTGTGGAAAGTGAATATTTTTCATTGTAAAACTAGCATTGTAATTGGTACATTTTTGATGGAAATCGACACCTAGAGTATTTAAATTTGTGGGCATTTGTGGTTGTATTTTGCATTTAAATTTTCTATTTTCTTGCATTATCAATAATAAAATAAAGCAAAAGAAAAGACCCCAAATTTATACACCTATTTGTGCAATTTATTGCACAACAGGGTTCAATATATACGGTACCTCTGGTCCACACTTACAGGTTATGTTGTCATGCTTGGACTATTGTACTACAAAATGTCTTACAATAGCAAGGGTAGATCAATAAAATCTTTATAATAAGCACAAAATATGACTCATGTTTATTCTTCTTGCTACTACAGATGAGGTCCAGCCTCATATTTGTGATGCCAAAACTAGTAAGGAAGCTTGGGATGCTTTGATTACTATTTATGAAGGTAAGAATAAGTCCACTATTCTACACCTTCAAACTTAATTACATACACTCAATATGAAATTTGGTGAGACAGTTGACCTATTCCTATGTAGAGTGGCATAATTGAAAGCCAAATTGAATGCTATGGGATAGCCATTGGACGATGCTCTCTTGACCTCTATCATCTTGAGAGCATTGCCAGAGTCCTATAAAGTGTTGATAACCTCACTTCATGTATCTAGTAGACAAGTTTCCTTTATGGAATTAGTGAATTTGCTACAAATTGAAGAGGTAAATCAGTTTTAGAAGGATGAAGTACTAGATAATACCCTCTACATAAAACAAGGGGGTAATAAACAAGGCCAGTTTCAAAAAGGAGGATCTTCATCAAAGGGAAAATGGAAACAACATCAGCATAAAGACAAACAATATTGTAAGATTTATGATATGAATAACCATGACACCAACATGTGTTGGTTTAAGAAAAAATAACAAAATGACCAAGATCATAAGAAGGGAAAAGGGAAATACAAACCATAGAAAAAGAATAAGCAACCCAAGGGGAATGTTGCTTATGTCGAATCAGACTCAAACTCAGATTTTGAGCAAGCACACAAGGTGCTCATGACTCATACTTCATCTCAACAGAAATATGCAGTGTGGTACATTGATTCAGGTACCAGTAAACACATGACTGGATATAGATCATGATTTGAGATATTTGAGGAAAAGGAAGGTAAGCCAGTAACAATTGCAAACAATCATACCTACCAAGTTTAGGGTGAAGGTGATGTTTCTATCACTCTTCTAGATGGCATATGTTATATTGAGAAGGTGCTCTATGTTCCTGGCTTGGATAACAATCTATTATCATTCCCTCAAATCTTGGATCGAGACATGGATGCTATGTTTAGTGTTGAGAAAGTCAAAAAGAGATGTTTTATAACCAAAAAATGAAAACATGTAGCAATAGGATTATACAAGCATGACTTGTTTATTTTAGATGTCATTTCAATGCCTCATGTTTCCCTGGTAGCAACTACAAAGGAGGCTACTTATCTATGGCACAAGAGATATGGGCATCTAATTTCAAGATATTTGCTCAAGTTGAGAAAATATGAGATGGTGAGAGGACTTCCCAACCTTTCATACACATTGTCAGTCTACCCAAATTGCTTATTAGGGAAGAAACATCAAGTATCATTTGAAGTTATCTCTTCACGAGCTAAGAAAACTTTGGAGTTGGTACACACCGATCTGTGCGGTCCTATGCCAACCAACTATGGTAGAAAGAAGTATTTTTAATTGTTTGTTGATGATTACTCATAGAAGATGTGGGTTTTCTTTCTTCAATTGAATTCAGAGGTATTTTTATACTTTCAACAGTTCAAGAAGCTTGTTGAGAAGGAGTCAGGATGTTCCATAAAAACCCTTCACTCAGATAAATGAGGGGAATAAACTTCCAAGGAATTTTCATCATTTCTAAAAGAACATGGGATTAAGAGATAAACGACTACATCCTATACTCCACAACAAAATGGAGTTGTAGAGAGGAGAAATCATTCCATTGTGG